>CM060904.1:1127234634-1130008800 GCA_030737815.1 Allium fistulosum | reverse complement strand
GCATGATATGCCTTGTGAACAGCCAGGGTCGGCCCTGGGCATAGGCCGGCTAGGCGGCCACCTAGGGCCTCCGATCTGAAGGAGGCCTCGCCTTTGATTATAGGGGCCTTGGATTTACAAAATATTTTACATATAATAATATTATAGGGCCTCAAATTAACAAAATATAGCTTGGTCTAGTGGTAAAGTGCTAAATTTTTGAAGACATGGTTGCAAGTTCGATTCCCGATGCCTTCAAATTTTTCCCTTTACAAAAATTTCGCCTAGGGCCTCCTACATCCAAGGCTGGCACTGTGAACAGCTATGACCCATGGTTGTCTTTAGTTGATGGAGTGTTATGTTTGGATACTACAGTTTTGATGCTTATTTGTAAGGTAGCAGAACTATAGTGCGTGCACAAAAAATTATTTTCCTTATTATCAATAAGAGGTTGATTGAGCCATAACTTGTTGTGCTATGCGGATGTTGGTATACTACTTTAGAAGTAATATCCTCGCATGTATTTTACGAATAATATATCATGATACTTTTATGCATCGAGTTAACGATTTATTCTTTGACGAGTTAACGGTTTATTCTTTGAGTGTTTGTTGCATATATATCACTTATGCACATGCTAAAACGGCAAATATATATTTCACTTTTGTTATGGACAAATACGTCGAATTCTATTACTTAATAAATCAAGAAATTAAAGATCGGCTAAGAAAATGATAAATATCGCTGGTACTTTTTTCTAGCAATTCTACAACCATCATGATCAACATTTTTGTATGATACTAACCTTAATGGACATCCGTTCGGGTAGAAATTGCACAGTCTAAACAAAAAATAGTAAAATAAAAAACTTTTGAAGTGAATGTAGATTATATGATCGAACATTACAAATTTCTTGTTTTATTTTTTACTGCATTTTTTCCTTACTCTAATTCTCACCGATAATTCATATTCTTAATTACGAGTCGTTTCCTGCTGGTAAACAAGTAAAAACTATAGTGGCATTTTAAAATTTCAACACCAATCACCTATACATTTAGTATCTAACGATCTTCAAAGGACCGATTTGATCGTCAAAGCACATATTTATGGGTCAAAAGGATAAGTCAACTCCTTGTAAATGCAAATATTTTCACAATTATTCGAGATGTAAATATTTGCATTGAATGAATAAAAAATTGTATTATTTATTCCAGATGAAGGTAACTACAAATATTTTCTCTAGATAACCGAAATTTTGCATTAACTGCTTCAAAAGTACATATAAGTACAAATATCGGTAGTGCCCGTTTCAAAGTGCAGGTAATTGCAATACTTACTCTCTCTTTTTGAATCGCAAATGTTTTCAACGATGAATTCTATGAAAACATAAGATATATGGATTCTTTGTAAAATAAAAGTTGTTGATTCTTTGAAATGCGTCCTTAATATCCACCTATGAAGAAATCAAAATCATTTTCTCCCAATGCCTTTTTCGTCTTTCTTTTTAATTGTATCGGTAATTCTTTTCTCAAGTTCCATCGACAGTCTACATTAGTTCATCATATTTATTCGATAAAATTAAATATGTTGGTACAAAGAGACAGTTGATTAGGATCTATGAACAGTTTTGCTGGATTTTTTTCAAACAATTAATGGTGTTTGTTGCCTAGTTGGGTTACTAAAAATAAAGAGTAGTAGTTTGAAACTAAAATTTCACTTTTATATGTAGTTTTTATGGAATAAACTAAGTAATACGAAGAAATTAAAATATGAACTTTTTTGGTTTTTTGCTGAGATTGAGAATTAAACTTGTATCGAATTTTCCATTTGAAATTAAATATTAACTTTTGTTTAAAGCGTGATTCAAAATTCCGACATCCTCTTTGTTTATAAGGACAATTTCGAAAGTTTGCGGTCGGATTAAAAGTTACATTTCTATTTCAATTATTAATAAAGATAGTGTGCTGCTAAAACACTCATAAAACCTTCTTCTTAACACCACAACTTAACATTTCATTCACTTATTAATACCATGCTCCCTTCTATAGGCTACCATCATTTCATCTCATTCATTTTATTGTTTAACTTAAATTTGAAAACTGCAATTCTTCTAAAACCTTTAATTCTATATGAAGAGATGAGTAAATCATCCAAATCAACCGGAAGAGCACTGCCATCGTGGTGTAATTAAAACCCTAAAAAACTCTTAATCTCAAATAAAGAAACGAGTCAATCATCCGAACCCAATCAGAAGCAATTCCACACGTATTATTTTTAAAACTTAAATTATCCACTTTTTAAATTTTTATTTCGAATTCTATGTTAATCAGTTAACACGTGTGTTGAGGTAAATTTTGATTGGTATCTGAATATGCATTTATGTTAGGTTTTGATTAGAATTCGATGTAATATTGATTATTATGAACCTTTAGGGATGATGTTTTTGTACAAATGATAATATGTGGAGATGGAGTTAGGAAATGAGTTGAAATATAGATTTCGATGATGCGGAGATCGGTGTAAAACTAAACGTGGTATTAAAAAGTAGGTAATTTTATTAATTTTTATTAAAAAATTTACTGTATCAGGGAGAGAGTTTATGGATACTTTTAGCAGCACGCTAAAGATATACATGTTGCTAAAAAGAATTAACAAAGAAAAGAATGAAAAAAATCTGCAAAATCACGCCGTAAGAGAAAGAAAACACGGTGGATAATCCGAGGGACCCGATTGTTTCACTTTATTGCACGTTATTTGACAAAATTCATTTCGTGTGAACTCGCTTTTTGCTTATTATTGCCCACAGTTTTTCAATTGCTTGCGCAAATGGGCTCAGTATCCCAAGACGGTGAAAAAAAATACAGAGAGAAAAAGAGAACAAAGTAGAACGCAACCAACTATCTGGGCTTTGACAAAAAGCAATCAATGGGAATATTTTGGGCCGCGTAGAAACCTTAATTCGTTCATGAATTTCATTGGTCTGATTGTGCAATTTAACAGCTTAGCGATAACCTGACAGTCGCCGGCGATTATGAATTGGCGGCTGTAGTTATTCTTCCTCGGATGTAGGTTTATTTGTTCTCAATGCCACATTCTTTCTTTGTCACTGTCGATTTTTATTTAGTCATTGCCGCAAATCTATGAACATGTTTAGGGCTAAATTAAGGGGTCCTTGTTCATGTTTTGCACTTGTCCACACCAAGTACTAGCTGTTGAATTCGTTTTATGCAGTTTCTAGCTACCGGAGGCATAACTATGAACTTTGTGGCCTCTTTTCTAAGGCATTACATAAGCATCCACTTCTAGTAATGAGTGGGAGGAGAATGATCATGAGTGAGATTTTATTGGTAATATGAAAGCTATTATGATGAAACAAAACTTCTTTGATTATCTCTTATTCATATCTAATGATATATTGCCAGCGACATCTTTCATTTTCAATATTTGCTTCAAATTTGCGTGTAAATCCAACAAAATTAATCATAATTTATTATAACATTTTTCATCGGTTTGAATAGGCAACAGTTATAATTTTTTAGGGGTTGAAATATTATTTTTGCACTTTTAAGTGGTGGTTCAATTTGTAAATTTTTGTTTCTTTTGGTTTATTTGCAACATTAAGGTATAGAAACATATAGTTGACTAGATTTAGACAAACCGTGTATTTTGGTATATCAAGTGTACTAATTTCTCCAGAAACGCGCAACTCTTCCTGATTAACCGAGCTCTTATTAAAGTCAGTGGAAATACATAAAATTCTTGATTGAAGTTATGTTACAGCTTCAGTGTTTTAGTTTTCAGCCATTATTTTCAGTGAGAAGTGGGATTGCTTCCCTATCAGTATCAGTATGTGATGTATTTTTAAGTATTCTATTGATTACTGTGGTACTTGTCAGATATGTCTGCTTATTTTCTAAAACAAAGCCTTTAAACTGAGGCATACATATAGTTTCTGAAACCGCAGGTTTGCATGATTGTCAGCTTCGTACACTGTACTTGGAAACTCTGTTTATGTCAGAAAAGCAAGTTTTATTTGTTGCATATGGTGAGAATTATACCAAATAATTATGGTTTCCTGACAAATGGTTTACTATATTTTCAGAAGTATACTCTTAAACTGGATGTGGATAATTTGTCATACAAGTTATTTCGTAGGAAATTTTACCAATACATGCCACTTGCATAAAGAAATAACAAATATAGACCACTTTCAAACTTATTTACAAATATAGACCTGTTTTTTGTTTTCTAAACTTAGCGTTAGCGATTTTTCAAAAATCACCGACAGACGATTTTCCAAAAATCACCAAAAGAAAATAACAAATTTCCTAGTTGACGATTTTTCGAAAATCGCCAACGTAAAAAAACAATATGCTTTGGACGATTTTTGAAAAATCGCCAAAAGCTGAAATAAATCAAACCAGCACCCAACCTTCCTCTCTCATTTCTACCTTTACCAAAAAAATAAAAATAAAAGACCTCTAATGGCTGCTCTATTCTGAAATCAATATTTAAAGTCTTTAAAACGTTGGTTTAGGGCTAAATCTATAGATCTAGTCGACGTTGCTCAGCAAAGTTCATCAAGTTGAAGGTACAATCACTAAACCCTAGTTTTTATGTGTAATTTTTGAAATTTGATAAACTTAATAATGGGTTTGAGTAAGTTAACAAATTGTTTAAATGCGTACATACTAAAAGATTTGTATATTGATTTGTAGAATAACGAAAAATATGGTTCCCATGCTTTGCTACTACGACGGTGAACTAATTGTCGATGATCAGAGAAATGGTAAATATGTTGGCGGTATGTGTAAACCAGAAAAAGTGCGGAAATGTTGCAAATTGACGGAATTAAAATAAGTTGTGTACAAATCGACGAAAATTAATAAAGAAGAATTTGAAATTGAATTAGTAGTTAACTGGCCAACGGACTCGGGTTCTAAAGCAATAGCATTAGCGGACGTTGATGATGTAGAAGTAATGTTTTCTGATGTTGCAAAATCTATTGAGTTATACGTAGGGAAAGTTGCAAAACAACAACAAGAACAGCAAGTGGCATCTCCTGGAGTGAGTACTGGAATTGGGTACTATACACAGATGTTGGAGACGGCGGATCCATCTGTTGGCTACGTATCTCCTGGTTACAGTAATCCTTATGCAACTGATGGAAGATAATGCCCTTCATCTATGCAGTAGGGTTCATGCCGTATACAACTCGCAACTATTTACGCAACAAAGCAATATTTATTGCACACCGCCTATGGATGCAAATATTAGTGTGAGGCAACATTTTTTTGATGAATTGGTAAATATAATGTTATGTAGTTATATTTTCTTATGCTTTGTTGTAATGTAAACAGCTTCCAGCAACAAGGCATTTAGCATGACGAAAGTGATGAACCTATAAATGCAAATATGTCGCAGTCGATGTTTCCCAATCAATCCGAACTATATGATACGAGTCAAATGTATGTTTACAGGTTGGCCTATATTTTTCGTCTCTTTTGGTATGTATTGTTGGTTAGTTGACTCCTATATTTCAATTAGGTATATGACAGTCGATTCTGCTGCATAATGGAGTGCTGGACCGTCCATCCATTCTCCGTATGCAAATTTTGACAATGATATGGACTTTGATGGGAATGAAACTGTGGCTGAAGTACCTCAAGTCGATAGCATGGTTGTTGTTTCTATGAATGTTAATGAAGAATCTTGGATACAAAGAATGCAAGTTAACAACGAGCCATTGAACTATGACTTTCCTACAATAGATGACAATGATGCAGATAGTGATGAACCTGAGATGGAAGTATCTTTGGATGATGATCTTTGCACTGCGCAAATGTTGGCAAGATCTGTTGTTGCTAATCTTCAATTTGCCGGCGAACGATTTTCAGCTGCTTGCGTTTAAGGTGGTTTCAGTGTTGGAATGGTCAATTCTTCATGTTGTTTCATACAAGCTAATAAAGTCAAACAAAACAAAATACACCGTTATATGTAACGTTGAAGGTAATTGTCCTTGAAGGATACATGCGATAGTTTCGAAAAAATCTAAGTCGGGATGGTGGGAAATTCGGAAGTATCCAAGCGAACACACTTGTGTCAACCCAATAGTTAATTCCAACCATAAACAAACAACTTCGAAATTTTTTGTGACAAAAATCATGTCTTTTGTCAAAACCGATTTGGATATTTCAGTCGGTATAGTTCACGTGCTTGTACACGATCAGTTGTTCATCAACATTAGTTACATGAAAGCATGGCGGACATTAAGCAAAGCAATATAGAGAATTTATGATGATTGGGTAGAATCATATGCGACTTTACTACAGTTCTTTGAGGAGATAAAGAGAACGAACCCTGGCTCTATAGGTAATGTGACACATGATGAAGTGGGAGTGTTTGATCGTGCTTTTTGGGCATTTGGGCCTTGCATTACAGGTTTTATGCATTGTCGGCCTTTGTTATGTATTGATGGGACGCACTTGTACGGTAAATACAAAGGCACATTGCTTGTTGCTACCACGGTAGATGCAGATGATTGTCGTTTTCCTTTGACATACACAGTTGTTGAATCGGAGTCATGTGATTCTTAGGGTTGGTCTTTTTCTTGCATGCTTGAATTCATGCATATTGTACGCGGTCGTTGTATTACTTTCATATCAGATTGGATGAAAGGAATTCCAAAAGCTTTACATGGAAAATGGCGACAACCACACAAACATCGATATTATGCAAGGCATATAAAAGCCAACTTCCAAGCGGCATGATTCAGAGATAAGCGATTGACAGGGTTATTTTATTCAGCAGCGTGCGCTTCCGAAGTAGTTGAGTACATGAAAATTAGAGAAAAAATCAAAGAAACAAATAAGCGTGCGCATGAGTGGATTGAGAGGAGTTTGGGAAATTTTGAAAAAACTGGGCTTTGTGCAAAGACGATGGAGGACGCTTTCATCTTATGACAACTAATGCGTCTGAAAGTTTTAATGGTGTATTAAAAGGGGATAGATCGTTACTTATAAATGATTTGGTTGCACGAACATTCTATCGCTCAGTAGAATATTTCTGTAAGCGTCGTCAAATTGCTGATGAACTAGCGACACGTTTGACTCCGAAGTGGGAAGCTAAAATTGCAGAAAGGGCCAGTGAAGCGCGTCGCTGCAGACTTGTACGATTTAGCCAAACTGAATGGCAGGTTATTCACTACTTTGGTGATGAATACAAAGTTATAATCGACGGCAACAAATGCTCGTGCACATGCAACATTCTGATACTGCAGAAGATACCACGTACTCATGTAATGGAAGCTTGTTCGATGCAAACAAGTGGAGCTAATAGAGCACACCATGACTTAGCATCAAGCTGGTACTCTGTTGATAGCTACAAAGCTGCTTATAAGCCCGAGTTTCATCCTGTGTGTGATAGGAGATATTGGAGCGCATATAACGGTCCTCGGATATTGCCGTCGACTGTGAAACGACAACCGGGGAGGCCACGGTCTACAAGGATCAAAAGTGTGATGAATGAGAGCTAGTCATCCAAATCAAATAGGTGTGCAAGGGCATAACCGTAAGCGATGTACTACAGTCGTCTAGTGTGTTTGTATTATTCAACTTTTATATAATTGAACCCTACTGTATGTTGTGTATGCTAAATCCGACTTTATAAACGGGTATTGTGGCTTTGTGATTATGCTGCTATTTATTAATTTGGTTACTGGGAATTTAATGTGGGTTTTGCGATATTGTCGAACGCTTTCGAATATTGTTTAATGTAATTTGGTATATGAGAATTAGTATGCTGCTGTTGGACATATACCAGTCCTCTACTGCTGTTAAAAGACAGTCCTCTGCTGCTGTTATCTGGGAATTAGTATGCTACTGTTTTCTGCAGCAGGTGACTGAAGGTGATTTTTCAAAAGTCGCCTATTGGCGATTTCTGAAAAATCGCTAACAAGCGATTTTTGAGAAATCGCCCGAGGGCGACTTTTGGAAAATCACCTTCAGTAACCTGCTGTTAACAGACAACAACAAGTCCCATACTGTACATATAACATCGACATAAACACACATATACAAAACTGAAGTGAGATAGCAAATGTACATATATTATAACAGCTTTTCAAGCATGACACAATACCAACTTAAATTCACAATCCAATGTACACGTCTATGATAATAACACGTCCATAACATACACAACACACTTAATCAACGCAAAGTACAAAGCCATATCCAATAAAAAGCATGTATCATCTACGCAAGCAACGAAGTTCCATAAGCGTACGACGACGATGATGTTCCGACCGTTGGGACATGTATTCTTCTTCCTCGATCTCGATGGAAGAATCGATTGTACATGCGGGTTGAGAAGGTCCATGGGTCAAATATTCCTGTTTTTGTGACATCGAAGCTCCTCCTTCGAACAAAGTACCTTCACCTCTTTTTCTTTGCCGAGTATAAGTAAGTAGGAGCGGAGGTGCTTCCACGTGAGGTGGAGGTACGTCTGCAGGAGGTGGAGGTACAGGGGAGAAGGACGTCTCGACCTTTCTAATTTGTTCCTTCCCAATACTGCGCGTAGAATGTTTTTGATATTCATGCACATCCTCTTCGACTGCGCATCATGTTCTAAACGATGTTCGAGCCTTACGGCGGTTTCCAACGCCTTGTAAATGCCATCAGCCTGTAAAATGCAACGAAAATTAGTTATCTTTATTTCAGAATATATTTAAATTAACGGGCTTGAGTATACTTACAACGTTTCTCTCAAGAGGTGCACGGGGGGTGTACGGATTGCTGGGAAATGCTTGTACTGGCGCTTGAAGAACATATCTACGCGTGACGTGCCAATACCACCTCATATATGTCTCAAGAGGGGTGATCGGTTCTCTCTCAAATTGCGTAAACAAATGGCGTTGATTCCATATCTCTATAGCAGTTGCAATTTCCCCCTCATGATAATCGCTGGTATATAGTGGAGCATTTTCTGGTATATGCTACGCCATGCCAAACTGGCGCATTACCCGATCTGGTAGGTGGTGTGCAGTACGTGTATTGCAAATGAGTGGAATCCTAGTAGTCCACAGATATCTAGCGGATGTACATATGGCCAGAAGTCCCTCCAACACATCCTGTGTGTATGGAGTCCTTGTCACCACAGCAGGGTCTAGCACATCTAGCTCATTGCGGTAAAAGTGGACATTCCGTCGGAGGGTTTGAGAGGTATTTTTCGGACCAATCCATCTGTCAATAGGCGAACACACATTATTTTAGCACAAACACATATCGAATTAGAAAATTATTTTTCAAAGCATAAGAAGTTATACCGAGATCCAAGAGGCTTTGTGTGATCAACGACGACATTTCGGACTTGGATCCGTCCAACAAGTAGATATGTCCATGACCAAAGCTATAGAAAAAAACAAATTAGCAACAAAAAAGCATATTAAAAAATGGCATAACACATATAGCAAGCTAAAGTAGACACGTACCTGAACAAGTGTCAAACATCCCCCTATAAGTTTAGTGAGTATAAGAGCGAGATTCGAGAGCTCCATATAGGTGTAAGACAAAACAGCACTGCCCCATGAGTACTGGGCACACTCATCAAGATCAGCTAAATATGGTAACCATTTCAAATCCACGCGATTTTTAAATGATCGCACATCAAACGGGCTGTAATGAGGTGTAGAATAATCGCTCTAGCACGCTGCTGGATCTGAACCTCTGTAGCATCGGCAACTATATCAGCTAAAGCAAGTCTAAACCATTTCACTTCAACCATGTTGTTTCCCCTAACTTGTTGCGGAGGAGGAGTAAAACCCAGCAAATTGGTACATAACTGTATACAATCATGATGGTCATCATCAGTCAATGGATTGCCTTCTATAGGCAAATCTAAAAGCACAGCCGCATCTCCTATTGTAATCGTCATCTTTCCGACAGGTAGATGGAAAGTAGATGTCTTCGGTCTCCATCTATCAACAAGAGCAGTGATGAGATGATGATCTAATTGAAGGTAGCCTAACCGCAGTACTGTCAAAAAGCCAGCTAAGTCAATATCCTCTAAAACTCTAGGATGTTGTGAAGTGACTTTCTTGATAGAAATGGAGTAATCGATTGTGAAGCCTGCTTCTTCGCTCTGTTTAACATAACATGTACATATATTACTATTTATACAATTTGTGAAACAAAAATCATAGGAAATTACCATCATATATGCTTCACTGGACTTGCGGTGTCTAGGCTGTAGGTACAGCACGCTCGGGTCTACTGGACCGGGCTCCATCTCAATATAATCTACAACACAAAAATTAATGTATTGTCAAAAAAATTATTTCCTTCAACCTATACTAATTTCTACGCAATTGAATGAAGATACACTAGCAACAACCCCCTAATTCTATCTACGTCATATAACTTTCACAAAATCTTGCAAAACTAGCAAACCTAAAAAAACCTAAATTTGCCATAAATCATCAAATTGGAGAAGATTTCATTACCATCCCCAAGATGCCGGATGTAGTAGCCATGGTCCGGATGAGCTTTGAATTTGATAAAAAAATAAGGAAAATGAAATTTTTTGGGTGAGGCTGTTGATGGCCGAAATGGGTTTTATTGAGATGAAGGAAATGTTTTAGGAATGAGGATATAGGGAGGTTGGCTGTCTGTTTTGTTGCAGGAAAATACGTGGGCAATTTTTCGAAAATTGTCCACATGCGATTTTTGAAAAATCATAAACTAGTTTACCTGCAACAAAATATCTTGCCACCCTTTCCCCTATCACCGCCGTGCATGCTTGATAAGTGCCTCCGAACAACTCTACCAAACCAGACATATTCATCCGACGTCAATTACATGGAAATAACCATCAATTACAGAAAAAATCAAACATACATTCATTCATCGAAATATCCATACCGTTTCTAGCGCAATTGCAGAGAACTCATAACATACTTCTACGACACATGGAAATATCCATCAATTATATGAAAATAAATAAACTACCCAACACCAGCTTCTTGATCAGAAACAGTTCGATAAACGTATCCACTACGAACATAAGCTAAAGCAGACATTTTCTTCTCTACCAACATTTTCTACTCATTTCTTCAACTAACTTTTTCAAACGCCTAACTTCGGCTTGCATCTCGAGGACATATTCCACTCCCCGAGCACACAATGGAGGATCAATCCACTTCATAAAATTACAGCACTGCACTTCACCAGGATTCATCATGCGATCTTCATACGAAACAAAACTATAAAATCTACGTCCGGCATTAGTTGCGGTTTTGGCTACGACAACCACGCATTCATCTCCACATCGACAAATTGGATATGCACCGGATGGTAGCGTAGGACCAACAGGATGTAGAGGATTTAGTATTTTCCCATCAATGAAAATTTTCTTGCCCGGTCATTGGTTCACTACAACTTTGTGTAAGCGAGTATTGAGAGACGATGTTCCGGAATGGAACCTATGATGTATCGGCTCAAATTGCGTCTCCGGAACAAATTCTACAACACTAAGATGCGTAATGCCCCTTTGAGCTTCAAATTCATCGTAACATTTCGCCATCGCCATGTCGTCTATATCCCAATCATCCATGTCTACTTCAACTGTGAGTACATCAATATTGATTAGAGTACACAACAGATTTGATTTAGGATTTTAGTTAGCATAAACAAATTGTAAATCGTTAAACATTACCTTGTACCGAAGATTACGCCTAGTTGTTGAAAAGCTTTGATTAGATCTTGAGAGAATTGGACTTGTTTTAGGTTTTCTATGAAGAAGTAGGGTTTGAGAGGATAAGCCATAGTTTGCAACTGATTTTGGTAAAGTTGAGAGTGAAGGAGAAGGGTGGGTCTTGTTGGTTATAAAGCAGACTTCTTGGCGATTTTTCAAAAAATCGCCCAAAGCATATTGCTTTTTTACGTTGGCGATTTTCGAAAAGTCGCCAACTAGGAAATTTATTATTTCCTTTTGGCGATTTATGGAAAATCGCATGTTGGCGATTTTTGAAAAAACGCCGACACTAAAGTCCAGAAAACCAAAAACAGGTCTATATTTGTAAATAAGTTTGAAAGTGGCCTATATTTGTTATTTCTTTCTGCAAGTGGCCTATATTGGTAAAATTTCCTATTTTATATTAAGTTATGATCTAGGATGCCTAGAGCAATAAAAATTTTCTCTATGCATTGGTATATAATCCCATTGTTTATGCATGTCATGCCATATTTATCAGTATTATTTAACTAGATGACATGGGATATAATAAGTTATAAAATTGAAAAAAAAGACCTACTTATAGACATAAGTAAAAACCCAAATATGAAAAGCAATCAACCTATAGTGTAACGATCCAGAATTTAATCACTTTAAATGTGGGTATTTAAATATATTTTTAATAATTAATTTATAGATTTTATAACTCAAATAAACTTCTTTTAAATAATAACTAATGATGGTAAAATAGTTAAAATTAATTTATAAAAATAATTAGTTCCAAACAAAATAGGAAATGTGACCGAAAATCGTTTTTTAAATTTTCGACTTTTCGATGTCTAAAATTTGTTGGAAAACGTTGTGCACATTTGTGTAACATATATACACATCTATATATAAGTTAGAATGCATTTTAATATATGTATATGTTTATTTAAGTTATTTAAATATGATATGACAACTTATGAAAGTTAAATAAGTTTAAAAAGATATATATGTAAAAGAAATCAGAAAATGTCATCCTTTCACAAACACAAAGTACAATAGGTAATTAAAACATGTTGGCTTTGAAATGAAAGGGAGGATATGTTTTTCACATGATTTGGAGGGAGGGGAACAAGAGAAATGAAGTTGCAAAAATCTAGTGGAGGTTAAGTACTTTAGGGTAATATGGTAATTTGGTTTATGCAATTCATATAAACTAATTTCCTAATACTCTCCTCATTTTCATTCATACTTTGTAAAAATTTCTTTATGACTTCATGTTCTTTTTCATGGCCTCCAAAAAGAAATTCCTAAGTTCTTAAGTTAAGAAATCTAGTTTAAAAATTTCTAAAACCTTGTCAACACTCACCTCTTTCCATTTCTACACTTCTCTTCCACAAAACAAGTCCATACACCCCCTCCACCTTGTTGGCTGAACACTAATACCATCAAGGCCGAACCATTTTGCATCCATAAGCCACCAAATACTCCATTTTTCCAAGCTAGAAGTAAAACCTAGGCCGTGTTCGAGTTATAGAAAAAGTTAACTTAGTTTCGTGAAAATTGGTGAGTAAAGTTTCACTCTTTAACTAAGTTTTATATACATACATGCATACATACATACATATACATATACATATACATATATACACATACACATACACATACACATACACATACACATACACATACACATACACATACATATACATACATACATACATACATACATACATATATATATATATGTAACTAACTTGTTGTAAAAAATGATGTTATGTTTGGATAAAATAATGTTGGGCTGTATGTATGTATTGTGCTTGGATTATAATGATGCTTGGATGTGGTCATATGTGCTTGGTTATGTGGATGTATAGTTTGGAATATGGTAGTATAAATAGTCAAGTTAGTTTGCATATTATAATCTAGCTTGTATATGTTGATTATGAATTTTTTTACATGTTGTTATGTAATCATGTATGTTGTGAACATGAATTCATGATGTTATGCTAAGAAAGTTAGCATCTTAGTAGTTTAAAGCGACATGTTATCCCTTGTATAAAATACAAAATCTTTAGTTCTAAAATTCGCAAAAATGTTTCAAGTTTTAAATCCTGTTAGTCTTCCAAAATATGTTTTATGTTTTAGTAAAGTTTTCCAAAGAGTTAAAGTTTTAACGAAGACTTAGAGAACAAATTTCAAGTTTGGAAATTTCGGATCGTATAGCGATAGTCGCTATAAGTGCAGTTCGTGAAAACGAACTTATTTCGAAATTTAAAAATGTTTTCACTTAGAAATATTTTTGAAAAATGTTTTAAAAACTTATATTAAGTAATTAAAAAAGGTAATTATTATTTAATTAATTAATTATTTATTTATTTATTTATTTAATAAACGATTAATTAATTAATTAAGTAATTAGTACTTAATTATTGATTAATAAAGTTAATTAATACTTAATTGTTAATCAATTAAGTTAATTTTAATTAGTTAATTAATTAAATTTAATTATTAATTAATTAATAATAAAGGGTTAATTATTAATAAAGATTAATTATAAAATTAATTATTTATAAAAAGGAGTTTAATTAATTATTGGTTAATTAAATTTAATTAATATTTTAATTAGGAATTAATTAAGATTAAATTATTATTTAATAAGGGTTAATTTATTAATTAATAAATAAGGGTCTAAAATCACTTTGTTTCTAAAATATCGGTTTTGTTTAAACTGTTTTTCTTTTTCAAAAATGTTTAAATCAAGGAATTTCTGTGTTGATTATCCTTAAGTAATCTTAAACAAACACTACTAGAACAATAGTAAATAGCGACGGAAACTACTGATGGTCGCCGATGGCTATTTCTGACGGCTGACGATCTCCGTGGCGTTTTCGTAAATGAAATATAGTGGTCGTCATAAGCCGTTGACAACCGACGTAAATTAGCCATCAGGAAAAAGCGTGTATACAGGCTCCAAGCCGGGAGCAGCTTCATTATATCAATTTCACCAAAACTAACCAAATCCCTAACTCCACCACCTCCTCCCCATCGTCAGCATGCCCCCGCGCCTCCCTGATCATCTCCAACTTCATCATTCTCCACTATCGACAAGCCTAGGCCCTTCATCAATCTCCAATCAAGTTTTATTCCTAAACCCTAATTAATTTTGATTTGTTAAATTAGGGTTAATTTGTTGTTATAGTTGTATAATACCCCATTGATTGTTTGTTACACCATATTGAATGCTAATTAGGTTTTTACTTATAATTGTTTGTCATCCAAATGTTGAGAGAAAAAAATTGTTTAGTGTATAAGTGCGTTAATTGACGTATATGTGTTGATTAGTGCATACATACATTAGGGCTTGTTTGGATTAATTAGAGTCGGTGCTCAGGATTTAGTGTATGTGTTTTTGTAAGATAACGAAAACGATGATTTAGTGTATGCATTTCTTAGAATGTAAATAAATTATTGTAAAAATTGTTTTATAATACGCTTTACTTTTTATAAATCCCTTAGAGAAGTTTTGGTCCCGTTTGACAAGTATTGTATATGATCATTGTATGGATATTAGTTTTTATCACAGAATGAACATTTATATTCATCTGTTATAATATTTGTCGGATTTGCCTCAGTATTGGATAAGTTACAAACACAATAAAGTAATTATATTTTGCAAATCATTTCATTTTAAACGGTTCACAAAATTTTCAACAACACTTCCTTTTTGTCCCCTGTGTACACGCATATGTGTATGGTACAGGGAACAAAGGGGAAGTGCTGCAAAAATTTTGTTGAATCGTTTAAAATGAAATGATTTATAAAATATAATTACTACTGTGTTTGCTGCATGGTTTTCGAACCACGTATATGGTCCGACAAATTGTGTGGTCGACGAAGGGTTGAAACATCTTGCGATGCGACCAAAAAGAAAAGTCAAGACATATCCAATATTCTTTGTCAATGGGTACAAATTCAACACCAAAAAATATAGGGTTGAAAAATTAACCAACAATACCGGTGTATATGTTAAAAGTAGTGATGATCCAAATGATCACATAAATTTTTGGCAAAGCCAGCGGGGTTAAATGGGCCCCTACAATATATTAGCAAAAATAAATTACAAAGACCGATGGCATACCATCAGAACATACAGCAAAGTGTAAAACAAAGAATACACACAAAAACAATTACGCACTGAAAACTTGGTAGATGGAATGGACCAATACATCTTTAGAAGTCAATCCACTTCGAAACACCATATTGTTCCTTTCCATCCAAATAGCCGATATAGTCTTTTTCAGAACACGAAGTAGCAAGGAACTCAATGACGTCTTCCATCTTGTCGCTTTAAAAATGGTAAACCATTCCACTGTAGAGTTTCTAATGGGACTATGTAATCTTAACTTCCTCAAGATACTGTCCCAAATAAAAAAAAGGAGAATTCACAGTCAAAGAATAAATGAGAAGTAGACTCCTTATACTTGTGACAGAGGATGCAAGTATCTTTATGAATAATACCCTTCTCCTTCAACTTATCAAGGGTATGCAAACCATTTTTAACAATCTTCCAAAGAAGCATATTTTCTTTCGAAGCAGAACCCGAGTTCCAAATTCTAGAGTGCCATGGAAACACAATACACTGAGAAAAATCAACCATACTTTTATAGACAGAAGCTATCTAATGAGGCTTACCATTCCAAAGAGCATGAATAGTAGAAGTAGAGAATGATTGCGCAAGAATTTTACTCCAGCAGGCACGAATAGAGGAAGAGCTAGAGACAGGAAGGACTAATATTATTAGCTAAAATGGTTCCCTGATCAGACTAGGGATCGAACCAAAAAGAGATTTGATTCATATATTGAAGCCTGGTCTGGAAAATATGAATACAGTCCTTTCTGAAACGGAGCAAGTTCCTCTAAGACCAGCTACAATCAGCTGGAATATCCATAGTCCAGAAATATTTGTCTTTAATTAAGTTTTTCCTGATCCATGAAGCCCATAAATTATTGTCAAATTTATAAAGTTTATCTATGCAAGAAGAGATAGCAGCCTTATTCCATTTACTGATATTCATAATCCCTAGCCCTCCATATTTATAAGGGCAGTAGAGGTTTTTAAACTCAATAGGAATAAGTTTCCTTGAAAATGGATTAACATGCCAAAGGAAGTGGTTAAGAGCCGAGTTGATCATGGAAACAAGCTTGCAAGGCAATATAAATATTCTAGCATAATATAGGCACATAGAAGTAGCAATGGATTTGACTATGACAAGTCTACCTGCCATTGAACATTTAGAAACTGGCCAGGATGATATTTTAGCAATAATCTTTTCATAAAGCTTGAGACATCGGTTGGTCTTGACTTTAGATGAAAACATGGAGGCGCCAAGATAATCTTCATTATGATCTACAGGATTAAGGCCAGACAAAGCATGGATCATAGATTTTTGAGGGTCAGGAATATCAACAATCCTAATCTTGGATTTATTCCTGTTGATAGTAATATCGATCAAAGTTTTAAATTCATCAAGAATATCCAACACACCATTAATTGATTTAGAAGTAGGCTTTGTAAATAGAAGCAAATCATCAGCAAATAGAAGGGTTGATATATTAGAGTTCTTGCATAGAGGATGGTATTCGAGGAGATTCATAGATAAATATTTTGAAGTGAGTGAGGTGAATAGCTCGATAATACAAACAAAAAGGTAAGGTGACATGGGGTCACCTTGCCTTATACCCCTCGTTGCATGGAAGTAACCAAATGAATTGCCATTGAATTTTAAAGAGTATTTGACTGTAGAAACACAAGTATAGACCCACGACAAGAAGGGGATTGGAAAATTCATCTTATGAAGAACATATATGACTGATTTCCATTGCACGGTGTCATAAGCCTTTTGAATATCAAGCTTCAATACACACCTCTGTGACACATTCTGCCTATTATATCCTTTCAACAATTCAGAGGATAACAAAATATTATCAGTGATATCACGAGAATGCAGGAAAGCACTCTGATTGGGGGAAATTATATCAACAAGCACTGTTTTCATTCTAGCTGCCATGATCTTAGAAATGCACTTGTATATCACATTACAGCAAGAAATTGGTATGTAATGAGTTACAGATGAAGGCTAATCAGACTTGGGAATAAGAGCAATTTTAGTGGCATTAATTCCAGATAATAATTTGTTGTGTTTGAAGAAATTCTTAATGGCCTTAATCACATCTGTTCCAATCACACACCAAGCAATTTTATAAAATGGGCATTAAGGCCATTAGGTCCAGGAGAGCTTGTAGAGTTCACAACAAAAATGTTGTCTTTAATCTCTTTATCAGTTATTTCCTGAATGAGAAAATCATGAGAATAAGCTGAGATGGTAGGTAGATGAATGCTATCAAATAACTGCCTATGAATGACTGGATTGTTTGGGTCAGCTAGAAGTTCCTGAAAAAAATCCAGAAAACCATCTTGAATAGCATCAGGAGAAGAACAAAAACTACCATTCTTATCTTGGATGTTGATAATATTTGCAGAAGACTGTCTGATCCTAAGAGATTCATGGAAAATAGTAGAATTTTTATCTCCATGAAGAGACCATTTTACCTTTGCCTTTTGTTTTGCCATCTTATTTTCTTCCACCAAAGCTTTAGAAAGTTGTTTGGTAAGAGAATGCTCTTGAGTCACAAGACTAGCAAGCAGTATTATCACTACATAGTTGAATATCCTTTTGCACCTGATATAAGCTATCACGAATAGAGTGAGAGAGGCTGCTACCATTCCCAAAAGTTTCAATAGCCCAAGGTTTAAGGTTTTCTTTTAGATGTCTTAGCTTTGCCTATAAAATATACATGGGATTTAAAGTCCAACGGTTTGAAACAATTTTCAAAAAATCATGATGATTAGTCCAGTTATTAAAAAATGAAAAACAGGACTGTCTTCTCACACATGCCTTTCCCCAATCTAAAACTAAGGGGGAGTGGTTAGAGAGGGATGGAGAAGGGATGATGGTGTTCAGGTCATGCCAGGCTAGCATAGAGGAGAAGTTTTGATAGGATCTGTTAAGTTTACAAAATTTCATTTTGCCTATTTTACTGGAATTATTCCAAGTAAAGAAGCAACCATTTGCTGAGATAGGGAGGAGGTTAGAATCATATATAGCTTTATTGAGGGGTCTAGTTTGTTGATAGCACTTTTATCAGTGGACAACTGCATACAGTTCCAGTCACCCATACAAAGCCATGGAGAATTTAATGGTTGAAGAGAAGGGATAGTATCAATGAGAAGTTGTCTATGCATACAACTATTCTCAACGTAAACGAAAGTCATAAAAAATGGATGAAGAAGGGATATGGATAATTTGAGTGTGAATGAATTGTCTGTGGACACAAAGAGGGGAAATTGAGAAAAGAATGGGATTCCAAAGAATAAGGAGTCTTCCAAATGGAGCTTGAGATAGATTATGAATAAATTTCCAGTGACTGTTAATAATAAGAGAAGCCTTGATGGTGTTGGCATGATTTAATTTCGTTTCAGCTATGGCCATGATTTTAATTTTGAAAGTTTATATGAATTTTTTTGGTTTCAAGTTAGTTTTGATATGGAGTTCGCTCCCCTAATATTTCAGAATCCTATTCTATCAATCATTAGAAGGATTGGGAGTTAGCTCTGGTTTTAACTCCAGAGGAAGAAGCTTTGAGGTCTGTTGAAGGTGTCATTGAAGGATTAATTTGCTCAATGGAGTAATGAATACCCATATCTAAATCAGTTAATGAGTTTTTATGTTTGAATATCTTCTTTGGTCTTCCTCTTTTGTTTTTAGTAGAAGAACCTGAACATTCTAGTAGAAAGAGATTATTGATTGAAGAAGTGAAATAGATAGGGTGATCAGTGTTGATGTCATTGAAAACTTGAATTGGAAGAGTTAAAGATGAATAGGGAGATGAGGAGTTATCTGTAGAAGAAGGATTTTGATTGAGGGGTTGATCTGGAATTAGTTTGGAAGTGTGCACAACTGTGTGCATGTCACTGTGCACGTTGAAATTGTTGGTATTGAGAGAATTAGGGGTAGCAACAGACTAAATGCTTTCCACAATTTCAGAATGATCTACCATAATACCTTCAGTGTTATCATCAGCGTCCTCATTTAAATTCTGAAGCACATAAAAGTGGTTATGAGTACTTACACCATTAGAGTTAAATGACTTAGGCAGAGGGTTAACCATTTCAGGACAAGGTTCGGCTTGGGTGTGATTGTTAGTAATTGGTTCAAGCATTTTTCCAGTGGGCTCTGTGACAATCCCTACATTTCTTAAAGTAACCATGACTGGATCACCAAGGAGACCCGAAGCATATTGATTCGAAGCGTCAGACACCAGGACAGTTCCTTCATTTATCAAAGTATCCTTATTAGGGACTCCAAGAAGACCCGAAGTCGTTTGACTAATTATAATACCATCATCAGCAGACCTTAAAGGATCAACATTTGAGGCTACAGGCATTCCCATAGTTGTATGATCTACATCAACAACACCATGGACAACCTTATTCACTTTATCATCCTTGTTTATCTTTCTCCATAATTTTTGAATAGGTTTTAATTTTCTTTTTCATTTAAATAAGAGGCCTTTCTTCTCATTTCTAACTTGACCTGCCTTGATAGTATTATTATCACCTTCCACAACATGCTTGTTAACTTCCTTACTAACCTTGACTTCTTCCTTCTCAGTGCCAGTATACTTTTCACAACTGACAGTAGCATGGCCAAACATTTTGCAGTGTGTACAAATAAGCGGTTTCCAAGCGTATTCAATCAGAACATCTGGACATGTATCATCTCTCACTACCGGGCTATCTGGATGTTCTTTATCAAGAGTAACCTCAAAGAGACATTTCGCATACATGAATCTCTTGAGTCTTTCAGTATTTTTATCAAAGCATATCAATTTTCCAAGGTGGCAGGCCAACTAGTTAATACCAAGGAGTGTCCACGTCACTATTGGAATTCTGTGGAGGTGAATCCATATGGGGACAGTCCTTACCGCCGCCTGTGCAGAAGCAAATATAGGGTTCCATTTCGAAATAATGAACATCTGACCACGAATAAAAAGTGTATCCTTCTTTAGAACTAGAAGCTTGTCTTCTTCATTAGAGAACTTTAAATATTAGTTGTGTTTATCAAAATATAATTCAAAGGAGCCTTTAAGCTTCCAAGCTTTGTCGAGATGAACCTTGACAGCCATAAAATTAACTGTTCCAGCAAGGAAAAATCCCACTAGACAGTCAGACCAAGATTTAATACCTTCATTAATAATTTCTTTTGGAGGGGGCATGGGAGGGCCTGAGTAATGAATATCAAAATGGATAGGGACATAAGACCCAACATTCCTAGGTTTCGCAGTGAAAAGAGATGACCAAGAGGATGAAGATGTGGCAACCAAATAAGGAGGAAGCACATAATGAGGAGGAGGGATAGGAAGAAGGGGAGGAAAGGGGTCAACAGAAGGAAGAGAGGAGGAAGAAACAAGAGAGGAGCCTATGACTGGGTCCGACGGAGGATGGGGAGGAACAGGAGGAGGAGGCCGCTCAGAGGAGGGACCAGAAGGACAATGAATGATAGGCGAAGAATGGGCATGGATGGGGAGAGGTACAGGTAGGGTAGGAGGGATGGGGAGAGGTACATGTAAGGTAGGAGGGATGCCGGAAGGCAAGCCATGAGAGGACATGAGAGGTAAAAAAAGGTAAGGATCACATAAATGTTTTTTACGACGTTTTAAATCAGGTTTTGCAATTAACATATTTCACCAGATACGCGGAAGAAGTTTATTTGTTTAGATGCAACTGGTTCAATAATGTTCTAGGTTCTAAACTCAACGTGCACCAAAAATATAATATTATTGAAATAAAGCATACATCACGTTATCATAAGTATGATCCGTTTATACTAGCAATAGAAGCCCTACAAGTTTATTATGCTCCTTATCCATCTCTAACAAGAGATTGATCGGCAGTTTTTTAAACAAAGGCAAGATTTACGTTTGATGGAAAGAATATTCCAAACGAACAAGCGTACCAAGCAGATATCGAGGAAAATGGCGAAATTACAATAACAGATGATCAAACCGATTTTGGACCTCTAAATAATGAATCAAATGTATTAGTAGAAGCATTTGAGACCACAGAGGAAAACAATATAAAGTACGAGACCGAGTCTGAATCAGAAAATGACGAGGACTCATTTAATAGTATATATGTTGAAAAAGGTAATTTACGGAAGTATTGATGTTACACTTTTTTGTATGTTATATGTGATTATTGATGTTAAATGTAGATGTGTTTATTCATAATTGCATGATATTTTCTGCAATAATAAAATAATATGTATATGACAGGTATTACAGTTGTCTTTCTTTAGGCGGCGGAGTTCTTCGCAGTCCGGTTCCCCCTCTTCGTCTCAGAGAGGGACCGTTCGTAGCGGAGGTGATGGTGGCGGCCCGTCACAGAAGGCGCCGCGTACGGTGGTTAGATTGCTACCAAAAGCAAATGGCTCGTAAGTAATAAATTTACTTCAGCATTATAAATATTTTGTATGATATATTAGTCATGATTTGTCTGTATCAGATTTAATGCAGGGGTTTTGAGCTTGAGCCTTCAAATATAGTGTTCAGCATATCCAAGCAGGCATACATGAGCTGTATGACTGTGTGTTGGCCGAAATGCAGTAGGTTCCCAGAGCATGTCCGGGAGAGCATCTGGCAGGACTTCTTGGTAAGTGTAAAATTATATATCATTATATATAATCACTTTACAATTTGCTGACTAAGTATAAATGTATAACTTATATTTTTTCAACATATATACAGGGTGCGGTAGACCTACAAGAGTAGGATGTTGCTCTTTGCTAGCACCACCAGAACTCCAAAGTTGCAAAGAATTACCGGGATACGATGTCTACCATCAGAAAATCCGGGAAGAAGTCAAACTGGATGGGCGCCAGCCTATGGGATGCTTGGATCGCATGGTGGGGTAGCGATGAATTCAGAGTAAGTCTATCAGATGTCACTTTAATTTGTTCAGTAGAGAATACATAATTTATACCTGTAAAATATAATCTTAATTTTTAGTTTGCAGGCGGAGTCAGACAGGAACTCGGTGAACAGGCAGAAAAATCCAGTCACACACCGTGGTGGCTCGAATCATTTCAGCATCATCGCGAGGACCTGGTAAATTGATTAATTGCATTACGAACATTATTGAATTTTTTTGTATAAATTTGTCGAACAACAATAATATACACCAATTATTGCTGGAAAGAGCGCATGGGGCTCCTGTCTCATATATGGACGTATTTGCGCATACTCAAGCCGTCAGGTAGACCCACGACGAGGATCGGTGACGTATGCTTGACATGAGGATGACAAAGCATACGCCGCACATGTAAGTATATTTTTAGTTATAAGTTATTAATAATGATTATTTTAATTAATTAGTTATAAAATATTATAATAATGTCATGTAATATTTACTTGTATTTAATTTTGCGTTGCACGAAAGATTTATGCAAGCACGTGCGCAGATGCTTTAGTATTAGGTATGGTAGCAATTGACCACTGATGAGGAGGACGCTATCTTCGACTTTGTTATGGACCTGACACAGATAAATAGGCGTTATGGCTATGGCAATTAATTGGTAATTTATAAAAATTAACTAAGCTGTAAAATTTGCTTAATTTTTATAAATGTTACGCAATAACTTAAACATATTTCGACTATGTTTTGTAGGCTCGGACCTCACAAAAGGCCTATCAAAAGGCTTAGGACAATGCTGAGATTGATGTGCTTCGACAACATATTGCACAACTGTAGGAGCAGGACTGCTTCCGAGCAGCGCAAATGAAGCAACTGAACCAGCGTTTGGCCAAGTATATGGAGCGTCATGGAGCATTCCCTTCGTTTGGTGGTTTCGGAGCCGATGACGAGTCATGAGGTACGTTTTGCAGTTTTTGTTTTCGAAACTTCTGTATATATACAATGAGAAATGGTGTGGTTGATTTGTGGACATGTGGTGTTTGGTGTTGATTTGTGGGGTTTGATGTTGGATGTATATATTGTACATTGATGTTAGATGTAGATATTGTAGTTGGGTGATGATGGACGGTTTATTTTGTATTGATTGGAAATGTTTGAATTTGAGATGGTAATGTTTGCGATGGTAATGTTTGAGTTTTATATTATTATTTATATCGATATTTATTTTAGCTTATATATCTAATATATATTGATTTTGATGTGTTGTGATATATATTGATATCGACGGCTACCGACGACTTCCGACGGCTTGTAGGTGGAAATATTCCAACGGTTAACCGGTCGAAAACTCCGACGGCTTCCAACGGTGTTTTAGCATGTTTTTAAGCCACGTGGATGTCAACACCGTCAGAAAAAAACGTCAAAACTGCCATTGAAAAAGCCGTCGGAGGCCATCGCAAAGCTGTCGTCGGTTCCATCGGAAATGGATGAAATCCTTGTTCAGTATTCCGACGGGATTTCCGATGGCTCCCGATGTCGCCGACGGCTACGAGCCGTCGAAAATCACTGTGTATCTTGTAGTGAAATATGATACCCAAGTTAATGTTGTTACATATTTATGGAAAGTAAGTCATCCTATAATTAGCACTAAAAGCCGATGAGTAGGCTAATTCTTTATGTGTTAGATCTAGAATTTATTTTTAGGCAAGGGATAGAGTAAGGTCGAAATATCGAAAACATGATAGATGTGAGAGGGTTAATTCCTATCAATGAGTAATGTTTAAATCAAGTATATGATTGTTCATATGCGAAATTTGAATAATTACTTCAAGTAGCGGATTGTCTGCTATTTATAACTTGACCTGTTTTATCTCAGAAAGTATGTTGTGTATATTAAAGTTCCCTGGTGAGGACTCGAATACTGGTTATATACTTCCAAAAGAACCGAAATTGAGTTAGCCGGAAATTACCGCTTAGTTTGGAGACACCAGTTTCGGATAAGTATAATTTATCCAAACCACTCCAAACTAATAACATTCGTGATGAATTGTTAAGAAGTATGTTATGGAGCTGTACTATTCCTCCTGAGGATGATTCCAAAATGGAAGATAGTAAATATTGAAGGTTTCTTCGATCCTGGAACAACTTATATGGTTGAATGCTATCATTGCATTAGGTGCTTGGAGGTAATGTTAGCATTCCAAGATAGTCTGCTAGGAGGGAAGAAAAAAGTGTAACCTCAAGCCTCACAACCGATAAATGACTAAAGCAGGGACATATGGCAGGTCTATATGGTCGCTACCAATAGGGTATGGTCATCGCCAAATCTAGAGCGATATCTACGATTTATGTATGCTTCAAGATCCCTTTTATAGTTATTAATCGCAACCAAGAGGTGATTATATTCGGTGATATCCAATAAGGGGTAAGGCCGATCCTGAGTAGCTGAGGTGCAACTTGTTGTAGCCTCCCATACATTTTATCTAAAGGTGTACGGATTCAGTGGGTAGACCCTTACCCTTTCAAAGTTAGAATCCATTTCTCAATACGAGCCCTCGGCCTTGATTGTATATCTATTATGCTGCAATTTAATAATGTAACAATTTCGGCTATGGTTCCATATTTATTTTAAACCTAGACAATATATATGGTAATATCAGAGAATTTTATATAGAAATGTTTTGGTTATCGTAAGGTAAAATCCCGTCCGTATTTATGTGCGGCGTGGTCTTACGAGATACCCTTGATTTGAAGGTTTTACAAAGTTAAACTTATGCATTACTCACGCCAGACTCGTGTCTGATTCGAAGTTTTATTTCTTTCCCTTAAAATCTCGGGTACTCAAATTTTTATGAGTAGCAAGTAGTCATGTTTCTTTGGAGCATTTTGGAAAGCAGTTTGGAGCAAAAGCTTTCATTGTATCTAGTAGTTATCACTATAAAGAATACAGCAAAAAGCGACGGAAGCTTCCAACGACCACTGATGGCGATTTCCGACGGCTAACGAACTCCGTGGCATTTTCGTAAATAAAATATAGCGGCCATTGAAAGCTGTCGAAAACTGATGTAAATTAGCCGTCGGCGGCCATCGAAAGCCGTCAGAAATTATTGTGTATATAGGCTCCAGTCCGAGAGTCATCTTCATTATTCCCTCTCCCCCAAAATCAACAAAATCCCTAATCCACCACCACCTCCCCATCATCAGCCAGCCCCCGTGCCTCCCCGGTCATCTTCAACTTCATCATTCTCCACTCTCGATAAGCCTAGGCCTTTCATCAATCTCCAATTAGGTTTTATTCCTAAACCTAAATTAATTTTGATTTGTTAAATTATGATTAATTTGTTGTTGTAGTTGTATAATATCATATTGATTGTTTGTTATACCCTATTGAATGCTAATTAGGTTGTTATTATAATTGTTTTTCATTTAAATGTTGAGAAATTTTTTTTAGTGTATATGTGCGTTAATTGGTGTATATATGTTGATTAATTAGTGCATACCCGCATTAGGACTAGTTTGGATTAATTAGAGTCGATACTTAGGATTTAGTGTATGGGTTATTAAGATGACGAAAACGACGATTTAATGTAAGCGTTTCTTAGAATGTAAATAAATTATTGTAAAAATTGTTGTATAATACGCTTTACATTTTATAAATCCCTTAGAAAATTTTGGCCCAGTCTGACAAGTATTGTATATGATCGTTGTATGGATGTCGTTTTTATCACAGAACATACATTTATATTCATCCGATACAATATTTGTCGGATTTGTCCCTGTATTAGACAAGTTACAAACACAATAGAGTAATTATATTTTGCAAATCATTTCGTCTTAAATGGTTCACAAAATTTCGACAACACTTTCTTTTTATTCCCTGTGTACACGCATATGTGTACGATATAGGGAACAAAGGGGAAGTGCTGCCAAAATTTTGTTAAATAATTTAAAATGAAATGATTTACAAAATATAATTACTACTGTATTTGTAATGGGAAGCAGGATGACCAACCATCAAAGTGTAAAACAATAACCTAAAAATTGTAGATTATATTCATATAATAAGTTGTGTAAATCCGTTTGAAAATAAAATTAAATAGAATAATATTATATATTTGTGAAAATTTAAATGTATGATTTAATTGAAAAATAAAATGTCAACACGTAAATGATTAATACGTTTTTATGTTTTAAAGTAGGAAAAATGGTCAATTATTTTATCAATCGGAGCTGGATGTAGCAACAAAGAAGAGAAATTACAGGCTCAATAAGTGAACATTTTCAAAATGGTGTACACGTCTTTATTGAATTCGCTTTAAGTAATAATAGGAACGACGAAGAGATTTGTTGTCCATGTAGTAGGTGCAAATTATTGAAGCATTTGATACCGGATATGGTAATAGTTCATTTGTGCCAATATGTTTCGTGCCGAATTATTTGGTGTGGGATCACCATGGAGAACTTATAGCACATAATCCCGTACATTCGGAGGAGGAGGTGGATACTGAAATTGTTCCGACGAATCTCATAGAAGATATGGTTGAAGATGCAGTACGTTCAATGTTCCCTACCGTTGAAGTTGATGGTAGCGATGTTAATGTCGAAGAATAACCAAGTATTGGAGCAAATTTTTTTATGATTTATTGGATGCTACTAAGAAACCCCTTTGGGATGGTAGTACAAGCGATACTCAACTATCAGTAACTGCAGAATATATTGTAATGAAATCAAAATACAACTTCACAGAAGTTTACAGCTATAGTACAAGCTGCAAAATGGCATATGCCACCCGATAATTTAATGTGCAAAAATCATTATGAAGTGAAAAAACTTATGTCTGCTTTTGGTTTGCCGTATCAAAAAATAGATACATGTTTAAATGGTTGCATGTTGTTTTGGAAAGGAGACATCAATCTTAGGAATTGTAAAATATGTAATCAGGAAAGATACAAACCAAGAAAAAAGAAGGGAAAGGAAGTTCCGTACAAGTGTATGCATTACTTACCCATCACGAGCATTTTCTTTACCGCATGGGAAGAAAATTTCGTGGTTTGGCTGTTATCGGTGTTTTTTCCATATTAATCGTCCTTTTAGAAAAGATTAAAAAAACTTTACAATTAGTAGACTTGAGACCTTGCGACCACCAACGATTTGGTCAAGCGAATATATTTATGACCTTGTAAAGGATTATCCAAAGATACATGAAAACGGTGAAAAAATTGTAATTCAAGGTAAATCGATGATTCATAATTGGTGCAAACAATGTATATTTTGAAAGTTGCCTTATTAGAAAAATCTCCTAATTTGTCATAATATCGACGTGATGCACAACGAGAGAAATGTGTTCGCTAATGTATTTAACATAGTTCTGAATGTTAAAGGGAAGACTAAAGATGATTTGAAATCAAGACGTGATATAGAAACAATATGCAATCGTTCTGAGCTCCATATGAAGCCAAATGACACAAAAAAACCCAAAGCATGCTATGAGCTAGATGGTAACCAAGTTAAAGTACTATTAAAGTGGGTGGAAGGATTAAGATTTCTTGATGGGATTTCCTCTAATCTGCGTAGATGTGTCGACTATAAGAACGGTAAACTGAGTGGGATGAAAAATCATTATTGTCATGTAATGATGGAACAATTGTTACCCATCGCTTTTAAAGAACTGTTGCCCACAAAAGTTTGGACGGTTGTAACAGAACTTAGTTTGTTTTCTAAGGAGCTTTGTTCAACTACACTAAAAGCTGATCTTCTATGTAAACTTGAGGAAGTAATTCCTATACTGCTCTGCAAACTAGAGAAAATATTTCCTCTAGGTTTTTTTAATGTAATGGAGCATTTACCTGTTCATCTTCCGTTTGAAGCACGTCTTCGAGGTCCCGTGCAATATGGATGGATGCATCCGTTTAAAAGGTATTAATATTGAGTATGTTAAATTTTAGTTTAACTACATGTAATAAAATTTAATTATAATTATTCTTAACAAGTACTTAAATCATCTAAAGAAAAAAGTGAGATAAAAAGCACAAGTTGAAGGTTCGATATGAAAATCATATATCGAAGAAGAAGCTTCGTTCTTTTTCTATCATTATTTCAGTGACCATGTAAACTTATCTTCTGAAAGTGCTACGTGAAATGATGAGGGCATTGAACAAGATTCTTCTGAATCAGTGCTATCTGTTTTTAGACAACAGGGACGCCCAGTTGGAAAATGTGTGGAAGTATGGTTATACGATAGAGATTACCATGTAGCCCACACATATGTTCTTCTTAACTATGCAGAAGTTGCGCCATTATTTAGGTATTATTAAATAACACATCTAAAATTATTTACTTGAATAATACATGTGTGGATTAATTATAACGCAATAAATTATCTGTATATGCAGTATTTATGAATCACAACATCCAAGTGGGGATATCAACAAAAAATTTGCTACTTGGTTTTCGAACCATGTATATGATCCGGTAAATTGTGTGGTCGACGAAGGGTTGAAACATCTTGCGATGGGACCAAAAATAAAAGTCAGGACATATCCAATATTCTTTGTCAATGGATACAAATTCAACACCAAAGAATATGACGCTGAAAAATTAACTAACAATACCAGTGTATATGTTAAAGGTAGTGATGAACCAAATGATCACATAAATGATTTTTATGGCGTGTTAACTAGGTTTTGCAATTAACACATTTCACCAAACCTGCGGAAGAAGTTTACGTTTAGATGCAACTGGTTTAGTAATGTTCTGGGTTCTGGAATCAACGTGCACCAAAAATATAATATTATTGAAATAAAGCATACATCATGTTATCATAAGTACGATCCGTTATTCTAGCAAAATAAGCCCTACAAGTTTATTATGCTCCTTATCCATCTCTAAAAAGAGATAAAGCAGATTGGTCAGCAGTTTTTAAAACGAAGGCAAGATTTACGTTTGATGGAAAGAATATTCCAAACGAACAAGCGTACCAAGCGGATATCGAGAAAAATGGCGAAATTACAGCAACAGATAATCAAACCGATTTTGGACCTCTAAATGATGAATCAAATGTATTAGTAGAAGCATTTGAGACCACAGAGGAAAACAATATAGAGTACGAGACCGAGTCTGAATCAGAAAACAACGAGGACTGATTTAATAGTATACATGTTAAAAAAGAGTAATTTATGAGAGTATTGATGTTACACTTCTTTTGTATGTTATATGCGATTATTGATGTTAAATTTTGATATGTTTACTCATAATTGAATGATATGTTCTACCATAATAAAATAATATGTATATGACATGTATTACAGATGTCTTTCTTTAGGCAGCATAGTTCTTCACAATCCGGTTTCCCCTCTTCGTCTCAGAGAGGGGCCGTTCGTAGCGGAGGTGATGGCAGCGGCCCATCATAGGAGGCACCGTGTACCATGGTTAGATTGCTACCGAAAGCAGATGGCTCGTAAGTATTAAATTTACTTCAACATTATAAATATTTTATATGATATATTCGTCACGATTTGTCTGTATCATATTTAATGCAGGGATTTTGAGCTTGAGCCTTCAAATATAGTTCTCAGCATATCTAAGAAGGCATGCATGAGGCGTATGACCGCGTCCTGGTCGAAATGGAGTAGGATCCCAGAGCATGTCTGGGAGAGCATCTGGCAGGACTTCTTAGTAAGTGTAAAATGATATATCATTATATATAATCACTTTACAATTTGCTGACTAAGTATAATGTATAACTTATATTTTTTCAACATATATATAGGATGTGGTAGACCTACAAGAGGAGGATGTTGCTCTTTGCCAGCGCCACCGAAACTCCAAAGTTGCAAAGAATTACCGGGATATGATGTCTAACATCAGAAAATCCGGGAAGAAGCCAAACTGGATGGGTGCCAGTGTATGGGATGCTTGGGTCGCATGGTGGGGTAGCAATGAATTCAAGGTAAGTCTATCAATTGTCACCTTAATTTGTTCGGTAGAGAATACATAATTTATACATGTAAAATATAATCTTAATTTTTAATTTGCAGGCAGAATCAAACAGGAACTCGGTGAACAGGCAGAAAATCCAGTCACACACCATGGTGGCTAGAAATCATTTCAGAATCATCGCGAGGACCTAGTAAATTGATTAATTGCAATTACTAACAGTTGTTACATTTTTTATATAAATTTGTATGAACAAAAATAATATACACCAATTATTGCAGGAAAGAGCGCGTGGGGCTCATGTCTCGTATATGGACATATTTGCGCATACTCATGCCGGCAGGCAGACCGACGACGAGGGATTGGTGACGTATGCCCGTATGCTTGGCATGAAGATGATAAAGCATACGCCGCACATGTAAGTATATTTTAAGTTATAAGTTGTTAATAATGATCATTTTAATTAATTAGCCATAAAATATTATAATAATATCATGTAATATTTACTTGTATTTAATTTTGCGTTGCAGGAAAGATTTATGCAAGCACGTGCATAGATGCTTGAGCATTCGGGACGGGAGCAGTTGACCACTGATGAGGAGGACGCTATCTTTGACTCCATTATGGACCCGACACAAAGAAATAGACGCTATGGGTTCGGCAATCAATCGGTAATTTATAAAAATTAACTAAGTGGTAAAAATTGCTTAATTTTAATAAAAGTTACGCAGTAACTTAAACATATTTTGACTTGTTTTGTAGGCTCGGGCCTCACAAAAGGCTTAGGACAATGCTGAGATTAATGAGCTTCGACGACAAATTGCACAACTGCAGGAGCATGACCACCTCCGAGCAGCGCAAATGGAGTAACTGAACCAGCGTTTGGTCGAGTATATGGAGCGTCGTGGAGGATTCCCTTCGTCTGGTGGTTCCGGAGCCGATGATGAGTCATGAGGTACGTTTTGCAATTTTTATTTTTAAAACTTGTGTATATGTACAATAAGAGATGGTGAGGTTGATTTGTGGGCATTTGGTGCTTGATATTGATTTGTAGGGTTTGATGTTGGATGTATATATTGTACATTGATGCTGTATTTAGATATTATAGTTGAGTGATGATGGATGGTTTGGTTTGTATTGATTGGAATGTTTGAGTTTGAGATGGTAATGTTTGGGTTTTATTTTATTATTGATATTGATTTTAGCTTATATATCTGATATATTTTTATTTTCATATGCTGTGATATATATTGATATTGATGTGCTGTTGGGCTACTGAAAAAATTTTTACCCAGATTTCCGACGGTCACCGACGGCTTATAGGTCAAAATATTCCGACGGCTTCCAACGGTTTTTTGGCGTGTATTTAAGCCACGTGGACGTCAGCACCGTCGAAACTGCCGTCGAAAAAGCCATCGGAGGTTGTCGTAAAGCTGCCATTGTTTCCGTCAGAAATGAACGAAAGCCGTGTTCTATATACCGACGGAATTCAGAAATGACTGTATTCCTTATAGTGTATGTTTACTTTCGCTGTGACTATACATTATGTATTAGTAATTTACGCAGGTTTATATAGCCGTCCTTGTTGGGGATTGTACTTGTTGTAACATTGATGTAACATTTTGGAGTAACCATATGTACTGTTCTATGATGATGTATATGTAACTTTGTTGTTTGTGAGAAAATCTGTATTTGTTTTCTTTGTCTTTTATTTTCTTTACCCCACTACCTGTCTTTCAGACACTTAGATGATCGGCACATGAATATCGAGAATGTATTAAGTTTCGTCTTTGGGTGTAAGAAAGGCAGATCGTTATAGACAGTCTCAAGGATTTTTGCTGATGATGTTTAGTTGAGACTTGAGTACATTGGCGACGGACCCATGAAGGTTGGCATGTTCCTAAGAATTTCAAAATGAGGACCCAAGTCCTTAATTGCTAACATTGTGACACTTTTTCAGTCAAATTTCAACAAATTTGAGCGCAATGCTTCAAAATTAGATATTGATATCGTGGTTCCATGGTAGAATCGTTAAACAAGAAGTAAACATAACGAAACCAAGTTATTTGATAAATGTGACCTAGTGATACTTCATTAGTATTTGGAATTGTAGCCCTGGTAGAATGTGGCAGGGTAACATGAAACAATAAATTGCTAAGGGTCATGAGTCCCAGGTAAGGGCAACATGAAACAATGTATTGCTAAGGGTCATGAGTTCCATGTACACTACTAGAAATATAGTAAATTGCGACGTCCATTTTCGACGGCCGCCGACATCACGTCGATCCTTTTGCGATGGTTGCCGACGGCAAGCAATTTCCATGGCATAAATGAAAATAAAATAAACTAGCCGTCAGAAGCCGTTGGAAGCCATCGCAAATGAAGCCGTTGGCGGCCGTCGGAAGCCGCCGAAAAGTCGTGAATATTTGAAACCCAGGCCAACAGTTTCGTTCATTTCGTTTTCTTCCCCGAAATAGACCTCTACTCCTCCAAACCCTCCTCCAACCCCTCCTCTACGCCGTCAACAAGCTTCTACGCCGCCAGCAGGTCTCCATCTTCGATTTTCAACTAGCTCCATTACCTATTTCTTGGTAAGAAGGTTAATTCCTAAACTCTATTTAATTTTGATTTGTTAAATTAGGGTTAATTTGTTGTTATAGTTGTACAATACCCCATTAATTGTTTGATATGCCCTATTGAATGCTAAATAGGTTGTTATTATAATTGTTTATCATTGAAACGTTGAGAAAAAATAATTAGTGTATATGTGCATTAATTTGTGTATATGCGTTGATCAATTAGTGCATACGCGCATTATGACTACTTTGGATTAATTAGAGTCGATGCTCAAAATTTGATGTATGCGTTTTCAAGATGACGAAAATGACGATTTAGTGTATGCGTTTTTTAGAATGTAAATAAATTATTGTAAAAATTATTGTATAGTACGCTTTACTTTTTGTAAATCTCTTAGAGAGTTTTTGGCCCCGTCTGACAAATATTGTATATGATCGTTGTATGGATATTCGATTTTATCACAAAACGAACATTTATATTCATTCGATACAATATTTGTCGGATTTGTCCTTGTATTGGACAAGTTACAAACATAGTAGTAATTATATTTTGCAAATCATTTTATTTTAAACGGTTCACAAAATTTCAACAACACTTTCTTTTTGTTCCCTGTGTACACACATATGTGTACGATATAGGGAACAATGAGAAAGTGCTGCCGAAATTTTGTTGAATTGTTTAAAATAAAATAATTTGCAAAATATTATTACTACTGTGTTTGTAATGGGAAGTATGATGACCAACCATCAAAGTGTAAAACAATAACCTAAAAATTGTAGATTATATTCATATAATAATTTGTGTAAATCCATTTGAAAATAAAACTTAATAGAATAATATTATATATTTGCGAAAATTTAAATGTATGGTTTATTTGAAAAATAAAATGTCAAGACGTTAATGATTAATGCGTTTTTATGTTTTAAAGTAGGAAAAATGTTCAATTATTTATCGATCGGAGCTGGATGTACAAACAAAGAAGAGAAATTGGAGGCTCTATACGTGAACATTTTCAAAATGGTGTACACATCTTTATTGAATTCGCTTTACGTAATAATGGAAACGACGAAGAAATTCGTTGTCCATATAGTAGGTGCAAACTATTGAAGCATTTGATACCAGATATGGTAGTAGTTCATTTGCTCCAATATGGTTTCGTGCCGAATTATTCGGTATGGGATCGTCATGGAGAACTTATAGCACCTATCCCCGTACATTCAGAGAAGGAGGTGGATAATGAACTTGTTCCGATGTATCTCATAGAAGATATGGTTGAAAATGCAGCACGTTCAATGTTCCCTACTGTTGAAGTTGATGGTAACGATGTTAATGTCGAAGAAAGACCAAGTATTGGAGCAAATTTTTTTTATGATTTATTGGAGGCTGCTAAGAAACCCATTTAGGATGGTTGTACAAGCGGTACTCAACTATCAAAAACTGCAGAATACATTGCGATAAAATCAAAATACAACTTCACAGAAACCGGATTTATAGCTATAGTACAAGCTGCAAAACGGCACATGCCACCTGATAATTTAATGTGCGAAAATCATTATGAAGTGAAAAAACTTATGTCTGCTTTTAGTTTGTCGTATCAAAAAATAGATACATGTTTAAATCGTTGCATGTTGTTTTGGAAAGAAAACATCAATCTTAGGAATTGTAAAATATGTAATTAGAAAAGATACAAACCAAGAAAAAAGAAGAGAAAGGAAGTTCCGTACAAGCGTATGCATTACTTACCCCTCACTCCTAGACTTCAAAGGTTATATGCATCCTCTGTAACTGCTCATCATATGAGATGACACTGTGTGAGAACACAAAAAGAAGATACGTTAACACACCCAGCTGATGGAGAAGCATGAAAACATTTTGATAAGACATACCTCACTTTCGCAGTAGAGAGCCGTAATGTTAGACTTGGTTTATATACGGATGGATTTTCACCGTTCTCTCAATTTGGTTCAAAATATTCATCATGGCCTATAATCGTTACACCTTACAGTTTACCTTCGTGGATGTGTATGAAAACTCCGTATATGTTTCTCACTATTGTCATCCCTGGCCCTAATGATCCGACACAAGGAATCGACGTATATTTACCACCGTTGATTGAAGAGTTGAAAATACTGTAGTATGAAGGTGTTAAAACAGATGACATTTCAAAAAAAATTCGTATGTTCGCTTCTCTACTGTGGACCATAAGCGATTTTCCTACGTATGCAATGCTATCGGGTTGGAGTACGGTTGGTCTTCTAGCTTGCCCTTATTGCATGGAAGAAACACGAGCATTTTCTTTACCGCATGGGAAGAAAATTTCGTGATTTGACTGTCATCAGTGTTTTCTTCATATTAATCATCCTTTTAGAAAAGATAAAAAAACTTTACAAGTAATAGAGTTGAGGCATTGCGACCACTAACGATTTGGTCAAGCGAAGATATTTATGAGCTTGTAAAGGATTATCCAAAGATACATGAAACCAACGAACAAATTGAAATACAAGGTAAATCGACTATTCATAATTGGTGCAAACAAATTATATTTTAGGAGTTGCCTCAGTGGAAAAATCTCCTAATTCGTCATAATATCGACGTAATGCACAAAGAGAAAAACGTGTTCGATAATGTATTTAACATAGTTCTGAATGTTAAAGGAAAGACTAAAGACGATTTGAAATCAAGACGTGATATAGAAGCAATATGCAATCGTCCTGAACTTCATATGAAGCCAAATGACACAAAAAAACCCAAAACATGCTACGAGCTAGACAGTAACCAAGTTAAAGTATTGTTAAAGTGGGTGGAAGAATTATTATTTCCTGATGGGATTTCCTCTAATCTTCATAGATGTGTCGACTATAAGAACGCTAAACTGAGTGGGATGTACAATTATGATTGTCATGTAATGATGGAACATTAGTTACCCGTCGCTTTCAAAGAATTATTGCCCACAAAGTTTGGACGGTTGTAACAGAACTTAGTTTGTTTTAAAGGAGCTTTGTTCACTACCTTAAAAGTTGATCGTCTACGTAAACTTGAGGAAGAAAATCATATTCTGCTCTGCAAACTGGAGAAAATATTTTCTCCTGGTTTTTTAATGTAATGGAGCATTTACCTGTTCATCTTCCGTTTGAAGCACGTCTTCGAGGTCCTGTGCAATATGGATGGATGTATCCGTTTAAAAGGTATTAATATTGAGTTGTTAAATTTTAGTTTAACAACATGTAATAAAATTTAATTATAATTATTCTTAACAGATATTTAAATCATCTAAAGAAAAAAGTGACAAAAAGCACGAGTTGAAGGTTTGATATGCAAATCATATATCGAAGAAGAAGCTTCATTCTTTTTCTCTCGTTATTTCAGTGAACATGTGAACTTATCTTTATAAAGTGCTACGCGAAATGATGAGGGCATTGAACAAGATTCTTCTGAATCAATACTATCTATTTTTAGATAGCAGGGAAGCCCTATTGGAAAATGTGTGGAAGTATGGTTAGACGACAAAGAATACCATATAGCCCACACATATGTTCTTCTTAACTATGCAGAAGTTGCGCCATTTGTTAGGTACTAATGAATAACACATCTAAAATTATTTACTTGAATAATACATGTGTGTATTAATTATAACGTAATACATTATCTGTATATGCAGTATTTATGAATCATAGCATCTAAGTGGGGATATCAGCAAAAAATTTGCTACTTGATTTTTGAACCACGTATATGATCCGGTAAATTGTGTGGTCGACGAAGGGTTCATCTCTCGATGGAACCAAAAAGAAAAGTCAATACATATCTAATATTCTTTGTCAATGGATACAAATTCAATACCAAAGAATACGGAGCCGAAAAATTAACTAACAATAAAGGTAGTGATGATCCTAATGATCACATAAATGATTCTTACAACGTGTTAACTCAGCTTTTGCAATTAACATATTTCACCAGACCTGCGTAAGAAGTTTATTTGTTTAGATACAATTGGTTCAGTAATGTTCCATGTTCTGTAATCAACGTGCACCAAAAATATAATATTATTGAAATAATGCATACATCACATTATCATAAGTACGATCCGTTTATACTAGCAAAACATGCCCTACAACTTTATTATGCTCCTTATCCATCGTTAAAAAGAGATAAAACAGATTGGTCGACGGTTTTTAAAACGAAGGAAAGATTTACGTTTGATGGATAAAATATTCTGGACGAACAAGCATACCAAGCGGATATCGAGAAAAATGACGAATTTGCAATAATAGATGATCAAACCGATTTATGACATCTAAATGATGAATCAAATGTATTAGTAGAATCATTTGAGACCACGGAGGAAAATAATATAGAGTACGAGACATAGCCTGAATCAGAAAACGACGAGGACTAATTTAATAGTATACATGTTGAAAAAAGGTAATTTATGGGAGTATTGATGTTACGGTTTTTTTGTATGTTACATGCGATTATTGATGTTAAATCTTAATATGTTTACTTATAATTGAATGATATATTCTACCATGATAAAATAATATGTATGTCATAGGTATTACAGATGTCCTTCTTTAAGCGACGGAGTTCTTCACAGTCTGGTTCCCCTTTTGGGTCTCAAAGAGGGACAGGTCGTGACGGTGGTGATGGCAGCGGACCTTCACAGGAGGCGCCACGTACGGTAGTTAGATTGCTACCGAAAGCATGATGGCTCGTAAGTATTAAATTTACTTCAGCATTGTAAATATTTTGTATGATATATTATATAGTCATGGTTTGAGTGTATCATATTTAATGCAGGGGTTTTGAGCTTAAGTCTTCTAACATTGTGCTCAACATATCGAAGCAGGCATATATGAGTCGTATGACTGCATGCTGGCCGAAGTGGAGCAGGATCCCGGACCATGTACGGAAGAGCATGTTGTTGGACTTTCTGGTAAGTGTAAAATTATATATCATTATATGTAATCACTTTACAATTTACTGATTAAGTATAAATATATAACTCATTTTTTTTAACATATATACAGGGGACAGTAGACTTACAAGAGGAGGACATGTTTCTTTGCCGGCGCCACTGGAGCTCAAAAGTGGCAAAGAATTATAGAGATACGATGTCTACCATAAGAAAAACCGGGAAGAAGCCACAATGGGTGGGCGCCGGCGTATGGGATGCTTGGATCGCATAGTGGTGTAGCGACGAATTCAAGATAAGTCTATCGGATATCACCTTACTTTATTCAGTACATAATACATAATTTATACCTGTAAAATATAATCTTAATTTTTAATTCGCAGGCGGGGTCGGACAGGAACTCTACGAACAGACAGAAAAATCTTGTCACACACCGTGTTGGCTCAAAATCATTCCAGCACCATCGCGAGGACCTGGTAAATTAATTAATTACAATTACGAGCAGTTATTACATTTTTAGTATAAATTTGTATGAACAACAATAATATACACCAATTATTGTAGGAAAAAGTGCGTAGGGGTCCCGTCTCGTATATGGATGTGTTTGAGCATACTCATGCCGTTAGGCAGACAGACGACAAGGGATCAGTGTCGTATGCCTGACATGAGGATGATAGAGCGTACGCCGCACATGTTAGCATATTTTAAGTTATGAGTTATTAATGATGATTATTTTAATTAATTAGTTATAAAATATTATAATAATGTCATGTAATATTTATTTGTATTTAATTTTGCGTTGCAGTAAAAATTCATCCAGACACGTGCGCAGATGCTTGAGCATTCCGGACGGAGCAGTTGACCACTGACGAGGAGGACGCGATCTTTGACTCTATTATGGACCCGACCCAGAGAAACAGGCGATAAGGCTACGATAACCAATCGGTAATTTATAAAAATTAACTACGTTGTAAAATTTGTTTAATTTTTATAAAAGTTACGTAATAACTTAAACATATTTCGACTTGTTTTGTAGGCTCAGACATCACAAAGGGCTTACCGAAGAGCTCAGAACAACGCGGAGATTAATGAGCTTAGACAGCAGATTGCACAACTGCAGAAGCGGAACCGTCTCCGAGCAGTACAAATGGAGCAGCTCAACCAGCGTTTGGCCGAGTATGTGAAGCGTCATAGAACATTCCTTTCGTCCGGTGGTTTCGGAGCCGATGATGAGTCTTGAGGTACAGTTTGCAGTTTTTTTATATGGACATGTGGTGTTGGATATAATTTGTGTATATAAACATTGAGTGACGGTGAGGTTAATTTATGAATATGTGGTGTTTGACATTGATTTGTGTGGTTGATTTGGTGGTTGATTTGTGGAGTTGATATGTGGAGTTTGATGTTGGATGTAAATATTGGAGTTGGATGGGTGAGAGTGATGATGGAAGGTTTGTTTTGTATTGATTGAATATGTTTGCGTTTGATATTATGATGTTTGAGTTTTATATCGATACTGATATTGATTTCAGTTTATATATGTAGCTTATATATTGATTTTGATGAGTTATGTTATATATTGAGATAGAAGTGATGCTGTGTTGCAGAAAAAGAAAGATTTATTCAGATTTTTGACGGTTTATTGGCCATATATTTCGACGGCTTTCGACGACGACGAAATTTTCGACGGCGTGCGACGGCTTAATGGAAATTTGTCATGCCACATGGACGTCGTTGCCGTCGGAAGAGCCGTCGCCAGCCGTCGCAATAACTTCGTCGAAGCCGTCGGAAATGGACGAAAGTCGTAGTCCGTATTCCGACGACTCGCGACGGCCGCGGACAGCTCTGAGCCGTTGGATATCCCTGTTTATCTTGTAGTGGTAAGGGTAGATCTACTTCATTACAACTTGGGAACTTAATCCCAAACAAGTTTTTGTTATCTGCTATGGCATATCATTGTAAATTTGACATTTTGTTGTTTTATGGAAAAAAAATACGAATAATACTTGATATTACCTTAGTTTGTCTAACGTAGAAGTATTCATTGGCTATGGCCCTTGAGGAACGAGTTGAAAAACTTATTTCAAGAAAACGTGTTTTTTTGGAGAGGACTCCTCGAAAAACCTCTTATATTAGAACTGCTTCGTGCACTGTTTTGCTGATGTATTCATTATCAGTATTTTAATTTCTGACCCTCGTTAATCATTTCATCCATAATGCAAATTTTCAACTTTCAATCAGTTTCTTTTTCAGTTTTAATGATGCACCTGACATTTGCATATGAGAGTAGCAAGACTCAATGGAACAATGGTAATTGAGAGCAATATAATATTATATACATGCATGCTTCAGTTACACACCAATGGGGACACTGAGGACCTGAGTAACTTTAGATGTCTAATATACAAGGGACAACCCTTCACTTTAGTTTCATTTATTTTTGCCCTTTTCCAAGCTACTATTCTTTACGACCTTGATACGCAACTTATTCCTACTCGAATAATATTACTTCAACAAACGTGTTATAATTGCAACTTTTGGCCCGCAATTTTTATCAAGCATACGAGTTATTGATTTGGGTAATGATTTACTCAGAATTTGAATTATGAGAAATAAGGCAAGAAAATGTTGCTAATCTCTACCATGGACAACTTTAATGTACTTTTTTCACATGGTGAATTTTTATTGAAAGAATATGTTGGCATATAGTTCTTTCTATGTTAGCTTGTTAAGACGTAGTCAGAAGCCACATCTGCCAGCATATTATAGAGTAACCCATGTGGAGTTATACATAGTCCCACTGCTGGCTACATTTTTGCTATTTTTGCTTGTTTATATTTTAATTAACCATTAGTTTCTTATTGCAAAATAATATATGGACACATCTAACTAACACCTCTAATTTTTTTTTTCTTTTTCCAGTGCCTGTCAATTTAACATGAGCTGCTGTCCAAGAAATAAGCCATACATGATGATGTTTGTTGAAAACACTGTCGAGGCTTTTGTAGAAGAAATGATGGTCATTTTATATGGAATTGATTTAAAGTTGAGGACTTTGAAAGCAAAGAAATCTTCTTAGAGAAAGGTATTGAACCATTATTCGTAAAAGAAGAAATTGGTTGGTTGTCTCTTTTTCCTTTTTCAGTTTTATTGAAAATGTAATATTTGATTGCATGTCTCCTTAATGTCTCTCTCATGTCTTCCTTTTTTTAAAAGCTTTTGTGTTATTTTAATCCACTAAGTTTGCTTGCAAAATCAACCTTAGGCCCTACTCTTACTTTGCTTTATATTTTTTTATCTTTGTTATAAAGATAATGTTAAACATTGAGACCCTTGCCTGCAAGTCATGCTCTCACGAAGATGTTACCACTTTTTTAATATCATCCCTTCCTTTTGTTTTCTTTATCCATATACCTTAAATTATATTTTGCGTGATGCATATTTGCCTTATTAATTTATATCCAAGAGTCCATGTAAGCAACAAAAAAAAAGGTACTGTGATACAAGGACAAAGCCTTAGAGCAACTCCTACAGGTTGCAAATTCTCGAATCCGCACCCGAAATCAACCCCAACAGAGTGTGAGAATTTGCAATAGTGCAGAAAGTAGGGCCTTCGGGCTGAGAAATTAGGATAGAATGAGGCGCCTGTTGAACAGGCGCCTCATTTTCAGGCGCCTGGCAACATGGCCCTGTTGCAACGAGGCGCATGTTAAACAGGCGCCTACTCAGCTCCAACGGTCATTTTTTCATCTTCAACTATTATTCTCCCCTCTTCTTCCATTTCCAACCAATTTCCTTCCTCCATTCAAATTTTTTGCTGCCACTAATCTCAACTGAAAATGTACTCCGATTTCAACGTCGTTGCTGCAAGGTCCAGTTTTGAAGAATACGACTTACAAGACGTTACGATTCCGATTGGGGGAGAAGTAACTAATGCAAGTTGGAGCGCTGCGAAAGATTACGATCTTTGCTACATTTACTGTGCACTCTCAGTCGATCCTATTCGAGGGACCGATCAAAGTGGTGAGTCTTTTTGGAGCAAAATTACTAATTGCTATAATCGGAAGAACATCGATCGGAATAGAACGCTATCTTCAGTCAAAGGTCATTATGGAAAAATAAATCGTCAAACGCAAACGTTCGATTCTCAAATGTTCAAGTTGAAGCAAACGAATCCTAGTGGATTTGGGAATGAAACGCATTTAGTAAGCTTTAATATAATTTCATTGTATTTTTTTTATCATAGTTCTCTAAGTGTACTAGTTATTTTTTGAACAGAAAATGGCCGCAAACAAGTTGTTCAAACAAATCTATAAACCTGATAGTAAACAAACACCATATTTTTATCAGTTCATGCATGTTTATGACATGTTGGTCGAGCACGTTAAATGAAAATCATCGCTTCAGAAAACCGTTCAACAAGTTCAATCAAACAGTGGTCGGGGTAAAACGCATAGAGTTGGAGAAAGCTCCAGTCCTATGGAATCCCAAGGAAGCTTCGGTTTAGGATCAGAAGAAGACCCATCCCCAACCGAAGATCATTTTGTTAGGCCACAGGGAGCAAAAGCGGCCAAAAAGAAGCAGACTGCTGTAGCGGATCAAGAGGAAATTAAAAAACTCATGCTTGAATCTGAAGAAAGATTTAATCGGGCAATGGACACTCGAGCAATGCAACACCAAGAAAAGTTATCAAGAATGGATCAACTTATTGCTGGAAACCGGCAAAGAGATGAAGATGCAATAATGTTCATGGATACGCCACACATGTCTGCAGAACAACTGGAGTATACGGAGCAAAGAAGGAGAGAAATTATGAGGCGTAGACTTGAAGAGGGTCATTAAATGAATTACCGTTTTTACAACCATTGTATCTTTAAGTACCGTTATTTGTATTGTGTTCTTAATGCAAGAAATTATTAATATAAGTATTTTCATTGAAATTGCATTACATTGAAAAAAGATTTTAACAACATTAGGTTAATTATACATAAACAGATTACAATAACCGTAATAAGTAACAACAACATAAACAACAGTAGAAAACGTAAGAACATAAATATAGTTTCACTGATTTCCAGAAAACCCCCAAAGATGATCTATGAGATCATTTTGTAGTCTTCGATGAAGTTGAACACTACGGTATGACATTTGGCTTTCTACATGAAACTCGAGTTCTAGTGCGCTTCCAATCATATCGTTGCGCCACATGCGGTGGTGTAGGAGCACCCTTGTAAAAGTAATCTTCTTCCATGTCTCTTTCATCCTCTATAATCATATTATGTAAAATAATACAAGTGTATATTATTTTGGTCATTTAACTGGCGACCAAAGTCTGCATGGATTACTGACTATGGCAAATCTAGACCGAAGAACCCCAAATGCTCTTTCAACATCCTTCCTCTCGCCTTCTTGCATCGCTGCAAACTTTGCTTGTTTATTGTTTTGTGGGTTAGGAATTGTCTTGACAATGGTACTCCATTTAGGATATATACCATCACCTAGATAATATCCATGATCGTACGTGTTACCTCCTAAAGTAAAGGTACAAGGAGTTGATCTACCATTTGCTAAATCATTGAACAACGTAGATCATTCGACTACGTTAAGATCATTGTTCGAACCTGGCATTCCAAAAAATGCATGCCATATCCATAAGTCATACGACGCTACGGCTTCAAGAATAATAGAGGACCTACGAGATTTACCCTAATAAGCTCCAGCATACGCCTTTGGACAATTCTTCCACTCCCAATGCATGCAGTCTATACTGCCTAACATTCCAGGCCAACCTCTACTACCATGCATATTTAATAACTTAACTATATCTGCCTCGTTTGGTCGGCGTAAGTATTGATCACCGTAAATGTCCACGATAGCTTGACAGAAATGTTCCAAACACTCTAATACCGTGCTTTCCGCCACTTTCAAATTTTCATCAAGCGCATCCGCCGGTCCTGCATATGCAAGCATTTTGAGTGCAGCTGTCATTTTTTGAATTCCAGTCAAACCTATTGTACGAGATGCATTGGGTTTGAAGATAAAGTATTTGTCATGCTACTTGATACAGTGGAGGATTCTAAGAAATAGAGGACGCCGCATGCAGGATCTTCTTCTAAAATCAGCATCTGTGTAAGTAGGATTTGGAACAAAGTAGTCTTCCATCAGTCTGTCGTTGTGCCATGAATGTCTACGATTTTTATACCGACGACCAACAACTGATCCACCGTGTTGCCTGCTCGATTGACCAACCTGAAGCGCAGCCATACTTAATAGTTCCTTTTCACGGCGAAAATAATCTTCCATCATTTCATCAAATTCGTCGTCGCTATCATCAAAAAATATATAATCTTCTGCCGCCATTTGTTATATTTGAAATTGTATGAAATAAGAATGAGCAATAATACTTCTAAGCATCTAGCAAGCCTTTTATAACTTAAATCACATGCTGGCTTTCATAACAAAACAAACAAACATCTAAACTTTATTTACTGTTGAAGTAGTGTTCTTATCATACAACTGTAGCAATAATACTTTATTTACTGTTGAAGCAGTGTTCTTATCATACAACTGTATCATCCCATCATACAACTGTTGATGCAGTGTATCATCCCATCATGCAACTGTAGCCATTTTCTTAACGCAATAATACAGAAAGAAACAAGTCAATGTTACTGAAACACCCAAACATTAATACAGTCAACGGCAATACATACACTCCACAGTAATACACTCCACAATAATGCAACCAACAAAAAATACCACAACTAGGAATTACAACTGACACTAAGAAACTCAACGAGAATACACTCAACTTATGGATATCCAAATCGTTCTAGCCAATTTTGACGTATGATATAAGCCTCATGTCCAGTGAATGTGCTGTGATATTTGAGAAAGTAACGACCTTCAAATGTGGAACGGGTTGGTTCAAACAAATTTTCAAATATAACCTCATTGATAACTGTACTGTACCGCGTATAGGCGTTGCAGAAGTTCCCATAAGAAGTCCTCAACTCTACCTTCGTACGTCTAATGAATAAGCTCAATATGACTCGAACTCCTCAAATGAACTATCAAATGGAACAGGGAGACGGTCGGGTCGACCAACCTCTATGCCAGTGAGCATATAAAAATCTAGAGGAGTCAGTCCTAGCTCAAATTCAGGAAAATGAAATGTGTGAGTGGTAGGCCACCATCTCTCGGTGAGGGCCTCTACTAGACAACGATCTACATGTGCAAATCTAGGTAAAGCAAGAAATTCACCAAAAGGTGACGTATGTAGCCTATACAAAATCGGCTCCGGTAACTGATCAAAATATTCAGACATACACCTATACCAACTACCTCGCATCGCTACGTGACGAACCTAAATATATGATTATTTAATGTTAAAATAAACAAAGAATTATTATACATATATATTTACATGGTCGTTCATCAAGCAATAAATAAATAAACGTATACTTGTGGCGTCGCTATAACTGCAGTAAGTCGATGCAAAACAGTAGGGTGCAAGTCGTGCGAAGATCGAAGATCGTCTGGAGTCACGGTAGCATCAGGAGGGAGATGAACAGGTCCGATATTGGCATCGGTCGTATATCGAAAGGTGCGTCTACCAGTTTTGACCGGACGGGACGATATTTGGACGCAAAGTTGAATTAAAAAAATTTGCTGAAAAGAGGATGGAGGAGAGAAAAATGAGGGGAATGAGAAAAAAGCGCCTCATATAGGCGCGTTAACCAGGCGCCTGTTGAACAAGCGCCTGGGCATCAGGCGCCTGTTCAACAGGCGCCCGATATTTAATAAACACGGGCACCTGTTGAACAGGCGCCCGATGCCCAGGCGCCTGTTCAACAGGCGCCTGCCCTCATTTCTGTTGTAGAAATGAGGGCTCCAACATTATAGAGTGCGGAAAATCGAATTTCCGCACTCCAAACTATTGGAGATGCTCTTACCTTATAATTTTCAAAGCTATCTGCCAATTAGGGTCAGTTCTCAAAATTCAGAGGCTTCAGAACAATATAAAAATGGTTCCTATAGTTGTGTGTCTATAAATATATATTTTAATTATTCAAGGAAACAAATTGTAAACTCTAAGGAAGTATGTTTTGACGGGTAGTCCGGGTACTTGCTATTTATGTATGTATATTTAACAGAGTGGTGAATGAAACAGCACTGGAATTGAATTCAAAATGTAAGGTTTAAGAAAAAATTTCAGATATAGATATTGCTATTTGAAAACCTTGTGTAATAAAAAATATCACAACACTGCATGTTCATGGCCAGCCAACTCCTCTCAAAGTTAATATTACGGATACAAACTTATGCTATGTTAGTTATGCTGTTTTTTAAAATTAAAACTATCTACTCTTTTCTCAAACTAATAGAAACCTTTTTTAGACTAATGTCTGACTTCCCCTCCTGGTGGTAGAATCCAATGCACAATATATAGTACCATCAGTCCTAATGTCAAATTTTATTTATATTTATTAATCTATAGTAATGACCCAAACCAGTCAAATTGGTTTGCAGTATGACACCAAGCCGGTCCCTTTCAATAAAAATTCAAAACACTACTAGAAAATGGCTAAATAGCGACCGGAGAAGGGGGGGCGACGGCTTTCCACGACCAATTTCCGACGGCTTCCGACGAACCGTTGACGGTCGTCAGAAAACCGCGATTTACAGCCCCCAGCCGAGCCTCCTTCCTCATTTTCATACGAAAATTATTAACCCAAAATCCCCAAATCTCTTCCCCAAGCTTCCAATCATCAATTTCGAGCTTTCGGATCCTCCCCAGCTGCGTAATCAACGTCTATTGCTCTCTAGCTCGGGTATAATCTCTTATTTTCGCCAAAAATCTAATTTTCACCCTAAATCTAGATTTGCATAAGTTGTTAAATTAGGGCTAATTGGTGATTGAAATTGTTTCCAATAGTGTTATAATAGTTTCTTGCATTCCATGGTATTCCTATTTTATCGTGAAATTCTGAAAAACATGTATAATTTGTGGTTGTTCGTGTATATGTAAATCGTTATGTATGCCTTGATTCTACGATTGTATATGTGTGTAGCGCTGCTATCATTGTATTGTGTTATTTGAAATACGATAAAATGAATGCACGAGCTAGAAATATTATATTGTGCATGTATTGACTTATGCAACAACAAAAAATGCGTCGAACGAGTAATACGTCGAATAAATGTGTTAAATTAAAATATATTTTTGTAAATGTGAACAGTTAGTAAAACTGTATTTTTTCGTAAAATGCGCACATCTAATTGACAAATGTCCTTTAGAGAGTTTTTGGCCCCGTCTGACGAGTGTTGTACATGATCGTTGTATAAATAGACATTTTTTTCGAAAAACGACCATTTATATTCATCTGGTACAATGTTTGTTGGATTTGTCTATGTATTGGACAAGTTATGAACACAGTAAGCATTTACATTTTGTATACTACTTCGTCTCAAACGGTTCATAAAATTTCAGCCTAACTTTTCTTTTTTGTTTCCTACGTACACGCATTGTATACAATGCATGGAAGAAAAGGGAAATGCTGCCGAAATTTTGTTGAATCGTTTGAGACGAAGTAATATACGAAATTTAAATGCTTACTGTGTTTGTAATGTGAAATAGGATGCCTGACCATGGAAAAAAATATATTTTTTTACAATTTTTTGTATCGATACGTTAAAAAATAAAATGTGTCATATTTGAAAATATTTTTAAATTTGTGAAGTAGTTATTTAAATTCAAATATTATACGACCATGAAAACACTACGCCATAGATTGCATACTGCAACACCCAAGAAGTGATGCAGGAAATGCCAAAAAATGTTGCTGTAGGCTAAAAAAGGGCAAAGGCAACACTTTCTCAGTGATGCATTTTGCCGCGTTGCCGCAGACCTCAAAGGCAACATTTTGACTAACTAAGGCAACATAAGAAATATTGTTACAATAGAACCCTATTTGGGTCTATAGCAACATCCATAGGTGTCTGTAGCAACATTCCAAAATATTGCTATAGATATTAACTTTCTGAATTTGTGGGGCCCACAATGTAGAGCATATTTGATTTTTGTAGGGCCCACAATGTAGAGCGTATTCGTTTAAATATATTTGTTAATGTACTATTTTATTTTTCATAGATTAAATAAATATTTGCTGAATAAAATAAATAACACAGAATTTAAATTCAAACAGAAATTTTATTCAACCAAATATTTATTACAATATTTGAATAGTACAAATTTCAAGCTCTCACTATATATATGTAATTGAAATTTCAATTACAGTACAATTTTGATCACATCACGATTCACATTTACATTTGACCTCACTACATATCACTCATTCACTCAACTCGTATTTTATCTTCAACTCCACTTCAAATTGAATCCAGCATATGAGCAATCTGCAAAAATAAATATTGACGCAGCAAAATTGAAAATAAAATATTTTTGCAGTATAAAATAAAATGTGAATTTTGAAAATAATATTTGCCTCAGTTATTTGGGTTGTTCGTCATCATTTAATTTTGAATTCATCATACACGAACAGCTTGTGACATACACAGTGTATCACTGTATATGCCATAAGGCCGTGCACATCATAAAACTGTCGAGCATAAAATTCAAATACAACCAAACAGTGCAGTGATGGATATGCAACCAAATGCCACCAAGTGAATATGATAACATAACACATCAAATGAAACAGTACCAGCATAAGCCAGAATGTACATGAAACAAATATGCAAACTGCCTCGAATGGTACAAGTTAAAGACTGCAACACTACGACAATTACAAGTGACAGCAGTGTGAAACTAAACCACAAAGAAGACAATGCAAATGCAACATGCAGGCTACAGGTCTGGCAAGAGATAAGCAAGCATATACACCAGTATCAGACTCAAGTGCATATACAAGTATGCAACTGTGAAACTGGATCAAGCAAGTGCAGACTCAAGTGATACAAGTTCGAACAAAGCAAGCACAACCAGAGCTCAATACATGTGAACTCAACTGGACAGTTTTTTAAAAAGACATGAGCAATGTAAGTGAGACAAGGCTACGAGTTCAAAAGCAATACAGTATGAATCATATCAGTGAACATATATAAGCACTGAAACAAAGCAGCAAACTAGGCTAGCATAAATAAAAATACCAGACTACATGAAGCAGTTCAATATTCAAGCAATAACAGGTACAACATGCAGTGCAGTTTATCATAAACAAGATCAAGTGAACCAATGGCCAATATCAACTCAAATATTCCAGACCAAACCAACATGTACATGTTAGCATTTGAACACAAGTAATGAACCAACGCATGTACCAGTGAAATAGAGTGATACCAAGTTATACAAGCAACTCAAACTCAACTGGACAGTGCCATCACAATGAACACAAAGACTCAATGCATATTGAAACACATGTCAGTGGAAAATGTAATGCACAAGTATAGGCCGAGAAAAAAATCAAGCATGGAATTTCAAAAATGACCGACGTCAAATAATATAAGGAATACGAACTGAACAAGTCAAAGATAAATTTCTCATCTCGAAAATATCATCACAAAATCATCAGTGCCGAAGTTCAGTGATGTCAAAGATGGTAATATCAAAAATCAAGTTGAAGCCATAAGCAACTGACCGGAGTCAAAGGAAACAAAGATCGAAATCAACATCGAACAGTTCAGTAACGAAGCCGTGGCAATCAAGGAATCGAGCGAAGTCAAAATCAAAACCGTGTCAATCAAGTAAACAAAATTACTCAATTTGACAAATTCAGAAAAATCATCAACATCAAAACATAATCAAATGGCCGAGCGAAGTCAAGCAAACTATCAGACGAACACAAAATTAGGAATTCGAATCTATATAAAAACCCAATCATCATCGACTTTAAAATCCATCAAGTTCAAGTAAGCCAAAACCAGTAAAGCAAAAGGAGAAAATTACATACCAGAAACAAATTCGAACTTGATCGAATTGAAGTAGCCGAAGACAATTCAAAGAGCCAAACAATCGATCGTCAAGCAATCACGAAGAACAATCCACATGATCGAAGTAATTAAAGTTGGCTTCTTCAATTTTAAACAAAGCCCTAATTTGCAAGCAAAGGAAAACAAGAACAGGCCCTAGCTTTTTTTCACAAGAAAGAGATACCAGGCCGAAGAAATAAAAGTGTTTGAGTGAAACCCTAGCTTTTGCCGCTTTTATTTTGCTTGCCGCGTTAAAAATTATTTCGGCCCGCTTTTTTTTCAGTCCGCACTCATTTTTTTATAATATTTTTATAAGTCTATAGCTACTGCAACATACTGTTGATATCTATGCTAACATTCTGAAGCTAATGTTGTAATAGACAAAAATCAGCATAGCTATCGTTACATTATAGCTAGCAACATCTTGTATTTTCGTTGCAATAGGCCATCTATGGCGTAGTGAAATAATCTTTTTCGAATTTGTATTCTTGAAAATAAATATTAAATTTTGAACTTCTTATTTTCTCAAATAGGAAAAATGATTGATTATTTTGTTGATCGGAGGAGATGGATGTACCAAAGAAAAAAACTGAGGGTATCATTAAAAGAAGATTTTTATAATGGTATAAACGTATTTGTTGAATTCGCTTTAAGTAATAACGGAAACGATCCAGAAATTCGTTGTCCGTGTAGTAGGTGTAGACATTTGAAGTATTTGTTACCAGATATTGTAAAAGTTCATTTGTGCCAAAACGGTTTCGTACCCGAGTATTATGTTTGGGATCGACATGGAGAAGTTGTAGCAAATACTTCTGTAGAGTCTGAAAGTGTCGTTAACGAAATAGTTACGACGACTCGTATAGAAAATATGGTCGAAGATGCAGCACGATTAATGTTTCCTATGGTTGAAGTTGACGACGATAATGGAAATGTTGAAGAACAAAATATTGAAGCAATTTTTTTTTATGATTTACTAGATGCTGCTAAGAAACCTATTTGGGATGGTTGTAAAAGCGGTACTCAACTATCAGTAATCGCAGAATACATTGCGATGAAGTCAAAATACAACATCACTGAAGCTGGGTTTACGGTTGTTGTTCAAGCTGCAAAAAGAAATATGCCGTCCGATAATCTAATGTGTGAAAATCACTATGAAGTTAAAAAACTTATGTCGGCTTTAGGTTTACCTTATCAGAAAATAGATACATGTTTAAAAGGCTGTATGTTGTTTTGGAAAGAAGACGCAAACCTTAGAAATTGTAAAATTTGTAATCAGGAGAGATACAAATTCAGAAAAAAGAAGGGGAAGGAAGTTCCGTACAAGCGTATGCATTACTTACCCATAACTCCAAGGCTTCAAAAATTATATGCATCTTCTGTAATTGCATCTAATATGAGATGACATAGTGTGAGAACGGAGGAAGAGGGTACGTTGATACATCCGGTCGATGGAGAAACATGGAAGCATTTCGATAAAACGTATCCTAATTTTGCAACGGAGAGTCGAAATGTTAGATTAGGATTATGTACGGACGATTTTTCTCCATTTTCTCAATTTGGTTCTAAATATTCATCCTGACTCATTATCGTCACACCGTATAATTTACCTCCATGGATGTGTATGAAAACCCAATATATATTTCTTACTATTGTCGTTCCTGGCCCCGATGATCCGACACAAGGAATCGATGTATATTTACAACCGTTGATTGAGGAGTTAAAAATACTGTGGAACGAAAGAGTAGAAACATACAATGTGTTTAAGAAGAAAAATTTTCGTATGTTTGCTTCTTTGTTGTAGACTATAAGTGATTTTCCTGTCTACGCAATGCTTTAAGGATGGAGCACTGCCGGTCGTCTAGCATGTCCATATTGCATGGATGGAACACGAGCGTTTTCTTTACCTCATGGTAAGAAAATTTTATGGTTTGACTGTCATCGATATTTTCTCCATGTAAATCATCCCTTTGTATGATGATGTGGATGTTGATGATTTTGTGTATGATTTGGTTTGATACACTTGGTTATGTGGTTGTATGATGATGTGGATGTTGATGATTTTGTGTATGATTTGGTTTGATACACTTGGTTATGTGGTTGTATGATGATGTGGATGTTGATGATTTTGTGTTATGTTGTGTATGTATGACATGGTAGAACACTTGTTGTTGGGATTGTTGTGAATGTTGGAATGGTTATGTATATTATGTATTTTATTTTAATGTAATTTGATGTTTGTGTGTTTGATGAATTTTGTATAGTTTGGGTTTTGATATTTGGTTGGAATATTGTATACAGGATTCTGCAATATTGGTTTAATAGAGTTTGGATGTGAAATGTGGATGGAAGGCTATAGTGCAGCAGCAATTAAAAAAAAATACAGCAGATTTCCAACGGCTTCCGATGGCTTTCAGGTAACAGTTTTCCGACGGCTTCCGACGGCATATAGGACATTTTTTCCGACGGTTTCCTACTGCTTCCGACAGGTGTCGGAATTCGTCGGAAACCGTCGGAGGCCGTTGGAGACCGTCGAAAAAATGTTCGGCGCCCTGTGTCGGAAGCCGTCGGAAACACTGTGCCCCGACGCCTTATTTTCCGACGGCTTTTTCCGATGGCTTCCGACGGCCGCCGACGGTTTTCAGCCGTCGGAAAATGCTGTTTTCTTGTAGTGAAAGTAAGCAAAATGTTCTGTCGTGCTCTAAATATTTGCTTTGTATAGTTATGATAGACGATCTTTACCTCTAGTACTTGGCTTGCCTATTTAAATAATTCTTAATCAGGAGTTACATGCATTATTTGTTTTGACATAATGTTCTGCATAAATAGAAGCAATGGAATAATTTGGTGTAATGGTAGTTCCGCTGTCTCTGTAGTATTCACATTGTAGCTAAGTTTAGTAAGGCAGGTTTTCAAGTGAATTGAACTCATATTTTTCAAATCTGGCAAAGCCGTCTATTAGCGTCGGATGTAAATCAGAAGGATATAATAAAATATGTGTGATCTTTAGTTGATTGAGATTGGTGATAATATATTGATTTGTTTAATGAGAAACTTCGTTCTCCATAGATTTGATCAAGTACAAGTGTGGATTTATTTTGAAATGTTTAAACTCTATCTATAATCATTCACCCTAACCACCCGGCAATATCATAATATTAGACTTTTAAGCCATATATTTGTTGCAGAACCATTATGTATACGTTTTGGTATTGCCCACGATATTCAATGGTTTCATGACAAATAAGCTTACAGTTTAGAAGATAATATGTAGCTTTAACTTAGTTTTGTAGTGAATTCCAGAAAGAAGGGAGAAAAAGATAGAGACTAACCATAACTGGCCTAGAAAATTTAATATCACCAGCAAACTATGGATAGGATAAATTGATACCTTAATTGGTTAAACATTGAGATGAAAAAACTAGAGATAAAACATTTTGATAATAATAGGAAATGTGCTGGCATAATTGGAAATTTCTCTGAGAGTAATCACTTTACTTGGGTCTTTATAAGAACTATATATTGGTAGGACAAGCTTCTCATGCCACATACTTTTTCTCTTTTAAAAGTTTATAGCAGTAACTGAAATATCTCCTCTCACTTCATTAAATCTCTTCCTAATATTTTGGTAACCTAAAAAGGAGGAATAATTAACAGTAGTTCTCTAACTTCATCGACAACAGTAGTACTTTTATCAACATTTTTATCTCAGCTAAGGGAGATTTGAGCATAGATTTAAGACTACGCCTTGGTCTATCATTTCTTCTCTACATAGTATAGACTACTTCAGATGCAAGGTACGATCATTATTATGGTATTTTGTTCAAAAGCTGTTTCTTTTTAAATTTGGTTTTGATTTTATGATTTAAGCTGTTTTTTCTACTGGGCTGATGGTTTACTTATGTTTTCTCTTGTGTAATTTTTTTCTTTGTGCCCATTATGAATATGAATATATGGAAATTTTGCTGGCTGATTCATAAAGGTTAAAATTCAGTGTTATTGTGGTTTTCTTATTTATATTTATCTTGGTTTTTTATCGTCCTTATGTACAAGTTCTTGAACAAATATACAATTTCATGATCTGACCCAATTTCCTTTAAATTGTAAGAGAATAATTATAACTGATTTGATATCTTTTTGGTGTAGATGTTAATATTCTGAGTTGTTACTTGCTGGCTTTATTTTCAGCTCCTTATCGTTCCTTCCTTTCTCTGTTATTCATTCAGTTGTTTCTATTTTTTTGTTATTCCATTAATTGTTGTTGATTGATTCATGCTGCTTAGGGAGTAAATGATTTATATTACATGTGCGTAATGTATATTTTGAGTCCCTTTAACGCAATCCAATACGATCAGCTGGGCTGCTACCTTTAAATCTATCATTTTGCGCATTATTTTCAGTAGTGTACCCTTATCCATCTATTGGTATATACTAGGTGAACTACTAGGCTGGTCCATTGGCTTGTTGAGCAATCATAAAAGGGCATAAAAAATTGAACAATGTTCAGATTCGTAAACAAATATACAATTTAATGTTAGGATCAAGTTGCTACTGTTAAGTTGAAAATTTGCTATGTTGAACTCCACTTGCTAAACTTCTATTGTTGTGTGGATTTGTTACTTGTTATTCAGTAATCTTCGTGTGATAAAAAATTTAGATTATTTAGGACGGTTCAGTTAACAAAAGCATCGGTTAACTTTTATCATAAACAATTGAACCATGGTTAACGTCGGTAGTTTTGAATGCTTAGGTTGTTATAGACCAACGTTCTAAAGTATTTTTAGAATCCAAACTTTATCAGTATTCACATACAACTGAAATTACTTTTCCTTGATGCATTGAAGGTTAAGAGTAATTAATTTTTTGTTTAATGAAAAACATCAATCCCATTAAACTTGATCAAGTACAGGTCTGGAATTTGAGTTGCTTAAACTCTGTCTAAAATAATTCACTCTAACCACTGGGGAATATCGTATTATCCCATTAAACTTTGATCCATGGTTGCATGACCACTGGAGAATATTGTATTCGGATTGTGTGGTGGAAATCAAGATGCTACATGAGTGTTGTACTCATTGGGATGTCATTGAACGCTTCTATATATATATATATATATATATATATATATATATATATATAAACCTGTGTCTCACTCTAATGAATATTTTTTTAATGTTTTAATAGAGTAATGGGAGGAGAAATTAGTAGTTCTCCAACTTCTTCAACTGACAGCAGTATTCACCCGTGTATTTCATCCACATGTGCACCTCAGGCAAAGAGCGATTTGAGCACAGATTTAAGGCTTGGCCTCAGTTTGTCAACCTCTTCTCTACATACTACTTCCTCGAGGTACGATTGTTTTTCATGGTATTCATAGTTCTACATATCTTTTCAAGTAAATCAATAAATTTTTGATTGCTTGTTCAATCAGGTTTATTTGCACTTTTTTGTCAATTTTTATATATGTTTTTTTTCATTTTTGACAGTAAATCTCAAACACTTTCTAACTGGCCACCGATAAAATCTCTGCTTAGAAGCACAATTGAAGAGAAGCGAACTGAAGGAAACCAAGAAACTTTCTATGTGAAAGTGTACATGGAAGGAATACCAATTGGAAGAAAAGTGGACCTATTTGCACATAATGACTATGATTCTCTTATCTCCACACTCTCTCTCATGTTCAGGACAACAATAATTTTGAGTAAGTAGTAAACTTCCTAACTCTAAGTTTTTAAAGTTGGAAATAATTACTTATGTTATAACACATAAACTACACTAATACATTGAAATTTAATGAGTCTTTTTTTCATCTATGAATCAGCACCTGAACATGCATCTTTGTCCTCGAGAAAAGTTCATTTATTAACGTATGAAGACAAGGATGGAGATTGGATGATGGTCGGAGACGTGGATTGGGAGTAAGTAGTGTATTGCCGTATATTGCTTAACTGATATTTCTTTATTATTTGACTTTAAAAGGATAATTCTTCATACTTGAACAGATTTTTCTTACGGAGTGTCAAAAGACTGATGATCAGATGGGCAGACAGATGCTAGTGTTGCACACACACTTTTTATTTTATTTTTGTTCATCCTGGATTTTATCCTTTGGAGCTTAGATGCATAGGGATATAAATGAGAAATGTTTATGTTCTCTTTTCCTACCTTTCTACTTACGAACTATATACACACATATATAGGTACCAAAAGAATAATAGTAATGATATTGTTGACAAATATTGTTTGCCATTTCGCTTTGTTTGATTGGGCTTTAATAAAAGACTTAATTGGTATAAATTTTCACAAAAGTGAACTATTCACTAGATGACGTGTGGTAGTTATGCTTACTATATGCTTCCTATTTTTAAATTAATTAAATAAAAATTTTACTTTTATATCTGTGGATGTTAACTTGGGTCCATGTGTGGTTTTTAATGTAAAGCAGGTGTCTATCACAGATTTTTTAGTAAATCAGTTCTTTACTCCTTTAGCATCGCATCCGACAAATACTAAGATCTGCCAACTCATTCATTTCAATTATTAAAATATATGACGATTTTTTGCAGATTAATTGGATTTAAAAATAATTTTCACCACTAAATTATAAATTTAATAAACTTGTCAATGATATTCATTGTTGATACGTAAAATAATTTATTTAAAAGTTGTAATTTTACATAACAGTTTTAACTATATTTTTGTAATGCATTTATTTGTATTACCATTGTCTAACTATATTATGCGGTTGCATTTATTTTGGATGACCATAATCTTTTATGGTTGTCTTAACTTCATCAAGATCATGCAGTTGTTATCATTTAATCTAATTGAAAGAATTTTTTTTTTGAATTATACAGTAGTGATTGCATTTGAATATTTTAATTGCACTTATGTGGTTTAGTAATAATTTTAACTACATTTGATAATTTTATTCAATCGTAGTGCACTTTATAATTTAACTACATTAAGAAAATGCAGTTATGTTTAAATACTTTAAGAAAATACAATTATACGTTAACATCTCGCTTTGAATTAAATTAACTGTATTTATATGATGCATTAATAATTTTGATCTGCATTGGATAATTTTAATCAATTTTAATACAATTACAATCTGTTTAATCAAAAAAATACAATTACAATCTAACTGTATTTTGAAAATGCAATTAAATTTAAGTGCACTTTTCGAATTAATAACTACATTTATGTGATGTAGTAATAATTTTGGCTACATTTGATAATTTGATATAATCTTAATGCACTTTATAATTTAACAACATTAAAAAAATGCAATTATATTCAAATGCTTTGAGAAAATGTTATATATTAACAGCTTATTTTAAATTAATGTTACTGCATTTATGTGATGCAATAATAATTTTACGGTATTGTTATTGACACTCCAATTTCGGATATGAGAGGGATAAATTTTAAGAGCACTCCATACAAAATTAAATTGTTATAAGGGTACACATCCTATTAATAATATATATATATATATATATATATATATATGTATGTATGTATGTATATAACTCTTTTGTCCTTATTGAAAATATCAAAACTATAAACATTTCATTTACTCTCTCCTCCTACCTTTTCAAAAAAAAAATAGCGAGAACAAAAAATTCAACCGATCATCAAAATCAAATCCAAAATTTATTGAGAAGGTGATGGAAAGATAATTTTTTAACCTAATTTATCATGCGATTTTTCAAAATACGGTAAAAATTAGGGTTTAAAATTAAAATTAAAATTTTGTCGATCATAATGAACTTGTATCATTTTCTTTAACAAAATCTGCATGTTGAATGCTATTTTGAGTTAGAATTCAACATCCTCTCTTTCATATTTGTAATTTCATCTAGAGATGAGTTGAATTACCATTATTTGATTAATGATTTTGGATTAAAGGTTAATGATGATTAAAGAAAATTTTATGGTAAATAAAAGAAAAGATAATTAGGTCAATTTGATTATAATTTTAGGAGGAGGCTAGTTTGGTTATGTAAAAACCCTAATTTTTGATAACATTATTCAGAAGATTTAATTAGATAAATTAAATAGAATAATGTAAATAACTAGAGTGGTTAGAGGATTGAGATTTGAAAATAAATTAAGGGTCGTGCTTAATTATTTAAATGGGCTTAAGAATGGCTTATAAGCTAATTAATTTACACAAGGGCTTATTAGGAAATAGGCTCACCTTATTACCATAGCCCTTATAGCCCACGTTTCATTCTTTCTCACGTTTATTTTACAAAATACAAAACTTAAACAAAAGAAGAGAAAAGTCGGCCATTAGGAGAAAAGTGGAGAAAATAAATTTAAAGCTAAGGATTCAAGCTAGGGGTAATTAATCTCAGTCAAATCTCAAGTTCCTTATGATAACTAAGGTGAATAATAATCTAAATCATCTCTATTTTGTTTCATGGTCATTTGATTTTCGGGTTTAAGATTAAATCCATTATTATGATGATTTTTGATTGATGATATGCTTGGATTTGGACATGTTAGGTTCAAACAAAATAATTTGATAATTATTTTATACGGTTTTAAGGGTAAAACCGATTATAATGATTTTCGTATGCCATGAGAAAATTTTATGTTATGTAAAACATGATTTTAGAGATGGATTTTAATTTTTATAATTTTTCAAGCTATGGAAAATTTATTATGAAGTTCCAAAGGAAATTATGAACAATTGGGTTTAGAAATTTATTTCGATTATTTTATGAAGAATTTGGGTCTGGAATTTTTATATGTTAGATAACATACTGAAAGTGAATTTCTGTAATTTTTGGGGATTTTCCTAAGTAATTTACTATGGAAATAGAATTATTTTAGATAAAGGACTTAATTGTTTTATTGGTTTTGCTTAATGGAAGGGCTTATTTATTAAATTAATCCATGTTTAGATCTGAAGTTATGCGGCAGTTATTTTTGTAAAGAATTTGAAAAGTTATGGCAACCAATCAAATGTTTACAAATAGACAGGTTAGTTATAAAGTATTTGCTTTAATTGACATTAATTCAGTCTTTACCTAGAAAAGTGGGTTCCGCCTCTTTCAGAAGCACCTTTCGACCCATTACTTCCGCTTCGACCAAGTCGAAACCTACCAAAGCTGAAACCAATACACAAGGTATCGCAATGATGGTACGTAGTAGATTGGAGAAAGGCGAAAGACATAGTATAGAAACCATTGCTTTCGATGGGGTCAAAACCTTTGTTTCACTTTCCAAAGATAAGCGCCTGCCTTGTTTTCAAAAGAATGCTTTTGACCAAATCAAAACCTTTGCTTTCGAATCTGTTGCCGCCTCTTTGTCTAAGTGGAGCTTTTGAATGAGTTTCTTATTTATAAACCAATGCTTTCGAAAAGGGAGGTTTCGACCTAGTCGAGACCTTGCTGCAAATCTTATGTCTTTCGAAGGTATTGAAGTTATCAATGCTTTCGAAAGGTGGCTTTTGTTTTAAAATTGTACTAAGCCACTTCCTAAAAGCTTTCGAATGAGTTAAGAGTTTCGAAGGCAATGACTTCGAAAGGGGGTTTTGATGCTATCCTTCAATGTTTTACCTAAATGATTTGAGCTTTCGAATGGATGGTTATGAAGTCATCGACTTTTCCCCATACAATTTTATATAAAGATTAATGGTTTCGAAAGGGGTACTTTTGTATGTATTCACTTTGATCCAAAAGATATTTTTAAGGAGCCAATGGTTTCGAAAGAGATGTTTTAAAGTGTTTGAAAAGGTATATGTTAGTGTTTTGAAAAGAAGATTTGAATGCTTTCGAAGGAGGTTATCCAATTGTTTCGAAAGTAAAGTTTTAAGGTTTCGAAAGCCTTAGTTTTCAAAACAAATAACCCAATCTCATTTCAAAGAAAAGCCATGACATAATAAAAAAAATTTGAAATGATTTTAAGTATGGAGTTTTTGAAGAAGTTTTCTTTAGTTAATAGGTTAAAGGGATTAACAAAGTTTTATATAAAATGATTTCAAGGATACTAAACCACAGGTGTAGGTATTATTGTGTATTATGTTTACTTCTTTATATATATATATATATATTCACATTGTAAAGGACCTGTAACTGTATTTTGGGGAAGGGCAGAATAACCAGCTAGGTTGACCCAGTAGTGAATATAAATTAAGTCATCTCCTAAATGAGTGGAATTGCATCCAGGAGGTCAGATAGAACAGAATGTAGGATGCCAGAATATTGATTAAAGAAGTTGTCAGGCAGACAGGTTCATAGTAAACCCATGAAAACTATGATTAGGAAAGTTATTGGTAGGGGCCAATAGGTTCATAGTAAACCCAAGAAAACGATGATTAGATTGTGTTATTAGCAGGGGCCAATAAGTTTGTAGTGATCCCATGAAAACTATATTCGGATTGAGTTATTGATAGATGTCAATAGGTTCCTAGTCAACCCATGAAAACTAGGATAAGAAAGAAGTTATTGGAGATACCAATAGGTTCAGGGAGAACCCATGAAAAAATAAAGTTATTGGTAGGGGCCAATAGGTTCTTAGTGATCCAATGAAAACTTTGAAACTGGACAAGGAGTCTATAATTGTTAACAGGTTAATAGTTAGCTCATGAAAACTATTAGGTTAATAGTGACCTTAGAAACTATAACTAAGACATATAGTCAAAAAAAAAGAATGGGAATGGATAATCCAGAATTTATTTACTTGTTTTCATATCATCATATTATTTTGAAATGTTATATTCTAACCATTGTGGATGTAGTAGCATAGTATATGATTTTATAAAGTTTTAGGATACTAGTGAGGGGAAAACCCGTTCCGCTAAGTGGTGTGGTCTCACTAGATATCTAAATGGTTTGAGATGGTAGATTATCATTCATACCAGGCTTTATGTCTGACTCGATGTTTATGTTTTCCCCTTAAACTTTCGGGTGCTCAATTGATTTTGAGTAGTTTAAGAGTTGAGGTTTTCAGGTACCTCTTTAGATGAAGAAACTTCCGGAGACGAGCAGAAGGCATGGTAGTCATTTAGAGTTCTTTTCTATTTTGATTCCACTGTGTGTTGTTGTAAAGGCAAAGTTGTTAATTGCCTAGTTATATACTCTGATCATCCAAGGGGGCATCTTCATATGTCCCTCTTGGCGTATGTTGTAATAATTATATTTTCTCTAAATGTGGTTCTCGTATTGGGATTATGTAATGAATTTGAAATGGAATGAGAAAGTTGTTAGTTGATTTTAAATTTTTTCCATATCCATGTGTTTGTGTTATATCAATGTATCTAACATTATCGTATTTGGTCGCCAAGGATTAATAACTATGGATGACTGCAGCATCCGTAGCCATTAGTTTTGGGCCTCCAAGTGGGGGATGTTACAAGTTGGTATCAGAGCATAGGTTTATGAAACTTAAAAGAAATTTAAACTTAAAGGATTTTCAAACATAATCCAACGAGTCAGAAAATAAGATCGGGGTTTGGGTTAACGCTATAGTAATGTACTTGTATTTGGTGTATATATATACATAAGTACGTATTCCCTTCTCTCTTAGACCATTCTTCTGTATCTTACTAAGGCTCGTATGCAGATTTACGAAAAAGAAGACATGGAGGCAGGAAACAAAAGTGGAAATCTTGGTGGAGGAAGCACCACAACCAACGGAAATGTTCGACCCACCAGGAGGAACCCGGGTCGACGGGCTAATACTAACATAAATGCAGATGCCAATGTAGGTGCTGGAAATCCACCAGTGGATATGGGGGCGATGTATCAGTTCTGCATCAATCTGATGCAAGCAGGAGTTGCTGCTGGTGTTGCTGGGAATGTAGGAGGAGCTAATCCCGTGGCTCCAGTTGGGAATAACTATGCTAAGTTGAGCAGAGATTACACCAGTTTTAGTGGGAAGTCGTTTATGGGAATGGAGGATGCTACGGAAGTTTAGAATTGGCCATTGCACTGTGAGAGAATCTTCGCTGCTTTGGGTTTGGATGATGAGTGGAAGAGGAGGCTGGCCTCTAGGCAATTGCAAGGGGCAACGCTTCATTGGTGGAATAGTGTTACCGCCGGAGTTCCGGAGGAGGAGTTGAATTGGGAAGATTTTAGAAGGAGAATTGAACAGAGGTTTTTATCTGAGGTTGCTAAGTCAGCGTTGATGAGAAAGTTTATGGATTTGGAGCAGGGAGAGATTTCGGTGATCGAGTATGCTACTAAGTTTGATGAGTTGTCCCGGTATGGGTATGGTACTATAGACACCATCATCAGGAGGAATGAGAGGTTCATTCGGGGATTGAGGCCTGAGATTTCCAGGGCAACCCTTAAACATATCCATGATCCTTGTAATGTAATTGTGGAGATGGCAATACGACATGAGGAGATGCTTACTATTTGTGCTAGAGAAAAGCCGGTTGAAACCCAGGGTTCTCAGGGAAAGAAGAGAAAGTTCTTTAAGAAGAAGGGAGCCCAGAAGGGAGAAGCTGCCAAGAAGGCAAAAGCTGATTTAGTTTGCTTCAAGTGTGACAAGAAAGGTCATTATGCTCATGAATGCCGGTCAGGCAAGGGGAAGAAGACTGCAGAAAAGAAGAATGTGAAGTGCTTTAACTGTGACCAAGTTGGGCATTATAAGAATCAGTGTCCAGAACCAGTCATGTCGGACAAGGGAAAGGTTTTTGCTGTTTGACCATCATTTGCCAGGCTAACTGCAGCTGAAAAAGGGAAGATTGTGATGGAAGGTACGTTTTTGATTCAGAGTATTACAGTTAGAATACTATTTGATACCGGTGCATCACATTCATTTATATCTCAGAATTTGATAGTTAGGTTATGCTTAGAACCCACATACCTTGTTACTTCCTTAAGGGTTGCGAATCCAATAGGAGGGTATGCAACTCTAGGGATGAGATGTGACCAGTTAGAACTAGACTTGTTAGGTCATAAGTTTGCATGCAGTCTGCATGTTTTCGATTTCGTAGATTTCGGAATCATTTTGGGTGTGGATTGGTTAAGTAAGTATGATGCTAGGATATTTTTCTAGGATGGGGAGATATCACTAAGACACCTTGATAGTCATAGCGGAATCATATTCTCAGTGGAGAATTCTGACCGGGGTAGTTGTGCTTTGCTAAGTGCTATGGAAGTGGGAGAAGAGTTAAGTCAGGTCCGAGTAGCAAGAGAGTTTGCAGTTGTCTTTGAACCGGTTATAGGACTACCACCGAAACGAGCTGTTGAGTTTCAGATAGATCTTGTGCCAAGAGCTGAACCTGTAAGTAGACCACCTAGCAGAATGACACCGACCAAGATGAAGGAATTGAAGGTACAACAAGTGGATCCAGAATGGAGAAATTTTATTAGACCAAGCAGTTCGCATTGGGGACCAACCGCGGTGTTCGTGAAGAAGCCAGATGGGTCATTGAGGTTGTGTATCGAATATCATAAGTGGAACGAGAGGACGATTAAGAATAAATATCCTTTGCCGAGAATTGATGATCTATTTGATCAGTTGTGTGGAACCAGAGTGTTTTCCCAGTTGGATTTGGCGATAGGTGTAACGACTCTCAAATTTGCACTATTTTAAAAATAATTTATCATTTGAATTTAAGTTAAATTTTGAAATTTGAATTTAATTAATGAATTTGGAATATTAAGTGAATTATTTTTCCGCATTTTTCAAAATAAGAAAATTTCTAAAATTTCAAATTTTGGTCAAACTTAGTCAAACGTTGACTTTTTGTTGAAATTTAAAAAGTTCAAATTTCAAATATATATATTTTTATGATACTAGACATAATTCTAAACTCCACTCCATTTTTCGTTTCGTCGAAATCGGAATTCTATCCAAATCTGCAGTTTACAACGTAAAAACGCGCATTTTCGACGGTGTTTGCGTGCGTAGTTTACACTGTAGTTTATCCGTATTTTCTCTGCATTTTTCCTCCGTATTTCTTTTAGTATTTTGTTGTATTATACTAGTATTATACGCGGTATATACTAGTATATTGCGAATAGGTGCTTGGGTAGGTGATGGGTTGGTTGAACCAACACCTATTGGCCCAAACAACACCTTCCCATCTGATTACTACGTACAGAAAACATCACTGTACGTTCATTTCCTTCCGCCTCTTCCTTCTCATCTCCTTCTCTTTCCAGAAATCAGAGCCTTCTCCTTCCCCAAATTGCAAAACCCTAAACCTAATTTCCTTCTCCCCTCTCTACCTCCTCCTTGCCGCACCCCATCACGCCACCAGCCCTCCCCTTTGCCACCGACCACCAGCCCTTGCCGCCCCCTCTCTCCTCCTTTTCTTCCCCTCCTTTGTCGTCCTCTTCTTTTCCCCCTTCCTTCCCTTGTGCCATCACCTGGACCCCACCCGCGCCGCCACCTACCTCCGCCCCAACCCAGCCACCGACCCCACCAGCCCAGCCGCCGCCGTGACCCTCCCCCTCTTGGCCTTCCACCCATAGGCCGTACGACCTAAGCCTCTTGCCCTCATTTTTTTAAAAAAAATAGAGAAAAAAAGTTTGATTTCAAGTCCATAGCTTGATTTGGAGTTGGAGATTCGCTTGTTGGAGTCAGTTTGTAGTCGATTTCATTTCGTGCCTTTTCGCGTCCGTCGTGTCTATTCGTCGCGTTTGTTCGTCAAATTCTCTAGCCACGCAAGGTGAGCAATCACTCACGACTGATATGCTTATTTTAAGTGAATCGACAATATTTGAATTAACAGTAAAATGTTAGGATTGTTCTAGTTAACATGATATATATTGTTATGCTCATTGATATGTTTTATGCTATGTTATATTATGTTATGTTTATTTTATATCATACTGCAAGTTCCCTAACTATGGGTTGAAATGATACATACCCGAATGATCTTTTAGATTAGGAAAAATCGTTATGGGCTGAAACGATAGACCCAAGCGATTTTATTGAAATTGACTTGGGATTGCGGGATGAAATGATATATACTCGAAAATTTAAATTTATTGTGGATTGAAATGATAGATATCCGTATCACTTGACCATAGGGTAGAAAATTATATACGGACACTGTTGGTCTATTTCAAATGTTTTGAAAAAAAAATTTGATTTTTGAGAATTAAGTTTTTTTTAAAAAATATATATAAAAATAAAGTTTAAAAAAAATTTAAGTTTAAAATTTAAATATGTATTTAAAATTTAATATATATATATATATATGAATTTTGAAACTTAAATTTTAAGATTTAACTTGACATTTTATTTAGATTTTTAAATTAAATTAAATATTTAATTAATAAAATAATTAGATTTTTAATTTAATATAAAAGTTTAATTTAAAATATTTTTATAAAATCTAAATATTTAATTTAATAAACAATTTAATAAAAGTTAATTTTTAAATAAGAGTTTTAAAGTTTATTTAGAAAATTTATTTTAAAATTTTAATTAAATAAAAAGGTTTATTTTTATAGCTTTAATAACTATATTTTAAAGAAGAAGGATAAGCTAAGTTTAAGATTTTATTAAGTTTTATTATTATTTAATTCTCAAGAATACAATTATGTCTTCAATAAATCGATTTGAGAAATAAAACTTAATAACTTGGTTTTATTAACATCGATAAATTAAACGGTTTAAGTAAAGTGATTTCAAATGATATATTTTGAAATTGATATTTTGGATTTGATTTAACTTAAATTATTAAAGTACGTTTTATAAAAACGACGACGGTGAGAAAAATGTAACGATTGGTTGTTAAAGAGACCGGGATCGGTTATTGGCATACTCTTTGTCAATACCGGAACCACTTTAACAACTGTGTACGCGGTGAAGGATCCAGAATGAAGTAGGATGGTTTGGCGATGTGCTGCATTGAGGTATAAAACGATGGCCTATTTAGATGGCTAAAACAGGAGCTGTCACCAGGCCAAGTGGGGCCCCTTTGATTTTGGGAGTGTTGTTCCAAGGTGGGCGGTAGTAGCTGCTATGCGTTACCACCAACCTGGTGCGATAAAACGGTAGAATCCTACCCTGGGCATAGCCTTGCGTGCCTTGTCATCTTCCCTAGCGAGCCCACTACGATTTTGTTTTGTGTTGTACCTATGGAGTGCTCCCTAATAGCCCACCGGTTTGGTGGAGATTACAGTACTGTATAGACTACAGCATTATAAAAATGTGTTAAGGGGGATATGGGTAGCGCCTTAACGCTATTTTCAATATTATACTTTACTGTTAGACATTATGTATAATAGCGTATTTTACATTTTATTTGTTTTACGGATCCTTAAAGGATGGGCGATCCCAAGCATCCTTTAAGTTACTGGTGCATTTTATTGTACAGTTCACTTGAGTTGGTTTACTTAGATAAGTATGTTAGTCCTGACTCGAGTGTTTTGTTTTACTTTATGCTCGAGTCGGTCTAAGTAGCACAGCCTGAGTGTCTCAGCTTGAGTAGCACAGCCTTAGGTTCAACTTTGGAGCTAGATTCTGTTGGAGCTTTGCTACCTATCTATTATTTTCTATTTCAATTATTTCCTTTCCAGTCTGTTACTTATATATTAGCTTATGTATTTGGACTTTCTACTGTATTTGCTTTCTGATTCTGATATTATGTATCTGTTTTGCGACTTTGTATTTAGTAGCTTCATGAACTACTATGTTTTTATTTATTCGGCTGCGAGATATTCTGCTTGTTCTGTGTCTGTGATTCTGTGATTGATTTTATTAACCCTAAAATAATTAACAATCTGTTGTTTTGAACACTTCAATTCTAACATGTGTGGTTTTATTGTTGATTTGAATGGTTCGAAATGGCGGGTCATTACAACAGGTTTCCATCAATTAATGGTGGTAGAGGACAGTATTCCTTTGACAGCATTTCAGACTAGTTATGGTTCGTATGGGTGGTTAGTAATGTCATTCAGGTTAACGAATGCACCTGCTTTCTTCGTAGATTTGATGAACCGAGTTTTCCGAGAATATTTGGATAGGTTCGTGTTGGTGTTTATAGATAATATTTTAGTATACTCTAAGGATGAAAGAGAGCATGAGTATCATCTTAGAGTGGTGCTTGAGACACTGAGGCAGCATCAGCTGAAGGCCGAGTTTCCCAAGTGTCATATTTGGAAGAAAGAGGTTAAGTTTCTTGGTCATCTGGTTTCAGAGAAAGGCTTGTCAGTCGATTCAGATAAGATCGAAGCTATTAATAATTGGAAGAGACCAGAGATGGTGACCGAGATTATAATTTTTCTTGTACTTGCTGGTTATTACCGGAGATTCATCAAGGATTTCTCGCGGATAGCAGCGCCTTAGACTAAGTTAACTAGGAAGGATGTGAAGTTTGTTTGGTCCGACAAATGTGAGAAAGCATTCCTTAAGTTAAAAAATTTGCTGACCAATGCACCTGTGTTAGTAGTTTCCGACAAAAACCAAGGGTTGGTGGTGTATACCGATGCTAGGTGTTGATGTAGAAGGGTAAAGTGAGTGCCTATGCTTCGCGACAGCTTAGACCACATGAAGTGAGATATCCTACTCATGATTTGGAGTTGGCAGCGGTGATCTTTGCATTGAAGATTTGGAGGCATTATCTCTTAAGGGAGAGAGTTGAGCTATATACAGCTCATAAGTCATTAAGGTATTTATTCTCTCAGAAGAAGCTAAATATCAGACAACAGAGGTGGTTGGAGTTTTTGGCTGCTTATGATTTTGGTATAGAGTATACTCCTGGAAAAGGAAATAAAGTAGAGGATGCTCTTAGTAGAAGACATCAAAATGTGGTGTTAGCTATGTTGGCCGAATGGAAAGATTTAGAGCTTTGACTACTTGTAGTGTGCAGCTAAGATCGACTGCTAGTTCTAGTCAGAGCTCTGCCATGTTGTCCTATTTAGAAGTTCAATTAGTATTGATCAAAAGGATTGCTTCTAAGAAGAAAGTGGATCCAGTATTAGCCGAGAGGATTAGAAGGCTTGAGGTTGAAACTAAGATCGATGATCTGAAGGATTTTAGCCTTGACCTAAGAGGATGGTTGAGAAAGAAGAGACGGTTGTGTGTTCCGAATGTTGAGGAATTAAGAAAAGAAGTTCTTGGAGAATTTCATCGATCTAATTTTATGATTCATCCTAGAGGGACCAAGTTATATCAAAATATGAAGAGGAGCTTCTATTGGGAAGGTATGAAGAGGGATGTTGGCTTGTGGGTTAGGCAGTGTGCAAACTGTCAACAAGTGAAGGACGAACATCAAAAGCCGAGTGGGTTGCTTCAACCTTTAGAGATTCTAGTTTGGAAATGGGATTCGATATCCATGGATTTTAAAAACGGGTTACTAAGGTCAAATAGAGGAAATGAAAGTATATGGGTTATAGTGGACAGGTTGACTAAGAGTGCCCATTTCATTCCAGTTAAGTCAACCAGGACGACACCTATTTTAGCTAAGTTGTTCATAAAGAACATAGTTAGACTTCAGGGAATTCCTAGTAGTATAGTCAGTGACAGAGATGCTTTGTTCACTAGTGAATTCTGGAAGAGTCTACAGGAAGTATTAGGTACCAAGATTAATATGAGTACTACATATCACACTAACACGGATGGGAAGACAGAGAGAGTCAATAAGGTACTCGAGGATTTGTTAAGGGCTTGTGTCTTGGAATTTGGTGGATCTTGGGAAGATCATCTACACTTGGTGGAGTTTTCGTATAATAATAGTTATCAAACTAATATAGGAATGGCGCATTTTGAAGCTTTGTATGCAAGACAATCAAATCACCAGCATGTTGGTTGGAGACGGGAGATAGATTAGTCTTAGGTCCAGATCTGGTTAGAGAGGCAACATAGAAGATTGAGTTGATCCGAGAAAGGATGAAGGAAGCAGTCTAGGCAGAAGAGTTACGCAGATAAGAGGCATAAAGATCTAGAATTCTCGGTTGGAGATAAGTTTTTTATTAAAGTATAACCAATGAAGGGTGTGGTACGATTTGGAAAGTCAGGGAAACTGGCACCGAGATATGTTGGTCCGTTCTAGATTATGAAGAGGACTGGAATGCTCACATACAGAGTAGAGTTGCCAAGTAGAATGACAGGTGTCCATAATGTGTTTCATGTCTCATCTTCGCAAGTATGTGCATGATCCAAAGACTACTATTCCTTCGAAAGGGTTGGAAGATTTGATAGTAGAGCCTAATTTGACTTTTGTTAGACAACCTTTTTGGGTTGTAGCGAGAGATGATAAAAGATTGAGGAACAAGACAGTCAAGTTGGTGAAAGTTCAGTGGAGCGACAACGAGAAGGACTGTACTTGAAAGACAGAAGACATGATTAAAGATACTTATCCTGATCTACTTTGAGGGTATGTCTATATTAGTTTTATATAGATAGTTGCTAGTCAGGTAGGCTAGAATGGTTGTTAGGAGTTGTTACAGATGATTGTTATGTTTAGTATTTAGTCCTTACTAAATTTCGAGGAAGAAATTCTTTAAGGAGGGGAGCCTGTAACACCCCTAATTTTTGAGAACATTATTCAGGAGATTTAACTAGATAAATTAAATAGAATAATGTAAATAATTAGATGGATAAGGGGATTGAGATTTGAAAATAAATTAAGGGCCGTGCTTAATTATTTAGATGGGCATAAGAATGGCTCATAGGATAATTAATTTACACAAGGGCTTATTAGGAAATAGTTGCACCTTATTACCATAACCCTTATAACCCATGTTTCATTCTTTCTCACGTTCATTTTACAAAATAAAAAACGTAAACTAAAGAAGAGCAAAGCCGGTCGTTAGGAGAAAAGCGGAGAAAATCAATTTAAAGCTATGGATTCAAGCTAGGGGAAATTAATATCAATCAAATCTCAAGTTCCTTATCATGACCAACGTGAATAATAATCTAAATCATCTCTATTTTGTTTCATGATCATTTGTTTTTCGGGTTTAAGATTAAATTCATTATTATGATGATTTTTGATTGATGATATGCTTGGATTTGGACATGTTGGGTTCAAACAAAATAATTTGATAATTATTTTATACGGTTTTAACGGTAAAACCAATTATAATGATTTTCCTATGCCATGAGAAAATTATATGTTATGTAAAACATGATTTTAGAGATGGGTTTTAATTTTTATAATTTTCCAAGCTATGGAAAATTTGTTATGAATTTCCAAAGGAAATTATGAACAATTGGGTTTAGAAATTTATTTTGATTATTTTATAAAGAATTTGGGTCTGGAATTTTTATATGTTAGATAACATATTGAAAGTGAATTTCTGTAATTTTTGGGGATATTTCCTAAGTAATTTACTATGGAAATAAAATTATTTTATATAAAGGACTTAATTGTTTTATTGGTTTTGCTTAATGGAAGAGCTTATTTGTTAAATTAATCATGTTTAGATTTGAAATTATGCGGCAGTTATTTTTGTAAAGAATTTGAAAATTTATGGCAACCAATCAAATGTTTACAAATAGGCAGGTTAGTTAAAGTATTTGCTTTAATTGGCATTAATTCAGTCTTTACCTAAAAAAGTGGGTTCTGCCTCTTTCAGAAGCACCTTTCGACCCATTACTTCCGCTTCAACCAAGTTGAAACCTACCAAAACCGAAACCAATACACAAGGTATCACGATGATGGTACGTAGTGGATTGGAGAAAGGCGGAAGACATGGTATCGAAACCATTGCTTTCGATGGGGTCAAAACCTTTGTTTTGCTTTCCAACGATAAGCGCGTGCCTTGTTTTCAAAAGAATGCTTTCGACTAAGTCGAAACCTTTGCTTTTGAATCTGTTGCCGCCTCTTTGTCTAAGTGGAGCTTTCGAATGAGTTCCATGTTATAAACCAATGCTTTCGAAAAGGGTGGTTTCGACTTAGCCGAGACCTTGCTGCTAATCTTATGCCTTTCGAAGGTATTGAAGTTATCAATGCTTTCGAAAGGTAGCTTTTGTTTTAAAATTGTACTAAGCCACTTCCTAAAAGCTTTCGAATGGGTTCAAGGGTTTCGAAGGCAATGGCTTCGAAAGGGGGTTTCGATGCTATCCTTCAATATTTTACTTAAATGATTTGAGCTTTCGAATGGATGGTTCCAAAGTCATCGACTTTTCCCCAAATAATTTTATATAAAGATTAATGGTTTCGAAAGGGGTACTGTCGTATGTATTCACTTTGACCCAAAAGATATTTTTAAGGAAAAACCCAATGGTTTCGAAAGAGATGTTTTAAAGTGTTTTGAAAGGTATATGTTAGTGTTTTGAAAAGAAGATTTGAAAATAAATAACACAATCTTATTTTAAAGAAAAACCATGGCATAATAAAAGATTTTTGAAATGACTTCAAGCATGCAGTTTTTAAAGAAGTTTTCCTTGACTAATAGGTTAAAGTGATTAACAAAGTTTTATATGAAATGATTTCAAGGATATTAAACCACAAGTGTTGGTATTATTATGTATTATGTTTACTTCTTCATATATATATATATATTCACATTGTAATGGACCCATAACTATATTTTGGGATGGGCAGAATAACCAGCTAGGTTGACCCAGTAGTGAATATAAATTATGTTAGCTCCTGAATGAGTAGAATTACATCCAGGAGGCCAGATAGACCAGAATGTAGGATGCCAGAATACTGATTAAAGAAGTTGTCAGGAAGACAGGTTCATTGTAAACCCATGAAAACTATGATTAGGAAAGTTATTGGCAGGGGCCAATAGGTTCATAGTAAACCCATGAAAACTATGATTAGATTGAGTTATTGGTAGGAGCCAATAGGTTTCTAGTGAACCCATGAAAACTATATCCGTATTGACTTATTGACAGATGTCAATAAGTTCCTAGTCAACCCATGAAAACTAGGACAAGAGGGAAGTTACTAGAGATACCAATAGGTTCAGGGAGAACCCATGAAACAATGAAGTTATTGGCAGGGGCCAATAGGTTCTTAGTGATCCTATGAAAACTATGAAACTGGATAGGGAGTCCATAAGTGTAAAACAGGTTAATAGTCAGCCCATGAAAACTATTAGTTTAATAGTGACCCTAGAAACTATAACTGAGACAGATATTAAAAAAAGAATGGGGATGGGTAATCCAGATTTTATTTACTTGTTTGCATATCATCATATTATTTTGAAATGTTATATTTTAACCATTGTGGATGCAGGAGCACAGTATATGGTTTTATAAAGTTTTAGGATACTAGTGAGGACAAAACCTGTTCCGCTAAGAGGCGTGGTCTCACTAGATATCTAAATGATTTGAGATGGTAGATTATTATTCATACTAGGCTTTATGTCTGACTCGAAGTTTATGTTTTCCCCTTATATTCTCGGGTGCTCAATTGATTTTGAGTAGTTTGAGAGTTGAGGTTTTCAGTTACCTCTTTAGACGAATAAGCTTCCAACGACGAGCATGAGGCATGATAGCTCTTTAGAGTTATTTTCTATTTTGATTCTGCCATGTGTTGTTGTAAAGGCAAAGTTGTTAATTGCCTAGTTATATACTCTGATCATCCAAGGGGGCATCTTCATATGTCGCTCTTGGTGTATGTTGTAACAATTATATTTTCTCTAAATGTGGTTCTCGTATTGGGATTTTGTAATAAATTTGAAATGCTTTGAAATGGAATGAGAAAGTTGTTAGCTGATTTTAAATTTTTTCCATATCCATGTGTTTCCGTTATATCAATGTATCAAACATAACCGTATTTGGTCGCCGAGGATTAATAACTGTGGATGACTGTAGCATTCGTAGCCGTTAGTTTTGGGTCTCCAAGTGAGGGATGTTACAAGTTAGTACCCCTCATAGTAAAAGAAATTCTTTCGAATAAATGACATCCTCATGTCCAAAATTGGAGTGTCAATAACAATACCCTAATTTTATTCAATTTTAATACAGTTATGATTTAACTGCATTAAGAAAATGCAATTAAATTTAAATGATTTAAGAAAATGCAATTTTAATTTAACAACATTTTCTGAATTAATTTAACTGTATTTTTGTGATGTTGTAATAATTTTGACAGCATTTGATAATTTTATATAATCTTAGTGCGCTTTATAATTTAATTACATTAAGAAAATGCAGTTTTATTCTATCTTAGTGCAGAATTTAACTGCATTAAGAAAATGCAGTTATAATTGAGTTAATATAATGCAACTTATTTATTATTTTTAAACTAGTGACTTGAATGATGCAATTATAGTTGCACTTGAACGGTGTAGTTCTAAATACTTTATTTATATGGAGAAGTTACAATTTCTCAAAAAGGAAATATTCAGTGACTTGATATTTACATATAATTTGCTTAAGATAAGTTTGAAAAATGTTTTGCTATTACAGATGAGGCTGTAGAGTATTACAGCAAACAATGATTTACTTACAAGTTGAAAAAATATATTAAATAGTTATTAACATAAATTTAGTTTTAAATATCATTCGTCCTGACTAACAAAGAGATTGTAAGGTTAATTTATAATAGTATCTGCCTAAGTTTATAAAATTTCAAAGAAAGGCCTTACTCCATCCAAAATGAAAATTAATTTAAAGTGTGTACTTTTTTAGCGGCTTCATTTTTAAAATAGTGCGATTATAAGGGCACCATGAAATGTGCTTCTTATTGCATAACTAAAATAATAACTCCTATTAAATTAATGTTCTCCCTAATACCACTTTATTATCCTTCATTCAACTTTAATTACCGAATAATCTATTCCGGCTCATTTCCTTCATGCGTGCATAACACCGAACAATCTCTCACTCAACTTTTAATCTGCCGATCTTCATTTCCAAACTTATCTTGGTCCTTTCCATCTTCTTCTTTCATCTCAAATACTATAATTTAAAAAATCCTAAATCAAAAGAGAAATAGTTAACTAATGGAGAACAACGATTCTATGGAGCAAAATGAAAGAGAAATCTCAAACTGTTTAATGGTTGATCTAAAAAAGCCAGTTTTAGCTCCATTAACATTAACTAAGTAATATGGGTTAGTTATGCATACTTTTATCCCTTTAATGAACCCTGTAGGGAAATCCATTCTTGCAAGAGTGTATGATATGCTTGCCTATTTTGTAGTGTCAAAAGCCTTCATTATGTCAATTTTTAAGAAGCATATAGGGGATATATCGTTCCTATCATATCCACTGACCAGTTCATGTATGAGTAGGATGTCGTTAACAATGCTCCTTCCTTGTATAAAAGCTCTTTGGTTTTGAGAGATTACTATGGTGAGACTGTCTTCATCCATGCTGCTTATATTTTAGAAATGCTTTTGTAAATAATACTGCAACAACATATAGGTCTGAACTGATTTACCTTGGTTGGGTTTTTGACTTTTGGGATTAGGAAAATGGTTGTTGCATTAACTCCACTTAATATTTTGCATGATCTGAAGAAGCATTTGATTACTTTGATGAAGTTGTCTTTAATGATGTGTCATGTTTCTATGAAAAAAAGTAGAATTAAACCCGTCAAGCCTTCCTACTTTATCTGCTTTGAGCGCTTTATTAAGGAAAATGATATTTTTCCTTAATATATTAATGACTTTTAACCTAACATGTACACATGTCATTTGTTCAGCGATTACTTTTATCTTGAAACAGTTTTCGCTGAACATGGCCCCAAATCAAGCCCTATTCAATTACCATTTCCTTAAGTATATTATTAATTATGGTAAATTTTCCTTTGCAGTTAGTTCATATCGGTTATAAATTAATGGGAAAATTCTAAAAAATTCACCAAATTCTAAAACATCTTCTTCTACCTCTAATAAAAAATTTATAATGAAATATTTAGTTGTAATATTAATTTATGCCTGAAATTATTCATTTTCCAGTTAGAAAATTCATAACAAAATATTGCTTCATTCAAAAATTACAAAAATTGAAACTGATCTCTGTTTTTAACACTAAAAACATCATATTAAAATTTCGTAGCATTTGAAGAGGATTAAATCATGCTTTACCCAAAAACATGATCAAATTCTATTTGTTTGATTTCTTTAATATTTCAAATCAATAAAGCATGTTATTAACTTCATTTAAAATATCCAAAAAACATTAAATCTGAACACAAATGAGTTTGGAAGGATTTTAGAGAAATTTTACTCAACTAGATTAGAAAAGCTTAGTTGAAATCATTTTCTTTTCCTTTAAAGTTGAAAGCTTGAATCTTTAGTTTGGATTTCCTCTTCCACTCTTTAAAAATGTTGGCTAGTCTTGAGATGTAGGTTTTTGTTTTGTTTTATTGAGAATGAAAGTAATGAAGAGGAAGTTATAGTTAGAGGTTTATATATTAATGTTTCTGAGTTAGGCAGAAATCCCTCTTACCTATTCCTATTAATTTATTTCCCTTAATATAAGATTCTTTTTCATTCAAAATTCAAATTTGTTTATTTTTATTAGTAAGGCCGACTTTAATTGCTCTAATTACCCGGGTTCCATTTAGTTAACTTTTTAAAGTGTCTCATACTTTATTAATCAAATTTTCCCAATTAATTCTTATAATTAAATTATTCAAATTATCTCTTGTAAAATTCTTATTGTTGATTTAGTTTCTCATATTATGCGTTCTTAATGAACGGAAATGAGAATCCGAGCAGGGCATTTGAACGGGGAAGTTGAGTGAACAAAAATGCATTTGGCACTACGAATGGGGTGTTTGAGCGGGGAATTTAAATTATGATTTTTAATTCAATTGAATTATAATTAATTAATTAATTAATTAATTTTTAATAAATAATATGTGTCAATAATTTAAATAAATAAATAAATAAATAAACTATAAAATTATAGACTGCTCGGATTCGGTTCAAACCAACTCCATAATGTAGAGCACTTTGATACGATCGCAAAGCAAAAAACCGCGTCTCAAACAGACCTCTTTTGCACAAGTTATTAATTTTAGAAATTTATAAAAATATAAAATTTATTAATTAATATTATAAACAACCAAACGCAGTAAAAGACTCCATTCATCTGAATATGACTGGGGAAGGGGTTAACCACGTTTGAACGTCCGACGCATCATAACGAAACCGGGGCAAAAAAAGTTAGCAAACGGTACCTATGTCATTCAAAAGATGAGGTGTTACAACCATGCTATCCAGCTTCTAGCTATTGCATATCTAGGCTGTAACATCCCCCTACTTGGAGGCCCAAAACTAATGGCTACGGATGCTATAGTCATCCATAATTATTAATCCTCGACGACCAAATACGGCGATATTAGATACATTGATACACAGAAACACAAGAATATAGAAAAAATTTAAACAGCAAACAAATTCCGCATTCCATTTCAAAATATTCCAAATTGATTACATAATCCCAGTTCGCAGACCATGTTCAAATAACATATAATTATTACAAAACACGCTGAGAGCACAAATGAAGATACCCCCTTGGTTGATCAGAGTACATAATAAGGCACTAAAACAATTTGCCTTTACAATCAAACACACACAGCGGAAATAAAAGAACTCTAATAACAAGCTTCCCTCCTACACGTCCTCGGAAGCTTTATTCGTCTAAAAGAACACCTGGAAACCTTAACTCTTAACCTGCTCAAAATCAATTGAGTACCCGGGAGTTTAAGGGGAAAACAAAAACTTTGAGTCAGACATAAAGCCTGGTATGAATAATAATTTACCATCTCAAACCAAATAGATATCTAGTGAGACCACGCCACTTAGCAAAACGGGTTTTCCCCTCACTAGTATCCTAAAACATTTATAAAACCATATACCATGCTCCTACATCCACAATGGTTAAAACATAGTATTTCAGAAATAGTATTACAAAAATATTATGATGATATGCAAAACAAGTAAATCAAATCTGGATTACCCATCCCCATTCATTCTGACTATCTGTCTCAATTATAGTTTCTAAGGTCACTATTAACCTGTTAAATGTTTATGGATTATATATCCAATTTCATAGTTTTCATGGTATCACTAAGAACCCATTGGTAACTCCAATATCTTTTCTATTATCCTAGTTTTCATGGGCAAACTAGGAACCTATTGACTGGCTGTCAATATCTTAATCCGGATATAGTTTTCATGGACTAACTGTGACGCCCCACCCCGAGACCCACATTAACAAAGAGTATTACTGGGTAATACCATCTGCTAATGCGGAGAATAGGGCTGGTTACGAGCGACCATCTATAGTCTTGTCTTAAATATCTATTGGATACGTCGATTAGTGCTCTATATTTTTTTTCCTTTCTCAAGTGAATCGACATATCCAATAAATGCTTAATACAAAACTACATGTGGCTATAGGGTCTATCAGAACAAAATACAACAACTCAAATGCATAACACATCATAGAACAGCAAATAGATATATATATATACACACATATATACTGATACATCCCAATACAATACAAATAATACATCATAAGTGGTATGACGACCATAATATACACACGAGTCAAAACAATATACATATCAGAGTAGCGACAAAAAGACTACAACAAAAAGGGCTAGCAGATAAGTCCATGCGGTAGTAGAATAGGCTAAATCCATAAGGGTACCTAACCTGAAACACCTCGGTCTGACCCGAGTATAAAATACACAATCAGTCTAGCTAAACAAATCAGTTCATAAGGATAAACAATAATAGATGCATAAGGATAAGGGTAATGTTCTTCTTAAACAAGAAGGAACAATACCGAGTATAAGCATGAGTATAAGTATGATATGGTTACTTTAAGTGATGAGATGATATCACTTACATAAACATATAATCTCAAAAGAGATAGGACAATCCATAAAACTCTAAATATAGCAAGCCTCATATCATCGGTATATCACAAATCATCAATAGTGGTTTAGGAAAAATACAACTCCTAAAAAGGAGAAATTCCAAACCCGCCATATCGGCAAACTCAAAGAAATCACCATCTCAAAAATACGCCACAAGGAAATCAAATATAACTCTCCAACATAGGAGAATATAATCCCAAATAAACGCCAAAATGCAAATCTCATATAATAACGCCAATAGGCAAATCTCAATAATAATGCCAAAAGGCAAATCTCAAATAACGCCAGTGTAGGCAACTCAAATTCCCATAAGGTAATCGCCATATATATATATAATGGCTCGAATGGCCAACGATGAAAAAGGTGATACACTCGGGAAATCAATGAAAACATCTCAAAATTTGCATGTTCTTTTGGCCGAAGCCTGCCAAGTACTGATCTCAAATATAGTACCACGCCCGAAGGCAAATACGTCGCAATGGCAAATACGCCGCAATGGAAAATGCTGCAATGACAAACGTCTCGAGGAAAAATATGCCGCTATGGCAAACACCGCAATGGCAATGACCCGAAGGTCCAGTACTGGCATTACGCCGCAATGACAAATGTGTCACGAACTCTCGGATAGGAACCCGAACAGTGTTAACGTGTGTCCCATACCACACATTCGCACTAAACGGTTTAATAACCGCTAGTAAATTTCACACTCAAAGTAGTAAAAAGTTTACCTCATCTCATCGGTAAACTCGACTCGAATGTCAAAACGATCAAATAGACAAGTCAGCAATCAACCGATATGATAAACGTATGTGTCCTATACCACGTGTTTTCCCAAACCATTTAATTCTCCTTCTCATTAGCTCGAAATGTGCAAAAACGTGTAATTTATATATAAAATAATTTACTTTGGAAAACAAGCTTTGAAAACCAATTCTCGAAATCAATTTGAAAATCCTATTTGAAAATTTCCCTTATTATAGAGAATGAATAGATTTTACACTTGAAATTACTTGAAAATATTATATAATAATTATTTTGAAATGCCCATAAATTTTAAAAATTATTTCAAAATTGTGTGGAAAAATCCGTGCTCGAAATCAAAGAAATCACTCAAAACCGTCATTCAAATTCAATTCAAATTTGAATTTCAAATTCATCAAAACTTGGCTAGCCTTTTGATAGGCATCATAGCCCTCAAAATATTTCAGAAATATCACAAAAACATGAAGTAAAAGTCAAAAGACGGAAGGAAAAAGAACAAAAACGCATAGGCAAAATAATACCCAGGTTTGAAATCTTCTCTGGGTTCAACTTTCGGACATGAAACAGGTGGTTAAAAGACCTCTGATTGAATTAAAAATTGGTATGCATATAGTAGAAAGCTTCAGCTATCAAACAAAAAAAGAATAAATGAATTCCGATTGGAAACGAAAAAGTTACGTTGTCTCAAACATGGACTCAGGCCATGTTTGCAACAGTTCAAAAACAAAAATGTGCCCAGGCCTGAAAACCATCTTGGGTTCAACTTATTGGCCTGAAACAGAGGATCAAACGACCTCATATTGAGCTGAAAATTGATATTCACATACGAGAAAACTTCATCTTTCAGAAAAAAAAAAGAATCAATGAATTATGACTGGAATTGAAAGAGTTACACAGTCTCAAACATGGACTCATGCCATGTTTGCAACAGTTCAAAAAAACAAATGTACAGGCCTGAAAACCATCTCGGGTTCAACTTTCAGGCATAAAACAGAGAACCAAACAACCTCGGATTGTGCCGATAATTGGTATGCATATAGTAGAAAACTTTATCTTTCAAACAAAAAAAGAATCAATGAATTTCAATAAGAAATGAAAGAGTTATGCTATATCAAACATGGACTCAGACCATGTTTGCAGCAACTCAAAAAAATGCCCAGGCAAAAATCTGGGTTTTTGTTGATTTTGCAGCATAGTTTTGAACACTCAAATGACAATATTTTTCAACCAAATTTTGCAGAGACAAAGTTCAACATATAAACTACAATATGGAAGAAATCTGGCAGCATTTTGTTGCCGAAATCAGAAGTTATAAGCTTTCAAAGAAGCAACAGAAAACAGTTTACAAGCTGAGATAAAATAATTACAAAGAGCAAATTATTCGCTGTTTTTGGCGATTTGAGCTTTGCTCAGCTAGAATTATGATTTTTTGTATCTCACCTTGTTGTTTGAATGCAAATACTCTGATTTTGGTTGAAAGATGGAAGCTTTGGTTTGAATATTGACATCTAGGAACAAATTATAGTGCATGCAAAAGAAATAAACAGTAAATTAGAAACCTCCTTCTCAAATTAGAAATTTGATGAAATTATTGAGTTTGGAGTTTGATTACCTGTTGATTACACTCTAGTTTGCAAAAGATTTTAATTTGTTGAATTAATTTGTTGAAAAACTTGGATTTTAAAATTTGGAGAGGTGGGTTTTCTTTTACTGTAAAAAGGAAGAAGGTGAACGTACTAAATTATTTTTCTCTTCGGTAAGTACTACTAATGGGCCATGGACCCAAAACTAAAAGAAAAAAATCAATGGCCTGAGTTTTAATTCATACTTAATCAAAAAGGTATTCATATTTACACTATACACAACAAAATGCATTTTTCTTCCAATTTTTATACAAGAAAAATATGTAAACTTACATACTTATAAAATAAAACATTTTTCACCATATAAAACGATTATTTTTAATTTTTATGACATTTTTATTATTAAAAACCTTTAATTTACAAAAATACATTATTTACACCAAATAAATGTAAAAGTTCACATTTTTAACTCCTAAAATTCAACAAAAATTATTTTCTTACTTAGAAAAATATAACAAACCACTTTAAACTCAAATTTATAATTAAAACATATTTTTAAACCAATTTCCACCTTTTTATTTAAATAAAACACCTTAAAAATCAGATACTTCTTTTAAAAACTATTAAAAGAAGCAATTGGGCAATAATTAATATAATTATTGCATTTTCTCTAAAATAAAGTCATTTTCTTTATTTAAAGCCCATATTTGATTTATTATCACTCCAAACAAAATAAAATAAAGTTCTAAGCTTTATTTTCGCAATTTAATTCTAATTTTATTGTTTATTCCAAATAAACAATTTAATTTCTCCAATTTTAATTTAATTTACAATATTAAATTACCATTATAATTTAGTATTGATAGGTAATCTCCAAACCAGGGTTGCTACAAACTCCCCCCTTAACAAAATTGCGTCCACGCAATTTCCAAAGAAGAGTTTATGTTCAAAATATTAATTTCATCAATCAAAAGAAAGACAGACAAGCTCGAGTTTAAAAATTCTCTCACTCTCAAAATAGAATGGTAGAAAACCAAGATAAGGCTTGATCGATCAATTCTATGGTTTCCAAAGTGCTAATATTGGAATTAGCGAACCATTGAATTTTTCGAGCAACACACAAGATTTCGAAAGCGTCTCACCTTCGAATGAGAACACAACAAGATGCTACATAAAGGATCAATCGAATGAGATTGATTTCTCATAAGCTCATCGAGTAGGGTTGGGATTTAGCACAACTCCAACCCGAACTCTAACCAACAAAATGGTTACCAATATGATTTTCCGTATGACACTACGGAAGGAACCACACCGATATAAGATAGACACAAAAGATGTAAGATAGATCAACCAAAAGGTGGTTTCTTCAAAGGCCACCATACTCAAACGACCGCATAAATGCACGTCGTTAGAAAATAACACGAGAGTAAGATAAACACAAGGAACTAAAATATATGTATAAACTCACAATCAAAAATTCTTAGAGTTTCAAAATTCAATATTTTTATAATTATAACCACAATTTTCAACACTTGAAATTTTTTCAAAACTTCTTACTTAGATTTTAAATTTAAATTCATTACTCTTCATTAGAGTAAATAAAGTTTAAGTTGTTTATTCTCTAATTCTTCCATAGTTATTCTCTAGTTTGCAATATATAATTTTTTTTCAATTTGTTTCTCAAATTTTCTAAGTGTTAGAAGTTTCCGAAAAAATCGGTAGAGTCTCCTTTGTACGGAGGGCCGTATACAATATTATAAAAATGATTTATATAATATACATCGACCATTAGGTCGAAAACACAATATATACCATCATTTAACTCTTAAAATTAATCCGAAAACATACCTTTCTTTTTAGCATTTTAAAGCGAGTTTGCACAATCTTATATATATATAATCTTTTTTCTCAAAATATAGTCTAACTATCCTCTTTCACCTGTACATAACTCAAGTAGATGATAATAGTTCATGTTTATAAATAAGAAGTACTAACTTAACTATTAAGGGGAAATAGATCAATTTCATTTCAGACCTGCTGTAAAGAAGACATGTTTTGACCTAGAAAACAACAAAATATGAAATTTTTTATAAAATGAAAGTTGTTCTACTCAGTCTAAGATTTCCAAAAATAAAAAGATCATCAAAATCGGATAGACGGTTTGAAAGTTATGCTAGATTTACTTTCAGCTTAATCTTTGAAATTTTCTTAAGAGGACAGAAATGTCTATCCACTTTCAAACTCATTTTAGACTCAGTAAAAAGCAAAATCTTTTAGAGTGGTAATACGAAACTTTATAGCTTACTGAATGCTCTTTAATTTGCAAAAAGATTGAACTCATTTGGAGTTATAAATCTAAAGTTATCGTTGTTTTAGTACAGCACTTTTCCAAACAAAATTTCAGCTTTTAAATCAATTTATAATTTATAACTTTCCCAAACCATTTTAATCTCAAACTACATTTTCAAACAAGCTTTTTGCTATATCATTTATTAAATGATCTTATTTTTCCCCGGAAAGCTAAGACATACAAAATTATGATCAACTTTATGTAATCATCATAAAACATTTTATTAAGTGGAAATATTTTCATTACTTTCCAAAATCTACTTTAAAACAATTATCTTGAAAACTCGTTTTGGAAGAGATAACTAATCTCTTTCATTATCAAGAGATGATTATTGATTATCCACAAAAATAAATTTTTGGGATATATATATATATATATAAGTTTAAAATTATTCTCACAATTTAAAATGATTATACTACATGAATTGTTCATTTATCAAAACAATCCAAATTCACATTTCCACTTGTCACAAAAATTAAATTTCAATCTAATTATCAACATAAAACTAATTAAAGTTGATAATTAATTCAATCTTGTTTTCAAAAGAATTTTGCAATTTCAAACCCACAAGTTTTAATACCATTTAAGTTTAAAACAAAAACTAGCTCACAAATTTATACTAAATGTTCTAAACTAACACTTCTTTATTTTCTCTTAGGATAGAGTTTTATATCTATCCTCTACTATTACTCAAATAACTAAGTGTCAAAACAAATTTTTATAGTCATCATTAATAACTTGTACTAAACTGTTCAATTAATATTTTAATTTTTCAAACCAAAGTATTCTTTTACCTTAAATACATCATTTTATTAATCAAAGCATCAAATGATATTTTCTTCGAATTAAGACATCACCTTAATTAGAATTATTCACTTTTACTTACTCAAATTACAATATTCAGTTTCTCAAATTTCAAGTAATATAAGGGTATTGCCTTGCCATTGATGTATAGTGAATGACCCCATCGATTGGCTGCAGAGTTGATCAAATGATCAAAACTGCCTCGCCACTCATCCAACACTCACTATGTTTCAATGACTTCATTAAACATTTAAAATAAAAATTAATACTCCACCATATTAATTATTTCCAAACTTTACTTATTAAAACTCAATTTACCGTATCTGACTGTCTCATCACAGCGTTTAGGAAATTTCCATCGATAACGTTAGCCAAACGCATCGACCAGAATTCTTAAAGCACTAGACGGACAACCTAACACAAAAAATTAATTTTCTTTAAAAAGAAATACATCATATATAATATTCAAAATATTCTTTGTTTTTTCCCAAAAACAAAATCCAATATTCTTTTAGAAACATAACTTCAATTTTTTTTGAAAAAATTGAAAACACAATTTATTACTTGTTCTCAAAATCAAGGAACACAAATAGAGCTCATCGAGATATTCCCAGAATACTCGATCCTCAAGATTGATGGAATAGACTGGAGTGTTCATTATTCTGAACGGTATAACGAACCACTCACAAGACTCATAACGAGTGCAGAATGCGCTAAGAGTAGCACTATCCTCCGTAACTCGTAGCTCATGAAAAATCGGGGTAAGGTCAAGCTGAGGAATGACCCTAGCACCACTCAATAGATTAAAAAGAGAGAAATGAGATATAAAGTAAGGGTAAAATATCTTCTCGAATGAGGAGAAGTAACATTAACAACAAATCATTACTTCGAGTGAAGTAATACCACAAAGTATATCAACAATTGAGTATCCAAAGAGGATATCTCAAAAGGGGTAAGAATGGAAATATCAAATAAATTCAATGAATCACCTCATTTTTCCAGTGGACATCCTCGTAGGAGGATGACCAAAAGGCTAAGAAATGGGAATGAAGTCAACACAATATTCAATTGCCCGATTGGGTGTCATACCCGAAACAGACTCACAGAAATTAGCAGAGTCACAATGACTGGAATTTGAGATATATCATCAACATCTCGAAACTCAAGAGTGAATATAGATACTTCAGATCATCATTAACATTCTGAAGAACAAGAAACAACAAATCAGCCGAAATTAGGATACCTAAATATATGATCCTTCGAATAACAAAATGCGGCTTGATAATACGCAAGCCACTCCATCTCAAATCATTCCAAACTCTAGATAGAAATAGCGTCCTAATTCGCACAAAAAGATAAGCTACAAGGAACAATCCTAAAATCCTCAAACATCATACCAAATATTGCGAATCCCCTCAATAGGATTCGCGATCCTCAAAGAAATCACAAGATAAGAACATCAAAAAGCATCAACAAATTCCTCCGATACGGATGAGTGTCAAGCACCCGTATCAAAGAGGACTCGAATAAAAAAATCACGATTAGGATTACTCTTAAGATAAGGTATAATCAATTTCAATTATGGAATACTATGGAATAAAATATATTCCTAGACATATCCCAAACTTCTATCTCAAAGGACACGATAAGATAAAGGACACGATGATTAAGGGATTTGCAACACTTGTATTACACTTCGATGTACCATAATATGTGTTTCTGCTCTATGTTTATCATACTTTGTTCTGAACTCAGCTCTGATACCAAGTTGTGACGCCCCACCCCGAGACCCACATTAACAAAGAGTATTACTGGGTAATACCGTCTGCTAATGTGGAGAATAGGGCTGGTTAGGAGCGACCATCTAAAGTCTTGTCTTAAATATCCATTGAATACGTTGATCAGTGCTCTATATTTTTTTTCCCTTTCTTAAGTGGATTGACATATCCAATAAATTCTTAATACAAAACTACATGTGGCTATAGGATCTATCAGAACAAAATGCATAACACATCACAGAACAGCAAACAGATATATATATATATATACACTGATACATCCCAATGCAATACAAATAATAGATCATAAGTGGTATGACGACCACAATATACACACGAGTCAAAACAATATACATATCAGAGTAGCGACAAAAAGACTACAACAAAAAGGGCTAGCAGATAAGTCCATGCGGTAGCAGAATAGGCTAAGTCCATAAGGGTACCTAACCTGAAACACCTCGGTCTGACCCGAGTATAAAATACACGGGTCAGTCTAGCTAAACAAATCAGTTTATAAGGATAAGCAGTAATAGATGCATAAGGATAAGGGTAATGTTCTTCTTAAACAAGGAGGAACAATACTGAGTATAAGCATGAGTATAAGTATGGTATGGTTACTTTAAGTGATGAGATGATATCACTTACACAAACATATAATCTCAAAAGAGATAAGACAATCCATTAAACGCTAAATATAGCAAGCCTCATATCATCGACATATAACTCACCTTGCTGTTTGAATGCAAATACCCGGATTTTTGCTGAAAGATGGAAGCTTTGGCTTGAATATTGACCTCTAGGAACCTGTACAGATGAATTACAGTGCATGCAAAAGACGATAAACAGTAAATTAGAAACCTCCTTCTCAAATTAGAAATTTGATGAAATTATTAAGTTTGGAGTTTGATTACCTGTTGATTACACTCTAGTTTGCAAAAAAAATTAATTTGTTGAATTAATTTGGAGAAAAACTTAGATTTTGAAATTTGGAGAGGTGGGTTTTCTTTTACTGTAAAGAGGAAGAAGAAGGCAGATGTTTTAAACGTACTGAATTATTTTTCTCTTCTTTTCTCAATTAACATGTAAGTACTACTAATGGGCCATGGACCCAAAACAAGAAAAAAAATCAATGGCCTAAGTTTTAATTCGTACTTAATAAAAAAGGTATTCATATTTACAACACAAAAAAATGCATTTTTCTTTCAGTTTTTATACAAGAAAAATATGTAAACTTACATACTTATAAAATAAAACATTTTCCACCATATAAAAAGATTATTTTTAATTTTTAAGACATTTTTATTATTAAAAACCTTTAGTTTACAAAAATACATTATTTACACCAAATAAATGTAAAAGTCTACATTTTTAACTCCTAAAATTCAACAAAAATTATTTTCTTACTTAAAAAAATATAACAAACCACTTTAAACTCAAATTTATAATTAAAACACATTTTAAAACCAATTTCCACCTTTTTATTTAAATAAAATACCTTAAAAATCAAATACTTCTTTTAAAAACTATTAAAAGAAGCAACTGGGCAATAATTAATATAATTATTGCATTTTCTCTAAAATAAAGTCATTTTCTTTATTTAAAGCCCATATCCGATTTATTATCACTCCAAACAAAATAAAATAAAGTTCTAAGCTTTATTTTCACAATATAATTCCAATTTTATTGTTTATTCCAAATAAACAATTTAATTTCTCCAATTTTAATTTAATTTACAATATTAAATTATAATTACCATTATAATTTAGTATTGATAGGTAATCTCCAAACCAGGGTTGTTACACTAATTATTAACCTATTGGCCCCTTCCAATATCAAATCATAGTTTTCATGGGCTGACTATAAATCTATTGGCCCCAGCCAATATCTTTAGTTAAACACAGTTTTCATGGGCTTACTATGAACCTATTGGCCCCTACCAAAATCTTTAATTTATATTTTAACATTTCTTAAATTATATTCATTACCGGGTCAACCTAGCTGGTTATTCTGCCCTTCCTTAAAATACTGTTATGGGTTAATAACAATGTTAATAAGTATATGAAGAAGTATTCATAACAACAAATAATACCGTCACCTGTGGTTTATCATCTTCCTTATATATATCCTGGTTAAATCCTTTAACCTTTATAATCAATGAAAACTTCTTCATTTCAAAACCCTTTGTTAACTTATGCCATGATTATTCTTTTAAATTGAGATTGGGTTTATGTTTTGAAATCTTAAAACATCTCTTTCGAAAACACTGGATGACTTCTCTCAAAATCATTGTGAGAAATGCGGATTAATGATCTTAAGGCTAGAATTAACACTAGAGGGAGGGGGTGAATAGTGTTTTAAGAAATTTGTTAATCTTTTTGAGTTTATCTAACTTTATTAACAATGTACACACTAATTAGACACAGATATGAACACAGAATCAAACACAGATGCAAATATAAAGTAAAAGCAGTAAAGGAAAGAACACACCGGATTTTATACTGGTTCGGAGTTACCCTACATCCAATCCCGTACAACTAAGTACAGATTTCCTTTCTAAAGCAATTCAACAATTACAACCCTCGATTTCAAGGCTATGAGGTATACCCTCCAGAATACCAATCCTCTGGGTAGGGATACTTGATTTACCAGGCAACAAGTTCACCCAATTGATTTCCAGGGCTACAATCACACCTTTTCTCGCTTGATTGATTTACAAGGCTACAATCACACCTTTTCTCGCTAATATATTACAAAGAAACCTATAACTCTGAATAGCACTGAGAACCTTGTAGAGATAGTGATGGAGAATCAAACTAGAAGTAATCGAGTATGATTCGATGTTGATTTCGGCAGAGTAATGGTATGATTTTGTAATAAGAAATGTGGAAGATGAAGAGGAGTGAAAACCAGAAAAAATTGATTAAAAATTCGTTGAAACTGACCCCTATTTATAGAAAACCAACAGCCATGACCATTCATGAAGAGTTATGGCGAATAGACACTTCTTTTGAAATTTGAATTTGAACTTCAACTGTCACTATGTCGACATACTACCTAGGGGCATGTCGACATCCCTCAGCCAAAAATGATAATTTGAATTTCTATAAAAACAATATTTATCTTATATAAAAACTATTTAAAACTTTATAAATATACTTGAATATAGTTGAAATTCATAAGTAAATATAAATAACAATAAATACATAATTTAACTATAATTTTATATTTAAATCTAAGTATAAATATTAAAAGTTAAATATATTATTTGAAAAGACATTTAAAAATATGAGTATTTTGACTTTGAAATTAAAGATGTTTTGAGGCTAAAATTATTTAAAATCAGGATAGAAAGTTTTGAATCTTTTAAAAGGAGAGTTTTGAAATCATTTTGAAAACAAGATAATTTTGTAAAAACATTTTAAATTAAAATTAGTGGATACAAAACAATGTCCCACTAGATTTTCGTAGGTTCCATCCTACTTAGGGTTCCATCCCTTTAACGGGCTCGAAGTGGATTCCATTCCACGAATAAATTGGATATTAAGATGCCAGTGCTTTTCTACGAGTTTTAACAAATATTTCTAATAAAACAGACTTAACCTTGAACTCTTGATAATCTTGATACTCATGAGTCTTCTATCTCTGTATCTTGAATCTCTATACTATACAGTCTTCATTCTTGGTACCTGCATGGTTAGATCCTGCAAATACATATATATCTAAACTTGTAATGTTAGTATTTATATTTTATAATCTATTCTAAGGTTGTTGTCATCAAAACCATCATCTCAAGGACTAACAATCTTAAACTTCTTTTCAAAACATAATAAACATACCTTACGAAGCCCTTTTTAAATATTCTCTTTCGAAACCAATTGTACCTTTCGATGGTATCAAAACGTTCTTTAAAACATAGCTTCGAAACAAATAAAAGTACCCTTTCGAAAGCATTGGGTTTACTCTTTAAAACATCCTTTGGGTCAAATTGGTTATATACGAAAGTATCTCTTTCGAAACCAATTAAAAAATTTGTTTTGGGGAAAAAGTTGATGGTTTCGGAACCATCTAGTCGAAAGCAATTAAATTAAAACATCGAAGGATAGAGTCAAAAACCCCTTTCGACTCCATTGCCTTCGAAAGCTAACACCTTTTCATAGTATGGCAACCTTCTTCAAATACTATTTATAAAACCCCTTTCAAAAGCATATGTTTCGACTATGTCGAAAGCTTTAAGTAGAACAAGCAGGAATTTAACTTTTGAAAACAAACTAAGATTTCGACTCTATAGGGTATCGACTTAGTCAAAAGCCCTTCAAAAACTAGGCAGATGCTTATCTTTTAAAAGTGAACCTTGGTTTCGACCCTAATGAAGGCATTACTTTCGACACCCTACCTTTCGCTACTTACCAATTCACTTCGAACCAATTCGACCGATACCATGTGCATTGGTTTTGACTGGATTGATGCGGGGGTAAGGGAGTCGAAAGGTGCCTATGAAATAGGCGGAACCACCCTTTTTGGAAAAACGCTAAATTATAGCTAAATATGGCAATCACTTTATAAGTAACCTGCCTGTTGTAATTCTTTGATTGGTTACTTTAAAACTTTTCATATACTTTACACTTAAAATTTTCCACCTTTAATTAGATCTGAATCAAAGAAATATAATGTTTAAGCCCTTCCATTTACCAAAACCAACATTTGCAGTTAAGTCCCTCTTTTGAAATAATTTATTTTCCCTAATATATCATCTAGGAAAAATCCCCAAAAATCATAGAAAATCACTTTTATCATGTAATCAAACATATTAAAATTTCAGACCCAATTTCTTCTTGAAATACTCGAATTAAATTTTAAACCAAATTATATCATATTTTCCTTTAGAAATTCATAACAAATTTTCTATAGCTTGGAAAATTTTGAAAATCAAAACCCATTTCCAAAATCATGTTTTACTTAACATAAATTTTTCCATGGCATTCTAAAATCATAAACTCTCGGTTTTACCCTAAAACCGTTCTAATTCATATGTGATTGAATTAAAATAAATCAAACATAATATAGTTCTAGCATATCATCACCCATCTTAACATAAATATGATTTAACCATAAATCCGAAACATATAATCATAGAATAAAATAGAGATGGTATAAAATTATTATTTACCTTAGGTATGAAAAGGAATTTGAGATTTGTTGTTGATTAATCCTTCCTAGCTTTGATCCTTAGCTTTAGATTGTAATCTTCATATTTGATAATGGCCGGCTGCTTAGGGCTTTTGCGTTTATTTTTGTTTTGAGAAAAATGAACGTGAATAGACAAAAATGAGAAGTGTATAGCCATGTATAATGAAGTGGCTATATTACTAATGTGCCCATGTGTAGTTTAATTAGCTAATAACCCACTTAAAGCCCATTTACTTTATTAATAAGCACGACCCTATATAAGGTTTATTCCAATCTCAATCCCCCTATCATCATTATTTTATTTTATTTATCTAATTAAATTTCCTGAATAATGTTATCAAAATTAGGGATGTTACAGGCTCCCTCCCTTAAAGACTTTCGTCCTCAAAATTCAGTAAGGATTAAGTACTAAACATAGTAATCATCTATAACGACTCCTAATAACCATAACAACATACTAGCCTATCTGACTACCAATTATCTATATAAATCTAATATAAACATACCCTCAAAGAAGATCAGGATAAGTATCTCTAACCCCGTCCCCTGTCTCCCAAGTACAGTCCTTCTCATTGTCGCTCCACTAAACTTTCACCAACTCGACCGTCTTGTTCCTTAATCTTTTCTCATCTCTGCTACAACCCGAACTGATTGTCTAACAAGAGTCAAATTAGGCTCTACTATTAAGTCTTCCAAATCTGTCGGAGGAATAGTAGTCTCTGGATCATGCACATACTTGCGAAGATGAGGCATGTGAAATATGTTATGGACACCTACCATACTGCTCGACAACTCTACTCTGTATGCGAGCTTTCCGATCCTCTCTACAATCTGGAATGGACCAACATATCTCGAGGTTAACTTCCCTTATCTTCCAAATCACACCACACCCTTCATAGGTGATACCTTAGTGGAAACCTTACCTCCGATTGAGGATTCTAGGTCTTTACGCCTCTTATCTGCGTAACTCTTTTGTCTGGATTGAAAATTCTAGGTCTTTACGCCTTTTATCTGCGTAACACTTTTGTTTGGACTGAGCTCTTTCATCCTTCCTCGGATTAACTCAATCTTTTCTGATGCCTCTCTAACCAAGTCTAGACCTAAGACTAATATGTCTGCAGTCTCCAACCAACATGCTGGTGATTTGCATGGTCTTCCATACAAAGCTTCAAACGGTGCCATTCCTATACTAGTCTGATAGCTATTATTATAGGAAAACTCAACCAAATTTAGGTAATCCTCCCAAGATCCACCAAAGTCTAGTACACAAGCCCTCAATAAATCCTCGAGTACCTTATTGACTCTCTCTGTGCCCATCTGTCTGAGGGTGATACGCAGTAATCATGTTAATCTTGGTACCCATCACTTCCTGTAGACTCTTCCAGAATTCGGTAGTGAACAGAGCATCTCTGTCACTGACTATACTACTAGGAACTCCATGCAGTCTAACTATGTTCTTCAGGAACAACTTAGCTAAAACAGGTGCCGTCCTGGTTGACCTAACTGGAATGAAATGGGCACTCTTGGTCAGTCTGTCCACTATAACCCATATACTTTCATTACCCCTATTTGTCCTTGGCAACCCATCTATAAAATCCATGGATATCGAATCCTATTTCCAAACTGGAATCTCTAAAGGCTGAAGCAACCCACTCGGCTTCTGATGTTCTGCTTTCACTTGTTGACAGTTTGCACACCGCCTAACCCACAAGCCAACATCCCTCTTCATACCTTCCCAATGGAAGCTCCTCTTCATATCCTAATACGTCTTGGTCCTTCCAGGATGAATCGTAAACTTGGACCGATGACATTCTGCAAGAACTTCTTTCCTCAAGTCCTCAATATTCGGAACACACAATCGTCCCTTCATTCTCAACCATCCTCTCTGGTCAGGGCTAAAATCCTTTAGATCATCGATCTCAGTTCCAACCTCAAGCTTTCTGATCCTCTCAGCCAACACTAGATCCTCCTTCCGCTTAGAAGCAATTTTCTCAACTTCTAAACAAGACAACCTGGCGGAACTCCGACTAGAACCAACAGTCGATCTTAACTGCACATCACAACTGACTAAAGTTTCTAAATCTTTCCATTCTGCCAACATAGCTAACACCACATTCTGATGTTTTCTGCTAAGAGCATTTGCTTCCTTATTACCTTTTCCTGGTGTATACTCTATACCAAAATCATATGCAACCAAAAACTACAGCCACCTCTGCTGCCTTATATTCAACTCCTTCTGAGAGAATAAATACCGTAAAGACTTATGATCGGTGTAAAGTTCAAACCACTCCCCTAAGAGATAATGTCTCCAAATCTTCAATGCGAAGATCACTGAGGTCAACTCCAAATCATGAGTAGAATATCTCACTTCATGCGGTCTAAGCTATCGTGAAGCATAGGCAATAACTTTATCCTTCTTCATCAACACTGCCCCCAATCTAGTTCCGCACATGTCAGTGTATACCACCAACCCTTGGTTTCTGTCCGGAACTACTAACACCGGTGCATTGGTCAACAAATGCTTCAACTTAAGGAACACTTCCTCACATTTGTCAGACCAGACAAACTTCACCTACTTCCTAATTAACTTACTCAAAGGTGCTGCTATCCGCGAGAAATCCTTAATGAATCTCAGGTAGTAGCCAGCAAGTCCAAGAAAACTCCTGATCTCAGTCACCGTTTCTGGTCTCTTCCAATTATTCACGGCTTCGATCTTATCTGGATCGATTGACAATCCTTTCTTTGAAACCACGTGACCAAGAAACTTAATGTCTTTCTTCCAAAAATGACACTTGGTAAACTTCGCCTTCAGCAGATTATTCCTCAGCATTTCCAGCACCAGTCTAAGATGAATCTCATGATCTCTTTCATCTTTCGAGTACACTAAAATGTCATCTATGAATACCAACACAAACCTATCCAATTGTTCTCGGAAAACTCGGTTCATCAAATCTACGAAGAAAGCAGGTGTATTCGTCAATCCAAATGGCATCACCAACCACTCAAATGAACCATACCTAGTTCTAAATGCAGTCAAAGGACTACTGTCCTCTGCCACTCTTAACTGATGGAAACTTGTGGCCAAATCTAACTGGGAAAACACTCTGGCTCCACTTAGCTGATCGAACAGATCATCTATTCTGGCAAAGGATATTTGTTCTTAATCGTCCTTTCATTTAACTTACGATAGTCGATACATATCATCAATGACCCATCTGGTTATTTTACAAAAACCACAGCCGCTCCCAAAGGCAAACTGCTTGGTCTAATAAAATTCCTTCCCTCTAGATTCACTAGCTGCATCTTCAATTCCTTCATCTCTATCGGTGTCATTCTGCTAGGTGGTCTACTCACAGGTTTAGCTCCTGGCACATGATATATTCTAAACTCAACCGCTCTTTTCGGTGGTAGTCCAGTGACTGGCTCAAAGATATCTGCAAACTCTCTTGCTACCCGAACCTGACTTGACTCATTTCCTACCTCCATAGCATTAAGTAAAGCACTAGCACTCCGGTCAGTATTCTCTATTAAGAATATCACTCTGTTATGGCTATCGGGGTGTCTCAATGATATTTCCCCATCTTGGCAAAATATTCTAGCCTTGTACCTACCCGACCAATCCATACCCAAAATGATCCCGAAATCTAAGAAATCAATAATATTCAAATTGCATGTAAACTTATGACCTAACAAGTCAAGTTCTAAATGGTCACATCTTAACCCTAGAGTGGCATACCCTCTTATTGGATTCGCCACCCTTAAGTGGGTAACAAGGTAGGTGGGTTCTAAACATAATCAATCAAACAAACACCGAGATATAAATGAATGTGATGCACCGGTATCAAAAGTACCCTAACTGGTATACTCTGAATCAGAAACGTATCTTTCATCAAAGTCTTTCCTTTATCAGCTGCAGTAGGCCTAGCTGGTGCTATAGCAAAAACTTTTCCTTTGTCCTCCCTAACTGGCTCTGGACACTAATTCTTGGTATGCCTAACTTGATCACAATTGAAGCACTTCACATTCTTTTTTGTTGCAGCTTTCTTCCCATTTCCTGACCGGCACTCATTTGCAAAGTGACCCTTCTTGTCACACTTATAACAGACTACCTCAGCCTTTGACTTCTTAGTAGTATCTCCCTTCTGGGCTCCCTTCTTTTTAAAGAACTTCCTCTTTTTCCCTTGAGAACCCTAAGCTTCCACCGGCCTCTCTTTAGCAAACTCACAAGTAGCTCTTCATGGCGAATGGCTATCTCCACCACTATATTACAAGAATCACGGACATGTGTCATGCTCATTCTAGCAAACTCGGGCCTTAATCCTCGAATGAACCTCTTATTCCATTTGATATCAGTATCTATAGTAGCATATCCATATCGAGACAACTCTTCAAACTTAGTAGCATACTCGACTACTGACATCATTCCTTGAACTAGATCCATAAACTTTCTCATCAGTTCTGACTTAGCAAACCCAGATACAAACTTCTTCTCAAATCTCATTTTAAAATCGGCCCAAGTTAAATGCTCTTCCGGAACTCCAACAGTGACACTATTCCACCAATGTAGTGCTGACCTTGCAACTGTCTAGAGGTCAACCTTCTCTTTTGCCCATCATTCAGACCCAAATCAGTAAATATACGTTCACAATGCAACAGCCAATTCTGAACCTCTATGGCACTCTTCGTTCCCAAGAATGGCTTCCCACTCAAACTGGTGTAATCTCTACTCAGCAAAGCATAATTATTCCCAATGGGAGCCATAAGATTAACTCCTCTTACATTTCCAGCAACACCAGCAGCAGCTCCTGCTTACATTAAACCAACAAAGAACTGATACATCGACCCCATAACTACTGGTGGATTTCCAGCACTCACATTAGCATCAGCATTTTGATTACTAGCATTAGCCAGTCGACCCGGGTTCCTCCTTGTAGTGGGTTGAGCATTTCCATTAGTTGCGGTGCTTCCTCCACCGATATTTCCTCTTCCGTCTCCTACTTCCATATCTTCTTTCTCGTAAATCTGTATACGAGCCTTAGTAAGATATAGAAGACCGGTTTAAGAGAGCGGGGAATACGTACTTATATATAACTATATATATCAAATACAAGTATGTTACTATAGCGTTAACCCAAACCCCGATCTTATTATCTGATTTATTAGATTATGTTTGGAAAATCTTTTAGGTTTAAGTTTCTTTTAAAGTTTCATAAATCCATGCCCTGATACCAACTTGTAACATCACCCTACTTGGAGGTCCAAAACTAATGGCTACGGATGATGCAGTCATCCATAGTTATTAATTCTCAGTGACCAAATACGGCAATATTAGATACATTGATACAAAGAAACACAAGAATATGGAAAAAATATAAACAGCAAACAAATTCTACATTCCATTTCAAAATATTCCAAATTGATTACATAATCCCAGTTCGCAGACCACGTTCAAATAACATATAATTATTATAAAATACGCCAAGAGCGACATATGAAGATGCCTCCTTGGTTGATCATAGTACATAATAAGGCACTAAAACAATTTTCCTTTACAATCAAACACACACAGCGGAAATAAAAGAACTCTAATAACAAGCTTGCCACCTGCACGTTCTCGGAAGCTTTAATCATCTATAAGAACACCCGTAAATCTCAACTCTTAACCTACTCAAAATCAATTGAGTACCCGAGAGTTTAAGGGGAAAACAAATATTTTGAGTCAGACATAAATCCTGGTATGAATAATAATTTACCATCTCAAACCATTTAGATATATAGTGAGACCACGCCGCTTAACGGAACGGGTTTTCCCCTCACTAGTATCCTAAACAATTTATAAAACCATATATTGTGCTCCTTCATCCGTAATGGTTAAAACATAGTATTTCAAAAATAGTATTTCAAAAATATTATGATGATATGCAAAACAAGTAATCAAATCTGGATTACCCATCCCCATTCATTCTGACTATTTGTCTCAATTATAGTTTTTAGGGTCACTATTTACCTGTTAAATGTTTATGGATTATCTTTCCAATTTCATAGTTTTCATGGGATCACTAAGAACCTATTAGTAACTCCAATATCTTTTCTATTATCCTAGTTTTCATGGGATAACTAGGAACCTATTGACTAACTGTCAATATCTTAATCCGGATATAGTTTTCATGGGCTAACTATAAACCTATTGGCCCCTACCAATATCAAATCATAGTTTTCATGAGCTGACTATGAACCTATTGGCCCCTGTCAATATCTTTAGTTAAACACAGTTTTCATGGGCTTACTATGAACCTATTGGCCCCTGCCAATATCTTTAATTTAGATTTTAACATTTCTTAAATTATATCCACTATTAGGTCAACCTAGTTGGTTATTCTGCCCTTCCGCAAAATACATTTATTGGTTAATAACAATGTGAATAATTATATGAAGAAGTATTCATAACAACAAATAATACCATCACCTGTAGTTTATCATCTTCCTTATATATATCCTGGTTAAACCCTTTAACCTTTATAATCAATGAAAACTTCTTCATTTCAAAACCCATTGTTTACTTATGCCATGGTTATTCTTTTAAATTGAGATTGGGTTTATGTTTTGAAATCTTAAAACATCTATTTCAAAACCTCTGGATGACTTCCGTCGAAAGCACAAACTTCTTTTCAAAACAAAATAAACATACCTTTCGAAGCCCTTGTTAAATATTCTCTTTCGAAACCAATTATACCTTTCGATGGCATCAAAACGTTCTTTTAAACATAGCTTTGAAACAAATAAAAGTACCGTTTCGAAAGCAATGAATTTATTCTTTAAAAACATCCTTTGGGTTAAAATGGTTATATATGAAAGTATCCCTTTCGAAATCAATTAAAAATTTTGTTTTGGGGAAAAAGTTGATGGTGTTGGAACCATTTAGCTGAAAGCAATAGCCTTTTAAATTAAAACATCGAAGGATAGAGTCGAAACGCCCTTTCGACTCCATTGCCTTCGAAATCTAACACCTTTTCATAGTATGGCAACCTTCTTTAAAAACTATTTATAAAAACCCCTTTCGAAAGCATATGTTTCGACTATGTCGAAAGCTTTAAGTAGAACAAGGCAGGAATATAACTTTAGAAAACAAACTAAGGTTTCGACTCGGTCGAAAGCCCTTCAAAAACTAGGCATGCGCTTATCTTTTAAAAGTGAACCTTGGTTTCGACCCTGACGAAGGCATTGCTTTCGACACCCTACCTTCCTCTACTTATCAATTCACTTCGTACCAATTCCATTGATACCATGTGCATTGGTTTCGACTCTAATGGTTTTGACTGGATTGATGCGGGGGTAAAGGAGTCGAAAGGTGCCTCTGAAATAGGCGGAACCACCCTTTTCTGAAAAACGCTAGATTATAGCTAAATATGGCAATCACTATATAACTAACTTGCCTGTTAAAATTCTTTGATTGGTTAGTTTAAAACCTTTCATATACTTTGCACTTAAAAACTAACGCCTTTTATTAGATCTAAATCAAAGAAATATAACTTTTAAGCCCTTCCATTTACCAAAACCAACATTTGTAGTTAAGTCCCTCTTTTTAAATAATTTATTTTCCTTAATAAGTCATCTGGGAAAAATCCCCAAAAATCATAGAAAATCACTTTTATCATGTAATCAAACATATTAAAATTTCAGACCTAATTTCTTCCTGAAACACTCGAATTAAATTTTAAACCCAATTATATCATATTTTCCTTTAGAAATTCATAACAAATATTCTATAGTTTGGAAAATTTTGAAAATCAGAACCCATTTCCAAAATCATGTTTTACTTAACATAAAATTTTTCCATGGCATTCTAAAATCATAAACTCTCGGTTTTACCCTAAAACTGTGCTAATTCATATGTGATTGAATTAAATAAATCAAACATAATATAGTTCTAGCATATCATCACCCATCTCAACATAAATATGAATTTAATCATAAATCCGAGACATATAATCATAGAATAAAATAGAGATGGTATCAAATTATTATTCACCTTAGGTATGATAAGGAATTTTAGATTTGTTGTTGATTAGTCCTTCATAGCTTTGATCCTTAGCTTTAAATTGTAATCTTCCTCTTTGATAATGGCCGATTCCTTAGGGTTTTTGCGTTTATTTTTGTTTTGAGAAAAATGAACGTGAATAGACAAGAATGAGAAGTGTATAGCCGTGTATAATGAAGTGGCTATTTTACTAATATGCCCATGTGTAATTTAATTAGCTAACAACTCAATTAAAGCCCATTTACTTTATTAATAAGCACGACCCTATATAAGGTTTATTCAAATCTCAATCCCCTTATCATTATTATTTTATTTACTTTATCTAATTAAATTTCATGAATAATGTTATCAAAATTAGGGATGTTACATAAGCTATCAAGAGTTTAACATAAGCCATCGAAGGTTTTGGCTATCAAGCCTCTAAAACGGAACTATCGAAAGTCTAGCATTTTAGTTATCAAAATTCTAACATTACAACTGTCAAAGGTTTAATATTTTAGCTATCAAAACTCTAACATCATAGCTATCAATGCTTAGGGACCGAATGTCCATCATTAAAGCTATCAAAGATTTAACATTTTTGCTATCGAAAATCTAACGTTTTAGCTATCGAAAGTCTAACGTCTAGCTATTGAAGGTTTAACATTTTTGTTATCAAATGTCTAACATTTAAGTTATCGAATGTCTAACATCCTAGCTAGCAAAGTTTTAATATTTTAGCTATCAAAAATCTAATATCATACCTATCTAAGGTTTTATATTTAAGCTATTAAAAGTCTAACATTCTAGCTATCAAAAGACTAACATCATAACTAGTGAAAGTTTAATATTTTAGCTATCAAAAATCTGACATTTTAGCTATCGAAAGTCCAACATCATAGCTACTGAAGGTTTAACGTAAAGCCATCTGGCTTCTAAAATGGCCATGAATTATATAAGCTATCGTAGGTTTAAGATGTAAAATCAGTAGTTAAGTGAAAAACTGGTATTTTTTCTTAATAAAATAACTACTTTTTGACTAATTCTTTACACATGTCATTTTCATATTTGTTACTTTTGTATTATGGAAGAAATCCCTAATGGAAGTCATGCTTTATTACTTTAATTACAGCTTGATTAATCTTTCTTTAATTATTTCATTAATTAAGGATATTTTCTACCCTACTATTTAATTCATATTAATTCAAAAAATCATGTGAAAATTCAAAAAATTCACAAAAATTTGAAAATATTTACCTTCAGCAATAAAAATTAGTCAGAATATTAATTTTTAATACTTCTAAATATAAATTACCGTCAAAACTGCTCATTTTCATCTTAGAAAATTCATAATAAATCATTTACTCATCCTAAAATTATGAAAATTAAAATCCATCTCTGTTTTAATGTTATAAACATCATTATTAAAATTTTATTCCATTTAGAGATGATTAGTTCATGTTTTACTTTTAAAGATGTTATAAACAATGTCATTTAACACCTAAACATTATTATCATTCTATTATCATCAAAACATGATTATCATCACTTAAAACAACAAAAATATGTCAAATAACTTGACTAAAATTCTTCTTCTCCTTAAAATGAAAGCTTGAATCTTTGATTTGTTTCCTCTGCTTCCTCTCTCCCTAGCAATAGAGGACTAGGTCTTATTTTTGTCTGCTTTTATAAAATGAATATGAATGAAGAGAATGACTTTTGTTTTAGGGATATAACTATTAATATTTTAGGCTTGGTCTGAAATATCTCTTTGCCTAATCTTATTATAATTCCTTAAACCCTTTTATTATAACGTTCCCTTTTTATTCATTTATTCATAGCCGAATATAATTATAATAATTACCTTCGGTTCACTCGGTTATTTTTTTAAGTATTCCATACCCGATTAATCAAATTTCTTTTAAGTAATTACTTCAATTGAATTCTCTGAAATTACTATTTAATAAGTTCTTATTATTAACTTAATTCGATCTGTATAATATAGGTTGTAACAATTTTAAAGAGGAGTCTAGACCCTCTTATGAAGGTGTGTTGGTAAAGACGAAGTAAAGAAAATTCTTGAAGATGTTCACCATGGAGCTATAGAGATCACACCAAGGTATAAAATCTGGCAAAGGTACTTTGTTATGGATATTTCTAGCTAACTATCAATCGAGGCGGTGGAATTTCTAAAAAACATGACAAGTGCTAAAGGATTATGAAGATACCAAGAGCCTCATCAAATGCGCATGTAAACAATTAGCCCGTGTCATTTGAATTTTGGGATTTGACATTATTATAGTGCTACCTATGGCATGAGGAGCGAAATATGCAATCATTATGGTGGATTATTTTGCAAAATGGGTTGAGGTAGATCCACTCATAATGATTACTTCAGAAAAGTGATTAACTTCGTAGATAGAAATATTTTGTGTAGGTTTAAAATACTTCAAAAGATAATCATCGACAACCTAATTCATTCGATAGTGCAGAATATCATGAATTCTATGCATGATATCGAATCCAAAAGTTTTCTTTGTGGTATCAAACCCATAGGAGAACAGACAAGTGGAACCGATGAATGAGATCGTCAAATCCATCAAAAGAAGCGACTAAAAAGAGAGAAGGAAAAGTTGAAGGTTGGTTCTCACCAGCATAGGGTAGTGCAGTAGTTCAACATTAAGATCTAAAACCGTAAGTTCGAGATTTATGACCTCATTTTAAAACGGATCTTTCCAAATGTAGGGGTACTTATTCCAAATTTGGAAGGACCCTATGTGATAAAACAAAAGCTTAGAGATAACACTTTCAAGTTATCAAATGTAGAAAGGGACCCAATTCCACGGGTATGGAATAGTAAGCATTTGTGTAGCTATTGCACTTGATTTACTTTCTTAGGCATTTTCCATTCGAATATCCATAGAATTGAATTCTATGTAATAAGGCAAAATTCTACGGAGATATTTTAATAAAAATTCCATCTTGAATCAGTGGAACTGTATTCATTAAGTTTACTCCATGTTACGAGATCAATAGCACCAACTTTGCATACCTTGAAGACCAGATGATTAATACTACCCAGATATTGGTACCGGTAGACTCCTTGGATAATGATCGATTTATTGGAGTATATCTAACTAGGGTTAGATTGAATAATTTGCCATCACATACTAATCCTCGACAACCACCCGAAGGTAGACAACGTTAAGTATGGATGCCCAGAGATAGGCACCAATGGACATTGGTATTTGGAGATAAGTGTCGATGTATAAAATAAATAAATAAAACTACTCAGATAATAAGAGCAATACTAAAACTTGGGTTCGAACAAAAGTAAAATATACCCTTAAACACGATGTACAAATTTTTAAATTTCTCAAGGACTAACCTGAATATTTTCAAATTTGTTTGGACAACTAATGCTTCTCCCAAATTTTTTTTTCATATATGGCTATCTTACATAAGAAATTAAATACAATTGAATTCTTAAAAAAAGAATTTATTCGTAGACAAAAAATGTTTTTTTACAATCTAGACTTAGAAAACATAACACACATTCACTAGAATTGTCACTTAATCAATTCTATTCTTGCGAACATTCTTAACACTTTTGATTTTAATATGACAAATACTGACCTTAACTATCATTCCAATAGGCCGAAGAATATAGAATTATGCATGATACTATATTCACAATGTTGTGCAAAATTGTAATTAATTTTCACTAATATCAAACTATTACGGAATACATAAGCGTGGAAGCAACAAAGGATCTAACTTATCGATTAATTATCAACCGCCAATTCAATGAACAATAATCACCAAACAAAGAAAAATAGAAGAGTAGAGAACACAAAGATTTAATGTGGTTCAGTCAAATCACTTACGTCCACGGACCCAACAACTATTCTTTATTTTATTGAAGAAAGTGAGTACAAGAGAGAGATTACAAAATTGTACGTAGCAAAGTAGAGAGACTAACCTATAATTACAAATTAAATAAAAAAATTCCAATGACTTGTTTGCGCTCAAACCCTAATTTGATTTGACCGTAGAAATTAGGGTTTACTGAAGAAGAAGATAATAGTGGATTCTCTCTCACAGGCTAATATAAAGATGAACTTCCTTCATTTAAATAGACTAAGATTGAAGGAATTACTTGTAGATTAAGTAAACTAATTATCCAATTATCTTGAAGCCTTTTCAAATATCTATAATTTGATTTCATTGCAAATAGATGATGACAAACTTGGTTTTTGCAAATTTCCTTTGTTGATTGAATCTTTACATATAAACTTTTCCACTCTATATAACAAATCCATTGACTAAATAATTGATTAACTAATTAATTAGTTTTCTTTCCCCATAAATAATCACATATAACTTTCCTCTTTCTCTTTCCACATATAACCTAATAACCTAATAAAGATAAGATCGACCAGCTAAATTCTTTCATTCTTTGGAAATATTTGAATCACCCAAATTTAATACTCTACATTGATTCAAATATAACAATCTCTCTTCATTATCACATCTTAATTAATTGTTGGGTCCACGCTGTAAAGCTCAATATGGACTAATTTGGGAATTATTGCCTAAACAGAGCTTCCAAATCTTTCATGAGCACAAAAAAGATAATATGCACATGTTCGTCGACCAATTTTCTATAGGATTAGAAAATGGTTGATCGAATTTAAATTAAAATTTACTGCAACCGCACGACGTACAATGCTAGAACGTGGTGAATATGGTAAACCAAACTTGAGATTGTGATTAGCTAAAAATGTAAAAAAACGCTAGAATAAAAGGGATGTAAAATATGAGATTAGAAAACAATTTTGAGGCACATCCACTCTCATATTTTTGTAAATCAACAAACAAATAATCTATGATCTATATTTTTGATGTTAAGTGGAATTAGTGATGTATTTATCATAAGTATGGTTTATTTATGTTAATGATTAACATAACTTAAACCACCAAACTATAATACAAGACATAAAAACACTTATCAATTCTTATGAAAATGAAGTTAAAGCAAAAGCTATTTTAAGTATGATATATTTACTATTGTATTTAGTAACATAGATCATCATATTTTGTTTCTCCCTTAATTTCATAATCAAAAATCAATTAGTAAAATGATGATGTAAATTGTATTTATGTTTGAATAAGAATAGCCTATTTGCAAATACAACATAGGCTATCAAATTCATTTATATAAACTTACATTAACATTTACTTCTCATGAAGCATAAAAGAGACCATAAATCACAAGAAATATTGAATTTACATAATATTAGAGAGCTTCATTACCCTAAATTGAAGGGGTTTAGCTACTCATTTATGTTATCATATCAACACATGTAAATTTCAACATTAAAACAAAAGCAAAGAAGGTAAGAGCTAATTAGAATAAAAGAGAAACTAAACTAGTTGCATAAAAGTAAAACTACGCTATGAACATGAAATGAAAGAGCATGTAAATAAAAATTAACAAGAAAATAAAGTAAGATAAGGAAGAAGTAAAAGAACAAGAGGCTTAGGAAGCCATTTTTATTTCATATTTGATTTGAAGCTACAACTTGCATTCTAATTTCCTAAGTAATTAAAAGAGAAGAAGATCCTTTAAATGTATATAAGAGGGCTATTTATACAAGCACAAAACCCTAATCCAATTTTTAGGGGGCTTCCCAAATACCCCTTAGGAAGTGTGGCCACCAAGTAATCATTAATCTCTAATTAATCCATCATCAAGTATGCATGAAACTTTAACCTCCACTAATTTGTCCATTAGCTTCTAGTTGTAGATTAAGGTAAGTGGGTGGGTGGGGTCCTCCATGATGCATGGTTTTGAATTATTTCCATCTTCATTCCTTTGTTCCATCCTTGTGCATGCATATTTCTATGAGAACACATTCATATTTCCATCCAAAAATTCCTATAATTAAAAAGAAAATGTGCAAATAAATATTCTCCAAATTAATTCTTGTGCAAAATTATTATTTTACCTCCACAGTGATGTATGAATGATGACTTGAAAGCATATTTAAAATTTGGTTTTAAACATGTAAAAATACCCAATTATGACATTTATTTAAATAAAAATAGATTAAATATGGATGTAAAAATATGCACATTTACGTGCACATCAAATGCCCCCACACTTATCTTTTTATTCGTCCTCGAATAAAGAAAAACTAAGGTAAATCCATTTTCGTAAGAAACACGATTGCATTGAGTGTATGCAACAAGCCATTAAATCTCTAGGTGTCCCTAGTAGAACGAGTGTTGTCTCTGAGGGTTTTCAATGGATACTATCCACTAAATCCAAATGCAACATGAGAAATTTCTAAATGCAAGATTTATTTACAAAGAGATGGATGCACGTTTTTGAAAATATTTACAAATAAAGAATTTATTTTCAAATTGACATAAATATGTAAATATAAGTTCTGGTCATTATCAAGAAATTTAAGTCCTTTTACTCGTCAAACTTCAAACAAAAATTAAGTAACCATCACAGTTAGACTCTAGTTTGACCAGTTGTTTCGGTTGATAACATAGTGCAACTATGAAAAAAATCCTTAGTTAAATATCGAAGTTTTTCAAAGTGGTATTTTCATTTCTTTTGAATAACAAGTCAAATCACATAAGTGAAAATAGTGCTTGGATTTCAATTGCTTACTCTCTTTTTATTTGAAAATTTTATTGATATTAACAATATTTACATATTCCTAACTCAGAAAACTGAGGCCATATATATTACCCATGCATTGCCTTTCAGACTTACGTGAGGGGAATACAGAGCATGGCGAGTGCACACGCAAGTGTGTACACCAATCGACTATAGGCGTTATTAATAAAAGAATTTTTATATACATAAACCTAACTCAGATAAACTAAGGCCAGATATACCAATCGTGCACTGCCTTTCGGGCTTACGTGAGAAGGGTACAGAGCATGGCGAGTGAACAAACTTGCGTGTGAACACTTGACTCTAGGTGTTAATAAAAAAATATACATATATACAAAAAAACATTTTTTTTGTCTTTTTTTTTAAAAAGAGAGTTTTACAATATCATCTTGGCATTACTTAACTTAAAAGATTTAAAATGCTATCGCCTTTACTTTAAATCAACCACTTATTAAACAAAGATTTCGATTAGGATATACTTCATAATTAACACCCATGATCCTTCCTATATACTAGTTAAACCATCGCTAATTGTAATCAAACTTTATTTTTATTTTTGTTAAGACAAATAAATTTCAAAATTTTCAATTTAATAACCAAAACTTATACTTATCCTATAATGTTTCTTCAAATATAAATCAAAATGGTAAAAGAAAAAAAATTTGGGATTTTTAATTTTTTAAGTTTTGGGAAAGAAAATGCAAAAAATAAACCATGAAAAATGAAAAATAAAGATGACTCCCCCCACACTTGATTTTGACTGTGTCCTCACAGTTAATGCATGATATAATGAGTGTAACGGGGAAAAACATGTACATATTTACAAAAGAGGGTTAACATTTCTTACTAGACGTAGCATGGCTCATGAAGAATCATGAGCTCCTCCTCTTGATTACTTGGAAATTCCAAGAAAGGTTTCAAACGATGACCATTGACTTTGAAAATCGATCCATCTTGGAGTTTTCTATTTCTATGGCACCGTGTGGAAAAACAGTTCGTACAACAAATGGTCCAGTCCATCTCGATTTTAGTTTCCCAGGGAATAAATGAAGTCTTGAGTCGTATAAAAGAACTTTTTGGTTAGGCGAACTTAGGATAGATTTATCATGAAAAACTTTTGTTCTTTCTTTGTAGATTTTTTCATTTTCATACACATCGTTCCTAAGTTCTTCTAGTTCGTTGAGTTGTAGTTTTCAGTTTTCGCCAGCTTTCTCGAGATCAAAGTTTAAGTTCTTTAATGCCCGCAACGCTTCGTGTTCGATTTCAACAGGTAAATGGAAAGCTTTCCTGTAAAATAAATGAAATGGGGACATCCCAAGGTTAGTTTTAAAAGTGGTGCGGTAAGCCCAGAGTGCGTCGGTCAATTTCTGAGACCAATCTTTGCGATTTTTATTAACAGTTTTCTCCAAGATTTATTTTATTTGCTGATTTGAAACTTCAACTTGGCCACAAGTTTGAGGATGATAAGGAGTGGATAACTTGTGGGTTATCGAGTATTTCGTCATTAAAGTTTCAAAAGAACGATTGCAAAAATGGGTTCCGTTATCACTGATTATTGTGCGAGGTGTGCCTAAACTTGAAAATATGTTTTCTTTAATAAATTTCACAACAATTCTATGGTCATTAGGTTTACAAGGAACTGCTTCATCCCATTTTTGAGACGTAATCAACAACGAGAAGAATATACAAATTTCCAAAAGAATTGGGAAAAGTTCCCATAAAGTCGATACCCCAAACATCAAAGATTTTGATCGTAAGAATGGGGTTTAGAGGCATCATGTTTTGTTGAGAAATTCTTCCAAGCATTTGGCATCGATTGCAAGTTTTACAAAATTCGAATGAGCTTTGAAAAGAGATGGCCAATAGAAATCACACTGAAGCACCTTTTTAGTAGTTTTTCGAGGACCGAAATGTCCACCGCACGCTTGATCGTGACAAAATGAGAGAACACTCTTGATTTCGCAATCCGGGATGCAACGTCGAATTATTTGGTCGGGACAATACTTGAACAAGTATGGATCATCCCAATATAAATATTTCACTTGGGACATGAATTTGCATTTATCTTGTTTTGACCAAAATGAAGGAGTTTCTTTAGTGACTAAATAGTTCACTATGTCAACATACCACAGATTGACAGAGACTTAAAGAAGTTGTTCGTCGGGAAAGGTTTCATTGATTGGTAAAGGCGATGGTGCATTGGGAAGATGAGACAAGTGATCGGCTATGACATTGTCGGATCCTTTTTTGTCCTTAATCGTAAGATCAAATTCTTGTGGTAAAAGGATCCAACGAATTAAGCGAGACTTAGCGTCCTTTTTAGCGAAAAGATATCGAAGAGCGGAAGGGTCTGTGTAAACAGTGATGTGTGAGCCTATCAAATATTGTTGGAATTTTTCGAGAGCAAAAACTACCGCTAGAACCTCTTTTTCAATAGTTTTGTAATTGAATTAAGCATCGTTCAAAGTCTTACTAGCGCAATACATAACGTGAAGGATCTTGTTGATGCGTTGTCCTAAGACAGCACCAACTGCAAAGTTCGAAGCGTCACACATTATCTCAAATGGGAGATCCCAATTCGGTGAGCAAATTACAGGAGCAGAAACAAGTTCATTTTTGAGACATTCGAAAGAAGAGATACAATCAGAGTTAAAATCGAATGGAACGTCTTTTCCAAGAAGAGTCGTAAGAGGTCGAGCAATCTTGCTAAAATCTTTCACAAAGCGTCGATAAAAACCAGTATGGCCTAGGAAAGTGCGAATGTCTTTAATAGATTTGGGAATGGATAGATTTGCAATGACATCGATTTTCACTTTATCTACCTCAATGCCTTTATTTGAAATGACATGTCCAAGGACTATTCCTTGAGTGACCATGGAGTGGCATTTTTTCCAATTTAGCATTAAGTGTTTATCCTTGTATCATTTAAGAACAAGTTCAAGATGGTGTAAGTACTCAGAAAAAGAGTTTCCAAAGATGAAAAATGTCCATAAACACTTCGAGAAAACGTTCGATCATATCAGAAAAGATTCTGACCATGCAACTTCGAAAAGTAGCAGGAACGTTACAAAGGCCAAAAGCATACGTCGATACGCAAAAGTGCCAAAGGGACACGTGAAAGTTGTATTCTCTTGATCTTCAGGAGTGATTGGAATTTGGTTATAGCTGGAATAACCATCAAGAAAGCAATAGAATTCGTGGCCGACTAAACGTTCGAGCATTTAATCGATAAAAGGAAGAGGGAAGTGATTCTTACGTGTTGCGGCATTTAATTTTCGATAGTCAATGCAAACACGCCAACCCGTTTGAGTACGAGTTGGAATAAGTTCGTTTGAATCGTTCTTGACAACGGTAAGCCCAGACTTTTTCGGTACAACGTAAATCAGGCTAACCCATGAACTATTAGAGATTGGGTAAATGATTCTGTTATCAAGAAGTTTTAAAATTTCATCACGAACCGCACCTTTCATTTTTGGTTAAGCCTTCGTTGCGCGTCACCAATAGGCTTGGCATTGTCAATCAAATGGATGCGATGTTGAACAAGAGCGGGACTAATTCCCTTTATATCGGTAATCGACCAATTGCTTCCTTGTTTTTCGAAAGGATTGAAAGTAGGTAATTTTCTTGATCAAGAGAAAGAGTCACAGAAATTATGACGGGAAACGTTTCGTTATCACCTAAGTATGCGTACTTAAGGTGATCTGGAAGAGGTTTAAGGTCCAACTTCGGGAGTTGCTCAATCAAAGAATTAGGTTGAGATTCAGATTCAACTGGAAGAGATTCAAAGGGGAGTGTGTACTCAATCTCATTGGGGATTTCGTGAAACAATTTTTCGTACTCGGTCTCGCGTTCATCATTAAGGTCAATCATCTCGTTTTTGAATTTTTTGTGAATGGCACTAACTTCCGATGTTTGGTCGCGAGGTTCATTTGATTGGTTTTCAAGATTGAAAGTGTTAAGATCCAAAGTCATGTTTCCAAAAGAAATTTTCATCGAACCGTTACGTCAATTGATTAAGGCATTTGAGGTGGCTAAAAATGGTCGACCCAATACCAAAGGGATTTGACTCGCTGGGTTGGTCACGGGTTGTGTTTTGAGAATGATAAAATCAACGGGGAATATGAATTGCCCTACTCTAATGAGCATGTCCTTGATTTCTCCCATAGGCTTCTTAATGGAACGATCAACGAATTGAAGCGTGACCTTTGTGGGTTTGAGATCACCTAAGCCTAATTGTTCGTACACAGAATATGGAATCAAATTGATGCTCGCGCCTAAGTCTATCAAGCATTTGTTAATCGTCTTGTCTCCAATTGTACACGAGATCGTGGGGCAGCCAGGATCTTTGTATTTAATGGGCATGGATTGAGACAAGACTTCACTTAAACTGGCCGCTAAGAAGACTTTTTTGGGCACTTGAATGTGTCGCTTTTGGGTGCACAAGTCCTTAAGAAATTTGGCGTAAGTTGGGACTTGCACAACGATGTCAAGAAGTGGAATGTTAACTTTCACTTGTTTAAAAATTTCCAACATCTTTTCCATTTGGCCCGAGTGTTTCTTGGGTCGGAGACGATGTGGAAATGGAACACGATACTCAGTAGGCGGTTTTACTTAAGCAGAAGTAGAATTTTAATTGGCATTCGTTACGACGTTTGGCTCCACGTTCTGTTCAGATTCGTTTGTTGTTTTAGAAGTGTCGAGAGAGGTTTTCGGTAAATCGTTTGGATTAACGACTTGATTATCGATTTGTTTACCGGAACGTAGAGTTGTGATAGCATTCAATTGGGTGACGTTGCTATCTTGAACAAGATGGGCTTGATTTGAATGAGCGTTTTGATTTTTGGGATTTGGAACAGGTTGGCTTGGGAATGTACCTCGTTCGCGTTCACTTACAGACGTGGCTAATTGACTCATTTGCATTTCAAGTTTAGCAATTGATTGGCTTGTGTTTTTCATATATGAGGTCAACAAATTTTGCAAATTGCTGTTTGATTGGAGGCTTTGAATAGTTGCTTTAGCCAATGTTTCAAGAGTTTTCTCAAGTGAACTTAAACGTTTATCGTCTTTGGAATGGGGAGCAAGATTTGGTTGAAAATTTGATTGTTGCGGTTGATTATGAAATGGACCCGCAAAATTTGGTTGAAAATGATTTAGCTGAAAGAGAGGGTTCGAAGCATTATTCGGGAATGCTTGAAAATTGGGACGAACCACATTCATGTTGGGATTGTTTTGGTTCCAAGCAAAGTTCGGATGATTTCTCCAACCAAGGTTGTACGTTGGAGAAAACGGTCATTTTTAGCTTTATTGAAAGCATTGATTTGTTCGACAGAATTAGGGCACTGATCGGCTATATGATTAGGATCGTTACATTTATAACACATGGGTTGGGAAGCTGATTCATTTGTTTGATGAGAAAACGTTGTCGAATTTGTTAATCATAGCGTCGATTTTAGCTTCCAAGGCCAAAGATGATCCTATCGAGTGTGCGCTCGATTGTGAGAAAATTGATTTTTCGTTCGAACGTTCCCATTGAGACGACTTTTGGCTAGATTTTCAAGAAATTGCCAAGCATCGTCGTGATGTTGGGCGAGAAAGTTGCCTTGGCACATTGATTCTGTTGGAACTGGACCAGCCTATAGTGGAAGAAATGGTTGAATTTAAAAAAAAATTGCCATTTTGAATCTTTAATGGGCCTATGAAGTCTAAATTTATTTAGAACTTTTCTAAATTTGATTTAAATGAAATCATGTATTTTATTTAAATTTACAAATAGTAGTTTGAGATTGGTTTAATTTTGGTTTTGCTTATATATTTGTGTGTGTGTGTGTGTGTGTGTGTGTGTATATACGCGTATGTGCATGTGTAATATAGCAATCTGTGTAGGGTATAACATGCCCGTATATAGATATTGAGATTTGCATCGCAATGGACACATTAGCTCATTTTGAATGTATTGTATGTTGTCAAATATGTGCGTAAATATATAACTATGAATTTCATGTGATTATTTTGAAAAATTATATATATCTATTTAATGTATGCATAAAATTTACTTTTATCATTAAAATTTTATAGAAAATATTTATTTATTTATATGACAATATATTGAACCATAAATAACAATGAATATATATATATAATTAAAAAGTTCCATTCATCTACAATTACCAGTTAGAAAATATACTAGATCTGGAATTCCAAAGATTTTATTATTTGATATACATACATACATACATACATACATATATATAATATATTGAATGAAACAGATTTAGCCATAATAAATTATCATAAAATAACCATATGATAAAATTAAAATTTTTATAATTTTAGAAAATCTAGAAACATATTTTTGGCCTCAAGAAAAAAATTCTGAAATTTTCTTAATTAAAATAATATTTTAAATATATAATTTATTGTAGACCCGAAATCAAATTAGTTATTAAAATTATAAAATTAAGTTATAAAAATCTGAAACATTTTCTGAGGTTTCTATAACATATTTTGGGTGTTAGGAAAATTTCCTAGAATTTTGTGAATTAAAATGATATTTTTATTCAATTAATTGTTTTTAGGTCCGAAATAAAATTAATTTTAAAATTATTATTTTAAGTTCAAAAATTCTGAATTTTTTTTAAAGGCTTCTGACATGAAGGATGAATTTTAGAAAATATTAAACTGAAGTTAGGAAACATTTATTATTATATATGAATTTATTGGTTCAGATAATCATTAAATATTAAAATTAATAAAATATATAAATACAAAAAAATATTTCAGCACTTATAATTCATAATAAACATAAACAAACATTTACAAATATTCAGATCTATATATACAACATATAATAAAACATATATCTTAATTCAAATTATATGTGAAGATTTGACACAAAAGATTAACATATAAAATTTGCACATATGATCAGTATGTATAAACATAAATAATTTCAAACTTAAAATTAATTTTAATGTTTAATTTAAGATCTGAAACATAATCATGGAGTAGATCTTTAACTATTATGCATATATCCAATCTCCATTGTGACAACATAAATACGTACAAAAATCTCACCTAACTAACAAAACAGCAACCTAATTATACACATATGTTCATATGATTAACAAATTATGAAAGCACAACAATATGATAAAAATAAAATCAAAGTTACCCAAATTTGATGCCCTAAAATCCACCTTGAATAATCAATTCCCTTCTTTTGAAATGTTTTTAATTCTTCAAATTGCCGATCTGGAATCTACGACCAATTACTATCAAATAGCTTTTAGTTTTGATTTGAAATTGATATGAGAAATTTAGGATTGATTTAGAGGAGGGTTTTATCCATGAAAAAGGAAAGAGGGTGGTGGCTCAGTATGAACAGAAAGAATTCTAACAAATGAGGGTTTTGAGACCGTTTATTTATATGATAAGATAAGAGAGCAGACCACTAGATCTTAACCACACATCTCCAAACCCTAACTATTTGTTCAAGCCACCTCTAACGCTAGCCATAATCAACGCCTACAACTCCATAATTTCATGGGTTGTTAGCCCATTTAACCCAATTTAAATATGTACAATCATATTTAACTCAATTTCTTATCGATATCTTATATTGACCAATATATTTACAACTATTATAAATATACGCAATAAATTTATTTCTCATATCATATTCAAATTTTATAATTAATATTTCATAAATATTAATTAATTTATAACAATTATAAATCAATTAAATCGTTTGGTCTAAAGAGAACTAATTATTTCGGTTATGTGACTCTTAGGTGTAAATTCGGTCAGCGATCAACAATGAACCATTCGAATGTCAACGTTCACACGTCACTTAGCAGGTGGTCTGAAATTATGGCCAAATTTATCGCTTACTAAGCTTTGGTAAAATCCAATTTCACTTTATTAAGCGTTACCCTTTTGTGACAATTATTTATGCCAATTCTCTTAGTCAAAACTATATCACTTTGGACTTATTGAATTTGGTTATGGTTAAAATATCAATATCATCCATATTTAACTCTATAATCCAAACACAAAGACCTTGGTTCAATAATAACAATTATTATTAATCGAACTACTCTGGCCATAGATTTTGACTTTGTGTTGACTTATGTTGACCATGATACTAACCCCATATAATTGAGGAGACGAATCCTCTTTTGAATAGTGTTTCACTTCCAATACTTTCGCTCGACCTAACAATAGTCACTTGGTGGACGTCAGCCATAATTTGACTATAATTAAAGCGGAGCTTCCACATTGAAGATCTACAGTATTCTCAAGTCAAAAGAACTGTGTAAATTAATCACGTCGATATTTTCTATTTGACCTTAGTTATATTAACCATGAGAAAACTGTCGAGTGAGTCATTCCATAGTTATCCAATAACTATTAGTAAGTAACCTCTAGGTGCCACTAGCAGTCATGAGTAATACACTGCCCAACAGTTGGAGAGCGTTACGTACTCTAGTCTCAATGGATACATCGATTTCCAGTCTCGATGCATCTTGACTAGGAACATTTAAAATGGTATATTTGTTTCGTTGTGATAAATTACTCACGGTTACAACACTTTGTAACTACTATCACAAAACATATCATTTATGGATTTTCTATTAAATATACTTTTAATTAAATTGATTAATTAATATAACCACATTATATCAAGTATATAATAGAAAGAGAACACCTTTATTTCAAACAAGATTGGTCAACAAGTTAGATATATGTAACAAATTACATAATTGCCCCTAGGGCATACCCCTAACTATATCAATCTCCCACTTGCACTTGGGGTCAATTATGGAATCTTATTCCAACTTCTCCAATCGGTTTTCTCAAAACCAATTAGGTCAGTCACTTTGTAAATGGGTATGCTATTATGTTTAATTATCTACTTTGTCAATCAGTTCTCTCCAACGGTGATAAACTGCTTTATCAAGTGGAACAATTTGGTGTATGTCTCTCGACCTCTAGTGAGCTCTAAGTTCTATTATGAACTATATTATGACATTGTTATCATATAAGTCTATCATGAGATTCTCAACATTTGGAATTGGCTCAGTTATAAATTTGCGCACTTATATATTTTATATACATTATTTTGATTGCGCCGCTATTCAAGGTGATGTACCTAGCCTTTTTTATTGAATCTGCCATGGTCTTTTATTTGGAACATTTCCAACTTAAAGATTTGTTATTGACATATTATACTCAATATTACTTGTGAAAGTTTGAGTCTGAACATTCATGCATAAGGAGTTTATGTTTCTATAAACAATTCTCTAGTATTTCATAAATACATGAGAACACTTCAAACGACCATTTAGTGATATCAATTTGGATTTGATATTTGCTTCATGTATCAAATACATAAAAAAATCATGATATCATAGAGAACATAACATGTATGATAATTCCTATTGCCAATGCCAAGGAATCAATCTTACATGTTCCGTATTAAACATTTTAATAAGGTGTCCTTGCATATCATTTGGGACATTCCCGACATCTTTTATACTTACTATAAAAGACATCATTTATTGATCCAAAGTTGAGTATTAAAACAACTAAGGCTGATTTTGACACAAGTACATCATTAAAATCAACAACGTGTTGTTTACTTATAGTTTAGAAATATCAATGTACCTTTTAACGTTCTTTCTTATGAACACACGCTTCCTCTTCATTTTGGTTAATAATCAAACTATTTGATATTTTTATCAAAATACTTATTCAATCTTGATGCTTATAAAATGATACTTTTGTATCATTTCTTGGATCATATCCAAAGACTCACAAACTCAATATCGCTCCCACTGACTTTGAGAAATTTTTGGTTAATATGCATAAACAACGTACTCTAAATCGTTATTTAGAATTTTCGGTTTCAATACATATGTACCAAAACGCTAAGACTTATCAAGCGATAATTTGAGAGTAAATCCGAATTGACTTGAACATGTTGAATATCGAACCTATTACGCTAATTTCAACAATAGAAATTTGCGATATTAATTTTATCAACATTGCTCATTTAATCCCAACTGCATTAGTCTTATTCATGAAGACACAGTCAAGGTCGATGGATCATATCCCTTCAGTTATGGCCACCAAAATCTATATTTTAATAGTGTACTTGGAATTCTTTCAGATTTGCGCATCATACCATATAGAGTCAACACTCTCAATGGTATAATTAAACAAATTAGGATTATATATTTTCGACATTAATAAGAAACTCATAGTTTCTCGATGTGCGAGAATACTTATTAGACATTCTAATGCTATGTGTTCATTTAGGTTAGTTAATTTCATTTCATCTTATAATCAGTTCTATCCATGGACCGTATCCAATTCCATTTTACTACCAATAATTCCTCAAAGAAATTTCTTCACAATGAAGTTGGTATATCTTGAAACAACAATTGTTTCTCAGTGCAGTAGAATAAGTATTCGTAAACGTTTTATGAATTTCTTTACTTATAAAACTGATTTGGTTTTAGTTTACAAAACTCATGTTCAAAACATAAATATGTCATCCAATGACAGTATTCGCAAAATCCTTTTGGGCAGATTCATACAAGATCCTTATGAACAATTATTACGTGCAATCTTTCGACTCGCACAACCTGCCAACTCCTTGGCCTAAGATATATTGGAGTTTCTTGTAAACCCTTATCTTGTGTGATTTTGTAAACCGTTATTTAGATGAAATAATATTAACCTTGTGTACTACTCTTAAGTACATGACCTAATAGAAAGAAACTAACTCAAGTTCACTCACAATTAATCGTACATTGTCCAACAAAGTTCGATTACCCCTCATCGGTGCATCATTATGCACCACATGGAGGAATGACTTTTGAGATTGAATCTTTATTATTTTTTAGGTACGTTCGGAACTATTTCCGATATGCTTACTCATTCGATCAAATCGAATCATTTCTATTGCATGTTATTTTATTTACTTTTGTTTCATATCCTACAAGTTTACCATAGACATACTACATGTGTATCAAATACGCACGTCCATGTCGACGATAACTTATCGGTGAATATGATGAAGTACATGGAATCGTTTTGGTAGTTATATAATTACGATTGCATACATCTATATGTATCAATCCGAAGAGTTCATTAACTCTTATGATACTCCCACTAAATGGGTTCATAGCCCTTTATTGTTTGAGATATAATTAACAAGTATCACATGATTCAAAATAATACAATAAAATTATTTCTCAAAACTATGGCTTAGTCTATAATTCCAAAACAATTATAAATAATAATACTTTTGTATTTTCCAATGCATCACTTTTGTGATAAAAAAAATTACCACATTTTAGTTTTATTTCACAAAGAATATTCATAATACTCATATTGAAATATAGCTATGTCTATATTTTTCAGTCGATACCGAAAAATAATCATTATTTCATAAATAATGTATGGTAAGTTTTACGAAAACAATTTTCGTACTATGATGCAATTAATAAGTGCTATATGGCAGCTCCCCCTATTTCTACCATTACTATAACAACATACTAAATTCGGAGGTCCATCATTCACATAATACAATTTGTATATTTCATACACTACAACTATTTACAGTAGAGAGTTCGTTGATCAAATATCTTGAGCTCAAAGAAATAAATCTCATAGAAAGCAATTTCTATATGAAAATACATTTTGGAATAAAAATCGTATTTCTTATTCCAATATTAATTATCAATAATTATTATGACTCTTGTTTCCAATGTTTCTCTATGAAGCATAAGCGACTATTCATTCTCTTCATCCCAACCGTACCTTAAATTACATCTATTCTTATACATTCGTTTTCCTTTCAAATGGTCAAACTATTCAAAAGAAAACCTTACTACAATATCATAACAAACTCTTTACAAAAGCGCATTCGATTACCCTTAACATTTAAGGACATCAAATATGTTGCACTTTACATAAACCGATCAAAATGACATTCCAGCGATCAGGTTCTTATATTTATCTTGTAGTTTTTGGTCCTGTGTTACATTAACACAATATGATCCCATTTGTAATCAATCAGATTGAATACTCGATCCCGCACTAATATTTATTTGGTTTTTCGAATGAACTAATTTCATCGAAATATTGTACATTACAAACTTTGACCACTCACCATATAACATTTATATGCAATTGTATATGGATCAAATATCCATAGTCTTATGTTGCTTTTAAAGTTCAGAACTCATAAAATGAAATATATGGTCTTGACCAAATAAATGCATAAGTGACCAAACCACGAATGTATTCAGTAGTTGTAAAATTAGGCATTTGCGTGGGTGTTGAAACGTTAACATGCAATAGGAATTTAATAGTGGGCATTTTATTTCCATTTGTCAACTTTCAATTCAGTTTGTTTGTATATGCTAATTGATAAACATTTTATCAATCATATTAAATGCACAAATTTATCATTGTAGATAATTATAACATTATTTAGCATATGTTCTTACAATATTAGAAAGGTTAAATGTTACCATTTCATTTTTCTAATAAGGCTCCCACTAGTCTTTTATGTTTCTCCAAACCCTAAGATGAAACACAGAAGTCTTTCGACTTTAATAGTGGGTGTTAGGACTCGTCTGTCTTGGTATTCTGACCTTGAGTTTGCTTAACAAATCGTAGCCCCATAAATGATGGATAACTCCTTATTGGTTGTATCACATACAACTACTAACCCATTTTTCCTTGTCCTAATCTCATTTCGAGCTTGAGTTTGCTCAACAAATCGAAGGATATTTTTCACTCGTACCTACCACATCGTGATGGCCTAAGTATAGTATATGTACCTTGAGTTTGCTCAACAAATATATATAGTTATCTTATCTCATCTGTTCAATATATTAATAATACTACATATAACATCCCCGGCTTGAGTTTGCTCAACAACTAAGGAGTATGCAAGTAATTTATTAATATATATATGGTAGAGGACAACATTATATTGAAGATTCATAATCTTCAATATATTATATTAAGCGATATCGACTTATGGAATAATGTATTTGTTATGAAATACCGTCGTGATTCAAGTGTCATACACATCAGAAATCACAGTATATGTACATTTACGTATGTATTTATTCATTAAGTCTATTTGGGTTTCTTTAATATTCCACTTTTAGTTTATACATTCATATCATATAAGTTTTGTTGTTAAATAACTTTTATATTTCATATTACTTATATGATAGTCTTATTTATAATATTTCATTAATTAAATCTTATTTAATTAATTTTACTTAATTAGCTCTTTAATTAATTTTATATTAGTATTCCAATACAACTTTTATATTAGACATATCTACTATAACCTTTATAGTGCAACACATATATCTTATATATGTGTATTTTTTATTTAATTAATTAACCTTTAATTAATTTATTAATTAAACAATTTTAATTAAATTATATAAATTTCAAAATTTTATCTTATATACATACATGTATGCTTATGTTATCTTAAACACTTTAGAATAACATAACATATATCAACATGTATAATACATGTGTATAAGTATTAATTAATTAACTCATTTAATTAATTTATATTAATAATCTTATTAATAATTTTAACTTTCGAAACTAATATTTACATAGTTTCAAACATTTTGAACTTTTTAATTACATTTTCAAACATTTTGAAAATTTATGTTATATTATAACCTTTTATAATAAACATGTTATTATTTTAAATTTAATTATTTTAAATTTAACTTTTAAATTTAAAATCATGTCTTAATTTTCAAAACTGTTTGAAAATTAGCCCAAGGCCCAATTCAAATTGGGCATTTTCTATTAGGGGCAACCTTTGGGCTCACATCACCTTTCAGGCCAGGCAGGTAACAAGGTAGGACAAGGTACTTGATTACCCAATTCCAATCCTAGACATCACCTTTATAGACACCGTACTAAGTGCACAAGCTTAATTAGTTAGCCCTAGCATGACTAATTTAGACCGCATAGGCTATTGGGCTCTGATACCATTGTTAGAACTGGGCCAGTCCGCAGTGGAAGAAATAGGTGAATTTTTATTTTTTGCCATTTTGAATCTTTAATGGGCCTATGAAGTCTAAATTTATTTAGAACTTTTCTAAATTTAATTTCAATGAAATCATGTATTTTATTTAAATTTACAAATAGTAGTTTGAGATTTGTTTAATTTTGGTTTTGCTTATATATTTGTGTGTGTATATATATATATATCATATACATATATATATGTGTGTGTGCATGTGTAACATAACAATCCGTGCAGGGTATAACAAGCCCGTATATAAATGTTGGGATTTGCATCGCAATGGACTCATTAGCTGATTTTGTATGTATTGTATGTTGTCAAATATGTGCATAAATATATAACTATGAATTTCATGTGATTATTTTGAAAAATTATATATATCTATTTTATGTATGCATAAAATTTACTTTTATCATTAAAATATTGTAAAAAATATTTATTTATTAATATGACAATATATTGAACCATAAATAACAATGAATATATATATAACTAAAAAGTTCCTTTCATCTAGAATTACCAGTTAGAAAATATACTAGATCTGGAATTCCAAAGATTTTATTATTTAATATACATATACATACATACATACATATATATATATATAATATATTGAATAAAACAGATTTAGCCATAACAAATTATCATAAAATAACCATATGATAAAATTATAATTTTATAATTTTAGAAAATCTAGAAACATATTTTTGGCCTCAAGAAAAATTTCTGAAATTTTCTCAATTAAAATAATATTTTAAATATATAATTTATTGTAGACCTGTAATCAAATTAGTTATTAAAATTATGGAATTAAGTTATGAAACATTTTTTGAGGTTTCTATAACATATTTTGGATCTTAAGAAAAATTTCCAGAATTTTGTAAATCAAAATGATATTTTTATTCAATTAATAGTTTTTAGGTCCGAAATACAATTAATTTTTAAAATTATTATTTTAAGTTGAAAAGTTCTGAAATTTTTTTTGAATGCTTCTGACATGAAGGATGAATTTTAGAAAATATTAAACTAAAGTTAAGAAACGTTTATTATTAAATATGAATTTATTGGTTTAGATAATCATTAAATATTAAAATTAATAAAATACATAAATATTAAAAAAATTCAGCACTTATAATTCATAATAAACACAAACAAACATTTGCAAATATTCAGATCTATATATACAACATATAATAAAACATATCTCTTAATTCAAACTATATGTGAAGATTTAACACAAAAGATTAACATATAAGATTTACACATATGATCAATATGTATAAACATAAATAATTTCAAACTTAAAATTAATTTTAATGTTTAATTTAAGATCTAAAACATAATCATGGAATAGATCTTTAACTATTATCCACATATCCAATCTCCATTGTGACAACATAAATACGTACAAAAATCTCACCTAACTAACAAAACAGCAATCTAACTATACACATATGTTCATATGATTAACAAATTATGAAAGCACAATAATATGATAAAAATAAAATTAGAGTTACCCAAATTAGATTCCCTAAAGTCCACCTTGAATAATCAATTCCCTTCTTTTGAAATGTTTTTGATTCTTTAGATTGCTGATTTGGAATCTACGACCAATTACTATGAAATAGCTTTTAGTTTTGATTTGAATTTGATATGAGAATTTTAGGATTGATTTAGAGGAGGGTTTCAACCATGAAAGAGGAAAGAGGGTGGCGGCTCAAAATGAACAGAAAGAATACTAACAACTTAGGGTTTTGAGACCGTTTATTTATATGGTAAGATAAGAGAACAAGCCACTAGATCTTAACCACACATCTCCAAACCCAAACCGTTTGTTCAAGCCACCTCTAACCCTATCCATAACCTGTAACAACCCGCATATCTATCGATTCTATATTTAAATATTTTATCGTTAGTCGGATGTTAGTCCGAAAAGCTACTTTTTGTATACGGTCAAATTAGGACTCGAGACCACCCCCATTGAGTTCAAAATGACGTTTGCGATCTTTTTGAGTGTAAACTTCGATATGTTTGGAGATAGTGAAATTTTCAACACTTTTTCCCGCCTTTGACTTTGGTTTGGACTGCACCCCTTTAGTTCAGCCCAACCATCTTCCTCACTCTATCAAAACACTTCAAGCTTTGTCAAAAATGGTGGTGGGAAGTGGAAATTAAAACTCCAAACACAAATTCTATTGCAAATCCGAGATTCAACATCAAATTCACGTGAAGACCATTGATTCAAGCTTGTTGGTGTTCTTGCTTTGCTCTCAAATCTCCATCTTCATCAAATTCCGTGAAAAGGTGAGATTTTTAATCTCACATCTCGCCTATAACTGTCATTGGGCTGTTGGAAATGACTTCCTATCACTTTAGCTTTAATGTTTGCAACTGGTTTGGATTGAATTGGTGAGAAACTCAAGTTTCAGTGCTGTTTGCAAATTCTGGCCCTAGGTCGTTCTGCCCTCCTTAGGTCGTCCAGGCTGCTAGCTCGCGTGTTGAAAAGTCTCCACTTTCTTAGGTCGTTCACGAGTTAGGACTTAGGTCGCTTGCGTGCTTAGGTCGTTCTGGCTTAGGTCGCAGGTAAATAGGTCGTAAGTCGAAACAGCTTTAAGTCTTAGGTCGTTGCCGACCTAAAATTCCAAGGCAAATCACTAAGTCGCTCGAATTTTGTTAAGTCTTAGGTCGTTGCCGACCTAAAATCCCCAGGCAAAACGTTAGGTCGTTGCCGACCTATAATCTCCAGGCAAAACGTTAGGTCGTTGCCGACCTATAATTCTCCAGGCAAAACGTTAGGTCGTTGCCGACCTATAATCCCCTAGGCAAACCTTAGGTCGCTTGGCCTTAAGTCGTAGGTCGTCTCCGACCTATGCCCCACTAAGTCGCATCCCACTTAGGTCGCAGGACTCTGTAAGTCGTAGGTCGTCGCCGACCTTACACTTGGTCTTTTTAGTTCGCAATTTCCTTAGGTCGAACCCCGTATTACTCTGCGTAGGCAATCTCTTCTGAAAAACATTTATCAGAATTTCTACTTTGATGGTTTTGGGATTGACTTCTTTGGACTTTACTCACGTCTTCGAACGTGAATTGATTTGTTCTACAATCGTTTTATGACTTGTCACTTTAAAGATATATGAAGGTTCCAATACTAATAGTAAATATCAAAACTCTTTCATCAAAGCGATTTCAACACTATTTTAAATATCAAAAGTTCGTTTTCTCAAACCGATTTTCAATCTACTAGTATATACAAGCCTTTACTTCACTCGAATGAGAAATCGACTTAAACGACTTAGTAAAACAGGTGGTATGAAACGCTTGCGTTCACTTCGTCGGTTAGCTCTTGGACTTGTTCGATTGAACCCTTTTTGTGACAATTTCCTAGTGAAGATTTACAGCTTGTTCGTAAATATTTAAGTTAAGCAAGTGGTTATGGGACATGAAGCTAAACTCATATATTTACTAGCTTGGTGTGATTGACACTTCCTTATGATCATGGCGATCATTTTTGTGATTTAGACTAGCGATTGAGCGATGTCTCTTTGTCTACGTGGGAGACTATACCCCGATCATGTGATGTTTCGCCATCACATTTCTAGGGTAGCACCCTACGGTCTTCGGGCCATTCCTGTGTGAAAATTTAATGGATAGCTTCCATGAGATAGCTTCTCGTCATGTGTTTACGCGTAGGTGAGTTTTCATGCTCCCATTCATGTGTTAGGCCTCCCCCCCTTTTTATGTGTTTTCTGGATTTCTGATGATGATTTCTGGAATTTTGTGCTTCACCAATTTTCATGATTTTCATTGATATGATATCAGTTTTTGTGCATTGGTGAATTCATGTGTTATTGACTTGTTATGAATACAAGTTTAGGGTATGATACCCTACCTTATCTTTGAGAAGATTCTTGTGATATTGATTAATCTTTTGTTGATTATCATTTACATACTTATAGTAGTATGTCGTAATAGTTATTTCATGTTCATGCCATGCCATTTACTTTATACCATATCATCTGATATTTATAGTTAGACTGATCCGTTTATTATTTTCTTATAAATAATACTCGGGTCAGACCGAGATGTTACAGGTGCTTCTGCTTGACTTCTCTTCAGGATATTTCTGACTTTTGGCTAACTACATAGATTAGTAGTTTTTGGATGTACACCTTTGAGATATAGACTCTATGTTGTGTACTTATTCTTTTGTATAGCACGTGATGCTATTCTTTTGTATTATCGTGGATCTTTCTGACCACTACTCTGATGTACACTTTCATGTGTTATATATTTATTCATATCTTCTTCCGCCTTTGTGATATGGATGTCTGTGACTGATTTATGTTATGATTATTTCTATGTTTGTTTTCCGAAGATTATATGTAGCCACCGTGTGATAGCTTTGTGTTTGTATCGGTATGTCGGATTTCCTCCTTAAAAGATATGCATTCTATTCTATCTGACGTATCGGTGCTCGCACAAAGAAGTTACATGGATGGTCGCTCCTCCACAGCCTTATTCTCCGCGCTAATTGACAGCACTACATCGTAGTGTTCTTGGTTAGCGTGGGTATAGAGGTGGGGCGTCACATAACCAATGCCTACAACTCCCTAATTTCATGGGTTGTTAGCCCATTTAACCTAAATTAAATATGTACAATCATATTTAATTCAATTTCTTATCGATATCTTATATCGACCAATATATTTACAACTATTATAAATATACGCAATAAATTTATTTCTCATATCATATTCAAATTTCATAATTAATATTTCATATATATTAATTAATTTATAACAATTATAAATCAATTAAATCGTTTGGTCTAAAGAGAATTAATTATTTTGGTTGTGTGACTCTTGGGTGTAAATTCAGTCAGCGATCAACATTAAACTATTCGAATGTCAACGTTCATACGTCACTTAGCAGGTGGTGTGACATTATGGCTAAATTTATCGCTTATTAAACTTTGGTAAAATCTAATCACTTTATTAAGCGTTACCCTTTTGTGATAATTATTTACGCCAATTCTCTTCGTCAAAATTATATCACTTTGGACTTATTGAATTTGGTTATGGTTAAAATTCCAATATCATCCATATTCAACTCTATAATCCAAACACAAAGATCTTGGTTCAATAATAACAATTATTATTAATCGAACTACTCTGGCCATAGATTTTGACTTTGTGTTGACTTATGTTGACCATGATACTAACCCCATATAACTGAGGAGACGAATACTCTCTTGCATAGTGTTTCACTTCCAATACTTCCACTCGACCTAACTATAGTCACTTTATGGACGTCGTGCCATAATTTGACTATAATTAAAGCAGAACTTCCACATTAAATATCTAAAGTATTCTCAAGTAAAAACAATTGTGTAAATTAATCACATCGATATTTTCTATTTGACCTTAGTTATATTAACCAACAGAAAACTATCGAGTTAGTCATTCCATAGTTATCCAATAACTATCAGTACGTAACCTCTAGGTGCCCACAGCAGTCATGAGTAATACACTGCCCAACATTTGGAGAGCGTTACGTACTCTAGTCTCAACGGATACATCGATATCCAGTCTCGATGCATCATGACTAGGAACATTTAAAATAGTATATTTGTTTCGTTGTGATAAATTACTCATGGTTACAACACTTTGTAACTACTGTCACAAAACATACCATTTATGGATTTTCTATTAAATATACTTTTAATTTAATTGATTAATTAATATAACCACATTATATCAAGTATATAATAGAAAGAAAACACCTTTATTTCGAACAAGATTAGTCAACGAGTTTGATATATATAAAGAATTACATAATTGCCCTTAGGGCATACCTCTAACTCTATCAGATTCAAACATGGTTTGTGAGCTGTTTTCGAGTCCATCGTATAAAATTTGGCAAAGCGTCCATTTTTCAAAGTTATGGTGTGGACATTTTATCAAAAGCTCTTTGAATCTTTCAAAATATTTTTCGAATGGTTCTCCCCTGAATTGATGAAAATTTACAATTTCGTTTCGGATTTTAGATGTTGTTTCCAAGAGGTAGAACCTTTTTAAGAAAACTTTCATGAATTCTTCCCAAGTTTTAATCGAGTTAGATGGTAAGCTGTACAATCATTTTTCAGCGTAATCCGTAAGAGCGAATGGAATTAATCGGAGTTTGATTCCGTCATCAGAAAGTTGTTGGAGTTTCATGGTTGTGCAAACTTGTTCGAATTTTGTCAAGAAAATGTATGGGTAATAGTGTTCAAAATTGCCAAATTTTGGAAGCGTGGCAATATGGTTCGAGTGAATTTCGAAATGGTTACCCGTTGGGACAGGTAACGTGATGCAAGATGGAATAAAAACTCTATCAGGAAAGATTCTATCCATAAGTGTTCGAGGGGCGTTCTCGTTCGCCATTTCAAGAGGATCGCTTGTTCGAGTTAAACAATTAGTTATTAAGTCAAGAGTCCAACGATTTGTTGTTGTGTGACTAGTCCAAGTACTCATGCACAAGTGAAAGCCGAGAAGAGAAAGAAGTTAGAATCGAGTTTAGAGAATGAAACAAGATTTGGTAAATGAAGTGAAAAATTGTTTTTGTTTTTTTAATAAAGGAAGAAAAAATATTTACCAAGTGAAATTATTTTTCAAGAGAGATTTTGATTTTTGTTTTGTTTTTTTTTAAATTTTTTCTATATGGTTTTGTTTTTGTATTTTTTTTGTTTATTGAATTTTCAAATATTTATCAAAGAAATTTTTTTTGTTTTTGTTTTGGAAAATGTAAAATGTAAAATGGGGATTTGATTTTTGTTTTTGTTTTTGAATTTTCAAATCTTTTTTTGTTTTAGAAAAGATTATATATATATATATATTTTTTTTGATTTGATTGAAGAAAGTTCAAAGGAAAGGATTTAAAAGAATTTTTTTTGGATTAAAAAAAACTAAGTTAAGTAAAATTTACAATTTTTTTAATTTTGGATTTTTTTCCTTTTTTTCTAAATATGCATGAACTAATGCAACTAAATGAATGCAAAGGACTTAATTATAATTTTCTATCCTTAGTAGCTCCTAACTCAAATTTGTATAATCACACTTTGTCTTAAATCAACAAAAATATTTCTTAGCTAGGTAACGGACAAGGGTTATCGTTTCACCACGAATCACTGTAGCAATGCAACCGAAGGTTTAAGTACCTTCAGAGGAAAAACTAGTATAATATTTATGAATCACCGTAATTTTTATAATTGGTTATTGCTCTGTCGTAGCCTAGACACCAAGAAATAAAATTGTTCAAAGAAAACAATTGTCTAGATACAATTAAGCCCTAAGTGAGCTCGCGACACCCTTAAGTTGAATGTCTAACCTTTATTATTAGTCAAATTCTACGATGAAATGCGATTTGTAGGCCAAGGAAGAGGTGATGAAATCCCCCACCTTATGTGAATTGGGGTGTTGCCCTTAGAAAATAAAAATAGGATGAGATGAATGCAACGCAAAAATTAAACGTGAATTAACAATGCAAATAAAATGGAGTTTGTTTTTTTTTTGAATTTTATGAAATTTTTTATATATATAAATGCAAATGCGAGCAACCAACAATGTAAGATAAATAAAAACTAGAGATGAGAGCACGATACCAGAGCGTGCTGAATTATTAGCATTTTTTAGCGGTTATTTTTAGCAAGCAAAGCAGGGCGGTTATTTTAGCAAGCACTTCTGCCACCTGAAACCTGAAAAAGGAATCGAACAAGATATATACAATATATATTTTTTCTTTTTGAAAGGTTTTTTTAATATATATATATATATATATATATATATATCAAATGAAGAAACTTAAAACAACTGAAAAACAAAACAAATTAAATTAAAACAAAACAACTTTAAAATTTAAAAAAATTTAAAGGAAGCAAACCCCGTTTTTGTTTTTTGTTTTTTTAATGAAGAGAACAAAAGAAAATAAACAAAAGAACAAAAGGACACTCAGCCCAACAAAATCTAACCGGCCCAAATTACCACCAAAATTATCGAATTCAACCACCAAAGTACCACGCTTTTTTTCTTTTAAAGCTTGCCTCTTTTTATTTTTAACTGAATTCTCGTATCAACTCAATTTCTGAAATCCCAAATTTAGAATCGAAAAACCAAAATCAACCTCAAATTTCAGAAAATAGTTTTTAGAGGATTGATGGGTTGATCGATGCTCGCTGCAAGGTCGCGAATTTGGGTTGTTTTGTTCGGTGATTCAGCCGATTGGCTGAGGTGATTGGAAAATTGCTGTGGAATTCGATTCGAAGATTGATTTTTGGGTGAGGTTGCGGTGGCGTAGTGACTTGGTTGCGGTGATGGATTATGACAGAGTGATGCCGAGATGAGGATGCATTGGTGGCTGCAGGTTGGATTTGGGGTTTCTGGTGATTGGTGAAGAGGCAGGGAGAGGTTGCGATTGAAGTGGCGGTTGGCGTGGTTTCTGGTGATTTTCACGAGTGGATTTGGGATGCAGTTGTGGTTGGTCTGTAATGTATTGATGGGGTGGAGTGTTAGGTGATGGCAGAGAGAGCATGCATAATGGTTTGAATGAAGATTGGGTGTGAGGTTGGTTGTTGTTGATATGGCGGTGGGCAGAGAAGCAGTAGAGCTGGTACGAATGAGGCAGCCAGTAACAGTTTTGATGAACCGATGGTGGTGAAGTACAGTAGGTTTGTGGAGATGGCAGTGGCAAGGGGTAGGAGTTGCTTGCAGTTTTGTGGGTTGATGGAATTAGTTGTGGTGGCAATTGAAATGAGGTTGGATCGGTTGAAGGTGCTGATTGTTTAGTTGATGGAGAAAGGCAGTAGAGAATGTGAGGAGGTAGATGTTGATTAGTTGTGGAGAGTAAGTTGGTTGTTTAGGTTGCACAGTTTGATAAACTGATGTTTGCTACTTCCAAGCACTGATGCAATTGGGTTAAGTGATCAGTTGCTGGAGGATTTGTTTAAAGGAGTATGCTGCTATGGGGTTGTATGTAGGGCAGTGAGTTCGGTTTGTATGTAAGGCAGTTAGGTAGAGCAGTAAGCAGTAAGTGGAGTGAGATGATGTTGTAGTTGTTGACAGGGGATGGTGATGAAGAAGCTGGGTTGTAGTGGTGGCTTGAATGGCCGAGTGTAGAGGAGGAGTTATGTTCTGAAGTGAAGTTGTTTTAACAGTTGTTCTGGGCAGTAGCAAAGGTGGATGTGCACTGTTTGGGTTGTTTGACAGGGTAATGACTTGACTATAGCAAAGGTGGACGAGGCTAATGGTTGATGGAGGAAGTTTGTTTGAATGGTGATGAATGTAGTGTGGTTGATGTTGCTTTCGAAGGTGGCAGGGAGGATGTTAGGGATGCTGAATGTTGAAGTGCTGAAAAGTAATGCAGGTTTTTAAAGGCAGAAGTGATCACAGTGAAGATGCAGTGCACATTGCTGTGAGGAGGAAGCACCATTGAACAGAAGTGGTTGGTGTAGGATAATGAGGAGGGTAGTATTTGTGTTGAAACTGTAAACACAACAGAGAAGGCAATTGAAGTTGTATATGCAATGTTGTTTTTTTTTGTAAACTTGTAAAAAAAATGTAAGCAAATTGCAAAGGAAATAAATATTTTTGTTTTTATTTTGAAATTCTATATGTTTTTTTTAACTAGAAATGCAAATGCAAAAACAACTAGAAAACAACAACATGCACACAAAAAAAGCAAGCACAAATCAAACAAAAACACACAATAATTTTTTTTATACACCCAACACAAACAAACACACACTAAAAATAAATGAAAATAATTTGAAGAACAGAAAATAAAATAAAATCAACTCCCCGACAATGGCGCCAAAAACTTGTTAGTCGACCAATTTTCTATCGGATTAGAAAATGACCGACTGAAATTAAATTAAAATTTACCGCAAGCGTACGGCATACAATGCTAGTACGTGGCGAATACGGGTCGATCTGTAGGAAATTATGTAGATTTTAAAATTTTCTATTCAATCAAATTAAACCAAACTTGAGATTCTGATTAGCTAAAAATGTAAAACAAAACGCTAGAATAAAAATGATGTAAAATATGATATTAGAAAACAATTTAAAGGCAAATCCACTCTCATATTTTTGTAAATCAACAAACAAATAATCTATTATCTCTATTTTTGATGTTAAGTGAAATTAGTGATGTATTTATCATAAGTATGGTTTATTTATGTTATTGAATAACATAACTTAAACCATCAAACTATAATTCAACACATAAAACAACTTATCAATTCTCATAAAAATGAAGTTAAAGTAAAAGCTATTTTAAGTATGATTTATTTACTATTGTATTTAGTAACATAGATCATCAAATTTTGTTTCTACCTTAATTTCATAATCAAAAATCAATTAGTAAAATGATGATGTAAATTGTGTTTATGTTTGAATAAGAATAACCTATTTGCAAATACAACATAGGCTATCAAATTCATTTGTATAAACTTACATCAACATTTACTTCTCATAAAGCATAAAAGAGACCATAAATCACAAGAAATGTTGAATTTAAATAATATTAGAAAGCTTCATTACCCCTAAGTTGAAGGGGTTTAGCTACTCATTTGTGTTATCATATCAACACATGTAAATTTCAACATTAAAACAAAAGCAAAGAAGGTAAGAGCTAATTAAAATAAAAGAAAAACTAAACTAGTTGGATAAAAGTAAAACTAAGATATGAACATGAAATGAAAGAGCATGTAAATAAAAATTAACAAGAAAATAAAGTAAGAACAAGGAAGAAGTAAAAGAACAAGAGGCTTAGGAAGCCATTTTTATTTTGATTTGAAGCTACAACTTGCATTCTAATTCTAAGTAATTAAAGGAGAAGAAGATCATTTACATGTACATAAGAGGGCTATTCATACATGCACAAAACCCTTATCCAATTTTTAAGGGGCTTCCCAAAATACCCCTTAGGAAGTGTGGCCACCAAGTAATCATTAATCTCTAATTAATCCATCATCAAGTATGCATGAAACTTTAACCTCCACTAATTTGTCCATTAGCTTCTAGTTGTAGATTAAGGTAAGTGGGTAGGTGGGGTCCTCCATGATGCATGGTTTTGAATTATTTCCATCTTCATTCCTTTGTTCCATCCTTGTGCATGCATATTTCTATGAGAACACCTTCATATTTCCATCCAAAAATTCCTATAATTAAAAAGAAAATGTGAAAATAAATATTCTCCAAATTAATTCATGCACAAAATTACTATTTTACCCCCACATTGATGTATGAATGATGACTTGAAAGCAAATCTGAAATTTTGTTTTTGTAACAGCTTGAAATTTTCAACCATTCGCATCCATACATGTCGGATTTGAATTGCTCAAAACATCATATTGTTAATTTAAATTTGGCAAAACTCAGCATATACAGTAAATAAATAATCAAAGAATCACAAACACAGAGTAATATAACAATAATGCAGCGGAAACAAAAGAATAATAGTTCATGAAGCTACTATATATTTAACAGAGTTAAATAAGATACAACAGAGGTTTCGAATACATAGATGTCTCAATACAATAGTCAAATACAAAATCTGAACACATCACTGGAATCAACTGAATAACTGAAAGCAGAATCGATAGATGGATCTCCAAGCGAAGCTCCAACTCCAAAGGCGAGTCTCAAATGCTGTATCACTCAGTCTGACCCGAGCGTAAAGCAAAACACAAAACACTCGAGTCAGGATTAACATTCTTATATCAATAAATCCAACTCAAGTGAAATAACAACTGAAATACAAGTAACTCAAAGGATGTTTGGGATAACCATCCTCTAAGGATCCGTTAAACTATCTACTATGTAGTAATATACGCTATTATAATAATGTCTATAGTAAAGTAAACTATTAAAATAGCGTTAAGGCGTCCCCCTTAACACATTTTATAGTGCCAATAGTCTATACACTACCGTAGCACCTCCAGATCGGGAGGCTACCAGAGGATACTCCATAGGTACGACACAAATCAAACTCGTATAAGGCACGCTAGGGTAGGTGACACGGCACAACTAGGCAATGCCAGGGTTGATATACCAATTACACTTCCGTGCCGGTGGTAATGCATAGCAGCCACTACCGCCCACCTCGAGCCACACTCCCGAAATCCGAAGGTGCGCACCAAATCAATCACAAAGTAATAGAATGACATACGATGGAGTGTGTCCGATCAGAGGAGCTACCTCATTAGCCCGTCAATTGCTCCTGTTTTAGCCACCTTATGCCAACTCACGGGAGTTGGGTCCACGTATATACCTCATATAGGATCGTAGCCACCATCCTACTTCATTCTGGAATCTCCACCGTGTACACAGTTGTTAAAGTGGTTTTCGGTATCGACAGAGAGTATGCCCATATCCGATCCCGCTCTTTAACAACCAATCGTTATTATAACATCGTGGTCATTTCAAAATAGTTTATACTTCAAAACCAAAATATCATTTTCATTTTTAAACCATATCAAAACGATATCATTTTCACTTCAAATATATATCCATTTCAAAAATCATATCACTTTCCAAAGTTATAACGCTTCCGAAATCATAAGTCTTTTAAAATCAAAACACTTTGGAAATCAAAACCTTGAAATTCATAACACATTGAAACCATAGCTTTGAAATCATAACATTTTGGAATCCATAACACTTTCCTCTTAAACAGTTTAGATATTAAAATTAGTATATATAGTAAAATAGTTTATAAAATAAAAATAGTTTATATAAAATAATTATAAGTTAAAATAGTTTATAATAAAATAATTTATATTGAAAATGATTTATATTAAAATAGTTTATATTAAAATAATTTATAAAGTAAAATATAAATAGTTTTAGATATAGTTTAAAAATACTTCCACAAATCAATTCATATCAACTCGAATTCCAAAAATTCAAATTTAATCAAATCTCAAATCATCAATTTCAATTCGATTCAGTTCTCAATAAACCATTTCAAATTATCGATTCAAATACATATTTGAATAATAAAATAAGCCATTTCAATTTCAATATATATCAAAGCTTTAAATATTTAACATTTCAAAACTAAATTCGATAATTTCATATATATATATATATATATCAAATTCACGTTACTATTATTTTAAATTTTGAAATATTCACTTAATAAATCCAATATCATTTAAACAAACCCCAAATTACAATAAACTAAATATTTCCCTCAATTTATTTAAACTTGAAATATTCATTTAAATCACTTTAAATCAAAAATCAAGTTATAAAATCATATCTTTAGAATTTCAAATCAAACTTATTTAAGTATAATTCTTAAATAAATATAATTTCAAATCAATTTCAAATTTATCTTTCCAACCTAGATCATTATAAACTATATATTTAAAATATAGATATTAAATAAATACTTAAACATATTATATATCAACTTTATTAAATCAATTTTAATAAATCTTTAAAAATCAATATTTATTAAAACCATATACTTCTGTCCAAAACCATAGAAATCTTTTTCAAAATTTTATATATATAGACAAACAATGTCTGTATATAATTCTCTACCCTATGGTCAAGTGATACGGATATTTATCATTTCAATCCACAATTTAAATATATACGGGTATATATCATTTCAACCCGCAATCCCAATTCAATGTCAATGAAAATCGCTTGGGTTTATCATTTCACCCATAACGATTTTCTCCTATTCTACAGATCGTTCGGGTATGTATCATTTCAACCCATAGTGAATTCTATACTAACAGGGAACTTGCAGAGTGATAACAGATATGATAATAATATAACATGCATATATCATCAATGTAAATAACATATAATGGTGTCAGATGTCACAGGTGATCAGATACAAATAATGGCATATATAACAATGTAAATAACTAACAGCAGCATATTTTAATTGTCGTTTCAATTGAAATCAAATTTAATAAATTTAAGAACATTAATCGTGAGTGATTGCTCACCTTTCGAGGCTGGAGAGATTCGACAAATGAAACGAGTTACGAAATGCAAGCACGACTTCCAAAGCAAAGCTTGATTGGCACGACTTTGACTGACAAGCTGATAAATGAAAATAGATGAAGTCAAATCGGAACTGGATCGATGATAATAATTGGTATAAGTGAACTGATATAGATATAACATATAAAATTATCTATACAAAATCATATTCTAATTTCAAACACATATTAAAATGTATATAGTTTTCAAAAATCATAGTTTTAAATTAAAACACAATCTTATATGAACTATATATATACTTTTAATATCTATTACAGAACATAACTAATAATATATATATATAGCAAATAGGACATAAACTTTATAAACTTATATATTCACAACAGCTTATCCAAAACTCAGGAATACAGCTATACAAATTATTTCAAAATGTATAACACATATAAATATAAAGTATATACATTCACAACTTACACAGTCAAACAACTTTGTAAAACTTGAAATCAAAACACATATATAAGAAGACTTATATACAAATGTACATATATAGATAGTAGTAGACTTATATAAAATAATATATCATATATATACAAACAAAATTGGTTCTCTGTAAAAGTACACATATATACAACCTTATATATATTGGTATATATATGCAGAAACAATGATTAAATAAACAAATATATAAGTATATATAAGTTAATATATTATAAACAACATTGTTTAAGACTTGCATATAAATCCAGTACTATAAAAATGCAAATAATACAAATGTGAATAAAACTGTACTAGATAACAGCATATGTATAAATATATGTACATACAATACTGCAATCTTATATATAAATTAAAACAACACATAATACTAAAATTTGAACCAATATGATCATATATTTGAAACTGAAATAACCTTTCACATATATATAAATCACGAACGACTTACATATGTGTATAACATATTATAAATACATAAAATCAAGCAAGTTGTATGCAACTTACAAATGAATTTAGTTATGATCCAGAATACTTCTTTATATAACTGTAAGACTGTAAAATGTATAAAATAAACTATTATAAATCTTTCTTAAATGAATGTTAGTATAACCCATATATAGACTGATAACTTATATATATATAACTGATATATTATAACTAATATATATATAACAAATATGTAACATATAAAATTTAAACAACTTAATATATCAATTATACGTATAACTATAATATTATAAACCTTATAAATAAACAAATGGATATAATGTATCATAAACCATTTTATAATATATATGTATACAGTAAAACAAGTACAGCTATATATCTATATATAAATAAAATATCAATACGTGTGCAATATATATTACTGTAACATATATTTTGTAACCTTATATAAACAACATAGCCTATAGTTTAAATCTATATGTATATTCCGAGATTAGAACAACTATTCACATAGGAAAACAACTCACGTACCAATATATAGCCTACATATAAAATGTATAATATATACTACACCAATGAATAAATAAACCAATATATGTACATATATATTATAAGCTTTGGAGAAATTTTTTTAGAGGCGAGAAACTTGCCTGCGCATGTGGAAGAAGGAGGCAAGTGAACAGTAGGCTGGCAAGGCTCGGCTGAGCGTGGGAAGAGGAGGAGGGGTTACGTGCATGGAAAGCACTATAGAGAGAGTGATGGACAAGTGATAGCACATGAACGAGCTTCAGCCTTCAAGTAAAATAAATGTTTTTCATACATTTTTTTTAGGAAGAAAGGTTTGAGAACAGCATTAGAGAATGGTGGAGATGAACAGTGCTCCAGAAACAAATACGAATGCAACTGCAAGCAAAAAAAAAATTCTTTTATCGTGAACCGATGGGAAGAGAACGGAAGAGGCAGAATGAACCAATAAATAATAATTATTGGAATGGGGAACAAATAAGTGTAGAAGTTGAACCTGAAAGCATTGATAGCAAATGGCTACACGGTGGAATATAAAAAGGTAAGGAAAAACCAAAAGGTTTAAAAACCGGCACTGATACAAAATCGTTTGTCGCAGATTCCGCTGTGAACCGGACTTCAAAACACAGAATTGAACATACCGCCCAGATCTGCATGATGAAATGATCAAAACGGTATACAGATGTCAGTGGTACGACTATCTTATCAAAAGTCGATAATCGGTACCGAAAACGCTGCTAATTTGCCAGAAATAAGATAAACGGAGCAATAGCAGTCCAAATTTGACGAAACGGAAGATGACGTCTCACTCAGAAGATGATTTACAAATTTATTATGTAAAAATATTCAGGTTTGGAGACATTTTATTATCATCAAATACAAACTGATTTTAAATTGAAATAAAATTATACTAGAAAATAAACTTCCATATTATCTGATAAAAATTTACCAGTTGCTATGTTTAATTAGACGTATTCCAAATATCAAGTTTATATTTCAAAATTTTATTATTTAAAATTTCACAAAAATTCAATTAATCAAATTAATAAACCACTAAAATTTACGAGTCGTTACACTCTCCCCCACTCAAAACTTTTCGTCCCCGAAAAGGAAGGAGGTAGGAGAATAGAAACAACCAGAAAGAAAAAATAGATTGGAAAAGCAAAATAAAACAATTAATTTAAACCATATAAATTTCAACTTAAATAAATTAATATTCAATAATTGATTTTAAATTCAAGGTATTTCATTAAGTTGATTAAATTTCAATTTATTAAAATTTAATACAAAAAGGTTTCTTTTAAAACAAAATTCTTATTTAAATTTGTCTCATTTACAACTTATTATTCTATTTATCTCTATTAACATTTTATAATTAAAATTAAGTGTATAACATTTATTATAACCATTCAAATTTTATATATAAAATCATTTTATATTGTATACCATTCAATTACATATCTAACTTCTGAATAATTTAGGTAAGTTATATTATAATGTAATTGAGTAATATACAAGTAAAATTTTCTCAATTTAATTAGTTCAATTTAATATTTATTCAAAATTTTGGCTTCATTTTATAATTAAAATCGCCTTTAATCAAAAGTTTAAGAATTAAATTTCTGTTTAATTTCAAACCCTTCAGAGATAATTAAGTATATACTATATATAACAAATCAAATTAAATTTAAAATAATATACCTATATATATATAAATCAAATCATACTAAAGAAATTCAAATCAATTTATTTTCCAAAACAAAACCGTAGCAAAGCTACAGAATGGTCTCTCCACTCTGAAACTCAAAAATGAATGTCGATGATGCTGCAGTCATCAACGAAATTATTTTCCAGCGACAAAAGAGGAGAGCACTGATTTCAACATTTTAAAATTCTTTGAAACGATTGCTATTTGAAAATACTTTAAATAATATACACTTTAAAACTTTAAAACCAAAGTTTGAAATTACCGAAAATTAAATTCTCAAATTCCAGATTTAGATTCATTTCAATTCCAAATCAATTTATAAACCATGTTTATAAATTCATTTATAGAACAATAAATGAAAATCAAATATTATCATTTCAAACAACCAATTTAATTTTCCAGAAAATTTTACTTATATGTATATATAATATATTCATACAAATTTATTTCATTTACCAAATTTGAAAATAAAATTTTTGTGTCAGTTTGCTCTGTTCAAGTGTTTTGGAATTCCTATCGATATCGCTGATCAGACGAATCGATCGAAAACCCAAATCAACATCAACAACTCAAAAAACACAATATATGAAACATTTTATTACAAATACACTCCCTCACTCGATGATACAAGAACGGATTTCAAAGCAAGGATAGAAATCCAGATTAGAGGGACCCTGCTAGAAGATAGGTGCGATAGGGAGATAAATAGATTACAAAGAGAGAAAAGAATGGGTTGACTTATATAAATCGCGGGCAACCTTAACCGGGTCAACCGTGACTTCAATAATAAGATCGATACAGAATTCTGATGCAAATCGACATCCGATCACCAGAAATAGAGTTCGGGTAGCAGAAGATCGCAGCATCGTAAACCGAGGATACAGAAATCTCCTGGTGAATCAATACCGATTGTAAAGGAGTTTCACCCCTTTACAAATCATTCAGAGATTAGCGAGACCGCCGATTTATTATAGAGATCATTCGAAGTGGAGTTAAGGGATACTCCAGAATCAAGAAGACACGAATGGGGAAGACAAGAATGGACGTTGGAACCAAAGGGAACGTTCCAAAATTCAAAGAAAACCGGGTCAAAGAAGAAGAAATTCAAGCTCGAACGAAAGTGATTCTGTAATTGAATTTTACTATATATTTTGAGTTTTGCCTAAAATCATAGCTCTAATACCACATGTAAAAGCCTGAAATTTTCAACCATTCGCATCCATACATGTCGGATTTGAATTGCTCAAAATATCAGATTGTTAATTTAAATTTGGCAAAACTCAGCATATACAGTAAATAAATAATCACAGAATCACAAACACAGAGTAATATAACAATAATGCAGCGGAAACAAAAGAATAGTAGTTCATGAAGCTACTATATATATAACAGAGTTAAATAAGATACAACAGAGGTTTCGAATACATAGATGTCTCAGTACAATAGTCAAATACAAAATCTGAACACATCACTGGAATCAACTGAATAACTGAAAGCAGAATCGATAGATGGATCTCCAAGCGAAGCTCCAACTCCAAAGGCAAGTCTCAAATGCTGTATCACTCAGTCTGACCCGAGCGTAAAGCAAAACACAAAACACTCGAGTCAGGATTAACATTCTTATATCAATAAATCCAACTCAAGTTAAATAACAACTGAAATACAAGTAACTCAAAGGATGTTTGGGATAACCATCCTCTAAGGATCCGTTAAACTATCTACTATGTAGTAATATACGCTATTATAATAATGTCTATAGTAAAGTAAACTATTAAAATAGCGTTAAGGCGTCCCCCTTAACACATTTTATAGTGCCAATAGTCTATACAGTACAGTAGCACCTCCAGATCGGGAGGCTACCAGAGGATACTCTATAGGTACGACACAAATCAAACTCGTATAAGGCGCGCTAGGGTAGATGACACGACACAACTAGGCAATGCCAAGGTAGATATACCAATTACACTTCCGGGCCGGTGGTAACGCATAGCAGCCACTACCGCCCACCTCGAGCCACACTCCCGAAATACGAAGGTGCGCACCAAATCAATCACAAAGTAATAGAATGGCATACGATGGAGTGTGTCCGATCAGAGGAGCTACCTCATTAGCCCATCAATTGCTCCTGTTTTAGCCACCTTATGCCAACTCATGGGAGTTGGGTCCACGTATATACCTTATATAGGATCGTCGCCACCATCCTACTTCATTCTGGAATCTCCACCGCGTACACAGTTGTTAAAGTAGTTTTCGGTATCGACAGAGAGTATGCCCATATCTGATCCCGGTCTCTTTAACAACCAATCGTTATTATAACACCGTGGTCATTTCAAAATAGTTTATACTTCAAAACCAAAATATCATTTTCATTTTAAACAATATCAAAACGATATCATTTTCACTTCAAATATATATCCATTTCAAAAATCATATCACTTTCCTAAGTTATAACGCTTTCGAAATCATAAGTCTTTTAAAATCAAAACACTTTGGAAATCAAAACCTTGAAATTCATAAAACTTTGAAACCATAGCTTTGAAATCATAACATTTTGGAATCCATAACACTTTCCTCTTAAACAGTTTAGATATTAAAATTAGTATATATAGTAAAATAGTTTATAAAATAAAAATAGTTTATATAAAATAGTTATAAGTTAAAATAGTTTATAATAAAATAATTTATATTGAAAATGATTTATATTAAAATAGTTTATATTAAAATAATTTATAAAGTAAAATATAAATAGTTTTAGATATAGTTTAAAACAACACATAATACTAAAATTTGAACCAATATGATCATATATTTGAAACTGAAATAACCTTTCACATATATATATATATATAAATCACGAACGACTTACATATGTGTATAACATATTATAAATACATAAAATGAAGCAGGTTGTATGCAACTTACAAATGAATTTAGTTATGATCCATAATACTTCTTTATATAACTGTAAGACTGTAAAATGTATAAAATAAACTATTATAAATCTTTCTTAAATGAATGTTAGTATAACCCATATATAGACTGATAACTTATATATATATAACTGATATATTATAACTAATATGTATAACAAATATGTAACATATAAAATTTATACAACTTAATATATCAATTATACGTATAACTATAATATTATAAACCTTATAAATAAACAAATGGATATAATGTATCATAAACCATTTTATAATATATATGTATACAGTAAAACAAGTACAGCTATATATCTATATATAAATAAAATATCAATACGTGTGCAATATATATTACTGTAACATATATTTTGTAACCTTATATAAACAACACAGCTTATAGTTTAAATCTATATGTATATTCTGAGATTAGAACAACTATTCACATAGGAAAACAACTCACGTACCAATATATAGCCTACATATAAAATGTATAATATATAGTACACCAATGAATAAATAAACCAATATATGTACGTATATATTATAAGCTTTGGAGAAATTTTTTTAGATACGAGAAACTTGCCTACGCATGTGGAAGAAGGAGGCAAGTGAACAACATGCTGGCAAGGCTCGACTGAGCGTGGGAAGAGGAGGAGGGGTTACGTGTATGGAAAGCACTGTAGAGAGAGTGATGGACAAGTGATAGCACATGAACGAGCTTCAGCCTTCAAGTAAAATAAATGTTTTTCATACATTTTTTTAGGAAGAAAGGTTTGAGATTGGCATTAGAGAATGGTGGAGATGAACAGTGCTCCAGAAACAAATACGAATGCAACTGCAAGCAAAAAAAAAATTTCTTTTATCGTGAACCGATGGGAAGAGAACGGAAGAGACAGAATGAACCAATAAATAATAATTATTGGAATTGGGAACAGATAAGTGTAGAAGTTGAACCTGAAAGCATTGATAGCAAATGGCTACACGGTGGAATATAAAAAGGTAAGGAAAAACCAAAAGGTTTAAAAACCGGCACTGATATAAAATCGTTTGTCGCAGATTCCGCTGTGAACCGGACTTCAAAACACAGAGTTGAACATACTGCCCAGATCAGCATGACGAAACGATCAAAACGGTATACAGATGTCAGTGGTACGACTATCTTATAAAAAGTCGATAATCGGTACCGAAAACGCTGCTAATTTGCCAGAAATAAGATAAACGGAGCAATAGCAGTCCAACTTTGACGAACTGGAAGATGACGTCTCACTTAGAAGATGATTTACAAATTTATTATGTAAAAATATTCAGGTTTGGAAAACATTTTATTATCATCAAATACAAACTGATTTTAAATTGAAATAAAATTATACTAGAAAATAAACTTCCATATTATCTGATGAAAATTTACCAGTTGCTATGTTTAATTAGACGTATTCCAAATATCAAGTTTATATTTCAAAATTTTATTATTTAAAATTTCACAAAAATTCAATTAATCAAATTAATAAACCACTAAAATTTACGGGTCGTTATAGTTTTAAACATGTAAAAATACCCAATTATGACATTTATTTAAATAAAAATAGATTAAATATGAATGAAAAAATATGCACATTTACGTGCACATCAACACATCACAAAACAAAATGCATACGAATATCTACGAAAATTCTTTAACATGTCTGATAAAAGAGACGAACTTATATCAAACTTTGAGAGACCAATGGAGACATACCAGAATGCTTCACCTTCTCTGTTCCATATTGAGTGAGGACATACTCAATATTATCTACTTTAATCTCCTTCATAAAAAATTTCTAGACTTCCCTTATTCTACACCAACAGACTCACCAACAAGCTCCATAACATTCAAAGCATAAGATGAAGAATCATCTGTACAAATATGCTAATAAATGAACCATTCGAATCAAAAGGTCTTGCCTGGGACTGAGTTCCACCTAGAGTCTGAACCTCTAAAATCTTTTCATCAACCAGGGTATAATCGGAAATATCAATATCTCCCTGAATACGAAAACAATCAGATGGCTCCAAATATGTTTGGCAATTTTCTGTCCTCCAAATGTCATCACTTGATAGAAGCTCCACATACAACAAAGACCTCTCATCAAATATAACATGCATGCTAGTCACAATTTTCCTAGTTGTTTTACGCCATAACCTATATCTCTTCACTCCTTCCCTATATCCTAACAAAAGTGCTTTCTTTCCATAAGCTTTAATTATCATTTCTCTCATTATCTAAATAAGCTGAACAACTAAACACTTTAAGAAATGAACAATCAATAGACTCTCTTTTCCATATCTTTTTAGGGATCTTTGTATCTGTGCAATGGAAGGTGTTAACCGGCATCTTGGCCCGGTTACAAAACGACGATTGAAGAAATTATCATTAGCACTAGACAAGATTCTGATCAAGGAGAGACTAGAGGTGGTAGCAAGTTGTCAGGCCCACAATAAAGCAAGAGCATTCGGCCTGCCTGGCCTGGTGCGCAGATTCACCCACTATGGGCAGAGGCACCTTGTTCCTAAGCCCATGAAGGAAGTCCAACCCATCTTCCTCTATAAATAGAAGGGTAGGGGCACAATGAAATGGATCCTTTTTGGAGAACACTAGGGAGACTCTGCCATTTTTGAGACTCATCTTCTCTACTTAACAACTTCATTCAAGCATTTGATTCACGAATTGTATTTGTAATCAACTATTAAGAAGATCAATAAAGTTTAACCTCAAAGTGGACGTAGGCAATTACGCTGAACCACTATAAATTTGGTGTTCTTACTTTCTGCATTTAAATTAGCATTCTCTTCCTTGTTTAATTTATCTTCATCACTTATATCTCTACACAATCTTTCTCTACGAGGTTAGTGATCAATTTTGGTGCTAACACTTTGGTGCTTTCACTGAGAATTGAATTCTCAGCTTGATTGGATCTCATCATCTACTAGTGGATTTCCATTTTCGCGAGATAGATCCAGTTGTTTACTAGAAAACTTCCTATTCTACTTAGATTTGAAAGAAATCTAAAGGAAGCTGATAGTTGTAGATTGGATTCACTGATGTACGCAAGATCTGGGGATTGGACGTTGAAGTTTGCACTCAAGTTGAATGAAGGCCGACCCTCCTCTGAAGGCAATTCGGCCGATCACTCCAGAAAAGGCTTATGCCGATCGCCTCAGAAAAGGCATATGCCGAACGCCCCAGAAAAGGCGTATGCCGAACGCTCCAAAAAAGGGGTAGGCCGAACGCTCTTCCAGGCCGAACATACCTCTAGGCCGAACGCTCTTCCAGACCGACCATACCTCTAGGCCGAACGCTCTTCCAGGCCGAACATACCTCTAGGCCGAATGCCCTTCCAGGCCGACCATACCTCTAGGCCGAACACCTATGTAATGCCGAACGGTAGTGTATGCCGAACGACTCAGTTAGGCCGAACAAGAATGAATGTCGAGCGCCTCTGTAATGTCGAACGGTATTGTATGCCGAACGACTCGGTTGTGCCGAACAGTGTGAATGCCGAACAGTGTGGAATGCCGAACAATGTGGATGCCGAACAGTGTGGATGCCGGACAGTGTGGAATGCCGAACAGTGTGGACGCCGAACAGTGTGGATGCTGAACACGTGTGGAATGCCGAACAGTGTGGATGCCGAACAGTGTGGACGCCGAACAGTGTGAATGCCGAACACGTGTGGAATGCCGAACAGTGTGGATGCCGAACAGTGTGGATGCCGAACAGTGTGGATTGCCGAACAGTGTGAATGCCGAACAGTGTGAATGCCAAACAATCTTGTATGCCGAGCAACTTTGTCACGCCGAACGGCCCTCAATGCCGATCGAAACTTAAGTTACACCGGTCTCTTATACGACCCCTATTTACAAAAAAAAATCTTTTTCGGGTACGACCCAAATTTTCGAAAATGAGGCTAAAAAACTTTGTCACCCCGAACCCTAGCCGCAGCGCAGTGCCTTCGGATAGTGAATTCAAAACTCAACTTAATAAAGGAACATTCTATCCACTTCCCTGACATCCCATGATCGACCAGGGCATAGAGGATCTAGCGGCAGCTTATGAACGGCATCAAGGGAACAGACAAGCAACCGCTATTCAAACGGTACTCCCAAAGGTTGGAGAACATAGATGATATGACTCTAGCAAACGCCAAGATGACTCCAAGCACCATTCTTCGCTGACCCAGCACTTCGAATTTAATGACCCCAAGCAAACCAATGCTCTAAACAATTTATTCCAAATACTAACAAGGGTATCATACTGATCGCGTTTGAGGAAAGTCGACCTCCAGATATATTTTGGCAGCTAGTTAGCTAAAGAGCCTCCTACGACTATGGATCGTTTCTTCTACAAAATGAATCAGAACTAAAGTGAGGAGGAGTGGAGCAGACTAAGAAAAATAACAATGAAGGCCCGTTGGCTAAGGATGTAGATCCCAGTAGCCGAAACAAGACTTCAGAATTCAGCTCATATGCTCTTTGAAAGATTCAATTGACAACCTCTACTTGAAGACTCACGACTCGGAGTGGTACTGGAAACCAACCTCGAGAGAGTACACCAAAGTCTAAAGAAAATCAGGGGAATGTTGTATATTCCCAGATGCTCACTGATCCTAACACGAGCGATTACAAACACCTCCGAGGTGTGATCGAAAAGATGACCTGGAAAGGAAATCTTCAATAGTATGTACAAGTCCTGCAGAATGGCGGGCAGCGAATATCTGATGCCTATTAATAAAGGGCTATGATTATCAATTGGACGGTTGACGGCCAACATCCCTTTGAAAGGAGCCAGGGGTGGAGTCGAATAGCGAGCACACGATGCTGCTTCACATATCAATGAGATTTACCATAATCTTCTTTGAATTATTTCCATTTCCATCTCTATTTCAATTGTTCTATGAACTATGACTAGCTTGAACTAAACTACTTTCAAAACGATGCAGGTGTCCAGGTACTCAGATTTGGTTGCCAACCAATCTACGCAGACCATGATCGGACGTGTGGAGTTACATCTGGACGAGAATAATTCTATTGCTCATCATCAACCATATGCCTTTGATTTGGGGCTATGGATTAAATACAATGTACAACATCACGATGAACAGAGAGCTGAATTCCATCCTGCAAGTGGAATTTATTCAAGTAGAGAGCGGCTGCGATACGACCAGCCACTCGCTAAGTGAAACTCGAGCTCAAGGGCAAGCCATCACATCAAGGCTAAAAATGGGTTGATACACGACGATCCTTCGCACAACTCCGTACTCCCAGAGTGCGAGACGGAGTATAAACATCTACTTAACTCTGTACTCCCAGAGTGCGAGACGGAATATAAACATTAATCAACTCCGTACTCCTAGAGTGTGAGACGGAGTTTAAACATTCGCTTAACTCCGTACTCCCAGAGTGTGAGACGGAGTATAAACATTAATCAACTCCGTATTTCCAGAGTGCGAGACGGAGTATAAACATCTACTCAACTCCGTACTCCCAGAGTGCGAGACGGAGTATAAACATACATCAACTCCATACTCATCCCCAAAACTGGGGGCAGAACCAAAGCAAAGCATGCTAGTTGAACATTTGTCTAAAAGAAGATTGCAACGAAACGATTAAGAGACGACTGTCAAGCAATCAACTGAATGGAAATATTCAGCATGAAAGACTGCGGTTTTTCAAAGCACGTCATGTTTACACAAGACGTCCTTTGGGGGGCAAATGTTATCCCGCCTGTTGGCAAGGCCGTGACACCAAGAACTTGATTAGAAACCAGTGACAGTTCGTCTTGGAGATCGGTTACACAAAGGCTCACTATGGATATCGATGGATTTTGTCCGAGTCTGGATCGAGCCACGATTAACAAGACATAACAATCAAAGCCAGGGAAGCCAATGTTCCAAGTTTCAAGACGATCCGAGTTCGTATGCTCAACTTATGATCGATTCGAACAACCAACCATCCATCCATCAACCTCCACATTTGACTTGGAGACCTAAACTGCTTGGAATGAATATGGCCTGATCATCCACTCCAATCGAGTCATAGAACAAAGTTCGACAAAATACAGATACCCCTCATGAAGCTCAGTGACGCCGGGATCCGTCAAAAGTGGACGTGATTTGATCATCTACACATCAAATCCTACCCTGAACACGAAAGGTTGTTCGAAAGCCCAACTTGAAGTAGCTATGGTAGACTACGTACTCGCTAACCATCACTGTCAATATATGGACACGACTGCACCTTGGAACATATGCAACTTACTTTGTCTACTCAACAATCTATTATCCTTATTTTCTAGAAGGAGATACAGAGCAAATTGTAAGAGATTTGGCTATCTAACCCAACATGGATGTGATTCAACCATCTGTCATATACCTCCTTCCTTGACTTGATTGGAAGAGCTATAATCACCATGCGGACGAGAATCGATCGTCCATTTTTCAAATTTCGTCCCTCATCCTGGGGGGCAGAATCTCATTCCATGAGCAAACGTGGTTCGATTGTTCATTCGACGACATTAGCCTCGATACAGTAGATGAATACAAATTAAAGAGTGGAAATACGACTGCTCTCAACTTAAACCTCCAAGTCCCCAGAGTGTGGACTGGAGTACTCTAAGTCCCCAGAGCGCGGACTAGAGTATAAACGACTTAAACCTCCAAGTCCCCAGAGTGCGGACTGGAGTACACTAAGTCCCCAGAGTGCGGACTGGAGTACTCTAAGTCCCCAGAGCGCGTACTAGAGTATAAATGACTAAAAACTCCAAGTCCCCAGAGTGCGGACTGGAGTACTCTAAGTCCCCAGAGTGCGGACTAGAGTATAAACGACTTAAACCTCCAAGTCCCCAGAGTGCGGACTGGAGTACTCTAAGTCCCTAGAGCGCGGACTAGAGTATAAATGACTAAAACCTCCCAGTCCCCAGAGTGCGGACTGGAGTACTCTAAGTCCCCAGAGCGCGGACTAGAGTATAAACGACTTAAACCTCCAAGTCCCCAGAGTGCGGACTGGAGTACTCTAAGTTCCCAGAGCGTGGACTAGAGTATAAATGACTAAAACCTCCAAGTCCCCAGAGTGCGGACTGGAGTACTCTAAGTCCCCAGAGTGCGGACTAGAGTATAAATGACTTAAACCTCCAAGTCCCCAGAGTGCGGACTGGAGTACTCTAAGTCCCCAGAGCACGGACTAGAGTATAAATGACTAAAAACTCCAAGTCCCCAGAGTGCGGACTGGAGTACTCTAAGTCCCCAGAGCGCGGACTAGAGTATAAACGACTTAAACAGATTGCGGACTGAAGTACTCTAAGTCCCCAGAGCACGGACTAGAGTATAAATGACTTAAACCTCCAAGTCCCCAGAGTGCGGACTAGAGTACTCTAACTCCCCAGAGTGCAGACTCGAATATAAGCGAATCGGATCTCCAAGTTCCCTGAATATGAACTATGACACAAATGACTTGAATTTGTCAAATCCCTGACATACGGGCTAGAAAGTATTCTAAGTGCTCGAAGCACAGAATGGAAGTTCAACGACTCCCGAAGAGTTTCCGAGTTATATGAAGATGGACTGAGAAGTCTATGTTACTCACAACTGCTTGGATTAAAATCACAATCACAAAGAAAACTGAACAATAAGAATCTTTTGTAAGACAGAAAAAGGAACTAAACCTTATTCAGAAATGAGTTTCTATTACAACCCCTCCAAAGTTCAGAGTCGACATTCTATCTACAAGGACTAAGGAAATAGATGAAAATAATTACATGACTTAAACTAACCCTCGTTGAACGAGGATAGTAATCACTTCTTGTGCTTCTTCAACTTCTTTCTAGACGGCTCCTCTCCAGAGCATTTACCCTTGGTACTCTTCTTTGATAGAGGGGTAGCAACTGAAGGAGTACGGGGGCCTTCCATGGGCTTGGAACCGCCAGGAAGGATGACCTTCAACGGCTTGTTCAAAGGATCGTCCAAGTCCACAACTCGGGGATCTACTATGACCTTGACCGTATCCTCCCTCTCTTTCTCGAGCCACTCCTCCATGCTCAATTCGGATGTATGCTCAAAGGCGCCTGTAATTTCTACTTCATAACCCCCGTCGGTAGGAGAGGAGGTTTCAGACTTGTCTTCGTCAAGCGCTCCGATCACCTGAGCATCTGGACCAAAAGCCTCCCCTGCGTGAGTGGCTTCACTTGTTTTCTCCCCCACTTCCTTGGCAACATCGCTCCTCGGAGTGGGCTCGGGGTCAGAACGGCCTGCACAAAATCGTGGAAAACAAGAATGCAATAGTCCTGCATAAAGAATAACGACTTTCGAAATCTTAAAGAGAACCTTAAAGAGAAGGATTATCTACCAAGTTCGGGCAAACTCTCAGCCATCCGAGAGGTCTCACCCTCTGGAATGGGAGACAGAATGCGGACTAAAGTACTCTAAGTCCCTGAGTGCGGACTAGAGTATAAATGACTCAAAAACCTCTACGTCCCCAGAGTGCGGACTACAGTACTCTCAGTCCCCAGAGCATGGACTAGATTATAGACGACTTCAGAAAAATCCCTAAATCCCAGAAGCGGACCAGATTACTCTAAGTTCCCAGAGTGCGAACTAGAGTATAAACGAGTTGACGAAAATCTCTGCGTCTCGAACTGTGGACTAAAGCATAAACCATTCGACAAATCTCTAAGTCTCTGGAGCGTGGACCGAAGCATGAACACAAATTGGGTGCGAGTCAACCGGAGGGAGAATAACACTAAGTCACCAGAATGCAGACGGTGTATAAACATCGATAAATAGACGAGTGGATCCCGACCATTTTCTATTCCGTAAACTTCGGCCTGGAATCGACAGGAGGATTATTAACCTGCTGAGGATGGAGTTCGACCATCCAACTAGTGACCTGGCTAAATCAATGCTGGGGGCAGGGCCGCAGGGGTACAAAATACTAAAAAGCCGAATACGACAGCTTACTATAGCCCTAGCATGGCGTTCTTTATAAGTTGAGGCAGCGACTGCAGGGAGGCCTCAATACAGAACCAATCGAAATGGCATCCAAAGCTACGAGCAACCTACTATATCATACCTCAGACCAAGGGTCAATGCTGATCCGCACCAAGCACATACAAATGTGACTCGGATGTTTGTTTTTTTTGAAAAACTATGACCCCCAGAGTATGGAAAGGAGGGTAAACCACGAATACTTGGTCAAAAAATTCTCCAGCACCCTCGTTCAATTCGTCAGGAGGAGTATGAAACTGGATGAGCATAACCCGACTGCATTTGTAGCCAACTTTACCCCGAGATCTGATTACAGAGCATGAACCAAAGTGGACGTGGATGACCATCCACTGTCCAAATTACGCCCTGAAACTTACGTGGCATCGAAGTATTCCTCTTGGAATGAAAAACCACGATAAAATCCAAGATAGGCGAGACCTAGTCTCCTATCGACTTGCATGATCCCACGATTCAACGGGAAAGAGAGTAAAGCTAAAGTGGGCATGGCTGGCCTTCCTACTTATCGGTATATGCCCTAGACCTGGGGGCACGAGCGAGAAGCAAGATGAATGTGAACCGACTATTCACCAATCACCACTATGTCTTTGGAGTTTAGGTGAAAACATAAACATAGCTAGGACGAGACTCAACCGTCCATGCAGTACATTTATCAACCCGAGACTGGGAGAAGACGCATGGTCATCCAAAAACTGGCCACGATAGCTCAGTATTAAAACTTATATATAGTGCTTACAGCTACTCAAGGCAACGACCGAAAGGATGCCTAGAGATAGAATCGTTAAATCGATGCCAAAGCTTGGGGGCAACTGACTGTCACTCCAACCCGAAGGGCAAGTGAAGGATCATGAATGCATTGAATAGAAAATGCGTTACTCGAATATACAAGCAAATTCAAACTCATAGCAAGATCCAGCTATGCAGTTGCACGCAACTCGAGGCTGGCCCCTACTCGACATTTCCTTCAACATGCTTTTAAGCCTGATCTTTGGCCATTTGCAGATAATCAATTAGAGCATTCAGAGCCCTTCATTATTTGACTTAACAACTCATGGCAATACTCTAGGATTCGACCAGAGTAACCATCAACATTGACCGTCCCAACCATATTTCACATTGAATGTTATGCAAAATAGTTACATCTTTACTCAAAGAATCTGGGATGGCACCTGCTAAGCTGACGGTCAACATAGCAGCCAGCCATGGTGACCCTTTCCGGGTGCTGAATATCGGATCACAGCTCAGTGCAGTGATGATAAAAGAATTAGTTGGATTTTTCTGAATAAATGATGATATGTTCCCTTGGACCCATTCTGACATGCATATGTGATTTCATTAACTATCGCGAGCCATTCATTGGATATCAACCCGAAGCTACAAAAGCTAGCACAATCCTATTGATTTCATCATGAAAGCTCCACTCTTACTTTTAGGCTCACCCCATCAACGTCTATGCCTACCAGCCGTTGCGACAGGGCACACAATGACCTAAGACGTCTGAAAGACTACTTAAATAGAATATCGAACTAAGCTAATTCAATATCACTTATTTCCCACGAAGGGCTATCCAAGGACGGAAATTAGCAGACCTCACACCCAAATTCACTACCTCAGATGACTACTCAAAGAGTAGTAGAGAACCAACCATAAGATGGAAAATGTACGTGGATGGAGCATCCAATGATCAGTGTTATGGCTTGATAATGACTCCTGAGGAACGATCAATCTGCTACGTCCTAAAACTCGATTTACTTGTAACAAACAATGATGCTTAGTATGAAGCCTTGACTGCCAGCCTAAAACTTGCTAGAGGATTTGAAGTGAAAACTTTACATATCTTTTGTGATTCTTGATTGGTAGTATACAAATTTAAGGAAGTTGATCTTGCTAGGGGGCATTGTCTTGCTCCTTATCTCGGCCAAGTCCAAGAGCTACTAACCGACTTCACGTATTACATCATTACACACGTACTCAGCGAACAAAATGAAAAGGTGTCATGGTTGACTCCTATCAAAGACTATCTACAATGAGGAATTCTTACTGAACGGAGGAATGGAAAACGACACATCCTCCTCAAAGCTTCACGCCAGATAATCTAAGGATAAGTCGTGTGTCAAAAGGAGTTTATCCATCCCCTTGCTTCAGCATATCGCCCATGATGATATCTTGAGCAAATTCTATGAAGAAGAATGCGGTAATAACATCAGGGGGAAAACCATGATAAAGAAGATACTCTGCTACAGGTATTACTGGCCAACTATCAACCCAGAAGCGGTTGATCATGCTAGACAATGTGACGAGTGCAAGATGTTTGCAAAAAATCCGGGAACCCCGCCGATGGAAATTATTCAAATGGCTAGTTCATAGCCGTTTGCCACTTGGGGGCACTGAAATCATCTTCTTGTCGATCCTAAAGGTGGTGCGAAATACACCATCATAACAGTTGATTACGTCACCAAATGGGCAGATGAAGAACTCTTAACCACGACCAAGATGAAGAAAATAGTCAACTTCTTTATCCGTAACGTCATCTGTCCTTATGACCTTCCATGATCCATTATAACTGCAAATGGACAGGTTGAAGCTGTGAACAAAATCATAGAGTCTGTACTGAAGAGAGGTTTGGAAAACTCCTCAAGTGGCTGATTGCAACCCTTATTTCACAGAAAATACAAACAAGGAATCGCGATTGAAATACAATTAAACTGGATGGAGTTGGCGACGACTTATGAGCATATAAAACACATCCGAGAGCCAATGGCAAGAACATGTACCCGAACGTGCATGTGTACATCCGAAAAAGTTTGACTTCTTGAAATCAACAGAAATTGAATTCTCACTAAGAGTTATTAAGAGAAGACTAGATCATATAGCCGAAGCTTATTAGCTCTGCAGAATCAGACACGGATGGCCACTAATGAACTACAACCCTGGATTTATAGTATTGGGAATCGACCGAGCATCACGATGACCAAAGAAGGATACAACACCTTGGGAGGATAAATTGGAGGATAATGACTATTCAAGAAACATGGTGGATTTCTTTCTGAAGACAAGGAATACTCGCTGATTCAAAGCGTGTTGTGTTGCTTCACACGACACACTTTGGGGGGCAAGTGTTAACCAGCATCTTGGCCCGGTTACAAAACGACGGTTGAAGAAATTATCATTAGCACTAGACAAGATTCTGATCAAGGAGAGACTGGAGGTGGTAGCAAGTTGTCAGGCCCACAATAAAGCAAGAGCATTCGGCCTGCCTGGCCTGGTGCGCAGATTCACCCACTATGGGCAGAGGCACCTTGTTCCTAAGCCCATGAAGGAAGTCCAACCCATCTTCCTCTATAAATAGAAGGGCAGGGGCACAATGAAATGGATCCTTTTTGGAGAACACTAGGGAGACTCTGCCATTTTTGAGACTCATCTTCTCTACTTAACAACTTCATTCAAGCATTTGATTCACGAATTGTATTTGTAATCAACTATTAAGAAGATCAATAAAGTTTAACCTCAAAGTGGACGTAGGCAATTACGCTGAACCACTATAAATTTGGTGTTCTTACTTTCTGCATTTAAATTAGCATTCTCTTCCTTGTTTAATTTATCTTCATCATTTATATCTCTACACAATCTTTCTCTACGAGGTTAGTGACCAATTTTGGTGCTAACAGAAGGTGTGTGGTTGATGAGAAATACCGCCATAAATATTGCTTCTGCCCAAAAGTCCTCTTCTAGACCAGCAACCATTCTCAAGCTAATACCTTTCTCCTATAATATCCGACACATGCTCTTCGCCACTCCGTAACAGTGTGACTCGATAGAAATAGAAAAATATCTAACTACATGATTGGATCCACAATAGTTAGTGAATTCTTATGACACAAATTCACTACTATTTCCAACTTTGAGAACTTTCAAACACTTCTTTGATTGCTTCTCTACCAAGGTCTCCCACTTACAAAATTGTCAAATATTTTGTCTTTGGCCTTTAAGAAATATACCCATACTTTATGCGAGAAACAATCCACAAATAAGATGAGGTAATTAGCTCCACCTAAAGATGCAACTAAGTTGGGTTCCCATACATAAGAATGAACAAACTCTAAAAACTCTATAGCTCTAGGTCTTCTAACATCAAATGTGACATGCTTCTTTCCAAATGAACAATCTCCACAAGAGCTTGGCTTCGATTGAGAATCACCATCAATCAACTCCTGCTTCTTTAGTACTTCAAGACTCTCCTCATCGACATTACCTAAACGAAGATGCCATAACTAAGTAGAATCTAGAACAGTAGAACCATAGAAATTACCGACTCTCCCAAAACTATCTCTTCATGAAGCATATAAATATTATCAACTCGCACCCCCTTCATTACTATCAGTGAACCTTTCACTACTCTCAATTTCTCTCCATTTACTATTCTCCTCATATCAAGTCTACTTAAAGCTCCAACTGACAACAAACTCATATGCAGCATCAGAACATGTCTAATATTCATGATATTCCTATCAACACCATCGAACATTCTAAACCTCACACTTTCGATTCCCACAACATGATAAGATATGCCATTCCCCATATATACTACTCTGCCATCTATCTTTTGATAACTGACAAAACGGCTCCTATCTGGCGTTATATGCCAAGAGGCTCCAAAATCAATCACCTAACTTGTACTTTCTAAAGATGAAACACTGGTTGAAAATGACGATGTATCACCATCGCTACTATCTGCATCTGAACTAACTGCCGTCGAAGCTGAAGCTTTCTCCTTCTTCTCTCTCTTCTTTCTAATAGCTGGGCATTCCCATATAAAATGCCCACTATTCTTACAGTAATAACAAACACCCTTTCTAGGGCCTATGAAGTGGGACCTATGCATATCTCTCCGACTTCCAAGGTGCTTTTGGCTCTTATCTCTTCTTCTAAATGAATCAAGTTGTTGTCGATGAACACCGTCATTAGTCTTCACCTTCCATGTCCCAAAAAATCTTTTTCTAACAAATTTGGTGATGCCATAATTTTTCATACCACTATGATAAGAATTTTCCATTGATAACTAATCTAGAATGAGACACCTAGCTCTGGTACTAATCCGTTGTGTAAAATTTTAATTAATTTGCACTAATGCCAAACTATTACGGAACACTTAGACACGGAAGCAACAAGGGATCTAACTTGTCAATTAATTATCAACTACCAATTCAATAAACAATAATCACTAAACAAAGAAAAATAGAAGTGTAGAGAACACAAAGATTTAACGTGGTTCGGCCAAATCGCTTACGTCCACGGACTCAACAGCTATTCTTTATTTTATTGAAGAATGAGAGTATGAGAGAGAGAGAGAGATTACAAAATTATAGGTGACAAAGTGGGGAGACTAACCTATGATTACTAATTGAATACACAATTTCTCAAATGACTTGTTTGTGCTTAAAACCCTTAATCTAATTTAACTATAAGAATTAGGATTTACTGAAGAAGAGGATAATGATAGATTCTCTCTCACATGAAAATATGAAGATGGAATTCCTTCATTTAAATAAACTAAAGAATGAAGGAATTACCTGAAGATTAAGTAAATTAATTACCCAATTATCTTGAAACCTTTTCAAATATCTATGATTTGATTTCAATGCAAATAGATGACGACAATCTTGGTTTCTATAACTTTCCTTTGTTGATTGAATCTTCACATGTAAACTTTTCCATCTCAATATAACAAATTCATTGACTAATTAATTGATTAACTAATCAATTAGTTTCATTTCCCCATAAATAATCACGTATAACATTCCTCTTTTTCATTCCATATATAGCCTAATGAAGATAAGATGAACCAGTTAAATTCTTTTCTTCTTTGGTAAATATTTGAATCACCCAAATATAACACACAACTACTTGTTAGTATATATGGTTTAAAAGGAACCAAAGAATGTTAAATGATGCAATTACTTCCTCCGATAACCTAATTTACATCATCACACTGTTCACTTATAATTAGGTCGTGAATCATAGTTATAAATTGCCTAAAAATATTTTTTTCAAGGACATCCTTATAAAAGTAAGAAATCATACTGACATCTTAAAGGTAAAACTTAATTATAACAGTGGAAGAAACAACACAACCTTAAGCAATGACCTAGATACTTTTACTGAAGACAGCTCTTTAACCACCTTACTAAGGATTGATAGTTAATCCTGTTTTATTTTGTGTCCTTATTTTTCTTTGCTCGCATATTTGCATATATAATTCTTAAATTATATACAAATATACGTGCTAGACTCATTCTTTTGTTGAGATTTTTTTCAGTTTTAGTGGTTGTTGTGGGACTGTTGAAGCTGATGGATAGTGAGTGCTTGATTGCTTGGAAGGTTTCCCTTACTCGCATCATCATTTTTTTTATTTCTTAATTTTCACTTTGGTTCCTTTTTGAGTATATGAATCTATGGACCCTCTTTCTGTCTCATCCGGATGATATGGTTATTTGATTGGCATTGTTGGTATTTATTGTGGGTTACGTTATAACGGATCTTAAGGCCACTTTAATACTAAAGAAGGGTGAATAGTGTTTTATAACTTTTATGAATCTTTTTAACTTGGTTTCAATATTTAAATCAAATCATAGATTATAAATATAGATCTATACTAGTTAAGAAGTCACAGATGCAATCACAGATAAATATAAAAGTAATAACAAAAAGTAAAGTAAGAGAGAGACACCAGGAATTTTTATATTGGTTCGGATTAACCAATCCTACATCCAGTCTCATACAATATTGTACATATTTATTTTCAATCGCCTACTTTAACCAGGTAGCTAGCAAACCATAATACAATCTCAATTTCAAAACCACGAGACACACCCTCCTATCTTACGAGTCTTGGGTAAACTCTCTTGATTTACCGGACAATAGTATCACCCACTTGATTTAAACGGGCTACAAAATCGCCCACTTGATTTGAATGGGCAATAAGCAAACCCACTTAATTGAACAGAAAACAAGCACACCCAAACAAATAAGAGTAGATTTGTTGTTTTCCAAATACAAATGGTTGTACTTGGGATACAAAATATCCTATAGCTCTTTTGATAGAGGTTTGATCTTTGAGTTTATAGAGAAAATGCTTCCAAAATATTAGCTGGTTTGTAGAGAATCAATCCAGTAGAGTATGGATTGATTCTATGTAGATTTTGAAGAATATAGAAAGTGATTTTCAAGAAATATTTGAAGAGAGTAAGGAGTAAGAAGAAAGTAAGAAAATTAGTTAAAAAATTCATTTGCACTCCTATTTTAAGTGAATGAACAAAAGTATCCATTCATGAAGAGATGTGTCCAAAAGACAGTTCTTTTCAAAAATAAAAAACAACCAAAGGTCACCATGTCGACATATTTAGGAGGGATATGTCGACATACCCTTATTAATTTTAAAAAATGATTTTCTTTTAAATATTTTTCAAACTTCTATATTTTTGTAAAATAATTTTAAGTGTAATTTTTAAATACTTTGAAAGCATAAAACATTTATAAAATATTTGTAAAAATATATTTTGAATTTAAAATAATCTATTTTGACTAAAATATCAAAGATCAGAAATTTATGATAAAGATCAAAATCTACCACCGGAGACTTTAATCATTTGTTCTAATGACTCATACTAAAGTCTTGAGCTCTTCAAGTCATTTGTCTCTAAACTCATGAGTCTTTATCATCATCTCTAAATCTTCATTCTTAGTCTTTATACTGATATGTTTTCAAGTTTAATCATTCTACACCTGTATAATATTCTATAATATATACTATACGACTTGACAAAATATTAGTATCTATATTTATATGGTTGTTGTCATCAAAATCAATACCTAAAGTATTGCATTTATTTTTCATTACATCTAGATCTCTATACAGTTAAGTTATGGTTCTTGGTCTAGACCTACCATAGTTTCTTGAGTCTACTTTAAGGAGTTATGGATTATTTTTCTTTTTTCACTGTATGGGTTTTTTTGCTATCTATCAGGCTTGTTGGCAGCTCTTTTTGAGTGTAGAATAAAATTATATAAGTACTCTCCTCATCTGGAGGATCATTCAATTTCCTCAAAAAATTACAAAAAATACTTCATAGGAGTTACAATGGTGCTCGAACAAACACGACATATGGATAAAATAAAAAATACATCATAGTTTAATTTGTAGTTGTACATGTTAAGTTTAATTAGAAGTAAGTAAAACTAAATAAAAAGAAGCAATGTGTAATAGTGAAAGTTTATTTATATGTACAGAGCTATAGTAAATAAATGCATTACACGGATTCACTCATACAGGAAGGTGTAATACAGATTTAAATCATTACTGGCATATATATGGTAAAGTAAATGTAGGAAAGTAAAGCACATGATGAAAAAAGACACAACTGAGAAAATTTTATCTTTATTAGTTACTTTTCTTTTATATACAACTAAGAGCTATTCCCATACAAAATAGTGGACAAAACGTAAAAAGGCTAAATCATAAGAAGCTAAACAGATCACTTTATAGGTTGTCGCTTCAGAGTGAATTTCTTCTGATGTTTCCTTGGAGTGTCTCCTTCCTTTAAAGGAGTATCTTCTTCTAGGAGGGAAGGCACCAAAGTAGGTATTATATGTTTCTTTCTCTTCCTTCTTCCTTTTCTCTAGGAACTATGAGATCTTTAGCAGCAGGGAGGCATAGAATTTTTGGCAGAAGATGGAGGAGTGATTGACTTCTAGGCAAAGATTTGTCTAGTTTTTCATTTTTCATCTCAACCAGTTTAACCTCTTGAGTGGTAAAAGACTTTAAAGTGACAGGTTCTTTCCCGACAGCATGACAAGTGGTGATCTCTCCTTTCTTCTCAAGTTGATAATAGGATCATTCCTATCCTAAAGCGCACTAATCCATTTAGCATTTGGTCTAAGTCTGGATCCAATAACAACTTCAGTGGTCAGGGCGATTGGTAAATGGTTCACTGGTGGAGCTTGAAGAGGAAACTAAAGCTTTTAAGAGAGACAATTGAAGCTTTTAAAGAAAAGATGAACATGTCAGAATACCTTTTATTGAATATGGGTCAACACCAATAGGGGTATCTTTTTTCGGTGCTAGACTGTCCTTCTTGGTTATGCACATCCCAACTAAGCATGATAGTTGGAATTTGAGAGGAGAAGTAGATAGAAGTGCATGCATATATGGTTTAGTAATAATTGAGAAGGAGGTCATGAAAGGTTGAGGAGGCAACATGAGAATATCGACGACTACAAAGCTAGTCGTCGAAGTAGTGAATTAAGCTAGAGTGGAATCGACATAGATTTGGTTTATAAAAGCTTTTACTAACTCCTTGGATTAAAGGTGGGTAGGGATTCCCACTACTACATGCTTTTCATCTTCCTTTGCCTTAAGCTTGCAATCTATCTCTAGAGCTTCCACGTCTTCAGGGTCAACGAATTCCTTTGTAACATCATACTTCATAGGTTTATTATGGATATCTACTAGGATGCTAGGTTAGTATTTTCCAAGCCACTAGAGGTTTTTCATCCTAATGAACATCTCATAAAAGCCGAATACCATGGAATCAAAATCATTAGTGGTGGCTTCTTTGTTAATATAGGCATAGAACAGTTTGATTTGAGCATCTATAAGAGTGGACTTGAGTTTTTCTCAACCTCAAATTCGAGCCTGAGGAATTTTTTGGGCTTCTCTTCAGTTAGCTTGAGCTCTAGTACTTTAGACAGCTTAGTAGTGGATTTTGCAACACCATACTTGATTTGTTCAATCTCTTTAACAAGGTTGTCATTTTGAGCATGATCCTACTCGAGATGTTTCTCCATCACTTCAATTTTGACATTAGCTTCCAGGACTTCCATGTTAATGGTTTCCCCTTCATCGACCTAACTATTTGCCTCCTCTTTTATGATTTTCTTTAGATATGTTACCTCTGTTTCCAGGTTGACAATTAGGTGTTCATTCTCTTTAATTTGACCCTCCTTTTCAATGAGAAGGGTTCCATTAATTTGTTGATTTAACCAAGGTATTTCTCCATACTTCATAATGACTCGCAGTAGTCTTTTAGCAAGTTGATAGCTACATGAGTGCTCTGTACTATATCCTCATGGTGTCCAAGTTGTAAGAAATATCAAGGCAAGTGAGATATAAGTTTGGATATTTAAGTGATCTAGTGGACGCAGTAGACGCGGTAGAGCCTGGACCGACTAGAATCGAAATAGCAATGGCGGCCCCATTGCCATGGTACTTGGGACACTTAAAAGAAGTGGAAGCGAAGGGGGATTGTAGAGGAAGATCAATTTGGAAACTAAGATGCTTGAACATGAGATGTTGTAAAATCCTATTGCGTAAGAAGAAGATGCAAGAGCAATGGAAGAAATAAGAAAGTGGAAAAATGTGATAAGTATAATAAGTACTTATAAAAATATCAATAGGTACTGATTCATGATGGATTGAAATCGATCCATAAAATGGAGGAAAATTTGTTAAAATAAAATAAAATCTTTCATCTGCAACCAAGATGGTTCTCAGTCATGAATGAAACACAAAGATTTACGAACATCGACTTATATATGGATCGATGAAATCTTTGCCGGGAAGGACAAATTTTCTAGTCTTTAAAACTATGGAATTTAAATATACCAAAGAGACATGACTCAATGACTATGCAATAATTAAGTGTTTTGAAAAGAAGATGGTCCATGGAAATGGTCCAAGTAATGGAAGCATCTCTTTAGTATAGGATTTGGTAACTTGGTTTTGGTCAATACATGATTTGTATTAATAGAAGCGTGCTTTAGGTGGCAAGAGTTATCCATGTTTTCTCATAAGCAGCAATTTGATGATATTGAACTTCAAAATGATGGAGAGATGAGTGCTAGATGAAAAACAGTCGAGTATGAAGCATAGAAAGATGAACAAAAGAGGAAATTTGGTTAAGTCTAGGGACTGGTACTGATTCATGGATGGATCGGTACTGATCCAACAAATGTCATCTAAGCTCATTATTCTCAGTGAAATTGTTGAAGAACATTGATAAGAAGCATCATGGAAGGACAACATATGAAGTATCAAACATATCTTAGCAAAACAGCTGAAAAGCATCAAACTCCATGGATCAGTACCGATCCATAGATGGATCTTTATCGATTCATAGATTTGGTCATATTTGACATGTTCTTCCTCCCGAATCTTTGGATTTTGATCTCAGGTGTATTCTCATGGACTAACAATGATTATCGATGACTTTAAGGCTCAATAACGACCTATTACACGTATAAATATGAGTCTTCATGAAACACAAAGGGGATTTTGGCAATTTCTTGTTTCATATCTAAGGGAAGTTACATGTATTAAAAAGTTTAAGTTCAAAACAATATTAATATGATAATTAATTAACTTTAAAACGTTATTAATACAATGTTCAATATGGTAGTTATAGTTAATTTACCAATAAATATAATTAAATAACTTAAATCAATATAATTATATATTTTAATTAAAAATTACAGTATAGTTAAATCACTTTAAATAAAGAATTAAAATATAATTAATTTTTTTTAAAACAATAATTAAATAACTTTAAAATGATAATTAAATATTCTTAAATAACTTTAAGAAATAACTTTTAAGAATCATATTAATAAAATAATTAATTTTAAATCATTATTAAAAATAAGTATTAATTATCTTTAAAACATTATTAATAAATAGTTATTACCTTTTAAATCTTATTACTAAATAATAATAATTCTTAAAATAGCATTCAAACAAATAATTAACATTCCAAATTTGAAAGAGACTTAACGATTACAATGGTACTTTAACAAGGTAACATACAATTCAATATAACTTTCCAAGTTAATAGCTGATATTTACATAATTAACGATTTTTGTAAACAAATTCAACACTTAACCATCATTGGTTAACATATCACTTATTCAAAATGTCAAATCAATTAACGATATATAATCAGATCCAAATCTATAAAATAGCAGAAAGTGGATTTATTCTGCTAATTAAATGTTAAATTAATTTAATTAGCGGAATAGTGATTTATTCCACTAAATAGGTGTCCAAATTATTCTCTTCAATTTACTTTAACACTACGATGTTTATTTGGTCAAATAGATAACACCATGAAGTAAAATTAATTTAACTAAGTTATTGTCCAAATTAACGTAATTATTATCAAACAGTATTAATTTATCACTAAATTATGCTACACCAAAATGGACAACAACTTATGTCAATGCGTTATGCTTGTCAACACGAGCCTAATGAAAAAATCCGTGAGTTAAACGGATTTAATACGAATGAGATATCATCATTTCAATTCCAACATATTTATTTATAAAATTATTAATTTTTGAAACAAAAGATTCTCACCTTCTTTATTTCGACCCAAGGCCTATCTACAAAAATCCACCCAAATCCAAGCTTCATCTTCCCCAAACTCACATTCCCCTTCTAGTAACCAACTTCCATGCATATTCGTGCACTTGCACGACCTCCTTGATGACCAAAGTCGCCCCTTCCATTACCAACAAATCCAACTCGCCATCTCGTCATGTCACCACCCATCACCAAGCCTCCGGCTGGCTCCTACCATTTCCATTCCCTGCTATATATCAAACACGACAACCTATCAACCTTATCCCCTTCACGGCCAATGCTACGCTTGACTATCGCCGTCGTCGCTACTTCCATCACGATCCCCATCGCATGTGCCTCCTCCACGCCCACCGCGACTAAGTTCGGTCACTTCCATCGCCGTTAGTTTATGAAAACCCATGCCCCTTCATTAAATTGCCATTTAACCCTAATTGAGATATTCACGACATTCTAAAGCTCTAATAAAAAAGCGGCCATGGTCATCACCTTCATCTCACATCAAGGTTGCTCCAGCCATCGTCACCACCCCAATAGCCGCCTGAATCACCGAAAATTAATTTTTGAATGAATTTCATTCATCTCCTCCTCCATAATGAACCGAACCACTAAAATTCAGGCAAACAATTCTAAAAATCCTCAATCTTCGCTATGAACCGTATATACCTTCCGTTCTTCAATCCGTGATCGTCGAAAACAATCGTTTTCTCGACCACTTACTGTTATTTACACATATCTCTTAAATTACTTGACGAAAACCCATGAAACTATTTTTAGAAAAGACTAGACTCGAATACGAACAACTTTTATGTTTACAACATTAGCTAGATATCTTAGGATTTGGGAGTATTTATTTTTAAATGAGAGGAGTTTGGGTTTCCTTTGTTTTTAGAAAGTTGCAAAATGGAAGAGAAGATGAAATGAAAGAGAAGATGCCTGCTCATATATATATATGTAACCCATAAGTAATAATTTATATACCAAGAATCGCTATCAAGTCCAAATCAATAGGAACATGGGTGGATAAAGGCAGCTGGTAGGATGGAAGGAGAGAGAAGGGCGGCAGCAGTTTTGAAAATATTATATGTGATGTTTACACATACAGCGTATGTTTGTTGTTTGAGTTTTGAATAGATTTCGTTACCCTGCCAGACAATCCCGGTTTCGTGTATGAGCCACGAACGGAAGAAAATAAAATACGGTCGTATATAGAAATATGACGCGATCAATACACAATAATAAATAAACAAGTTAACTTATCCTATTAAATTCCAAAAATATAGACGTTTGATGTAAAAAGCATCAAACAAAGATTTTATTATTTTTCCAAATTAAAATTTATGGAAAAATTATATAAATTAAATTAAAAACACGTTATAAGAAATTGGAAAATTATTTGAAACATAGGTTTTTATTACATTTTGAAAACCTCAATCAAATATTTAAAACTAATTAAATATTCCAAAAATCAAAGTGATAAGATTCCGGGTCGTTACACTCTCCCTTTTTAAAAAGAGTTTCGCCCCCGAAATTTCATCGAATGAACACCCAGTACTATTCATAAATTCGCATGATGTTCATAGATCATTCATATACAAAATCTGATTCGATCACCAATCAAATACATAACTTTACTTCCAAACTAGTATTACTCATCCGACTTTCTAGTGCAGACTCTGATTAGGCTTCTTAATTAGAAACCTATATTTTCCTTACATAGTCGTAAACTATGATAGCAAAATTTTGGTTCTATATTAAGAACCCTCACCAAGTGTTCGCCATCAAAATCGAGTGATAGATCCTTATTCGGAACGGTGTGAAACACCTCAGGTCATGTACTCGAATCTTGGATCGAGAACTATATCAGAAAGGGAAATGATCAACGTACAACCTACGTACTTATCTAAAGGTTTTTACCAACCCAATTAGTTTTAACTCTTCCAAAAACTATTATGAAAATATTTCACAAAATTCCAATTTAGGTTCAACGTTTTAAAATGACACAACTTTATTTATGAAACCCTTTCATAAAATCACTTTACTTTATTAACTTGTATAATATTCTCCTACATCCTAAGAGTATATACAAAACATCTAATTATTTTTATTCTATTCACTTTTAACTATTCAGATAGATGCCCATAATAATTTGGGTCTTAAAACCGAGTCGACCAATATAACTTCTTTACTCATTTGGTTTGGTAAGTAGCTAAGAAGAGTATGATGCTGGTATCCAAACACCATAATACAATCTACTTTTTTTAGCCATTCAGAGGTAAAAATGTTTATTAGCCGGCCCAATAACATCAAATAATTTTTAACTTCCTAGTTGTTAAAATCAAAAGGCATGGATTAATAAAACAAAGTTTATTAAACCTTCTTAATAAATTCAGCTTAGTTAAAACCTTTAACCCATTTTAAATCAAAATACCTTTATATTTTGGAAACATAAGAGTCAAATACCTGGATATTTATTTCAAAAAAACTTTTGAAATGATACTATATATATTTTTATCCATAACAAATATATATATGTATGTATGTATGTATAGCCCGAGTAACCCTAAAATGAAACCAAGGAACTGGGTACTACCAAACAGTATTATATATTCTCTTACCAAGAATGTTAATACTTAAGAGAAAAGTCTACCATCCAAATACATCCTCTGCCCATTTTTAGTTATTTTCGAGCCACTTGAACTAGTTAATTTAAAAACACATTTTCTTTCCAAATCCCTTTCTGAAACAATACCATATATATATATATATTTCCAGCTAAATAATTTCAACGAAATATCTAATTCTAATTTGCTTTAGATTCGTTCGGATTTGAACTCGCTCCGACCATATAATGACAAAGATAATAATTTACTATGTGCATTATACCATTCGCCTAGACGAACATCTCATTGTCACTTAGAAGATTATTCCGATCATCAAAAAACAAATCGGGACTCATTTCCCTCGAACCACCAAAGAGAACACATCATTCTATAAAATTTTCTCTTCAAGATATTTATACTTAAAAATAATTTTAAATAACCATTTCTACTATTTCCAAAATAATTTGAAATAATAAGGTACATATTTACTTAAAAATAAATCCCATTTTGAATTGTTTCTTTTCCTAAATACCATTCTAAATTTTTCCAAAACCTTGCCAAACAAGATTTTTCTCCAATATCACCAGGATTTAAGTTTTCAAATTCTTTTTATTTACAAAACTCATTTTTATAAATCATTTTTTATAAAATCATCTTCTTATATTTAGTTCAGAAATAATCTAGTTTCATTCTAAAAAATCAATCTTTATATAAAATCATTTCTAAAATATTATTTCAAGATATTCTAACTTTCTTTTAATAAACACCACTTATCAAAACTTAATTTTAGCCCAATGTTAACATCAAACGCATTATAGTCAAATTGTAAAACTTAATTCACAAGGTGTTCATTTCAATATTCATACAATTCCTATCTACCCAACTTATGTTATGAAAAGGACGATTTCAGATAGATCAACAAACAATAGTCAATGCTCAGAACTAGGCGAGCATGACCAATAAAATTCTAGATGATCATGATAAAATATTATCCTTTCCTAACAAACAAGCACAACCAAGAATAACTATATTAAATTTTTGAAAATTTATCCTTTATATACATAAAATATATTCCTAAGTAAAATTTTTCAACTACCCATTTTAAAAACAATATGTGGTGGTTTGGCCTTGTTCAAGTGTTTAGAAATCGCTATCGATAACGTGGGCCATACGCATCGACTAAAATTCATACACTACTCAACAGATCAAACAACACAATATAAAACATTTTTACGGAAATAACAAATATGCTCTCTTATATATACTCTCAAACTTATTCTGGGATGTTACTAATCCCATCTCTAATGAGTTACTCATTCGAAGGCATTACTAACCCAATCTCTAATGAGTTTACCCCACCAAAGCCTAGGTGTTCACTAAACCTAAGCTCTGATACCACATGTAAAGACCTTCCTTTTCGACCTTTAGAAATCGACACTAATACATCCATGGTATTCACGTGCCGAATATCCAAGTGCTGGAAAGACTGATTGTTGGGATGAAAGAAATAGAAGATAGAACAGAATCTCATATCCTGATGAGAAAATATATAATATATACAAGATCTTTGTAAAATAAAACATCTTTATTATACACAATCATCAGAGTACACTATTCTATTTCCAACTTGGACAATTATAACTCCTGTCCTTACAATTCCAGATAAATACAGACAAAATCAAGAACAACAAAAATAGCGGAAGAATATAAGATACGTGAATACGTTTTGGAGAATCCCGCTCGTCTCTTGAAAGCTCCAAAGCATCCAACTAAATCTAGAAAATATGCTCGGGCTGACCCGAGCATTATATAAAACATCGCCCGGGTCAGTCTGGTAAAACCAGCGTGAGAAACTAAAATCACAAGGAACTTTATTTATTATAACTTGTAAAATCCTTTAAAATCAAAGGTATCTCGTAAGACCACGCCATACATAAACACAGATGAGTTTTTACCTTACGATAACCAAAACACTTATACCAGAAAATCCAATGATATTATAATAACGTCTAAGGGTGAAAATAATAATAATAATCAAGTAGCTGTGATGCTTGTGAGTGTACATCACAACAGTAATAGGTATATAATCAAAAACCGCTAAGGCATGTTCATTGATTGTGTATGATTCCACGGAGGTGCCCTTAGCACTTTGAGAACGGTCCTTCTGCAGAAGGATCAGAGATATCCTTCCGAAGCAGCATACATTCCTAGTGATGTGCTATAGGAAAACATATCTGATCTCGCTAAGACCGAATGCATTGCTCCATGCAAGCATAACAATTGTAGGTAATTCTAGGTGGAGACGACTGCACCCTATGGGTTTGCCAACCCTACTGACTATGCCTCATATCTATGCTTTTAGTCATTACCGTCGATGAGGCTACGTCCGGCATTCCAGCTCACGCACCACCATCAAAATAGATCATGGAATCCCACATGGATTCTCATACCTCAACGGGTCTTGGAATCATGCATGGATTCCAATATCCAAAATAGATCTCGAAACCACACATGGATTCCCATACCCCAATTGGTCTTGGAATCACACATGGATTCAAACATCTTAATATATCACGAAAATCCTCCATAGAACCGTATATGGTTTTTGGAGTGGTTACGGTACGAGTCACCTCTTACAAGTACACTCCCCGGCTTACTGGCAGACCAAAAAACCAACCTTCGATTCTTCAGAATGCTCAATACCGGTTCTTTAGGAAATAATCAAACAATACATAAGAGCAGGGATCACCCCCTACTTGTTTAAGTGGACGGATCTCCTCATCCTTTGTCTTAAAAGAACGAAACGAGTTTATACGTACAGTATAGCACCACCGATGGTAACTGTATCATATAATTCCCATGTTTCCCTTAGATATTTCCAGAGTTAAAATCCTTCGGTATTATGTAGGGATATTTCTGTACAACCAAAATTAAGAAGGATTACATATTTAGGCCAAGATTTGATAGTTGGTTATTTAACTATCAAATAAACAACATTCAAAACAGAGATTACATTTCCCATAGAAACCACTAAGCCTCTTCAAATTAATCTTTCATTAATCAAATCACTTTCCAAATATTTATCAAAATATTCATATACTTATCTCACCAGGATAAGTATATGCACAAACCTTTTTGCTTTGGAAAACCTTTTTCACATACTTATAAATGTTATAAGTATTATTTACAAAACATTTAAGAAATATTTCTTATTTCAAAATAATATTCAATGGATCAAAAACAAATGTCATTTCAAATAGAGACAACGATAACCCAAAACACCCTTCCCTTTTTAAATCTCTTTATTTTATAAATATCTCCTTTATACATCTCTGAACCCCTTTACAAAACTTCTTTTATAAATCACTAAGTTATTTTATAAACCCTTTTTATAAATCTCTAAAACTATATATAAAACTCCTTTATAAATATCCCAAATCATTTATAAAACTCTTTTATAAATATCCAAAATCATTTATAAAACTCTTTCCGAAATTCGACATCTCTTTCCAATTTATAAAACTTCTTTTATAAATTTTCCTTATTCTAAAACAAAACTTCTTTAATAAACTTTTTAAGTCAGTACAGTTCCATTGATAATCAATAAATTATTTAAATAAATTTAAATAATAAATTATTATTTAACACCCTTCTATGTAATTATCTTTAAACCTCACTTAAAATGATAACTTTAGAATCTCATTAACAACATACTAAATTAATTATAAGCACTATTATTGTATTAATAAGTTAACTTCAAAACAATATTAATATGATAATCAATTAACTTTAAAACTTTATTAATACAATAATCAATATGATAGTTAATTTACCAATAAATATAATTAAATAACTTAAATCAATATAATTATAAATTTTAATTAAAAATTACAGTATAGTTAAACAACTTTAAATAAAGAATTAAAACATAATTAAAAACATTTTTAAAACAATACTTAAATAACTTTAAAATGATAATTAAATATTCTAAAATAACTTTAAGAAATAACTTTTAAGAATCATATTAATAAAATAATTAACTTTAAATCATTATTAAAAAAAATTATTAATTATCTTTAAAACATTATTAACAAATAGTTATTACCTTTTAAATTCTTATTATTAAATAATAATTATTCTTAAAATAACATTCAAACCAATAATTAACTTTTCAAATTTGAAAGAGGCTTAATGATCATAATGGTACTTAAACAAGCTACCATATCATTCAATTTAACTTTCCAAGTTAATAATTGATATTTACATAATCAACAACTTTGTAAACAAATTCAACACTTAACCATCATTGGTTAACATATCACTTATTCAAAATGGCATACAATTAACGATATATAATCAGATGTCCAAATCTATAAAATAGCAGAACAGGAATTTATTCTGCTAATTAAATGTCAAATTAATTTAATTAGTGGAATTGCGATTTATTCTACTAAATAGGTGTCCAAATTACTATATTCAATTTACTTTAACACTATGGTGTTTATTTGGTAAAATAGATAACACCATGAAGAATTAATTTAACTACGTTATTATCCAAATTAACGTAATTATTATCAGGCAGTATTAATTTATCATTAAATTATTCTACACCAAAACGAACAACAACTTATATCAATGCGTTATGCTCATCAACACGAGCCTAAGCAAAAATCTGCAAGTTAAACGAATTTAATATGAGTGAGATATCATCATTTCAATTCCAACATATTTATTTATTAAATTATTAATTTTTGAAACAAAAGATTCTCACCTTCTTTATTTCGGCCCAAGGCCTATCTACAAAAATCAACCCGCATCTAAGCTTCATCTTCCCCAAACTCACATTCACCTTCCAGTAACCCACTTTTGTGCATATCCGTGCACATGCACGCCCTCCTCGATGATCAACGTCGCCCCTTTTCCATTACCAACAAATCCAACTCCTCCATCTCGTCACTTCACCATCGATCACCAAGCCTCTGGCTGCCTCCTACCATTTCCGACCCCTGCTACATATCGAATTCGACAACCCATCAACCTTATCTCCTGCACTGCCAATGCCACTCTTGACTATCGCCATCGCCGCTAATTCCCTCACGATCCCCATCGCATGCGCCTCCACCACGCCCACCGCGACCAAGTCCAGTCACCCCCATCGCCGCCAGTTTATGAAAACCTGTGCCCCTTCGTTAAATTGCCATTTAACACAAATCGAGCTATTCATGGCAATCCAAAGCACTAATCAAAAATCGGTCACGGTCATTACCTCCATCTCACTTCAAGGTTGCTCCAGCCATCGTCGCCACCACCATAGCTGCCTGAAATGCTGGAAATTAATTTTTGAACGAGTTCCGTTCATCTTCTCCTCCATGACGAACCGAACCGCTAAAAATCACATGAACAATTCTAAAAATTTCCAATCTTTGTTATGAACTCACCTGTACCTTCCGTTCGTCAATCTGTGATCGTTGAGAACGATCGTTTTCTCGACCACTTATTGTTATTTATGCATATCTATCAAATTACTTGACGAAAACCCATGAGACTATTTGTAGAAAAGACTAGACTCAAATACGAACAACTTTTATGTTTAAAACATTGGCTAGATATCTATGGATTGGGGAGTATTGATTTTTGAATGAGGGGAGTTTGAGTTTTCTTTGTTTTCAGGAAGTTGCAAAATGGAAGAGAAGATGCCTACTTGCGTGTGTGTGTGTAACCCATAAGTGATAATTTCTAGACCAAGAGCCACCATCAAGTCCAAATCAAGGGGAACATGGATGGACAAAGGCGGCTGGTAGGGTGGAAGGGAAGACAAGAGTGGTGGCAGTTTGAAAATATTATATGTGCTGTGTACACATACAGTGTATGTTTATGGTTTGAGTTTTGAATAGATTTCGTTACCCCGCCAAACAATCTCGAATCCACGTATGAGCCGTGAATGATAGAAAATAAAATACGATCACGTACAGAAATATGATGTGATCAATACATAATAATAAAATAGACAAGTTAACTTATCCTATTAAATTCCAAAAATGCCGGCGTTTGACGTAAAAAGCGTCAAACAAAGATTTTATTATTTTTTCCAAATTAAAAATTATGGAAAAATTCTATAAATTAACTCAAAAACACGTCATCAAAAATCAAACAATTATTTGAAACATAAATTTTATTATATTTTAAAAACCTCAATCGAAAATTTAAAACTAATTAAATATTCCAAAAATCAAAGTGATATTCCGGGTTGTTACCGGAAGTTCAGGCAAATATTTGCTAGGAATATTTGCCCAGCAAATATTTACTTGACATATTCAGGCAAATATTTGTTGGAGGGCAAATATTTTTTCCGTAATTATTTTAAAAAAAATTCGTCGAAATATATCATATATATAGATCTTAATAGAAAGATAATAAAATTTGTAATTTAATGATGAAAACGAAATTGAAACTCAATAAATCAATTGAAAGATACCACGTTTTGAATATTGCAAATATTTATGTAATTATGATGTCCAATTATAAAGATCCAGCGGTGACTGTGCTAATTAATTCCTGAGACGTAATTTGTGTTTCAAAGTGTAGAGATGGATGTGGGCGTAATAAAGTTTGAAAATAAGGATGTAATCCTAATTTCCAATTTTTGTAATGTGTTGAAATATATATAATTTATTAAGAAAAACAATCCATGCTTATACTAATTATAGTGATTGATATATAGTTTAATCAAAAAAAGGGTAAATAATAGTTGAGTAATGGAAAATTTAGCGCTACCGCATGTGTATGATCTCAGCATTGGATTCTCATCCATGAATTAGGACTCTCTGGTTTAAATTCGCAATGGGCCCTGCATTTTTAAACCATAGTTTGTCTATATAAACGTGTAACGTATTCTTTCTTTACTTCTTATTGACTACCCTTATCAACCTAATTCCTTCATTGAAATCGCAATGGAAGAGGCGCAAGGTATGACTTTTGCACTTTGCTTCTTTTCAATAGTCATGGATCTTCATTATTTTCAGAAACCGTTTTCTTTTCATGTTAGTGTTGTTTTTTCATACCATTTTAGAGTTTTGCTTAGATCTATTAATTTTGCTGTGCTATTTTTGGGCATACGGGTTTCTTGTTATTTGCTAGGTATCGATACAAAATATAACACCTTGTCGATTTGGATCCATTGTATTTCATGCAATCCGTTTATTATTGCATGCTGAAAGTGGATAGATAGTTACTTGATCAGGAATTCACGGTTTTAACGTTTCACCGTGCTTTCGAAGTTTGATCGACTTACTCTTCGTTGATTTGAACTTTGACTACTGTTTTGAAAACACCAGTTCTTAATGTCAACCAACTCTCGGTAAAAGTACATCCGTGGAGGCACAAAAGCTTAATTATTTAAGGACCAAACATTTATGGTTGGGATTTGGAATTTACTGCTGAATTGCCCGTATTTAAATAGGTTGAAACTTGGGTATTTTATGTGGAGTTTGTGCCTTTTCTACCTCATTTATAATTTAGCTACAAAACATATTTATATTCACACTTGTCAATCTCGTGTCTCCGTTCTTACTAGAAACCTTATTCTGCTTTGGATGTCAATATGAGATTGTAGACGATTTGTTCTGTGCAAGGTGGATCCAATATTTGATAGGGGAATGGACGGCATTGTTAAAAAATGGGGTCAAAAGAAGTAGCTGCTTTATTTGTTGCTACTACTAAAGTGGCAATTATTTTCTGCTGATCCTTTTTTCATTTATACTCGAAAGTCCATGCTGCTTTTCGTGAATATAAAACGGGTCCATATTTTTGAGGTCGTGTTTACTTCCTTATGAAATCATGTTCAAATTTATATCATGTTATTCAATTTTTGTGGTATTATTTGGGAGCAAATCACCTGGACCCAAACATTGGTGTCCCGGTGTATCCAGCCACACAATGCAAGACACGTAAGCATTTATTTTGCAAATAAGTTCTCGAACAAAAAATAGATTGGACTTTTTGCAAAATTTGCATTGATTAGGCGAGCACACCAGAACATCAAGCTTTGGGTTCAGATGATTTTCTACCATATAACTCTGCTTTGCACTGTTTATAATGCACGTGATTGACATGCGGGTGATTCCCACAGATACTTTTAACATGTGGGTGATTCCCACAAGTATAAAGAAAAGAAAAAAAATTCAACCTGTGGGCTCTTTTCACTTTCATAAAAACCAATGAAAACTTAGGTGTATGAAAATGAGGCAATTTATTTATGCTAAAAGAAGTTTACATATGTATAAAAACAGTTGAATAAAGTAAAATTCTCTGCTGTCATAACTAAGTCTAAAACTGCCCCGAGAAAACTTTGTAATGGACTAATATCTAAACAATATTTCTCTTTCGTTTTTAAAAGTTTTCTCTTTACAGTCCTCTAACCTTCAAAAACTCAAATTTTCTTCTTCAAATCTGTTGACCTTCAAAAACTCAAATTTTCTTCTTCAAATCTGTTGACCTTCAAAAACTCAATTTTTCTTCTTCAAATCTGTTGTTTTCACATTTTATGGGTTTATGGACCTGGGTTCGCTGTGGGCTATAACCCAGCTTAGCCCACCCTTGGTCTCTTGGATCTGCCATTGGATGTGCGTTTGTTTTCAAGACAGTTCAGACTGTTTGCTTAATTTGTAGGGCTTCAATATCTTTTAGAGCATCATTTTGAGTCTTTTAATATTGAAAACAGTGATATTGTTAGAGAATTTGGGCTGAAAGTCTAAAGCATATGTGGTGATTTTTCAAAATGAAAACCGTCTTGCTGAACTACCTTTATATTCTGCTGATGCACCGGTTGGTCTAATAATTTATATTTATATCATAATGAAAGCGATATCAATCGTTGGTTGGTGAAATAGTTCTGGTAAATTGTGTATTGTATTGAGTCTGTATATTTGTGACTTCTTGAGTGAAGTTTAGAAGCTTGTATAATTTACCTATCATTTTACTACTAAATAAATAAATAATAAAAAAAGATCTCGTTTATCATTTAAGTGGACCATGGAATATGGTTACTTCAGCATTTTCTCTTTCTTATATCGATTGAGTTGAAGAATTTGATTTGAAGACTTCATGTTTTTGTTCTTATTGAGAAGACGAAACCTTCAGAAATGAAACAAGAAATTTGATGTTGGACATTTGTTTGCGTGGAACCTTTTCTTTTTTTGTTTGTTCACAACTTGACATAGAATTCTTAAAATAAAAAATTTGATGCTGAACATCCATCTGTGTACCTTATCCTTTTCGTTTTCTTTTGTTCACAACTTGACATAGAATTTAAGAATACGGGCCGTGAAACTTTGTCTTTGCATAATTCGTGTGTTATACAATTATGGTTTCATTGTTCCACTGCTTGTTATTTTATGATTATGTTAATTGTCGTCTGGTAGAAAGTACCATTTCCTTTCCATGATGATAAACTTGCAAGAAGTTTGGATAAAATCTATTACTGTTAGGCTGCTATCTATTATTCATAATTAATTAGAAATGTTACCTACAGTTCATCCTGCACCCCAACTTTGTATTTTCCTCCTAAAGAAATTTGAGTAAAACTAGACTGTGGAGTACAAAAGAAATGCAGATTATTTTTCAATATTTATTTTCTAGTGGATTATTTTCCTGGTTATGACAAAAGAAATAACAATGTTGGAATAACACTATTAACTTGGAACTTATGATGGTAAAGAATTAAGCTAGCAGTTTTCAGCGTTCAAACATTTGTATTCAGTCTTTGAGCTAATGCAAGCTTAATTTACTATGGAATCGATGTCAAATTTCAATCTGTTTGCTTCATTACTGGACTTGAACCTTTCACTTTTATTCATGGATTTGACTTTTATTCATTCAGTTGTGGAGACCAAAGACGGGACCATCTCTGTTGCTTCTGCGTTTCCTGGACATCATGATGGTATAACTGCACTACCAGTGTTGCATAATTTGTATTTTAGTCCATAATAATGGTGTCAACATTAGTTACCTAATTTTAATACACTTGTGTTCATAGACATTCAAGATAGAGATTACAAATATTTATCAAAAGCAATAGACGAAGCCTACAATGGGGTAGACTGCAGCGATGGAGGTCCATTTGGTGCAGTGATTGTTCATAATGATGAAGTGATTGCTAGTTGTCATAACATGGTTACAAAGACCACAGATCCTACTGCTCATGCCGAGGTTACAGCAATTAGAGAGGTAATTAAACATACCTATAATTATTATGAAGATAAGTAGTCCTTTATTATTCATTCTCAAGTAAAAATATATTAAGATATAATATTGTCCATGAGTTTAAATCCGAATTGGGAAGTGAATTAAGACTTTATGCATGGTCATGGCAAATTTCAGAACATATGGAAGTAATCGAGGATATTACATTTCTATAGTTAATCTTCTACCCACAATTAGTTAATTTCTATAGTTAAATCTATGGAGCATAAGAAAGAAAGAGGGGTAATACAATTCTGTGCACAACATATAACTATTAGAAGATTAGCAGTATGTTACATGGCGTCACATGTGTGTAGGGCAAGGATAGGCTACTCATCATTTCTGCTGCACCTCTAATCCCAATTGAATTCAATCACATTCCAATTTAAGTAATATACTCTCTTTTTTGTCATCTCATTATATTATTTAGTTCGGAATGTGGATGAAATCAATGGGAATAAAGGTGTAGCCGATTCTTTTATACATACATACATAAATATGTATATATATATGTATGTATGTAATATGAGTTTGATATGTATATATATGTTATCCTTTTTAGTTTGTCAATCACACCAAATAAAACTTACATCAAGTACCATGTTGCTTCATGCTAAATGATATTATCATACTTGAAATACTGTATAAAAGCTTGTCTTCGAAACATGTATTATGCAATATGCAATTTTCTTTGAACCTTATCTTCTTGTTTACTCGTAAGAATCCCATATTACAAAAAAATAATAAGTATATGTATAAATTGGTACAGGCTTGCAAAAAGCTAGGGAAAATAGAGCTATCTGATTGTGAAATCTATGCATCCTGTGAACCATGCCCAATGTGTTTTGGCGCAATTCATCTTTCTCGAATCAAGGTACCCTCATTTATCCATTTCTTGCTCCTTCGTAGTAACCCTTTATGAATGTCCTTCACTTGTATCGATGTATGTGAATTGCTTTTTTATTGTAATGATTCAGAGACTGGTATATGGAGCTCAAGCAGAAGCTGCAATAGCAATTGGATTCGATGATTTCATAGCTGATGCGTTGAGAGGCACTGGAGTTTACCAGAAATCCAATATGGAAATTAAACGAGCTGATGGAAACGGTGCCATCAGAGCTGAACAAATATTTGAAAAGACAAAGGAGAAGTTTAGAATGTACTAAGCTTTGAAAGTGTCCACAGAACAATGACGATGACGATGAAAAGGATAGCGAAATCATCCTGAATAATACTTTAACATTTATCATTTATATTTCATGTAGACAGCTACTCAAATTGTACTATTATATATTTCGTCGCACTCTGTACAATTGTCATTCTGCATTCAACATTATTCATTCCAAAGTTAAATTTATTCTTATTTCTTGCTTTTCTTCTTGTTGCTACACCGTAACAACTGCCTAAATTTTTTCTTTTTTTTTGGATATAGATTAGTGATCCTCCTCAGAAGAGTAGATTTTTATTCTACATTAGAAAATAAAACTGTCAACAAGTTGACAAATAGTAATACTCATCCCATACAATGTGATAAAATAATAAAGAAACTTCAATTCTAAAGAACTAAGGTTCATAATAAAATAATACAAACACTATAATCCATTAAATAAGATGAATGATCATACTCTCAAAATCAATCGAATCCATCTGGTCCGCCGAGCATATCTGAAGTTGTCATTAATAAAGGTGTTCAAGGAAGCTAAATTTGGTTCTTCCTTTTTTTTCTATTATTGATAATAAATATCATAAGTTTTGAGATAATGTTATATTCAAAATTGCAATATTTTAAAATCTAACTAATTTCCTAAATTTGTTGTCGGATTCATTGACATACATGTCAATTAAAAAGGTATTTAAAGACCTATTGTTATTTCTATTTTTAAATACTACATTTTTCTTAACTAAATTAATACGGGACTTAACTTTTTTAAGACATTCATTGAAACTAATATAATTATCTTTATCATAACTAGGGTTGGAAATCCAATTAACACAAAACAAAGCAATTGTGTATATTAAATTGTCCGTTTGAGTGTTTATATTGTTAAAAACCGTTTGGTTCCTTTCAAACAAACAAAAATCAACATATTATAGTAAAAATAGTATCAATTACTAATCTTTGAAAACTATTACAATGAAACCTAAGCTTATTCCAAAATAGTTCACAACTAATATCATTGTTAATTATATTAAAGTAAAAAATATTAAGACAATTTATAATAATATAATTAGTGATATGACACTCAAAGTATAAATGCGAAATGTTTTCCATTCTCACGTTGCAGAATAAACATTTATTCTCAATAACTATATTTTTCCTTTTTAATAGTTCTATAGTATTTATTTTTCCATGTATAATTAACCACATATGTAATTTAGCTTTGGGTGGAGTATTACATTTCCAAATATATCTAAATATATTCATTTCATACTCGAAAAATTAATAAATTTATAAAAAGAGTGCCCTATACAGATCTTAGTAATATCTCAACGCCATATTTTAATGTTATTTTGATTATCAATGTTATACAATTCTAATTTAGCACAAAGTAAAGCAAACTTTAATAATGTATTTCCAGCCAAAGTACGATTAAAACTATATTCCTATGGAAAATTAAATTTTATCTATATATTTATGAAATCAACACATTTTTAAAATTATAAATTTCGTAAAGTTCATTAAATTCTACTTTAAGTGAAATTACCATATCCAACTATTATGTCAAAAAGATGTATTATTCCCCAAATTGACCACATTATAAATTCCTAATTTATAAATATCATAATTTTTTATTATTGATTTAAAAATGAGAGATATTATTTGTATTGTTAGAAGAAATATGTTGTATATTATAATTACCATTATACCATTGATTCGATATTAATTCTTTCCAAACTAAATTCTCCTTATTATTTTTAAATTTCCATATCCATTTTCCTAATAAAGAAGTGTTTAAATCATATAAAATTATAATACCTAACCCTCCCTTATCTTTAGATCTATATATTATTTCCCAATTAACCAAACATTTTGAACTATTATTATGGTTGGGTTATCACAACTCCATAAAAATTTCCTCCTAATTTTATCTATTTTGTCAATTATCCATTCTGAAAAGCGATAAAATGACACCTAGTAAATGGGTAGTGCTGACAAAATAGAGTTAATAAGGACTATCGTATCCGCCCTTGATAAAAATCTACCATTTGTTACTTATATATATATTTTTTGAAATGGTACTTAGATACAACATGTCATTGGGACAACAAATCACAAATCATGTATCAATAAATGTTCGAATCACACTACGCAAGTTTCGAACTTGTGACCTCTCGTACCAAAGTCAAATCACTTAACCACTGGGACAATGGTGCTTGCCAATTTTATCTATTATTATTATTAACGTTTTACAAATTAATGTACAAGCGACTTGATTTTCTATCTTACATATATCATTCAAAACTAACATGGAATTCTTATCAAAGTTTTTTTTGAAATGGTACTTAGATACAACATATCACAAATCACACTTTGTCAATAAATGTTTGAATCACGCTACGAAAGTTTCGAACTTGTGACCTCTCGCACCAAAGTCGAAGCACTTAACCACTGGGACAATGGTGCTTGTCAATTCTTATCAAAGTTAATCCTTAGTCCAGAGAGTAATCCAAAATTATATAATATAAACTTAAGTGCTATAATATGTCTAGGTGAGTGTGATGTGAAGAGCATGGTATCATCCACAAACTGTAGAACAAAAATGTCATTACTCGTAATTTCAATTCTAATATTATATAAAATCCCATTACTAGTGGTTACAAACTCTAGCAAAAACATCAGCCGCTAAATCAAACAAAAGAGGTGACAATGGATCACCACATTTCAATTGAATTTTATTTCTAACATACCACTAACCATAATACTTGGATTTCTAGTTTTAATTAAAGATATAATTCAGCCCATCCATCTAATATTGAAACTCCTGCCCAATAATAGATCCTTAAGAAAATCTCAATCAATTGAACCGAAGGCTTTTGCAAAATCAAGTTTTGAAAGTGCACTAGTGATATTATTTCTACAACAATGATAAATAAATTCTTGAACTACTACTCCATCTGTAATATTTCTACCTTTGATGAATGCAATTTGAGTAATATCAATTAATTCATTCATTTTAGTGTTTAACCTATTAGCTAAAACCTTAAAAATGATTTTGAAAGAATAATTTAATAGTGAAATAGGTCTGAAATCTTTTAACTTATATGCACCTATGTTCTTATGTAATAAGACTACACTAGCAAAATTAAACATACCTAATTGTAATGAACAATCATAAAATTCGTTAAAAATACTAATTAATTCATATTTTAAAACACACCAAAAAATTTCAAAAAATAATATAGGGAACCCATCAAGGCCAGTTTTGATTTATCAGTTGGTGTATCTTTTATAGCCTTTAGAATTTCCTCTTCCATAGATGGAGAATCAAGTCCATTTAATCAATCCTAGCATCATTAGGATATAAATCATCCTGATTAGCTCTAATTTTATGCTTATTTTTATCTCCAAAAATTTCTTCGTAATAATTAGCAAATGCCTCATTTTTTTATATCAAAGATCTCAACATTACTAATTAAATATTAATTAATGGTATTACTATGTGTTCAACAATTTGCTATCTTATGAAAGAAATTAGTATTCATATCACCCTCATCCATCCATTGAACCCTAGATCTTTGTTTCCACATTACTTCTTCCTGTGTTATAATTTTATTTAATTCGTCTTTTAAATTTGAAAGTACATTTTTTTGAAATGTTTAAATTCCTGAGTTCTTCAATTTTTTTCAACTTTAGAATCTCATTTAGTAATTTATCCTTTTTAATTCGAATATTACCAAAAACATCTTTGTTCCATTTCTTAAGAAAAAATCTTAGATCTCTAATTTTACATATAAATATTTAGATATATTTCGGAAAAATTTATAGTTATATTTACTTAGAGAAAACCATTTGTTTACAATTAATTCCGAAAAGTTATTTTCTAACAACCACATTTCAAATCCAAATATTTTATTTATATTATTTTGGCTATTACAGGATAAGATAATTGGACAATGATCCGAGTAAATACTCGAAAGCCCAACCACCTTACAAACATGATATTTATCTTTCACTTCATCGCTAATAAAAAATCTATCTAAAAGAGCCTTCGATGAGTCATCTCTTTTATTCGACTAAGTGTATCGTCTGTTGTTCAAATGTAGTTCAGTTAAATTACTATTAATAAAGAATTGATCAAATTCTTCTATAGCAGAAAAATCTCCTTCTCTAGGAGTTCGATCTCCTACAAATCTAGTGACATTAGAGTCCTCACCATCACACAAGGACCTGAAGTGAGTGATCTAAACTTTAGACACTCACTCCAAAGAACCCTATGATCTAATTTAGATTTGGTCTGTAAACATTAGAAACATTTAGAAATGAGCCATTAGCAGGATCAGAAAAAATTAAATGTATCGAATGAGATTTAACAATAGATTGTAAAAGTTTGACACAATTTTCTTTTCAACCCACCATCAATACTCCAGAGCTACCCCTAGCAGGGAGATGAACCCAATGACTAACATAAAGACCCACTGATGGAAAAGTCTTTATAATCACCAAGTGGAGTCCCTCTGTAGACTCTGCTAGGGAGAATGTCCTATCTATTCCAGTTTGGGCTAAGTTTTCGAATATTCCGTCTTCTCTTCAATCTTTAGAGGGCCTAGACTAGTTGGCATGTCATATTGAGGAACTTATCTGTTTTGACGAAAATACTGAGTATAGAGATAGGCTCGATTTTGCTAGGGCAATGATTAAGATTACTCCCATGCATCTTCTTCCTTCTCACCATTCTATTGCCCTTCCTGGGAATAGAGTTGGTCGGGTTGATATTGAGTACCAATGGTCTCCTCCTATCTGTACTTTCTGCCACTCTTTTGGACATACTTCTCCTGGTTGTAGCCATCGTACTGCTGTTGGTGAATCCATCTCCCTTCTCCCCAAAGCTCCCTTCTAGAAACCCCATCCTCACATCTGGCAAGTTAAATCCTCTCCTCCCTCTGAAATCTCGTCCGATCCCTATGCTTCTTCCCCTGACCTCGAGGCCTTTTCTAGGCTTAAACCTATATTGCTACTGCTCCTACTCATTTTGATGTTCCTCTTCCTGTTGTTACTGCTATTGATGCTCTCCTTGTTGATGCTGAAGTGGTTTCTTTGAATGAGCACGTATGCCCTCTTTTTCCATCTTCTCCCTCCAAATCTTCTGTGGATTTGGATAATGAAAAAGAGTTTGGAATAGCATATTTGTTTCCTGCTTGATTTGTTACTCTGTGTTGTTTATTTCTATGTAATGATGATATGTAACTTTTCATTTGTGTTGGTTTGTAAGGTCTGTGTGAGTTTGTAGCTGACGAGGCACTTTTGCCTCTCACCTGTTTCAAAATTTTATAATATCAAGTGGACAGTTCACTTTATAAACCGGCTTGCCTTACTAAAAAAATAAAATAAACTCTAATTAAAGGTAATTAAACCTTAATTAAACCTTATTTAAACATAAGTAACTTTAATCAAAGATTAATTAAATAAAACCCCTTTTTAAATAATAATTAGTTAATAATTATCTTAAATAAATAATTAAATAATAATTAATTAATCCTTAACTAATAATTAAATAAAAATTAACTTTAATTAAGTAATAAATTATGATTAACTTAATTGATTAACACTTAAGTTTAGAAACCATTATTTACAAATGATTAAGTACTAATTATCTTTATTAATTAATTAATTAATCATTAAATAAATAAATAATTAAATAATTGAATAATAGTTCTCTAATTACTTAATTGAAGTTAGAAAACATTTCCAAAAAGATTTCTAGGTGAAAACAACTTTGGATTAGAAAAATAGTTAGGTTTTCTAAACTGCGCGTATAGCGATTATCGCTATACGGACTCGTAATTTCAAAACTTGGTTTTTAAGCAAATTAACTTCAAAACTCTATTTTCACACTTTAAAACTTATAAAAAGGTAGAAAACACCTTTCAAAAAGTTTCTAGGTGGAAACAAGTTTCGAATTTGGAAATAATTTGGTTTTTTGCGAACTGCATGTATAGCGACTATCGCTATAAGGATCCGTAATTTCACTTTTTGAAATTTGGATTTCCAAGCTTTAAAAACTTTAATTTTGAACTCTTATCTTCTTTAAAACATGGAAATAAACTTTTGAAAACCAAAACCAAAGTTTTAAACTTGAAAAATTTTCACTTTGAAACAAAAATCAAACTTTCGCAAAAAGCGGATTTCTACGTCGTTTTTGGTTAGCGAATCGCTACCATTTTGTCATGAAACCACATACAACACATACACCATTCCAACATTATATCACATCATAAAATTATAGCACCATCATAAACAAAGTATTACGTCACAATACTAACTAACTTTTCCAATATTCAAGTTAAAATCTTTATCACCTACTCAAACTTCGGCATAAGCAATCAACACCAAATCAACGTATATGCATGCATACACAACATATTACATTACTACAAAAACATAAGCAACATTTTAACTCATAATTTTTACAACTTTAAAAAGTTAGTAACATGAGTTTTAAAAACATGGACTTTACTCACCAAACTTCCACTAAATCAAACTAAACTTACTCTCGACCTAGCTCACTTGCTCCTAGCTCAACAAAGTGAAGATGTGGACCCTTGGAAGGGTAAATGAGCTTGGCCTAGTGAACAATAGGCATGGCCATGGCTAGAACAAGGCTCTGCCTTGATGGTTTAGTGGAGTATAGGGCCTTGTTTAGTAGAGAATGAGTTTGGAAGTGAAATGAAAGAGTTTTTACTAGATTTTTATGTGAACAAACTAACCTTTTTTCTCTTAGGAAAAGGAGATGGAAGCCATGAATGTATGTATGTATATAAGTGGAGAGTATTAGGAAATAAAGGAGGATGTAAAGTAAGAATTATGCAGAGGTTGGGGTATTTATAGGGTCCGGAAGTGTAAAATTACCAAACTACCCCTAGGACATAACCTCCACTCAAATTATGCCATGTGTCTCTCCTCCCCATGCCTTATACACGTTGGTTAAGGGCATCTCCCCCTTTCAAGCCTTAAATCATGGGGCTCCATGATATGTTGCATAAAAAGTGGGATATGCTTATATATATATACACTTATTTAAACTAAGCATAAAAGGTCACATCACTTCTTATGTACATACATATAAGAAAAAATATGTATAAGTGAGTTAATTAATACAAATCCTAACATATATAAATGTGTGCATGTTGCACCAAGTGTGCACAATGTTCCCAATGACTTTCAGGTGTCGAAAAGTCGAAATTTCGGAAAACGTTCTTCGATCACATTTTCTATTTTTATTTGAACTATCTATATTGGTAAAAAAATTTGAAAACTATTTTATCACCATTATTAAATAATTAAAATAGGTTTATTTACTAATAAAAATTCATTTATTGATTATATAAAACATATTTAAATAGCCCATTTCAAAGTGGCAAAATCCTGGGTTGTTACAAATCTATTTTACCATCATTTGTTATTATTTAAAAGAGTTATATTTTAATTATAAAATCTATTATTTTAATATTTAAAGTTTATTAAATATTCGGAAATCAAGACGGTAAAATTCCGGGTCGTTACATGAAATTAAGAAATGTATATGGAGATTCATTTATGAAAGTTAAATAAAAATATAATCTATATTAGTATATAGTTTATGAAACATTATTGTAAATAAAAATGAAAATAAAATGTTAAGTTATTGTTTAACTGAACTTAAGTACTGGTAATTTTAAATAGCTTTGAATGGTTTTAGATAAATGGTAGTAAATAATAATTAATGATAATAATTTATACAGTGATAACGTTAAGGATAATATTGATTTAAATACTAATTAATGATGTTGGATTGAATATAAATTAATTAAGGATGTTGATTTGAACGTTAATGACAACTTAAATAATACATTTCAATGTTAAGATTTAAATGGTAAACTAAAAAGGAAAAATATAAAGTATAAACTTTAAAATAAAATTAAAGGTGTAAATTTAAAGAATGAAATTAAAATGTAACCTAAGTAAAGTTTAGATATATGTTAAGAAAACCCTATGGAACCTATATTTTGACGACATTACTTTGTATGGTTTCCTATTGTATTTTAAGTTAATTCTATATTGAATAAAAAGTTAGGATATATATATATATATATATATGAAAAATGGTATTTATAATAGGAAATGTTATGTATAAAAAAGGAAAAAGAAAAAAAAATGATTTTATAGAGGTAGGATTTATAAAATAATGTTAAGTGTAGATTTGTTGTTTGTGATAAACTCTAAGTCGTTATGTCCCTTCATTCTCTTAAAAGATTTTTTTTTCAAATTTTAAAACAATGGATTTAATAACTTAAATAGCCATCTTTCTGAATATGGTAATGATGTTAATAATTAATTTCAAATATTTACATATATTTATAAGGATGACTGTGGTGTGTATTTAAATGGTATTTATAAATGGAATTTACCATACATAAAGTAATAAATTTTACAAATAAATTTTTAAAGTGATGAAATTTTGAAGATTGTTAATTTTTGACATAAAATGAAGTTTATACAAGTTTTCTTGAAGCACAAAATTTTGGAGGTGTTATATAAAAGAAATGTAAATAAATTTTCCATTTAAATTTATGATTTGAAATGTTATTATTTATAGTATGACATGTTTGGGAAAATTTGAATATCTAAGAAGAAATTTTTTTGAAGTATTTTGGTTGATGTTAAAATATCTATTTTTTAATTTCGCTCTAGTCGCTTGAAAATAATTCTGGTAATGACTATAGCATCATCGGTGTTCATTGTTGAGTCTCGAAAGTGAGAAATCAATAATAAATCGGTTAAGACATCAAGCAAATATGATAGATTTCGAAAGGATATTTGGAAGAGGTTGGATTATTTTAAGTTATAATAAATCTAAGTATGTAAGTTTAAATGTTATAAATTGATTATTTTGGTGAAGTATATTAAAATGATAAGACTCTTTGCTTCGTTCCTTTTTGGGGATGAAAAGTTTTGAGTGGGGGAAATTGTAACGACTCGTATTTTTAACCATTTGAAAATGTTAAACTGAATAAAATTGTTAAGAAATTAAAATTTAGGATTTTATTGATACAAATTAATCTATAATATTAGCTAAGATCTTAATTTAACTTCCTATTAATGACATAGATTTGTAGTAAGAAAAATTATAACTTATGTTAGTGTGTATTTAATGATTTTGGTTGAATGTATTAATGGATAGAAATAACAAATGTTTATTTTAATAAAAAAATAAAATAAAATGAATGTTTTCTATATTAAAATAAATCACATGTTTATTTATTTGAAATGTTTTATAGTTGAGATATTGATTATAGAATAATAGATCAATTATTTAGTAAGAAATGTATAACTCCTATTTGTATCCAATAGTGTATAAATATGTTTAAATTACTATTAGACAAGAAATAATTGTTCTATTTCTCATTCCATTTATTTTATCCATTTTGAAATTCACCTTTGCAATCAGTTGAAATTAATGTAATTGAATAATTTCACTTAATAGGAGAGAAGACACTAAATTGTAAATTAATAGGTGTAATTAAACGTAACATATGTTTTGTGAAAACAAAAGGAAATTTTGATTTACTGGAAAGAACATTTTTATCAAATAAAATGAGTGTTTCAATTTGTAAATATAAGTTTAATTTGATTAAAAATAAAGAAATTGAATTTTGTTGTACGTTTCGTTTCGAGTTGGAATATTTGATTTATTTAAATATTCATACTTGATTTGAATTTCATTTACAATAAAATAAGTTGTTAAGAAAACAACTTAAAAGATTTCCCAAAATTTTCTGATTAGGAATAGTTAGTTAATTAATTTGAAAATTTAGCTATTTAGCTCGGAAAAATTTATTTTCGTTAACTTGAAAAGTTAGTGTGTTTACATAGGAAAATTTATTTTGTTTCAAATTGAATTCGGATCATGGTGTGTAAAATAGAGGTGTTACAGTGTTAAACTGGGTACGCAACTATTTTTAGGCCAAATGGTATAGACAACTAAACCAGCCTCCTCGTTAGTATAAATGAGTTATAAACCCTAACAGCAGCCTTCATCTCATTTTCTCCTCCTTAATCCTGAATTCAACTCTAATTGCTGTCTAATGGCGATTAGCAAATTAAATTAAATGATTAAAATTCAAACTGCTCAACCCCATCATATATATATCGTTGTGAAGCTCTCAACGAATGGAGTTAGCATTTGCAATTTGTTTTCCAACCTGATGCACCATTTGACCAGAAATCAGGCTCAAATGGAGGCGGCGGTGGGGTCACTTGGCGATGCCAAAAGCGATGGCAACTTCGACGGAGGTGGAGGAAGGCGTGAGCATCTCAACGGTGGTCTCTGATGGATGAACGGTGGCATATGGCAGCGGCGATGGTCAGTCAAAGGGCGGCGGCTGATGGGTTAGGTTGTGTTGTGATCGGTTAGGGTTGTGGAAAGGTGTGGGTAATTACGATTTTGCCCTTGTTTTATTTCAATTAAATTTTAAAAATTCAAATCTTCTAACTCGAATAACTTTTGCATACTTACTCCAATTCATGCGCGGTTTCTTTCGTTGGACTCATATTGAAATTCCGAATAATATGAAACTGGTTTGGCTGAATTTGGAGACTATTGGGAAAAGTGCCTTTGTTTGGATATTAGTGGGCTAAAAATCAAAGGTGAGTGATTACACCCACTCACATAATACTAAAAATTTCTTCTGCAAGTTAAATTAAAAATTATGGTGCAATAAATTATTTTGATTGTTGTTTACGAAATTAAATTGACATTGAAAACTGAATACCACTACTAGTTGAACACCTCGATATTGATAATTAATAATTTTTGTGTTATATGTTTAGTTGATTGATTTGAATATAAATTGCATGTTTATGTTATAAATTGATTATGGATGATGTGTTTGTTTATTTGGATGATATTATTAATTTTGAAAATCTTTGTTATCACCATGTGAATTATTGAACTATATAAATTGTCATTGGGATCATTTAAACATCTAATAACTGGACTAAGAAATAGGTTGAAATGATATATGTTTATGACATCTAAATATGAGTTGAAATGATATATACCTATATAACTGAAATTTAAAATGAAATGATCACTTGGCCATAGGGTAGAAAATTATATACGAACACCGAATTTCGTCAAATGAAATAGTTTCAAAATTTTGAATTTGAATTTGTTAAATGAAATTATTTTAAAGGATTTAACTTGTCTTCATCAATTTTAAATCGTAAATACTAATTTCGAAATTTAATGTGAATTTATTGAAATTGAATTATTTTAAAGAGTTAAATATTAAATTATTTGAAATTTGAATTTATCGAAATTGAATTATTTGAAATTGTTTAAATCGATGTTGGAATTTTAATTGGTTGTAAATTGAAGTTTAAAATTTGAATTGGTTCAAATTGAAATTTGAAATTTGTCTTAAATTGAAATGTGGAATTTGAAATTTGTTTAAAGTGGAATTCGAAATTTGAAATTGGGTTAAATTTACGTAAAAGAAAAGAACCCATCTGAAATTCAAAAACTATTTTAAATATAAACTATTTTGAGTTCAAACTATTTAAAATTAATACTATTTTTTTTTTAAAACTATCTCATTTAAAATGATTTTCAATTAACCTATTTTATTTCAAACCATTTTAAATTCAAACTATTTTCTATTAAAACTATTTTATTTCAAATTATATTAAATTCAAACCGTTTTTAAATAAAACTATTTTAAATTCAAAACTATTTAAATCCAAACTATTTTTATATTAAAAACTATTCTAATCAAACTATTTTTAAATTCAAAGCTGTTAAATCCGAAACTGTTTTAAGTGTATAGGATTGAATTTAAATAATGATATTTGTGATATGAAAATTGAAATTTAAATATGATTTGAACTTATTTGTGATATAAAATGTGATATTTTTTGTTGAAATTTGAAATGACTATATGGTGTGTAAAATGAACAATTGGTTATTAAAGAGACTGGGGCCGGATATTGGCATACTCTTTGTCAATACCGAAACCACTTTAATAACTATGTACGTCGAGTATGTTCCATAATGAAGTGGTTGGATTGGCGTACATATGCTGGATTGAAGTAAGAGAATGATGATGGATGACCCCGACACATGTGTCAATTTGAAATGCTAAAACAGGAGCTTATGTCTGGCCAAGGGGTTAGCTACCTTTAGGGGCCACCGCCCCTTCGTATTACTATATTGATTTTGACTTAATCGATGCACCTTGGTTTGATTTTGGGGGTGATGGACTCAGTCGGCAGTCGTTGCAGCGATGTGTTATGACCAGCCAGAAAGGGTAAACTGGTAGAATCCTATCTTGGGCATTGCCTCACGTGCCTTGCCATACGATTATCCTTATACGAGCCCACTACGATTTTGTTTTAGTGTGGTACCTATAGTGGACTCACTGGCTACCGACGTTACTGGTAGTGTTACAGGACCTGCATAGACTACTTGCTTAAAAATGTGTTAATGGTTATCAATGCAAAGCCTTAACGCTATTTTAATACTTTACTTTACCAATAGACACTATATATATAGTGTATCTTACTATCTATAGATAGTTTAACGGATCCTTAGGAGATGGAAAATCCCACAACATCTCTTAAGTTATTTGTACCCATATTTCACATGATATTGGTTTCACTTCATAATAATTTTTAGTTTTGGCTCGAGTGTATTATTTTTCATTATGCTCGGGTCAACCTGAGTATTTCATGTTTGAAGACATTATTCCTTGAAGATGAAGATGGAGTTTGGTAGACCGTATTCACTATTATTATTCCACTGTATTACTTTGGTATGTTTGTTGATTGTACTCTGATTATGTTGTAAAATTGAAATCAAATGTATATTGTAAAACAGCTTCATGAACTGTTTATGTTATTATTATATTTTGTTATTCCGCTATGAGATTATGATTATTGTTTTTCTTCTTCTTATTTTCTTTATTAACCTCATTTATTATCTGTCTTTTGGACTATTTGAGTTAGATATGTGTGGTTTATTGTCGAAATTGTCCAAAATGGCGGGTCGTCACAATGAATGTTGGAATTCCACAATTCTTTGTAGTCATTATTTATACATCATGGGAATCATCTCTGCAAAAATTTAGCTTATTCTGATATCTCTAACCCATCATATTTGATACATTAAAAGCACCAATTATAAAAAATATATTTTTAATATGTAATGCATTAGATAATTAATTTTGATAGTCTAAGCTTATCAAAATAAGTTAATTTTCTACAGAGCTAAACGATGCTACTATGTGGATTGTAAATGCAAAAAATTATGGCATTCCGATGTTCATGGATACATGAAATTTAGTCGGCCATAAATCAAGATATGGGAAGCCCGGATGCAGATCCTTCCCCTGTATACCTTTGTAATTTAATGTTTCATAAATTGAAAGTATGAATTTAAATAATTATAATTCTTTTCTATTCAAATATCAAATATTCAAATTAAATTAATAATGTCTTAACATATTAATTTTGATTCATGGTGTTGAAATATAAATATTTGATAATAACATTATTATTCAAATTTGTAACAATCTGCAATTAGTGGGCCCGAATTTTGACTAAATCGATATCTAAGTCCATTATGGCATGGATCGTTGGTTTTGGTAACCTATAATAAACATAAGTATATCAGAGTGCGATCAATATAAACTCACAACGTAATTGAACAATATAATAGGACATATACATTGACTAAAGCCACTACCTTGGAATATCATTACTTGGATATTCAGTCGGCTTGTCTGTGTTGAGCATAAAAGAGAAGACTTCATTATTTGCTGTTCGTGTTTTGCACCAATAGCTCGTCCTTCTAATCCTATCTTTTGTGGGTTCTTATAAGGAGGATGAGGGAGGTCAAAACAGCGTTCTGGTGATTGGAAAATTACATTCTTTATATATACCATTAATTTATATCGATTGATTTCCTTTTAAGTGTCATGTCTAATATTTATGGCTAATCCGTTTAATCGTAAGTGCGCGTACAATATGCCTAACCTAACCTTCTCCAAGGTATGATTATATACAAGCTTTTATACATATATATATATACACATACACACACATACCTAAACATATACTACCCAAAACCCCGGTCACTTAATACTTCTTGAATAAAGAGAAGGCAGACCCAATGGCCATTTAATACCTCAATCCCCAAAGCGGACACTCCACAACATAACCGCTAGTCAATTGGTCCTAACAACAGAGACAGATGACACCTAGGTAAGGCTTTATAATATAATTGTCGTATTACTAACGCATCCTAACTCTACAACTTACTCTCAACTATAAGCCATAGGCCCTTTCCAACTCCATGCAACTACCGTAAGTTATGTCCTAACAATGTGGTAGGTACCCAAGTCACTTAATACTTCTTTAATGGAAATTAGGCAGACTCTGACCGTTAAATACCTATATCCTAGGCAGGTCTCCATCATTTAATACCTAACATAAGGTGAACCCCTCTCTGGTACTCGCTAGTTGACACCGCATAAAATCACAACAGGCCACTTAATACTTTTTCATGGGGAGAGGTGGGCCCTACAATATCCACTTAATACCTCGACTCCGAGGCGGACCCCTTTCAAGATTTCATATTACTATGCCTAATGCTATCCCCGACCATTTAATACTTCTTAAGTAGGAAGGAGGCGGATCCTATAATAACTACTTAATACCTCCGACCCAGAAGCAAGTCCTATATCCTACGCATATCCTTTCCCATGGGTCCTATGGTTGGAGATGTCCCACATTAGTAGTAAGTATACACAACTTCTGGTGTTCTTTAAGCGAAGGGCATACTTCTATTTTGTAACTCTACCGACCTCGCATCCCAACCCACTAAACCAAACCTACTGCCCAAAGCCTATGTGTTGGGATGGGCTCACTAATTCATGTTCGTCTTAAAATATAGTTTAAGCTATATAATTTCCTACTATGAAAATTATATTTCTTTCTATGTATAATTAATAGTATCAATAATTATTTATTTGCTACGTTATTATTCCTAATTTATACGCTTAGGCTTTAGTTTCCTTGTAATGTCTAATAAATGTCTATTACCTGTAATAATTAGTCATTAATGTCAAAATTGGACAATCTCTAATCAATCCTCATTTAATCCCTTTAATCCATTTACCAGTTTCAAAATCCACCTATTATGTCTATTCAATTCCTCCATAAATATATTAAAATCCCTAATCAGTTCCCATTTAATCCCTTTTAACTCTCTATTAACCACAAATTTATTTCCCATTAAATTTTTTATTAAAGTCCATAAATCATAGTCCATTAATTATTATGCTGTAAATAATTAATATGTATATAGTCGTAAATTATGCTACTTTTATATACATTTGAACGTTAAGCACGACTATATGAGAGAATGTGTGTGTGTGTGTGTTTATTTCTAATTATTAATTTCTAAACTAGAAAATTCATTTTCATATTTTAATTTATTAGAGCCATTCCTTTAAAAAGGATTACCGTTAAAAAAATTCGTAAATTAACCAAAAGTGAGATCTTTGCTTTGTTTTAAATTACAAGGAATTACCTCGTTTCTTTTAATGAAATAGATAGTGTAAACTATAAAAAAGAATATTCATATCTTACACATCTCTTTTCCTTTTTGGTATTTGTTAATTCAAACGATGCACTTTTATACATATTTTAGAATTGGATAATTTATGAAAATTACATGGAACCCGCTCCATATAAATCAAAACATAGAAATTCATATTCCAATTCAACTAGGGCAACCTAATTTACAACGCAATTGTAGATCTGAAATAAAATTTACAACCTTCTGTAATAATAAATATTTGAGACCAAATTCAAATTTCCAAGTTTGGTTGTTCATACTATTCCTATTCCAATTACCTATTTTGTTGAATATAGGCAATAATCATATACTTTTATTTTAGTGGAAATTGGTACGAAGGGCCTAATTATATGGCCCATTTTTTTTCCAGGACACGGGTTTGAAACTATTATTTTCGAGGACAATTATGTGCGGCGTGCGTCTTCATCTTCTCAAACAACTACGTATATTCTGAAATCTGCCGATCTTGGAAATTGGGCGCGTGCGACTTCATCTTCTCAAACAAGTACGTATCTTCTGAAATCTACCGATCGTGAAAATTAGGCGCGTGCGTCTTCATCTTCTCAAAGAACTACGTGCCTTCTGAAATCTACCGATCTTGCAAATTAGGCGGTCGTGAAAATTAGACGTATCTTGTTCAATCAAAGCGGTCGTTTCTTGTGCAATTGAAGCGGTCGTGAGGCGTTAGTTTCTTCTCAAATCAAAATCGACTTTAATTGTGGGAAATCGTGAGGCGATTTTCTTCATTTGGTGAGTTTATTTTTTATTTGCTGTTTTTCATTCTCAATTCTTTTTTTTATGATGTTACTGTATGTTTCTTTTCACAGGAGGCTGTTTTCATCTATTGGAGGAAGGTTTTGTTTGATGTAGTTGGAATAATGGCTTCTGAATGGTATTGTTTTATTCTTACAATCACTGTGTATTTAGCTTCGTTTGTTCTTTAGTTTGCAATTAAACTCTGATTGTTTAGATGTTTAAGAATGGTGTATCAAAATTCCATTCTGGCTCTAGTAATAATTTGGCAGCCATTGAATGTGATTATGTGTTTTAAAGACCATATTGATCTTAGTGTGCGTTTGTTATGATAATTTTTTAGCTCTTCTTTTTCACCATTAAGTATATTTTTGCAGATCATCTTTTTCACCTATGATTTTTCAACAATGTAAACTTGAATAGGTACAATCACAACGAAGGTTTTTCTTCCACATGTTCCACTGTTGTAATCAGGTTATCCCAAAGAGTGATAGTGATCTCTAAAAGATAAATTGTTTTATCTTTTTCAAAAAATGGTATAAAAAATGATTTAAATAGTCTTATGCTATTAGTTTTTATTTAAGATCAGTTTCACATAGTTATATTTTTTTAATATTTTTTTACATTTTTTTTGCAGGTGTGATTCATCTGTTATAGTTGTGTTTGATTTCAATAACAATTGTTTTAGTGCTCGTTTTGGATTGGATGCTTCTATTTCTTATGTTAGGAATAGGATTTGGGAGCAGTGGAATAATTTTACTCCATTATGCTTTGATATTTTTTATATTCGAGAATCAAAGACTACCTTTATTGAAACGGATAGTGATCTTCAAGCTATATTGATTTTGTCTTGGTTTAAAAAGGAAGAATTTTTGGTTTTTTTTCTACGGCTGAAGAATGATTCAATGGATAATTTTGTTGGTGAAAGTAGCAAGTCTGGTTCAGTTGTTGGTGTTGAGTCAAGTAATAATATGTTAGGTTATGATGATGATTTAGATTCTGGTTTTACTCAACAAAAGGATTTACATGAGTTGTTGAAGAAGAATTCAAATATGGAATTTTTTACTGGGGTTGGTCAACAGTTTGATTCTGCTATTGGATTCCGTAGAACGGTTAGTGCTTATTGTTTGAAGAATGGGTTTAAAGTACAATATATTAAGAATTGTAAAGAACGATTGACAGTTCGATGTGCTATAGATAGTTGTCCATTTAGGATTCATGCTTCTTGCAAACTGAAGCAATTGGACCAATTGTTTGTTAAAAACATTCAGCTGAATCATACTTGTGGTGGTGGATTTCGTTCACTTGGTAGTCCAACTATTAATAGTGATCTTGTGAAAAGTCTAATCTTCACTCAAATTCGTGATGAGCCAAAAAGAAAAACGAAGGATATCATTAAAAGTTTTAGAAGAGATTATGATGTGGAGCTGAGCTATTATTTTGCTTATAAGGGTAAGAAATTGGCTATGAATGATATTTACGGTGATGAAAAGAAATCTTACAATGATTTAGTTTGGTATTTGAAGGCATTGGAAAGAAATAACCCAAATAGTTATTCAAGTATGGATGTGGATTCTGACACTAATCAATTTGAGAGAGTTTTTGTATGTTATGAGGCATGTATATTTGGATTCAGCTATTGTCGTCCTATGGTGTTTTTAGATGCTACCTTTTTGAAAGGGCGAAGTGGTATTTTGATGGCTGCCACTGCAAAAAATGGAAATCAAGGTACTAATTTTGATCTTTTTTTTTTGCTGTTGTATTTACTTTGTACTGTGTGCATTAGGTTCTTGTCATAAATTTTTGTAACATAGTACTGTTTCTTTAAGTGATTGTTCTAGTGAATTTTGTTATGTTCATACTGCATTTTGGTTAAGTGATTAGTCTACTGTTATATAGTACTGATTCAGTTCATTAAAGTTTCTTTTGCGTTAGGGCTTAGCATGTAAAATTATTGCAGAAAATGAATTTATGTTACTACTACATGTTGAATAAGATAAATGCATTTATCTTTTAAGATAAAGAATTAAATAACATATTAAGCCGTACTTATATTTCATAGTTACTAGTACATGTTGAATATATTTATCATTTTTCTCATTATTTGAAATTCTTACATAACGTATAAAAATGATTTAAACAGCATATAGAAAAGATAATAGCATATATCTTTTAGAAGTTCTTTGTATTGTATGCATGAAATAAGTATTATATCTTTGCAATTTCTACTCTTCCTACATAGACTTCACATTCAAGTAGCAAAATTTAAAAAACAAAAGAAAAAAAGGTTGAATTGTCTCTAGCAAATTTATTTTTCCTTTTTTATTTGGGCAAAGGGCATAGTGTTCATGTGATTTTTTACTATTAGATAATACTGTTTCAAAGATAGTGCATTATTTTCAAATGGACATTAATAAACAGTGAATTATTATTATTTTGTTTTTTTCCAGGTTTTTTCCCATTAGCAATGGCTCTTGTTCCCAAAGAAAATGAAGAGTGTTGGAGTTGGTTTTTGAATCACCTAAAGAATGCTCTTAGTTGTGATAGAATATTAACTTTTTTAAGTGATAGACACTGGGGTTTATTGTTAAGTGTTCCAAAAATTTTTCCGAATAGTCATCATTCTTATTGTTTGCATCATATGCAAAATAATATTGCTAGCATTGTGAAAAGTGGAAGGGGTGTTTGGGTAGCTCATTTACTTGAGCGTTGTGCTATAGCTTCTAATCATCATGAGTTTGAAAAAGCCATGTCCAAGTACAAAGAAATTGGAGGTGCCAAAGCTATAGAGTATTTGAATGACAAACCATATGATCATTGGGCCGATTTGTTTTTTCCGGGGAAGCGATATGGTGAAAATAAGTCCAATGTAGCCGAGAGTTTTAATTCTTGGATTTTGGATGAAAGAAGTTTGCCTGTTACTGCTTGTCTTGATGGAATTAGGGTAAAACTTATGATGCAAATGTCTAATCGTAGAGAAGAGGCATTAAAGTGGACTAGTGTGCTATGTCCGAAAATGGAAGCTCGTTTGTTAAAATTGAAGGAAGAAGGATTTGGGTGGAGTGTTTCTAAATCATCTAGGTATGTATTTATATTTATTTACATGATGTTCACAGTTTCTAAAAAATGATAAATGCATTTATCTTTTTTCAACCTGCTATGTAGCCTGTGTTATGATTTCATTTTGTTGGTGTTGCTTGTTACGTATTTTCTCTTTGTCTGCATTAAAGCTTATGTTCACAGTATGATTGTTAATTTTTTTGGTTTATTAGTCTTATTTTTCACTATTAGTTCACTGCACATGAATTGGGTCTTACATTTTGTAGGTATATTTTTGAAGTTCATTCTCCGACATCTCAAAAGGTTGATCTTAAAAATCGCATTTGCAGTTGCAATCAATGGAAAGTGACAGGTTTTCCTTGTGTGCATGCTTTGAAGTGTATTTCTTTAACCAGAAATTCTGTTTATGAATATATTGAGAATTACTTTACTGTTGAGTATTATCTAGCTTCATATTCACATTTGATCAATCCTATTCCAACTTTTGATAAGGAAGCAATTGAAGCTGAAGAATCATCTACTGTTCTTCCTCCTAAGCCTGTTCGTGGAGCTGGAAGGCCTAGGATGAATAGGATTGAAGGGGCTGATTTTCATGCTAAGCAAAATAGATGTGGAAAGCGTAAAAAACTAGGACATAACAGAAGGCGGTGTTCTTTTGAATAATTGAGTTGATTGTTTTAGTTCAATGTATTTGATTGGTTGTTCTATGAATACTTTGAGTTGAATAATTGAGTTGATTTTTTTAGTCCAAAGTATTTGATTTGTTCTTGTATGAATATTTGGTTGTTGTATGAATACTTTGAGTTGAATATTTGAATAATTGCATATGTTGAATTGGTTATGATCTGATTTTGATTATTTTTGGTTGTATGAAATTATTTATGTTTAACCGTTATTTGGAATACAATGTTGTTAGTTCTGTTAAAAAAGATAAATTGATATTTCTTTTTAATTGTTGTGTATAGTCTGTTTTTAAAACACAGTCCTGAGAAGAGCTCGCACGGTGTACTCAGCTATGACCTCAGGTTTCACATTAGTAGAGTCTGATCCAGGTGTAACCATGTTAGGCTTCAACAAAGTACCTTCCATTAGGACTTTGTGCTCGTTTAGGGCCTTGTAGCATGCAGCAAGCACTATTTCAGTCACATCTGCACACCTGCCAATTTTAAGGCCATTCAATATGTTAATTAACTTTGTGGAACAAACAATATTAAGGTTCCAAATGAACAATCCAAAAACAGGAACAGGTTACTCTTTGCTAGCATTTCACGCATGAAGTTTTTCTCATTAATGAGTGTTGAGTACATCAAAAAAAGGTAAATCATGTTCTCTCATGAGTTGATTTATTGCTAATTAACAGTAGCATTCTTGCTTTTGACCCATTGATTTTGTTTAACAAGTAAAATTAACAGACAACTACCCAGTCAATGTTATGGGATCCATCAACAAGAATCTCAGATTCGACAATGGGAACAAGCCCATTTCGAACCAAATCATCTGTAAATCCACGATTTTTACGCACAACGGTAGGAATACAAATCAAACAGAACAACTGGAGATCAGTATGACTAGTATATTGCTACCCAAAACATACTGTCAATAAAACATAAATTCGTTTATCTTTTTAACAGAGCATTAAAAACATTAGCCATTACAAATTCACTATCAATTACCATAATTTCATTATCAAATTAAAAATCAATTGTGTAAGTACTTGCTAGTTAACAATATACAAAAGCAACATAGACTGAAGTGATTATGTAGTTAATATTTCATTTTGACAGATGCATTGGTTCTAGACAGTCTTGCCTTCTTGGTTCACAATATCATAACAGTTTGACAATACATCCCATGGTACTTGGCGGACTGGAGATCGATAGCCTCTACAATCGGGGTCGTGGCATTTCTGATAGTAGCCACCTCTCTGGAAATCAACAATGTACGTAACATGATTACTTTTATGTTCTCTTCCAATTCGTTCACAATATCGACTTTTGGACATGCTATAAATTATGTAGCCATGTGCAGAAAACCAGTACCACCTTCTTATTTTACCCGAAATATTTCCATGAGAGGCAAAAGATGAAATTTTATCATCCAAAGCTGGAAAGGGAGATTTTCCTGAACAATAGGACTTGGGTATATTGCTTCCATAATCATGTAATGACTTATCTCCCTCGGTGTGGGTGCTATTATCATTGACCTCAGATTCAAAATGAAGAATTTTGCAACAGTCCAGATCCATTTTGCACTCTAATAGCTTATCAAAATCAGCATCTATTCTGCAAATAAGTGATTTGATAAACACTTGTTCCTCATTCAGATTCTTACATCCAAAGCGTCCGCTTGGCAGGAGTAAAGCATTCTTCCCTGCTTTTGATGAGAAAGGAAGACGAAAACAACGATTACGGGTATAAACTCCAGTATCAACAAAAAGAAGCTCCGTATTGTCTGATGAGCTTGAATCTTTTTTGATGTACAGTTTTTCAAACTGTGGATCACTTACTCTTAAATTTATTATGCGTGAGCATACCTCAGAGATGAATGTTCCAACATGCGAGTTGTCTTTGAAGGCAAAATTTGGGATATGAATGATCACATGTCGAGAGAACTTTTCTTCAGTAGATGAATCAAGCTCTAAAACCCAATCTTGATTTCCCTGGATTTTGTATTTGTCATTTAACAGTTTGAAGGTGATAGATATCAGAATATCTACCATTTCATCGGCATTTTTTCCAGTGTTAATCTTTTTATTGAACTCCAGATCATAATACAAGTGGCAAGGCAGTCCGACTTGAATAACCTCATAATGGTGGCGTAACTTAGGATTCATGGTTTTGTACCTTCTCCAGAACTCATCATATGTAGAAACAAGGAACCTTCTTTGTGCAGTCAAATGATCTTGGTAGCAAAAAACGTAAGTGTTTGCATGTGTTTGGACAAATCTTAAAGCTTCTTCTTGTCTAGGAAAAGTAGCCCATACTACATATTTTTGCTGTGTAGAACAACGGAATTAGAAAACATAATAATAAATATAAAACTATAAATTATCAATAACAGATAAAAGGATTTATATTTCTTAAAAGAGCAGTAGAAACTTATTTTTAAGATCAGTTACTACAAATTCACTATCAATTACTACAAATTCACATCAAATTTTCAATATCAGTTACTACAAATTCAGTATCAATTACTACAAATTCACATCAAATTTTCAATATCAGTTACTACAAATTCATCATGTAATTCATTAGTAATTTAAAATATACTCCCTAAAATCTATGATCAATGTAGTATCAGCTTTTACAAATTCATCACCAAATTCATTATCTAATTTTTAATATCACCCATTACAAATTCATCATCTCATTCATCAGTCATTACATTTTTATGGGCTGAAGAAGAGCTGCAAAACTTGTCAAGCCAGCAGTATGGTTCGTCGGATAGTATTTGTGCAGCTATCTGTGCTCTCAATGCATTAACTTGTTCAAGACTAATTTTTTCTGTAGTCTGCATTCCTTGTGCTATTTTTTCCATGAACATCATCACAAAAATTCCGCAGTCGTACCTGTATTTCTGAAGTTTAGTACTTTGAATATAATGATAAAACAGATTATCTTTTCTTTATTTTGATAATGAATTGTAATTAGTATTATGTTTATCTAAAACTAGTATGTGAGAAAATAATATTATCTAATTGGTAATATGTGTGTAGGTAGTTATTGTGTATTGTGATTTTTTATATAAAATTCTGAACTATCTTCAAAATTACCCAGTGCTTTGTTGAGCACAGTCAACATTTTTAAGCACTGAATTTTTCCTGAGAATTGTTTTGTGCCCTTCTTCTTGTAACTCTTTGTTTAGGTTGTTCACTGCTGATTTCTGCAAACAGTGAAGGAAAATTAGAATAAATATAAACACATTTATCTTTTTTACTTTTTGTGTATTTTTACTTACCACATTAATGACAAATTTTGTATGTCCACTTCTGCAGGTTTTTGATCTCGTGGTCAAGTGCAGAGAGTCGTAGTGGTTCCAAGTGCATTCTCCAACAACTAGTTCTAGCAGACTCCAATGATCATTGCCATGTATTGGGAATAATATGTTGCAACATAATGGATCTAAAAGTGTTCTTTTCATAAAAGGATTGAACATTTTTTTCTTGATATTTTCCAAGCTTCCATCCGTTGCGCTTTTCTGTAAAAAAAATTGTTTTAGAAAATTTATGTTTTATAAAAAAATGTTAATTTGAGAATATAGTTCACTTACTGTCATAGTTGTGTTAACATAGATAATGCTATTGCTTTTTTCTAGTTGCTTTGTTTTTCGGAACCAAAACCAATCAATGATCTACATTTGAAAAATAATATGGATAAAGTATATAAATTATAATGAAGGAAAGTTTAGTTTGCTGTACTTACTTGACCACAAATACTTTGTTGATAGAGGAGGTCTTCTATCATCATTTTTGTTATGGTGATGAAGTTTTCATCATCACAACTAAATGCTTCATCGCTGGAAAATTGGACGGTTGTTAATAAAAGAAATTAAGTTTAGTACGTACTATGTTGTTTGCATTTGATAGTAAAACAAAATAGAAGCCTTTATGGAATTATTTATTAAAAGTTAAAGATAAATTAATTTAGCTTTTTTAGTTTTGTTTAGTTTTTGTTTATTTTTGAGCAAGTGTGTGAGTGTATAGTAGTTGATAGATGTACTGATAGGTGACCAAACTAAAACAGAACCAACACAGTACTAATAATTAATCTAACAGATTGTTGATATATGGTTTGTGTGAGTGAAAAGTAGTTTAATTACTTACTTGTTTCCTCCCAAAACTTTGAAAAAAAGTTTCACATTTTGTTGCTGTTCATCAGTTAGATGCTTCATGAGTGGACACTTTTCAACATTCTTTTGCTTCTTCTTTTTTTGTTCTTTAGAAATGACATCTTCAACAACAATTGGATTTTCTGCAGCAATTTCTTGACTATGTTGTTTGATATTTTCAAATTTTAAACAATCTTCGGTTTCTAGAATGCAATCTTGAGTTTCCATCAAATCAAAACATGGAAAGTTAGCAGAACTATTTATATGCATCATACCAACTATCTTTCTTTTATTCGTACCTTTATCAGCTTCACTTTTTTCTTTGAAATCATTTTTTTTCTCCACATTATGCTCTTCAAAATTTTCCAGCTTTTGAAGTTTCATTTCAAGATTGTGGAGTCTTTGTTCAGCCAGCTGTCTTGAATGTTGTTCCTCATTCAGTTGTTCTGCCATACTTTTCATCTCAGCAGATAAAAAGTTCACTTTCCTCTCTAACTCTTTTATGCTATTAGAGCAGTCTGTAGCATATTTGTCATATTCCAACCCAGTATATATTTTTTTTGAAAAAAAGTCTTTTTCCACTTTAGTTACATTTGCAAATTTCTTTAAAATCTGCATGGAAGGTATTTGAAATTAAATTTGGACATGTAATATCTTTGAAATTCTATGAAGTTAGAAATCAGAAATTATTAAAAATATACAGGTAAAAAAATTTCAGACATTTGATAAATGGAAACAACATGCAGGCACATTCATATGGGAAGGAGAGAAGACTAGGAAAATCTATAATGCACACACAATAGTTGTTACGTATAAATATAGATATGTAATTAAATAACCTACAAACTACATAAATTTAGAACACTATTCCTATTAAATAAGACACATATAAACATATGTACTCATATAATTTTGTTTATCAACAAATATATATAGTTCATTATGTACTTAAATCAATTTCTATAAAAACATATATGCATTTATCTTTTTTAACTAGGGTTTAATTTAGTTGTATATTTTCTGTAATAAATTTAAATATGAGTAAATCAAGAAAAATGTTTAATATGTATAACTATATAACAAATATAAGTAATGCCTAAGTTGTTATAAAATCATTTACATTAACAGATAAATGTTTTTATCTTTTATAGCTTTTAAGCATGGTAAAATTAATGAAGAAATTTGGAGTTGGGCAGAAACTGAATTGTACTTAATTCATTATGTATTTATGTATTTAAAAGTAGCATACCTTATCATTGTCTATTTCATCAAGGTCCAAATCTTTTAATTTTGACAAGTCCCATTTTCTCATCCTTGGGATTTTGCTTTCCAAATTTTCTTTTTCATCGATGATTTGCGTCCTTTCACAAAACCAATACTGCCAATAAGACCATGCAAATAAGCATTAACATTTAACATTTTTGTAAAAAGCATTGGTATAAATTTATTTATATTTGCTTAAAGTTTTTAAATCATACCAGTAAGACCATAGTACATCCAGGTGTGCTTCTTGGATTAGCATAGTATTTTTGTACATTTTTCATGACATTTTCACATATTGCTCTCGGCCAAGAGATTGAGTTAAATTTTTTTAAGTTTAACAGCTTTGATAAGAAGCCCCACTGCATGTAGTTCTGATTGTTAGGAAAGAAAAAAGTAATAATCAACAAGAGCAACAACAATTTGACTAAATCTTCATTCCCGTTTTCTTCCTCTATCATTTTTTTCAACCTTCTTGTGACTGTCTTCTGGCTAATTATGTCATTTTCTTTGAAATTTGTAGTCAGAAACTCTGAAAAACTCTCCATTGCTGTGGCCTTATTTGAAGTTGGTATTGGAAACAAATCCTCTCCAGATAAATTCATTCCAAATATAAGGCTAACTTCTTCAGGTGTGATTTTCAGCAGTTTGTTTCCAATTTTGAAAGCTTTTTCTTTAATACTGAAAGAAGTAATTAGTTGGTCTAAATTTGAAGCACTTTTCCGTATGTTTTGCCGTTCTATGCCATTGGTGAGAAACATATTAAAAAAGTTTTTGAATGGCGTTTTGTTGATATAACTTTTTGCTTCTGAAGATAGAATGTTTTTTTCCTTTACCGTCATCATAACTTTGTACACAGCATCTAAATTACATCTGTATGTTCCACTGTACAGATGTTTTTTCTGTCTTTTCAGCCTGTTTTGAATTTCATATTTGTCAACATCATCTGACTCATCTGTTTCAATATTTATTTCTTCAGAATCATAACTTGCTTCATTTAGTTTTTCTGAAATTGTTCCTTCGTCATCTGAGTTTGTTAGATGTTCTTTTTCAGTCATTTGTGAGATTTGCTGTGTTGGTTTAGCTTCATCCTACATTCATGAAAATAATATCATTAATTGGGATCCTAAATTTATTTCTGCATATTCATGAAGATAATATCATTTTGCTCAAGAATCATAATGCACATAAAGTATAATAAACACTTTTGTTGAGTAACTATGTAGTACTGATGGCTATTTTTTTTTCCAAAGTATAGAAAGATAATCTGTTTTATCTTTTTTAGGTGTTTAAGTAATGGTCATTTAGAAATCTGAAAACTTAAAGAGAATGAAACACAAAATAGCCATCAGAATATTATTTATAAAAAAGATAAATTCTTTTATCTTTTTTAACAAAGCATTAACAACAAATTATCCATTACAAATTAGTGATCAGTTATTAGAATTTCATCATCACAATAGCCTTGAAGTAATAACATGTACAACATGTATGAATGCAGTGCACAGTGCAGACTTATATGGTCAGAGAATCAAGCTACAACATTAACAAATAGTCAGATCCAAAAGTGAGAGTACAAAGAAGTGCACAGCATACACATAAGCAAATGCAACATGAAAACAAATCTAGATCAATGCAAATGAAGCAACCAAACCTGACTGAAGTGTTTAAATATTACATATATACATGTGTGTAACATCAAGTGAATATGCAACATCATACACATTGAAACCAGAGTCCAACGCAGACATGTCGACAAGATAAGAATGCAAGTGCAGACAAGCTACAATATGACAGACTGCATTTAAAGCAACAACTCAACTCAGTGCACATCAACCCAATACAAACTACATGAAGTATATGGAATCTAGATTCCAATTTAATATGTATATACAAATTGAAGAGTTCAACTAAATATTATACATAACATAAGTAGGAAAACAGTTACCAATGGAGTTGAAGATAAAGGTGATCTCTGGCTGTGTTGATCGCAGAATGGGCTAGATAAAGGTCTAATATTTATGCATTGGGTTCCAGCTTCATTTATAAATATGCACGTTGTTTTCTGTATGAATAACTTTGATTTTGATGACCTGGTGTGCATTTTTACGCTGCATAAAAATTGTCATACATAATGAAATGTTAGAAAGAGTGAAGAATAATTTTTTTGTACTTGTAATTGTAATTATCAAACACAACTAGGGTTGTAATTCTAATAAGTAATTGTGTGTAGGTAGTTATTGTGTATTGTGATTTTTTATATAAAGGGGAATCATATATAGTTCATTATCTAATTAAATCATTTTGTATAAAAACATAAATGCTTTTATCTTTTTTAAGTAGGGTGTAAATTTGCTGTATATCTTTTGTAATAACTTTTAAATCATGAAAAAATGGCAAACATGTATAACATATACTAGTCAATATTTAAGATAACTAAGGCTTAAGTTGATTTGAACCAATTATAGTAAAAGATAAATATGTTTATCTTTCGTAGCTGTTGAACATAGGAACATTACAACATAACTGTGTTTACACAATACATACAATTTTTGAAGTACTGAAGTTAAAATTATGTTAAAGCAACTCAAAGATAAACAAACATGTTAAATCCATTACATTCTTGTATTAAATCATTTAGATTAAAAGATAAACAGATTTATATTTTTAAGCTGTTGAATATGACCAGTTTTACATCACGTTAAATAATTACAAAAACAACAAACACCTTACATGCATTACAAAAACTGTTATATATAAACACAATCAATAGAACTTATTTGTTACTTGTCAAACACAAGCAAAAACAACCCATAAATAGCAAAGAAAATCAATCAGTGAATGACTACTTACTTCAGCTAACAAAAACAATCGATATATAGCAAAAAAAAACAATCGATGAACAACAAACAGCAAAGATAAACAAGTATTTACTTGTTCAGCAACAAGTGAATAGAAATCACGTCTTGCAACTAGTGAATAGAAATCGCGTCTTAGTTTCTTCAGCTGAAGAAAAGTGAATCAATCGATATATAGCAAACAGTAGAAATAAACAATTACTTACTTGTTCAGCTGAGAAAAGTTAGGCGGTACGATTTCTTCAGCCAATCGATAATCCAACTGAGGCGATTTTGTTTCTAAACCCTACTTTTGTTTTTCATTTGGAGGTTTGGCGGCAGATATGGATTAGCGAGAAGTAGAGGGTTTATTTTCGACCCGTGTCCTGGAAACTAATTTTTTTGAACACGGGTCCTAGAAAATAATTAGTTGCTGGTAATAGGCCCTTATAGTGAAATTCCCCTTTATTTTAAGCTTACAATTCATCAGATCTTATTTAGATATTGTTAACCCAAAAATTGGTTTAACATCCATGTAGCCATATTGAACCAATAAACTGGTTTAATACTCTTGATATTATTTAAAGTGGAGTCATTTGGTAGGTTTGTCAAGGTGTTATTAAACTAATGATTGGCTTATCATCCAAGACTTAGCATAAGGTGATGTTAATTTAAATGGATCCATGTTGCCAATGGACTCTTGAATGAATTATGAAATTGTCCAAGAATGCACGTCATATGCCCAAGGGCAAGATTGTCAGTTGCATAAAGGTGCAATAGTCTATTGACCATAGTTAATGGACAAAATAGAAAATGTGTAAGCCATAATCCATTGTTCAAGTGAAAATAGGAAAGCTAGTTATTATGCAAAATAAAGTGAATCCAATCATGGGCTTAAGTGGCCTTGTTTAAGAATAGAGCCCAAAAGTCAAGTCCAAAAGTTAGTCATATGCATATCCATGTTAAATAATAATCAAATTTGCATGATCAAGGCAATAGGCTATGCAAATCTATTGGTCCAAGTTCTTGTTCATAAGTTTCAAGAGTTACAAATCAATTCTTGATTTTGTCCCAATTTAATTTAAGGTTACAAAACTTTGATTTTAAGAAAGAGAGAAAGTAAAATGGTTCAACCCTCACTAAGTAGCTATTGGGTCCGTATTTATAGGGACTGTAACACGTGGCATGGCTGCCACGTGGCTTTCGGCATCCTTGACTTTCGATATCATCATCCGCTCTGAATGCTTTCATCATCCTATTGAGAATTGATGGTTTACAACATCCCATTGAATATTGGTGATTTATGGAATCTGCATAACGTTGTTGGCATTTGGCTCTTTGCTATAGAGTAGACATTCGATATACATCCATATTATCGATACACGACAACCTCTTTTATGCTGATGAAATATGACATCTCCCTTCACGTTGATGATATATGATACCCTTGCCGCATTGTTGATTTTCGATACCCTATATACATAGTTATGACTCGATATTCCTTGTTGAGTTGATAGCATAAGACATTGTTAATATTCCACAACTTCTTCTATTGTTGATGGCAATATCCTTCCTTGTATTGATGAACTTCGATACCTTTCTTCACATCAATTTCATTTGACACCCTTTTGGATACTGTTGTCACGCGGTATCCTCGGTAACTATAGGTATGATGATCTGGTGATGTGCGAAAAACCCCTTGTTTATTGTTGATATATGACAACCTTTAACATAGTGTTTCTTAAAGCTCGGAATCCTTCAACTTGTTGGTATTTGACATCTGCCCTTGCACTGATGAGATATGGTATTGATGACATACCACATCTTCCTCTATATTGTTGGTTTACGACATCATTGACAGCGGTAGGAATTCGATATCCCTTTCCACTTTTGTATGCTTTACAACAGTTATAATTGTAAAGACCCGATATCTAGATGTTCGACTGGGATCCAGTATTTTCTGAGTCCTTATGTAAGGAATTACAAAAGAATTTTTTTCAACAAAAATGTGAATTAGGAAGGATTGGTCGATGAAATATGAACTGGAGACTGAATCTTGATATACCTCAAAACAATACATTTTTGTTAACATGAGATCTATTGGATGCTGCGGATCATTTGATTGGAATTAAATTTGGAATGGGTAAATTTGACGATATGAATCACTTAAAAAATAAACGTATTCATTCTGTAGCAGATCTGTTACAAGATCAATTCGGATTAGCTCTTGTTCGTTTAGAAAATTCGATTCGAGGAACTATATGTGGAGCAATCTGACATAAATTGATACCGACTCCTCAAAATTTGGTAACTTAAACTTCATTAACAACCACTTATGAATCCTTTTTTGGCCTACACCCTTTCTCTCAAGTTTAGGATCGAACTAATCTATTGACACAAATTGTTCATGGGCGAAAATTGAGTTATTTGGGTCCTGGAGGATTGACGGGACGAACTGCTAGCTTTTGGATACGAGATATCCACCCGAGCCACTATGGGCGTATTTGCCTTTATCAATATGAAATCTCTCTTTGACTGTCTTTAGGTTTGATATGCTCTTCATTATAGCTTTTCGGCATTTGTTGCCACTTGATATCACTTAGGGCTAGCATGATATCTTCTACTTTCCGTGCATTCGACAACCCCTAAGGTTGTTGAGGGCTTCGACATCTCTTAGTAATGCTTGAAGTGCAACATTCCTAGAAGCTATTCTGAGATACAATATATCATAGTCTTATTTTCGAAAACCCCTAGGGTTGTTGAAGTTCAACATCTTCCTAAAATGTTTGAAAGATGACATCCCTTGACTATTTCACTGCTTTCCTTTCAACACCTTGTATTTCGACATGCTTGTCTTAAATGTTCAATATTATCTGCGGTAACATTTTCCTCCTTCTTCTATAAAAGAAGATTTTTACACTTTAGTGTAAAACTAAGAATTTCTCACTTTTCCAACTTCTATAAGAATTTCTCTTCAATCTTGTTTTTTTTGGAAAACATAGAATAAATGCTGACGATTTTAACTATTAACTTTATATTAAACTTCAAACAATCCCTTTCGGATCTAATAAAGATTAGTTTATCCTCTTCTTCATATAAAGAGGTTTTCATATTTTAATGTAAAGGCAAGCTTAATAGAGAAGACCAGAGATTTGCTCGCTAAGAGGACTACAAATTCACTTGAGCAAAAATATATTATAATTTAGTTTGAATAGAGAACCAGAAATCCATCTGGCTTTAATACCATTATTTAATTTGAGTAGAGGTCCAAAAATCATCTGACAATATTAAGTTCGAATATAAGACTAGAGAACCATTTGGTAATAATATCCCTTTTTCGAATATAAGACTAGAAATCCATTCGGTAATGATACCAAAATTTTCAGAATAGAAGACTATATATCCTTCTGGTCATATTACTTCTTGAATAGAAGACTAGAAAACCAATTTGGCAATGATATTTCCTGAATAGAAGACTAGAAAACCAATATGGCAATAATATTTCCTGAATGGAAGACCAAGAACCAATCTTGCAATAATATTTGAATAGAAGACCAGAAACTCATCTGGTAATAATATCTGAATGGAAGACCAGAAATTCATCTAGTAATAATATCTGAATAGAATACCAGGAACTCATATGGTAATAGTATCTGAATAGAAGGCCAAAGACTCATCTAGTATAATATCTCAGTAGAAGACTAGAAACTCTGAACAGAAGACCAGAAACTCATCTGGTAATAATATCAGAATAGAAGACTAGAAACTCATCTGGTAATATTTTTTTGGCCTTCCTTTGAAAGTTACTTTAACTTTGCCTTGATGTGAAATTGAATGTGTTTGACTATTTTTCCTCTAGAAGATTGCTTTGACCCATCTTTAGGGTAGATTTGAACTTGCTTGATTGATTTCTTTTGCTCTTTACTACTCTTTAGATGGTTATTTAAGCTTTAATTCTCTTTGCCCCTTATCACTGTTTGGATGATGGTTTAGGCTTTATTGTTTTCCCCTTACTACTCTCCGAGTAGTGATTTAAGCTTGAGCCCCTTATTACCTTATAGGTAATGATTTAGGTTGGTCGGTGCATTTGGTTTGCCATCTTAGGTAGAACCTAAGACTTACCCATCCTCACTCTAGGACGTGCTCCGATCAGGCCATATAGGCGGAACCGAAGACTGGTTCAGTGCTTTGGCCAGGCCGTCTTAGGCGGGACAAAAGGCTTACACTGTCCTCCGTCTAGGAGGCGCTCCAGCCAGGCCACGTAGGCAGGACCGAAGGCTTGCAATGCTTTGGCCAGACCATGTTAGGTAGGACCAAAGGCTTAATCTGACCTCCTTCTAGGAGGTGCTTTGACCAGGCCCTTATGGCGAGATCAAAGACTTTCTTTCACCCCTTACTACCATCTTAGGTAGTGATTTAGGCTTTTCCTTTTAGTTCCTTTCTTTCATTTGATTATTCATTCCATAGTCATGCTTGTCTTAGTCTTTATTTATCCATTGTAGGGAAGTAAGGCCTTAATTTTCAACGTTCCAAGTTCTTGCTATTTAGTTGCCATCAGGTCGGCATAATTGATAGTCCCTGGTGGAATTACTTCATGAATAATAAGAGGTCTTTTGCAATTTGGCCCAAGTGGTCCATCTGACAGATTTTTGGTATTTTCTATGACTTTTCGGAGTATTAAATCTCCTTTCTTAAATGATTTTCCTTTAAATTTAGAGTTATAATACCTCGACATCCTTTGTTGATATTTGGCATTCGTTTGGCCGCTTCATCCCTTGACTCATTTATTAAATCTAAAGATTCTTTCCTTAATTCTTGATTGGGATCAAATGCATATGCAATCATTCGATGAGATGGAACCTTAACTTCAATTGGAAGCATTGCTTCACATCCATATGTTAAAGAAAAAGGGGTATGTCCCATTGTTGTCTCAGTAGAAGTTCAATTTGCCCAAAGTACTAGTGGTAGTTCTTCTACCCAATTCACTTTTTCTTTGTCCATTTGTTTCTTTAGGATGGTTTTAGTAGTCTTATTGGCAGCTTCAAAGGCTCCATTCGCTGTAGGATGAGATACGGATGAAAAACTTTTGATTATCCCATTCTTTTTGAAGAAGTTGGTGGATTCTTCACTTTTAAATTGAGTTCCATTATCAGATATTATCTTATATGTTATTCCAAACTACGTGACTATGTTTTTAATCATAAATTCAATACTTTTCCTGATATTATATTTGGCAACGGTTAAGTTTCTACCCATTTGGTAAAATAATCAATGGCTATCATCGCGAACTTAGCTCCACCTTTGCATATAGGTAATGGCCCAATTAATTCGATTCGCTATACGCCAAAGGGCCACAGATTCAAAATTGGGGTCAATTCATTTGAGGGCATATGTGGAATTGTTGAAAATTTCTGACATTTCTCGCACCTCTTTACATGTAAACCCACCTTTTTGGCAAGGCAGTACACATGTAGATTTAACCCAATTGACTTCGCGATTATCAAGGCTGATGGGTATAGAGCAACGATTGTAGGGCTCAGTAATCAGGTACAGATGGTTACATAGATTCAAGATTGAATGGAATTGATATAGATGCAAGCCAGAATGTTCAAAGTATGGAATATGGTTCAACGGATGGAAGGGTTCGGCATAATATGGCAATCTAGAGGGATCGACATTATTGACAAAGAGGGTTCGGCATGTTTCATCTCATAGAGGATGGATCGGCATAGCTTAGCAACTTGGAAGGGATCGATATACTCAATCTAGAGGGATTGGTATACTTCAACTGCTTAGCAAGATGGAGGGATCGGCATGGGTTGGTTCCTATAGAGGGTTCGTTATACTCCACTGGAAAAAGGAGGGATTGGTATACTTTAGCTCCTAAAGAAGGGATCGGCTTTTTTCATGAAATAGGAGGGATCGACATATTTTATAAAAAGGGGATGGTTCGGCTTGCTTCATAGAGGAGGGATCGGCATAGTTCAGTAAAAGAGGGGTCAACATAGATAATTGAAAAGGATCGGCATAAGTAGAAAGGAATGGATCGACATGGCTTGGAAGTATCCAAAGGGATCGGCATGGTTGGTTATAAGATGGATCGACATAGTTGGTTATAAGATGGATTGGCATGGATGGTCATGCTATGGATCAACATATGTCCATTAGAAGGGTTCGAAAGGAAATAGCTTCCGAGTGGATTTGAACCAAAGATTAATCAAAATCAGGAGCTCCCTTATTCCAAATGACAAGAAACTTGACGATTAAACATATTTTATCATGTAGAATCCACCATAGGAATCGCTGCCCAAAATTAAACCAATGAAAGGATCGGTACCAATCCCTCTTCATTAGGAGGACATGCCAACAACCTTTATGGTGGCCCATGTGGATTGGAAGGTCCTTTTACCGCAGTTCCAAAGAGATTGGTGGTCGTCTTCCCCTATAAATACAACATGCATGGCTTCAGAAAAGGGGCTTCTTCTTTCTGCTTCTCTTCATCTTCTACCTAGGCTATACTTTGCCAGTTTTATTCTTGAAATTCATGGATTTGTAACTATAATCAGTAGTATAAACTAATAAAGGAAAACCTTTGTAGTGGACGTAGGTCGGAGTTAACCGAACCACAATAAATCTGTGTCTCCATTTACTTGCTTTATGATTGTTTTAATTTTTTTCTTCATTTATTTCCCTTCATATTTCTATGTTTAGATTAGATATTGGCGCTTTCACATAATTGGGTGTTGGTGGTCAATTTTGACGCCAACATTTTGGTGCTTTCATTGAGAAGGACTTGCACCCGTGGATTTGGAAGCTAGGAGCTTAGATTTTGAAGCTTGGATACATGGATATAGGAAGTAATGGCTAGGCAATCAAAAAGGAGAGTGCTACCGGAAAGGAGCCACCATGGAGGGAGTCAAGAGGCTTCCTCAGGAGCTGGAGGTAATCAAGCATCAATCTACATCACCAGGGATGAAATGGAAATAATGATGGAAGCTATGCAGGAGAGGATGCTGAAAAGACAGGACGAGATGATGCATAATTTCCTCCAACGGATTAGACAAGCTGGAGTACAGAATCGAGGAGTTGAAGCAGCCGGGTCGCTGGAAATCAGAACTGGAAACATGAAAATGGAGCCAATAAACAAAGGAATAGAACAGAGCAACCGGGGGCAGTCCCCTGCCAACCTAGAGGGATTGGCGCTGATCCCCAAAGGCTATGGGGCATGCCCTTGGGTCTGGTTGATCGTGATGTTGGAGGACCTACGATCGATCCCATGGAGCTTGGTGCGAATCGGAATTTGTATACTCGTCTGGAGGAGTATGTTCCAGAATTCCCTCGTAGACTCAGGGGGCAGCTTGGGCATGATGATAGGAGACTACTATTGGAAGAAAATGATAGGTTTACAGAGATGATAAGGCGAGCTATCCATGGAGGATTAGTGAACAGGGATTTGAAGGATGTAAATAGAAGTCCATTCACTCCAAATATCGGGCAAACTAGGAATCCACTGGAGTTCAAACTACCAATGCTTGAGACATATGATGGAAAAACGGATCCCGCTGTTCATCTAACAAGATACATGAGACACATGGAAGTACTAGGGGCATCGGAGGAAGTCATGGCACGGTGCTTCCCTCTATACTTAATGGATATAGCTGCACTATAGTTCAGACAGTTGGAAAGCGGCTCTATTAGCACATGGACGGAATTGATCGAAAGGTTTATGAGGCAATTTCTGGTCCACATCACGAGACCCAAGAGTGTGATGAATTTAACATCGATGAAGCAGTGGAAAGGAGAATCACTCAGGGATTTCTTAACCAGGTTCAACGCGGTAGTGGCTTCAGTGGATCGACCAGATCCGTCGATGGTTTTGATGGCAGCAGTGTCAAGGATTGCGGATAACTCAAAATTCAAGATATCATTGGAACAGGATCCACCAGTGGATCTTGGGGAATTTTACTATGAAGCCGAAAGGTTTCTACGACATGAAGATGCGAAAGCTGATAGAGAGGGAAGAGAGGAAGTGGAAGTTTATGCGGTTAAAGGTGGAGGTCCACCTGGGGAAGGTTCAAACAAGGATAAAGGAAAACAGAAAGCGAAGGATGGCTCTGATGGATCAAAGCAACCATGAAGGGAACCGAGATTCACCTCTTACACATAATTGACTAAAACATTGGAACGGATATATCTAGACACTAGGGGGCAGATCCCCAATCGAAGGCCAATGAGGAGAGGGCCTACAAACAATGAAAAGAATTTAGAAAAATACCGTCTGTTCCATGAGCTGGATGGACATAGTACAAACAAATGTAGGCACTTAATGGATGAAATTGAGGGACATGTCCGGAATGGTAGGCTGTTACAATATGTAAGAACTCGGGCAGCGGCAGTGGAACAGGAGCAACCACCATCCGCATCGAATGGGAACTGTTTTGGATTGAGGCGTCAACTTGTCATCAATTGATCGAAATGGCAAAGAATAAGTAATAAACTCCACAATAAAATGGCTAAGTCACTTACATATGTACGAGATCGAGAACAGTCCCTAGGCATGCTCTGAGATGACAATGACAATGAACCGTCACACCCAGAGATGCATGCATTGTAGTGTTTAGTTTTTATTTCTGTTTTGGTACTTGGACATAATTTTATTAGTTGAATATTTTGATTATAAAACTCAGTCGAACGTGAAATCTGACATTAATAATTTTGAGTACCATTTGGAGGATCACATTTCGCCTCGATCGGCACTCGATCTCGAACGATCATATTTCGCCTCGAATGGCACTTGATCTCGAACGATCACATTTTGCCTCGAACGACACTCGATCTCAAACGATCACGTTACGCCTCGAATAGGCACTCGGTCTTGAATGATCACATTTCGCCTCAAATTGCTCGATCACATTTCGTCTCTAATGGCACTCGATCTCGAACGATCACGTTACGCCTCGAATAAGCACTCGATGTCGAACGACCACATTTCATCTGGAATGGCACTTGATCTCGAAAGATCACATTATGCCTTGAACAGGCACTTGATCTTGAATGATCGTATTTTGCCTTAAACAGGCATTCGATCTCGAACGACCGTATTTCACCTCGAACAGACACTCGGTCCCGTGCGATCACCATCAGCCTAGGATGGCTATGAATTTGATTAACGGTCCCGAACGGTCGTTATTAACAATCAGGCAAGATCACTGATTTGTTCACAGGTCATCAACGGGTTTCGAACATTGGACTTAAGGCAATTCAAAACACGCCTTCCTACCACAAGGCATGTTTCGAGGGGAAAAGTGTTAACTCGCCTTTTTGGTAAAGTAGTACATAGGTGGATTTAACCCAACAGACTTCGTGGTTATCTAGGCTGATGGGTACAGAGTGACGATTGTAGGGACCAGTAATCAGGTACAGATGGTTACATGGAGTCGAAATTGAATGGAATTTATAGATATGCAAGGCAGAATGTTCAAAGTATGGAATACGGTTCAACGGATGGAAGGGTTCGGCATAATATGGCAATCTAGAGGGTCGACATTATTGACAAATAGGGTTTGGCATGTTTCATCTCATAGAGGATGGATCAATATAGCTTAGCAACTTGGAAGGGGTCGGCATACTCAATCTAAAGGGATCAGTGTACTTTAACTGTTTAGCAAGATGGAGGGATCGACATGGGTTGGCTACTATCAAGGGTTCGATATACTCCACTAGAAAAAGGAGGGATCGACATACTTCAACTCTTAAAGAAGTGGTCGGCATATTTCATGAAATAGGAGGGATCGGCATATTTAAAAAAAAGGATTGTTTGGCTTGCTTCGTGAAGGAGGGATCGACATAGTTCAGTAAAGGAGGGATCAACATAGATAATTGAAAGGGTCGACATAAGTAGAAAGGCATGGATCGACATGGCTTGGAAGTATCGAAATGGATCGGCATGGTTGGTTATAAGATGGATCGACATGGATGGTCATGCTATGGATCGGCATATGTCCATTAGAAGGGTTCGACAGGAAATAGCTTCCGAGTGGATTTGAACCAAAGATTAATCAAAATCAGGAGCTCCCTTATTCCAAATGACATGAAACTTGGAGATTAAACATATTTTATCATGTAGAATCCACCATAGGAATCGTTGTACAAAAATCAACCAATGAAAGGATCGGTATCGATCCCTCTTCATTGGGAGTTGGGCCTAGCGACCTTTATGGTGGGCCCATATGGATTGGAAGGTCCTTTTACCGAAGTTCCAGAGAGATTGGTGGTCGTCTTCCCCTATAAATACAGCAGGCATGGCTTCAGAAAAGGGGGCTTCTTCTTTCTGCTTCTCTTCATCTTCTACCTAGGCTATACTCTGCCAGTTTTATTCTTGAAATTCACGGATTTGTAACTATAATCTGCATCTCTATTTACATGCTTTATGATTGTTTCAAATTTCTTCTTCATTTATTTCTCTTCATATTTCTATGTTTGGATTGAATATTGGCGCTTTCACATAATTGGGTGTTGGTGGTCAATTTTAACGCCAACATCACATGATTCACTACATCATTACTCATTTGGGGCCAATAAAAATGTTGCCTCATGGCCTTTTTTGCTAATTTTATTCCATTAGAATGATCTCCATAGAATCTCTCATGTGCCTCTCTTTACAGTCTTAAGCCATTTTCAGACTAGCCCACATTAGGTAAGGGAGTGATATCCTTTTTTATAAAGGATTCCGTTCACCATAGTAAAAATTTGGGGCTAGGCGCCTTATCTTTCTAGCCTCTTTCTTGTCTTTTGGTGATTTTCCTTTCATCAAGTACTTATGACTATCATCTAGTTATTTTCGTATTGACCATTAATCTCTACACGAATGGTCCTTTCCTGATTTTCTTCATTGCCATTTCTTGATTTATCTTCTTTATTTGATTGTTCAAGAGCTTGGGATCTAGTCAATACCATGACCTCATTCTTAGGTTCTGCAGCTTTTTCCTCTATGCTGGGGTTTTGTTAGAAACCTATAGGCACAATTCAAGTTTTCGGTGCTCCTCGTGAGCTAGCTAGCTTTGCTAAAGAATCTTCTTGAGAATTTTTTCCTCCAGGAACTTGGTGTATGGAAAAGTGCACAAATTGAGCTAACATCTTTAGTATCTTATTGACATAAAGGATAAGTTTGGCATCTTTTGTTTGATTTGTGTGAACTAGGTTTTTAACCTAGTAGAATTCAACAGGAGTTAGAACATCTAGACTAAGCCAAAATGACTTGAAACTTGAACAAGGAATCTAAAAGAACAAGTCAATAGAACTTAAGAGAAACAAGCCAAAAATCTACTAAGTGGATGGATCGCTGGTGGTCCGTCATCCATGGATCACTAGTGAAGCATCATGAGTTATCAAAGCCTCTTACATCATGATCTACTACCTCTTCTAAGAATACTTACCAAGTTTCATAGCATTTCAAGCAGCGTAGTTCAAGAAGTTAAGACTCATCTGATTCAAGTTGTTTTGAACAAAAGAGCTAACTTAAAACGGACCTAGAGAACTCATACAGAGTTAGATTGACTTGAAATATTGGGAGAACACTTAGAAGACATAAAAGAAGCCTCACAAAAATGGGATCATTTGGAGGTTGTTTGATGGTTCGCTAGTGACCTAGCTAGATGGATCGCTAACGATCCATGTAGGTTGGGCCCTACAACCTAAAATTTATAGGGTAGATTCCATACACCATAGAGGAGGTACATGGAAAGTTTCATTTGGTTTTGTTAACTTTTGAGTGATTTATGGATGATTCTTCTCCAAATTGGGCCGGTTTGATCCATGAGGTCCAACCCATGAGGAGTGGGCCCCATGACCTATGATCCATAAGGGAGGCTCTCGCTGTGTGAAGTTTTGTGTGATTTGGTTAAGTATTGAGTGAGTTATGGATGATTCTTCTAGACCAGATAACCCATGAAGACGAATGATCAAACGAACTCCAAACGACTTGATATTTAGACAAAGCACTTAAATAGAAGATAGGAAGACAACCAAACTAAGATCACTCAAAAATATGCTAAGTAGATGGATAACTAGCGATCTATCCCTTATGGATAGCTAGTGATCCATCAAGATAGGTCGGATCGCCCTTAAACTTTCCGAGCTCCTTCATAGCACTAAGTAAAGGCTTTTGGTAGAAAAATATGCTAAGTTGATGGATAGCTAGCAATCTATCCTCTATGGATAACCAGCGATCCATAGAAATGACTTAGATTGATCTGAGATTTTCGGTGATGACTTGGCATAACAACTGGACTCTTTTGCACTTGGACTTCTGGCCCAATACTCACTGAACTCCCCTATAAATACTCATCTATCTGCAATATAAAGAGGATCTTCTGGACTGACTACTGGAACTCTACAGAGATTATTCTTCACTCTTCTCCTCCCACATAATAGTCATCTAGGGGTTCACTGTGATTCTCCAGCGAACTCTTGTACTTGTGAACTTAAAAGATTCAATCATATTGTAATCTCATTCCACTTGTAACAACAGTCAGTTAATAGAAAGTTATAAAGTGGACGTAAGCTTCATTAATAGTCAACCACTATAAAAATCTTCTTGTCTTTTTACTATTTTTGCCCTTTTTACATTTATTTTCTATATTATTGCTCTTTAGAACAGGGTTGGTGATTTCACACTCAATCAAGGGTGTTGATCCATTTTCTGGGTTAATATTTTGGTGTTTTCACTGAGAAACCAACTCAGGATTAGATCTAGCTATCTACTTTGGATCAGATAGGTTTAGAAGTTAGATCCTCAATCTCTGCTTAGAAGATTTGCTGTTGAGAATCAATGGCACCAACAAGAAAGAGAGCTACCTCCGGAAGATCCATAGGAGCTACATTGCTGGAGAAGAAACAAACCCTCAGCAAATTGAAGTCAACAACCCCAACTACTATTTGGAGCTAGCTCTAGAGATCAGGTTCCAGGATCCTCCACACAACATGAAGTTGTGACTAAAGGAGGATTGAACAAGATGATTGATGAAATTAAACAGAAAATAGCAGACAGTCAAAAGGCTCTTATGGAAAAGATAGATGTTGTCTTAGTGCTCCAATCACTAACTACTTCCAGAACGGTGCCTGAAGCCATGACTGCTACAAAGCAAGAGCATTCTTCTATTTCTCGCTTGAACAGAAGAAACAAAAGGTGAAAGAAAAATAAGTGGTGGATGAAGCTCCAAGAATCATGACGGAAGAAAACATTAACACTTCACCCACTGTAAAAGCGCCTGCTACAAACTCGAACTTAGGGGTGAAAACCCCACGGGGAGATATAACGATGGCTCTCTTCGGTTTTGAAGATGACAAACAATTTAAGGAAGACAAATTGGATGAAAATGCTAACGTGCAAAACGCTAGAAGAAGCTCTAAAACCCGTGCCGCAACACAGTGCCAAGCAATGGATGAGGAACTGCTACTCAAACGATACTCCCAAAGGCAGGAGAATCAAGAAGATATGACATAAACCGGGATTGATTACAAGGTCAAGCTCCCATGGTATATTGTGACCACTCCCAACTGACTAGCTTCCAATCCCATAATGGAACTCCCATCGCCAAATCGCGAATGGTCGTTGTCGAAAATCTTAAAAAATCATCAAAATGGTCGTTGAAAAACTCACTTTAGGTGCACTCGAAGTCAAACTCGGGTAATTGCCTATTTGACTCGACGCAGATTCTGGAAGTCCTAACTCGAAGTCGAACTCGGCTAATCACTTATTTGACTCAAAGAAAACCTTGGAAATTCTGGTCCGAAATCAGACTTGGGTAAAACCAAAATTTTCTCCAAGCAAACATGCAAATGACTCCAAGCACCATTCATCACCAACCCAACACTTCAAATTCTGTTACTCCAAGCGAATCATGTGCTGACTCCAAGCAAATGGAAAATTTTCTCGGGTCGAACTCCAAGTAAATTAACACCGATCCATCAGTGTTGTCCATCTTCTTTTGCCCATAACTCGAACATGCGAACTCCAAATGCCTTGAAATTTGGAATGCAACCTTATGGGGCCTTCCTTGTCGCCCCAGACCGACCTCACCTAGTTTGAAATTTTTTGGGATCGTTACTGATCGATGACCCCATCCTAAGTGATTTTCCATCCAATTGACATTCCAATCATTTAAGCAAAGGACAATAATGCATATATCATTCTCAAGCATTATAAATAGTCGTAACTTGAAAACGGACTGGACTGACAATGATTATAGCACCTTCCCCAATCAAAACCCATTCACCGAAGCCTTTAAGCATGTAGAATATCTAAAGAAGTTTATCGTGCCAACTATACCTTTCTACAACTATACAGCTGATTCAAAATTTCTTTTTTATAGGTATGACTAGCACATGGACGAAGCGAGGGCGACGGATGCACTCTACAATAAGGCCCTCAAGAATCATTAAAGGATGAAAAAACTACTACCCTAGAAGAGTTCTATAGGAAAACAAACCAGCTCTAGAGACTAGAGGTAGTGCAATTGGTAGAAGGCAAACCTGGTAATTTGCTGAAGAACGTACCAAACAGTGAAGGAGCTACAGGACCTCAGGGACCTTCTGCCCAAGCAAGGCCAATAAGACCCGGTAGAAAAGCGCCCCGGCTAGTTGATGAAATCAGACGAAAGGATGATTATCAAATAACACTTTGGCTAGCTAGCTACTAAGGAAAGGGGCAACAACCTAAAGCGATGCCTTTCCATCTATCCTTATCTACTTTCCTTTTCTGAATGAGCCATGTCGACTAGTCATATCCTCGATGAGTCATGTTGATGAGTCTATGCCCTCGATGGGTCATATCGATCCCCATTTTGAGAACCGGCATTACTCTGGTAGCGTCGAGAAGGCTTGTCCAAAGGATCATCAAACAAACAGATCCAACCCCTAGTCTCCAGGAACTAATAAAACTATGTTCCCGCGAGCCGAATCCCAAAAATTTCTATTAAAGTTGATGAATCATCGCTTTCAGACCGCCATGCCATCGGACACACGACCCAAAAATTTTCTTGGAGTCAATGAATAATCGCTCTAGGGCCGTTTAGTCACTGGAAACCCGACCAAAATTCCTTTTTAAGTCGATGAATCATCGCTTTAAGACCGCCAGACCGTTGGAAACACGACCCAAAACTCTTCTTAGTGTCGATGAATTATCGCTCCAAGGCCGTCTGGTCGTCGGACATCTGACCAAAATTCCTCTTGAAGTCGATGAGTCATCGCTTTAAGACTGCCGGGCCATGTGATACATGACCCAAAACTCTTCTTGGAGTCGATGAATAATCACTCTAGGGACGTCTGGTTGCTGGATATCTCACCAAAATTCCTCTCGGAATTGATAAATTATCGTTCCAAGGCCGTCTGCTCACTGGACATCCAACCATAAAAACTCCTTCATGAAATAAAGCATCGTGAAGGTCCTTCATGAACTAAAGTGTCATGAAGACGAACCACTAGATCAACAGTCATCTGATCCAAAAATCCTTCACAAACTAAAGCGTCGTAAAGGCCAACTGGAAGATCAACGGTCATCTCACCAGAACTGCCCAAAGTTAGTGAACTCATGCTCTGGGGCCATGTATCGACAATCACATTAGTCAGTTTGCAAAACTAACATAATCACTTCCAATGACCAATGAGACAAACAGTGCTAAATTCCAGAGCTTCAAAGTCGCTCAAAGAAACTAAGCCAAAACTGAACTGACCATGTGATTAATCAGAGGTCGACTCGAATCAAGCCAAGATTTGGCACCTGGGAGAACCAAGTATCTCAAATACCTAATATATAAGTCTTTAAAGATAGAGGCATTCCCATGCTTTAATCATCTAGAAGACACAGCTGCATCCACTGGACCGTGTGCAACCAAACGGGTTGTGGAGAAACCTCGGATACAGTTTAAGTGTGCAAACAACCCTGTGGCATGGGGGCACCACACATACTTCAATAGATAAAAGAAAGCTAAGACTAATTATACCATAGTTCTATTACGCCTGATCGAAAATTCTAGCATGCTGACAACTACGGACTTAACGACCTAGCTAGCACAACAATCGATATAGAAGCATAATACTTGCTTACTTCTTCCCAACTCCTCCTTTACCACCCTCGATGACCAGTTCCTTTACCTCTTAGACTGTATGCCAGTTGAAGACCAATTCTCTAAAGGCAGTTTGGACTAAAAACTGGGAGTCTTGCCCTGAACTCCCACTAGCTCTTTCTTCATAACCATCTCCATGCGGTTGGCTGTTGATCTCTCCACCATGGCAACCTTATCTGTTTGGCCGTGCACATCTTCCCGAAATACGGGAGATCGTCCAAGCTACGGTTACCCAATCCAAAAACCACTTATCTCTTAAAACTGATGAAATTGCGTTCCAGCGAAGTCATATCGTCGGATTGATGGGAAAACTCGATCCTCACCTTCTAAGAACTAGTATCTCTCCTCCAGCACCGTGAAGGTCTAAACCATTGTGTGCATCCCGTAAGCCATGCCTAGCTTCTTGAACCAATAACGCCATGTTCAAGCAAATAACCTGCCGAGTCGATTGGGTCAAATCGACTTAAACCGCTAGATCGACGGAACTCGATCCCTGTCTCATCCAAAACTGATGTCGCTCCAGCGGCACTGAGAAGTTCTAAACCATTCCGGATCGAAGCACAAACTCCTCACGTTACCTAAAGATTGGCAATGTCGAGAAGTTCCAAACCGTTCCGGATCGACGGGTCGTATCGATCTCATAAGCCACGTACTCCCTTAAGCCTTGCATTACTTCTTAAGCCGTGGAACCATGCTCTTGAAGCATGAACTCCTTACGTTACCCAAAGATTGGCAACGTCAAGAAGTTCCAAACCATTCTGGATCGATGGGTCGTATCGATCTCATAAGCCGCGCACTCCCATAAGCCGTGCATCACTTCTTGAGCCATGGAACCATGCCCTCAAAGCACGAACTCCTCACATTACCCAAAGATTGGCAACGTCGAAAAGTTCCAAACCATTCTGGATCGACAGATCATATCAATCCCATAAGCCGCGCACTCTCAAAAGCCGTGCATTTCGTATGCCGCGCACTCTCAAAAGCCGTGCATTTCGTAAGCCGCGCACTCTCAAAAGCCATGCATTTCGTAAACCATGCACTCTCAAAAGCTACACATTTTGTAAACCGTGCATTTTCATAAGCTGGGCATCTAATAAGCCATGCAAACACTGCTTGATGTTTCACTGCCATCATCAATGAATTGTTAAAATTTTCTAAGTACCGGTGTTGTCCCGACAACACCGAAAAACTTTTCTATTGCAGGATTAACAAGGATCAACTCCCACTACCCGAAAGAGCCGACATTGCTCTGGTAGTGCTGCAAAGTTCACAAACTAAGAAATCATCAAAGAATTCTGATCTTTGACCAAAGTTAATGTACAAAATGTCTAAATTGAAGACATCCAAGTTACGAGTTTCCAGAGATAGGAGCTGCGATGTACCTTTGAATGGGAGCATCCAGGGTGCCTCCTAGAACATCAAGTTTCACATCAATTGTTCATAATAATCAGCCCTATGGACTGAAGGGCACATAACACATTAACAGTTGGTCAGGATAAAAAATTACTGCAACTTGCAACAAAAGGAGGAACTTACCGTCGTCCAGAGATAGACGATTACCGAAGGCATTTCCAGAATCAAATCATCAACGCACCAATTTCCAAAGAAAGAAGCAGGTGCTCGACTGAGGTCTCAAACCCCAACTTGCAAAAAACTAGCTGTTATCTGAAGATAGACAATGGCAAGGAGAGAATGCTTGAAATCGAGCAGCTAAACCATTGATTTCCAACAATTGGAACCAACAAATTAGGTTGATATCTGCAACAATGCTATCAGCCTAGCATAACGCATATGGCCTGAAACAAGCTAGGTTAAGTGTCACAGATTCAAGACAAACACTACCGAACTCTACCGGTCCGTAATCAGGATAGGAATGAGCGCGGTCGTACCTAGGGCAATATTATGACTCGCTCCATAATTTCTAATTTTATAAAAGAACCTAGAATTTGACACCTAGAAATGAAGGGTTCCGCCTTGAAATGAAAGGTTCCACAGATAGAAGTAAGATCATAACAAAAACCGGTTGGAGGAAATCTGATTTATCATGAATAAAGATAACCATGGAATTGGTTAAGCAATAACCTTGCATTTCCAAGGGTAACACTTGACGGTGATAAACAAGGCTATAAAACGGAAACGACTGGGACTCCAATCCTTCCAGAACATGACGTATCCCGAATTTAAGCAACGTTGAGAGAAATAGCCACATTGGGTTGAAAGGGATCTATTCAACTATACAGGATCAGATGAATGATTCAATCCTAACCAACATGACTTTGACATTATCCAAAGACAGGCAACACTTGGAAAAGACTTCACAATCCAATCATTGAAGTGCAAGTTTTCGAAGACCAAAACTAGTGCCCACCTGGATTAAAAGCATTGCTGGATCGGCAGGGAAAATCGATCCCAACCTCCTGAGTGTCGATGTTGCCTCGGCAACGCTAAGGTCTTTTACTATTTCCTAAGTATCGGTGTTGCCCCGCCAACGTCAAGAAACTTTCTATTTCATAAGTATCAGTGTTCCTCTAACAATGCTGGGAAACCCTCTATTTCCTAAGTACCGACATTGCCCTAGCAATGCCGAGAAATTTGCTATTCACTATGTACCGATGTTGTCTCGGCAATGCTAGGAAAACTTTAATCTATAGGTTCGATGAGAAACACTCGTCGTAGTAAACCATCAATGCACTAACTTCCGAAGATAGAAGTTGGTCCTCAACTGAGATTCTACCCTTATCTTAAAAAGACTACCATTGCTCGAAAATGGGCAACGACAAGAAGACATAACCTTTCATAGGTCAGCCGGATGGTTCGACCTTTCGTCACATGAATCAGCCACTACACGAGAATAAAGCAGCACCGAAAGGAAATCCTAGGATTGAATTATTTGTGTGCTAATTTCTAGGGATAAAAGATGGTGCACAACCGAATTTCTTGAATTCAACTTAGAAAGAATTTAGATAGAGCGAAAAGATAGGCAGCCTCGAGGAAATGTTGCTTAGAACCAAGTAGCTAGGTTATCAATTTCCGAAGACACTTCCTCAATTCTAGAATAGGATTGAGAGCTAGACTAGGGGAAATTGAATCATTTGTCCCAAACCTCTCCATCTCTCATGATCGCCCAAATATAGGCGTTCGAAATAGCTAGTCCCTCGAGCAAGGATAGACGCATAAATACTTGATCGAAAGAAATGTTGCAATGTCCAAACACGAGTAACAGCGAGGTTAGTTAGATAACTATTCTGTATCGCAAAACAGAGCATTATGGCAACAAAATCGCCAACAAAGGAAATGAAGGATTTAACATTCAGAAATCAACCATCACTCGTAGTCTGGCAATGATGAGAAGGATCGTTGACTTACTTATGGTCTAACTGGATCCTTTGGTTCCAACTTGCAGGAATAAACCATTACCCAAAGTTTTGTGATGTTAAGAAGAAACCCCCAGAATGAAACTATCGATACATCGACTTTCAAAAACAAAAGTAAGAGTTTGGTTGAATCTTCAGCCCTATATTCTGGCATCTCATGCTATTTGAAGATTCACAACATCAAGGAAAAATCCACAGAGTTGAGTCATCCGCGCATGATTTTTTGGAGATAGAATCTTATACCTGATTAGGATCTCAATACTGAACTTGGAAGAATTCACTCTAGCAATGGCAACGCGTCTTTCTAGCACATGTACCCAGAATGACATTGGATGACAATGTCAACTTAGAGGAATTCAAGTATAGTCAGGAAACAGACATCATTGAAAAAATCAGAGCTTGGAATCCAGCAGTAAAGTCCCTAGTTCCTGGAGATAGGAGCTATCAGTTCAATCAAACTGGGGTAGTCGAACGTATTGACCAGGAGACCTAGTCTCTGAAAAACATATAAACTTAGTATTCAAAGAAATCAGCTTTATGGACTAGGGCAGATACACCAACACTTTGTTGAAAGAACTCAATTGAGCATAAGTAGGGATTAGCTACAGAACTGGCTAGACCAAGTTACCTCATAGTTCTGAATAAAGCTATGAAATAGAATATGCCGAAATGACCGCAGAAGTATTACTTACATGTATAGAATTACAGTAAACAATTATGCTAAACATGAATACAAGAGGTCCAACAGTGAGAAAAAGCAATGCTCTGAATCGAGCAATTAAACCAATAGTCCTCGGACACAGTGGCTGGTATGCAGGTTGAATTCCAAAAAACGCAAAGAAAGGATAGTCACAATCGAACAAGTCATGCGCTAGTTTCCAAAGACTGAAACTATGCCTGATCGAACTTCAACTACAACTCTACAAGAGCAGCTGTGCCTTGTAATTTAACTGTAATCAATCATCCTAATATGACAGGAATAATAAGCGAAGCCTAAGTTGCGAAGGACCCAGTTTCTGGAGGAGTAAAAGTCCCTCCGCCAGACTAAAGACTGGATGATCGGAAAGTCATTTTCAATAATAAAACTTGGCATTCAACCCTATTGGGTATGTTTTACTTTAAATAATATCCTCGTATAACCAACGCCCAGAATCCAAGTGAAGTCGGCGTATGTTGACCAGTCGGGTTCTAAGCGTTGACCGAGGCAGATGCGATGTGTTATCTACATGTAAAGGGTCCAGTATCCCGAATACTGCAGACGAACAATCTAGTGTAAATAGCTTGCTTACATTTGAAAGCAATCCATATTGTCCATTGAAATTATCTTTTCCGCACTTACCCCTTATCGATTAACAATCGATAATGGAGCCGCTGTCCAAAGCGACGAGGGAAGCTTTTCTTTTCAGGATAACTGGAGTATAGAAACAGGAAGAGTGGTACGATTGAATCATCCACTATATCTGATTTTGGAATAAATCATCGCATTAGAATTCAAAACGGCGAAAAGAACTTAACCAAGTCCTCGAAAAGAAACAGTTAAAGACAAAGAGCAAGAATTTGCTCCAGAATGGCGTACAATCGTTTGAGACAAAACTTAGCTTCACTGTCGGTTGAGTTAAAACTATATAGGTCGACTCCAAACCTACGTCTTGCACCCACTTACTGACCTAAACCCTTGTGTAAAATGCAGAGCAAATAGTGCATCGTCAATACTAGGAATTGAAATTCAGATTGAAATCAAAAAATGAACGGATATCAAAACTCAATCAATTGAAAACAACATCTTGAGACGGACTCTGACGATTCACTGAAATTTACAGAATAGTAATCCGAAACTTGTCTTATTCTAGAGCACACATTGTTTCTAACGAAAGCATACTTTGGGGGACAAATGTTAACTAGGTTTTTAACCCAGCAGAATTCAACAGGAGTTAGAACATCTAGACTAAGCCAGAATGATTTGAAACTTGAACAAGACATCTAAAAGAACAAGCCAATGGAACTTAAGAGAAATAAGCCAAAAATCCACTAATTGGATGGATCACTGGCGATCCAAAAGGAAGCATCATGAGTTATCAAAGCCTCTTGCATCATGATCTACTACCTCTTCTAAGAATACTTACCAAGTTTCATAGCATTCCAAGAAGCATAGTTCAAGAAGTAAAAACTCATCTGATTCAAGTTGTTTTGACCAAAGAAGCTAACTTAAAATGGACCTACAGAACTTATACCAAGTTGGATTGACTTGAAGTTTTGGGAGAACACTTAGAAGATATAAAAGAAGGCTCATAGAAAAAACGGGATCATTCGGAGGTTGTTTGATGGAGTGCTAGCTACCTATCTGGATGGATCACTAACAACCCATGTAAGTTAAGCCCCACAACCTAAAATTTATAGCCCATATACCCTAAAATGAGTACTTGTAAAGTTTTGCCTGGTTTCGTTAAGTTTTGAGCGAGTTATGGATGATTCTTCTCCGAATTGGGCCAGTTTGATCCATCAGGTTCAACCCATAAGGAATGGGCCCCATGACCTATGATCCATAGGGGAGGCTCTCCTACTCATTTACATTATATGCATGAAATTTTGTATGATTTGGTTAAGTATTGAGTGAGTTATGGACGAATCTTCTAGACTAGATGACCCATGAAGATAGATGATCAAATGAACTCCAAACGACTTGATATTTAGACAAGACACTTAAATAGAAGATAGGAAGACAACCAAACTAAGATCAGTGAAAAATATGCTAAGTGTATGGATATCTAGCAATCCATCCCCTATTGATAGTAGTGATACATCCCCTATGGATAGCTAGCGATCCATCAAGATAGGTTGGATTGCCCTCAAACTTTCCGAGATCCTTCATAGCATTAAGTAAAGGATTCTGGTAGAAAAATATGCTAAGTTGATGGATAGCTAGCGATCCATCTCCTATGGATAGCTAGCGATCCATAGAAATGACTCAGATTGATTTGAGATTTTCGGTGATGACTTGCATAAAAAGTTTACTCTTCTACACTTGGACTTCTGGCCTGATACTTACTTAATTCCCCTATAAATACTCACCTATCTACAACATAAAGAGGACCTTCTGAACTGGCTGCTAGAACGTTGCAAAGATTATTCTCCACTCTTCTCCACCCACACAATAGTCATCGGGGGGTTCACTGTGATTCTCCAGTGAACTCTTGTACTTGTGACTTGATCTAACTTAAAAAATTCAATCATATTGTAATCTGATTCCACTTGTAACAACAGTCAGTTAATAGAAAGTTATAAAGTGGACGCAGCCTTCATTAACAGTCGTACCATTATAAAAATATTCTTGTCTTTTTACTATTTCTCCTCTTTTTACATTTATTTTCTATATCATTGCTTTGTAAGAACATGGCTGGTGCTTACACACTCAGTAAAGGATGTTGGTCAATTTATTGGGTTAACAATATGTCTGATTTAATTGATTAACCATTAACTGGGAATCACTAAAAACTTCTATCCTTGGAATTTTTAACTAAAGTGCTAGGGTAAGTCCTGCTACCATACATTATTAGTTGTGGGAAAACCTAACTTCATAGCATAATGCAGTTGATGTCCATCGGAGGGTAATGATTATGTATCCTGCACCTGCCCCATGTTCAATTGATGCTCCATCAACAAATAATTGCCATTTAGGTTTTAAATCTTTTACATTTTCTGATTGTTTTTTGATGACTCCCGTGCATTCATTTATGAAGTTAGCTAGAGTTTGTCCTTTAGTTGCCACTTGGGGTTGGAACTCAATATCATATTGACTAAGCTCAATTTCCCATTTTGATAGTCTTCCTGATGCCTCAAGTTTAATAAAAACTTGTTTGAGTGGGAAGTTGGTTAGAACTTTGGTTAGATATGCTTGGAAATAGACCCTTAGCTTTTAAGCGGTGATCCTTAAACAGTATGCCAACTTTTCTACGATCGAGTATCTAATTTCTGCATCTTTGAGCCTTTACTAATATAGTATATTAGAAGTTGAGTTCCATTCTCTTTCCTTATTAAAACAGAATTTACCGCATGTTCAGAGACTGCAATGTAAAGATATAAATCCTCTCCCTTTATTGGGCTAGATAGGATTAGGGTTTCTCAAGATCATCTTTCAATTCCTTTAAGGCCTTTTGACAATCCTCTCTCCATTTGAAGTTCTTCTTTTTCTTAATTACATCAAAGAACGGTATGCACTTTTCAACGACTTTAGAAATGAATCTATTTAAAGCTAGCACTCTTCTATTTAAGCTCATCACATCTTTGCTTGTTTTTGGTTCTGCCATGTCCCTAATTGCCTTGATTTGGTTAGGATTGGTCTCAATTCCTCCGGCGCTGACAATATATCGCTGAAATTTCCCTAATTGTGTCCCAAAGGAACATTTTTGCGGATTTAATTTCATCTTGTACTTTCTTCGTACTTCAAACATTTCCTTAAGATCTTTCAAGTGATTGGCTTCCTCTTGAGATTTGACTAGCATATTATCTACGTATACTTTCATATTTCGACCAATTTGTTCTTTAAACATTCTATTTACCAGTCTTTAATATGTAGCCCCTGCATTCTTCAACCCAAAATGGCATAACTTTGTAGCAGTATACTCCCCAATCTGTTATGAAACATGTGTGTTCTGCATCCGGTCAGAACATGAGGATTTGATTATATCCTGAGTATGCATCCATAAAAGATAACAGTTTACGTCCACTTTTTGCATCAATTAATTGGTCTATTGGAGGTAAGGGATAACAATCCTTGGGGCAAGCTTTATTCAAATCACTATAGTCAGCACATGTTCTCCATTTTCCATTGAGCTTTTTGACTAATATGGGATTGGCTAACCATTTTGGGTAGAAAACTTCTCTAACAAATACATTTTCAAGTAGTCTTTTGACCTCCTCTTTCAACATGCTAGCTCAAACTTTATCGAACTGCCTTTTCTTTTGTCGAATAAGAGTGACATTTGAATCTATGTTCAAGGCATGACTCATAATTGTTGGATCCATTTCGACCATGTCTGTATGGATCCAGATAAATACATCCTTGTTAGACTAAAGAAATAGAATAAGTTCCCCTCTTAGCTCATTATTTAACTCCTTTCCGATCTTTACTGTTGTTGTATCAAGCGAATATAGGCTTACTTCTTCTAGGTCTTTGGTTGGCTTTATCCTTTCCTGCTTAATTCTGCAATCTAGTTCAGTGACAATTTCTTTACCATCTACTGCCTCTTTCGATTTTATTTTGTTGTTGTAAAAGTTAAATCTTTTTAACACATTCTTAGCTTTCTCAGTTGCTTGTCTCTTCGTTTGCCTTAGATTGATAGCTTGGAGGACCATCATCCAAGGGCCTTTTGATTTCAGTTTTGATTGAATTGCCTTTCTCCAAATTGTAACATGAAGTACTATCTTTTTTGCATTGATCGAGTGTAGAATAATACAAATCTTGAGAGCTAAATTGCTCTTCTCTTATCGTCCTCCATCCACTTTTAGTTAGAAATTTCACCATCAAATACTTTAGTGACACAAAAGCATCCACTTCGTCCAGGGTTGGTTTCCCAAAGAAGGCACTGTAGTAGGAAGGCTGATCCATTATGACGAACATGGTTTCGAAAGTTCTTGAAGAGGATGGAACCCCCATCTGCACTTGAAGCTTAATCTGCCGTAATGGAGTAGATCCTTTGTTATTGAACCCAAAGATGGACTCGAAGCTTGGCTCTAACTTTTCTTTTGGATTTCCCATCTGATCAAAGGCATGCTTGAAGATAACATCCACCACGCTTTTGGTATCCACTAGAATTTTGGTTACTATGGAAAGACCGATCTGTGTAGTTATCATTAGTCGGTCATTGTGCGAATGGCAAACCCCTCTTAACTCTTGCGAGTTACCGTTAGACTGTGCACCTGAAGTTGATATTTGACATTTTTGAGCGGTGGCTCCTCTTGGATAGAAAAAACCCCATCTTTGGCCTCACTTATATACCTACTTCTAGCCCCCTAGCTGCTTTCGGCTAAATGTGGACCTCCATGGATAACATCTATTCGATTTGGTGGAATGAAATCTTACTGAGAATCGTTTTCCATAAAGTTCATGGCATTATTTGACGGATTCTAATTACTTTCTTCAAGATGGGAAAGTTTTTGATTCTCTTTGATAAACTCCTTCAGGAGCCCTGAACGGATCATATTTTGAATGATTCCAACTAAAACATAACATTCATCGATTTTATATTCATTTGTCTTATGGTAAGCGCAGTAGTATCTCCTTTTCTTAGCTTAGGATTATTTCTTGCCTTGTAAGAAGTTGGGAAGTTGCCTTCATCTGTAGTTGTAGCAAAAATATAGGAGATTAGTTTGTTTAAGGCCACATACTTAGATTTCGAGATCTCCTCCCATCTTCCTTTATTACTCTTATCCCATCTTGGTTTTTTATTGGGGTGATCAAGGCCAGATCTTCCTGTTTCTTTCTTTGTCTGAGACTTTTTCTTATCGTGATACATCTCATCCATAAAGATGAATCTGTGAGCTTGGAAGTGAAAATCTTGAAGGTCTCTGCACCCATAGATATAAAGATCCTTCCAAAAGGGGGTTTGCTCAATCAATCCTGAACGCACTATCATTAACTTCTCTCTATCAATCATGTTCTCTGCTTTCAGTGCCTCCATGTTGAACCTTTTCAAGTATATACCGAGTAGCTCTCCCGGTCTCTGCTTAACATTTGCAAGCACACTAGAATTAATAGTGGGGTCCTTGGACATACAGAACTGTGCTGAGAATTCGTAAGAAAACTAATTACAAGAATAAATAGTTTTCTCCCTGTAGTTTCTATACCACTTAGCAGCTGCTCCTTGAAAAGTGGTTAGAAAGTGCTTACAGTGTACGGCTCCAGAAGCATTGTGAAGGTCCATTTGGCTCTGGAAGGCTAGAAGATGATCATCGGGATCAGTGGTTCTGTTACACCTTAGCGATGGAATCTTAATGTGTAATGAAATTTTGGCAGACATTATTCTTTCTGTGAAGGGGCTCCACGAAAATTGTTTTAGACTCTGGGATTAAGGATCTTCTATACTTTACCATTTTATCCGCTATATCTCTTAAGTAGGCTTCATTACCATGGTAATCACCTCTATAAGGCCTAACTCCTTACATGAGATTGAGCTCTCGATTGTTCGTTAGACCTTTACGCTAATTCTTCTAGGCGATCTGCTTTAACCTTGCTATCTGCTAGCGGTTTTGAAGAAAATACCACAGCTCCAACCTTTTGGATTCCTCTTTTCTATGGAGCCGTAACGTTTTTTCCTTTATCTTTTCTTTTAAGCATGGAGGTATCTAAATTTCTTATTGTAGATTTGACCTCTTCTCCTTCAGTGATCCTTGTTGTTTTCAAAGACTTATGTGAAAGGACCTTCTCTAGTAGTTCTTGCATTGCTGCCATTTGTTGCATTAAGTCTTTGATTTTGGCTTCACTATTTGTTGGCTTCGCTGGTTCTGAAGATTGACCAGGTTCTACGTTTTCAAGATTAAAGCGTGGAGTGATATTTTCTTCCAATGTCGTTTGTTGTACCATCTCCTCATTTGGAACATTAATAATTTTAGCTCTTACCATTTTCCTGAAACAAAATGTCAAGTAATTAATTTTAAGATGATGCCATGTTGACCTCTTGATATTGCCCTCCCTCTAATGCCAAAATGTTAACCCAAAAATTGGTTTGACATCCATAATGCCATGTTGAACCAATAAATTGGTTTAACACCCTTGATATTATTTAAAGTGGAGCCATTTGGAAGGTTGTTCAGGGTGTTATTAAACCAAAGATTGGCTTATCATTCAAGACTTAGCACAAGATGATGTTATTTTAAATGGATCCATGTTACCAGTGGACTCTTGAATGAATTATGAAATTGACCAAGAATGAACGTTGTATGCCCAAAAGCAAGATTGGCAAGTTGCATAAAGGTGCAATAGTCTATTGGCCATTAGTTAATGGGAAAAATAGACATTGTATAAGCCATACTCCATTGTTCAAGTGAAAATAGGCAAGATGGTTATTATGCAAAATAACGTTAATTCAGTCAAGGGCGTAAGTAGCCTTGTTTAAGAATAGAGCCCAAAAGTCAAGTCCAGAAATTAGTCATATGCATATCCATGTTAAATAATAATCAAATTTGCATAATCAAGGTAATAGGCTACGCAAATCCATCGGTCTAAGTCCTTGTTGATAAGTTTTAAGAGTTACAAATCAATTCTTGATTTTGCCCTAATTCAATTTAGGGTTACTACACTTTGACTGCAAGAAAGAGAGAAAGGAAAATGATTCGTCCCTCACTAAGTGGCCATGGTATCTGTATTTATAGGGATTGTAACAGGTGGCATGGGTGCTACGTGGCTCTTGGGATCCTTGACCTTCGATATCATCATCTGCTCTGATGGCTTTTAGCATCCTATTGATAATTGAGGGTTGATGACATCCCGTTAAATACCACTGATTTATGGCATCTATATAACGTTGTTGGCATTTGGCACTTCGCTTCAAAGTAGACATTCCACATTCCTCCATATTGTCGATACACGACAACCTCTTTTATACTGATGAAATGCGACATCTCCCTTCATGTTGACGATATATGACACCCTAGCCGTATTGCTAATTTTTGATACCCTATATCATTGTTATGACTCGATATTGCTTGTTGAGTTGATAGCATACGACATTGTTAATATTCGATTTCTTCTTCTATAGTTAACGGGCTATATCCTTCCCTGTATTGACGAACTTTGATACCTTTCTTCATATTGATGTCATTTGACACCCTTCTGGATACTGTTGACATGCGGCATCCTTGATAACTATAGGTATTCGACATCTTTGATGATCTGGTGATGTACGACAAACCCCTTGTTTATTATTGATATATGACAACCTTTAATATATTATATCTTGAAGCTCGGAATCTCTCAACTTGTTGGTATTCGACATTTGCCCTTACACTGATGAGATACGGTATTGATGACATACGACATCTTCCTCTATATTATTGATTTACGACATGATTGACAACTGTAGGTGTTCGATATCCCTTTCCACTTGTGTATGCTTTACAATGGTTATAATTGTAAAGGCTCGATATCTAGATGTTCGACATCTTTATCAACATGAAATCTCTCTTTAATTGTCTTTATGTTTGATATTCTCTTCATCATAGATTTTCGGCATCTATTGCCACTTGATATCACTTAGGGCTGGCACGATATCTTCTCCTTTCCATGCATTCGACAATGCCTAAGGTTGTTGAGGACTTTGACATCTCTTACTAATGCTTGAAGTGCGACATCCCTAGAAGCTATCCTGAGATATGATATCTCCTAGCCTTCATATTTTCGACAACCCCCTATGGTTGTTGAATTTTGACGTTGTTAAAATGTTTGAAAGATGACATCCCTTACCGAGTGTTTCTTTGCTTTCCATTCAACACCTGGTATTTCGACATGTTTGTCCTAAATGTTCGATAACCTTATCTGCAGTAACATGCATAATAATTAAATAAGAATTCAACGAGATAAATTTCAGTGTAATAAATAAATTATATACTTTCCCACTCACCTATTAAGCTTTCCAAATCTCCCAAATCTGAATCCAATCAGTTACTTGACTCCTTTTTATATTCTAATCCAAAAGAATATGTATAACAAGGTATATATATTATTAGATTTGAGAAGAGATTGGAGGTTAAGGGGGAAAAAGATTGAAATTTACCTTTTTTCGTAATATTGATTCGCTTCTCTTTTATTTTCCACACTTCTCCGATTTTTATTTGTGTGTATGTGTAATATTTAAGAATATTTAGAAGCAGTGGAGAAGAGAAACTAGCAGAGATTCGCTGCTTGGATTGGAAAATATGAGAAGAGAAGTGAGGGGTTAGGCCTTTATTTATAGGCACATGAAACAATTGTAACCGTTAGATTAAAATAATTAAATCTGGGCCGCTCGTGAAGGTTCAAACCCTAGCCATCATGTTCGAACTATTTGACTGCTCCCCTATAGGCTGTCGACCGGTCCATGGTGGGGATCGACTAGTGGGGTCCCGAAACTAATGTTTGTTTATTTACTTTTTTTTGTATTTAATTATTTTCACCCTCGAAACTTCAAACGCTAATAACTTTTTCGTGTGAGCTTCGATCGTAAAAACTCCAAATATGAAAGTTGCTCAGAAAATCACCACAAACGCAGTGGTACAAGTTTCATGACCAAATTCCAATGTTTGCCCAAATTCTATTTTTGGATCTTTATTAATTATTTATTAATTATTGTTAATTTTGTGAAGTGTTACATCCTCACCTTAAAAGAATTCCATGCCCGAAATTCTCCAAGAGTTGAATCATGTAACATAGCACACAATCAAACTAAGCTAATTAATCAATTAGCGTACAACCAATTTTGCAACCACACATGTAAAGGGCCGGTGTATTACAACATATAAGACATGTATGTAGAATGATTCTAAATTTGGCGCCTTCTGTATGAATGCAGTCTTTTAAAATTATTCTGAATATATGATGCAAACAACTTAGATACACTGTCAGTTCTATATATATGCAAGTTTCAAAAAATCAATTTTCACATAATAATTTCCAAACTCCCACGAGTAGGAGTATGGTTCAACCAATTTTATATCCAATCTTGCCATCCAAAACCTAGCACATGATTTTTAACATCCAATTTTTTTGAAAATTTAGATTTCCAAATCTTTACTCCTACATCGGAAAATGAATTTAGATGGAAAATCTTACATTTCCACCCTTCTTTTGGATACCTATTCCGATGTAACTTGAAACCTTCTCCTCCGCCCTTAATATCATTCCAACTTTTTCAGGTATAATTTGCATAAGGAGGTTCAAGTTTGGATGTTAAAGCATAATTATCCTAAGCATAAGTTTCATCTCACCATCAACGAGGTATGGAAATAGAAATTCCAAAGTTAGAACAATATTTTTCCTTATTATCATCTATGTTTAGTATACCGTTACCCTAGTTGGATAGTAAAATCCGTACTTTTTTTATTTAAAAGAAAACTTTTATACAAAACTTCTAAAAGAATTTCCAACTTGCAAAACAGTTTAAATAATTGAATTTCCAAAAGAATCTAAGAATTTGAACAAAATCTTTCAAAAACATTTGAACTTAACTTTTCAAAATTACACCAACTTTTCCAAATAACATGAAATTCCTTTATACAAAATTTATCAACCATTTTGTTTTCTAAAACATTCCACCACTTTTAAAATTACTTCCAAAACATTTCCAAAACTATTTATCAAACAATCATTAAATTCCAAAATCCCTTTTTGAAAATTTTCATATCACTTCTAAATATACCGTCATCATCTCATAATTTTCAAATACTTCGAAAACAACTTTTCAAGAGCATTTAAACAAAAATTTCGAAAGCTTTGGAACATAATTTTTTTTCAAAACATTTGCCGCTCTATTCTTAAAAAATCAAGCCACATCTTAACGAAATTGAGACTCAGTCAATAAGTTAATGCATATGATTGACCCTAGTATTGTGCAATTAATCCAAGATTTAGGGAACCTTTTCTTTTCTTTTACTATAAAACAATAAACTACCTATGAGCATATTTATGAATTTTAGCTTTTAAGGCATATGGATAGTGACCCATGATTCTATAACAATTTTTCCCTACCCTCCGTTTGCTAAAATTTATTTTTCCCAAAATTTTAAAGTTTTGGGATCTAAGTATTTTTAGTTTCTAGTTGCTAACTTAATTTCCTAATTTATTATATAGACTTCCAGTCTTACCTACATTTAATCGCTAGTTAATATCCTTATGAGATTTCCTGATTTACATTCTCAATATTTATATTTATATAACGATCTAATCCCATCCATCAAATCAACACAATGATAAAGTAGGAACATATATCATACCATATCGTACGCTTTTCCAATAACCTATGGGAGACAACTAGTGATTACAACTCAAAAACTATGAAAAGAAAATTTTGCTGGAAGCTGCCATTCGTCATCAACTAGTGTTAATGATGTTATGCCCTAACACTCCTTTCTAAATTAAGATGGACATTCTTAGTTTTTACTATCACCCACCATCCTAAACTCTCTTCTTGGTTTCTAATAAATGCAATCCATCCGTTACTTTAATTATTATATCTGATTATGGAATAAATTACGCTTTTCCACACTGTAGTGGGTAAACATTATAAGCTATGCACAATTGGAATAACTCATCAAAAAATTGGTTTGGTGGAATAACTCCTACTTCCTATCTTGCCTTCATCAATCATTAAGTTAATCAACATCCTTATGTGTGTGTGCCATCTTAATACTCTCTTCTCTAACCATACTACTATCTTCTCTCAATCCAATCTCTTGGCTGTATCCTCAAACCTTGGTATTTACCTTCTTTATCCTTGATCTTCCATGCAAGTATGTATTAGGACTCACAAAATTATACTTTGATCCCATTCCCCATTCCTTTGAGGGTGTTATCCCGCCTTTTGGCAAGGCTATGATGCAAAGAAATCGACTGGAAATCGAAGACGGTCCGTCCCGAAGATCGGTTATACACAAGTCTACTATGGATACTGATGAATTTTTTCTGAGTCCGGATCAAGCTACAATTGACATGACATGACAAACAAAGCTATGAAATCCAACATTCCAAATTTCAAGTTAATCGGAGTTCGTACGCTCAAGATATGATCGATGCAAACCAAGAAAATCAACTCCTTCATATCCACCATTCCGCCTCGTTCGCATCGGTTTCATTCGAATTCATCAGAAAAAATTAGCATTATTCGTATCCATCATGGAAACATTAGTTTGTATCCATCGAGGTAAGTGGCGGTTTGTATCCATGAAAGGAAGTGTCGTTCGTATCCATCGAACCTTCATTAGTTCGAACCGATCAAACGTGCCTTACTTCGTATCGGTTCATATTCATCCTGCTTCACATCCATCGTCCACTAACTTATTCGTATCGATCCACCTATACATGTTATTCGTATCGATCGACCAGGGATCGTTGTGAATGATATGTGATGGATCGATACGAATGGCATCCTTGTTGATCGATGTAAGGCAGCGCCTGGGAATACCGATGCGAATGAGAAGTGAAGAAAGCGATACGAATGGGACAAGTTTAAAAGTGATACGAACAAAGCCACGATGATGGATGCAAACGACATGGATACAAAGTGCAGGAATGAGAGCGATACGAAGGAGACACGTGAAGAAGGAAAGACTCAGTCGCTCGGCATGAAAAGTGGGTCGATCCTAAAAGTTAGTGCCGCGTCATCAGTCATCACGTGCCCAGAAGCGATGCGAACAGAAGCGATGCGAACAGAAGCGATGAGAACTCGGCAGCCTTCAATAAATCCAAACTTACATCGATCATAACTTAAGATCTACAAGTCCAAATGCCACCAAATTTTCACAAAAGCTTGCCTACAACCTCAAGAACGTACCTAACAAATTTCAGCCCCAAATGACCATTTATGGATCGATACGAACTCAATTCGTATCGCTCCCGGATCGAATCGAAGTCACCTGAACTCGCTCCTATGGGCCCACCCATGTGAGAGAAGAAGTCTTTCGAGATCTGGGCGAGATATTTGCTGTCTACACCTATAAATAGTGATCCTGGACCTACAGAAAAAGGACTTTTTTGGCTCTTCTACGTCCAGACTCTGCCGAAATTACAATTGTACTTGGATTATACTGTTGTAACTCATTGTAACCAGCAAGCAAACATCAATAAAAGTCGGCCATTTCATAGTGGACGTAGGCTATACGCCAAACCACTCTAAATTCACGTGTTTCTATGCATTTTCTTGTTTGTTGGTTGGCGTGTTTGTTAGATCTACCTTGTTTTACATTTATTTTCTTCATTTTATCTCTTCAAACACATCCAAAGAGTGTTGTGCCCAATTTTGGTACAAACACTTTGGTGCTTTCACTAAGAAAACCCAGCTTTTCTCCTACTCATTGGATCTACTGCCGATATTTGATTGTGACAATCTAAGGAGAAGATACAGATTTCAAGCCTAGAATTTCTTCCATCCTATTCAGATTTGTATCAAGTCTAGGAGAGAGCTTCGCTATCCACCATGGTCAACACTAGGACTACTTAAACAACTGTAGATCCAAAAGGACGGGACATACAGAACCCCGCGCAACTTCCTCCTATCGACCATAATGCCACTGGACCTTTAGATCTACAAGGCCCTGTCACCAGGGAAGAGTTCCAGCTGCTAATGCAAGAGCTGACTCAAAGCCTCCAGTAGCTTACTCAGCAGCTCCGTGCCAACGCGGAGTTGACCAATCAAATGAATCATCAAAGATGAAGAAGATCCAGAAGGGATCAAGCTTCTTATTCATCCACTGAAAGTTTGGCTTCCTCCGATTACAATCAAAGATCCACCCACCCACGGCTGGATAGAAGCTATACACAGGCTACCAGACATCAGTGCACTTTGACTATTGGACAATCGAGAGTTGGTCCATCAACCAGCCATCAGACTGGACCCTCTTCCCGAGGAGGGACGGTTCCCTATCACACTATTGACAACCGCGCTACTACCGAGTTGGGAGCCGACGCTCGAAACCAAACAGATCCGAACCTTCATCAACGTGATTATACTTCTAAACCTTGTGTTCCCGATGACCTAGAGCTAAGGAGGCGAGGTATGGACCGTCGACCGCGCCCGGCCCATCCTCGCATTGTGGAACCCGACCACACCATGGCCCAGCATGCCCAGAATGTCCAGATGCCCGACATCCCGATAATGATCCGCCAGATGATCCGTGAAAGTTAGGGCCTCACCAACGACAACCGGGGAATCTCCCGGAGTCATACCCCTTTCACCGATGATATCCTCTACGCTGAATCGCCTCGGCGATTTAGAATGCCAACTCTACCTGTTTATGAAGGGAGTTCTGATCCTAACCAGCACATTTTAAAGTACGAATGGTTAATGAATGCCGCATAGGCTGATGATGCGGTTAAATGCCAAAGTTTCCTGATCTCCCTAGGGGGCATAGCAACTATGTGGTTTACTCATCTACCGCCCCGATTTATCTCATGTTTTGACCAGTTGGCAACAAAATTTGTTGAACAGTTCCACATGCATGTCACAAGGCCAAAAGGTGTTAATACCTTATCCAGTGTCACTCAAGCTCACGGAGAAACACTCAGATGTTATCTGGAAAGGTTTCATGCTGCATGCGCTGAGATTAGTAATCCCAATGACAACTCAATTTTGATGGCACTAACTAAGGGGATCGATCCCGATTCCGAATTCGGTAACTAGTTGGCCGGAAAACCTCCTGGGTCATTGGACCGTTTCTACTCCAAGGCAGCTCAGTTCTTGAGAAGAGAGGATGCGAAACGGTCTAGGAAAAAGGATGACGAAGGGCTCAGTGTGGAAGGAGCCCAGAGTAATGTCGTTGTAAAACAAATCGAGGAGAGTTCCGAAAAGGTGCAGTTAAACATACAGAATAAACAAAATCAGCAGAAAGGCAATGGAAATTAGGGCAGGAAACGGGATCAGAATCGCGGGCCAAGACATAGAGCTCCTATGTTCGACACTTATACTCTTTTGAATACATCTCTGGAAAATGTGTACTTGCAGACCTGCAATACCATTCAATATAAGAAACCTGCTCCGAAGCAATCGTCAGAAAAACAGATTCAAACGGGAAAGTACTAAAGGTTTCACGATAGTTATGGCCACAACACGAACGAGTGTCGTCATTTACAGGATATAATCGAGAAGTTAATATGAGAAAGAAAGTTGGAGCAGTTTGTTTGGGCGCCGCAGTCCGGAGGTGCAGGCCCATCGAATCAGAACCAGATACCAAATCAGGTTAGACCGGAGGAACCCGCTCATACCGGTAGGAGGTTGGTGATTAACCATTAGTGGTGGTCCTCATCCAGCAGATCGAAGCTGGAGGGAAATGGAGTCGTATGCCAGCTCTATTAGGCATGCGAGATTCGAATGTTGTAGTAATTTGGAAGATGGGTCTCTGGCCAAACAATAGAAGACAATGACAGACGACATCGTATTTCGGAGTAGGGATGCCGACAGAGTCGAAGCCCCAACCATTGATCCATTTGTCATGTCAGCTCAAATAGGTCCTGCTTGGATGAAGAGGATCTTAGTGGATAGTGGAAGTTCAGCGAACATATTGGTTAAGCGAGCTTATGATCAGATGAAAATGGAAACGAAAGATTTGAAGCCTTGTCAGTCTCGTATTCATGGCTTCAATGGAAGTGCGACTATACTCACTGGGATGGTGGAGCTACCAGTGGAGTTGGGAGTTGGAGAGCACCAGAGAGTTCGAATATTGCAATTTATTGTATTGGATTTTAATTCACCATACAATGCTTTCTTGGGCCGACCGGGCCTAGTTGAGTTCAGGGCTGCTATCGCCCTATGGTGTCTAACTTTGAAATTCCCTACCGACAACGGAGTCGGAGTCGTTCAGGGGGACCAAGCTGCTAGACGAGCCTGTTATGTTGCTGAGCTGCGGGAAGCGCAGCGAAAAGAGAAGGGAAAGGGCATAGAGGAATCTCTCTGCGTCCGCTTTGCTGATAATTGACAGCTAACGCCTGGGCCAAGGCCCGGGCACCACAACCAATTCCCAAGAGATCTTGACCCGAGAGATACTGAAAGTGAGGACGAAGTCAAAGACAATCAAGCTTCTTCGGCAGAGCTGACGGTCGATGTTCCAATCGGTAATGATGATGGTTCTAGAATGCTAAAGATTGGATCTCAGCTAAGCCAACAGATGAAAGAGGAATTGGTTGAATTTCTCCGAGCAAACCTCGACGTGTTTGCCTGGACGCACTCTGACATGTGTGGGATCTCGCCGGACATCGTGAGCCACACATTGAATATTGACTCATGGCATGTCCCAATCAAGCAAAAAAGGCGTGGTATGGATCCAGAGAGATCTGCCTCCCTTAAGGAAGAAGTAGATAGTCGAATGGGTTTATTCAAGATGCGTTATATCCGGAATGGGTATCCAATCCCGTACTTATCAGAAAACCCAATGGGAAATGGAGAACATGCGTTGATTACTCAGATTTGAATAAAGCTTGCCCTAAAGACAGTTTTCCACTTCCCCGAATCGATAAGCTCGTAGATTCAACGACTGGATATGAACTCTTATCTTTCATGAATGCGTATTCCGGCTACAACTAGATACCCATGCACTTACCCGATCAGGAGCATACCAGTTTCGTCACCGATCTGGTACTTTACTACTACAAAGTAATGCCGTTTGGACTTAAGAACGCTGGGGCAACCTATCAATGGCTAGTTAATCGAATGTTCGCTAACCAGATCGGAAGAACCATGGAAGTATATGTGGACGACATGCTTGTGAAGTCGCGATTCTCCACCAATCATATCGGAGACCTGGAAACGATGTTTAACATCCTCCGATTCACTTTGGGGTCGCATCTGGAAAATTCCTTGGGTTCATTGTCAATGCCCGGGGAATCGAAGCCAATCCCGAGAAGATTTGGGCAATTAGAAATCTTGAGACTCCAAGAACTATAAAGCAAGTCCAGAGCCTCAACGGGAAAGTAGTAGCACCGAGCAGATTCATTTCAAAATTCATTGACAAATGCATTCCCTTCTTTGATCTGATCAAAAAAGGAAAATGGAATTTTGAATGGACTACAGAATGTGAGGGCGCATTCCAAGCACTGGTTCAGCATCTGTCCACGCCCCCTATTCTGTCAAAGCCTGTCGATCACAAGAAACTTTACATTTACTTGGCAGTGTCAGAAAGTGCAATCAGTGCTGCTTTAGTTCGGGAGGAGGACCGGATACAACGGCCGGTCTATTATATCAGCAAGCGACTGACCGGAGCAGAGAAAAATTATCCGAAGCTGGAGAAGTTAGCTTACTGTCTTGTCATTTCCTCGAGAAAGCTCCGTCCATATTTTTAGGCTCATCCTATCACTGTTTACACCGACCAACCATTACGACAGGTCCTTACGCAGCCTGAGACGTCTGGTAGGTTACTCAAATGGAATATCGAGCCGAGTCAGGTCGACATCACTTACACACCAAGGCGAGCTATTCAAGGACAAGTCTTAGCAGACTTCATCGCTGAATTCACTATCCCGGAGGACTTGCCTGAAACCAGTGAATCTCCTAAATATGTCCGGAAGCTACAAACCGATGGTGCATCAAATGACTGCTGTTCAGGCGCCAGGGTTGTGCTTGAAACTCCTGAAGGCCGATCTATATGCTATGCTTTAAAGTTCGATTTCCGTGCGACTAACAACGAGGCCGAATACGAAGCCCTTCTCGCCGGATTAAGGCTTGCTAGAGATTTAAGAGTTATTGCGGTGGAGATTTACTATGATTCACAATCGGTCGTGTGCCAAGTTCGGGAGGAGTACCAAGCTAAAGACCGGAGACTGGCCGCTTATCTCGCTCGTGTCGAGGAAATATTGAATCAGTTTGATTATTATGCCATCTATTGTATACCCCGAGAACATAATGAAAAAGCCGATTCCTTGGCAAAGTTAGCCAGTACAGGTAAGGCACAACAAATGGGACTCATTCCCGTAGAGACGTTATCTTCCCCGAGCATCGATCAGGTGGAAACAGACTGGGTGTTAGAAGTTATTCCCGATAAGGAGTCATGGATGACTCCGTTCAGAAACTACCTCGAGTATGGAACCCTGCCGGAGCACAGGAGTGAAAAAAACAAGTTCTTCGAAAGGCTTCGCGGTTCACTATTCAAAATGGAGTCATGTATAGAAGAGGGTACTCTGTTCCTTTGCTCTGGTGTATCGCCCATGATGAAATCAAACGAGTACTGCATGATGTACACGAAGGAGAATGTGGCGATCACACCGGGGGCAAGCTCTTGCCAAGAAAGTGCTCTGGTATGGATATTATTGACTGACTGTAAATCGCGATGCATAGGATTACTCAAGGAAATGTGATAGATGTCAGAAGCATGCTTGGTTCCAAGAGTCCTGCCTACCGAGATAACTCAGATAGTCAGTCCCTGGCCGTTCGCAACATAGGGCATCGATATTATTGGTTCTCTACCTCTGGCTAAAGGTGGTGCGAAGTACGCCATCGTTGCAGTTGATTACTTTACCAAATGGGCGGAAGTTGAGCCCTTTTCTACTATCACAACGAAGAAAGTGATCAACTTTGTTGTACGCAACATTATCTGTCGATTTGGCCTCCCACATAACATCATCACTGACAAAGGAGCACAATTCGATAGGGTTGAATTTAAGAATTTCTGTCAACGACTCCACATCCAGAAGAAGTTCTCTGCAGTTGCATACCCTCAAGCAAATGGATAGGTCGAAGCTGTTAATAAAGTTATAAAGTCCATTCTGAAGAAACGACTGGAAAAGACCGGGGGCAAATGGGTCGATGAACTTCCTATGGCCCTATGGGCTTATCGAACAACCCACAAGTCTGCGACCGGACACACTCCATTTTCACTTTCTTACGGTTTAGAAGCCGTTATACCAGTCGAGATGGAAGTACCTTCTCATCGTGTGACATATTATGATTCGAGAAAAAATGCTATATTACTTGCCGAATCTCTGGACTTATTGGATGAGAAGCGAGAAGAAGCTGATTTGAGGGCAGCCACATACCGAAGTCGAGTCGCCCGATTGTACAATGCCATGGTCCGACCCTGAACCTTTGAACTTGGTGATCTCGTCCTTAAGAGAATTTATCCAGTTCCTTCACATATGAAACCAACATGGGAAGGTCCGTATGTTATTGAATGAAGACTCGGAGACGGCACATTTAAATTATCGACCGTTGACGGTCTCACTTTGCCGAGGGCCTAGAACAGTGAAAGTCTTCGTAGCTATTACACATAACAGGCTTTATTTATTTATTTAGTCTGCTTTTCATTTGCAATTTGTTTATGCATTCCGAAATTTGAATTTGTAATAAGGCAATTGACTTTGCCGTATTTTCTTATTTCAGCAATAAAATGCAATCTCTTCGAGCCAAAGCAGTGATTTTTAAAATGCGTCATACGACCATCACTATGCACGGAAAGCTAGGTTCCATCCTACGGTGGGATTTATTGAAATAAGGAGTGACTGTGATACGACCGGTCACTCGCTAAGTGAAACCTGAGCTCGGGGGCAAGTCATCACACTAAAGCTATAAAAGGATTAATACACGACAATCCTATAACTAACTCCAGTTCCCAAAGTGCGAGCTGGAGTATAAACTTACAAAAGCGAGCTAGAGGAGGGTGGATCCGCCCACCTAACGACTTCGCCCATGTTTAAACCAATTTCGAGGAGGATGGATCCGTCCATCTAACGACCTCACTTATTAACTCAGAGTGGATGTGAATCGACCATCCACGATCCTGATAGGTCTATCATTCTCGAAGTGCGAACGAAATTATAAAACTCAAAATAGATGTGATCGACCGTCTGTTAACCAACTCTAAGTCCCTAGAGTGCGGATTGGAGTATAAACACACACCAGGTGTGAAACGACCACCTGTAAGACAACTCTGAGTCCCTGTAGTGCATGTCGGAGTATAAACGCAAATTGGGTGTGATTGACTACCCACGAATCAATCTAAGTCCCCAAAGTGTGGATGAAACTCTAAATATCCAGCAGGTGTGACTGACCGCCCATAAAATGACTTAAGTCCCCGAAGCGTGAACATATCCCCAAACCTTAAGCGGGCATGAACGACCGTCGACGTACAGGTGCAATCCCCAGGGTATGGATGCAATTGCTAATAGATGAACAAGTCTGGTTCGACCACCTGGATTCGTCTTGTTTCAGCCTCGTTTCAACAAAGTTAAGTTCGATGTATTAAAGGCGAAAAGCGACTGCCGACCGATCTTTTCAATTTATCCCCGGGTCTGGGGCAGAACTGAAGTACCAGCTACTGATCGAGACAGTGCGGTATTGGAACTTGGCTTAATGTTCGATTATGACTTAAAGTCATAACTTTGGAACTTAACAACTAAACTCAGATCCGATTCAAAGACTAAAAATTCACAAGTACATTGAATGGAAGTTTGAGCGCTGAAATGCTTAAACAAATAAACACAAAGTCATGCTGGAAACAAAATGGAATCTTATTTTAACTATTCTTTTGAAAAGAAGGATAAGTACAAAATTATTCCAAAAAATCCTACTAGCGGGGCCGAACCCGCATCTATACACGACCTACAAGAAGCAAAAAGAAATTCCTATTAGTCTATCAAAAAGGAAAAAAGACATGCCTATTCTCTCACTTTCTTCTTCTTCCTCCCCGGCGTTGACCCACTGGAGCTACCACTTGGATGCCTCTTCGAGCCTTTACCTTTTGGTGGTTGGTCTCCGGCCGGGGGAATTATGGTAACTTCTTCCTTCGAACTCACATGAATCAGAATACTTTCTAAAGGTGGAGTCGGAGGGATAATATCGATGTTGGAAGGCGGGGAAGGCACACCGATGTCGACGACCGTGCCTCCCGGAGAAATCATTCGCAGAGGGGCTGGACCAGGGCCCGCCATCCCACCTCCAACACCGCTGGCCCGCACGGCCGCTTCCATCTCAGCATTGATCTCAGCTATTATCTCTTCTTCGTGGATTGTTTGTGCGTCCGTGAGGATGCTGCCGGTTGTGCCCGAGGATCTAACCACGGGTGCACCTCCGCTCATGACAAATGACAGATCGACAAAAGGGTCGCTTTGGTGGCCCAGAAGTTCCTCCATCATCGGTTGATGCAGTGGTCGTTGTGGTGGTCGCTTCTGTTATAAGGGCCTCATGCTCATGATGCGACTCTTGGGTTATAGGGGGCATGACCGGTGCGGCTCCTATTGCTGGATAAAGATAAGAGAAAAGATGTTAATAACTACTTTGAACAAAGTTCCTTACCTCGAATAGGTGCGAGAAATGTTCAGAATACCTTCCTCAGAATGGCTTGCAGGTGGAGTTGGAACAGCTTCAGTGACCTACTCATGAGCTGGAGATAACTATGGTTGATCAGGATTGTATGCGGGCACAGGTAAAGGATCAACCACAGGAATGGATTCGGACTGGGCTAGCATAAGAATTTCGGAACCCGTGTCATAAAGCTCAACGCCAGAACCCTCTCCAGCCTCCGGATGCTGAGTACCGAGTTTCTCTTTCTCGAATGTGATAGTGATGTCGTGGAGAACTCTTCTTTCATCCTCATTCAGCACTCGATTCTCCAATTCAATTTCATCGATAGATTCAACCTGGTGCTCTGCTTTTTCATCTTCCACCGAGCGGCACCAAGCATTGTATAGGTGCGACGGATAGTTCTCGAGCCAAGCTAGATTTCTATGCTTCAAGACGTTGGCGTTATATGTGATAAGAAGATCTTCGATGTCAACTTTCAGCCTGGTCTCCGCCGCTTTCACTTCATTCTCAAATCTGGCTTTGGCTTCCTGAACTTTAAGCGTTGCCGCATCCCTTTCATCCCTAAGCACCACAGCCTGTTCACATGCTTCCTGGGCGGCTTTGTTTGCATCGTCTTTCTCTTTGACAATTTCACCAAATTTGGCTTTAACCTCTTTAAGCGCCCCGTCTCTTTAGACCATAACTGTGGTGGTCCGATGTCCCATCTCCTCAACCAGGGCTAACTATGTCCGCCTCATCTCTTCCATCCGCCGAGTTGCCTCATCAGCCCTTTTATTGGCCTTTGTCTCTGAATTTCTCGCGGATCATTCTCATCGTTAAGCACCTGGATTATGCGGTCCTTCTGAGCGAGATCGGTCCCTAATTTTTTGATTGTCTTCGCCCGCTCAAAGGCCACCGCTGATACTTTGTCCGCGGTCTTCATCCATTCCCGGTATTGGCCATAAACATCGTGAATGTAATCGTGCATCGTCTGTTCAGCCATGACAGGAATTTGATTTAAGTGCGGGGGAAAGACGAAGCCGTCAAAACAGATATTTGGAAAGTCCTTTTTCAGCTTAGCAATTCTGATCGCTCCCTCCCTAGTAAGCTCTGTGATGGCTTGTTCAGTAACGATGGGAATTTCGGTCTCAGTCCTCCGATGCTGTGGGTCGGGCCTTGGTGCTTGAGAAGGTGGTATTTGACGTGAAGATTCCAGGGGTTGTTTGCCGGAGCCTGAAGGTTGTGTTGGATCCCTAGGTGGCGGGGAATGTGATCGGGAACGGCGCCTGTACTCCCTATCTCTAACCCTTTCCCTCTCATATCGCTCCCTCTCCTGACTAGAGTATCCGCGATCGCAGTCTCTATCAGCCTCCCGTCTGCGAGGCTCATGATATGAACTAGATGAATGGCATGCCGAGCGAAGGCTACCAAGCATGGATTCCCGCCTTGTCATCGTATCTGTAAAATAAAAAGAGAAGCAGAGTTGGTAATCTCTAGAAATGAATAGCTTATGATTGGAAATCGTGTAGTGTCGTGAAGTGTATGTATGCATGTGCAATCCCCCGACCAACCGATTATATCGGTCATACTCGTAGGAAGTGACTCGCCTAAATCTAAAGCGCTTTGAAGCCCTTCCAATCCGGTGTCTTGTTGGAGTGACAGATAGTCCGGAATTGGAATGTCAGCGAGTCCTTCGAAGGGATTCTCCATTTGTGGGGGAGGAGCCTCCGAGATTCTAACACTGGCGGTTGGCAGGGACATAACCATAGATTTCCATCTTGAAAACTTGTGAAGCTTATGAGCAACCACCTTGCCTTTTCTCTTTCCCTCCGAATGTCGAGGGCTATCTGAGGGCCTGACTATGGGGTCGTCTTCGGTGGGCGTATCCTCTTCAACACCCTGCTCAACAATTACAATCCCGGGCATCTTGCGCTCAGCCTGTCTTGTCGAAGCTGCCCTAAGAGATCATTCAGGCCTTATGCTCTGGTCTCTATCGATCAGCTCTATCGATCAGCCCAACAGCCCTTAAATTTTCATCCGTAAGTACCGAGTTGATCTCTCTAATCTTGCTTGGTACCTCTTGAAGAATCCGCACTATTTCTTTAAATCGAGCACCTTCGACTTGTGGAATTGCGGTTGTAAAGGAAATAAAATGTTAGACTCAACGTCGATTACAACTATCTCGTTAGTCACCAGAAAAATTGCGGCACTTACGTCTAACTAGCCACCATCTGGCAAACCCTGGCGGGCACCGAACATAGAACCATTCGGTCTTGAAATAGCTAAGTCTGGTCCAGAGTCCAGTCACAGCTTGGCAATTCCTGACCGCCTCTAAGAATGTGAACGAGGGATTATCTCCCCGACTCTTGACATTGAACAAGAATCTGACTTCTTCCAGAGTTGGGGGCCGTAAGAGATGCTCCATAAAAACAGTGAATAAGCTGTTCAACAATGCGTATCCATTTGGATGCAGCTGTGATGGAGCAATTCCTAGGTAAGATAGCACCTCCCGGATATACTGATTGAATGGTGGAGGTGTCCCGACTGTGCAGGAAAATCGATTAAAAGCAGTGACCCTTCCGGGGAGCATGTGGCCTGTCACTCGACCTTGGTAACAGAACATCGTTCAACGATAGCCCGTGCCGCAACCAAATTCTCCCCAACATATCTTCGGTGACATTGGATGGAACAAAATCTTGTGGGCTCCCAATGAAAGTTGCTCCTGGTAACTCTTCCGGAGCTGGACTTATGACTTCGGCCACAAAGGCCGGCATCTCTATTATCAAAGGAAGTGGACTTTGAACCTCCTGTTGTTGTGAACTTCCAGGTTCCATAACTAATCAACTCATCAAAAACCATCATTAGGTGATAATAAGCCCGTGTGTTCCCCAGTGTAAAGTGCATGAATGTAATGTAGTGCAGTGCTGTATATAGTTAATAAAATACTGCAGAATATAGAAGGTGTTCGAACGACGAGACTTCAGAATTCAACCAGTGCGACCGTCATCGCTGACCATCACAACCGTGCCATCTAGACTTTGGAGACCGGTCCAAGTTAAAGTTCGTTAAATTTTGTCAAAGTTACAATTCCATCGACGAGCTTTGGGAGGCAGTCGAATATGCAGTGAAAATGTTAAGTCTAATTATGCAGAGCTAAAGCTCGTCGGAGTCAAATGTTCGAGTATGCAAAGACTTTGTGTTCGTTAAAATTTCAAACTTGGATCATTCCATAAGAAGCCCACTTCGTATCGATCATGGAAATTAGGGTTTCGTATCGATCATAAGAGGATCAGTTCGTATCGATCCAAAACCCTCGGATTCGTATCGATCATAGGCCACATCTTTGTATTGATCATCAGATCCAGAACTTCGTGTCGATCGCACAGTCAAGTCTTCGTATCGATTGTTTCAAATCGATATGAACTCCCACCATTTCCAATCGATACGAAGTTGCCCATCAATTGTTTCCGGATCGATACGAGCCTCCACGTCTCAGATCGATATGAACAATGCATCCTCCATCGATACGAGATCTAAGGCAAAGCTTCTTCCAACGACTATTTCGTATCCATCAGTGTTTCTTCTTTCCCAAGCAACCTAAACGCCATTACTCTTCCCTCGGCCTCGCTCCGACCCAACTCCGGCATCAACTTCACCGGAATCGGCCACGACTTTAAAAAAATTAGCATTCGAACTCGAGTCTCCTCGTTTTTGATGTGAATTAATCAGTTAATTACCTAATTAAAGTATCGATTCAAGGGATTAGAGTGTTTTTCGATTCGAGAGCAAGAACGGATTTTCTTTTCTCAAAGTTTTTGAATGATACGAAAGCTAAAACAGACAAATGAGAGCAAGTGATTTTTTTTAAGTACAAAAGGCCTTTATATGAGCATGAGAAATGAAGTGAAATGGCAATTCGACTCCCTATTGCTTTGACCGATTAAAACGAATATCCCCCCAATCGATGTGAAGAGAGCAGTTCGCATCCATGCGCCCTTTATCAAAAGCAACAGCTGTTCGTGTCCATCGACTTTCATCGATGCGAACGCCACTATCAAGTCATATTTGGATTATTCGACCCCATCGATACGAATTGACAACTTCGTGTCCATCACTTTGAAGACCACCAGACTTCGTATCCATTGATACAAAATGTTTTAAAGAGCCAACTGATTCGTATCGATTGTCATTAATATGAAGAAGATTTTTTCAACTTCTCAAAATCGATCCAGGAGAGGATCGATACGAAGAGAAATCCCAAAACAACCATCAAGCGTTGTTACAACTTGGATTTCACATCGATTTAGGAGCGGATCGATACAGAATTCGATGCAAGAAAATTGACAACGACCTGTGAACGTATGAACGTTAACGGGAGTCAGGTTAACACATAATTATATATGTGACGGACTAACATTAAAATTTCAAAATTCACAGGAATTGAATGATCATTTGATGGCAATTACAACCTAGAACAACAGTTAGCTATCATCTAACACTCAGTTTGTAACGACCCGTAAATTTTAACGGTTTTAATAACATAATTAACTAGAAATTTTGTGAAATTTTAAATAATTGAATTTGGAAATAAAAATTTGATATTTGGAATACGTCTATTTAAACATAGCAAATGGTAAATTTTCATCAAATAATATGAAAGTTTATTTTCTTGTGTAATTTTATTTAAAATTTAAATCAGTTAATACTTGATGATAATTAAATATTTTCCAAACCTGAATATTTTTATATAATAAATTTGTAAATCATTTTCTGAGTGAGACGTCATAATTCATTTCGTCAAATTCGGACTTTTCTAGCCCTATTTATCTTAATTTCGGCGTTTTAGCAGCATTTTCGGTACCGAATATCGACTTTTGATTGGATGATCGTATCGTTGATATCTGTGTACTGTTTTGATCGTCTCGTCGTGCTGATCTTTGCAGTATACTCATTTGTGTATTTCAGAGTTCAGTGTATGGTGAAATCTGCAGAACGCCTAGCGTGTCTTTTGGTTTCCTACCCTTTCATTTCCTACCATGCAAACCAATAGCTATCAACAAACTATCATTTCAGCTTTTGATTTTTTGTGTTCCAACGTTTCAATTTTTTTTTTGATTCAATTCATTATTTGGTTCGTTCTCTTTCTCTACATTTCCTTCTACTGGGTTTTCAACTGAAAAAATATCAAACAGTCATCAACAAGCCGGCTCGTTTCTTCTTCTCTAAAATTATACAAATATATTATATTATATAAAGTATTCATCTCATCTTCCTTCCCACTGTGCTGTCCTCCTCAACCCAAGCCAACATCGTCTCCCACTAGCCTGCAACCGCATCGACCACCTAGCTTGACCCCACTTTCACACAAAACCACCCAACGCCCCTCCATCTCCGCCCTCACCACCGAAGCTCGGCCAGCAACCACCAGTAAATCGCAACAAACCCTCCAAGCCCTTCCACGTATAGCCAAGAACCACAACCCGCCACCCAAACTCCACTCTTCACCGAACGCCTACACCCATTCCTGCTCTTCTCCACCACTCTCTTTGTAACCGCATCCGCCTCTCCCTGTAACCGTAGCTACCACCAACCATCAAGGCCGAACCTTCCACCTCTACCACTCTAGCCTCTATCTACTTCTCTGCCTACTTTCATACTTTGAGGAATTTGCTTCTTTATGTAAGTTTGTTTACATTTTTAAACTGTCTGCTATATAAAAATCTAACTGAGTTTGTATATATATAATAATTGAAAAAGGAAAGTATATATAGAGGTTTGAGCGTATATGTACTAGTTGTACTTAAATTTTTTACAGTATACGTTGTATATTATATGTTTTAAGAATATGCATTCACTGTGATTTTTAAATATACATTCGGTATATGTTCTGGTTTTCATATATAAACTAAATAAGTATAGGTTGGTTATGTATTATATATATTGATTTTTGTTTGTATAACAGGTTTATTTACAGTCTGTTAGTTTATATGTCAGTTTAATATATATATATATATATATATATATATATATAGTTGAAACAAAAAGCTAAAGAGAAATGGCTACAACAAGGAGATGAATGCAATAAGTTTTTTTATACTAAAATGTCCTTAAGACAACATCATAATAATCTATATAATGTTTTAAATGAGCAGGGAAATGCTTCCAGCCATATCAAGGACATAGAAGATCAGGCCATTTCATACTTCTCAAATCTGTACAATGGTGATTATAACAATCAATTACCTCATATCAACTGTAGAAGGAAAGTCTCTGCTGAGGGGGCCAACATGTTGACTGCTCCAATTATGGAAAAGGAATTTAGGAATGCTGTCTACTCCATCCACAGTGATTCCTCCCGGGGGCCTGATGGCATGCGGGCAGCCTTCTTCAAAATGTATTGGATACACCTAAAAGATTTCATGTTAAAAGCTTACAATGAGGCACTTGAAACTGGAGAATTCATACAAGAAATCAATCACACTTTTGTCTCCCTCATCCCAAAAATAAAGAATCCAGAAAGAGTTAAAGATTACAGACCAATAGCCTGTTGCAATGTTAGTTATAAAATTCTGAGTAAAATTATTTGTGAACAATTGAATAAAGTCCTCCCAGATCTAATCTCGCAGTGTCAAAGTGCATTTATTATAGGTAGGCTCATATCAGAAAATTCTCTGATGGCTCATGAATTAATCAGGAATTTTAATAAATAGGGAGATGATAAATTGTGCATTAAAGTGGATTTGCAAAAAGCCTATGACAAGGTGAACAGAGGATTTATAATTCATATGCTTGCATCTATGGGGGTTCCAATGAAGCTTTTAAAACTGATAAAATATTCCCTAGACACCCCTACTTACTCAATCATGATTAATGGAATTCCTAAAGGGTATATTCGGAGTAATCGGGGGATTAGACAAGGTGACCCCCTATCTCCATACCTATTTGCAGTAGCTATGGAGTGGTTCACTCTGCAAATGGAATTGGCTTGTCTCCATGAATATATACACCCAATTTACAATAACCTCCCAAGAATCACACATTTATTATATGCAGATGATCTGCTAGTGGTGGTAAAAGGTAATATGAAAGCAATTGATAAAATCAAGGATATATTTACAAAACTAGAGCATCTTGCTGGGCTTAGACTGAATGAATCCAAAACTAAATGCTATTTCAATAAGTTCTGCCAAAATAAGCAAGTTATGTTAGAAAGATTGGGATTCTCGGAGGGACAACTTCCAGTTAAATATTTAGGAGTTCCTCTCTCAAATAACACTATTACTGGTGTTGAGTGTGGTAAGCTGGTGGATGACATAAGAGACAAATTACAAGGATGGAGATCACAGCTGCTATCTTTTGTAGGGAGAGTCGAATTGGTGCACACAGTTATCACTTCTAAAGTCAGATTTTGGCTACAATCTTTCCAAATTCCAGATTGCTCGATCATAAAGATTAATTCAGTCTGTGCAGATTTCATATGGAGAGGAGGAATGCATAAAGTCAAATACTCTGACTTATGTAGGAAAAACGAGGAAGGAGGAGTAGGTCTAAAGAATCTTTTTGAACTGAAAAAAGTATATGGATTGAAACTAACTTGGAATGTTATAACTTCAACAAATTTATAAGCTTCATGGATGAGATCTAGATATCTTAAAGACAATTTTTGGACTATAAAAATTGACAACAATGTCTCTATTACTTGGTAAAATATTTTAAAGTTAAGGGATGAACTGCAGAAGCACCTAGACAGGGATATTGCAAATGGTAGAAACACTGACCTTTGGAAAGACCCATGGTTAAACTCAAAAAGCTATATTGACAGATTAGGATGGGATACTTTCTCAGATTATGGAGCTCCTAATTATAAAGTGGCGGACATAATAGACAATGGAGAATGGCAATATAACAACTTACTAATTCCAAATTATAAAGAAGAGATTCGAGATAAAATCATACACAGAGACAAACTGGAGGATGCATGGTCTTGGAAGACGAACTCTAATAGTAATTTTAGCTTCAGAGAAGTCTGGGAAGATTCAAGGAACAAACATCCTTTAGTCAATTGGTCTACGGTAGTGTGGACCAGATCGAATAGCCCTAAAATGGCGCATACTCTTTACAAGGCTATTCTCGGAAAACTACCAACAAAGGATAGATTACATAAATGGGGGATTTTAAACAACACGACCTGTAATCTTTATCATATTGAAGATGAAACGCATGAACACTTATTTTTTGAATGTGAATATTCCAAAAGAATTTGGAGCATTCAAAAACTGAGATGCCTACGTATGAACAATGTTCAAAAATTAACAGAGGAAGTTGATTACCTGCACGGAGGGAGTAATCTCTCGAAGCTGATGAAGGAGATTGGCAAAATTGGACTCACAGCTTCCTTGTGGCACATCTGGAGGGAGAGGAACTGTCAGGCTTTTGAAAATAAACAACAAGATGTTCAATCTCTCACGAATTTGATAAATAAAGACATAAGTATAATAATTGGGAGGATACCAAAGAAAGCTCTTACCATGGCAACGGAACAAGAAGAACGACTAGTGGAGATGTTGATGATGAAGGTATCGAACGGACGAGGTCAATTAGAGAACTGGGAGCCGCCATAATCCTAAAAATGGAAGTTTTTTAGTTGCGTGTGTTTGTTTGTCTGGACTTGTTTGTCGGAGGAGCTTATTGTATATTTTCGTTTCGAGTCTGTACTATGCTGATTTGGGCCGCAAAGCCCAACCTATAATTAATTTACCCAATTTCAAATATATATATATAGGTATGATGTTGTATAAATGTTAGTTTATATTATCTATGACTTATTTGGGTTTTTATGTATAAATTTACATTTGTATGTATAAATAATCCCACTTTTTATATAAGTATAAGTTTATATAAGATTTTGAATATGGTATGCAAATTGTGATCTTATTTTATATGTATTTAGAATTTAAATTGGTATGAATATAGTTATGAGTTGTTTGTATATTTCTTTGGAATTTTTGGAAAGTATATGTGTGCAAAGTTGCATTTGTATAAATATAAATTATAGTTTATAAAATGATTCATGTACAGTAATATATGTAGTATATAATATGTTATACACAGATTTTTAAAATCTTTCAGTATTGTTTAAGTTTATATATATTATAATAAATTGTTTATATTGATTTTTGTAATAAATATTGATTTTGAAAATATTATAAAGATTTCTATTTTATCTTATTTTATTAAGTGTTAATATTAGACTTTAAATTATATATATATATGTTCTCACCGATTCCTATTTATCAGCTCTATCCGTCGAATTCGTGCTAATCTTGCTTTGCTTTGGAATTTGTGATTGGATTCATAACTCATCTCATTTCATTGTCGAATCTCTCTAGCTTCGAAAGGTGAGCAATCACTCACGATTAACATCCTTATATTTATTAAATTTGATTTTATTTGAAACGACAATTGAAATATGCTGTTAGATTTAACTGTTAACTATATAATTGCTATATATGATATGCTATTATCTGTAATTGTTCACCTGTGAGATGTGACACCATATCTTATTGTTTATATTTATTTATCACTGATGATATATGCATGTTGTTGATATGTTATATTATTATCATATATGTTCTCACTTTGCAAGTTCCCTGTTAGTATAGAATTCCCTATGGGTTGAAATGATACATACCCGAACGATCTTGTAGAATAGGAGAAAATCGTTATGGGTTAAAATGATAAACCCAAACGATTTTCATTTATTTTAAATTTTGGGATTGCGGGTTGAAATGATATATACCCATAAATATTTAAATTGCGGATTGAAATGATAAATATCTGTATCACTTGACCATAGGATAGAAAATTATATACGGACACCGTTGGTCTATATTTTGAAAATGATTTCCAAAGTTTTGAAAGGAGATATATGGTTTTAAATAAATATTGAGTTTTAAAATATAATATATATAAATGTTATTTTTATATATGTTAAAATTGTAGATTTTAAAAATTATATGTTTTGGAATTTTAAATTTATAAGTTAGTTTTGAAATTTTAAATTCTAAGATTTTTCTTATAATTTTATTTTCTTAAAAATACAATTAATAATAAGATTTAATTTAATAAAATTAAATTTAATTAGTATATAATATGTTTTAAAATATTTATTTAAAAATCTATATTAATATTCAAAATAGATTTATAACTTTAATAATAAAGGTTGGAAAGATAAATTAATGTTGACTTGGAATTTAAATTGGTTAAAAATGGAAATTTAGAAAGAATTGATTTAAACTTATTAGTTTTGGAGATTTTGAAAGCTATGATTATAACTTGATTTGATAAAAAGTGATTAAATGAATATTCTAAATTTTGAATAAAGTTGAGATTGAATATTTAATATTGATTTAAATATATAAATTGGGATCTAAATAAATTATATAGAAATGGTTAAGGGAATGATTTCCAATTTGAATAAATTTAAAGTTAAATGTTGAAATATAAAAGAAGTTTATATTGTAAATGTTGAATATTTAAACTTGAATCTTTGAACTTTAACTTGAAATGGTTAAACTGGAATTGATTTAAATTGAATTTTTGAATTTAAAATGATTTAAATCGATTTGCGAACCTTGAGGAAACTAAATTTATTATATAAAGTACTTTATTATATATATAAACTATTTTTAATTTATAAAGTATTTTTAATATATATACTATTTTCAACATCGAAGCTGTTTAAGTCAAAAGTGTTATGATTCCAAATGTGCTATGATTTCCACAGTGTTATGATTTCAAAAGTGCTATGATTTCGAAAGAGTTAAAATTTTGAAAAGCGTTACGATTCTGAAATGAATATTATATAAAGCGTATAATGATATCGAATTGACATGATTGGAAATGAACATGATATTTTGATTTTGAAGTATGAACTATTTGAAATGAAATGACCACAGTGTTATAATAACGTTTGCTTGTTAAAGAGACCGGGATCGGATATTGTCATACTCTTTGTCAATACCGAAAACCACTTTAACAACTGTGTACGTGGTGGAGATTCCAGAAATGAAGTAGGATGGTTTGGCGACAATTCTATATGGTATGACGTGACCCTAACTACCGTGAGTGTAACGACCCCGAATTTTGTTTACATTTAAATTGATAATTAAAGTAATTTTTTGAATTAAAATTGTATAGTTAATTGGAAATTGATCCGAGTTTCCCCCTTCTCAAATGAATTTTGGATAAATCATTTAAATTTAAAATATTGTAAATATTGTATATATGTGAATATATATGTATTTGGGCATATATGAGTAAAATTGAAATTATATATATATATATAGATATATTTGATTTGAATTTAAATTATAAATAAATGATTTAAATTTAGGATTGATGGTAAATATATAAAATAAATACAAGACAATAAATAAAAGCAATGATAGTAACAAATTGAGCTAGAAATAGAAATCAATAAATAAAAGATAAATATTAAGTAAACAAATAATTGCTAAAATTTTAACAACAAATTAAATTTAGAAATTCATCTATATCACCAAATAAATAAATATATATATACATAGTTTTATTCAATATAAAGTATATATATATATCTTAGTAAATCAATACAAAATAATACCAAGTAATAAAATATAGGAATGCATTCAAAAATAATAAAAGAAAAAAATAGAAAAAAATAGATATATATAGATAAATTATAAAATACAAAGTAAACATTTGATAAAATCTAACGACAAATTAAAATAGAAATCTATTTATAAAGTAATATTACGAAGACAAAGCAAATATATATATATATATATATATATATATACATAAGTATGAACATAGAGAAGAAATGTATACAAGATAAATTAGATATATATGTAGGCTGGTAAAACAAACAAGAATAATATATATATAGTGAAGCTTGCAAAGGAGGACAAATATACTACAAAAATCATATCAGCCACCAGATTTTTCTCTAATGCAATGTATATTCATGAACAAGTAAATAAAGTAAGTATGTAGAAGTTCATTTACATTATAAATTAATGAAACCAAACAACTCAGAAAAAAAAGGGAAGATAAGCAAGCTTATACAAGAGGCCACCAATTATCTCGAATAGGTACAGCTGAAAATGAGGAAAAGATATAAGTTGTACAACAACAATTAATGCAAGCTATCTTCAGCCATCACAACAAAGTATATCAGCCTCCTAACATAAAAAAAATTCATTTGTACATGGCAATTAATGAAGCCATCACAACACTTCCTATCAGCTTAAACAAATAAACTCATCACCTGTACAACAAAATATTATACTCTGTAAACTTCTCTTTTCTATATATCAAGCCTCTCATCATCACTTCATTCCATTCAAACAAAACTAAGCAAAACTGAAGTGAATGTCATTTTAAACTTAGACAAACTTCAATTAAAAACATCAGACAAATCAAAACAAACCAGATTTATCAAAGAAGCAAGAAGAAGACTTCAACTTGCAAATTTTCACAATCTTGTTTCAAAAGTAAAGCAAAGCTCTGTTCTTCAAATTGAGGTGAGTAACAATTCTTTTAAAAAAGTTTAAGAATGAATCTGGTTGCATGTTAATATCTGGAAATAAATAATGTTTGCTTGTATATATCTATATAGTGATATCTCTGTATATAGAAAGTGTGCATGTCTGTTGAAATTGTGTATCTCAGTTCTTAGTCCAGAGTTAAACTTTTGAAAAAAAAATTCAAAAATCTTTTCCTTCTGATCTCTGTTAGACCTTAGTTTTCAAACCAATTAAGTTTGTTAAAACATGAACTAGGATAAAAAAAATAGTTTTAAACATGTTGATGAAATATCACCACTGGAATCATGTTTTCCAAGCAAATGAGCAATATTTTGATAAATTCGAATGTTTTAAAAAGCTGGTTTGAATTCATAACTTGAATCTTCAATGAAAAATAGGATTTTTAAAGCAAGAATGATAATATTTAGTTTAGAAATGTAAGAGCGATTTACAGATGAACAAAAATTACATTTTCACAAAATTATGTTGATTTAACAGATATTAGATGTTGAAATTCGTTGTGAAGCTAGATTGTTGATTCAGGAATATAGGAAAAATGTTAGAAAAAATTTCGAATGCAAGAAATTTTGGGACGAAACAAAAATAGGGTTTTACACCCTGGGTTTGTCGTTGGCGTTCTATCGAGTTTTGCGACGTCGACTGTGCACCGGAGTGGATCGCGACTGGGGCAAATGAAGAAGGGGACTACGGCGGAGATTCTGGTAGGAGAGCGTGGTTGATGGTGGCTTGGATTGTCGAGACGAGAGGGTTGTTCGTTGGTGATGGGTTCCAGTATTTGGTTGAGAAGCTCGATTTTGATCGATGACGCGATTGAGTGATCTGGGTGCTCGGGAGGTTCAGGTGAGTCGTCGGCGACGCTTTGGATCCGGAGTAGTTGGTCGGAGCTCAGGCGATTGCGCGTGCATGTGCACGCGTGTGCACTTATGTCTGGGTTTGTGATGTTTTGGGGAAGAAGCAGTTTTGCACGGGGACGAGCTCGAGTCGATTGGAGTTTTTCTCGAAGACGAGTGTGAACGTAAGTGTCTCGGGTTTTGTCTCGAGATTCCTTCGGGTTGAGCTCGGGTTTGAAGTTAAGTGTGAAAACAGTTTTTAAAATTTTAACAAAAATCAAGTTTTACTTAATACAGTTTTGTTAAAACTACTTCTTTTGTAAATAATGAATGTTTACCTAAGTTTTCAATTTGTTAAAGGTTTTTAAATAAAAATTATTTCAATTTAATTAAGTTTAAAGTGTTTAACCTATATAACCTTTATTTTAAATAGTTTATTTTAGATAAACTTAATATTGTAGTTTATTAAGAGGTGAAAAACATTAATTTAACTTAAAGGTTTTAAGTTAATAATGAATTTATTTCAAAGATTATAAATAAAGATTTTAAATGATAAATAAAGTGATAAAAAAGGGTTATTTTAAAATTAATTAGGTAATTAATGACTTTTTAATATTAGTAATTAAAAGATAATTACTTAATGATTAAAAGTTGATTACTCAAGTGATTAAACAATAATTAATTAAGGGCTAATTAATTAATGTGATTAATTAAGGATAATTAATTAATTAAGGATAATTAATTAATTAAAGGTTAATTAATTAATGAAGGTGATTAAGGAATGATAATTAATTGAGGAATAATTAATTAAAGTAATTAATTGAAGATAATTAATTAAATGGTGAATTAAATAATCAAAGGTTAATTATTTAATAATTAAAGGTTGATGAATTATAAGTAAAAGATTAACTAATAAAATTTGAAAAGAGGATTTATTTCAAATAATTTGAAATTAACTTATGATAATTAACCTGGATTAATAATTAATACATCTGATTTAAATTAATCAATTGATCAATAAATTTTACTTGTGAATGTTTGGACCTGATTGAATGATTGAATTGTTTGATATCCCTGATCTGTGATGCTCTGTGATATATTCTAATTTGTGTGTGATCTGTACTGTAGTTCATTTATCTGGGATGGATGTAATATATTATCTGTAATTTATATATCTGTGATCTGTGAATGAAAGATATGCGTTATCATTATACCGCTTATCAACTATATTTCTGTATTTTGATCTGTGATGATTGAATGATGCTGCACTATTGTGTGAAACCCCTGGACTACACCATACACACACAAATGTGGATCTCACGTGGAAATGGGTTAAGTCACAGATGATTTAAATTTAATATTTTTGAAATTGAAATTTTAATTTCAATTGATTTTGGAAATGGATTTGGGTTAAATGGTAAAGCTTTTGAAAAGGAGTTTTTAAGATAAAAGTTATTTTGAATAACTTGGTAAAGTTTCAATTTAAATAATTTAATTTGAATTTGAATTCAAAATGAGGAATTGAATTCCATGTTTGGAAATTAATGTTAAAAATGTTATAAGTGTGTTTATATGAATTTAAACCATTCTAAAAGTATTGGTTTGGGAATTTGAATTTAGCCCAAGGACTTTAACTCGTATAAATGAATCAGATTTTCCGAAATGAAAACTGTTTGTTTTCAAAGAATAAAAGCTTTCATATAAGAAATGAAATTCCAATTTAAGTAAAGGAATTTCAAGTTTGAATTGAATAATGGTTTTCCAAGTTATGAGTGAATTCTTTTTGAAAGCTATGAATTGAATCTGTTTATTTTAACATACTTAAAGTGGTGATTTGTTTAAACCATTCGAAATGGAATTGTTTTGAAAACTATCAGTTAAATCTTTGTTTTAAAGATTTAATGAGTTAATCCAATTAAAATGGAAATTTATTTGGAAATCTATGAATAGATCTTTGTGAAATTGAGTGAACTTTGTGAATTAAATCTTTTATTTAAAAGATTAAAATGGTAAGGTGTTTAAACCATTTGAAGGAAAGTTTTGGGTAATAAGTTGTGACTTAACTGAAATCCCATATCCATATGTTTTAAAATATTACGCTCACTATTCGGTTTAGCCGGGAAAGGACCTTTGTGTCACATAACCCATTCCGAATAAGTGACACGTCGTAAATGGATAGCATTTGAAGACCGGTGTTGAAGACCGGGTGTTTGCGAAAACGATAGGATAACCTATCGATTGTCTCTGCACTGGGTAGCTCCTGGTATAGAGATTCCTTAAGTGATGGGAAATCCGATCGGGATTGTGAATACCCGGATTGCAAGGGCTTCTTCGGAAGTGCCTTCGGTTCTGTTCGAACCCGAAACAGACTTGTATGGTTACATGTCTGACATTACATTTTGAGATATAAAGCTGATTTCTTTCAAATACATTTCTGTTTGGTGGCGGAGAATTTATTCTCTTAGCTTAACACCCTTCTCTGAGACGTACAAGCTCAGAGGTTATGTAGTTGAAGGTTATCAGCGATATACTCCCAATTTGGTAATGTGGCATGCTGAGTGTTGCTGTGTGATGATCATTTATTGATCATTTGTGATCAAAGCGTGGCTTTGTGAAAAAGCATAGCTTTGTGGATGAGACCTCGTCGGACCTCACAGACAGGAAATGGTCGAAACAGGAATGATGCGGCAAGGTTATGAGGGTCATGCCCTTTAGGGTATGTCATTTCCTTCTGGAAAAGGGTGGTATCATGGTATGGAGCGCAGATACTTACTCATGTGGACACACTTTATTTATTACTGTGTGATGTTGGTTACCGAGGCCTCGGATAAAGGTCCCAAAGGACCGGGGAATGGCATATTCGTGAGTTACCTAGTTACAGAGGTAACCCGGCCTTGTGTTGGCAGAGAGCCAGGTTGGTTCTCGGGACGTCCAGCCAGAGGCGTACCCATGTGGCAGGAGGAAGTTCCTTAGCCTGACCATTTGTTGGAAATCCAATTTCCAATACGAACCTTGTACGGTTTTAGTTGTAGAACCTACCATTTACTTATGGTGGTCACCACTATTTAGATGGTAGCTATAGTAGGCATACAATAATGGTTGTATGCTGGCTAAGATTAATATTATACTTTCGAAATGGTTTTCTGCACTATGCACTAGTAATAATATCAAAAGAGTTTTGTTTGCGTAGTAAGCATGTTTGACTATCATAAGAAGAAATCTCCTCCAATTCTGCGTTTGCATTGTGTGTGTGGCGGAAGGTCTTATGGTAGTTTCATTTTCCAAAAGCATTGCGGACTTCAATGTTTAAAATTCTTTTGTTGTTGTTTAAAGATAAACTGTTTTTGTTACTCACACCAGTCCCACGACTGACTCGGAGTTTATTGTTCCTTTCCTAAACTCTGGGTGCTCACAATTTTCCACACGGGTAGTCTAGAGTTGGGTTTTTCAGATAGTCAGGTTCAGTAGATTATTTGGAGCTAGTTCACTTCATCGGAGTGGATGATTGACGTTGCTTACCTTGGTGCAACATGATGGTGGTTCGAGCTGATGTTGGAGTTGTTGGAGTCATTCTCTTTTGTAGATCATTTGGAGATCTCTTCCATTTGTTGTTATTTCCGCTGTATCATTATTTATCCCTGATATTGTTGTATCATATTGATATCATTGTTGTATATCATTCTGGATATTGTATTCATTGGAGTTGTATATGATATCATCTATTTCTTTATTCCGCTGTGTTGTTATACTTAATGGTGTTATAAGCTCCGGCATGATTCGAATTTCAACGATTGGATCTGCGGCATTCAGGTACAATTGGAGTACGGATGTCGATTTTCAAACGCTGAAATTTGGAACGTGACAGTGAGTCAGCTTAGATGTGACTAAAATAGGAGCTATATCGGGCCAAGTGGGGTCATTCCCCCTATCAGACACATTTCATCGATACCATTCTATTGCTTTTGTGATTTGATTGGGTGCACCTTTGATTTGGGAGTGTCACGAGGTGGGCGGTAGTAGCTACTATGCGTTACCACCATTCCGGGAGTGCAATTGGTATATCTACCCTGGCATTGCCTCAAGTGCCATGTTCACATGCCCTAGCGCGCCTTCTACGAGTTTTTTTTGTACCAGACCTATGAAGTGCCCTCTGATAGCCCTCCAGTTTACGGGGGGAGTTACGGTACTGTATAGACTATGGGAATATATAAAATATGTTAAGGGGGATATGGGTAACGCCTTAACGCAATTTTAATACTTTTACTTTACTATAGACATATTGTAATAGCATATATTACTACATAGTAGATAGTTCCACGGATCCTTAGAGGATGTAAATCCCAAGCATCCTTTAAGTTACTTATATTTCATTTGACATTTCACTTGAGTTGAATTAATTAATATAAGAATGTTAATCCTGAGTCGAGTGTTTTGTGTTTTGCTTTACGCTCGGGTCAGACTGAGTGTCACAACATTTGAGACCCACCTTTGGAGTTGGAGCTTCACTTGGAGATCCATCTATATCTATTCAGCTTTCAGCTATCCAGTTATTTTGTTCAGACTTGTCATCTGTTTGTATTCGAGACTGCATTGTATTTGAGATATTCTGTTGTATTTTATTTCAAACTCTGTTGTTTATATGGTAGCTTCATGAACTACTATTTATCTATTCCGCTGCTCATTTTTATATTACTCGGTGTCTGTGATTCTATGATTTATTTATTTACTGTATATGCTGAGTTTTGCCAAATATAAATCAACAATCTGATATTTTGAGCAATTCAAGTCTGACATGTACGGATGCGAATGGCATAAAATAGCGGGTCGTTGCACAGTTACAATAGTGTACTGTACAATCGTCAGCAGCCAGCAATCCAATATTTGTACTACCGAAGATCAATCAAAGGTTACATCTTTCAGCGAAAAGACAACAGCTATTCAGCGAATCGGAAGGAACTTTTTCGGAATAAGGATTGCAGATTTTTAAAGCACGTTATGTCCACACAAGACATACTTTGGGGGGCAAATGTTATCTCGCCTTTTGGCAAGGCCGTGACACCAAGAAATCGATTGGAAACCGAAGACGGTCCATCCCGAAGATCGGTTATACACAAGTCTACTATGGATACTGATGAATTTTGTTTGAGTCCAGATCAAGCTACAATTGACATGACATGACAAACAAAGCTATGAAAGCCAACGTTCCAAATTTCAAGTTAATCGGAGTTCGTACGCTCAAGGTATGATCGATGCAAACTAAGAAAATCAACTCCTTCGTATCCACCATTCCGCCTCCTTCGCATCGGTTTCATTCGAATTCATTAGAAAAAATTAGCACTATTCGTATCCATCATGGCAACATTAGTTTGTATCCATCGAGGTAAGTGGCGGTTCGTATCCATGAAAGGAAGTATCGTTCGTATCCATCGAACCTTCGTTAGTTCGAACCGATCAAACGTGCCTTACTTCGTATCGGTTCATATTCATCCTGCTTCGCATCCATCGTCCACTAACTTATTCATATCGATCCACCTATACATGATATTCGTGTCGATCGGCCAGGGATCGTTGTGAATGATACGCGATGGATCAATACGAATGGCATTCTTGTTGATGATGTGAGGCAGCGCCTGGGAATATCGATGTGAATGAGAAGTGAAGGAAGCAATATGAATGGGACGAGTTTAAAAGCGATACGAACGAAGCCATGACAATGGATGCGAACGGCATGAATATGAAGCGCAGGAATGAGAGCGACACGAAGGAGATGCGTGAAGAAGGAAAGACTCAGTCGCTCGACATGAAAAGTGGGTCGATCCTAAAGGTTAGCGTCGCATCATCGGTCATCATGTGCCCAGAAGCGATGCGAACTCGGCAGCCTTCAACAAATCCAAACTTGCATCGATCATAACTTGAGATCTACAAGTCCCAATGCCACCAAATTTTCACAGGAGCTTGCCTACAACCTCAAGAACGTACCTGACAAATTTCATCCCCAAAGGACCATTTAAGGATCAATACGAACTCAATTTGTATCGCTCCCAGATCGAGTCGAAGTCACCTGAACTTGCTCCCGTGGGCCCACCCACGTGAGAGAAGCAGCCTTCCGAGTTCTGGGTGAGATATTTGCCGTCTACACCTATAAATAGTGACCCTGGACCTACAGAAAATGGACTTTTTGGCTCTTCTACGTCCAGACTCTGCCAAAATTACTATTGTACTTGGATTATAGTATTGTAACTCATTGTAACCAGTAAGCAAACATCAATAAAAGTCAGCCATTTCATAGTGGACGTAGGCCATACGCCGAACCACTCTAAATTCGTGTGTTTCTGTGCATTTTCTTGTTTGTTGGTTGGTGTGTTTGTTAGATCTACCTTGTTTTACATTTATTTTCTTCATTTGTCTCTTCAAACACATCTGAAGAGTGTTATGCCCAATTTTTGTACAAATCGAGGGTTCTTATTGTGGCTTTTATACTTCTCCAATGAAATATTCCTAAATTGATACCAATATTCTTTATATTTAATGGGGATTCCTTATGCTATCCTACGAGCATTTGTAGCTATTTTATTCATAGCCTAAAACCTTTACCCCGTCGTATCTAGGTAGTGATCGCTATCTATTCCATATTAAAAACTTGGTTTGCTTCTCAGTATTCTTTATAAAATTAAAACATCACAATCATGGCATACTTGATCCAAAACTTTTATCTTTAAAAATATAAACTTAGAAACCTTTTAATCAAATTCAAAAATTTGCTTGGTCCCCAAAAAGGAGCCATGGAAAATTTCCCTTTTCAAAAAGTTTCCACAACAAAGATATATTCCTTTAAAAGTTGGATTTTTAACTCAGAACATTCAAAAACACAACTATCATACCAAACAATTTTTTTCAATAAACATCTTCTATAATTTTAAATAATGAAAAGTGTGGATTAGACAAGGATAACTTTCATCCTATTATTTTCCTATACTCATGCTATCTCTGCTTCCACCTTTGCTGGAGATTTTCATAGCACAAAAGGGGGACTTGTAAAATATATGCGTAATTGCAACATTTATCTAAGTGTCCATTAACGTATATGCAAAATTACTGCATATCCATGGAATATTTCCATTCTTCCTATCCTCTTCCTATTATCTTTATACTATATTATTTCTAACTAGATTACTAGCCTTATTTTTATATATAAATTCCTAATGCTATTTCTATCTAAATTGTCAGGCATTCTTACCCTTTTATTCTCTTTACCCTATTTGAATCAAGTAACATCTCCATTTATAAACTCCTTAAAAAGAATATTAAAATGGAAACTCTAAATTTACAAAAATAGGAAAAATCATCGAGCTAAATCTACCCTCTATTTTCTATTCGTTTCAAAAATGAAAAATCTCTTTATCAAAAATCTTTAAATCCAAAATTTTTTATTTAGTCAATATTCAACTTAAAATTTCAAAAGTTGAAAAACCCTTTTTACCAAAAACCTTTAAATCAGAAATTTTGACTCAACAAATTCTAAAATTATGAATTTCCATGTTACCTTGCTTTTTCAAAACAATTTCCCAATAAATCATTTGAAAAATCAATTCAAAACATTTCAACGTATTTTCCAAAACCTTTTTATCAAATTATTTCACATGGGTTTAGACTTAGAAATGGAATTTAATTGTCATTCCTTTTGGACTCTCCTTCTTTTATCCTTAACTCATCTCCATCAAAATTCTGGCTTATCTCCTTATGATAATGGTGCACACCTTCTTGCGTGAACTTGCTCCACTCCTTCACATCTTGCTCTACTCATATCATTCCTTACTTTGGGACGTTTGCAACATATAGGTTCTTCTCTCCTATTGGTCTGGATGAGTTGTAATTCTTCAATTGGCAATCCATCAAAATCATAAGTCTTAAGGTAGGCTTTTACTGCTATATCGGGAGTTACTCCACGTATTGCTTGACGTAAAACGGATAGTGGATTTGTTTCCGTCTTTTGTTGAATCTTTTTCACGGCTTGATAGATAATTTGATAAGCCAATGAGTTTTTTCCGTGTTTCAGAATATGGTTAACCAACATGTTAACTAATCGATTACGATAAATTGGATCGGATTTTGTAGTTTTTTCTTCTGCAATACCTCGACGTGACATGAGCGTGAAAGAGGTTCAAAATAAGTTTTTTTATAGCTATCCCAACAAAGGAGCCAAGTATCATCCACCCTATGAGATTCTTCTATATATTATGCTTATGCTCTTCTTGTTCCACTCTTTATGATACAACCTCCACCGTAGGGTAATCGAGGTAGGAGAAAAAATTTAACTATATTTTTTTCTAACTTATAGTCGCCTTGCCCATTCTTTCGGAATATGGTTGCAACTACTTCTATAGCAGGAATTTATAAAGTTAGGCATATAATTTATATATATGGTTATAGGTAAAAATATAAATGCGTTCTCTCAGTGTATCCTAATTCCTATTATCGACTAACCTAAGGTTTGATACCAAATGCAACAACCCGCACCTTCATAGGCCCGAATTTCAATTAAAGCGAAATCCAAGTCCATTAGGGCATGAATTGTTGGTTTTGGTAACATGTAATAAATATAAGTATATCAAAGTGCGATCAATATAAACTCACAATAGAATTGAAAAATATAATAGAACATATGCATTGAATAAGGCTACTACCTCGGAATACCATTCCTTGGATATTTAGTTGCCTTATTTGTGTCGGGCATGAAATAGAAGACTTCATCGTCTGCTGTTCTCATCTTGCGCCAATAGCCCATCCTTCTATTCCTAACCTATGGGTTATTATGAGGAGGAGGGTCAGAACAACATTCGGGTGATTAGAAAATTACATACTTTACCCATGTCATTAATTTATGTCAATTGATTTCCATTTAAGTGTTATGTCTATTATTTATGGCTAATCCGTTTAACCCTAAGTGTGCATACGATGTGCCTAACCTAACCTTCTCTAAGGTATAATTATATATGAGCCGATACACACATATATATGCCTAAACACAGACTCCCCAAAAACCTCGGCCACTTAATACTTCTTGAATTGGAAGGAGGCAATGCCAATGGTCATTTAATGCCTTAGTCGCCAAAGCTGGCCCTCCGCAACGTAACTACTAGTCAATCGGTCCTAACTACAGAGACCAATGACACCTAAATAAGGATTTATAATATAATTATCGTATTACTAACTCCTCCCAACTCTACAACTTACCCTCAACTTTAGGCCAAAGTCCCTTTCTAGTCCCACACAACTACCGTAAGTCATGTCCTACCAATATGAGAGGGATTACCCAAGCCACTTAATAACTCTTTAATGGAAATTAGATCGGCTCTAACCATTTAATACCTATATCCTAGGCAAGTCCCCATTTAATACCTAACACAAGGTAGACACTTTCTAGTACTCGCTAGTTGATAACGAAATCTCATCAGGCCACTTAATACTTCTTTATGGGGAGACACGGACCCTACAGTAGCTACTTAATACCTCAACTCCAAGGCGGACCCCTCCCGAGATTTCCCACTACCATACCTAACGCTATCCCCGACCATTTAATACTTCTTAAGTAGGAAGGAAGCGGACCCTACAATGGCTACTTAATACCTCCGACCCAGAGCAGGTCCTACATCCAACGCATATCGTTCCCCATAGGTTCTATGGTTGGAGATCTCCCACATCAGTAGTAAGTATACACAACTTCTGGTGGTCTCTAGGTGAAGGGCAGACTTTTGTTGTGTAACTCTACCGACCTCGCATCCTAACCCACTAAACCAAACCTACCATCTAGAGCCTCTATGTTGGAATAGACTCACTAATTCACGTTTGTCCTAAACATATAATTTAAGCTATATAATTTTCTACTATGAAAATTATATTTCTTTCCATGTATCATTTATAGTATTAATACTTACTTATTTGCTATGTTATTATTCCTAATTTATACGCATAGGCTTTGGCTTCCTTGTAATGTCAAAAAACGTCTATTACCCATAATAATTAGTCATTAATGTCAAAATTGGACAACCTCTAATCAATCCTCATTTAATCCCTTTATTCTATTTACCACTTTCAATATCCACCTATTATGTCTATTCAATTCCTCCATAAATGCCATATTAAATTCCCTAATCAATCCATATTTAGTTTCCTTATAACTCTCTTTTAAACATAAATTATTGTCCGTTAATTTGTAATTAATGTCCATAGATCTCAGTCTATTAATTATTACACTGTTAAATGACTGATATGTATATATTCGAAAATTATGCTATTTATACATAGACATTTTTATTTTTGAACGTTAAGCGCGGTTATATATGTGTGTGTATATATTATTTCTAATTATTAATTTCTAAACTAGAACATTCCTTTCCTCTTTTTAATTTACCAGAGCTATCCTTCTAAAAAGTGTTACCAAAATTTTTCAATAAATTAATCAAAAGTGAGAACTTTGCTTCGTTTGAAATTACAAGGAATTACCTCTTTTCTTTTATTGAAATAAACATTGTAAACTATAGAAAAGAATATCCATGTCTTACACATCTCTTTCCCTTTTTGGTATATCCCTTGTTAATTCAAAGGATGTACATTTATACATACTTTAGAATTGGATAGTTTATGTAATTACCTGGAACTCGCTTTAGATAAATCAAAACATAGAAATTCATTTTCCAATACAACCAACGCAACCTACTTTATAACCTAATTATAGATTTGGAATAAACTTTACAAACCTTTTGTAATAATAAATATTTGAGACTGAATTTAAAATTTTAGATTAGGTTGGTCATACTATTCCTATTCCAATTACCTATTTTTATGGGATATAAGCGATAATCATATACGTTTATTTTAAGCCTACAATTCATCAAATCTTATTTAGGTATAATAATTAAATAAGAATTCAACAAGATAAATTTCAATGCTATAAATAAATTATACAATTCGCCACTCAGCTTTTAAGCATTTCAATTCTCCCGAATCTGAATCCAATCCTTTACTTGACTCCTTTTTCCATTCTACTCCAAAAGAATATGTATAAAAGGTATATAGATATTATTAGAATTACATATCTGAGAAAAGATTGGAGGTTAGTGGGGATATAGATTGAAATTTACCTTTTTCCGCATTATTGATTTGCTTCTTCTCTTTTTCTCTTTTATTTTCCACCCTTCTTCGAATTTTTTGTGTGTGCATATATATTATTTTATAATTTTTAGAAGTGGTGGAGAAGAGAAAATGGTAGAGTTTGCTATTAGGATGGGAGAATATAAGAAGAGAAGTGATGGGTTAGGCCTTTATTTATGGGTGCACGAATCAATCATAATCATTAGATTAAAATAATTAAATTTGGGCTGTTGGCTAAGATTCAAACCCTAGCCGTCATGTTCGAACTGGTCGACCACTCCCCTATCGGCTATCAACCACTAGAGGTCGACTAGCCCATGATGGGGGTTGACCAGTTTGGTTCCAAAATTAATGTTTATTTATTTCCTTTTTTTCTTATTTAATTATTTTCGCTCTTGAAACTTCAAATGCTAATAACTTTTTTGTTTGAGCTCCAATCATGAAAGTTACTCAGAAAATCGCCATCAACGCAGTGGTGCAAGTTTCATGATCAAATTCTAACATTTGCTCAAATTCCATCTTTTGAGCTTTATTAATTATCGTTAATTTTATAGGATATTACAAAATTCCTAATTTATAATGATAGAAATAAATATATATTTTCTATCAAATAATGCTAATGTACTTAGAATTTAATTATGGACTCGTTAATGCAAGTCACGCATAAAAAGGAGCTCGTATATGAGATTTATACTAGTTTGAATATTTAGGGGTTAGATTGTAATTTGTAAAAGTTAAGGGTTCCAAACAAAATTTACCTTCTTCTTTATGAAACCCTAGTCGTCATAGGTCTATCTTTACTAATTTTTTTGTCATCGTTGTAGCTTGTTGGAGGAGTCATTGCCACCACCTTTAAGTTCTCCATGTCGAGACCTGTCAATTGATGCCACGACTCTAACACACAGTCTGTTAACCAAAATTCTATCTCCATCGACGTCTACTTCGATAAAGAATGCCAACATCACTGTCAGTCCTTGCAAAAGTATCTCATTTACAAGTCAATTGAAATATCTTCATCTGCGATGATGAGAGGCACCACCGACATTAGGGTGTAAGGTAGCGATGTCTAATGTGGTGAACGGTGTGTGCACACAGATGATACATGTGTGCATGTGCCAAAATTTTGTTTTTAAATAAAAATGTATAAAAAATTAGCTTTAAAAGAAATTTAATTTAAAAACAATGTTGATTTAGAAAAATTGATGATCCTGCTAGTCGATCGCACCTCGAGCCATCTAATTCACCCCAAGCCATCAAGTCCATTTAGAAGATTTAATTTTAATAGAGGAGAGAGAATTGTGTTCTATAGAATGAGGCCTAGGTATATTTATAGCACTATCGGGCTATGTAAAATATCTTACCTAGATTCACTTTTCAAGGTATAACCCATTATAAGTAAGATTTTATCTCACTTGATTAATTAAACGTATTTGATTAGTTCATACCTTTACATATTTTGGCCTGCCTTATTTCAAAAAAGTTTAAAATATTTTGGCTACCAATATATATATATTATTTATTATATATAAATTATTATATTGATCTAAAATTAATTAAATAGATATATAACAATTATATATATATATATGTATGTATGTATTTATGTATTTAGTTACAAGCCCTTAATAATAATAATCAATTAGAGTTGTTGTCTCTCCATCCTCTAGCACGCTAATGACATCATGCTCTTTACTTCGCCTACACCTCGTGATATTATAGCTTTTAAATTTATTTTGTATACCTTATAGTTTCTTTTTGGTCTAAAAATTAATTTTGATAAAAGTTCAGTTTTAATGCTAAATGACGTAAGTGACATAAAGAGTCGGGTTGTCACCAATTTAAACTATAACACAATGAACTATTCTATAGATTACTTAGGGTTCTTAATAAGACCAACCAAACTTAGGCACAATGACTGACTATCTATCCTTGATAACATTAGCAAAAGATTATGTAGCTGGAACCTTAAATTTTTATCGAGGGTAAGTAGGGTAATTCTAATCAACCCTCTTTTATCGGCATTACTCATCTATTGGATGTTATTTTTTCTCTTTCCAAAATGGGTAATCGATAAAATAGATAAGATTAAGAGAGATTTTTCTTGTTCTTGGGATATCCCCGATAGTGGTTTAAAGTGTCTCGTTAGTTGGGATTCAGTTTTAAACTAAAAGATGAGGGAGGGTTAGGGATAATTAATCTTCATAACCTCAATGTAGAGAATAGGGCTGGTTAGGAGTGACCATCCGTAAGATTTGTCTTAAACAAGTATTGAATATGTCGATTGGGTGCTCTAATTTTTTTCCTTTACCTTTCTCAAGTGGATCGACATACTCAATAAATGTTTAACACAAAACTACGGTGGCTAACGGATCTATCATAACAAAATATAACAACAACAAATATAACAGTTCACAGAACAGCAGTCACACACACATATATATATATATATATATATATATATATATATATATACAGATACATCATAGTACACTACATAGTGATACAACAGTGGTGGTACATAGACCACAATACATACATCGTGTCAAAAAGAATAAGTACATATCATAGTTCCCAAAATACAACAAGACTACACAAATGATGACTAGCATCAAAAGAAAGCAAGAAAATCCATAGCGGAAGTAGCATAGCAGTAATCTACAGTAGGTGACTAACCTGAAATAACTCGGTCTGACCCGAGTATATAAAATACACGGATCAGTCTAGCTTAAATAAACCGATTAGTATATGATAGATGAATATAGGGATAAATGATAATATTTCTTCTCAAAAGAGAAGAAGCAACACTAAACATACATATCAACTACCAAAATATCATATGAGGGTTTCTCGAAAGAGGCAAGTTCAACTACAACATCAATTAGTCACAAATATTCGCCTCATATCATCGGCATTAACAACAACCAATATAATGGCGTCCATCAACACCATAACTCCTAAATAGAAAATCACAAATCTCAAATAAACGCCAAAGGATGGCAACCACAAATCACAATATGTAGAACTCGGTTAAGAGTTCAAAACTCCAAAATGTAATCACCATATAATGAATCTTTAAATGGCTCAAAAGGCCCAATAATCTCGAAATGGCGAAAACATTCAAAAATCAAATATAAATCATGAAATATCACAAAAGATGCACGTGCTTATTAAAATGGCCGAAGCCCGCCAAGTACTATAGCACAAATAAGGTTCCAAATACGACCCGAAGGCCAAACAACCCGAAGGTCAAACATCCCGAAAGACAAACATCCCGAAGGAGAAACAACTAAAAAGCCATAATGACCCGAAGGTCTAGTACTGGAAATCAACCCGAAGGTCCATAAAAATGTGTATAGCTTCAAACGAACAAATCCGGAATTAACCGAAGAAGTAAATGCATGTGTCCCATACCACATGTTTTACTAAATCATTTAAATCTCTTTCTCATACGCTCGAAGAGTGCAAAAATGTGTATTTTATATAGAAAATACTTTATTTCGAGAAAACTAGGTCCCGTTTGGTTTCGTTTTGAGTTTTATGTTTTGTGTTTTCAACCTATACTACAAAATACAAGAAAATGTGGGAAATTTTTTTCAATTCTTAGCCATCGCAACGATGGATGGGAGTGGAGGAGAAGAATTGTTTTCCATCCTTTTGTTATGTCTCAAAACACGAAAAATCAAATAAACTTGTTTTTTATTTTCTATGTTAGTTTTATTTTTCAAAATTGTGTGTTTTTCAACAATACATAATAAATGCGAATTTTTCTTTAGACGAAAACACAAAACTAAAAATAGCAAACTAAACGGGCCCCTAGTTTTTAAAACAATTTTTGGAATCGGTTGAAAAACAAACCTTTGAAATTCTCTTTATTATAGAGAATATTTTTTTTAATAGCTTTAAAAATAATTATAAATATTGGAAAATATTTATTTCAAAAGCTATTTTATTATAAAAATCATTTCAAAATCAGTTTAGAAAACCTATGCTCGAAAACAACAAAAATCACCGAAAAAGGCCAAAAAACGGCATATGAAATTGTCATAAAAACACATCAATCCGATGTACGGATCATCCGTAATGTTGGCTTTCCTATTGATAGGTTTAATCCCTTCAAAACACTTCAAAATATTGCAAGAATTGATCACAACATTCACTGGAATAAGCAGAAATAGTAAATAGTGCATAGGAAAGTAAACAGTGTGATCTGGACGAATTAAAACAACATGGGTTGGCCTAGAAAAGGCTAATGTCAACCTATATATGCCTTAGGTCGACCCTAGGGTCGACCCCTAATGTTTTTGGGTCGACCTGAAGGTCGGAAATTCTATAAGCTTTCCATGTTCCATATGCAACTTTGAGCACTGATTTCAGGTGCTTCCATAGTTATTCAAGCTACAAAATTTGACATGCACATACAACTAAACATAGATAATGATCCGGAAAAGATTTCACTCAATTCCAATATGAAACCAAAGAGATATGGGTTCATAAAGTTGAATTGTGAGTTACTACTCACCTTATCAAGAATTTAAGCGATTTTAACTTGCAAGATGGTGACTTTTTGGCTTAAGAAGCTTTAGGAACCTGTAGAAGCTGGAAAAAAAGAACATGCTAGCAAAATAGAAGTTACAGTAAACTGATTTTTCTCAAAACAGAAAAATAGAAGAAATAATTTGTAGTTTTGATGCTGATTACCTACTAAGAGTTTGATTTACTAATTTTCCTTGAATTTCTCTTTTGATTTTGTTCAATTTGAAGCTAAATTTGAATTTCTAGGAGAGGGTTGCCATTATTGATTTTCTGGAGAGAATATGAGGAAGGAGGAGAATGAGATGTACGTACAGACTTTCTCACCTCCTAACCCCTCTTAAAATTTCATTTGGGTTTGGGTTTGGACCTAAAACTAGACAATAAGACTAAATGTTATTACTTAATCAAAATTTAACTAAGTTAATTCCATGTTAACATTTTATTTTCACCATAATTACACATATTTTAACCAAATAAATTTACACAACATATTTCTATGTTTACAAAAATGTTTTCCAATTATGCAAAAATTAACTTTAGCCATTTAAAAATATTTTCCATCATTAAATTCTTATTTTTATTTAAATGCTTCAATTTACACTATTTTTTTTGGCAAAGTCAGCCTGTTTTTTGAGTGGACAGACCACTTTTATTAAAACAAAAGAAAATAGGTACAAAGCTTAGAGAAGCTTAAATAAAAGGGCTAAGGGATGATACATAGGCATTAATGCAAGCATATTGCGTAAATATATATGTAACAAATCATCTTATAATTTTACACAATACAGCAGATATGGATGAGTGTTTATTGGCAAATCTACGATTATTTCTCTCTTGCCATATGGCAGCCACCGTTAACTTGAGGAACTTGAGAAGACGGAATGAAGATTGCGATTTCTATCGAGTTGCTTTAAAAATACGAATCCATTCGATTTTGTAGTTACGAGCAGGAGGATGTTCATGGATATGGAGGAGAGTACGACGCCAGAGATGGAACGAGAAGAGGCAGTTGAAAAGTAGATGGCCTACATTTTCAGGAGCACGATTACAAAGAATGCATTTAGAGTGTTCGATGAAATTCCTCCTCACTAAGTTGTCTTGAGTATGCAGGGCATTACTAAGGCATTTCCAGAGAAGTAAATTATGCTTTGGTTTTGATCCAGTATGCCAAATTCTGGAGTGCCAGGCAAAGTTTGAATTGGTCATGTTGCAAATGATCGAATTGTAAACATTAGAGATGTTGTGGGGTTTATCACACCAAGTCAGAGCTTCTATATTAGGTTTAGTGTATTTTCTTCTGATTAGGCTCCAAACAGAAGTCAAAGTGGTCGAGGAAACATGGGGCAATTGTATACCATCTTCAGAGATATAGTCATTAGCAGTCGCTTGAAGAGGGATACCTGAGTTAGTGATAAGATTGTAGTCGACAAGAGAAGATAGAATCATACCTGGAGAGCACCATGGAGAGAACCAAAAGGTATTGAATTTATCACATTGAACCATAGGTAAATATTGCTGCCTATGCTGTAAATTTTTTTTCCACTGGTAACTAGCAGTGGTATCGGAATTCATAGTCCAAAAGTTATTATTTTTGAGATTGTAGTGTCTGTTCCAGGCAGCCCATAAACCAAGCTTATCAGTGAGCAGTTTATTGACATGATTAGAGTTAGCAGCAATATTCCATATTTTGAGATTGATAATACCAAGACCACCCATTTTAAAAGGTATGATGATTTTTTTATATGCAATAGGAATGAGTTTGTTTGAATAGATATTTCCATGCCAAATAAAGTGATTAAAAGCGCGATTAAGCATGTTTATAAGCTTAGCAGGTATGATAAATAAACGAAAATAATAAGTGCACATGGCAGTAGCAATGCTTTTAATGATCATAAGTCTACCAGCTTGAGATATGTTAGAAGAGTTCATAGAATTAAGCTTTTGAGTTATTTTTTCGAACATAGGGAGACATTGAGAAGTGTTTATTCTAGCTTTACATAAAGGTACACCTAAGTAGGAAGCATTTATATCCATAATTTAAAGACCAGAAAGATGAAGAATGTTAGTGATCAAGGAATCAGTCACACCCGCGATACTTATGTGAGATTTGTTTTTGTTAATTTGCAAGCCAGTCATTGTTTTGAAAATATCTAAGGTAGCAAAAATATTAGAAATAGATTTGATATTTGGTTTGGAGAATAGGAGCAGGTCATCAACAAATATTAAGGAAGAGATTTTATGTATTTTGCATTTAGGATGGTAATCAATATTTTTATTAATGTTTTCCCTGCAAAGTAATTGAGTTAGCACTTCCATAACAATGACAAAAATAGAGGAGGAGATGGGATCCCCTTGTCTAATTCCTTTTTCAGTTTTGAAATATCCAAAGCATTCACCGTTAATAGATAAAGATACTTTAACAGTGGATATGCAAGTGTGTATCCAAGCTAGAAAGGGGAGAGGGAAGTTCATTCTAGACATAATGGATATGACAGCTTCCCATCTAATAGTGTCAAAAGCCTTTTGTATATCAAGTTTGAGAAAGCATCTAGGAGAATTATTTTTTCTATTGTAGCCTCTTATCAATTCTTGGGATAGCAAAATGTTGTTAGTAATAGATCGACCAAGAATAAAACCATTTTGATTTGAAGAAATCAAATCATTCAAGCATATTTTCATACGTTTAGATATGATTTTAGCAATGCATTTGTAAATGACATTGCAACATGCAATGGGTCTAAACTCAGTGACACTTTGGGGTAAGTCAGTTTTTGGGATTAAAGCAAGTTTAGTATGATTAATGCCATTAAGGAGAGTATTGGTTTTAAAAAAAATGAAGAATGGCATTACAAAAATCTATATTAATAATGCTCCAGCATTTTTGAAAGAAATGTGCTGTAAAACCATCCGGGCCAGGTGAGCTATCTTTTTTCATTTTGAAAATTGCTTCTGTTATCTCTTCAATGGTAATCTGCTTTATAAGGCCATCAGACTGATCTGCAGAGATGGTCTTAAAATTTAGGTCAGTAAGAAGGTGAAGATCAGGTTTGTGATCTGAGTTGGTAAAGAGATAATTATAGTAAGAGAGAAAAGCATTTTTGATACCAATCTGAGTAGTAGCTTCATAACCATTATTATCTTTTATCTTATGGATGATGCTAGCAGCTTTTTTTATCTTCAAAGAGTTGTGAAAGATTTTAGAGTTTTTGTCACCTCCTATTTCCCAATTATTCCTATTTTTTGCTTTCAGCATATTAAGTTCAGTGTTGATAGCTTATTTTAACTGAGTAGATAATGCATGCTTCTTCCTTGATAAGTCGTTGTCATTAGGATTAGCCTGCAACATAATATGTATACTGTTAAGATCATTTCTTATTTTGGAAGATAGCTGATTACCTGTTCCAAATTTTTCTGTAGCCCATGTTTTGATATTGTTTTTGCAATCTTTAAGCTTTGAATGAAGAATGTACATGGGATTGCCAAATTTATTAGAACTCCAAGTATTCTGAATTAATCTCATAAAGTCATTTTCTTGTGTCCAGTTATTGAAGAAACTGAAGGAGGAGGGCCCTTTTTCATAAACATGACCCCAATCAAGAATGATCGGACTGTGATCCGATAAAGACGGGGGAAGGAAATGGGATAAGAGGGTAGGCCATACAGTAAAAGCATCAATGTTGAAGTAAGATCTATCCAGCCTACAAAACGTTCGTGTTCTAGATCTACTGCAATTATTCCATGTAAAGAAGACTCCAGTTTTCGGCATTTGTTGAAGCTGGGAGGTTTGAATGGAGTTATTAAGAGGGGAGACATCATTAATAGTAAGAGGAAGCCCTCCAGATTTATCATCAGAGAATTGCATGCAGTTGAAATCACCCAAGCAGATCCACGGTATAGCAACAGGGTGTAGAGAGGGAAGCAAGTCAAGAAGGTATTGCCTATTATGTTTAGAGTTTTCTGCATATATAAAAGTAGAAACAAAATTTGTATTAGAGGCCAAGTGGGTTATACTGCAATGAATATATTGCCTATGAGAGGCCAAAGCATTAACAGAAAATATAAGAGGATTCCATATAATCATAATGCAACCATAAGGAGCATTTATGTGGTTGTGTATCATAGACCAAGTGGGCGCAATAAATTTTGCAGTAGCTATAGATTCTAATTCAGAGTATTTAGTTTCAGCAAGGCATATAAGTTGCAATTTGTTGCCCTGTATTAGTTGCTTTATTTCATATTTTTTTGCATCATCATGCCTACCCCTGATATTCCAGTAACCCATATTGTCAATCATGTCTTCTTTTTGTTTGTTTTGGCAGATTGCCTGGTGATTCTTTTCTTCTTTCCTGATGTACTTCTGGAGCTTAATTTTGCAAGTATTTGTTCCTCAGAAAAAGCCATGCCTTCATTTAAGTCGTCTGCTGACATACTGGAGCATTCTTCTTCAGATTCAGAGTTGATGCGAATAGTTGCTTTATGTTTGGAAGTATTAGGAAGATATAAAGCAATGTCAGGGGGTGGCTTTAACTTCCCATATGGACTTTTAACTTGCTTTTTCAAGGAAGGAGTATTTGTTCTATTACTTGCTTTGTGAATAGGATTAGAAGCATTTATAGATAATTGCATATTGTTTCCATCTCTGTCTTTATTATACATGGGAGTAGTAATAGTTTGCAATGGCAAACTTGTCTCCATTGATTCCAGGTTGATGTTTGTTGCTTGTGCTTGATTTGAAAATGCTTCATTGTTTATTTGTATGCTTTGTTGTTGGTCAACTCTGTCTTGTTTCCCATTTACATTGTGCTTTTCCATAGCAATATTGTTGTTAAATTCTGTACGTGTTTCATTGTTTTGTGCATCATCATGTATCTCAAATAATTCGCCTTCCTCTATATCAGCAAGTGCGAGAAGGAGTTATTGATCTCTATATTTCCATCTATTGCTTTTTCCATGTTTTCCTGCATAGTGTCTTTTGCCGTTGCGTCTTTTTTTTCATTAATTTCCATGCTGCTTTGTGACTCTGAAGATATTAAGTTTGGTTGTTTCTTTTTCCTTTGCCAAATTTGTTGCTTCGCTCTGTGCATATCAGCACCATCTTTTCTAGCATTATCTGTCACGTTATTCTTTTGTAAATGGTTTGAAGTGTCTGGTTTTTGAGTTGCTTTCTCTTTGTTGGTGTGTAAGTCATAAGTTTTTGTATTAGTGTCTTCCTTGCTGCAATGTAAGTCACATGTCTTAGTTGAGTGACCAAAAACTTTACACGCAGTACATATTAGTGGCTTCCATGAGTATTCGACATATACTTTTTGTACCGTGTTTTTACTATCTCCAACAAGGATATGATCCGGCAACTCTTTTTCCGGCGAAATTTCAACCAAACACTTAGCGTATTCCATACGCTCTTGCTTCTCTGTAGCTTCATTGAAACAAATCAGTTTACCCAAGTGGAAGGCAATCCAATTAATACCATATAATGTCCAAGCAATATGTGGAATATTGTACAAATGTATCCATATAGGCACATTTTTGACTTGTGACTGCACCGTGCCAAAGGAGGGCTTCCAAGTTGTAATAATAAACATTTGCCCACGTATGAAGGTGGGATCAGCTTTCAGAATTTTAAGTTTATCCTCTTGACAATTGAATTTGAAAAAAAAGTTGGTACCATTTGACTTTACTTCGTAGGATCCTTTAAGTTTCCAGTATCTCTTGATATGGGTGACGACCACCATATAGTTAACACTAACACCAAGGAAAAAACCAACTAGGTAATCGTCCCAGTAGTTTTTCCCTTCTGTGTATAAATCAGCGGGAGGTGGAAGTGGTTTGCCAAGATAATTAAGTTTGAAATCCATGGGAGAGAAAACACCAGCGTTACGAGGTTTGGTGGCAAAGAGAGAAGTCCAGGAAGGAGGTGAAGGAGATGATATGTCAAAAGAGGAAAGGGAGATGAGATCAGGATGAGGGGCATCGAGTGGAACGGCGGCGATGGGAGGGACAGGAGGAGGCAGTGGCGGGGGGAGAGGAGGAGGCGGAGGAACAGTGGGGTTGGCGATAATAACCGGAGGGGGAGGAGATGGATCGGCAGGAGGAGTAGGAGGAGAAGAAGAAGGGGAGATAGCCGTTAGATCTGCCATGGAAATAGCCGTTGTGATCTAATATATTATTTGTTTAAAAGGAGGATCAATTTACACAAAAAATATTTTTAACATCTAAATTACATAAAATTATTTCTCCTATCCAATTAAATATAGAAAACCTTATTAACATCATTTTTACATCTAAATATTATTTTTAGAACAAAATTCCACCTTTTTATTTACAATATTTACCATATTAAATTCTAATATTTCATTAAAATTAATAAAAATCAACATTTGGCAATAATTTCCAAAATTATTGCATTTTATCAAATGAAAACCATATAATGCTCATTTTTACCCCAAACTAACCTAATAAAGTTTTTAAAACTTTACTTCAACATTTTATATTTATTTCAACAAATTAATGTTGATTTAAATTCTTTATTTAATTCAATTAATCACCATATCAACATAATTTCATTTTATTTTACCAAAACTGATTGTTTATTTCAAATAAACAATTTTAAAAAATTTTACACCTCCGAATTATTTAATTTCTCCATTATTAAATTATAACCACTGTTATAATTTAATATTACAGGTAATCACCAAAACCAAGGTTGTTACATTTAATATTAACAACGATAACTTAATTTGGAAAGAATTAATTTCTGATCAACCACAATAATTTATAATTTATGGCGGCCCCCATAACTTACACTAATTAACGTCTAGCAACTACAATAATTTGTTATACTTTTGGGAATCAATTTTTAAAAGGCCTGGATATTTTTAAACTAGTATTAGTAACATGGTCCATTTGAGGAATAACACATCCTTCTGGCATGATTGTTGGGTCTATGCTATTTCTCTTGAAGTCGAATTTATAGAACTCTATGATATTTGTAATTTAAAATATTCTCTAATTTCAAAAGTCCATAGACCAAATCTAAACTATCCTTGGGAGTTCAGCTTTAATCATGCACTAGAAGGAATTACTTTCTACTAGTTTGCTCTTCTATATGCCAAATTGGAAATTTATAATATAAACAGTAATAATGATATCAAAATTTTGTGTTAGGATAGGGCCAAAAACTTCATATCTACTTCATTTTACAAATTTATAAATTTATCAAGAATTAAATCCAATAATTTTAAATTTATGTGGATAACGAATGGACACTCGAAATCCAAGTTATGTATGTGGTTAATTTACATGGGAAACTTGATACCATTGAACTTTAAAAAAGAAGATTGTGCATATTGATAAAAAAATGTATTTTCTGCAATGCGAGCCTAGAGACAATTGCACACTTATACTATGATTGTTAGTTTACTAATTTTATGCTGAGGCACATTCTTAGAATTTTTTGTTTTAACATTAATTCTAATGTTCTTAATTGTCAGCCTTATTGGTCTAGGTTGAGAATTTTCTTTGGTCTTGGTCGGCGATTCTTATTAGACACTGTCTTCACTATCGTAGCATGTTATATTTGGTTTTATAGACATCAAAGATTTCTCAGTAATAATATAACAGTAACGACATACCTTTTAAACCCTTAGAAGTCGACACTAATACGTCCATGGTATTCACGTGCCAATAACCAAGTTCTAGAAAGATAGATTGTTAGGAGAAAGAAAGAAGAAAGAAGACAAGAAGAAAATAAACAACACAGAATCCCACAACGCAACGGAACAATATATATTAATTTACATAAAAATTTACGTAGTCTTTTCCAAAATGAAACATCAGAGTCATAATAATACAAATTCTACACTGGGATAGTTATAACTACATGTCCCATACTAATTAATACAAGATGCATAAGACACAATGGGAACAAGATAAATAACTAGTTATCGATGAAGCCACCTACTCCAAGCTTCTCCAAAATGCATCTGTGGGAACCCTTATGTAACAACCTGCCTTTTTGGACAGTTTAAGTCGACAATAAACCACACATGTCCAACTCAAACTATTCAAAAGACAAATTATTAATGGGATTGTTCTAATGAAATAAGATTCAAAGAACAAAAGGATAAAATATAATACATAAACAGTTCATGAAGCTATTTACAACGAAATCAGAATTTACATTTTTTTTAGAGGCAAAATAGACAAATGCTATAATAGTAGTAGATACGGTCCTCAACTCCGTCTTCGTCTTTAGAAATTAGTGTCTTCGCTAAACTGAAATACTCGGTCTGACCCGAGCGTAGAGTAAAACAAAACGCTCGAGTCAGGACTAACATTCTTATGTAAGTAAGTCAACTCAAGTGAAATGTACATATAACACAATAAGTGAAATGCTCAGGTTTAAATAAACATCATCTTTCATATTATAAACTGTTCAGTTCAAATACTGATTTTCATCTTCGTTTTCAATTGATTCATTATTAAATTCAACTTCAGATTCAAATTCCCGTATCACAAGACAGTTCATTATCATAACTTCAAATTTCAATTCTAGATTTCCATATCAAAATTATCTCAGTGAAATCTTTATATTCAAATCATTTGAACTTAAACAATTCGGATGGAACTGGACTTTTATTCAAAAGAATTATATGAATGTTGTTGGGGAGGCTTAAACTAGAATGGGGATGATTCAAACAATATTGTTGGGGAGGCTCAAACTGCTATGCTAAATCGAGTTGTTGTGGCAGCGTTGAATGATTCTGTTGTGATTAGGAATGGGGATGAGCTTATCGCGAAGGAGTGTTCTCCATGTGAAACTGCTGTTCGATCCAGGCAAGGCGTTGTCTTGGCATCTATTTCTCCACGTCCTGTCATGAGTAATGCTCTAGCTTCCTCAAATGCAGTCACTCTTGCCAATTCTGTTGATAAGACTTTAGTGGGGAACCCTATGTTTAAAGAATCGGAAAATTGTACTGTACCATCCAGGGAGCAGATTGCTTCTACTTCAATTTCCCCTATTCGTGTTCCTGGAAATGTACAAAATTTGCCTACTGTTGTCCTTAATTCCACCGATATCCCAGTCAATTCAAGTGACAACACAGTTAAGCCAGCTTGGGCTTCATTGTTTAAATCTTCACCGCGTAATGCTAGTATATAAGCTCCTCAGAATTTTAGCACTCAAGTAATTGATGGGGTTAGCGTGCTTCCTCCTGCAGTGCTTCATGAGGCTGTGTGCCATTGGTCTGAACACCTGGTTGGATTTTTTCTAGATGCTTTATCTTCTTATTCGGTTATACATGAGCAATGTAGGCGCGCGTGGAAAATGAAAGGTACCCTTCATGTCCAAGTTATAAATTCCTTTTTCTACTTTAAATTTGGAAACAATGAAGACAGATTACTAGTGCTTGAGACAAGCCCTCTAATTATTGAGGGGAGACCTTTTATTATTACTCCTTGGAGTGTTGGCATTGACAGAGCTAGAAAGCAGATACTCTCGATTCCGGTTTGAGCCACGTTTTCTAATATACCTTCTGTCCTTCAACCTCCTATTGGTCTAAACTGGCTTGCAAGCCTTATTGGTGACTTCAAATGCTTTGATGCAAATATTATTGCTCGCAAGAATTTACTTTATGCTAGGGCTTTGATAGAAATATCCCTATTGAAGCCGCTACCGTCGATTTTGAAAGTTAGAATAATGGAAGGTCACGAAATGGAGATAAGTGTAAATTACAGTTGGAAGCCCAATATTGCTCAAACTGTCAGTCATTTGGACATATTGCTGAGAAGTGTTCGAGGAATGCTCCTCTTCCTCCTGCCGATAGAGCCCCTCTCCCTAGGATGGAATGAAATGGGTCCCCAAGGTTAGTTCTCCGCCTGTCTCTGTATGCGCAGTACCTGTTTCTCCCTCTGTTAAGTCAGCTTCGGCATTGGTAGCTAGTGATTCTGATGATGAGATTATTTACTAGCAACCCGACGAAAGTTCTTGGGTACACATGGCCACAAAAATGAGATATGACCCATAGATGCATAGTTATCACATGTTTTTAGGTGGGGATGAAGTGTCTAGAAGGCTTCAGTATCATGTTGAGGGTGATGGGCTTTCTCTTACAACCACTGGTTTAGATCGTGCTCGCAATTGGTGGCAATTCTTCGATCCTACATGAAACCGGACTTATCTTTACACTTCTCTCTCGCGTTCTTATGATCCGTTCTTGGCTATGTACTTTTCAGCTGTTCAGCATGTTATAGGTCCTGGTACTGATGTTGCTATCAGTAATGACAGGGGGGACTTTCGTCCTTCCGAGTAGTTTAGATTCTCTATCTATTTCCTATTTTCTTTCTTTGTTTTAAGTGAACCGTCCACTATAAAATCAGATTTAGCTGTTCTGTGCATGTGCAGAACACCTGTTTCCATCATATATTCATAGTGGCACGACCCACTATAAAGCCGGCTAGCTTTACTAAAAAAATCATATGAATGTAATAGTTAAATTTTAATATATAATATTAGTTAAAATAGTCGTAGAATATAATTAATTAAATTTAATCTAAAATAGTTTGATAAAATATAAATAGTTAAATTTAATATCAAAATAGTTTAATTAAAAATAGTTATAAAATATAAATAATTAAAGTTAATATAAAATAGTTTATTTAGAAATAGTTATAAAATATAAATGGTTAAATATAAAATAGTTATAAAATATAAATAGTTAAATTTAATATGAAATCCGAATCGAACCAATCACATTCCATGATCTAATCCGAACCATATATCAACATTTCCAATCCCGACTTAAATCAATTCAGATTTCAACTTTCACATCAACTTAAGGATTAACAGTTTAAATTTCTCATTTACACTATTTACCTCAATTTAATCCAAATTATCCAGTTTCATCATTCAAATCCAATTTTTTTAAACTTCAACATTTACATTTAAAAAAATCAATTACTTAGTAATTCCAAATTCATATCTTTAAGTCAATTTTCGACAAATCAATTAAACCTTTTAAAGTTTAACTTGAAATTTTATACCATTATGTTAATTTAATCTTTAAATTGAATCAATCCAATTTCTACATTAAATTTAAATTAATTCACCGAATCGAATCAAATTTTCGGATTAAATTAAACTTTCCATAAAATTTATTAAATTAAAATCAAACAACAATTTTAAATCTAAAAATCCCATTAAACTTTTCATTAAATCAATTAAATTTCAATTTCATAATTTCAAGTTCAACATTAATTTAAACTTACAATATTTCAATTTAATTTCAAAATCAATTTATTTAAACCCAAAGTGGTTTTATATCAGGTATATATCATTTCAACCTAAAGTAATTTCCTAATTATCAGGGAAGTTGCAGTGTGAGAACAATAAAATAATAACATAAATAACATAACATGTCAATGACCAACAGAAGTGCATAATTAACAATTTAATATATATTTATATACACACTAGCCTAACTAACATATCACATGTGTCACATATCATAAACAACATAAGTGAATATTTTCAAATTCTAACATGTCATATACTAACATAACATATAAATATATAACATGACATATATACAAGAAACTTGTAAGGTGATTTACGGTAAAATAACATGGCATATGTCATAACAAATTACATAGCAACCATTTACAAATCATGCAAATTGCATAACATAGGTGGGTCATTTTTTTCATATCCAATATGTGTCAAATATATGTCATTTTATATGTCAAAATGGACATATAAATTAATTTATATCATATGAATTTAACTAAATAAAATCATAACAAAAACAACATTCCAATAACTTTTCACATGCTACCAATTCCCTAACATAAAAATATCAGTCGTGAGTGACTGCTCACCTTTCATGACTACGAAGGTGATGATTAAAAATGGAACAATATGGAGATTCCTAGCAAAGATCCAAATGCAAAGAAAATCCAACAAACCGAACATGAATCAATAAACAAGTTTCAACTACTTCCAACTTCCAAACAACCCAAGATCCAAACTACGGACAAACCTGAAACTAGGTCATTTTTAAGAAAATATTCGGACTAGAATATTACTGAATCTGTAAAAGTAACTAATCGGAAAGTTGTTGCAAATTCTTTTCTCTCCACTTTCAAAAAAATAATTACTTAAAAAGCTTCTGTCTTGAGGAAGTTATGGTTAAAACAAACAGAGGTGTTTTCTGAGTTGAAAATCTGAGTTCAAAAATACTTCGAAAAGATTTGAGTTTTTGGCATAGCAAATTAAGGAATTAAAGAACTTATCTAAAAAAAGTTGAAGCCGCTGGAAAAGTAAATGGTTCAAAAAAAAATCACATAATTTGGTTCTTTCCTGAAGGAGATATGACTGATACAATATGGGGTATTTTTGGCCAAAACTGGACCCGAGAAAGGACTTGAAAATTGGAGTTTTTGATATAGAAATATTCGGAATGGGAAGAAGGGTTCAACAACAAAGTTGTTTCCATTGAAATTATACTCGGTTAAAAAAAATAATTATTTGATTTCGACTAGTTTAGTGGAATATAGAAGCCATAGAAATAAAGAGAAGAAAGATGGAAAAAAGGGAAGAGGAAAAGAATGGAAAAAGGAGAAAGAAGAGGAGAGGGAAGGTGGGGATTTGGCCATGGGTTGCTGCCGTGGGTTGTGGGTGGTGATGGAGGTGGGTGGCGGCAGCAAGGTGAGGGGAAAAGTGGTGGCGTGGGTGAGGGAGAGGGAGGAGAGGCAAAGGTAAGGGAAGGTGGAGGCAAAAGAGAAAGGAAGGAGATTGATTTGGATTTAGAGTTTGATTTTCTTATTTATTTTTTATTTTTTATATCTAAGGATTAGAGAGGAAGAAGAAGATACATATAATTTTTGTTCAGAGAGGAGAAATGTGAGGAAGAGATGTTCTGTACATACCTATTCAAAAGAAATGAAAAGGTATGGTATCTTTAATTTCCCAAAGCCCATTAGTCTACTAGTCTATTTGCATTCTAATGACTCCTTAAATTCCTAGAAGCCTGATAACTAAATAAGAGAGCCTATTAGAAATATAGAAAGGAGAACAATAACATATGTAAATACACGAAGGAAACACTGACAAATTACGCGAGTTTTTCACTGAAAACTGCATATTTAGAGTTCTAGAACTCCGATTCCAACGAAACAAAAAGCAGAGTTCTTCTTAAAATTTTGTCTAGATATTATTCCAATAATAAAATTCAAATATTGAAACTTTTAAATGTTTACCAAAAATTCAAATTTGACTAAGTTTTGTTCAGAATTTGACTTTTTTTCCAAAATTGTTCATTTAATTAAATTTGATCATTAATTATTCAGAAGCACCCAATTAATTAATTTAAATTTAAATTTCAAATTTTCTTAAATTCAAATAATTATTCAATTTTAAATCGTTCAAATTTAATTTATGGGTCGTTACACTCTCCCCTACTCAAAACTTTTCGTCCTAGTATTTAAACGATATACCATTCGTGCGCATATCAAATTCGATTGCTTGTTCGAATACAAAAATTTTCTTTCAATTAGTATTGGTAACCCGACCGTCCTAGTGCGGACTCTAATTCAATTCTTTGATTAGAACTTTCATTCTCCTTGCATAGTAATAAGCTATGATAGAAAACTTCAGATTCATATCAAAACCCATATCAGTGTTCGTCATCGAGAATCGAGCAAATAATTCTACTCGGAACCAAAATCGTATATTCGAAACTGAATCAAAACTGTTATGTGAATGGAATGGATTACATTCTACTACGTATTTGTTACATTGGTTCCCCTCTTTTCGGGGACGAGAATTAGTATTTGATATTTTCAAAACAGTAAATTTGTAAAACATTAAAAACTCTTTTTTAGTTTATTATGTTGAAATTATAAATTATTTAATTTTCGTGTTATCAATTTTATATTTAAAGTCAAAAATACTTTTATAACTCGAAGTCTTAACAAGTTTATTTCGTTCTCAAAGAATTAGACATTCGTTGATCAGGCGCATGTCTAAAAATCTCAAAGTTCTTAATAGACTTGTTTGAACTCCCAGTGAAAATACTTAAAACATTTAAAATAGATATTGAAAGCACATTCCCCCATGGATCGCAGTTACGCAATGGTTAAGCCGCTATCCCAACGGAATCACTTGTAACTGTAGGCATCACCGACCCCTCGACTTATGCAATGGTTCATAGATCGCAGCTACGCAATGGTTACACCGCTATCCCAACTGAATCCCTTGTAATTGTAGGCATCACCGCCTCTCGATTTACGCTATGCATCAATATCAAATGATTATAATAAGTGACCCATCAAGTGGGCTTCCAATATGTGTTCCTACCGAGTAGGACCCCGATTTCCAATATGTGTTCCTACCGAGTATGACCCTGATTTCCAATGGATACCCCGCGCAGAGTTCCAACGCAACCCTATCGAGTAGGATCGCGATTTCCAATGGAAGTTACTTCCCATATCTTCGGTTTGAAAACATATGATACTATATATATAGTATTTTTCATTTCATATTCCACATACACCGTACTTATATAAATCTCATTACATAAGATTTTCCAAATCACAGTTTCAAACATATCATTCTTATATAAATTCTGTTATATATAAGATTATCATTTTCAAATTGAATACCTTTCAAAATCAATAGTTTTCAAAATAACTTCAAATCTATATAAGGTCCATCTTATATAATCGAAAACTTCAAATCAATATGTTTATAGAATCAAAGGTTCTCGAAAATCAATAAATTTCAAATATCAGTTCAGTTTCAAATTCATATATGATTTTCTACAATCATTTTTCCTCAAATCGAATATTATTCAAATTCAAATCTAAAAAAATTTCAAACTTAATATTTAGGAAAATTTATTTATACCTCACAAAGTGACATTTATATAATATCAAAATTCCTTTTTAATAAAAGAATCAATTTTTTTTCCAATGTCGAATCTTTGTCAGATTCAAAGATCTTAAATAATCAATGGATTCCAAACTTTTCGATTTCATGCTCATATAAATATAAGATCATAAATTTCCATACTCAAATTTCAGAGTTTACTAGTTTGGATTCATTTCATGTTTGAATAACATTCATTCTTGATTTTTCAACATCTCACAAAGAATGTTTCTTCATATAAATTCAAAACGGAAGACATTTCAATATCTCGTATGAATTCCATTTATAATAAATCAATAACTTCGAGTTTGATTACTTACAAAGTTTATTCAAAAAATTCCTCAATTTCGTAAAGTAATTTTTCGCTTATAATATTATTCAAATATTCATTTCATTATATGTTTCTCATATGTATTTAAACATTTATGTTCAGAACAATATCTTAATGAATATCCAATTTGAATAGCCTCATTATTTAGTATGCAAATCAAAATCATTCTCAAGTTATTGTTATTGTCATTCCAATTTTGAATTACCATTTACTTAAAACATTCCAAAGTAGATGTTTATTTAGATTTGAGCATTTTACTTGAACATTTCAAGGTAGATTTAAAAATTTGTAAACTAAAGTTCCATAGTTTTCATTTCATCTATTACAAATCCTTCCAAAAATCATCTCACATCCAAGTTCATTTTTCTCTTTCAGTGTTATCATTATTCAATTAAAATATTACATATACTTATATTACATAAAATCCCATTTATCCAACTGGATATTTCAAAGGAATCAAGATTTTTCATAATTAGTAGGTTTTATAATCCGTTCATTTCATACTAAAGGGTCTCATACATAACTTCTTATTAACAACAATCAAAAATTTAGAAAAACAAAATATTTCACTTTATTTATTTATTTCACATTGGATTAATTTACATTCAATTTCCTTTACTCTTGATTTATTTACATTCACTTATCAACCTTCATTTTCTTAATCATTCAATGGATATACATTCACTTAAAACAAATTTATGTACTTTTAATTATCTATATTACATTCACCTTCATTTCGACTTAAGTTCATTTTGTTCTCATGTTTAATTTTAGTTAATCCGTTTTATTAATTTATCTCATTACTTATTCATTCATTCATTTTATTAACTTTACTTAAGTTATATTTCATTTTATTTATTCTATTTAACTCTATACAAGTTAAATTAAAATTTCATCCCTTATTAATTAAGTTTCCTTTACAGCTCAATTTCCATATTTCATATTTCCCATTTTATACCAATTCCATTAATGAAATCGTACATTAATCAATTTCTTAAGCTTATATTTGTTTACTTAAATAATATCTTCTTTCACTATTCAATTTATGCATTTATATTTTATTCACATTTAATTCCACAATTTCATTTAATAACAAATTCATTTATGAAACATTTCATTAATTATCTCTTGAGTTTATAATCATTTTATAAAAGTTCAACTTTATATATATGACCTTATTTATGCTTATAATTATCTCAAAAAGATTACTATTTTTACTCTAAACCTTTATTAACTACACAATATTTATTTTTAACAATTTGATTTTCTACTTTACAATTATTTCTTTAATCTCAACTTCATTTGAAACATTCTCATTAAGTTTTAATTTACCTGTATAATATTCCCTTACATGCTCATTAACATTTTAACTGCAAATGCTTGGTAAGTTTTATATATGTGTTTTTGGAATGCAAGTTAGTATTATGCAAATTTAATCTTATTCATTTTAAATTAACCAGAATGTTCAACAATATGAAGTTTGTTTCCATTTCTATTACCTTTTTATTTAATAGTTACAAAATTCCAACTTTTCATATTTCACTAAGCACTTAGCTTAAATATCTTTATTTTAAATTTCATTTTATTTTAATAATTGAAAATCATTTATTAACATAAAACTTAAGAATTTAATACCGGTTTCAATTCATATTACTTTGAAATTATATATATATATATTGTATCTTGTATATATATCAAATCATATTTATAGAATTTCATTTCTTTTATTAACATTTAGTAGTTAATAGCTTAGACTATTAACAAATCAAACAATAATGATAATAAACAAATATTATCATTTCCAACCACCAACATATTTTATATATATCTAAATTTCCGAAAATTATTCTTTATATATAAAATATAATTCTAGGTAAAATTATTTCATTTACCAAATTTCGAAAACAATATTGTGTCGGTTGCCTTGTTCAAGTGTTTTGGAATTCCTATCGATAACATGGCATCCCACGTACCGATCTGAACCCAAAATTCAAACTTAATAATTCAAACAACATAATATAAAACATTTTATATAACACTAACAAATACGCTCTCTCATATATATACATTCAAACTCATTCTAGGGTGTAACCTTATCTTAAATGAGTTAATACTCCAACAAAGCTAAGGTTATCGCTAAACCAAAGCTCTGATACCAACTATAACAACCTGCCTTCTTAGACAGTTTAAGTCGACAATAAACCACACATGTCCAACTCAAACTATTCAAAAAACGGATTATTAATAGGATTGTTCTAATGAAATAAGATTCAAAAGAACAAAATACATAATCTTATAGCAGAAGGATAAAATATAATACACAAAATAAATACATAAATAGTTCATGAAGCTATTTACAACAGAATCAGAATTTACATTTTTTTTACAGGCAGAATAGACAAATGCTATAATAGTAGTAGATACAGTCCTCAACTCCGTCTTCGTCTTTAGAAATATGTGTCTTCGTTAAACTGAAATACTCGGTCTGACTCGAGCGTAAAGTAAAACAAAACACTCGAGTCAAGAATAACATTCTTATGTAAGTAAGTCAACTCAATTGAAATGTACATATAACACAATAAGTGAAATACTCAGGTTTAAATAAACATCATCTTTCATAATATAAATTGGTTCAGCTCAAATACTGATTTTCATATTCGTTTCCAATCGATTCATTATTAAATTCAACTTCAGATTCAAATTCCCATATCACAAGACAGTTCATTATCATAACTTCAAATTTCAATTCTAGATTTCCATCTCAAAATTATCTCACTGAAATCTTTATATTCAAATCATTTGAACTTAAATAATTCGGGTGGAAATGGACTTTTATTCAAAAGAATTATATGAATGTAATAGTTAAATTTTAATATATAATATTAAAATAGTCGTAGAATATAATTTATTAAATTTAATCTAAAATAGTTTTATAAAATATAAATAGTTAAATTTAATATCAAAATAGTTTAATTAAAAATAGTTATAAAATATAAATAATTAAAGTTAATATAAAATGGTTTATTTAGAAATAGTTTTAAAATATAAATGGTTAAATATAAAATAGTTTAATAAAATAGTTATAAAATATAAATAGTTAAAATTAATATGAAATCCGAACCGAACCAATCACATTCCATGATCCAATCCAAACCATATATTAACATTTCCAATCCCAACTTAAATCAATTCAGGTTTCAACTTTCACATCAACTTAAGGTTTAACGGTTTAAATTTCTCATTTATACTATTTACCTCAATTTAATCCAAATTATCCAGTTTCATCTTTCAAATCCAATTCTTTTAAACTTCAACATTTCCCTTTAAAAAAACAATTACTTAGTAATTCCAAATTCATATCTTTTCATAAGTCAATTTTCGACAAATCAATTAAACCTTTTAAAGTTTAACTTGAAATTTTATATCAATTTGTTAATTTAATCTTTAAATTGAATCAATCTAATTTCTACATTAACTTTAAATTAATTCACCGAATCAAATCAAATTTTCGAATTAAATTAAACCATTCAATAAAATGTATTAAATTAAAATCAAACAACAAATTTAAATATAAAAATCCCATTAAACTATTAATTAAATCAATTAAATTTCAATTTCATAATTTCAACTTCAACATTAATTTAAACTTACAATATTTCAATTTAATTTCTAAATCAATTTATTTAAACCCAAAGTGGTTTTATATCGGGTATATATCATTTCAACCCAAAGTAATTTCCTAATTATCAAGAAACTTGTAGTGTGAGGACAATAAGAAAATAACACAAATAACATAACATATCAATGACCAACATACGTGCATAATTAACAATTTAATATATATATATATATATATATATATACATGCCTAACTAACATATCACATGTGTTGCATAACATAAACAGCATAAGTGAATATTTTCAAATTCTAACATGTCGTATACTAACATAACATATAAATATATAACATGACATATATACAAGAAACTTGCAAGGTGATTTACAATAAAATAACATGGCATATTTCACAACAAATTTCAAAGCTTAGACCTAAACACGAATCAATAAACAAGTTTCAACTACTTCCAACTTCCAAACAACCCCAGATCCAAACTACGGACAAACGTGAAACTAGGTCATTTTTAAGAAAATATTCGGACTAGAATATTACTGAAACTATAAAAGTGACTAATTGGAAAGTTGCTGCAAATTATTTTCTCTCCACTTTCAAAAAAATAATTACTCAAAAAGTTTCTGTCTTGAGGAAGTTATGGTGAAAACAAACAGAGGTGTTTTCTGAGTTGATAATCTGAGTTCAAAAATACTTCGAAAAGATTTGAGTTTTTCGCATAGCAAATTAAGGAATTAAAGAAGTAATCTAAAAGAAAGTTGAAGCCACTGGAAAAGTAAATGGTTTGAAAAAAAAATCACATAATTTGGTTCCTTCCTGAAAGAGATATGATCGATACAATATGGGGTATTTTCGGCCAAAACTGGACCCGAGAAAGGACTTGAAAAATGGAGTTTTTGATATAGAAATATTCGGAATGGAAAGAAGGGTTAAACAACAAAGTTGTTGCCATTGAAATTATACACGGTTACAAAAAAAGAATTATTTGATTTGGAGTAGTTTAGTGGAATATAGAAGCCATTGAAATAAAGAGAAGAAAGAGGGAAAAAAAGGGAAGAGGAAAAGAATGGAAAAAGGAGAAAGAAGAGGAGAGGGAAGGTGGGGCTTTGGCCACGGGTTGCTGCCATGGGTTGTGGGTAGTGATGGAGGTGGGTGGCGGCAGCAAGGTGGGGGGAAAAGTGGTGGTGTGGGTGAGGGAGAGGGAGGAGAGGCAAAGGTAAGGGAAGGTGGAGGCAAAAGAGAAAGGAAGGAGATTGATTTGGTTTTAGAATTTGATTTTTTATTTTTTAGATCTGAGGATTAGAGAGGTAGAAGAAGATACATATAATTTTTGTTCAGAGAGGAGAAATGTGAGGAAGCGATGTTCTATACGTACCTATTCAGAAGAAATGAAAAGGTATGGTCTCTTTAATTTCCCAAAGCCCATTAGTCTACTAGTCTATTTGCATTCTAATGACTCCTTAAATTCCTAGAAGCACAATAACTAAATAAGAGAGCCCATTAGAAATGTAGAAAGGAGGAGAATAACATATGTAAATACACGAAGGAAACACTGACAAATTACGCGAGTTTGTCATTGGAAACTGCATATTTAGAGTTCTAGAACTCCAATTTCAACGAAACGAAAAGCAGAGTTCTTCTTAAAATTTTGTCTAGATTTTTTTTCCAATAATAAAATTCAAAATTTGAAACTTTTAAATTTTTACCAAAAATTCAAATTTGACTAAGTTTTGACCAAAATTTGACTTTTTATCGAAAATTATTCATTTAATTAAATTTGATCAAATTAATTATTTAGAAGCACCAAATTAATTAATTTTAATTTAAATTTCAAATTTTCTTAAATTCAAATAATTATTCAGTTTTAAATCATTCAAATTTACGGGTCGTTACACTCTTCTCCACTCAAAACTTTTCGTCCTCGAAAAGGAAAAGTAAATAATCTAGTATTTAAACGATATACCATTCGTGCACATATCAAATTCGATTGCTTGTTCAAATACAAAATTTTTCTTTCAATTAGTGTTGGTAACCCGACCATCCTAGTGCGGACTTTGATCTGATTCTTTGATTAGTACGTCCATTCTCCTTGCATAGCAATAAGCTATGATAGAAAACTTCAAATTCATATCAAAACCCATATCAGTGTTCGTCGTCGAGAATCGAGCAAATAATTCTACTCGAAACAAAAATCGTATATTCGAAACTGAATCAAAACTGTTATGCGAATATAATGGATTACATTCAACTACGTATTTGTTCCATTAGTTCCCCTCTTTTCGAGGACGAGAATTAGTATTTGATATTTTCAAAACAGTTGTTTGGGACAAATTTGGTCACAAACACCCAATTGTCGATGAAAGCACCCGTTTACAATCACAGATCACTGATAGCAAATATGTAGAGAAAATAAATGTGAAGAACACTTAAAAAATTAAAAGGAAAGCAGTAGAAAGACAAGATTTATAGTGGTTCGGCGTTGTAGCCTACGTCCACTTTGAATAGTTACTGCTTTATTGATGATTCTCTACTGATTTACAAGAGTACAAGTAATAATATCCAAGTTACAATGGAGTTCGGCAGAGTAACCACGTAGAAGAGCCAAAAAGATCCCTTTTCTGAAGACCCTGGGCTGCTATTTATAGGTGTAGACTTGAAATATCTGTTTCAAACTTCGGAAGACTCCTTCCCTCATGTTGGTGGGCCCACGTGATCGATCCCTGATCGTTTGGACTCGATCCATGATCGATACAAATGAAATTCGTATCGATCAAAATTTAGCCCAATCAAGTCGAGATCGATCATGAACATTCCTAAGGTTGTACGCAAGCTCCTGTGAAAATTTGGTAGCATTTGGACTTGTAGATCTTGAGTTATGATCGATGCAAGTTTGCATTTGTAAGGCATTGTCGAGCTCGTATTGATGTCGTTCGCATCGATCTCGTTCGTATCGATCAGACGATGGTGACGTGGAGTGATAAGCTAGGGTAGATCCATCTTTTATGCCGTGTTGATTGCTTTTTCCTTCGTATCCATCGGGTGCTATGCTCTTCGTATCGATCTCGTTTTTTTCGTATCGATGCATGGCACGCACTCTTCATATCGATCACCTGGCGTTGGCTTCGTATCGATGGAAAGTGATAGTTTTGTATCGATCACCCGGTTGATCGATACGAAATATACACCAACATGATCGATACGAAGTAGAAATCCATGGGCTACTTCGTATCGATGGAAAGGGTAGGGTTTCGTATCGATACTAAAAACCTTCCCTTCGTATTGATGACGTGTTGTGCTCCTCGTATCGATCAAGTGAATGATCGATACGAAGTGTGCCGTGGTTGCATGGATACGAATTGGGAGGTTTGGGTGGATAGGTACGAACGAGATGGGGATCGATACGAAGTGGTAGGCGAAGTTTGATGGATACGAATTGATGTGAATCCCTGGTTGTTGATCGATCCATGGCTATGGTTCGAAGCAATCATCTCCTTAACCCGAAGCAAACCTATTGGCGACTCGAAGCAGGCGCTGTGATGACTCAAAGTTGCTTGTTTCTCAAAGACACGAAGTAAACACTCCATTGACCCGAAGTAACCCATCTGAAAACCCGAAGCAAATGTGAATATGACTCGGAGCAGACCCCAAGCAACTTGAAACGACTCGATATTCGTCGAAACCATATTTTAAACGTCTTGTACTGTTGTTTGTCGACTATGCTATGCTTTGTGCAGTTGTTTGGGTTAAATCCGTCGGTATATTGTCTTGCCAAAAGGTGGGTTAACACATTTCCCCCCAAAATATGCCTTGCGATAGTAAGGTGTGTTTTGTAGTGCCATAGGCTGGAAGTTCATATCCTGTTGATGACCTGTAAAAGAGATTGATAGTCTTACCCGATTGTGAATGACGATCGTTCGAGATCGTATGTCATTCGGGGTGGAATGTGACCGTTCGAGGTCGGGTGTCGTTCGCGGCGAATGGTGACCTTTCGCGGTCGGGTGACCGTTCGCGGTCGGGTGCCGCTCGGGGCGAATTGTGACCGTTCGCAGTCGGGTGCCGTTCGAGGCGTTTTGTGACCGTTCGTGGTCAGGTGCCATTCGAGGCGTTTTGTGACTGTTCGCGGTCGGGTGCCGTTCAAGGCGAATTGTGTGCAACCGGGGGGGACTTAGTATCATTATTGTCAGATTTCATGTTCGAGTGAGTTTCTGAATTGTGTGTTATGGCGGTTTATCGTTATCTCAGAGCATGCCTGAGGACCGTTCGCGATCCCATACATGTGTAAGTGACTTGGCCATTATAGAATTATTAAAACCAAATTTACATTCAAATGAGTGTTTCTATAGAAATGTTCAACAAAATCAAGTCCAAATGTGTGAAATAAAAAGCAAAAGAAAAACAGAGACGTCAAAGTGCAAACACCTACACCGATGCAATTGATAGTTTTATTAGAGCATGCCCGAGGATCGCTCGTAATCCTGTACATGTGTAAATGACTTAATCGCGTTGGTGTGGAGTTTGTCACTTATTCGTCATTATTCTGATCAGTTGATGACAAGCTGACACTTCGATCCGGAGCCACCTTCATTTGATGCAGGCGGTGGTTGCTCTCGCTCCACCGTTGTTGTTCGCCTTCTCACATATTGCGATAGTAGACCATTCCGGATATGTCCTTCTATCTCATCCCTCAAGTGTCTGCAATCACTACAAGAAAATGTTCTTTTAATAGCAAGTGGAGATTGCATTGAAACCTGACTTGCTATGGATAGGCGATTAATGGTGGCTAAGGTTAAAAGATGGCAAGCATTAGTGCAATTATTGTCGGAAGAAAAATTAAATTGGTGGTCCAATTTCACGTTTCCCTCCCTCTTATTCCTGTGCCACCAAATTCCCTCTTTTCACCTTCTCCTCCAAAATCCAAATCTAAAAGACCTTCACTCACGAATCTTCGCTTCACCCAAAAATCCCTCTCAATCATGAATCCCTCCTTACCTTGAAAGTTCGATTCGCAACCCGCTCTATTCTCGATTCTGCGTGAATCCTCAATGAAAACGATTCCTCCAGGAAGCTGAAGCGCGATTCTTCAAGGCAGCTTAAGCATAATTCCGCAACGAAGCTCGATTACTCAACCAAGCTTGATTCCTCAACGAAGGTGAAGTGCGATTTCACCTTCGCAAACTTGACTGTTGGTATATTTTTCAGTTTCTATTTTTTTACTAGAGTGTTGAATGGTACTATTACACACTTGCGATTAATTTTTTTTGAATGGTTAAAACTGATATTACATGTTTTGATTTCATGTGTGAGTTTTATTACTTTGTTTTTTTCTTTGCCATCTTAGTTTCTTCCTCTGTTATTTTTTTAACATTTTTTTTACACTATGGTGGAAGCTAATTCATGTTATGCAACTATAGTAAATGAAATCTGAAACATCTTAAAGTTTTAAGCAACCAAGGACTAACATTGAAATAATAGATTTGGTAAACTTTCCCTTAAAAATTGTACAAAATCTTGTAAATGCATTTGCAAATTGAATGATGATGTGTCCGACTGTAATGACCCAATATTCTAGCTTCGGTAAGTGGCTACTATCTTGATGTCATATTTATTGGTGCGCTGCCTATTATTACATCCTGTGATAGTTGTGTACTCCAACAATTTATCTATTCTTTGAACCAACCAAGGGTAAACAATAATGTGATGGTTCAAGTGGCTTTGTAATGAGTATAATAAGGCTTTGGAGCGGTTTAGGACTGTTAGAAGCAAGGGTAAAGGGAGTTCAAATGATACATGTACATATAAGGAAATGTTAGAGGACCAGGCGGTCTTGGTTAGTGGGTGGAAGGGTGAGCGGAAGCAGTGACTCGAGGCATTTGTGTAGACCTATAAACCCGTGGAAGGGTGAAGTAGATGTGTGTATCAAATTGATCATTACGGGTGCGGAGTAGGCATGTACTGGAATGCATAGAGAAACTAGACTAGACATCCGTGGTAGCGGTACATGCATGTGCGTAGGTGAAGAGGACATGTGCATAGGTAGGTTAGACATGTTCAAAGATGGAGAAAATGTGTACTCTTTTCATTGTTCTATGCCTTTGCCAACTTGAGCTTCTTTATGATTGGATACTTAGGCCAATTTCGTCAATTACTCATGCTTGAATCTTCTCTGTAAAATCAACGTAAAATGCTTTTATAGTGATTGTAATAAAACATGTGAAAAAAATTTAGTTATATATGTATCACGGTCTATATCCACATTTGAGTTGCATTATTATTATGCATATGAGTTATTATATGACCTAAAGAAGGTAGCCTTGTTTAAGGTATCAAATTTATGAATTACTTATCAAATGTCAATAACTCAAAAACCTAATTAAAAAGTTGCATGTGTTCTATGAGCATATAACAGTAGTTATAATTTACCGTTGACTTTTAAACTCTTGTTATTATACCATGGATAATGAAATTACGCTGCGGTATTAGTAAGAACATGGCTGTTTGAGAAACAAATAAATCTTGAATATGTGTGAATGAATTGTGTTAAAAAGGTACAAAAATATCTATGTGGTTCTTTCAATAATAACATAGCTATATGAGGAACAAATAAATCTTCACCAAGTTTAACAAGTTGTAGTATTAGTAGATATATGTTAATGCAGATTGAATGTAATAGGTAACAAATATACCTTCATTGATATAGTAGTAGTAGGAAATTATTAACAGGTATAACACCAGCATTAGGTATAACACCACCATTTTGGTATAGCCCTTAAAAGCAGTTACAATTTTATGAAATTAAAATATTTATGAAAAATATATAATTATTGAAATAGTAATTCTTGAATAGTATATTTAGTTTATGCTACTAGCTAATCCTATTACAGTTATATTTATGCTAAATGCTAACTTTATATAGATAATTCAACTTAAAATATAAATAAAAACTTAAAATTCTTTTGAATATGAAAATTTTACTTCAGCAAATTAAATTAACCAAAAATGCTATTCATTTATTGTTTATTCCAAACATAAACTACACAAATAATGAGAACTAGTAAAATCAAGTGCTAATATCAATAAACCCAGCAACAAAAAGCTATATAACCATACTCTGACTTAAATCAAAATTTTAGATTTGTTATAGCATTGGGAAATATAATCAAGTTATGAGATGTTGCATCACCAATGTACGTTTTACACTTCACATATCTTTATAGTTTTAGAAAGCATCATATTACTTACTGTGGCATAAGCTATGAGATGTTGCATCACTAACATATGTTTTACACTTCATATATTTTTGTATTAATTTTTGTTTGGTTGGCATGCAATTGTTGATTGAGTTTAAGATATTTTTTTAATGTAGTGTAATATTTTTCATTACAATGATTAGGTTTGGTTTAGATTTACTATATTGTTCTATTCTATAAGTTAGCAATTTACTATACATTCACAAATGAAAGATCAAGAATTTCAATAAGGCTAACCAAATTCATGTACTATAATGTGGAATATCATGACGCTGCAAAATTCATCGCAAACACTTCATCACAAACAAAATGCTAACCAAGCAAAATGAAAAGTCTGTATCTGGTAATAAGGACAAGGCAGATTATATAAAATACTGATGATGATATTATATAAAATGGTTGAGAATTTTGATTAAAATAAAAGATTGATAAGAGGATTATAAAATTTTCAAAGTGAATTGGATGTTAATATAAAGTGTATAAGTTGGATGAAATTTTCTAATTGTGAGAGAATTGAATGTGGAATAAAAGGAGAAAACCAGGGAGAGCCCGAGTTGAAAACTTCTGCAGTACTATTTAATAGATAAACAAGAGATCTTAATGTAAACACAAGTATCTTTTCAGTTTATGGTGCTGAAGCTCATGAAGAAAATGTTGTTTTGAAACACAATAAATTTCAGAGTCGAAATGACAGTTGATTTTTACAATTAAATCAAGCGCATCATATGATTTTAATTATATGCATTTTATCATGTGTTAAAAAAATATCGAATTCGTAAGATTTGAGCTTTCAAAATGTGATTTTTTTCTATAAAAAATTGAGACAAAGATCCATCTTCACCACACAATTACATGACCAAACATATTGAAAATTTTCCAGTATAAATCAGTGTTTATAATGCACTTAATTAGTAAGCTCAAAAATGCAGCCGATCTTCCTTTCCGCATTCATCCAGCTCTTTAATGGTGGTCATGTGGTTGAGCATCAAGTTAAAGTGTAAGAGGTAAAAGAAAAGGTTGAGGTAAAAAAAATATTTTCTTACACGCACACAAGACAATACATTTCAATATCTTCTTTTCTATTAATATCGAATTAAAAGTTTTCCGTATGATGAGAAAAAGCATGGCCATTATTTTGATAGAAAAAAGAAGTCTTAATTTTTTTTCTTGCAAACAGTTAAATTTGATGTTTTGAACATGAATTGGAAACTAAGCCGGTTTGCAAAAATATAGTAGTAGATTGTTTAAAAATCAAAATTGTGATATTTAAGGTGGTTTGTATTGTTAGAAGAAAGTGATTGGGTTTTTCTGTTAACCTCAAAACAACAAAGCTGATCCTAAAGGGTCAGAGAACATTCATCCCGATCCCTACTTACAAATAAGATTTGGAATATTATTATTTTAAATGTATAATTTTATACAAATATCATTTCTGCGATACAAACTCAATGATATAATTTATCCCAAGTGTTAAGAATGTTACAGTTTTCACAAGTGATGATATGTTCGAGACTTATATTCTTGAACATGCTAATTTTTCACGTGAACCTTTTTTAAAGCACCACATTCTTTTTTATTTCAATTGATTTTTTTCTTGTATTTTTTGCTAAAAATATCTTAGGAATTTTTGTTGCTGTACACTTTATTCTTAGCCTTAATTTATAAATTAGTTTAGTTGCTTCTGATATAAAATCATATAAAAAAACCAACGTGACCCTTTACTTTTAATTATTGTGTTAGCTTGAAAGAAAATAAACTAAGTAATCTAAATTATGTATGTGTTCGCGGATATTTTTTTATTAGAGTTTAGAGGTTGTGGCGTTAGTGAATAAAAATTTAATTAGAGGTTGGATATGATGTAATGTGTAATGTACTTTGTTTTTTTTTGCAAAAAATTATTGATTATTATTTATTAACATTTAATAAAGAATAATTTGAAATCAAATTCAAATTCAAACCACTACAATTTCAGACCAAAAAACAACTACGATATTCCGCAATAAAGACGTGAACAATCTGAACAACTATCTCTGGTCCTTTAATTTCCTTCATTGTCGAAACCATGTTCAGCTTCTCTGCATCCGACAAAACGATGCTAGCGGCAGCCATCTCCAGTGAAGATAACATGCCCAATCCACAAAGATATGTCATAACCTTCTTACATTGGTTGGAGCCTGCAACAGAAAAACAACGAGCAGGAGCAACAGTGTAAGGTCCAGCAGCATGGCGCTTGGCCTTTCGATTAGGCTGGTGGGTTATAGTAGAAGCTTTAGAAGAGATAGATTTGAAGATATGTGTATAGTGTGTTTTGTTGTTTAGGCCTGGACATAATTAATACATCATGTTGAAATGCTACATTTTCAAGAGTCTCAACGTGAACCATTACTGACATATCAGTTACGTTGTAATTCCGCTAATCGCTTTTTAGTTAGCGTTTGCGGTGTCCGTGAACGGGGCCTATATTATTAATTTTATCATGTTTTTATTGGTGTTATATTCTTCATTGCATAAACGAATGAGGTCAAATTACAATTTTTCCCCTAGCCTAGAATTTGACAAGGCCGGCCCTGGAAATCAAATATGGAATATGGAGTAATTTTTTGTGAGAATGATTAAATATGATCTCTATGTTTATATTTAGGAAATAAAATAGTGAGTCAAGCTAACCTATCATACTGTATGTCTTTTCTTACATATTTTTGCATTGTTACTTGGAGAAATACGAAAGTAAAATGGAATCTGTAATTGTGTGGTACTCTGTAAATCCTCCTTAAGGCTAAAAATAAATCCAAACATTGATCTATTCCTATACTTTTTGTGCTCGCAGAACAGCTGGTTTAACTACTTTCCCAGATTATTTGGTACTACACATGCGCAAGTTTGTATTAGAAGAGGGATGGGTACCCAAAAAGCTTGGTAAATATTACTCACTTTTGCAACCTTTTAATTAGGGACTACTCTCCAATTTCATACATTAATTCGATATCATACGTGCACATTTCGTGCATGTCGTATGCTAGCATCAATAAACATTGTTCTCTGCGTCATTAATTGTAAAGAAACTCTCTCCCTGTTAATTAAGTGACTTAATATGGCCAAATTTTTAGACTTTGGAGTAACTGTAGAAGAAATGACACAAATATTATCCTGAAGTACATAGATATTGGTTTGAGGAAACATCATAGTTTTTGCGATCAAGTAATAAAATAATATGCTATAATTTTATGTTAAATTATTCAGTTATTTGATTCATTTGTATCAGATGTCTACATTGATGTTCCCGATACGATTGACATCACCCACATGCGTAGTAAAGGGATTCAGCCGGGAGAAGAATTATTGCCAGAAGCAGGTAGTAATTTCTGTTCACAGGGTTAAAGTTATTAGTACCAAAAATTTATTTAAACATCGTTGGTTGTGGCAAATTTATGCCTAGTTTTTTTTTCCAAATTGTATTGGGGGATGAAAATAATAATAGTTCATGTTGACAGGTCCTGCAGCAGAAAAAAACGAATCAACCATTATTGCAAATGAAGATATAGTTTCACAGCTTACAACCATGGGATTCAATCATCTTCATTGCCAAAAAGCTGCTATTAATACATCTAATTCTGGCATCGAAGAAGTCATGACGTGGTTGCTCTCTCACATGGATGATCCAGGTTCGTCCTTATGGTTCAAATAGGTATATTTGAAGGAAATCAGTTAATATCTACATGAAACTAACTAATACATTCCAGCCACACTTATATAGTATGTTTCATTACGTTTTATTGTTGGTAAAAAAAAGTTCAAATTATGACCTTTGAAAATTTCCATATAAGAATCTGTGGATATAGATATTTTCCTCTTGGTAGGAAGGTATTTTACAGTTTTTGACTTGACATTTTTATCTCAATTCTTGGAAGATATAAACAATCCAATATCTGTTGAAAGGAAGGCTTCTGTAGATGAATCAAGTGTTGAAACATTAGTTTCATTTGGATTTCAAGAAGCTGTTGCTCGGAAAGCATTGGAGGCTTCAGTAAGTTCCTTTGTTCTGAATATGTTTGTACACTTCAACATGGAATTGCAAATACTAGACCCTTGGCCATGCTTTTCACTTATTGAATGATTCCCATCAAGTAATCAATATCAAAGCCACTTGTTATGTTTATCAATAGAAGTTTAAGGTTACGATCTGATTAAGTTATATATGTTACCATTAAAGGGTGGGAATATTGAGAGGGCTACGGAATGGATATTTAGTAATCCTGATGCTTCAAGCTCCTCAATGGACACAGATGCACCAAACAGTATTCAAGCTGAAAAAAAGTCTGTACCAGATGGAAGTGGCAGTAAGTTATCTCAACTTTTATTTATAGTTTCAAGCGCTATTTTACGTTGTCATTCTTTGAACATCATGTTATAACCAGTACTTAACGTATTACAATTTGCCTTTGTCATAAAAAACTGCATTATGAATCGCTGATAGCATAAAAGTAAATTGCCCGTTTGATTTGTAATGTATCTACTCAAGGGCTTTAAATGACTGTGTGATGTGCCTATAAAAGTTCATGTAAGTTAAAAAAAACTTGGTGGAGATAGACATATTTTTTAAACACTTAAGGGTTCATCAAAAAGATAAATTAAACATGTGATTACTGTAAGATTCTTTTGGAACAAACTTTTGGATTAAGTTAACATACAGGCCGGCTAATAATGTTTAATTAGACAAACTGCTATTTTTCCAGCATATAAATTTGAGTTAATGTTAAAAATTATTGATCTGGAGATCTTTGGCTATCCTTGTTATTCCAATCCTAATAGATATTTGTACACCGAGTTGCTGACAGGATGGGGTATTACCAAAAAGTTTCTGGAAACTTCGTAAAATTCTTAGCTCGTAGTTTTGCAAAACCTATTTGCGAATTTTATGAACACTGTATTTAATAGAAAAACACTGTATTTAATGGAAAAACAATGTCATATCCAAATCCCATGAAGTGGCATTTTAGGAACTGTACATGGACTTTTGAGGGAATAAACAGCACCTTGATGGATGTCTAGACAACTTAATTATAAATGTTTGATTCCTTTTTGTTTTTTAATAATATAGCCGTATCTTGTATCAGTAAAACACTATTTCATATGTGTGTGTGTGTGTGTGTATTATATATGTTGGACAACTAGTTTATTTCAAATGTGTTGTTATTAAAACTTAACCATTTTGTTAACAGAATACAAACTAAAGGCATTTGTAAGCCATATGGGAACATCGACTCACTGCGGGCACTATGTTGCTCACATAAAGAAAGATGGAAGATGGGTGATATTCAATGACAGCAAAGTTGGTGCATCGCATGATCCACCAAAAGATATGGGCTACCTCTATTTCTTTGAGAGAGCCAGCAGTTGATTAATATCATTGCACTGAAATCGCATGGTTGGAAATTGAAGATGAAGCAAGCAATTATAGAGCATAAGTGAAAATACTGATGATGATATTATATAAAATGGTTGATAAATTGTTATACAGAATTTTTTATAGTGTTCTAACTATGCAATAAAAAGAAAAATTGTTCAGCTTTGTTATACCATAGCATCATGTTAGTGCTATACAAAATATTTTGCAAAGATTAAATAGTTTTCATAGCAATAAGACGGTGCTATAATAGATAGTAATGAATTTTCTATAGCATTTCAATGTGTCATAAAAGGTTGACACGATGATTCCATAGTGCATTCAAATGCTATAATAATATAGCATGTCGACATATTTATAGCAACTAAAATGCTTCATAAAAAGTTCTATAGCATGTTTCATAATGCTATAGAAAAGCAGTTGCACCAATATGGCCTATTTTAGATGGCAAGAAAAATACGTTTTCCATTGCAAGTATGACACGCTATAGTATCTACCAGACTTTTTACAACATGTTGATCTATGGCGATTATAGAATCGCTATAGAAAGTTTTTATAGCGGTTTTTACACGCTATAAAAAGTCCTTTTTGTTGTAGTGAATCATTCGTACTATGACCATTTAGCTCGTGGAATAAGCAATACTTGTCTGATCTTCTTTCACTGTTGGTCGGGTCCCTCCTCATTGGCTTTCGATAAGGTACCTGCCCCTTGGTGTCCTGGTAGATCAGCTCTAAAGTTTCATTCAACTCCGTATAAGAGGTGAATCTCGGTTCCTTTTGTGGCCGCTTTGGTCCATCATCGTTATCCTCGGCTTTCCGTTTCCCCTTATCCTTGCCTGAATCTTTTCCGGGCGGATCTCCGCTTTTGACTACATAAACATCAATTCCCTCTCCTTCATCTCTCTCAGCATTTGCATCCTCTTGCCATAGGAACCTTTTCTGCTTCATGATAAAACTCTCCTAGATCCATGGGTGGATCCCTTGACAATGAGTTCTTAAATTCTGTGCCATCAGCTATGCCAGATACAACTGCCATTAAAACCATGGATGGATCTGGTCGATCCACCGACGCTGCTGTTGTATTGAATCGTGTCAGAAAGCTCCTCACAGATTCCCGGCTCTTTGCTGCAGTGTCGTCAAACTCATCACATTCTTAGGTCTTGAAATGTGGACTCTGAATTGCCTCATAAACTTCTCAATCAACTTGGTCCATGTTCTAATGGAACCGCTCTCCAATTGCCTGAACCATAGTGCTGCTATGCCCGTCAGATATAATGGGAAACATTGGGCCATGATTTCCTCTGATGCCCGCAGTATTTCTATATGCCGCATATACTTCGTCAGATGAACATCAGGGTCCGTGTGCATCTCCAATGTCGGTAGCTTGAATTCTGGTGGATTCCTAGCCTGCCTAATTGCGGGAGTGAAGGGGCTCCTGTTAACATCTTTCAGATCTCTATCACTAGTCCGCCTCTCATGGCTCGTCTGACCATCTCCACCAATATATCACTGTCGTCTAGCTGCAATCCTTGTCTGTTGCCTCCGATCTGCCCCCCAAGTTCGCAAGGGAATCCTGGAATCTTCTCTCCTAGACGGACGTCCATTCCTCTATCAATGCCGTGTTGAACAGCCCCACCTGGTATCCTGCCTGAGGTTGGATCAACATGCTCCTGGGGAGTGCCTTCTAGCTCTGGGGCTGCCCCTGATGGTCCCGTTCTATTTTGGATCCTGGTTGTTCCATGCTCCTGATCCCCATCTCTAGCACCCCTTGCAGTGGCGTTCTCTTGACTCTGCACTCTTGCTTGTCCAATCTGCTGAAGTAGGTTCCGCATCATCTCTTCTTGCCTTTTCAGCATTCCCTCCTGCATAGCATCCATCATCATCTCTATCTCGTCTCGGGTGATGAAGACTGAGGCTTGATTCGCTCCTGAGGAAGCCTCCTGACTTCCTTCATGCTGGCTTCTTTCTACTCTCGGTCTCCTTGCTGATTACTTCACCATAGCTTTTCAGATCCAAAGTTCAAGTTGTATAATTCCTGAGTTCCTCTCAATGAAAGCACCAAAATGTTTGCGCCAAATTTGGTCACAAACACCCAATTGTCGATGAAAGCACCCGTTTACAATCACAGATCACAGATAGCAAATATGTAGAGAAAATAAATGTGAAGAACACTCAAAAAATTAAAAGGAAAGCAGTAGAAAGACCAGATTTATAGTGGTTCGGCGTTGCATCCTACGTCCACTTTGAATAGTTACCGCTTTATTGATGATTCTCTACTAATTTACAAGAGTACAAGTAATAATATCCAAGTTACAATGGAGTCCGGCAGAGTAACCACGTAGAAGAGCTAAAAAGATCCCTTTTTGAAGACCCTGGGCTGCTATTTATAGGTGTAGACTGGAAATATCTATCTCAAACTTCGGAAGACTCCTTCCCTCACGTGGGTGGACCCACGTGATCGATCCCTGATCGTTTGGACTCGATCCATGATCGATACGAACGAAATTCATATCGATCAAAATTTAGCCCAATCAAGTCGAGATTGATCATGAACATTCCTGAAGTTGTACGCAAGCTCCTGTGAAAATTTGGTAGCATTTGGACTTGTAGATCTTGAGTTATGATCGATGCAAGTTTGCATTTATAAGGCATTGTCGAGCTTGTATCGATGCCGTTCGCATCGATCTCATTCATATCGATCAGACGATGGTGGCGTGGAGCGATAAGCTAGGGTAGATCCATCTTTTATGCCATGTTGACTGCTTCTTCCTTCGTATCCATCGGGTGCTATGCTCTTCGTATCGATCCCGTCTTTTTTCCTATCGATGCATGGCATGCACTCTTCGTATCGATCACCTGGCGTTGGCTTCATATCGATGGAAAGTGATAGTTTCGTATCGATCACTCGGTTGATCGATACGAAATATACACCAACATGATCGATACGAAGTAGAAATCCATGGGCTACTTCGTATCGATGGAAAGAGTTGGGTTTCGTATCGATACTAAAAACCTTCCCTTCGTATCGATGACGTGTTGTGCTCCTCGTATCGATCAAGTGAATGATCGATACGAAGTGTGCCGCGGTTGCATGCATACAAATTGGGAGGTTTGGGTGGATAGGTACGAACGAGATGGGGATCGATACGAAGTGGTAGGCGAAGTTTGATAGATACGAATTGATGTGAATCCCTGGTGGTTAATCGATCCATGGCTATGGTTCGAAGCAATCATCTCCTTAACCCGAAGCAAACCTATTGGCGACTCGAAGCAGGCGCTGCGATGACTCAAATTAGCTTGTTTCTCAAAGACCCGAAGTAAACACTCCTTTGACCCGAAGTAAGCCATCTGAAAACCCGAAACAAACATGAATATGACTCAAAGCAGACCCCAAGCAACTTGAAACGACTCGATATTCGTCAAAACCATATTTTAAACGTCTTGCACTGTCGTTTGTCGACTATGCTATGCTTTGTGCAGTTGTTTGGGTTAAATCCGTCGGTATATTGTCTTGCCAAAAGGCGGGTTAACAACAGTAAATTTGTAAAACATTAAAAACTCTTTTTTTCAGTTTATTATGTTGAAGTTATAAAATATTTAATTTTCGTGTTATCAATTTGTTATTTAAAGTCAAAAATACTTTATAACTTGAAGTCTTAACAAGTTTATTTTCGTTCTCAAAGAATTTGGGCATTCGTTGATCAGACGCATGTCTAAAAATCTCCAAGTTCTTATTTGACTTGTTTCAACTCCCAGTGAAAATAGTTAAAACATTTAAAATAGATATGGAAAGAACATTCCCTCATGGATCGCAGTTACACAATGGTTAAGCCGCTATCCCAACGGAATCACTTGTAACTGTAGGCATCACCGACCCCTCGACTTATGCCATGGTTCATAGATCGCAACTACGCAGTGGTTACACCGCTATCCCAGCTGAATCACTTGTAACTGTAGGCATCACCGCCTCTCGATTTACGCTATGCATCAATATCAAATGAGTATAATAAGTGACCCATAAAGTGGGCTTCAGATACGTGTTCCTACCGAGTAGGACCCCGATTTCCAATACGTGTTCCTACCGAGTAGGACACCGATTTCTAACGGACACCCCGTGCGGAGTTCCAACGCAGCCCTACCGAGTAGGATTGCGATTTCCAATGGAAGTTACTTCCCTTATCTTCGGTTTGAAAACATATGATACTATATATATAGTATTTTTCATTTCATATTCCACATACACCGTACTTATATAAATCTTATTACATAAGATTTCCAAATCATAATTTCAAACATATCATTCTTATATAAATTCTGTTATATACAAGATTATTACTTCCAAATTGAATACCTTTCAAAATCAATAGTTTTCGAAATAACTTCAAATTTATATAAGGTCCATCTTATATAATCGAAAACTTCACATCAATATGTTTATAGAATCAAAGGTTCTCGAAAATCAATAAATTTCAAATATCAGTTCAGTTTCAAATTCATATATGATTTTCAACAATCATTTTTCCTCAAATTGAATATTATTCAAATTCAAATCTAAAAAAAATTCAAACTTAATATTTAGGAAAATTTATTTATACCTCGCAAAGTGACATTTATATGAAATCAAAATTCCTTTTTAATAAATGAATCAATTTTTTTTCCAATGTCGAATCTTTGTCAGATTCAAAGATCTTAAATAATCAATGGATTCCAAACTTTTTGATTTCATGCTCATATAAATATAAGATCATAAATTTCCATACTGAAATTTCAGAGTTTAATAGTTTGGATTCATTTCATGTTCGAATAACATTCGTTCTTGATTTTTCAACATCTCACAAAGAACGTTCTTCATATAAATTCAAAACGGAAGACATTTCAATATCTTGTATGAATTCCATTTATAATAAATCAATAACTTCGAGTTTGATTACTTACAAAGTTTATTCATAAAATTCCTCAATTTCGTAAAGTAAATTTTCACTTATAATATTATTCAAATATTCATTTCAATATATGTTTCTCATATGTATTTAAACATTTATGTTCATAACAATATCTTTACTTTATGAATATTCAATTTGATTAGCCTCATTATTTAATATTCAAATCAAAATCATTCTCAAGTTATTATTATTGTCATTCCAATTTTGAATTACCATTTACTTAAAACATTCCAAAGTAGATGTTTATTTTTATTTGAGCATTTCACTTGAACATTTCAAGGTAGATTTCAAAATTTGTAAACTAAAGTTCCATAGTTTTCATTTCATCTATTACAAATCGTTCCGAAAATCATCTCACATCCAAGTTCATTTTTCTCTTTCAGTGTTATCATTATTCAATTAAAATATTACATATACTTATATTTACATAAAATCCCATTTATCAAACTGGATATTTCAAAGGAATCAAGATTTTTCGAATTAGTAGGTTTTATAATCCATTCATTTCATATATCTAAATTTCCGAAAATTATAATTATTAGGTTTTATAATCTAGCAACCAACATATTTTATATATATCTAAATTTCCGAAAATTATTCTTTTATATATAAAATATAATTCTAGGTAAAATTATTTCATTTACCAAATTTCGAAAACAATATTGTGTCGGTTGCCTTGTTCAAGTGTTTTGGAATTCCTATCGATAACATGGCGTGCCACGTACCGATCTGAACCCAAAATTCAAACTTAACAATTCAAACAACACAATATAAAATATTTTGTATAACACTAACAAATACACTCTCTCATATATATACATTCAAACTCATTCTAGGGTGTAACCTTATCTTAAATGAGTTAATACTCCAACAAAGCTAAGGTTATCGCTAAACCAAAGCTCTAATACTAACGGTAACAACCTGCATTTTTGGATAGTTTAAGTCAACAATAAACCACACATGTCCAACTCAAACTATTCAAAGACGGATTATTAATGGGATTGTTCTAATGAAATAAGATTCAAAAGAACAAAATACAGAATCTTGCAGCGGTAGGATAAAATATAATACACAAAATAAATACATAAATAGTTTATGAAGCTATTTACAACAAAATCAGAATTTACATTTTTTTACAGGCAGAATAGACAAATGCTATAATAGTAGTAGATACAGTCCTCAACTCCATCTTCGTCTTCAGAAATAAGCGTTTGTTAAACTGAAATACTCGGTCTGGCCCAAGCGAAAAGTAAAACCAAACACTCGAGTCCAGAATAACATTCTTATGTAAGTAAGTCAACTCAATTGAAATGTACATATAACACAATAAGTGAAATGCTCAGGCTTAAATTAACATCATCTTTCATATTATAAATTGGTTCAGTTCAAATACTGATTTTCATATTCGTTTCCAATCGACTCATTATTGAATTCAACTTCAGATTCAAATTCCTGTATCATAAGACAGTTCATTATCATAACTTCAAATTTCAATTCTAGATTTCCATATCAAAATTATCTCAGTGAAATCTTTATATTCAAATCATTTGAACTTAAACAATTCGGGTAGAAATGGACTTTTATTTAAAAGAATTATATGAATGTAATAGTTAAATTTTAATATATAATATTAGTTAAAATAGTCGCAGAATATAATCAATTAAACTTAATCTAAAATAGTTTGATAAAATATAAATAGTTAATTTTAATATCAAAATAGTTTAATTAAAAATAGTTATAAAATATAAATAATTAAAGTTAATATAAAATAGTTTATTTAGAAATAGTTATAAAATATAAATAGTTAAATATAAAATAGTTTAATAAAATAGTTATAAAATATGAATAGTTAAAATTAATATGAAATCCGAACCAATCACATTCCATGATCCAATCCGAACCATATATCAACATTTCCAATCACGACTTAAATCAATTCAGATTTCAACTTTCACATCAACTTAAGGTTTAACGGTTTAAATTTCTCATTTACACTATTTACCTCAATTTAATCCAAATTATCCAGTTTCATCATTCAAATCCAATTCTTTTAAACTTCAACATTTACCATTAAAAAAATCAATTACTTAGTAATTCCAAATTCATATCTTTTCATAAGTCAATTTTCGACAAATCAATTAAACCTTTTAAAGTTTAACTTGAAATTTTATATCATTATGTTAATTTAATCTTTAAATTGAATCAATCCAATTTCTACATTAATTTTAAATTAATTCACCAAATCAAATAAAATTTTCGAATTAAATTAAACCTTTCCATAAAATCTATTAAATTAAAGTCAAAAAACAAATTTAAATCTAAAAATCCCATTAAACTATTCATTATGTCAATTAAATTTCAATTTCATAATTTCAAGTTCAACACTAATTTAAACTTACAATATTTCAATTTAATTTCTAAATCAATTTATTTAAACCCAAAGTGGTTTTTTGTTGGGTATATATCATTTCAACCCAGAGTAATTTCCTAATTATCTGGAAACTTGCAGTGTGAGAACAATAAGACAACAACACAAATAACATAACATGTCAATGACCAACATACGTGCATAATTAACAATTTAATATATATACATGCCTAACTAACATATCACATGTGTTACATATCATAAACAGCATAAGTGAATATTTTCAAATTCTAACATGTCGTATACTAACATAACATATAAATATATAACATGACATATATATAAGAAACTTGCAAGGTGATTTACAATAAAATAACATGGCATATGTTACAACAAATTACATAGCAACCATTTACAAATCATGTCAACTTGCATAACATAGGTGGGTCATTTTTTTCATGTCCAATATGTGTCAAATTTGTGTCATTTTATATGTCAAAATGGACATATAAATTAATATATATCATATGAATTTAACTAAATAAAATCCTAACTAAAACAACATTCCAATAACTTTTCACATGCTATCAATTCACTAACATAAAAATAGAGTCATGAGTGATTGCTCACCTTTCGTGGCTACGAAGGTGATGATAAAAAATGGAGCAATATGGAGATTCCTAGCAAAAATCCAAATGCAAAGCAAATCCAACAAAGCTTAGTCCTGAACTCGAATCAATAAACAAGTTTCAACTACTTCCAACTCCCAAACAACCCAAGATCCAAAGTACGGACAAACTTGAAACTAGGTCATCTTTAAGAAAAAATTCAGAATAGAATATTACTGAATCTGTAAAAGTGACTAACTGGAAAGTTGTTGCAAATTCTTTTTTCTCCACTTTCAAAAAAATATTCACTCAAATAGCTTCTGTCTTGAGGAAGTTATGGTCAAAACAAATAGAGGTGTTTTCTGAGTTGAAAATCTAAGTTGAAAAATACTTTGAAAAGATTTGAGTTTTTGGCATAGCAAATTAAGGAATCTGAAGAACTGATCTAAAAGAAAGTTGAAGCCACTGAAAAAATAATGGTTTGAAAAAAAATCACATAATTTGTTTCTTTCCTGAAGGAGATATGATTGATACAATAGGGGGTATTTTCGGCCAAAACTGGACTCGAGAAAGGACTTGAAAATTGGATTTTTTGATACAAAATTATTCGGAATGGGAAGAAGGGTTCAACAACAAAGTTGCTGCCATTGAAATTATACATGGTTAAAAAAAGAATTATTTGATTTGGAGTAGTTTAGTGGAATATAGAAGCCATGGAAATAAAGTGAAGATAGAGGGAAAAAAGGGAAAGGGAAAAGAATGGAAAAAGGAGAAAGAAGAGGAGAGGGAAGGTGGGGCTTTGGCCATGGGTTGCTGCCTTGGGTTGTGGGTGGTGATGGAGGTGGGTGGCGACAGCAAGGTGAGGAGGAAAGTGGCGGCGTGGGTGAGGGAGAGGGAAGAGGGGCAAAGGTAAGGGAAGCTGGAGGCAAAGGAGAAAGGAAGGAGATTGATTTGGTTTTACAATTTGATTTGGGTTTTTTAGATCTAGGGATTAGAGAGGAAGAAGAAGATACATATAATTTTTGTTCGGAGAGGAGAAATGTGAGGAAGAGATGTTCTATACGTACCAATTCAGAAGAAATGAAAAGGTATGGTCTCTTTAGTTTCCCAAAGCCCATTAGTCTACTAGTCTATTTGCATTCTAATGATTCCTTAAATTCTTAGAAGCCTAATACTAAATAAGAGATCCCATTAGAAACATAGTAAGGAGGAGAATAACATATGTAAATACACAAAGGAAACATTGACAAATTACGCGAGTTTTTCACTAAAAACTGTAAATTTAGAGTTCTAGAACTCCGATTTCAACGAAACGAAAAACATAGTTCTTCTTAAAATTTTATCTAGATTTTTTTCCAATAATAAAATTCAAATTTTGAAACTTTTAAATTTTTACCAAAAATTCAAATTTGACTAAGTTTTGACCAGAACTGATTTTTTTTTCAAAAATTTTCATTTAATTAATTTTGATCAAATTAATTATTTAGAAGCACCCAATTAATTAATTTAAATTTAAATTTCAAATTTTCCTAAATTTTAAATCGTTCAAATTTATGGGTCGTTACACCTTAACTACTTGGCTACTCATACAAATTTGAGCACCTAAGAGTCTTAGGGAAAGAAAATAAAACTTCGAATCAGAAATGGGTCTGTTGTGAGTAAAATGTAAGTTTAACTTTAAAAAAACCTTTAAAACCAAAGGTATCTCGTAAGACCATGCTGCACCTAAACATAGATGGGTTTTTACCTTGTGATAACCAAAACATCTTATATTATAAAAATGTAGTGATATTATAATAATGCCTAGGGTTTATAGTATTTATTAACCAAGAAGCTGTGATGCGCGTATGTAACGACCCAAATTTGCAGTCATTCAACATTGGGATATTTAATTGATTTTAAATATTCAAAAGTTAATTTTATAAGTTGAATAACTATATTTCAAATATAATGATTTATTTAATAATTAAATTGTTAATTTAATATTTGAAATTGTGGAAATAATTGAATCTTGAATTTAATATAAGTGAAAAATGATTTATAAAGTTGGTTTGAAATCTATTTAAATTAGAATGAAGTTAGTAAACTTTTAATTTCAATTTAAAAGTGAATAAATAGAAATTGGAAAATTTTATATTTTAATTTACGTGTAAAAAACACTGTCTTAGATTTCGATGAAACCGGTTTGATTGGATTCGTAATAGTGAATTATCATATGGTGTCGAATTTCGTGTCGATTGGACTTACCGTTTGATCGTGCGAGTTCGAAACGCACAAAAATTAATTTAAGGAATTTAATTAAAATAATTCAATTTTGAAAACCTATCTTCTGTCTATGATGGAATTGGCCTCCAATATATATTCCATTGTGTTCGGAATAGGGGTAAAATATTAGGAACGCCAGGCGGCACGCTTCTTTTGGAGTTTGAAAAATATTCGGGTGAATAGTGTTTGTATGTGGCTATAAAAGGACCCCATTTCTCAAACCCTAGCCCCATTCTTTAGTGCAGCCGCCACCATATATATGAACGGTCAGAAACATGCCACCTTCTACCTTAATTATCTCTACATCCACAAACAATTAGCAAAAACTCCCAACTACAAAGTTGTAGAGCACGTCGAGATCTTCAAATCCATACGACTCAATCGACGATCAGAGCAACGATGCGGCAGCTAGGGCTTCACGAATGATAAACATTCTCTAGCCAAATTCTAGCAATCGACAAGGAGATGAAGGACCGGTCAGTGGTAGGAGGTGAAGCTGAGGTCGGGGCTTAACGCGGTGATGGTTGATCGAGGTCCGGTTGCTCGATGGAGGCGGTGGAGATCGATTTGAAAACGATGGATGGGTTTTTTCGGGCTTACTAGAAATTGGGAAGGAGAAGAGGAAAGCAACGACCACGATGGGGAGATCCAGATTTGAACGGCTCAGATAAAAGCAAGGTATTATATAAAAAATAAAGAAATTATAATTAAAGTTAATTATATTATTAATTGTCGAATGCAAATTAATTCATATCTCTCTCGTACGAGGTCCATTTCAAACGAAACGAATTGCATTGGATTCATATCAGCGAATACTACATTCTAGAGCTAGTTTGGATGGATTTGGAGCTATTGAAAATTTTGGTTAAAATTAAACACTCCTTGAATTTTAATCGAAATAAATGCTGCAACGATGAATGCAACAAAAGTGAGTAAAACTCACTCTCTCTGGCCCGCTTATATTTTATATAAGTGGGAATATTTTTATTATGTTGTTTTGATGACTGTTTGGATGTATATTATATATATATATATATATATATGTTGGTTGGATTTATTCCCGCACATTTTAGCGAATGAGACCCTATATGTTCCCGTGTATGAGCGTATGACCCTTTGTATGCGCGTCTGCCTTGAAACAGACATTGTACATTTTTCCCATATGCAGTATTTGTTGCAGGTTATAGGTTATAGGTTATAGGTTAGAGGGATCCAACAGGATTCGTCATCATTGTTGATTATTTATTTACGCATATTTGTTTATATGTCGTAACATGTGATTTGTGATGCATGGAAACAGATTGGAGGGATCCAACTGGATTCCTCATTATTGTTGATTATTTTTCATTTATATGTGATATATGATATGTTTGGATGCCATGTTTGCGAATTGGATATTTATCCTCTTTTTTAGTGCTTAAGCAGCATTAGGCCATGTTTTCAATATTTTTGAAATGTTGTAAAAATGATTTCAAAGTGATTTTTGTTTAAAAGTGATTTCAAAGTGATTTTTGGTTTAAAAGTGATTTCAAGTGATTTTGAAGTATTTTTGTTTATAATTATTTTTGAATTATGAAAAGGAGTTTATTCTATATTAAAATGAAAGTATGGGTTTTGTTATTTTAAACATACAGTTTTATGAATGTTTTCAAATAGAGTTTTTGAATAGTTTTTATATATAAGATTCATAAGTAACGTTTTGTGAATAAGTAATGGATTTCTAAATGGAATTTTATAAGTATTAGAAATGGATTTGAAATCAATATTTGTGTAAACCGTTTTATATAATGGATTTATAAAAGGGATGTGTATAGAAATGGTTTTATAAGTTAGTTATAAATTGGATTTGCTATTGATACTTTAAGGATGGTTTTATAAAATGGATTTAACATCAATAAATTTGTAAATGGTTTTATAAACGGATTTTGGTATATAATGAGATTTTAAAAGAATAGACTTATAAATGAAACTTTGTAAACAAAAGGATTTTATATACAAGAAGTTTTATAAATATTTAAATAAATGGATTTGTAACCGAATAAGTTGTAAAATAATGGGATTTGCAAATTGATATTTAGAAATGGTTTTATACATGAACTTTATAGAATTGGAAGTTATAAACATTTTTGTAAATGTAAATGATTTATTTTCATAAGTAAGTATGGTTTTTATAAAGTAAATATATTCATGTTTTAAAAATGAATAATATTTAAGGCAATAGTTTTGAAATGATATTTTCAAAATGAAGTTTAAATTGTTTTGAAGAATATATAGCTTCCTAAATGGTTGTAAATATACTTATTTTTGATTTAAGTATATGATGTTATTCTCTAAGTGTTGAAAATAGAATGATTTGTGAATATGCTTAATCCGTTGAGATTAGTATATGTAAATGTTTTCCAAATATCAAATATTTGAGAAGTTTAGAATATATATCTTGTATATGGAAATGTTTTCCAATTATTGAATAGTTGAATTAGTTTTAAGCATGTATCTTTTTAAAGATATTTCGAGGTATATATATTTGGGAAGTGATTTGATTTATAAAGAATTATAAAAAGGGCCTAATAATTGCTTTAGTACTAGATTATGCCTATTGGCAAAGTTTCGATTCCTTGACTTGATGCAGAGACTGATTAGTTGTGCACTTAGCACGTAGCCAACTATGTAGGTTTGATTATCGTTTGTGTTGAGAATGTTGATTCATGTAGTGCGGAGTGAGTTTATTACTCCAATCTACCAAGCTTCCTTCTTGGCCGAAGGATAGCAAGTTGAAAGGTGGAACCATGATAAGTCTACAAGACTTGGTTTCTGTATGAGGTTAAGAGCCACTTTTAGATATTGGTACGGAGAGACCGGGATCAGATTTATCCAAAAACCGCTCTGGACCAATGTATGCATTCAAAAGTGCAGATTATTGATGATGATTTATAAAGACCGAGGATCTTCATAGCGTGAGGACTTCTTGTCGACATTCTCTGGGTCGCTCCCATTATAGAGATATTTATAGTAGTGGTCTCCTCATTGTGGAAATCTTTGGTTGCAAGGACTACTCGCTACTAGTGGTAGTAGGAGAGTGCCTTCGGTTTCGTTCAGTCCCAGAACGAACTAGCATGGATGTTTGTCTGACATTGTATTCTAAATCACATTTGAGTGGTTTCTATAAATGTATATCAGTCGGTGACCAAGAATGCAACTTCTCTTAGCTTAACACCCTTTCCCGAGACATATGAGCTCAGGAAGTTATATTTTTCTAGAAATCAGTCATGTGACGTGGAATGACAATGTGGCATTCAGAGATGTGATATGAGAAAGGTAATCGTAACCTCACAAGCCTCACCCCCCGGTTTTGATATGTGGTCAGGTGTATGCATATTATCGATTGAGGTTTATATAGGTGACCAAATGTTTTGGGCCTTATGGCAGAGATACAGCGATGTCTGAATCCTTGGATGTTATTCACAGAGGGTATCCTTTTTTAGCCATATATGTGGATGTATAGTGGCGTTTGAATCTTGGATGTTAGCCGTGGATACAGATTGATCTTTCCACTAGTTTCCTATCATGTTGGAAATCCAATTCCAATACGTGCCTGCCATTTTGTTTTGTAGAGCCTTAAATGATTAGGTCTGAAATGCTATATGGGTAACCATTTTGGATATTTGATATTATTTGTGAAATATACACTAGTATGACATAATAGAATTTGATATAAAGTGTTTTAGTTATCGTAGGATAAAAACTCGTCTGTGTTTATGTATGTGCGTGGTCTTATGAGATACTTTTTTTTTGAAATGAAATGTTTTGGAAACTTTATAAATTTAGTAGAGATGTGTTTTCTCACACTGGTTTACCAGACTGATCCTGGCATTCTTCCCTTTCAATGCTCGGGTCAGACCGAGTATATTCTAAGGTTCAGAATTGGTGCATTGGAGCTTCAGCAGACGAGCTGGAAGTCTTCAGATCGTATTCATGTATATGTCTATATTCCGCTGCATTATTGTTTATGTTATCAGCATTTGTGAGGACAGGTTGTATAAATGTCCAGCTGATGATTCTATTTTATGTACTCTGATGTGATTGATGTATGATATTACAGTTTCTCTTTTTGTAAAGATCATTGATATTATATTGTATGTTATTTCGCTGCGATGTGAGATTCTGTGTTGTTATTGTTCAGTTTGGTTTTCTTCTTCTCTCTTTCTTCTCTCCTCTTCTTCTCACTTCTTTCTTTCTCATGTTTATCTGCAATCGGTGCACTTTGGGTCGGACATGTGTGGTTTAGTATCGGATTCAGAGGGCGTCGGATGCGGGTCGTCACACGTGGTATCAGAGCTTAGGTTTAGTATACTTCTAGGCTTTGACGTGTACTCGGTATAGGTAGGGTCAGTAGCACCCTAGATTTAGTTTGAGTGTATTATATATATGAGCACGTATTTGTTAGTGATATAAAAATGTTTTATATTGTGTTGATGTATCTGTTGAGTGGCTTATGAATTCTGGTCGTTATGTGGGACACCACATTATCGATAGGAGTTTCTAAACACTTGAACAAGGCGTATCGACATAGTATTGTTTTAAAATTAGGTAAATGAAATAATTTTACCTTGATTATATTTTATATATAAAGGAACAAATTTTTCAGAAATTATTATAGTGTATATACATGGATTGTTTGGTTGTTTGAAAATGTAAATATATATAAGTTAGTAAAAGCTGTTCGAATAATCTAAATAAAGACAACAATTGTAAAAGAATAAATTATATAAGCAAGTGAATTTATAATGTGAATTATGAAGTATGGAATTATAATTAAAATAATCTTATATATAAGAAATGAAACTGTATAAGTATATCTATAAATATGAGTGATAAATAAAAATGGATTTAAACTAAGAATTTGAGAATTTGAATCCCGTTGATTTTGACAGTTGTTTTTCAAAGTTGAAGATGCTATATTATTATGTAGAAGTATTTTGTCTAGAAATGATTTTTTAAAAGAATTTAAAAGAGATCAAAAGAACTGAACTCACTTCAATCGCTGGAAAATAATTTCGAGGATGATCGCGACATCATCAGTATTCATTTTCGAGTTTCTAAGTGATGGATTGCTACCATTAGTGATTTGCTATTGGAATTTTGTTTTGTTAAAAGAAGTTTTGATTTGAAAATTTAAAATATGATTTGAATATACAAAAGAGTTGTGTATATATATATATATGATTTTGAAATGATTTGAAATAAAGAGGTGTTTGAATTCTGAAATTATTATCTAAATGTTTTGTGAAATAAACGAATTAAATTTTTAAACTTATAATTTAGAAAATGGAATAGATAAGAAAAGTAAACTTGAAATTAAGCTATGAAATTAAAATTAACTTAAGGAAAGAGGTTAATTGGAATAAGCTAATAAGCAAGTAAATGAAATGTGTATAAACATAATTTGTAAGTGATTATATAACAAATTGGAATTATAAAATGTGAATAAACTTAAGATAAGTTTAATAAGATGATTTTTGAAAAAATTTAACTCGAAGATTAATAAAATGAATTGAATGAGCTAAGTGAACCAATGGGAATGAATATGAACTTGAGTTAATAAATGGAGTTCAACTTAAGTATATAAATGAATTGGATATAAGTTGAAATGTTGTTTGATAAAATTGGAAATAAACATAAATAAGGAAGTGAAAATAAACATAAGTGTTGTATAAAATGTTTAAGCAAACTTAAGCAAATTTGGTAATGAAATAAAGTAGTTGTAATGTGTTATTAGTATTAAAAGAATTATACTAAGTGAATATTAAAATGTTGTTAAACATGAATTGGAAGTAAAGTTAACAAAATTTAAGTGAATGTTAATAAACTAAAAGTAAGTATATGTTAACAAATGAATGTTAATAAATGAATTTGAATGAATGTAAATTTGTAGAATGTAAACTAATTGGATATTAGTAAACAAATTAAAGTGATGAATGTAATTGAATGCAAATCAATTAAATGGTAATAAGAAATGGAAGCGAATTAAACTATTAACATTGTAAAATGAAAATTAATGGTTATGAATCGATTTGTTGGATGTTAGTTGGATGTTAGTTGTTTGATGATTGCTTATGTCGCATGTGTTTCATTTTCATATGATTATTGTATAGTATATGTTATACATTGATATTATATGCTATTTACATGTTTCTCATTTGGTTGTTGAGTGTTTAGTAGGTGCGGATGGCGTTTGCGCTGCATTTGGAGCTCGCTTTCGTGCTATATTGCTAGTATATGCTTGCTAAATATATATAGGGTACATATCTCGGATTACATATCGTACTTTTACACTTTTTCCCTACGGGATGCCTCATCCTTGATGATGAGATGTAAATTTGTGATATTATATATATTGTGATTTTTTTCGGATCGAACCGCGCAAAGGAGACTGGGGAATTTTTCTGAAAATTTAAAGCGTTAGAAATTTTTGGGAAATTTGGTAAATTTTTGATAACAAAAATTTGATTTTTGAGTTATAACTTGAAATGAGATGTATTGGTTTTTGAATGATGTTAGTTGATTTATGGAATGGTGTTGGTTAAAAACTATGAATGAAATGATATTAGTTGGTATTGAAAAGATAACTATGAATGGATTTGAAAACTTAGAAAAGTTTCTATAAGAAGTTTAACAAATTGATTTGGAAAAGTTAAAAGGTATGAATGAATTTGGTAATCTATTTCAGCTAATTGTTTTTGAAAAGTAAACCCTTTAACTTTATAGCATTTTCTTACATGGTAATTTCGAGGATGAAATTCTTTTAAGGAGGAAGAATGTAATGACCAGGAATTTCAGTCATTCGACATTGGGATTGTTATCCAGGTTCTTAACCTAGTAGAAACCAATAGAAAACAAAACAACCTTGTATAGACAGGATGGTTCAGAACTTAACCAGAAAAGCTAAGGCAAGGGATCAACTAGGGCTAAGCTATACGACTAAGATGACGACTGGGATCAACAATGCCGAGAGATCAGCCTCCTTTCAGTCCAATCAGCAACTGAACGTAAATAGCTAGCGAATTGCCATCAAAACGTAACAACCATGATAAAAGGCTATGGAAACATCTCCAGTTCCAGATTCCAGAAAAATCCTAAGTGGTTGGATCATCAGCGACCCATGCCTCTCCTTAAGCCTTCAAACAAGATGACTAAGGAATACTACAAAGAGGCCAAGACATTGGCTCGTAAAATGAGCCAAGTCTATGGGTCGCTAGCGACCCATGGCTTTAGCTCGTTTTGCGAGCCAAACTCCCCCTGGGTCGTATAATACCTACCTGCGAGCTAATGAAGACATGGCCTGGCCCAGAAGCTCTCCGATCCATATAAATACCATCCAACCTACAACATAAGAAGGATCTTCTCCGGACTGGTTGCTGAAGCTCTGCTGGAAACATTCTGCACTCTCTACCTCTCTCACAACAATCTCCAAAGGGATTCACTGTGATTCTCCAGTGGATTCCAACTTTGGGGATTCAATCTACTTAAAGATAATCCAAGTCTTGTAATCAAACACTTCCTGTAATAGTAATCAGTCTATAATAAAACTATAAAGTGGACGTAGGGTTCATTAACAGCCGAACCACTATAAAAATTCTCTATCTTCTTTCTTTTACTGTTCTTTTTCTATATCTATGATCTATGATATTGCTCTGTCAGAAAGGAATTTATGGGCGGAGCTCCAAGAATGATGATGGAAGAAAACGTTAACACTTCACCTACTGCAAAAACACCGGCTACAAACCCGAACTTAGGGGTGAAAACCCTATGGAAGGATATAATGATGACTCCCTTCGGCTCTAATGATGATAAACAATTTGCGGAAGACAAATTGGATGAAAATGCCAACGTGTAAAACGCTAGAAGAAGCTCTAAAACCCATGTCGTAGCATATTGCTAAGCAAAGGACGAGGAACTGCTACTCAAACGGTACTCCTAGAGGCAAGAGGACTAAGAAGATATGATACAAACCGAGATCAATTACAATGCCAAGCTCCCGTGGTATATTGTGACCACCCCCAACAAACCAGCTTCCATTCCCATCATGGAGCTCCCATCATCGAATCACGAGTGGTCGTCGTCGAAAATCATAAAAAATCGTTAAAATGGTCGTTGAAAAACTCACTTCAGGGTTGACTCGAAGTCAAACTCGGGTAATCGACTATTTGACTCAAAGCAGATTCTAGAAGTCTTGACTCGAAGTCAAACTCGGGTAATCACCCATTTGACCCAAAGTAAACCTAAGAAATTATGGTCCAAAATCAGACTCGGGTAAAACCAAGATTTTCTCCAAGCAAACATGCGAATGGATCTAAGCAACGTTTGTCACCAACCCAACACTTCAAATTCTGTGACTCCAAGCGAACCATGTGCTGACTCCAAGCAAATGGCAAATTTTCTCGGGTCGAACTCCAACTAAAATACCACCGATCCATCAATGCCGATCCATCTTCTTTTGTCCATAACTCGAACGTGCGAACTCCGAATACCTTGAAATTCGGGACGCAACCTTATGGGGCCTTCTTTGTCACCCCTGACCGATCTCGCCTAGTTTGAAAATTTTGGGGACCATCGCTGATCCCGGTCATTCAATCGGCATTTCCAATCATTCAAGCATAGACAATCATGCATGAATCATTCTCAAGCATTATAAACAGCCGTAACTTGAAAACAGACCGATCCGACAATGATTAGAGCATGTTCCCCAATCGAATCCCATTCACATAAGTCGTTCAACATGCAGAATATCCAAAGAAGTTTATCAGGCCAACTATACCTTTTATACCACTATACATTTGATTTAAAATTGCTTCTTTATAGGTATGACTAGCATATGGACGAAGCGAGGGCGATGGATGTAGTTTGCTACAAGGCCCTCATGAATCATTAAAGCATGAAATAACCTGCAACCCTGGAAGAATTCTATGGGAAGGAAAACCGGTTTTAAAGACTAGAAGTCATGCAATTAGAAGAAGGCAAACCCGACAGTGTGCCAAAGAACATACCAAACGATGAAGGGGCTACAGGACCTCAGAGACCTTCTGTCCAAGCAAAGCTACTAAGACCCAGCAGAAAAGCGTCCCAACTAACTGACAAAATCAGACGAAAGGATGATTATCAAATAACACTCTAGCTAGCTAGCAACTAAGGAATGGGACAACAACCTAAAGCGATGCCTTCTCATCCATCCTCGTCTACTCTCCTTTTCCAAATGAGCCGTACCGGGACACTAGGGGTATTGCAGACAACGTGGTGAAAGAAATGCTTCTATGCCCTCGACGAGTCATGTCAATGCCCTTTCTAAGAACCGGCATTGCTGGTGGCGTCGAGAAGTCTTATCCAAAGGATCGTCGAACAAACAGATCTAACACCTTAGCCTACAGAAACCGATAAAACTGTGTTCCCTTGAGCTGAATCTGAAAAATTCCTCTTGAAGTCAATGAATCATTGCTTTAAGACCACCGGGCAGTCAGACACACAACCCAAAACTCCTCTCAGAATCGATAAATTATCATTCCAAAGTCGTCTGGTCGCCGGACATCCGACCATAAAAAACCCTTCGTAAACGTGAAGGTCTTTCATGAACTAAAGCGTTGTGAAGGTAAATCGGTAGATCAACGGTCATCTGATCCAAAAAACCCTTTGCGAACGTGAAGGTCTTTCACAAACTAAAGCATCATGAAGGTAGACCAGTAGATCAGTAGTCGTCTGATCCTAAAAACCCTTCACGAACGTGAAGGTCTTTCACGAACTAAAGCGTCGTGAGGGCGAACCGGTAGACCAACGAAATTTATGTACGACTGAAATCCGTGAAGGTGAACTGGAAGATCAGTAGTCATCTAATCCAAAGCCCCTTAGAGTCAACAAAGCCCTGCTCCAGGGCCACAAATCGACAATCATATTAGTCACTCTGCATACTTAAACGATCGATGAAACAAACAATGCTAAACCCCATAGCTTCAAAGTCGCTCAAAGGAACTAAGCCAAAACTAAACCGACCTTGTGGTTAATTAGAGGCTGACTCGAATCAAGCCAAGACTTAGAACTCGGAAGAACTGCTCCCACTGGACTGGGGGCAACCAAACGAGTTGTGGAGAGACCATGGATACAGTTCAAGCGCGACAACATCCCTGTTGCATGAGGAGCACCGCATACACTTGAATAGCCATAACAAAGGCCGAGACTAATCATACCATAGTTTTGTTATGCCTGATCAAAAATTCTGGTATTCTGACAACCGCGGACTTAATGACCTAGCTAGTGCAACAAAAGAAATACAAGCATGATACTTGCCGACTTCTTTCCAACTACTAATTTATCGCTCTTGGTGACCAATTCCTCTTCCTCTTAGACCGTATGCCAGTTAAAGACCAATTCGCTAGAGGCATTTTGGACCACAAACTAAGAGTCTTGCCCCGAACTCCCATAAGCTCTTTCTTCATAACCATCTCCATGCGGTCAGCTGTAGATCTCTCTACCCTGGCAATCTTATTTGTTTGGCCGAGCACATTTTCCTGAAATACGGAAGGATCGTCCAAGCCACGACTACCCGATCTAAAAACTAATTATCTCTTAGAACTGACGAAACCGCGTTCCAGCGAAGTAAAACCGCCGGATTGATGGGAAAACTCGATCCTTACCTTCTACGAACTGGCATCATTCCTCCAGCACCAGGAAGGCCAAAACCACTGTGCGCATCCTGTAAGCCATGCCTCACTTCTTGAACCAATAAAGCCGTGTTCATAGTAAATACCCGTCGGGTCAATGAAAGCAAATCGACTCAAACCGTTGAATCGGCGGAACACGGTCCTTGCCTTCCGAAAACCAATGTTGCGCCGGCAACATCGGGAAGGCCCAAAACTTAAACTCTTCGGGTTGCCCGAAGATAGGCAACGCCGAGGAGCACTAAAAAACTAACTCCTCGCATTGTCCGGAGATAGGAAACACCGAGGAGGACAAAAAGATTAACTCCTCACATTGCCTAGAGATAGGCAACGCCGAGGAGCATAAAAAATTATACTCCTTGCATTGCCCGGAGATAGGCAATGCCAAGGAGCACCCAAAACTTAAACTCCTTGCGTTTCCCGGAGATAGGCAACGCCGAGGAGCACTAAAAAACTAACTCCTTGCATTGTCCGGAGATAGGCAACGCCGAAGTGTACTAAAAAACTAACTCCTTGCATTTCCTGGAGATAGGCAACGCCAGGAGCATCAAAAGCTAACTCCTCGTGTTTCCCGAAAATAAGCAACACCGAGGAGTATCAAAAATTACACTCCTTGCGTTGCCCAGAGATAGGCAACGCCGAGGAGCACCAAAAGCCAAGCCAAAATATACGCTCCCCGCGTTGCCCCGAGATAGGCAATGCCGAGGAGCACCAAAAGCCGCGCATTCCATAAGCCGCGCCAAATCATATGCCCCTCGCGTTGCCCGGAGATAGGCAACGTCGAGGAGCTCAAAAAGCCATGCATTCCATAAGCCGCACCAAAATATACGCTCCTCGCGTTGCCCAGAGATAGGCAATGCCAAGGAGCACCAAAAGCTGCGCATTTCATAAGGCGTGCACTAACTCCCAAAACGTATGCTCCTCACATTGCCCGAAGATAGGCAATACCGAAGAAAACTAAAAGCCATGCATTCAATAAGCTATGCACTAACTTTCAAAACACAAGCCCCTCACGTTGCTCGAAGATAGGCAACAGAGAGGAATTTCATAAGCCGTGCACTCTCAAAAGCCAGGCACTTTGATTAATAGGGATCAACTCCCACTACCCGAAAGAACCGACATTTCTTCGGTAGTACTGCAACGCTCACAAACCAAGAAGTCGGCAAAGAATTCTGATTTTTGACCAACGTCAATGTACAAAATGTCAAAATTCAAGGCATCCAAGTCACGAGTTCCTAAAGATAGGAGCTGCTATGTACCTTTTCTTGGGGGCATCCAATGAGTCGCCCAGAACGTCAAGTCTCACATCAATTATTCAGAATAATCAGCCATGTGGACCGAGGGGCACAGAACACATTAACACTTAGTCAGGATAAAAGATCACTCCAACTTGCAATAAAAGGACGAACTTACCATCGTCCAAAGATAGACAACGACGGAAGGCTATTCCAGAATCAAATCATCAACGCACTAGTTTCCAAAGAACAGAAGCAGGTGCTCGACTGAGGTTTCAAACCCTAACTTGCAAAAAACCAGCTGTTATCCAAAGACAGACCACGGCAAGGAGAGAACGCTCGAAATCGAGCAGCTAAACCATTGATTCCCGAAGATTGGAACCGATGAATAAGGTTGATATCCGCAATAATGCTATCAGCCTAGCATAATGCATATGGTCGGAAACAAGCAAGGTTAAGTGCCACGGATTCAAGACAAACACTACTGAACTCTACTGGTCCATGATTAGTATAGGAATGAACGCGGTCATATTGGGGGAAATGTGATAACTTCCTCCTCAATTTAAGATTTTCTATAAGAACCTAAAATTGGCACCTGGAAATGAAGGGTTCAGTATATAGTCATTTGAACATAACAAAAACTGGTTGGAGGAAATTTGATTTTTCATGAATAAGAATAACTATGGAATTAGTTAAGCAACGACCTTGCATCTTCAAGGGTAACACTTGATGGCTATAAACAAAGCTAGGCAACGGAAATGCTTGGGACTCTTATCATTAGAGAACATGGTGCATCCTGAAGTTAAACAATGTTGAGGAAACCACCACATTGGGTTAAAGGGAATCTACTCAACTCTACAGGTTCGGATTAATGATTCAGCCATCACCAAACTGACCCCAAAGCACGGACTAGAGTATAAACGATTTACAAAAATCTCTAAGACCCCGGAGCACGGACTAGAGTACTGAAAGTCTTCGAAGCCTGGACTAGAGTATAAACGATTGATAAAAATCTCTAAGTCCCCGGAGCGCGAACTAGAGTATAAACGATTTACAAAAAATATCTACGTCCCTGGAGCACGGACTAGAGTACTCTAAGTCCCCAGAGCGTGGACTATAGTATAAACGATTTACAAAAATCTCTAAGTCCCCGGAGCGCGGACTAGAGTATAAATGATTCAAAAAAATATCTTAAGTCCCCGGAGCATGGACTAGAGTACCCTATGTCCCCGGAGCGCAGACTAGAGTATAAATGATTCATAGAAATCTCCTAGTCCTCAACTACGAACTGAAGTATAAATAATTTGGCGAAAGTACGACCGCCCACGAAAGAACTCTAAGTCCCCTAAGTGCGAACCCAAGTATGAACACAAATCGAGCACGAGTCAACCGCTCATAGAATGGCTCTAAGTTCCTAGAATACGGACAAGAATGCAAACACCATGAACAGATGAGTGGGTTTCAACCATCCCCTATTCCAGTAATTCCAACATAAAATCGGCAAGAGAAGTGCAAACCATTAAAGAACATCACCAACATGACTTTAGCACTGCCCATAAGACAGGAAACACTAAGAAAATACTTCTACATTCCAACCATCGAAGTGATAGTTTTCGAAGGCCGAAACGAGTACCAAACTGGATTAAGAGCACCGCCGAATCGACGGGGAAAATCAAACCCAAACTCCTGAGTGTTGGTATTGCCTTGCCAACGCCAAGGCCTTCTTTTATCTTTTAAGTACTGGTGTTGCCCTGGCAACGCCGGGAAAATTTTCTATTTCCTAAATATCAGTGTTGCCCTTGCAATGCTAGGAAACTATCTATTTCATAAGTACCAGTGTTGCCCCAGCAACTCCGGGAAACATTCTACTCACTAAATACCGGTATTGCCCCGGCAATGCTAGGAAAACTTTAATCTACAGGGCCGATAAGAAACACTATTCACAGTGAACCATCGATGTACTAGCTTCCGGAGATGGAAGTTGGTCCTCAACTGAGTTTCTACCTTCTCTTCAGAAAACTTCTGTTGCCCAATGACGGGAAATGACCGGAAGACATATCCTATCCTGAACCGAGTTTCTACCTTCTCTTCATAAAACTACTGTTGCCCAATGATAGGCAGCGACCGGAAGACTTATCCTTTCAAAGGTCAGCCGGATGGGTCGATCTTTCATCACAGGATTCAGCCACTGCACAGGAATAAAGTAGCATCAAAAGGAAATCCCAGGATTGAAATACCGATGTACTAGTTTCTAGGGATGAAAGCTGGTGCACAATCGAATTTCCTAAATCCAACTTAGAAAGAATTTAGACATAGCCGAAAGATAGGCACACTCGAGGAAATGTTGCTTGGAACCAAACGGCCAGATTACCAATTCTCAAAGATATGGGTTGACATATGAACAAAACTTCCGTGGCAACGTCGGCAACCAAAAAGAGCATGCATGGCTAAGAACAAGCGGGAGCAATCATGGAAGGTCGAAAATAAAATCCCCGAATGTCCTCAATTCTAGAATAGGATTGAGAGCCAGACTGGGGGCAATTGAGCAATTTGCCCCACAGATTTCCATCTCTCACAATCGCTCAAATATAGGCACTCGAAATAGCTAGTCCCTCAAGAAGGGATAGAAGCACAGATACATGATCGAAAGAAATGTTTCAAAAGTCCAAACACGAATAACCGCGAGGTTGGTTAGATAACGGTTCGGTATTACAAAACAGAGCATTCTGGCAACAAAATCACCAACAAAGGAAATGAAGGATTTAACATTCAGAAATCCACCGTCGCTCATAGTCTGGCGATGATCGTAGAATACGCTAGTATATGATTTTTGTTTGATGATAATAAATATATATATATATATATTAGTTTAAATGTATTTGTTGTTGTACTATTTTATTTTTCATAATTAAATAAATATTTGTTGAATAAAATAAATAACTTAGAATTCATATTTAACCAAATATTTTATTCAAACAAATATTTTATGACAAATTCAAATAGTACAAATTTGAGCTCTCACTATATTTACACATTTTTCATTTACAATACAATTTCAATTACAACACAGTTTTCACTTTACAATGTTCACCTCACTACATATATTCACTCAACACTCGTATTTGATCTTCAACTTTGTTCCAGCCTGTATCCAACGTCTGAACTATTTGCAAAATAAAAACTAACGCAGTAAAATTGAAAAAGAACATATTTTGCAGTGCAAAATAAACTGTGTGTTTTGAATATATTATTTGCCTCGGTTATTTGGGTTGTTCGTCGTCATTTTTGTTTAATTCATCATACACGAACAACTTGTGACGTGCACAGTGTATCACTGTACATTGCCACAACGTCGTGCACACCGATATACGCTTGCTCGTTAAAATTGCAGAGACAGGTGAGCACAAGGTCACACCCAAGCCGAGGCTGGATTTAACTCAGGTGCAATACAAACCAACATGAACCAAACTTGAATACAGTAACAAAAGTGTACCAGTCATAAGGCAACATGAAAGGAGTTTGAATCAAATCAAGTAAGAGCTACAGTTCAACTCCACAGCAACAACAAGTGCAACATGAAGACTTGATTGCAACTGGACATGAAGCAACATGGATTCAAACTAGAACCAGACCAAGGCAGTTTAGGCATCAAGTACACCAGACTCCAATCAATCAAGTTCATGTGCATATGAACAAAGTGAGAAATGACAATAACATCATGCATTCAGACATACTGCAATAACACAAACAGAGGTAACCAGAACAATCAGTGAAGCATGTAACTACACCAGATCAAACCACACATGCAACTGGTCAAAGTGCTCAAATGTACAAAGGATAATGCAAGAAGTTCACACACATATATAGCAAATGCATTCTGATTTTAATATGGTACCAGAGCAGTACACATGAAGTATCAATCAAACCAAACTTCAAGTGCAACAAGACCATCACACATGAAAACTCATCATGACAGCAACTCATAAACCAGATCACCAAATGAAGAAAATGTACAAGTGCAGTCTCAAATCGACTCCAACTAGAACCAAGTCAACATTAACATGAATGCAAAGTCTCAACCAGCATACATATATACATGCATGAACACACATGTATACACATATATATAGTGACAACAAGCTACACTGAGGTTCAAAATGAAATTACTCGAAGGAAATGCACTTAACTCAAAGCAAGATATCAAGACCACTAGACATGTATGCATACATACAGAACAGAGATGACCAGCAAACAAGTGAACATGTTCAGATACACATATCACTTCAAAAGACTCAAGTTCAACCAACATGTGCAGACTCGAGTACACATGAAGAATCAACCAGACATCAGCTAGCACAATGGACCAGAAACATCAAACAAGCCTCAACATGTACAAGGTTAAATGTAGTAACGTATATACATAAATATGCATATACACGTATGTATGTATACATGTATATAAGCATATATAAAAATGAAGAAATTCAAAGTCGTGGGTCATGAACAAAGTCATGGTTCGAAAAGAGAAAGGAACAACAGTCCGAAAATTGCCAGCAAGTCAATTGTGAACATGTCAAAGTCCAGATCATCTCAAAATTCAAAATGCCAAAGTCATAGGAGCAAAAGAAGGAACCGACTCAAACTATTCAAGCAATATTCAACTAAGAACAAGTCAAAAATCATCACCAACGTTCGATTACAAATCAATGGCCGAGCATAGCAACGTGAAGAATTCAAACAAAAAATACGAACGAAAATATAGGGTTTCGATCCCTATTTAACCCAAATTCATCATCGACATTTTCTCATTCGAGTTCAAGCAAAATCATAGTGCAAGCAAACAAAACACGAACCAATCCAGAACTCGAATCATGTCGAGCAATAATCAAAATTGAAAAAAGGAGCAAATCACATACCACTTTCACATCAGACGAGCTCAAAAAAATTGAAGCAGCCGTAACCAATCAAAGCCAGGAGACGATTGATGAAGCAAAGCAAAGAAAATTAATCACTTCAATCAATCAATAATCAAGTGGCGCCTTAATTCTCAAAAACCCTAATTCTAGAAAAAAGAAACAAGGCGGCAGCAAATAAAAGGAAACACGCTTATTTTTTTTGGGCCGAATAAATTTAACAAAACAAGGGAGATTTGTTTTTCTAATTTGTGGGCTGGTCTTCTTTATTTATTTCTATTGGGCTTATTTTTTAAATAGGGTTTTTGTTTAGTCTTCTATTTTTATTTGTAATTTTTTCCATTTAAATTGTGTAACTTTCTAGTCGTGTGACTAGATACAAACTACGTGGCGTAGTTTGAGAATTCACAACTTAGTGGCTGAGTTGTGGCAGGGTTTTGAGCTTAGAGTTAGGTTAGTCAAGTTAGCGGGTGTCGCAAGTTTACGTGTGTTTGTAAGTGTCTAACCACTAAATTTCTAGTAGAAACCTTGGGGCAGCACGTAGGCAAGTTATTGCCGAAGCTGGGTATATTTGTGTGTGATCTCTACTACATTACTTTCTGCTATTGTTTTTATTTCCGCATTAGTTTTATTATTATTAGTATCACTCTATTCACCTCCCCCTCTAGGGTGAAAACGATCCTACAAGTGGTATCAGAGCTAGAAACAAAAACCATTTTTTTGTTTTAAAATTTTTGATTTTTTAAAATGGCTTCTTTTAATGATGCTTTTGCTGAGGGTCAGTCCATAGTTAGACCACCTATGTTCAGTGGTGAATATACTTACTAGAAAAATAGAATGAAACTTTTTCTGAAAACCATAGATGCTTGGAATATTGTTAAGACGGGATATAGCACACCAACAATAATGATAGATAATCAAGAAGTTGAAAAACCTATGGATCAATAGACAGATCTTGAAAATAAATTGCAAAATGCTAATGCTAAAGCTATGAATTCTATTATTTGTTCCTTGGATCAAATTGAATTTAATCGTATCTCACATTGTCTAACTGCACAAGAAATTTGGCATACGCTTGAAGTGACTCATGTAAGAACCTCCCAAGTATAGAATCTCGCCTTGCCATGCTTAGTAGCGAGTACGAGAACTTCACAATGGCCCAGGATGAAAGTGTCAAAGAAATGTATGGATGACTTTCAAATCTTGTATACAAAGCAAAATCCCTAGGAAGACCATACACAGAGCTGGAAATAGTTCGAAAAGTTCTTAGAATTTTTCCACGAAATTTTGAAGCAAAAGTGACTTCCATTCAAGAATCAAAAGATTTGAAACAAGTCAAATTTGAAGAACTCATCGGAAATCTCACCACTTATGAGCTAGAAATCAAATTCAAGGAAGAACGTGAAGGAGGTGATACGTGAAAGAAATCAATAGCTCTCAAAGGTACAATGGAAAGTGAAGAAGATGATGATGATGGAGCAGCTGAACTGGCACTGATAATTAAGAGATTAAAAAGGTGGAACCGTAAATATGGAAATCCTGCCCTAAATCAAAAACTGAAGAGCAGAATCGTCAAAGTTCTAGACAACTCAGAAGCGCAAGAGATCATTTTTCACAAGTGCAATAAACCTGGTCATATCAAACCAAATTGTCCTCAAAATCAAATCAGGAATGGAAAGAACCGAAAAGGAGAAGTTTCGCAACAACTTTGGATAAAAGTGATGAAAGCACTGGTAGTGAAAGTGAAAGACAAAATCAATGTCCTTTAGGAGAATCAAGTGACAAAGATGATGATGAGCCAAGCGAGGTATCCAAACTTACTCACTCGCAATTACTTATATATTTTCATGAAGTAAATGGCTGTTTTGAATGACTTAGGGAGAAGTACGCTAAAATTGAATCACAAAGAGATAGTTTGATAGAACTAAATAAGCAGCTTGATCAATTGGTAAAAAACTATTGAAATAAGAACCCTAAGTGTGATAAGTGTCCATCATTTGAAGAGGAAATAAAAAAAACTAGAAATTAAAATTAAATCGCTTGAAAATGAAATTCTAATTTTGAAACAAAGTGAAAACACTAGGAGAGAAAATTCTATTAAAAAGTGCACTTTGTTATTGAATGAAAATGAATTTCTCAAAACACAAGGAGAAAAATCACTAAATTTGCTATTAGGGAAACAAACTGTTAATACTGTTAGACAAGGTCTTGGGTATACTCAATCTGAAAGAGATAGAAGTGAAACTAATTATGTCAACTCCAAGTGCATGATTTGTGGAAAAATTGGATACAATCAAAACAATTGCTGGTATAGACCCAAACACGCGAAAACCATATCAATTTGGGTTCCTAAAGGCACGAATGTAAAATCCCTTAAAGTCAAACAAATTTGGGTGCCAAAAGGAAGAAACATAAACTGTTTTGGTTCTACGCAAACTTGTTTTTCAAAATCGTTTGTCACTAACAATTATGGACCTATAAAAACAGATAGGTCACAAAAGTCTTTCCTCGTGTAGGTGTATTGGCAGGCTAAAGAACAGCAAGAGTGGTACTGGATTCTGGCTGTCCCAGGCATATGACGGACGACAAATCAAAGTTCCTTAGCTTAGAGAAATACAAAGGTGACAGAGTCAATATGGGCAATAAATGATGTATTATATGTTGAAAATCTACACCATAATCAGATTTCAATCAGCCAGTGATCAACTGAGAAAATTTGAGCACCACAATTAAATTTGACAAGGATGAAAAAAGTAAGGTAGTCAATCAAAAGAAATATCGAGGTATGATTGATCACTTATTCATCTTACTGCTTCTAGACATTATGTTCTCTGCTTGCTTGTGTACACAGTTTCAATCAAATTCAAAAGAATCTCATTTTAAAAGCTGTAAAAGGATTATAAGGTATCTGTTGCACACACCACGATTTTGTCTATGGTATCCAACTTATGAAAACTTTGATTCAAAGGGGTATTCAGATGCAGATTATGCTGATAGTCTAGTTGATAGAAAAATTACTAGTGGAATGTACTTTATGTAGGGACATTCATTAGTTGCATCACTTTCACAAAGAAAATATCTGCATAAATTTCATTTCAACTGATTTTCAATTGGCGGACATTTTTACAAAACCCCTTCCAGAAAATAGTTTTTGTCCACTACCTCTCAATTTAGGCATTTTAGAAATTTGATTTTATATTTTTGGATTTGATCTTAAATGTCTATGCTAACTAATCTGACTCCCTACAGATTATTGAAAAGAAAAATAGTGACTGAAAAAATTTGATGAGTGCTGATATTAATCATACATTATGACTTGAGATAGTATATTTAGTAAATTTCTTTTAAAATTTAAACAAAATTTGTAGTAACTTTTGTTGGTAAAAATTCCATGACCATCTCTATTTCTATCATATTTCTAACGACCATTACTCATCAAAAAATCAATATATTATGTCAAAATGTGGTATATAAATAGGAAATTATTCCTTTTTTAATTAACTAGCAATAAAATTATCCAAAAGTACTCACTCTCATTTAAAAGTCCTCACGGTTATGCATGAGTGAAGTACATGGAATCTTTGATTATGTGCTTTCATGCTCATTTAAAAGTCCTCACGGTTATGCATGTACGGAACACATATTAAAACTGATTATTAATTAGGCGAGTTGATTCTAACCCCATTTAAAAGTCCTCACGATTATGCATGGTTAGAAGATGCTTGAAATTCAATTTTTAATAAAAATTAGGAATACTACTAAACTCATTTAAAAGTCCTTACGGTTATGCATGGTTAGTAAGTATTCAATTCCTGTAATAAATATACCACAAATGGACACGACTATATGGTTTTCTATACCGACATCACCCCTATCACTCTAAAATGGAATATGCGCCTAACAGAGTATTTATGATTTTTGTTTGATTTTTTATTGAAATTTAATATTTCTACTCGATTAGGTATTAATGTCTATCACTTTATCTTTATTTTCAAACACTATTATTCTTTTGCTGATAACAAAAGAGGGAGAGAAAAGTTAAGATTTTAGCAAATAAGTTCAAAGTTTTTATTCATTTTTCATGCATATATGAAGGGAGAGCTTTGTTGTAGGGGGAGCATTCAAATAGTGGGAGTTAATGTAATTCATCAAGACCAAATACATTTAATAGAGTCAAAATCTTAATATATGTTTGTTATCATCAATAAGGGGAGATTGTAGAATATGCTAGTATATGGTTTTTGTTTGATGATAATATACATATATATATATATATTCGTTTAAATGTATTTGTTGTTGTACTATTTTATTTTTCATAATTAAATAAATATTTGTTGAATAAAACAAATAACTCAGAATTCATATTTAAACAAATATTTTTTTCAAACAAATATTTTATTACAAATTCAAATAGTACAAATTTGAGCTCTTACTACATTTACACATTTTTCATTTACAATACAATTTCAATTACAACACAATTTTCACTTTACAGTGTTCACCTCACTACATATATTCACTCAACATTCGTATTTGATCTTCAACTCTGTTCCAGCCTGTATCTAGCGTCTGAACTATCTGCAAAATAAACACTAATGCGGTAAAATTGAAAAAGAACATATTTTGCAGTGCAAAATAAACTATGTGTTTTGAATATATTATTTGCCTCAGTTATTTGGGTTGTTCATCGTCATTTTTGTTTAATTCATCATATGCGAACAACTTATGACGTGCACAGTGTATCACCATACATTGCCACAAGGTCGTGCACACCGATATACGCTTGCTTGTTAAAATTGCAGGGACATGTGAGCACAAGGTCAAACCCAAGCCGAGGTTGGATTCAACTCAGGTGCAATACAAACCAACATGAACCAAACTTGACTACAGTAAAAAAAAGTGCACCAGTCACAAGGAAACATGAAAGGAGTTTGAATCAAATCAAGTAAGAGCAACAGTTCAAGTCCACAGCAACAACAAGTGCAACATGAAGACTTGATTGCAACTGGACATGAAGCAACTTGGATTCAAACTAGAACCAGACCAAGGCAGTTTAGGCATCAAGTACACCAGACTCCAATAAATCAAGTTCATGTGCATATGAACAAAGTGAGAAATGACAACAACATCATGCATTCAGACATACTGCAATAACACAAACAGAGGTAACCAGAACAATCAGTGAAGCATGCAACTACACCAGATCAAACCACACATGCAACTGGTCAAAGTGCTCAAATGTACAAAGGATAACGCAAGAAGTTCACACACATATATAGCAAATGCATCCTGATTTTAAGATGGCACCAGAGTAGTACACATGAAGTATCAATCAAACCAAACTTCAAGTGCAACAAGACCATCACACATGAAAACTCATCATGACAGCAACTCATAAACCAGATCACCAAATGAACAAAATGTACAAGTGTAGACTCGAATCGACTCCAACTAGAACCAAGTCAACATTAACATGAATGCAAAGCCACAACCAGCATACATATATACATGCGTGAAAACACATGTATACACATATATACAGTGACAACAAGCCACACCGAGGTTCAAAATGAAATGACTCAAAGAAACTGCACAGTTAACTCAAAGCAAGATATCAAGACCACTAGACATGTATGCATACATACGAAACAGAGGTGACCAGCAAACAAGTGAACATGTTCAGATACGCATATCGCTTCAAAAGACTCAAGTTCAACCAACATGTGCAGACTCGAGTACACATGAAGAATCAACCAGACAGCAGCTAGCACAATGGACCAGAAACGTCAAGCAAGCCTCAACATATACAAAGTTAAATGTAGTAGCATATATACATAAATATGCGTATACACGTATGTATGTAGTATATAAGCATATATAAAAATGAAGAAATTCAAAGTCGTGGGTCATGAACAAAGTCATGGTTCGAAAAGAGAATGGAACAACAGTTCGAAAATTGCCAGCAAGTCAATTGTGAACAAGTCAAAGTCCAGATCATCTCAAATTTCAAAATGCCAAAGTCGTAGGAGCAAAAGAAGGAATCGACTCAAACTATGCAATCAATATTCAACTAAGAACAAGTCGGAAATCATCACCAACGTTCGATTACAAATCAATGGCCGAGCATAGCAACGTGAAGAATTCAAACAAAAAATACGAACGAAATATAGGGTTTCAATCCCTATTTAACCCAAATTCATCATCGGCATTTTCTCATTCGAGTTCAAGCAAAATCAGAGAGCAAGCGAACAAAACCCGAACCAATCCAGAACTCGAACCAAGTTGAGCAATAATCAAAATTGAAAAAAGGAGAAAAATCACATACCACTTTTACATCAGACGAGCTCGACAAAATTGAAGCAACCGAAAGCCAATCAAAGCTAGAAGATGATTGACGAAGCAAAACAAAGAAAATTAATCACTTCAATCAATCGATAATCAAGCGGCGCCTCAATTCCCAAAAACCCTAATTCTAGAACAAAGCAACATGGTGGCAGCAAATAAAAGGAAACACGCTTTTTTTTGGGCCGAATAAATTTAACAAAACAAGGGAGATTTCTTTTTCTAATTTGTGGGCCGGTCTTCTTTATTCATTTCTATTGGGATTATTTTTAAATAGGGTTTTTGTTTAGTCTTTTATTTTCATTTGTAATTTTTCCTTTTAAATTTTGTAACATTCTAGTCGTGTGACTAGGTACAAACTACGGGGCATAGTTTGAAAATTCGCAACTCAGTGGCTGAGTTGTGGCAAGGTTTTAAGCTTAGAGTTAGGTTAGTCAAGTTAGCAGGTGTCGCAAGTTTACGTGTGTTTGTAAGCATCTGACTACTTAATTTCTAGTAGAAACCTTAGGGGCAGCACGTAGGCAGGTTATTGCCGAAGCTGGGTAAATTTATGTGCGATCTCTACTGCATTAGTTTCTATTATTGTTTTTATTTCCGCATTAATTTTATTATTATTAGTATCACCCTATTCACCCCCCTCTTGGGTGAAAACGATCCTACAATGACGAGAAGGATCGATGACCTACTTATGGTCTAACTAGATCATTTGGTTCCAATTTGCAGGATAATGCCATTACCGAAGTTTGGTTATGCTATTTGAAGATTCACAACATCAAGGAAAAATCCACAGAGTTGAGTCATCCATGTATGAGTTTCCAAAGATAGAAACGATCACATGATTAGGATCTCAAAATAGGACTCAGAAGAATTTACTTTAGCAAAAGATGCTAGAAACACATCTTTCTAATACATGCCGACATCATTATAAAGCGTAGATCTTGGGATCAAGCAACAAAGTCCCTAATTCCCAAAGAAAGGAGTTATCGTGTTAATCAAACTAGGGCAATCGAACTTATTGCTTAGGAAACCTAGTCCCCCAAAACATGTTGGCTCGGTAGTCAAAGTAGTCAGTCCTATGGACTAAGGCATTTACTCCAACACTTTGTTGAAACTAACTCAATTGAGCATAAATAGGGATTAGCTACAGAACTGGCTAGACCAAGCTACTTCATAGTTCTAAACAATGCCATGAAATAGAATATGTCGAAATGACCGCAGAAGTATTACTTACATGTATAGAATTAAAGTAAATGAGTATGCTGCACATGAGCATAAGAAGTGCAACAGCGAGAAAAAGAAATGTTCAGAATCGAGCAATTAAGCCAATAGTCTTGGAGACAGAGGCTGGTGTGTGTTGAATTTCAAAAAACGCAAGAGAAGGATAATCGCAATCGAACAACTCATGTGCTAGTTTCCGAAGGCTAAAACTATGCCTGATTGAACTTCAACTACAACTCTAGAAGAGCAACGGTGCCTCGTAATTGAACTGCAATCAGTCCTCCCAATATGATAGGAATAATAAGCAAAGCCTAAGTTGTGAAGGACCCAGCTTCTGAAGGAGTGGAAGAACCTCCACCAGACTAAAGATTGGACTGCCGAAAAATCATTTTCAATGACAAAACTTGGCATTCAACCCTGTCAGGTATGTTTTACTTTAAATAATATCCTCGTATAACCAACGCCCAAAATCCAAGGGAAGTCAACGTATGTTGACCAATCGGGTCCTGATCATTGACCGGGGCAGATGCAGTGTGTTATCTCCATGAGAAGAGTCCGATATCCTGAATATTGCGGACAAACAATCCAGTGTAGCTAGCTTGCTTGCATTTGAAAAACAATCTATATCTTCCTTTAAAATTATGTAACAACCCATATTTTTAACAAATATTTTAAAATTAATTTAATTGAAAAACTTTGATTTTAAATCATTTTATTGAATTTTGGAATTTTCCAATGTATTTTTGGATTTTAGTTATAGTTTATTTTTCAAATATAATTAAATAATGATTTTCTGGAAAAATTTTTATTTTGTTCAATTTTTGTCAAACTTTGATTTTCAGTGAAATGTTAAACTAAAATTTTTATTTTAATATTTTTCTTTGAAACAGTATTTGTTTCTGATATTCGTTTTGCTTTTCGTTTTGTTAAATTCTGTTTTATAATTTGTAAATCTGATATAATTCAGCATTTTACACGCAATTATTTTATGTATTTCTATTATCTATTTTCATTTCCTATTTTATTTGTTTGGGCTTTGAATTTTAATTGTGTATTGAAATTGTTTTGATAATGGGCTTGGAAATTCCAAAAGACTTAAGTTATTTGTTTAATTGAAGCCTTTTCATTTTCTAGCCTCTTCATTTCCTAGCCGTGCATTTACTTCCCACTAGCCGTTCATTTTACATCTATATCACGTACAAAAGTTTCTCACCTCATCTCACTTCTGATTTTATTTCCTGAAAGAATATTTTACAGTAAGTTTCTATGGCTCCCTCTTCTCTTCTTTTATTCTTTTTCAATTTATTTTCTCCTTTGTTCTCAAGGCTATGCTCGGTCACACCCCTTTTAGCCGACCACAACCCCTTACCACCACCACCATGATCGGCCTTCACCCCTCCTCATCACCACCAAGCCCTTGTCGTGACCCATAGATGCAAAAACCCCATCACCAAATTGTTACAAACCCTAGCCAAGCCTTATCCCTTCACCAATTCCTATTTGTTTGCCTCGGCCACCACCCACACCATCACCTCCTTGCCTTGCCGTGACTGACATGACCACTGGTCGCACCTTCATATGATGACCAGACCACCTGCCCCTTGCCTTGAACCAGACCGAGCCATGTAGCCATAGGACCGAGCCAATAACTCATGACCATTCACCTACCTTGTCCTCTTGCCTTCCTATTGTTTTAACTTGCCATCTCTTCATATTTCCTGACCAAGGCCGAGCCTAGTTGCTTCAGATCTGACCATGGCCGAGCACAAACCAAAGTGGTCAAGCCTATTTGCAAAGTGGCCGAGCCCACTTGTTTGGTTAAACCCATTTTTACTTCATTTTGATTTATATTTGGGTATTATTTTGATGTATTGTTATGTGTTGAATTATATACTTATATATGTGTATATTTTGTTGTTGCAAGATCTGAATATTGGCTCATCATCTTCGCCTCGAATCTAGTCGTGCTTTTCGTGCTTTGCGTAGTTTGGATTTGTGTTTTGAATTTGACCTCTAGCTTTAAAAAGGTGAGTTCATCACTCTCGACCAATCGTACTTATATAAATGTGAAACAATGTCACTTGAATTGTAGAAGTTGATATGCTATGTTATATGCTCACATATGCCTGTTATCTGACATTATATAATGATATAACCTGTTTATATACTTGTTACATCACCTAACATCATATGATATGTTTTACTGTTTATTTATTTTCTGTTTCTCACACTACAAGTTCCCTGTTATTATAGAATCACTATGGGTTGAAATGATACATACCCGAACGGATTTTAGAATAAGGGAATATCATTATGAGCTGAAATGATAGGCTCAAGCGATTTTCATTTGTATTTGACTTGGGATTGCGGGTTTGAAATGATAAAACCTGGGATTTTAATTCATTACGGATTGAAATGATATATTATCCGTATCACTTGACCTAGGTTAGAAAATATTATACAGACCCGTGGTTAATTTTAAATATAAAGATTTTCTGAAAAATGTAAGTATTTGGAACTTAAATTATATGAGATTTTAACTTAAATTTGGATTTAAATGATTTAAATAAATTTTATAGTGATTTTCTGTAAGTTGAAATGGTATAAGTCTATAAATGATTAAAAATGTAAATAAAATGTGATCTAACTTAATAATTGAAATTTTGATTAAAAAGGAAATTTTGGCTTAACTGGGTAATAAAATATTTTATTTATGAAATGGATATTTTTAAAAGTAAATAAATTAGCAAGTTGTTTGTTAAATTAAAAGTTAAGAAATTTAAAATGTGATTTTGACTTTATAAATGAATTATGCATAATTGGATATTTTATTTATAAAATTTTTATTTTATTTAAATCATAAGTGAAATGATATCCAAATAAATAATGTTAAAAATGAGAAAAGTTGAAATATATTGTTTTAAATTGTTATAATAAACTTATAACAGTAATTGTAGTGTTTAAGAAATGTTGTGGTTTTAATGTAGTGTTTTTCAAATTTACACTGTTCCTACTATAGCAGTTTATAAGTGCTGTTGTTTCTGTAAATGAACTGTTTTGAAATAATACTATTATATCTACAGTAGCAGTTTCTAAGTGCTGTTGTTTCTGGAAAAACAATACTTCTGAAATACTATTATATTTACAGTAGCAGTTTCTAAGTGCTGATGTTTCTAGAAAAACAATACTTCTGAAATACTATTATATCTACAGTAACGTTTTCTAAGTGCTGCTGTTTTTGAAAGAAAACTTTTCTGGAATGCTACTATAAGAATTATAACATTTTCTAAGTGTTACGAATGCTAAAATACAATGTTTTTTAAATTGTTATAATTGAATGAATGAACCTAGAAATGCTACAATCCTAGAAATTGAATATTTGATTTGAAAGGGTATTGACTTCACATTTAAATGGTTTAAATGGATTATTTTGATTTGGAATATAAACCATTTTGAATTTATAACCACGGGTTATAATAACGATTGGTTGTTAAAGAGACCGGGATCGGATATAGACATACTCTCTGTCGATACCGAAAACCACTTTAACAACTATGTACGCGGTGGAGATTCCAGAATGAAGTAGGATGGTGACGACGATTCTATTTTGAGGTATAAACGTGGACCCGACTCCCGTGAGTTGGCATAAGGTGGCTAAAACAGGAGCAATCGACGGGCTAATAAGGTAGCACATCTTATCATACACATTCCATCGTATACCATTCTATTACTTTGTGATTGATTGGGTGCACCCCTAGATTCGGGAGTGTGGCTCGAGGTGGGCGATTGCTGCGGCTCTGCGTTACCACCGGCCCGGAAGTGTAATTGGTATATCTACCCTGGCATTGCCTAGTTGTGCAGTGTCACCTACCCTAGCGTGCTTTACTACGAGTTTGTTTTGTACCATACCTATGGAGTGCTCTATGACGACGCCCATTACGGAGGAGATTACAGTACTGTATAGACTATGGGAATATATAAAATGTGTCAAGGGGGATATGGGTAATGGCTTAACGCTATTTTGATAGTTTACTTTAGGCATTATTATAATAGTGTATCTTACTACATAGTAGATAGTTTAACGAATCCTTAGAGGATGGGCGATCCCAAGCATCCTTTAAGTTATTGATGCATTTCTATTACAGTTCACTTGAGTTGATTTACATTGTATAAGTATGTATGTTCTGACTCGAGTGTTTTGTGTTTTGCTTTACGCTCGGGTCAGCCTGAGTATTACAGCTTTGGATTCACCTTCTGGAGCTAGATATTTCTGGATGTCTATCTAGTTGTCTTTCCATTTCAGTTATTTCATTCAGCTTTGCTTGTGTATTTGTGAACTTATGTATTTAGACTTCTGTTGTATCTGTTTTTACAGACTATGGTATTTTGTATCTGTTTTGAGACTATGTATTGTAGTGGCCTCATGAACCACTATGTATTTTTATTTCCGCTGCGAGTTATTCTGATATTCTGTGTCTGTGATTGGTTTTATTTGCTCCAAATTTATTTACAATCTATTGTTTTGTATTATTCAAGTCCGACATGTGTGGATTAATTGTCGATTTGAATGGTCCAAAATAGTGGGTCGTTACATTTGGTATCAGAGCTTTGGTATTAGGCAAACCTTAGCCTATGGAGCAAAAACTCATTAGAGATAGGGTAGAAATACCCTAGAATGAGTGAACTCAATCTTAGAATCATTTCTTTGTGAGAGAACGTATTTTAAGTATAAATGTTTTTCAAATGATTTTAAAGGATTTTAAAAGGATTATATTGGATATAAATTTTTCTTGTTTTAAAATCTCATTTTCTTAACTTCATTCCTTTCGAATCCACCTTGTTTATTTGAATTCGTTGATTAGAATTTCCATTCTAGTTAAATCTTATCTTTGTCTTTATGTTTTACCTTTGTCCTAAAATTCATTCTTGATTTTTCCAGGATGAATCATAGGAATGCCAGAGGTAGGGGTCGTGGTATTGCCCCAGTTCCCGAGCCTGTTGCACCCATCAGGTTCACTACTCTTTGCAAGGAATTCACTCAGCTTGGTGGTACCAAGTATACTGGATCTGAGAGCATCGTAGAGGCTCAACAAAGGTTGAGGAGTCTAGAGAGGATTTTTACTGGTTTGGAGATTGCTAAGGCTCAGAAGCGTTAGTTGGCAGCTTGGCAGCTTTAGGAGGCAGCCCAGGATTGGTGGGAATCTATCACAGCTCAAACTGTGGAGGCAGATATTTCTTGGGAGCAGTTTAGGTATCTTCTTCTTGTGTTCTGTTCATCCTCTCTTTGAAATCTTTCTTAAGTTTATCTACCTTTTTCCAAGGAGGCTTTTGTGGCAAAGTGGATGCCAGAAGCCGAGAAGTCCCAGCTATACAGGGAGTTTATGGATCTTAAGCAATGGAGCATGTCATTTTCTGAGTATGAGCGGAAGTTCAATGAACTTTCCAAGTTTGGTCCTGGTCTGGTTGACACCTCTCTTAAGAAGAATGAGAAATTTATAGCTGGAGCTCACCCAAAATTTTATGATCATCTCATTTCTCATGTTCATGGTACATTCACGGAGTTGATGGACATGGCCATTAGATATGAGAATCCTACTTCTAAGGAAGTTTTTGTTCCTCGTGCTTCTCCATCTCAGCCCGGTTTTGGCAATTCTAAGAAGAGGAAGCCTAATTTCCATCAGAAGAAGCAGAATTGGCTGAAGAATCCTGGTTTAGGATCTACTCCTCGAAAGCATCCTATCGACCTATCTTCTATCACCTGCTTCAAGTGTGATCAGAAGGGACACTATGCCAATTTCAGTTATTTCATTCAGATTTGCTTGTGTGTTTGTGAACTTATGTATTCAGACTTCTGTTGTATCTGTTTTACAGACTATGGTATTTTGTATCTGTTTTGAGACTATGTATTGTAGTGGCCTCATGAACCGCTATGTGTTTTTATTTTCGCTGCGAGTTATTCTGATATTCTGTGTCTGTGATTTTGTGATTGGTTTTATTTGCTCTAAATTTATTTACAGTCTATTATTTTGTATTATTCAAGTCCGACATGTGTGGATTTATTGTCGATTTGAATGGTCCAAAATAGTGGGTCGTTACAAATTATCTCTTCCACACTTACCCGCTATCGATCAACGATCGATAACAGAGCCGCTATCCAAAGCGACGCAGGAAGCTTTTCTTTTCAGGATCACCAGAATACAAAAATAGAAAGAGCAATATGATTGAATCATCCATTATATCTGATTTTGGATTAAATTGTCGCATTGAAACTCAAAATCATCGACAGGAAATTAACCAAATTCTCAAGAAGAAAAAGCTAAAGACAAAAGACTTCGCTCCAGAACGGCGTACAATCGTTCGAGACAAACTTAGCTTCACCGCCGGTCGAATTAAAACTGCATGGGGCAACTCCAAGCCTACATCATGCACGCACTTATTGACCTAAATTCTTGCATAAACTATGAAGCAAAGATTGCATCGTCAATACCAGGAACTGAAATTCAGATCGAAATCAAAAAATGAACGGCTATCAGAAGTCAGTCTGTTGAAAACAACATCTTGAGGTGGACTCTGATGATTCACACTGAACATTCCACAGATGGCTGAAAAGCCAAAGCCAAATTTGCATGGTAGTCTCGATACTTACCCATTACTTCAAAGTACACCAAGAAGCTATGGAGAAAATTTTATTCGTTACGACTAGCAGTAGCAGTCGAGACCAAAACTTGGTGATCAACAGCGTAACCTACTACGTGTCCGCGAGACTCGAAAGCGATTATTTGGAACCCAGTAAACATATACTATAATCGATAACTTCAGAGCACGCCTTGTTTCCAACGAAGACGTACTCTGGGGGGCAAATGTTATCCGCGTTTTTAAGCCAGTAGAAACCAATAGAAAACAAAACAACCTTGTGTAGACAGGATGGTTCAGGACTTAACCAGAAAAGCCAAGGCAAGGGTTCAACTAGGGCCAAGCTATACGACTAAGATGACGATTGGGATCAACGAGGCCGAGAGATCAGCCTCCTTTCAGTTCAATCCGCAGCTGAATGTAAATAGCTAGCGAATTGCCATTAAAACGTAACAACCACGATAAAAGGCTATGGAAACATTTCCAGTTCCAAATTCTAGAAAAATCCTAAGTGGTTGAATCATCAGCTACCCATGCCTCTCCTCAGGCCTTCAAATAAGATGACTAAGGAATACTACAAAGAGGCCAAGACATTGGCTCGCAAAACGAGCCAAGTCTATGGGTCGCTAGGGACCCATGGCTTTTGCTGGTTTTGTGAGCCGAACTCCCCCTGGGTCACATACTACCTACCTACGAGTTGATGATGACATGGCCTGGCCCAGAAGCTCTCCGATCCATATAAATTCCATCCAATCTGCAACATAAGAAGGATCTTCTCCGGACTGGTTACTGAAGCTCTACTGGAAACATTCTGCACTCTCTACCTCCCTCACAACAATCTCCAAAGGGATTCACTATGATTCTCCAGTGGATTCCAACTCTGGGGATTCAATCTAGTTAAAGATAATCAAAGTATTGTAATCAAACACTTCCTGTAATAGCAATCAGTCTATAATAAAACTATAAAGTGGACGTAGGCTTCATTAATAGTCGAACCACTATAAAAATTATCTGTCTTCTTTCTTTTACCGTTCTTTTTCTATATCTGTGATCTGTGATATTGCTCTGTCAGAACAGGGCTGGTGCTTTCAAACTCAAACCAGGGTGTTGATCCACTTTATGGGTTAAAATGGATATTTAATTGATTTTAAATATCCAAAAGTTAATTTTATAAGTTGAATAACTTATATTTCAAATATAATGATTTATTTAATAATTAAATTGTTAATTTAATATTTGAATTGTGGAAATAATTGAATGTTGAATTTAATATAAGTGAAAAACGATTTATAAAGTTGATTTGAAATCTATCTAAATTAGAATGAAGTTAGTAAACTTTTAATTTTGATTTAAAAGTGAACAAATAAAAATTGGAAAAATTTTAATTTACGTGTAAAAGTAGTCATTTTTGACACTGTCTCGGATTTCGACATTCATTGGATCTGTAATAGTGAATTATAGTATGTTGTCAAATTTAGTGCTGATTGGACTTACCGTTTGAACGTGCAAGTTCGAAACGCGTAGAAAATAATTAAAGGATTTTAATATAATTCGATTTTGAAAACCTATCTTCTGTATATGATGGAATTGGCCTCCGATATATATTCCATTGTGTTTGGAATAAGGGTAAAACATTAGGAACGCCAGGCGGCACGCTTTGTTTGGAGTTCGAAAAATATTCGGGTGAATAGTGTTTGTAGGTGGCTATAAAAGGACCCCATTTCTCAAATCCTAGCCCCATTCTTTAACGCAGCCGCCACCCTATGTGCGAATGGTTAGAAACATGCCACCTTCTTCCTCAATTATCTCTCAATCCACAAACAATTAGCAAAAACTTCTAACTACAAAGTTGTAGAGTACGTCGAGATCTTCAAATCCATACGACTCGATCGACGATTGGAGCAATGACGTGGCAGCTAGGGCTTCATGAACAACGAACGTTCTCTGGCCAAATTCTAGCAATCGTCAAGGAGATGAAGGACTGGTCAGTAGAAGGAGGCGAAGCTGAGGTTGGGGCTTCATACGATGATGGTTGGTCGAGGTCCGGTTGCTCGATGGAGGCGGTGGAGATCGATTTGCAAATGATGGATGGGTTTTTTCAGGCTTACGGGAAACAGGGAAGGAGAAGAGGAAAGAAACGGCCATGATGGGGAGATCCAGATTCGAACGGCTTAGATAAAAGCAGGGTATTATATAAAAAATAAAGAAATTATAATTAAAGTTAATTATATTATTAATTGTCGAATGCAAATTAATTCATATCTCTCTCGTACGAGGTCCGTTTCAAACGAAACGAATTGCGTTGGATTTGTATTAGCGAATACTACATTCTAAAGCTAGTTTGGATCGATTTGGAGCTGTTGAAAATTTTGGTTAAAATTAAATGCTCGTTTAATTTTAATTGAAATAAATGTTGCAACGACGAATGCAACCAAAGTGAGTAAAACTCACTCTCTCTGGCCCAATTATATTTTATATAAGTGGGAATATTTTTATTATGCTGTTTTGATGACTATTTAGATGTATATTATATATTTATATATATATATATATATATATATATATATATATATATATATATATATGTTGGTTGGTTGGATTTATTCCCGCACATTTTAGCAGATGAGACCCTATACGTTCCCGTGTATGAGCGGATGACCCTTTGTACGCGCGTCGCAAGATTCCTCACCATTGTTAATTATTTACGCATATTTGTTTATATGTCGTAACATGTGATTTGTGATGCAGGGAAACATATTGGAGGGATCCAACTGGATTCCTCATCATTGTTGATTATTTTTCATATATATGTGATATATGATATGTTTGGATGCCATGTTTGTGAATTGGATGATTATCCCCTTGTTTAGTGCTTAAGCAGCATTGGGCCATGTTTTCAGTATTTTTGAAATGCTTTTGTAACGACCCACTATTTTGGACCATTCAAATCGACAATAATCCACACATGTCAGACTTGAATAATGCAAAATAACAGATTGTAATAAAATTTGGAGCAAATAAAATCATTCACAGAATCACAGACACAAAAATATCAGAATAACTCGCAGCGGAATTTAAAAATACCATAGTGGTTCATGAAGCCACTAAATACATAGTCTAAAATCAAATACAAAATACATAGTCTGAAACCCAATATAGTTCTGAAACAAGTACAGTAGAAATCCCAAATACACAAGTCTCTAAAACAAAAGCTGAAATAAGACAACTAAAACTGAAATAGGAAGATAACTAGATAGACAGAATCTCCAGTGATTCCGAGCTCCAGAAAGGTGAATCCAAAGCTGTGAATACTCAGGCTGACCCGAGCGTAAAATAAAACATAACACTCGAGTCAGGATATACATACTTATACAATGTAAACCAACTCAAATGAACTGTAGTAAAGGTACAAGTAACTTAGAAGATGCTTGGGACCGCCCATCCTCTAAGGATCCGTTAAACTATCTACTATGTAGTAATATTCGCTATTATAATAGTGTCTACATAAGTAAAGTATAATCATATCGGAAAATAGCGTTAAGGGGATGGAGAACCTTAACGCGGTCGGATCTTAAAATCATAATCGTACTAAAGCTCGATATGGTAGGTGACACGGCACAACTAGGCAATGCCAGGGTAGATATACCAATTACGCACACGGACTGATGGATACGCATAGCAGCCACTACCGTTCCACCTCGAACAACATTCCCAAATCGGAGGATGGCCATCTAGTCAAATCAGTAAGAGTATAATATCGAAGGAATGTGTCCGAGAAGAGGTGCTACCTCACTGGTCCGAGATCGCTCCTGTTTTAGCCACCTTATGCCAACTCACGGGAGTTGGGTCCACGTAATACCTTAAGGACGTCGCCACCATCCTACTTCATTCTGGAATCTCCACCGCGTACACGGTTGTCAAAGTGGTTTTCGGTATCGACAGAGAGTATGTCCATATCCGATCCCGGTCTCTTTGCCAACCAATCGTTATTATAACCCGTGGTTATAGATTTAAAACAATTTATCAAAATATACTTCGAATTAAACCATTTAAACACAAAGTCATTATTCCTTTAAATCAATATTATATTTCCAAAATCTAACCCTTCGGAGTTCACTTATTCACTTAAACAAAAGCATTAAAAATTTCAGCTTCCACGGTATTTAAAAGTGTGGCGGTAAGTTATATTCGAAAACAATTTTTATTCAACAAAACAATATTTAAAATTGTTATATCAGTTCAGTTTTAAACAAAATCATATTTCAGTCTACTGCAGTCCTTAACAAGTGCTACAGTAGCTTTCATTAGTTCAAGTTCAATTTTAGTTTCTGCTACAACAGCACTTACCAAGTACTATCATAGCTTTAGTTCATTTTAGTCTTTTGGTTCATTTATAAAAACCACAACACTTAACAAGTGCTACAGATTCTACCTAGTTAAAACTTATAAAATCATACATTAAAAATGTTCATTTCAATCCTTTAACAAATTTTATTTCAAAGAAATTTTACAAGTTAAAACCAAACTTACCAATTTGCTTATTACATTCATTTCAACACTTAAACTTAAACTTCATTTTTCCACAAATTTAAAACTAAATTTCAATTTCAATTAAATTAACTTAAGTTTCCATCTTTTTTTTTCTTTCCTTTTTCCAAAATTTCAAAATTTAAGTTTCGTTTAAAAATCAATATTCCTCCATTTATTTATATTTATCACATAGAAAAAACATTTCTATTTTAAATAAATCGCTTAAAAATTCGGTTTAAATCAATTTAATATTATTACAATTTTTAAATTATTTAAAATATTCAGAAAATACAGAAAAAATAACAACCATGGGTCTGTATAATATTTTCTAGCCTAATTCAAGTGATACGGATACTATATCATTTCAATCCGTAATTTACAAAGAAAAATCCGGGTTTTATCATTTCAAACCCGCAATCCCAAGTAAATAAACTTTAATTGAAAATCGTTCAGGCCTATCATTTCAGCCCATAACGACCTTCCCTTATTCTAAAGTCCGTTCGGGTATGTATCATTTCAACCCATAGTGATTCTATTCTACAGGGAACTTGCAGTGTGATTTAACAGAATAGAATAACAGTAAAATAAGAACAGAATATAACAGATGATACGATATGCAGTTTTAACAATTAACATCAACTATAAATAAATCACCGGTAATTATAACATCATTTATTTATTTATTTATTTCTACACATTCAGTTGCGGTCGTTTCACAATTATATAAGTATGGATATTCGTGTGAGATTTACTCACCACTACGGAGCTGGAGATTCAGAAAGAAAGAAGTACGATGTCAATCGAAAGCACGCGGATAGCACGATCAGTCGTTAGCGGATGCGCCAACTGGATTCAAACCAAAAGCACAGTAAATAACCAACTCTAAGATTTCACGAATAACGAATTTTCAACGAAGCGAACAACGAAAAAGTAACAGGTTAAAAATCAAAACAATAGCACGCCTACTTTAAAAAAAAAAATCAATTATAACTCAAAAAAAAAAATTCCAAAGTGACAAAACAACTTTTTTTTTTTCAAAACAAAGCAGAGGCAATAAAACAAAATGGTCTGCCAAATCCAACAATTTGAAAAAACGTAAAAATGTCAAACATCTTTGTTCATCACATTTTTCCCAACTGATGCTCGGAAATACAAATAGACAAAGCAGTTTTTTTTTTTCATTTTTTTTTCCATTTCCCTGATTCAAATACAAGGCAAGAGGGAATACAGATTTATAACTTCAAAATAAGAGCTCTGGGGAAACTATACTACCAAATGTACGGTGATAAACAAACTTCTCAAACAAGACTCGGCCTGGCATATTTAATTCCAAAAATAAAAGTGGCCGAGGTAAATTTTTTTTTTTTTTTTGTTCCTCAAATATTTTTTCAGAACCAAAGACTTGGTGGAAAAATATAAACAGAGACTTGGTGAAAAAAATATAAACAGAGACTTGGTGAAGGCAGGGATTGGAGGCGACTGGTCTCGCATGGGGTTCAGGGGGTTCTCGGTGGGGTTGTGGCTTGGTAGGGTTCGGTCTGCCCTGGGAACGTGGGTGGTGGCTGGCACGGTCGTGGTGGTGGCAGGGCTTAGGGGTTGGACGTGGGGATCTCGGCTAGTGGCGAATGGGTTGGGTCAGGCGAAGGGGTTGGGTTTGGTCTGGGTTCGGTCTGGGTAGGGTCGTGGTGATCTCGGCTGGTGAATGGTGACTGGATCTGGGTTGGTGACGTGGTGGTGGTTCTGGCCTCGTGGTGGATGGGTGGAGTTCGGGTAGGCTGGTGGATCTCGTATGGGTTTGGTGGTGGTAGGCTGATAGGTTCGTGGAGGAGGGTCTGACGAACAGGCGGAGGGGTGAAGCGGTGTTCTAGGTTGCGAAGGCGTGGGATGGTTCGCCTGGGTGGGTTCGATGATGTTGGGCATGGCGAATAGGCGTGGAGGTAGGCTGAATGGTACGGGTTGGTCTCATATGGGTAGGAGGCGGTGATAGCATGGAGCATGGAGCAGGCAATTTATAAAGTAACCAAAACATGGAACAGGCAAACAATGAAACAGGGAACAGGCGGTGATAGCATGTCTTACCTTCCAGGGATGCTCACGAGAAATATGATGGAGGCGAAAGTGAATTTTTGCAGTATGGAAATATTTTTGAACGTGGAAAGATAGACAGCCTTTTACTTGATTTAAGGAGAGGAGGCAATGAATAAAAGTTTGAAACGACAGAGGATAATAAATGTAATCAAAGTGGAACGAAAAATAAGGCAGGCAAAGGAAGACGAAATCTTCACGCACGGTTTTAGGCTAGATTAGAGCAAGATTTTTGAACGGCAAACTTGTAATGTTAGCCCAAAGTAACGTATAATTTAATTTACTTCTCCTTTTGAATAAATTTAAGAATGCTAACGGTTTCTTTTAAATAAATAGCGTATCATTTTTAAACCAAAATTTAAATTAGCTACTATCATCGTAAAATTTTTTTTTATTCTAATGTAAAGTTAAGAACGGACAAAACGTGACGAAATGTAACGTTTTAAATTTTCGTTTTATACGAATTTCTACAATTTATTTTTATTTATATTTCAAAATGTTTTGTTTTTTTATTAAAAATTTCGTTTAAAATTTTGGACTGTTACACTCTCCCCCACTCAAAGCTTTTCGTCCTCGAAAAGGGACGAAGAAGGAAAAACAAAGAAGATAAGACAGAATAGCAAAAGTACCTGAAATAAACAATTCCGGATTCGAAGCGCGAACGCTCTCCTCCGTCTCCCAGGTGCAATCCCGTTCATCAGTGCTCCACTGCACTTTGACCAGGTTGACAGATTTTCTTCTTAGCTGCTTCGTACCTCGATCGACGATACGAAGTGGCTTCCTCTCAACAGTCAGATTTGGCTCAATATCCAAACTATCAAGGGCAGAAGGCTGAATAATAAGAGATGGATCATGCAGATAGCGACGAAGATGAGATACATGAAAGACGTTGTGAATTCCAGAAAATTTCTCGGGTAAATCCAGACGATAAGCAAGAGAACCAATTCTTTCCAAAATGCGGAAAGGACCAACGAATCTAGGAGATAGCTTTCCTCTACGACCAAAACGAATAACATTCCTTAAGGGAGAGACCTTAAGGAAAACCAAATCACCAACAACAAACTCTAAACTCCGTCTTCGACGATCGGCGTACTTCTTCTGTCTATCCTGAGCAATCCTCATCTTCCTCTTAATCTCTTCGACTCTCTCTGAAGCTTCCAAAACCATCTCAGGACCAAGAACCAAACGATTACCAGATTCAATCCAACAAGAAGGAGATCTACAAGGTCGTCCGTAAAGAGCAGAAAATGGAGATGTCTCAATACTGGCCTGATAACTATTGTTATAAGTGAATTCGACAAGATGGAGATGATCTTCCCAAGATCCTCCATAATCAAGCACACAAGCACGAAGAAGATCTTCTAAAATCTGATTCACCCTTTCCGTTTGACCGTCGGTCTGTGGATGGTAAGCAGTGCTCAGATTAAGATGAGTACCCAAAGAATCCTGAAAGGCTTTCCAAAATCTACTAGTAAAGATAGGATCACGATCACAAACGATACTGAGAGGAACACCATGGAGACGAACAATCTCGCTCATGTAAATCTCAGATAAACTAGAAGCTGAACGGGTAGACTTGACTGGAATGAAATGAGCTGATTTGGTCAATCTATCCACAATAACCCAGATACTCTCGTTACCCTTTCTACTCCTCGGTAAACCATCAATGAAATCCATAGAAACTTGTTCCCACTTCCAATTGGGAATCTCAAGAGGCTGCAATAAACCAGGGGTCTTCTGATGATCTGCCTTGACTTGCTGACAAGTCGCACACCTATTGACGAAAATGGAAATATCTCGCTTCATACCTTTCCACCAATATAACTTCTTCATATCCTGATACATCTTGGTTACGCCTGGATGAATAGAAAGTATGGACTGATGATTCTCCCGAAGTAACTCCTGTCTCAATCCATCAACATTCGGGACACAAATCCTATTATTAATCCTCAATACACCCTTATCGTCAATCTGAGCTCCATTACCATCAAGACTACTACCTCCAACTCTACTTCGAACATTCTCCTTAATCAACTTAAGCATCTGATCTTCATCCTGCCTAGCCATAATACGATCCACAAGAGGCGAAGAAACAACAATCTGACACAACAAAGCTTTCTTCCTACTCAAAGCATCCGCCACTACATTAGCCTTTCCCGGTGTATAGTTGATGTCGAGGTCATAAGAAGCAAGGAACTCCAACCACCTAACTTGTCTCTGATTCAAATCTTTCTGAGAGAAAATATACCTCAAAGACTGATGATCAGTGAAAAGCTCGAACTTGGTACCCAACAGATGATGTCTCCAAAGCTTCAAAGCGAAAACAACTGCAAGCAACTCTAGATCATGGGCAGCATAATTTACTTCATGGGTCTTCAACTGTCTACTAGCATAAGCAATCACTCTACCATCCTGCATCAGAACAGCTCCCAAACCTTCTCTACAAGCATCGGTGTATACCGTTAATCCCTCATCTCCATTTGGAACGGTAAGAACAGGTGCGGAAGTAAGCTTGTCTTTTAACTCATTGAATGCGGCTTCACACTTACTACTCCAAATAAACTTAGCATTCTTCCGAGTTAAAGCAGTGAGAGGTGCAGCAATCCGAGCGAAATTCTCAATGAATCTCCGGTAATAACCGGCGAGGCCCAGAAAACTACGGATATCAGTAGGAGTCTTAGGAGTTTCCCAATCCTGTACAGAATAGGGAAAAGAAGGGTAATCGAAAAGATAGAGTAAATTGAAATGAAACAATGAAAGAGAAAGAAAGGAGAACTTACATTGATCGCAGCGATCTTGACTGGATCAACTGAAACTCCATTACTAGAAACAATATGTCCAAGAAATCGGACTTCATCCTTCCAGAAATGGCATTTGGAAAATTTAGCTTTTAACTGATGCTTTCGAAGAGTCTCAAGAACAGATCTCAAATGTGACTCATGTTCTTCTTCAGACTTAGAGAATATGAGGATATCATCCACAAAGACTAGAACAAATTTATTTAGCACATCACGGAATACACGATTCATCAAGTCAACAAAGAAAGCGGGAGCATTAGTCAAACCAAAAGGCATGACTAACCATTCGAAGAATCCATTCTCAGTACAGAAAGCAGTCTTAGGAATACTTTCCTCGGCAACTCTGAGTTGGTGAAAACCTGTGGCAAGATCAAGCTGAGAGAAAACAGTAGCACCATAAAGCTGATCAAACATGTCATTGATGCGAGGCATTGGATATCTATTTTTCATAGTGAGTTTGTTCAACTCCCTATAATCAACACACATCCGAAGAGAACCATCGGACTTGGTGACGAAAACCACCGCGGCTCCCCATTCAGAAAAACTAGGTCTGATCAGACCTTTGGAAGATAGGTCTTCAATTTGTTTCCTTAACTCAACCTTCTCGCGGGGTGCCATTCTTCTAGGAGGAAGAACTATAGGTCGTGCTCCAGGAATGAGGTCAATGCGGAAATCAATTTCCCACTTGGGAGGTAAAGCAGTAACTTCTCCAAATACATCCGGGTAGTGATTAACTACACGGGTCGACTGAAGATCATCAATAGAAGCATCTAAAGAAAAGATAAAGCTACCAGCATAATCATGAGGCATACGACCCTGAATAAGCAAAGAATTTCCTCGATCATCCTTAAGAGAAACAATTCGGGATTTACACGAGATACGGGCATCGTGTCTATCAAGCCAATCACTTCCAAGCAACAAATCAAAAGCATCGAAACCAAGGATATAGAAATCGCCACTAAAACTATGATCGGAATGGAGGAGTTTCACATGCTTACAAATCTTATTAAGATTTGCGGGACCACCAATAGGATTAGAAACACACAAAGGAACAGAAGCATACTCAGGGGAAAGGAGATGTTCAAACTTATTACACAGGTCATCAGAAATAAAACTATGCGAAGCACCAGTATCAAATAAAACACGAACTGGATGATGAAATAAAGTAAAGGTGCCTTGAAGAGTACCTTGACTATCGCTAGGAGCAGGAGTAGGTGCAGGAGCAGGTGATGAAGCAGATGTGACAGCAAATACGCCAGATGGCTTTCCCTTCTGATATAAAGGACAGTCCTTCCTAAAGTGACCCGGCTGAAGACAAACATGACAAAGATCGTTCCTGGTAACCTGGGGTGGAGGAACAGCAGCACTGGACGGATTAGGGCAACTATTGGCATAGTGTCCCTTTTGGTCACATTTGAAGCAAGTAATGGAGGAAAGATCAATAGGGTGCCTCTGAGAAGGAGCAGATGCTGAAGATCCCAAGCCCGCATGTTTGATCCAATTCTTCTTCTGCTGGTGGAAGTTGGGCTTTCTCTTCTTGGAATTTGCAGAGGAAGATTGTGAGACATGAGTACCAGAAGTAGCAGGACCCTTGGAAGTAGGGTTCTCATAGCGGATAGCCATATCCATGAGCTCAGTAAATGTGCCATGAACATGTGAAATAAGGCGATCGTAGAACTCTGGGCGAGCTCCAGAAATGAACTTCTCGTTCTTCTTTAGCTGAGTGTCGATAAGACCAGGACCGAATTTGGAAAGTTCATTGAACTTCCGTTCATACTCTGAGAAGGACATGGTACCCTGCTTGAGGTCCATGAATTCACGGTAAAGCTGAGATTTCCCGGCTTCGGGCATCCATTTTGCCACAAAAGCCTCCCTGAAAGAAGATACAAATTGAACTTAAGATAGATTCGAAAAGAAAGGAAATGGGGAAAAATTCAAGTTAACACAAAGGATACCTGAACTGCTCCCACGAAAGATCACCTTCGTTAGTGTGAGTCGTAACAGACTCCCACCAATCTAGGGCTGACTCTTGCAGCTGCCATGCTGCTAACTGACGCTTCTGGGCATCAGTGATCTCTAAACCAGTAAAGATTCTTTCCAAACTTCTTAACCATTGCTGGGCTTCGATGATACTTTCTGAACCGGTGAACTTAGTGCCACCGAGCTGAGAGAATTCTTTGCAAAGGACTGTAAACTTAACGGGTGCAACAGGTGGAGGAACTGGGGCAATACCACGACCCCTACCTCTAGCATTTCCACGATTCATCCTGGAAATATCAAGAATTAATTTAGGACAAGGTACAAAGAAGACTAAGATAAGTTAAGATAAAACAAGATAAGATCACTTGGATGAATATCCTACTAACAAAATTCCTAACAAGGTAGATACGGAAAGAAGGAAGTTTAGAAAATTTCTTCTTAAAACAAGAAAACTTTGTATCAAAATAATCTTTGAAAAATTATTTGAAAAATCATTTAAAATCATTTTATACTTTGAAAATACGTTCACTCACAAGGAAATGATTCTGAGTTTGATTTCACTCATTCTAGGGTATTTCTACCCTATCTCTAATGAGTTTTCGCTCCATAGGCTAAGGTTTGCCTAAAACCTCGCTCTGATACCAAATGTAACGACCCACTATTTTGGACCATTCAAATCGACAATAATCCACACATGTCAGACTTGAATAATGCAAAATAACAGATTGTAATAAAATTTGGAGCAAATAAAATCATTCACAGAATCACAGACACAAAAATATCAGAATAACTCGCAGCGGAATTTAAAAATACCATAGTGGTTCATGAAGCCACTAAATACATAGTCTAAAATCAAATACAAAATACATAGTCTGAAACCCAATATAGTTCTGAAACAAGTACAGTAGAAATCCCAAATACACAAGTCTCTAAAACAAAAGCTGAAATAAGACAACTAAAACTGAAATAGGAAGATAACTAGATAGACAGAATCTCCAGTGATTCCGAGCTCCAGAAAGGTGAATCCAAAACTGTGAATACTCAGGCTGACCCGAGCGTAAAATAAAACATAACACTCGAGTCAGGATATACATACTTATACAATGTAAACCAACTCAAATGAACTGTAGTAAAGGTACAAGTAACTTAGAAGATGCTTGGGACCGCCCATCCTCTAAGGATCCGTTAAACTATCTACTATGTAGTAATATTCGCTATTATAATAGTGTCTACATAAGTAAAGTATAATCATATCGGAAAATAGCGTTAAGGGGATGGAGAACCTTAACGCGGTCGGATCTTAAAATCATAATCGTACTAAAGCTCGATATGGTAGGTGACACGGCACAACTAGGCAATGCCAGGGTAGATATACCAATTACGCACACGGACTGATGGATACGCATAGCAGCCACTACCGTTCCACCTCGAACAACATTCCCAAATCGGAGGATGGCCATCTAGTCAAATCAGTAAGAGTATAATATCGAAGGAATGTGTCCGAGAAGAGGTGCTACCTCACTGGTCCGAGATCGCTCCTGTTTTAGCCACCTTATGCCAACTCACGGGAGTTGGGTCCACGTAATACCTTAAGGACGTCGCCACCATCCTACTTCATTCTGGAATCTCCACCGCGTACACGGTTGTCAAAGTGGTTTTCGGTATCGACAGAGAGTATGTCCATATCCGATCCCGGTCTCTTTGCCAACCAATCGTTATTATAACCCGTGGTTATAGATTTAAAACAATTTATCAAAATATACTTCGAATTAAACCATTTAAACACAAAGTCATTATTCCTTTAAATCAATATTATATTTCCAAAATCTAACCCTTCGGAGTTCACTTATTCACTTAAACAAAAGCATTAAAAATTTCAGCTTCCACGGTATTTAAAAGTGTGGCGGTAAGTTATATTCGAAAACAATTTTTATTCAACAAAACAATATTTAAAATTGTTATATCAGTTCAGTTTTAAACAAAATCATATTTCAGTCTACTGCAGTCCTTAACAAGTGCTACAGTAGCTTTCATTAGTTCAAGTTCAATTTTAGTTTCTGCTACAACAGCACTTACCAAGTACTATCATAGCTTTAGTTCATTTTAGTCTTTTGGTTCATTTATAAAAACCACAACACTTAACAAGTGCTACAGATTCTACCTAGTTAAAACTTATAAAATCATACATTAAAAATGTTCATTTCAATCCTTTAACAAATTTTATTTCAAAGAAATTTTACAAGTTAAAACCAAACTTACCAATTTGCTTATTACATTCATTTCAACACTTAAACTTAAACTTCATTTTTCCACAAATTTAAAACTAAATTTCAATTTCAATTAAATTAACTTAAGTTTCCATCTTTTTTTTTCTTTCCTTTTTCCAAAATTTCAAAATTTAAGTTTCGTTTAAAAATCAATATTCCTCCATTTATTTATATTTATCACATAGAAAAAACATTTCTATTTTAAATAAATCGCTTAAAAATTCGGTTTAAATCAATTTAATATTATTACAATTTTTAAATTATTTAAAATATTCAGAAAATACAGAAAAAAAAATAACCACGGGTCTGTATAATATTTTCTAGCCTAATTCAAGTGATACGGATACTATATCATTTCAATCCGTAATTTACAAAGAAAAATCCGGGTTTTATCATTTCAAACCCGCAATCCCAAGTAAATAAACTTTAATTGAAAATCGTTCAGGCCTATCATTTCAGCCCATAACGACCTTCCCTTATTCTAAAGTCCGTTCGGGTATGTATCATTTCAACCCATAGTGATTCTATTCTACAGGGAACTTGCAGTGTGATTTAACAGAATAGAATAACAGTAAAATAAGAACAGAATATAACAGATGATACGATATGCAGTTTTAACAATTAACATCAACTATAAATAAATCACCGGTAATTATAACATCATTTATTTATTTATTTATTTCTACACATTCAGTTGCGGTCGTTTCACAATTATATAAGTATGGATATTCGTGTGAGATTTACTCACCACTACGGAGCTGGAGATTCAGAAAGAAAGAAGTACGATGTCAATCGAAAGCACGCGGATAGCACGATCAGTCGTTAGCGGATGCGCCAACTGGATTCAAACCAAAAGCACAGTAAATAACCAACTCTAAGATTTCACGAATAACGAATTTTCAACGAAGCGAACAACGAAAAAGTAACAGGTTAAAAATCAAAACAATAGCACGCCTACTTTAAAAAAAAAATCAATTATAACTCAAAAAAAAAATTCCAAAGTGACAAAACAACTTTTTTTTTCAAAACAAAGCAGAGGCAATAAAACAAAATGGTCTGCCAAATCCAACAATTTGAAAAAACGTAAAAATGTCAAACATCTTTGTTCATCACATTTTTCCCAACTGATGCTCGGAAATACAAATAGACAAAGCAGTTTTTTTTTTTCATTTTTTTTTCCATTTCCCTGATTCAAATACAAGGCAAGAGGGAATACAGATTTATAACTTCAAAATAAGAGCTCTGGGGAAACTATACTACCAAATGTACGGTGATAAACAAACTTCTCAAACAAGACTCGGCCTGGCATATTTAATTCCAAAAATAAAAGTGGCCGAGGTAAATTTTTTTTTTTTTTTTTTTGTTCCTCAAATATTTTTTCAGAACCAAAGACTTGGTGGAAAAATATAAACAGAGACTTGGTGAAAAAAAAATAAACAGAGACTTGGTGAAGGCAGGGATTGGAGGCGACTGGTCTCGCATGGGGTTCAGGGGGTTCTCGGTGGGGTTGTGGCTGGGTAGGGTTCGGTCTGCCCTGGGAACGTGGGTGGTGGCTGGCACGGTCGTGGTGGTGGCAGGGCTTAGGGGTTGGACGTGGGGATCTCGGCTAGTGGCGAATGGGTTGGGTCAGGCGAAGGGGTTGGGTTTGGTCTGGGTTCGGTCTGGGTAGGGTCGTGGTGATCTCGGCTGGTGAATGGTGACTGGATCTGGGTTGGTGACGTGGTGGTGGTTCTGGCCTCGTGGTGGATGGGTGGAGTTCGGGTAGGCTGGTGGATCTCGTATGGGTTTGGTGGTGGTAGGCTGATAGGTTCGTGGAGGAGGGTCTGACGAACAGGCGGAGGGGTGAAGCGGTGTTCTAGGTTGCGAAGGCGTGGGATGGTTCGCCTGGGTGGGTTCGATGATGTTGGGCATGGCGAATAGGCGTGGAGGTAGGCTGAATGGTACGGGTTGGTCTCATATGGGTAGGAGGCGGTGATAGCATGGAGCATGGAGCAGGCAATTTATAAAGTAACCAAAACATGGAACAGGCAAACAATGAAACAGGGAACAGGCGGTGATAGCATGTCTTACCTTCCAGGGATGCTCACGAGAAATATGATGGAGGCGAAAGTGAATTTTTGCAGTATGGAAATATTTTTGAACGTGGAAAGATAGACAGCCTTTTACTTGATTTAAGGAGAGGAGGCAATGAATAAAAGTTTGAAACGGCAGAGGATAATAAATGTAATCAAAGTGGAACGAAAAATAAGGCAGGCAAAGGAAGACGAAATCTTCACGCACGGTTTTAGGCTAGATTAGAGCAAGATTTTTGAACGGCAAACTTGTAATGTTAGCCCAAAGTAACGTATAATTTAATTTACTTCTCCTTTTGAATAAATTTAAGAATGCTAACGGTTTCTTTTAAATAAATAGCGTATCATTTTTAAACCAAAATTTAAATTAGCTACTATCATCGTAAAATTTTTTTTTATTCTAATGTAAAGTTAAGAACGGACAAAACGTGACGAAATGTAACGTTTTAAATTTTCGTTTTATACGAATTTCTACAATTTATTTTTATTTATATTTCAAAATGTTTTGTTTTTTTATTAAAAATTTCGTTTAAAATTTTGGACTGTTACAGCTTTAAAAATGATTTCAAAGTGATTTTTGTTTAAAAGTGATTTCAAAGTGATTTTTGGTTTAAAAGTGATTTCAAGTGATTTCGAAGTATTTTTATTTATAATTATTTTTGAATTATGAAAAGGAGTTTATTTTAAATTAAAATGAAAGTATGGGTTTTGTTATTTTAAATATACAGTTTTATGAATGTTTTCAAATAGAGTTTTTGAATAGTTTTTATATATAAGATCATAAGTAAAGTTTTGTGAATAAGAAATGGATTTCTAAATGGAATTTTATAATTATTAGAAATGGATTTGAAATCAATATTTGTGTAAACCGTTTTATATAATGGGTTTTAAAGGGTTGTGTATAGAAATGGTTTTATAAGTTGGTTATAAATTGGATTTGCTACTGATATTTTAAGGATGGTTTTATAAATGGATTTAACATTAATAATTTTGTAAATGGTTTTATAAACGGATTTTGGTAAATAATGAGATTTTAAAAGAATACGTTTATAAATGAAATTTTGTAAACAAAAGGATTTTATATAAAAGAAGTTTTATAAATATTTAAATAAATGGATTTGTAACCGAATAAGTTGTAAAATAATGGGTTTTGCAAATTGGTATTTAGAAATGGTTTTATACATGGACTTTGGATAATTGAAAGTTATAAACATTTTTTGTAAATGTAAATGATTTATTTTCATAAGTAAGTATGGTTTTTATAAAGTAAGTATATTCATGTTTTGAAAATAAATAATATTTAAGGCAATAGTTTTGAAATGATATTTTCAAAATGAAGTTTAAATTGTTTTGAATAATATGCAGCTTCCTAAAAGGTTGTAGATATACTTATTTTTGATTTAAGTATATGATGTTATTTTCTAAGTGTTGAAAATAGAATGATTTGTGAATATGCTTATTCCACTAAGATAGGTATATGGAAATGTTTTCCAATTAACGAATATTTGAGAAGTTTTGAATATATATCTAGTATATGGAAATGTTTTCCAATTATTGAATAGTTGAATTAGTTTTGAGTATGTATCTTTTTAAAAATATTTTGGGGTACATATATTTGGGAAGTGATTTGATTTATAAAGAATTATAAAAAGGGCATAATAATTGCTTTAGTACTAGATTATGCCTATTGGCAAAGTTTCTGTTCCTTGACTTGATGTGGAGATTGATTAGTTGTGCACTTAGCACGTAGCCAACTATGTAAGCTTGATTATCGTTTATGTTGAGAATGTTGATTCGTGTAGTGCGGAGTGAGTTTATTACTCCAATCTACCAAGTTCCTTCTTGGCCGAATGATAACAAGTTGAAAGTTGGAACCGTGATAAGTCTACGAGACTTGGTTTCTGTATGAGTTAAGAGCCACTTTTCGATATTGGTATGGAGAGACCAAGATCAGATTTATCAGAAAACCACTCCGGACCAATGTATGCATTCGGAAGTGCATATTATTGATGATGATTTATGAAGACCGAGGATCTTCGTAGCGTGAGGACTGCTTGTTGACATTCTCTGGGTCGCTCCCATTATAGAGATATTTATAGCAATGGTCTCCTCGTTGTGGAAATCTTCGGATTGCAAGGACTACTCGCTACTAGTGGTAGTAGGAGAGTGCCTTCGGTTTTGTTCAGTCCCAGAATGAACTTGTATGGATGTTTGTCTGACATTGTATTCTAAATCACATTTGAGTGGTTACTATAAATGTATATCAGTCGGTGGCGGAGAAGGCAACTTCTCTTAGCTTAACACCCTTTCCCGAGACATATAAGCTTAGAAAGTTATAATTTTCTAGAAATCAGTCATGTGACATGGAATGACAATGTGGCATTCAGAGATGTGATATGTGATATGATAAAGGTAATCATAACCTCACAAGCCTCACTCCTCGGTTTTAATGGGATAATATGTGATCAGGTGTATGCATATTATCGATTGAGGTTTATATAGGTGACTAGATGTTCTGGGCCTTATCAAAGAGATACAGCGATGTTTGAGTCCTTGGATGTTATTCGTAGAGGGTATCCTGTTTTAGCCATATATGTGAATGTATAGCGGCGTCTGAGTCTTGGATGTTAGCCATGGATACAGATTGATCTTTCCACTAGTTCCCTATCATGTTGGAAATCCAATTCTAATACGTGCCTGCTATTTTGTTTTGTAGAGCCTTAAATGATTAGGTCTGAAATGCTATATGGATAACCATTTCTAATATTTGATATTATTTGTGAAATATACACTATTATAATATAATAGAATTTGATATAAAGTGTTTTAGTTATCGTAAGGTAAAAACCCGTCTGTGTTTATGTGTGGGCCTGGTCTTACAAGATACTTTTGTTTTGAAAAAAATGTTTTGGTAACTTTATAAATTCAGTAGAGATGTGTTTTATCACACTGGTTTACCAGACCGATCCGGGCGTTCTTCCCTTTCAATACTCGGGTCAGACCGAGTATATTCTCAGTTTCAGATTTGGTGCATTGGAGCTTCAGCAAACGAGATGGAAGTCTTCAAATCGTATTCTTGTATATGTCTATATTTCGTTGCATTATTATTTACATTATTAGTATTTGTGAGGACAGGTTGTTATAACTGTCCAGCTGATGATTCTGTTTTATGTACTCTGATATGATTGATGTATGATATTACTATTTCTCTTTTTGTAAAGATCATTGATATTATATTATATGTTATTCCGCTGCGATGTGAGATTCAGTGTTGTTATTGTTCTGTTTGGTTTTCTTCTTCTCTCTTTCTTCTCTTCTCTTCTTCTCTCTTCTTTCTTTCTCATGATTATCTGCAATCAGTGCATTTTGGGTCGGACATGTGTGTTTTAGTGTCGGATTCAGAGGGCATTGGGTGCGGGTCGTCACAGTGTACATGACAACAATAATAGGTATAAAATTGAAAACCAAAGGCGCTTGTTGGAGAATGGGTTTTCCAACAAATGGCATGGTAAGGGACTACCTTCCGTACAATACACCTATAGACAAAATTTACCATAAGGTGCAGTTACCTTTGCAACCCGCATGACAAGACCGGCCTACCCCTGACTGGATAGTACCGAATATGATCACCCTTAGTTGTGTTCAACAACAAAAAATGGGCCCTGAAGCATACATAGAGATATCGACTCTAGATATGAGATGATCATACCCTAATGGAAGCGACCCATAAGCCTTTCGGCAAACCCTGTTTTAACCATTTCAGGGGTGTGAGGCTTGAGAGGCTACGCTCTTACCATTTTCTCATAGCAATCCATGTTGGAATTCTGACACTGCCCTCCAGGTAAAAATGCAATGCTAGCATTAATCCATACAAGTTCGTTCTGGGTCGCCACTACATCCATTTTAGAATCACCCTCAGGATTAGTAGTAAGTAGCCCTTGCACTTCAAAGCTCCGTCTTCAATTCCATACTCTTCAAGATGTCTTCAGTTCGAAACGCTTGAGTTGGATCGAAGTGGGTTTTGGATAATCTATACTTATCCGATCCCGGTCTCTCCGAACCAACAATCGATAATTTCTGATTGACTCATTCCTGGTTCTTTCAGAAGAATGCAACAAGTATTCGAGTCCTCACCCGGGAAATTGAATATACACAACATACTTTCTGAGTCAAAACTGGCTAAGATTTGATAGTTGATTATTTAACTATCAAATAAACAAACAACAACAGTTCAGAGATTTAATTACCCAAAGCAACTACTAATCCTCTAAATGAATCTTTCATTTATTTAAGTCTCTTTCAAAAATATTTAACAAAATATTTATATACTTATCCCACTAGCATAAGTATATTTACCGAACATTATTAAAGAATTCTTTTTTCAAAATCATATTAAAAAAATAAAAACAATTGTTATTTTAAATAAAGATAAGATAACCCCAAACAATATTACTTTGGTGTTAAGTATGGAACGAGTGTTCCATACCACCATAATTAAGAAGGTCAATTAAGGAAAATCCAATCTCAGATTCTTTTATAATTTACTTCTATAAATCCTTTTAATACATCTCTTTTATTTATGAAATCTACTTCACTTAAATTTCAAATCCATTTATAAAACCCTTTTAAATCTCCAAGTTTATTTATAAAATCCTTTTATAAACATCCAAAATCATTTATAGAACCCTTTTCTAAATATTCAAAATCAATTATAAACTCTTTTATACATCCAAAAACATTTGTAAAACTTCTTTTATAAATTATCCAAAATCATTTATAAAACTTCTTCCTAAATTTCAAGATTTCATTTCAATTTACAAAACTCCTTTTATAAACTTTCCTTATTAGAGAAAAAACTTCTTTAATAAACTTTAATCAATAAAGTTCCTTTGATAAATGATCACTTAATTTAAACACCTTTAAAATAAACAAGTTATTATTTAAACATCCTTCGTTTAATTATCTTTAAACCACATTAACAAAATAATGATTTTAAACAATCATTTAAAAAGTATTAACTTAACTTAAACATTTTAATAAAGTAATTGCTTAATTATTCTTTAAATATCATATTGAAAGTGATAAAACTTTAAACCATTATCAAAGGGAAAAAATGAAATATTTGATTTCATATGTTTTGGGAAGAGGCTCAGTGACCACAATGGTTCTTATTTTAATTGAATTTAACTCTCCAAGTTATAACATGGGTACTTACATAGCAATCAGATATGTAAAAGGGATCAACAAATCATAACCAATCAACATATAGGTAGATGTCCAAGTTACCATAATAATAGCAAACGGGGAATTTTTCTGCTAAACACATATCCAAGTTAATATAATAGAAGAATGATGTTTTGTTCTGCCTAAATAGATGTCAACATAATCTACTTGGTGAACTATGGTAGAATAGTGATCTATTCTACCAAACAAATGTCAAGTATAATTTAATTACCAGACGGTGATTTATTTTGCTAAACAAAAGTCAAAACAAATTTAATTAGCAGAACGGTGTTTATTTCTACTAAACTGATGTGATTGGGTTTCATATTCAATTGGGGTCACTTAAGGGTGATTGACAAAGAAATTCCTTGATTTAAAACACTTTTCGAAAAGGAAACTGCCTTTAAACAAAACCGTTATTTAGAAATAAACGACATTTAGAATTTGAAACCTTTATTCTATAATTGAATAACATTTAACTCCTATTTAATGATGATCAATCCTTTAATTATTAATTAGGCAATAATTGACTTTTAAAATAAATGATTAAATAATTATTATCCTTTAAACAAATAATTAAACAATAATTAATCATTTAATAAATAATTAAACCATAATTAATCTTTAATTAATAATTAAATAATAAATTAAACCTTTATTAAATAATAATTTAAAACTTAGTTAAGTGTTAATTAGATCTTAATTTAATTTAACCTATTAAGAAATTAATTAATAATTAAACCCTTTATAATTAATTAAAAATTAATCTTAAATAAATAATTAAATAATAATTAATCCTTAATTAATAATTATATAATAAGTAACTTTTATTAATTTACTAATTATAATTAACTTACTTGATTTACACTTAAATATTAATTACTTTTATTAACAATGATTAAGTACTAATTTCCTTAATTAATTTAATAATCATTAATTAAAATAAATAATTAAATAAGCAAATATTACCTTTTAAATTACTTATTATATATTAGAAAATACTTTCCTAAAAGATCTTAAGCGAAACACTTTAGATTTGCAAAACTAGTTCATTTTACGAACTGCACTTATAGTCATTAGACCCGTAATTTTAAAACTTTTTTTTACATTTCAAATCACTTTCAAAACACTTAGTTTTCTGCATTAACTACTCTATAACTTAATAAAATAATTTTGGAACAAAAGTAAGATCTTTAAAAACTAAATCAAAGTTTAACGTTGAAAACCCATTCAAAAACACAATCTTAAGTGAAAACTAGTTTTAACCAAGGAACTCGACATTGCTTTAACAAATCAACATACTAACTTCCTTAACCTACAACATTGCCATAATAACAACCATAAACAAGATCACATTTCCTCTAACCATTCACAACATTTGGTTTTTGATCTTCAAGTCTAGCTCACGATCACATACAAGCATATGTATGCCCATACAAATCAATATCAATTCAATCCAATAAGTATCATATTTAGCAACCAAGTAACCTCAAAAATAAAGTTAAAAACTTATGTAAAAGTGTGAGCTTTACTTGCCTAAATCTTGAGCAAAACTCCTTTAACTTGAAGCGAGACTTTATAACTTGAAGTTATGCAAAAAAAACTTGAATTTTAGACCATGAAAGTAAGTTTGGGTTCATGGCTCGGCCATGATGTAAAAAGGGAAGGTAAGTCCTTGTTTTGGAGAGGTGGAGATGTAGAAGTGAAGGAAAGGCTTGAAACAAGCATTTATGAATTTAAAAGAAGAAAAACTAAGATTTTTAAAATTTAGAAATCTATGGAGACTATGGAAAATTTATTAAAAGCTTGGAAGAAGTTTTACCAAGTAGAAATGGAATCATAAAATGGTAAATAAAATTAGGAATTTGATTATATACTAAGGGAATTTATTAAATTACCATAATAGCTTAAGTACCTACACTCCACTAACTTAGTGCTACCTCACCATGCTTGTCTCCTCCATGCTTCCACACGTGTAACAACCTACCTTTCCAAACCCCAGAAGTCGACACTAATACATCCACGGTATTCACGTGCTGAACAACTAAGTGTCGGAAAGACAGATTATTAGGGGAAAGAAAGGAGATAAAAGAAAAGAAGAAAAACAATCATAGAATCTCACAACGCAACGGAATAATATATTAATCAACATAATACTTTACAAAGTCATCTCAAAAATGATACATCAGAGTATACTAATATAATTCTACCCTTGGATAGTAATAATAGCCTGTCCCTACCAAACTGATATAAGATATATATAATACAACATAAACAAAATAATAACTAGCTATTGATGAAGCCTCCTGCTCTAAGCTCCTCCAAAATCCATCCGTGGAAACCTGAACTACTTGGTTGCTCATAAAAATTTGAGCACCGAAGAGTTTTAGGAAAAGAAAAGAAAATTATGGGTTAGATATGGGTTCAGTGTGAGTAAACTCAAACAACTAAATTATTATATTTAAAACCCTTTTAAAATCAAAGGTATCTCGTAAGACCACGTCGCACATAAGCACAGACGGGTTTTTGCCTTACGATAACCAAACCATTTCATATGATATTCTCTGATATTATAATAATGTCTAAGATAAAAATACTTATTAATCATAGTCGAAATTGTTACATTAATTAAATTCCAGCATAATAGGTATACAAATAAGACCGTAAAGGCTCTTATTGGAGAATGGATTCCATACAATGACAGGGCTACTGCGGCACCGCCCATCATGGTACATCTCTAGATAAAGTAACACCGAGGACCTCACCAGGATCCTCTGCCAACACAGAACCGGCCTACCATTTAACTAGTTGTACCAAATAGATCACCCCTTAGTTAATGGGCCCTGAAGCATACAAATGAGAGATAATATTGACTCTAGAGAGGGATGATCGTAACCTAATTGGGAGCGACCCACTTCCCGCTTGGAATGCTAACACTGCCTTCCAGGCAGCAATGCAATGCCAGCATTCATCCATACAAGTTGTTCAGGACATGAACAAACTGAAGGCACTACTTCTACTACATTCATTTTAGGGTAATCCTCATGATTAATAGCAAGCATCCCTTGCACTTCAATGGCTCCATCTTCGGTTCTATACTCTTCAAGATATCTTTAGTTCGAAACGCTTGAGTTGGATTGAAGTGTTTCGGATAACATATCTGATCCCAGTCTCTTCAAAAAAACTTTCGATAATTTTCGGTAAACTCAACCTTGGTTCTTTAGGAAATAAAAAGGCAAAGATAAGAGTGGAGATCACCTCCTAACCATTAGTGGATGGATTTTCTTATCATTTATCCTAGAAGAACGAAATGAATTTATACATACAGTATAGCACCACCGACGGTAACTGTATCATATATTTTTCGTGTTTCTCCAAGATATTTCCGAAGTTACATTTTAGTCCAGATTTTGATAGTCGGTTATTTAACTATCAAACAAACAAACATTCAGACATGGAATCAATTCCATATGGGATCCATTAAGCCTTTATTAATTAATTTTTAATTAATTAAAATCACTTTATAAACATTCGATCAAAAGATCTTTACAAAACACTATTACCAAACCCCTTACATTCCTTTTATACTAGGAAAAAAACATTTATATACTTATCTCAACAGTATAAGTATATTTACCAAACTATACAAAAGTTTCCTTCTTTTCAAATTTCTTTTTGAAAACATTACTTACCGTAAATAGATCTTCTTATCCTTTATAAAAGCTCACTTCATAGTTAAATATCTTTATAAATTTCCAGAATCAATTTATAAAATACTTTTATAAGTCTACAAGTCAATTTACAAAACCTCTTTACAAACCTCTAAATTCATTTATAAAACATTTCCCTATCTAAAACCCCTTTGATAAATCTTCTTTAAGAAAAAAAATCCTTTACAAAATATCTTATGCAACTCATCCTTTTAAGTCACTTTAAATAAACCTTTTTACTTAGTAAAACCCATTTTATAAACAAGTTATTATTTATAAATACCTTTATAAAATAATAATATAGCTTGGAAAAATCATTTATAACACTTAACCCCAAATTGATTAAAGAATTGAAGTTAATTCAAAACCACACTTTTTAAATTCAAAAAGAGCTTAGCAATCCTATCGATGCTTATTTAAGTTACCATTTAACGTCAATTTCACTTTCAAGTCACTTAACTATTTATTTACAAAAGTCAATATATATGTAAATGCAATTCATATCCAAAATAGGGAATAACATGTTAATACAACTCAACTAGCATATACATGCGCAAATAATATAATAGCAGAAGGGTGATTTATCCTGCTAATTAAATGTCTAACACAATTCAATCAATTTAAAGCAGAATGAGGATTTATTCAACTAACACATGTCCACACAAACAACCATTACATTATAGTAGAACAGGGATTTATTCTACTATCAGATGTCCAAACAATTCAATCAATCAACATTATAATTCATTCATAGTTGTTTGACTACTTAATAATATCTACACTTGAATCCCTTATGTTTAAAACCATCTTTGAAAAGAAGCTTCTTTAAAAACAGTTTGATTCTTGGGAAAATAAAGGATTTAAAATTTAAAATTCCTTTTAAAAATAACTAATTACAAGTTAAACCTTTTATTAAACCATAATTGGACTTAGTTAAATTTTAACTTAATCTAATTAATAATTAGAAATAATTAAACCTTAAATAAAAATTAAACAATAATTAATTGTTAAATAAGTAATTGAACCCTAAGTAATCCTATATTAATTATTAGATAATAATTTAAACATTCATTAATAATTAAATATTATATCTCAATTAATTAATTAATTAATCTTTAATTAAAAACTAAAATAATAAATAAAACCTTTATTTAAAATAATTAAATCTTACTTAAGTTTTTAATTAAATCCTAACTTCAATATAACTTGATTAGTAACTAATTGTTAATTAAACCCTTTATTTGACTAGTAATAAATTAAAATAAATTATATACTTAACTCATAATTAATTTTAAAATTTTAATTAACTTAATAATTAACTAAAGTTAATCTTAACCTTAAAATAATTAATTAGTACTAATCTTTACTTAATTAAAATTAATAAATCTTGTTTAATCTTAATTAATTATTAACTACTAAACTTAATTAATTAATAACTAATTACTTAAAACATAATTAGTTTTCTAAAACATTTTTATTAAGTTTATAAAACATTTTTAACTATGAAAACCAATTTTTGTAAAAATCGGGTTTTTAAACGAACTACATCCATAGCGGCTATCGCTATGGATGCCATTACTAGAAAATTTATCCTTAGCTTTCCTTTTTAAAGTTAACACCAAAATGCTTACTAACTTTTCAAAACATAAGTAAGTGTTTGAAAACTAAAACCAAGTTTGAAATTTTTTTGAATATCATTTTGAATTTAAACTAAACCCATGGTTTTTCACATCAAGATTTTTTTTATTGCTAACCCGAACCAAGGTGCTAACTTTTCTTTAGTATACAACATATAACCTATCCATTCACAAACACACATACCACACCATATACATGAAGTAAATTCATAACTTCACGTACAATAACAACATCCAAACTTCAAACTCAAATCTAATATAATATATTATCCAAGCATCCAAATATATAACAACACCACAACATTTGTTTAAACCAGACATCTAACAAGATTACCAACACATATTGTACTACAAATTTTTAGCTTGAATAAAGTTTAAATCTTTAATTTAAACTAAGAAGTTTACTCACCAAAAATCTTTGAAAACTTGAAACGCTTTAGAACTTGTAAAGCTTGGAAAACCACTCAAAAATGGGTCATTTTCTCCTTGATTTTTGGCCATCTTACTTTTGAAATTTGGACAAGTGCTAAAAATAAAAGTTTTATAAAATTCTTTTCTCTACATTTTTGTAAAATGAATCACTTAATTTCAATTTGCTTTAAGGGAGATATGGTCAAAAGAAGGAGTGGTATTTTCGGCTTTGATAATATGGGTCCAAAAAAGAGTCAGAAATGAAATTTTAGCCCAAAATTATTCAAAATTTGTAAAAGTTGTTCAAATGAAATTTATAGCCACATGTATTATATATCGTTTGAAAAAATGAAAATCTTAATTTGCATTAGTATGCAGGAATTTATGGCTGAATGAAGTGGGATGAAAAACGGAGAAAGTGGAGATGAAAACAAGTGATTTTAAACTAAGTTTTTAAAAGTTTTATATTAAGAATTTGATTTTTTTTAAACTTAGGATTTTAAATTAGAAGCCATGGATGATGTTAAGGGCTTAGAAAATTTTCAATGTGAACAAAGCATGAGAAAAATTAAAAATAAATTAAGAAAATTAGTTTTTATATTATTTTAACATGTTAAATTACCAAACTACCCCTCGTACTTTGCCTCCTCTCTCCTTATGCCACCTCATCACCTCCTTCCACCTCACCCATTTCAGCCCACACTTAGCCACTCTCCCATCAAATCAAAGCCAACATGCATAAGCACTTTAATGTACTTATGTTTCCTAATGATGTGACATTCATTTTTTTTAAGTTAATATACTAAGGTACAAACACACACACACACACATACACATATATATGAATATACTAACTTATCTACAAGTGTGAATACTTATGATAAAGAGTTCATAATGTCTCCGATTATTTTTAGCCGACAAAAGGTCGAAATTCTGTAAAATGAATTCCGATCACAATTTCAATTTTTCTTCGAACTAATTATTTTCGCAAACACATTTTGATAACTATTTCACCATTATTATTTAATTTTTAAAAGAGTTTTGTAAAACCTATTATTTGAATATTTAAAATTAATTAAATATTCACAAATCAAAGTAGTGAAATTCCAGGTTGTTATATTCTTCCCCCCTTAAAAGAATTTCGTCCTCGAAATTACTGCTCAACCTAACCCAGAAAACACTTAACACTATACATCAATTCTTATGATGTACATAGATCATCCTTATACAAAAATATGATTCTATCACTACTCGAATACATAACTTCACTTTCGAACTAGTATCGCTCACCCGATTTTCTAGTGCGGATTCTGATTAGGCTTCTTGATTTGGAACCTCTATTTTCCTTACATAGCTATAACTATGATAGAAGACAGTGGTCCCAAAACAAAAATCCTCATCAAGTGCTCGCCGTCAAAAATTGAGTAATAGATCCTTATCTGGAATGGTGTGAATCACCTCAAAGCCATGTACTTGAATCTTAGATCAAAATTATATGGAAGGAGAAATGATCTACGTCCAACCTACACACTTATTAAATTAGTTCTCACTAATACCAACTCTATTTCCACTAAATTAGTTATAAAAAAATTTCATAAAACTAAACTTAGGTTCAACTTGGATACTACTCCACTACATCCTAAGAGTATATACCCTTATTTGATTTAACCATTCCATTGTGCACTTATTTCCCTAGGAAACCTGAAGATCCAAATACCCGAATTTATTCAAAAACTTTTTGAATTGAAACAATATATTTTAATCATAAAATATATATATATATATAGCCCGAGTAACTCCAAAATGATACTAAGGAACTGGGTACTGCCAAACAGTATCATACATTCCCTTAACAAGAAAGGTAATACTCAAGAGAAATGCTTACCATCCGAACACATCCTTTCCCCAAATTTTATGTTATTTTCGAGCCACTCGAACTAGTAAACTTATAAATATTTCTTTATTTCAATATCTCATTTTTGAAACAAGACATTTCATTTTTCCAACAAAACATTTATCACTAACTCACTTTGGGTTCGTTCGGATTTGAACTTGTTTCGATTATACAATGATAAAGAGAATAATTCACTAAGTGCATCACAAAACAAATCAAGACTCCTCTTGAACCAATCCAAAGAATACACCTCATTCTTAACATTTTCATTCCCAAAATTTCCTTAACCCAATTTTTTAAATAATACTATTAGTATCTTTCAAAACCTTGAAAATCATTTTTCAAAAGCACTTGGATTTTACTCCTCAAGTTTTTAACTTAAATTCTTTTTAATTAAAAGACACCTTCTTATAAATTCAGTTTATAAATCAACTTTTATAAAAATCGTTTTCCAAATATTTATTGCAAAATATTCAAACTTCTTAATAAACATCTTTTATTACATCAAATTTTATCTTCACATTAACATCGAACGCCTTGTAGTCAAATCATGAAACTTAATTCACAAGGTGATCGTTTCAATGTTTTTCCTATTTCTATTTACCCACCCCAAAACTTCAAAGGGAAGCTACCTACTAACAATAGGCGATGCTCAACTGGACAGGTATGATTAACAAAATCCTAATTGATAATAATAAAATATTATTATCTCCTAACAACCTACACTTCAAATAACTATACCATACCATACTAATTTTGAAAAACCATTCTTTATATATAAAATATATCCTAGGTAAAATTATTTCATTTACCCAATTTCAAAACAATACCGTGTCGAATGGCCTTGTTCAAGTGTTTAGAGATCCCTATCAATAACGTTAGCTACTCGTATTGACCAGGATCCATAAGCCACTCAATAGATCAATCAACATAATATAAAACATGTTTATATCACTAACAAATACGCGCTCTTATATATATGCACTCAAACTCAAAATAAGGCATTCCATTACCTTATCTCTTAATGAATTGCCCCACCAAAGCCAATGTTCTCGCTTAACCTTGCGCTCTGATAACATGCTGTAACAACCTGCCATTCCGAACTCCAGAAGTCGACACTAATACATCCACGACATTCACATGCTTAACAACTAAGTGCTGGAAAGACAAATTGTTAGGGGAAAGAAAGGATATAGAAGATATAGGAAAAGGAAAAAAACAATCACAGAATATCACAATGCAATGGAATATCATATATTAATCAACATAATATTTTACAAATTCATCAAAAATGATACATCAGAGTCATACTAATACAATTCTACCCTTGGACAGTTATAACAGCCTATCCCTACCAACTGATATAAGATACATATAATACAGTAGAAACAAAATAAAAACTAGCTATCGATGAACCCTCCTGCTCCAAGCTCCTCTAAACTCCATCCGTGGGAAACCTAAACTACTTGGCAGCCCATAAAAATTTGAGCACCCAAGATTTTTAGGAAAAGAATAAAACTCCGGGTCAGACATGGGTCTTGCGTGAGTAAACTCAAACAACTGAATTATTATGTTTGAAACCCTTTTAAAATCAAAGGTATCTCGTAAGACCATGCCGCACATAAATATGGATGGTTTTCACCTTACGATAACCAAACCATTTCATATGAAATTCCCTGATATTATAATAGTGTCTAAGATACAAATACTTATTAATTATAGCCAAAATTGTTAAATTAATTAAATTCCAGCATAATAGGTATACAACTAAGACCGTAAAGGCTCTTATTGGAGAATGGATTCCATACAATGACTGGGCTACTGGGGTACCGCCCATCACGGTGCATCTCCAGATAAAATAACAGCGAGGAACTCGTCGGGATCCTATGCCAACACAGAACCGTCCTACCACCTAACTAGTAGTACCGAATATGATCACCTCTTAATTAGTGGGCCCCGAAGCATACAAATAAGAGATAATATCAACTCTAGATAGGGATGATCATAACCTAATTGGGAGCAACCCACTTAGCCCTGATGCATCTCTCCTGTTTTTTGCCATTCCCAGTTGATGAGGCTTGAGGCTACGTTTTACTTTTTATATGGCACTTCCCACTTGGAATGCTAACACTGCCTTCCTGGCAGCAATGTAATGCCAACATTCATCCATACAAGTTGTTCAGGACATGAACAAACCGAAGGCACTACTTCTACTACATCCATTTTGAGATAATCCTTAGGATTAATAGCAAGCACCCCTTGCACTTCAATGGCACTGTCTTCGGTTCCATACTCTTCAAGATATCTTTAGTTCGAAACACTTAAGTTGGATCGAAGTGGTTTTTAGATAACATATCTGATCCCGGTCTCTTCGAAAACAACTTTCGATAATTTCCGGTAAACTCAACCCCGGTTCTTTTGGAATAAACAGACAAAGATAAGAGCGAACATCACCTTCTAACTGTTAGTGGATGGATTTCCTTATCATTTATCCTAGAAGAACAAAAGGAATTTATACAAACTGGTTAGCACCACTGACAGTAAATGTACCATATAATTTCCGTGTTTCTCCTAGATATTTCCAAAGTTACATTTTGGTCTATATTTTGATAGTCGGTTATTTAACTATCAAATATAAAAACATTCAAACATGGATTCAATTCCAAATGGGATCCACTAAGCCTTTATTAATTAATCCTTAATTAATTAAAATCACTTTATAAACATTCGATCAAAAGATCTATACAAAACACAATTCCCAAACCTCTTACATCCCTTTTATACTTAGAAAAAACAATTATATACTTATCTTAACGGTATAAGTATATTTACCAAACTTTACAAAAGTTTCCTTCTTTTCAAATTTCTTTTTGAAAACATTACTTACTATAGACTGATCCACTTATCCTTTATAAAAGTTCCTTTTTAAAAGCTCACTTCATATTGAAATATCTTTATAAATTTCCAAAATTAATTTATAGAACACTTTTATAAGTCTACAAGTCAATTTACAAAACCTCTTTACAAACCTCTAAAATCATTTATAAAACATTTCACTATTTAAAACTCCTTTGATAAATCTTCTTTAAGAAAAAAGTTCTTTACAAAATATCTTTTGCAACTCATTCTTTTAAGTCACTTTAAATATAAAAAATTACTTAGTAAAACCCATTATATAAATAATTTATTATTTATAAATACCTTTGTAAAATAATAATATAACTTGGAAAAATCATTTATAAAACTTAACCCCAAATTGTTTAAAGAATTGAAGTTAATTCAAATCCATACTTTTTAAATTCAAAAAGAGCTTAGCAATTCCATTGGTACTTATTTAAGTTACCATTTAACATCAATTTCTCTTTCAAGTCACTTAACCACTTATTTACATAAGTAAACATATATGTAAATGCAATTCATATCCAAAACAAGGAATAACATGTCAATACAACTCAACTTGCATATACATGTCCAAATAATACAATAGAAGGATGGTGATTTCTCCTGCTAAATAAATGTTCAACACAATTCGATCAATTTATAGCAGAATGAGGATTTATTCTACTAACACATATCCACACAAACAACCATTACATTATAGCAAAACGGCGATTTATTCTGCTATATGATGTCCAAAGAATTCAATCAATCAACATTATAATTCATTCACGGTTGTTTAACTAGTTAGTAGTATCTACACTTGAAACCCTTGTGTTTCAAAACCATCTTTGAAAAGAAGTTCCTTTAAAAACAGTATGATTCTTGGGAAAACAAAGGATTTAAAACTTAAAATTCCTTTTAAAATAATTAATTACAAGTCAAACCCTTTATTAAACCATAATTGGACTTAACTAAATTTTAACTTAATTTAATTAATAAATTAGAAATAAATAAACATTAAATAAATAATTAAAAAATAATTAATTATTAAATAAATAATTGAACCCTAATTAATCCTATATTAATTATTAAATAATAATTTAAACATTCATTAATAATTAAATATTAATAAATCTCAATTAATTAATTGATTAATTAATATTTAATTAAAAAGTTGAATAATAAATTAAACCTTTATTTAAAATAACTAAATCTTACTTAAGTTTTTCATTAAATCCTTAACTTAAATTTAACTTGATTAGTAATTAATTAATAATTAAGCCCTTTATTTAACAAATAATTAATTAAAATAAATTATATACTTAACTTATAATTTTTTTTTTGAGAAAAATGTGTGATCCTCTACGAATAGAGGAGAGCACACATGCAATAATATATATATCACGAATATAAAGTGCTGCCAACAAGCCTGGCAGGTAACAAAAACCAAATACAAATATATCAAATCTCACGTACTCCTAAGATTAGTTCCGGCAAGGCCACCACCCATCACACCCAGATATCGAGCTCCGGCATGGCCACCGCCCGATATTGAGGTGTTAGAAGTATCTAAAAAAAACTAGAGGAAAAAACAAAAAAACAACTGGATGATGTCCCGACTAATGAGGAAGCTCCAACCAACTGAATCAGTAAAGGTGGACAAGCATCTGCTCTGAAGTGGAACTGCTGTAAAAGAAACCGCTCTGAAGCCTCTGATCTGGAGAAAGGGGTACCGAATATATCCTCTGAAATAAGTACTCCATAATGAAGATAGCAGAATCCCAAAACTGAGGAGAAACTGCTAATAGTCCTGGATGAAGATGCTCTGCTCTGCTGACCTCTCTACCAACTGGAGTCCAGCAATCTGAAGATACAAAAACCTGCAAAAAGAACCTGATATCCAAACTCCCATACCTGTAACTGGAAAATGACTAAAGAAAAAAATTAGAATGATACATATATATGTATATTTATATAATAAATATACATATATATGTAATAATAAGGAAGGAGATAAAAACCTAAATAAGACTAACATGACAGTAACAGAATAAATAAAAAATAAAAAACTAAAAACCAATATCAAAAAGAGACTAGAACAATTACTTAAACGGATCAACCTTATGATTCTTTAATCATAAGTAAGCTAAGATTAGAAGTGAAATCATCATCTAACCTAGGGTAAATATTAATAATACTATTATTAATGTTAAAAAAATTATTATTGTGTTTAAAAAAATTGATATTATGATTAACCTTGTTAAGATACCTTTTGAAAAAGATATTTTTAGCTAATTTATATTTGGGGTTAGAGATCCAATTAAAACAAAAAGAAGAAATTGTAAAAATCAATTTGTTAAAATGACAATTATTATTATTGAAAATTCTTTGATTTCTTTCAAACCAAATAAACCAACTAATGATAATAAATAAAGTGTCTAGTAAAAATCTAATATTCTTTTTGAACTTGAATCTATAATTATTCCAATAAAATTCACAATCCGAAATTTTTGTTGTTATATTAAAGTTAAAAATATTAAGAGTATTAATTAGAATGTAATTAGAATCCATACAATTATAGTATATATGATTAATGTCCTCAAGATACTGATTACAAAAAGAGCAATTATTATCATTTTGAATATTTTTTCTTTTTAAAAATTCGATTGTATTAAGTTTTCCATGAAGAATTAACCACATGTGAATTTTGGATTTGGGAGGAGCATTAGATTTCCACATATATTTAAATGAGCAATTTATTGTACCCGAAAAATTAATGAATCTGTAGAAAGAATTAGAAGTATATTTCTTACTTTTATCCCATTCCCAACTAATAAAGTCGTTATCATTATCAATATTATATAGATTTAATCTGGCATAAAGCAAAGAAAGTTGTCTATAAGTAGAATCAACTAAAATTCTGTTAAAACTGAAATTCCAAGGAGGATCATTTTCTGGAGTATAAACTTCATTGATTAAAGCATACTTGAAGTTACAAATTTCAAACAGATCCTTAAATTCTATCTTAAGAGGCAAGATCGAAATCCAACAGTCATGCCAAAATGAAGTACGATTACCAGAGTGAACGATTGTATTTATTCCTAAATTAAATATCTCATTACATTTTAAAATGTTTTTCCAAAAGTTAGATAAACTATGAGTGGCTGAAGAAGCAATTTGATATAAATTGCTATTTCCATTATAGTAATATTTAGAAATGATCTCTTTCCAAGTAGCATTATCATTTATATCTTTAAACTTCCAAAGCCATTTACCTAACAGAGACAAATTCATATTACGCAAATTAATAACACCTAATCCACCTTCCTTTTTGGCCTTACAGACAGTCTCCCAATTTACTAGACATTTAATATTATTATTAGGGTTTTCTCCACTCCATAAGAAATCTCTTCTAATCTTATCAATTTTATCAATAACCCAATCCGAAAACAGATGCATAGACATCCAATAAATTGGAAGAGCTGATAAAACCGAATTTATTAGAACTAGTCTACCCGCTCTAGATAGAAATCTCCCGTTCCAATTAGATATCTTATTTTTGATTTTATCGATGATAAAAATCCAGTCTTCATGTTTGAGTTTGGTGGGTCTAATCACAAAACCAAGGTAGTCAAAAGGAAAGTTCATAGTTTTGCAATTAAGAGTATTAGCAACTAAGTTACCAACTTTATCAAAATCATTTAAAACTAACACGGAACTTTTATCAAAATTTATTCTTAAACCAGATAAAAGTTCAAAACTGTAAAGGATAAACTTAAGGGTAATGATGTGTCTTGGAAGATGGGAAGAAAAAAGTAAGGTATCATCAGCAAATTGAAGGACCGATAAACCATTATGCGAAATTTCATTGCCTACACATCCAAGAGATCCATTATCCACCGTTCTTTTAATAATTTTAGCAAAAACATCAACAGCTAAGTTAAATAATAAGGGTGATAAGGGATCCCCTTGCCTTAAACCTCTCTTAGATTGAATTCTATTACCTAATATACCGTTAACCATAATACTAGAGTTACTAGTTCTAAGCAAGTTCAAAATCCAATATATCCATCTAGGACTAAAACCTCTAGCATGAAAAATATCTACAAGAAAATCCCAATCTACAGAATCAAAAGCTTTAGCAAAATCAAGCTTTAAAATCGCACAAGTTATGTTATTCTTACAGCAATAATTAATATATTCTTGAACAACTGCTACACCATCAATGATATTTCTCCCTTTAATAAAAGCCGATTGTGAACAATCGATTAATTCATTCATTCTTTTACTAAGTCTATTAGCTAGAACTTTAGATATGATTTTAACTGAACAGTTAATCAAAGAAATAGGTCTAAAGTCTTTTAAGTTTTTAGCTCCTACTTTGTTGTGTAACAAGATAACATTAGCGAAGTTAAATCTCCCTAATTGTAATTTACCGTTATAAAAATCATTAAACATATTAACTAAGTCAAATTTTAAAACGTCCCAAAAAGTAATATAAAATAAGATAGGAAACCCGTAAGGACCCGGGGATTTATCACTTGGATGTCATTAATTGCTTTCCTAATTTCATCTTCAGTAAAAGGAATATCTAACTCAGATAAATCTATAATAGAATCAGGTGGAAACAAATCTATCCATCTAACATTGATTCTATGTTTGATTTTGGAACCAAAAATATCCTTATAATAGTCTGTAAAAGCCTTGTTAAGGTCTCTTTGACCCACTAACTCTATATTATTAATACTTAACTTATAATTAATTTTAAAATTTTAATTAACTTAATAATTAATTAAAATTAATCTTAACCTTAAAAGATAATTAATTAGTACTAATCTTCACTTAATTAAAATTAATAAACCTTGTTTAATCTTAATTAATTATTAATTACTAAATTTAATTAATTAATAAGTAATTACTTAAAAGTTAATTAGCTTTCTAAACATTTTTATTAAGTTTATAAAACATTTTAAAACATTTTTAATTATGAAAACCAATTTTTGTAAAAGTCGGATTTTTAAGCGAACTACATCCATAGCGACTATCGCTATGGATGCCATTACTAGAAAATTTATCCTTAGCTTTCCTTTTTAAAGTTTAACACCTTAATCATTACTAACTTTTCGAAACATAAGTAAGTATTTGAAAACTAAAACCAAGTTCGAAACTTTTGAAAATGATTTTGAATTTAAACTAAACCCATGGTTTTTCAAATCAAGATTTTTTTTATCGCTGACCCAAACAAAGAGGCTAAATTTTTTTTAGTATGCAACATATACCCTATCTATTTACAAACACACAAACCACACCATATACATGAAGAAAATTCATAACTTTACATATAATAACAACATCCACTTCAAACTCAAATCAAAAATAATATATCATCCAAGCATCCAAATATATAACAACACCACAAAATTTGTTTAAACCAAACATTTAACAAGATTAACAACACATATACTACTATAAATTTTCAACTTAAATAAATTTTAAATATTTAATTCAAACCAAGAAGTTTACTGACCTAAAATCTTTGAAAACTTGAAATGCTTTAGAACTTGTAAAGCTTGGAAAACCACACAAAAATCACTCAAAAATGGGTCATTTTGTCCTTGATTTTTGGCCATCTTACTTTAAGAATTTAGACAAGTAGTAGAAAGAAAAGTTTTATAAATTCTTTTCTATACAATTTTAAAAAATAATCACTCAATTTCATTTAGTTTTGAGGGAGGTATGGTCAAAAGAAGGAGTGGTATTTTCGGCCTTGATAATATTAGTCAGAAAATGAGTTAAAAAGAAATGAAATTTTAACCCAAAAATATTCGAAATTTGAAAATTTCGTTCAAATGAAAGTTATAGTCACCGAATTCTATATGGTTTGAAAAAATGAAAATATTGATTTAGAGCAGTATGGAGGAAGTTATGGTCTAATGAAGTGGGAGGAAAAAATGGAGAAAGTGGAGATGAAAACAAGTGACTTTAAACTAAGTTTTTAAAAGTTTTAAAGTAAGAATTTGTTTTTTTTTTAAACTTAGGATTTTAAATTAGAAGCCATGGAAGATGCTAAGGGCTTAGTAAATTTTCAAAGTGAACAAAGCATGAGAAAAATGAAAATGAAAATGAAAAAGAAATTAAGAAATTTAGTTTTTATATTACGTTAACATGTTAAATTACCAAACTACCCCTCATACTTTGCCCTCCTCTCTCCTTATGCCACCTCACCACCTCCTTCCACCTCACCCATTTCAGCCCACACCTGGCCACCCTCTCATCAAATCAAAGCCAACATGCATAAGTACCTTAATGTACTTATGTCTCCTAATGATGTGACATTCTTTTATTTTATTTTACTTAATATACTAAGGTATAAATACATACATACACATACACTGATACACACAAATACACACACACATATAAACTAACTTATCTACAAGTGTGAATACTTATGCTAAAGAGTTCATAACGTTTCCAATAACTTTTAGCCGACGAAAAGTCAAAATTTTGAAAAACGAATTCCGATCACAATTTCAATTTTTCTTTGAACTAATTATTTTTGTAAACACATTTTGAAACCTATTTCACCATTATTATTTAATTTTTAAAAGAGTTCTGTTTTCATTATAAAACCTTTTATTTGATTATTTAAAATTAATTAAATATTTTCAAATTAAAACAGTGAAATTCCAGGTCATTACAACACGACTCCACCTTGTCCCACTCTTCTCTTTTCCATGTCAACATGAATTTATGGCTATGTGTACTTATGTTTGATAATGTTCCATGAGGAATCTTTTCTTTTTTTAACATTATCTTATTCTATTTTTAAACTTCAACATCACATCTACTTTACATACTTTATATATATATATATATACATATACAAATACATACATACATACATATATATATCCTAACTAATTTCTAAATTTATGTGTAATTTATATAAAAGTGTTTACAGCATATCTGACAAATTTTAACCGATGAAAAGTCGAATATTTGGAAAATGAATTCCGGTTACATTTTCGATATTTCTTCGAAAAAATTATTTTTGTAAACTAATTTTGAAAATAATTTCACTATTATTATTTATTATTTAAAAGAGTTTTATTTTAATTATAAAATTTATTATTTGAATTTTTAAAATTAACTAAATATTCTCAAATCAAAGTAGTAAAATTTCGGGTTGTTACACTCTCCTTCCGAAAAGAATTTCGTCCCCGAAATTTTACTAGAACCTTAAACCCAAAAACACAATACTACTCTTCAATCTGTATGATGTACATAGATCATTCCCATGAAAAATCTAAATCAATCACTCACTCGAATACATAGCTTTTACATCCGAACTAGTATCGCTCACCCGATTCTCTAGTGCGGACTTCAATCAAGCTTCTTAATTAGAAACATCTATTCTCCTTATATAGCCATATACTATAATAGAAAACTTTTGTTTCCATATTAAGAACCATCACCCGATGTTCACCGTCAAAAATCGAGTGATAAATCCTTATTCAAAATGGTGTAAAACACCTCAAGTCATGTCCTCGAATCTTGGATCAAGAACTATATAAGAAAGGGAAATGATCTACGAACAACCTACGTACTCTTCTAAAGGTTCTTACTTACCCAATTACCTTCTTACCCTTCCATAAATATTTATGAAATCATTTCATAAGAATTCCAACTTAGGTTCAAACATTTTAAAATGATACAACTTTATTAATGAAACCCTTTCATAAAATCATTTTACTTTATTAACTTGTGCAATACTCTTCTACATCCTAAGAGTATATACAAAACATCATATTTTAAATCCTATTCATTTTTCTATTTAGATGTAGACCCCAAATAATTTTGGACCCTAAAACCGAGTCGAACAATTCTTTACTCATTTGGTCTAGTAAGTAGCTAAGAAGAGTAGGATGCTGGTATCCAAACTCCGTCCTAGAGTCTATTTTTTCTTAGACACTATTAACCATAAAATTCATTCAAGGATGAAGCTATGAAAGAAGGCTTCCGAAGGCATCAAAAATAAACTCATCATAGAGGCTTCACAAGTATTGAAAAAGGGTTCCACTATGGTTCAAAAGGGGGAGAAGGAATTGAAATTGCTCCCGAAGGAAATTAGATTGGTGCCGCAAGCATTGAACACTTCCAAGGGAGATGAAAGTGAGGGCTTCCACCAAACACTACCCCTTTCACATAGATCAGAACTTTCGAAACAATTGGTTCTGCCACCGTCTACCTTCCGTAGAAGAAAAATCTAACAACACTCCCGCAAGCATTATAAGGAGTTTCACATTCATCAGTAAGGCTTTCGCAAGCATCAAAAGTTAGGCTCTCGCAATGCTCAAAGAGATTACCTTCAGAAACAACCTTTCGCCACCATTATAGCCTTTCAACCCTGTCCAAATACCCTTTCGCTCACATTAAAATAACACACTCCAACTCTAATGCACGGTTTCGAAGGTGAAGTAGGCATCAGAAATGCTTTCGCTTATACTCAAACAGCACAGTGAAGTACCAAAATCCATTCGCTACCTAAAAGCACACCTTTTGACGGTGATGAAAGACTTCCGAAGTATGTGTAAGCAGTATTGATGAATGTCAGATCAATATCCTTTAATAGCATGCCTACGATAGAGACGAAAGGGCTTATTCAAGTGTTTCAAAAGACCCAAGTACCTACCAGTAACTTTGAAACCATGAGAGCCGAAGGATGAAAGTGTAAGGATGGACGTGAAAGGGTCCAACCCGTCTCTATAAATACGACCTTAGGGGTCCAAATTCGGAGAGGTTTTTTTATTCCTACGTTTCTTAGTCAAATCAAATTTTGGTAACCATAAATCAAATTGGGGACAACTTCTATTTCTTGTAATCCCTTTATGAAAAATAAAAAACAGAACACATGGACTTGATCTGTGACGACCCGCAAATCCATACCCTTTGAATCGACAATAAACCACACATGTCCGACCCAAAAAGCACAGACTAACGGAAAGTCATGAGAAAGAAAAGAAGAAAGAAGAAGAGAAGAGAAGAAAGAGAGAAGATAGAACCAAACAGAACAATACAGAATCTCACATCGCAGCGGAAAACATATTATATCATTTCAATGAACTTTACAAAAAAAAATTGTATATACATACATTAATCAGAGTTCAACAATCAATCACACATCATCAGCCTGGACAGTTATAATAACCTGTCCTTACAATTGCTGATAATATAAATAACAAAGCAGTGGATAATAAACAGATACGTGTATAAGAAAATAAAGATCTCCAGCTCGCCTGGTGAAGCTCCAAAAGCACCAAATCTGAACCTGTAAATAAACTCGGTCTGACCCGAGCTTTGAAAAGGGAAGAACGCCCGAATCAGTTTGGTAAACCAGCGCGAGAAACACACAACTGAATTTATTAAATTACCAAACTTTCCTTTCAAAACAAAATTATCTCGTAAGACAAGCCTACACATAAACACGGACATGATTACCTTGCGATAACCAAAACATTTCATATCAAATCATCTAATATTATACTAGTGTCAAGTATACAAATAATATTAATCATAGCCGAAATGGTTACCCATATAGCATTCGGGGCTATTCATTACGCCAATACAAACAAAACTGCAAGCTCGTATTGGAGAATGGATTTCCATACAAATGACCAAGTGAAGGGACTACCTTCTGATGGGTACACCTTTAGATGGATGTCCCGAGGAACCATCACAAAGCTCCTCTACCAACACAAGACCGGCCTACCTCTATAACTAGGTAGTACCGAATATGTCATCCCCCGGTCGTTACCGACCTTTCCCGAGGGCCCTCATAGCATACAAACCACAATAATTTACATCTCGAACGTAATAGAGGAAAGAAATATATCTAGAAAGGGATGATCATAACCTAATTGGGAATGACCCACTTAGCTCTGCTGCATCTAACCCTGTTTCGGTCATTTCCGGTTGATGAGGCAAAAGAGGTAACGATTACCTTTCACATATCACATATCACATCACTTCTGAATGCTACATTCGCCATTTCCGTTGACTACAAATTGCCTTTCACAAAAATACAACCCTTGAGCTCGTACGTCTCAAGGAAGGGCGTTAAGCTAAGAGAAGTTGCCTTCTCCGCCACCAAACAGATGTACCTTTGTAAAAACCAATGTACGTAATGTCATAAAATGCAATGTCAGACATTCATTCATACAAGTTGTCCAGGAATAGGACAAACCGAAGGTACTCTCCTACCACATCCTGTTGGGAAATCCCTAGGATTACTAGCGAATAGTCCTTGCATTGGATATTTCATAACGAAGAGACTACTGCTACTATATGTATATTGGGATTTTAACCCCAAATGATCAACAAGCAGTCCTTCACTATGAAAATCCTAAACATCAATATCATCGGCCAACCTGCACAATCGTCGCATAACTGTTGGTTTGAAGTGGTTTTCGGATAAACCGATCCCGATCTCTTCGCACAAACAACGCAAAAGCGTTTCTCTACTTCACACAGAAACTATGTCTCATAGACTTATCATGTCTCCAACTTTCAACTTGTTATCCTTCGGCCAAGAAGGAAGCTCGATAGATTGGAGTAATACTCCACACTACATGAATCAACATCTTCAACACAAACGATAATCAAGCCTACACAGATGGATACGTACTAAGTGTACGACAAAATAGTTCCCACATCAAGTCGAGGAACTAAAAATGGCCAAATTTGATAGTCGGTTATTTAACTATCAAAGCGACAAACAAATATTTAGCACCATAAGCAATCACTTGGCCCTTTTAATTAATCTTTTATTAATTAAATCACTTTCCAAATATTCACTTCAAATTATCTTTAAAAAGATATATTCTCAAAACCATTTCAACATTTCACTATTTGGAAAACATTTCCATATATTTATTTTAATAATAAGTAATTCACAATTCTCTTTATTTTCAACACGTAGAAAATATTACATATACTTAAACCATAATTAAGTATATATACTATTCTTTAAGAAAAACATTCTCTTAAACCTATTTATTTGGGTCAAAACGAATGTTGCGTAAAACATCGTTACAACAACCCAAAATCATCGGTATAGGGATTCAATAATTAGATAGATATATAAATCTCATATACTATACAAAACATCTCCTTTCGAAAATCATTTACTATAACAACAGTGTTATAGTCCATGCCTTCCTTACTTCTCGAAACGTCTATTTCAACAATGAATGTTGAAATCTATGTATTCGATACTTAACATATTTTAAAACATTTTCAAACCATTTAACTCCATTTAAAAGATCACTTTTCAAAACATTTATTTTATATAAAGGATTATTCACTGTCCAAAATTGTGAATGAAATCCTTAACCAAATTCATCATTTCTACATATTTATTAGCGGATTATCCACTGTCCAAAATCATGAATATATTCTTTTAATAAGCTTTCATATTTAACTTATCAAAATAAGTTGTTTTCACATTTATAAAACAATCTTTATAAATTCCATTATATTTTATAAATACTTCCATTTATAAAATTCCTTTACTAACAAAATCCGTTTATCTCATTAATATGCCATAATCCGATTATAAGTAATTTACTTATAATTCTCTTATTTACAAATTCATTCTTTTTATAACTTCATAAATTTATAAATCTTATTCACTTATAAGATTCATTTACAACTTCTTTTTAACACTTATAAAACTCCTTTATAATTCCCTTATTTTTAATTTTAAAATATCAATTTTATAAATCTTATATATAAACCATTTATAAAAATTCAAAATTCTCAATTAACTTATTTTACAAAATGATCAACTTCATATTTCAAAAATCACATTTTGATTCCATTTCATAAAAATCATAATTTTTATAACATAAAAATTATAACTTCTTATTTATCTAAAATAAATTCATTTCCTTAACAATTTAAAAATCATATATTTTCAAAATCACTTGAAATTCTTATTAAATTGAAATCATCAATTTAATATTATAAATCTCCAAAATAAGGCCCAATGTTGCAAAAATGCTAAATAAGGTGATTCACATCAATTACGGCATCCAAAACATCATATATCATATGATAACAGCATATATCACAATATCTGTAAATAAAATCAACACTGGTGGGGAATCCAGTTGGATCCCTCCAACTTATCACCTGCAACAAATATACATATGAGAAAATATGTACAATGTCCGCTTCGAGGCAGACGCGCGTACAAAAGGTCATTCATTCATACACGGGAACGTACAGGGTCTCATCTGCTCCAATAGGCAGGAATATTTCCAAACCAATCAATATATATATGATATATCATTTATTATCCAAAAAATCATCAATCGGCATAAAATAAATTTATTATCACTTAAGCGAGTCAAAAAGTGTGAGTTGTACTCACTTTGGTTCCAATAGCCGTTGCAGCGTTTTATTCCGAATAAAATTAAACGAACGTTTAATTTTCCCCAAAATTTTCACTAGCTCAATTCAACTTCAAACCAGCTCTAGAATGTAGTGCTCGTCAATACGATCCCAACGCAATTTGTTTCGTCAATTTTCGACCTCGTATCAAGAGGTTATGCTATTTTAAAGGTTATATAATTTTTTTTATATAAATTTACAAAGTTTATTTTTATTTTTAACCCTACTTTTAATCTAGGCCATTCGATTAAGCTACTTCACATCTGGCCTCTTCTTATCTTCTTTCTTCCCATCGTTTGTTCGAAATCGTGAAACCCAATGGCCGCCGATCATCCACCAATTATCGCGACCTCCTCGACGAAGTAGAACACGATCGAAGGCCCCCACATGAACACCGACCTTCGCCTCCACCTACGGCAATGAGCATGTGAAGCTCGCTGCCCCATAGCCTAGAAATTCGTGCATGAACGACACAACTTTGAACTTGAATTGCCGCCGATCCTTTGCGTAGTTTTCGATCATCACCGTTGATCGTGTAGAGCTCGAGGTCCTCTACAACTTTGCTTTAGGTGCCGAAGCTTGAATTTGAGTGGATTTAGAGATAATCGTGGTGGAAGGGGAGGAGTTTTTGGCCATCGAAATGTAAATGGCGGCTAGACCTAGAAAATTAGGGTTTTTTTGCAAAATTAGTGATAATGAGGTCCTTTTATATAAAATTTCGAAACACTATTCATCCAAGAATATTTCAAACTCCAAACGAAGCGTGCCGCCTGGCGTTTATAATGTTTTACCTCTATTTCGAACACAGTGGAATATATATCGGAGGCCAATTCGATCATATTTGGAAGATAGGTTTTGAATTGAATTATTTAATTAAAATTTACTTAAATAAATTTCTACGCATTTCATCTTCCAACGACTAAACCGTAAATCCGATTGACACGAAATTTGAAATCCTACAATAATATAACATTACGGATCCAATGAAACTAGTTTCGTTAAAATTCGAGACAATGTCAAAAATGACTATTTTTACACGTTAATTAAATATTAAAATATCCGATTTCAATTAATTCACATTTAATTCGATTTTAAAAGTTTACTAACATCATTCTAATTCAAATAGAATTTAAAACAACGTTATAATTTATTTTTGTTCATATTTGATTCAATATCCAATTATTTACACAATTCAAATATTAAATTAAACAATTTAAATAAATCATTATATTTGAAATATAAATTATTCAACTTATAAAATTAACTTGTGAATATTTAAAATCAATTAAATATCCGAATTTCGAATGACAGAAATTACGGGTCGTTACATTCTCCCCTACTTAAAAGAATTTTGTCCTTGAAATTACCAAGTAAGAAAAAGTCACAAAATCAATTAACTTTTCAAAAACAATTCGTTCAAATTAGATTACAAACATTATTTAAACCTTTTAACTTTTCCCAAAATCCATTCATTAAACTTCTTATAAAACTTTTCTACGTTTTTAAATCCATTCATAGTTATCTTTTCAAAACCAACTAATATCGTTTAACTTTTAACTCGGAATCGAAATTTTAGTTATCAATTTTTTTTTTCCAATTTTCCCAAAAATTTTCCAAAAAATTCGCCGTAGTTTTCTTTGCGCGGTTCGATCATAGTAAAATCATAGTGTGTGTGTGTATATATATATACCACAAATATACATCTCTTCTTCGAGGATGAGGAATCCCGTAGGGAAAAATATAAAAGTACGATATGTAATCCGAGATATGTACCTTATATATTATTAGTGAGCATATACGGCTAATATAGCGTAAAAGAGAGCTCCAAATGCGAAGCGTACGCCATCCGCACCTACTAAACACTCGATAAACAAATGAGTAACATATATGGAAAGTAATATCAATATACAACATATACTAATACAACAACTATACATGCCAATATAGCAAATGCAATCTAAAGCAACAAATTCAACCATCAAACAACTATCATCCAATTAACATCCAACAAACCAATATCTATCTAATCAATCCATAACCAAAGCAATATACATTCATTTCTCATTAATATTCATTGAATTGGTTTTCTATTTAATCACATTTGATTCTACTAACATTTATTCATTAATATTCAATTAGTTTACATTCACTAATTTACATTCAAGTTAGTTTACTTCCAATTCAAATCAAATTAAATTCAATTCAATTTAGATTCACTTTACTTCTAATGTGAATTCAATTATTTAGCTTCCAATTTCATTAATTCAATTTCATATGAATTTCTATACAATCAACTAACATCCATCTAACAACCAATGCATATTCAACATAACCAAATTTATTTAGTTTACACTCAACCGTTTATATTTACTTCATTTACATTCAATTTGGTTTAACACTTTTAATTCTAATTGGTTTAATATCTAATTGACTTTCATTCAATTATTCAATTCCCAATTTCATTAGCTTTTAATGAATTAACACTTACATTCATTATTCCCTATCAATTCATTTACATTCGATTGATTAACATTCAATCCATAATTTTATTTACTAATTTATTTCATTAGTTCAATTTAATTTATTCGTTAGTTCAATTGCTAATTCATTTAACAAATAAAGTTGAATTACATCCTATAACTCAATTTCATATTCATTTAATGACTTCATGTAATGCCCCACTCCGAGACCCACATTAGCAAAGAGTATTTCAAGGTAACACCGTCTGCTAATGCGGAGAATAGAGCTGGTTAGGAGCGACCATCTATAACCTTGTCTTAATTACCTATTGAATACGCCGACAAATGCCACTTCTTACTTAAATGGATCGACATATCCAGTAAATCTTAATACAAAGCCATAGGTGGCTGAAGGATCTATCAGAATAAATATGACAACTCAAATGTAATACACATCACAGAACATAAGATCATCACATACATTTTCACATATACAGATACACCACAGAGTTTACAAAATGATACATGTCAAGTGGTAAAGCAAACCACAATATACAGGCGAGTCAATAAAATATATATCAGAGTTACAAACAAAAAGGACTACACAAAAAGCTATAACAAAAAGGAGATAGCAGAATAGTCCATGCGGAAGCAAAATAGGCTAAGTCAAAAGTACCTAACCTGAAACATCTCGGTCTGACCCGAGTATAAAATACACGGGTCAGTCTAGCTAAACAAATCAGTTAGATATACTAATGATAATGAACATACAAAATCATAAAGTACCACAAATTTCTCCAAAAGAGATAACCAAATCATCTAACATAAGATGAATCATAACAAGCCTCATATCATAGGCAACTCAAATAAACAAAGGACATACATATCCCAAACCAAGCCAAAAGGCAAATAACAATTACCAACAAAGGTAACACAAGTTTCCACAAGGTAATCGCTATATATATCGTGTGGTTCAAAGAACCTACCTCAAAAGGCGATACACTAGGGAAATATAATTGTCAAAGAAACAAAAGATGCTAGAGCTCAGTACTGTATAACAAGGATCCATATGCCCGAAGGCAACAAACCCAAATATCACTCAAGCGGTGACGAATGACCAACTCCAAAAGCGATACTATAGGGCAACAAACCCAATATCACTCGAGCGGTGACTAATGACCAACTCCAAAAGCGATACTATAGGGCAACACCCGAAGGCAACACCCGAAGGCAACGCCAAAAGGCAACGCTACCTTGGCATCCCATTTCGGAACTAGCCTGGCCTGTTCCGCTGGCGGTACTGGACACCACTGTCCGGCAGAATGTGTCACAACTCTCAGAAAGGAACCCGGAAAATGTTAACGTGAGTCCCATACCCCATGTTCGCACTAAATGGTTTACTAACAAATGGTAGTCAATTTCACACTCAAAGCAGTACAAAGTTCACCTCATTTCATCGGTAAACCAGACCCAAAGGTCAAAACGGTCAAACGAATAGATTAGGAATTAACTGAAAAGATGAACGCACGTGTTCATAGCATGCATTTTATCTAATCATTTAATTCTCCTCCCTCTTCGCTCGGAGTGCAAAATTGTGTGTGTTTTAAATAGAAATTATAAATTGGATAAACGAGCTTTTAATACAATTTAAAGAGATCATTTTTTAAAAACCCATGCACGAAATCAAAAAGGAATTATCAAAGTCAAATATGCAATAACATCTAATTAGAATCGACACGAATCGATTGAAATTGGAAACCAAGCAAAATAGGCAAAAACAAGCAGGTCAGTCGACTGACTGCAGTGGGCCCGTCGACGGATCCAGAAACCCAGAAGTTTCATTTCCTGCACTCAATCGACTGACTGCAGAGTGCCAGTCGACTACAGGAAACAGGGACTCCCTGTTTCTGCAGACAGCCCCAGGAACACCTATTTGCTACAGCCAGTCGACGGACTGCAGAGGGCCAGTTGACTGACTGGCACTGGGGCTGTTTTTTAGCCTATCAAATGAAGAGCAAACTCTTCCAATTGGCAACCAGACGAGCAATGGGCGCGAGGGGTTTATGCCAATCGACAACCCAGCCCTATTGGCTCTTCAATACACCTCCGAAAACATGATCAAACATCAAAGCTATGATTTTTAGAGTTTTTGACTTCAAAACACCAAAAATTGAAATGTTCACCAAATCAATTCAAACCAAAAGCAAATGAACATGAATAAGTGTTAGGAATTCATACCTAACATCAATGATATCATGAGAAGTAGATGTGAGTTCAAAACTCACCCTTTTAACTCAAAAACAAAGATAAGAGGCTCAAACACAAGGAAAAGATCATTCGCTCTTCACTTCAACTCTACAAGCTTCAATCTAAGATCAAAACAAGTATTTCCTAAATTAGGGTTTAGGAATTTTCTGAAATTGAAGAGGAGAAGAGATGGAGAAGATGAAGAGGAAGCTTACCTTATATTTTCTTTGAATTTGAAGCAAGAATTTGGAGTTTGCAAATGAATCTAGGGTTTTGAATTTCTAATTTCCCACTCCTCTCCCCATTTTTAGTTGTGCTAGAGAAAAAGAAATGAAATGAGAATGAATGGATGAAGAGAGGGCTGAGTTAGGATATAGGATGAGTTGGGTGAAACCCAAACCCAAAATCCCAACAGAAAATAGCAAAATTCAACTCACTCCAAACATATCGAAGCTTATACTCAAAAAAGTCGCAAACGCCATTTTAGACTCAATGGAAGTGGTCCTGAGCCCTAATTCGACCATTTGCAAAAAGTATCTTTTCGGACTTCAATCCGATTAACGATTCTATATTTAAATAAAATATTTAAATATTCAATCGTAAAATATGTGGGTTGTTACAGACTCCCCTCCTTAAAGAAATTGCATCCTCGCAATCTTTAAGAAATAAATAACAAGTAACAACCATAAAAGAATATCAACACAAAAGAAAATTTGAAATAAAAAGTCCACCATAAAGAGCATGAAAGAGATCTACAAGAGTTTGATTCACAAGCTTTATTTGTCCATCGGATTGAGGACGATAAGCGGTGCTAAAATTAAGCTTTGTTCCCAAAGCTTTTGAAGACCTTACAAAAATCCACTAGCGAAATAATGGATCACGATTGCTAACAATAGAAGTAGGAACTCCATGCAATATAACAGGACATAGAGTTCAGCCAAAAGAGGTATAGTCAAAAAGAGAAGGACGAGCCTCAAGGCTATACAAGATTACACGTGGATTAAGTCTCGAGATGAACATGAATTGGATTCACGATCTTGAATCTCACACGTGGATAAAGTCTCGAGATCACTCCATTCGGATATCATCAAAGAAACATCCGTTGTTGCTCTCGGCTTAAGGGCATCGACAACACGATTGCCCTTTCCGGGAGTATAGAATAACAAGATTACAAGATGCAAGGAATTCGAGCCAAAGTTGTTTACGCGAATTGAGTTCCTTTTGAGAAAACAAATATTCAACGATTTTACGATCGACGTAGAGAACAAATTTCTCTCCCAAAAGATAATGAACCAAATTCTAAGAGCGAAAACAATAGTCGCGAGCACCAGATCATGAATGGCATATCTAGTCTTGACAAGCTTTAATTGTCAAGAAGCAAATGCGATAACACATTCCCTTTGCAAGAGAATGACACCAAAACCAATACGACTAGTATCGGTACAAACATTACAGTCTTGGTTCCCTTCGGGAACCGCAAGAATAAAAGCATCGGAAAAGAGTTCCTTTAATTGATTCCCTTTCCCGAAAAGCTAAGATTTTCAAAATTATAATTAACTTTATATATTTACATCTTTTTAGAAAAATTAACTTTTTACAAGAATTTACTGTGTTTGACAGTCTCATCATAGCGTTTAGGAGATTCCTATCGATAACGTTGATCAAGCGCATCAACCAGAATTCTTAAAGCACTCAATGGACAAAACAACACAAAATCATCTTATATATGATAACCATGTCTCTTATAAAATTTACAAATATTCTTTGCTCGTTCTAAGAACAAAACCCAATCATACTTATAAATATCTTATTAAAAAGATTTGCAAATTTTAAATTTGTTATTTTCATCCATAATCAATAAATATAAAGATAAACTAATCGAGATATTCATAGAATACTCGATTCACAAAATGGATGAAATAAGGTAGAAGGTTTGTCATACCGAATGACATAACGAACCAAACACAAAAAATCACAACGAGTGCGGAATGCGGTAAGAGGATGCTACCTTCCGCAACTCGTGGCTGAAGAAAACCGGTGGCAAGGTCGAGTTGAAAAGACCTTAGCACCACTCAAAAGATTGCTTAGGTGATAATCCTAAGACAAGCTCAAATATACTGAAAAATTCACAAACTACTTGAATGATAGAAATAACACTTTCCTCATCAAGTGAGTTTAAAGAATAGAATGATGCCACCGAATTTGGAAATCAAAATCATTAAGAACAAAAGAAATCTGCTTAACAATTTGAAGATGTCGAAGATAAATAGTCCACATTGGACATAGGATATGGCCTTCATAATAATTAAGCCAATCCTTTCCCAAAAATCAATTTCGAAGCCTAAATAACGCATGATATGCAAATCGGCTCGAAAAGAATAATCACAAAAATAATCTCGACATTTTACAAAGCAAACTGAGTGTTGCGGATCCACCAACGGGATTCGCAATTCTCAGTAAAGTCATCAAACCCATAATATTTAAAGAAAAAGAATCAACAAGTTCTTTTGATATAAAAGAGTGGGACGCACCCGTATCAAAAGAAACCAAATAGGAAGATCACGAAATAAAATAATGCCATCAAGGATAGAAGGAGAATTACCTCTGGACTGAGAGGAACCTCCAGATGCCTTAGCAACATAAAGCTTGCCAGACTTGGCACTAGTAGGAGCAGTAGGGCATGTAGAAATACGATGACCTTCCTTCTTGCAATAACAACATAAGAAAGGCTTAGGACAATCTCGGATCATATGATCAGGAGAACGACAATTGAAACACTTCCGAATGGACGGTGTTTCAACAGATTGAGAGTTAGAACCATATTCAACCGGCGTTTTCTTCTTGGAAGGGAGAAATTCCTGCTTATGAGATGGAAACTTCTTCTTATTGGGATTCTTGCGAACCTCAATATCATCACCACTAACACACTCCTTCTCGATGGCTTCGAGGTGAAGTGCCGAGTCAACTAACTCCTCAAAAGAAAGCTTAAGCTGAAGCATTAAAGATTTCTTAAGATATTTCTTAAGACCAGAGACTAACTTCATATTCTTCTTATAAGAAGTGCTAATGAATTCAAGACCATACTTAGATAAGGCCTCGAATGATGCAACATAATCAGATATGGAGGACTTCCCTTCCGTCAACTCAAAAAAGCGACGGGCCAATAAAACTTTCTCAGATTCAGGAACGAATTTGAGTTCAAATCATTCCCGAAACTGAGTCCAAGAAAGAACAGACTCATCAAGTTCGTCTACAAGAAGCTCGTACCAATCAAGGGCACGCTCTTGCAACAAGCTAGAAGCTATAAGAACTCGATCATGATCAGAAAGATCTATACGAGAGAAGATACGCTCATATGTGCGAATCCAAGCTTGGACCTCAAGAACGGACTCGGAGCCTTTGAATGGCTTTCCACCAAGATGAGAAAAATCACTGCACAGGCGTGCAAAAACAGACTTGCATGGAGGAGATGCACGAATAGGAGTTGGAGGCTGAGTGCTCCTAAATAACTCCAAAAACTGACCGGCAGACATATAAACGCCGTCCGGATGCGAGCCATTGGATTGCCCAACATCCGCGCGTCGTCCTCGGCCTCTTCCAGCCATTAGCTGAAAGCCAAGATAAGATAAAGATTATTCACAAGGTAGATGTCATCAATTCAAATATGGAATACTACGGAAGAAATGCATTCCTAAACGTATTCGCAAAAATTGTATCTACCCCAAAGGCACGGAAAGAATAAAGGCACGATGATTCAAAGATTTGTAACATTCATACTACCCTTTGATGTACCGTAATATGTGTATCTGTTCTATGTTTATCATATTTTGTTCTGAACTCAGCTCTGATACCAAGCTGTAACGCCCCACTCTGAGACCCACATTAGCAAATAGTATTTCAAGGTAACACCGTCTGCTAATGCGGAGAATAGAGCTGGTTAGGAGCGACCATCTATAACCTTGTCTTAATTACCTATTGAATATGCCGACAAATGCCACTTCTTACTTAAATGGATCGACATATCCAATAAATACTTAATACAAAGCCTTAGGTGGCTGAAGGATCTATCAGAGTAAATATGACAACTCAAATGTAATACACATCACAGAACAGAAGATCATCACATACATTTTCACATATACAGATACACCACAGAGTTTACAAAATGATACATGTCAAGTGGTAAAGCAAACCACAATATATAGGTGAGTCAATAAAATATATATCAGAGTTACAGACAAAAAGGACTACACAAAAAGCTATAACAAAAAGGAGATAGCGAAATAGTCCATGCGGAAGCAAAATAGGCTAAGTCCAAAGTACCTAACTTGAAACATCTCGGTCTGACCCGAGTATAAAATACACGGGTCAGTCTAGCTAAACAAATCAGTTAGATATACTAATGATAATGAACATACAAAATCATAAAGTACCATAAATATCTCCAAAAGAGATAACCAAATCATCTAACATAAGATGAATCATAACAAGCCTCATATCATAGGCAACTCAAATAAACAAAGGACATACATATCCCAAACCAAGCCAAAAGGCAAATAACAATTACCAACAAAGGTAACACAAGTTTCCACAAGGTAATCGCTATATATATCGTGTGGTTCAAAGAACCTACCCCGAAAGGCGATACACTAGGGAAATATAATTGTCAAAGAAACAAAAGATGCTCGAGCTCAGTACTGTATAACAAGGATCCATATGCCCGAAGGCAACAAACCCAAATATCAATCAAGCGGTGACGAATGACCAACTCCAAAAGCGAAACTATAGGGAAACAAACCCAATATCACTCGAGCGGTGACTAATGACCAACTCCAAAAGCGATACTATAGGGCAACAAACCGAATATCACTCGAGTGGTGACTAATGACCAACTCCAAAAGCGATACTATAGGGCAACGCCCGAAGGCAACGCCAAAAAGGCAACAAACCGTAGTGGCGGTACTGGACACCACTGTCCGGCGGAATGTGTCACAACTCTCAGAAAGGAACCCGGAAAATGTTAACGTGAGTCCCATACCCCACGTTCGCACTAAACGGTTTACTAACCGTTAGTCAATTTCACACTCAAAGCAGTACAAAGTTCACCTCATTTCATCGGTAAACCAGACCCAAAGGTCAAAACGGTAAAACGAATAGATTAGGAATTAACTGAAAAGATGAACACGCGTGTTCATAGGACGCGTTTTATCTAATCATTTAATTCTCCTCCCTCTTCGCTCGGAGTGCAAAATTGTGTGTGTGTGTGTTTTAAATAGAAATTATAAATTGGAGAAACAAGCTTTTAATACAATTTAAAGAGATCATTTTATAAAAACATGTGCACGAAATCAAAAGGAATTATCAAAGTCAAATATGCAATAACAACTAATTGGAATCGACACGAATCGATTGAAATTGGAAACCAAGCAAAATAGGCAAAAATAGGCAAAAACAAGCAGGTCAGTCGACTGACTGCAGAGGGCCCATCGACTGATCCAGAAACCCGGAAGTTTCATTTCCTGCAGTCAATCGACTGACTGCAGAGGGCCAGTCAACTGCAGGAAACAAGGACTCCCCGTTTCTGCAGACAGCCCCAGGAACACCTATTTGCTACAGCCAGTCGACTGATTGTAGAGGGCCAGTAGATTGACTGGCACTGGGGCTGTTTTTCAGCCTATCAAATGAAGAGAAAACTCTTCCAATTGGCAACCAGACGAGCAATGGGCGCTAGGGGTTTATGCCAATCGACAACCCAGCCCTATTGGCTCTTCAATACACCTCCAAAAACATGATCAAACATCATAGCTATGATTTTTAGAGTTTTTGACTTCAAAACACCAAAAATTGAGATGTTCACCAAATCAATTCAAACCAAAAGCAAATGAACATGAATAAGTGTTAGGAATTCATACCTAACATCAATGATATCAAGAGAAGTAGATGTGAGTTCAAAACTCACCTTTTTAACTCAAAAACAAAGATAAGAGGCTCAAACACAAGGAAAAGATCAATCGCTCTTCACTTCAACTCTACAAGCTTCAATCTAAGATCAAAACAAGTATTTCCTAAATAGGGTTTAGGAATTTTCTGAAATTGAAGAGGAGAAGAGATGGAGAAGATGAAGAGGAAGCTTACCTTAGCTTTTCTTTGAATTTGAAGCAAGAATTTGGAGTTTGCAAATGAATCTAGGGTTTTGAATTTCTAATTTCTGATTCCTCTCCCCATATTCAGTTGTGCTAGAGAAAAAGAAATGAAATGAGAATGAATGGATGAAGAGAGGGCTGAGTTTGGATATAGGATGAGTTGGGTGAAACCCAAACCCAAAAGCCCAACAGAAAATAGCAAAATTCAACTCACTCCAAACATATCGAAGCTTATACTCAAAAAAGTCGCAAACGCCATTTTGGACTCAATGGAAGTTGTCCCGAGCCCTAATTCGACCGTTTGCAAAAAGTAGCTTTTCGAACTTCAATCCGATTAACGATTCTATATTTAAATAAAATATTTAAATATTCAATCGTAAAATATGTGGGTTGTTACACTTCATTTCATTGATTCACTTTATTAATTCATTTTTATATCGAGTTCAACTTCATTCAACGTCTCTTAAGTTATATTTCATTTTTTTTCTCACTTGCATTTACTTTCATTATACAACTTAAGTCCACTTCTAATTTAATTCGAATTCTATTTTATTTAACTCATTTCTTTTTCTTTACTTGAGTTAAATTTCCTTTTCAAAAATCATTTTATTTAACTTTTTCTTAAGTCAAATTTCATATCACTATTAAAATTCAGATTTTGTTTTGCTTAACAAAATTGTTTAACCATTTTAATATTTGGTTTTACTTACATTTTCTCCTTTTACAAGTTATACGACTTATATATTTAAACTTCCAAATTCATATTATATAATCGCTTACCACTTAAGTTTAACTTTTCCATTCCAATAACTTATCTAATCCAATTCACTTTATTTAGCTTTACTAAAATTAAATTTTATTTCATATTATAAGTCCAAAACTCATTTCACTTATATTTACCAATTTCAAACTAGATTTTAAATTCAAATTTTCTTATCAAAACAAAACTTAAATTTTCAATTTGCTATTGGTAGCAAATCAATCACATAGAAACTCGAAAATGATACTGATGATGCTGCAGTCATCACCCTTATTATTTCCCAGCAACATTAGTGAATTCAGTGCTTTATATTCTTTCCAAAATCCTTTTTATTATTCATAAATCACATTTATAAATTCTTTTTACTTATATAATTTCACTATTTCACTTCACTATATAAGTTTTATTCCTCAATTTATCTTATTAAGATTTACCATAATATAATCTCTTTAAATTTTGAAAAAAAACTTTCAAAATCAACGAGATTCAAATTCTCAAATTCTTAGTTTAAATCCATTTTTATTTATAACTCATATTTATAAATATACTCATGTAGTTCCATTTCTTATATATAAGATTATTTTACAATAGTAAATCGTATTAATTATAATTCCATACTATATAATTCATTTGCTTATATAATTTATTCTTTTACAATTGTTGTTTTTATTTAGATTATTCAAACAGCTTTTATTAACTTAAATATATTTACATTTTCAACAATCAATTTATATACTATAATAATTTCTGAAAAATTATTCCTTTATATACAAAATATAATCGAGGTAAAATTATTTCATTTACCCAATTTAAAAACAATAATATGTTGACTTGCCTCGTTTAAGTGTTTAGAAATTCCTATCGATAATATGGCGTCCCACATGCCGACCAGAATTCACAAACACAATATAAAACATTTTATATCACTAACAAATACACACTCATATATATAATACACTTAAACTCAATCTAGGGCGCTACTGATCCTATCTATACTGAGTACATATCAAAGCCTAGGAATATACTAAATCTAAGCTCTGATACCACGTGTGACGACTCACAAATCCATACCCTTTGAATCGACAATAAACCACACATGTCCGACCCAAAAAGCACAGACTTGCGGAAAGTCATGAGAAAGAAAAGAAGAGAGAAGAAGTGAAGAGAAGAAAGAGAGAAGATAGAACCAAATAGAACAATACAGAATCTCACATCGCAGCGGAAAACATATAATATCATTTCAATGATCTTTACAAAATAGAAACTGTATATACATACATCAATCAGAGTTCAACAATCAATCACACATCATCAGCCTGGACAGTTATAATAACCTGTCCTTACAATTGCTGATATTATAGATAACAAAGCAGCGGATAATAAATAGATATGTGTATAAGAAAATGAAGATCTCCAGCTCGCCCGCTGAAGCTCCAAAAGCACCAAATCTGAACCTGTAAATAAACTCGGTCTGACCCGAGCTTTGAAAAGGGAAGAACGCCCAAATCGGTCTGGTAAACCAGCATGAGAAACACACTCAACTGAATTTATTAAATTACCAAAGTTTCCTTTCAAAACAAAATTATCTCGTAAGACAAGCCTACACATAAACACGGACATGATTTCACCTTACGATAACCAAAACATTTCATATTAAATCATCTGATATTATACTAGTGTCTAGTATACAAATAATATTAATCATAGCCGAAATGGTTACCCATATAGCATTTTGGGGCTAATCATTACGCCAATTCAAACAAAACCGCAAGCTCGTAGTGAAGAATGGATTTCCATACAAATGACCAGGTGAAGGGACTACCTTCCGATGGGTACACCTCTAGATGGATGTCCCGAGGAACCATCACAAAGCTCCTCTACCAACACAAGACCAGCCTATCTCTATAACTAGGTAGTACCGAATATGTCATCCCCCGGTTGTTATTGACCTTTCTCGAGGGCCCTCATAGCATACAAACCACAATAATTTACATCCCGAACGTCATAGCGGAAAGAAATATATCTAGAAGGGGATAATCATATCCTAATTGGGAATGACCCACTTAGCTCTACTGCATCTAACCCTGTTTCGGTCATTTCCGGTTGATGAGGCCAAAGAGGTAACGATTACCTTTCACATATCACATATCACATCACTTTTGAATGCCATATTCACCATTTCTGTTGACTACTAATTGACTTTCACAAAAATACAACCCTTGAGCTCGTACGTCTCAAGGAAGGGTGTTAAGCTAAGAGAAGTTGCCTTCTCCGCCACCAAACAGATGTACGTTTGTAAAAACCAATGTACGTAATCTCATAAAATGAAATGTCAGACATTCATCCATACAATTTGTCCAGGAATAGGGCAAACCGAAGGTACTCTCCTACCACATCCTGTCGGGAAATTCCTAGGATTAGTAGCGAATAGTCCTTGCATTGGATATTTCATAATGAAGAGACTACTGCTACTATATGTATATTGGGATTTTAACCCCAAATGATCAACAAGCAGTCCTTTACTATAAAAATCCTAAACATCAATATCATCAACCAACCTGCACAATCGTCGCATAAATGTTGGTCTGAAATGATTTTCGGATAAACCGATCCTGGTCTCTTCTCACCAACAATGCAAAAGCGTTTCTCAACCTCACACAGAAACTATGTCTCATAGACTTATCACGTCTCCAACTTTCAACTTGCTATCCTTCGGCCAAGAAGGAAGCTGGATAGATTGGAGTAATAATCCGCACTACACGACTCAACATCCTCAACACAAACGATAATCAAGCCTACACAAATGACTACGTACTAAGTGTATGACTAAATAGTTCCCACATCAAGTCGAGGAACTAAAAATGGCCAAATTTCATGGTCGGTTATTTAACTATCAAAGCAACAAACAAATATTTAGCACCATAAGCAATCACCAGGCCCTTTTAATTAATCTTTTATTAATTAAATCACTTTCTAAATATTGACTTCAAATTATCTTTAAAAGGATATATTCCCAAAACCATTACAACATTTCACTATTTGGAAAACATTTCCATATACTTACTTTAATAATAAGTAATTTACAATTTTCTTTATTTTCAACACTTAGAAAATATTACATATACTTAAATCATAATTAAGTATATATACTATTCTTTAAGGAAAACATTCTCTTAAACATATTTATTTGGGTCAAAACGAATGTTGCGTAAAACATCGTTACGACAACCCAAAATCATCAGTATAGGGATTCGATAATTAGATAGATATATAAATCCCATATACTATACAAAACATATCCTTTCAAAAATCATTTACTATAACAACAGTGTTATTATCCATGCCTTCCTTACTTCTCGAAACGTTTATTTCAACAATGAATATTGAAATCTATGTATTCGATACTTAACACATTTTAAAACATCTTTAAACCATTTAACTACATTTAAAAGATCACTTTTCAAAACATTTATTTTATTTAAAGGATTATTCACTGTCCAAAATCGTGAATGAAATCCCTAACCAAATTCATCATTTCTACATATTTATTAACGGATTATCCACTGTCCAAAATCGTATATATTCCTTTAGTAAGCTTTCATATTGAACTTATCAAAATAAGTTGGTTTCACATTTATAAAACAATCTTTATAAATTCCATTATATTTTATAAAAACTTCCATTTATAAAATTCCCTTACTAACAAAATCCATTTATCTCATTAATATGCCAAAATCCGATTATAAGTAATTTACTTATAATTCTCTTATTTACAAATTCATTCTTTTTATAACTTCATAAATTTATAAATCTTATTCACTTGTAAGATTCATTTACAACTTCATTTTAACACTTATAAAACTCCTTTATAATTCCCTTATTTTTATTTATAAAATATCAATTTTATAAATCTTATATATAAACCATTTATAATAAATCAAAATTCTCAATTAACTTATTTTACAAAATGATCAACTTCAAGTTCACATTTTGATTCCATTTCATAAAAATCATAATTTTTATAACATAAAAATTATAACTTCTTATTTATCTAAAATAAATTCATTTCCTTAACAATTCAAAAATCATATATTTTCAAAATCACTTTGAAATTCTTATTAAATTGAAATCATCAATTTAATATTTTAAATCTCCAAAATAAGGCCCAATGCTGCAAAAATGCTGAATAAGGTGATTCAAATCAATTACGACATCCAAAACATCATATATCATATGATAAAAGCATATATCACAATATCTGTAAATAAAATCAACATTGGTGAGGAATCAAGTTGGATCCCTCCAACCACTCACCTACAACAAATATACATATGAGAAAATATGTAAATGTCCGCTTCGAGGCAGACGCGCATACAAAATGTCATCCACTCATACAGGGCAACGTATAGGGTCTCATTTGCTTCAATAGGCAGGAATATATCCAAACCAGTCAATATATATATAATATATCATATATCATCCAAATAATCATCAATCAGCACAAAATAAATTTATTCCCACTTATATAAAAATATAATCGAGTCAGAAAGAGTGAGTTGTACTCACTTTGGTTCCAATAGCCGTTGTAGCATTTTATTCCAAATAAAATTAAACGAGCGTTTAATTTTACCCAGAATTTTCACTAGCTCGATTCAACTTCAAACCAGCTCTAAAATGTAGTGCTCGTCAATACGATCCCAATGTACTTTATTTCGTCAATTTTTGACCTCGTATGAAGAAGTTATGCTATTTTAAAGATTATACAATTATATATATATAAATTAACAAAGTTTGTTTTTATTTTTAACCCTACTTTTTATCTGGGCCATTCGATTCTGCTACTTCACATCTGGCCTCTCCTTATCTTCTTTCTTCCCAACTTTCGGTCAAAATCGTGAAACCCAATGGCTGCCGATCATCCACCAATTATCGCGACCTCCTCGACGAAGTAGAACACGATCGAAGACCCCCACATGAACGCCGACCTCCGCCTCCACCTACGGCCACGAGCAAGTGAAGCTTGGCTGCCCTATAGCCTAGAAATTTGTGCATAAACGACACAACTTTGAACTTGAATTGCCGCCGATCCTTTGCGTAGTTTTCGATCATCACCGTTGATCGTGTAGAGCTCGAGGTCCTCTACAACTTTGCTTTAGATGCCGAAGCTTGAATTTTAGTGGATGAAGAGATAATCGAGGTGGAAGGGAAGGAGTTTTTGGCCATCGAAAAGTAAATGGCGGCTAGACCTAGAAAACTAGGGTTTTTGCAAAATTAGCGATAATGAGGTCCTTTTATATAAAATTTCGAAACACTATTCACCCGAGAATATTTCAAACTCCAAACGAAGTGTGCCGCCTGGCATTTATAATGTTTTACCCCTATTTCGAACACAATGGAATATATATCAGAGGCTAATTCGATCATATTTGGAAGATAGGTTTCGAATCGAATTATTTAATTAAAATTTACTTAAATAAATTTCTACGCGTTTCAGCTTCCCATGACTAAACCGTAAATCCGATTGACACGAAATTTGAAATCCTACAATAATATAACATTACGGCTCCAATGAAACTAGTTTCGTCGAAATTTGAGAAAATGTCAAAAATGACTATTTTTACACGTTAATTAAATATTAAAATATTCAATTTCAATAAATGCACATTTAATTCGATTTTAAAAGTTTACTAACATCATTCTAATTCAAATAGAATTTAAAACAATGTTATAAAATATTTTTGTTCAAATTTGATTCAATATTCAATTATTTACACAATTCAAATATTAAATTAAACAATTTAAATAAATCATTATATTTGAAATATAAGTTATTCAACTTATAAAATTAACTTGTGAATATTTAAAATCGATTAAATATCCGAATTTCGAATGACAGAAATTCTAGGTCGTTACATTCTCCCCTACTTAAAATAATTTCGTCCTTGAAATTACCAAGTAAGAAAAAGTCACAAAATCCATTAACTTTTCAAAAACAATTCGTTCTAATTAGATTACAAACATTATTTAAACCTTTTAACTTTTCCCAAAATCCATTCGTTAAACTTCTTATAAAAACCTTTCTACGTTTTCAAATTCATTCATAGTTATCTTTTCAAAACCAACTAATATCGTTTAACTTTTAACTCAGAATCGAAATTTTAGTTATCAATTTTCCCAAAATTTTTCTAACGCCTTAAATTTTCAAAAAAAATCGCCATAGTCTCCTTTGCGCGGTTCAATCGTAGTAAAATCACTATATATATATATATCACAAATATACATCTCATCTTCGAGGATGAGGCATCAAGTAGGGAAAAAATATAAAAGTACGATATGTAATCCGAGATATGTACCTTATATATTATTAGCGAGCATATACGACTAATATAGCGCGAAAGCGAGCTCCAAATGCGAAGCGTACGCCATCCGCACCTACTAAACACTCAATAAACAAATGAGAAACATATATGGAAAGTAATATCAATATACAACATATACTAGTACAACAACTATACATGCCAATATAGCAAATGTAATCTAAAGCAACAAATTCAACCATCAAACAACTATCATCCAACTAACATCCAACAAACTAATATCTATCCAATCAATCCATAACCAAATCAATATACATTCATTTCTCAAAAATATTCATTGAATTGGTTTTCAGTTTAATCACATTTGATTCTACAAACATTTATTCATTCATATTCAATTAGTTTACATTCACTAATTTACATTCAAGTTAGTTCACTTCCAATTCAAATGAAATTAAATTCAATTCTATTTAGATTCACTTACTTCTAATTTGAATTCAATTATTTTGCTTCCAATTTCATTAATTCAATTTCATATGAATTTCTATACAATCAACTAACATCCATCTAACAACCAATGCATATCCAACATAACCAAATTTATTTAATTTACACTCAACCGTTTATATTTACTTTGTTTACATTCAATTTGGTTTAACACTTTTAATTCTAATTGGTTTAATATCTAATTGACTTTCATTCAATTATTCAATTCCCAATTTCATTAGCTTTTAATGAATTAACACTTACATTCATTATTCCCTATCAATTCATTTACATTCGATTGATTAACATTCAATCCATAATTTTATTTACTAATTTATTTCATTAGTTCAATTTAATTTATTCGTTAATTCAATTTCTAATTCATTTAACAACTAAAGTTGAGTTACATCATATAACTCAATTTCATATTTATTTAATGACTTCATTTCATTGATTCACTTTATTAATTCATTTTTATATCGAGTTCAACTTCATTCAACGTCTCTTACGTTATATTTCATTTTTTTCTCACTTGCATTTACTTTCACTATACAACTTAAGTTCACTTCTAATTTAATTCGAATTCTATTTTATTTAACTCATTTCTTTTTCTTTACTTGAGTTAAATTTTCTTTTCAAAAATCATTTTATTTAACTTTTTCCTAAGTCAAATTTCATATCACTATTCAAATTCAGATTTTGTTTTTCTTAACAAAATTGTTTAACCGTTTTAATATTTGGTTTTACTTACATTTTCTCCTTTTACAAGTTATACAACTTATATTCTTAAACTTCCAAATTCATATTATATAATCACTTACCACTTAAGTTTAACTTTTCCATTCCAATAACTTATCTAATCCAATTAACTTTATTTAACTTTACTAAAATTAAATTTTTCTTTCATATTATAAGTCCAAAACTCATTTCACTTATATTTATCAATTCCAAACTAGGATTTTAAATTCAAATTTTGCTTATCAAAACAAAACTTAAATTTTCAATTTGCTATTGGTAGCAAATCAATCACATAGAAACTTGAAAATGATACCGATGATGCTGCAAAGTGTATTCTGAAACTCTCGATCAATACAAAAGGGAGTACTCTTCTTACTATGATTCTTCTATTATTTTTTAGCCTTTGGATGATGGATTTTTACATCCAACATTCGAAGCAAAAATAAGATCTAATAAAATGAATAAACGTGTGTTTGAAAGGTACATCTCACCTGGAGGGAAGAGGAAGAGGATGATGCTAACTATGTAGAAGAAGGCGAGATCATCATAGAACTGAATTGTCGAGGAAAAATGAAGAGGATAAAGCCTATAGAGGATCTTGAGGAAGCATGTATAGATCTAACTGATTCAACCAAAATATTCAAAATGGGAAAAGCATTAGAGGACAACTTGAAAGCAGACTTGATTCATTTCCTTAAAGCTAGAAAAGACGTAGTTGCATGGACCCATTCAGATATGGTCGAGATTGACCCACCAGTTATGTGACATGGACTAAATATTGATCCAAATGTGACTCCTATCGGACAAAAGAAGAGGAAGTTTAACAAAGTTCAATCTGACGCCTTGAAAGAAGAGGTTAAAAAGCTACTTAAAAATAGATTCATTCGGGATTTTTTTTAATCCAAAATGGCTGGCAAACCCTATGTTGGTAAAGACGTCGAATGATAAGTGGAGAACCTGCCTCGATTTCATTGATCTGAACAAAGTATGCCCGAAAGACTGTTATCCACTACCCAAAATAGACCAATTAGTTAATACGACTAGTGGACACAAGCTATTATCTCTCATAGATGCTTATTTAGGATATAATCAAGTCCCCATGTTCAAGCCAGATGAAGAGCATACAATTTTCGTTACCAATTGGGAACTTTCTGTTATAAAGCAATGCCTTTCGGACTAAACAATGCAGGTGCTACTTATCAAAGGTTAGTCAATAGAATGTTCATGGAACAAATTGGTTGAAATATGGAGATTTATGTGGATGATATGCTAGTAAAGTCCTATGAAGCTAGGAGTCACCTTAAAGATCTTGGAGAAATGTTTGAAGTATCACGAAGGTATCAAATGAAACTAAATCCTCAGAAATGTTCTTTCGGGGTTCATTCTGGAAAGTCCTTACGTAACATTGTTAGTGCACAAGGGATTGAAGCCAGACCTGATCAGATCCAATCTATCAAAGACATGGCCAAGCCCAAAACAAGCAAAGACGTGAGTTTGAATGGTAGTATTGCAGCTTTGAGCAGATTCATCTCCAAGGCAACCGTTAAATGCATCCCATTCTTCAATGTAATTAAAAGAAAAAAGAACTTTGAGTAGGGAGAAGACTATAAGAAAGCCTTCGAAGAATTAAAAGATCATTTGGAAAACCACTAATATTATCCAGCTCTGAGAATGGAGAAAGCTTATGCTTATATATGACATTTCCTAACATGCTGTTAGTTCGGTTCTGATTTGAGAAGATAACGAAACTTAGCTTCCCGTTTATTATGGCAAAGATTAAAGGATGCCGAAGTTCGATACTGGGTCATAGAAAAGTTGGCTTATTGTTTGATACTTACAGCATGAAAACTCAGAGCATACTTCTAAGAACATCCGATCAGAGTATTGACTAACTTTCCACTCAAGCAAGTTTTCAATAAACCCGAGATTTCGGTAGGTTAGTAAAATGGGGAATTGAACTTAGCCAATACGACATCGAATTTCAGCCACGAGCAGCAATCAAAGGACAAGCATTAGCGGATTTTATCAATAAATGCATAGGCTTTGTTAAGGAGCAGTCAGAGAAAGAAAAAGATCAAAAGTCCAAATGGCAACTATTTGTGGATGGGGCGTCAAATGAGCAAAGAGTCGGAGCAGGGTATGTCATAATCACACCAGATGGACACCGTCTACACTATGTAATGAAGCTAGGATTTCCTGCAACAAACAACGTAGCTAAATACGAGTCAATGGTGGCAGGACCAACTCTAGCCCTACAACTCAAAATCCCACGAATTCAAATCTTTAGTGACTCTCAACTAATGGTAAATCATATAAAGCAGATATATCAGACTAAAGACGCTAGACTATCCTTATATGTTAAGAAGGTCCTAAAAATGCTTACTCTATTTGAAGATTTTTCTATACACCAAGTCCCAATGGGGAATAATTCTCAAGCCGATTCATTAACAAAATTGGCTAGTTCAAGAGGAGATCTAGAAATCTATATCTTACCAGTAGGGTATCAAGCAAGTACGAGTATTGAAGAGAAAATGCTTGAACCAGGGAAAGAGCTATTGGTTTTAACTAGATCCCAAGCCATGACACAAGAAAAAGAAGAAAGAGAAACCGATGAAGAAATTCCATGTGAAGATCCCATTCATTCAAGAATATATAACTGCTACAAGAACACTTGGATGACACCTATTGTAGAATATCTTACCAAAGGAATACTACCATCTGACAAAACAGAAGCTAAGAGAATCAGACATCAAGATCCAACCTTCACTATGATGGATGGAATTCATTATAAGAAATGATATGCTCTTCCTTACTTAAGATTTGTAAATCCTGAAGATGGATTGAAATTACTAAAAGAAGCACATGCAGGGTTTTGTGGAGACCATTCCAATGGGATAAAGTTGGCTAAGAAAGTAATGAGACAAGGTTTCTATTGGTCATAAATGACTAGTTAAGCTAGAGAGCACGTGAAGAAGTGTGAATAGTGCCAAGAATACTCAAAGGTTCCACGTTTACCTCTAAGCCAATTAACCCTAATCTTTAGTCCATGGCCGTTTGATGTATGTGGAATCGCTTTGGTTGGACCATTGCTAATTTCTAAAGGAGGGCCAAAGTATGCTGTAGTTGCCATTGATTACTTTACCAAATGGGTAGAAGCAGAACCACTTCCTAAGATCACTTCTGGGAAGCTACTTAGATTTGTTATTAAGAACATCATCACTAGATTTGGGATCCCATACAAGATTATATCTGATAATGGAATGCAATTTGAAAGTGAAGAGTTTTCTCGATTTAGCCATAAGAATGGAATATTTAAAAAAAATCTTCCGTAGCACATCCAAAGGCTAACGGAGCCATCGAAATAGCCACCAAGACTATTAAGACCATTCAGGAAAAAACGACTGAATAAGGCCAAAGGAAATTGGGTGGAAGAATTACTAGCTGTACTCTGGGCATAACGAACGTCCACCAAAACTGCTACGAGTCATACCCCTTACTCTCTACCGTATGGGTGCAAAGAAATGTTACCAGTCAAAATTGAAATATTTCACATCGAAGAATTGCATACGCGTTTGATCCAAACCAAGAGTTGACGAAAGAGTCATTGGATTTGATACAAGAACTAAGAGATGAAGCAGCTATTCGAACTGCCGAATATCAAAGAAGAATATCAAAATACTACAACTCAAAAGTGAAGACAAGATCATTTCAAGAAGGAGATCTAGTGCTATGAAGAGTGATGGAAAATACTAAAAATCCTGCAGATGGACCGCTAGGACCAAATTGCGAGGTCCCCTAATTGTATACAACGTAATTTCTCTGGGAGTTTTCAAATTATGTTGACTAGATGGCAATATGATTCCTAGAACATGGAATACGCAACATTTGCGATCGTATTTTCTAACATTGGATGAATAAAGTGCCTTTTTATGAAAATCTACATGGTCAAGAGTAGAATACTCCTTAAACTTGGAAACTACCTTAAACGGTCATAAGTCTTTGTCCGCGCCAAGATGGCCAGGTCAAAGCGCCTCTTGGAGGGAGGTCAGAGTAATCCTTTATCCGCGTCACGCTATGGCTAGGTTAAAGTATCTAAAGCCCTTGATCACACAACTCTATGGCCAGATCGAGGCGCCCCTTGAAGGGGGGCGGAGTGAGCCATTGAACCCGTCATGCTATGGCTAGTTCAAGGCACCGACCAGCCTTCTGTCCCGCCTATAAGGCCTGGCTGGTGCACCTGTTGGAGGTAGGATGAAGTAAGCCCTTGATCCCACCATGCCATGGCCTGGTGAAGGCACCGAAAAAGCCTTTAGTCCTGCCTATAAGGCCTAGCTGGAGTGCCTCTTGGGGGAGGTCGGGTAAGTCCTTGGGTCCTGCTTGTGGATAAGCTAACAAAGCGCACTCGACAACAACGAACTAAGACGTCTAAGCCCGAGGAGTGGCACACAAAGCATTAACAATATAGGAAGCCTAAAAGATGGCACGTATCGAAAGAATCAGATACTTGGAACCAGAAAGGTAACATGAAGAAAAAGATTCGAACAATCAAAGTCCAAAGAGTGGTGCAGAAAAAAGGCTCAGATGAGAATTTCTGAACTTCCATTATTCAAATAATGTTTTCTAAACTATCCTTTTTATTACCAGGAATGAATTTCAGGTGTTCTATAATTTTCGAACGATAATTCCCGGACTACTTTCATTATTAGATATGAATTTATGGCCTTCGGCTAATTTCCAGAAGATGATTTCTGGACTTCACTTATCAATAGCCGAATCTGGGTTTCGGGTCTTCTACTATGAATTTTTGGTTTCCCACTATATCCAGAAGATGATTTCTGAACTTCACTTATCAATACCGAAATCTGGGCTTCGGGTCATCTGCTATTGGTTTCTGGACTTTACTCATTAATACCCAAATCCAAGTTTCGGGTCTTCTATTATTGATTTCAAGTCTTCTATTATGGACTTCTGGTCTTCTACTAATTTCCAGATGATAATTTCTGGATCTCTCTTACCGATGCCTGAATCTGGGTCATCTTCTACTATTAATTTCTGGACTTCACTTATCAATACCCGGATCTGGGTTTTAGGTCTTCTATTATTACCAGAGTTGGATTTCTGATCCTCCATTATTCCCTAATGATGAATTCTAAATCTCCCTTATTAATACCCAAATCTGGGTTTCAGGACTTCTTCTATTATGGATTTTTGAACTTCCATTACCTTTAAAAGAATATTTCTAGACCTCCCACATTAATATCCAAATCTAGGCTTCGAGTCTTCTATCATTGGTTCCAAGAGATGGTTTCTGGACTTCTAAAAGAAATTTTTAAAAAATTTTGTTACTAATATCAGAATTAAACTCCTAGATTCTTATTGTCAAAAATAATTAATGATGTAAATTAACGAAAGGAAATGTTATTAACTTTGCACTTTGTAGGGAAATAGGATTAAATAGGAATTCTTGGATTTTTGTCCTCACGAACAAAAGCTTCTTTTATACAAGGGGATCGCTAAATGTTAACCATAAAATTCATTCAAGGATGAAGGTATGAAAGAGGGCTTCCAAAGGCATCGAAAGAAGGGTTCTGCAAGTGTTGAAAGAAGGGTTCTGCAAGTGTTGAAAGAAGGCTTACGAAAGCTTCAAAAATAAACTCATCATAGGAGTTCCCAAAGTATTGAAAATGGGTTTTGCTATGGTTCAAAAGGGGGAGAAGGAATTGAAATTGCTTTCGAAGGAAATTAGATTGCTGCTGCAAGCTTTAGACACTTCCACGGGAGATGAAAGCAAGGGCTTCCACCAAACACTACCTCTTTTGCATAGATCAGACCTTTCGAAACAATTGGTTCCACCACTGTCTATCTTGCGCAGAAGAAGAATCTACCAACATTTCCCTTCTGCAAGCATTATAAAGAGTTTTGCATGCATAAGTAGGGCTTCCACAAGCATCAAAAGTTAGGCTCTCGCAATAGTCGAAGAGATTACCTTAAAAAAAACTCCTGCCACCATTATTGCCTTTCGAACCAGTCCAAATACCCTTCTGCTCACGTCAAAATAAAACATTCCAACTCCGATGCAAGGTTTCGAAGGCGATGAAGGGGTCAGAAATGCTTCCGCTTATACATAAACAGCATAATAAAGTACCAAAATCTATTTGCTACCCAAAAGCACACCTTTCAACGGTGATGAAAAACTTTAGAAGTATGTGTAAGCGGTATTGATGAATGTCAGATCAATAGTAGATCAATAGAATGCCTTCGATAGAGATGAAAGGGCATATTCAAGCATGCCAGAAGACCCGAGTACCAACCAGCAACTTCGAAACCATGAAAGCGTAAGGATGGATGTAGAAGGACGGATGCAAAAGGGTCCAACCCGCCTCTATAAATATGACCCTAGGGTTCCAAATTCGAAGAGGTTTTTTATTCCCATATTTCTTGGTTAAATCAAATTTTTCTAAGCCTAAATCAAATTGGGGACAACTTCTATTTCTTGTAATCCCTTTATGAAAAATAAAAGAGAGAACACATGGAATTGATCATTTATGCTTACATGAATAATATTATTTTAAGCTATTAGAGGATGGATGCTTGTTAGCCTATGAATATTGAATTCGAATATGAGATCAATCATTTCGGCCATTAACTTTCTTAATGACCAATTGCACTTGATACACACTTATCTTCTTAAAAGCATATGTTATGTCATAGAACCAATTTGGAAATCTCGACTCCAATGCATATTGTTATTACAATTAAAGCCCTTGCGACATTAACTTAACATGATGATGAAAATCCAATATCATTGAGTCCAATGGACTTATGATATTTTGTCCAAAATGAGGCTCTATTGCATAATTGAATCTACTCTTTACTCAAATATATGTACATCGAGTTTTGAGTGCTTTTGAAAGGCATTGGAGCTTCGAATGGGTTCTCGTCATAACTATTGAATCAACTCCTTTGGGAGGACTTCTTCGAAAGGCATTTGAATGCTTTCGAAAATATCTTGGCTTTCGAAGGAGTTCCTTCCATAGCCACTGTATCAACACCTTCAGAGGTGTCCTTTCGAATGAATTCTCTTAACTAGAACCCATTTTGATCCTTTCGAAAGGGTCTGTACATAAGACTGCAACATTGAATCATGGTTTTGTCAATACAAGCTGTTTTGAAGTCCTTCGAAAGGGTTCTTCTTTTGATTTACTCTCAATTCAATGCATCTTTGGATGTTGACAATTATATCGTTAACAGACACCTCTAAGGTAAAAATATTTATTAGCCGGCCCAATAACATCAAATAAAATTTTCACTTGCTAGATGTTAGAATCGAAGACACAATTTAATTAAACAAATTTTATTAAACTTTCTTATTAAATTAATTCAGTTTTAAAACTTCATTTATTAACTCACCTTTTTAAAAAAACACCTTTTATTTTGAAAACTTAAGAGCACAATACCCGGGTTTTATTCAAGACCCTTTTTGCAATGATGCTTACTTCTTAACCTATAGAAAATACACATATAGCCCGAGTAACTAAAAATGATATCAATGAACTGGGTACTACCAAATAATATCATATATTCCCTTAACAAGAAGGGTAATACTCAAGAGAAGTGTTTACCATCCGAACATATACCTTTCCCATTTCTAGTTATTTTCGAGCTACTCGAACTAGTTAATCATAAAAATAGTTCTTCTTTTTCAAATCCCCATTTTGAAACAATACTATATATATATATCCCAATAAATAGTTTTTAACAAAATATTTATCATCCACTTGCTTTGGATTCATTCAGATTCGAACTTGCTTGATCGTATAATGACAAAGAGAATAATTTACAAAGTGCACTATCACATTCGCCTAAGCAAAAATCCGATTGTCACTTAGAAGATTATTCTGATCATCACAGAACAACTTGAGACTCATTCTCCGAACTATCCAAAGAAAAATCTTACTCTTAAATACTTTTTCAAAATGTTTATACCTTAAAGTATTTTTACGTAAAATTATTACTATTTTTTCCAAATCGTGAAAACCATTTTCCAAAAGCACCAAGATTTAAGTCCTAAAAATTTATTTTAGTTACAGGACACATTTTATGAAGCTTTATAAAATCAACTTCTTAATGTTCATTTTCAAAATATTCTAATTTTCTTTTAATAAACAACTTTTATTAAAATCAAATTTTAACCCAACATTAACAACGAATGACTTATAGTCAAATTGTAAAATTTTATTCATAAGGGTTCGTTTCAATGTTCCCATAAATACTATCTACCTAACCTATGACGGAAAAATGAAAATCAACAAACAAATAGTTAATGCTCAAAACTAGGCGAGCATGACTAAACAAACCATAAATGATAGTAATAAAATATTATCATCTCTAAACAATCAACACATCAAGATAGCTATATTAGTTTTGTAAATCATTCTTTTATATATAAAATATATTCCTAATTAAAATTATTTCATTTACCAAATTTAGAACAATATTGTGTCGATTGGACTTGTTCAAGTATTCAGGAAATCCGTATCGATAATATTGGCCAAATGCATCGATCGAAATTCTTAAGCCACTCAACAGATCAAACAACACAATATAGAACATTTTTATATCACTAACAAGTACGACTCTTATATATAATCCTCAAACTCATAATAAGGCATTCCATTACCTTACCTCTTAATGAGTATAGCCCACCAGGGCCAAGGTTCTCACTTAACCTTGTGCTTTGATACCAACTGTAACGACAAGCCTTTTTGACCCTCATAAGTCAACATTAATACATACATAGTATTCACATGCCCAACCAAGTGCAGTGAAGACAAATTGTTAGGGGAAAGAAAGAAGAAAGAAGACAAGAAGAAATTAAACAACATAGAATCTCATAACGCAACGGAACGATATATATTAATTAACATAAAAGTTTACATGGTCATTTCCAAAATAATACATCAGAGTCATAATAATAAAAATTCTACCCTTGGACAGTTATAACTGCATGTCCCAGTTTAACTGATACAAGATACATAAGACATAGTGGGAACAAGATAAATAACTAGATATCGATAAAGCCACATGCTCGAAACTCCTTCAAAATGCATCCGTGGGAGTACTGAACTACTTGGCTGCTCATACAAATTTGAGCACCCAAGAGTTTTAGGGAAATAAAATAAAACTTTGAGTCATACATGGGTATGGTGTGAGTAAAGCATAAGTTTAACTTTATAAAAACCTTTAAAACCAAAAGTATCTCGTAAAACTACACCTTACATAAACAAGAACGGGTTTTTACCTTATGATAACCAAAATATTTTATATTTTAAAAATGCAGTGATATTATAATAATGTCTAGGGTTTAAAGTATTTAATAACCAAGTATTTATGATGCAATAATAGGGATATTATATTAATGTCTAGGGATATTATAATTGTAACGACCCATAATTTCGCCACCTTGAAAGAGAATATTTAATTTATTTTAAATATTTGAATATAGAATTATCAAACATAAACAATCATGTTTTACAAGATTAACAAGAACAATGAACTTACTTTTAGAATTAGTTTAAAAAATAATCATGTTTTATAAGATTAACAAGACAAAAGTCTGTTTTTGATAAAATTAGATATATGTTTAATTAATTGTTTAAATGGTATATAACTCTTTTTAAATTTTTATATAATGATAATAATTGGTTGATAAAAGTTTTACAACTATATATATAATTGTTTTATAAAGATTGACAAACTTCGTCGCACTTTGACAAATCGACGTCGTATTTTTACAATTGGATTTTAATATTATTAATATGGTTTTATAACTTAAATAATCTTGTTTTAATTATTAAAAAATGATAAGAAATTTATTTTCAAGTTTTTTTATATAAATAAATAGTTTGATTAAAAACCGAAAATGTGACCGACGACCGTTTTTCGGATTTTCAACTTTTCGTCAAATGAAAGTTGTTGCAACATTGTTGCAAACATTTGTACATATTACACATTTAACAAATAGGAATGTATTTAATACTAAAAAGATTAATTAAACTAAGCATGTAATTAATTAAAGAAAATATTTTTCAAAGCCAGCCGGCTTTAAAGTGGACCGTTCCACTATGATTATAATAAGGAACATGTGTTATGTACATGCATAGAACAACTAAATCTGGTTTTATAGTGGCCAGACCACTTAGAACATGAGCAAAAGGAAAAATGCAGGAGCTAGATAGTAGGTCTAAACTACACGAAAGGGCACAAGGCCCCCTTGTCATTACTGATATCTACATCAGTACCTGGACCAATAACATGCTGAACAACAGAAAAGTACTTAGCCAGGTTCGGATCGTAAGATCTCGAGAGAGGAGAGTAGAGGTAAATCTGGTCCTATGTAGGATCTCAGAACCGCCACCAATTCCTAGCACCATCAATACCATTGGTCGATAGAGAAAGACCATCACCATTAACATGATACACTAACCTCTTAGTCTCTTCCGGGCCACCTAAGAACATATGATAACTATGCATCTGGGGGTCATATCTCATTTCCATCAGTTTGTGAATCCAAGAACTCTCTTTTGGTTCCCAAGCAATAGCCTCATCATCAGAAACGCTATCTTCAAGCGAAACAATATCTGTCTCCATAGCTTGAGTAGGAGAAACAACAGGATGAGGGATGGGTGAATCACTAACCTTGGGAACCTATTTCATTATCAACCTCGGGAGGGGAATTTTCCCAGAAGGGGATAGGGGAGCTATCCTAGAACACTTTTCCACAGGATGACCAAAAGATTGGCAGTTAGTACAAATGTCAGACTTCCAGCTATAGTTAACTTTTATTTCTACCTTATTACCTTCTATGATTCTTACATTTAATATAGACGACAACGGTTTTTCAGGGGTAATCTCAATCAATGCCCTAGCAAATAATAAGTTATTACGCACAACGGTATTAGCATCAAAGCATATGAAATCCCCAATAAGGCTAGCAAGCCAATTCAGTCCAATCAGAGGTTGAAGGATAGACGGGATGTTGGAGAAAGTGGCCAAAACCGGTATAGATAGAATCTGTTCTCTAGTACTGTCTATACCAAGGCTCCAAGGAGTCATAATAAAAGGTTTTCCTTCGATAATGAGGGGGCTAGTATCAAGCGCTATAAGTCTATCTTCCTTTGAACAAAATTTAAAGAAGAAAATGGAATTTAAGAATTGGACATGAAGCGAACCTTTCAATTTCCATGCTCGCCTACAATGCTCTCGAACAACCGAGTATGATGAAGTAGCTGTTTGTACCAAAATTGGGCACAACACTCTTCGGATGTTTTTGAAGAGATAAAATGAAGAAAATAAATGTAATATGAGGCAGATCTAACAAACACACCAATCAGCAGATAAGAAGAAATGCAGAAACACGCAAATTTAGAGTGGTACACCGTATTTCCTACGTCCACTATGAAATGATTGATGTTTATTGAATTTCACTTGCTGATTACAACAGATTACAACAGTACAACTGAAGTATATTAATGATTTCGGCAGAGTATCAGCGTAGAGAAGCTAAAAGAGTCCATTTTCTGTAGGTCCAGGGTCGCTATTTATAGGTGTAGGCTGCAAATATCTAGCTCAAATCTCGGAAGACTCCTTCTCTCACGTGGGTGGGCCCACCAGATCGATCCGATGTTGATTGGGATCGATCCATGATCGATACGTACACAATTCATATCGATCAAAAATGGCTCCTTTTGGGCTGAGATCGATCACAGACCAAGTAGAGGTGGTACACAAGCTCTTGTGAAAATTTGGTAGCATTTGGACTTGTAGATTTTGAGTTATGATCGATCCAAGTTTGATTTTGCAAAAGGCTAGCATGCTCGTATCGATCCATTCGTATCGCTTTCTGTTCATATCGATGCTATTTTTATCGATAAAGGTGACGTGGTGCTATATTCCAGGATCGATCCACTTTTTATGCCGAGTGACTATTTCTTCCAATCGAATCGTGCTTTGTTCATATCGACCTGGAATTACTCCTCGTATCGATCTAGGCAACTCTTTTCGGATCGATGATTTAGAGGCCGCTTCGTATCGACATAATCCAACCTCTTTCATATTGATTGTGGATATCGATTTCATATCGAAGTAACTTGTCTTATTTTGTATCGATCATTCAGTAGCTGCTTCGTATCGATCGAAAGGGACGACATTCGTATCGATCCAATATATGTTCTTCGTATCGATCAAAGGCCGATCGATACGAAATATGTGAATGGTTGGATCGATACAAAGTGTGTAAACACGAGATCGATACGAAAAGACAACTTCCCATGGATACGAAAAAGCCTGACTTTTGATGGATAAGAAAGAGGTTGAATCATGCTGGATACGAAATGAGGCTTCCTTCGTGCATCTTGATCGATCAATACCTTGAGCATACGAACTTTGACATGAAATTTGAAACGCTAACTTTTATAGTTTTTCTTGTCGTGCCATATCAATTATTGCTTGATCCTGGCTCGGACAAAATTTGCCTGTATCCATAGCAAACCTGTGAAAAACCGATCTTCAGGATGGACTGTTCATGGTCTCCAATCAGTTCCTTGGTGTCACGGCCTTACCAAAAGGCAGGATAACAGTAGCGTCTAGGAAAAATCCTACTAAGTGGCAAGACCAGTGACTCTCTGCTTCCCAAAGAACAGTCAAAGGAATGATGTTAATACCATCAATGCATTGAGAGTTGAAAACCTGCGGATTGTATGTTCCAGCATTACGAACCAATGCCTTAAACAATGAGGACCATATAGGTTTGTCAACCTTATTATCATCATCATCACAAGAGCCAGTAGTAAGCTCAATTGTAGCAGGCATAGCACTGGAATTAGGGGCAGTAATAGTATATTGCATATGATCAGTATCACACCCAAACTTTTCAGGAGACGAATTATTCACAACATTATTCGTATCTATGGCAACATCAGTGCCATTACGACCAACAGATGGATAAAATTGGGAACCACAACAGCCAGTCAAGGCATTACTAATAGGAACATCACCAGATACCAGAAAAGGCGTAGCTGCTGCAACAATATGAAAAGGAGCATCTACACAACCGATCACTAAGGACGGTGAACAATTCACAATAGAATTAATAGCTTTGGCATTAAGGCCGACAGTGCCAGAAAATTCCACATGAATCCCACCACACTACAAATCGGTGGCAATGACTCGAGATCGAACAGAGTTATCCTCACTCATCCAGTTTCCAACAATCGATACCAAATGCGTAATAGGAGAAGAAGGAATAACTTTGGCGATACCTGACAATGGAATAGCACAATTTGGATACGAGATGAATTTTTCAGTGAGAGATGACATAGAGTTAAGCGTGCTTAGGTCAGACTAAGACGAAGGCGGCTCAGTGAAGTGGACGTTGACAACCGATTCTGAAGCAGAAGGAAACGTCTCCGAGGACGAGAAAGTACGGCTAGATCTAGTTTGGGAAGCAGCTAGCCTCGGTTTATCTTTACGATTCTTGGCCATCGGAGAGACAGACGAGGCAAGAGGACGATGTGGGGGAGTTAGGATGAGGCAGATGATGTGATGGAGGAGAAAGAAGAGAAGAGGAATTGGGGCGGCCGATGAATCACAGTAAAGATGCGGCCATTAAAATCATAGTTTTTGATAATTAAAGAAAATAAGTAAGTAAGATATTTATACAAAATTCAAAAAGCAAATATCAAATCAAGTCACATCAAAATCAAAACAAATCTTTACTTTAATCCACTTTTCCATCCAAATACATCCCCGAAGTATTAAGTAAAGATGACATAAAGTAATGAAGTGATGTGGTGATAGTAAGTGTTGAAAAAGCATGTTTACCTAAAGGTTAAGGAAGGGTATTTTTGTCAAATTACATTCCTTAAAGGCTAAGGCTTCTAAGGCTATAAATATTGACATTTATGCTTTCATTTTTTCACATCTCCATTCATTCTTTTCTTAGCTTCTTCATCTTCTTCTTCTCTTCTTTAATGGCTTCTTCTCTTCTCTTTCTTTATAAACTTTCTTAAAAACATATCAAACCAACTCCAAACTCCACCAAACTTTGCCAAAGACCTTAAAATATCATTAAAACATGGTTTAGCACCTAAAAAGTTGAAGAATGATGGAGGAAGGGGTGGAGTAGGATGAGGCCGAACTTAGGGGAAGGTAGAGGATGGCTATGGCCAAGATCAAGCAAGGAGGAAGGTGGCCATGAGTAAAGAAGGGGAAGGAGGTCATAGACATATAGTTTAAGAGGAAGAAAAGATGATTTTAGTGATGTTTGATTGAAATTGAAATGATAATGAGGTGTTGTTAAAATAAATATTGTTAGGAAGTAAAAATATTTGGTTAATGGTGAGAACTCGATTTAAATACATACTTCTTATAATTTGAAATTAATTACAAAATGGTTAGCCTGAATATTAAAAATAGTTATGATTTTCAATTGGTTAACTAATGATGTTTGATGGTTGCTTAAGAAGTAAGAAGTAATATATGTAGTTAAACATATCAAATGAAAGTGAGCTCTTATCTTTTAAAATCCTATTTTTTGTGCTATGATATTCATGTTTATACCCTTATGATAAATTGACACCATTTAGTTGAAATATGGATGCTTGAATGAATTTGGTTGTATGAATGAATGTATGGTTGTTAATGTTGATTTTATAAACATCATAGTTAAAAGTTGGTTATGACTACTTTATTAGTCATAGCTAATCCATAGTTAATTTGAAACCACACTTCTTTTAAATCCTATATGGTATACAAAGGATAGTTAAGTATCTTTTTAGATTAACTATAAATAAAGAATTCACTTTGAAAAAAAATAGCGTATGGTTTCATATAGTTAAAAAGTTTTAAGAAATGGAAGTTTGATTATTAAAATAATGAAATATGTATTATTTTGGAAATAAAGTGAAAATGAGTTTTAAATGAATAAATCAATAAAGTATTGATTTGAAATGGTTTATAAATGTTTTATAAATAATAAAATGCAATTTGAAGAAGTTTTGGAAAATAGTGAAAAACAAGTCAAAATAAGTCGCGTCACGTAACGGTAGTTCGCGATTTCGCGCTGGAAAAGCTAAATGAATGTGCAGGATAGGAACAAAGTCGGAATTCTTTGAAATAAGAATTTTCGGATCCTTATAACCATAGTTTTCAAATGGAAAAGAAAAACCAAGGTTTCATCTTGTAGATTTTAAGATACGACCAAATCAAATTTTTAGTAAAATCACGCTTTTGTAGTTCAATGACCAAAGTGTAAATTTTTTTTAAATGAATATTTTTTAAAAGTTTAAAAATATGAAATAAATTTGATAAATATGTTAAAATGTTTTAAAAGAGATTTGAGTTATAAATATGGATTTCCAAATTATAAAAAAGTTGTTTTAATCAAGTAAGCTTGTAAAACACTATCTGCAGCACTTTCCTACAAGAGTTTTAATAGGAGTTTAAATAAATGTTAAGAGAAATTGATTATAACACTTAAACAATATAAATAAAATCATTTCCTTGAATCTAATAACAAACTAAGTATGTGGAAACGACTAGCACATTTGTCCCGCCTATAAGATCTGGAAAGATAGAACTAGGTGTGTAACTAAGGTTAGAGATGGAGCAACTAATGCCCTGAACTTACCTGGATGGAGCAACCCGTGCCCTGAACTTACCCGACTTCTGTTTTCTCTTTCTAGGCAAGGGATGGAACAGATCGAAAGGAAAGCCTGGATGCTCTAAATGAAAAGATCATATTGAATAATTTCAAAAAAAATAAAAAGAGTTAAGCAAATTTTTATAGTATAGAGAATATTTTGGCCAAACTCTATATTAAGTTCCGAGGAGGGAATCTGTACTATCCACGTGAATTTAAAAGGTGATTTCATCGTTATTCCACGAATAGTACGAGTTGAGTATGGAAATTAATCTAGGTATGATTAGTCTAATCTTTTACTCGGTATAACTTGTTTGGGTATATAGCAAACGATGTCTTAAATAACATTATTTTTGTCCCAGTTAAGACATGTTTCAAAAAGATGAATTTTTTTATTAGATTAGAAATTAAAATTTTCTAAGTAAATGACTTCAAGATTTCCAAAGATAAAAGGATTTTGATTAACCAGTAAGAATTTAAAATGAAAAAAGGCTTAACAATCCTGTATACACGTATTCACATTTTTATCGATGATTAGATTTCGAAGAGACCGGGGCGAATCTAAGTTATGAATCTAGGTTAGACTCTGATATATATATATATATTAAAATTTTCCACTTTAAAGATTATTATTCAATAATATATGTATTTCATTCGAGTAAGATTCCATTCTTTCTTCCTTTTCTTTTTATCCTATAACTATCCGTCTTTCCATTCAATTTGGGTTGGACATGTGTGGTTTATTGTCAGCTCAAATAGTGCGGATTTGTGGGTCGTTGCAATAATAATGACAGTAATAATAGGTATAAAATTGAAAACTTAAGGTGCTTATTGGAGAATGGTTTTTCCACCAAATGGCATGGTAAGGTACTACCTTCCATACAGTACACCTCTAGATAAAATGTACCGTGGGCTGTAGTTACCTTTGAAATTTGCATGAAAAGACCAGGCTACTCATGACTGTATCGTACCAAATATGATTACCCCTGGTTGTGATCAAAGACCAAAAATGGGCCTCTCGAAGCATAGATAGAGATATCGACTCTAGATATGCGATGACCATATCTTAATGGCAGCGACCCACATAGCTTTGTGGCGAACCCTATTTTAACCATTTCCAGGGTGTGAGGCTTAAGAGGCTACGCTGCAACACCCCATATTTTTGGTAACATTATTTAGGATATTTAATTAGTTAAATTAAATAAAATAATGTGTTGATTAGGGGATTGAGATTTGATTTAATTAAGGGGTAGCCGTGCCATTTATACAATGAATTAAAATAAGAGTTAAATTGAAATAGAGGAGGGGTAAAATAGGAAAGAGGTCATTCCTATATCCCTTAATTAAGAGGAAGAAAGCTAAGGAAGAAGCTAAATCAAATCAAATCCATTCACATCTCAATCTCTATAATCTCTAAAGCTAAGGTGAATAATGTTTACATCTCATTTTTTATTGTGTTTTTGGTTTTAAGATGAATTTTGAATATTTTGCAATGATTTTCCATGTTTTTGAATAATGGAATGAATATATATACTTGTTGATGAATTATGGTTATTCATATTGAATTTATGATATGTTTTAAGGTGAAAACCCTTTTAAATGACAACCAAGTGCCTTGCAAATTTTTATGAAGGTCATAAATATTATTTTGGAGATGGGTTTCAATTTTCAGAATTTTCTGAATAATTGTGGAATTTATATGAATTTTCTAGTAAAGAAAAAATTAATTTGGGTTTATAATTATTTACGGTTAAATAATAATAGATTTGGGTCTAAAATTTTTATATTTGGAAAACATATTAAAAGTGATTTTCTGGAATTTTTGTAGAATTTTCCTAAGTTTTTTAATGGTTATATAAAATTATTTATATGAGACTTAAATGTTTTATATAGTTAAGGAAGGAGAAGGGGCTTTTTGTGAATTAATTTAAATTTGTTAACTCTGGAAAGTTGGCAGCAATTTTGAAAATTGCAGTACTTTATTTGGTGAAGAAAGAGGCAACCAATCAAAATTTAACACGTAAAGCAGGTTAGGTGAAAAGAACTATTTGCTACATGTTTTTCACTGTTTCGATGCTTTCGTCACCAAGTTTCGCCTCCTTAGCTTCACTCTCGACAGAGTCGAAACCAATGCACATGGTATCAGGAAACTGGTACGTAGTGAATTGGATGTAGGCGGATTGTATGGAGTCGAAACCATGAGTTCCCAAGGGGTTGAGGCATTACTTTGCTTTTAAATTAAAAAATGCGCCTGCTTGCTTTCGACTAGATGGCTTTCGACTAAGTAGCTTTCAACTAGGTCAAATGATTTAAAGGAAATGGTTTCGATTGGGTTGCTCCTCTGTTTTTTAAATAATTGCTTTCGACTAAGTCAAAACCTTTTGCTGCCGCCTTTTTTTCCTTTCGACCCAGATAGTTTCAAAAGGGTTGCTTTGTTTTTAAAATATGGCCACTTCTCTAATACTTTCGAAGGGATGGTTTCGACACCAGCAATTCATTACTTAGGAAATGGTTTCGAAACAGATGCTTTTGACATAAATGTTTTAAAAACCCTTTTTCTATGATTGAAGTAAAACCCAAACTGGTTTCGAAAGAGATAGTTTTAAATGGTTTCGAAACAGATGCTTTCGACTTTAACGGGTTTCTGATCCTTTTGCTCTACTTAAAGGCATAATCCAAATTGTTTCGACCGAGACGATTTTCAAAGGTTTCGAAGGGGTGAATTTTTGTATGGTTTCGAAAGGTTTCCATATATTTTAAATTGAACCCAAAGTACTTTCGAAAGGATTGAGTTTTTACTATTTCGAAAGGTTTTAATGAATTGTCTCGAAAGTGGTGGTTCCCTAGGGTTTCGAAAGGGTTGAAAGAAAGGGTTTTCCTATGTTTTCAAAAGGCAATATGTAAAGGTTTTAAAGGGGGATGTCTAATGTTTTGAAGCTTTCCAAGAAAAGAAAGGAAAGGTTTTTCCAATATTTTCGAAAGGCTTTAATGCTTTCGAAAGGGTCAATTTCAATAGTTTCGAAGGGGGTTACTTCGATGATTTCGAAAGGGTTGTTTAATGGTTTTAAACAAAGGTTTTGAATATATTAAATAGGCAATATAACCTAAGTATTTTCATGTTAAAAGGGTTTAACTTGTTTTGGAAGTATAGTTAATCCTCATTAAAATCCATCAACATTATTTTGAGTAAAGTATATATAACATGGCAAAATAGCTTAGAGTAAAGCTAAGAATATATTTTCCTTGTATAAGTATGATTTAAAAGGTTAAATCATTTCGAAAAGGTTTTCAAGGAAAAGATGAAGGGTAGTTAACCCTAAGAAAATAATTCGGACAGTAAGTCCATTTTGATTTGGACAATTAGTCCAGTTTGCAGGAAATCGGCCTAGATTTCGGACAGTTAGACCAGTTTACGGGCAGTCAGCCCAGTTTTATGGACAGATAGTCCATTTGTAGCATAACAGACCTTGCTATTATGTTGTGGACAGATAGTTCACTTATTACCTGTTTTCTGGACAGATAGTCCATTTATTAGCATAAAGGATATTGCTATTTTGATATAATCAGTTTGGTTAACTAGTTTGGTTGCAGGAAAGGATTTGCAAAATATATGTTTTAAAGAGGATATTAGTGAGGGGAAACCCGTTCCGCTAAGCTGCGTGGTCTCACTTAATATCAGGAAACTGAGATGTAACATAATTATTCTCACCAGGCTTTATGTCTGACTCGAAGTTTTTGTTTCTCCTTAAACTCTCGGGTGCTCAAAATTGATTTGAGTAGGCCGAGAGTTAAGGTTTTCAGGTTTTGTTCGTTTTAGCGAATAAAGCTTCTAGAGTCGAGTAGGTGGCTGATGGATAGCTAATTAGGAGTTATAGATTATTTTGTTTATTTTCGTTGTGTATTAAGTCAGATATGACTATATTACTTTGATCAACCAAGGAGGCATCGTCATATATCGCTCTTGGCGTATTTTTTAATGATTATAATTAATCTTTACCTAGAAAACGATATAGGATTATGTAACTTGGATATGAATTCGTTTTGAAATGTAATTAGTAAAATGTTGTTTTTGGAAATCTGTGATTTTGTTCATATTCAAGTGCTTCTGATATTATGGATACCATTATCATTACTGTATTTTGTCACCAAAAGTTAATTCTATGGATGACTACAGCATCTGTAGCGCTTAGCTTTTGGCCTCTAGATACGGGATGTTACAACATGGTATCAGAACTTAGTTTATGAAAAACTTTAACTAAAAATGGGTTTGAAAACATAATCCTAAAGAATTAGAGTAAGAATAGGGTATGGGATAACGCTATAGTAACGTACTTGTATTTGCTATATATAAGTATACGCTTTATCTCTAGTCTTCTATCTTTGTTAGGTTGTTTTTCTGTAACTCATGAGATTTGAATACAGATATGGAACGTAGAAGAGGAAGAGTTAACCTAGGAGGGGAAGGCATTGATGATAATGCCAGGCCTAATGTGAGAGGAGGTCAAGGTCAAGCACAAGCAGAGAATGTAGGTGCAGGAGTCCCGCAAGTTGGAATGGAAGCTATGCATCCATTTTTTAGGAATATGGTGCAGGCGGGAGTTGCAGTTGGAGTGTTAGGAGGAAATGATGTAGGAGCAGATGTTTCAAAATTCTGGTAGTTAACCATTATGCTAAGCTGAGTGGAGATTACACCAAGCTTGGAGGGAAGTTGTTTGTTGGAATGGAAGATGCCATTGAGGTAGTGAATTGGTTGCTGCATTGTGAGAGAATCTTTGCAGATTTGGGGCTCAATGATGAGCAGAAGAGGAGGTTGGCATCTAGGTAGCTTCAGGGAGCAGCTTTGTTCTGGTGGAATAGTGTGACTATGGCAGTGGATGAGGAGACTATGACCTGGGAAGATTTCAAGGAAAGTTCCAGGAGAGATTCATGTCAGCAATGGCACTGTCAGCTCTGATCCAAAAGTTCGCTGAATTATAACGGGGGGAGATGTCTGTTTTGGACTATGCCAGAAAGTTTGAGGAGTTGACCAGATATAGGTATGTTTCGGTGGATACAATAATGTAGAGGAATGAGAATTTTATCAGGGGATTGAAGCCAGAGTTAGCCAGGGCTACATTACTTCATATTAAAGATCCTTCTGACTTTGTAGTGGAGATGGCCTTAAGGCATGAGGAGATCCTTGATTCTCTAAAGAAAAGTAAGGCTAAAGAAGTCCAAGTCGAGCAGGGTCAGAAGAGGAAATTTTTCCTAAGAAAGGTGCTCGGAAGGGTGGAGCAGCTAAGAAAGGTAAGTTTGAGATTGTCTGTTTCAAGTGCGACAAGAAGGGGCACTTTGCTAATGAGTGTCGTGCTGGAAAGGCAAAGGAAGTGGCTGGGAGGAAAAATGTCAAGTGCTTCAACTGCGACCAGATAGGCCACTATAAGAGCCAGTGCAAGGAGCCCACTAAGGTTGGAAAGGGCAAGGTGTATGCATTGGAGCCTGCTACTTCGAACCCAACAGCTCAGGAAAAAGGAAAGGCGGTGTTGGGAGGTACGCATCAGATTCATGGTATGTATGTTAGAGTTCTATTTGATACTAGTGCATCGCTTTCTTTTATATCTAGATGTTTGATAGATAAGCTTAACCTAGAACCCACATATTTAGTTACTTCTTACGGGTTGCGAATCCAATAGGAGGGTATACAACTCTAGGGTTTAGTTGTGACAGTTAGAGTTTGACTTGTTAGGTCATGCTTTTGTTTGCAGTTTGCATGTGTTTGATTTTGTGGCGTTCGGAATCATTCTTGGTATGGATTGGTTAAGTGAGTAAGATGCTAGGATATTTTGCCAAGATAGGAAAATATCGCTTAGACACCCAGATTGTAGCGGCAGGATTGTTTATAACGTAGAAGGTTCTTGCGGTGAGATGTATGCTTTGTTGGGTACTATGGAATCGGAAGATGAGTTGAGCCAAGTTTTCGTGGTTAGAGAATTCGTAGGTTTTTTTGAGACTGTAGTAGGATTGCCACCGAGACGAGCCATTGAGTTTCGGATAGATTTGGTTCTAGGAGTAGAACCAGTGAGTAGGCCGCGAAGAAGGATGACCCCTTCAGAGATGAAGGGGTCGAAGGTGCAGTTGATGGATTTAGAAGGCAAGAGTTTTATCAGGCCGAGTAGTTCACCATGGGGAGCAACCGTAGTGTTTGCTAAGAAGCTGGATAGATCGTTAAGGCTATGTATCCATTATTGTAAGTTAAATGAGAGGACGATAATGAATCGATATCCATTGCCGAGGATTGACGATTTGTTCGACTAATTGAGTGGAGCCAAGGTATTTTCGCAGTTGGATTTGGCGACAGGTTTCCATCCGCTCAGAGTAGCAGAGGATAGTATACCTTTGACGGCGTTTAGGACCAGATATGGGTCGTACAAATGGTTAGTTATGCCGTTCGAACTGACTAATGCACCAGCTTTCTTTGTGGATTTGATGAACCAAGTTTTCCGAGAGCACTTGGATAGGTTCGTATTGGTTTTCATAAATGATATCTTGATACACTCTAAGGATGAAAGAGAGCATGAAGTTCGTCTTAAAGTACTGCTAGAGACGCTGAGGTAACATCAGCTGAAAGCAAAGTTTTCGAAGTGTCATTTCTGGAAGAAAGAAGTGAAATTTCTTGGTCATGTAGTCTCAGAGGAAGGGTTGTCAGTAGAGCCTGTAGGATCGATTTCACCATAGAGGGAGGGTGAATAGGGTGATACTAATAATTATAAAAATTAATGCGGAAATATATAAAATAATTGCAGCACAGATAATAGCAGAATAATAAAAAGCAGAAATAAAACAACACAGATTTACCTAGCTTCGGCAAAACCATGCCTACGTGCTGCCCCAAGGTTTCTACTAGAAATTAAGTAGTCATACGCTTACACATGTAAACTCACGACACCCGCTATCGACTAACCTAACACTACGCTCAAAACCCTGCCACAACTCAGCCACTGAGTTGCGAATTCTCGAACTACTACACCGTAGTTCGTCCTCTAGTCACACGACTAGAATTTAATAAAAGTTTAAAAGTAAATTACAAAAAAATACAAAACCCTAAATAAAATTTAAGCCCAAAATAATAAAGGAAACCGGCCCAATTTAAGAATATGCAGTGCTAAAAAAATTGCCCCCCTTTTCTCTTTTTATTTCTTCGGCCCGTATCCTTTGCTTTGTGAATAGTGTCTGCCTCTTTTCTCGTTCGTTCCTCTTTAAAAAAAATTAGGGCTTCGTGATAATTGAGGCCGCCGCTTGAAAATTGATGTTCGAATTGAAGTAAACTTTGCCTCCGGTTCCTTCATCAAACAATTCGTTGGCTATGATTTGCTCTGTAGTTTTGCTTTGATTATGCTTGCGGCTGCTCCCAGGATTGAGTTCGAATCAATGAATCTGGTATGTAAATTATGTCATTTAAATGCTCTGTGTTTTGCCTTGATTCGAATTTGATTCGAGTTGTTGATTTGGGATTTAAGTTGAAACTTGCCTCTGTGATTTTTCTTAAACTCGAATGCTCTTCAATGTCGACGATGATTTGGGTTTTTATAGGGATCGATTCCCTTAGTTTACGTTCGTATAATATTGTTTGAACTCTTCAATGAATTTGCTCAGCCATAGATTTTTGATTTAATGCTGGTGATTACTTTGACTTGTTCATTCTTGAATATAATTTAGTCGGTTTCATTTATTTCACCTATAACTTCGGTCATTTGAAAATTGTGATAATCTTGGACTTGTTCGATTCTCTTGACTTTGTTCCAAATTTTTTTTTGCTAGCTGTATTCGAATTTGAGATAATATTTTGACTTGTTGAAAAACACTTCGACTTGTTAAATTTCTTTTTGCTCTGATTGAAAATGTGTGACCACGTCTTTGATTCTCTATATTCCTTGACTAATGTTCACACTGCACGTACTGGTTCAACCTGCTACTGATTTGATTTTACTTCATATATACTGCTAGCTTTGGTTGATTGTTTTCATACATATATACATATATGTATTTATATATGTGTGTGTGTGATTGTACTTTGGTATTGCAGTCTTGTTCATCACTGATATATGTTGTTTCCTCTTGAAAACTGCGGCATATTTCGAATGTCCTCATGTTGCATATGTTTTGAGTCAGTGCATATGAACTTGTATGCTTGGTTTGTACTTATGGTCTGATCATTTTGTTGAGTCTGATTGCTATGTTGATGTTCATGCAGTTGAGTTCATCTATTCATGTTATACTGCTCTATACTTTGGTCCATTGATGATGATGATGTCTGGTTATATGTTATACTAGATCATTTTGTAGTCTGGTCTTCATATTACTTTGAATATGTTGAATTTCATGTGAGCATCTAGTGCTCCTTTGTGTAGTCTTGCATTCCATTCTATTGCATACATGTCGACTTCTTCATCCCTCTGCTGTTGCACTTGATATGGTCTTTGATTTAATGCTTGTGTGGTTTGATCTTGTTTTCATGTCCTTGCATATTTCATGTTGAGTTGCAGTCATGCCTTCATTTTGCCTGTTGAGTTACTATTTGCACTACTTTAAGTTTCATATCCATTGAAGGTTTGGTGCAGTTATTTCTGGTTCGGTCTTGTAGTCTCTGGTATCAATGTTGCATCACTGTTTCATTTTCTATTGTGTGGCTTTAAGCATTGCCTTGGTTCTGTTATGCACTTGATGTTGCCTGACCTATTTCCTTGTTCACTGGTCTAGTTGCATATATATATATATATATATATATATATGTTAGCCTGAACAGTGTAACTGTTTGGTGCACCACTTCGAACAGATTGAAGTTTAGGTCTGCACTTGCCTTGAGTTTGAATGGTTGAGTATTTTTCAAGTGTACACATTGAATTTTTGGTTGAGGCTTGTTTTATGTTGGTTTTTGGATTCTTGTACTCAACAATTTTGTGATGTATTTGTATTGCACCTGAGTTGAATCCAGCTTATGGCTCGAGTTTGACCTTGTGCTCACCTGTCCCTGCAGTTTTATCAAGTGTTTATCGGTGTGCATGGCCTTGTGGCATGTACAGTGATACACCGTGCATGTGACAAGTTGTTCGTGTAAGATGAATTCAAAATAAATGATGATGAACAACACAAAAAACTGAGGCAAATAACATTTTCAAAATACGTTTTATTTTACACTGCAAAAATATTTCTTTTTTCAATTTTACCGCGTCAGTGTATATTTTGTAGATAATTCAGATGCAGGATACAAATTGGAATATAGTTGAAGAACAAACATGAGTGAATGAGTGATATGTAGTGAGGTGCAAATGTAAATGAAAATTGTGTTGTGATTTGAAATAGTATTGTAATTGAAATTTTGTATATATAGTGAGAGCTCAAATTTTGTACTATTCAAAAATTGTAATAAAATATTTGTTTGAATAAAATATCTGTTTGAATTTAAATTCTGTGTTATTTATTTTATTCAGCAAATATTTATTTAATTATGTGAAAATAAAATAGTACAATAACAAATACATTTAATGATTGTATATATGTTTATTGTCATCAAACAAAAATCATATACTTGCATATTCAGAGCCGACTAAGATTAAAGTGGTGAATAGTTGGAAGAGACCCGAGACACTGACGGAGATAAAGGGTTTCCTTGGGTTGGCTGGTTATTATCGGAGGTTCGTTAAGGATTTTTCGCGGATAGCGACACCGATGACCAAGCTAACAAGAAAGGATGTGATGTTTGTGTGGACCGATAAGTGTGAGGAAGCTTTCTGGAGTTTGAAACACTTATTGACCCATGCATTTGTGTTGGTTGTTCTGGAAGGGAATCAAGATTTGGTGGTTTACACTGATGCGTGTGGAATCGGATTAGGAGCTGTACTGATGCAGAGGGGTAAAGTGATTGTCTACGCTTCTAGACAGCTTAGACCGCATAACGTCAGATATCCGATGCATGATTCAGAATTGGCTGCAGTTATTTTTACTTTGAAGGTGTGGAGACATTACCTTTTGGGAGAGAGGTTTGAGTTATATACAGATCATAAGTCGCTGAAGTATTTGTTCTCTCAGAAGAAGTTGGACATGAGACAGCAGAGGTGGTTAGAGTTTATTGTCGCTTATGATTGTGGGTTTGAGTACACACTGAGGAAAGGCAACAAGGTTGCAGATACACTTAGCAGGAAACGTCAGAATGTAGTTTTGGTGATGATTGCTGAGTGGAAAGATTTTGAAGCCTTAGCAGATTGCAGAGTGCGTGGAGATCCGAGGCTGGGTCTAGTGGAGATACTGTTGTATTACCTTGTTTGGAAGTTCGACCAGTGATGATCGAGAGGATTGCTTCTAAATAGGAGGAAGATCTAGTATTAGCTGAACGGATCGGGAAGTTAAGAGATGGAACCGAGAGCGATGACTTGAAAGATTTCAATCTTAAATAGAATGGGTGGTTGAGAAAGAAAGGAAGATTATGTGTTCTGAGTGTAGGAAACATTAGGAAAGAAGTCTTAGAGGAATGCCATCGTTCAAAGTTCTCTATTCATTCAGGAGGTACTAAGATGTATCCGGATATGAAAAGAAGTTTCTTCTAGGAAGGCATGAAGCGGGATATTGGTTTGTGTGTAAAGCAGTGCTTGATTTTCCAACATGCAAAGGCCGAACACCAGAAGCCAAGTGGGTTGCTTCAACCATTAGATATTCTAGTATGGAAGTGGGATTCTATTTCCATGGATTTTATTGACGAGCTGCCATGGTCGAACAGAGGAAATGATAGTATATGGGTCATAGTGGACAGATTGACCAAGAGCGCCATTTCATTTCAGTTAGGTCAACTAGAATGGCACCTGTTTTGGCAAAGTTGTTTATGAAGAATGTAGTTAGACTGCATGGAATTCCTAGTAGCATAGTAAGTGATAGAGATCCCTTATTCATTAGCGAGTTCTGGAATAGTCTACAGGCAATTTTGGGAACCCAACTTAAGATGAGTACCGCTTACCATCCGCAGACACATAGGAAAACGGAAAGTGTTAACAAAATCTTGGAAGATTTGTTAAGAGCTTGTGTATTAGATTTTGGGGGATCATGGGAAGACCATCTGCATTTTTTCGAGTTTTCATATAACAACAGTTATCAGACTAGTATTGGGATGGCACCATTTGAAGCTTTGTATGGAAGGCCATGCAAATCTCCCATGTGTTGGTAAGAGACCGAGGAAAGGTTGGTTCTTGGTACCGATTTGGTTATAGAAGCTGCAGAAAAGATTGAGATCATTCGGGCTAGAATGAAGAAGGCTCAGTCTAGGCAGAAGAGTTATGCAGATAAAGACAGAAAGATTTAGAGTTCTCAATTGGAGACCAGGTTTTCATCAAATTGTCACCGATGAAGGGTGTGATTAGATTTGGGAAATCAGGAAAGTTAGCACCGAAATTCGTTGGACCTTTTTCTATTGTTGAGAGGATCGGGAAGCTCGCGTATAGAATTGAGTTACCGAGCAGTTTTGTAGGAGTACATAATGTTTTCCATGTTTCTCATCTTAGAAAGTGTGTTAGAGACCTGAAGGCTAGTATTGCTCCGATCGTGCTAGAGGACTTAGTAGTAGAACTAGATTTTACTATAGTGAGGAAGCCTATTCGTATTATTGCAAGAGATGAGAAGAGGCTTAGAACCAAGACAGTCAGATTAGTCAAATTCCAGTGGAGCGACGATGACATGGATTGTACTTGGGAGATTGAGAGCAGGATCAGAGATACTTATCCTGACTTACTTGATGGTACATTTTACCTCTTTGTTTGATTTATTGTGTGCCTTATCGTAATTTCGAGGATGAAATTCTTTAAGGAGGGAAGTTTGTAACACCCCATATTTTTGGTAACATTATTTAGGATATATAATTAGTTAAATAAAATAAAATAATGTGTTGATTAGGGGATTGAGATTTGATTTAATTAAGGGGTAGACGTGCCATTTAAACAATGAATTAAAATAAGAGTTAAATTGAAATAGAGGAGGGGTAAAATAGGAAAGAGGCTATTCCTATATCCCTTAAACATGGTCGTGTATCCCCCATACATGTTCCTTTTATTTTATCAAAAAAATTTAAACCAAGGCCGACCACCATTAACAAGAGTAGGAGGAAGAAAACTAAGGAAGAAGCTAAATCAAATCAAATCCATTCACATCTCAATCTCTATAATCTCTAATGAATAATGTTTACATCTCATTTTTGATTGTGTTTTTGGTTTTAAGATGAATTCTGAATATTTTACAATAATTTGCCATGTTTTTGAATGATGGAATGAATATATATACTTGTTGATGAATTATGGTTATTCATATTGAAGTTATGATATGTTTTAAGGTGAAAACCCTATTAAATGACATCTAAATGCCTTGCTAATTTTTATGAAGGTCATAAATATTATTTTGGAGATGGGTTTCAATTTTCAGAAATTTTTGAATAATTGTGGAATTTATATGAATTTCTAGTAAAGAAAATGCTATTTTGTGTTAATAATTATTTACGGTTAAATAATAAAAGATTTGGGTCTGAAATTTTTAGATGTTGGAAAACATATTAAAATAGATTTTTTGAAATTTTTGTAGAATTTCCTAAGTGTTTTAATGGTTATATAAAATTATTTAAGGTATGGGACTTAAATGTTTTATATAGTTAAGGAAGGAGAAGGGGCTTTTTGTAAAATAATTTAAATTTGTTAACTCTGGAAAGTCGGCAGCACTTTTGAAAATTGCAATACTTTTTATAGCTAAAGAAAGAGGCAACCAATCAAAATTTGACACGTAAAGTAGGTTAGGTGAAAAGAACTATTTGCTGCATGTTTTTCACTATTTCGATGCTTTCGGCACCAAGTTCCACCTCCTTAGCTTCGCTCTCGACACGATCGAAACAAATGCACATGGTATTAGGAAACTGGTACGTAGTGAATTGGATGTAGTAGGAAGGTATGGAGTCAAAACCATGGGTTCCGAAGGGGTTGAGGCATTACTTTGCTTTTAAATTAAAAAATGCGCCCGCTTTCCTTTGACTAAATGACTTTCGACTAAGTAACTTTCGACTAGGTCAAATGATTTAAAGGAAATGGTTTCGATTGGGTTGCTTCTCTATTTTTAAATAATTGCTTTCGACTAAGTCAAAACCTTTTGATGCCGCCTTTTTTCCTTTTGACCCAGATGGTTTCAAAAGGGTTGCTTTGTTTTTAAAATATGGCCACTTCTCCAATGCCTTCGAAGGGATGGTTTCGACACCATCACTTCATTACATAGGAAATGGTTTCGAAACAGATGCTTTTGACTTAAATGTTTTAAAGACCCTTATTCTATGATTGAAGTAAAACCCAAATTGGTTTCGAATGAGATAGTTTTAAATGGTTTCGAAATAGATGCTTTCGACTTTAATGGGTTTCTGATCCTTTTGCTCCACTTGAAGGTAGAATCCAAATGGTTTCGACCGAGACGATTTTCAAAGGTTTCGAAGGGGTGAATTTTTGAATGGTTTCGAAAGGTTTCCACATGTTAGTAATTTTGAAAGAATTGAGTTTTTACTGTTTCGAAAGGTTTTAATGAATAGTTTCGAAAGGGGTGGTTCCCTAGGGTTTTGAAAGGGTTGAAAGGAAGGGTTTTTCCTATGTTTTTGAAAGGCAATATTTAAAGGTTTTAAAGGGGGATGTCTAATGTTTTGAAGCTTTCGAAGAAAAGAAAGGAAAGGTTTTTCCAATGTTTTCAAAAGGATTTAATGCTTTCGAAAGGGTATTTCAATATTTTCGAAGGGGTTACCTTCAATGATTTCGAAAGGGTTGTTTAAAAGTTTTAAACAAAGGTTTCGAATGTATTAAATAGTCAATATAACCTAAGTATTTTCAAGGTAAAATGGTTTTAATTGTTTTGGAAGTATAGTTAATCTTCATTAAAATCCATCAACATTATTTTGAGTAAAGTATATATAACATGGCAAAATAGCTTAGAGTAAAGCTAAGAATATATTTTCCTTGTATAAGTATGATTTAAAAGGTTAAATCATTTTGAGAAGGTTTTCAAGGAAAAGATGAAGGGTAGGTAACCCTAAGAAAATGATTCGGACAGTCAGTCCATTTTGATTCGGACAGTTAGTCCAGTTTGCAAGCAGTCAGTCTAGATTTCAGACAGTTAATCCAGTTTGCGGGCAGTAAGCCCAGTTTTATGGATAGATAGTCCATTTGTAGCATAACGGACCTTGCTATTATGTTTTTGTAACAACCCAAAATTTGAGCTATAATAATTAACTAACGAATTAATTAAACAATAAAATAAGCTTGTGAAATTTTCAGAATTGAGCCACGGGAGTTGAACCATTGGGTCCGTGGTAATTTTCTGATCAATTTCCATATATAACTTGTCGAAATCCGAGCTAGTATGGAGAAGTTACGAGAGAAACAAGAAATCAGAATTTAATAAACTAAAATGAAAAAAAATACAAAGGCATAGGTTGACCCATAATAAACTTAGGTCGACCCGTCTTATTTCATGGATACTATTTCGTACAGGTACGAGCCGAACACCATGAAATTTGATTTTTGAGCAATCCTGTGCGTTTGTAGCTACATTTGACGGTTCCTAGTGAGCCTATGACGTGGTTGCACCATATTTAATCTTCAAATCTGACGACCTGAGATCCCTAAACCACACTATAAATAGAACCCTAGGCCTAGCTATTTTTCTCATTCAGATTTTCTCCCAATTGGGTTCATTGCCTAAGGCTGAACCCTAAAAAGAAAATTTTTCTAGGGAGGAAATCGTTTTGATAAAAATATTCTACGCCCTCGAAGTGGATCCAGGAAGGCCCAGGACTAGAGCTAAGGACCACAGGTCAGTGTTTTGTAATTATTTTAGATTTGTAAGCAATTTAAAATAATAGGGTTCTCAATAGTTGTAGTTTTCTACAATTTTGAGATAGTTTTTAGGTAAGTTTATTTAAAGTCGGTTTTTAAGTAAATTCCAGAAGTTCTTTTCAGTCTATTTTTATTCAGCTATTTTATTTAGTTATTTACAGTTAATTGCAGTTATTTACATCTGTTTTAAGTTGGAATTTAGCCTGTAAATGTTAGTTTCTTTTTATAGAGATTTAATCCTTTTTGACGCGATTAAAATATTAAAAAGAGAAGAATTCGCAAATATGGATTAAAATAGAAAAACACTAAATTTACAGAAATCAGATGTAAAATGAGAAAAACTCAAATAAAATGGAGATAGACTGAAATTGGCAAATTTAAGATATTTGCAAACATGATTATAACAAGTGGTTATAACTAAAAAGAGAAACTAGAAGAGTAACAGTTCTAAGAACAATTATAACATAGGTAATAATTAGAAAGAAAGAAATAATAGAAGGGGCTTATTTTAAAACTTAGACCTTGGATTAAGTTAATAAGCAAATATCGTAGAAATAACAGAAGAGGCTTATTTTAAAACATAGATTTTGGATTAAATTAATAAGCAAATATAGAAGTAGGGTCCGTACCGGCAGCATTCCCTTTTAGGTCTAGGACTGATGGTTTCACATGTAGGTGAGTCTAGGACACACTTATGCTGATTAGGGTAAATAAGTGGCCAATAAATAGAGGATCAAATCTGAGGATTTGGGCAAGGGCGCAAAGCTAGAAGATTTGTTTGTTAGGACCGGTACCGGCAGCATTCCCTTTCAGGTCGAGGACTGATGGGCTCACACGTAGGTGAGGTTGGGCATGCTTATGCTGATTAGGGTAAATAAAGGTCAAATAGGGGGCGATAGTTAGTGTGTACCGGCGATGACCGAGCGTGCGGCATCAATTAGGGTAAATAATTTGCTACTGCGTCCTAAGCGCTAACGAGGTGTCTTTTGTTGTGACCAACAGGATTGGTTCACAGTGGCACAACAGAGATAGGAAAGGCCGATCCATGGGTAGGATTAGGATTTTAGCCTAATAAATTTAGCAGTTGAGATAGGATTAGGATTTCAGCCTAATCATAGTACTTTAACACAAGTGCAAACAATCAAACAATCAAAGCAAACAGTCAAACGGAATTATAAATAGTATTTTATGCGGGTTTTATCTTTCCTTTATCTTCTTTCAAGCTAGAACTATTGCTTAGTCTATTATCTTTATCTTGCTTAGAAATGCTAGTAATTACTTTCACTCACCAGACTTATTGTCTGACCCACTCCTATATCTTTCCTTTTCCCTCAATAGGTCTGCAGAGTTGAGGATAGCCGATTCAGGTTGCTTGGAGATTCATTTTCGAATGTATTATTCTGCTTTTCATCTTTTTTATTTGGCTTATGATGGATTGGCACTTGTGAGAGGGATTATGATTATTATTGTTACCTTTATACTCTGATTATGTGAGACTGAGAAGTACTTTTATGAGACATGAGATATTTTGATTTTTTGAGACATATTATGTTTTTATGACTTATTTTGAAATGAAGTTTAATTTTGAATGATAAGTTAGTATTTAAATGTTTTTTGTTGCTTTTACTTATTTGTCTTGTGAATCTTAGTCTCTTGAATGCTAGCTATACCTATAACGGACCACATCCTTTGGTGTGCCCTTTTTGGGAATACTAAGGGGTGTGGGGTGTTTCACTTGTGGACAGATAGTTCACTTAATACCTGTTTTCTGGACAGATGGTTCATTTATTAGCATAAAGGATATTGCTATTTTGATATAATCAGTTTGGCTAGGAAAGGATTTGCAAAATATATGTTTTAAAGAGGATATTAGTGAGGGGAAACCCATTCCGCTAAGCGGCATGGTCTCACTTAATATCAAAAAACCGAGATGTAATAGAATTATTCACACCAGGCTTTATATCTGACTCGAAGTTTTTGTTTCTCCTTGAACTCTCGGGTGCTCAAAATTGATTTGAGTAGGTTGAGGGTTAAGGTTTTCAGGTTTTGGTCATTTTGGCGAATAAAGCTTCCAAATACGAGCAAGTGGGTGACGGATAGCTAATTAGGAGTTGTAGATTATTTGGTTTATTTCCGCTGTGTATTAAGTTAGATACGACTATATTACTTTGACAACCAAGGGGGCATCGTCATATGTCGCTCTTAGCGTATTTTTGTAACGATTATAATTAATCTTTACCTGGGAAACGATATGGGATTATGTAACTTGGATATGAATTTGTTTTGAAATGTAATTAGTAAAATGTTTTTTTTGAAAATATGTGATTTTGTTCATATTCAAGTGCTTCTGATATTATGGATACCATTATCATTACCGCATTTTGTCACCAGAAGTTAATACTATGGATGACTGCAGCATCTGGAACGCTTAGCTTTTGGCCTCCAGATACGGGATGTTACATACGCTCTTACCATTTCCTCATAGCAATCCATCTTGGAATGCTAACATTGCCCTCCAAGCATAAATGCAATGCCATCATTCATTCATACAATCTCATTCTGGGTCTCAATGAAACCAAAGGCACTACCTCCACTACATCAATTTTGGAATCACCCTCATTATTGGTAGCAAGTAGGCCTTGCACTTCAAAATCTCCATCTTCGATTCCATGCTCTTCAATATTTCTTTAGTTCAAAATGCTTGATTTGGATCGAAGTGGTTTTCGAATAATTTATACTTATCCGATTCAGGTCTATCCGAACCAACAACCGATAAGTTCTGGTTGACTAATTTCCGGTTCTTTCAAAAGTATGCAACAAGTATTAAAGTCCTTATAGGAGAACTTGAATATACACAACATACTTTCTGAGTCAAAACTGGCCAAGATTTGATAGTTCGTTATTTAACCATCAAATAAACAAATAATAATAGTTCAGAGATTTAAGTACCCATAACAACTACAAAGCCTCTAAATAAATCTACCATTTATTTAAATCTCTTTCCAAAATATTTATCAAAATATTCATATATAAGTCGCGCTAGCATAAGTATATTCACAGAGTAGTGTAGAAGAATTCTTATTTCCAAATCATATTAAAAGGATCAAAAACAAATTTTATTTTTAATAAAGACAGGACAATCCCAAACGCTATTCCTTTGGTGTTAAGTAGGGAATGAATGTTCCAGACCATCATAATTAAGAAGGTCAGTTAAGGGAAATCCAATCTCAAATTCTTTTATTATTTACTTCTATAAATCATTTTAATACATCTCTTTTATTTATGAAATCTCCTTTACTTAAATTTCAAATCCATATATAAAACCCTTTTATAAATCTCCAAATTTAGTTATAAAACTCTTTTATAAATATGCAAAATCATTTGTAGAACCCTTTTCTAAAGATTCAAAATCAGTTCTAAACTCTTTTATAAACATCCAAAATCATTAGTTAAACTTCTTTTATAATCTATCCAAAATCATTTATAAAACTTCTTCCTAAATTTCAGGATCTCTTTTCAATTTATAAGTCTCCTTTTATAAACTTTATTTATTTAAAACAAAACGTCTTTAATAAACTTTAACCAATAAAGTTCGTTTGATAAACAATCAATTATTTAAAACACCTTTAAAAAACAAATTATTATTTAAACATCCTTCGTTTTATTATCTTTAAAGCATGTTAATAAATTAATGATTGTAAAACATTTAAAAAGCTCTAACTTAACTTCAAACATTTTTATAAAATTAATTGCTTAATTATTCTTTAAATATCATATTGAAAGTGATAAAACTTTAAACCATTATCAATGGGATAAAATGAAATATTTGATTTCACTAGTTTTGGAAAGAGGCTCAGTGAACACAATGGTACTTATTCTAATTGAGTTTAATTTTTCAAGTTATAACATGGGTATTTACATAGCAATCGTAAATGGGATCAACAAATCATAACCAATCAACATATTCGTAGATGTCCAAGTTGCCATAATAATAGCAGACGGGGATTTATTCAGTTAAACACATGTCTAAGTTAATATAATGGCAGAATGGTGTTTTGTTCTGTCTAAATAGATCTTAACATAATCTACTTGGTGAACTATGGTAGAATTGTGATATATTATACCAAACAGATGCCAAGTACAATTTAATTAGCAGAACGGTGATTTATTCTGTTAAACAGAAGTAAAAAAAATTTAATTAGCAAAACAGTGTTTATTTCTGCTAAACTGATGTCATTAGTTTTCATATTCAATTGGGGTTACTTAAGGGTGATCGATAAAGAAATTCCTTGATTTAAAACACTTTTGAAAAAGGAAACTTCCTTTAAACAAAGTTGATATTTAGAAATAAATGACTTTTATAATTTAAAACCTTTATTCAATAATTAAATAACATTTAACTCCTTATTTAATAATAATTAATCCTTTAATTATTAATTAAACAATAATAACTTTTAAAAAATGATTAAATAATAATTATCCTTTAAATAAATAATTAAATGATAGTTAATCATTTAATAAATAATTAAACCATAACTAATCTTTAATTAATAATTAAACAATAAATTATACCTTTGTTAAATAATAAGTTAAAACTTAATTAATTCTTAATTAAATCTTAATTTAATTTAACCTAATTAGAAATTAATTAATAATTAAATCCTTTATAATTAATTATAAATTAATCTTAAATAAATAATTAAATAATAATTAATCCTTAATTAATAATTACATAACAATTAACTTTAATTAATTTACTAATTATAATTAACGTAATAGAAAAACTTTTGTTAACTAATGATTGAGTATTAATTACCTTACTTAATTAATTATAAATAATCATTAATTAAAATAAAGAACTAAATAAGGAAAAATTACTTTTTTAATTATTTATTATATATTAGAAAACACTTTTCTAAAAGATCTTAAGCGAAATACTTTAGTTTCATTGTACTAGTTCATTTTACGAACTGCACTTATACTAATTATCGCTATAAGACCAGTAATTTTGAAACTTTGTTTTACACTTCAAATCACTTATACTACTCTATAACTTAATAAAAGAATTCTGGAATAAAAGCAAGATTTTAATAAACTAAATCAAAGTTTAACCTTGAAAACCCTTTCAAAAACACAATCTTAAGTGAAAACAAGTTTTAACCAAGGAAATCGATGTCGCTTTAACAAATCAACATACTAACTTCCTTAGCCTACAACATTACAATAATAACAACCATAAACAAGCTCACGTTTTTTCTAACCATTTACAACATTTAGTTTTTGATTTTCAAGTGTAGCTTAATATCACATACAAGCAAATATATACACATACAAATTAATATCAATTCCATCCAATAAGTATCACATTTAGCAACCAAGTAACCTCCAAAATAAAGTTAAAAACTTATGTAGAAGTGTGAGCTTTACTCACATTAATCTTGAGCAAAGCTCCTTTAACTTGAAATTGAGACTTTATAACTTGAGATTATGGAATGAATTTTGGACCATGGAAGTAAGTTTGGGTTCGGCCTAGATTGTTTTATGGCTTGGCCATGATTTAAAAATGGAAGGTGAGGACTTGTTTTAGAGAGGTGGAGTTTTAGAAGTGAAGGAGATGCTTAAAACAAGTATTTATGAATTTTAAAGTGGAAAAATTAATATTTTTAAACTTTAGAAATATATGAAAACCATGTAAAAAGTTTCTAAGAGCTTGGAAGAAGTTTTACCAAGTAGGAATGAAATGAGAAAATGGTAAATAAAATTAGGAATTTGATTATATACTAAGGGAATTTATTAAATAACCATAATAGCCTTAAGTACCTACCCTTTACTAACTTAGTGCCACCTCACCATGCTTGTCTCCTCAATGTTTCCACACGCCTCCACCTTGTCCCTGTCTTCTCTTTTCCATGCCAACATGAATTCATGGCTATGTGTACTTATGTTTGCTAATTTTCCATAAGGCATCTTTTCTTTTTTTAACATTATCTTATTGTATTTTTAAACTTCAACATCACATCCACTTTACATACTTTATATGTGTATATATAGATATACAAATACATATATATACCCTAACTAATTTCTAAATGAACGTGTAATTTATATAAAAGAGTTTACAATATTTTCGACAACTTTTAACCAATGAAAAGTCAAAAATTTGGATAAAGAATCCTGGGCACATTTCCGATTTTTCTTCGAACTAATTATTTTTGTAAACTAATTTTGAAAATCATTTCACCATCATTATTTATTATTTAAAGAGTTTTATTTTAATTATAAAACTTATTATTTGAATATTTAAAATTAATTAAATATTTGCAAATCAAAGCAGTAAAATTTCGGGTTGTTATAGTAGTAGTACTTATACAACAGATAATTTGACTTTGACTTACATAACCACTTTATTATAATTGGATTTCAAACTATACCTATAAATTATCTAATAGCAATAGCTTTCAGGATTTTCTTGAATGTAACAACCCGCATATTTTACGATTATATATTTAAATGTTTTATTTAAATATAGCATCGTTAGTCGGATTAAAGTCCGAAATGTGACTTTTTGTAAACAGTCGAATTTGGACTCGAGACCACTTCCATTGAGTTCAAAACGATGTTTACAACTTTTTTGAGTATGAACATTGATATGTTTGGAGTTGATTAGGATATTAGTGTTTTCATTTAGGCTTTGGGTTGTTTTCTAACCCACTAACCCAATACCACTAACCCAATAAAAGAACCCAAACTCCTCTACCAAATACCCTAACTCCTCTCCTCTTCATTCATTCTACTCATAATTTCCTAACACTCAAGCTAAAGGGGAAAATGGGGGAAAAGAGGGGAAATCAAAATTCCTAAGCCCTAGATTCTTAGGAAATTCAAGTTCCAAAAGCAAGGAGAAGCTTAGGTAAGCATCCTCTTCATCTTCTCCATCTCAATCTCTCTCCGATTTTCATAATTTCCTATAACCTAACTTAGTAAATATTTGCATATGATCCTAGATTGGAGCTTCTAGAGTTGTGATTGAAGTGGAGTTGATCTTGCTTTGTTTTAGAGCTTCTCATTCCTTATTTTTGAGTTTAAAGGTGAGTTCTTGAACTCACATCTATGTTTATAGCTTTCATTGTTGTTAGGTATGAATTCCTAACATCTATTTCATGTTTAATTGCTTTTGAATTGAATTGGTTTTGTGAATTTTCCAATTTTGGTATTTTGAAGTCAAAATCTATGAAAATCCTACTATGGATGTTTGGACATGTTGTTTGGAGTGTATTGAACAGCCTATAGGGCTAGGTTGTCACTTGGCTAAATCCCTAGCCACCATCGCTCATTCGATCGCTTTCGAGTTGAATTGGCCATCAATGGTCTAGGCAAATTTTGCCCTAAGCTTCAGCTCAGACGTCTGGTAAAATGCTCAGACGTATGAGGCAAAGGAATAAAAATTCCAAACCTATGGCTCAGACATCTGATTGATCTGGAAAAATTCCAAGCCTTCAGCTCAGATGTCTGGGAAAACCACCAAACGTCTGGCGCTGTTAAAATCAGCCAATTTGCTTGTTTTTATGCAAGTTTCCAATTTTTATCGATTTTTGTTGATTCTGTTAGTTGTTGTCATTTATTATCGATTTTGATGACTTCTTTTCTGGATTTTTGGGAATATCCATTTGATGGATTTGATATCGATTTTCATGGTTTTAATTCATGTCGTCGTATGTGAATTTTGATGATAGATTATTTTTACAATCGTTTCTGTGATTTGTCACTTTAAAATATAAAGGTTTCTATACTAGTAGTAAATACTCAAATTCTTTCAAAAAAATGATTTCAACATTACTTTTAATACAAAGCTCATTTTTAACCGTTTTCTAATCTATTAGTATATACAAACCTTTACCTCATTCGTATGAGAAATCCAATTAAACGACTTAGCAAAACAAGTGGTATGAAATGCTTGCATTTACTTTGTCGGTTAATTCTTAGACTTGTTCGATTAAAATCTTGTGACAATTTTCGAGTGTAAATCTACAATTTGTTCGTAAATATTTAAGTTAAGCCAGTGGTTATAGGACATGAGGACAAACTCATTTATTTACTAGCTTAGTGTAATTTACATTTATGTTCGAGTAGAACTCTACAATTTGTTTGTTAATATTTAAGTTAAGCCAGTGGTTATGGGACATGAAGCTAACTCATTTATTTACTAGCTTAGTGTAATTTACACTTTTATAGATCAATGGTGATCATTTTTATGGGCTAGCGACCCATGGGTTTTTTTAACCGTTTTATGGAGTTCGGTTCATGGGGTGTATCTTTTTAAGTGCATCGATGATCGGCTCAATGAGTCTGTGCATGGGGCGTATCTTTTAGGTGCATCAATGTTCGGCTCATTTTATGGGTTAGCGACCTATGGGATAGCGTCTCGTTTATGATACACGTGTTGGTGAGTTTTTGTGCTCCCGTATATGATAGGCCTCCCCCCTTTTTTGTTTTTTGGATTTCTAATTGATGATTTCTAGAATTTGTGTTTCACCAATTTGTGCAAGTTGCATTGATATGCTTTATCAATATTTGTGGTTTGGTGAACAAAAATAAAGAATATGACATTCTTTTTGGTGTTTGAGAAAATTTGAGGTATTGTATGATTTTTGTTGTTATCATATATATTTGTCATATCTCTTATCCTATCTCATCTTACATGATAATTATAGCTAGACTGATCCATTTTTTAATTTTCTTCTTAAATAATACTCGGGTCAAATCAAGGTGTTTTAGGTTCTTCCACTTGACTTCTTAGCAGGGACTAGCTTCTGACTTTTGGCTAACTACTTTAGATTAGAAGTTTTTATTTTTATACATTCGAGATAGAGACTCCTTGATGTATACATATTCTTTTGTCTAGCACTTGTACCTATTCTTTTGGGATGTTGTGGATCTTGTATAACCACTACTTTGATGTACACTTCTATGTGTTATATTCATATATGTTTCCACCTTAGTGATATGAATATCTGCGACTGATTTATGTTATGCTTATTTTATATTTGTTTCTAAAGGCCACATAGCCACTATGTAGTAGCTTTGAGTTTGTATTTGATATGTCAGATTTCCTCTTGAAATGAAATGCATGACATACTATCTGACATATCGGTACTCGCACAAAGCAATTACACAGATGGTCGCTCCTCAATAGCCTTATTCTTCGTGCTAGTCGACGGCATTACCCCGTAGTGTTCTTGGCTAGTGTGAGTATAGAGGTGGGGCGTCACAGCTTGGTATCAGAGCCAAACTTCAAAACAATATAGGATATGATGACAAGGATCATTGTCCTAAGTCTCTCTTAGGAATCGTGCCTTAGGATTTAATTCGACTCTTAGGACCTGTTCTATCCTATTTTCTTTTATGATGCCTTGTTTTATCAATCAAGTTTATTTGAATTCATTTTGAGAATAACCTTTTTCCTCTTCATTCTTTCTTTCTTTCTTAAAGAAGAAGAGATGGTTAGACCTGGCAGTCCTAGCGCTGGTCAATCCAGTGGTCCTCCTCTGGATGGCGTATTTATGTCTGCCCAACAACTTTTGGATCTTGTAAAGAATCAAAGGTTTATCTGTGCCTTGAATAAGAACCCCAAAAAGGTTTTACCTCTGAAATTAGAAGTGCCTTTCGATCAGTTTGTAGATTTCACTCTTCGACTTGAAGAGGCTGATAAAGGAAGTAATAGTGATGTTGGAGGTGCCAAGAAGAGCCTCAATAACAACAAGAAGAGGCATATTAAGTTCAAAAGCCCTAATCCCAACAAGAAAGGGAAGCAAGCAACTTCGGTAGCAAAGACTCCTACCCCTGATCGTGGAGTATGCTACAATTGTAGTTCTAAGAACCACTATGCAAATAAGTGTCCAAGGCCCCTTACTTGTCGCTATTGCGAGAGTTTGGGTCATCTTTTATCTTCATGTCCCAAACTTCAAAGCAAGAAAGAGGGAAAGCTGAATGTTGTGCAAGCCCCTAGTAACACTTCTCTTGGTCAAGGTATTTCTCATTTTGTCCTTGATGGCATTATTATGTTTCGTGATCATCCTATTCGAGTTCTTTTTGATACGGGTGCATCTCATTCTTTTATATCAAAAGAACTTGTGGATACTTTGTCTTTAAATATTATGGGCTTGATGACTTCACTGAGAATTGCGAATCCGGTTGGTGGATCCACAACACTCAGTTTATTTTGTAAAGATGTCGAGATTATTTTATGTGATTATGCTTTCCGATCCGATTTGCATGTTATGCGCTACTTAGGTTTCAGAATTGATTTTGGGAAAGGATTGGCTTAACCATTATGAATCCCACATCGTATGTCCCGAGAGGACTATCCATCTTCGACTTCCTCAATCTGTTAAGTAGATTTCTATTGTTCTTAATGATTTCGATTCCAATTCGGTGGCATCATTTAATTCTTTAAATCCACATGATGAGGAAGATGTTATTTCCCTCATTCAAGTAATTCATGAATTTCTTGATATCTTTGAGCCTGTCTTAGGATTACCACCTAAGCGAGCAATTGAGTTCAGAATTAATTTAATCCCTGGAGCTCTTCCTGTTACTCGTCCTCCTTATCGTACGTCGATTAAGGAAAATGTGGAGATGCGTAAACAATTATCCGAATTGGAAGCAAAACAGTTTATTTGTTCTAGTTCCTCTCCTTGGGGAGCTTCATCTATCTTTGTAAAAAAACTTGATGGTACTCTTAGGCTTTTCATCAATTACCGCAAGCTTAACGAGTTGACCATTAAAAATAAGTATCCATTGCCCAGGATCAATGATATGTTCGATCAATTGAGTGATGCTAAGGTCTTTTCTCAACTTGACCTTGCCATCGGTCTTCATCAGCTACGAGTTGCGAAGGATAGCGTTCCACTTACCGCATTCCGCACTCGTTACGATTCTTATGAGTGGTTCATTATGTTATTCGGTTTGACGAATCCTCCGGTTATTTCATCTATCTTATGAATCGAGTATTCTGCGAATATCTCGATGAGTCCGTCCTTGTATTCATTGATTATGGGTGAAAACAGAATTTAAAATTTGCAAATCTTTCTAATAAGATATATTTATAGGTATAATTGGATTTTGTTCTTAAAATGAGCAAAGAATATTCGTAAAATTTTTAAGAGATATATTTATTATATAGAAGATGATTTTGTGTTGTATTGCCCATTGAGTGCTTTAAGAATTCTGGTCGATGCGCCTGATCAACGTTATCGATAGGAATCTCCCAAACGCTATGATGAGATAGTCAGACACATTAAATTGACTTGTAGTAAGTAATTTTTTCTAAAAAGGTGGTTACAGAAAGTTAATCATAATTTTGAATGTCTTAACTTTTCAGGAAAGCGGATCATGAAATAAATCATTTAGCATAGAAGCTGGTTTTCAAAAATTAAAAGAACTCCCTTCCGAAGCTCCTATTCTTGTGATTTCTTAAGGGAACCAAGACTTCATTGCTTGTACCGATGCTAGTCGTATTGGTTTAGGAGCCGTTCTCATGTAAAGGGAACATGTTATCGCTTATGCTTCTAGGCAATTAAAGCCTGCCGAGACTAGATATGCCACTCATGATTTAGAGCTCGCAGCTATTGTTTACGCTCTTAGAATTTGGCAACATTATCTTTTGGGAGAGAAGTTTGTTCTCTACACCGATCATAAATCTTTGAAGTATTTATTTTCTCAAAAGGAACTTAATTTGTGTCAACAATGTTGGCTCGAACTCCTTGCATCTTATGATCTTGATATTCTTTATACTCCCGAAAAGGGAAATCATGTTGCCGATGCCCTTAGTCGTAAGCAACAAGCGGGTGTTTCCATGATGATATCCGAATGGAATGATCTCGAGACTTTGTCCACTTGTGAGATTCGAGATCATGAATCTGATTCATGTTTATCTCTTGTTTTATGTAGCCTTGAGGCTCATCCTTCTCTTTTAAACCGCATCCTTGAAGCTCAAAAGCAAGATCCCGAATTGGTTCTTCTTAGCCAAAGTTGTAGGGATAAAAATAATACCGATGGTCTAAAAGACTTTGAAATTGATGCTCGTGGAGGCATTCGAAAATTTGGTAGACTTATTGTGCCTAATATTAGTGACCTCCGTAAGGACATTTTAGAAGATTCTCATCGTTCTACATTTACCATTCATCCTGGTAGTAGTAAAATGTACGCGGACATGAAGCGACTTTATTATTGGGATGGAATGAAATCTGATATTGCTAATTTCATTAAGTGTTGCATGACTTGCCAACTCGTTAAGAACGAGCATCAAAGGCCCAGTGGGTTACTGCAACCTTTGGACATTCCAGTTTGGAAGTGGGATCAAGTCTCCATGGACTTTATTGACGGTCTTTCTAGTTCTCGTTCGGGTCATGACAGTCTATGGGTGATAGTAGATAGACTTACAAAATCCGCCCATTTTATTCCCGTTCGGTCCAGTCGGACCGTATCTCTTTTGGCCAAACTTTATATCAAAGAAATTGTTAAATTTCATGGAGTTCCTACTTCTATTGTTAGTGATCGTGATCCATTATTTACTAGTGGTTTTTGGAAAGGTCTTCAAAAAGCTTTGGTGTAACGATCCTGTTTTTAAGCCGAATTTGATTTAGTAATTAATTTAATTTTTAGAATTAATTTGAAAAATTTGGGAATAAATATATATAAAAAGATTGTAAATAAAGAATTTGATTTGGAAATTCAAAAATAAATATTTTAAAAATTAATTGGATTTAGAATTTTATATTTTGAATATATATATGTGAATGTGATTATTTATTAATGTATAAATATAAAAGTATAAACCATGTATATATAACACAAATTGAAAATATAATATAAAAATATATTTAAACATTTATACATGTAAATAAAGACAAGTGTAATCATCTTATCATCTTATTAAATATGTGTAAGCATAGTATTACTTGAGAATACAAGTGTAAGAATGATAATATCATGTAATAACAAGTGGCAAATCCTTTTTCTTTTAGTTTGAAAATTTATAAACAATGTAGTATTAGAGAAACCAGGCTAATGCAAATTTCCTCAAATCTTTTCATCTTCATTTTCCAAAACTAAAACCTGGTAATAAAGAAAACAAATCAGATCAAAAGAAAAGGCAAAACAAAAGGAAAATCAAAACCTGAAAGCTTGAAGAAAAATTCAACTCAGTTTAAAAGCAAATCAAACATCAACAACTAAGCTTCAGTTTCAACTCAATTATATCAAGTAGCAGATCAAAATTCAGATAAAAAAATGCCAGTTTTTAAATTCAAATTTGCATTTCCAGGCTTTCTCTATTCATATTCCAGGTGAGTAAACCAGTATACTAAAAGCTTGAATCTGTTTATATATATTGGTTGTTTGTGATCGTGCTTGAGATAAAGTTGTGAATTTGTTTGCAAATATGTATATATATGTAGATATGGGTATGCATGTCTGATATACAGGCATAGTTGTTTCTGTTTGATAACAGGTTCCAATAACCTGTTTCAAAAATCAAATTACCTTCCTCTGATTCTTGTTAGACCTTAAGATCTAAACAAAACATATTTGTAAAATCAAGATTTAAGTTGTAAAAATATTTTTAAGTAAAATCAGTTAAAATATTTTCTGGAATTAGGAAAATACAGTAGAATTTAAAGAATGTCAAAGATTTGAACATCATGATTTCCAGTTTCCTTTACATCATCTTGCTCGTCTTGGAATATCATGAATTTTAAAAGTAAATTCAAGATTTTTAGTGTTGTATCGATTGAGGTATTCGTGGTTGAATGAATTTGGGTTTTTTGGTGATTCTTGGCGATCGAAGCAAAATGAGTGATTGGGATTGTGGCTTAGGGTAGTCTGGATGTTGCCGAGTTGGGGAAAAATGATCGGAGATTTTTCCGATCAACGGGGAGGCAGCACAGCGAGGTTTTAGGGTTTAAAGACTCATTTTAGACATTGGGGTTTAGGTGGAAATCGCGGCATCGACGAGGTATCGGACAAGGCCGGGTCAGGTGGAAACAAAGCATGGGTCATTGAGGCAACTCTAGTGGCGGTGACGAGGTCTCTGGCAACCGAGATTGGCGAGGCGAGACGATTTGGTGATGAACTGTGTTGTTCCAGGTGAAGTCGATATGCTCGATTTCGATTTCTGATGAAATCAATGGTGATGGATGGTCAGGCTAGTCGACAGTGATGTCACGACATGTTGATGATCGGGGCAGTGATCGGAGATGATCAGAATAATCGTGCACGTGCACAAGTTAACGTTTGTATCTGGTGATGATTTTTGTAGTTGGGGAAGAAGCATTGCTCGGGTCAAGCTCGAAGTAAATGATGGATTGTCTCGAGGAAAGGAGCGTATGCGAGTGTCTCGAGGTTGAGCTCGGGAAAAAAATGTGAAATGGCTTGGGTTTTCTTTTGAAGCTAATAAGTTTTAAGCAAAAGGAAATGTTCAAGTTGTAAGAAGTAAAGCAAGTTTTAAATCAAGTTTTTAAAGTATATTAAACTTTAATTAATCAAGAAGATCTAAAATGATTTTGTATAAACTAATTTCAAGCTTTAATTTAATAAGACCTAAATGGTAATTAAGTAGTTAATTAAGATAAATGGATTATCTTAAATTAATAAAGGTCTTAAGTGATTAGAGAATCATTAATTAGTAATTAAAGAATAATTACTTAATGTACTTAATTAAAGAATAATTAATTTATGATTAAAGGATAATTGATTAATGATTAAAGGTTAATTAATCAAATGATTATAGGATAATTACTTAATATAAGTAATTAAAGGGTTGATTTGTTAATGTAATAAATTAAGGGTTAATTAATTATGTAATTAACTTAAGGTTAATTTATTTATGTGATTAATTAAGGATAATTAATAATTAAAGGTTAATTATTTAATGATTAAAAGTTAATTGAATTATTAATTAAGGTTGATTAATTAATAATTAAAGGTTAATTAATTTATTATTAAATGTTAATTAATAAATGATTAAAGGATAATTAATTTAAATGGTTTATAATTAATTAATTAACCAGGATTAGTAATTTATTCATAAGTAATTAATCTGGTTTAAGTTAATTATAATCAGATAATGAATTGATCTTACTTATGGATGATTGATTTGTGTTGAATGCCTTGAATTGATTGATATCTCTGATATGTGATTGTGATGCTTTGTGACATGAATTACTTTGTGTTGAGCTGTGACATCTGTGATATATTACTGTGTGAATGTGAAAACCCCTTGGCCTATAAAACGGCAATTGAATTTCGATGCGACAGGGAGTCGGATTCCAAATGGTTATCCGAAACCCACATCGAATCTTAATGGTGAATCTTTGTGACTTGTGTATCCACGTGTTTTAAAAATAAATGCTCATTATTCGGTTTAGCCGGGAGAGGACTTTGTGTCATAAAAACCATTTTGAATTAATGATACGACGAATTGGATAGCATTTGAAGACGGTGGTGAAGACCGGGTATTTTTGAAAATGAAGGGATTACCTGTCGAATGTCTCTGCATCATGGCTCCGTTATAGAGATCTCCATATGTGATGGGGAGTTCGATCGGGATTGTGGATACCCGGATTGCAAGGGCTTCTTCCTTTATTGGACGAAGTGCCTTCGATTCTGTTCGAACCCGGAATAGACCTGTATGGTTATATGTCTGACATTACACTTTGAGATATAAAGCTGATTTCTATCAAATACATTTCTGTTTGGTGGCAGAGAATTTATTCTCTTAGCTTAACACCCTTCTCTGAGACGTACGAGCTCATAGGTTATGTAGTTGATGGTTAATAGTGATATACTCCCAACTTGGTAGTGTGGCATGCTGAGTGCTAATCATTGGTTGATCGAAGCATGGCTTTTGTGAAAAGCGTAGCTTTGTGGGATGAGACTTCATCGAACCTCTCACCCTGGAAATTGTCGAAACAGGAAGGATGCGGCGAGGTTGTTTGGGGGTAGCGCCCTCAGGGTATGTCCATTTCCTTCTGGAAAAAGGTGGTATCATGGTATGGAGCCCAGATATTTAACCTATGTGGTTGGTGCAAATTTATTACTTTGTGGTTGTTGGTGTTGAGGATCCTCGGATAAAGGTTGGTAACGACCGGGGATGGCATACTCGTGTGTGGAGTTATCTAGTTATAGCTTCATTGCACCAGAAGCGTGAGGTAACTCGGCCTTGTGTTGGTAGAGATCCGGTAAGGTTCTCGGGGCGTCCCTCCAGAGGCGTACCCAGTCGGATAAAGGAAGTTCCTTAGCCTGACCATTTGTTGGAAATCCAAAGAAACAATACGCGCCCTGTACGGTTTTAGTTGTATAACCTGCCATAGAATGTGGTGGTAACCAGCTATTGAACATGGTAGCTATAGTAGGCATACTACGAAATGTGTATGTTGGCTAAGATTAATATTATACTTTCGAAATGTTTTCCACACTATGTGTAACGACCCAGAATTTTGGTCGTTAGATTTTGAACATTTAATTCATTTTAAATGTTGAATGTGAATTATAATTTGATTTGAAATAAGAATTTTTGGTTAAATCAATAAGATTTGTTACAATTTCAAATATGACTATTAAATTGGATTTGGATAAATAATAATTAAATATTTGAAATTGGGATAATTTGTGAATCTGGATGTAAATGGGTATGAAAATGGTTTCTAAGGTTTATTTTAAGTTTAGTATGATTTGAATTTTAATATTGGACTTTTGGATGGAATCAAAAGTCGATAAGTTAAATTTGGAATTTTATATTAATTTAATAATGGAATTTAATATTTTAATAATGTAAATAATCAGATTTTGATTCGAAATGAATCAGAATGATTTCTAATATGATTATAAATTCTATATGATTTATAATTACGTTAGTAAAATGTTAAAAGTGAAATTTTAAATGATTTCGACGATTTTGGAAATCGGTCGAACTTATCGACGAGTTAAAATAGCCTTCCGGGGCACAGTCTCGGAATTCGACGAAATCAGTTCCATTGGATCCGTAATAGTTAATTATTATCGGATTTCAATTTTCGTAGCAATCAGAGTTGTCGTTTGACCATGGAAGCTCAAAACGCATAGAAACTATTTTAATCGATTTAATTTAAAATTGATCGTTTATTTCCGTAACTTGCGTATATGACTGAATTAGCTTTCGAAACACGTTTCATTGTGTTCGGAATGTGGGTAAAACCTTATAAATGCCAGGCGGCACGTGTGATTTGGAGTTCGTTTGTATAAGCTGTTAAAATTTGAGAATATTAATAAAATAATTTGATTATACGTATATATATACGTATAAGGGCTGAAACCCTAGTCTACATTCACGGCCACCGCTTGTTTATTTTCAATGGCCGGTAAGCTTCCGTATTCCCCCTCGATTTCTACCAAATCCACACGTCTATACGAGAAGTTCTCAACTGCAAAGTTGAAGAGATCGCCACGAACTTCCAATCCAACGGTTTAGATCTTATATGGCGGCATGGATCGGCGATGAATCAGAAGGGATGGTCGCGCATTCGAGCTTGAAGTTTGGAACCTAGGGAGTGCCTAGCGCCACGATTTTCTGGCCATTGGGAGGGAGCGTGATGAACTACGAGGGGTTGATCTCTGATCGACGTGAAGTTGGCCAGAAGCGGGGCGATAATTAGAGATGGAGGGACGGTTTTGGGTTCGATTAGCCTGGAGTGAAACGTGAAGGGGGAAGAAGGGAGGGACGACTATGATCTCGTGTGGCTAGATCTACGGCCGTGATTTCTAGGATTCTGACGAATTTGGTAGCGCCGGAATCGCAGCGACGCGATCTATGCTGCAGTACAAGTTTGGAGACGATCGGAGTTAGCGGATATTTTGGATTAAATCGAACGGACTCGATTTAATTTATAATTTAAACGCTCGGCATTTCGAAATTCAAGGTGAGTAAATCTCACTCACATTTGGATGCCAATTAATTTAAATAGTTAATATTTAAATAATTGTGTGATTGGTTGAATATGAATATTAATATCAGTTTGGATTGATATTTGCTGTTGTGCTAACATCTGTGGATGTAGGGAAACAGGTTGGATGGATCCAACTGGATTCCTCACAATGTAGAAATTATTTTCATAATTTATGATGTATTTTATTTATATACTGTGATAGATTAATTTGGAAATTAAATTATGTTGTGTTATGATTGGATAAATAAAATCTGGAATTTTAAAATATAATGAAATAAATTGGGATTAAAGGGAAATGAAAAGGAATTTTTAAGGAATGGTTTTAAGGAAATTAAATTTCAGAAATTGGATTGGATATTGAAGTGTTATGGGAAACTATGATTAAAAAGGAAATGAGAAATGGAAATTTATAAACTGGGTTTATAAATGGAATGGGGTTTTATTGGGAAATAAATTTGAAGTATAGATTTCTAATGGGAATTTCTATAAGAAGTGAAATGGATTAAAAATAATAGTGAGATTATTTTTAAAGGATGGAAAGTGTATCTTTCTTGGAAATTTAGTATGTTCCAAAGAAGAGCTTTCAAAATATAAATTGGCAGTTTAAAATGTGTTTGAGAATATTTTAGAGAGAAAATATTATTTTAATCATTTTTTAAGTACAAGTAAATATTTATTTAAGTAATTATGGTATTTAAATTATTTTAAAGGTAAATTAGTATTATGTTTTCTAAAGGAAACTTTAACATAGATATTTGATATAATAACTTTATCTTAAAAGAAATTTTGATTTAAGTTACTCAAGGAAACTTTATGGAATTTTCAAAGGTGTTATTTGAAGTAAAGGATTTGGTAACTTATTTTAAATAAATTAAGTATATATTTTGGGAGTGATTTCGAGGAAATGGGAATGTGATTTAAAAATAAATGAAGGTGTTTATTTTTAAAGTGATGGAAGAAATTTACGGGATTGAAACGTAAATTTGGATTGAGATAAATCAAGCAGGATTTGTAAGAAGAATTCTTTGGTTTATTCTGAAATGGAAGTGTGTTTCCCTGAAAGCCAAGTATGTTTTCAAAGCAAATTTTATAATATAAGTTAAAAGTTTTGATGTTGTTTTAAAAAAGCATGTTTTAGGAAATTTATTATTAAATGTTTAGATTTTAAAGTAAGTATTTCTCAAATTTTATTATAGTAGTAATTATTTAAAGGTGACTGGAAATTTTGTTTAAAGGGATAAAAATTTAGTTTTATATTTTATAAATTTGCTTCATTTTAAATATTCTTAAGGTATATATTTTTGAATAAGTATTAAAGTAGTTTTAACTTAAATGTCTTAAAGGATATTTTAAAATAAAGAGTTTTAAATTATTTTAAAAATCTAAAGTTTTTGTACTTGGTGTTTCCAGTGGTAATAAATATTTAGGAATTTATTCCATAAAGGAAGTGTGGTTTGAAACTGTTTTCAAAGGGTTGAAAAGTGGAAATATATCTTGCGAAGATATTTTGAGATAAATAAATAATTTGGAAATTATTTATTGTTTGATGGTTGTTTGTGGATGTTATTTGATAGTTAAATAACCAACTATCAATATTTGGCCAATGCGCTGATCGTTTCGAAGAGACCGGGATCGGGATTTATTTCACGAAGACCACTTCGATCCGGTTTGTACGTTTTCGTGGAAAAATGAGTTCGGAGTCGAAGATGGAGCAGTGAAGTGCAAGGGCTAGTCGCTACTAATCCTGAGGGTGATTCCAAAATGGATGTAGTAGGGGTAGTGCCTTCGGTTCCGTTCGAACCCGGGACGGACTTGTATGGACGAATGCTTTCGGAACACCGTCAGGTGGACGGTGGGCATTCTAAGGGATATGTTCTATAAAGGTAACGCTTAGCCTCGAGCCTCATCAACCGGGAATGACTGAAAATCAGGGGTTATGCAGCAAGGCTATGTGGGTAGCGCCCATTAGGTTGAGGTCATCCCTATCTAGATGTCCCTTTTATTTCGGCTTAGTGGTGCGGTTGCTGATCCCAACCGTGGGGTGATCTTACTCGGAATTATCCAGTAAGGGGTAGTTCTGGTCTTGTGTTGCAGGGGATCGGGCGTGGTCCTCGGTACACTGATCTAGACCAGGTACTGTGATAGGTTGTACCCCAGTGCCTAGTCATTCGTTGGAAATCCATTCTCCCTACGTGCCTGTACAGTTTTGATTGTGCCCAACTATTGCTGAAACGTGAGATGCAAGAATTTCAGCTAGATTCTATTTTACTTTCGATAGACACTATTATAATATCAGACGGATTTGATAAAAAGTTTTTTGGCTATCGTAAGGTAAAAACCCGACATGTTTATTTGTGGCGTGGTCTTACGAGATGCTTTTGATTTTCAAAGGATATTTGAAACTTTAATAATCAGTTTGGGTGTATCTCTCTCACGCTGGTATTCCAGACTGACTCGGGTGTTATTTTATTATAATGCTCGGGTCAGACCGAGTATTACAGGTTCAGTATTGGATACTTTGGAGCTCAGGAGAGGAGTTGGAGACAAAGACGTATTACTCGTACTTTTTTATTTCCATTGTAGTGTTTTATTTGAAATTGCCAGCAGTTATGAGGTAGGCTGATATAACTGCCAGGCTGGTAATTGTTGTTTACTTGTGCTATACTCTGATAATGTATTATATAAAACCGATATGGTTTCATTTTGATTAAAAATCTGTTATTATTTATTATATTTTGTACCGCTGCGATTGTGAGATTCTAATGTTGCTTTAGTTCCTTCTTTCTTCTATCTTCTTTCTTATTCCTCAACAATCTGCCTTTTTCGGCACTCGATCGTCGGCACATTATACTGTGGTGTATTTTGTGTTGATTTTTCGCGAGTCGAGAAGGGCGGGTCGTTTCACTATGCACTAATGATAATATCAAAAAGATTTTGTGTATCAAGCATGTTTGACTATCATAAGGAGAAATATCCTCAAATTCTGCATTTGCATTGTGTGTGTGGCGGGAGGACTTATGGTAGTTTCATTTTCCAAAAGCATGAACGAATTTCTTTTTATTTCTTTTGTTCAAACAACTGTTTTATGTTTACTCACACCAGTCCCATGACTGACCCAGAGTTTATTGTTCCCCCTTCTATACTCTGGGTGCCTACAATTTTCCACACGGGCAGCCTAGAGGTAGATTTTCAGATAGTAGATATAGATTCGGTAGCCTTCAGCTTTCTGTTTGGAATTCTTTGGAGTCTTTGGATTTTGGCAATCACATTCATGACCGACCTTGCTTAATACAACGTGATGGTTGTTCGAGCTTGAAGTTTGGAGCTTTGGCATTGAAGATATCTTTCCGCTGCTGCTGCTTGGTTATTTCCGATGTTGTCTTGTATCTCTGATGTTATTGATATTCTGTTGTATCTTATTGTATCAGATATTGTGTCCATTGTTGTATCAATGTTATATCAATGATATTCATTCTTTTTCCGCTGCGTTGTTTTTACTTAATGTGTTATAAGCTCCACGCGATACGAACTTCGACGTTTGAATCTCCGGCATTCAAATACGGGTGATGTATTGGATGTCGATTTTCGAAGGTTGAAGTGCAGGTCGTTACATTTGGGAACAAAGCTTAATTTTAGCACTGCTTATCATCCCCAATCCGATGGACAAACAGAGCGTGTGAATCAAACTCTTGAAGATCTTCTTCGTGCATGTGTTCTTGATTCGGTGGAAGTTGGGAAGATCATATTTCTCTTGTTGAGTTTTCTTATAATAATAGCTTCCAATCTAGTATTGGTATGACACCATTTGAGGCACTCTACGGAAGGCCAAGCCGATCTCCTACGTGTTGGCTTGAAGCCAGTGAGAAGCTGGTTTTAGGTCCAGATTTTATTCGTGATTCCACAGAAAAGATTGACCTTATTCGTCATAGGATGAAAGAAGCTCAAAGTAGACAAAAATCCTATGCTGATAACCAAAGGAGGAATTTAAAATTTTCTGTGGGAGATTTGGTATTTATTCGTGTTTCACCTATAAAGGGTGTTGTGCGTTTCAGTCGTTCGGGAAAATTAGCACCTCGATACATTGGCCCATTTCCCATCACCAAATGCATTGGTTCCGTGGCTTATCGCCTTTTATTACCGGCTCAATTTTCTGCTATTTATGACGTATTCCACATTTCTCAACTATAGAAATGCCTTAAAGATTCCGATTCTATTCTTGAGCCTGGTGTTATTGAAGAAATTGAAGTTTCACCTAATTTGACTTATGAGCAACATCCTATTCGTATCATTGCTACGGAGGTTAAACGCCTTCGTAATAAAGATGTTTCGCTTGTGAAAGTTCAATGGTCCGCAAATCCTAAGGATTGTCCTCGAGAATCCAGAGAATTCAACGAGCGAAAACATCCGGACTTACTCTCTCTTACTCCTTAAGGTGAACTTCTCACTTCAAAATTTTCTTTTGTGTTATTATGCCTTAAAGTGGTTGTTACTCTTTATTTTCTTCTTAAGTATTGCGAGGACGGTATTTCTTTAAGGAGGGGAGTCTGTAACAACCCGCATATTTTATGATTATATATTTAAATGTTTTATTTAAATATAGCATCGTTAGTTGGATTAAAGTCCGAAATGTGACTTTTTGTAATCAGTCAAATTTGGACTCGAAGGCACTTCCATTGAGTTCAAAACAACGTTTACAACTTTTTTGAGTATAAACATTGATATGTTTGGAGTTGATTAGGATTTTAGTGTTTTCATTTAGGCTTTGGGTTGTTTTCTAGCCCACTAACCCAATAAGAGATCCCAAACTCCTCTACCAAATACCCTAACTCCTCTCCTCTTCATTCATTCTACTCATAATTTCCTAACACTCAAGCTAAAGGGAAAAATGAGAGAAAAGAGGGGAAATCAAAATTCCTAAGCCCTAGATTCTTAGGAAATTCAAATTCAAGTTTCGAAAGCAAGGAGAAGCTTAGGTAAGCATCATCTTCATCTTCTCCATCTCAGTCCCTCTCCAATTTTCATAATTTCTTATAACCTAACTTAGGAAGTATTTGCATATGATCCTAGATTGGAGCTTCTAGAGTTGTGATTGAAGTGGAGTTGATCTTGCTTTGTTTTAGAGCTTCTCATTCCTTATTTTTGAGTTTAAAGGTGAGTTCTTGAACTCACATCTATGTTTATATCTTTCATTATTGTTAGGTATGAATTCCTAACATCTATTTCATGTTCAATTGCTTTTGAATTGAATTGTTTTGGTGAATTTTCCAATTTTGGTATTTTGAAGTCAAAATCTACGAAAATCCTACTATGGATGTTTGGACATGTTGTTTGGAGTGTATTGAACAGCCTATAGGGCTGGGTTGTCGCTTGGCATAAATCCCTAGCCACCATCGCTCATTCGATCACTTTTGAGTTGAATTGGCCATCAATGGTCTAGGCAAATTTTGCCCCGAGCTTCAGCTCAGACGTCTGGTAAAATGCTGAGACGTCTGAGGCAAAGGAATAAAAATTCCAGACCTACGGCTCAGACATCTGAGTGATCTGGAAAAATTCCAGACCTTCAGTTCAGACGTCTGGGAAAACCACCAGACGTCTGATGCTGTTAAAATCAGCCACTTTGCCTGTTTTTATGCAAGTTTCCAATTTTTGTTGATCCGGTTAGTTGTTGTCATTTATTATCGACTTTGATGACTAATTTTCTGGATTTTTGGGAATATCCATCTGATGGATTTGATATCGATTTTCATGGGTTTAATTCACGTCGTCGTATGTGAATTTTGATGATAGGTTGTTTTTACAATCGTTTCTGTGATTTGTCACTTTAAAATCCAAAGGTTTCTATACTAGTAGTAAATACTCAAACTCTTTCATAAAAATGATTTCAACATTACTTTTAATAGAAAGCTCATTTTTAACCGTTTTCCAATCTATTAGTATATACAAACCTTTACCTCATTTGTATGAGAAATCCAATTAAATGACTTAGCAAAACAAGTGGTATGAAACGCTTGCGTTTACTTTGTCGGTTAATTCTTAGACTTGTTCGATTGAAATCTTGTGATAATTTTCGGGTGGAAATCTACAATTTGTTCGTAAATATTTAAGTTAAGCCAATGGTTATGGGAAATGAGGCTAAACTCATTTATTTACTAGCTTAGTGTAATTTACACTTATGTTCGAGTGGAAGTCTACGATTTGTTCGTAAATATTTAAGTTAAGCCAGTGGTTATGGGACATGAAGCCTAACTCATTTATTTACTAGCTTAGTGTAATTTACACTTTTATAGATCAATGGTGATCATTTTTATGGGCTAGCGACCCATGGGGTTTTTTAACCGTTTTATGGAGTTCTATTCATGGGGCGTATCTTTTTAAATGTGTCGATGATCGGCTCAACGAGTCTGTGCATGGGGCGTATCTTTTAGGTGCGTCGATGTTCGGCTCATTTTATGGGTTAGCGACCTATGGAATAGCGTCTCGTTTATGATACACGTATTGGTGAGTTTTCGTGCTCCCATTTATGATAGACCTCCTCCCTTTTATGTTTTCTGGATTTCTAAATGATGATTTCTGGAATTGTGTTTCACCAATTTGTGCAATTTGCATTGATAAGCTTTATCAATATTTGTGGTTTGGTGAACAAAAATAAAGAATATGACATTTTTTTTGGTGTTTGAGAAAATTTGAGATATTGTATGATTTTTGTTGTTATCATATATATTTCTCATATCTCTTATCCTATATCATCTTACATGATAATTATTGCTAGAATGATCCATTTATTATTTTTCTTCTTAAATAATACTCGGGTCAGACCGAGGTGTTTCAGATGCTTCCACTTGACTTCTTAGCAGGGACTAGCTTCTGACTTTTTGCTAACTACTTTAGCTTGGAAGTTTTTGTTTTTATACATTCGAGATAGAGACTCCTTGATGTATACATATTCTTTTGTCGAGCATTTGTACCTATTCTTTTGAGATGTAGTGGATCTTGTATGACCACTACTTTGATGTACACTTCTATGTGTTATGTTCGTACCTGTTTCCGCCTTAGTGATATGAATATCTGCGACTAATTTATGTTATGCTTATTTTATATTTGTTTTTCGAAGGCCACATAGCCACTATGTAGTAGCTTTTAGTTTGTATTTGATATGTTAGATTTCCTCTTGAAATGAAATGCATGACATACTATCTGACATATCGGTACTCGCACAAAGCAATTACATAGATGGTCGCTCCTCAACAGCCTTATTCTTTGTGCTAGTCAACGGCATTATCCATTAGTGTTCTTGGCTAGTGTGAGTATAGAGGTGGGGTGTCACATTGAAAGTGTAAAACCGTGTCAAACCCCGTGTTGATATCTTATGTGAGATAATTGTTATTATCAATAGAAATAATAATAATATAAGTGTTATCCCGCTAGATGAGAGCATAAATAATCATTCTGACTCGTTACTTTTATTGGGTAGTTAACTCATGTTTATAGTTATTTCCCTCTATCCGACTTGTACTACCTGGGTTACTATATCTAGAATTTGTTCCTTCTTCTCCTCTTGCATATATACATACATATAATATATATATATATATATATATATATATATATATATATATGCATGCATGTATTTATATGTTTAAGCATCACATTGACTGTTGAGTTTTTTCGGTTTTAGATGTGGAAGTGGACAGTATGGATTGGGCATCCTCATTCACTAGATGAGCTGTGTATCAAAATGCCGCTAGGCCATTTGTAGCTCCATTGCATTATCTTGACAGTTGACGAGGTATTTCTCACATCGAGGCCTTATCTTCGATGCTGCAGATGGATTATAATGCTTCTGATTTGTTCTTTTTTTCCCTTTATATGCATTTTAGTTTTTTCCTAGTTTTTTTAAGGAGGGTTTTATTTATTTTAATTTATTTGTATGGGTTCATGGGGAAGAGACACCTACCAAGCTTGTTGGTAGCTCCCTTTTAAGTGTGGAATAATATTATATGAGTGCTCTTCTCCTCATGGAGGATCACTCATTTCTCTCAAAAATTAATTAATTAATTAATATAACCATTATATTCATTTCTCTATAATAATGATTTAAAACTTTTATAAATCAATAAATTACTCTCGGCTGAAACGTGGGAGCTGCTATTATGTGACTCACACGGGTAACTCAGGCCTCGGTAATATTTTACAATTTAAATATCAAAGCCTCTACAGACTTTACTGAAGCATGGTAGTTGTAACGACCCAGGATTTGGTCACTTAAACTAGGCAATTATATATATATATATATATATATATATTATATGGTCACTAAATGAATTTTTATAGATAAATAAACTCATTTTAATTAATTAATAGTGATGGTAAAATCGTTTACAAAATTTGTTTACCAAAATAGATAGTTCGCAGAAAAATAGAAAATGTGACAGAAAAATGTTTTTCGAAATTTCGACCTTTCGACACCGGAAAGTTGTCGGAAATGTTGTTTGTCTTTGTGCACACTATATACACATATATAAGAGATAATTAACCATATAATAATGTACTTAATTAGGTTTTATCTTAAGTTAAATATGGTAATAGATTCATGTGGCTAGACATAATAATTATATATATATTTATAAAAGAGATTGATGTGACTAGACATAATAATTATATATATATAAAAGAGATTGATGTGACTAAACATAATTATATATATATATTTATAAAAGAGATAGATGTGACTAGACATAATAATTTTAAATATATATAATTATAAAAGAGATTGATGTGACTAGACATAATAATTATATATATTTATTTATAAAAGAGATTGATGTGACTAAACATAATTATTATATATTATTATATATTATAAAATGAATTGATTTGACTTAACAAAATGATGGCTTATTTAAATATTTTTAAACCACGGGTATAAAAGAAATTTTCTCTCTACTCTCTTGCCTATAATTACACCACCCTTCACCTTAAATCCATTTATTCTCCTTCCAAAATTCCTAGGCTCCATTCTCCTTTCATGGCTTCCCATCTAATTTCCTAAGCTAAAACTAGTGAACACACTTTTGAAAAAAAATCGAGCTAAATAGCCATAGGTTTCCACCTTCTTTCACCAACCTTTTTTTACCTTATTTCAAACTCAAATGGAGTTCTTATTTTCGTGAAACCATGCAAAATTCCAGTGGCTACAACATTGTAGTTGACCGCTTTTTCCAATTTCGACATAGCTATGTCAAAATACCCAAACTTTGAAGAGCGATCTTTCACCCCGCATTTCGAGTCCGAAAATAGCTCTCCTTGTCTTAACCATATCCTACTAAAAAATAATCCAAATTGAGTGATTCTTTTTTTGAAATGATAGAGGAAAAAATAATCAAAATTTTTATTTTGACCATTTTATCAAAATCCAAGAGCAAAGGGTCCAAAAGTCGAGTGCAAAATAACCTATTTTCGAGTTTGTTTTTGGTGAATTTCCAAGCTTTGCGAGTTCTAAAGTATTCCAAGTCTTCAAAGATTTTTGGTGAGTAAATTCTTAATTTTTGAGAAAGATTTTACCTTCATTTATATGTTGGTTATGTGGCTATTTATATATGATGTTGATGTTGGATTATAGTATGGTTTGATTGATATGCATGTTGCTAATATGTTGATTGAATTTAGATTTGAAATTGTGGACTAAGTAATATGTTTGGTCATAAAGTTGCGACCTTTAATGTGGTATGGTAAAGTTATGGTTTATTATATGTATGTGTTTGGATGTGTGTTTGAATGGTTATGGAAATTAGAAACTTAACATGTTGAAAAGACTTGAGATCCATTTGGAAGAAAATCAAGTTGTTTACTAAAAGAATTTCAAAGTTTAAACTTTATTTTGATTCCAAACTTCCTTACCTATATTTAGTTTAAACTCTTACTTATGTTTTTTTTTTGAAAAAGGGGTTATTAAGCTTTAAGAATTTAAGTCAGAGGGAGGTTAAAAACAAGTTCAATTTTGGGTATGCATAGCGATGGTCGCTATGGATGCAGTTTGAAAAATTCGATTTCTAAAATTTAAAGCTTTCTTTTTAAGTGCTTTGAAAACCTATTTTCAAACTTAATTTGTAACACATAAGTTAAGTATAACTTGATTAAGTATGTTTTGATAATTTATTTATTAAGGATAATTATTTATTAATTAATTAGTAATTAAGTTAAGCAAATTATAGTTAATTAGTATTAATTAAGTTATTTATTAATTAATTAAGAATTCTAATTAATGATTAATTAAGTTAAAAAGAGAATTATTTTATTTAATCAAGTTTAATTATTTTAATTATTATTTACTTAAAGTTTAAATTATTTAAATAATTATTATTTAATTAAAGGTTAATTATTTACTAAATTATTACTTAATTAAGGATTAATTTTAAATAAATGTTTATTTGGTTAAAGTTTAATTATTAATTAACTTTTAATTAATTAAAGTTTAATTTATTATTAAAGTTTTAATTAAAAATTATTTTACTATTATTATTTTATTAAATAATTAGGATTAATTAATATTTAATTATTAATGAAGGTTAATTGATTATTTAATAGTTAGTAAATTATTAATTTGGGTTTAATTAATAGTTAAATAGGGGTTAATTAATTATTTAAAAGTTTAATTATTAATTAAGTTAAAATAAGATTTAATTAAGTTTAATTATGATTTAATAAAGAGTTTAACTTGAATTTAAAAGGGAGTTTAAGTTTTAAATCCTGGTTTTCTAAGAATCAAATCGTTTAAAGGGAACTTCTGTTCCAAGGATAGTTTTGAATACAAGAATTCAAGTTTTGATACCATGAAGTAGATAAATAACTATTAATAAGCTATAGTGTTGATTGATTGTATTGTTTGGACATCTAATAGCAGAATAAATCACCGTTCTACTATAGGGTAAGGGTTGATTGTTGTGGATATAGAATAACAGAATAAATTTTCATTTTGTTATTAATTGATTGTTGATTGCATGGACATATATTAGTAGAATAAATCACCATTCTACTATATGTAATGATTTTGTTTGGACATCTATATAGTAGGACAAATCACCATCCTGCTATTATGATTTGGACATGTATATGTTAGTTAGTTCATGTGACATGATAATTCCTTGTTTTGGATATGAGTTGTATTTACATATATATTGACCTATGTAAATAACTGTGAAGTAAATTGGAATTGAAATTTAATGGTAACTTAAATTAGTACCATTGGGAGTTCTAAGCCTCGTTTTGAAATTATAAAGTATGATTTTGAATTTATTTTAATTCTTTAATCAATTTGTGGTTAAGGGTTTATTAATGGTTTTGAAAGTTATATAATTATTTTATGAAGATATTCATAAATGATAACTTTTCTGTAGAAAGGAGTTTACCTAAACAAAAGGTTTATTAAAAGGTGATTACAAATGATGTTTTTAAAGGATATTTTATAAAGAATTTCTTTAAGAAGATTTATAAGAAGTTTATAAATAGGAAGAAAATTTATAAATCATTTCAGAGATTTGGAAAGAGGCTTTATAAATTAACTTAAAGGTTTATAAAAGTGGGCTATAACTTTATTTTGGAAGTTATAAGTTAACTGAAATATGAGATGAGTTTTTGAAAAGGAAACTTGTTTGGTTATTTAATATGGGATTTGAAAAGAAGAAAACTCTGTAAAGTTTGTAAATATACTTATACCATTGAGATAAGTATATGAATATTTCCAAGTATAAAGGAAATGCAAGGTGTTTGGGAATAGTGTTTTGAAAGAATCTTTTAATCAAGTTTTATAAAGTGGTTTATTAATTAAAGATTTATAAATAAAGGCTTAGTGTATCCCATATTGAAATTAAATCATGATTAGATGTTTGTTATGTGATAGTGAAATAACCGACTATCAAATCTGGACCCAAAACGTAACTTTGGAAACATCTAGGAGAAACTCGGGGATTATATGGTACAGTTACCATCGATGGTGCTATACTGTACGTATAAACTCGTTTCGTTCTCCTAGGACAAATGATAAGGAAACCCATTCATTCAAACGGTTAGGAGGTGAACTTCACACTTAGTTGTTTGTATGTTTATTTCCTAAAGAACCGGGGTTGAGTTTACCGGAAACCATCGAAGTTGTTTCGAAAAGATCGGAATCAGATATGTTATCTGAAAACCACTTCGATCCAACTCAACGTTTCGTGATGAAGACATCTGAAGAGCATGGAATCGAAGACGAAGTTTGAAGTGCAAGGGCTATTCTCTATTAATCCTTGGGAGGGATTCCCCGTAATGGACGTAATAAGAGTAGTGCCTTCGGTTTCGTTCAGTCCCAGAACGGACTTGTATGGAAGAATGCTAGCATTGCATTGATGCCAGGAGCGCAGTGTTAGCATTCCAAGAGGGAAGTGCTATATGTGAAAGGTAAAACATAGCCTCAAGCCTCATCAATCGGGAATGACTAAAACAAGGGAGATGCAGCAGGGCTAGTTGGGTCGCACCCATCAAGGGTATGTCATCACCTTTCTAGATGACCACTTATATTTACAGATCTAGTTGTGCAGTAGAGGGCTCCATAAAGGTTGGGAACAACCGGGGTGATGACATATTCGGTACTATCCAGTAAGAGGTAGGCCGGTCCTGTGTTAGCAGGGATCGTTAGGTACGATCTCGGTACATTGTTCTAGAGGTGTACTGTGACAGGCTGTACCCCAGCAGCCCAGTCATTAGTTGGAACCCATTCTCCAATAAGCGCCATACGGTTTTAGTTGTATACTAAATATGTTGGAATGTGAGATGCAAGCATTCCAACTGAACAAACAGATGTCCAAACAAAATCATTACATATAGTAGAATGGTGAGTTATTCTACTAACATATGTCCACGCAATCAACAATCAATTTATAACAGAATGGAAATTTATTCTGTTATTCTATATCCACAACAATCAATACTTACCCTATAGCAGAACAATGATTTATTCTGCTATTAGATGTCCAAACAATACAATCAATCAACACTATAGCTTATTCATAGTAATTTGTCTACTTCATGGTATCAACACTTGAATTCTTGTATTCAAAACTATCCTTGGAATTGAAGTTCCCTTTAAACGATTTAATTCTTAGAATAGCAGGATTTAAAACTTAAACTTCCTTTTAAATTCAAGTTAAACTCTTTATTAAATCATAATTAAACTTAATTAAATCTTATTTTAACTTAATTAATAATTAAGAAATAATTAAACCTTTAAATAATTAATTAACTATTAATTAAACCCAAATTAATAATTTGCCGACTATTAAATAATTAATTAACCTTCGTTAATAATTAAATATTAATTAATCCTAATTATTTAATTAAATAATAACAGTAAAATAATTTTGAATTAAAACTTTAATAATAAATTAAACCTTAATTAATTAAAAGTTAATTAATAATTAAACTTTAACCAAATAAACATTTACTTAAAATTAATTCTTAATTAAGTAATAATTTAGTAGATAATTAACCTTTAATTAAAAAATAATTAATTAAATAATTTAAACTTTAATTAAATAATAATTAAAATAATTAAACTTGATCAAATAAAATAATTCTCTTTTTAACTTAATTAATCATTAATAAAAATTAATTAATTAATTAATAAATAACTTACTTAATTAATGCTAATTAACTACAATTTGCTTAACTTAATTACTAATTAATTAATAAATAATTATCCTTAATAAATAAATAAATAAATTATCAAAACATACTTAATCAAGTTATACTTAACTTATGTGTTACTAATTAAGTTTGAAAATAGGTATTCAAAGCATTTAAAAAGAAAGCTTTAAATTTTAGAAATCGAATTTTTCGAACTCCATCCATAGCGACCATCGCTATGCATACCCAAAATTTAACTTGTTTTTAACCTCCCTCTGACTTAACTTCTTAAAGCTTAATAACCCTTTTTTTTCAAAAAAAACATAAGTAAGAGTTTAAACTAAATATAGGTAAGGAAGTTTGGAATCAAAATAAAGTTTAAACTTTGAAATTCTTTTAGTAAACAACTTGATTTTCTTCCAAATGGATCTCAAGTCCTTTCAACATGTTAAGTTTCTAATTTCCATAACCATTCAACCATACATCCAAACATATACATATAATAAACCATAACTTTACCATACCACATCAAAGGTCGCAATTTTATGACCAAACATATTACTTAGTCCACTATTTCAAATCTAAATCCAATCAACATATTAACAACACGCATATCATTCAAATCATACCATAATCCAACATCAGCATCATATATACCACATAACCAACATATAAATGAAGGTAAAATCTTTCCCAAAAATTAAGAATATACTCACCAAAAATATTTGAAGACTTGGAATACTTTAGAACTCGCAAAGCTTGGAAATTCACCAAAAACCAACTCGAAAATAGGTCATTTTTCACTTGACTTTTGGACTCTTTGCTCTAGGTTTTTGATAAAATGGTCAAAATAAAAGTTTTAGATTATTCTTTACTCTATCATTTTAAAAAAAGAATAACTCGATTTGGATTAATTTTTAGTAGAATATGGTCAAGACAAGGAGAGCTATTTTTGGACTCGAAATTCGGGGTGAAAGATTGCTCTGCAAAGATTAGGTATTTTGACATAGCTAACCTCGAAATTGGAAAAAGCGGTCAACTATAATGTTGTAGCCACTGGAATCTCGCACTGTGTTGAAAAAGAAGAACTCCATTTGAGTTTGAAATGAGGTAGAAAAAGTTGGTGGAAGAAGGTGGAAAAATAAAGAAACCTATAGCTATTTAGCTCGATTTTTTTCAAATGTGTATTCGCTAGTTTTAGCTTAGGAAATTAGATGGGAAGCCATGGAAGGAGAATGGAGCTTAGGAATTTAGGAAGTAGAATAAATGGATTTAAGGTGAAGGGTAGTGTAATTATAGGCAAGAGAGTAGAGAGAAAATTACCTATATACCCTTGGTTTAAAAATATTTAAATAAACCATCATTTTGTTAAGTCACATTAATTCATTTTATAATATATATAATAATTGTGTTTAGTCACATCAATCTCTTTTACAAATATATATATATATAATTATTATGTCTAGTCACATCAATCTCTTTTATAATTATATATATATAATTATTATGTCTAGTCACATCAATCTCTTTTATAAATATATAAACATATAATTATGTCTAGTCACATCAATCTCTTTTATAAATATATATATATATAATTATTATATCTAGTCACATCAATCTGTTTTATAAATTTATATATATAATTATTATGTCTAGTCACATCAATCTCTTACCATATTTAACTTAAGGTAAAACCTAATTAAGTACATTATTATGTTGTTAATTATCTCTTATATATGTGTATATAGTGTGCCCAAAGACAAACAATGTTTCCGACAACTTTCCGGTGTCGAATGGTCGAAATTTCGAAAAACGTTTTTCGGTCACATTTTCTATTTTTCTATGAACTATCTATTTTGGTAAACAAATTTTGAAAACGATTTTACCATCACTATTAATTAATTAAAATGAGTTTATTTATCTATAAAAATTCATTTAGTGACTATATATAATATATATATATAATTGCCTAGTTTAAGCGACCAAATCCTAGGCCGTTACATTCTACCCCCTTTAAAAGAATTTCATCCTCAAAATTACACCACAAGAACACTCTAGTGCTATCCATAAGTCCGCAAGATGTTCATAGATCATTCCTAACAAAATCTGATTCGATCCTCACTCGAATACATAACTTCGCCTCCGAACTAGTATCGCTTACCTGATTCTCTAGTGCGGACTCTGATCAGGTTCCTTGATTTGGAACCTCTATTCTTCTTGCATAGTCATATACCATGATAGAAAATTTTGGTCCCATTGCCAAAAATCCTCATCAAGTGTTTGCTGTCAAAAATCGAGTAATAAATCCTTGTTTGGAAACGGCTGAAATATCTCAAAGCCATATACTCGAATCTTAGACCAAAACTCTATGAAAAGAGAAATGATCTATGTCCACCCTACAAACTTACTATATTGGTTCTCCCTAATACTAATTATATTCCCACTAAATCATTTATGAAAACATTTCACAAACAACTCTTAGTTTCAACTTGGATGATACTCCACTATAGCCTAAGAATATATACCCCTATTTGATTCCACTATTGCATTTTGAATTTATTTTCCTAAATAAACACAAGATCCAAATACCCGACTTTTATTTCAAATTTTTTTTGAAATGAAACTCTATAGTTCAATCATAGAAAATATATACATATAGCCCGAGCAACTCCAAAATGAAACAAAGGATCTGGGTACAACCAAACAGTATCATACATTCCCTTACTAAGAAGGTAATACTCAAGAGACGTGTTTACCATCTGAACACATCACTTTCCCAATTTTAAGTTATTTTCGAGCCACTCGGACTAGTTAACTTAAAAATATTTCTTTTATTTCAAAATCTCATTTTTGGAATAATACTTTACATTTTCCAACAAAACATTTATCACCAACCCACTTTGGATTCGTTCGGATTGGACTTGTTTCAATTGTACAATGATAAGAGAATAATTTACTAAGTGCACTACAACATTCACCTAGGCAAACATCTAATCGTCACTTAGAAGATTATTCTGATCATCACAAAACAACCAAGACTCATTCCCCTTACCCAATTCAAAGAAAACACTTCTTACTTAACATTTTTATTCCCAAACTTTTTTTTATTTTAACCAAAATACTTTCAAATAATACTAGTATCACTTTCCAAAACCTTGAAAAATCATTTTTCAAAAGTACCGGGATTTAAGTTTCGAAGTTTCCAACTTAAATTCTTTTTATTTAAAAGACAACTTCGTATTTAGTCCATTTCCAAATATTTATTTCCAAATACTCTAACCTTTAATAAAGACCCTTTAATCAGATTAAATTTTAATCCAATATTAACATCTAATGCCTCATAGTCAAACCATGAAACCTAATTAACAAGGTGTTCATTCCAATATTTTTCCCATTTTCCTATTTACCCTATCCATATCTTAAGAAGGGGAGCTACCTATACACACTAACAATAATCAATGCTCAAACTGGACGAGCATGACCAAATAATCCTAATTGATAATAATAAAGCATTATTATCTCCTACAACAACACCCCAAAAATATTAACTATCCTATACTATTTTTGAAATCATTCTTTATATGTAAAATATATCCTGGGTAAAATTATTTCATTTACCCAATTTCCAAAACAATACTATGTCGGTTGATCTGGTTCAAGTGTTTAGAAATCTTTATCGATAACGTTGGCCAAACGCATCGATCAAAATACATATACCACTCAAATGATCAAACAACACAATATAAAACGTTTTTATATCATTAACAAATACGAGCTCTTATATAATATACACTGAAACTCATTCTAGGGTACGACTGACCCTATCTCTAATGAGTTAACCCCACCAAAGCCAAGGTTCTCGCTTAACCTTCAGCTCTGATACCACGTGTAACGACCCACTTTTCCATACAGTTTAAGTTGACAATAAACCACACGTGTCCAACTCAAATTTAAAAGAAAAGCAGATACTTAGGGTGAAAGAAAGAAGATAGAAGAAACTGAACAAACAGAGAATCTCACAACGCAACGGAATAACATATATTAATCAACATAATTCTTTACAAAGTCATTTCAAAATGATACATCAGAGTAATACACATACATTCTATCCTAGGACAGTTATAACAGTCACCCTTACGTAACTGATATAATATACATATAATACAGCGGAAACAAAATTATAACTAATTATCAGTGTAACCTCCTACTCCAAGCTCCTCCAAATGCATCTGTAGGAAACCTAAACTACATGGCTGCTCGTAAAAATTTGAGCACCCAAGAGTTTTAGGGAAAGAAAATAAAACTCCGGGTCAGACATGGGTCTGGTGTGAGTAAACTCAAACAACTGAATTATTAAATTAAAAACACCTTTGAAATTAAAGGTATCTCTTAAGACCACGCCGTACATAAACACGGACGAGTTTTTACCTTACGATAAAGAAAAACAATTTATATATAGTAGAATAACTCACCATATATTACTCTGATGTGTTATTTTGAAATGACTTTGTAAAGAATTATGTTGATTAATATATGTTATTTCGTTGCATTGTGAGATTTTCTGTTGGTTCTATTTCTTCTATCTTCTACCTTCTTTCTTTCACCGTAACCATCTGCCTTTCCGTTAAATTTGAGTTGGACACGTGTGGTTTATTGTCAACTTAAAATGTATGGAAAAGTGGGTCGTTACAGTAGTGGACACTAGTTCAGTTGCTTTCAAATTATCTTGATGAAATCCCATCTCTTATCTATTTAAGTGACACACGTAAGCAACATTATATTATGCATGTTTTCTCTCTGTCATCATTATATCACTTAGAAAGCTAGAGCTTGGTCAAAAGGTCAAAACTCTAATAATATATGCATTTAATTATAAAGTCCAACATTAAAGCGCATGGTTCAATCCAATAACATTTATCGATTAATTAGTTTGCTTTGCCGAAAGACTTTTATAAGTTAATTACCAATTATAGTGATACTAACCTTCTATTGGAGGAGATGAATGCACACTTGAATAGTGTTTCACTTCGAGTGGTTCATCTTATAATCATCAATGGACATAACCCAATCATCATTGTCATATGATTGATCATAATCAAAGTATAATTACGACACTTAAGATTTATAGTATTCTCTATTAGAACCTCATACTTTGATGTTTTAATAGCGATAACTAAACAAAAATATATCATATATCCTATTTACTTATGCAGGAAAAAGATATCAAATCAAATGAATAGACGTACTTGACAGAACAAAGACCACGATGACACAACAACATATTATTAGTTATAGTGTCTGAGTCTAAAGGTATAAATAATGTTAAAATCTCTTCTGGGTGGTATATACGCACAAACACATTAAGCACAAATCAATTTCAAAGCAAAAAAAGAATTCAACGGATTGAATATGACCACTTATCCAACTGAATATGTGTTTGTACACAAGTTCTGAAGCACAACAATATTCAGCCGACTAAGTGGAAAATTTCAGCCATCTGAATACAATGAAAATTGCACTATTTGAATTCTGTTTTAAAAATGGCTCTCTCTGACAGATTTCAGATGGCTGCTATAATTCATTCAGTCGACTAAATCTGTATAATGGATATATTTTTCAAATTTTTGAAAGGGCATTCTTCTCCACGAAGAGTCGCTCATGTTCATTAATGGCTGTAACAATTTCCATTGATCATTTCTCTTTATTAAAGGTTGAAACCATACATCTTCTATATAAAGCAAAAAAATTCTTGAATTCAATACAAATTATATTCTCCGATTTTCTATATCTTGCTTTTGAATTCTCAAGCACTTTCATATACTTATATTGCTTTCAAACTGATCAATTGCACATTCAATTCTATTTTCCTTATGATAATGTTACTTTCATTTCTTCACGTACACTCAATATACCACGTAGAAGAAGATTATGGGAAGTTTGTACTATATCGACTCATACGTGTTATTTAGAGTATAAGAAGTCAAAACACTTTACTACTCTTTGTAGTTGAAGTCTAGTTGGAGATCTTCAGGCATGAAGTCCTATTTGGTAACCTAGATGGTTTGTAATATTGAAGTTCTGCTTGGCAGCTAAGGCATTTTGTACCCATTCCTCCGGGTTAAGTGAGGATGTTTGTTAGTCAAAACCAAAATGAGTCTAGGAATGGACGTAGAACGGGAAGTTTGAACCAATATAAAAATCTCTGGTGCACTTTACTTTATAGTTCTTTATTTCCACTGTTATTATATACAAGTTTTAATTTAGTAAAACTATTCATATTACTCGATCCATATATACTTTCATTTGGTATCAGAGCCTGGGATTCTAGAGATTGTAACAACATCCTAGAATAAATGGCCATAAAATGATCTAGTCAAGGCAATAGAAAGAGGAAGAGCAATAAAAAAGAATCAAAAGAGCAAATAAGCAAATGCCTTATGGGTAAAATTAGATCACAATCGGTATGCTTAGACTTCTTATATAAAGATCTTTTGTTAGCACATGATGAATTATTAAAAGACTATAAAACTTTGAATAAAGTTAATAGAATTGTATTAGCTAAGTTAAAAAATTGTGAGCAAGAAATTTCCAACTTAAAAAAGAAAAATAAATTTTTAGTAAAACAAATTAATTTTTTGAAAATACGGTAGAAGAACTTATTTTACCAAAAAATTATGAGCAGTTAGAAATTAAAAATGCAGATCTTTTGGAGGAAATCGATGTTTTGCAAAATAAAAATATATTTTTAAAAAATCTTTAAATAATTCTGGCTCTTTAATTTTGTCTCTTGAAAAAGAGAATGAAGCTTTAATTAAAAAGAACTTAGAATTATTTAAAAAATGTGAGATTTTAAAGGATAATAGTAATTTTCTGAAAAAAGAATTTTGTGATTCTATACCAAAATTTTAAAAGATTAAATGAAAAAATCTTAAATTTTAGCAAAGGTAAAGAAACCTTATTTTCCTTAGTTACAAATTCGAAAGCTCACAATAATAAAAGTGGTTTAGGCTATAAACAAGCTAAAAGTAAATATAGCACTTGATATACATTCATGTATACTAATTTTAGTACTAGTACTAGTAACCATGATAGTCCTAAAACCACATACAGTCATAATAGCACTTTGCTTAGAAATGATAGAAAATATTTTTCAAGTACCAAGCTAATAACTAACAGTATTAGAATATGGATTCCAGCTAATATGATTAATCATGAAAAAAAAAATTATATTAGCAACTATTATAAGAATGTGATTTGTAATAAAAACTATATTTATAAAGGTTCAACCACACCCAAATGGGTATGATTTTCTAAAACTTAGGAAATTATAAGAACCTTGGGTATCGCATGCTTTAAATGTTAAATTTTTTGATACCCTAGTTTATGTGTAGTAGTTGTTTTGGTAAGGTTTTCACCCTATAATTAACCCTGGATCCTAACGTAGTAAGTGGGTACCAATAACAATTATTATCTTTCGTCGGTACATCACATATAAAGGGTGATATATTCCAAATTTTCTGATACTTATGGAAATGAAGCCACAAATGTGATATTCAAATTTTCTATGTGAGTACGATATGTGATGTTATGTAGTTAAAAATTGTAACTCTGGTTATTGGTGTGTACTTTAAAATCTTAAAATAATTTTTTAATGTTTTTTATACTTATGAATCTATACTAAAGAGTTCTACCCTTCTAATCATTCTTGTTACTCCTATTGATATCTATTTCCTTTTTGTTGATGACAGAAAGGGAGAATAATTATATGGCAACATCGATAGGGGGAGTATTGACTTAGGGAGAGAAATATCTGCATATCGATTAATTTTAAAATAAACTTATAAAGTTGCCATCATCAAAAAGAGGGAGAATGTTAGAACCACACACTTTGATGTTTTGATAGTGACAACTAAACAAAAATATATTGTATAAACTAACCACTTATGAAGGAAAAAGATATCAAATCAAACGAAGAGACGTACTTGACAAAACGAAGACCATGATGACGCATTAATGTATTATCAATCATAATGTCCGAGTCTATAGGTATATATAATGTTAAAATCTCTTTCAGGTGGTATATACGCATAAACACATTAAGCACAAATCAATTTCAAAGAAAAAAAGAATTCAGCGGACTGAATATGACCACTTAGCCGACTGAATGATTGCACGTACATAAGTTCTGAAGCATAACAATATTCAGCCGACTAAGTGGAAATTTCAGCTGACTGAATATAGTGGAAATTGCACTATTTGAATTCTGTTTCAGAAATGACTCTCTCTGACAGATTTTAGATGGTTGCTATAGTTCATTCAATCGATTGAATCCATATAACGGCTTTATTTTTCAAATTTTTGAAAGGGTACCCTTCTCCACAAAGAGTCATTCCTCTTCATTAATGGATGCAACCATTTCCATTGATCGTTTCTCTTCATTAAAGGTTTAAACCATACATCTTTTATATAAAGCAAACAAATTCTTGAATTCAATATCAATTACATTCTCTGATTTTCTGTATCTTGCTTTTGAATTCTCAAGTGCTATCATATACTTATATTACTTTCAAACCGATCACTTGCACATTCAATTCTATTTTTCTTCTGATCATATTGCTTCCATTTCTTCACGTACACTCAATATACCACTTAGAAGAAGATTATAGGAAGGTTGTACTATATTGACTCATTCGTGTTATTTAGAGCATAAGAAGTCAAAACCCTTTACTACTCTTTATATTCGAAGTCGCGTTGAAGATCTTCAGGCACTAAGTCCTATTCGGTAGCTTAGGCGGTTTGTAATATAGAAGTCATGTTCGGGAGCTCAGGTGGTTTGTAATACCTATTCCTCCGGGTCAAGTGAGGATGTTTGTTAGTTAAATCTTTATTTGTGTTTCAACTTTGGAAACGCTATAGAAATTCTGATTCTAATTTTGGGTATAGAATCATTGTTGCACTTGAGATCTCATAAAATCTAATTTATGAACAAAACTCTATTTATGTGTAGCCTCGAAGGTTAAACACCTTCGAAATAAAGACGCTTCGCTCATCTAAGGCAAATAGTCTAATGATCCTAGGGACAATGCTTATGGAGATTTAGAGTTCATCAACGAACCTATCCTTTATTTTTTTTGAGGTCATTTATGATGATTCTCTTGTTTTGAGCTATCCCTCATTCATAACTCAATTTTCTTTGAGAAAATACATTCTTTGTAATTTGGTATAGACTTTGCTCTTAGGGAGATTACGGGGCGCCATTTTCGTAAGCAGGAGTCTACAACAACCTTGGTCGAGATTACCTATTAAATCTAAAATAAGATTTAATTTATCTTAATTAATTTTAAGATGAAACTGAGGAATTTTATTTTGTTTTGTTTTCAATTTGAGATAAATTTGGAATTAAATAAACAAGAAATTTATTAACTGGGTTTTCCAAATGAGATAAATATAAATGGGAAATTTATATTATAATGGTTAGAAATTGATATGAATAAATTTCTAAGATGATCAATTATACAAACTTAAATATAATTTTTATGCATTTTTATATAAATTATATGAATTGATATTCATACATTTCGTAATATGAGAAAATGGGCGTAAAATTGTATTTTTAATTATTTGGGACATTTGATCATGTCAAATTGATACAAAATTATTTTCTAAAGGTTGATATAGTGTTATCAGGTTTAAAAAGTATTTTTGTGGAATTTTATTCAATTTATATGAATTATAAAGATGCGATTTCATAATATAAGAAAATCAGCCCGGTTTTGTGTAAAAATGATTTGGGATATAAAACCACATCAAAATGATATAAAAATGGTTTTTGAAGTTAAAATACATAAATTTGTAAATTCTAAATTTAATTATGGATTTATATATATATATAGTCTGAGAGATATGATTTATTTAGTGAGACATTGAAATAAACAATGTTTGAGCTATTAAATAAATTATATCGAAATAATTATATAATATATATATATATATTACATAAAAATATTTCTAAACCTCAATTCGATATATTAGGTCTTACTATGATTTTATTTTGAATTCATAATGAATTTTAAAGGTACTTTGAAGATATACAAGTGAAAAGGCTATATTTGTATTTTTCGAAAACTAGCTTGAAAACATCGATTTGTACAATGATTTTGAAGTGATTTATTTTCAAACTTTTTGATAAATGAAAGTAGAAATGTAGTAAAGAACCATATCTAAAATTAGAAGAAAACAGATCAAGAATCCAATTTAAAATGAGTGAGAAACAAGCAAAACGAAATCTGAAAAATACATGTTATAGGCTGTCTATCTTAGACGACAACAAGTGGACCAGTTGGATGTACTTCGATCAGGTTTTCTGAGAGCCAAATCAAATGGTTTTGGTTTAGGGTTCTTCTGGGGTATTCGGGCAGCGATTAGGCTACGTTTTTGGAGTAGAATTCCTTGTTGTTTTGATTAACTTATGAAATCAAAATGTAACATTGTTTATAATGTAATTGGCATTTATAAAAGAGAAGTAAGAAGAATAATAATATTCTTTGCTAATGGATCTATACCCTAAACCACTTGGCCCATATAAGAGAATAGAAATGAGATACGTACAAGTTTCTCATTCATAATTTCCTAAAACCAGAAAATGAAAATTTTCCTAAGTACTAAAAACCCTAGTTCCCTAACTGCAAAATCAAGCTAGAAATCATAGTGCTTTTGCTCAATTCAAATTTAATTTGATAAAAGGTAATCTCTATCACCTGTCTATGCATCTATTTATGGATTAATCTCAGTTTTAAATTATGGTTTTGATCATTCTTCTCAAATCTTTGATCTTAGCCTAGGTTTAAACCAAATTAGAAAGACATAGGAGATTCTAAGCTAGTATCTTCAATTTCGGGTTTATTTAGGTGAGTTTATCTCACTAATTCTAGCCTTAGATAAATGGTTGCTGCTGTTAGATGATTATGCTTGAATTCAAGGTGTAATATAATCTTAAAATATTGAGTGATTCGTTGTCTAATTGCATTGTGTTTGTTGTTTACTGAAACATGTTAGTCCATGAGTTGATGGTTTTGATGACAACAACCTTAGAATAAGATTATAAAATATAAATACTAACAATATAGTTTAGATATATATATATATATGTATATGTAGGATTTAACCATGCAGGTACAAAGAATGAAGACTGTACAGTATAGAGATTCAAGATATCAAGATTGAAGACTCATGAGTATCAAGAATATCAAGATTATCAAGAGTTCAAGATTTCAAGATAAGTATTGAGTCTAGAATTATGTTAAAACTTCACAATAGCACTGAAATCTTCACTCCATTTTTCTTTTGGGATGGAACCCATTTCTACCTTTTTAGTGGCTTACAAACCCATGACAAGTAGCTTACAAACCTACGACAAGTGGCTTACAAACCCACGAACATCCTGGTTTTGTAAAAGTTCTCAAGTCCTGATGTGTTGAGATATTCTGCAGGAAGAAGCTTGCAAAACTACTTCAAAATGATTTTCAAAACTACTTCAGAATGATTTTCAAAACTGCTTTTCAAAATGTTTTAGCCTTAAAAATTATCTTTTCAAATGATTTTCAAAAAGATTTTTTAGCCTTAAAATATTATTTGTTTTTGTTTTTAATAAACTCTTGTTTTAAACTATCTTTTAATTATAATATATTTATACTTAGATTTAAATATAAAATTATAGTAAAATTATATATATATTATTCTCTATATTTATCTATGTATTTTATCTATAGTCAAGTATATTTATAAAGTTTAAATAGTTTTTAATATAAGATAAAAGTTATTTTCAAAGAAAATCAAATCATCAAAAAATGCTTTGGGATGTCGACATGCCCTAGTACCCCATGTCGACATAGTGACAGTTAGATTCAAAATTTTGAATTTCAAAAGAAGTGTCTATTCGCCATAACCTTTCACGAATGGACATGACTGTTGTTCTTCTATAAATAGGGGTTAGTTTCAACGAATTTTATATCAGATTTTTTGGTTTTTCACTTCTCTTCTTCTTCCACATTTTCTTATTCAAAATTCTATCATCACTCTGCCGAAATCAACATTGAATCTAACTAGATCATCTCTGGTTTGATTCTCTATCACTATCTCAACAAGATCCCAGTGCTATTCAGAGTTATAGGCTTCTTTGTAATCTATCTAGCGAGAAATGGTGTGATTGTAGCCTTGGAAATCAATCAAGCGAGAAAAGGTGTGATTGTAGCCTTGGAAATCAATTGGGTGAACTTGTTGCCCCGGAAATCAAGTATCTCTACCCAGAGAATTGTGATTCTGGAGGGTGTACCTCGTAGCCTTGAAACCGAGGGATGTAATTGTTGAATTGCTGTTGAAAGAAAATCCGTACTTCGTTGTGCGGGACTGGATGTATGGTAACTCCAAACCAGTATAAAATCCGGTGTGTTCTTTCCTTTAATGCATTACTTTATTTCTGCATCTGTGTTTGTTTCTGTGATTATATTTGTGTCTGAATATTACATACATTTGTGTTCAAATTAACATAAACTTAAAAAGATTTAGTAATTTCTTATAAACACTATTCACCCCCCTCTAGTGTTATTCCTAGCCTTAAGATCCGTAATCTGCATTCCTCACAAAACACCCCATATGAAATCATGAAATTCATCCAATTATACATGTTTAGATGCATGCATGACTATCTATCTAGTACCCTAAATTGGTAGAGAAGCATCACAGGAAGAATGAGTGAAAATGGATCAACAAAAGGTCACCGGAGTCGCTTGGACGTCAGCCCAGGTGAACCAACCAGTGGACCAGTTGGTCTAACCGGAATTGGTCTAACTGGTGCACCGCTTGTAGTTTGAACCTGACATCCAAGCTTGGTATTTCCTAATCGACCTGTTTGTCACTCGTTTTCCTAGTTGATCTCTAGAGGTTGATTGCTTGATTTTTAATGCTGCATTTCATATCAATTTCATTGGTGTTTTTCGGATTCACGATTTATGAATTGTTGAATTCATTTTGATGTTTTATGCCATAGAGATTGTTTTATGGATCTTGGAAGAATTACACACTTTTGATGCACATTTTCAACCCGAATTTACAAATGAATGATTTCTAAATCCAATTGTTTTATTCAAGATTATTTATGTATCAATCTAATATATACATGCAAAGGATTTTAGTAAACACACACACACACACTATCTGTTTTCATATGCAATGGTTTTAGAAATGTTTTGGATCAATGGTTTGAAAGTGTAACTATATATATATATATATATATTTCTACTATAAATCAATATTTGAGAAATGGATTTTCAAAGAGAAATATTTTCATAAAATTGCAAGTTACTAATCGAATGAGGAATTTATTCAAACGGTTAAATAAAATGAGTGGTATGTAATGCTCGCATATGTTTTATCGATTAATTCCCGGACTTGTTCAACCGAACCATTGCTACACACGAATGGAGTTTCCTACTGTATAGTAAACATTTGAGTAAGCCCGTATGGTATAGGATACATCGTCGTTACCTATTTGGTTGCTAAACAAGTATACATAACACTTCTATCGACGAGTTATTGACCCACCATTGGTGTTTATAGGAATTGTTCCTATCTTGGAGTTACAGGTCTCATACCTATCTTGATGTTTATAGGCCTTGTACCTATCTTGGATTTTAAAGGACTTGTTCCTATCTTAATGTTTATGGGTCTTATACCTATCTTGATGTTTATAGACTTATATGTCTATCTTGGAGTTACATGCATGTAGGTGAATTTATTCACAAATCTTGAAGTTTGGCGCCTTCCCTCTTTTTATGAGATTTCTATATTTCTATTTATGATATTTCTAGATTTGATGTTTGAATTATAACCAAATCGTTCCATGGATTTTTGCTTTAAGAAGCTATTGAGTTTTTAGTATTTGGTGATTTGAAGTTATTGATGCATGATTGATATTTGTCGATATATGACTATATTTGGGATCTAGTTCACTTTATCTATCATTCATGTTGCTAACTCATTTATTTTAGTTTAGACTGACCCGTTTGTTATTTTTATAATACTCAGGTCAGACCGAGATGTTTCAGGTCCTTCAACTTGTTGCTTTAGAGTGGATATTCTATTAGTTGTCTAGTGGTTTACTTTTGTCATTCTATGTATATCTTTGATGTTATGTTGTACCTTGTATCGAGTTTAGACTCATTTAAGTGTACATATTTGTATCCATAAGATGGAGTACTTATGTATATTATGGATCGTCATAACCACAGTCTTGTAGTTGACATCATGTAACTAGCTTCTCCATTTAGTTTGTATCCATTGTATATTCCAATGTGTACATTTTATACTCTGTGATTCTGTATTATGTGAATATTGCATATTGTTCTGAATTAGTATTATAGCCATTGTGGTTTTTGTTTTAAGCCTGGATTGTATATGTCGATTCTAATTGGAAAATAAACTATCACCCAAATCGACGTAGCAATACTCACTTAAAGCAAAATTCACGGATGGTCGCTCCTAACCAGCCCTATTCTCCGTACTAGCATGCGGCATTACACTATAATATCCTTTGCTACTGTGGGCCTCGGGGTGGGGCGTCACATTTCTGTAGCATAATAAAACATTGTTCTTCTAATTAAGTTATATTGGACATTTTTTTGGTATAATAAATCACAGTTCTGTCATAATTCACCTAATAGATTATGTTGACATCTATGTAAGAAAAATAGAAACCCAGTTCTGCTATTTTGGTAACTTGGACATTTACCTATATCTTGATTGGTTGTTATTGGTCGATCCCTTTTACATATCTGCTTGTTATGTAAATACCCATGTTATAACTTGGAATGTTAAACTCAATTAAAGGAGAACCATTGCAGTCACTAAGCCTCTTTCTGATTTTGTGAAGTCAAATATTTAAATTTTATCCTTTTTGAAAGTGGTTTAAAATATATTATCATTTTTAAATAGGATAACTAAGCAATTATTTTATTTAAAATATTTGAAGTTAATTTAATACTTTGTAAATGATTGTTTAAAATCATTATTTTGCTAATGTGGTTTAAAGATATTTGAAAGTGTTTTAAAGAATGATTGTTTATCAAAGGAACTTTATTGATTAAAGCTTATTAAAGAAGTTTTGTTTTAAACAAGGAAGTTTATAAAAGGAATTTTATAAATTGAAAATAGATCTTGAAATTTGGGAAAGAGTTTTTAAATAAATTTGGTATTTATAAAAGACTTTTATAAATAAACTTGGAAATTTATAGAGTGTTTTATAAATAGATTTGGAATTTTAGTAAAGGAGATTTCCATAAATGGAAGAGATTTATTAAAAGGATTTATGGAAGAAATTTATAAAAGAAATTGAGATGAGATATTTCTAAATTGATCCTCTTAATTTTGGTGGTGCGGACATTTTTCCATGCTTAACACTAAAGGAATAGTATTTGGATTTATCCTTATCTTTGTTTCTTTTTAAATAACTTTTGTTGATCCTTTTAATATGAATTTGAAATAAGAAATCTTTCATAAATATTTCATGAGTATACTTATGTCGGTGGGATAAGTATATGGATATTTTAATAAATATTTTGAAATAAGATTTAATAATTGAAAGATTTAAATGAGGTGTGAGGACTCGTTTCTTCGACTCTCGAAAATCGACACTAATACATCCTCGGTATTCACGTGCCGGAGAAGTAGATTCTTAAGGGTAAGAAAGAAAAATAAAAACAGAATAGAATCTCACATATGTTATTTCAATAAAAAATTTACAGCAGAAATTAGAATACATTTATCAAAGTTAAAAACATGGACTGTTATAAATTCTTGTCCTTACAAATGTGGAATACTATAATACAAGAGTGTGGTGGAAATAGACCCAAATCTTCTAACTCCATGCTTCGAGCTCCATCCAGATTTCTTCTAAACTAAACCTAACTACTAGGCTGTTCGAGAAAAGTAGAGCACCCAGAGTTTAAGGAAAGGGAAAAATAAACTCTGGGTCAGTCATGGGACTAGTGTGAGAACTCAAAATACGCGTTTTGAAAACCAAAAAGGTATCTCATAAGACCACGCCGCACATAAACATGGAACGGGTTTTTACCTTATGATAACCAAATCATTATTACGTAAAATCACTTGATATTATTTTTAATGACATATCTTTAAAAACATTTGCAAGTAAACTTACTAATCTTAGCCGAATTTATTACCACTATTAAATTCCAGCATACTAGGTACTACAAACAAAATGGCAGGCTCTTATTGGGGAATGGATTTCCATACAAATAACCAGGTGAAGGGACAACCTTCCGGCAGTACATCTCTAGTGGAATGTACTGAGGCCCAACTGATGGTCCTCTACCAACACAAGACCGACCTACCTCTAACTAGATAGTACCGAATATGTCATCATCCCGGTCGTTACCGACCTATCCGAGAGCTCTCTTTTCATACACCACAATAATTTAAACCCGAACGTCATAATGAGTAGAAATATATCTAGAAGGGATGATCATACCCTAATGGTTGCAAACCACATAGCCTTGCCGCATCTACCCTGTTTTGGTCATTTCTAGGTGTAAGGCTTGAGGTAACGATTACCTTTCACATAGCACATCATCTTTCCTCTTTGAATGCCACATTGCCATTCCATAATCACACAACTTATTTCTACAAACGTATAACTCCTAAGCTCGTACGTCTCAGAAAAGGGTGTTAAGCTAAGTGAAGTTTCCTTCTCCACCACCAAACAGATGATACGTTCATAGAGATCAATTTATGTAACGTCATACATTCGTCCATACAAGTTGTCCAGGAAATGAAAAAATCGAAGGCACTCTCCTACCACATCCTGTCGGGAGTTACCCCTAGGATTAGTAGCGATTAGTCCTTGCATTGGATATTTCATAACGAAGAGACTACTACTACTATATGTTTATTGGGAGTTTATCCCCAAATGATCAACAAGAAGTCCTTCCTTACGAAAATCCCAAATATCATATCCATGTCTTCACTTCAAATACGTAAATTGTTTTGAAGTGGTTTTCGGATAGGAATTACCCAAATCCGACACTGGTTCCTTCAAACCAACCATCGATAAAAGAGGTCAAGTAGATATATGAATAATATTTGATTATTTCATTTCTTTTATCAACAATATCTTTTAGAGATATATAACTTTAAAACACTTCTTTTCGGTATATATGGAATCATTAAACCTCTCTTATCAAATCCTTTGATTTCTTAAAACCTTTTTTAAACTGGGATAAATTCGAAATCATTTCATTTACCAATTCATTTCATTTAAATCTTAACAAAGATTTTTTAGTTCAAAACTCATAATTTTAATTGAGTTAAAACCATGTTATCTAGGATGTTAATCCAAAACTAGTAAATATTAAGTGAGCAGAATCTATAGAAATCATCTAATTCTACTCAATATCATTTCCTGTATTCAACAAATACTATGGGCGGAATAACAGTGAAATCACCTTTTAAATTCCACGAATAGTACAAGTTCCCTCTTTGGGCTTTAACATCGAGTGTAAGAGGATGATCTCTATAAAATCAAAGTTGTATTTAATTTAAATTTGGAAAATTAAAATCATTTTATAATTAACTCGTTTCCGACATTTCGACCTTATCTATCCCTCGCCCAAGGAAGAGGCCAAGTGAGCCAGGGCACTAGTTGCTCTTGAACATCTCCTTAGTTTAAGCATCTCACATCCAGATCTCACGAATAGAAAAATTCAGTCCATTCGTCGGCTTATAGAGCCAAGATTATATCACTTAATTTGTAATAGCTTTTCTTTAAATCGTTTATTTAAATTCTTTTTAAATAAACTATTAAACTTCTAAATCATAATTAAAATACTTAATTATTCATTTGAAAACATTTATAAAAGAATTGGAAAAGAATTGTTAAGTTTAAAAACTATATTTCAAAGGTTATAGAAAAGTGATGCGGTAAGTGCTGCAAAAAGTGCTTTCTAAGCTATATTGATCAAAACGACTTTTTTATCATTTGAAAATTCATTTTTATAACCCATTTACTTTTAAAACATTTTAAAACATTTTTAGAATTTGTTTCATATTTTTAAACAATTTTAAAATATCATTTTAAAAGAAATCCTGTTATAGATTCCGAACTGCAAAACCGCGATTTTTTCAAAAGCTTGTTTTACTCATATTTCAAAATCTAATTATCGAAACCTTGATTTTCTTTCTTTGTTGGAAAACTATGGATATAATAGTTTAGAAAATTCTTATCTCGAAGAATTCCGAGCTATATTCCATTTTATATGCTCGTTTGACTTTTATGGTGTGAAATCACGAACTACCGTTACGCGACGTGCCTATTTTTGACTAAATTTTCAGCTACCTTTCAAACTTCACCAAATCACTTTCATATGTTTATAAAACATTTCAAACTCGTTTTTAAACCTTTTAAAGAGGCTTAACATCCCATATACACCAGTTCATTAAATAAAGGAAAGCGATTTCCTTTGTGCTTATCGACGTGTATTTCCGTGACTTGCATATACATTCAACATTCATATGAAACAACCAAACTTGATGATCAAAGCATATTAAACATTCATTTCAAACATCATATCATCATCCAAAAATATAGTATAAGTAAGAGTTTCTCACCTTAGATTCGAACGATCTACTTTAAATCGGCTATAGCTCTGCTACCGTCGCACCGAAGCTTATGGAATCGATCCTAAGACCTTGAGAAGGCCACGGCCTAAGTTAGAAGAGGTGGAAGGGCTCGGCCATGGTGGTGATGGTTGATGGCCGTGGTCTTTTAAGGTGGAGAGGAGGAGATTTGTCTTCGTTTGAAGTGGATTTGATAACATATACATGTGCATATAAATTTAGTAATATTTTTCCATAACTTTTGCCCATTATTTTATTTAGAGGAGGAGGCCATTAAAAAAGCCATTAGAGCTTGTAAAGAAGAGGAAGAAAAAGATGGAAAGTTGTGTGAAAATATGAATGAAGGTATGCATGTGTTTATAGCCTTGGAAGCCTTAAGGGCTAAGCAAGTTCTAAAAAATATCATGATATTTATTTTTCCATACATCACCCTTCACAACATCCTCCTCCATCATCATATACACGGCCACAACCCCATCACCATGTGCACATCACTTCTATCACCTCAAGGCATGCATATGCTGACTTTTGAATACTTAAAAATTAAGTAAATGAAAAATATCTTAGATATTTTTGACTTTATATATATATAATGTATACATGTGTTATGTATACATATATGGATATATGTATATGTTAGGATGTGTATTTATGAGTTATATATGTGTACATGACATATAAACAACGTTGCATTGATTCCGAACAACTTCCGTTCGATAAACCGTTGCCAATCGGAGAACCGATTCATGGTCACATTTTCACATATACATTAAATTGCATATATATGTAAACAAAATTTGAAAATAAATTTCTTATCAATTTTAACTAATTAAAATGATCATATTTCATTTATAAAACCATATAAATTAATATTAACAATTATTTACAATAATTGCTATTATACCGACAAAGCGATATCGATTTTTTCTTATATTTTCAAATCAAGTACATATCTTCATAATTTATTACAAATGATTTATTATCACTTTATAACTATTTAAAATGAATTATCATCATTTAAAATAATTATTTTAATAATTAAAATAATTATGAAATCATTAAATCTCAATTTAAATTCATAAATCTATATATAAATATGATGCCATTAATGGTGATGACATAAATACATTTAATTTTCAGAAATACAATAATTAATTTTATTTCATATTGTTGTTCAGTTATAAAAATAAGTGTATGTATCCAGCTCTGTGTGCGACGTTTTATGGTTATAGAGCTGGTTATCGATAAAACAATTTTCGGCCATTTTATCGATTTAAATTTCTGAGGGAAATATTTTTGTAAATATTTATTCAAAATAAGATTACTATTATTTATTATCACTCAAATCAATATTATTTGTATTATCAACCTTTTATTTAAAAATAAATATAATTTATCAAAGCGATAAATTTGTGGGTCGTTATATAAGGCTTAGTGGTTACTATGGGTAATTAAATCACTGAATTATAGTTGTTTGTGTTTTTGAATTAAATGACTAACTATCAAATCCTGACTTGTTTTGACTCAAAAAGTATGTTGTGTATGTTTGAGTTCCCCGATGAGGACTCAAATACTTATTGCATATTTTTAATGAATCGGGAATGAGTTAACCAGAACTGTCGGTTGTTGGTTCGAAGAGACCTAGATCGGATATATTATCCGAAAACTACTTCGAACCAACATATGTGTTCGAATGGAAGACATCTTGAGTATGATTGAAGATGGTGCTCCTTGAAGTGCTTTTGGTTTCATTCAGACCCAGAACGAACTTGTATAGATGAATACTAGCATTGCATTTCTGCTTGGAGGGCAGTGTTAGCATTCTAAGAGGGTTTTCTATGAGAAAATGGTGAGAGCGTAGCCTCTCAAACCTCACATCCCGGTAATGGCTAAACCAGGGTAGATGCAGCAGTGCTATGTGGGTTGCTCCAATTAGGGTATGATCATCCCATATCTAGAGTCGATATCTCTGTGTATTCCTCAGGGCCCATTTTTAGTTGTTGATCACAACCTAAGGTGATCATGTTCGGTACTACCCAGTCAAGGGTAGGTCGGTCCTATATTGGTGGGGTTGCAAAGGTAACTGTAACCCACACTACATTTTATCTAGAGTGTACTGCTTTTGGAAGGTAGTCCCTTACCTTGCCATTTGTTGGAATCCATTTTCCACATACGTGCCTTCGCGGTTTTGGATTGTATACTAATTATTGTTGTGATGTACATACATCTTAGCTACTTGATTATTGGTATTTTAAACCCGTAGACATTATGATAATATCACTGGATTATACAGAAATGTTTTGGTTATCGTAAGGTAAAAACCCATCCGTGTTTGTGTGCGGCATGGTACTACAATATACCTTTGGTTTAAAGGTTTTTATAAAATTAAACTCATGCGTTACTGACACTAGACCAATTTCAGACTGGAGTTTTATTTTCTTTCCCTAAAACTCTTGGGTGCTCAAATTTGTATGAGTAGCCAAGTAATTTAGGTTTCCTACGGATGCATTTTTGGAGGAGCTTGGAGCAGGTGGCTTCATCGATAGCCATTTATTTATCTTGTTTTCGGTGTGTCTTATGTATTTTGTATCAATTAAGTAGGGACAGCCAGTTATAACTGCCTCAGGGTAGAATTTGTACTATTACGACTCTAATGAATCATTTTTGAAAATGACCATGTAAATTTTTTACGTTGACTTATATATTGTTCCGTTGCGTTGTGAGAATCTTTGTTGTTTAGTTTCTTCTTGTTCTGTCTTTTTCTTTCTTTCACCCCAAATGACCTGTCTTTTGGATACTTAAATGACTAGTGCATGAATACCGATGATGTATTAAGTGTCGTCTTTCGATGTAAGAAAGGCATATTTTTACAAATTCCATAGGTGGCATGTGCACCTATACAACATGGATTTGAATCAGGTGACAAGCACACATTCTTGCCTTTCTACGGGTGCAAGGACACTCTTAGCATCTTTACTTTCCGCAGGTGATAAAGGTCACCTATGCAATCTGACTTTATGTGGGTGGCAGGATACACCTTTATAATTTAAGTAGTAGAGAGTAATTCTACAAGAAATCATATATTTTGGACACAAAATATCATAGTCTTCAGTATAATGATCCTCTAGTCCTCCATGTAGAAGTTTGTACGGACATCTTTGAGGAATAGGTTAAGATAAAGATAGAGTTATAGAGAATTCAAGTAAGAACTCTCTGATCTTTTATAGTTTTCGAACTTGTGAAGAATGAGAGTGAAAGAATACAAATTCACAAAGTATATTCATATGTTAGCAAGAGAACTTATTTGAGAAAGACTAAGAGAAAGAATGAAAATGTGTTAAATAATACGATTTTTGACCTTTATATAGAAAATGAAAAGAAGTGACTTTTGGCGAAACGGTGAAAAGATGTGCCTTTTCATTGAAATACAAAGGTTGGAACAAAAAACTAGTATGTCGACATACCATTAAATAGTATTCAACATATACTTGTCAGTTTTATAATTTTGTAAATAGCTATTATGCCAACATATACTTTCAAGGTATGTCGACATATACTAGTTAATTTTAAAAAACACTTAATAAAAATTGTTTCAAACTTTATAATATTTAAAATCAAGTTTGTACTATTGTAAAAGGATTATCTAGAAGAAAATAAAGATCTTAAAAGTGATCGGTCAAAGATATACTATGGAGTCTTAAACAATTACTTCTAAGACTATTTTTGACTAACTGAATCTCTTGTGCTCTTTGTCTTTATTTCTTTATCTTTTTATTCCTTTTGGCATAGTGCTTGATTCTTTTTATCCTTGATTTGCTGACTCCTCTTGATCTCCTTAATTTCTTTTAGTCTCCTTGATTCATCCTGCTTTTTTGATTCATCTTGTTCTCCTTGATTCATCTTGTTTCCTCTTGGTTTTCTTGTACCTATAATACTTGTAGGATATCTATATTTCCTGTATTGTAGGCTACACAACTTACGGAATCAATAGTATTTATATTTGTATAGTTGTTGCCATCAAAAGCAATACCCGAGGTTCTAACAATTGGGCTATCACACGTGAATATTCCCTTGGGTAACACTGGTATGTTTTTAAAATTCATATACAACTCCCCGTCTGTACACAGTATTGGCAAAAGCAATAAACTTATGCATTTTTGGGATATGGAACAATACACAATTTATAACAACTAATAGATAATAGAGTCATAAACGTAGTGATAAAATATAATGTAACGACCCGCTACTTCGCACCATTCGCATCCGCACATGTCGGACTTGAATTGCTCAAAACAACAGATTGTTAATTTATATTTGGCAAAAACTCAACATATACAATAAATAAATCAATTACAGAATCACAAAAACAGAGTAATATAACAATAAGCAGCGGAATAGAAAAATAATAGTTCATGAGGCTACTATATAAACACCAGAGTTTAATGTAAAATACAACTGATCTCAAGTACACAGAGGTTATTAATACAAATGACAATGACAAGTCTAAACAAAACAACAGGAAAAGCTGAATAGATAAGACAGATCTTTAAGCAAAGATCCAATCTTCAAAGGTGAGTCTCAAATGCCGTGACACTCAGTCTGACCCAAGCATAAAGCAAATCACAAAACACTCGAGTCAGGATTAACATTCTTATATCAGTAATTTAACTCAAGTGAAATGTCAACTAAAATACAACTAACTTAAAGGATGTTTGGGATATCCATCCTCTAAGGATCCGTGGAACTATCTACTACGTAGTAATATACACTATTATAATATGTCTATCAGTAAAGTAAAGTATTAAAATAGCTTTAAGCCGTTACCCATATCCCTCTTAACACATTTTATATAATGCCGTAGTCTATACAGATACTGTAAAGTCCACCCGCAGGTGGGCAATCAGGGAGTACTCCATAGGTACGACACAAATCAAACTCGTAGAAGGCGTGATAGGGCATGTGACAAGGCACACGAGGCAATGCCAGGGTAGAAATACCGTTTGCACTCCCGGACTGGTGGTAACGCATAGCAGCTACTATCGCCCACCTCGAGACACACTCCTAAATCAAAGGTGCACTGAATCAAATCACAAAGTAATAAAATGGTATCGAAGAAATGTGCCCAATCGGATTTATGACCTCAATTGGCCCGGTATAGCTCCTGTTTTAGCCACATCAAGCTGACTCGTGGGAGTCAGGGCTACGTAAATACCTCATATAGAATCGTCACTGTAACAACCTACATATTTTACGATTGTATATTTAAATATTTTGTTTAAATATAGCATCTTTAGTCGGATTAAAGTCTGAAATGTCACTTTTTTCAAACAGTCGAATTGGGACTCGAGACCACATCCATTGAGTCCAAAACAATGTTTGCGACTTTTTCGAGTATAAGCTTCGATATGTTTGGAGTAAGTTGAATTTTTCTATTTTCTTTTGGGCTTGGGTTTCACCCAACTCATTCTATAACCTAACTCAGCCCTTCTCTTCATCCATTCATTCTCATTTCATTTCTTTTTCTCAAGCACAACTAAAAATGGGGAGAGGAATGGGAAATTAAAACTCCAAGCCCTAGTTTCAATTGCAAATCCAAGTTTTAGCTCCAACTCTAAGAGAAGCTTAGGTAAGCATCTCCTTCTCCATCTATCTCTCTCTCCAATTTCAGAAAATTCCTAAACCCTAATTTAGGAAATACTTGTTTTGATCTTAGATTGAAGCTTGTAGAGTTGAAGTGAAGAGTGGTTGATCTTCTCCTTGTGTTTGAGCTTCTTATCTTTGTTTTTTGAGTTAAAAAGGTGAGTTTTGAACTCACATCTACTTCTCTTGATATCATTGATGTTAGGTATGAATTCCTAACACTTATTCATGCTCATTTGCTTTTGGTTTGAATTGATTTGGCGAACATTTCAATTTTTGGTGTTTTGAAGTCAAAAACTCTCAAAATCATAGCTTTGATGTTTGATCATGTTTTTGGAGGTGTATTGAAGAGCCAATAGGGCTGGGTTGTCTATTGGCATAAACCCCTAGCGCCCATTGCTCGTCCGGTTGCCATTTGTTTGTACCAAAAATGGGCACAACACTCTTCGAAAGTTTTTTGAAGAGATAAAAGTGAAGAAAGCAAATTGAAAATAAGGATTATCTAACAAAAACTTCAAATAACAGAAAGTAAATTGCACAGAAGACAATAATTTAGAGTGGTTCGGCGTTTCGCCTATGTCCACTATGAAGTTTGATGATTTTATTGCTCGATACTTGAAGATCACAATTTCTTATAGTCTAGTACAACAGATTTTATGATTTAAGTCTGAATCTAACGCAGCAATGGTGATCTGGAGTAAATCTGGTAGAGTCTGGGTGCTCTTTAGCTCTTAAAATTGTCTGACCCCTTTTCTGAATGACCAGGGGCTCTATTTATAGGCGTAGGAGGCTGATATTTCGCCTAAATTTCGGGAGACCACTTCTGGCACGTGAGGGGGCCCACGCGCCCGCCTTCAGGAAATCTGGGCCCACTTTGGGATCGATTCGAAATCCATTCAAATCGATCAAGAAAACGTCCAATCGAGCTGAAATTTGGTGTGGACATTCTTCAACATGTGCGCAAGCTTCTGTGAAAATTTCATAGTATTTGGACTGGTCGATACGAAGTTGTATTTCTGGGTGTTGGTTTCCTGTTCGAATCGATTTTCTTCGAATCGATAGCCTCGACTCGATGACGGAGCGTGCGGGGAAGTTGACGTGTCGCGTGCTTTTCGTGTCGATCCGCTTTTCACTCCGAGTTGACTAGGTCGACTCCGTGATTTTCGCCACTTTGACTTAATGGATTCGAGGGCTTCATTCACATATGGATTCGAACAGAAGCTTGCTCGTATCGATCGTGATGTGCTTATAGTTGATCGATACGAAGCTGTTGCAGCAGGATGGATTCTAACATATTGTTGTCCCTGGATTCGAAGTGAAGTGCTCTGGTGGATACGAACGTACCATTGTTTATGGAGTTGGTGCATAGCTGTGTTCGCATTGATCTCGATGGTCTACAGTAGATCGATACGATCTCGAAGCACATGAATAGCTCAGCCTAGGATCGATTCGAACTTGATGGGTTCGAACAGATCAATCAGATCGATTCGAGTATCATATTTCTTCTAGCTTGTGTTGATCATAATTTGAGCATACGAACTCGGATTGACTTGAAACTTGGAGCGTTGGTTTTCCTGGCTTCGCTTGTCATGTCTCATTAATCGTGGCTCGATCCGGACTCGGACAAAATTTATCGATATCCATGACAAGCGATACTTGGTTTTTAATCAGTTCCTTGATATCTCGGCCTTGCCAAAAGGCGGGATAACATTTGCCCCCCAAAGTACGTCTTGTGTGAACATGTCATGCTTTGAAAAGCTACAGTCTTTCATGCTGAATATTTCTGTCCAATTAGTTGCTTGACAGTCGTCTTTTAGCTGAAAACTATAACCTCTGATCATTTCTTTAGATTCATGGATTGTTAATTGTTAGGATGGTGTAATGTGTGCTGCTGCAACTGATTTGTTGTAAACTTCTTTTAAACAAATGTTCAACCAGTGTGCCTTGCTTTGATAGACACGAAAATCTTTGATGGATATGAAATTCTGATTCGTATCGATGAGTTCTGGTCGTTGTGGGTCAAGCATTGATGGATTTGAATTGATGGAGACGAGTATTTTTAGGACTATCTTTATTTTGCATTTCGTATCGATGAACTCGAGGCATGATGGACGGAGTCGAATCGATTGGTGTTTTCAACCTGGTGGGTGCAAGTGTCTGTTTCGTATCGAGGAAATGCTCAGGTCGATGGATTCGAATAGGGAACTTCGAATCGATGTAGAACTTTCTCACTCGTTACTACCGGTCATTTGTACTGGGATGCGAATCGTCACATGAACCACTATAAATACCGAGGTCCTATTCACTTTTTCACTTTTTACTTCTGTTCTGTTTCCTTGCGTGTCCAAATCGATCCCAGATCTCGAGAACAAAATCGAACAAACTGCTCTCTCCTTCGAATTGAACTAGCATCCAAATCCTTCTTAATTCAACTTTACATTTAGGTAGGCAATTTGACTAAGTATTTGAGGTTCCCAGATTCTAAACCCTCTACCATTCCTGTTTGTGTCGATCTTGATGGAGTCGAAATCGAGAATGAAACCAAGAGAGGTCGTTTGGAGAAGAAGAAGTATAGAGGAGAAAGGCAGGACCTTTCTTTCGTGTCGATCTGGAATGATAGTAGTCGAATCGATTTTGGAGATGAAATTTTGTCATGGCGCTCGCATCGATCTGGAGGCATGAAGTGGAGGATTGGAGGTCGGGTCGATCACAAATGGCGAGATGTCGTATCGATCCGTTGAGATCGATACGTGGAGTTGCCCCTTGTGATCGATACGAAACTTTTGCTCCAACGATCGATACGAAGCCTGTGGAACTTTAACGATGTGAAGTTTTATTTCTAGAAATCGATTCGAAACCCAGACTGATGATGGATACGAAACCTAGGGTTCCTGATCGATTCGAAAGTTCCATTGTGATCGATGCGAAATGTATCGATTTGTCCGAGATCGATTCGAAAATAATGCTTCTCTGGTCGATTCGAAATTAAAACCCCGACCTTGATCGATACGAACAAAGCCTCATGGACACGAGCTTTTACACGATCGATAGCATGATTCCGACGAGCTTCATCCTTGCATATTTAGACTGAACTGGTTAAACTGCATACTTGACCGCCCTGTGAAGTTCGTCGATGGAACTGTATCTTGACAAAACAAACTCCAACTTGATTCGAATTCTATGGGTTTGGATGGTATGGTTGTGACGGTCAGCGATGACGGTCACTCCGACTGGGTTTTCGAATTTCTTGTCGTTTTCATACTTTCTTCAACTATGCTGAATTTCCTAAGTATTAGCTGCACTGCACTGCACAACACACACTTTACACGGGGAAATGAAAGGGTTTTTCATTTGCTTAACGTTACTTTCTGATGAGTTAGTCAGTGATGGAATCCTCGAGCTCTCAGCAGCAAGAGATTCAGAGTTCTCCCCCTCTGGCCCTCGAAATTCCAGACATCCCAGCGGAGATTGTAGATCCAGCTCCTGACGAGCTGCAAGATGCTATATTTATTGAGGACCCTATAGACTCCGTTCAATCTAATATTTCTGAAAACTTGTTGGGCAGGATATGCATAAGGCACAACATTTCTTCGGACGATGTGCTATTGCCGGGATCTAGTGACAGACCTCACTGTCCGCCCGAAGGGTACACCGCCTTTTATCGCCATGCTTGTGCGGCTGGAACACTCCCTCCATTCAATCAATACATTAGGGAGATGTTATCATTTCTTGGAATTGCTCCCTCTCAATTACACCCCAACGGGCATGCGCTACTGAACAGTGCGTTCATCGTATTTATGGACCATCTCTTCCTTCCACCAATGCCAACGGAAATCAAATACCTATTTAATTTCAAGAGTAGAAGTGATAGTCCATCCTTTACGTTTTTGGAGGCAGTGAGGAACTTCCAGGTTATAACCGGAGCCTAGACCAGACTCAGCTACTTCAAGAACGAATGGTTCTATATCCGGTGTCCTCCAGGTTTTGCCAGGCGGTGGCTGTCTAGGCGTAAGTGTCGTAACCCGTCGATGATTTCCTTGATTAATGGTTTTTTAGCACTGGTATTGACATCCTACTTTTCTTACAGCCATTATCTCCAAACCCGACGGCGGGTGTTACAAGGGCATAGTTCGGAGCCTTCAAGAGATCCCGAGCGATTTGAGACACATCGACTTGGCGTTGACTGACTATAACTTAAGAGCTCTTGGCTTGATTGAAGTAAATCAAAGCATAGTCACCGAAGGGATGCTGAGGCCTCTTCCAAAGAAGAAGAAAAAGAAGAATAATAAGAAGAAAATGGCGAAGAAAACGCTCGGAGTCGTGATAACCGAAGTGAGCGACGAGGAACGGACTCACACAGACGTCGAGCCGATGGCTGATTTTTCGGGCAATTTTGAAGAATTGGGAGAGAGACGGAAAAGCAAGGCTGTCGTTTCCAAAAAACTTAAATCTAAGGGATGGAAGTCTGTAGATGTGTCTCCTCCCACTTTCGGAATCATAATTTCTGAGGCCGCCCCTTCTCAATCGAGATATATTTTCAAAGGGCTTGGTGATATTCCCATCCCGGATTATATATCAATTCATCACAATCCCGGATTGGAAGAATTCCGAGATGTTTTAGACATGAGCGAGCCCTTTCCTCTTAGTGCGGTCAACACTTCCGGTTGGTCAGGGGATTTACACATTTACACACACTTCCACAGCACTACACGATTTCCACATATTGGACATTATTTTTATAGGATGCTTAACTGCAGTTTCTTCTTATCGCAGGTGAAATGTCAGGTTGTGGATCCACACTAGATAGGCTCCACAATGTTCGTCGATCTTCCTCATATTATGAGTCCCGTGGGAGGGAATCAGACAGGGATTACGCACGTGGCTACACCAGCCAGGAGCGTTATGATAGAGATCGCGATTACTAGCGCGGCCTTTCTGGTCAAGAGCGTTTTGATAGAGACAAAGGCCATCAATATCGATCACGGTCTTGTTCTCCTCCGCCTCCTAGGGCCCCTATAGATCCCCCTGAGTCTTCACAGCAACAACAGCCTTCTTAATTTTCAAGGCCCGAAACTCAGCGGCAAAGAGTTGAACCACAGACAGCCGCCATTGTTGAACAGGCTTCGGCAGAACTGACGAGTGAAGGAGCCATCAAGCTTGCTCAGATGAAAAAGGATTTTCCAGAAATTTTTCTGGATGCATACGTCTTCCCTCCCCATCTCAAGAGGATCCCTCCGGATGCCGAGAATATCGCGCATGACTATATTCGTGACTTTTATGCTCAATATAAAGAGTGGTATAAGGCAGCCGCAAAAGCTTCGAAAGTAGCGTTTGACCGGGCAAAAATCATTGAGAAACTCGAGGCTGACCTCGCTCAGAAAGATCACATCATCCAGGTTCTTCAATCAGAGACTGAGTCGTCTCGAGGTTCAGAAATTCAAGCGCTCAAAAAGGCTGACGAGGCCGTGGTGAAGATGGCAAGGATGCAGTAGGCACACTGTGCCTTAGTAGAAAATATGGGCCATCGCTATACCACCGTATTAGCCGAGCGGGATGCCGCCGTTAAAGAGCTGAATGAGCTTAAAGCCAAGTTTACTGAAATGGTGAAGGAAAAGAATGATGCAAACACCACCGCTCAGGAGGCATGCGATCAAGCTGTATCACTTCGAGCTGAACTTGATGCGGCGGTGGCAAAGGTTAAGTCTATGGAGGCAGAAGCCGGGGAAAAAATTAAGGTGGAGTAGTGCAGGATGGAGGCTGATTTTGATGATCTCCTGGTCACATATAACGCCAACGTGCTGGAGCACAGAAGTTTATCTTGGCTTGGGGATTACTCTATGCTTTTGTACAATGCCTGGACTAGGCTGATGGAGGAAAAGAAAGCAGCGCGTCCGGACGAAACACTGGATGATTTTGAACTTGAGACGCGCTTGCTCACTGAGGAGGAGAGGAAGGTTCTCCACGAGGCAATGATTTCCGTGGAAAAGGAGAGGCTTGGTGCTCAGCAGATGGAGACCGGTGAGGGCTCGGGGGTCGAACATCATGAAACAAGTGCTGAAGTTTTAATTCTGACATTGCCCGAAGCCACTGTCGCGGTTGATCTCCAGCCTGTCCCCACTTATAACCCGGATCAGCCGCAGTTGTCTCCCATCGGAGCATCTGCCTCTGCACCTGCCCACACTCCGGGTCATGCTAAGGAAGGTATTTGAACACCTCCCGCATATATTTAGAGTGGTGAATCTGAAGCAATACATTTAGCTAATAACCTTCGCTTTTTCACATTCAGTGACCGAGGCTGTTATCTCTGTGCCTCCTGCATCTCAAGTCCTTTATCAAGCGTAGGAGGCCATTGTTACCGAGGCGACTATGACGACTACCGTGGTCGGCCAAAGGGGAGAAACGAGCATGTTATCTTTCGATGCTCAGATGATTGAGGAACTTCTTAGTCAATCCAACGACCCCTTCGCAGATCCGTCTTTTGCCATGAGCGGGGTTACTCCAGCTATTAGCTCCTTCATGCCAGCCACCAGTACGTCCAGCGCGGCCCAAGCACCTCGTGAGGATGATATTCTTGCCGAGATCAATACTGAGATGGCGGCTATGACAGCAGGTAGTATTTCTAGGGGTGGCATGGCACCTTCTGGCCCAGCTCCATTAATGATGATATCGCCGGGCGGCACTGTGGTTATCGCAAGTGTTCCTGCTCCTCTTCCTATTACAGCTCCCATGCCTTCAATTCCATCCACCAAAAGAATTTCTGTCGCCTCGAGCTCTGAGGAGGACGTTGACATCATGCCGCAACCGAGAGACAAACCGGAGAAGAGCAAAAAATTGCAGAGGAAGTCGGGTAGCGGATCCAGCGAGACTATCCCGAAAAAGAAACCGAGGAAGAAGAAAGATTGAGCGCTTCTTTAGTTTGCTCTGTCGTATTCGGGGGTAGTGTTTTGCTTTGTCTTTTTGGTTTTCTGTAGCCGTGTATAGATGCGGGCTCGGCCCCCGCTAGTAGGAATTTTTTGAATTAGCTTGTAATTGGATTCCTTTTGTTGATAATTGAAATGAAAACATATTCTCTTTTGTCTTCAATTCAATATTTGTTTTGGTTCTGCCCCCAGCCTTGGGGATAAGCCGTAATAGGCGTTGTGCGAAATTATCCACGGTTTAGTGTTAACATCCATACTTTGGGGATTTATATATATGTGTCAGTTGTTGGTCATGCATCTTTATGTGTTCGGTTTGTGTCCACGCTCTGGGGATTTAGAGTTTCTTTTTGGTTAATAACTCGGTACATGAACATGTGATGCAACTCAGTTGAGGTGCGGTTGAAGTCGTTTGGCGGACGGATCCTCCTTCCTTGAAACCGCATTCAGTTATTTATTCTCCGGTTCACGCTTTCAGACTCCAGAGTTCGTTAACGCTTATACCCAGCTCGCGCTCTCGGAGTACTCTGGGGTTTGCTTTATGTGTATAATCTGTCTCACACTCTGGGAGGACGGAGTGGTTTAATGTTTATATTCCACCTCGCACTCTGGGAGTACGGAGTTGATGTACGTTTATACTCCGTCTCGCACTCTGGGAGTTCCGAGTTGATTTATGTTTATACTCTGTCTCGCACTCTGGGAGTTCGGAGTTGATGTATGTTTATACTCCGTCTCGCACTCTGGGAGCACAGAGTTGATTAATGTTTACACTCCGTCTCGCACTCTGGGAGTACGGAGTGGTTTAATGTTTATACTCTGTCTCGTGCTTTGGGAGTATGGAGTTGAGTGAGGGATTGTCGTGTATTAGCCCATTTTTAGCCTTGATGTGATGGCTTTCCCCTGAGCTCGGGTTTAACTTAGCGAGTGGCCGGTCGTATCACAGCCACTCCCTCTTGAATAAACTCCATTGCATGATGGAATTTAGCTCTCCGTGCGTCGTGATGTCGTACATTGTATTCAATGAATCATAGCTCTGGCTCGAAGAAATGGCATTTTATTGCTGAAATAAGAAAATATGGCAAAGTCAGTTGCCTTATTACAAGTTCTAATTTCTAAATGCAGAAACGAAATTGAAAAATGGAAAGATATAATGAAACAAATAAAGCCTGTCATGTGTAATAGCGACGGAGACTCTCGCTGTTCCAGGCCCTTGGCAAGTCAAGACCGTCAACTGTCGATAGTTTGAATGTGCCATCTCCGAGTCTTTGTGTAATCACGTATGGTCCTTCCTAGTTTGGTTTCATGTGTGAAGCGACCGGATAGATTCTCTTGAGGATGAGATCGCCGAGTTCAAAAGTTCGAGGTCGAACTTTGGCATTGTACAATCGGGCGACTCGACCTCGATGTGCGGCCGCTCTCAAATCAGCCTCTTCTTGCTTCTCATCCAGTAGATCCAAAGATTCAACAAGCAATATAGCGGTTTTTTTCGGATCATAATAAGTCACGCGATGAGAAAACACTTCCATTTCGACTGGAATAACGGCTTCAGAGCCATAAGATAGGGAAAACGGGGTGTGTCTGGTCGCAGTCTTGTGAGTCGTTCGATAAGCCCATAAAGCCATAGGCAGTTCGTCAACCCATTTGTCCCCGGCCTTTTCCAGTCATTTCTTTAGAATGGATTTTATGACTTTATTGACAGCTTCAACCTGACCGTTTGCCTGAGGATGTGCAACTGCCGAGAATTTCTTATGGATATGAAACCGTTGACAGAAATTCTTGAATTCCGCACTACTGAATAGGGTTCCGTTATCGGTGATGATGATATGCGGGAGTCCAAATCGACAGATAATGTTGCGAACTACAAAATTGATTACTTTCTTAGTTGTAATGGTTGCAAGGGGTTCAGCTTCAGCCCATTTGGTGAAGTAATCAACTGCAACGATGGCATATCTTGCCCCACCTTTAGCCAGTGGTAGCGTGCCGATGATATCGATGCCCCACATCGCAAATGGCCAGGGACTGACCATTTGGGTTATCTCAGTAGGTGGGGCTTTTGGAATTCGGGCGTGTTTCTGGCACCTATCGCATTTCCTGGCATAGTTCGCTGCATCTCGGTTCACAGTCGGCCAGTAGTATCTGTATCGAAGTATCTTCTTAGCGAGAGCTTGCCCACCGATGTGATCGCCACATTGTCCTTCCTTTACGTCATGTAACACTCGTTTGATTTCATCGTGCCCGATACATCGGAGGAGAGGAACAGAATACCCTCTTCAATACATGACTCCGTTCTGAATGACGAAACGTGAAGCTTTTCGCAGAATTTGTCTTTTCTCGTTTCAATGTTCAGGCAACGTCCCATTCTCGATGTAATTTTGGTACGGAGTCATCCATGATTCTCTACTGGGAGCGGTTTCAAACACAAAATTCATCTCTATATGATCGATGCTTGGGGAGGACAAAGTTTCGACGGGGACAAGTCCCATTTGCCGTGCTTCACCTATACTTGCCAGCTTTGCTAATGAGTCAGCCTTCTGATTATGTTCTCGGGGTATATGGTAAATACCATAGTAATCGAATTGACTTAGTGCTTCTTGAACTCGGGCTAGATAGGCAGCTAGTCGTCGATCCTTGGCCTGATATTCGCCCCGAACTTGATATACAACTAACTGGGAATCACAGTAGATTTCCACAGCAACAATCTTCAGATCACAAGCGAATTTTAACCCGGCAAGCAAAGCTTCGTATTCGGCTTCATTGTTGGTTGCGCGAAATTCGAACCTCAGAGCGTAGCATATGGATCGGCCTTCGGGAGTTTCAAGTACTATTCCGGCACCCAAACACTGATCGTTCGATGCACCATCGGTGTGCAGCTTCCAAATGCATTTAGCAGGTATAGTGGTCTCAGGCAGATCCTCTGAAACAGTAAATTCGGCTATAAAATCTGCTAGGACTTGTCCTTGAATGGCTCTTCGCGGAGCATAAGTGATATCAAATTGACTCAGTTCTATGTTCCACTTGAGTAGCCTACCAGACGTCTCAGGCCGCGTGAGGACCTGTCGTAACGGCTGATCGATGTACATAGTAAGGGAATGAGCTTGGAAATAAGGGTTAAGCTTCCTTGAGGCAATGACCAGGCAGTACGCCAGTTTCTCTAGTCTTGGGTAATTTCTTTCAGCTCCTGTTAATCGTTTACTAACATAGTAGACTGGTTTCTGCACTCGGTTTTCTTCCCTAACTAAAGCAGCACTGATTACATGCTCTGATACTGCCAGATAAAGGTACAATTGCTCGTGGTCAATCGACTTTGACAAGATCGGTGGTGTGGAAAGATGTTGAACCACCGATCGGAATGCGTCTTCATACTCCATGGTCCATTCAAAATTTCGCTTTCCTTTCCGTATCAGATCGAAGAAAGGAATGCATTTATCGGTGGATTTTGAAATGAACCTGCTTAATGCTGCTACTTTCCCGTTGAGACTCTGGACTTGTTTTATGGTTCTTGGAGTTTGTAGGTTCCTTATTGCCTAGATCTTTTCGGGATTTTCTTCTATCCCTCGAGCGTTAACGATGAACCCGAGGAACTTTCCAGAAGCGACACCGAAGTGACACTTTAATGGATTGAGCTTCATTCCATATTCCCGAAGGATGCAGAACATCGAATCTAAATCTCTGACGTGATCTATGGAGAATCGAGATTTTACTAGCATGTCATCCACATAAACCTCCATGGTCTTCCCGATCTGGTTGGCGAACATCTTGTTGACCAAGCGTTGGTATGTTGCTCTGGTGTTTTTTAGGCCAAAAGGCATGACTCTGTAGCAGTAGAGTCCCAAATCGGTCACGAAACTGGTATATTCTTGATCAGGCAAATGCATGGGTATTTGATTGTAGCCAGAATAAGTATCCATGAAAGATAATAATTCATGCCCAGCTGTCGAATCTACGAGCTGGTCAATTCGAGGAAGTGGAAAACTATCCTTTGGACAAGCCTTGTTTAAGTCAGAGTAGTCAATGTAAGTTCTCCATTTCCCATTCGGTTTTTGAACCAGTGCGGGATTTGACACCCATTCTGGATACAAAGCATCTCAGATGAACCCATTTGATCGTAACTTATCAATCTCCTCTTTAAGGGCGGAAGATCTCTCTGGATTCATACCACGCCTTTTCTGCTTGACCGGGACATATCGCGGATCAATATTCAGGGAATGACTTGCGATGTCCGGCGATATCCCGCACATATCAGAGTGTGTCCAGGCGAAAACATTGAGATTTGCCCGGAGAAATTCAACCAATTCATGTTGTGTCTGTTTGCCCAGTTGAGATCCAACTTTTAGCATCCTCGAATCATCACCCTCACTGATTGGGACGTCCATAGTCAGTTCGGCTGGGGAAGCTTGATTCTCTTTAGATTCTTCTTTATCTTCGTTGTCTCTAGGGTCAAGGTCTTTATGGAATTGGTCGTGGTGCCCGGGCCGGGGCCCAGGCACTAATTGTCAATTATCAGCAAAACGGACGCAGAGAGATTCCTCTACGCCCTTTCCTTTCTCCTTTCATTGTATTCCTCGTAGTTCAGCAACATAGCAGGCCCTCCCCGTTGCCTGATCTCCTTGAATGACTCCGACCCCGTGATCAGTGGGGAACTTCAGAGTCAAGCACCATGGGGCAATGGCTGCCCTGAACTCAGCGAGGGCCGGTCGGCCCAAAAATGCATTATAAGGTGAATCAATATCCAAAACGACAAACTGCAACATCCGGACTCTCCGACGTTCTCCAACCCCCAATTCCACTGGTAGTTCCGTCATTCCAGTGGGTATTGTAGCACTTCCATTGAAGCCGTGGACTCGAGATTGGCAAGGTTTTAAGTCCTTCGCTTCCATTTTCATTAAATCATAAGCCCGTTTAAGTAAGATGTTTACAGAGCTCCCACTGTTAACCAGGATCCTCTTCATTCAAGCAGGACCTACCTGGGCAGATATGACTAGTGGGTCAATTGTGGGGGCTTCGACCTTATCAGCATCTCGGTTTCTAAATATGATATCATCAGACATTATCTTTTGTTGTTTGGCCGAAGCCCCATCTTCACAATTACTGCAGCATTCGAAATCCGCATGCCTGATAGAGCTAGCATACGACTCCATTTCCCTCCAGCTTCTGTCTGCTGGGTGGGGACCACCACTTATTGTGTTTATAACTAGCCTTCCGCCCGTACGAGCGGGTTCTTCCTGTCTTTCTTGATTTTGCACACGATTTTGATTTGAAGGGCCCGCACCACCAGACTGCGGCGCCCGCACAAACTGATCTAACTTTCTCTCCCTGATCAACTTTTCGATGAGGTCCTGCAAATGTCGACATTCATTGGTGTTATGGCCATAACTCTCGTGAAATCTACAAAACTTTCCTGTTTGAATCTGCCTCTCCGATGAGGGCTTCGGAGCATGCTTCTTATATTGCATAGTGTTGCAAGTTTGCAGGTACACGTTTTCCAATGACGTATTCAACGGCGTGTAATTATCAAACATTGGAGCCCTACGTCGTGGGCCTCGGTTCTGATCTCTTTTCTTATCTTGACCATTGTTGCCTCTCGGTTGGGTTTGTTTGTTCTGTATATTCAACTGAACTTTTCCATAACTCTCACCGGACTGCTTAACTTCTACGTTACTTTGTATTCCTTCACTTCTGGGCCTCGCATCGTCCTGCTTCCTAGACTGTTTCGCGTCCTCTTGCCGTAAGAATTGAGCGGCTTTGGAGTAGAAACGGTCCAACGATGCGGGTGGTTTTCCAGCTAACCAATTTCCAAACTCAGAATCAGGATCGATCCCTTTGGTTAATGTCATCAAGATCGAGTTATCGTTAGGATTACTAATCTCCACACATGCTGCATGGAATCTCTCTAAATAACGTCTGAGTGTCTCTCTATGAGCTTGAGTGACACTAGACAGGGTATTAACGTCTTTAGGTCTAGCAACATGCATACGAAACTGTTCGACAAATTTCTTAGCCAGTTGATCGAACGAGGAGATAGATCTAGGTGGCAACCTTGTAAACCACATTGTTGCGATTCCTCCCAGAGAGATGGGGAAACTTCGGAACTTCACTGCATCATCAGCTCTTGCAGCGCTCATTGACCATTCATATTTCAAAATATGTTGATTGGGGTCACTACTTCCTTCGTACATTGGGAGAGTTGGCATTCTAAATCGCCGAGGAGGATCAGCGTATAATATCTCGTCTGTGAAAGGAGTATGACTACAGGAAATTCCCCAGTCGTCAATGGTAAGCCCCTGACTTTCGCGAATCATCTGACGTATCATGGTTGAGATATCGGGCATCGTCGCATTCTGTGCATGCTGAGCTAAGGTATGGTCGGGTTCCACAGCGCGAGTTTGGACTGGACGCTGTCGACGGTCCATGTCTCGCCTCCTTGGCTCAGCATTTTCCAGGACGTATGGTTCAGGAGTATGCCCACGTTGCTGATTATTTGGATCTGACAGATTTCGGGTATCAACCCTTGTTTGATACCTTAGCATTGATATGTTCGATATCAGTTCGGAGTGGGGCATCGATATCATCGGCACGCTACCACTGGCTAAAGGTGGGGCAAGATATGCCATCGTTATAGTTGATTACTTCACCAAATGGGCTGAAGCTGAACCCCTCGCAACCATTACGACTAAGAAAGTAATCAATTTTGTAGTTCGCAACATTATCTGTCTTGGACTCCCGCATACCATCATCACCGATAACGGAACCCAATTCAGTAGTGCAGAATTCAAGAATTTCTGTCAATGGTTTCATATCCATAAGAAATTCTCGGCAGTTGCACATCCTCAGGCAAACGGTCAGGTTGAAGCTGTCAATAAAGTTATAAAATCCATTCTAAAGAAACGACTGGAAAAGGCCGGGGGCAAATGGGTTGACGAACTGCCTATGGCTTTATGGGCTTATCGAACGACTCACAAGACTGCGACCGAACACACCCCATTTTCCCTATCTTATGGCTCTGAAGCCGTTATTCCAGTCGAAATGGAAGTGTTTTCTCATCGCGTGAATTATTATGATCCAAAAAAATGCTATATTGCTTGCTGAATCTTTGGATCTACTGGTGGAGAAGCGGGAAGAGGCTGATTTGAGAGCGGCCGCACATCGAGGTCGAGTCGCCCGATTGTACAATGCCAAAGTTCGACCTCGAACTTTTGAACTCGGCGATCTCGTCCTCAAGAGAATCTATCCGGTCGCTTCACACATGAAACCAAACTAGGAAGGACCATACGTGATTACACAAAGACTCGGAGATGGCACATTCAAACTATCGACAGTTGACGGTCTTGACTTGCCAAGGGCCTGGAACAGCGAGAGTCTCCGTCGCTATTACACATGACAGCCTTTATTTGTTTCATTATATCTTTCCATTTTTCAATTTCGTTTCTGCATTTAGAAATTAGAACTTGTAATAAGGCAACTGACTTTGCCATATTTTCTTATTTCAGCAATAAAATGCCATTTCTTCGAGCCAGAGCTGTGATTCATTGAATACAATGTACGACATCACGACGCACGGAGAGGTAAATTCCATCATGTAGTGGAGTTTATTCAAGTAGGGAGTGGCTGTGATATGACCGGCCACTCGCTAAGTGAAACCCGAGCTCAGGGGCAAGCCATCACATCAAGGCTAAAAATGGGCTGATACACGACAAACCCTCAATCAACTCCGTACTCCCAAACACGAGACGGAGTATAAACATTAAACCACTCCGTACTCCCAGAGTGCGAGATGGAGTGTAAACATTAATCAACTCCGTCCTCCCAGAGTGCGAGACGGAGTATAAACATACATCAACTCCGAACTCCCAGAGTGCGAGACGGAGTATAAACGTACATCAACTCCGTACTGCTAGAGTGCGAGACGGAGTGTAAACATTAATCAACTCCGTGCTCCCAGAGTGCGAGACGGAGTATAAACATACATCAACTCTGTCCTCCCAGAGTGTGAGACGGAGTATAAACATACATCAACTCCGAACTCCCAGAATGCGAGACGGAGTATAAACGTACATCAACTCTGTACTCCCAGAGTGCGAGGCGGAGTATAAACATTAAACCACTCCGTCCTCCTAGAGTGCGAGACAGATTATAAACATAAAGCAAACCCCAGAGTACTCCGAGAGCGCGAGCTGGGTATAAGCGTTAACGAACTCCGGAGTCTGAAAGCGCGAACCGGAGAATAAATAACTAAATGCGGTTTCAAGGAGAGTTGAAGTGAAGAGTGGTTGATGTTCTCCTTGTTTTTGAGCTTCTTATCTTTGTTTTTTTGAGTTAAAAAGGTGAGTTTTGAACTCACATCTACTTCTCTTGATATCATTGATGTTAGGTATGAATTCCTAACACTTATTCATGTTCATTTGCTTTTGGTATGAATTGATTTGGTGAACATTTCAATTTTTGGTGTTTTGAAGTCAAAAACTCTAAAAATCATAGCTTTGATGTTTGATCATGTTTTTGGAGGTGTATTGAAGAGCCAATAGGGCTGGGTTGTCGATTGGCATAAACCCCTAGCGCCCATTGCTCGTCCGGTTGCCATTTGGAAGAGTTTGCTCTTCATTTGATAGGTTGAAAAATAGCCCCAGTGCCAGTCAGTCGACTGACCCTCTGCAGTCAGTCGACTGGCTGTAGCAAATAGGTGTTTCTGGGGTTGTCTGCAGAAACAGGGAGTCCCTGTTTCCTGCAGTCAGTCGACTGGCCCTCTGCAGTCAGTCGACTGACTGCAGGAAATGAAACTTCCGGATTTCTTGATCAGTCGACTGGCCTCTGCAGTCAGTCGACTAACCTGCTTGTCTTTGCCAGATTTGCCTATTTTGCTTGGTTTCCAATTTCAATCGATTCGTGTCGATTCCAATTAGTTGTTATTGCATAGTTGACTTTGATGATTCCTTTTTGATTTCGTACATGGGTTTTTATAAAGTGATCTTTTAAATCGTATTAAAGCTTGTTTCTCCAACTTCTAATTTCTATTCAAAACACACACACAATTTTGCACTTCGAGTGACGAGGAAGGAGAATTAAATGATTAAATAAAACACGTGCTATGAACATGTGCGTTTATCTTTTCAGTTAATTCCTAATCTATTCGTTTGACCATGTTGACCTCTGGGTCTGGTTTACCAATGAGATGAGGTGAACTTTGTACTGCTTTGAGTGTGAAATTGACTAACGGTTAGTAAACCGTTTAGTGCGAACGTGGGGTATGGGACTCACGTTAACATTTTCTGGGTTCCTTTCTGAGAGTTGTGACACATTCCGCCGGACAGTGGTGTCCAGTACCGCCACTACGGCTTGTTGCCTTCGGGCGTTGCCTCTGGGCGTGTGGCTTTGTCTATGTGGACAATTGCTCCTATGTGGGAGTAGAGTCTTCGTGCGTATCGCCTCTGGGCGTGTGGCTTTGTCCATGAGGACAATTGCTCCTATGTGGGAGTAGAGTCTTCGTGCGTATTGCCTTTGGGCGAATGGATCCTTGTTATACAGTACTGAGCTCGGGCATCTTTTGTTTCTTTAAAATTTATATTTCCCTAGTGTATCGCCTTTCGGTGTAGGTTCGTTGAACCACACGATATTTAGCGATTACCTTGTGGAAACTTGTGTACCTTTGTTGGTAATTGTTATTTGCCTTTTGGCTTGTTATGGGATATGATATCCTTTGTTTATTGTGATTGCCGATATGGCGGGTTTTGGAATATCTCCTAAGTGGGAGTAATATTCTACCAACCATCTTTATTGCTATTGCATATTGCCGATGAGATGAGGCTTATTATTCGACATTATGTGATGTCGGTTCCTCTTTGGAAGACTTATTTATTTGCTAAGTGACTACGTTTTCACTATGTTAGTAGTGTGGTTATTGTTAAACTTCACTTTGGAGGAGTATTATATCATCAGCTTATACCACATTATTATTGTCTAGCTTTATCTAACTGATTTGTTTAGCTAGACTGACCCATGTATTTTATACTCGGGTCAAACCGAGATGTTTCAGGTTAGGTACATTGGACTTAGCCTCTTTTGCTTCCGCATGGACTATTCCGCTAGCTCCTTTTTGTCATAGCTTTTTGTGTAGTCCTTTTTGTCTATAACTCTGATATGTATTCTATTGACTCGTCTGTATATTGTGGTTTGCTTTACCACTTGACATGTACCATTTTGTAAACTCTGTAATGTATCTGTATATGTGTAAATGTATGTGATGATCTACTGTTCTGTGATGTGTATTACATTTGAGTTGTTATATTTTATTCTGATAGATCCTTCAGCCACCTATGGCTTTGTATTATGTATTTATTGGATATGTCGATCCATTTAAGTAAGAAGTGGTATTATCGGCAAATTCAATAGATAGTTAAGACAAGGTTATAGATGGTCGCTCCTAACCCGCTCTATTCTCCGCATTAGAAGACGGTGTTACCTTGTAATACTCTTTGCTAATGTGGGTCTCGGAGTGGGGCGTTACAGTCACCAAACCATCCTACTCCATTCTGGAATCTCCACCATGTACACGGTTGTTAAAGTGGTTTTCGATATTGGCAGAGAGTATGACAATATCTAATCCCGGTCTCTTTAACAACCAAACGCTTATTTCACACCGTGGTCATTTCATTTCAATTAGTTCATACTTCATATCAAAATATCATATTCATTTCAAAACCATATCAATTCGATATCATTATTCACTTTAAATAATATTCATTTCCAGAATCGTAACACTTTCAAAATTATAACACTTTCGAAGTCATAGCACTTTCGAGATCATAACACTTTTGAAATCATAACAGTTCCAACTTAAATAGTTTAGATATTGAAAATAGTATATATATTAAAATAGTTATAAATTAAAATAGTTTATATATTAAAATAGTTTATATATTAAAATAGTTTATATATTAAAATAGTTTATATATTAAAATATTTGTAAATTGAAAATAGTTTATATATATTTAAAGAGATTATACTGAAATAGTTTCCAAATTAGAATTGTTTCATCCAATTCGACAAATCGATTCCAATCAACTTAAATTCCAAAATTCAATTTAAATCAATCCCAGTTCAACACTTTCAATTTAAAAGGTTAAAGATTCAATTCAAATTCTCAATAACCATTTCAATTTTTATCGATTTCAAATCCAGGTTTGGACTATCTCTTCAATTCTAATAAGATTAAATGTTTAAATATTCAAACATTTTCAATGTATGTTTCATTTAGATTTCAACATTTAACTTTAATTTTATTCAAATTGGAAAATATTCACTTAATCATTTTAATAACAATTAAATAAAATCTCAATTTATAAATTTTAAGTCAATATTAAATATTCTCAATTTTAAAGTTGAGAATATTCATTTAATCGTTTTTATCAAATCAAGTTATAAATCATATCTTTCAAAACCTCACAAATCAATAAGTTTAAATCAATTCTTATTTAAATTCAATTATTAACCAATTTAAATTCCAAGTGAACATAAATTTATTTTCCCAACCTCCAATATTTAAGTTATTGAAAATCTATTTTTAAAATATTAATATAAATTTAAATAAACACTTAAACATATTATAAACCGATTAAATTAAATTTTATTAAATTAAATCTTATCATTACATGTATATGTATTAAATCTTATTTTATATATTTTTTAAAATAATAAAATTATAAGTAAAATCTTAAATTTATATTTTCAAAACTAACTTATACATTAAAATCTCCAAAACCTATTATTTTAAAATCTAAATTTTATACATATATAAAAATAGCCTATATATATTATATTTTTAAAATCAATATTTATTAAAACCCATATATTTCCTTTTAAACTTTGGGAATCATTTTCAAAATATAGACCAACGGTGTCCGTATATAATTTTCTATCCTATGGTCAAGCGATACGGATATTTATCATTTCAATCCGTTAAATATTTACGGGTATATATCATTTCAACGCGCAATCCCAAAATTTCAAAATCAATGAAAATCGCTTGGGTTTATCATTTCAACCCATAACGATTTTCCCTTAATCTATTAGATCGTTCTGGTATGTATCATTTCAAACCATAGGGAATTCTAAACTAACAGGGAACTTGCAGAGTGAGAACAAATATGATAAAAATATAACATATCAACAATAGGCATATATTATCGGTAACAAATTTAATATCACATATACAACATTTATAGTGTCATATGTCATAGGTAAATAATTTCAAATAATGGCATATCATATTTAACAATTAAATAACTTAACAATTCACATTTAACAACATATTTCAATCGTCATTTCATGTGACTTAAATTTACCAAAAATAAGAATGTTAATCGTGAGTGATTGCTCACCTTTCGAGGCTAGAGATATTAGACGACAACAAGCTACGATTTTGAATCACGAATTCGAAAATCGACCAATCCAAACGACAACTCTCAAAGCAAAGCAAGGTGAACATAGATTCGATGAACAAAGCTGATAATTAGGAATCGATGAAAACAAATCAAAAATCATCTTGATATAACTGAAACGAAATGTATATTATATTATTTTACTTTAAAACCAATATTAAATTAAAATATATATATTTAAAATATCATATCTATTATATTTTAATTTATTCAAAACATATACTTCCTCAAAATGAATATTTAAACATAATATAAAGTAAAACTATTTCAACAACTATTTCCAAATATTAACATGAATACCCTTCAGTCCAATACTAAATATCAACTATAATTTCTATAATATATATGTATGTAATCGATTGTATTTAAAATATCAAGTGTAAATTTATAATATATATATATATATGTAATATATAAATATATATGTAATATATATGCAAACGTATAAGAAAAACTCAAATATATGCCAGGATAGAGAATAACAAATATGTATACAATATATATATACAATGCTACTTTTATAATAAAATATACTGCGATATACCTATACAGTGAACATATAACATACCTCTTTTAAAATCTAATATATTGTAACATAATATATACTATAACTACTTCCAAATCAACTACATGATATATATATATATATATATATGTAACATAGAATGTAAGCATGGAGCTGACCCAAAATCAATACTGAAATCAATACATATATATACATTACGTTTTGAAATCAATACGTATAAAATCAAATATACTTGAAGACATACTATAAAAATATATATATATAAACAAAAGAAACCAAACATAAGAATGACTGACATGGTGATGGAGAGAGGTCAAGTGGCGGTGGGAAGGTCTTGGAACGGCTGTCCGCTACGATGGCAAGGAGGTGGAAGGAGATCGGATTGGTCGTGGATGCTCGTGAAACGAGGCAGGTCGACATGGCGGTGGATGGCGGAGGAATGATAGAGGGAACGATGATATAGCAAGGACGAGAGAGAGAGAGGAAGGTTGGAGGCTATGCTATTGGTGGACGTGGCAGCTTTGCTAGGGTGCGGCCAGAGGAGAAGGGTCGGTGATGGCTGACTGGGTACAAGACGTTGAAGGGAGAGGGAGGGCGGAGCGGCTTGCGGTGTTCAGCTGTGGTTGGATGGCCAAGGCGGAGGTCTGAGTTGTTCTCAACGAGGCAGCAGGGTGGCGGATCGGAGACGTTGGGTCTGGGCTTGATGGAGGTACGGCTGAGATGGGCTCTATGTGAAGATGGGTTGGTCGTGTGGAACGGTTGCAGGTAGGAGATGGACAGCTTATAAAAATGGATGCAAACCTCTTACACACACACAGATATATATATATATATATATATATATATATATATATATTAATAGAGGAAGGGAAGTCTGCGAGCTATGTGGCACACGATCAAAGATGTAGTGAAGTGGGTTTTCAAGCTCCCAGGGTAGGTTAGGTTCAAGAAGGAACAGGAGATAAGAAGTTTACAGAAGATATACAAATTATAATATATTATATATATATTTTTTAAAATAATGAACAGACCGGAGAGAGAATGAATCGAAGAGACGCATCAAAAAAAAATATATATTGCAACCAGAGAAAGTCAAAGCTGAATTCAGAAAACAATAAAGGCTAGTGGCTATTCCTGTGAATAGCAAATGGCCATTCAGTTTTTTATGGGAAACGAACGAACGGACACGGGAAAACAAAAAGACTCAAACGGGTACCGTTACGGTTGACCGTTACGCAGATTTCACCGTGTACCGAACTCCGAAACACACAATTGAATATACCGTGGAGATCAGCACGACGAGACGAACAGAATGGAACACAGATATCAGCGATATGATCATCCTACCCAAAGTCGATTTTCGTTGCCAAGCTGCTGCTAAAACGCCGAAAATAAGATAAACGGAGTTAGAGCAGTCCAAATTTGGCGAAAATGAAATATGACGTCTCACTCAGAAAATGATTTACATTTTTATTATATAAAAATATTCAAATTTCAAAAACATTTTATTTTCATCAAATCTTAATTGATTTAAATTGAAATTACACAACAAAACTAACTTCCATATTTATCAACGAAAATTTGCCATTTGCTATGTTTGAACAGACGCATACCAAATATCAAATTTTCATTGCTAAATTTAATTGTTTTAATTTCAATCAAAATTTTAGTTAATTACGTTATAAAAACCGTTAAAATTTACGTGTCGTTACACTCTCCCCACTCAAAAATTTTCGTCCCCGAAAAGGAAGGAGGTAGGAGAATAGAAGTAACAGAAAGGAAAGATAGATTTGAAATACATATTATCAGATACCCAATAAATTCAAAACCCTATAAATTTCATTAGTTTTTAAATTGATGTATATTCAATTAATTTGGTTTCACTCCATTTTATTTAATCAATAATATTCATTTATATTCATTATTTTTTTTGTTGATTTTCAATTCAAGCTATTTTCATTCAGTTAAGTTGATACCCACTTAAAATTCAATTTCAACTATTCTTCGTAATTTACTTTTGTATCAGTAAATCCATTTATTACCTGTTTATTCTTCTAAGTTCATATTTATTCAATTTATTTCTCTTAACATATCTTATAACATAACTTAGGTGTACCACATTTATTATAACTACTCAAATTTAATTTAAAATTTTCCTTAACAAAATTTCATTTTGGACAACATATTGTTTACATTTTTTAGTGTATATTATTCAATTACATATTCACATTACATTCAAACTTTTCTAAGTAAGTTATTTTAATGAATCTGATTTGTAATGGAGTACTATACAAACTTACCCTTTTATTTACATATTTTATTAAGCAAAATTTTAGTTTGAACACATTACCACATAAATCTTCTCTTATATAACCTTCAATTACATATACATTAATATTTTAGCTTTTTGAATATCTTAGGTAAGTTATATATGGTTTAGAATGCAATTGAGTATTATACAAATAAATTTTTTCTTAGCTTCAAGTTATTTCTATATTATTTCTCATCTTAAACATTCCAATTATTCAAAATATTTGTTTTATTTCAATAATTGAAACCATCATTTAACATAACTTAAGAGTTAAATTCCCGGTTTCTCTTCAAACTGTTTGAAATAATTGTAGACATATATAGATTTTGTATATCAAATCATACTCAAGAAAATTCAAATAAAAATCCATCCTCCAAAACAAAAGTGTAGCAAAACTACTAAGTGGTCTCTTCACTTTGAGACTTGAAAATGAATGTCGATGATACTGCAGTCATCACCGAAATTATTTTCCAACGACGAAAGAGGAGAGTACCGACTTACTTTTTTTTCTTTGGAAACAATTTCTATTCGAATATACTTTCAAATAAATATAATTTTAAGACTTTAAAAACCAAATTTAAGCACCAGAAATTAAATTCTCAAATTCTTTAATTTAAATTCATTTATTTCCAAATCAAATTTATAAACCATGTTTAAAATTATACACAATAGTTAATGGTTTAGAATTGTTGACAAACAATAAATGATAATCTAGTATTATCATTTCTAACAACCAATTCATTTAACTATCAAATTTCAGGAAATTATACTTATATATATATAATTATAATCATACATAAAATTATTTCATTTACCAATTTCGAAAACAATATTATGTCAGTTTGCTATGTTCAAGTGTTTTCGAATTTCTATCGATAGCATTGGCCAGACGAATCGATCGAAACTCAAAATCAAACTTAACAACTCAAACAACACAATATAAAACATTTTTATATTAATTACAAATACACTCCCCCACACGATGATTCAAGAATGGATTCTAGAACAAGGACAGAGATTCAAATTTAGAAGAACTCTAATCAAAGAGAATTCTGACTAATAAGATAGGCTCGAAAGGAAGATAAAATAATTATATTACAAAAGAGAAAGGATGGATAGACTAATATTAATCGGCGTGACTTTAACTGGGTCAAACCGAGATTCCAGGAATAAGATCGATGCGGAAATTCAATTTCCCGCTTGAAGGAAAGAGAAGTGACTTTACCAAAACATCAGGAAAATCCCTGACTATAGGGGTGGAGTTGAGATCATTAGGCTGAACATTAGACGAAAAGGTAGAACTGCTTACTTAATCCATAGGCATTCGACATTTGATCACGAGAGGATTGCTCGTCGTCCACTAGAGAGACGGTTCGGGCGTTGCACGAAGTAACAACATCAAAACCGAGGACGTAGAAATCTTCGGTGAATCAACGCGAGTTGTAAAGGAGTTTCACCCCTTTATAAATCATACTATGTTTGGCGGGATCGACGATGGGATAAGTCACACAAAAGGATGAAGTTGACAGTTAAGGTTGAAGCTATGGGATGCTCCAGTATCAAAAGAACACGAACAGGACAAAACAAGAATGGATCTTAGAACAAAGGGAAAAGTTTCAAAAATTCAAAAAAAATCTAATCAAAGAAGATCCTAACGAAGCATTTCAAGCTTGAACAAAGATGATTCTGTAATTAATTTTACTCCATATGCTAAGTTTTTCCTAAACCAGGACTATGATACCACTTGTAACGACCCGCTATTTCGCACCATTCGCATCCGCACATGTCGGACTTGAATTGCTCAAAACAACAGATTGTTAATTTATATTTGGCAAAAACTCAGCATATACAGTAAATAAATCAATCACAGAATCACAGACACAGAGTAATATAACAATAAGCAGTGGAATAGATAAATAGTAGTTCATGAGGCTACTATATAAACATCGGAGTTTAATGTAAAATACAACTGATCTCAAGTACATAGAGGTTATTAATACAATTGCCAATGATAAGTCTGAACAAAACAACTACAAAAGCTGAATAGATAAGACAGATCTTCAAGCAAAGCTCCAATCTCCAAAGGTGAGTCTCAAATGCTGTGACACTCAGTTTGACCCGAGCATAAAGCAAAACACAAAACACTCGAGTCAGGATTAACATTCTTATATCAATAATTTAACTCAAGTGAAATTTTAACTAAAATACAAATAACTTAAAGGATGTTTGGGATATCCATCCTCTAGGGATTCATGGAACTATCTACTATGTAATAATATACACTATTATAATATGTCTATCAGTAAGTAAAGTTGTAACGACCCGTAATTTTCCGATAATTAATTTATTGAATTTAATAAGATTTATAATGTAATTTAGAAGAAATAAAAATTTGAGACATAATTAATGTGAGAAATTTAAAATTTAAGATTTATTAATGGGAATAATAAATGGAATGAAATGTAATAGTATTAAATTAAGGTAATTGATAACTACTTTAAATATAATTCCAATTAATGGAAATGATTAAAAAATTATCATTGGTTATAGATTGTAAATAAATTGTAACAATGTGTGTATTAATTTATAATTGGATTAAAAGAGTAATTGATAATTTAAATGTTGTATTAATTAATGAAATAGTATGTAATAAATTGTAATTGAATAAAAATTAGTATTGTGCAAATAATTATAACATTTGTGTAGACAATCAACTTATAAATATGACTAAATTAAGCTAAAGGTGACGATTGTTATCTGTTACCTATTTGTTTAACTTGTTGAAATCAAATTAGAAATAAATTGCATTAAATGTAATTAAATGTTACGTTAATGTGAATTAAGGCAATAACTGTAGAATATCGAGGTAATAAAATGTAAATTAGTGTTAGTTTTACCCATTTGACAATAAATGATTGGATAAAAGATTGAAATCAAATTTAATCAATTTATTGGAATTAAAATATAATTAATTGGATTTAATTACAGTTGAAATTGAACACTGTAATTAGTGTAATATTCAACACTGAATTGATTTATAAATGTGTTTTTTAAATGTGTTTAAATTACTTAAATGTAAATATTGTTTTACTTATCATCTTATTATTTAATCCGTTGAAATCAATTTGGAAATCAATGAAATAAAGTGTAATTAAATATTACAGTTAATATAAGAAAAGATGTTAACTATAGAGTTGAGTGAAATAAAATGAAAACTTACGTTGAATAAATTCATAAGGTAATAGTTGATTTAATATGAGAACATTTAAATTAAAAATAAATGAATAAAAATTAATAAGTTTAGTAAAGGAGTAAACATATGTTTATTTGTTCGAAATGTATTTTAACTTACAGATTAATTACAGGAATAAGAAATCAATTATTTAATAAGAAATTAATAGCTTTTGGTTTGTATGCAATAATTCCATAAATAAGTTAAATTACTATAAAAGGAATTGAATTGTCTCATTTCTCTTTTAAAATTTAACTTTGAAATCAATGGCAATTAACGTGATTGGAACACTTTTAATTAAAAAGAGAGAAGATGTTAATTATAGACATATATTGAAATAAATTTAAATTGGGTGATTTATTTCCAATTAATTCAGTTCATGTTTCTAATTTTAGTGTTGGTTTATTGCATATATATATTTGTACCTAAATATAAACTTACGTTTTAGATCCAATTATAAAAAGAAGGATTATTTAGGTTTGAAATCTCATATGGTTTTAAATTAAATGTTAATAGGAGATTGTAAAGGGGTAAAATAGATTTACACTTGACCATTTCCTTTTTACTTAGACTTGATTAGATTTTAATTGCAACATAATTTACCTTTCCATCTTTGCTCTTCTAATTTACTCTTACCTTCATTGCCTTCTTATATGGATTAGTAGCATACCTTTTATTTATGAATGTAAACCATTATGGAGATAAAGATGTGTGTGTGTGTGTGTGTCTATATATATATATATATATATATATTATACACCTATTTATATTACCTCATTAATGTTGTCATATTTTTTTAATGTATGTTAATGCATTCCTAGTAAAATGTTTAATCAAAATGTTAACATGTTTGTTTAAATTCCTAATCTAATCACAAAGAGGAAGATGAAAGGTTCGTAATGTTGTATATTGCCTTAATTAATTACACAAATTTGTGTAAAGAATTTATTTTTATTTATTGTGTGTTAATGTAAAATTAAATATGTGTAACTTTGGGTTTATGGGAGTTAAGAAAAGTAATAAAGAGGAGACATAAGTTTGAAATTTGAATTCCAAAGGTTAGTTGGTAGTGTACATCTGGTCCATGCATTCCTTCATCATTATTTAATACATACCACATTTCTTTCCTCATTTTTGTTGTTTCTTCATTTTTGTTTATTTCCTTCCTCTTTTTCCTGAAGCTACATCTTCTCAAACGTGAGTTTCATTTTATATGTATACACATTTTTATTTTATTTTTTTATTTAACCTTTCTTCACCTCTTTACACCATGTCCTACCTCCAATTCCTAAAGAAAAAAATGTGAGTTTGTTGTTTTCTCCATCTCATTTCATATTTCTACAGCCACTTCATTTCTTTTCATTTTGTTATCCTGTAGCCTTCTTCCACCTCATATTTATTTATTTATTTTGGTAGCCTATATTTCCTAAAGCCTTCATTCTTACACCAATCCAAACGACAACTCTCAAAGCAAAGCAAGGTGAACATAGATTTGACGAACAAAGCCGATAATTAGGAATCGATGAAAACAAATCAAAAATCATCTTGATATAACTGAAACAAAATGTATGTTATATTATTTTTCTTTAAAACCAATATTAAATTAAAATATATATTTAAAATATCATATCTATTATATTTTAATTTATTCAAACATATACTTCCTTAAATTCCAAATGAATATTTTAACATAATATAAAATAAAACTATTACAACAACTATTTCCAAATATTAACATGAATACCCTTCAGTCCAATACTAAATATCAACTATAATTTCTATAAAATATTCATTTTATAAGTATACATATTTTATTTTTATTTTTTTATTTAACCTTTCTTCACCTCTTTACACCATGTCCTACCTCCAATTCCTAAAGAAAAAAAGTGAGTTTGTTGTTTTCTCCATCTCATTTCATATTTCTACAGCCACTTCATTTCTTTTCATTTTGTTTTCCTGTAGCCTTCTTCCACCTCATATTTTTTTATTTATTTTGGTAGCCTATATTTCCTAAAGCCTTCATTTTAGAAACGTGACATTCATTTTGTCCCTCCACCTTCATTTCTTTATTATTAAATAACCTGCCACTTTATTTCTTCTTTTACTTTATGTTTCTCCTGACACCTCATATTCATTTAGTTCAAATTATTCTTTGTTAAAGCTATAATCTGATCTGTAAATTGTTCACGTTTTTAAAATTGTTCCTTCATTTTTTTTCTTGACGCCGCTTCATTTCCTATGTTTAGATCTCCATTTCAAATCTTCCTTTCCCTAAATCATTTTAATGTGAACTTGCAAATTCAAAAGCTCTCATTTTGCAAATTCAAAAGCTTTCTTTTATGAAACATGAGTTTCATCCTTTTTTTTCCTACATGTCCAGCCCTCATCTTAGTTTGTTATTCCATTTTTGCCTAAAGCCTATCTTGAGAAAAACGTAAGTATTAAACTCTATTTATTTTTATTTAAACATGTACCTATTATTATTTTAATAATATTTCTTATAACGTGAATATCTTTTTCATATAAACTTCGATTCACGCGCTATTTCTTCTATTGGAATTTTGGGCTTTTATTGGATTTAAATTGACTATAAATCAAAGGTGAGTGTTTTAATCCATTCACAACTACTAAATTATCTTATGTTAGTTAAGTTGTATTTATGATGTGATTTGGAATTGATTGGTTGATGCTTGGTATATTTAAATTGTCATTCTTGTTAAATTTAACTTTTATTGCATTTAATCATCGTTTAATTTAATGTTGAATTTAATGGTCAATTTAATACATGTTAATGATAATCAGTTATCTATTGTTGTTTATTGGTTGATTTGGGTGATGATTGTAATGTATGTTTAATTGTTGATATTGGATGATTTGATGTTATATTTATATTGTTATAAAACTGCAAGTTCCCTTAGTTATTGTTAGAAAATTGTAACGACTCGGATTTTCGCGTTCGAAAATCAACATCCGTACTTCACCTTGTACTAGAATGCCGTAGATTCGACCGTTCAAATCCGATTCGCCGGAGCTTATAACACAGTAAGTATAACAACACAGCGGAAAAGAAAAATATAGATATACAACATCTGATACAATATCCAGATACAACAATGATACAATGAATATCTATATACATCAGAGATATGATACAAGAAATAGCAGCGGAAAAAAAATAGATAACACCAGCAGCGGATAGAATATCTCCAATAGAGTGCTCCAATCCATAGCTAGCTCCAGATAATCTACTCAACCTGAATATCTGAAAACCCAACTCTTGACTGCCCGTGTGGAAAATAGTGGGCACCCAGAGTTTAGGAAGGGAACAATAAACTCCGGATCAGTCATGGGACTGGTGTGAGCAACAAAAACAGTTTATCTTCAAACAAACACAAAAGGCTTTTAAACATTGAAATCCGCAATGTTTTTGGAAAATGAAACTACCATAAGGCCTCCCACCACACACACAATGCAATCGCAGAATTGGAGGAGATTTCTCCTTATGATAGTCAAACATGCTTACTACGCAAAATCATTCGATATTATTATCATTAGTGCATAGTGTCGAAAACCATTTCGAAAATATAATATTAATCTTAGCCAGCATACAACCATTGTTGTATGCCTACTATAGCTACTACGTTCAATAGCAGGTTACCGCCACATTCCATAGCAGGTAATACAACTAAAACCGTACTGGGTTTGTATTGTTTATTTGGATTTCCAACAAATGATCAGGCTAAGGAACTTCCTTACCGAAATAGAAACGCCTCTGGAAAGACGCCCCGGATCCTAACCGGATCTCCGCAAACAAAAGGCCGACGCTACCTCACGCTGTACAGCTGTAACTAGGTAACTAACACACTGACGCTACCTCACGCTGTACAGCTGTAACTAGGTAACTAACACACGAGTCATGTCATCCCCCGGTCGTTACCGACCTTTATCCGAGCGCTCGATAACCAACATCACACATAATAAATAAAGTGTATCCACATGAGTAAGTATCTGGGCTCCATACCATGATACCACCCTTTATCCAGAAGGAAATGACATACCCTAGGGGCGCTACCCCTACAAACCTTTGCCGCAACATTCCTGTTTCGACCATTACCGGGTTGTGAGGCTCGACGAAGTCTCGTCCACAAAGCCACGCTTTTTCACAAAGCCACGCTTCGATCAACAAATGATCAGCAGCACTTCGTATGCCACATTACCAAATTGGGAATGTATCACTAGTAACCATCAACTACATAACCTCTGAGCTCGTACGTCTCAGAGAAGGGTGTTAAGCTAAGAGAATAAATTCTCCGCCACCAACAGAAATGTATTTGATAGAAACCAGCTTTACATCTCAAAGTGTAACGTCAGACACACATCCATACAAGTCTGTTCCGGGTTCGAACAGAACCGAAGGCACTTCCGAAGAAGCCCTTGCAAATCCGGGTATTCACAATCTCGATCGGACTTCCCATCACTTAGGGAATCTCTATACCGGAGCCATGATGCAGAGAAAATCGATAGGTCATCATATCGCTCTCGCAAATACCCGGTCTTCACCACCGGTCTTCAAATGCTATCCATATCGTCGTATCACTATTCGGAATGGGTTATATGACACAAAGGTCCTCTCCCGGCTAAACCGAATAACGAGCGCAATTAAAAATCATATGGATACTGGGGTCTCAGTTAAATCACAACTTAAAGCCCAAAACTTTTCATTCGAATGGTAAAACAAATTACCATTTCCAATCTTTTAAACAAAAAGATTAATTTCAAAAACCCTCAATGGTTTAAACAATTTCCACACTTTTAATCTTTTAAACAAAAGATTTAATTCACAAAGTTAACCCCATTCACAATCAAATCGATTTCCATTTCAATTTGGTTAAATCGTTAAATCTTTAAATCAAGATTTAACTTATAGCTTTCAAAACAATTCTATTTCAAATTAGATTAACTCATCCGGTCTTTGAAATCAAAGACTCATTTCATAAATTTCAAAACATTTCAATTCTATTTCAAACTTGAAACCTTTCAACACAATTTTGGGAATCCTTTCTTAAAATGAAAGCTATTATTATTTGAAAACAAGTAGTTTTCGTTTCGAAAAATCCAGTTATTATTTACACGAGTTAAAACCCTTGAATTAAATTCAAATTCCCAAATCAATACCTTTAAAATGGTTTAACCCATATATAACTTGTACAACATCTTTAATCCCTAGTTTCAAATCATGGAATTCAATTTCAAACTTAAACTCAAATTTAAATCAAATTATTTACATTTTCGAAACTCGATTAAGTTATTCGAAATAACTTTTATCTTTGAAATCCCATTTCAAAAGCTTAAATTTCCAATTTCAAAATCAATTGAAATTAAAATTTTCAATTTCAAAAACATCAAATTTAAATTATCTGTGACTTAACCGATTTCCACGTGAAATCCATATTTGTGTGTGTATGGTGTAGTCCAGGGGTTTTACACACAATAGTGCACAACATCAATCATCACAGATATATCGATAAGCGGTATAATCCATAACGCTTATCTTCATTCACAGATTCATAGATAAAGTAAATTTATCGGTCACAAAGATTCATCATTACAATTCGATGTGGGTTTCGGATAACCAACTGGAATCCGACTCCCTGTCGCATCGAAATTCAAGTGTCGTTTACGGGTCAAAGGTTTCATATTCACATAGCAATATATTCATCACATGTATCACAGTTCAGCATAAAGCAATTCATAGCATCATAATCACATGACAGAGATATCAATCGAATATGCAGCATTCAATGAAATCCAAACATCATAAGTAAGGTCAATTAATTATCTGACTAATTTAAATCAAATTTATTTCTTATGAATTAACTACAAATCTTGGTTAATAAATCATAAATTAATTATAAACCATTTTAATTAATTAACCTTAAACAAATTACATAATCAATTAACCCCTTAATTGCTTTCATTAATTAATTAGCCCTTAATTAATTTTTGTTTAATCACTTGAGTAATCAACTTTAATCATTAATTAATATTTAATTAATAATCCTTAATTCACAAATTAATTACATTGATTAATCCTTTAATTCTCCCGAGTAATCATCACTTAATTTTACTTCTAGATTAAGTTTTAAAATAACTTAAGCATTCAAGTTAAACCAATTTTATAACTCTCTTAAATCGAATGTTAAATAAAACATTACTCTCATTAATGATTAAATTATAAACATTTGAAAACATTTTACTTTCAAATTTATTTCAAATTTCATTTTAAATTTAAGATTTAAAATGAATACAACTCAAATTTAACAAAGTTTAGAAACAAATTAAAAAACCCTTTTAGATCTCATGTTAAAGAATATTTATAACTTATAAAGAAATGTCAAAAGTGTTTAAACTAATTTCCTTTGAATTCAAACATTAAAATTTTACTTTAATCATTCAAAGTAGTTAAAACCTTTAAATTTTATAAAACTTTATATATTTAAAACTGAGATTTTAAATTAACTTAAACCCAGATTTTAACTTTGGTTTAAATTTAGTTTACATCCCTACTTCCCATTTTAAAGATCCAGTTTTTAAATTTAAAACTAACAGGGTAAAACTCTGTAACCCAGACTTTACCCGGACCATCACCTAAATGACTTCGAGCCACACTCCTAATTACTCCGAGCAAATCACCAAATTCACTCGAGAAAACTCGAGTACCTCTTCACTGCTTCGCCCAACTTCCCCTGATTCACGAAATACACCATGCACATGCACCGGCCAACCACTCCCTTCCGACCACCCACGGTGACCCTCGCAAGTCGTCGATCACCCTCACCCTCAAACCCAACCATCAGATGATCATCCAAAACTCGAAATCAAATTAGAGAGTTAAGTCCAAAACCTGGAACATTGGAACCTCCTCCAACCCAACCTGGAAACTTCCTCGCCTCCCTATCTCCAACCACTAGAGACGGAACAACTCCGGCTACATCCTCGTCAGCCCCCATACCATCATCTACCTTAGTCTCATGCCACTCGATCGTGCGAGGGCAACGAACGAAGCGAGAATCTTCGACGTACTAAAATTAGGTTTAAAAATTTAAATTGATTGCTGTCGACGCCACCGTGGACGATGCCACCTTCAACTATTTTTCCCACCACCGTAGCAGGCTCCTCCATCCTCACCAGCAACCCCGAACCCTCCAGTGCCACGCGTCGTCGGAAATTGGTTAAATCCCATTTTAAGTTCAACTATGAACTGCCCCTTCAAACTAGTACTAAAATTTGTGAATTTAGATTTAAAAATCATTATCTTGAATAAGCTTTCAGATTATATACTTAGATCAATAAACTAATAGATTTGAAATTTACCATAAAACAAATGTGCACTGTTCTACTGAGTTTCCAGAGCAGATTTCAGCTTAAATTTATTTAAATCAAATTTAAACTTTTACTTCTTGATCAAATAAACAGATCCTGTTTGGATCTTAAGTCCTAACAACAATTGGTTCAAAGGAATATAAAATTTTGATCATAAAACTTGAATATGAAACTGCGAACAGAGATACACAGATACAACAGAAATGCACTCATACAAACATCTAAATGATCCACTGATTAAATCACACAGAACATTTTTATTTCCAGAGGATTAACATGCAACCAGATTTAAAGATACTTTAACTTTTAGAAAAGAATGTTACTCACAGAGCATTCAAAAATATATAAACTATACTTGTTTTTCAGATATAAATGCAACCAAGTCAAGTTTAAAATTTTAAAAGGTTGATGTTACTCACTTGGTCAAAAACAAGGAAGTCTGGAAAAAACAAAGTTGCTCACCTCAGTCATGAAGAACAGAGAACTCTGTTGATTTGAAACTACAAATTTGATTTTCCAGTTCGAAAGCTTGATCACTTGCGTTTGATCTCTGGTTTGCCTTGTTTATTGATGTTTTAAAGTTGAATTTCTTTTGTTTAAATTATAAATGATACTCACTTCAAATTTTTCTTAGCTTTGAACTGATCGAATGTGAATGAGGATGGATATATGGAAACAGTTTACAGGATAGTTTATTTGCGTGGTACAAGCTTTGTTCAGAGATTTTTGTAAAATCTGGAGGCTGAGAATACATATTGTGAGCTAGAGGAGATGTTTGCATGACTAGCATTAAATGCTTTGTACCATGATACTTCCATTTTCATACTTATCCTATTTTTCTTTTCTACATGCCTGGCTTATTTTACAAGCTATATAATTTTACTTTTTATTTGTTCATACTTGTTGACTTCGGCTGAGATGATTTGTCTTGTGTACTAAAGATGAAAACATTCATTACCTTGTACCATTAACCTTATTTTATTTGCTTCTTTCGGCTGTTACATGTTTGAGAAAACATGATGGCTTCTATACCTTGTGTATTTGTATTTCTTTATTATTCAAGTGTTCAAGAATTTATATACATTTGTTTATCTACTGGTTTCATTCCCAAGTGTACAAGCTTCTTTTACAAGCTTCATTTGTTTATACTTGAATGTATATAATGTTGTTTTAGTTATTTGTATTAGTTTAACTTAGGTTGCATATTTGTCTTTATACTTAATTGAATATATTTTATTTTGTTTTATTTCTATTTGTACTATTTGTATTGATTTAATCACATGAGGTTAAAATATATATTTACTTTATATCTTATATAATTTGTATTTTTAAACCATTTATTTTAGATTTAAACTCAAATTCAATATATATACAATATTTTTAATTTAAACGATTCATCCAAAATTTATTCGAAGATCGGGGAAACTCGCATCACTTAAATCGATTTATTTCACAAATTTTATTCAAAAATTCTTTAAATTATCAAATTAAATTTATATAAAATTCGGGGTCGTTACAAAAATCCCTATGGGTTGAAATGATACATACCCGAACGATCATATAGAATAGGAGAAAATCGTTATGCGTTAAAATGATAAACCCAAGCGATTTTCATTTATTTGGAATTTGGGATTGCGGGTTGAAATAATATATACCCGTAAATTTAAATTTTTGTGGATTGAAATGATAAATATCCATATCACTTGACCATAGGGTAGAAATTATATACGGACAGCGGTTTGGTTAAATTAAATGATTTCAAAACCCTTAAATCTTGAATTGGACTAAATGATATTTTGAAGGAAATTGATTTATATAAATTGAATTGCTTTGAAAAATCCAAGTTTGAAGGTTGGAATTGGAAATTAGTTTAAATCGAAATTCTAAAGTATTTTAATCTATTTTAAATCTATTTAAAGTATTTTAACCCATTTTAATCTATTTTAAATCCATTTAATCTATTTTAATCTATTTTAAACCATATTAAACTATTTTAATCCAGTTTAAATTATATTAATCTATTTTAATTTATTTTAAACTATATTAAACTATTTTAGTCTATTTTAAACTATATTAATTTATATTAATCTATTTAAACTATATTAATCCATTTTAATCTATTTTAAACTATATTAATCTATTTTAATCTATTTTAAACTATCTTAAACTATTTTTATACTATTTTAAACTATCTAAACTATTTTCTTAATTTCTGGTTTTGTAAAGTGGAAGTTTTATATTTAAATCCTTGATTTTTAAGTAGAATACGATTAAATGATGTTATAACATAAGTAGGGATTTAAATGACATATTTGAGAAATATAATGATTTTAAATGAGGATTTAATCTATTTTGGAAATATGAATTCGAAAGTGATATGATTTCAAATGTGATATAATTTCAAAAGTAAATATGATTTCGAAAATGATATGGTTTTGAGAATATGATATTTTGATATAAATTATAAATCAATTTTGGAAATGTAAAAGAACCATCCGGTGTGAAATAAGCGTTTGGTTGTTAAAGAGACCGGGATCTGATATTGTCATACTCTCTGCCAATACTGAAAACCACTTTAACAATCGTGTACGTGGTGGAGATTCCAGAAATGAAGTAGGATGGTTTGGCGAACGATTCTGTATGAGGTATTTACGTGACCCTGACTCCCGTGAGTCAGCTTAGATGTGTCTAAAACAGGAGCCATACCGGGCCAAGTGAGGTCATTCCTCCTATCGGACATGCTTCTTCGATACCATATTATGACTTTGTGATGATTTGGTGGCCACCCCTTGATTTTGATTATAGGAGTGTGTTCCGAGGTGAGCGGTAGTAGCTGCTATGCGTTACCACCAGTCCAGATCCGTAAACGGTATATCTACCCTGGCATTGCTTCGCGTGCCATGTTCACATGCCCTATCGCGCCTTCTACGAGTTTGTTTTGTACCATACCTATGGAGTGCCTCTGGGTAAACCTCTAGTTTACGGAGGAGCGTACAGTACTGTATAGACTATGGGAATATACAAAATTGTGTTAAGGGAGATATGGGTAACGCCTTAATGCTATTTTAATACTTTACTTTACTATAGACACTATTATAATAGCGTATTGTACTATGTATGTAGATAGTTTAACGGATCCTTAGGAGATGGAAATCCCGAACATCTCTTAAGTTATTGCACTCACGTTGACACTGGATAGGAGATGTCAAAACCCGTAAACATCTCCGACGCCGTTACTCTCACTGTTGATTTAACTTACATAAGATCTATTAGTTCTGACTCGAGTGTTTTGTCTTTTCAATTCGCTCGGGTCAGTCTGAGCTTTTTAGTATATTGAAGAATGCTCTTGGAGGACGAAGACGAAGACGAAGATTTAGTACTATTACTATTTATTCTATCATTTCCACTGCATCATGTTGTTCCGCTGCATTACTTATTTATTACTACTGTATGTACTCTGATTATGTATTGTAAAAGTGTAATTAAATGTTATTTGTAAAACAACCTCAAGAACTGTTTATTTGATTATTATATTTTGGCGTTCCGCTGCAAGATTCTGTATTTGATTTTTTCTTTCTTTCTCTGCTTTTTCTTATTTACCCCATAACATTCTGCCCTTTTGAATGGTTTGAGTCTAAAGTGCGTGTCTTATCGTCGATTTAAACCATCCAAAAAGACAGGTCATTACATTTGGTATCAGAGCTTTGGTTTAGCGATAACCTTAGCTTTGTGGGGTCTGACTCACATTAAATAGGGCAGTTATACCCTAGAATGAGTCGTTGAGTGTATTTATATGAGAGAGCGTATTTGTTAGTGTTATAAAAGGTTTTATATTGTGTTAATTTGTTCTGTTTTGTATTTATAAATTCTGGTCGGTACATAGGACGCCATGACATCGATAGGGGTTTCTAAACACTTAATAGGGCAGACCGACGCAATATTGTTCTGAAATATAGGTAAATGAAATAATTTTACCTAGTATTATATTTTGTATATAAAAGAATAATTTTATAAATGATATAGTTGGTTGTGATATATTTGTTTGTTAGGAAGTGAAATTTATAAGTATTGGTTCCAAATTGAGATTTTACTTAAAATGAACATAAATTGAAATTTGAGAACTTAAGTTCTGGGTTTTTGGAAATCTCTTTCAAAAGATTTTGGAATATAATATTAGTATTATTTGGAAGTATTTTCTTATATTAATATTTCAATATGATTTGAAAGAAACGTTTTAAAGGAAATTTTGAAGGAAATAAGTTTTGTACTTCCCCTTTTGTCATTGGAAAATAATTTCAGTGATGAGTGCATGCATCATCGACCTTCATTTTGGAGTTTCAAATTGGGAAGACTGCTGTAGTAGTTGTACTGCATATTTGTTGTGATAACGAATTTTAAATTTTAATTTTTAAATATTATTTGGTATATATAAGTTATGAGTATATATATGTTATTTTGAATAATTTGAAATGTAACCCGGAATTTGGTTCATAAACTTTGAGATAATTAGTAGCTTTCAGTTACTGTAATTGAATGGAATCTTAACTATTTTAATAATTGAAAATTTTAAAAGGGAAATAAGAATCAATGGTTAAGTGATTAATGATATATAAGAAATTGAAATTTGTAACTTGTAAATTTAAGAATAATGAAAATTTGAAGATGAAACTATTGAGCAATTGTTGATTAAGATAAATAAGATAAATTTGTGTAACATTTTAGTGCATTCTAAAAGACATCTATATATAACTTACCAAAATGTTAAAAGTTGAAATGTTAAGAAGAATATGTAATAGAATATTATATAAGTAAAACTTAATTAATGAAAGTGTTCTGATGGAATTACTTCTATAAAAAGAATTAAGATGTATAAGAATGTAATAAACTTAAGTTAATAATTGGAGATATGATTAAAACTTAAGTTAATTATTGAAGTCACTTATCAAGTAAAAGTTGAAACAGTAAAAATGAATGTTATATATGAGAGGAATAACATTGGGAAAAAAGAAAAGAAGAATCTAAGTATGACTTACTTCACAAATGAATATTGATGTTTAAAAAGGAAATCAAGTAAACATAGATGTGAAGGAAACTGAAAAATGTATGTAATCTTAAATACTGGATTTATTGATTATTTTAAATAATTGAAATGAAAATAACTTATGTAAGAAATGAATGTAAAGTAATGAAAAGAGAAAATGACATCGTATAAATAAATGGGAAATGAATTCTGTAAGTAATGAATGTAAACTAATAAAAAAAAGCATTGTATGAATGAAAAAGGATGAACAGTAAATGGTGAAACAAGATTAATAAGAATGAACTTAAATAATAAATGGAAATTTTGTTTGTTTTGGCTTATGGGATGTTTGGGATGTGATCCTTTAAATTGTTTAAGAAATATAAATAATCTATTAAGTTATCTAAGACTGTTGGGTATATGGTATACTTAGTAGTTTATTTTTCATTTTATATGATTAAAAGTTTCTAAACCCGAACAAACCCTTTGTTTTGATTGCTATGGATGAATAATTGATTATTATTTTTGACAGCATGTGATGATTGTATGATTTGTTTGTAAGTAATTATTGTTATGTTGTGATGTTTTGTTTGTTATTAATTGAAACGACTTAAATATTTCTCTTTTATATAATTATTAACTTCTCTGGATTATATAAGTGAAATACAGGTTATGGAAGCAATTGCTACTGCTTTTGGTTTCATAATTTAAGCATTGTTTGCTCGACAAATAGGTACGTTTTCGGATTACGGTTTTATAGCGATATGATATTGTTTTTCCCGTTGTTTGGGATATATTATTTTGAAATATGTGATATATATTTTTATTATTGATATTATTATTTTTCCCAGACCTCTCCGTACAAAGGAGACTCTGCCAAAATTTCCTGTGAATTTTGCACTTAGAAAAATTTTGTGAAATGTTTTCAAACTTTTATTAACTTAATGTAAAAGGATTTAGTTGTTTATAAATTGATACCTTTTATTTAAATTACTTAATTATGTAAATTTAGTGTTTATAAATTGAATATTTTGAATAAAATATATTAATTCCTTCTTTTTCCTTTTTCCTTTTCGAGGACGAAAAGTTTTGAGTGGGGGAGAGTGTAACGATCCGTAATTTTCCGATAATTAATTTATTGAATTTAATAAGATTTATAATGTAATTTAGAAGAAATAAAAATTTGTGACTTAATTAATGTGAGAAATTTAAAATTTAAGATTTATTAATGGGAATAATAACTGGAATGAAATGTATTAGTATTAAATTAAGGTAATTGATAACTACTTTAAATATAATTCCAATTAATGGAAATGATTAAAAAATTATGATTGGTTATAGATTGTAAATAAATTGTAACAATGTGTGTATTAATTTATAATTGGATTAAATAAGTAATTGATAATTTAAATATTGTATTAATTAATGAAATAGTATGTATTAAATTGTAATTGAATAAAAATTAGTGTTGTGCAAATAATTATAACATTTGTGTAGACAATCAACTTATAAATATGATTAAATTAAGCTAAATGTGGTAATTTTATTTGTTACCTATTTGTTTAACTTGTTGAAATCAAATTAGAAATAAATTGCATTAAATGTAATTAAATGTTACGTTAATGTGAATTAAGGCAATAACTATAGAATATCGAGGTAATAAAATGTAAATTAGTGTTAGTTTTACCCATTTGACAATAAATGATTGAATAAAAGATCGAAATAAAATTTAATCAATTTATTGGAATTAAAATATAATTAATTGGATTTAATTACAGTTGAAATTGAACAATGTAATTAGTGTAATATTCAACACTGAATTGATTTATAAATGTGTTTTTTAAATGTGTTTAAATTACTTAAATGTAAATATTGTTTTACTTATCATCTTATTATTTAATCCGTTGAAATCAATTTAGAAATCAATGAAATTAAATGTAATTAAATATTATAGTTAATATAAGAAAAGATGTTAAATATAGAGTTGAGTGAAATAAAATGAAAACTTATGTTGAATAAATTCATAAGGTAATAGTTGATTTAATATGAGAACATTTAAATTAAAAATAAAAGAATAAAAATGACTAAGTTTAGTAAAGCAGTAAACATATGTTTATTCGTTTGAAATGTATTTTAACTTACAGATTAATTACAGGAATAAGAAATCAATTATTTAATAAGAAATTAATAGCTTTTGGTTTGTCTGCAATAATTCCATAAATACGTTAAATTACTATAAAAGGAATTTAATTGTCTCATTTCTCTTTTAAAATTTAACTTAGAAATCAATGGCTATTAATGTGATTGGAACCCTTTTAATTAAAAAGAGAGAAGATGTTAATTGTAGGACGTATATTGAAATAAATTTAATATCGGTGATTTATTTCCAATTAATTCAGTTCATGTTTCTAATTTTAGTGTTGGTTTACTGCATATATGTTTGTACCTAAATATAAACTTACGTTTTAGATCCAATTATAAAAAAAAGGATTATTTAGGTTTGAAATCTCATATGGTTTTAAATTAAATGTTAATAGGAGATTGTGAAGGGGTAAAATAGATTTTAATTGCAACATAATTTACCTTTCTATCTTCGCTCTTCTAATTTACTCTTACATTCATTGCCTCCTTATATCGATTAGTAGCATACCTTTTATTTAAGAATGTATACCATTAGTGGAGATAAAGATGTGTGTGTGTGTGTTATACACCTATTTATATTACCTCATTTATGTTGTCATATTTGTTTAATGTATGTTAATGCGTTCCTAGTAAAATGTTTAATCGAAATGTTAACATGTTTGTTTAAATTCCTAATCTAATCACAGAGAGAGATGAAAGGTTCTTAATATTGTATATTGCCTTAATTAATTACACAAATTTGTGTAAAGAATTTTTTTTATTGTGTGTTAATGTAAAATTAAATAGGTGTAACTCTGGGTTTATGGAAGTTAAGGAAAGTAATAAAGAGGAGGCATAAGTTTGAAATTTGAATTCCAAAGGTTAGTTGGTAGTACATCTGGTACGTGCATTCCTTCATCATTATTTAATACATACCACATTTCTTTCCACATTTTTGTTGTTTCTTCATTTTCGTTTATTTCCTTCCACTTTTTCCTGAAGCTACATCTTCTCAAACGTGAGTTTCATTTTATATGTATACATATTTTTTTTTGAATTATTTATTTAACCTTTCTTCTCCTCTTTACACCATGTCCTACCTCCAATTCCTAAAGAAAAAAAAGTGAGTTTGTTGTTTTCTCCATCTCATTTCATATTTTTATAGCCACTTCATTTCTTTTCATTTTGTTTTCCCGTAGCCTTCTTCCACCTCATATTTATTTATTTATTTTGGTAGCCTATATTTCCTAAAGCCGCCTTCATTTTAGAAACGTGACATTCATTTTGTCCCTCCGCCTTCATTTCTTTATTATTAAATAACCTGCCACTTTATTTCTTCTTTTACATTTTGTTTCTCCTGACACATCATATTCATTTCACTACATCAAAAATACTCTATTACAACGCCATTTTTACAACGGGCATTGACTGTGTGTTGTAATAGAATGCTATTACAACGGTCCTTTCAGGCCCGTTGTAATAGATGCCCTATACAACGCCCTTTTACAACGGGCATTGACTGCCCGTTGTAATAGAATGTTATTACAACGGTCCTTCGAGGCCCGTTGTAATAGATGCTGATTTTACAACGCTCACAAAATGCCTGTTGTAATAGAAGCCAATTTTACAACGGTCACAAAATACCCGTTGTAAGAGGTGTCGATTTTACAACGGTCATAACACCCGTTGTAATAGATGTCAATTTTACAACGGTCAATAAATGCCCATTGTAATAGGTGCCAATTTTATAACGGTCGTAAGATGCCCGTTGTAATAAATGTCCGTTGCCAATTTTCGATAATCAATAATTAATGATTACAATGCTTTCTTGAAATTAATATTTAAAAATTAATCATTAATAAAATTATATTAATCATAGGTTACTAATTACTAATTATAATATTATATTACTAATTACTAAATACTAATTACTAATCATTGATAATATTATATTATTTATTAATATTTAATAATTAATCGTTAATAATATTATATTAATCATTTATAACTTATAGTAATGAATGATTATTAATAAATAATCACTAATCACTAATTATTAAAGTTTAATATTTACTATTTAATAATTTTAAATTTTAATATTTACTATTTAATAATTTTACAATTTTAATAATTATTATTTAGTAATTTACTATAGTTTAATAATGATTGAATTTTAATATCTAATAATTATAATCAATGTTTAATATTTAATATTAGTTAATTTTCAATTTTAATAACTTATTATAGTTTAATAATGAATAATGAATAATTATTAATTAATGATAATAATTAATTTACCATTTAATAATTAATGATTAATTATTACTAATTACTGTTAATAATTAATAACTAATTATATAAACATAATTATTAGTATTAATAGTTAATATTTAGTTATAACTATGAAGTAATAAGTACAATTGATAATTAAAAATAAAAAATAAGAAGTAATATTTAATAATTAATTTTTATTAATAAAAACATGGGAGACTACATTATTGGATAATTTAAAATAATAATGTATAAATAATAATATGCAAGTAACAATTTACTATAATAGTAATATACTAAAGCATTCAGATTGTTCCCCCCCAACAATTTCAATTCCCGCCTTTCTACCCAAAAATCTATTTTCCGTCTGCTAGTCCTTTTCTTCTCACTTAAACGCTAAAATCTCTTCCTGAAACCCTAGTTCCCAAACCCGACTTTCACGTTCCCAAATCCGCCTCTCACGTTCCTAAACTCTCATTCCCAAATCTCTCCTCTCGTCTCCCAATTGAAATAAAGTTTTCAAAGCTTTATTCTATTAAACCCACTTATACACTCAGGCATGTAATTAATTCAAAAAATTAAGATCACTTTGAGCCGCTGAATCACTACCGTGTAGGATAAAGGAGAGTCAAGGAAAAACTCCACAAGGCGGTCCTTCCAGATAACAGAACCAGCCAACACCACGTCGTCAGAGTGTAACATTGCTTCACCTTTGAAGGAAGGTGTCATGTCAACTGGTATGTACTTCCCCGCATTGCGCGGCCTACTCTTGAAGAGGGAAGTCCATACCGGTTGACGAAGGGGAGGAGTTATGCTAACTTGAGATGCTGAGACAGGGAGCATTGCCTTGGAAGGTAAAGCAAAGGATAGAGGAAGGCGAAGGAGGGTCTGGTGGGGTGGGTGGAGGAGACCGACGAGGTACAGCAGAGGAGAGATGGGCGGACGTGGGGCTCGAAGATAAAGGAAGGTCTAAAGGACACTGGGTGGGATGGGTTAGGAGAAAAGGACGGTCTTCCATGAAAAGGTGAGAAGTCGATTTTTGAAATATTAAAATTAACTTTTATATTAGCAGAGAAGTTATACATGTGTTTCAACTTCCATTATGGACATATTTTAAGCCTGGCTTTGCCAATATATAAGTAATGTAAATATAGTATTATGGTGAGCCAATTGTAAACAAAAGAAGCCACATTGAACACTTGTCATTCAGAACTGACATTTTTTTATTTTAGCAGAGAAGTTATATGATAGGCAGTAAATTAATAACAAAATGCATGGTTACTTGGTTGACTAATACTATATTTTGCAGAATGCTCAAAATCCATGAGTTGAGATTGGCACTGATGTAACTTAAAAATGAGAAAGCAATTCTTTTGGAATCTGCAAATTGGCTGGCATTTAACAAGCGTAGAAATTGAGATGTAAGCATGTGTTATGAGTATTATATGTTGATACAACTGAATAGATTTTGTTATTTTAAATTGGAAGAAAGAGTTTTTTCTTTTAAACTATGATATCTTATGCTCTTCGGATGTTGATGTTGTGCACTCATAATAATTGTAAGTTTTATTGAATTCTTGGTTGTAAAACAGAGAAACCACTAGAGGTGATTTAACATAATAATTTCCTATTAATAATGGATTTTATATGTGTAAAGTTCAGTTGAGTTTTTTTGGTATAGTAAACATTTGTTCGAGGAAACCGTCGTTTGTTTAATCATGATTGTTGTTGAATGATTCTAGGAAATATTTTTTTTCATTTTTATTGCGGTAGATGATTGGAAATTGTAAGTTGGCATTTGTAGGGACAATAACGTATCAAACTGTTTATCAGTGTTACTAATAAGATGTTCAATATTAAAAAAAGGAAATAAAAAAGAAAAATCTTGTGATAGAAAAACGCATAGGAAAATGTGCTTTTTGAGAACAGGTAAATTGATCAACATTATGTTTTCAGGTGAGGTAAGGAGAGAAGTTGAGAAGAGGAGATATGTAGAAGGATAGTAAATTTTAGTTTTGGAACAACCGAGGGTGCTGAAGATAATGGAGTTATATATGAGAAAATGTTAGAGTAGGAAAGAGAAACACATTATTTATAATTGTTTATAGTGTGGGATGGGTTGGTTACATGATTTTATCAATAGAACCAGTGGGAAGGATCATGAAACACAACCTGTAAACTGGAATGAAGTGGAGAATCAAGAGTTGTATGATATATATGCTAAGATGCTGGAAGCGTATCTCTACATATCGATTGCATTTGCCCAGATGCTGAAAGCTATCAGTAAGTTCTGAATGGCGCGATTCATCATATCTGCATTGATTATGCAATAATGTTTTAATATTACACCCTACACCAATAGCTAACAACTTTTTTATTTATTTTTTGAACAAACAATACAGTGCCTGTTGCTGTTTTTATTCTTGGCGCAACGGCTGGGCTTGAAGTACTGAATTGCCGAATGTTTCTTATAATGTCAGTCATTAGTCTTGGAGTTATTGTGGCTTCATACGGTGAGGTTACTGTTGTTTGGATTGGAGTAGTATATCAAATGGGTGGTGTAATCGGTGAAGCATTAAGACTAATATTCATGGAAATTTTCGTGAAACGAAAAGGTGTACACTTGAACTCAATATCCATGATGTATTATGTTAGTCCATGCAGGTAAAATAGCTCCTTGGTCAATACAATGTTTCACCTACGATATTTTCTTACATATCGTCATTTCATATTCTACATTTTGTTTGCTGCAGTGCACTTTGCCTCTTTGTTCCATGGTTATTTTTAGAGAAACCAAAAATGGAGTTAGGTGGAGCCTGGAATTTCTCACTGCATATAGTAATTCTCAACTGTCTCTGCACTCAATCTTTCAGTGTTTTTAGTGATATTACGTACAAGTGCTTTGACGATACGAGTTACCGGAGTTGTGAGAGACTGGTTGGTTGTTTTGACGTCAGCTGTGTTATTTGCTGATACAAAGCTGACACCCATAAACCTTGTTGGATATGCTATAGGTAAGCGTTTATTTACAAGCTTTTTCCCTTTAGTAGTCTATTTATTTTGAAAAGTATTACAGTACGAGGTCTAAGGACCATAATTTAAGGATTATTCTCCACTACTATTTTCGTGAAAACTACAGAAGTGATACAGGAATAAATTGGAAGGACGTGAACTTATGTTGAAATTTTGTTGTAATAAATATGAATCCTGTTTACATCAGTATGTCCTTTAACAACAAAAGATTGCATAAACAAATACTTGAATCATGTAATTAACTACATGTTGTGGTATGTGTAGCCATTGCTGGTGTGGTGGCATACAATAATTACAAGCTGAAGAAGGAAGCTTCTTCGGTAAACACAGATGAAGACAGTAATAACACTAATGATGAGCAAATGAGACTTGTAGACAATTCAAAAATGGGTGATGGCAACATTGGAGATGGAGATAGATTACATGGTGTTCAGGTAAACAGATAGTAGATTTGTATTCAAGGAAGTACAATTTGACTCAAACAGAGCGAACAAGCTGCGATCAAATCCTTTCTTGAGATAACTATTGGTTGATTTGTGTTATTACTTTAACCTGGTGTTATTAGCATGGATGTATTGCATGGATGTTGCTGTAATTTTTTTTAAAATTTGCACTTATTTTGCAACGGGCAATGTGCGTTGTTATATGAGCTTTTTACAACGGCCAATGCATGTTGTGAAACAGGTTATGCAACTAGTATGATTAGTCTATTGCAACTGGTTTTGGCCGTTGTATTTTAGTCTATTACAACGGTCATAACCCGTTGTAAAAAGGTATACTGCAACGGTTTTTACAACGTGCTTTGCCCGTTGTAAAATGTGGTGGATCTATTACAACGAGGCCTATTACAACGGGAACATGCCCGTTGCGAAAACCATATTACAACGGGCATTGCCTGTTGTAAATAGACTGTTTTGTTGTAGTGTTTAGTTTAAATTGTTCTTTGCTGAAGCTATAATCTCATCAGTAAATTGTTCACGTTTTTAAAATTGTTCCTTCATTTTTTTTCTTGTCGCCGCTTCATTTCCTATGTTTAGATCTCCATTTCAAATCTTCCTTTCCCTGAATCATTTTAATATGAACTTGCAAATTCAAAAGCTCTCATTTTGCAAATTCAAAAGCTTTCTTTTATGAAACATGAGTTTCATCCTTTTTTTTCCTACATTTCCAGCCCTCATCTTAGTTTGTTTTTCCATCTTTGCCTGAAGCCTATCTTGAGAAAAAAAATTGTGTAAAGAATTTATTTTATACACCTATTTATATTACCTCATTTATGTTGTCATATTTGTTTAATGTATGTTAATGCATTCCTAGTAAAATGTTTAATCGAAATGTTAACATGTTTGTTTAAATTCCTAATCTAATCACAGAGAGAGAGATGAATGGTTCTTAATACTGTATATTGTCTTAATTAATTACACAAATTTGTGTAAAGAATTTATTTTTATTTATTGTGTGTTAATGTAAAATTAAATAGGTGTAACTATGGGTTTATGGGAGTTAAGGAAAGTAATAAAGAGGAGACATAAGTTTGAAATTTGAATTCCAAAGGTTAGTTGGTAGTGTACATCTGGTCCGTGCATTCCTTCATCATTATTTAATACATACCACATTTCTTTCCTCATTTTTGTTGTTTCTTCATTTTCGTTTATTTCCTTCCTCTTTTTCTTGAAGCTACATCTTCTCAAACGTGAGTTTCATTTTATATGTATACACATTTTTATTTTTATTTAACCTTTCTTCACCTCTTTACACCATGTCCTACCTCCAATTCCAAAAGAAAAAAAAGTGAGTTTGTTGTTTTCTCCATCTCATTTCATATTTCTACAGCCACTTCATTTCTTTTCATGTTGTTTTCCTGTAGCCTTCTTCCACCTCATATTTATTTATTTATTTTGGTAGCTTATATTTCCTAAAGCCTTCATTCTTACACCAATCCAAACGACAACTCTCAAAGCAAAGCAAGGTGAACACAGATTTGACGAACAAAGCTGATAATTAGGAATCGATGAAAACAAATCAAAAATCATCTTGATATAACTGAAACGAAATGTATATTATATTATTTTTCTTTAAAACCAATATTAAATTAAAATATATATTTAAAATATCATATCTATTATATTTTATTTTATTCAAAACATATACTTCCTTAAAATTCCAAATGAATATTTAAACATAATATAAAATAAAACTATTACAACAACTATTTCCAAATATTAACATGAATACCCTTCAGTCCAATACTAAATATCAACTATAATTTCTATAAAATATATGTATGTAATCGATTGTATTTTAAATATCAAGTGTAAATTTATAATATATATATGTAATATATATGCAAACGTATAATGTAACGACCCGGAATTTTGATCAAATTAAATTGAGAATATTTAATTTATTTTAAATATTTGAACGGTAATTTAATTTGAATCTCGAATATAATTCAGAATTTGGCGATTAAATTTTATAATTTAATCTATTGAAAACTGGATAAGAATTTAAATCTTCGATTTTAAGCCGAAGAAAAATATTTCGAAAGCTTTTAAAATTCGTATTGATAACACTGAAGATAATAGAAGCTTCAGAATTGAAGTTTACAGTTATTCGTTCAGGTTTGAAATTATATCGTTCGAATTGATATTTAAAAATAGCCGTCCGAGGCGCAGTCTCGGAATTCGACGAAACCAGTTCCATTGGGTCCGTAATATTGAATTATTACCGGATTCCAATTTTCGTAATTTTTGGAGTTGTTGTTTGAGCATACGAAATTTAAACGCGTTGAACTTTGTTTTGAAACAAATTAAAATATATACTCACATCAGCCACCCTACTTCTGAACAAGTCGACCTACTCTGCTTAATCATCGTTCTCTTGTCCCCTCTTTTCTTTTTAAATCCCATGCAACCTTCTCTGGTTCCTCAATTAAAGATTTCAGAGAAAATTTAAATCTCGTTCAAAGGAAATAACAATGGCCGCTATTGTCTTCACTTCCAGTTTAAATAGAAATCGAGTCCCCCTCCTCTCAATTCTCATTCTCAGTTTCGAAAATAAAAATCCCCTAAACAAAATAATGGTGGCCAAAAGCGTTCGAACGTGTTGTCAATATCGTGATGTTCTCAATCTCAAGTTCGAGCGCCAGGCTATTGGGGCATCTGCAGGCGGCGACTTAGGGCGTGGGCAGTCTAGAGTTAGATTATCAGGATATTCTGGATATTCTGGAGCTTTGGAGATAAGCTGGAGGACGAGACGTAGTATTTGTATCTGATGTATTTATTTCGCTGTGTATTCTGTATGAGGACAAGTTATATAACTGTCCATTGATGTGATGTATTGTATTGAGTTGTATATTGACTCTGATGATTGATGTATGTATAAAATGATATAGTTCTTTGTTTAAAGATTATTCATTTATCTATTATATATTGTTCCGCTGCGATATGTGAGATTCTGATATTGTCTCTGTTCTGTGTTTCTATTGATGTCGTTCTGATGTTTTCTGTTGTTCTTCTTCTTTCTTTCTTCTCTTTTTCTTCTATCTCCTTCTTCTTCTACTTTTTCTTTTTCTTAAAACCCTCACTATTGGAGTTTCCGGCACTCGATTGCTCGGCAGTCGATAAAGTGAGTATCGATGTCGAATTTTTGAAAGTCGAAAATTTCGGTATGTGACAAAGTGGGATCCAACTGGACCCCTCACATTGATTGAATTTATTTCTATTGTGATATGAATCTGTGAATGATTATAGTGATGCTATTAATCATATTGATATCTGGAAATTGTTTGAAAGCTAAAATTTAGCTGAATGGATGTTTGACATCATTGGATTCCAAAGATAAACGAAATTGAATTTTTGAGATTCAAGTAGAAAATTTCTAAGTGAATCAATTTTTGAAATTGAAGAAATTTTGAAGAAAAGAATTTAAAAGTATAAAAGCTGTTTTTATAATCTTATCGAATAAATTCCAGAATAAAGTGAAAATGCTAAATAAATGGATTTCATAAAATAGTGATTATAAATTGAAGAATTAATTTAAGAATCTGGATTTTTAAATAGATTAAAAGAAACGATTGAAATTTATTTTCTTAAAAAAGGAATTTATTAAAAGGAGATAAGTTGGAAATCCGACTAGAAATTTACTTGGTAAATTGAAATGATTTGAGAAGTCAATGTAAAATGACTTCGATTTAAAGAATCCATTTAAAAACAGGATATTGAAAATGTTGAAGGAAAATAAGAATTTATTTTAGTAGTGATAAATAAAATTTGAAATCAATCTGTAATTGATTTAATACTTAGAAATGAATTTTTGAGAAATAAATATGGAAATTTTATTCAAACGTTGAAAATAAAATTAGAAATCAATGTTGAAATTGATTTGGTATTGAAACTTTTATAAATAGAATTAAAAGAATAAAAGTTGTTTATAAACCCAAAGTCACTTATTTTGATAAGTTAAATATAGAAGTTGATAAAAGAAGTTTATAAGTCGAAGTTGTTATTAAAAAGAAAAATAGAATTTATAAACGTGCTTATAAATTCGAAATAGATTGAATGTGATAAAAATGTGTAGAAATGATTGAAATGGGGTTAAGTAAATTTTATTCACGATTTTGGACAGTGAATATATTGTTAAGGAAAATGGATTCATTTTTGAAGAAGTAATATTTTAAAAATGAAGTTAAACATTTTAAAGGTGTTTTAAAATGTGTTATGAATCGAAAGCATAGATTTCAACATTTATTGTTGAAATAGACGTTTTCGAGAAATATAAGGAAATGGTGGACTATAACACTATTGTTATAGTAAATGATTTCCGAAAGGAAATGTTTTTATCTAGTATTGGGATTTACATATCTATTTTAATTTCGAATCCCTATATTAGTGATTTTTGAGTCGTCGTAACGATGTTTTACGTAACATTCGTTTTGACTCAAATTGATGTTGTTATAGAAAATAGATTTCCTTAAAGAATAAATATATACTTAATTTGATTTTAAGTATATCGAATATTTTCAAATGTTGAAAATAAATGGATTTGTGAATTACTGACTTATTTTTAAATAAGTATGGGAATGTTTTCCAAAACGAAATGAAACGTTTTTTGAGATTTTATCTTCTTAAAGATAAAATGAAATCGAATATTTGAATTATAATATGAGTTTTTGATGATTTCTGGTCTAGCCGCTTGGCTTTTTCTTTTTCTTTTTGAAATCTGAGAGTCCGTAGGGACGTTTTGTAGTAGTACCGTATTAGCCGCGCAAAGGAGACGCTGGCGAAATTTTTCGAAAATTTAGGGCGTTAGAAAATTTTTGAGAAATTTTTGAAAGTTTGAATTTGAATTTGAATTTTGAAGAAAAACAATATTGTTTGAAACCTATAATTGAAGTTAGAAATTTAGTTGAAATGATAATGAATCTTTAGTAGAAAGATTTGTTTTGAAATTTGATAAAACTATTGGATTGTGAAAAATAGTAGACGAGTTAAGGACCATTTTCCCTAACTTGTAATTTCGAGGACGAAATTCTTTTAAAGGGGGAAGTCTGTAACGACCCGGAATTTTGATCAAATTAAATTGAGAATATTTAATTTATTTTAAATATTTGAACGGTAATTTAATTTGAATCTCGAATATAATTCAGAATTTGGCGATTAAATTTTATAATTTAATCTATTGAAAACTGGATAAGAATTTAAATCTTCGATTTTAAGCCGAAGAAAAATATTTCGAAAGCTTTTAAAATTCGTATTGATAACACTGAAGATAATAGAAGCTTCATAATTGAAGTTTACAGTTATTCGTTCAGGTTTGAAATTATATCGTTCGAATTGATATTTAAAAATAGCCGTCCGAGGCGCAGTCTCGGAATTCGACGAAACCAGTTCCATTGGGTCCGTAATATTGAATTATTACCGGATTCCAATTTTCGTAATTTTTGGAGTTGTTGTTTGAGCATACGAAATTTAAACGCGTTGAACTTTGTTTTGAAACAAATTAAAATATATACTCACATCAGCCACCCTACTTCTGAACAAGTCGACCTACTCTGCTTAATCATCGTTCTCTTGTCCCCTCTTTTCTTTTTAAATCCCACGCAACCTTCTCTGGTTCCTCAATTAAAGATTTCAGAGAAAATTTAAATCTCGTTCAAAGGAAATAACAATGGCCGCTATTGTCTTCACTTCCAGTTTAAATAGAAATCGAGTCCCCCTCCTCTCAATTCTCATTCTCAGTTTCGAAAATAAAAATCCCCTAAACAAAATAATGGTGGCCAAAAGCGTTCGAACGTGTTGTCAATATCGTGATGTTCTCAATCTCGAGTTCGAGCGCCAGGCTATTGGGGCATCTGTAGGCGGCGACTTAGGGCGTGGGCAGTCTAGAGTTAGATTATCAGGATATTCTGGATATTCTGGAGCTTTGGAGATAAGCTGGAGGACGAGACGTAGTATTTGTATCTGATGTATTTATTTCGCTGTGTATTCTGTATGAGGACAAGTTATATAACTGTCCATTGATGTGATGTATTGTATTGAGTTGTATATTGACTCTGATGATTGATGTATGTATAAAATGATATAGTTCTTTGTTTAAAGATTATTCATTTATCTATTATATATTGTTCCGCTGCGATATGTGAGATTCTGATATTGTCTCTGTTCTGTGTTTCTATTGATGTCATTCTGATGTTTTCTGTTGTTCTTCTTCTTTCTTTCTTCTCTTTTTCTTCTATCTCCTTCTTCTTCTACTTTTTCTTTTTCTTAAAACCCTCACTATTGGAGTTTCCAGCACTCGATTGCTCGGCAGTCGATAAAGTGAGTATCGATGTCGAATTTTCGAAAGTCGAAAATTTCGGTATGTGACATATAAGAAAAACTCAAATATATGTCTGGATAGAGAATAACAAATATGTATACAATATATATATATATATACGATGCTACTTTTATAATAAAATATACTGTGACATACCTATACAGTGAACATATATCCTACCTCTTTTAAAATCTAATATACTGTAACATAATATATACTATAACTACTTCCAAATCAACTATATGATATATATATAGGTAACATAGAATGTAAGCATGGAACTGACCCAAAATCAATACTGAAACCAATACATATATATATATATACATTATGTTTTGAAATCAATACATATAACGAATCAAATATACTTGAAGACATACTGTAAAAATATATATAAAAACAAAAGAAATCAAACATAAGAATGGCTAACATGGTGATGGAGAGAGGTAAAGTGGCGGTGGGAAGGTCTTGGAACGGCTGTCGGCTACGATGACAAGGAGGTGGAAGGAGATCGGGTTCGTCGTGGACGCTCAGTAAACGAGGCAGGTCGACATGGTGGTGGATGATGGAGGAATGGAGAAGGGAACGACGATATAGCAAGGACGAGAGAGAGTGGAAGGTCGGAGGCTATGTTATTAGTGGACGTGGCTACTCTGCTATGGTGCGGCTAGAGGAGAAGGGTCGGTGATGGCTGACTGGGTACAAGGCGTTGAAGGGAGAGGGAGGGCGAAGCAGCTTGCGGTGTTCGGCTGTGGTTGGATGGCAAAGGCAGAGGTCTGAGTTGTTCTCGACGAGGCAACAGGGTGGCAGATCGGAGCCGTTGGGTCTGGGCTTGATGGAGGTACGGCTGAGATGGGTGCTATGTGAAGATGGGTTGGTCGTGTGGAACGGTTGCAAGTAGGAGATGGACAGCTCATAAAAATGGATGCAGACCTCTTACATACATATATATATATAGGAAGGGAAGTCTGCGAGCTATGTGGCAGACGATTAAAGATGTAGTGGAGTCGGTTTTCAAGCTCCCAGGGTAGGTTGGGTTCAAGAAGGAACAGGAGAGGAGAAGTTTACAGAAGATATACAAATTTTAATATATTATATTTTTTTCAAAAGAATGAATAGACCGGAGTGAGAATGAATTGAAGAGACGCATCAAAAAAAAAAAATTGCAACCAGAGAAAGTCAAAGCTGAATTCAAAAAACAATAAAGGCTAGTGGCTATTCCTATGAAAAGCAAATGGCCATTCAGTTTCTCATGGGAAACGAATGAATGGACATGGGAAAACAAAAGGATTCAACGAGTACCGTTACGGTTGACCGTTTCGTAGATTCCGCCGTATACCGGACTCCGAAACACACAATTGAATATACCGCGAAGATCAGCACGATGAGACAAACATAATGGAACATAGATATCAGCGATACGGTCATCCTATCCAAAGTCGATTTTCGTTGCTAAAACGCCGAAAATAAGATAAATGGAGTTAGAGCAGCCCAAATTTGGCGAAAACGAAATATGACGTCTCACTCAGAAAATGATTTACATTTTTATTATATAAAAATATTCAAATTTCAAAAACATTTTATTTTCATCAAATCTTAACTGATTTAAATTAAAATTGAAATTACACAACAAAACTAACTTCCATATTTATCAACGGAAATCTGCCATTTGCTATGTTTGAACAGACGCATACCAAATATCAAATTTTCATTGCTAAATTTAATTGTTTAATTTCAACCAAAATTTCAGTTAATTACGTTATAAAAACCGTTAAAATTTACGGGTTGTTACATATAATACATCATCAATACATAAGTCTTTATGGGTCTACAAAACACTACTTCAAAACCCACTTTCTCCAAATATATACATATCATGATCAAATACATATCATAATACATCAATATACATAAATGAAGCTACAAAAATACACAAAGGAATGGTAATCTCACTATGTATAATAGCATCCTATAGGTGCCCAACTAGGTCTAACTGTCTACCTCATCCCTGGCCAAAAATGTTCGTACTGACTCTAGTATTATAGAAATAATAAACGGGTAAGGCTATGTCTAAAATATAGATGCCAATACATGATAACAATTGGTATAATATATAAATCTCAAAGCAACATATGATCATCACATATATAAAGGCATATCTCAAACCATGCATATATAACATCACCCAAATCTATGCAAAACAAACAACACATCAAGTGGAATAATAACATATTAGGTGAATCAACCATACATCCAATCATCAACCAACACACAAGTATCATCCAAGTATAGATATGGCATGCTCTCTGCTATGCCACGATTAGGTCTTAGCTAACCACATAATTGATAAACAAATACAGGCTCAAATACCTCAAATATGAAATACTCTCAACATTGCCATGGATTGTCGCATAGATAGTCATATAACACACATGTACGTGGTTGACTATCTCATGGACTTTTAACCTCAGGGGCTAGCCATATCGTCTCTTAACCACATACTCAGTAATCCCGTAAAGGTGAATAAGTGTAAGTTTATTTCCTCTCATGACTAATAAGTTCTTAGTTCAGCTCTAAGGAATTTCCTTAACGCTCTCAGCACTACTCATATGGTCTTAAGTTACCTCGATGGCCATCTCAACCTGGTGTCCATCGTGTACCAACATGCTGCATGGCTACACAATGAAATAGCCAAGACCCTACGGGTGGCCTAAAAAGTAATAGACTATGGGTCTATATGACACGGTGCAATGGCCTTCAACCATATACAACAAAATGTGTCATGGATTTGGGTGTGACCCTACAATCAGGTCACTATGATGGATGCTATTATAATCTAGTTTACTCCTCGCACAATAATAGGTGTACTCTCATAATAGATAGACACACTTATGGTTCTCAGCCAGCGGTTCTCAACTCACAACACCTTATATGTGAATCACCAATACTACTCATCCCTGCATAAGTGACATTAATCACAAAAACTTAGAAAGGGATATCAATTCATGTGTCCCATACAAACTGGTGTTACTCACTTGTTTACTCAATGCTTTTAAGTTACGCTCATCATCACACAATATTCTATATAATGAGTCAAGCAGTAATCGGAAAAATACTACTGAACGTCCCATATTACTCTATATTACTAATCCAATTACTCGAAATTCCCATGATATAGAATTCCACACAAATCATACACTTTAACTATTAATTGATTAAGAAGGGGTTTTATTATAATATACACTTTTTTCAAAACATTCTACTGGATTTCAAATGTATTCGATATAAATTTTCAAAGAAGTTTAAATAATCAATCCATACTTCCTCTAAAATCTTCAATTTAATTTCATAAAATCAATATTAAGAGGTTTTATATTATAAAATTCTCATTTTTTTTCTAAAACTTTATTCAAAAAGCTCTTATTTAATCTCAAAACAATCAACATTTTAAATCTTCTCAAAAATTTCAGACCCGCAAATCTCATTTGAAAGTAACTTATACAGTTCAAAATTCTTCTTTAGTACTTTAAAAATACCGATTAAGGAGTTTTATAATTTGGCAACTTCCTTTAAACAAAAATTTATATGATACTATTTTTATTAAAAAGGATATTCAATTTAAAACATTTTCCAAAGCCATAATATTCAATTTCCAAAACAAACATTTTAAAACTCTTATTTACTTCCAAACCTTTTTTAAATTACTATAGAAAAATAGTTAATTAAACTAAATTTCTCTTTTAGGTAAAAGCTTCCAAATATTTAACATTAAAACATCGATTAACAAAATTTATTTGTATTACAAAATTCCAAAATTTCCCTTTCCATAATAAGTCAATTCACACACTTTTAAATATATATCCAAAAGCTTTTAAAACAATTTTCCTTTTTCTTGTATCACTTCCAAAAGTTTACTTAACAAAATATATAATAAATTGTCAATAATAATAATTTCCATACAATAAATAAATCACATTCAACTTATTGTTATTTTAAGGTATTATGTTACAAATCACCAATTCATTAAATTACCACAAATATAAACTCATCACTTTGGAATATAATTTCTATTTCTATTTTCACAAAAATCTTTGAAATATTTTTTTAATTATAGATAAATAAAAAGATATATTCATAAGTCCACTTAAACAATTCCTGAAAATACTAGTTTCCTTAATAACTTACATGCAATTCTAAAAAATATTGCACTTTTATATTTTCTGTCATCAATAATATTTTCAATATTTAATAAGAGCTCATTCCAAAGATTCATCATTTATATCCAAAATACCTTTATTTCTTACAAAGGTTCCAATTTCACTTTATTTACCCCCTTTTCGATCAATTTCAAGTGTTCTATCCTACTACATATAGGTATCTATTTAATGCACAAACAATGTGTAATGTATGTATTCAACAATTAATCAAAATATCATCACAACATGTAAATAAGTATATTCTATTCAATTTTAATCAATGTCATCCATAACAACCAAAATTCATCACCTAATAATCAAAGGAAAATAATGGAAATGGGATTTAGACTATAGTGGAGAGCTATAAAAACAACTCACCTTATTTTCTAAGCAAAATCCCTAAATAAAGCTTCACTGCCTCACGGCAACCAACCACTCCAGCCATTTCACTAATCCAACACCGTCGATTGCACTATTATTGCTGCACACAAAACCCAAACTTGGACGTCAACCATTCCTAGGCTTTTGCACTCCTCCCCCACGTTGCCTTCACTTTTGTTGTTGACTCCATTCGCGACTTCACCTTCATCGCGCATGACCATGTTTACCACCATCCGCCTCATCTCCTTATATCGTCATCGTCGTATTTTGTATACTTTTTTTCCATGTGCGTTTACATTTTTTATCATCTCGCAAGGATTCGGGCAAGGGGAATAAAAAATGAAGCAGGTATGGACCCAAGAGAATTCTGGAGATAAAGGAACGGTCTAGACTAAAAAAGATTAAAGAAAATATGCTTGCTTATATCAACAAGGGCTTGGGCCATTAGTAAGTTATGTTTTAAAATTCATTTTGATTTTGATTAATTTTCTTTTCATTTAAATTCAAGTCTTAATCCTTATTATTTATTTATAATACATTTTCAATTTAAACAATTCATTATATGTTTTCAAGATATATTAAGATATATTATACAAAATATTGAATTCAACAATTATTTTACCCTCGTTGATTCGTCGATTTTATTAATGTCAAGTAAAATTTCATTTCATCTATTTAAAACATAGGAAAATCATTTATAATACAAAAATAGATTTTATATTCATTGTAAATAACTTATTTGAGTTCAACTTATTTTACAAAATTAAATTATTGTTCATTTCAATTTATTTTAAAAAAATTCATTAATCCATTTTTTTAATATAAGAAAATATATTTTCAAAAATAAAAATTATCCAAAAATTGAATTTGAATGCTTTACTTTGAATATAATTTATTACAATGGCATAGAAAGTCATGTTGTTATAGATCTCCTCTCTTAAGAAAATTACATCATGGAATTTTACCACATGGAAGACGTCGTACACAACTCATACACTTGACTTTGTTCATGCTTCCATGTTTACTATCAACTTAAGTTTCTTCTTCTATCCACTTTAGAATTAACCTGATCCTCTCTATGGGTTTCCCTTAAACAAGAGGCCAAACACCCTCTATATGTTATCATATTTTATGAATTTAAACATATTCATTTAGGGACTTTCTACTTTCGCATACAATATAAATATGTGAAAACTTTTCTAAGCATTGAGATTATTGGAATATTTTGGCAGAGTCTCTTTTATACAACAAACATTCCTAAAATTCACAACACATTAAAGATATAATATACATCTTCGAAGAGGCATCTCGAGACATCCCTAAAAGGGGAAAATATAGTAACACACACACACACACACACATATATATATATATCATTATATGCATAAAAACATACCATATATTGCATTTTAAGCAAATTTATTTATTTTTAAGAGAGAAAAAGTAAGCACGCACCAAAATCATCTCATAACATGTTCATGTACTAAGCTCATCTCAATTAACTCATATGAAATCATATATATACAACATAAAGTAGATTGCATTAATATATCAAAGCTACAACACTGCATTTCTATTTATGTAACTTTTCGATAATGTTTAAGATGTCAAAAACACAAAATTATTTATTTCTTTCAAAACTAAAGTTGTAGCATAATTAATTTGGCTTCCAAAACATCTTTAGGATCATAAAATATGGAGTCCGTCAGAAATTATGGTGGTTTTTCTAAATAATGCAAATTCTGAAATGCAAGTTCACTCCTTTAAAACTCAGTTTTCACCTATCAAACAATTTTTTTTACATAACCTCCAAACAAAATTTGTTCTTTTTTATCATAGCTTTCTAATGAGTGTTGAATCTTCAAAAACGGATAAGAATTTTGAAAGTTATGATCCAAACACTACGGTGCTTCAACTCAAAAATTTTAAGCATAGGCCAGAATTTTTATTCATCTTTAAACTAATTTTAGCACTAGAAAACTTCAAAATTTTGCAAAGCAATAAAATCTAAAGTTGTTACTTGCGAGAATACCTTCTCAATAAAAGAAAAATCAATAGAATCTGATCAAAAATTTAAATGTTATGGTTGTTTTACTACGATGCTTCAAATTTAAAATTTCACAACTCTCTCCAAACTTTTCAATGTAATCGAATCAAACTTTTCCTTTTAAAAATACATAATTTTGATCCAATACCCTACATCAAAGTAGTTTCTTTTCAACCTACTTTTTCAAAAATAAAAAAAATCAAAATCAACTATTTTAGTAACAAATCGGGCTTATAAATCTGAAAGAAGTTGCATACTCTCAAACCCAAATTTGAAATTAAATCACATAGTTAACTTCAATTAAATAAATTTTCAAGACCACCACTCTATACGTAATTTTAGTTCAAAATGAATATTTTTAACACACATTATATTTACATCTTACCTTAATGCAAAGCTTTCATCGATTGTATAAAATATGTGTGAATTATTTTCGAAAACTAACTCTACCATATTGTTTTCTCAAAATAAAATAGCATCATCTTCTTCCACCTGTAATACTCCACCTCTATGCACATACTACCAAAGAGTACCACAAGGTAATAGTGCTTGATAATATGAAAAATGAGGTGATATTGGACTATCAGATGTGAATATTCCCTTGAATAAACATGATTATGTATTTCAAAGTCATACACTACCCACCTAGATGTACTTAGTATCAGCATATAGAAATAAACATGTGCACTTCTAGGATGGAGCAATACAAGTATAGAATAAATAATAGAGAACATAGAGTCCTTAGTGCCACAAAAATGTATAATAACTAACATATACATGCCCTAACGGGTCTATATAAAAAGATCCAAATGCCCATTGTCTCTCAAAAATACACAAATTTTTTATACATCACGTACATCTCACCATTACATCATACATAAGAGGCTATCCAATACGCAATCCTAATAAAACTAGCCTCCATATCTATGCCTAACAATCACAAGCTAGTTACTTCATCCGTGAACCTGAAATGTCTTGTACCGACTCGAGTATTATATAAATAACACACTAGTTAGATTATCTCTAGAATGTGGTTGTCTATATATAACAATAACTAGCATGGTATAAATAAGTGTATCTCAAGGTGGCATATAAAAAATACAAAAGAAACAATATATCCCAAAATTATGCACATATATAACCATCCAGATAAATAAACATGTTAATTAACTTGTAACATAGCTTATAATCAAAGTGGGTGAAACAATAATACATCCATGCATATCAACACACACATTAAATATAAATATTGCTAGCTCTAAAAAATCCTAAATTATGTCTCAGATAATCATGTGGTAGACATACCCTGGGTTTTTAATACTCAACATATAGAAGAATACCAAACAAAGATCCATGTCATACATACATCTTATAGAAACTAGGCATGCTCTCAGTAGCCATGATTATCTCTTAAATAACCACAACATAGGTTTTTATGGGGTCATTCTACTACACTGGACTCTTGGTCCCATAATTAGTCCAAGTAATCCTTAACACGTAAATATCATCTTGACTTTCATCCTCGTAGTTAATTAACTAGGGCTCTTAGCTTCATGAATAATCATATGGATTCCCAGCCTCTCAAATAAACCACATGACTCTCAGTCTCGAAGGTAGTCATTTGGACTCTTATTCCTATAGAAATAGTGTGGGCTCTCAATCTCATAAATAAATATTTCGACATCTGTCTCATCTATCGATCAAATTGGCTCTTAGCAACATACTCAATGATCCCAAAAGGTGAATAAGTATATTTCTATATCAACAAATCAATAACCCGATGGGTAACTGACAACTCTTATCCTGCTCCATGAGCCTTACTTACACGCTCTCAACACTACCTGTAACACCCTTAATTATTGTTCAACATTATTCAGGACATTTAATTGGATAGATTAAATAGAATAATGTAAATGGGTAAGGAGAATGAGATTTGACAATGTAGTAAGGTTGGGCCATAATTAACTAACTAAATGGTTAATAAGATTATTTTAAAAACTTAATAGAATACATGAGAAGGGTAGAATAGGAAGATCCATCCATTTTAGCTCATAAACCCCCTTCTTTCTCATATCATTCTCATTTTCCACAAACTAAAACAATCAAAAGAGAAACCATGAGGAGAGGCCAGCCATAACTCAAGCATAAGGATGTCAAAATCTAGGGATTCAAGGGAGAACAAGCTTAGGAAATTAAAGCAACACCAAATTTTAACTTCTACATCTAAAAATCTAAGGTGAATAATAAGTTTCCATCTATAGTCAATCTCGAACTCGATTATGGGTAATACCCAAGTTAATTTTGATAAGTTATGACTTGATTGGTTGAGTTGATATTGTTTGGATAAAACAATGTATTTTGGAATTTTATAATAATCGGTTAATAAGGTTTCAGGGTTAAATCCGAAGTTTTCATCCTCAAAATGACTTGAATTTGTGATATTTGGTGTGAAACAATATTCTAGAGATGTTTTTTAAATTTTATAATTTTTTGAATCTATTTGAATGTTTTATGAATTTACCTAGTGAGAAAATGGGCTAAATTCGGATTTTAAGTATTTAGAAAAATTAAATATAGCTTTTGGCCCTAAAAAATTTATATGTTAAAGAGAAGGATATTCTCTAGTTTTTATGAATTTTTGGAATTTTCCCCAAATGATTTCGATTTACTATGAATTTATTATGCTAGATAAGCATATAAAAGGATTAATTAATTAGTGCATTAATTAATTATTTTAAATATGTTTTGGGAACTTGAAAATATCATACAGCAGTTTTTCTAGAAAGAACAAGTTAAAAGTTGTTTTTATCCAATAAGATTTAAACATGAAATTGGATTAGGTAAAAAGTAATAACAACTAGTAAGAAATCGGATTTTAGATAAATTACACCAATGCCATTTCACCTTTGATCTCTCCACACCTATAGTACCACCGCACCTAAGCACCATTTCATAAGTGCCGACGTCGACAAGGCTGTAAAGCATAGGTTAACTACTTAAGTACTTATGTAATGTTTCTGACCTTGTTGAAGTGGACTATAGCGGTAACCCAGAATTGGCGGTATAGTATCTACGTAATTCATCAAGGTCGAAGATGTCTCTTCGCCCATGTTTTAAAAACGATGTTGCATGCTATTAATTTTAATGTCCTCAAAATCCATTATTATGACTTTGACCCTATACATAAATGTGTTTGTTGGCATAATAGCCGAAGTGAAGTTCCTAAAATATTTAAAGAGGCGAAGAGGCCACTATCACCACTATTCAACAAGGTCAAAGACTTTATATTATTTAGTAAGGATATTGCCATTTTTCTTTAGCGTCGAAGAGACCCACTTCAATGCAAATCCAAACTATTTTAAAAGAGGCGAAAAAACCTATGTTTAAGAGGGTTGAAGACCCCATGTCGTGGCAAAGGGCCATTTGTTTTCATGAGAATCAATGTTATTACTTTCAAAGTGAATTTTACTTAAAGGAAATTTAAGTTATGTCTTCGACCTTGGGTAGAGGTCAACATCGTTTAAATCTGTGTGTGTATGTTTATCTAAAGGCAGAAAGCCTTATGTTTTTTATTGCGACGATGTTATTGGGGATACCAGTGCCATTTTAAATTGTAAATTTTGATACTATCATCAGGGACACCAATATGGAGGAACTTTGACATTGATCTTAATTTAACTTGTTGAAGGGCGGCGAGCTTATTGTCTCGAACTTCGACTTTAAACCTTTGGGATAACATTGTTTAATTTTAATAAGTTCAACATGAATCATTTGGGCATACCAATGTTGTCACTTTGAGATGTTATTACTAAAGGGGAGATAACATAATTGGGGACACCAATAGATATAGGTTAAGCATGTGGGTAACAAGGATTAAAGAGAAACATGTGGGTAACATGGATTAAAGAGAAACATGTGGGTAACATGTGTTAAATTGATACATGTTGGTAACATAAATTAAAAGGCCAAGTGAGGGGTTTATTGTCATCCTAGGAAAACTATTGGATGTGAGATGGATAGTCTACATCATCTAGAGATGATAGTCTCTATGAGAATAATGAAGGGTTCAGTTATCCAAGGAAAACTATGGGATGTGTGATGGATAGTCCACATCATTTTAAGTTAAATGGAATATATTTGATGGATAGTCCACAAAATTCTAAATGATTAAACCATATGTGATGGGTAGTCGATATGGTAGGGGATGGGTAATCCAAGTAATAATTACATGTGAGATGGATAGTCCATATAATTATGAATATGTTTAAAGTGAGATGGGTAGTCCACATAATTATAAGACTGGTAGTCAGATTAAAATAAGACAAATATTCGGTCTAAATTATGATGGGTAGTCATTAGAAATTAAGATAGATAATCTACTGAATTAGGATAGGTAATCCAATATGTATTGCATGACTATAAATTCTGTTTTCTATGTTCTAACCATTGTGGTTGCAGAAGCACGGTATATGGTATTTATGTTTTGATAAGACACTAGTGATGGGAAATCGATTCTGCTCAATGGCGTGGTCTCACTAGATTTCTATTTGCTTCGAGATGGTGGGTTACTATTCACACCAGACTGCTATTTGACTTGAAGTTTTTTTTTCCTTTAAACTCTTGGGTACTCATTTGAGTATGCCGAGAGTAAGGGCCTTCAGGTTCCAATTAGACGAACAAGTTTCTGGAGATATGCAAGAGGCAATCTAGCTAATAGGAGCATTATCTATTTTTGCTATGTAGTTTGGTTTTGTCGATTTGGATGTAATGGAAAAGTTGTATAATTGCCAAGTATTTGACTCTGATCAACCAAAGGGACATCTTCATATGTCGATCTTGGAGAATTTTGTAATAATTATATTTTCTTTAAACGTGGGATCATGAATGGGATTATGTAACGAACATGAAATGTCATTTGTGAAATGAAATGTGAAAATTTGTTATTAAACTATGTTTGAAATTCTTTTCATATTCATGTGCTTCCGATTATTGTTATGATTAACATAGTCGCATTTTGTCAGTGAGAATTAATAACTATGGATGACTGCAGCATCCATAGCAGTTAGTTTTAGACCTCAAATTAGGGGATGTTACACTATCCTTATAGCCTTAAGTTACCTCAATGGCCATCATGACACGGTATCCATCTTGCACCAACATGTTGCCTGACTACGCAATGTAATTGGTCACGACCATGCAAGTGCCCTAAATAGTAGCAGACCTCTAGCCTATGTGAAATAGGGGAGGTGGATCTCAGCCATATACATCACAAAGTATGTCATGAATTGCAATCAGGCCATATGATTATCATGTCACTTACAATAGATAATCATGTGGTATGTCACGAATAGTGAGCTTGATCTAGTTGCACAGCCCATATGATTTTTATACTATTATTTTAAATATTCCTAATTAAGATGTTTCGAGAAAGGGTATCTGTGATGATTGCCCTATACCACCAGCATCTAATTAACTAAATAGTGCATTGCTATAGTGCCCTGCCGATGTAGGATGGTTGTTAAGGGTAGAAAAGAAATAAAACATCATAGAACCTATCGTATATCTCACAGCGCATTGAATAAAATATAATAGTCATCACAGACATAAAATAGGAGAGATCGTAATACCTAAGCGAACCAAATATAAAAGCACAGATCCACATAGTTATATAACATAGTAATAGAGTTTAGACAAATGGAAATAAACTCAAATAAAACCATCTTAATAGTAAAGCAAACACTACCTGGGCTCCAGAGTGTTGCACAGCGGAATAAGCAATAGCATATCCATATATAGTCCGAGAAAGCTCTATCCAGCTTGTCCTCCATGCAACCATCGCGTATACCTAGACCTGCAATATAGCCTACTCATTTAAGAGTATCCAAGATAATAAGAAATAAAGCATAAAACCTTGAGTCAGATAACAATCTAGTGTGAGCGATAAATGAATCTCAAAATACTATGCAAGCAGGTATAGTAAGGAATAAGGGTATACAAACCACACCTGACATGTCCCTGCAATCAAAGAGTTAGAACGTAGCGAACATAATATGCTACTCTACGAACATCATGAAGGTGTACAACAACCTAAGTAGAATGACTGGTGTCCAAGTATCCCTATCTACAACACCTATCTCATGCGACATCCCTACAATGATAGACTATGGGAGAAAACAACCAAAGCAAACATGGCATCCATCAAGCAACCCTCACTATCACTCAAAGTGCCTCGGATATATGATAACTCGTACGACCATTCCTCTCCAAGGGATTAATAGATAAATCTTAGTTTTCAGTGTACTCACTCACAGTCCGAAGATGACACTAGACCCATTCCACTGGTTCAGGGTACAAAAATCCATTCAACTGATTTGAGGTAGCCTTCCAAAGTAACTGTGAGCATCTTACAATACCTCTGCTTTCTAGTACATCAGAAAACATTTTAAGTATCAACAATCCCTTAACATGCATATTTGATCCCATTCCTTGTTCCAACCTTAAGAAACCATTTCACATTTCTCCTTCCACAATAGGACCATTCATCATCCTATCCATGTGTCACCCTTCCCAGAACCTGCCCTTTGTGGATAATCATTCCCACAACTCTTTTCAACATCGAGCCACCATTATTAGAACCTAATTCCATTCACCATTGAGTTACCATCATCAAAGTTCTGAAGTTATCACCATTCATCGTGCATCTACATCGCCATCAAACCTCAAGTGAATAAACAAACACCTTCAACATGACCTACAGAGCCCCCACATTCCCCTTTGGAAATTCCACTGACCCAGCTACCTTAAATTCTTGTTTGTACTGACCAAAACAGGTCAGTACCGATATGAATCCTTTACCTTGTACTTAGCCAAATTTTTGCTAAGTATTTTGCTCCCCATCCTCTTCTTATTGGCATGCTTAGAACCCTTGCTTCATTCCCCAAGCTCCAAGCTCCATGCTCCAACCAAGTACCAGAAAAATAACTCGGTATCGAACAAAAGAGGTCGGTATTGAATTATGTGCTTTAGCCAATTTTTGGATTTTCACTTTCGAATCTTCACCCCATCAAGTCCCGAAGCACTCCTCAAAGCTTTACCCCTTCTGGCCCGAAGTAACTCCTCACTCAACCTGAATTTCCTTTACCTCCATCTCAAATTCCTCCTATTTCTAGCCCGAAGCATGCTCCAAGTGATAGAGTTAGGGGTATGCCCTAGGGGCAATTATATAATTTGTGACATATATCTAACTTGATAACCAATCTTGTTCAAACTAAAAGGTGTTTACTTTCTATTATATACTTGATATAATGTGTTATAATAATTAATTGATTTATTTAAAAGTATATTTTATAGAGAATCCATAAACGTGTTATAGTAGTTACAAAGTGTTGTAACCATGAGTAATTTATCACAATGAAAACAAATATACCATTTTAATTATTCCTAGTCAAGATGTATTGAGACTGGATACCGATAAATCTGTTGAGATTAGATTACTTAATGTTCCCTAAATATTGGGCAGTGTATTACTCATGACTATTGGGGGCACTAAGTGGTTCTGTACTGATAGTTATTTGATAACTATGGAATTACTCACTCGATAGTTTTCAGTTGGTTAATAAAATTACGGTCAAGTAGAGAATATCGATGTGACTAAATTACACAGTTCTATCGACTTAAGAATACTATTGAGCTTTAATGTGGAAGCTTCGCTTTAATTATATTTAAATCGTGGAATGGCATCCATTGAACAACTATAGTTGGGTTGAGTGGAAGCGTTGAAAGTGAAACAATACTCAAGAGAGGATTCGTCTCCTCGGTTATATGAGGTTAGTATCACGGTCAACTAAAGTCAACTCAAAGTTAAAGTCTCTGGCAGAGCATTTCAGTTAATAATAATTGTTATTATTAAACAAAGAACTTTGTGTTTGGACTACAAAGTTGACTGTGGACGATATTGGAATTTTGACCATTACCAAATTCCATAAGTCCTAATGTGATATAATTTTGACAAAGAGTATTGGTATAAATAATTGTCACTATTAGGTATGCTTATAATAAGTAAAATTAGATTTTACCTAAAAGATGTGTAAGTGAAATCCGGCCAAAATGTTACACCACCTGCTAAGTGACATGTGAATGTTAATATTCGAATAGCTCGATATTAATCGCTGACTGAATTTACACCTTTTAGTCGCACAACCGTAATGATAAATGCTTCGAAAACCACATGATTTAATTAATTTATAACCATTATAAATCAATTAAATTAATTAATATATGAAGTATTAATTATTAAATTTTTGTTCATTTATTTAGTTGTTTTGTTTGAATGCCATTAGTATTTAATAAAGTATGTACATAAAAGTTATGTATGTATGTATCGATATATAATATTGATAAAATATTTAAATTGGATTTAAATAGATTAATTGCTAAATGGGTTTGGGAATATTTTGAAGCCCATATAGTCTCATTCATAGAAGGCCATAAGAAAAAGTGGCTTAAAATTCAATGGTTGGATCTAGAATATAAATGGAGGGGTTAAGGAAGGATCTGTAATGATCTACCTTTCTTACACCTAAAGACGATACTTAATACATTCTCGGTATTTGTGTGCCGATCACTTATTTATTCAAAAGACACGTCGTTTGGGGTGAAGAAAGAAGAAGATGGAACATAATTTCGCAAAAACATGACGAGTAACATATAATATATAAATCAAGTCTTTACAAAAGAAAGAACTTTATTATAATAAACCATCAGAGTAGACTATCATATTATCAATCTGGACAGTTGTAATAGCCCGTTGTTACAAATGTTGATAAATTCAGTGATCAATACAGTGGAAAAATAAAGAAATACATAGATACGTCTTGGGCATCCAGCTCGTCTCATGAACTTCAAAGCATCTGAAGCTAATCTGGAAAATATGGTCGGTTTGACCCGAGCGTTAAAATAAAATAACACCCGGATTGGTCTTGTAATACCAGCGTGAGAAAACTCAAGTAATGAGGTAAACATATAGTAATTCTGTAAGACCACGCCGCAAAACGCGGAACGGTTTTTTACCTTGTAAGAACAACATTCATAGATGAAGAAATGGAAAACAAATCAAAACAACAATCCAAACAATAATAAATGAGCATAGAAATGATAATTATCCAAACTTAACGAATGAACACAAATAATTAAACATCGAGAAGGACCTTACTCACTTCTCGGTGCAATTAAGAAAGAAGTTAATTTAAAAACTTGGAATCCAAGGAAAGAATAGAGAAATTTTTCAACAAATGAAGGTGCGCCCTCCTTACCGAAGGTATACCTCTAGAAATATACTTGAGAACTCCGATGGCTCTTGGACACGTCCAAGCCGGACCCTGCCAACGGTTACCGAGTATCCGAGTATTTCACATCTCAATGCGCAAAACCGATTCCAATCTAGAGTGGATTTGAAAATACCGTAATGGAAGCAACCCCACATAGCTTGGCTTACACTCGCTCTTTAGGTTTAGTCATTTCTGACAAAGGATAACAATGCTCAAAATGAGCAACACATCATCTTAGAATGACGAAATACATCATGAAGGAAGCTGAACTAATAGTTAATAAATCAACTATCGAGGATAATTTTAAAATCATCGTATCTGGAAATTAAATTTCATAATCTTACCACTACTCATCGGTTCCAAACAAGTGCTATCCTTTGATTGAAAATGATGTTGGGAAAGTTGAGGTAGTGTTACCTCTAGGCATTGCCTTGACGATATTTTTCACCTTTGAGATAGAAACGAGTCCTGGCCTCGACATTTAGTGTTAAAAGTATGACTAAATCCTTTTCACATAAGTGATATCATTTACGGAACCACTTTTCCATAAACGAATTGAACTTTACTTTAAAACAAAACTTGTGTTGGGGTTTCTCATTTAAAAGTATTAACTTTAAACAACTTTATCAAAATGATTGATTAACTTTGAACCAAAATTTATTACTTCAATATCATTATTTAAAATGATCAATTAACTTTTAAAACAATGGTTAATTATTTCATAAAGCTTTATTTAATATAATTAATTTTCTTTAATCTCAATTCATTGCTTCAAAACAATACTATTTAAAAAGATTAATTAACTTTAATCATCCTTGTATAAATGATTAATTAACTTTAAACTTTTATTATTAAAATAATTAATTAACCTTTAAAACCTCATTATTAAAATGGTTAATTAATCTTAATCTCATTATAACTATTTTAATAATTAGTTATCTTTAAAACTTCATTATTAAAATATTTATCAGTTTTAAAAAAATCATTTTTAAAATAATTATTCGATTAAATCATTATTATTAAAATAATCAATTACTTTTAACACATTATTACTAGAATAATTAATATATTTTAGACCATCTTTATTTAAATAATTAATTATCTTTGTAAAATCCATGCATAAAATTTAACAAAATACTTCAAAGGGGATACATTTCTAATCAAACATCACATAACTTAAGTATAGGGATATGTATACAAAAGCAAATAACATCTATGCACATATAGAAAACATCATTTATCAAATATTAATCTACTGGTATACAATTCAATGTCCAAATAATATAATAGCAAAATGGGGATTTATTTTGCTAAACAAATGTCATTTATAATTTATCTAACCAATTTATAGCAGAACAGGGTTTTATTCTACTAAATAGATGTCAATTACAATTTAATTAGCAGAATGCTATTTTATTCTGCTAGTGTCCAAATAATCTATTCAATTAAATTATAGCAGAACGTGGATTTATTCTGCTAGGCAGATGTCATTTTATAAAACAATCATATTTATTAGGCTAAATTAATGGCATAGACAAGAGCTCTGTGGTTTACAAATCAATTTACTTTTAAAACCGAATTCGTGCCTGGGCTTCACATTACAAGTATTAACTTTAAACAACCTTGTTAAAATCTTTCATTAACTTTAAAATACCATTATTAAAAATATTTACTAACTTAAAATATTCTTATTAAATTGATTAATTAGTTTTAACTATCATTAATAATAATGATTAATTATGTTTAAACTTCATTAATTAATTTGATTAATTAACTTTAGACACCTTTAAATAAAAAGGTTAATTACTTTTAAAACATTGTTAATTAAATTAATTTTATTAAATCTGAATGTCACTAATTAAATTAGTTAATAAAAAATATATTATTAATTAAATTAACAAATAGAAATTAAATATCATTAATTAAAATTGATTAATTAATTTAAGACATCATTAAAGAAAGAGATTAATTAAATTTAAACTAATTAATTAACTTTAAAAAATCATTAATTAAAAGGGTTAATTAATTTCAAAGCACAATTAATTAAAATAATTAATTAATTTTAATCCATCATTATTAAATGATCAATTAAGTTTAATCATCATTAGATAAAATGACTACTTGATTTTTAAATATTATTAAAAAAGTAATTAATTAACTTCAAACTCATCATTATTAAATAATTAATTAACCTTAATCCTCATTAATTAAAATGATTAATTATATTTAAAAATCATTAATTAAAATGGTTAATTAATTAAAAACTCAACATTATTCAAAAACTTAACGAACCTTGTAAAACAAAACCGAAGTACAAGAATAAACTAAAAGATTTCGAAGAGATGGTATTTTTCAAAAGTGCTGATATAGCGATAGTCGCTATACAAACACTTCGAGAACTGCTTTCATGTCATAATGATTTTCATCCAAGCATCGCACCACATAACATAAACATAGCATATATACAAAGTAAACAATATTCATGAGCATAAAGAATAACATCACTTAAACAATTTACATCAAACTTTTCAACTAGTTTAAGTTACTAACTAACTACTAAAGGTGTCGTCTTTTTAGAGCACAAACCAAGTCAACAACATCCATCCAAATATAAATAACCAAGCAACTAAAATAGTGACTATAATATGAAGAACATAAAGTTCAAAACTTTAGTTAAATAAAATGAGCTTTACTCGCCTTAAGCTATCCAATTTATTCTAGAACTTCACCAACTTTTTCGACCACCTAGCTCCTAGCTTTAGCTTATGGAAAGACAAGATTTTGGTGGCTACATGCCACAAATGCTTTCGGCCATGATATATTTAGGTGAGGTGAGGACTTGCTTTGGAGAGGTGGAGGGACTTCAGATAATGTTGAATTCACAAAAATGGACCTAAAATTTAGTCATCTTCTCTTGGATTTTTGGCTATGTTACTCCGAATTTGAGAAGTTGTCAAAAAGAAAGTTCTTGTAAATTCTCTTCTCTACAATGTAAAAAAGAATTACTCAATTAGGATCGGTTTTAAGGGAGATATGGTCAAAAGAAGAAGTATTTTCAGACAAGAGAATATGGGTCCTAAAACAATCTGCAAAGAAATGATATTTGACATGGCTAAGCTCAAAATTTAAAGAAGTGGTACAAATGAAAGTTGTAGCCACTAGAAGTCTCTACATTTTAAAAAAATTAATCTTCCCATTTGATTAATAAATGAGGATGATATGATAAGATAAAGAGGAGGAAAAATTTGAAGAAGTGAATAGCCATTTATAAGCAAGAGAAAAAGTGGATTACCTAAATGCCCTTGTCCTTTATCCTCCACTACCCTCTTGCCACCTCACCTTGCCCCTTCTTCCACCATATACTCATGCCACCATTTGGTCCCCCTCCCTCCATTTCATGAGAAAACATCCATTTAATTACATATGTACTAATGTTTAAACATGTTTCATGTGATGTGATGTTTACTTTTTACTAAATTTATATTTTAAATCTTATATACTTAAGTTTATAAACTTATGTATATACTAATATATACATCTAAATCTTTTACAAATTTACGTAAATATGTTTACACTAGAGTTTACAACGATTTCGATAACTTTTAGCCGACGAAAAGTCAAAAATTCGGAAAATGAATTATGGTTACCTTTTCGATTTTTCTTCGAACTATATATTTTTATAAACAAATTTGGAAAACTATTTCACCATTATTATTTATTATTTAATAGAGTTTTATTTTAATTATAAAACGTATTATTTGAATATATAAATTAATTAAATATTTGCAAATCAAAGCGATGAAATTCCGGTTCGTTAAACTCTCCCCCCTTAAAAGAATTTCGACCCCAAAATTTAACCATAATCCTAACTCAGCAAACAAACCAAACCAGAAATACTTAACACTATTCATCGATCTATATAATGTAAATTGATCATTCCAACAAAATCTGATTTGACCACTCACTCGAATACATAGCTTTACTTTCGGACTAGTATCACTCACCCAGCTTCCTAATGCGGACTCTAATTAGGCTTCTCAATTAGAAACCTCCGTTCTCCTGACATAGCTATATACTATGATAGAAAACTTTGGTTTCATATTAAGAACCCTTACCAAGTGTTTGCCTTCAAAAATCGAGTGATAGGTCCTTATTCGGAATGGTGGGGAATACCTTAAAGTAGTGCACTCAAATCTTGGATCCAACTTGTGTGAAAAGCGGAATGATATGCGTTCAACTAACATACTTATTTTATTGGTTCCTACCAATACTAGTTATGTTTCTGCTAAAATTATTTATGTAAATATTTCATAGAACTAACTTAAGCTTAACATTTATAATATTCTACTACATCCTGAGAGTATATCCCACTATCCAATTCAAACTTTTCCATTTTGAATTTATTTCAAAACTCTTCTTGAAATGATTTTTATACATTTTATCATAAAAATATATTTACATAGCCCGAGTAACCCCAAAATGGTATTAAGGAAATGGATATTACAAATAGTATCATATATTCCCTTACCAAAAAGGAAAATACTTAAGAGAAGTGCCTACCATCCGAACACATCCCTTTTCCATTTTTAGTTATTTTCGGCCTACTCGAACTTGCTATAATAAAATTCTTCTTTTATTCAAAATCCAATTTGTAAAATATATATATATACACACACACACACACTTATATAATTTTACCTATTCCTTTTTAGTAAAACATTTCAAAATGTTTATTCTTAGTTTAGATTATAATAAACAACTTTTATTACAATCAGATTTAAATTTAAATTTTCTATCTCAACACCATCACCGAACGCCTTATAGTCAAATTATCAAAGTGAATTCACAAGGTGTTTATGTTTAATTTAACTGAGACAATAATTTCTCATAAACTATCTAAGCTTAACGAATCAACAAAAAATGATAATGATCAAACATTATCGTTTTCTAACAACAAACATATCCTATATAACTAAAACAATTTTGTGAAAATCTTCTTTTACATATAAAATATAATCGAGGTAAAATTATTTCATTTACCTAATCTTAAAACAGTACTAAGTCGGTTGGCCATGTTTAAGTGTTTTCGAGATTCCTTCTGAATCCATAAACCACTTAACGGATCTATCAATACAATATAAAACATTTTAATAAAAATAACAAATACGCGCTCTTATATATATATGATCAAACTCATTCTAGGGTCTCACTTACTGTAACAACTCGGGATATTCGACTCTCGAAAATCATCACTAATACGTCCACTGTATTACGTGCCAAGCAACCGAATGCTAGAAAAACTGATTGTTAGGGGAAAAGAAGAAGAAAGAAGATAAGAAGGATAAAATAAAGAAACTAAAAACAACACAGAATCTCTCAATCGCAGCGGACAATATATAATATAATATCAATGATCTTTACAAAGAAAAACTGTTATATATATGAATCCATCAGAGTACACCTACAAATCACAATCATCAGCTTGGACCCTGCTGTATGCCCAAATTTTGTCATTTCCTGGTTAATGAGGCTCGAGGCAACGTTTTATCTTTATATAGCACTTCCCACTTGGAATGCTAATACTGCCACCCAGGCAATAATGCTATAACGACCTGCTATTTTGACCATCGAAAGTCAACACCGAACACTACCACTATGTTCCAATGTCGTGCATCCAATCGACAAAAGGGCAGATTGTTAGGGTAAATAAAAAGAAAAGAACAGAGAAGAGAGAAAAACAGAATCTCACAACGGAATCGACAACATATAATATAACAAAGACAATAGAAACTGTCTCATCAAAATACAAAGTATATCAGAGTTAAAACAAACCTTATCAGCTGGACAGTTATAAAATCCTGACCTTACAAATGCCGATAGGTATACTCTATAATACAACGGAAAATAAAATACTACGATAGGTGAATCTTCGGCTCCCCTCCGTGATCTCCAAAAATCCAAAGACAACTTGGAGAAAATACTCGGTCTGACCCGAGCATTATAAATAACACCCGGATTAGTCTGGAAATACCAGCGTGAGATAACTCGAATAAGGGGAACATATATAAAAATTATGTGAGACCACGCCGCTAACGCAGAACGGGTTTTTACCTCACAAGAATAACATCCATACAGGAAAGAGTAGAAATAAATATCAGGAAACAAATCTAAATATGATTGAGCATAAATAATATTAAACCAGACTTGAAAGAATGGAAAAAAATCAAGTAAAATCCAAACTGGACAGAATGGATAGAACAAGGAAAAACAGTCCAACTTAATAGAATGGACTAAATAAGGTAACAATCCAAACTCGATATAATGGGCTAAATAAAGTAAATGGGCTAAATAAAGTAACAGCCCAAAACTCGATAGAATGGACTAAATAAACACTTTAATGACGTGATGAGGAGTTGGCTCTACTCATGGCAATTTAAAGATAAAACAGATTCAGGGTTTTCGAATCAAATAAGGAAAGGAATTTTTCCAACAAATGACAAGGAAGGTGCACCCCCTCCTGAAGTATATCTCTAGTAATATACTTCTGAGAAGCTCATATACTTTATGATACTTCTCGGACAATACCAAGCCGGACCCCACCAAACCTTACCGAGTATCCGAATATTTCACATCTAAATCTTAACCGTTTTTCACGTGACGGTACACAAAATCTAGATGAGATGTGAAAATACCCTAATGGGAGCAATCCCACATAGCTTGGCTTCCTCTTGCGCTTTTGGTTTAGTCATTTCCGACAAAAGATAGCAATGCTCAATGGAGCAATAAATCGTCTTAGAATGACGGTAATAAAGTAGCTGAAGTAACTGATAGCTGAGATACCAACTATCGAGGATATAAAACGATCATATATGGAAATTAAGTCTTGTATACTTATTACCACTCGTTGAATTCAAACTTGGGTTATTTCTTGGTTAACAATAATACCGGACAAGTCATGGTAGTGTTACCTCAAAGTCATGTCACACAATTATTCTTAACTTTCGAAATAGCGATAAACCTACTCCTTCAATGTTTAGTGCTAATTATACAAATAAATCATTTCCATATAAGTGATTCGCATTATAGAAATAATTCATTTCCATAAACGAATCAAACTTTTTCTTTTTTAAAAAACAAACTGAACTTTTTGCTTGATTTCCGTATTGGTAAAACACTTTTAGAATTAGTTCCTAATTGTTAAAACGTTAAGAGAATAATTTTCCAAGTGCACGACCCCGAAGGCCTAAACCAACATCAGACCGAACACCCAGAAGATTATCCAACTTATCATCCCACCAATCGAGTTCCAATTCCTTTTTATACTTTAAAAACAAGATTGATTATCACGAAAGATAATTAATTACATTTAAAATCCATTAAATAAATAATTTATTATTTATAATAAAATAGATAATTATTTCTAAACACTTTTATAACATTGGTAAATTAACTTTTAAAATCCTCATTAAATCAGTCTATTAACTTTAAATCGGTTTATTAAAGCCATTTTTTATTATATTAGTTAACTTACTTTAATCACCTTTATTAAATCAATTAATTAAAAAGATTTATTAAATTCAAATAGTCATTAATTAAATGAATAATTAATCTCAACCATCATTAATTAAAATGATAAGTAATTCTAAATTCCATTGATTAAAACAATTAGTTAAGTTCAAAATAATCATAAATTAATCGGATTAATTAAATCCAAACTTCATTAGCCAAATCGATTAATTAAAACATCATTTGTTAAAATGATTTACTTAATTATAAAACATCATTAATTAAAATAATTTAACTAAATTCCAAAAATCATTAGTTAAGACAATTAATTAAATTTAAAACAATCATTAATTAAAATGATTAATAAAATTCAATTATCATTATTGAAAATGATTAATTACTTTTAAATATCATTAAATAATTATTAATTTCAATTATCCTTAATTGAAATAATTTGTTTAATCCCATCATCATTAATTAAAATAATTAATTGAGTTCTACAAATTAATTAAACTCCATTATCCTTAATTAAACCCAAATAATCATTAGTTAAAATGATTAATTAAGTATAAGACATCATTAGCAAAACTGATGAATAAAATCTAAAGATAAACCAATTTTTAATCATCATTTATTAAATTGGATAATTAATCTCAAATTAATTAATTTAAATGATTAATTAATTTAAACTATTAGTAACCAAAATGATTAATAAATTTTCAATATTCTTTTTAGTGGAAATACAAGCTCAAGTTTATATGACAGGGTTTTGGGTTGAAATTTAATAAATGACGATATAGCGAAAATCGCTATAATGACATTTAAACTATAAAAGGGATTATCAGTAATTAATTTCAATAAACCATCAATATTACAACATAGTGTTGTAAATAAATAATTTATGGTCGAGAAACCCCCTTTGGGTATCTCTACAGATTTTCTCTGCAAAACAATGGTTACCGATAATATATAGATAATCATATGGGTTTATAACTATCAAATTAATATGTCATCTATTTTTCAAACGAAAATTCAACCAAACAAGCAATCAAACAATTTTAACTAACATCCAAATAATCAATAAACTATTTTAACATCATTAAAATGATATAATAAAATTAAAGGTGAGTTAAACTCACCGAAAATCCTTTGAAAACTTGATACACTTTGAAATTCGGGAAGCTTGGAAAACCACAAATTCTTCTCGAAAATGGGTCATTTTGCACTCGAATTTTGGACCCTTTCCTCTCGGATTTTGGAAAAGTGGTCAAAATTGATAGTTTTAGATAACTCTTTCCTCTATCATTTAAAAGAAATAATTGTTCATAAAAGTTAAATTTTGAGGAAGTTATAGCGAAAACAGTGAGGGGTATTTTCGGACATCAAAATCTAGGTTCAAAAACACTCTTGCAAAAAAATGAATTTTTGGAGCATCTAAGCTCGAAAGAAGAAAAAGTGGTAAACTATAAAGTTGTAGCCACTGAAAATATACATGGATAGAGAAATTTATGACCGAATGAAGTAAGAGGAAAAATGGAGAAAGTGGAGATGAAAACAAGTGATTTAAACTAAGTTTTTAAAGTAAGAATTTGATTTTTAAAAAACTTTAAACCTAAAAAATAAATAGAGAAGCCATGGAAGTTTTGTTTCCATGCATAGAAATGTTTTGAAATGGAAAAGAGAATGAGAAAATGAAATAACAATTAGGAAAATTAGTTTATATATTATGTAAACATGTTGAATTACCAAACTACCCCTCGTCCATTACCCTCCATTCCATGAATGCCACATCACCAAGTCCTCCTCCTCCCATCATATAAATGCCACCATAGCCTCCTCCCTTTTCACATCAAGCCACCATACCATTTAATGCTTGTACTCAAGTTGCCAATATGTCACTTCATGCCCCCCCCGATGTGACATTTTCTTTTATTTCTTTATTATAGTTGCCAAAGTGTCACATCATCATTTTCTTAACTTAATTAATTATACTTAACCCTAATTAAATTACTAATCTATGTTTATAACATTTTATATATTTGAATATATATACAAATGTGTACACATCACTTCAAACAACTTTTATACGATGAATTGTCGAAAATTCGGAAAAGGGTTTCCTGTCACATTTTCTGTTTTTCATCGAACTATATATTTTTGTAAACAAATTTTAGAAACTATTACACCATTATTATTTATTATTAAAAAGAGTTTTATTTTCAATATAAAACCATTTATTTGAATATTTAAAATTAATTAAATATTTGCAAATCAAAGTAGTTAAATTTCGGGTCGTTACAAATGGCAATACTAGCATTCATCCATACAAGTTCGTTCTGGGACTGAACAGAATGCTTGAGAGCTCCGTCTTCATTTCCATCATCTTTAAGATATCTTTACTTCAAAACACTTGAGTTGGATCGAAGTGGTTTTCAGATAACATATCCATTTTCGGTCTCTTCGAAATAACATTCGATAGTTTCCGGTAAACTCAACCCCGGGTCTTTAGGAAATAAATAGTCAAAGACAAGAGCGGAGATCACCTCCAAATTGTTAGTGGATGGATTTTGTGACGCCCCACCCCGAGACTGACATTAACAAAGAGAATTACTGGGTAATTCTGTCTGCTAATTCGGAGAATAGGGCTGGTTAAGGGCGACCATCATAGTCTTGTATTGGATAAGAGCTAAGTATGTCGATTTGGTACTCTTTTTTTTCATTTCATCTTAAGTGGTTCGACATACTTAATTCCTATCGAATACAATACTATGGTGGCTACATGATTAATTCAGAAACAAAACATAATAACAATAACAATTACACATCACAGAACAACAACACAGACGGATATACATATACACATACATCAAATATAATACAACGAGTCATAAGTGGTATTGTAACCACAATATATATATATACATACATCCCCACAAAAGAATATACATAACGAAGTCCACTACTAGATGACTACAACAAAAAATATGCCTCATATCCAAAGGTCGATAGTGAAGTCCAAAAGATACGGCTAAGCAAAAGTCCAATAGATTCCTAAACTGCAACTCGGTCTGACCCGAGTAATAAATACACGGGTCAGGCTAACTAGAACATTATATTAGCAATAGATAAATGGATGTGAGTGCATAAGGGAAACATTCCTTTAAATAGAAAGGAATGATATAAATAAAGTTAAATTCTCAATTCCAAGGGTGGAGATTGTATACGGCTCAAAGTTAACTCATGAATAGGTTCAACATATCACAGGCGATTCATACTCAAGATTATTCAACATAATTGCAAATAAGCAACACAAAAGCCAGAGGAGAAAACATCAAAATCTCCAAAACTCATATCTCATGGAACTCTAATAAGAGTTCAAAATCCGAAGATCGAAATCACCATATATATATATAAGCCTTTTATCTAACTCAAGGCTATAAATAAAATCATCATCTCAAAAGGGTGAAATCGAAATAAACTCAAAACTCAGAAAACTCTGGATTGGCCAGATCCCTGATTACATGCCGAAGCAATGATGCACGTGCCAAACTCAGACCAGTACTATATATATATATATTAGGTACCCATCCCAGACAACCGAAGTCGTAGATCCCAAACGACCGAAGTCGTAAATCCCAAACGACCCAAAGGTCTATAGTACTAGTAAATCCAGAATGTGTCACAAACTCCCAAAGAGGAACCCGAAGAGTGGTAATAGTGCGTCCCATACCACACGTTCTCACTTAACGGTTTCCTAACCGCTAGTCAATGCCACATTAGAAAACAAAATCATTTAAAATCTCAAAACGCAGAAAACACATGACTCGCCTCATCTCATCGGCAAGTAAAGCAATATATCAGGTTCTCATAGATTGTAGCTCCAACTCTAAAAGATCTCAAACCACAAATCTCACCAAATATTGGCCATCTCAGATAATTCCCAAAAATAGGAATTATAAATCTCAAACACGCCATAAAATGGCAAATCCCGGAGATCATCTGAAATCAATAGCCTAGAATTGCTTTGATCGTACAAGTTTGGAATTAATCGAAAAAGTAAACGCACGTGTCCCATACCACGTGTTTTACTAAATCATTTAATTCTCTTCCTTATACGTTCAAAATGTGTAAAAATAGTATATATTATTTATAAAATAATTTACTAGAGATAACGGGATTTTAAAACAATTTTCCGAAATCAATTTGAAAGCAATTTATCAAAAATTCTCCTTATTATAGAAAATAAATATATTTTAACAATTTAAAAATATTATTTATTAATAATTTCAAAAGCTAATTTATTTAAAAACTATCTCAAAATTTGTTTGGAAGAAACCGTGCTCAAAATCGAGGAAAAACATAGAAAATACTTCAAAACCAATACTCAAATTAATTCAATTTGAATTTCAAACTCACCAAATCTTGGCTAGCCTATTGATAGACATCATAGCTCTCAGTCACATTCAAAAACATCACAACAGTGCACAAGAACAAGTGGTAAAAGCATAGCACAAAGGGGCAAAAAGCTGCTGGAAGTAAGAAGGAAATTGCCCAGAAACTCACAGACACAGGTCTACATGCAGGTCGACAGGCCTGTCCACATCCATTTCGACCTAAGAAGGCCTAGGTCAACAGCCATGTCAACCTGGAAGGCTCTGGGTCGACCTGCATGTCGACCAAGGCTACGGGATCTTCCAGCCTGTTGATTTCTTGCTCGTACTAATTTTCTAGCATCGTTTTGACATATCAAACAGAGGAGTTTTGCCATGAAATTTGACATGCGCTAAGAACAACAACTAAACTCTAATCCAGAAAAGATTCGGCAGCATTTAGTGGCAAAATCTTACAACCACTCAAAGTAGCAACCAAAAGCCAGAAAAACATAGAAACAAGGAACAGAGAATAGAACGTATACAATAACTTTTCGGAGGAAAATTTCTTTACAGCAGCACTAGTTTTAGTTAGGAATTGTGAGTGTTGTACTCACCTTAGCAAATTAGCAAGATTTTGTGTGATTCAAGAGGAAGATGATGACCTTTGGTGGAGAAACGACCTTCAGCAACCTGTAGAAGCTTGAAAAGAGACATGCAAAAGAAATAGAGCAGGTTATTGACAAATTCGTATCAAGCTCATAGATTTGAATGAAATTTTTCTAGTATTGGTTGTGATTACCTTTCTACTTTTTTGTTTTGGTGATTTATTCTTTGAATTAGTAGCAATTTTGAGTGGAAATTGAATTTACAAGAGGATGGCCATAGTTTCTTATTTTCTATTTACTATAAAATGACTTTTGAGGAGAAGAAGAAACTAAGCTATGTACTGAATGTTTTCTCCATACCAGAAGTTTCCAAATTAAGGGTTTTAGATTTTAAAACCTAACCCAATAAGCCCAAAAGTAATAATACTTAAAGAAAAATTGAAATATGTGCACTTTTAACCTATATTATCAACATATGCAGTAATTTCTCTATTTTAAAACCATATAAAATGTATACAACCAATTTGTATGTAACTAAAATTGTTATTATAACAATATGAAATTTATTTTAACAATAAAAAGTTATTTTTATGAATAAAACCCTATTTTTATCAAATTACACAATTTACACTATTTTATTACAAAAACACTGTTTTTAATACAACAATTTGTACAAAAATTATTTTCTTGTAAAATAAATTACAATAAATCATTTTAACTCTTTTTAATCATCAAAATATTATTTTTAAACCATATTTCATCTTTTATATTAATAAAATACATAATTACTTCATATTTCTCCTTTTAAATTCAATAAAAGGGTAATATTGGCAATAATTTCCAATATTGTTATATTTACCCAAATAAAATTACAAAATGATTATTTTCTATCCAAATTATCAAAATAAAGTTTTTAAAACTTTTTTTTCAACAATTTAATGGAGAAATACTTCACTTATTTAATTTATTAGCTCAACATTAACAAAATTCCAATATTTTCAATTTATTTAACTAAATCTCCAACAATCAAATTTTAAACCGAATATTTATTCTTAAACACATTGTTTATTTATTATAAACAAATTTAACAAAATTTATCTTCTCCATTTTATTTTATTTCCACTATTAAATTATAACTATTGTTATAATTTAATATTACAAGTATCACTAATATTAGGGTTGTTACAGACTCCCCCCTTATAAAAATTATGTCCTTGCAATTTTAAGGGAAGAACTGTATTCAACTCAATTATTTCATCAATCAAAAGAAGGATAGACGAGCTTGATATTAAGATTTCTTACTCCTAACTCAAGATGATAGAAGACCAAAAAAATTGCTCGATAAATTCTATGATTTCCCGAATATATTCGTCGGGGTTAGCGGACTATAGAATTTGTATGAGCAATAACTCATGATTTCGAAGGCATCTCTCCTTCAAAATAAGAACACAAAGCAGAATGCTATCCAAAAATCAATCGAGTGAGATTGATTTCTCAGAAACTTCTCAAATAGAGTCGGGATTTTAACTCAACTTTTATGCCGAACTCCAATCAATAAGGTGATCATCAACATGACTTTCTGTATGCCACTACGGAAAGAGTTAATACAATACTGGCTTTATAACAAGAGAGATATGAAAACTCGACGAGAGGTGGTTCCTTCGACGGCCACCAGACTCGAACGACCACAAAAGAGCAAGTCGTTAGACCATTGTACTAAGGTAGGATAAACACAAGAAATCAAATATTGATTTACAATCAAACTTCTTAAAGTTCCAAAACTCATTATCTTTATATTCAGAATCTCAATTTTCAACACTTGGAAATTTTACAAACTCTTTACTATAGCACTTATAAAATGACAAATAATTTCAAACTCATATTCTCTTTTATTCCAAAATTAAACTTTCAAAAGAATTTTATAATTTCATTTCAACAATCCCTAAGATAAAATTTTAAAATTTACTACTCTTTATTTTCAAATACCCAAATTCTCATAACAAACTCCATCTTTAACATGTATAACTCATTTTAAAATATTCAATAAACATTTATTTTTCGAACAAAGTATTATCTCATCATTTCAACAATAAAACATAACTATATTCATACTCATACATTTCAATTATCATAATGGCATTGCCTCGCCATTGATTTATAATAAACAACCCTATCGATTGGCTGCAAAGTTGACCAAATGATCAAAACCGCCTCGCCAGTCATCCAACCCACTATGGTTCAATGGCTGCATATGTCATCAAAAATAAAATTTAATTCTCAAATCATTTTAATTTATTTCCAAATTTAATCTCATGAAAACTCAATTTATCGTGTTTGATTGTCTCATCACAGCGTTTAGGAAATTCCTATCGATAACGTTGATCAGGCACATTGACTAGAATTCTTAAAGCACTTGATGGATAAACCAACACAAAGATCATTTTCTTTATAAGAATTACCTCATATTCAATACTCAAAATATTCTTTATCTAACTCAAATAAAAATCCAATTTCTATTAAAAACATTTCTTAAATTTTGAAAATTTTGAAATCTCAATTTTTTATTACTTATACTCAAAATCTAAAACACAAGAAAAGCTCATCGAGATATTCTTAGATTACTCGATTCACAAGATTAATGGGATAGACTAGAGTGTTTATCATTCCAAACGGTATAATGAACTACTCACAAAACTCATACAAGTGCGTAACGCGGTAAGACGAAGGTATCCTCTACAACTCATAGCTCAAGAAGATCCGTGTAGGGTTAAACTAAAGTATGACCCTAACACCACTCAATAGATTAAAAGGAACAGATGCGATTTAAGGGTAAGGGCAAGACATCTTCTCAAATGAGAATAAGAACAGTTAACAACATATCATTACTTTGAATGAAGTAATATCATAAAGCCTATCAACAAATGAGTATTCAAAAAGGGTATCTCAAAGAAGTAAGAATGGCAATATTAATTAAATTCAATAAATCACCTCATTTCCTTAGGGGACATCCTCGTGGAAGGATGACGGAAAGGCTAAGAACCGGAAATGAGGTCAATACAATACTCGATTACCCGATTGGGTGTCATACCTGAAACAGACTCATAGAAATCCACAAAGTAACAATGACTGGGGTTCGAGATATATCATCAACATCTCGAAACTCAAGAGTGAATACAGATACCTCAGAATCATAATCAATATTCCCAAGACAAGAATTAACAAACCAACTGAATTAGGATACCTAAATATGGGATCCTTCAAATCATAGAATGTGGCTTGATAAAATGCAAGCCACTCCATCTCAATTCACTCCAAACTCTAGATAGAAAATAGCATGCTAATATGCACGAAAAGGTAAGCTACAAGGAACAACCACAAAATTCTCAACATCATACCCAAATATTGCGGATCCCCTCAATAGGATTCGCAATCCTCAAAGAAGAACAAGAAAAGAACCAATGAAAAGCATCAACAAATTCCTACGATATAGATGAGTGTCAAGCATCCGTATCGAAGAGGACTCGAGTAGAATGTTCATGAAAAAGAATAGAACCTTCCAAAATGGTAGGAGATATACCTCGAGATTGAGATGCACTACTAGAAGCCTTCGCCACATTCAGATTCCCCGAACCAGGACCTTTCCGTTTCTTAGGACATGAAGAAACCATATGTCCTTCCTTCTTGCAATAGGCACACTTGCGGGGATGAGGACACTCTCTAGCTAGATGATCTCGAGAACCACAATTAAAGCAAGCTAAAACACTAGCTAAAGAAGGTGTTGCATGAGGATGAGAACCATAACTGCCTTGCTTTTCCTTCTTCAACGAAGGAAAGGATTGGGATCTCTAAAAGGAAAATTTCTTCTTATTTGGGTTCTTTCGAACCTCGGCCTCATCACTACTATCCCTTTCTTTTTCGACGGCTTCGAGGTGAAGCATCGAATCCACAAGCTCCTCGAATGAGAGTTTAAGCTGAAGCATGAGCAACTTCTTCAAATATTTCTTAAGTCCAGATACGAACTTAAGATTCTTCTTATATGGGGTGCTAATGAACTTGAGCCCATACTTGGACAAGGAATCAAAGGAGGATACATAATCTGAAACTGAGGATTTGCCCTGCTTTAACTCTAGGAAGCGACGGGCAAGAAAAGCCTTCTTGGATTCTGGCACGAACTTAAGCTCAAAACGGTCTCGGAAATGCTTCCAAGTAAGAGTAGACTCGTCTATCTCGGCAATAAGGAGCTCATACCAGTCTAGTGCTCGTTCTTGCAGCATACTCGATGCCACAAGAACACGGTGATGATCAGAGATCTCTATGTGAGTAAAGATGCGCTCGCATGTTCGGAGCCAAGCTTGAACCTCTAAAACTATCTCGAAGCCTTTGAGTGGCTTGCCTCCGAGATGGGTGAAGTCGTTGCACATACGCGCAAATGCAGATTTGCGTGGAGGAGAGGAATGAGTAGGAGCGGGAGGTTGAGTGCTCCTAAGAGGCTCAATAATCTGATCGGTCGACATATAACTCCTTCGGGACGAGGACCACTGGACGGTCCCGCCCTCGATGTGCGACCTCTTCTTCTTTTAGCCATGAGTTGAAAGTTAAGATAAGATAGGATTATTCACAGGGGTAGATATTAGCAATTTAAATTAAATAAGGAATACTACGGAATTTAAAATTAACATTCCTACACATATTCCTCTTATCTACCCCCATAGGACATGAAAAGGTTAAGGACAAGATTGGGTTCACTACGATTGGGGATGATGTTTACACTTGTATTATACTTTATGTATAGTAATTGTGTGTACTGTTCTATGTTTTATTACATTTTGTTCTGAATCTAGCTCTGATACCAAGCTGTGATGCCCCACCCCGAGACCCACATTAACAAAGAGAATTACTGGGTGATTCTGTCTGCTAATGCGGAGAATAGGACTAGTTAAGGGCGACCATCATAGTCTTTTATTGGATAAGAGCTAAGCATGTCGATTTGGTACTTTTTTCATTTCGTCTTAAGTGGTTCGACATACTTAATTCTTGTCGAATACAATACTATGGTGGCTACAGGATCGATTCAGAAACAAAACATAATAACAATAACAATTACACATCACAGAACAACAACACAGATGGATATACATATACACATACATCAAATATACAACGAGTCATAAGTGGTATTGAAACCACAATATATATATATATACATACATCCCCATAAAAGAATATACATAACGAAGTCCACTACTAGATGACTATAACAAAAACTATGCCTCATATCCAAAGGTCGATAGTGAAGTCCAAAAGATACGGCTAAGCAAAAGTCCAATAGATTCCTAACCTACAACTCGGTCTGACCCGAGTAATAAATACACGGGTCAGGCTAACTAGAATATGATATTAGCAATAGATAAATGGATATGAGTGCATAAGGGGAACATGCCTTTAAATAGAAAGGAATGATATAAATAAATTTAAATTCTGAATTCCAAGGGTGGAGATTGTATATGGCTCAAAGTTAACACATGAATAGGTTCAACATATCACAAGTGATTCATACTCTAGATTATTCAACATAAGTGCAAGTAAGCAACACAAAAGCCATAGGAGAAAACATCAAAATCTCCAAAACTCATATCTCATGGAACTCTAATAAGAGTTCAAAATCTCAAGATCGAAATCACCATAAATATATATATATATAAGCCTTTTATCTAACTTAAGGCTATAAATAAAATCATCATCCAAAAGGGTGAAATCGAAATAAACTCAAAACTCAAAAAACTCCGAATTGGCCAGATCCCCGATTGCATGGTAAAGCAATGTTGCACGTGGCAAACTCAGACCAGTACTATATATATATATATATATATATTAGGTACCCATTCCAAACGACCGAAGTTGTAGACTTCAGATGATCGAAGTCATAAAATGCAGACGACCAAAGTCGTAAATCCTAGACGACCGAAGTCGTAAATCCCAGATGACCCAAAGGTCTATAGTATTGGTAGACCCAGAATGTGTCACAAAATCCTAGAGAGGAACCCGAAGAGTGGTAACAGTGCGTCCCATACCACACATTCTCACTTAATGGTTTCCTAACTACTAGTCAATGCCACATTAGAAAACAAAATCATTTAAAATCTCAAAACTCAAAAAACTCATGACTCGCCTCATCTCATCGGCAAGTAAAGCAATATATCGGGTTCTCATAGATTATAACTCCAACTCTAGGAGATCTCGAACCATAAATCTCACCAAATATTGGCAATCTTAGATAATTCCCAAAAATAGGAATTATAAATCTCAAACACGCCATAAAATGGCAAATCCCGGAGATCATCTGAAATCAATAGCCTAGAATTGCTTCGATCGTACAAGTCCGGAATTAACCGAAAAAGTAAACGCACGTGTCCCATACCACGTGTTTTACTATATCATTTAAATCTCTTCCTCATACGTTCGAAAAGTGTAAAAATAGTACATATTATTTATAAAATAATTTACTAGAGATAACAGGATTTTAAAACAATTTTCCGAAATCAATTTGAAAGCAATTTATCGAAAATTCTCCTTATTATAGAAAATAAATATATTTTAATAATTTAAAAATAATTTAAAAATATTATTTATTAATAATTTCAAAAGCTAATTTATTTAAAAATTATCTCAAAATTTGTTTGGGAGAAACCGTGCTCAAAATCGAGGAAAAATATAGAAAATACTCCAAAACCAGTATTCAAATTCAATTCAAATTAATTCAAATTTAATTCAAATTTGAATTTCAAACTCATCAAATCTTGGCTAGCGTATTGATAGACATCATAGCTCTCAGTCACATTCAAAAACATCACAAAAGTGCACAAGAACAAGTGGTAAAAGCATAGCACAAAGGGGCAAAAAGCTTTTGGAAGTAAGAAGGAAATTGCCCAGAAACTCACACACACAGATCTACATGCAGGTCGACAGGCCTGTCCACCTCCATTTCGACCTAAGAAGGCCTAGGTCAACAGCCATGTCGATCTGGAAGGCTCTGGGTCCACCTGCATGTCGACCCAGGCTACGAGATCTTCCAGCCTGCTGATTTCTTACTCCTACTGATTTTCTAGCATCGGTTTGACATATCAAACAGAGGAGTTTTGCCATGAAATTTGACATGCACTAAGAACAACAACTAAAATCTCATCCGGAATAGATACGACAGCAATTAGTTGCAAAATAAAAGAGTTACAGCCACTCAAAGTAGCAACCAGAAACCAGAAAAACATAGAAACAAGGAACAGAGAATAGAACGTATACAGTAACATTTCGGAGAAAAATTTCTTTACAGCAACACAAGTTTTAGTTAGCAATTGTGAGTGTTGTACTCACCTTAGCAAATTAGCTAGATTTTGTGTGATTTCAAGAGGAAGATGATGGCTTTTGGTGGAGAAACGACCTTCAGCAATCTGTAGAAGCTTGAAAAGAGACATGCAGAAGAAATAGAGCAGGTTACAGACAAATTCGTATCAAGCGTATTGGTTATGATTACCTTTCTATTTTCTTGTTTTGCTGATTTATTCTTTGAATTAGCAGCAATTTTGAGTGGAAATTGAATTTACAAGAGGATGGCCATAGTTTCTTATTTTCTATTTACTGTAAAATGACTTTTGAGGAGAAGAAGAAACCAAGCTACGTACTGAATGTTTTCTCCATACCAGAAGTTTCCAGATTAAGGGTTTTGGATTTTAAAACCTAACCCAATAAGCCCAAAAGTAATAATACTTAGATAAAATTTGAAATATGTACACTTTTAACCTATATTATCAACATATGCACTAATTTCTCTATTTTAAAACCATATAAAATGTATACAACCAATTTGTATGCAACTAAAATTGTTATTATAACAAAATTAAATTTATTCTAACAATAAAAAGTTATTTTTATGAATAAAATCCTATTTTTATCAAATTACACTATTTTATTACAAAAATACTATTTTTAATACAACAATTTGTACAAAAATTATTTTCTTGTCAAATAAATTACAATAAATCATTTAACTCTTTTTAGTCATCAAAATATTATTTTTAAACCATATTTCATCTTTTATATTAATAAAATACATAATTACTTCATATTTCTCCTTTTAAATTCAATAAAAGGGTGATATTGGCGATAATTTCCAATATTGTTATATTTATCCAAATAAAATTACAAAATGATTATTTTCTACCTAAATTATCGAAATAAAGTTTTAAAAACTTTATTTTCGACTATTTATATTTATTTCAACAATTTAATGGAGAAATACTTCACTTATTTAATTTATTAGCTCAACATTAACAAAATTCTAATATTTTCAATTTATTTAACTAAATCTCCAACAATCCAATTTTAAACCCAATATTTATTCTCAAACACATTGTTTATTTAATATAAACAACTTTAACAAAATTTATCTTCTCCATTTTATTTTATTTCCACTATTAAATTATACCTATTGTTATAATTTAATATTACAGGTAATCACCAATACTAGGGTTGTTACAGATTTCCTTATCGTTTGTCCTACTAGAATGAAACGAGATTTATACACACAGTACAACATCATCGGAGATGACTGTTCCATATAACTCACGTGTTTCCCCTAGATATTTCCAAAGTTACGTTTTTGGGTCGAAATTCGATAGTCGGTAATTTAAATATCAAATAACAAACATTCAATCAGGGATTTAATTCCATAGTGAAAACCAACATTAGTTAAGTACATAAGCAAACACTAGCCCGTTTTAATAAATCTTTTCATTTTTTAAATGTTGTAGCAAAATTCTTTTCCAAAGATACACACACACACACATACCGACAAATCCCTATATTTCAATACTTGGAAAATATTTACTTATCTCAATGGCATTAGTATATTCACCAAACACTGAGGAAGATTTCCATTTTATACAATTCTAAAACCATTTATAAAATCGATTTAAAATTTCTAAAACCATTTATAAAACTATCTTACAAATCTCTGGAACTATTTATAAAACTCTCTTATACACGCCCGAAATCATTTTGGACCCCTTTATTAATCCATAAACCCATTAATAAAACTCTTTATATATATATATATATATATATATATATATATAACCCATCTAAAATATTTTATTAATATCTAACCATTTACAAAACTCCCTTACCTGGTAAATAATCTTCCTTTAAGTTTTCCAAACCATGTTATAAGATTCCTCTTATAAAACCCATATCTGTTTATAAACCCTATTTATAAATCTCGAAAACAATTATAAATGTATTTTAATCATTTACTTAAAAATAGTATTATATAATAGTAAACATTATATATAAATAAATATTAACTTAAAAACATTTTAAAATATTAATAAATTCCAAACATCTTAAATAAAATAATAATAATTTATCTTCAACATTTTTATAAATATTAATAATTTATTTCCAAAACTTTATTGATAAATAATTATGATTAATTCCAAACCATATTAATAATTTAAATAATTAACCTTTCAAATTATTAAAATATTTATAAAAGACTTTAAAACAATATTAATATAAATAACCAACTTTTAAAACATAAATATATTTTTTGATAAAAATCCAGACTTAAATTTTCAACATAATCTTTCCCATATTTATAAAACTATATTTAAAATTCTCTTTCTATTTTATAAAACTTCCTTTCATAAAACCCCTTTATTCATGAACTTCATTTATAACTCTATTCCCTTTATAAATCTCATCTATTTGTAAATCCCATTTAAAAACATCAATCACCATTTGTTTTTAGCGTTGCCCACATACGGATAAATTCCTTTTATAAATTCCTTTCTATTTAAAAATATCGTTTAACATTCCCAAATTTACCCTCACCTTCAATTTTGAAAATATAACCAACTATTTTCTAAAACATCATTTTACATCTTATAATAAATCCACCGTTTGATTTATTTCTCCAATCAATGAAATGATAATAGTTTCCTCTCTATTTATAAAACACCGTTTATAAATCTATCCCTTTATAAATAAAATACGATTTTACAAATCTTTACCTTATTTGTAAAATGTCACTTTATACATTATCATCTTTATAAATTTCCATGTTTATAAATAAATCGTAATAGTTGTATATATCATATACATATCACTTTATATAAACGGCTAATAAATATTTATCCCAAATATTTCCATTCTTTTTTTAAAACCATATTCCTTTATTATAAAACACAGACTTATTTTTAAAATTTTAAAAAATTTATTCACATTCGAAATCTCTATTTAAAATATTTTATAAAACTATAAGTTTATAATCTCTAAAAATCGTGCTTTTTATTTTAAAATAAACTTGTTCTTTAAAATAATTCAAGAAAAATTATTAAAACACATATAATTTTCAAAATCGCTTTGAAATCCCTTTTTAAATCAAATTATTATTTTACAATATTTAAAATACCAAAAATAAGGCCCAATGCTACTAAAGCACTAATTAAGCAAAATCATATCCGTGTCATCAAATATGGCATCCAACACATCGTATATCAAATTATATGAAAAATAAAATCAACAGTGTGAGGAATCCCATTGGATCCTTCTTACATGTCCCTCTGCATCACATATAGTATATAACCAAATAATATAAATCAACCGCTTCGAGGCGGGATTGTATACAAAGGGTCATCTACTCTTACACGTGAACGTAATAGGGTCTCATCCGCTCCAAGGGCGGGAAAATATATAGACCAATAATATAATATAGTAAATCATCCAATAGTTAATAATAATCAACCATAAAATATCCATCCATGCAATAAATAAATTTTATCGACTAAAATATATTTTCGGTTAACCAAAAAGGTGAGTTTAACTCACATTGATTCCAGAAGTCGCCAAAGCGCTCTGGTTTGAATTAAAATTGAATAGTCATTCAATTTTAACCAAAATTTCTACTAACTCTGAATCCATCCAATCCAACTCAATAGCATAGTACTCGTTGATATGATCGCAATGCAACTCGTCGCATTCAATTTGGACCTCATATGAGTTAAATATGAATTAATGAACGTTTGAATTAATTAAATTATATTTAACTTTTAATCAATAACTATTTAAACTAATTACCTTCCCTCTCAACTCATTTCATTCGTTCCAGAGCCCAACTCGATCGCGCCATCTTGATCCATGCCGCCGTTGCCTCCGCCTCGCGCCTGTCATCGCCGCACCTCACCATCGCCTACGCCTGCACCGCCAAATCGCCCCAAAAACGAACCCCACTGGCCCACGAACGCGGCCCAAAATCCTCCTCCATGCGACGATCTACAAAAATCCAACTGTTGATTAGCTATCTTTTGACAAGCACTACACTTTCCTAGTTATGGTCGAAGGCTAAAAACGACTCAATCGGCTTTGATGATGGTGGATCATAGGATTGGGATGGTTTAAATTGAAAAAAAAATGGCAAACTTTTTCTGATGCAACGCGACTTAATAGAGGAAGGGTATGGGCACGACATGGGAAAAATATGGGCAAGTATGGCCATAAAAGAAAATATCTATTATTATATTATAAATTATCTAGCTCGACGTACTCAAAAATCTCGAACTCTAAACAAGGTGTGCCACCCGGTGTTTTATATGTTATGCCCCTATTCCGAACACAATGGGACCTGTCTTGAGACCCAATTCCAACATATACAGAAGTTAGATTTTAAAATCAATTTATATTAACTTAATTTCCTTTAATTAATTTCTACGCGTTTCGAACTCGCACGACCAAACGATATGTCCAATGACCACGAAATTTGATGGCATCCTGTAATCTACTATTACAAATCTAATGGAACTGGCTTCGCCAAGATCTAAGATTGTTCCTCGAAAAGATGTTTTAACACATTAATTAAAACGAGTTATTTCCAAAATCAGTTTAATCACTTTTAATTCCAATTTAAAAGTTTACTATCTCCATTCTTATTTAAATCAACTTTCAAAATCATTTTTATTCACATTAAATTCAAGATTCAATTATTTAAACAATTCCACATATTAAATTCAACAATTTAATTATCAAATAAATCGCTATATTTGAAATCCAAGTTATTTAACTTATAAAATTAACTTTTAAATATTTAAATCAGTTAAATATTCCAAATTTAATTGACTAAAATTCTGGGTCGTTACACGTACCCTATCTCAAATGGGTTAACCCCACCAAAGCCTAGGTGTTTGCTCAACCTAAGCTCTGATACCACATGTAACGATCTGCCTTTATACACCTAAAGAAGACACTTAATACATCCTCAATATTCATGTGCCGATCACTTAAGTGTCCGAAAGACAGGTCGCTTAGGGTGAAGAAAGATAAAGACAGAATAGAATCTCGCAAAAACTTGACGAGTAACATATAATATATAAATCAAGTCTTTACAAAAGAAAGAACTTTAATATATATAATCATCAGAGCACACTATCCTATTATCAGTCTGGACAGTTATAATAGCCTGTCCTAACAAATGCTGATAAATTCAATAATCAATACAATAGAAAAATAAAGAAATACATAGATACGTCTTGGTCATCCAGCTCGTCTCATGAACTCCAAAGCATCTAAAGCTAATCTGGAAAATATGCTCGGTTTGACCCGAGCATTAAAAAAAATAACACCCGGTTCAGTCTGGTAATACCAGCGTGAGAAAACTTAAGTAATGAGGTGAACATATAATAATTCTACGAGACCACGTCTCTAAACAAGGAACAGGTTTTTACCTTACAAGAACAACATTCATAGATGAAGAAATGGAAAACAAATCAAAAAAATAATCTAAACAATAATAAATGAGCATCCAAACTTAAAGAATGAACACAAATAATTAAACATCGAGAAGGACCTTAATCACTTCTCGGTGCAATTGAGAAAGAAGTTAATTTAAAACTTGGAATCAAAGTAAAGAATGGGGAAATTTTCCAACAAATGACTAGGAGGGTGCTCCCCCCTTATCAAAAGTATACCTCTAGAAATATATACTTGAGAACTCTGATGGCTCTCGAACACATCCAAGCCGGACCCCGTCAACGGTTACCAAGTATCCGAGTATTCACATCACAATGCGCAAGACCGATTCCAATCTATAGTGGAAGTGAAAATACCCTAATGGGAGCAATCCCACATAGCTTGGCTTCCACTCGCTCTTTGGGTTTAGTCATTTTCGACAAAGGATAACAATGCTCAAATGAGCAACACATCGTCTTAGAGTGATGAAATATATCATGAAGAAAGCTGAACAGATAGTTAATAAATCAACTATGGGGGATAATTTTAAAATAATCATACATGGATATTAAATTTAATAATCTTACCACTACTCATTGATTCCAAACAAGTGTTATCCTTTGATTAAAATAAAGTCGGTCAAGTTGAGGTAGTGTGTAACAAACCAAATATTTAGTCATTTAATTTTAAACGTTTATTTAATTTTAAATATTTAAGTAATTGGATTTTGGAATTTAATAACTTGAATTCAAATATATTGATCATTTTAAATATTGGAATTGTGAACTAAATACTAATTAAATGGATTTAGTAATTTTTATTTAATGCCTTTTAATTAATAAATAATATTGATGAATTCAATCTGTAAATTTATTTACAAAAATTATAGGTCGGATAGATATTGATAATTGGATCGAAAATATAAAACGATATTTAAATATGTGAAATTATCATCCGAGCCACTGTCTCGGATTTTGACGAAACCAACGCCATTAGAGCGTAATAATAAATTGTTGTAAGCCATAACGTACTGTGTGGTCAAGCGAGCTCAAAACGCATAGCGATTAACTTTAAATATAATTTGATTTAAAAAGCTAACTTCCGTATACTTTGGAATTAGGTCCCGAAACTAGTTCATTAAGTTCAGAATAGGGGTATTTTGTGTAGAACGACAGTGAGCACGTCTCGTTTGGAGTTCGAGAAATTTTATGATGAATAGTGTCGTACAAGATTTATATATAAGGACCATTGGCCATTCTTTTTACCTAAAATCCTAACTAAAACCCTAGCCGCCTCTTCTGAAAACCCTAGCTCCCCAAAATCAGATAGCCATGGCTCATTAAGGCCTCTAGAGGTGGAGTTAGGTCACGGACCCAACTATAAAATGGTTCGACATAGGCTCGACGAACGGGATAGGTTTAGAACGACTCGCTGTGAAGGCTAGGGCGGTTCAACTGCGCGCTTCTTTTTGGGTCTGTTCTCAACATTGGCAGCACTTTGGGTGACATCGTGGGTGGGGTGGGGTTGCACGAGGCTAAGGCTTCACGTTGATGGAGTGTGGCGAGCCAAGGTAGAGCACAGTGACGATGGTGAGTGGATGAAGTGAACAGCGGGGGGTTCAAATGAGATGGAGAAGAAGCAAAATTAGTGCCCCAAATTTCACAAATCACAAATTAACGGCCATGATTTTTTATAATTAGGGTTTTTGCTAATTAACTAAGTAATTAAATAACGGATTATTTAATTAATTAAAAAATATTGGAAATCCAATATCTTTTTCATACGAGGTCCAAATCAAACTTAGTTTATTACGTTCAACTTGTAGAAGCGAGATCTACATTATGGAATTAGATTGGAGGAGTTTGGAGTTTGTAGTATTTTGTGTTAAAAACTGAACTCCCGTTTGATTTTAATTCAAAACCGGAACTCTTAGGCAAACACTGGAATCAAGGTGAGTTTAACTCACATTAAATTTTACTATATCATACTATGATGCTATAAACTATTATTGATCGCTTGGATGTTAGTTAAATTGTTTGATTTATTGTTTGGTTGAATTTCCGTTTGGAAAATGGATGACATATCAATTTGATTGCTCTGGACCAAAATGAGTGTGTGTGTATGTCTATATATATATATATATATATATATTATCCGTAACCATTGTTTTGCAGGGTAAATTTGTAGAGAGACCCTAAGGGGTTTCTTGCCAGTAATTATTTATTTACATCCTTATGTTGTTATATTGATGTTTAATTGAAATAAATCTTGATATTCCATTTAAAATTGTTTAAATGCCGTTATAGCGATTTCCAATATACCGTCGTTTGTTGACTTTCATCCTCAAAACCATGTCGTATGTGTTTTGAACTTGAGCTTGTGTTTTCACCAAACAGAAAATTAAAATTCGTTAATCATTTTGATTAACGATAATTTTAAATTAATTAATCATTTTAACTAATGATTTTGAAATTACTTAACCAATTTAATTAATGATGTTTAAAATTGGTTTATCTTTTGATTTAAATGAGATTTGATTTAATTAATCATTTTAACTAATGATTATTTGAGTTTAATTAATTATTTTAATTTATGATAATGGAGTTTAATTAATCATTTTAACTAATGATATTTCAAAATTAATAATCATTTTAATTAGTGATATTTAAAAGAAATTAATCATTTTAAGTAATGATATTTGGATATAATTAATTATTTTAATTAATGATATTTGATTTTAATTAATCATCATAATTTCAGATATTGGAATGTAATTAATTATTTTTAAACTTTAATTAATCATTCTAATTAATGATTGTTTTAAATTTAATAATTATTTTAACTGATGATATTTTAAATTTATTTAATCATTTTAAATTAATGATGTTTTATAGTTAATTATTCATTTTAAAAAATGATGTTTTAATTTATTATTTTAACTAATAATATTTGAATTTAATTAATTCAATTAATTTGTGATTATTTAAACTTAATTATTTATTTTTAATTAATGGTATTTAAAATTTATTTATCATTTTAGTTAATGATGTTTGAGATTTAATGATTATTTGAATTTAATAAATCTTTTAATTAATGATATTTAAAGTAGATTAATTTAATAAAAGTGATTAAAGTGAATTAACTAATTTGATGAAAGTGTTTTAAAGTTAATAAACTAACTCAATAAAGGTTTCAAAGTTAATTTACTGATGATATAAAAGTGTTTGGAAATAAGTAACTAAATTATTAAAGATAACGGATTTGTTTACTTAGAAGAGATTATAAATGTGATTAATAATCTTTTGGGATAATTAGTATTGTTCTAAATTTATAAAGGTATTTAAATAGTTTTTATTATCTTTTGGGATAAAAAACATTGTTTCAAATTTATAAATAATGGTTTATAAATGAGAAAATCCTTTAAAAGGAATTATTTATAAATAAAGCTAAGCATAAATTGTTTGGGTTTATAGTAAATAGTGTTTTAATGACATTTGTTTTTGACCCTTGTTTTAATACACTTGGTATTATAAGTTTGTCTTTTAAAAATATATTTTTAAAAAGTATTTCCAAAGTGTTTCTACTAATATTGAAAATATGGAAATCAAGCATAAGTTCAGCTTTTAAAAGTAAAGTTCGATTTCGGTTATGGAAAAGTAGTTTCGTAATCGATATCGCATATATATAAAGGATTTAGTCATACTTTTAACGCTAAATGTTGAGGCTTGGACTCATTTCTATCTTAAAGGTTAAAAATGTCATCAAGGCGTTGCCTAGAGGTAACACTACCTCAACTTTCTTGGCTTCATTTTTAATCGAGGGATAGCACTTGTTTGGAATCGATGAGTAGTGTTAGATATATGATATTTAATTTCCATATACGATTGTTTTAATTATCCCCGATAGTTGATTTATTAATTATCAAATTTAGCTTTCTTCATGGTGTTTCGTCACCTTAAAAATGATTTGCTGCTCTTTGAGTTTTGTTATCCTTTGTTGGAAATAACTAAACCAAAGCGCGTGTTTTTAGGGGCTAAGCTATGTGGGTTGCTCCCATTAGGGTATTTTCACATCTCATCTAGATTTTGGTGTACCGTCACCTAAAAACGGTTATGATTTAGAGGTTATTTGGATTCGCGATAAGGTTTGGTGGGGTCCGGCTTAGAGTTCCCGAGGATTTCAAGTATATTTCTAGAGGTATACTTCTTTTAAGGGGGATGTACCCTCTTAGTCATTTGTTGGAAAATTTCCTTTCCATGTTTCATTCGAACTATTGAATTGTTTTTCTGTAATTGCAACGGGAAGAGTCAACCACTCTTCACGATGTTTAATTATAGGTTTTTCCATTCTATCAAGGTTGGATTGTTAACTTATTTTTTCCATTCTATCAAGGTTGGACTGTTACCATATTTTGTCCATTCTATAAATTTTGGACTGTTATCTTGTTTTATCCAGTCTGTCCAGTTTGGATTTTGCTTGGATTATTTTCATTCTTTCATGTTTGGTTTTTAATACTATTAATGCCCATTCCTAATTGGATTTGCTTCCTATTGTTTATTTCTACTCTTTCCTGTATAGATTTTATTCCTGTGAGGTAAAAACTCATTCTGCATTAGCGGCGTGGTCTCACAGAACTTTAATATTCTCCTCATTATTTGAGTTATCTCACGTTAATATTTCCAGACTGATCCGGGTGTTATTTTATTATAATACTTGGGTAAGACCGAGTATTTTCTCAAGTTGTCCTTGGTGTTATGGAGATCTTGGAGAGGAGCTGGAGGTTCACCTATCGTAGTGTTTTATTTTCCACCGTATTATATAGTATCCATATCAGCAATTGTAAAGTCAGGATTTTATAACTATCCAGCTGATAAGGTTTATTTTTAACTCTGATATACTATGTATTTTTGGAGTGACGGTTTTACTCTCCTTATTATATTATATATTGTCAATTCCGCTGTGAGATTCTGAATTTCTTTGTTCTTTGTCCTTTCTTTATTTATTTACCCTAACAATCTACCCTTTTGTCGATTGGATGTTCGACAGTTGAACGCAGAGGTAGTGTTCGGTGTCGACTTTTGATGGTCAAAAAGGCAGGTCGTTACATAGTGTTAACTCTAGGCATTTCCTTGATGATATTTTTAACCTTCGAGATAAAAACGAGTCCAGGCCTCAACGTTTATTGTTGAAAGTATGACTAAATCCTTTCCATATAAGCGATATTCTTTACGGAACTACTTTTCCATAACCGAATCGAACTTTACTTTTAAAACCAAACTTGTGATGTGGTTTCACATTTAAAAGTATTAACTTTAAACAACTTTATCAAAATGATTGATTAACTTAAACCAAAATTTATTACTTCAATATCATTATTTAAAATGATCAAGTAACTTTTAAAACAATGGTTAATTGTTTCATAAAGTTTTATTTAAAATAATTAATTAGCTTTAATCTTAATTCACTGCTTCAAAACAACACCATTTAAAAAGATTAATTAACTTTAATCATACTTATTTAAATGATTAATTAACTTTAAACTTTTATTATTAAAATAATAATTAACCTTTAAAACCTCATTATTAAAATGGTTAATTAACCTTAATCTTATTATTATTTAAATAATTAGTTATCTTTTAAAACATCATTATGAAAATGATTGATGAGTTTTAAAACATCATTATTAAAATAATTAATTGATTTTTAAATCATTATTATTAAAATAATCAATTACTTTTAAAACATTATTATTATTGAAATAATTAATTTATTTTAAACCATCTTTATTTAAATATAATTATCTTTATAAAACCCACGCACAAAATTTAACAAAATTCTTCAAAGGGAACACATTTCTATTCAAACATCACATAACTTAAGTATGAGGATATGTATACAAAAGCAAATAACAACTATGCACGTATAGAAAACATCATTTATCAAATATTAATCTACTGGTATACAATTCAATGTCCAAACAATATAATAGCAGAACGGGGATTTATATTGCTAAACAGATGTCATTTATAATTTATCTAACCAAATTATAGCAGAACGGGATTTTATTCTACTAAATAGATGTCAATTACAATTTAATTAGCAGAACGGTGTTTTATTCTGCTAATACCTTAATAATCTATTCAATTAAGTTATAGCTGAACGGGGATTTATTCTGCTAGACAATGTCATTTTATAAAGCACTCATATTTATTAGGTGAAAATAATGGCACAGACAAGAGCTCCGTGGTTTACAAATCAATTTACTTTTAAAACTGAATTCGCGCTTCGACTTCACATTACAAGTATTAACTTTAAACAACCTTGTTAAAATGTTTCGTTAACTTTAAACCACGATTATTAAAAGATTTAATAACTTAAAATATCCTTATTAAATTGATTAATTAGCTTTAACTATCATTAATAATAATGATTAATTATCTCTAGACTTTATTAATTAATTTGATTAATTAACTTTAAATACCTTTAGTTAAAAAGGTTAATCACTTTTAAAAACATCATTATTTAAATTAATTTTATTAAATTTAAACGTCATTAATTAAATCAATTAATAATTTTTTTAAATATTATTAGTTAAATTAACAAATAAAAATTAAATATCATTAATTAAAAATGATTAATTAATTTAAGATATCATTAAGGGAAGAGATTAATTAAATTTAAACTAATTAATTAATTTTAAAAAGTCATTAGTTTAAACGGGTTAATTAATTTTAAAGCACCATTAATTAAAATGATTAATTAACTTTAGTCCATCATTATTAAATGATTAATTAAGCTTAATCATCATTAGATAAAATGACTACTTAATTTATAAATATTATTAACAAAGTAATTAATTAATTTTAAACTCACCATTATTAAGATAAATTAATTAACTTTAATCCTCATTAATTAAAATGATTAGTTATATTTAAAAATCATTATTAAAATGGTTAATTAATTATAAACTCAACAATATTAAAAAGCTTAACGAGCCTTGTAAAACAAAACCCAAGTACAAGAATAAACCAAAATATTTAGAAGAGATGGTATTTCAAAAGTGCCGACATAGCGGTAGTCGCTATATGGAAAAGTCAACAACTACTTTCATGTCATAATGATTTTCATCCAAGCATCGCATCACATAACATAAACATAGCATATATACAAAGTAAACAATATTCATGAGCATAAAGAAAAACATCACTTAAACAATTTACATCAAACTTTTCAACTAGTTTAAGTTACTCATTAACTATTAAAGGTGTCATCTTTTTAGAGCACAAAACAATCAACATTCATCCAAATATAGCTAACCAAGCAACTAGAATAGTGACTATAATATAAAGAACATAAAGTTCAAAACTTTAATTAAAAAACGAGCTTTACTCACCTTAAGCTATCCAATCTATTCTAGAACTTCGCCAACTTTTTCGTCCACCTAGCTCCTAGCTCAAGCTTATGGAAAGACAAGATTTATGCCACAAATGGGTTCGGCCATGACATGTATAGGTGAGGTGAGGACTTGTTTTGGAGAGTTGGAGGGACTTCGGATAATGTTGAATTCACAAAACTGGACATAAAATTTAGTCATCTTCTCTTGAATTTTTGGCTAAGTTAATCTTGGAATTTCGAGATGTTGTCAGAGAGAAAGTTCTTGTATATTCTCTTCTCTACCATTTAAAAAAAATATTTAATCAATTTGGATTGATTTTGAGGGAGATATGGTCAAAAGAAGAAGAAGTATTTTTGGACTTGAAAATATGGGTCCTAAAACACTCTGCAAAGAAATGATATTTTGACATGGCTAATATCACAATTTGAAGAAGTGGTACAAATAAAAGTGGTAGCCATTAGAATTTACTATAATTTTAAGGAAAGAATTTCTCCATTAGGATAATAAATGAGAAAGATATGATAAGATAAAGAGGAGGAGAAATTTGAAGAAGTGAAGGGCCATTTATAAGCAAGAGAAAAAGTGAATTACCTAAATGCCCTGTCCTTTTCCCTCCACTACACTCTTGCCACCTCACGTTGCCCCTTCTTCCACCACGTACTCACACCACCATTTTGTAACATCCCGTATACAGAGGCCAAAAGCTAAGCGCTACAGATGCGGTAGTCATCCATAGTATTAACTTCTGGTGACAAAATACGGCAATGCTAATGGTATCCATCATATCAGAAGCACTTGAATATGAACAAAATCACAGATTTCCAAAAACAACATTTTGCTGATTACATTTCAAAACAAATTCATACCCAAATTACATAATCACATATCATTTTCCAGGTAAAGATCAAATATAATCATTACAATAATACGCCAAGAGCGACATATGACGATGCCCCCTTGGTTGATCAAAGCTATATAGTCATAACTGACTAAATATACACAGCGAAAATAAACAGAATAATCTGTAACTCCTAAATAGCTACCCGTCAGCCACCTGCTCGTCACCGGAAGCTTTATTCGCCAAAACTAAAACCTGAAAACCTCAACCCTCAGCCTACTCAAATCAATTTTGAGCAACTGAGAGTTTAAGGGGAAACAAAAACTACGAGTTAGACATAAAGCCTAGTGTGAATAATACTGTTACATCTTGATTTGCTAATATTAAGTGAGACCACGTCGCTTAGCTGAACGGGTTTCCCCTCACTAATATCTTTTTTAAAACATATATTTGCAAATCTTTTCTTGCAACCAAACTGGTTAATCAAACTGATTATAATAATGATAATAATAGCTATGTCCACTAAGCTATAATCAGGTAACTAATGGGTTATTTATTCACAAGTAGTAAATGGACTATCTGTCTGAAAATTGGGCTGACTGCCAATTCACCAAGTAACCAAGTAACCCTTTACTTAAACTGGTCGAAAGCTAACTAAGTCGAAAGCTACTTAGTCGAAAGCAAGCAGGTGCATTTTCATTTAAAAGCAAAGTAGTGCCTCAACCCATTCGGAACCCATGGTTTCGATTCTATACCTTCCGCCTATATCCAATTCACTACATACCAGTTAACTGATACCATGTGCATTGGTTTCGACAGAGACGGAGGCGAAGGTAAGGAGGCAAAGGTAAGGAGGCGGAACATGGTGTCGAAAGCATCGAAACTGTGAAAAACATGTTTATTTGTCCTTTTAAACTATTTCTTTGTACCTAATCTGCCATGTTTGTCAAATTGTGATTGGTTGCAAGTTTTTCTTTTCTAAAAGTACCGGCGACTTTCCAGAATTAACAAATTTAATTTATTTACAAAAAGCCCCTTCTCCTTTTATAAATATATAAAAACATTTAAGTTCCATACCTTAAATAATTGTATATACCCATTAAAACACTTAGAAAATTCTACAAAAGTTTCAGAAAATCTATTTTAATATGTTTTCCAACATATAAAAATTTCAGATCCAAATCGAACATTATTTAACCATAAATAATTTATAATCCAAAATAACATTTTCTTCACTAGAAAATTTATATAAATTCCACAAAATTCAAAAAATTCTGAAAATTGAAACCCATCTCCAAAATTATATTTTTGGTCTATATAAAAATTGCAAGTCATTTGGATGTCATCTAATAGAGTTTTCATATCAAAAAATGTCATAAAATCTATATGAACAACCATAAATCATCATCAACTATATATAATCATTCCATCATTCAAAAACATGGCAAATCAATGCAAAATACTTCGGATTTCATCTTAAAACCAAAAACAAAAGAAATATGAGATGTAAACATTATTCACCTTAGCTTTAGAGATTAAAGAGATTGAGATGTGCATGGATTTGATTTGAATTAGCTTCTTCCTTAGCTTTTCTTAATCTTCTTCCCCTTTTACTTGTTAATGGTGGACGGTCTCAAGTTTAGAATTTTTGATAAATGAAATGAACGTGTATGGGATACATGACCAAGGGTTTAGGGTATAAGAATGGCTTCTTTCCTATTTTACCCCTCCTTTATTTCATGTTAACTCTTATTTTAATTCATTGGTTAAACGGCACAGCTACACCTTTATTAAATCAAATCTCAATTCCCTAATCAATACATTATATTATTTAATTTAACTAATTAAATATCCTAAATAATGTTACCAAAAATATGGGGTGTTACAGACTCCCCTCCTTAAAGAATTTCGTCCTCGAAATTACAGCAAGGGACACAACAAATCAATCAAAGAGGTAAAACATACCATCAAACAAGTCAGGATAAGTATCTCTAATCTTGCTCTCAATCTCCCAAGTACTGTCCCTGTCATCGTCGCTCCATTGGACTTTGACTAATCTAACTGTCTTGGTTCTAACCCTCTACTCATCTCTCACAACAATACGAATAGGCTTCCTCACTATAGTCCAATCCGGTTCTACTACTAAGTCACCTAGCATAGTCGGTGCAATAACAGTTTTCGGGTCTCTAACACACTTTCTGAGATGAGAAACATGGAAAACATCGTGGACTCCTGCCAAACTACTCGGCAACTCAACTCTATATGCGAGTTTCCCGATCCTCTCAACAATAGGAAAAGGTCCATCGAATCTCGGTGCTAACTTTTCTGATTTCCCAAATATAATCACACCCTTCATCGATGACACTTTGATGAAAACCTGATCTCCAACTGAGAATTCTAAGTCTTTCCGTCTTCTATCTGCATAACTCTTCTGCTTAGACTGGGCCTCTTTCATTCTAGCCCGAATGACCTCAATCTTTTCTGCAACTTCCCTAACCAAATCTGGACCAAGAACCAACTTATCCCCGGTCTCTATCCAACATACGGGAGATTTGCATGGCCTTTCATACAAAGTTTCAAACGGCGCCATCCCAATACTAGTTTGATAACTATTGTTATACGAAAACTTGACTAAATGCAGATGGTCCTCCCATGATCCCCCGAAATCTAATACACAAGCTCTTAACAAATCTTCTAAGGTTTTGTTAACTCTTTCCATTTGCCCATCTGTCTACGGATGGTAAGCGATACTCATCTTGAGCTTGGTTCCCAAAACTTCATGTAGACTCTTCCAGAACTTGCTAGTGAATAAGGGATCTCTATCATTTACTATACTACTAGGAATTCCATGCAGTCTAACTTCAGCTTTCATAAACAATTTTGCCAACACAGGTGCCGTTTTGGTTGACTTAACTGAAATGAAATGGGCACTCTTGGTCAATCTGTCCACTATGACCCATATACTATTATTTCCTCTGTTCGACATTGGCAACTCGTCAATAAATTCCATAGAAATATAATCTCATTTCCATAGAGGAATATCAAATGGCTGACGCAACCCACTTGGCTTTTGGTGTTCGGCGTTTGCCTGTTGGCAAATCAAGCACTGCTTTACCCATAAGCCAATATCTCGCTTCATACTTTCCCAGAAGAAACTCATCTTCATATCATGATACATCTTAGTTCCTCCAGGATGAATAGAGAAATTTGAACGATGGCATTCCTCCAAGACTTCTTTCCTTATGTTTCCTACACTCGGAACACATAATCTTCATTTCTTTCTCGATCACCCATTCTGGTCAAGACTGAAATATTTCAAGTCATCGCTCTCGGTTCCATCTCTTAACTTTCTGATCCGTTCAACTAATACCGAATCTTCCTCCTGTTTAGAAGCAATCCTTTCGATCATTACTGGTAGAAATTCCAAACAAGATAATACTACAGTTTCTCCGCTTGACCCAACCTCAAATCTCCACTGCACTCTGCAATCTGCTAATGCCTCCAAATCTTTCCATTCAGCAATCATCGCCGACACTGCATTCTGATGTTTCCTGCTAAGAGCATCCGCAACCTTGTTGCCTTTTCCCGGTGTGTACTCAATCCCAAAATCATAAGCCACAATAAACTCTAACCACCTCTGCTGTCTCATGTTCAGCTCCTTCTGAGAGAACAAATACTTCAGCGACTTATGATCTGTATATAACTCAAAACTCTCTCCCAAAAGGTAATGTCTCCACACCTTCAATGCAAAAATCACTGCAGCCAATTACAAGTCATGCATCGGATATCTGACCTCAAGCGGTCTAAGCTGTCTAGAAGCATAAGCGATCACTTTATCTCTCTGCATTAGCACAGCTCCTAATCCTGTTCCTCATGCATTTGTATAAACCATCAAGTCTTAATACCCTTCCAGAACAACTAACACAGGTGCATGGGTCAATAAGTGTTTCAAACTCTGGAATGCTTCCTCATAGTTATCGGTCCACACAAACTTCACATCCTTTCTTGTTAGCTTGGTCATTGGTGCTTCTATCTGCGAAAAATCCTTAATAAATCTCTAATAATAACTAGCCAACCCAAGGAATCTCTTTATCTTCGTCACTGTCTCGGGCCTCTTCCAACTATTCACCGCTGCAATCTTATTCGGATCTACTGACAACCCTTTCTCTGAGACCACATGACCAAGAAACTTCACTTCCTTCTTCCTGAAGTGACACTTCGAAAACTTCGCTTTCAGCCGATGCTACCTCAACGTCTCAAGCACCACTCTAAGATGAACTTCATGCTCTCTTTCATCCTTAGTATATATCAAAATATCATCTATGAAAACCAATACGAACCTATCTAAGTGCTCTCGGAAAACTTAGTTCATCAAACCAACAAAGAAAGCCGGCGCATTAGTCAGTCCGAACGACATAACTAACCATTCATATGACCCATATCTGGTCCTATACATCGTCAAAGGTATATTATCCTCTGCTACTCTGAGCTGAGGGAAACCTGTCGCCAAATTCATCTGGAAAAACTCTTTGGCTCCACTTAACTAGTCGAACAAATCGTCAATCCTCGGCAATGGATATCGATTCTTAATCATCCTCTCATTCAACTTACGATAATTGATACATAGCCTTAACGATCCGTCCAGCTTCTTAGCAAACACTACAGGTGCTCCCCAAGGCGAACTACTCGGCCTAATAAAGCTCTTGCCTTCCAAGTCCACCAACTATACCTTCAACTCCCTCATCTCTGTAGGAGTCATCCTACTTGGTGGCCTACTCACTGGTTCTGCTCCTGGAACCAATTCTATCCGAAACTCAATGGCTCGTTTCGGTGGCAATCCTACTACAGGCTCGAAAACATCCGCGAATTGTCTAACCATGAAAACTCGACTCGGCTCATCTTCCAACTCCATAACACCCAAAAAAGCATTCACCTCACCGCTAGAACCTTCTACAGTATAAACAATCCGGTCGCTACAATCAGGGTGTCTAAGCGATATTTCCCTATCCTGGCAAAATATCCTAGTATCGTACTCACTTAGCCAACCCATACCAAGAATAATTCCGAACCCCACAAAATCAAACATATGCAAACTGCAAACAAAAGCATGGCCTAACAAGTCAAACTCTAACTGGTCACATCTCAACCCTAGAGTTGCATACCCTCGTATTGGATTCGCAACCCGTAAGGAAGTAACTAAATATGTGGGTTCTAGTTTAAGCATATCTATCAAACATCTATATATAAAAGAATGCGATGCACTAGTATCAAATAGAACACTAACAGACATACCATGAATCTGAAGCGTACCTTCTAAAACTACCTTTCCTTTCTCTTGAGCTATTGGCTTCGAAGTAGTAGACTTGGATGCCTACACCTTGCCCTTTCCATCTTAGCAGGCTCCTTGCATTGATTCTTATAGTGGCCAATCTGATTACAGTTGAAGCACCTGACATTCTTCTTCCTGGCTACCTCCTTTGCCTTTCCAGCATAACAATCATTAGAAAATTGCCCCTTCTTGTCACACTTGAAGCAAACAATTTCAGCCTTCTCTTTCTTAGCTGCTCCACCCTTCTGAGCACATTTCTTAGGAAAGAACTTCCTCTTCTGACTCTGCCCAACCTGGACCTCCTTAGCCTTACTCTTCTCTAGAGAATCAAGAATCTCCTCATGCCTTAAGGTCATCTCTACTACAAAATTAGAAGGATCTCTAATATGAGGTAATGTAGCCCTTGCTAACTCAGGCTTCAACCCCCTGATAAACTTCTCATTCCTCTTCATCACTGTATCCACCGAAGCATATCCATATCTGGCCAACTCCTCAAACTTTCTAGCATACTCCAGAACAGACATCTTGTAACAACCCTGTATTTTGTAATTATTTTTAAATTGAATTTCCTGATTTAAAAACTTTTTTTTTAAAATGAATAATTTTTGTTATTTAAATATAAATTTTGATTTATGAGAATTATAATTCCAAACATGAATAAATAGAATATTTTCCAAAAATGTTAATTTTGTCAATGTGGTCAAACTTTGACTTTTAATTTTAAAAAAATTTAAATTTTGAACTTTTGAATTTATCTTTACTTTATGAGAGTAAATAAAATTTTAAGTATACTATTTTTCGTTTCATTGGAATCTGATTTATATTGTGAAAGTTATGCTTTTTACACTATTGTATGTAAATTGGTTATTTAACAAATTTGTTTATTCTAATTTACATAAATGATATTTTGTTTGTCATGTCATGTTCTAATTTATGTTTACATGTGTAACATGACATGTTATGTATGTATATATATATATATATATATATATATTATTTTGAAACATTTTAAAAGTGTAGTTGAAATTTTCCAATGTCAGTTGTATTTTGTTTACAATTTTAAATTCTAGTTTCAATTAAATAAAGTATTTTCTTTATTTATTTTCTATTTTTCCTAAAACTATTTATTTATTTTTCATAATATCTATCTCTACCTGATCTTTCTATTTTATTTAATTAGACATTCATTTATAAATTGAATGGTTATGTGTTTAGATCCCTTATTTATTTCTTGGAAAGGAATTTCAAATAGATATACGTTATCTTGCCTTAAAGGCATATCTTTTAAAAACTTATTTATTAAATGTTCTTGTGTTTATTTGTTTTGGTAAAGGCTAATTTTGTATATATATCTTTCTTTAATATATAGGAAACAAATCAATTAAGATACGTTACTTGTTTTAAAAAGTAGGCATACGTTTCATTTTTATGTCTTGCCTTTATATTTCCCACCTTTTGATTTCCTACCATAACTACTCCTAAACTTTAGTCGTACATCCTTAACCCTAGCCGCCTCCAACCCATTATTCACGTGAAAATTTCCTTCTCATCTTTCATTTCTCACGGCCACAAAAAAAATTGTAAGTAATGGCTTCCATTTTTCCATTTTTCCTCTTCATTTTTCCATTGTTTTGCCTTGATCTCTCTTGTCTAGCTCGGCCTCAATCACCACCATCTTCTCCGACCACCACTACGATCTCCTCCTCCTCATCATCCATGGCCAATCACCTACCTCGCTGTCCAGATCTGGCCATGACTTCTAGGATGAACAATACACCACAAAACTTTGCTGAAATTCCATAAAACAATGCCTAGTCGACCTAAACTTCACCACCACTTCCATATCTTGCCTCGGCCACCACCCCTAGCTCCACCACCATCATGACCTGACCTTTGACCACTAGCATGACCTCTGACTTGACCTGAACCAGTGCATGACCGAGCCCAATATGGCATAGGTCGAGCCTATGTGCACCTAACACTCCATCTCTTGGCTTTAACCTTTTGTATTCCATGTTGTAACTCCAAAACCTTTTCACATTCCTTTGTAGCTGTGCCTATATGTGCCAAACCCAAACCATTTCCACCTGAAAACATGTGTGGCCGAGCCTAAACCATGTTGTGGTCAAGCATATGTTGAGTTGTGGTCAAGCAAAATTGATGGAAAAGCTTGGTGATGTCTTGTGTAAATTCTATCTCTATTTTAGTTCTAATAAATTTTGGTATTGTATTTATATTTATATTTTGCTTTGTTTATTTTGTATACAAGATTTAATATCTTGGCTCTCTCCACTCAAATCAAAAGTCATGCTATATCGTGCTTTCTGAATCCATCTGTGTGTTATGATTTGCGAAATCCAGCTTAAAGAGGTGAGTATTCACACATGACATTTATACTTATAGAATTGTGAAACGACAACAAGTGAATGTGTATAAACTATTATATCATGTTATACCTGCCTGTGATGTAAATTATATGATGTTAAACCCTGTTATAAACTTGTCACATCATCTGCTATGTTATATTTTATTATACTGTTTATTTATTTCTGTTAATCACACTACAAGTTCCCTGTAGAATAGAATCACTATGGGTTGAAATGATACATACCCGAATGGACTTTAGAATAGAGAAAAATCGTTATGGGCTGAAATGATAGGCCTGAGCAATTTTTATTTATTTTTATTAACTTGGGATTGCGGGTTTGAAATGATACAACCCGGATTGTTCTCTGTAAATTACGGATTGAAATGATATATTATCTGTATCACTTGACAGGTTAGAAAATAGTATACAGACCCGTGGTTATTTTATATATTTTTCTGGATATTTTTAAGTATTTTAAAAATGTAAATCATGACATTTTGATTTAATTTGAATTTAAAATGATTTATTAAAGTGTTATTGATTTTTCTATGAATATAAAATGTTAAACAAATGAATGCTTAAAATGGTAATTTGGAATTTAACTTGACTTGGAATTGTGAGATTTGGTTTTAAAAATGATAGTTTAAGTAAAAGGAAATAAAATAGAAATTTAGTTTTATTTGTGAAATGATAAATTAAATTAAAGTGTTAAGTGAATGCAAAGAATAGGAAAATTGTACACTTGAATTAATAAGTAAAGTAATGAAAAATTTGATATTTATTTGCGAATTTTACTTTATAAAAATCATAAGTTAAAGGGTATTTAAATGACCATTTTAAAGTTGAAAAATATGATTTTTATATAATTAAAATGTTTTAAATTGAAGTCTAATTGTTGTTGAAATTCTATTGTAAATCTGGAAATGTCTTTAGTAGCACTTCAGAAATGCTATCGTTTCTGAAAATTAACTTAAATCTGAACTAATAAGAATCTGCAGCACTTTGTAAGTGCTGTAGTTGCAGAAGTGAACTAAAGGCTAAAATGAACTAAGGGCTATTGCAGCATTTGGTAAGTGCTGTAGTTGTAGAAACTAAATTAAAATATGAAACTAACAACAGAGCTACAGTAGCACTTGTTAAGTGCTGCAGTTGGTTGAAATGAGAATTTTGAATGTAATTGAACTATTACAGCAGTTTTATAAATGCTGTTTTTGCTGAATTGAATTGTTTCCAAATGTAACTAACCGCAGTATTTCTAAGTGCTGCGGAAGCTAAAATTTAAATGTTTAAAGTATTTAAATGAGCTTAGAAAAGGTTAAATTTTGAGAATTTAATATTTGATTTGAAGGTATAATGACTTCATCCTTTAATGGTTTAAATGAACAATTTTAATTCGAAATTATAAACCATTTTGAAATCTATAACCACGGGTACACTTCTTTGTATGCCATTTTATTTCCTTGTGATTTATTTGGATGCACACTTTAATTTGAGAGTGTGGCTAGAGGTGACGATTACTGCAGCTCTACGCTACCCTAGTCACATTTACACTGTTATTTGCATTGTTTACTTTAATATGGATAGTTCTATGATAGTGTTTATTACTGCTTAATTGATGGTTTGACTGATCCTTAAAGGATGGGCGAACCCAAGCATCCTTTAAGTTATTGTGCATTGCTGTTACAGTTCACTTGAGTTGGTTTACATTGTATAAGTATGTATGTCCTGACTCGAGTGTTTTGTGTTTTACTTTACGCTCGGGTCAGTCTGAGAATCACAGCTTTGGATTCACCTTCTGGAGCTAGAGATCTGTTGGAGCTTATTTGTCTATCGGTTCATCGATTTCTATTTATTTCCTATTTAGTATTGTCTCTGTATTATTGACTTATGTATCCTGACTTCTATTATATTTATTTTGACTGATATTTTGTATATGTTTTGAGAGTTTGTATATAGTAGCTTCATGAACTACTATGGTATTTTATTTCCGCTGTGAGTTATTCTGATATTCTGTGTCTATGATTCTGTATTTGATTTATTTGCTCCAAGTTTCTTGACAATCCACCGTTTTGAAGTATTCAAGTCCGACATGTGTGGATTTATTGTCTATTTGAATGGTCCAAAATAGTGGGATGTTACACATCTCTCCCTGCTCTTATTCAGCAAACTTTCTGATCAGAGCTGACTGTGTCATCGCAGACATGAACCTCTCCTGAAACCTCCGCTTAAAATCTGTCCATGTCAAGGTTTCCTCATCCGCACTAGCCGTCACGTTGTTCCACCAGAACAAAGCTGCTCCCTGAAGCTGTCTCAAAGCAAGCCTCCACTTTTGCTCATCATTGAGCCCCAAATCTGCAAAGATACTCTCACAGTGCAGCAACCAATTTTCCACCTCTATAGCATCCTATGTTCCCAAAAATGGCTTCCCTCCAAGCTTAGTGTAATCTCCGCTCAGCTTAGCATAATGGTTGACTACCGGAACTTCTGAAAATCCTGCTCCTATAGCATCTCCTCCTACCACTCCAACTGCAATTCCAGCTTGGATCATATTCACAAAAAACTGATACATAGCTCCCATGTCCACTTGAGCGTTATAGAAGCTGCAGTCATCTATAGTATTAACTTTTGGTGACAAAATACAGTAATGCTAATGGTATCCATAATATCAGAAGCACTTGAATATGAACAAAATCATAGATTTCCAAAAACAACATTTTACTGATTACATTTCAAAACAAATTAATATCTAAATTACATAATCCCATATCGATTCCCAGGTAAAGATAAAATATAATCATTACAATAATACACCAAGAGCGACATATGACGATGCCCTCTTGGTTGATCAAAGCTATATAATCAAAACTGACTTAATATACATAGCGGAAATAAACAGAATAATCTGTAACTCCTAAATAGATATCCGTCAGCCACCTACTCGTCATCAGAAGCTTTATTCACCAAAACTAAAACCTGAAAAACTCAACCCTCAGCCTACTCAAATCAATTTTGAGCACCCGAGAGTTTAAGGGGAAACAAAAACTACGAGTCAAACATAAAGCCTGGTGTGAATAATACTGTTACATCTCGATTTACTGATATTAAGTGAGACCACATCGCTTAGCGGAATGGGTTTCCCCTCAAATATCCTCTTTAAAACATATATTTTACAAATCTTTTCCTACAACCAAACTGGTTAATCAAACTGATTATAATAATGATAATAATAGCTATTTCCGTAAGGGTGTAAATCGGTTGGACCAAACCGGACGGAGGTGTGTTCAGTTTCTGTCCTAAATAAAATCGGACCAGGCATGGACCGGATGAGATTTACATTCGTACAATTTTTGTTGTCCTAGCTCATGTCCTAAATGAAATTGGACGGACATGTACATATGTTTTTCGGAAACGGACTCGAACGGACACAGACGGACATTGCTATTTACATCAAATTTTATGTTGTTTAATAGAATTTCCATCAGCTATATTATTTTTATCAATGTGTATTGAAGTATAAGCATTTTATGAATCCTTACTCAATTAACCGACCAAATAGTTGTTATATATGTTTTGAGAAACATAGAGGATATACTGAATTATAAGAAATTAGGACGAATTCGAACGAACACGGACCGGACGAGATTTTTGCTCGTACAAATTTTGTTGTCCTAGCTCGTGTCCTAATTGAAAATCAAATGAACTCGCACGGACGTATTTCGGCCACGGACACGAACGGACATCGGACACCCGTACAAAATTAACAGCCCTAAATATCCGTTAAGCTATAATCAGGTAACTAATGGACTATCTATCCACAAGTAGTAAATGGACTATCTGTCCGAAAACTGGGCTGACTGCCCGCAAACTGGACTAACCGTCCACAAATTGGACTAACTGTCTGAACCAAAATGGACTATCTGTCCATATCATTTTCTTAGGATTAACTACCCTTCATCTTTTTCCTTGAAAATCTTTTCAAAATGATTTAACCTTATAAATCATACTTATACAAGGAAAATATATTCTTAGCTTTATTCTAAGCAACTTTGCCTTGTTATATATACTTTACTCAAAATAATGTTGATGAATTTTAATGAGGATTAGCTATCCTTCTAAAAAAAGTTAAAACCCTTTTATTTAACTTCAAAACACTTAGGCTATATTGCCTAGTTAATACATTCGAAACCTTTGTTTAAAACCTTTAAACAACACCTTCGAAACCCTTGAAAGTAACCCTTTCGAAACCAAGTAAAACCCTTTATGTAACTTAGGCCGAAAGGCCTAATATTTCCTTTCGAAACCATTCAAACTCTTCCTTTCGAAAACATAAAAACCTTCCCTTCGAAAGTCTTTAAAATCTTAGACATCCTTCTTTTAAAACCTTTAAATATTGCCTTTAGAAAACATAGGAAAAACCTCTCCTTTCAACCCTTTCGAAATCTTGGGAACCACCCCTTCAAAACCATTTATCAAAACCTTTCGAAGGCGTCAAAAACCTACCTTTCGAAAGCACTTGGGTTTAATTTAAAACATGTGAAAACCTTTCAAAACCATCCAAAAATTTACTCCTTCGAAACCTTTGAAAACCGTTTCGGTCGAAACCATTTGGATTATGCCTTCAAGTAGAGCAAAAGGATCAAAAGCCCATTAAAGTTGAAAGCATTCCTTTCGAAATCATTCCTAAGTAAAGAAGTGATGGTGTCGAAACCATCCCATCGAAAGCATTGGAGAAGTGGCCAAATTTTAGAAAACAAAATAACCCCTTTGAAACCATCTAGGTCGAAAGGTAAAAAGGCAACAGATAAGGGGTTTCGACCTAGTTGAAAACATTTATTTAAAAACCAAAGTGCAACCCAAGCGAAACCATTTCTTTAAAACCATTTGACCTGGTCAAAAGCTAACCAATTTAAAAGCTACTTAGCCGAAAGCAAGCAGGCGCATTTTCATTTAAAAGCAAAGTAATGCATCAACCCCTTCGGAACCCTTGGTTTCGACTATATACCTTCCGCCTACATCCAATTCACTACATACCAATTAAATGATACCATGTGCATTGGTTTCAACAGAGACGGAGGCGAAGGTAAGGAGACGGAACCTGGTGCCGAAAGCATCGAAACAATGAAAAACATGTTTATTTGTCCTTTTAAACTATTTCTTTGTACCTAACCTGCCTAGTTTGTCAAATTGTGATTGGTTCCAAGTTTTTCTTTTTTAAAAGTACCGTTGACTTTCCAGAATTAACAAATTTAATTTATTACAAAAATCCCCTTCTCCTTTTATAAATATATAAAACATTTAAGTCTCATACCTTAAATAATTTTATATACCCATTAACACACTTAGGAAAATTCTACAAAAATTCCAAAAAATCTCTTTTAATATGTTTTCCAACATATAAAAATTTCAGATCCAAATTGATTATTATTTAACCATAAATAATTTATAATCCAAAATATCATTTTATTCACTAGAAAATTTATATAAAATCCAAAAAATTCTGAAAATTGAAACTCATCTCCAAAATAATATTCCTGGTCTATATATAAATTTGCAAGGCATTTGGATGTCATCTAATAGAGTTTTCATATCAAAACATGTCATAAAATCTATATGAACAACCATAAATCATCAACAAGTATATATAATCGTTCCATCATTCAAAAACATAGCAAATCAATGCAAAATACTTTGGATTTCATCTTAAAATCGAAAAAAAAATATGAGATGTAAACATTATTCACCTTAGCTTTAGAAATTAAAGAGATTGAGATGTGAATGGATTTGATTTGAATTAGCTTCTTCCTTAGCTTTTCTTAATCTTCTTCCCCTTTTTCTTATTAATGGTGGCCGGCCTCAAGTTTAAATTTTTTTTTGAATGAAATGAACGTGTATGGAATACACGGCCAAGGGTTTAGGGTATAAGAATGGCCTCTTTCTTGTTTTACCCTTCCTCCATTTCATGTTAACTCTTATTTTAATTCATTGGTTAAATGGCACGGCTGCCCATTTATTAAATCAAATCTCAATCCCCTAATCAACACCAGTGTTTTAAATCTCGGATTTTGGCCAATATCTCGAGAAAATATCTCGGCTATCTCGGGCGATATTTAAAACACTTATAACTAAATAGGCTGCCAAATCTCGGATTTTGGCTGATATCTCGGATTTTTCATCTCGGCCATCTCGGGGAGATTTAAAAGCATGATCAACACATTATTTTATTTAATTTAACTAATTAAATATCCTAAATAATGTTACCAAAAATATGGGGTGTTACACATTTGGTCCCCCTCTTTCCATTTCATGAGAAAATATCCATTTAATTACATATGTACTAATGTTTAAACATGTTTCATGTGATGTGATGTTTACTTTTTACTAAATTTATATTTAAATCTTATATACTTAAAGTATATACACTTATGTATATACTAATATGTGCATAATAAATCTTTTACAAATTTATGTAAATATATTTGCACTAGAGTTTACAATGATTCTGAAAACTTTTATCCGACGAAAAATCAAAAATTTGGAAAACAAATTCCAGTCACATTTTCGGTTTTCTTCAATGGTCCCAACAATAATATAAATGATGTCAATAAATAAATAGGTAATAACAGGGATATATCCAAAATAAATAAACAACCATACGTCCAACATCAATCAATAGCATACAATAACAAACAAAATCCAAATTAACCAATAATTTACAATAATTTATTGGTTATCAATATCAGGTATTTAACTAGCAATTAAATCTAATATTAATTTAAATGTCAATTTAATTCAATATAAAATTCAATTACAATTAAAATGTCAATTTAAACTACCAAACAGCAATAAAAAAAATTTATCACATCACAAATTTAATTTAACTACCAAAAGAAGGCTTAGTATTGAGTGAGTAGGTTAAATCACTCACCTTTGATTTAAAGCCGATTTAAAATCCATATAAACCCCAAAATCCCAACAGTCTCCAAAATCAACCAAACCAATTTTGTGTTGTCCGTAATTTCGATAAGATCCCAAAGGAAGAAACTGCGCGCGAATCCGAGTTCGTATGCAAAATTTATTAACGTTAGAAGATTGGAAATTTTAAATTTTTAATTAAAAAAAGAAATAATGGAAAAAACGAAAATAACCTACCTCTGCTAACCCTAACCACGAACAGATCGCGTTTGAACCCACTTCAGCCACCACTACCACAGTTGCCGACCCTCCGATCCACCGTCACCATCATCTCCGCCTCGGCAGGCCGACCCTTCCATGGCCGCGCGCACCACTCATGCCGCTAGCAGGCGCTCCGCCGCCGCTGCCAAAGTACGACGATTTCTGGCGAACTCCCTCATCTTCGATACGAACAAACACCATGGATCCCCTCTGATTCGTCTCCTCTTCCAGACGCCACTCCCTGACCGTTGAATGGTCGACGATCCATTGTCAATCACGAAACCTTATTTCCAACGGTCGAGAATGTTTCATCAAATTCTGGCCAAACCAAAACCGGATTGAAAAAACGAATAGAAGAAATAGATTACATTCGTCGAGAGCTTCGCGGTGATATATTATATGATAGAGTTTGAGTAGTTTGGATTTTTCGATTTGATTTGGACTTGCAATTAGGGTTTTGAAGTGTCTTCCATTGGGAAGAAACAGATGAGAATAGAAAATAGAAATTTTACATACCGAAAAATGAAATAAAAGACTGCTAGGGTTTATAATAGCCTATATATAGACAAAGATTGAATAGAGATGGATGGAACAGATCGAACGGGTCGAAGCGAACCCGAAAAGCCCATTTCGTTCTTGAAACGAAAATAGGTCATGCAATATATCGAAATATAGGTTTTCAATATTTTTAAACTCAATGGAACTAGTTTCAAACCCTAATTCCATTGTATATAGAAGTTAGCTTTTAAAATCAGATTATATTCATTTAGATTCCTTTAATTGATTTCTACGCGTTTCGAGCTCGCACGATCAAACGATAAGTCTGATCGCTACGAAACTTGAAATCCTACAATAATTCACTGTTATGGATCCAATGAAACTAGTTTCGTCGAAATCCGAGACAGTGCCCAAAAAGGCTAATTTTACACGTTAATGAAATGAATTATTATTTAAAAATCAATTTAATCACTTTTAAATTCAAAATTTAAATGCTAACAGATTCCATCATTCCTGATTAAATAGGAATTTAATAATCTCTTAAAATACAATTTTCCATGTTAATTCCAAGATTTAAATATTACATTAATTTCAGCATTCGATTACAACTGTAATAAAACCCCAGTTTATTAAATTTTAAATTTCAACGAAGTCTTTTATTTTGATTTACATTCTTATTATTAAATCGACTATTACCTTATGAATATAATTAACCTTAGTTTACATTTTATTTCACTCAACTCTACAGTTAACTTCCTTTACCATAAAAATTGCAATATTTCTATTACATTAATTTTATTAATTTCCAAATTAATTTCAACTAATTTAATAATGAAATGATAATAAATCAATTGTTACAACTTAGTCATTCATATCTATTAATTCATCGTTTACAACCAAGGGTTATAAATTACTTACCCAAAACTGATTTCCTATTCTATAATAACCAATTACAATTAATTACATATAATTTCTCTTTTTTAATACAATATTTATTTTATTCCTCATTAACTTCCATTATTATCATTGATTGGAATTACGTTAACACAGATGTCAATTACATTCAATCAACATTATTAAATTATATTCTACTAATTTTTTTCCATTTATAAATCATAAATTTTAATTTCTCGCAATATTAATTCCAAAAAACTTATTAAATTTTATATTTTTCATTGTCGAAAAATACGGGTCGTTATAATCTCCCCTACTCAAAACTTTTCATCCCCGGAAAGGAGCGAGAAGGATTCAAGAATTTTGATATAATTTATTCAAAATAGTCAATTTATAACTATTTAACTTACATTTTTAAGTTTAACAGAAATTTGAAAATAACTTAACTTCTTCAAAAAAATTCTAAGTCCTAAATTTACGGAAAATTTGGGGAAAGTCTCCTTTGCGCTGATAGGTTCGAAAAAATAACAATATCAATAATTACAATATATATATATATATATATCATATTTCAATAATAAAACATCCAAACCTTGGGAAAACAATAAAATATCGTTTCAAAACCGTAATCTGAAAACGTTCCTATTTGTTGGGCAAACAAACTTTATTTATGAAATCAAAAGCAACCGCTATTGCTTCCATAAACCTATATTTTACTTACATAATCCAAAAGAGTTAAAATTATGTAAAAGAGAAATATATTAGTTGTTTCAATTAATCGTACAAGCAACACAACATCTATAATAATCATATACAAACAAAAGCAGTACAACCATTATATGCAACAAAAGAATCCATCATACATCCATAGCAATCCAAATTAGTGGTTTGTTTAGGTTCAGAAACTTTTCATCGTACAAGGGTGATAAATAAACTACCAAGTGTCCCTTACGCTCAACGACCTTAGATAATTACTTAATAGATTATTCATACAACCTTAAACAATTTGAAGTATCAATTCCCAAACATCCCATAAGCCAACCATCATTGAAATTAAATATTATTTAGTGGAAATCAAGGAGGCATCCCTATCATACTTTCATATTGTAAAGCGGGTCCCTGTCAAAGTTTCATTGTAAAGCGGGTCCCTGTTTTCTGGAAACGAAGAAAAATTATTGCTGAAATGTCAGCAACTTTTATAAATAAGTGCTGATATTTCAGCAACTATCCGTGTCAAAGTTTTATTGTAAAAACAAAGAAAAATTATTGCTGAAATGTCAGCAACTTTTATAAATAAGTGCTGATATTTCAGCAACTTTCATAAACTGTGTTCACAGTGTACATAAATGTTGCTGAAATATCAGCAACTTTTATAAATAAGTGTTGATATTTCAACAACTTTCATACACTATGTTCACAGTGTACAGAAATGTTGTGGAAATGTCAGCAACTTTTATGAAATGTTGCATCATGCTCTGCAATAATCGTGAATAAAAAACAGGGACCTAATTTACACTGAAATTTAGTGAAGGACTTTTCGTGAATTTTGAAACTTAATAAGGACCTGTGCCAAAAGTACCCTATTATTTAAACTTGTACAATGTACATAAATCATTTGTTCACAATAGCAATTCTAATCGCTTGCTTGAATACACATTTTTCACTTTCGAACTAGTATTGTTAACCCAACTACTCCAGTGTGGATCTTGATCCGATTTCTTGATTAGAAATCTCCATTCCCCTTGCATAGCTATACTATGATAGAAAACTTCAAAATCATATCAAAAATCTATATCAAAAGCTCACCGTCAAGAATCGAGCGAAAAATCCTAATCTGGACTAGTGTGAATCTCCATAAATCATGTATTCAAATCTGGATCAAATTGTTATGCGAATAAAATGATTTACGCACAATTTACATATTTTATTCTATTGGTTTCTTTTCACATCCTTCTTTTTTTTCTTTTCATTAATTTTATTCCTCATTCATTCATATAAGATTATCTTTTATTAATTTACATTCATTACTTACATAAATTATTTCCCATACAATATTTAAACATCAATAAATCAATTCTTAAAATATTATATAAATTTCTTTGTAATTTAATTCACAGTTATTACTTACTTATATAACTTGATTTCCATTTAATATTAATATTCATAAATGAATCATTTCATACTTAAGTTTTTTTCTCTTTTTTATTTTACATTCATTTCTTCATATATAGTATCATTTAATAATTACTTATTTATGAATCATTTCAACATTTCCTTAAGTTTATAATCATTTATTTAAATAGTATTCACTTTTTACTATTCAATTTAATTATAAATCACTTCAAAATATCAACTTAAGTTCATAATATTTCTTGTACATCTTAATTCATTATTTACATACATATGTTAATTTTGAAGCTTTTTTTTGTAATTAAGCTTTTACTTGTATAATATTCTATTACATATTCATATTTAACATTTTAACTTTTTAAACATTTCTGGTAAGTTTTATATATGTTTTTAGAATGTAACAGAATGTTATACAAATTTACCTTATTCATTTTAGTTAACAAAAATGTTCAATAGTTTACATCTTCTTAATTTTTATTATCTTTTAATTTACAAGTTACAAAACTTCAATTTCTTATATTTTCATTAAACAATTACCTTTTAATTCAGATTTCAATTTGAATGTTTCCAACTTATTAAAATAGTCAAGATTTCATTTCATTACAATAATTGAAATCCCTAATTTATGGAAAACTTAAGAACTAAATACCGGGTTTCATTTTAAATCATCTTAAAATAACATATACTTATATCCTTTGTATATCAAATCATGCTTAAGAAATTTAAATCAAAATTTATTCCACCAAAACAACTGTGTAGCAAAGCTACTATAGTGGTCTTTCCACTTTGAAACTTGAAAATGAAAGTCGATGATGTCGTGATCATCACCGAAATTATTTTCTAGTGATAAAAGAGGAGAGTACAAAATTTATTTTATTTTAAAATTCTTTTGAAATTTTTTCTTTCAAGTACCCTTTGAAAATATTTCTATCCGAAAATACATTCAAATCATACTAATATTACTTTTTCAAAATCTTTAAACCCAATTTCAAAACACTGGAACTTAAGTTCTAAAATTTCAATTTAGATTCATTTTATTTGTAAATTTACAATTTCTTATAATATATAATAGTCAATAGTTTTAAGAACCTTGATTAACCAACAATAAATGACAATAATTAAATATTATTATTTACTAACATCCAACACAACAAAATAACAAAATCAATTTAAGAAAAATTATATATATATATATATATATATTCATATACAAAATATAATTACTAGGCAAAATTATTTGATTTACCTATTTCAGAAACAATATTGTGTCTGTCTACCCAGCTCAAGTGTTTATAAATCCCTATCGATGCCATAGCGTCCTATGTACCGAGCAGAATTCATAAATACTCAATTGAATAAATTAACACAACACAAAATATTTTTATAGCACTAACAAATACGCTCTCTCGTATATATACACTCAAACTCATTCTAGAGTATTAATAACCCTATCTCTAATGAGTTTAAACCCAACATGCTAAGGTATCTCTAAACCAAAGCTCTGATACCAATTGTGACGACCCACCTTTTTTGGATGGTTTAAATCGACAATAAACCACATATGTCTAACTCAAACCATTCAAAAGGGTAGATTATCAATGGGGTTTAATAAGAAAAATAAGGGAAAAGAAGGAAAACAAAACACAAAATCTAGCAGCGGAATAGACAAAATATAATAGTCAAATAAACAATTCATGAAGGTGTTTTACAATATACATTTGATTACATAAATTTTTAAAATATATCAGAGTATAATCAACAAACATACCAAAATGATGCAGCGGACTAATACTAATAATAATATACCAAACTCCATCTTCGTCCACTAGAAATAATGTCTTCAAACACTGAAATACTCAGGCTGACCCGAGCGTAATTGTAAGAACCCGCATATTTTTACTATTGTATATTTAAATGTTTTATTTAAATATAGCATCGATAGTCGGATTCTAGTTCGAAATGTCACTTTTTGCAAACAGTCGAATTAGGACTCAAGACCACTTCCATTGAGTCCGAAATGGCGTTTGCGACCTTTTTGAGTATAAACATCGATATGTTTGGAATTGAGTGAAATTTTGATATTTTCATTTAGGGCTTTGGGTTTGGGTTTCAGCCCAATAACCTAACACCCAACCCATCTAATACCCTAACTCCCACTCCACTCCTCTTCATTCCTTCATAACATTTCCTAGCACTCAAGCTAAAGCAAAAATGGGGGAAGAGATTGGAAATTAGAATTCCAAAACCCTAGTTTGTTTAGGAAATATAAATTCAAGTCCAAAATCCAAGAGAAGCTTAGGTAAGCATTCTCTTCATCTTCTCCATCTCAATCCCTTTTCAATTTTCAGAAATTCCTATAACCTAACTTAGGAAAAACTACACCTTTGATAATAGATTGAAGATTCGAGAGGTGTTGTTGAAGAGAAGTCAATCTTTGCTTGTTCTATAGCTTCTCATTTGTTGTTTTGGGTTGAAAAGGTGAGTTTTGAACTCACATCTATGTCTATATCTTTGATAGTTGTTAGGTAGTACTTCCTAACATCTATTCCTTGTCCATTTGCTTTTGAATTGAATTGGTTTGATGAATATTCCAATTTTTGGTGTTTTGAAGTCAAATCTTTAAAAATACTATCTTTGATGTTTGAACATGTTGTTGGGGTGTATCGAAGAGCCCATAAGGCTGGGTTGTCGCTTGGCATAAATCACTAGTCTCCGTTGCTCGTCCGATCACTTCCGTTTGGATTTTAGCCCTGCTTGGGCTAGACTGAAAACACTACAATCGACAGTTCAGTCGACTGAACGTATATGCCAGTCGACTGAAACTGGAAACAGAAAATCTTCTGTCCATCTATCAGTCGACTGAACCTGGGAACAGAAAACTTTCTGTTGCAGCGTCATTCAACTGACCATATAGTTCGGTCGACTGAACCTGGAACCCGAGAATTTATGGGCATGGATCAGTCGACTGACCTATTCAGTCCAGTCGACTGAATCTGGGCAAAGAGCAGTTTGCCTATTTTAGGTAGTTTTGTGTGGGTTTCCGATTTTTAATCGATTCTTGATGATCCGATTTGTTGTTATCATTTATCGACTTTGATGACTTCTTTTTCGGGAATTTTGGGGATATCCATTTTGATGGATTCGGTATCGATTTTTTATGGTTTTAATTCACGTCGTCGAATGTGGATTTTGGTGATTGATTGTTTCTACAATCATTTCTGTGATTTGTCACTTTAAAATACAAAGGTTTCTATACTAGTAGTAAATATTCAAACTCTTTCACAAAGATGTTTTCAACTCTATTTTTAATACAAATCTCGTTTATAAAACCGTTTTCCAATCTATTAGTATATACAAACCTTTATCTCATTCGTATGAGAAATCTAATTAAACGGCTTAGCAAAATAAGTGGTATGAAACGCTTGCGTTTACTTTGTCGGTTAATTCTTAGACTTGTTCGATTGAAATCTTGTGACAATTTTCGAGTGAAAGTCTACAATTTGTTCGTAAATATTTAAGTTAAGCCAGTGGTTATGGGACATGAAGCTAAACTCATCTATTTACTAGCTTAATGTGATTCACACTTTTTATTGATCGACGATGATCATTTTGTGATTTAGACTACCGATGTGCGACGTCTCTTTGTTCGTGTGGGGGTTAAACCCCGTTTGTGGAGTTTCAACTCAAAATTGGTAGGGTAGCGACCCATGGTCTTCGGGCCGTTTGTGGAGCTTCGGCTCAAAATTGATGGTTAGCGACCATGAAATAGCGTTCCGTTTGTGACACACGTGTTGGTGAGTTTTCATGCTCCCGTTTGTGATAGGCCTCCCCCCTTTGTGATTTCTAGATTTCTAGTGGTTGATTTCTAGAATTTGTGTTTCACCAATTTTCGTGGATTGCATTGATAAGCTTTATCCATATTTGTGTTTTGGTGAATAATTTAAAGAATATGACATTCTTTTGGTGTTTGAGAATATTTGAGATATTGTATGATTTTTGTAGTTATATGATGTATACTTGTCACAGTATGGATTATTGTTATCATACGTTTTTGTCATATCTCTTATCCTATCTCACTTTATATGATATTTATAGCTAGACTGATCCATTTATTATTTTCTTCTTAAATAATACTCGGGTCAGACCGAGGTATTTCTGGTGCTCCTGCTTGACTTCTTATCAGGGTCTGTCACCGGACTTTTGGCTAACTACTTTAGCAGAGTAGTTTTTGTTAGTATACATTCGAGATAGAGACTCCTTGTTGTATACTTATTCTCTGTCTAGTACTTGTATCTATTCTTTTGTGATGTAGTGGATCTAGTTTGACCACTATTTTGACGTACACTTTTATGTGTTATATTCATATCTGTTTCCGCCTTTATGATATGAATATCTGTGACTGATTTGTGTTATGTTTATTTCTATATTTGTTTCCGAAGTCCACATAGCCACTGTGTGGTAGCTTTGAGTTTTTATATGATATGTCGGACTTCCTCTTAAAATGAAATGTAAGTTATATTATCTGACATATCGGTACTCGCACAAAGCAATTACACAGAGGGTCGCTCCTCAACAGCCTTATTCTTCGTGCTAGTCGACGTCATTACCCCATAGTGTCCTTGGCTAGTGTGAGTATAGAGGTGGGGCGTCACAGCTTGGTATCAGAGCCAAACTTCGAAACAATGTAAAATAATCTAGCAAGGATCATTGTCCTAAGTCTTTCTTAGGAATCGTGCTATAGGATTTAATTCGAATCTTCGTACCGTTCTATCATATTTCTTTTTATGATGCCTTGTTTTATCAATCAAGTTTGTTTGATATTCATTTTGTGAATAACCTTTTTCCTCTTTTCTTTCTTTCTTAAAGAAGAGAAATGGTTAGACCAGGCCGTCCCAGTGCTTGTCAATCCAGTGCTACTCCTCAGGACGGAGTATTTATGTCTGCTCAGCAACTTCTAGATCTTGTGAAAAATGCTCAAGCTATCGGACCCATTCCAGAGCCTACTCATCCTAAATCTGGGTTTTCACGCTTGTGCAGTGATTACACCAGCTTGGGTGGAAAGCCTTTCAAGGGTTCCGAAAGTGTTATAGAAGTCCAAGCTTGGCTTAGAACATGCGATCGCATCTTTTCCCGCATGAATCTTATTGATCTTCATCGAGTCCAAGTGGCTTCTAGCATGCTCCAAGAAAGAGCATTAGATTGATATGAGCTTTTGATTTTGGAAATTATTGAAGCGGATCTTACTTGGGAGCAATTCCGGGAAAGATTCGAATTGAAGTTTGTGCCGGAAGCTGAAAAGGTAACTTTAGCTCGGCGCTTTATTGACCTTGTTCAAGGTGAATCTTCTGTGACCGACTACGTCACATCTTTCGAATCTCTATCTAAATATGGGGTCGAGTATATTAATACCCCATTGAAGAAAAATCAGAGATTTGTCTATGGGTTGAATAAGAACCTCAAAAAGCCATTACTTCTGAAATTAGAAGTTTCTTTCGACCAGCTTGTTGATATCGCTCTTCGACTCGAAGAGGCTGATAAAGAAAGTGATGTTGAAGTCAAACAAAACATCAATAAGAAGAGGCCTTTTAAATTCAAGCCTAATCCCAACAAAAAAGGGAAGCAAGCAACTTCGATAACAAAGACTCCTACCTCTAGACATGGAGAATGTTACAATTGTGGTTCTAAGGACCATTATGCAAACAAGTGTCTGAAGTCTCTTACTTGCCGCTATTGCAAGAGTTCAGGTCATACTATATCTTTGTGTCCCAAACTTCAAAGCAAGAAGGAAGGCAAGCTAAATGTTGTGCAAGCCCCTACTAACACTTCTCGTGGTCAAGGTATTTCTCATTCTATCCTTGATGGCATTATTATATTTCGTGATTAACCTATTCGAGTTCTTTTTTATACGGGTGCATCTCACTCTTTTATATCAAAAGAACTTGTTGATGTTTTGTCTTTGAATGTTATTGGCTTGATGACTTCATTGAGGATTTCGAATCCGGTTGGTGGATCTGCAACACTCAGTTTACTGTATAAAGATGTCGAGATTATTTTATGTGATTACTCTTTCTGTGCCGATTTGCATGTTATGCGTTACTTAGGCTTCGGAATGATTTTGGGAATGGATTGGCTTAACCGTTACGAAGCCCATATCCTATGTCCTGAGCGGACTATATATCTTCGGCATCCTCAATCTGTTAAGCAGATTTCTCTTGTTCTGAAAGATTCAGATTCCAATTCGAAAGCATCCTTGTACTCTCTAAATCCTCATGATGACGATAATAATGATGAGGAAGATGTTATTTCTCTCATTCACATTGTTCTTGAATTTCCTGACATATTAGAGCCCATATTAGGATTACCTCCTAAGCGAGCAATTGAGTTCAGAATTAATCTAATCCCTGGAGCTCTACCTATCACTCGTCCTCCTTATCGTATGCCCAATAAGGAAAATGAGGAGATGTGTAAACAATTATCCGAATTGGAAGCGAAGCAATTTATTCAATCTAGTTCCTCTCCATGGGGAGCTTCGGCTATTTTTGTGAACAAATCTGATGGTACACTTATGCTTTGCATTGACTACCGCAAGCTTAATGATCTCACCATCAAGAATAAATATCCCTTACCTCGGATTGATGATCTATTCGATCAACTTAGTGGTGCTAAAGTCTTTTCACAGTAAGACTTAGCAACCAGTTTTCATCAGCTCCGTATTGCAGAGGATAGCATTCCTTTGTCATCGTTCCGTACTCATTATGGATCTTATGAATGGCTTGTTATGCCATTTGGTTTGACGAATGCTCCAGCTTATTTCGTTGAACTTATGAATTGGGTTTTCAAAGACTTCCTCGATCGATTTGTTCTCATCTTTATCGATGATATTCTTGTTTATTCTAAAACCGAGGAAGAGCATGAAAAACTTCTTCGGATTGTGTTGGAAACTCTTAGGAGCAACCAATTGAAAGCAAAGTTTTCTAAATGCCACTTTTGGCAATCTCGTGTGAAATTTTTGGGGCATATTATTTCTGAATCCGGAATTTCCATGGATCCTTCAAAGATTGAAGCGATTCAAAATTGGAAGAGACCGGAGAGTGTGACGGAAATTCGTAGCTTCCTTGGATTGGCGGGCTATTACCGTCGGTTCATAAAAGACTTTTCTAAAATTTCCGTAACTCTTACTAATTTGACAAAGAAGGGAGTTAAATACATTTGGTCAGACAAATGTGAAGCTTCATTTCATAAATTAAAAGAACTTCTTTCCAATGCTCCTATTCTTGTGATTCCCGATGGGAACTAAGAATTTATTGTTTATATGATGCTAGTCGTGTTGGTTTGGGAGCCGTTCTCATGCAAAGGGAACGTGTTATTGCTTATGCTTCTAGGCAATTAAAGCCTACCGAGACTAGATATGCCACTCATTATTTAGAGCTCGCGACTATTATTTTCGCCCTTAGAATTTGATGTCATTATCTTTTGGGAGAGAAATTTGTTCTCTACACCGATCATAAATCTTTGAAGTGTTTATTTTCCCAAAAGGAACTTAATTTGCGTCAACAATGTTGGCTCGAGTTCCTTGCATCTTATGATCTTGATATTCTTTATACTCTCGGAATGGGAAATCTTGTTGCCGATGCCCTTAGTCGTAAGCAACAAGTGGTTGTTTCCATGATGATGTCCGAATGGAATGATCTCGCGACTTTATCCACTTGTGAGTTTTGAGATCGTGATTTTGATTCATGTTCATCTCTTGTTTTGTGTAGCCTTGAGGCTCATCCTTCTCTTTTAGACCGCATTCTTGAAGCTCAAAAGCATGATCCCGAATTGGTTCTTCTTAGCCAAAGTTGTAAGGATAAAATTGATATTGAAGGTTTGAAAGACTTTGATATTGATGCTCGTGGTGGTATTCAAAAATTTGGTAGACTTATTGTGCCAAATATTATTGATCTTCGTAAAGACATATTAGAAGATTCCCATCGTTCTAAATTTACCATTCATCCCGGTAGTAGTAAAATGTATGCGGATATGAAGACTTTATTATTAGGACGGAATGAAATTTGACATTGCTAACTTTATTAAGCGTTGCAAGACTTGCCAACTCATAAAGGCCGAGCATCAAAGGCCCGGTGGGTTATTGCAACCTTTGGAGATTCCCGTTTGGAAGTGGGATCAAGTCTCCATGGACTTTATTGACGGTCTTCCTCGTTCTCGTTCGGGTCATGATAGCCTATGGGTGATAGTAGATAGACTTAACAAAATCCACCCATTTTCTTCCCATTCGGTCCAATCGGACCGTGCCTATTTTGGTTAAACTCTTTGTCAAAGAAATTGTTAGATTGCATGGAGTTCCTACTTCTATTGTTAGCGATCGTGATCCATTGTTTACTAGTGGATTTTGGAAAGGTCTTCAAAAACTTTGGGAACGAAGCTTAATTTTAGCACCGCTTATCATCCTCAGTCCGATGGACAAACTGAACGTGTGAATCAAACTCTTGAAGATCTTCTTCGTGCATGTGTACTTGATTTTGGTGGAAATTGGGAAGATCATATTTCTCTTCTTGTGTTTTCCTATAATAATAGCTTCCAATCTAGTATTGGTATGGCTCCTTTCGAGGCACTATATAGAAGGCCATGCCGATCTCCTTCGTGTTGGCTTGAAGCTGGTGAGAAGCTGGTTTTTGGTCCAGATTTTATTCAGGATGCCATAGAAAAGATTGACCTTATTCGTCATAGGATGAAAGAAGCTCAAAGTAGGAAAAAATCCTATGCCGATAATCGAAGAAGGAAATTAGAATTTTCTGTGGGAGATTTTGTGTTTATTCGTGTTTCACCTATGAAGGGTGTTGTGCATTTCAGTCGATCGGGAAAATTAGCACCTCGATATATTGGTCCATTTCCCATCACCAAACACATTGGTTCTGTGGCTTATCGCCTTTTATTACCGGCTCGATTTTCCGCTATTCATGACATATTCCACGTCTCTCAATTACGAAAATGCCTTCGAGATTGCGATTCCATTCTTGAGCCCGGTGTTAGTGAAGAAATTGAAGTTTCACCTAATTTGACTTATGAGCAACATCCTATTCGTATCATTGCTACGAAGGTTAAATGCCTTCGAAATAAAGATGTTCCTCTTGTGAAAGTTCAATGGTCCACAAATCCTAAGGATTGCTCTTGGGAATCCAGAGAATTCATCGAGCGAACACATCTGGACTTATTCTCTTGTGCTCCTTAAGGTGAACTTCTCATTTTAAAGTTTCTTCTTTTGTGTTGTTATGCCTTTGTATGGTTGTTACTTTTTATTTCTTTTTCTTAAGTATTGCGAGGGCGCAATTTCTTTAAGGAGGGGAGTCTGTAACAACCCGCATATTTTTACTATTGTATATTTAAATGTTTTGTTTAAATATAGCATCAATAGTCGAATTCTAGTTCGAAATGTCACTTTTGCAAACAGTCCAATTAGGACTCAAGACCACTTCCATTGAGTCTGAAATGGCGTTTGCGACCTTTTTGAGTATAAACATCGATATGTTTGGAGTTGAGTGAAATTTTGATATTTTCATTTAGGGCTTGGGTTTGGGTTTCAGCCCAATAACCTAACACCCAACCCATCTAATACCCTAACTCCCACTCCACTCCTCTTCATTCCTTCATAACATTTCCTAGCACTCAAGCTAAAGCAAAAATGGGGGAAGAGATTGGAAATTAGAATTCCAAAACCCTAGTTTGTTTAGGAAATACAAATTCAAGTCCAAAATCCAAGAGAAGCTTAGTTAAGCATGCTCTTCATCTTCTCCATCTCAATCCCTTTTCAATTTTCAGAAATTCCTATAACCTAACTTAGGAAAAACTTCACCTTTGGTAATAGATTGAAGATTCGAGAGGTGTTATTGAAGAGAAGTCAATCTTTGCTTTTTCTAGAGCTTCTCATTTGTTGTTTTGGGTTGAAAAGGTGAGTTTTGAACTCACATCTATGTCTATATCTTTGATAGTTGTTAGGTAGTAATTCCTAACATCTATTCCTTGTCCATTTGCTTTTGAATTGAATTAGTTTGATGAATATTCCAATTTTTGGTGTTTTGAAGTCAAATCTTTAAAAATCCTATCTTTGATGTTTGAACATGTTGTTGGGGTGTATCGAAGAGCCTATAAGGCTGGGTTGTCGCTTGGCATAAATCCCTAGTCTCCGTTGCTCGTCCGATCACTTCCGTTTGGATTTTAGCCCTGCTTGGGCTAGACTGAAAACACTACAATCGACAGTTCAGTCGACTGAACGTATATGGCCAGTCAACTGAACCTGGAATAGAAAAGCTTCTGTCCATCTATCAGTCGACTGAACCTGGGAACAGAAAACTTTCTATTCCAACGTCAGTCGACTGACCATATAGTTCGGTCGACTGAACCTGGAACCCGAAAATTTATGGGCATGGATCAGTCAACTGACCTATTCAGTCCGGTCGACTGAATCTGGGCAAAGAGCAGTTTGCCTATTTTAGACAGTTTTGTGTGGGTTTCCAATTTTTAATCGATTCTTGATGATCCGATTTGTTGTTATCATTTATCGACTTTGATGACTTCTTTTTCGGGAATTTTGGGAATATCCATTTTGATGGATTCGGTATCGATTTTTTATGGTTTTAATTCACGTCGTCGAATGTGGATTTTGGTGATTGATTGTTTCTACAATCATTTCTGTGATTTGTCACTTTAAAATACAAAGGTTTCTATACTAGTAGTAAATATTCAAACTCTTTCACAAAGATGTTTTCAACTCTATTTTTAATACAAATCTCGTTTATAAAACCGTTTTCCAATCTTTTAGTATATACAAACCTTTACCTCATTCGTATGAGAAATCTAATTAAATGGCTTAGCAAAACAAGTGGTATGAAACGCTTGCGTTTACTTTGTCGGTTAATTCTTAGACTTGTTCGATTGAAATCTTGTGACAATTTTCGAGTGGAAGTCTACAATTTGTTCGTAAATATTTAAGTTAAGCCAGTGGTTATGGGACATGAAGCTAAACTCATCTATTTACTAGCTTAATGTGATTGACACTTTTTATTGATCGACGATGATCATTTTGTGATTTAGACTAGTGATGTGTGACGTCTCTTTGTTTGTGTGGGGGTTAAACCCCGTTTGTGGAGTTTCAACTCAAAATTAGTGGGGTAGCGACCCATGGTGTTCGGGCCATTTGTGGAGCTTCGGCTCAAAATTGATGGTTAGCGACCATGGAATAGCGTTCCGTTTGTGACACACGTGTTGGTGAGTTTTCATGCTCCCGTTTGTGATAGGCCTCCCCCCTTTGTGATTTCTGGATTTCTGGTGGTTGATTTCTAGAATTTGTGTTTCACCAATTTTCGTGGATTGCATTGATAAGCTTTATCCATATTTGTATTTTGGTGAATAATTTAAAGAATATGACATTCTTTTGGTGTTTGAGAATATTTGAGATATTGTATGATTTTTGTAGTTATATGATGTATACTTGTCACGGTATGGATTATTGTTATCATACGTTTTTGTCATATCTCTTATCCTATCTCACTTTATATGATATTTATAGCTAGACAGATCCATTTATTATTTTCTTCTTGAATAATACTCGGGTCAGACCGAGGTATTTCTGGTGCTTCTGCTTGACTTCTTATCAGGATCCGTCACCGGACTTTTGGCTAACTACTTTAGCAGAGTAGTTTTTGTTAGTATACATTCGAGATAGAGACTCCTTGTTGTATACTTATTCTCTGTCTAGTACTTGTATCTATTCTTTTGTGATGTAGTGGATCTAGTTTGACCACTATTTTGACGTACACTTTTATGTGTTATATTCATATATGTTTCCGCCTTTGTGATATGAATATCTGTGACTGATTTGTGTTATGTTTATTTCTATATTTGTTTCCGAAGTCCACATAGCTACTGTGTGGTAGCTTTGAGTTTGTATATGATATGTTGGATTTCCTCTTGAAATGAAATGTAAGTTATATTATCTGACATTTCGGTACTCGCACAAAGCAACTACACAGAGGGTCGCTCCTCAACAGCCTTATTCTTCGTGCTAGTCGACGGCATTACCCCGTAGTGTCCTTGGCTAGTGTGAGTATAGAGGTGGGGCGTCACAGTAATGGAGAGACAAAACACTCAAGTCAGAACTAAAAGTTCTTATGTAAATTTAAATCAATAACAAGTAAATATGAGTGTAATAGCTTCAGAGATGTTTACGGGATTTTACATCTCCTATCCAGTGTATAACGTGTGTGCGATAACTTAAGAGATGTTACGGGATTTTCCATCTCCTAAGGATCCGTCAAACTATCTATATGTAGTAAGATACGCTATATATGTAGTGTCTATCAGTAATGTAAAGTATTAAAATAGCGTTAAGGCTTTACATTGATCCCCCTTAACACATTTTAAAGTATTGTCCTACAGTTTGCCTTAGTAGCATCACCAGCAATGTCGGTAGCTAGGGAGGCGCCATGATAAGACAACACTAAAACAAAATCGTAGTGGTCACGAATAAGGATAAAGAGTATGACAAGGCATGTGAGACGATGCCCAAGGTAGGATACTATCGTTTTGCATTTCCTGACTGGTTGTAACCCCTAACGGCCCACCGCGTCCAACACCCCCAAAAATCAAATCAAGGTGCACCGATCAAGCCAACATCAATATAGTAATATGAAGAGGTGTGTCCGCTAGAGGTAGCTAGCCTCATTGTTCAGGTATGGCTCCTGTTTAGTCATTTCAAATTGACACAAGTGTCGGGGTCATCCATCATCGTTCTCTTTCTTCAAATACAGCAAACGCCTCCAATTCAGCCTCTGCATTCTGGATATCATCCACCGCGTACATAGTTGTTAAAGTGGTTCCAATATTGACAAAGAGTATGCCAATAAGAGGCCCCGGTTTCTTTAACAACCAAACGTCATTTTCCACACTGGTTTTTTCTTTTACATTTCGAAACCAATTCATATTTGATATCAAAATATCACATTCACTTCAAAATATTCTTCCTTTCAAAATCATCATATTTACTCAAAATATGTCATTTTCACTTGAAAATATCATTTCAAATTCCAACTTAGGTTATAACCTTATTTAACCACATTCACATTTTAAATCAACGATTTAAATATAAGCATTCCAACTTTGCACAGTTTGAAATTTTGGAAAATAGTTTGAATAGTTATAAATAGTTTAAAATAGTTTATATAGTTTAAATAGTTTAAAATAGTTTGATATAAAATGCTTTGAGTATTGAAAATGGTTTATATAGTAAAATAGTTTGGAAAAATCTAAATAATTTGAATATTAAAAAGATAGATTTTGAACAGTTTATATTAAAATAATTTATTATGAAAATAGTATTTTCTTCCATTTCACAAATCTGGACCCATGTCCAATTTCAAATCAACAAACTCAATTTCCAATCTTTCAATTCAATTTACTAATTTTGATTTAATTTTAAATCAAATGATTTCAGTTTCAATCCTAATTAACTTCAATTTTCGAAACATTCATTTTTAACTTCAAATTCGATTTAATAATTCAATTCAAGGATTTAAATTCCACTTCGATTCTTATTTTAAACCATCTCAATTTATATCAATTTCAGGCCCAATTTCAATTTACTGATTTAAACCACTTAAATCAAATTAAACTTCATTGTTCAATTTTAAGATCGAAATCTTCAAAATAATTCAATTTTCCGAATTAAAGTCATATATCGATTATAACTTTACATTTCCAATTTAATTCTTTTTAACAATTTCTTTTAACTAATTTAAATTCAACTTTCAGAGCATGAATTAGAAAATAATTAAATTCATATACATCCACAATTTATTACCTTTTAAAACAATTTCATTTAACCAAAAATCCAAATCAAGATTTAAAACCATTGAATTTAACCATTCCGGTGTCCTTATATAATTTTCTACTCTATGGCCAAGTGATCAGTTATTTCAATTTTAATTATAGGGATGGATATATATCATTTCAATCCAAATCAAGGTCTCATAGGTATATATTATTTCAATCCAAATCAAGGTCTCATAGGTATATAATATTTCAATCTATTTCTTAATTTATTTTTTCAATGGTCCCAATGATAATATAAATGATGTCAATAAATAAATAGGTAATAACAGGGATATATCAAAAATAAATAAACAACCATACGTCCAACATCAATCAATAGCATACAATAACAAACAACATCCAAATCAACAAATAATTCACAACAATTTATTGGTTATCAATATCAGGTATTTAACTAGCAATTAAATCTAGTATTTATTTAAATGTCAATTTAATTCAACATAAAATTCAATTACAATTAAAATGTCAATATAAACTACCAAATAGCAATCCATAAAATTCTTATCACATCATAAATTTAATTCAACTACCATAAGAAGGTTTAGTATTGCATGAGTGGGTTAAATCACTCACCTTTGATTTAAAGCCGATTTAAAATCCAAATAAATCCCAAAATTCCAGCAATCTCCAAAATTAACCAAACCTATTTCACGTTGTTCGAAATTTTGATATGATCCCAATGGAAGAAACCGCGCACGAATCTGAGCTCGTATGCAAAATTTACTAACGTTAGAAGATTGGAAAATTTAAATTTTTAATTAAAAAAAGAAATAAGGGAAAAAATGAAAATAACCTACCTCTGCTAACCTAAGCCATGAATAGATCGCGTTCGAACCCACTTCAGCCGCCATTAACATCGGCCAACCACCACTACCACAGTCGTCGACCCTCCAATCCATCGTCACCATCATCTCCGCCTCGGCAGGCCGACCCTTCCATGGCCGCGCACAACACTCACGCCGCCAGCAGGCGCTCCGCCGCCGCCAAAGTACGGCGATTTCTGGCAAACTCGCTTATCTCCGATATGAACGAACCCTATGGAAACCCTCTGATTCGTCTCCTCTTCTAGATGCCACTCCCTGATCGTCGATCACGAAACCCTAATTCCAACGGCCGAGAATGTTTCATCAAATTCTGGCCAAACCAAAACTCGATTGCAAAAACAAACAGCAGATGCATATTATGTTCGTCGAGAGCTTCGCGATGGTATATTATATTATAGGGTTTGAGTAGTTTGGATTTTTTGATTTGATTTGGAATTGCAATTAGGGTTTTGAGGTGTCTGACATTGGAAAGAAGCAGATGAGAATAGAAAATAGAAATTGTACGTACCAAAAAATGAAATAAAAGACTGCTAGAGTTTATAACAGCCTATATATAGACAGAGATTGAATAGAGATGAATGGAACAGATCGAATGGGTCGAAGCGACAACAAAAATCTGAAAAGCCTATTTCGTTCCCAAAACGAAAATAAAGTCATCCAATATATCAAAATATAGGTTTCGATATTTTTAAACTCAATGGAACTAGTTTCAAACCGTAATTCCATTGTATATAGAAGTTAGCTTTTAAAATCAGATTATATTCATTTAGATTCCATTAATTGGTTTCTACGCGTTTCGAGCTCGCACGATTAAATGATAAGTCCGATCACTACAAAACTTGAAATCCTATAATAATTCACTGTTATGGATCCGATGAAACTGGTTTCGTCGAAATCCGAGACAGTGCCCAAAAAGGCTAATTTTACACGTTAATAAAATGAATTATTATTTAAAAATCAATTTAATCACTTTTAAATTCAAAATTTAAATGTTAACAGTTTCCATCATTCCTGATTAAATATGAATTTAATAATCTCTTAAAATACAATTTTCCATGTTAATTCCAAGATTTAAATATTACATTAATTTCAGCGCTCGATTACAACTGTAATAAAACCCCACTTTATTAAATTTTAAATTTCAACGAATTCTTTTATTTTGATTTACATTCTTATTATTAAATCAACTATTACCTTATGAATATAATTAACCTTAGTTTACATTTTATTTCACTCAACTCTATAGTTAACATCCTTTACTATAATAATTGCAATATCTCTATTACATTAATTTTATTAATTTCCAAATTAATTTCAACTGATTTAATTAATGAAATGATAATAAATCTATTGTTATAACTTAGTAATTCATATCTATTAATTCATTATTTAAAACTAAGGGTTATAATTACTTACCCAAAACTGATTTCCTATTCTATAATAACCAATTACAATTAATTACATATAATTTATCTTTTTTGATACAACATTTATTTTATTCCTCATTAACTTCCATTATTATCATTGATTAGAATTACGTTAAAACAGATGTCAATTACATTTTATCAACATTATTAAATTATATTCTAATAATTTTTTTCCATTTATAAATCATAAATTTTAATTTCTCATAATATTAATTCCAAAAATCTTATTAAATTTTATATATTTCACTGTCGAAAAATACGGGTCGTTACAACTATTTAATAGAGTTTTATATTAATAATAAAACCTATCATTTGAATATTTAAAATTAACTAAATATTCGCAAATAAAAGCGGTGAAATTCTGGATCGTACATGATCCTTCTATAAATATGTTACCTTCCATTCACTTTCCTCTCTTAATAACTCTCCTTCTAAACCCTAGCCTCCATCTTCATGTTTCTACCTTCTTGGCCGAAATTTCATGGCTTCCAAGCTATAAAAATTCCCAAAACAAAATTGAAACAAATAAAATAAAATAAATGCAAATATATCATTTGGTTATACGGGACATAAACGCGTTGAAATTAATATCAAAATTTAATATAATAATAGGATCCAAAAAGCTATCTTCTTTATACGATCGAATTAGGACTCGAAACCTTTTCCATTGCGTTCAGAATAGGGTATAAAATTATAAACGCCTAGCGGAACGCCTCCATAGGGGTTCAAAAATTCGAGATATGTAATGTGAGGTATTTGGAATAAATAAATAAATAAATATATATATAATTAAAATCAAGTCATAGCCGCCTAGTCATGTTCAATCACGTCTCTTTCCCTTCTGAAACACGCGACCCTCTTTTCCTTCAGTTCAAAAATCACATTCCCTTTCTCTCCTCCAATTCAATTCGAATAAACATTAGAGGAAAAAAAGATCGTGTAACTCTCCTTGCTTTCAAACGAAATCGCATATTCATCTTCAGTTCAAAATTCCAAGACCCTTCTTCTCCTTCAAATTCGAATCCACGCAGTAAGAAGAAAAAAAAGATTTCGCGATGGAATCGCGATTGTTTTAGGGCCGCAAGCAAGTGGGAGGGGGGTCGAAGCAATCGAGGCGAGTGCGTGGCGAAAACATAAGAGGATGGTCGCGATGTACTGTGGGATGGAGGAGCGAAGAGTGAGCGTGGGTTGTAGGTACGAAGGCGAGAGGGTTTGCAGAATCGAGGGGAGGAGGTCGCAGTGGCACCGACAGTCGCAGCATTTGCGGGGCATGGGGGAGTTGCGAAGTCATGCTCAATGGCAAGGGTAGAGAGGTGGAGTGTTTGGGAGGGGGAGCTGGAAGATGAAGCCAGTGGTGAGTTTCATTGATGAGGAGGAAGTTCCTGTTCGAAGTTCGGTCGTGGGTAGTGGCGGTTGGCGGCAAACTGGATGGGGTGCAATGCTGCTTGGGAACGAGAGGGGAGAGGAAGAGCGATCGACAGTGGTATATTTCTGTAGTAAAATCTAACTATATAGTTATTTATTCAATTGAGGATTAAAAATTGTGATGAACTAATACACTTAATAACTTATTCATACAAGGTCAACTGCAAATAAAACAAGTTGCAGTGGGTTCTTGTCAGCAAATATGTACATAGGAAGTAGTTGGGATTTTTGGAGTCAGCTGGATTCTAGAAAATTTAAATTCTGGATATTCGGCAAATTAAAAATCAAGGTGGGAAATTCTCACTTATTTGGATTGCCAATTTAATTTTAAATAGTTAAAATAAATTATTGGTTGCTTAGTTAGATTTAGAAATTAATATCTATTGAATGATATATTATATATATAGTAGTATATATATTAGTATTTGGAGTGATATTCCCGCACATTATAGCGGATGAGACCCTATGCGCCCCGCATAATAGTGGATGATCCTATATACCGCGATATTCCCCTCGAAGTGGGATTGGTATTTTTATTGTTGACTAACATATGTGGATTCAGGAAAACAGGTTGGAGGGGTCCAACTGGATTCCTAAAAAATGTTGATTTATTTTCATATATAATGATATATGATTTGTGTGAATAATCTATTATAGATTGTTGCCATGATTTGTATTTTTGGATGCTATGGTAGCACTGGCCTTAAATTTGGCATTTTAAATACCATAAATTATTATTTTTAGTTTAAAGGAATTTAAAAGGAGATTTTTGACATAAAAATATTTATATTGGAAATTGGATTATTTTTAAGGAATAATATATATATATATATATATATATATATATATATTGATTTTGGATTGTACGTAACTATTCGAAAATGGTTTTAAATAGAGATTTTAAAAATTAATTATATAAAGGAGTTTGTAAATGGTATTCTGTAATATGAAAAGGAGTTAAAATCAATATTAAAAATAGATTGGAAGTACAAATGGAATTTATAAGAAATGAATTTATATAATGGAATTTTATAAATAAGATTTGTTTTATAAACAAGTAAAACCAAAGGAGTCATAATATTTATAAACGAAGTTTATAAATAAAGGAATTCGATATTAGATGATAATTGGGAATATAAATTCATAGGGTGAATTTATATTAGAATATGGAAATAAGGTTGAAAAAAAATAGTAGATTCTATTTTTCAAATGAGAATGGTTTGGAAATCGATAATGAATCGATATGTTGTGAAATCGAGAGAAAGTTATAAATTAAATTGATTATTGAGCTTTAAAAATATATTTTTATTTTTAAGAAGTCAAGTTCGTTTTTCAAAGGGAAACTTTATTATTTAAACTATGAAATTTTCAAACTAGTTAGTATTAGAATACTTTGGAAAAATGGATTTTCAAATATTTAATGTTTATTGAAATAAAATTTTAATCTTTTTTTAACCAGCTTTGTAAATTAATGTTTTATTTTAAACGAGTTATTGATGGTTTATTAAAAGTGTTAATATTTTAAATAATAACTTAAAACATATTTTAAAAAAATAAAAATAAATTACTATTCTTTAAAAATGCTCATTATAAATATATATAAAGTTTGAAATGATTGAAAATTTATTTATAAAATTCTCTCGAGATAGGTAAACAAGTTTTAATTTGTGGAAAATAGGTATAAGGACAAACTTTGAAAAAAATTAAGGCTGAAGGACATCAAGTTTCATCTTTGGGCTGAAGGACAAACTTTGAAAAAAATTAGATTGAAGGACAATGCTAGTTAGAACTAGCATTTTGTATAGTGTAAAAACTGAATATAATGCTAGTCTATCTAGCATTTTGGATAGTGTAAAAACTAAATATAATGCTAATTAGAACTAGCATTGTCCTTCAACCTAATTTTTTCCAAAGTTTGTCCTTCAGCCAAAAAATAAAACTTGGTGTCCTTTAGACTAATTTTTTGTCAAAGTTTTTCCTTTTCCCTAATTCCCTCTTTTAATTTAAGGAAGAGATTTTATGAGAGAAATCTTATAAATGGAATTCTAGAGACTTAAGAAAATTTCCAATGTTAGATGCGATAATTTCGGAAAGAATCTGAATTCATTTAAAGAAGTTATAAATGGTTGGTTGGGATTATAAATAAATATAATCGGTTTGGAAATCGTAGGAAGGATTTATTAAAATTCCGGAGACTTATGAGATAAGTTATGAGATATTTTCAAGTTTAATATTAAGATGATTTGGAAATTATACGTATAAATATTTTCCCAAGTATTGAAGGGAAGGTTTTGGAAATATTTTAGTGGGAAATAATTTGAAATAGAAATATTTCCTAAGTGTTATAAAAATGGAAGTTGTAAATATTTCTAAGTATTGAAAATAGCAAATTATCCTGTTATGGATATATGTGTTGAATTTGTTGTCAAATATAGAAATTTGAAAGAGATTGAATATATATCTTGGTGAAGATGTTTGGAATAAATATTTTGGAGATCTATAAAATAAGGCCTAGTGTTTGCTTATGGATATTTTAATGATAGTTAAATAACCGACTATCAATATTGGCCAATTTCGTTAATCGTTTCAAAGAGACCGGGATCGGATTTAATTATCCGAAAACCACTTCGATCTAGTTTGAACGTTACGAATGAATAACGTGAAGATGATGAAGACGGTGATTCGGTTTGTCTAGACCCAGGACAACTTGTATGGACGAATGCTATCATAACATCGTCATTGGAGGACAATGAGCATTCTAAGTAGAATTGTGTTCTTGAAAGGTAATGCTTAGCCTCAAACCTCATCAACCGAGAATGGCTAAAATAGGGAAGATACATCAAGGCTAAGTAGGTCGCACCCAATTAGGGTATGTTATCACTTTTCTAAATGTCCTCGGAAACCTTTATATTATGGATATGGTTGTGCATGAAAGAAGGAGCGCTCGATAGTATGGGTGGGAACACCCGGGGTGATAACATATTCGGTCTATCCAGGTTAGGGGTAGGCCAGTCTTGTGTAGCAGGGGATCCCGACGATGGTTTTCGGTACATTGTTCTAGAGGTGTACTGTGATGGGCGGTACCTCAGTGGCCCAGTCATTCGTTTGGAATCCATTCTCCAATAAGCGCCTTACGGTTTTGATTACGCCAAACTATACTGAAACGTGAGATGCAAGCATTTCGGCTATTTCCTATTTACTTGGTTTAGACACTATTTGTAACGACCCTGGATTTTATATATATTTAAATTGATAATTAATTTAGTTTTTGAATAAAAATTGTGAAGTTAATCGATAAATGGATGCGAGTTTCCCCGAATTCAAATAAAATATGTTATTTATTAATTAAGAAATGATTTCTTTTATAAATTATTTTAATTTAATAATGAGTTATTTTTAAACAATGTTATTAATGTAATGTCTTTACAAATGGATTTTTAATATAAATAGAAATTGTTATTTCAAATTTATTTATATATAAATATGTGTATTTTGGAAGAAACTATGATTTGTAAATTTGAAATAAAGTCTTTCAAATTGTTTAAATTAAAATAAACCTTATAAATATTAAGCATAAGTATAAAAATAAATAATAATTAAATTTAGCATTTGATAGTCTAAGTTCTAAAATAAAAGAGAGAAAAAATATACATTCAACTAAGTAGTAAATACCAGCCATCAACTTTTGTTAGTCAACAAAACAAAAGAAGAAATACAAACAAATACAAATATAAGCATGGAATGAAACAAACTAAATATAAGATATATAACTAAGCTTTCTAAACAAGACAAAGGAGTTAATGCCAATATCTTAGCATGCATAGTACAAATCATATCAGCCGAGATTTATCTCAGCATAGTCAAAGCAAGAAAAAAAATATCTATGCATAACATGGGGAAAGGATGTAAACATGAAGGGGAACATGGATTTAATGTAACCAGTACTAAGCACAACCAAGTCAATTCGAATGGTTAAAAATCTTGTACCTGATATTGTACAAATTAACAACACCCTGTAAACTTCATTTTCTATATATCAAATTCTTCCTCTCAGTTCATTCATCAAGCCAAGTAAAATCTGAAATGAACTACAACTAAAATTTAAACATCAACAAACAAACAATAATTCAACTCAAACTAGAGAAGAGGATCAAATTGAAGGCTTTAGCTTACAATTTACAGTCTGTTTCAACATAGCAGCTCTGTTCATTCTAATTAGAGAGTATGTGGCTCACGATACGGTTTATCTCAACACAGTCAAAGCAAACACGAGTTGTCACTTACACCCGAAAGCCCAAAGCCCATTGATGGTTTGCCTAGAACTAGGAGGGGAAATGATAGTATTTGGGTTGTAGTTGATAGGCTAACCAAATCAGCCCATTTTATACCTGTGAAGTCAGAAAGAAATGCATGCACATTAGCCCAGTTATTTACAAAGGAAATAATCAGACTACATGGAATACCAAAGACTATAGTAAGTGATAGAGACACCATCTTCACTTCAAAATTTTGGCAAAGTTTTCACAAGGCAATGGGGACTGATTTATGCTTGAGTACAGCATACCATCCTCAATCTGATGGCCAAACAGAAATTGTGAACAAATTGCTTGAAGACATGTTGAGAGCATGTGTATTGGATTGGGGAGGAAGCTGGGAGGATTATATATATCTAGCTGAATTTGCATACAATAACACCCATCACAGTAGCATAGGCATGGCCCCCTTTGAAGCTCTCTATGGAAGGCCATGTTTATCACCCTCAAGTTGGCATGAATCTGGAGAAAAGGTGGTCTTAGGACCAGACAATGTAAAAGAAACTTCTGAAAAGATAGCTTTGATTAGAAAAAGAATTGCTTCTGCCCAAGATAGGCAGAAGAAATATGCAGATCAAAAGAGGAAGGAAGTACATTATGATGTTGGGGATTATGTATTTATTAAAATATCACCCATGAAAAAGGTTCTAAGGTTTGGGAAACAAGGAAAGTTGATTCCTAGATATATAGGACCATATAAAATTTTAGAAAGAATAGGAACTGTGGCCTACAGGTTAGAGTTGCTAGAAGAAATGAGAGCAATGCATGATGTTTTTCATGTATCACAGTTAAGAAGATGGGTTCATGACAAGGAAGCAATTCTAAAATCTCCTAAGGATGTACAGATTGACTCCAGATTGGTGTATGAAAAGGAGCCAATGGGCATAGTTGCCAGAGAAATCAAGAAATTGAGGAGCAAAGAAATAAAATTAGTAAAAGTGCAATGGAGTCTTGATCCAAGAGATTGCACATGGGAGGTGGAAGATAAAATCAGAGTTGATTATCCACAACTGTTTGATTGAATGAAAGGTAAATTTATATATATACTGATGAATGTTTTGACTGAATTGCATAGTGATTTTTTTTTTTGTTTTTTATGCCTAGAGTTTAATCAAATGATTGATTTGAGAATGATTTGAGCTTAGAAATTGATTTTCTGAAGTAATGATACTTAAGTTAAGTATGAAAGAATTGTGGGGCACAATTCCTAAAAGGAGGGGTATATATGATAACCCTGATTTTGTGAAGAAATTTCATGATTTAATTTAGTTTGTATTTGTTGAAATTGCATTGAAAAGATAGGGATAGGAAACTGATTGTAGATGCATAGTTTAAAAACATGTACATGTGCACAAGACAGTGCACAAACATGCACACAGTTTTCTGTGTGATAGAATAGGCAACAATTAATAAAAATGATGGGATAGATAAATTACAAATATATATATATGTAGGCAGAAATGATCAAGTCTTGAAAAAAAAAAGAGAAAGACTTAGGCCAGGATAGGCATACATGTATTATACATGTGCACAAAAACAAATGCTTGCTGAAATGAAAATTCACATTGCATGAGAATGGTATGAGCTTTTGAACAAACACTGTATCCATTTTTAGCAATTCCTCTTTGCTTTAGAAAACAGAAATCATGCAAATAACATGACCGGGGCAATGAGGTATATTTTCTGAAAATAAATGCCAGGACTACTTACCCATTTTCTTTAAAAAGTAGAATGAGAGGTAGATCATAGTGGGTGGGGTAAAATTGACATTGAGTAATTTCCTTAAACCCTAGTAGCAGCCAGATTTATATAAGAAGACCTGGTGTAGTAAGATTTTGGCTATGCCTCATAAAAGAAAAATAAATATATAGATAACAGAAGTTAGAAAAGAAATGGGGAACACCAGTCATTAGAATAGGAAGAAGGCAGAAGATCAAAAGAAGGAAAAGCTTAGGAAAAAGGGGGATTAAAGTGAGTAATCTCACTGGAAATATTGGCAATAAGTCCTGAATATTGAGGCATCCTAATTAAAACTCATATTTCATTTGTTTGCAAGCTAGATTCATTTTTATGATTTAGTAACTTTGACTTGTCTTATGATCTGTTTTAATGAAAACCTCTTTATATTGATTTACTCAATATGAAAGAGCCATGAATCTAATGTTTAAACAAGTTTTCTGTGTTATGATTTAACTTTGAGGTAAAGCAGTAATATGGGTTTTCTTTATACATTAATTAGTTTAAAACCTAGGATGCTTAATATGGATATATGGTCTAAAAATGAGAAAGGATATGGGGCTGCAACCTTGTGAGTTTGCTTAGGTCCCATATTAACAGAAAAGAACTTATATAAAAAGGAAAAATAAAATAAAATATAGAGGTGCAATGTATACATGTGCCGAGCCTCTACATTTATGAACTATCCAGTAATTCTTATACTTGTGATTTAGTCAGATCTAAAAATCTATATGGATTTGACTGAATCAGAGGTAGAGAAGAAAAGAAAGACAAACAGAAAATTATCTATGACCATATGTTTGTATTGGATCTATTGGAGCCCATAGAAAAATAAGAAATCACCTCTATAGTTATGATGAAGTGCTTGTTCATGAAAAATGTCTTGTTAATCTTTGGATGTGTGCCTGTGACTGAATGTATGTTTTATTCACTGCTTGAAACATGATATGCAGAGAGGAAATTAACACTAAAAGGTAGTGACACTTAGTAATTCAACTAAGGATTTTGGATCTTAGGGCTACAAGATATAGCTTGGCAAGGGGAATATTGCAAGCTCACACATGGTATGTTTATACCCAGGGGCCTGAGTGTGCTGGGTTAACAGAGAAATGTCCCAGGCAGTGTGTGTTTAAAAAGAGAAAGTAGCTAAAGTCCATGACACATTTGATATTGAACATTAGAAATAGGTTCATATGAAGGCTTGGGAAAAATCACTGAAGGCCAGAAAAATCTATGAATGAGGAATGATGATTTAGTTGATTTTTGTGTTGACTGTTTTAGGATCTTCTATGGATGAATTCTATGTTTGTTTTCTCTGCAATAAATCATGGAATTATGGATCATTTTGTTGTGCATGCCCAGTTTGCACAGAAATGAGTACAAGTGTAATATTGCATTCCTTTATTTATCTTAAAGTTATTGGAATATGAAAAAAAAACTATATGAAAATTATGTTTCCAATTGGATTACTCATACCAGACCAAGTCTGACCCATGTGTGTTGATGCACTATTGGGTGTCTCATTTTTAATGAGGCAGCCCATAGTGATTATGCAGGTAAATAGACATTTCTTTGATCAAGCTTTGGATGGGTTGGCTGCTTAAGGAATTGGATGCAATAGTTACAAATTTACTGAAGTTAAATAGATGTTTATACCAAATTTATGTTAAGCTATGTTGTTTAAGTTGCTTAGAAAATCTAATGTATGGTTATTTACTATTTTGTAAGCATTGGACTTAAATAGGTGTTTCAGCTGAGACTTATGGATTTTATTTTAAAATATTTTACTAAGTGATGAAGTTTTAGAGCTCCCTGGTTAATTAACTCATGATGATAGAAAACCTGGGATTGTGAGAATCCATAAACTAATTGAACAACTAGATACTTGGTGAGAGAAATTCATGTTTTAAGTTGGAAAAAAAATCTGGCAATAAGGTTATGAGCTGCCTTAGAGAAGAAACCAAAATAAGATGTGTTTTTGAGACATAGTGTAAACTGAATAGGGCTAACATAGCCATCTTCTTAAGCCTGGGCTAAGCCAGCATTAAAGAGTTTTGAGTCAAGTTATTAGATCTGTTTTATAACACAAGTATAGGGTAGACTCAGACATTTGTTAACAAGAAAAGAAAAATCAGGTACCTGAATTTCCCACTGACACACACATGCACAGAAACATGCACACACATGCACAAGCTAAAGCACTGTGGATACAGTAACAAAATTATGGAAATACATGTAAAATGCCATGTCTTTAGAGCTGAAATCAATAGTCATGCAATAATCCATGTATATTTAGAAGACCTGGTTTTTGAAACATAGTTGCTATGTAGGGATTCTTTCTTTAAAATGATTCCCAAACAAATTAATTCTTAAAAACTTGTGTACTCTGATTCAAGTAGGAAGTAGCTTATATATCTTCATATATATAAGTTTAAAATGATTTAAACAAACCAATATTCTTATTGGCATAAAGATCCTGGATAAAAGAAAATTATAATGAAACATTTTCTTGATTAAATGGCCATTGAATATTTAAAAAAAAAATTTAAGTGTGTCATTTCATTTGGTATCAGAGCTATGTTGTTAAATAACATAGCAAAATGTTGTATGAACATTGTTTGCATTGGATGTATGGTGTGTTGACTGCTTTGGATGCCTTGTTTTAATTAATGCTTATACTAATAATAATTACTAGGATTGGATAGAGATAAATTAAATGAGTTAATTTATAGAAAATAAAAAATGGACTAACCCAAGTGTCATATCCATAGAATCATGGTAAGACCCAGACAACAAGAGGTAGGATCAAGTGAACCACCAATGGTGAATATGCAAGATTTCATGAGAGCTATAAGGGAAGGGGTAGGCAATAGGCAAGAAAATCCACATGAGGAGCTTTCCAAACTACTCAAGACCTTTACCAATCTTGGAGGCAAAACTATTGATGGAACAGAAGGGATCATGGGAGTTCAAAATTGGCTCAGAATCTTGGATAGGATTTTTACAGATATGCAAGTTGGAGACCAAAAGAAAAGGCAAATAGCATCCAGACAATTAAGAGGAGCAGCTTTGGACTGGTGGGAGGTTATCATAGCTGGAAGACCTGAAGGAGAAGTGACATGGGATCAATTTAAGGCAATGCTAGAAGGTAGATTTGTCCCAGCATCAGCCAAGGAATCTTTGCTAGAAGAATTTATTAAATTAAGGCAAAGGGCTATGAGTGTTACTGAGTACACACAGAAGTTTGAATCACTAGCCAAGTATGGTGCAGTGCTTATCACAACTCAAGAAGCTAAAAATGGTAGATACATTCAAGGACTGAATGCCAGCCTTAGTAGAGCTATGCTGCCATATAAGGACAAGACATTTGATCAAGTTTTGGATCTGACTCTGAGCTTTGAACAGCATGATAAAGCCAGAGAAAATTTTAGAGCATTCAAGAATAATCAAAATAAGAAAGGGAAGGGTAAGTTTCATCCTTATGATAAAAAGAAAACAGATGTAGCTTCCACCAAGAAGCCAGAAGAAGCCAAAACTTCTGAAGTTAAGAAGATCACTTGTTACAACTGTGGCCAAGAGGGGCATATGAAGAATAGGTGCACCAATCCTAGACCAGCATCCTTCAAGTGTCACCAGTGTGGAAAGGAGGGTCACATAAGGAGGAACTGTCCAGAGTTTAAGCAAGGAAAAGTAGGAACCTTGGAAGGAAAAGGTAAAGCAACTGAGGGACCAAATGTTGAGAACCATGGCCAAGTTGAAGGTACTTTGCTCATTCACTCAATACCTTTTGTAGTAATGTATGATACTGGGGCTACACACTCCTTGATTTCCCATGATATTGTACAACAACTAAAATTAAATTGTATGATTGTTGATAAGCCATTGCTTATTAGAAGTCCTTTAGGTAGTTCCTGTGTTTTGGGTATGATGTGTATGCAACTGGGATTAAATATAGGGGGATGTGTGTTTAGAGCAGACCTATATGTGTTGCAATACCCGGGCATAGGAGTTATTCTAGGAGTTGATTGGTTGAGGAAATTTAAGGCTATTATAAATATGGAAACATCTACCATATCACTAAAAAATTCTGATGGAAAAAGGGTAGTTGTTCTGTGTGAGGCAAACAAAAGCAGAAATATAGCTACTCTTGTTACTTTGTCTAGTGAGAAGCCCATGCCCACATTAGAAGAAATATCTATAGTAAATCAATATACTGATGTGTTTGGTGAGGTTAGGGGAGTTCCAAACCATAGGCCAGTAGAGTTTTCAATTAAACTAATCCCAGAGGCTAGTCCAGTAGTTAAGAGGCCAACTAGAATGGGGCCTAAGGAATTGATAGAACTGAAAAAGCAACTGGTTGAACTAGAAGAAAAAGGCTTCATCAGACCCAGTAGCTCATCATGGGGAGCACCAGTGGTTTTTGTTAAGAAACAAGATGGATCTCTCAGATTATGTATTGATTATAGGGAGTTAAATAAAATCACAGTTAAAAACAAATACCCCTTACCAAGAATTGATGATCTCTTTGATCAATTGAGTGGTGCAAAAATATTCTCTAGACTTGATTTAGCTTTAGGATTCCATCAAATGAAAGTAGAAGAGGAAAGCATTAAATACACAGCTTTCAACAATAGATATGGACTTTATGAATTTTTAGTAATGCCATTTGGTTTGACAAATGCTCCCTCTTACTTTGTTGATTTGATGAATAGAATTTTTAGAAAATACCTGGATAAATTTGTATTGATATTTATTGATGATATACTAATCTATTCTAAGTCAGTTGAGGAGCATGAGAATCATTTGCATATAGTACTTCATAAACTGAGGCAAGAAAATTTGAAGGCAAAATTTTCAAAGTGCACTTTTTGGCAAAAGGAAGTAAATTTTTTAGGACATGTGGTATCAGAAGAAGGTATATCTGTAGATCCCAATAAAGTAATTGCAGTTCAAGCTTGGAAAAGGCCTACTAATGTCACATAGGTTAGGTCATTTATGGGAATGGCTGGGTACTACAGAAGGTTTATAAAAGATTTTTCAAAGATTTCAATCCCATTAACCAGATTGACTAGGAAGAATCAGGTATTTGCTTGGACTGAGGAATGTGAGAAAGCTTTTGGGAGGTTAAAAGAAGCACTAATACAAGCTCCAATATTGAAAGTACCTGAGGGGAATGAAAATTTAGTGATATATACTGATGCAAGTGGACAAGGACTTGGGGCAGTATTGATGCAACAACACCAAGTGATAGCTTATGCCTCTAGACAGTTGAAACCCAGTGAGGTAAGGTATGCTACACATGACCTTGAATTGGCTGCTATAGTGTATGCTCTTAAATTATGGAGACACTATTTGTTGGGGGCAAGGTTTGAAGTATACACTGACCATAAGTCACTTAAATATTTGTTTTCACAAAAAGAATTAAACATGAGGCAGCAAAGGTGGATTGAACTCCTAGCCTCATATGATTTTGAAATATTGTACACCCCTGGCAAAGCTAATAAAGTAGCAGATGCTTTAAGTAGACAACATGCTAATGTAGCTAGGTTAATGATAGAAGAGTTTAACACTTTATCACTATTGATTGACTCAGAGGTAGAAAGTGAAAGTGTAGAAAATATGAGTATATGCAATGAAAATGTAGAAATGGGAAAGTTGAGTTTTGTCACCTTGGGGTCAGAATTAAAGAATAAAGTTGTAAAATTACAAGATCAAGACCCATTTTTATTTGAGAAGAAAACTCAGATATTAAATGGATAAGCAGTGGAAGGCTTTCTATTGAATAAGCAAGGCCATTTGGAGAAAAGAAAAAGAATATGTGTCCTGCTATTGATGAGCTGAAGCAAGAAATTTTAGATGCTTATCACAAAAACAAATATACCATACATCCAGGAAGCACAAGAATGTATCACAACCTTAAAAGAGATTATTGGTGGAGTGGTATGAAGAGTGCAGTGGCATCTTTTATGTTTAAGTGCATGGTTTGTCAACAGATAAAGGCTGAATATCAAAAACCCTCCGGAATGCTTCAACCTTTACCAATACCACAGTGGAAATGGGAAGACATATCAATGGATTTCATTGATGGTTTGCCTAGAACTAGGAGGGGAAATGATAGTATTTGGGTTGTAGTTGATAGGCTAACCAAATCAGCCCATTTATACCTGTGAAGTCAGAAAGAAATGCATGCACATTAGCTCAGTTATTTACAAAGGAAATAATCAGACTACATGGAATACCAAAGACTATAGTAAGTGATAGAGACACCATCTTCACTTCAAAATTTTGGCAAAGTTTTCACAAGGCAATGGGGACTGATTTATGCTTGAGTACAGCATACCATCCTCAATCTGATGGCCAAACAGAAATTGTGAACAAATTGCTTGAAGACATGTTGAGAGCATGTGTATTGGATTGGGGAGGAAGCTGGGAGGATTATATATCTAGCTGAATTTGCATACAATAACACCCATCACAGTAGCATAGGCATGGCCCCCTTTGAAGCTCTCTATGGAAGGCCATGTTTATCACCCTCAAGTTGGCATGAATCTGGAGAAAAGGTGGTCTTAGGACCAGAAAATGTAAAAGAAACTTCTGAAAAGATAGCTTTGATTAGAAAAAGAATTGCTTCTGCCCAAGATAGGCAGAAGAAATATGCAGATCAAAAGAGGAAGGAAGTACATTATGATGTTGGGGATTATGTATTTATTAAAATATCACCCATGAAAAAGGTTCTAAGGTTTGGGAAACAAGGAAAGTTGATTCCTAGATATATAGGACCATATAAATTTTTAGAAAGAATAGGAACTGTGGCCTGCAGGTTAGAGTTGCCAGAAGAAATGAGAGCAATGCATGATGTTTTTCATGTATCACAGTTAAGAAGATGGGTTCATGACAAGGAAGCAATTCTAAAATCTCCTAAGGATGTACAGATTGACTCCAGATTGGTGTATGAAAAGGAGCCAATGGGCATAGTTGCCAGAGAAATCAAGAAATTGAGGAGCAAAGAAATAAAATTAGTAAAAGTGCAATGGAGTCTTGATCCAAGAGATTGCACATGGGAGGTGGAAGATAAAATCAGAGTTGATTATCCACAACTGTTTGATTGAATGAAAGGTAAATTTATATATATACTGATGAATGTTTTGACTGAATTGCATAGTGATTTTTGTTTTTGTTTTGTTATGCCTAGAGTTTAATCAAATGATTGATTTGAGAATGATTTGAGCTTAGAAATTGATTTTCTGAAGTAATGATACTTAAGTTAAGTATGAAAGAATTGTGGGGCACAATCCCTAAAAGGAGGGGTATATGTGATAACCCTGATTTTGTGAAGAAATTTCATGATTTAATTTAGTTTGTATTTGTTGAAATTGCATTGAAAAGATAGGGATAGGAAACTGATTGCAGATGCATAGTTTAAAAACATGTACATGTGCACAAGACAGTGCACAAACATGCACACAGTTTTCTGTGTGATAGAATAGGCAACAATTAATAAAAATGATGGGATAGATAAATTACAAATATATATATGTAGGCAGAAATGATCAAGTCTTGAAAAAAAAAGAGAAAGACTTAGGACAGGATAGGCATACATGTATTATACATGTGCACAAAAACAAATGCTTGCTGAAATGAAAATTTACATTGCATGAAAATGGTATGAGCTTTTGAACAAACACTTTATCCATTTTTAGCAATTCCTCTTTGCTTTAGAAAACAGAAATCATGCAAATAACATGACCGGGGCAATGAGGTATATTTTTTGAAAATAAATGCCAGGACTACTTACCCATTTTCGCTAAAAAGTAGAATGAGAGGTAGATCATAGTGGGTGGGGTAAAATTGACATTGAGTAATTTCCTTAAACCCTAGTAGCAGCCAGAGTTATATAAGAAGACCTGGTGTAGTAAGATTTTGGCTCTGCCTCATAAAAGAAAAATAAATATATAGATAACAGAAGTTAGAAAAGAAATGGGGAACACCAGTCATTAGAATAGGAAGAAGGCAGAAGATCAAAAGAAGGAAAAGCTTAGGAAAAAGGGGGATTAAAGTGAGTAATCTCACTGGAAATATTGGCAATAAGTCCTGAATATTGAGGCAGCCTAATTAAAACTCATATTTCATTTGTTTGCAAGCTAGATTCATTTTTATGATTTAGTAACTTTGACTTGTCTTATGATCTGTTTTAATGAAAACCTCTTTATATTGATTTACTCAGTATGAAAGAGCCATGAATCTAATGTTTAAACAAGTTTTCTGTGTTATGATTTAACTTTGAGGTAAAGCAGTAATATGGGTTTTCTTTATACATTAATTAGTTTAAAACCCAGGATGCTTAATATGGATATATGGTCTAAAAATGAGAAAGGATATGGGGCTGCAACCTTGTGAGTTTGCTTAGGTCCCATATTAACAGAAAAGAACTTATATAAAAAGGAAAAATAAAATAAAATATAGAGGTGCAATATATACATGTGCCGAGCCTCTACATTTATGAACTATCCAGTAATTCTTATACTTGTGATTTAGTCAGATCTAAAAATCTATATGGATTTGACTGAATCAGAGGTAGAAAAGAAAAGAAAGACAAACAGAAAATTATCTATGACCATATGTTTGTATTGGATCTATTGGAGCCCATAGAAAAATAAGAAATCACCTCTATAGTTATGATGAAGTGCTTGTTCATGAAAAATGTCTTGTTAATCTTTGGATGTGTGCCTGTGACTGAATGTATGTTTTATTCACTGCTTGAAACATGATATGCAGAGAGGAAATTAACACTAAAAGGTAGTGACACTTAGTAATTCAACTAAGGATTTTGGATCTTAGGGCTACAAGATATAGCTTGGCAAGGGGAATATTGCAAGCTCACACATGGTATGTTTATACCCAGGGGCCTGAGTGTGCTGGGTTAACAGAGAAATGTCCCAGGCAGTGTGTGTTTAAAAAGAGAAAGTAGCTAAAGTCCATGACACATTTGATATTGAACATTAGAAATAGGTTCATATGAAGGCTTGGGAAAAATCACTGAAGGCCAGAAAAATCTATGAATGAGGAATGATGATTTAGTTGATTTTTGTGTTGACTGTTTTAGGATCTTCTATGGATGAATTCTATGTTTGTTTTCTCTGCAATAAATCATGGAATTATGGATCATTTTGTTGTGCATGCCCAGGTTGCACAGAAATGAGTACAAGTGTAATATTGCATTCCTTTATTTATCTTAAAGTTATTGGAATATGAAAAAAAACTATATGAAAATTATGTTTCCAATTGGATTACTCATACCAGACCAAGTCTGACCCATGTGTGTTGATGCACTATTGGGTGTCTCATTTTTAATGAGGCAGCCCATAGTGATTATGCAGGTAAATAGACATTTCTTTGATCAAGCTTTGGATGGGTTGGCTGCTTAAGGAATTGGATGCAATAGTTACAAATTTACTGAAGTTAAATAGATGTTTATGCCAAATTTATGTTAAGCTATGTTGTTTAAGTTGCTTAGAAAATCCAATGTATGGTTATTTACTGTTTTGTAAGCATTGGACTTAAATAGGTGTTTCAGCTGAGAATTATGGATTTTATTTGAAAATATTTTACTAAGTGATGAAGTTTTTAGAGCTCCCTGGTTAATTAACTCATGATGATAGAAAACCTGGGATTGTGAGAATCCATAAACTAATTGAACAACTAGATACTTGGTGAGAGAAATTCATGTTTTAAGTTGGAGAAAAAAATCTAGCAATAAGGTTATGAGCTGCCTTAGAGAAGAAACCAAAATAAGATGTGTTTTTAAGACATAGTGTAAACTGAATAGGGCTAACATAGCCATCTTCTTAAGCCTGGGCTAAGCCAGCATTAAAGAGTTTTGAGTCAAGTTATTAGATCTGTTTTATAACACAAGTATAGGGTAGACTCAGACATTTGTTAACAAGAAAAGAAAAATCAGGTACCTGAATTTCCCACTGACACACACATGCACAGAAACATGCACACACATGCACAAGCTAAAGCACTGTGGATACAGTAACAAAATTATGGAAATACATGTAAAATGCCATGTCTTTAGAGCTGAAATCAATAGTCATGCAATAATCCATGTATATTTAGAAGACCTGGTTTTTGAAACATAGTTGCTATGTAGGGATTCTTTCTTTAAAATGATTCCCAAACAAATTAATTCTTCCAAACTTGTGTACTCTGATTCAAGTAGGAAGTAGCTTATATATCTTCATATATATAAGTTTAAAATGATTTAAACAAACCAATATTCTTATTGGCATAAAGATCCTGGATAAAAGAAAATTAGAATGAAACATTTTCTTGATTAAATGGCCATTGAATATTTAAAAAAAGAAAAGAAAAAAAAAATTTAAGTGGGTCATTTCAATTAAAAATCATCATCTAAACCCAGTTGCAACATACCTGAATTCTGCAGAAATGAATTCTTGATCACTATATCTGATTTCAAACTGTTCAAGCATTTCTTGATTCAAGAAGCTTCTTCATGGCTGATGATAACTCAGAAACTTCTACCAATGCATCTAATCCACCACAGCAAGTCACTACTACAGCAAAAAACTTCTTGAAAGCCACAATTAGTCCAGAGATTCAACTCATCACTGCACAACTTGAAGAAGATAATTATCTTCTTTGGAAGATTCAAGTTGAGACTGCTGCAAGAGGGTATGGACTGGAAGGATTCATTCTTGGCACCACTGCTATTCCTCCCAAGTTCATCACTGATTCAGAAAATAAGACAGTAAGCAATGGTGAATATGTAAAGTATCAAAGGCAAGATAGTCTTATAAGTTCTTGGTTACTTTCATCAATAAATGTTAAACTACTGCCTCAAGTAATTGGATGTAGAACTACTAATGAAATCTGGCTGACAGTGGAAAGAATTTTTAACACTCAATCTGCAGCTAGAGTAATGCATTACAAAAGACAATTACAAAATTTCAAAAAAGAGAATCAAACAATGAGAGACTACTTGGGAAAAGTCAAGAATATATGTGATATGCTTGAAGCTGCAGGACACAAAGTTTCAAATACAGAGCAAGTGTTAACTATTTAACTGGCTTAAGTGATGAATATGAATCTGTAGTTGCAGTAATATCTTCTCAAGAAACCCTACCATCTCTTGAGTATGTTAGTTCCATCCTCCTTGCACATAAAGGAAGATTGGAGTTCAAGAAGCCAATAGACAGTAATATGTCCATCAAATTTGCCTCAAATAATAATAAGAACAGAAATCAAAGTCAACAATATCAAAGGGGAAACAATACGGTAAGAGGCAGAGGCAGGGGAAGATGGAGTAACAACAACAACATACCAAAGTGTCAGATCTGTGAGAAAATTGGTCACACTGCAACAAAATGCTATTTCAGATTCAATGCTAATTATGTACCAGGACAAAACTCAAACAGTCAAAGGAATGGTGATCACAGTGCAAACATGGCACAAGTTCAGCAAGAATCTAATAAACAGAGTAATGGCATGAATCAACATCAAGATGAAACAGCTAGATCAGAACATATACAAGATGAAGCATGGTATCCAGATTCAAGTGCAACCAATCATTTGACAAATAATATTGACAACTTAAATCTCGGCAACAAGGAGTATAGAGGTAAACAGTCAATATTTATGGGAGATGGTAAGCCTATTGGGATCACTCATATTGGTAATGCCTATGTCAAAGGTAAAAGGCAATTATACCTCAATAATCTGTTAAGAGTACCAAGAATTAAGAAAAATCTTATGAGTGTTTCTCAATTTGCACATGATAATAATGTGTATTTTGAATTCTATCCCAAATACTGTTTGGTTAAAGACATACTAACTGGTGAAAAACTTTTGCAAGGTGATGTAGTGAATGGACTGTACAAGTTCACTGTGACTAACTGCAGAAACATTGTTGAGAAAGTAAAGCACAGCAATAACTATGAAATATCGCCTGTTGAAAACAATAAAAGTGTATTTGATCAGTGGCATTATAAATTGGGACACCCCAATGCAAATGTTGTAAAGCAGGTTTTGAAAGAGATTAAAGTTTCCTTTAATGATCCTACTTTGCCATATGTTTGTACTTATTGCCAAATGGGCAAAAGTCATAAATTACCCTTTGCTAATTCTACTACTAAATACAAAATGCCACTAGAATTGGTTACAACTGATCTTTGGGGTCCTGCACCCATTAACTCTGATTATGGCTATAGATATTACATATCCTTTGTTGATGCATTTACTAGATATATATGGATATATTTTCTGAAAACTAAGGCAGAAACTTATAATGCTGTTATACATTTTATTACTCAGGCTGAAAGACAAACTTGTCACAAAGTTAAAATTGTTTAAAGTGATGGTGGTAGTGAATATAAGTCACTTGACAAGTTTTTCTTAAACAGAGGTATAATACACAGGATCACATGTCCATATACCTCTGAACAAAATGGTCTAGTCGAGAGAAAACACAGACACATAGTAGAAACAGGGATAACTTTACTTGCTCAAGCTTCTCTACCCCTGAAATTCTGGCCAGACTCATTTAGTACTTCAGTGTATTTGATCAATAGACTTCCAACTAAAGTACTAAATGGAGTAAGTCCAGTTGAAAAACTCATGGGAATCAAACCCAATTATGATGATCTTAGACCTTTTGGATGTCTGTGTTTTCCTTATCTAAGACCATATAATAGATATAAATTAGATTTTAGATCTCATCCTTGTACATTTTTGGGTTATGCAACCAAGCAGAAAGGTTACAAATGCTTGGACAACTCAGGAAAAATATTTATTAGTAGACATTTAGTATTCAATGAAAAAGTATTTCCTTTTACTTCAACAAGTATAAAAACTACTCAGAAGGTATATAATCCAAGAACATCTATTTCAAATATACCTGTATATTCTGAGGCATGGAATCTCAAGGAAGTAGGTGTTTCTGAACCACAACACACTGTGTTGCCTGAACCAGGTCATGGAACAGAAGAACAGCCTGACATACCTGCTCAATCATCTACTACACCAAGCAATCAAAGTGAAAGAATAAGTACTGACAGGTTACAGGAGCAATCCCTGGACAACACTGATGAGAATGATAATTCAACACTAACTGATACTGAATTACCAATCAGGACAGGTCATCACATGATCACTAGATCCAAAAGAGGGATATTCAAGCCAAAAACCTATACAGCAACAACAAATATTGAAGAACCAGATTCATTTGAACAAGCATACAGAGATGAAAACTGGAGAACAGCAATGAATGAAGAATACCAAGCACTAATGAAGAATAAAACATGGAATCTAGTGCTTCCTCCAACAAATAAAAATATAATAGGATGCAAATGGACCTATAAAGTGAAGAAAAATCCAGATGGAACAATGTCCAAGTACAAGGCAAGATTAGTTACCAAAGGTTATACACAATAGTATGGATTTGACTTCAGTGAGACATTCTTACCTGTAGTAAAACCAACAACCATCAGAGTTGTGCTCACAATTGCCTTAAGCAAAAGTTGGGAGATAAGGCAGCTGGATGTTAACAATGCATTCCTGAATGGCATTCTTCAAGAAGAAATTTACATGGAACAGCCACAGGGGTACAGGCAAAATGATCATCAAGTTTGCAAGTTAAACAAGGCCATATATGGCTTGAAACAAGCGCCAAGAGTATGGTTCGATAGACTGAAGGCCATATTAACTACTCTAGGCTATCAGTCCACCAAATCCGATAACTCTTTATTTGTCAAAAATTATAATAATCATATTATTTACATTCTAATATATGTGGATGACATGATCATAACAGGTGATGACAGTGCAGAAATTACAAACATCATACAATATCTGAACAAGCAATTCTCCATCAAAGATCTTGGTAATCTCAACTACTTTCTGGGGATTGAAGTCAATAGAAAATCAAGGACATAAATATTGCTAAGTCAAAAGAACTACATTAAAGAAATACTTATCAAATCAAAGACGCATGAAGCAAAATCACAACCAACTCCTATGATTAGCAGTCAGCAACTGTCCAAAAACAGGGGAGAATCCATATTAAATATCAAACAATATAGGAGTATTGTAGGAGCACTACAATACGCCACTATTACTAGGCCAAATATATCATTCAGTGTTAACAAAGTGTCTCAATTTATGCAGGAACCACATGACGAGCATTGGAAGGCAGTAAAGAGAATCCTAAGATATCTTAAAGGAACAACAGACTTTGGATTAAAGTTGAAAGCATGCAATAATTTGAACGTCATAGCATATGCAGATGCAGATTGGCATACAGACATCGATGATCAAAAATCTGTAACAGGATACTGCATCTACATTGGTGATAATCCAGTGTCATGATGCTCGAAGAAACAGACCACTGTATCAAGATCGAGCACAGAAGCAGAATATAGAAGTGTTGCAAGTGCTACTGTAGAAATAATTTGGCTACAATCTCTACTAAAAGAATTGCAAATCAACACAACAGTCAAACCAACATTATGGTGTGACAATCAAAGCACTGTGTACATGGTAGCTAATCCAATATTGCACGCACGAACAAAACACATCGAAATTGATCTGTATTTTGTTCGTGAACAAGTATAGAGAGGAAAGTTGCAAATCAATCACATACCTTCGACTTACCAACTTGCAGACATACTCACCAAGGCGTTATCAGCTAGAAGCTTTCTAAAGTTTCGAGACAAACTGAAAGTTGAGAGCAAGGATGTTCTCACAGAAACAAACTTCGACAAAGGGAAGCAAGCTCCGACAAACTCACCACAAACTGAAGTAGCTTTAGCAAGCAAGTCATCTCAGAACGATACTAGAATCAGATCTAAAAAGGTAGATCTTATGTTGAACTCAGAAGGAATATTGAAAGCTACTGAAAATTCCCAATTAAAGGAGAAGACTTGCAGTGACGAGTTGATCGATGCGGAAGATCGAGGAAAATCGTGGTTGCTCTCTCAAGCGCCGCCATGGATCTGAGATGCAAAGTAACCCTAAACCTAATATTGGTTTGAGGGGGGAATTAGAGAGTATGTGGCTCACGATACGGTTTATCCCAACACAGTCAAAGCAAACATGGGTTGTCACTTACACCCGAAAGCCCAAAGCCCATTTGTGTTTTAAATTGTATTTAAGAACAGCAAGTTGTAAACTCTGTATTCATTCTCTTCAATAAAGAATTTGTACAAGTATTCATTTTAACTTTCTTTCTCAAGATATCAATTTCTGATCTATCTCAAATTCTAACTATTCTGGAAATCAAAGTGAGCAAACTTTATTGTTTAAACCAGCTTCTTTTGAATCTTATGCCTGCGATGATAATGTTAATGGATGTGAATATATCTGCTGTTATTTATGTATATATATGTGTGTAAATGGTTGAATGTATGTCTGTGTATATACAGATCTATCTCTGTTTAACAACATGTTAGCCAAATTCCAGAAAAAAAATTCATATCTCCAAATCTAAAAAGATTTTGGTAATGATCTTTAAATGAAATTTGATTGTATTCACCTGATTCAAATTTTAAAAATGATTTCAAAAATTTATATTAAGTAATTAATTTAAAATAGGAAAATATAGTAAAAAGAACTCAAACATCCCAAAAATTTGGTTATCAAATTTCCTTGATTTGATTATATAAAAAATTTGATTCGTATTCAAAAATGATGATTTTTAAGGGAAAAATCAGGATTTTTAAGTTGGTATTCAAAGAGGTATTGCAAGTTGAACGGATAAGTCATTTTTATTAAAATCTGGTGATCGGCGTAGTGCTAGTGGTCGAGATTAATGGTGAAGGTGGCTGGGACGTTGGAGAACACAGGAAAAATAGGTGGAGGATTTTTAGATGATCGTGGGTGGGGTTTGACGAAGAGTTAGGTTTCTAACCCAGTTTTCGGTTGATCTTCTTCTCGAGACAACTGCGTCGCAATTATCGAATCGGACTACACTGGGTCTGGTGGAAACGAAGTGTGGATCGTCGATGAAGGGATGGGCGTAATGGCAAGGATTCAGGTGGTCTAGATTGACGTGGTGAGTCAATTTTGTTGATCAGAGTTTGTGTATAGGTTTATGTTGAGTAGCTCGATCACGAGTTCTTCGTAAATTCGAAGTTCTGGGCGTTCATGAGGTTCGTATAGATTATCGCCGATGTGCTAAAGGTATGAGCATCGGTCGGAGGTGGCTAGTTCACCTGTGCATGTGCACGGTGTCAGGAGATGTCAATGAGGTTAAGTTTTGGGAAAGGAGGTGATTGTCTCGAAGTCAACCTCGGGGAAATTGGGTATTGACTCGAGATGGTTCTGGGTGTTTGCGCGAGTGATTTAAAATAGTTTCAAAATTTTAAATTAAAAACAGAAAAAAAGGTGTAGGGTGGCATGGGTTTTGGCTCGAGAATTTTCAAGTGTAGCTCGGGTCTGAGTAATCAAGTATAAACAGTTTTTTACTTTTAAAACAAATCAAGTTTTAAACCATTTCTGATTTATTCTTGTAGAATAATAAATGTTTTAATTTAGTTTTGGAATTAGGATTAAAGTAAATTATTTTAAAGTTAATTAAGTTTAAGCTTAATTAAGAAACAAATTTAAAGGAGAATGATATTTTAAATTGTTATTTGATTTTAAAGTCTAAGTTAATTTATTTGTTAAAGGAAACTAATTACTTAAAATTAATTAAGGAAAGTAATTCAGGTAAATTAATTAATGATTTAAAGATTGATTAATCAAGTGTTTAAAGGTTAATTAATTTAAGGATAATTAATTAATGTAATTAAGGTGATTAATTATTTAAGGTAATTAATTTGAAAATAATTAATTAATTTATTATTAAAGGTTAATTAATTAAAATAATTTGTAATTTGTTAATGTTAATTAACCAAGATTAGTGACTAATCTGATTTAATTAAATCAGATAAATAAATTGACCTTATCTATGGATATTTGGATTCTATTGGACGATTTGATTGTTTGATATTCCTGATCTGTGATGCTTAGTGATACATCTTGATTTATGTCATGATCTGTAGTGTAATGTAAATTATTTATCTAGGATGACTGAAATTTATTATCTGTGATATATATATATATATATATATATATATCTGTGATTTGTAAATGAAAGATAAGCGTTATAGTTATATCGCTTATCAAATATATTATTGTATTTTGATCTGTGATGATTGAATGATATTGCACTATTGTGTTGAACCCCTGGACCACACTATACACACACAAATATGGATTTCACGAGGAAATCAGTTAAGTCACAGATGATTTAAATTTAATATTTTTGAAATTGAAATTTTAATTTCAATCGAATTTGGAAATGAATTTGGGTTAAATGTTAAAGCTTTTGAAAAGGAGTTTTTAAGATAAAAGTTCTTCTAAATAACTTGGTAAAGTTTCCAATTTAAATAATTTAATTTGAATTTGAATTCAAAATTTGGAATTGAATTCCATGATTGGAAATTATGGTTAAAGATGTTATAAATATGTTTATATGAATTTAAACCATTTTAAAAGTATTGGTTTGGGAATTTGAACTTAACCCAAGGGTTTAACTTGTATTAATGAATCTGATTTTCCGGAATGAAAACTGTTTGTTTTCAAATGATAAAAGCTTTCATATAAGAAATGAAATTCCAATTTAAGTTAAAGGAATTTCAAGTTTGAATTGAAAAATGATTTTCCAAGTTATGAGTGAATTCTTTTTGAAAGCTATGAATTGAATCTGTTTATTTTTAACAAATTAAAATGGTGATTTGTTTAAACCATACAAAATGAAATTGTTTTGAGAGCTATAAGTTAAATCTTTGATTTAAAGATTTAATGAGTTAATCCAATTGAAATGGAAATCGATTTGGAAATCTATGAATAGATCTTTGTGAAACTGGGTGAACTTTGTGAAATGAATCTTTTTGTGTAAAAAGATTAAAATGGTAATGTGTTTAAACCATTTGAAGAAAAGTTTTGGATAATAAGTCGTGACTTAATTGAAATCCCATTATCCATATGTTTTAAATATTGCGCTCATTATTCGGTTTAGCCGGGAGAGGACCTTTGTGTCGTATAACCCATTCCGAATAATGATACGTCGTATATGGATAGCAATTGAAGACCGGTGGTGAAGACTGGGTATTTGCGAGAACGATAGGATAGCCTGTCGATTGTCTCTGCACTGAGTCGCGCCGGTATAGAGATTTCCTAAGTGATGGGAAATCCGATCGAGATTGTGAATACCCGGATTGCAAGGGCTTCTTTAGAAGTGCCTTCGGTTCTGTTCGAACCCGGAACAGACTTGTATGGTTGTATGTCTGACATTACACTTTGAGATATAAAGCTGATTTCTTTTAAATACATTTCTGTTGGTGGCGGAGAATTTATTCTCTTAGCTTAACACCCTTCTCTGAGACGTACGAGCTCAGAGGTTATGTAGTTGAAGGTTATCAGTGATATACTCCCAATTTGGTAGTGTGGCATGCTAAGTGTTGTTATGTGTTGATGATCATTCGTTGATCATTTGTTGATCAAAGCATGGCTTTGTGAAAAAGCGTAGCTTTGTGGACGAGACTTCGTCGAGCCTCACAACCCGGTAATGGTCGAAACAGGAATGTTGCGGCAAGGTTTTTAGGGGTCGCGCCCCTAGGGTATGTCATTTCCTTCTGGATAAAAGGTGATATCATGGTATGGAGCCCAGATATTTTACCTATGTTGATGCTGCAAATTTATTATACTTTGTGGTGGTTGCTTTGTGGTTGAGGATCCTCGGATAAAGGTCGGTAACGACCGGGGGATGGCATAGCTTGTGTGTTAGCTACCTAGTTACAGCTGTACAGCGTGAGGTAGCGTCGGTGTGTTAGTTACCTAGTTACAGCTGTACAGCGTGAGGTAGCGTCGGCCTTGTGTTAGTAGAGATCCGGTTAGGTTCTCGGGGACGTCCTTCCAGAGGCGTTCCATTTCGGTGTAAGGAAGTTCCTTTGCCTGACCATTTGTTGGAAAATCCAAAGAAACAATACGAGCCTTGTACGTTTTTAGTTGTATAACCTGCTATAGAATGTGGCGGTAACCTGCTATTGAACATAGTAGCTATAGTAGGCATACAATAATGGTTGTATGTTGGCTAAGATTAATATTGTATTTTCGAAAGGATTTTCACACTATGCACTAGTAATAATATCAAAAGAGTTTTCTTTTGTGTAGTAAGCATGTTTGACAATCATAAGAAGAAATCTCCTCTAAGTCTGCGATTGCATTGTGTGTGTGGTGGGAGGTCTTATGGTAGTTTCATTTTCCAAAAGCATTGCGGATTTCAATGTTTAAAATACTTTGTTTTTGTTTTAAAGATAAACTGTTTTTGTTGCTCACACCAGTCCCATGACTGACTCAGAGTTTATTGTTCCTTTCCTAAACTCGGGATGCCCACAATTTCCCACACGGGCAGTCTAGAGTTGGGTTTTTCAGATAGTCAGGTTTAGTAGATTATCTGGAGCTAGTTCACTTCATCGGAGTTGATGACTGACCTTGCTTATCTTGGTGCAATGTGATGGTGGTTCGAGCTGATGTTGGAGTTGTTGGACTCATTCTCTTTTGAGGATCATTTGGAGTTATCACTTCTGTTTTCCGCTGTATCATTATTTATCTCTGATATTATTGTATCATATTGATATCATTGTTGTATATTATTCTGGATATTGTATTCATTGGAGTTGTATACGATATTATCTATTTCTTTCTTCCGCTGTGTTGTTATACTTAATGGTGTTATAAGCTCCGGAGAGCCAGATTCGGCGTTTGAATCTACGGCATTTTGAGTACAAGTGAAGTACGGGTGCCGATTTTCGAAGGCCGATTTCAGGATCTTTACACTATTATAATATCAGACGATTTTGATAAAAAAAATTTGGTTATCGTAAGGTAAAAACCCATCGTGTTTATGTGTGGCGTGGTCTTACGAGATACCTTTGTTTTCAAAGGATTTTGATAAAAGTTAATAATTCAAATTGAGTGTGTTTTCTCACGCTGGTTTTCCAGACTGACTCGGATGTTATTTTATTATAATGCTCAGGTCAGACGAAGTATAACAGATTCAAGATAGGATACTATGGAGCTCAAGAGACGAGCCGGATGACAAGACGTATTTCAGTAGATTTGTATTTCCGCTGTGTAAGGACAAGGTATTAAACCGTCCAGATTGATTGTTGTATATTGTACTCTGATAATGGTATGTACATTAACAACATAATTCTTGTATTTAAAAGCTGTTATTATATACTATATTTTGTTCCGCTGCGATTGTGAGATTTTGTGTTTGTTGTTCTATTTTTCTTCTACCTTTTTCATCTTTACCCTAATTATTCGCTCTTTCGTACAATTTGGGTTGAACATGAGTGATTTATTATCAACTCAAAAGGTACGGAACTACGGATCGCTACACATGCCATATATATGTTGCTAATTAATGACATTCATATAATTAATCAATTTAATTAAAGAGAGAGAAATGAAAGTTTTCTCTCTCCATATAAATAATATGCCCCTCATTAATTGAAGAAGTTAAGAAGGAAACAAAATGTTTCCTTCCCTACATAAAGTTATGCCCTATCATTAATTCAATAATTTAAGAGATAGGAAATGAAATGCTTCCTTTTCTAAATAAATTTAATAAGTTACCGTTATACACAAACATGTACATAAGGGTATATTTAATATACTCTAATTTATATACACATTAAATTAAAGTAAAATTTTATTTATAACATAAAATAAAATATTGATTTTATTTAAAAGAAACCTAGAAAAGTTCTAAATGAATTTAGACTTCATAGGCCAATTAAAGATCCAACATGGCTATAATTTTTTTAATTCACTCATTTCTTCCACTGCGGGCTGGCCCAGTTCCTTCAATGGTATCAATGTCTAATAGCCTATGCGATCTAAATTAGTTATGTTAGGGCTAACTAATTAAGCTTACGCATTTACTATGGTGTCTAGAAAGATGATGTCTAGGATTGGAATTGGGTAATCAAGTATCGTGTCCTACCTACTTACCTGCCAAGCCTGAATGGTGAAGTGAGCCCAAAAGTTGCCTCTAATAGAAAAGGCTCAATTTATATTGGGCCTTGGGCTAATTTTTAAAATAGTTTTGAAAAACTAAGACAAGGTTTTAAATTTAGAATTTAAATTTAAAATAAAAACATATTTATTATAGTAGGTTATAATATAACATAAATTTTCAAATGTTTGAAAATGTAATGAAAAGTTCAAAATGTTTGGAACTATTTAAATATTAATTTTGAAATTTAAAATTTATTAATAAGATTAATAAAATAAATTAATTAAATGAGTTACTTAATTAATACTTATATGCATGTATTGTATATGTTGATATGTGTTATGTTAATTTTAAAGTGTTTAATATAACATAAGTATACATGTTTGTATGTAAGATAAATTTTGAAATTAATATAATTTTATTAAAATTGTTTAATTAAATAAAGTAATTAAAAGGTTAATTAATTAAATAATAAACACGTATATATGATATATGTGTTGTACTATAAATGTTATAGTCATCAATCAATATTTAATATAAATGTTATATTAAGATGATATAAAATAAATTAAATTGTTAATTAACTAAAATTAATTAAATAAGGTTTAATTTATGTAATATTATACATATGACTATTATATAAGTAATATGAAATATAAAAGTTATATAATAATAAAACTTCTATAATATGAACGTATAATTAAAAGTGGAACATTAAGAAACCTAAATAGACCTAAGGGATGAATACATACGTAAATGTATGTATACCGTGATTTTCGATGTGTTCGACACTTGAATCATGAGAGTATTTCATAAGAAATACATAATTCTATATAAATTGATATCACTCAACATAGTGTATTGAAGAGTATGAATCTTTAATATAATGTTTCCCTCTACCATATACATATCAATAAATTATTTACATACTTCTTAGTTGTTGAGCAAACTCAAGCTAGGTATGTTATGTGTAGTATTATTGATATATTGAATAGACGAGATAAGATAACTATATGTATTTGTTGAGCAAACTCAAGGTACATATACTATACTTAGGTCGTCGCGATATGGTAGGTATGAGTGAATAATCTCTTCCGGTTTGTTGAGCAAACTCAAGGTCGAAATAACATTAGGACAAGGAACCATGGGTTAGGAGTTGTATGTGATACAACCGATAAGGAGTTATCCATCGTCCGTGGAACTATGGCTTGTTGAGAAAACTCAAGATCAGTATTTCAAGATGGACGAGTCCTAACACACAATAATGAAGTCGAAAGGCTTCTATGTTTCGCTTAGGGTTTGGTGAAACATAAAACACTAGTGGGAGCCTTATTAGAAAAATGAAATAATAACATTTAACCTTTCTAATATTGTAGGAACATATGTTATCATTACTAGAAAATACTTCAATTTCCTACGCAAAGTTTCCGACGTCTTTCTTACGCCAAAGGGAAAGACGTAGGAAAGACGTAGGAAATAGGTAGAAAAAGGTAAAGGCGTAGGGAAGACGTAAGGAAATTTCCTACGCCTTTCCTACGTCAACTTCAATACGTCGAAAAATAATCGAGGGGTAGGAAAGGTGTAGTAAATCCCCCACACCAAAATTATACCGTAGAAAAGAAGTAGATAATCTCCTACGTCATTTCCACGTCTCTGTTAATTTTCTACAATTCCAAACCAGCGTAGGAAATCCCCTACGTCAAAATTATACCGTAGAAAAGATGTAAATAATCTCCTACGCCATTTCCAGCCCTTTGTTAATTTTCTACGAATACAAACTGGCGTAAGAAAGGCGTAGAAAATTTCCCACGCCATTCCTACACCTGCAGTACAACAAAATTAGTTTTTTTTTAAACTTTAATCAACTTATATTTCCAATCTATCTCATGCTTATAACTCCAGTTTTTCACCAAACGAAGAACAAAAAAAACTAGTTCTCCAATCGTCGATCGTCAACAATTTCGTCTCTAAAATTTCAATTAAATTATCTTCCCCTGTTTTTATTTGATTGGATTAAAGTTATAGATCATCTTCTCCTTTCCCTCTTATTATGTTGTTTCTTCTTCTTTTTTCCCTAATAATTTAGGGTATTGAATAGATTTCAGACGCTTAATGAGATATATGGATTAGTTATGTTTTGTTGCAATAATATTTGTTAGCTCTGGTATTCATACAACCTAATAATAGATTTATGTATGAAGTCCAACCATATACAACATTCTTGAAATATTTAAAAATTAGAAAATTTTTAAAAATTTATTTATGAGTATGTATAAGCGTGCATAAAAAAAGTACGCATTTGTTAGTTTATAAACTTGTAATACATATTTTGAAAACGGAAATTAAGAATTCATCCAGAATAGAATGATAAAATTAGGCAAACTCGAACGAAACTTGTAACAAATTTGTTGGAATAATATATATATATATATATATATATTATTAGATCAGAATCAGAAAATATAAATATTCCAAACAAAAACACGAAGCTTCTATATCAGATTAACCAAATTGCAACAACTAGCGCATGTCCATCAGTAAGTATTGTCAAATTATTGCTTTGATATGTAGTTTATGTATCTCAAAATAATTGTGATGTTTATGATGCAGTTCATTCTTCTATCTATATAAATTAAGTTATCAGTACTTAAGTTCTATGCATTCGTTGATTTGCTTATACTTCTCAAGTCTATATCAGTGTTTTCTAAAGTAGAGCACGAGTCTTTAGAATAACTGTTCAAATACTCTGTTGATTTATAATTAAATATTATTGCACGGGTCTTTAATTTATGAGGTGCCTTTTAGCTTTCAAATATTGTAGTAAGTCATTCATTGGCTTCCTAATTTCATATTTGATTTTGATATTCCTACAACGATAAAGTGAAACATGAAATAAGGTCAAAAAAGGTGGGTAAGCTTTAATTTTTACTCTATTTACGTGCTTTATATGATCAGTAACACAGATATTGACTGTCTTGATTTTTGTATTGTCTACAATGAACTTGATTTATTTAATTTTACTCTATGAATGCTTATATTTTATAAAAGAAATTGGTTATGTAAGTCTTTTATTAAAGGTTATAGATAAGTAACATATATTTTAAGATAATTCTTTTAGTAAGCCATTGCCTTCCTAATATATTTTGCTCATTTTGTTCAATTTTTTTTTTAAATAAAAAATTTTATAACAATAGGAGAAAAAACGCCTTTCTCCGAGGGCTCACATAGATAATTCGAAACAATTGAAGGACGAAAGCCTCCCATAAACAAAAGCCGCAAAACAGCAGCGGAAAATAAGAAACCATGAATACAGGAAAAAACCACAGCATCCAGAGACGAAACCAGCCGAGGACAGAGGAGAGTAAGGGATAAAAGATCCACCAACATTCACAAACCCGCCTTGACCCAAAGGTAAAGGCCAAACGACCAAGCCATACCACAAATAAAGCAATCTAGAAGCTACAACGCATACTCCTATAAAGTGAGCAATAGGCGGCGAATATAAGGTGCCCAGAATGGTCGGACTGAAGAAACCGAGAGACGATGGTGGAAAGACATAGCAACAAAAACGCCACCATCGTAAATCCAGCTGCAAAAATAGAGAAAAGGACCATCCAAAGCAGCCAAACAACCGCTCAAGACCACCAAATAACCAGCGAAGAAAAGAAAGCATGGCCTCGTAACTAGACAACCAAAGCTCAAACCGGGCCAATGAAGAAGCCAAGGAAAGCTGAATCTGGAAAACTAAACAACAACGTTAAACACAAAAAAGGGGGGAGGGGAAGTGAGCGTTGGGTGAAGGCCAGCGCTCGCTCGCGATGTTCAACCTACTCCCAGTCTAGCGTGAGACAAAGCACGAAATAGAGAGTAGACCGACCAGATGCTCCGCACGGGAGCTCAAACGACCCCTGAAAGGTCTACCACGGAAAGCAAGGAAGACGTCGTTCCTCACACACCGAATAATAGATAGAGGGTCCATACGAGAACTTTCGAAGGTTGCCTTGTTCCGCGCGCACCAGAGGTGCCAGCAGATGAGACAGGGAATCAAGTGGTATACAATTGAGCGAAGAGATTTACCAGCATCCCCAGACCACCAGGACCTACGGAGATCAGATGGCGAGCTGGCCAACCGACGAACACCAAGAAGGTTACCGAAGTAATTCCAGCACGATCTGGCCGAGAAACCACCAAAGAACAAATGATTCAAGGATTCTGATTCCCCATTGCCGCAGCATCTACAACGGGAGACGAATGGGATGCCGATTTTTTGGAGGTTCTCGTCCAGTGGCAAACCATCATGGAGAATCCGCCACATCAAAATAGAGACCTTGGGGGGAATGCGAGAGTCCCAAATGAAAGAAAAAATAGGACGAAGGGGATCTTTGATTCTAATCGAAGACCAAGCGTTCAGAATGGAAAATGAAGCGCCATTCCATCCTGAAGATCCACCATGTGTGTCGAAAATCGGTTTCACCGACTGCATGTGTCATTTTGTTCAAATTTGATTAATAGTAAGGGAAAGACAAAGGAGGCTTGAGAATAATGAATTTGTCATATCTTTGTTCTATACGTGTTGTATAATCTTGATATTTGCATTTTACATTATGAATCTGATTTCTTACAATTTCTTAACTTTTTGGATATATTTTTATTTTGCTTTTTATAAACTCTTTTGTTCTATACATGTTGTGGCGGTAGAATCCTAACTGGAACGAGACTTTCAGCTTCAACATGGACAGGTGCATATTTTCCAGATTGGGATTTGATATATACTAGGTTTAATGTATACAAAGTTATACCATAACATCAAAAGCTATGCTTCACATATTGCAATTCAACGTCACTTGAAACTCAAGCAACTATTATTGTGCTATTTGAGGAGCGAAGAGGCATATTTAATTTGGTCCGCATATGTACACCATATGCAACACCTGCAATAATATTTAATTATAAATCCGTAAGCAAAAGCATAATTGCTCTTCTATAAACTGTTTGTGTACGATGGTAAACATATTTTCGATTTACAGTAGCTGGTTGATTTTGAACGCCTTGGAAAGACTTTGCTAACCACGACTGCTTTTCTGTTTGACCTATTTACTTTTGTTCTTTTCTTTAACTAAGAAATTTCTGCATGCCAAGAGACACTTCATTTCGTTGGAAGTACAACTTGAAAATTGTGCAATTTTAATCAACCGTAATATTGTCTTTAAGCTATGTGATAAAATACTTTTTATTTATTACTAATTAATTACTGCTAAATCCAAATTTGACACCTATGCATGAAGTTTAAGTGTAGCAAATGCAAAAGTTACAACATTTACATATAAAATGAAACGTAAGGATACAAGTGTTGGATAATTCAGTCGATGATTCGAGAATGATGAAGATGATAACTGCTGTACTTCTGACTTCAAGGATCTACTACGTAGGTTCTTTTAGACAATAGTTCAACCCAACAGGTACAAACGGGTTATCGAACTATCGACTTTAGGATTCAATGAAGCCTAGAAACAGCGTAATCGTATTCAAAACTTGTACGATTTTGATCCGACCAAGAACACTCAAATTTGATCTTTGATGATGCAATTTAGTAGAGAATAGAATGAAGAAGAAGAAGAAAATTGATCTGCAACGTTTCTATGTTTGCAACACCTTACAGGCGTCGCAAACTGTGTTGATAATGCAGTGTTCTATAACACTTTTTGGGCGTCGCAGATCTGGAGGAAGAAGAAGAATGTACAAAGAAAAGAGATTGTGGTTTTTGTAATGGTTCCTGGGCGTCACTATTTATAGTAGAAGAGGAAGTGTCCATTCGTCAAGCGTTGCGTCCTTTCTAACAGTCAGAAACCTTTTCGTAACAGTTTAAAACTGTTACTAAACGGTCGCGTCCCTTCATTCAAATGACCCGCCAAAAATCTGTTCGTTCAAATTCTTGATCCCGCCCGTTAACAAAAATTAATTTGTCATTTAAGACCCGAACCCGAACCGGTCAGTCGGTCGGCGGCGGCGGCGTGCGTGTGGTGTTGATGCATAACTTCCCTCCTCAAATCAAAGCAAAGCTTTGGGTGCTCAAATGGCCCAACCTTCCTTAGAGAAATCCATATATAAATCAATATATTCTCTTAAATTTCAAGATGTGGGACTATTCATCCCCTCTTCTTCCTTCTTCTTCCACTTCTTCCCTCTTCAAAAACAAACCCAAACCCAAACCCAAAATTATTTTGAAAATTTTCAACAATTTCCCCCCATTTTTAAAATAAGTAAAATAAACAAAATAGAGTACGGCTGTATCACTAGAGTAACTACCTACATACCCTAGTGGGATCAAGCCAATGTAGTTCCAAGATCAAGTTTTGCATCATCATGGAAACCAATACATAAATGATAGGTATCTTTTGGATTTGAACCTTCACTTAGTGTAAACCATTCAAAGTTCTATCGAGGTCTATGGTGAAAGTATCTTGAACCAAGTACCCCTAGTGATAGTACCGGAACTGTCACACATACTGATTTCCATATATAGAGTGTTCTGTATGCTCAGCACATTAATGGCCATGTGCTTAAATCCTGAGTTCATGAGTCTACTTTAGAAAGCGGTCTTACTTTCATAGGAAACGGCCTGATTTCCATACTCATATAGGTAAGTCTCTTAAGGTATTTCTGTGATACACCTTTTTAAGACAACTAGACTTATTAAGGATATATTATCCATCCTTTGTTCTTGCAGAATCCAACACTAAACCTTATGGGATTATTGATTTAGGGTTCCATAATCATTCTCTTAACTTGTTGGTACCCATTGAACTTTGTCTATCCTTTTCAAAACATAAGTTGGGTTTCAGTTAAGGATGATCAACCTTCATTCACAGACCTTAGTCTCATTTTCTTTGATTTTATAGAAACCATTGCCTTTGGAAGACTCTTTGTGAGTGGGTCAGCCAAGTTTTTCTTTGTTTCTATGTAATCAACAGTTATTACTCCATTTTTGAGTAATTGTCTTATCATTTGATGTCTTAGACTTGCATGTCTAGACTTCCCATTATATGTCTTATTAGAGACATTGTAAATTGTAGCCTGATTATCACAGTTAATCAAGACTGCTGGAGATGGCTTCTTCCATAATGGGATTTCTATTAATAAATTCCTAAGCCATTCCGCTTCCTTACAAGCATCTGCTAATGCAATAAGCTCTGACAACATTGTTGAGTCAGATATACAGGTCTGTTTCTTAGAAACCCAAGACACAGCAGCGCCTCCTAACGTAAAGATCCATCCAATCGTAGACTTGGATTTGGATTCTACATTGTTCTAAGTTGCATCACTATATCCTTCTATTACAGCAGGATATCCTTTATAAGATAAACCATAGGTAATGGTTCCTTTCAAATAAGCTAAAACTTTGGAAATAGCTTTTCGATGTTCGAAACCTGGATTACTCGTAAATCGGCATAACATGCTTATAGCATGTGCTATGTCTGGTCTAGTGCAGTGCATAGCATACATAAGACTCCCAATAATACTGGAATACTCAAGTTGAGAAATGGTACATCCAGTATTTTTTTCTAATTTAATACTAGGATCTAAAGAAGTAGGTGTTGGTTTGTCATTATAATGACCATACTTTCGGAGGAACTTCTCAATGTAATGAGATTGTGTTAGTAACAACTCCCCTTCTTTCCTAATAATTTTAATTCACAGAATTACGTCAGCTTCTCCTAGATCTTTCATATCAAATTTAGAAGATAGAAACTTCTTAGTTTCATTCACATAGAATATATTGGAACCAAATATTAGCATGTCATCAACGTATAAACATATTATAACATAATTGTTGTTGTCTGATTTGCTATAAATACATTTATCAGCATCATTAACAATAAATCCATATGACAATGCTATTTTATCAAACTTCTCATGCCATTGCATGGGAGCTTGCTTCAGGCCATAAAGAGACTTTACTAATTTGCAAACTTTCTTTTCTTGGCCTGGGGTTTTGAAACCTTCAGGTTGATCCATATATATATATCTCTTCTTCTAAATCTCCATTTAAAAATGCAGTCTTTACATCCATTTGACGTATGACCAATTTATGAATTGATGCAAGTGCTATTAAACAGCGTATAGAAGATATGCGAGCAACTGGAGCATATGTATCAAAATAATCTACTACATGTCTTTGCTTATATCCCTTAGCAACTAATCTGGATTTAAACTTATCAATGGATCCATTTGTATTCAACTTTTTCTTAAATATCCATTTACATCCTATAGGTTTAGCACCAGGAGGTAAATCAGTTAAAACCTAAGTTTGGTTTAACAATATGGGATTCATTTTGTCATTAATAGCTTCTTTCCAGAATATTGAATCTCTGGAACTCATAGCCTCAGAATATGTTTTGGGGTCATCATCGACGTTCATGACATATCTAGTCACATCAAGGACTTCGTCCTTACTGCCTTCTATAAGATATGTAATGAAGTCAGGACCATAGTCCTTCTCTATTCTTGCTCTTTTACTTCTCCTTTGTTCAGTACTATTATCTGGTACTGTTACTTCCTTGCTGTTTTGAGCAGGAGCATAGTCATCGTCATTGATATCATCAATCGTATTAGGTTCTGGACTAGATGATCTCAATGGAATCTCAACGGTTTGATTTTCAAAGAATTCTACATCTACAGATTCTATAACTTCTAAGGTGTCAAGAATTAGGAATCTATAAGTTATACTATTAAGTGAATATCCTATGAAAACACATTTAAATGCCCTATTTCCTAACTTTGGTCGTTTAGGGTCTGGTTTTCTAACATATGCTAAACAACCCCAAACTTTAAGTCTTGTAAGATTAGGTTTTCTATTAAACCATAATTCATAAGGGGAAACATTATTCTTTTTAAGTGTTACTCTATTTAAGATATAACATGCAGATAACATAGCATCACCCCATAGGTTATAAGGTAAGTTTGAACTTATGAGCATGGCATTAACCATTTCTACTAAAGTTCTATTTCTCCTTTCAGCAACACCATTTTGTTGTATTGTATATGGGGCAGTGCATTGGTGAACTAAACCGTGTTGTTTACAAAATAAGGTAAATTCATTTGAGAAATATTCACCACCTTGATCTGAATGTAATACTTTTATTTTAACTCCTAATTGTGTTTCGACCTCTGCTTTGTAAATTTTAAATTTATCAAAAGCCTCATCTTTAGTTTTCATTAGATACAGATATGCATATCTAGTATAATCATCAATAAATGTTATATAATATTGGTTATCACCATAGGTGATATGATTTTTTAAGTCACTCACATCACTATATACTAAATCAAGCAAGCCAGTTTTCCTTTCTATAGATTTAAAGGATTTTCGGTGTATTTTTTCTTGAACACATATTTCACATTTAGAGATAGTATCGAAATCACAATCAGAAATTAATCCTAGTTTATGCATATTTTTAAGGGAATATAATTAACATGTCCTAGTCTACCATGCCATAAACTAACAGAATCAACAGTATAAGCAGAAGATTTATTTATTACGTTCAACTTAATCATGCCGTTATAAGAATATCCCTGTCCAATGAACTTCCCGTTTTTTGGACAACACTAGTTTGTCAGACTCATACACTATCTTGAATCCTCCTTTGTTAAGAAGGTATCCAGAGACCAAATTCTTATAAATATCAGGTACATGATATACATTAACCAAAGTAAGAGTCTTTCCAGAAGATAACGGTAGTTCTATAGTGCCTTTGCCAATCACCTTACTGCGAACATTGTTTGCTCCAGTAACTTGATTCTCATCTCCACAAACATCTTCGTAGTTCTTGTAGAGACTACGGTCCTTGCATATATGAATGGTTGCTCTAGTATCAAGCCATTAATCATTTCCCATGTTCTCAACGGAGTTTGCCTCTTGCACTACTGCAACCAATTTGTCTTCAACCATATTCGCCTTTAATCGTTTCTTTCGTAGACGACAGTCACGAGCATAATGGCCGGAATTGTTACAGAAATAGCAAGCACCTTTCTTTTTTATCTTGTTGGATTCTTCTTACACTATGTCTCATTCTTAGGTTTTAGAGAATTTGATATTTCAACATTATTTGCCTTAGGATGAGACTCAGTTTGCGGATTATCATTTAGTTCTCTTTTACAAGAGTCCTCTTCTATACGAAGATGACGCTCTAAATTCTCTAAATCATAATCCGTCTCCGCATGTTTCAATTTCTTTTTATAATCATTCCAAGAGTGAGGGAGTCTAGAAATAATAACTCCAACCACAAAAGATTCAGGGAGTTCAATCTTGGCATCTTTCAGTTGATTGACTATATATATTATATCACTAACTTGTCCAATAATGGACTTATTATCATGCATTTTGAAATCCATAAAATTGCATACCAAGAATTTCTTGTTGCTTGCCTCATATATTCGATATTTGCTCTCCCGAGCAGTCCAAAGTGCTTTGGCTATTTCCAGACTTCTATGTGTGTTGTAAACTGATGTAGATAACGCGTTGAGAATGTGCTCTCTACACAGGAGATCATTTTTTTGCGCTTTGCACGTTTTGCTTTCAATTCGTCTGTATCTTTATCAATTTCCTCTGGTATTTCCTCCAAGTTATCTTCAAGAATATAGAACAATTTGACCGTGATCAAAAAGAATTTCATCGTCTCTTGCCAACGAGTGAAGTTTTCACCATCAAACCGCTCCAATCGCGTCAAATGCTGATTCATAACTTGAAGAGCATTGATATTGCTTGAACTCGAACCATCCATGGTTGAAAATATTGTCTAAATTTTGTTGGATAATTCTGTCGATGATTCGAGAATGATGAATATGATAACTGCTGTACTTCTGACTTCAAGGATCTACAGCGTAGATTCTTTCAAACAATAGCTCAACCCAACAGGTACAAACGGATTATCGAACTATCGACTTCAAGATTCAATGAAGCCTTGAAACAGCGTAATCGAATTCAAAACTTGTACGATTTTGATCCGACCAAGAACACTCAAATTTGATCTCTGATGATGCAATTTAGTAGAGAATAGAATGAAGAAGAAGAAGAAAATTGATCTGCAACGTTTCTGTGTTTGCAACACCATACAGGCATCGCAAACTGTGTTGATAATGCAGTGTTCTGCAACACTTTCTGGGCTTCACAGATCTGGAGGAAGAAGAAGAATGTACAAAGAAAAGAGATTGTGGTTTTTATAATGGTTCATGGGCATCACTATTTATAGTAGAAGAGGAAGTGTCCATTCGTCAAGCGTTGCATCCTTTCCAACAGTCAGAAACCGTTACAAACGGTCGTGCCTTTTCGTAATAGTTTAAAACTGTTACTAAACGGTCGCGTCCCTTCATTCAAATGACCCGCCAAAAATCTATGCGTTCAAATTCTTGATCCGGCCCGTTAACAAAAATTAATTTTTCATTTAAGACCCGAATCCGAACCCGACCCGGCCCGGTCGGATGGCGGCACGCGTGTGTGGTGTTGCTGCATAACTTCCCTCCTCACATCAAAGCAAAGCTTTGGGTGCCCAAAGGGCCCAACCTTAGAGAAATCCATATATAAATCAGTATATTCTCTTAAATTCCAAGATGTGAGACTATTCATCCCCACTTCTTCCTTCTTCTTCCACTTCTTCCCTCTTTAAAAACAAACCCAAACCCAAAATTATTTTGAAAATTTCCAACAACAAGCATACAGGAAACACGGATGTAGCTTGCACACATTATTAACTTGGTAGAGTAAACAAAATGGTTTGCATTTTGGGTGTAAATGTTACGTAGCAGTCGGTACACACATTCAATTTCGTGTTGCTTACGTATATAAAATCTATATACCGGAAGCTGCTAGTTTTTTATATTTGCAGTAAAAGGAAACTGACCAACTGCTCACATTTAACATTTGGAACTCTAGTTCTGCATACCCTTGTCATAAAGAATCTGTTCATACCGAGCAAGCTAATCTGTAGTGATCCTAAAAAACAAGCAAGAAAAACCATATGCAACACATAAGAATAACAAAGAAGATGAACAAAAAGAGCAAGATAATGTAGATTTTTTCTAGAATCATTGACATCTAAGATACTATGCAAAACGATGTATGTAGATTTAAAGTATGCACTTAGCTGCCCTAGACCACATCTCGATTTATACATAAATCTAATAAAATTTATTTGGAAAATTACAAATACAGGCACAATATCAAGCTAGAATCGAAGAATTGAAAAGTCAAGGCACAGAAATTTCATATGAAGTCGAGGAAGAAGTATTTCGACATGCTTATCGGTGCTATAGCTAAAAGGAAGGATCGTAGGCCCTATTATGGCAATATCCCTGGAGTAAAAATTTAAACTTTCAACAAAACATTATTTTAATTAGTTTAAAATGTAGAAATTGATGCAATATTTGATAAAATGCAGAAATACAAAGATGCCATTTGATGGAGTATGAACAACTCACCGAGATGCTTCGATGGTGATTTGATGGAGAGCTAAATGATCGTCGCGAGGGATGAAGATATTGAAAACTTTCTTAATGATATTTGTATGATGTCATGTATCATGAACATATTATCGTATTATTTTGACATATAAGAACTTGATTAATATTGTTTGACTTTGTAATATGAATGAGATATTTTTTTTTGAATTAAAGATGGATTGTTTGATGTTAATCTTTTTGTTGGAATGTGCATGTATATGAAATAAGTTGATTTTAGTTTCTATTTAATGTGGTGAAATGAAATACAATAGTAATATATCAAAATTTCTTTAGAAATGGCGTAGGGATGGCGTAGGAAAGACGTAGGTAAAGGGAATATTGATGCAGCAAAAAGCCGTGTCCATTGTAACAACCCGAAATTTAAACCGTAATAATTAATTCATTAATTAACTAAATGATAAAATAACTTTGTGAAATTATCAGAATTAAGCCACGGGAGTTGCACCATTGTGTCCGTGGTAATTTTCCGATCAAATTCCATATAGAATGTCAGAATCCAAGCTAAAATGAACGAGATATGAATTAAACAAAATAAGCAGAAAAGAAGAAACGGAAAAAAAAATAATGGCTAGGTCGACCACCAGGTCGACCTAACCTCATCCTAGGTCGACCGGCCGATCGACCTGGTTATAGGGCAGTCAACCTAACGGTCGACCTGCCTTAGAAATTGGATGAAGGAAAATTCCTTCGTCCAGTAACGATTATCAGCCTATTTTCTACGTATTTTGCATCCTTTAACTCAAGTTGGTCCTTCCATTCTTGCATTTGATGGCTCCTATTCAGCCTATAACGTGGTTTCATCCTATTCAATCCCCAAAATCCAACGTTTCGAGATCCACTTCCACCCCCAATAAATAGACCCCTAGACCTAACACTTTTTCTCATTCTACATTTTCTCTGCTTGGGTTCACCTTTTCAAGAAGGACCCCAAAAGGAATAATTTTCCAAGAATCTTTTTAATAAAAATATTTTAACAACCTTAAGTGGATCTGTGAAGGCCTAAAGGGAAGAGCTAAGGACCAGAGGTGAGTGATTGTAATTATTTTAAGATTTCTTTAAGTAATTTAAAATAATAGGGTTTCCAATAGTTGTAATTTTACTACGATTTTTGAAATAACATTTTCAGTAGTTTATTTGCAGTTTTTGGAATTATTTTCAGTCTATTTCCTTCCAGCTATTCTTTTCAGTGATTTTAGTTTATTTCTGTTGATTATAATTTATTACTATTAAGCATAGCTCTTTATTGATTTACAGTTTATTTACAGTATTTAAGTTTATTTACTGTTATTTATTTCTTATTTACATCTTTTTCGACGTTTTGGATTTTATGCAAGCGTCTATTCTCTTTATTCCCTTTTCTTCGCATATGGATTAGATTAAATTAAACGCGAATATGGATTATATAAGTAAGAATATTGAATGAAGAAAATAAGATGTAAATTATAAAGACTAATAAATAATAGAATTGGACTATAATAAATAATGAAATTGGACTGAAATTACGCCTAATTATAATTAGAATTGGATCAATTAAAGATAATTGACATAGTTATAACTTAGAATTATTACTAAATAGAGTAAAAAGATGCAAGAAGCTTATTTTCATACTTAGACCTTGGGTTAAGTAATAAGCATGATTATAACGTAGGTTATAGCAAAAAGAATAGAATGAGGCTTATTTTAAGACTTGGAATAAATTAATAAGCGTAGAAAGTAAATATGATAATAAAGGCTTATTTAAATAATTTATCTAAGTTAATAAGAAAAGATGAAAGTAGGACCTGTACCAAATAGCATTCCTTATTAGACAAAACGGTGTCTCACATTAGTTTGAAGTGAGATGAGGGCATGCTTATGCTAAGAATGGTAGTAATTGGTCAAATAGAAGTCCAAATCATGGGGAATTTGGATAAGGGGCGCAACTAGATATTGTTTGGATGAAGGACCAGTACCAACAACATTTTCCCTATAGTTTCTATGGACACATGGTGATCTCACATTAGCCTGAAGTGAGATGAGGGGCATGCTATGCTGGAAGTTAAAGGTAATAAGAAGACCTAATAGGTGGAGCAAAAGGTAGCATGGGCATGGTGGCAGTTACGCGTGCGACTTCCATTACGGGTGCTCAGTAATAGCTATGAGTTTCAAGCGCTTAGTATGGGTGTCTTTCGTATACACCATTGCATTCTGTGTAGGGAGCTATATATGTCGTCCGGATCCATAGTAGTTGCTCTGTGCATCTTCCGTAGATACCATTGGCTGTTGTGTAGGGTGTTATATAGAGGCTGGTTCACAGTAAGGTCTATGGAGTAGCAAGTCGATCAAAAAGGGCAGAATTAGGGTTACATCCTATTTATTGGATTAGGAATTCAGCCTAATCAAAGTAGAAATCAAGGACAAGTGCAAGCAAACAAAGTTAACCTATCTTATAAATTAGCAATATTTAATAGTACTTATTTCCAGTTTATCTCTTTCCTATTTCCTTTGTTATCCTTATTTATGTTAGAACTGTTGTAGAGTCTATTACTTTTATCTTGCTTAAAGACTCTAGTAATTACCATCATTCATCAAAATTTTAGTCTGACTCACTCCTCTATTTTCCCCTTTGCCCACCCCCCCCATAGGCAATCAAGGGAGAAGTCGGTAGATTGCTGTTGCTTGGCGGTTTCTTGGAGGAGTTCTCTACTATGTATTTCTTTTATTTTACCTTTTGTTCTTTCTATGTACCGGCTTATTATGAGGGATATTATGTACTCTGATTTTGTAACGACCCGTAAATTTTAGTGGTTTTATTTATTAAATTAATTGAAACTCTGTGAAATTTAAATAATAAAATTTTGAAATATAAAATTGATATTTGGAATACATCTAATTAAATATAGCAAATGGTAAATTTTAAATTAATAATATGGAAGTTTATTTTCTTGTGTAATTTTATTTCAATTTAAATCAGTTAATAACAGTTGAATTTAAAAGTATTCCGAAACCTAAATATGTCAACATGAGAAAATTTATTCAGAACATTCTGAATAAGACTACGTAATTCGTTTCACAAATTTCAGACGTTTCTAGCTCCATTTGGATTTTTCCGTATGGAATAGCAACGTATATCAGTGTCCGTATCGACTTTTCGATCGGATGATCCTGTCATTGATATCTGTATACCATTTTGATCGTCTCGTCTTGCTAATCTCTATGGTATATTCAATTTTGTATTTTGAGGTCTGGTACGCAACGGAAACAATAAAACTGTGCGTCGTATCGGTACTGAAATTTGTGGCTTTTGGTTTTGTGATCTTTTGAATTCTTTGTACATTCAACTTTCCATCTTATAACTCAACAACCGTTTTGCTATTATTATTTTCCTGAATTCACGTACAACTTTTCCCAGCTATTATCAAATTTGGATGTCTATTACTTCAAGAATGTATGGCATACGAAACAAAGCATTTGCATTTTACCTCTTGCCTGTTCATCTTTTTCGGTTGCTTGTTCCTTTATACCTTCTCATAAAAGAAAAGGAGAAGTGGTAGTATTCTATAATCCTTGTCATATATATCACGTTTCCACCTTGTGCTCTGACCCAAGCAATGGCCGCTCCACTTTCATCTTCTCCCCACTTTGCTTTGTGACATCTCCCCGTGAAGCAACCCATCACCCTGCACATGCAAGCTGCTTGCAAACAAGCCAAACTCTCCATCTTTTTTTTTTTTTCAGGTATGTATATATTATAAATATGTGTTCGTATATATATATTTGCTATGTGTTAAGGTGAGTCGGTTGTTATATAAAAATATAATGGTTTTCTGTTTGTTATAAAAGCTTATATTTTTGTTTGTATAAGTTGTTAGATTTATATGTGCTGTTGCTATAATATATAGATACGCACATATGGTTATGTAATTTAGATATTAATCAAGTATGTAAGCTATTTGTATATCAAGTATATGTTGTTGTACTGTAAGTATATATATATATATAGTTTTTTGTGAGTTGATAACTGTTTGCAAGCTTTGTATTATAGATATATGTATATACTAGTACATCTTGATTTTGTATACGTGTTTAAGCAAATAATGGGTTTTGAAATGTAATATATGTATCATCATAAGCTGCTATTATTTGAGTTCTTAGTTTAATATATTATTATTTACTGTTATATATATATGGGTTATAAGTTTGGGACGGTTGTTTCAAGCTATATATATATATTAGCTATATAGGTATTTCGCAGGTCCTATATGAATTTTTGAAAACCTATGATATATATATATATATTATATGTATTTAGACTAGCGTATAAATCTATGTATAGTGTTGCAATATCTTTAAAATAGAAATTTTATATTATAATATATGGGAGGAGTCTATTTTATTATAGAGAGTATTTTATAATGCTGTCTAATATTCGAGTACGGTCTGTAAAACTTTGTAGTCTAATTTATATGTATATAATAAGTTGGTTTTACTTGGCAATATCTTTGACCTATTGTGAGGATTGCATGTGTTTGTTTATTGAGAAAGCAAGTTTTACATATTATATATATTTATTTATATTTACAGTATATATATATGTCTTTATTATGTTAGCTTTTGAATGAATATATATATATATTAGTCTTTACATTGTTTATATCAATAGCATTTCTTTTGGTTGCTGTTTTATATTAGTTATATATATAGGTTTATTAAGATGCATGCATTTGCCAGCTCTATTGAATAAGTTATGTATTTTGGACAGTATAAGATTATATATTTATATATGTGTAATGAGAGACTGTTACTTCTATATTATAGATATATTTTGTAGTTATATATATACCGTTTATAAGTATGAGTTATATTCTGTTAGATATTAAAAGTTTATATAAGATTTTGTTTTAGGTTATACGCTTATACTTGTGATACGTTTATATATATATAAGTTTATTGTAAATTATATATATATAATCTTAATAAGTTTTAAAATTTATATTGGTTAAGATAAATTATATAATAGAATAATATATATATATATTTCGTTTCAGTCTACATCAAGCAGTTTCTGATTCATTTTCATTGATTCCTTATATATCAGCTTGTCCATCAAATTTGGGTCCATCTAGCTTTGCTTCGAAATTCGTGCTTGGATTCGAAACTCATTCCATCGTCAAATCTCTATAGCCTCGAAAGGTGAGCAATCACTCACGATTAATGTTCTTATATTTATTAAATTTGATTTCAATTGAAACGACAATTGAAATATGCTGCTGTTAGTTATTTACATTGCTATATATATGCCATTACCTATATATGTTCACCTGTGACATCTGACACTATTATCTGTTATTTATCATTGATGATATATGCCTGTTACTGTTTTATCATATCTGTTATCACCCTGCAAGTTCCCTGTTAGTATAGAATTCACTATGGGTTGAAATGATACATACCAGAATGATCTGTAGAATAGGAGAAAATAGTTATGGGTTGAAATGATAAACCCAAGCGATTTTTATTTGAATTGAATTTGGGATTGTGGTTTGAAAAGATATATACCCATATATATTTAAATTGCGGATTGAAATGATAAATATCCGTATCACTTGACCATAGGATAGAAAATTATATACAGACACCGTTGGTCTATATATATAAATACTTTGAAAATGATTTCTATGGTTTTGAAAAGAAAAAAAAATGATTATAATAAATATTGATTTTAAAGATTTAAAGTTGATTTAATAAAGTTGATATATAATATGTTTAAGTATTTATTTAATATTTATGTTTTTAAATATAGAGTTTATAATGATTCAGGTTGGAAAGATAAATTCGAAATTGATTTGAAATTATATTTATTTGAGAATTATACTTAAATAAGTTTGATTTGGAATTTATTAAATCTGAAATTTTAAAGATATGTTTTATAACTTGATTTTTGATTTAAAGTGATTTAAATGAATATTTCAAGTTTAAATAAATTAAAGGAAATATTTAGTTTATTGTAATTTGGGGTTTGTTTTAAATGATATTGGATTTATTAAGTGAATATTTCAAAACTAAAATAATTGTAAAGTGAATTTGATATATATATATATATATGAAATTATCGAATTTAGTTTTGAAATGTTGAATATTTAAAGCTTTGAAATATATTGAAATTGAAATAGCTTATTTTATGGTTTAAATATGTATTTGAAATCGATAATTTGAAATCGTTTATTTAGAAACTGAATCGAATTGAAATTGATGATTTGAGATTTGATTAAATTTGAATTTTGGAATTCGAGTTGATTTGAATCGATTTGTGAAATTTGAGGAAGCTATTTTATTTTATAAAGTAATTTTAAATTATATTTAAAACTATTTATATTTTACTTTATAAATTATTTTAATATAAACTATTTTAATATAAATCATTTTTAATATAAATTATATTATTATAAACTATTTTAACTTATAACTATTTTATATAAACTATTTTTATTTATAAACTATTTTATTATATATACTAATTTTAATATCTAAACTGTTTAAGAGGAAAGTGTTATGGATTCCAAAATGTTATGATTTCAAAGCTATGATTTCAAAGTGTTATGAGTTTCAAGGTTTTGATTTCCAAAGTGTTTTGATTTTTAAAGGACTTATGATTTCGAAAGCGTTATACTTTGGAAAGTGATATGATTTTGGTAATGGATATATTTGAAGTAAAAATGATATCGTATTGATTTGGTTTTTGAAATGAAATGATATTTTGGCTTTTAAGTATAAACTATTTTGAAATGAACGCGGTGTTATAATAACGTTTGGTTGTTAAAGAGACCGGGATCGGATATGGGCATACTCTCTGTCGATATCGAAAACCACTTTAACAACTGTGTACGCGGTGGAGATTCCAGAATGAAGTCGGATGGTGGCGACGATTCCTATTGAGATATATACGTGGACCCAAGTCCCATGAGTTGGCATAAGGTGGCTAAAACAGGAGCGATCGACGGGCCAATGAGGTAGCACCTCTGATCGGACGCATTTCTTCGATACCATTCTATTACTTTATGATTGATTTGGTGGTCACCCTTCGATTTTGATTGGGAGTGTGTTCCGAGGTGGGCGGTAGTGGCTGCTATGCATTTCCACCAGCCCGAATGCGTAATTGGTATATCTACCATGGCATTGCCTAGTTGTGTCGTGTCATCTACTATATCGAGCTTTACTACGAGTTTGGATTTGTGCCATAGCCTGTGGAGTATTGAGGGTAGCTCCCGATCTGGGGGTATGCTAATACTGGATAGACTACTGGGACTATTATGTGTTAAGGTGGAAAATGTAAAGCCTTAACGCTATTAAAAGTAAGATTATTTTATTATAGAAATTATTAAAATAGAAAATATTACTACATAGTAGATAGTTTAACGGATCCTTAGAGGATGGTTTTCCCAAACATCCTTTAAGTTACTTTTATTTCAGTTGATATTTCACTTGAGTTGGATTTATTGATATAAGAATGTTAATCCTGACTCGAGTGTTTTGTGTTTTGCTTTACGCTCGGGTCAGACTGAGTGATACAGTATTCGAGACTCACCTTTGGAGTTAGAGCTTCTCTTGGAGATCGAGTTATCTATCCTGCTTTCAGTTGTTCAGTTGATTCCAGTGATGTATTCAGATCTTGTATTTGATTATTGTATTGAGACATCTATGTATTCGTGACTTCTGTTGTATCTTGTTTAACTCTGTTATATATATAGTAGTTTCATGAACTACTATTCTTTTGTTTCCGCTGCATTATTGTTATATTACTATGTGTCTGTGATCTGTGATTATTTTATTTACTATATATGCTGAGTTTTGCCGAATTTAAATTAACAATCTGATATTTTGAGCAATTCAAATCCGACATGTATGGATGCGAATGGTTGAAAATTTCAGGCTGTTACAGTTGCTATCAGAGCTCTGGTGTTAGGAATAACTCAGCATATAGAGTAAAATTCAATTACAGAATCACTTTCGTTCGAGCTTGAATTCCTTCTTCTTTGACTCGGTTTCTTTGAATTTTGGAACGTTCCCTTCGGTTCCAAAGTCCATTCGTGCCTCCCCTATCCATGTCTTTTTATTCTGGAGTATCCCATAACTCTACTTCGAATGATCTCTATAATAAATCGATGGTCTCGCCATTCTCTGAATGATTTGTAAAGTGGTGAAACTTCTTTACAATAAGCATTGATTCACCGGAGATTTTGTATCGTCGGTTTACGATGCTGTTATCTTTTGTTATACCCGGATTCTATTTCTGGCGATCAAATGTCGATTTGCCTCAAAATTCTGCATCGATCTTATTTATGAAGTCACGGTCGACCAGGTTAAGGTTGCCCACGATTTATATAAGTTTATCCATCTTCCTGTTTGAAATTCAATCATCTTATCTCCCTATCGAACCTATCTTCGAATTTGAATCCATTGATTTAGGTCCCTTTAATTTGGACCTCTATCCTTGCCTTGAAATCCCTTCTTGTATCATCGAGTGGGGGAGTGTATTTGTAGTTAACATTAAAATGTTTTATAGCGTGTTGTTTGAGTTGTTGATGTTGATTTGGGTTGTCGATCGATTCGTTTGATCAGCGATATCGATAGAATTTCCAAAACACCTTAACAGAGCAAACTGACACAATATTATTTTCAAATTTGGTTGTTTGAATGATAATATCTGATTTTCATTTATTGTTCTATAAATGAATTTATAAACATGGTTTATAAATTGATTTGGAATTAATATGAATTTAAATCAGGAATTTGGGAATTAATTTCCGGTGATTTCAAGCTTTGGTTTTAAAGTCTATATTATTTAAATTGTTTCCGGATAGAAACCGTTTCCAAAGAATTTTAAAATGTTCAAATCAGTACTCTCTTCTTTGTCGCTGGAAAATAATTTCGGTGATGGCGGCCGCATCATCGACATTCATTTTCGAATTTCAAAGTGGAGAGACCAATTCAGTAGCTTTGCTACATTTTTGTTTTAGGAATTAATTTGATTTGATTTTCTTAAAAATAATTTGATTTATATATATAGGTATATTATTTTAAATTTAATTTGATTTGACATATATAGTGTATATATATATATATATATATTTATCTCTAAAATTCTTGAAGTTAATCGGAGATTTAAATTCTTAAATTTATGATTTAAAAATGATTTCAATTATAAGCTGAAGTCAAAAATTTTGGATAAATATTTAAACTTGAAATAATTGAAATGGAAAAAAATTGTATAATGCTCAATTGCATTTCAATATAACTTACCTAAATTATTCAGAAATCAAAAATGAAATTGAATAGTATACAATATAAAATGATTTCATAAATAAAATTTGAGTGGTTATAATAAATGTTATACACTTATATTTTAATTATAAAAATGTTAATAGGGATAAATAGAATAATAAGTTGGTTGAATTGTAAATGAGACAAATTAAATAAGAATTTTGTTTTGAAAGAAACCTTTTGTAGCAAACATTAATAAATTGAAATTAAATCAACTTAACGAAATACCTTGAATTTAAAATCAATTGTTGAATATTTATTAATTTAAATTGAAAATTATATGGTTTAAATTAATTGCTTTATTTTGTTTTCAATCTATTTTCTTTCTGGTTGTTTCCATTCTCCTACTTCCTTCCTTTTCGGGACGAAAAGTTTTAAGTGGGGGAGAGTGTAACAACCCGTAAATTTTAGTGGTTTTATTTATTAAATTAATTGAAACTTTGTGAAATTTTAAATAATAAAATTTCCAAATATAAAATTGATATTTGGAATACGTCTAATTAAACATAGCAAATGGTAAATTTTCAATTAATAATATGGAAGTTTATTTTCTTGAGTAAATTTATTTCAATTTAAATCAGTTAATAACAGTTGAATTTAAAAGTATTCCGAAACCTAAATATGTCAACATGAGAAAATTTATTCAGAACACTCTGAATAAGACTACGTAATTCGTTTCGCAAATTTCGGACGTTTCTAGCTCCGTTTGGATTTTTCCGTACGGAATAGCAACGTATATCAGTGTCCATATCGACGTTTCGATCGGATGATCCTGTCATTGATATCTGTATATCGTTTTGATCGTCTCGTCTTGCTGATCTCTGCGGTATATTCAATTCTGTATTTTGAGGTCCGGTACGCGACGGAAACAATAAAACTGTGCGTCCTATCAGTACTGAAATTTGTGACTTTTGGTTTTGTGATCTTTTGAATTCTTTGTGCATTCAACTTTCCATCTTATAACTCAACAACCGTTTTGCTATTATTATTTTCCTGAATTCACGTACAACTTTTCCTAGCTATTAATAAATTTGGATGTCTATTACTTCAAGAATGTATGGCATACGAAACAAAGCATTTGCATTTTACCTGTTGCATGTTCATCTTTTTCGGTTGCTTGTTCCTTTATACCTTCTCATAAAAGAAAAAGAGAAGTGGTAGTACTCTATAATCCTTGTCATATATATCACGTTTCCACCTTGTGCTCTGACCCAAGCAATGGCCGCTCCACTTTCATCTTCTCCCCACTTTCCTTTGTGCCATCTCCCCGTGAAGCAACCCATCACCCTACACACGCAAGCTGCTTGCAAACAAGCCAAACTCTCCATCTTCTTTCTCTTTTTTTTTCAGGTATGTATATATTATAAATATGTGTTCGTATATATATATTTTCTATCTGTTAAGGTGAGTCGGTTGTTATATAAAAATATAATGGTTTTCTGTTTGTTATAAAAGATTATATTTTTATTTGTATAAGTTGTTAGACTTATATGTGTTGTTGATATAATATATAGATACGCACATATGGTTATGTAATTTAGATATTAATCAAGTATGTAAGCTATTTGTATATCAAGTATATGTTGTTGTACTTTAAGTATATATATATATATATATATATATATATATAGTTTTTCATGAGTTGATAACTGTTTGCAAGCTTTGTATTATAGATATATGTATATACTAGTACATCTTGATTTTGTATACGTGTTTAAGCAAATAATGGGTTTTGAAATGAAATATATGTATCATCATAAGCTGCTATTATTTGGGTTCTTAGTTTAATATATTATTATTTACTGTTATATATATATGGGTTATAAGTTTGGGACGGTTGTTTCAAGCTATATATATATATATATATTTGCTATATAGGTATTTCGCAGGTCCTGTATGAATTTTTGAAAACCTATGATATATATATATATATTATATGTATTTAGACTAGCGTATAAATCTATGTATAGTGTTGCTAATATCTTTAAAATAGAATTTTTATATTATAATATATGGGAGGAGTCTATTTTATTATAGAGAGTATTTTATAATGATGTCTCATATTCGAGTACGGTCTGTAAAACTTTGTAGTCTAATTTATATGTATATAATAAGTTGGTTTTACTTGGCAATATCTTTGACCTGTTGTGAGGATTGCATGTGTTTGTTTGTTGAAAAGGCAAGTTTTACATATTATATATATTTATTTATATTTACAGTATATATATATATATGTCTTTATTATGTTAGCTTTTGAATGAATATATATATTAGTCTTTACATTGTTTATATCAATAGCATTTCTTTTGGTTGCTGTTTTATATTAGTTATATATATAGGTTTATTAAGATGCATGCATTTGCCAGCTTTATTGAATAAGTTATGTATTTTGGACAGTATAAGATTATATATTTATATATGTGTAATGAGAGGCTGTTACTTCTATATTATAGATATATTTTGTAGTTATATATATACCGTTTATAAGTATGAGTTATATTCTGTTAGATATTAAAAGTTTATATAAGATTTTGTTTTAGGTTATACGCTTATACTTGTGATACGTATATATATATAAGTTTATTTTTAATTATATATATATAATCTTAATAAATTTCAAAATTTATATTGGTTAAGATAAATTATATAATAGAATAATATATATATATATATATATCGTTTCAGTCTACATCAAGCAGTTTCTGATTCATTTTCATCGATTCCTTATATATAATCTTGTCCATCAAATTCGGGTCCATCTAGCTTTGCTTTGAAATTCGTGCTTGGATTACTCATTCCATCGTCAAATCTCTATAGCCTCGAAAGGTGAGCAATCACTCACGATTAATGTTCTTATATTTATTAAATTTGATTTCAATTGAAACGACAATTGAAATATGTTGCTGTTAGTTATTTACATTGTTATATATATGCCATTACCTATATCTGTTCACCTGTGACATCTGACACTATTATCTGTTATTTATCACTGATGATATATGCCTGTTACTGTTTTATCATATCTATTATCACCCTGCAAGTTCCCTGTTAGTATAGAATTCACTATGGGTTGAAATGATACATACCCGAACGATCTGTAGAATAAGAGAAAATCGTTATGGGTTGAAATGATAAACCCAAGCGATTTTCATTTGAATTGAATTTAGGATTGTGGGTTGAAAAGATATATACCCGTATATATTTAAATTGCGGATTGAAATGATAAATATCCGTATCACTTGACCATTGGATAGAAAATTATATACAGACACCGTTGGTCTATATATATAAATACTTTGAAAATGATTTCTATGGTTTTGAAAAGAAAAAAAATATGATTTTAATAAATATTGATTTTAAAGATTTAAAGTTGATTTAATAAAGTTGATATATAATATGTTTAAGTATTTATTTAATATCTATGTTTTTAAATATAGAGTTTGTAATGATTCAGGTTGGAAAGATAAATTTGAAATTGATTTGAAATTTTATTTATTTGAGAATTATACTTAAATAAGTTTGATTTGGAATTTATTAAATCTGAAATTTTAAAGATATGTTTTATAACTTGATTTTTGATTTAAAGTGATTTAAATGAATATTTCAAGTTTAAATAAATTGAAGGAAATATTTAGTTTATTGTAATTTGGGGTTTGTTTTAAATGATATTGGATTTATTTAGTGAATATTTCAAAACTAAAATAACAGTAAAGTGAATTTGATATATATATATATGAAATTATCAAATTTAGTTTTGAAATGTTGAATATTTAAAGCTTTGAAATATATTGAAATTGAAATGGCTTATTTTATGGTTTAAATATGTATTTGAAATCGATAATTTGAAATGGTTTATTTAGAAACTGAATCGAATTGAAATTGATGATTTGAGATTTGATTAAATTTGAATTTTGGAATTCGAGTTAATTCGAATCGATTTGTGAAATTTGTGGAAGCTATTTTATTTTATAAAGTAATTTTAAATTATATTTAAAACTATTTATATTTTACTTTATAAATTATTTTAATATAAACTATTTTAATATAAATCATTTTTAATATAAATTATTTTATTATAAACTATTTTAACTTATAACTATTTTATATAAACTATTTTTATTTATAAACTATTTTATTATATATACTAATGTTAATATCTAAACTGTTTAAGAGGAAAGTGTTATGGATTCCAAAATGTTACGATTTCAAAGCTATGATTTCAAAGTGTTATGCGTTTCAAGGTTTTGATTTCCAAAGTGTTTTGATTTTTAAAGAACTTATGATTTCGAAAGCGTTATAACTTTGGAAAGTGATATGATTTTGGTAATGGATATATTTGAAGTAAAAATGATATCGTATTGATTTGGTTTTTGAAATGAATTGATATTTTGGTTTTTAAGTATAAACTATTTTGAAATGACCGCGGTGTTATCATAATATTTGGTTGTTAAAGAGACCGGGATCGGATATGGGCATACTCTCTGTCGATACCGAAAACCACTTTAACAACTATGTACGCAGTGGAGATTCCAGAATGAAGTAAGATGGTGGCGACGATTCCTATTGAGGTATATATGTGGACCCAACTCTCATGAGTTGGCATAAGGTGGTTAAAACAAAAGCGATCGACGGGCCAATGAGGTAGCACTTCTGATCGGACGCATTTCTTCGATACCATTCTATTACTTTGTGATTGATTTGGTGGCCACCCTTCGATTTTGATTGGGAGTGTGTTCCGAGGTGGGTGGTAGTGGCTACTATGCGTTTCCACCATCCCGGATGCATAATTGGTATATCTACCATGGCATTGCCTAGTTGTGCCGTGTCACCTACCATATCGAGCTTTACTACAAGTTTGGATTTGTGCCGTAGCCTGTGGAGTATTGAGGGTAGCTCCCGATCTGGGGGTATGCTAATACTGGATAGACTACTGGGACTATTATGTGTTTAGGTGGAAAATGTAAAGCCTTAACGCTATTTAAAAGTAAGATTATTTTATTATAGACATTATTATAATAGCGAATATTACTACATAGTAGATAGTTTAACGGATCCTTAGAGGATGGTTATCCCAAACATCCTTTAAGTTACTTGTATTTCAGTTGATATTTCACTTGAGTTGGATTTATTGATATAAGAATGTTAACCCTGACTCGAGTGTTTTGTGTTTTGCTTTACGCTCGGATCAGACTGAGTGATACAGTAATCGAGACTCACCTTTGGAGTTGGAGCTTCTCTTGGAGATCCAGCTATCTATCCTGCTTTCAGTTGTTCAGTTGATTCCTGCAATGTATTCAGATCTTGTATTTGATTATTGTATTGAGACATCTATGTATTCGTGACTTCTGCTGTATCTTGTTTAACTCTGTTATATATATAGTAGCTTCATGAACTACTATTCTTTTGTTTCCGCTGCATTATTGTTATATTACTCTGTGTCTGTGATCTGTGATTATTTTATTTACTGTATATGCTGAGTTTTGCCGAATTTAAATTAACAATCTGATATTTTGAGCAATTCAAATCCGACATGTATGGATGCGAATGGTTGAAAATTTCAGGCTATTACAGATTTTGAGACTATGAGTTTTTGTTTCACGAGACATATTGGATCTTTAAATATGTATGTGGTATTTGGTATTTGACTTATTTATAAAGCAATTATGAAGCTTTGTTTTAATTAAGTTATTATTTCATGTTTCCATTGTTTTTATCTATATTTGTCTTGTGAATCTTAGTCTCTGTTAGCTTTAGTTATACCTACAACGCACCATGCCTTTTAATGTATCCTTTTGGGTAAATTAAGGGGTGTGGGGTGTTTCATCCATAGCGTAGGAAAAACATTAAAAACACAGGCGTAGGTAAACCGTAGATAAATGAATGGCGTAGAAAAGACGTAGAAAATGTAATATGTAAGAATGGCATAGGGAAAGCGTAGGATAACTGGGCGTAGGGAAGACGTAGGAAAGGCGTGGGTAGCGAAAGAAGTAAAAATGTCGTAACAAAACCGTAGGAACAACAAGGCATAGGGAAGGCATAGAAAAATCATGGCGTAGGGAAGGCGTAGGAAACAACCCCACAGATGGTGTAGGTAAAGTGTAGGTATTTTATTACCTACGCAAGTTTTACCCACGCCAAAAGGCTACGTAGTTGCTGCATTTCACTACGCCCCGCCTACGCCATATTGGCGTAGGTAAACCGCAGTTTTCTTGTAGTGTATATAATGTTCTAATAATCTACAATGATAAATTTGTGCGTTTAATACAATTGATAAAATGTTTATTGATTAAGATATAAAAATGATTGAATCAAAGATTGACAAGTAGAAATATAACATATACTTACTAATAAATGCTTCTTGCATGTTAATGTTTCAATACCCATGCAAGAACCTGATTTTACAACTACTAAATACTTTTGTTATTTAGTCGCTAACATATTTATTTGGTCGAGACCATGTATTGCATTATATGAGTTTCGAACTCTAAAAGAAATACAAGACTATGGATATTTGATCCATAAACAATCGCATACAAATGTTATACGGTGAAAGGTCAAAGTTTGTAATGTACAATATTTCGATGAAATTAGTTCATCCGAAACACCAAATGAATCTTAGTGCGAGATTGAGTTTTCAATTTGATTGATTACAAAATGATCGTATCATATTAAATATAACACTGACCAAAACTACCATATAAATCATAGAAATCAACCATTGAAATGTTAATTTGATCAACTTACGTAAGTTGCATCATACTGGATGTTCTTAAATGTTAAGGATAATCAAATGCATCTTTACAAAGAGTTCATTATGATATTGTAGTAAGGGTTTTCTTTTGAATGGTTCTGCCATTTAGAAAGAAAAACGAATGTACAAGAGTAGATGTGATTTAAGGTACAATTGGGATGAAGATAGTGAATGGTCACTTCTGCTTCATAAAGAAACATCGAAAAAGAGAATTGTGATAATAATGATTGATACTTAATGTTGGAATAAGAAATATGATTCCTATTTTGAAATGTATTTGCATATTAAAAATTGTTTCTATTTGATTTACTTCTTTGAGTTCAAGATATTTGATCAAAGAACTCTCCACTATAAACTAGCTACAGTATATGAAATAAATAATATATATTAAGTGAATAATGGACCTCCGAATTCAGTACGCTATTATAGAAATAGAGGAAATAGTGGAAGCATCACATATAACACTTATTGATTGCATAAAATTACGAAAACCATTTTTGTAAAACATACTGAATATTATTTATGAAATAATGACAATTTTTGGTGCCGACTGAAGAATAGACATAGTTATATTTCAATCTGAATAATATGAATATTGTAACGACCCTAATTTTGATCACTTTAATTGGTGATATTTAATTTATTCTAAATATTCAAATATGGATTATTCTCAACAAATAATCAAGTCTTGTGAAATGAATGATAATAATAAACCTATTTCGAAGAAATATTCGCAAAAATATTTACTTTGCAAAAATATCGATAAAATGGCCGAAAACCGTTTTATCGATAAACAACTCTATACTCCTAAAACGTCGCACACAGAGCTGGGTACGTACACTTATTTTTGTAATTGAACAAGAATATGAAATAAAATCGATTATTTTATTTTTGGAAATAAAATGTATTTATGACATCGTCAGTGATGCCCTTATATTTAAATATTGATTTATAAATTAAATTGAGATTTAATGATTTAATTATTATTTAAAAAATTGTTTTAAATGATGATAATTCATTTTAAATGGTTATGAAGTGATAATAAATCATTTGTAATAGTTTTATAAAGACATATATTTGATTTAAAAATATAGGGAAAAAAAATCGATATTGCTTTATCGATATAATAGCCATTATTGTAAATAATTGTTAATATAGATTTATATGGTTTTACAATTCAAATAAGATCATTTTAACTAATTGATAATGATGAGAAATTTATTTTCTAATTTTGTTTACATTTATAGGTAATTAAAATGTAAGAGAAAATATGATCGGTAATTGGTTTCCGGATTCTCAACAATTTAACAAACGAAAGTTGTTCGAAGTCATTGAAACGTTGTTTTTTCTCTTGTGCACATCCATATACATGCACAGACATGTCACATACACACATTTACATACATATAACATACACACATGCACACACACACATTTACATACATATAACATACACACATGCACACACACACACACATAAGAAAAATCTAGGATATTTTTACTAAAAAACAGAAGGAGTTTACTTTTGTAAAAGCAAATATCGACTCACTCTTAGACACCATCATCACACACATGGAGTCACACATGGGAGGGGAGCTTGATCCATGCGCCTAGAGGTAGGAGGGGGTGTGGGTCAAGGGCAAAATGGTAATTACACACATAGATATTTGTTCCAAAAAATTTCCTATAAATACCCATACACTTTCCCACATTTTTACACCACATTCTTATCATCTTCTTCTCCACTTTCAAGCTCTTTCATGGCTCCATAAGCTTAGGAAATTAATGGAGGAAATGTATTCAAAAAGAAATTAGATTAGTATAATATACATATATTATCAAATCCACTTCAAACTAAGGCAAACCACCTCCTTTCCAGTTCTAATACTCACGGCCACCACTCCCCAAAGCCAAGGTGGAGCCCACCACCAAGCAAACCTAAGGCTGTGAGCACCCAAGGCCAAGGTCGAACCCATTTAAGGCATATGATGTTGGTTTGTAAAGTTTAAAGCGATCTTAGCGAAGCTATAGCAAATGTTCCTAAGATCTATATCCAATGAAGGTGAGAAACTCTTACTTATATTATATTTTTGATGATGATATGATGTTTGAAATGGATGTTTAATATGCTTTGATCATCAAGTTTAGTTGTTTAATATGGTTGTTGAATATATATACAAGTCACGTTTAAATACACGTCGATAAGCACAAAGGAAATCACTTTCCTTTAATAAAAGAAATAGTGTATATAGAATGTTTAGGTCGATTAAAAATGGTTTAATATGGTTTAGAAATATTTTAGAAACATTGAAAAGTTTTTTGGAAAATTTTAAATGAATATTGAAATTTTATTCAAAAATTGTCGTGCCGCGTAATAGGAGTTCACGATTTCGAGTCGTAAAAGTCAAACGGATATATAGAATGGAATATAGCTCGAAATTCTTCGAGATAAGAATTTTCCGAATGATTATATCCATAGCTTTCAAACAAAGAAAGAAAATCAAGGTTCGTTTAATAGATTTTAAAATATGAGCAAATCAAGTTTTAAATAAAATCGTGCTTTGGTAGTTCGGATGACAAAATAGTAAACGTTTTAAAATAGATATTTTTAATTCTTTAAAAATATGAAATAAATTCTAAAAATATTTTAAAATATTTTAAAAGTGATTTGAGTTAAAAAAAATGAAATTCCAAATAATAGAAAAGTCGTTTTGATCAATACAGCTTAAAAACCACCTTTCGTAGCACTTTTCTATAACTTTTGAAATATAGTTCTGAACGCAACAAGTAATTTCCAAATCTTTTGTAAATGTTTTTAAATGAATAATAAAGTATTTTAAAGGTGATTAGAAGGATTTATAAATTATTTCAAAAGGGTTAAATAAATAATTAAAAGTTAATTAAGTGTGTTAAAAGATTTAGAGTCGATCAAATAATTTAACCACCTTATCGGTGACAGAGAGATAGTGTCTAGGCTTGAGTTTGGAAAACCATTTTCCTGCTCTCCCTGGCTATTTAGACTAGCCCGGTAAGGGGATAGTAAATTTGATTTACTTGGATCAAAATTTACCAAAGTATGAAGGATATAATTTTTCAAATATAAATAACTTGTATTTTATAGAGATAATCTTCTTATACTTGGCGTTAAATTCTAAAGAGGGAACTCGTACTATTCCTAGAATTTAAAAGGTGATTTTACTGTTATTTAGCCCATAGTACTTGTTGAATACGGAAATTGATATTGAGTAGAATTGGACGATTTCTATAATTCTTCTCACTTAATGTTTACTGGTTTTGGATTAATATCCTAGATAACATGGTTTTAACTCAATCAAAATGTGATTGGGAATTAAGAAATCTTTGTTAAGATTTAAATAATTTCCAAAAGATAAAGAGAGGTTTAATGATTCCATATATACTAGAAAGAATGTTTTAAAGATATATATCTCTAAAGATATTTTAATAAAAGAAATTAACCAATTAAAGATTAATTCCCTATTTGCTAAACATCTTTTTTTAATCGATGATTGGTTCATAGGAATCGGGGTCGGAATTAAGCGATTCTTATCTGAAAACCACTTCGAACCAATTTACGAGTTCGAAAGTGAAGACATGTTAAAAACAATGAAGTTGAAAGCGGGGATCTTCATAATGGAAGGATTGCTTGTTGATAATAATGGAGTAGCTCCTGAGATAAATAAATAGCAGGGGTCCCTTTGTTCTAGGATCTTCGATGTAAGGATTTCTCGCTACTAATCCTAGGTGTAATCCTCAACGGGATGTGGTAGGAGAGTGCCTTCGGTTTGTCCTTTTCTTGGACAACTTGCATGGACGAATGTCTGACATTTCATTCCTAATTGCATTGATTGATCTCTATGAACGTATCATCTGTTTGGTGGTAGAGAAGGTAACTTCTCTTAGCTTAACACCCTTTCCTGAGACATATGAGCTCAGGAGTTATACGTTTGTAGAAATCAGTTATATAATTAAGGAAGGCAATGTGGCATTCAAAGTTGAATATACTATGTGAAAGGTAATCGCTACCTCAGGCCTCATCAACCGGTAATGGCTTAAGCAGGGAATGTCGTAAGGCTATGTGGGTCGCGCCCATGAGGTTATGGTCATCACCTTTCTCGATTACTTTCTATATTGAGTACATTGTGTATGCTGTGGTCACGGTTAGGTCGGTTACGACCGGGGTGATGTCATATTCGGTTCTATCCACCACTAGGCGGGTTTATGGGTAGGCCGGTCTTACCAGGTGTAGAGGTTTCGATGACGTCGATCCTCGATACATTCCTCTAGAGATGTACTATACGGAAGGTAGTCCCTTACCTGCCATTGTATGGAATCCATTCTCAGAAGAGCCTTGTAAGAGTTTTGTTTGTATAGCCTAACATATCTGGAATTTAATAATGTAACAATTTCAGCTAAGATTAATAAGTTTACTTGCAAATGTTTTCAAAAGAATATCATTAAAAATAATATAAAATGATTTCACGTAGCAAATGTTTTTGGTTTTCATAAGGTAAAAACCTGTTTCGTGTTTATGTGTGGCGTGGTCTTATAAGATACCTTACATATTTTGAGTTTCTCACACCAGTCCCATGACTAACCTGGAGTTTATTTTCCTGTTCCCTTAAACTTTGGGTGCCCTTATTTTTCTAAGTAGCATAGTAGTCAGGTTTAGTTAAAAGAAATTTGGAAGAGCTTGGAGCATGGAGTTAGTAGATTCTTCTGAAGATTGTTATCCGTTTCCACCACACTCGTGTATTTCTGTATTCCGTATTTGTAAGGACAGATATTTATAATTGTCCATGTTTAACTCTGATAAATGTATTCAAAATTTCCATTGTAAAGATTATGTGTTGAAATAATATATGTTATTCCATTCATGTGAGATTCTATTCTATCTTTATTTTCTTTCTTACCCTTAACGATCGGGTTTCCGACACTTGTATGCTCTGTACGCAATATGACAGATGTATTAGTGTCGATTATCGAGAGTCGAAAATCTTGATCGTTACAAATATTCATTAGAAAGTAAAACTATAATGTGGTATTTTTTTCACAAATAAAGTGATGTACTGAAAATACTGAAGTATCTAAAATTATTTACAATTATTTTGGAATTATAGATTAAGTCGTAGTTTTCAGAAATATTTTTATTATATGATTATGAATCATACACTGGTTAAATATATCTCAAAATAATTGAATAACTATGCACCCAATTAGTGGGAGCGTCATAAGAGTTGATGAACTCTTCGAATTAATATATATATATGTATGTATGTATGTATGTATGTATGTATGTATGCAATCGTAAGTCTATTAATACCAAATCAGTTCCACATACTTGGTTATATCCCTTAATGATTTATCACCAACATGGACGCGTGTATTTGATACATACATAGTATGCCTATGATAAGATCATAGAATATAAAATGAAAGTAAATAAAATAACGTGCAATAAAATAAAATGACTCGATTTGATTGAATAGGTGAGTATATTGGAAAGAGTTCCTAACATACCTAAAAATGAACAAAGATTCAATTTTAACACTCCTCCTTATAATACATAATGATGTATCAATAAGGAGTAATCGAACTTTATTGAACAAAGTACAATTAATTATGAGTGAAGTTGGGATTAACTTCTTTTTATAAGGTTGTGTACTTATGAGTACTACACAAGGTTAAAATCAATTTCATCTAAAGAATGGTTTACAAAATCATACAAGATAAGGGTTTACAAGAAACCCCAACATATTGTAACGTATCGGGTTTTGCCCGCTCGAAAATCAACATCCGTACTTCACATTGTACTAGAATGCCGCAGATTCGACCGTTCAAATCCGATTCGCCGGAGCTATAACACAATTAAGTAGATAACACAGCGGAAGAAAAGAATAATACATTGATATACAATATCTGATACAACAGAGTGATACAATGAATATCAATATACATCAGAGATATGATACAACAAATAGCAGCGGAAAAGAAAAGATAACATCAGCGGAACAATATCAATAGAAATGATAACTCCAAAATGATCTTCAGACAAGAATGAATCCACAACTCCAAGATAAGCAACCCCGATGAATGAACTAGCTCCAGATAATCTACTAAACCTGAATATCTGAAAAGAAACCCAACTCTAGACTGCTCGTGTGGAAAATTATGAGCACCCAGAGTTTAGGAAGGGAACAATAAACTCCGGATCAGTCATGGGACTGGTGTGAGCAACAAAAACAGTTTATCTTTAAACAATCAACAAAAGGTTTTAAACATTGAAATCCGCAATGCTTTTGGAAAATGAAACTACCATAAGACCTCCCGCCACACACACAATGCAAACGCAGACTTGGAGGAGATTTCTTCTTACGATAGTCAAACATGCTTACTACGCAAATCATTGGATTATTATTATTAGTGCATAGTGGAAAACAATTTGAAAGTATAATATTAATCTTAGCCAGCATAGACATTTCGAACTATGCCTACTATAGCTACCATCCAAACAGTGGGGCGCCACCATAAGTGAATGGCAGGTTCTACAACTAAAACCGTACAAGTTCCGTATTGGAGAAATGGATTTCCAACAAATGGTCAGGCTAAGGAACTTCCTTCCGCCGCATGGGAACGCCTCTGGCGGGACGCCCCGAGAGACAAACTGCTCTCTGCCAAACAAGGCCGGGTTACCCCTGTAACAGGTAACTCACGAATATGCCACCTCCCGGTCCTTTGGGACCTTTATCCGAGCTCGGTATCCAACATCACACATCATAAAGAAAGTGTATCCACATGAGTAAGTATCTGGGCTCCATACCATGACACCACCCTTTTCCAGAAGGAAATGACATACCCTAAAGGGCGCGACCCTCATAACCTTGCCGCAACGATCCAGTTTCGACCATTTCCGGGTTGTGAGGTTCTGACGAAGTCTCGTCCACAAAGCTACGCTTTGTTCACAAAGCCATGCTTCGGGTCAAACAAATGATCAACCTATGATCACAAAGATATAAGATCAAACAAATGATCATATCGCAAATGATCAAACACTGATCATTTCACTGCAGCACTCAGCATGCCACATTACCAAATTGGGAATATATCGCTGATAAATTTCAACTACATAACCTCTGAGCTCGTACGTCTCAGAGAAGGGTGTTAAGCTAAGAGAATAAATTCTCCGCCACCAACAGAAATGTATTTGAAAGAAATCGGCTTTATATCTCAAAGTGTAATGTCAGACATACAATCCATACAAGTCTGTTCCGGGATCGAACAGAACCGAAGGCACTTCTCACGAAGCCCTTGCAAATCCGGATAATTTCCAATCACGTCCGGACTTCCCGTCACTAAGGATGATAAAACCTCTATATCGGGGATCAGCCGATGCAGAGTAACTCGACGGTAATCCTTCCGTTTTCAAAAAATATCCGGTCTTCAACACCGGTCATACGACCCAAAGGTCCTCTCCCGGCTAAACCGAATAGTGAGCGTAATATTTAAAAACATATGGATATGGGATTTCAATTAAGTCACAACTTATTACCCAAAATCTTCCTTTTCAAATGGTTTAACAAATTACCATTTTTAAATCTTTTTAAACAAAAAGATTCAATCTTTATGGTTTAAACAGTTTCCACACTTTAATCTTTTAAACAAAAGATTCATTCACAAATTTTCCAAATTAATTTCCATTTCAATTTGATTAACTCGTTAAACCTTTAAATCAAGATTTAACTTATAGCTTTCAAAACAATCCCATTTCAAATGATTTAAACCAATCATTATTTTAAATCTGTTAAAGATAACAGATTCAAATCATAGCTTTTCAAAACAATTCATTCATAACTTGGAAAAACCATTTTTCAATTCAATATTGAAATTCCTTTAATTAAACTGGAATTTCATTTCTTATCTGAAAGCTTTTATCATTTGAAAACAAACAGTTTCATTTCAGAAAATCTGATTCATTCATACGAGTGGAAATCCTTGGGTTAAATTCAAATTCTCAAAATTTTACTTTTAAATGGTTTAACTTTATATAAACACATTTATAACATTTTCAATCCCTAGTTTCAAATCATAGAATTCAATTCCAAACTTGAATTCAAATTTAAATCAAATTATTTAAATTTTCAAAACTCGATTAAGTTATTCAAAATAACTTTTATCTTTGAAATTCCATTTCAAAAGTTTTTCACTTTAAACCCAAATTTCAAATTTCAAAATCATTTGAAAATAAAATTTCAATTTCAAAAACATCAAATTTACATTATCTGTGACTTAACCGATTTCCACGTGAAATCCATATTTGTATGTGTAAAGGTGTAGTCCAGGGGTTTTACACAGTAGTGCAACATCATACAATCATCATATATCAGAATACAAGATATAGTTGATAAACGATATAAACTATATCGCTTATCTTTTACTCACAGATCACAGATATATATAAATTTCAGATAAATAAACTACAGTAAAGATTACACACAAATCAGAATATATCACAAAGCATCATAGATCAGGAAATATCAAACAATTCAATCATCCAATCAAATCCAAATATTCATAAGTAAGGTCAGTTAATTATCTGATTTATTCAAATTAGATTAATTACTTATGAATTTCTAATCCGGGTTAATTAATCGTTAATTAATTACAAACCAATATAATTAATTATCATTTATTAACTAACCATTAATAATTAATAAATTATTCTTAAATTAATTATCCTTAATTAATCACATTGGTTAATTAGCCCTCAATTTATTATCTTTCCTTAATCACCTTCATTAATTTATAATCCCTTAATTAATTAACTTAATTAATTGATCCTTAATGACCCATTAATTAACCATTAATTATTTAATTATCTTTAAGGTAAATCATTTCTTCTTATTAATGACTTAATTGTCATTTACAAATGCATTTCAAAACATTTTACCTTTGAATTTCCTTTTAAATTCCATTTCAATTTAAGATTCAAAATAAATACAAATTTTAACTTAACAAAGTTTTAAAACAGATTAAAAAACCCTTTTCCAATTTTTAATTCAAATCACTTTTCTAAAATATACTTTAACTTTTTAAAGTTGTATAACATACAACTTATTTATTTTAAAACTAGCATCAGATCTATTCTGGATCAAGGCTTTAAAACTTATTTAACTTTGTTTAAAATTTAAGTTTATCAAAAGAAACAAACAGTGGCAGGTCCTTACAAAAAAAAAACCTGTAACCAACGATACTCGAGCAAATCCCTAAATCCCCCGAGTACAACCCTACACCCCTTCGAGTAGAACGCTCGAACTACTCGAGTATCACACAAACTTCCCCTGCTTCTTCCCAGTTTTTTTTTCTTTCCCTTTTTTTTTTCAACTTATACTTAAATGTTCAACGAAGACGACAGGAAGTTCACTCGCATACGCGAGTTCCTCCCCGAAGCCAGGCACCCTCTTCCCCGAGTATTTCGCAATTTCCTTCGAGCTTCCCCCCAGCTAACTTCGTCTTCCCCAAATTCGAACGCAACAGATACAGATCGCCTCGCGTGCACGTGCACCATCGCCGGAGTTGCCTCCGACCTCTGACGAACTCCCCGGCAAGTCGCTCCTCATCGAAACACCAAAATTCGATCACCAGGACAATCGTTCGAGCCCCAAAACAAAAACGAGCCATTCACTCCAAAAACTGGAACCCACAGTTTACTAAATTCACCTCGACCCCGCGACGCCGTCCACCTGACCTCGCGCCACCGCGTCCCTACCATCTCCGGTCATCCACGAAGTTGTTCCCCCAGACCTCGTCTAACTCGATGCACCCCAGAATCATCTGCGACCCGTTCTTCCAACATGAACAAACCTGGGTTCTCAACCCTAGTTTGATCACGAATCAAATATTCAACGATTTATAAATTCAAGTAGCATTTTTCTGGTGATCTCGAATATTAAATCTTGCTGCCACCACGAATTCGAAGCCTATAACTTCTTAGATCATCAGATTTTGTCAAAAATTCATTTTTAGTTCGATATCAAACTGCAACTTCCACTTACTCCTAAAAATTCCAATTCTTGATTTAAAAATCAAGTTTTAGTTGATGCTTTTAATTTATGAAACTGAATTACAAAATTAGTATATTAGGATTTTGACAAAAATCATCATGTACTGATGTATCTTATGTTTCCAGAAACAACCTCTAGTATTTAACTCCTTAAAACTTTAAATATTACTTGAGATATTTAACAACTTCATTTTTTTTTATAAATTTCATTTCCTCAGATTTTTATTTAAATTATGAGCATCTAAATAGAAGGTTTGTACCTGGAAAAATCAAACAGAACAGGCAATAAAAGAAACAGTATGTACACAGATATCACTCACATCAAATCTCTACTTGTAATAACATGAAAAACTTATTTAACTCAACAATAAATCCTGCAACCATATTTAGATTTTAGTTTAAAAAGGGTTACTCACCAGCTCTATGGGAAAGAACAGAGCACCTTTAAAAATGAAGACAGTTTTGAATTTTTTTTTTTTTTGAAACTGGAAATTGCTCTCCACTTGATACTTCTTGCCTATTCCTTCTTGATCTCTGTCTATATTGACTTGTTGGTGATGTTAAATTCTTGTTTTAGGATTAAATAGAGTTTTCATTTTGGTTTTTGCTGAGCTCGAACTGGAATTGAGAGGTAACAGAGGAAAGGTTGTTTTACAAGCTTATGTATATACAAGCTTCAGGGCTTGTACATTTTTCTTTTATGCCAGAGATATTTTTGATACAAATGGAGGCTGAAAAGAATTCGTATGGATTGTGTTGGCTGCTAAGAGATTGAGACATTAAATGGTGTTTGTACTTTATGTTTTATTTTATACATATCTCATCATTTTTTTTTCTTTCTTATCTTACCTGGCTTCATTTGCAAGCTATCACATATTACATTTTTGCTTTGTGTTTTGAACTTTGTTTCCTTTAAGTTTGCATTTGTTCAACTTGACTATATCTTTTGCAGCCTATATACTTATCTATTTATTTCTTTGTATACTTATTTCCTTTGTTTTATAGGCTGAAATGATTTTGTTTTAAACTTGTCTTCATGTTTGCATACATATTTCTTTCTTATTTGAATGTGTATTTTCTTTTGTTTATCTCCATCTCAATTATTTATTTCTAGATTTAATACTAATTGTTTTTAATATTCATTTGGTAATATAAGAGAATTTCTAGATTCTAATTTGTCATTAGATCTTATTCAATGTATTTACTTTATATTTCTATATCTTATATACTTTCATTTCTTAAACCATTTACTTACGATTTAAATTCAAATCAAATATGCATATATATATATATATATATTATAATTTCAAATTTACTCGAATATACTCGAATATATACACATTCACATATGTACATATATATACTATATTTAACTTTAAATGATTTAACACATAGATCATTTGAACTCGGAGAAACTCGCATTCATTCATCGATTGATTTTACAATTTTTATTCAAAAATCAATTTAATTATCAATTTAAATATATAAAAAAATTCGGGGTCGTTACAGACTTCCCCCCTTAAAAGAATTTCGTCCTCGAAATTCACAGGCACGAAAACAAAGACAGATGAAGAATGTTTCATCTAATCAAACTGAACATCTATTCTGCATTTGGCTTACCAAATCAGAATATCAATAACAGATACAAGAACGAATCTGTTTAACACTTCACAAGATACTCGGGTTATCCAGATCTATGAAATATGGAGTGGCATCGGTCAGTTCGAAGTGATAACTAACCATTCGTAGAATATATTGGAACCCAAAGAATAGACAGATATATGGATACAATTTCCAAATCTTTTAGTTTAGAACTAAGGTATACCTATCAACCATAGCAACCAATGCAATCAATTCATCCATACAAACAATTTTGGCTTAGTTGGAGTTTATGTCCCATTTCTAATATGTCGAATTCCTTCCTGGATCTACCAGAAATTATCGAAGAATTGAGAAAAAGATGACGAACAAAAAGATCGATAGAGAAAGGATAGACAAAAAGATTGCTTCCTTGTTGTTACAGAGTATCGACCATTTATAGTCGTATTCCCCTGTCCCCTATCTCATCCTCTTCTTGCACTCATACTCACTATCTATGGATAGTAAGAGAATTTACTGAGGCATTCGAACGGATATCTGAGAATTACTCATTCTAGAGTTTACTTCACTCTATCTCTAATGAGCTACTTAACGTGTTATATTCCTGAGCTAAAGTTCAACCTTAGCTCTGATACCACTTGTCAAGGTTCGCAAACAGCGGCCACCGGTAGGCTTTGCAACCATCCCAGTCCCACCGTGGCTGACAATGATACCCCAAACTTGCTTTTACGGCCAGCCTCTCGACTGTCACGGCATCTGCCTAACCAACCCATCCCTCTCAGGGACATGTAGGGGTAAGAGTCTCCCGTTCGCCACCTAACCGCGAAGCGAGAACCCCCTATCATGCTGTAATATAGCAAGACTGGTGTGAGCAACAAAAACAGTTTATCTTTAAACAATCAACAAAAGGTTTTAAACATTGAAATCCGCAATGCTTTTGGAAAATGAAACTACCATAAGACCTCCCGCCACACACACAATGCAAACGCAGACTTGGAGGAGATTTCTTCTTATGATAGTCAAACATGCTTACTACGCAAATCATTGGATTATTATTATTAGTGCATAGTGGAAAACAATTTGAAAGTATAATATTAATCTTAGCCAGCATAGACATTTCGAACTATGCCTACTATAGCTACCATCCAAACAGTGGGGCGCCACCATAAGTGAATGGCAGGTTCTACAACTAAAACCGTACAAGTTCCGTATTGGAGAAATGGATTTCCAACAAATGGTCAGGCTAAGGAACTTCCTTCCGCCGCATGGGAACGCCTCTGGCGGGACGCCCCGAGAGACAAACTGCTCTCTGCCAAACAAGGCCGGGTTACCCCTGTAACAGGTAACTCACGAATATGCCACCTCCCGGTCCTTTGGGACCTTTATCCGAGCTCGGTATCCAACATCACACATCATAAAGAAAGTGTATCCACATGAGTAAGTATCTGGGCTCCATACCATGACACCACCCTTTTCCAGAAGGAAATGACATACCCTAAAGGGCGCGACCCTCATAACCTTGCCGCAACGATCCTGTTTCGACCATTTCCGGGTTGTGAGGTTCTGACGAAGTCTCGTCCACAAAGCTACGCTTTGTTCACAAAGCCATGCTTCGGGTCAAACAAATGATCAACCTATGATCACAAAGATATAAGATCAAACAAATGATCATATCGCAAATGATCAAACACTGATCATTTCACTGCAGCACTCAGCATGCCACATTACCAAATTGGGAATATATCGCTGATAAATTTCAACTACATAACCTCTGAGCTCGTACGTCTCAGAGAAGGGTGTTAAGCTAAGAGAATAAATTCTCCGCCACCAACAGAAATGTATTTGAAAGAAATCGGCTTTATATCTCAAAGTGTAATGTCAGACATACAATCCATACAAGTCTGTTCCGGGATCGAACAGAACCGAAGGCACTTCTCACGAAGCCCTTGCAAATCCGGATAATTTCCAATCACGTCCGGACTTCCCGTCACTAAGGATGATAAAACCTCTATATCGGGGATCAGCCGATGCAGAGTAACTCGACGGTAATCCTTCCGTTTTCAAAAAATATCCGGTCTTCAACACCGGTCTTCAAATGCTATCCATATCGACGTATCACATATTCGGAATGGGTTATACGACCCAAAGGTCCTCTCCCGGCTAAACCGAATAGTGAGCGTAATATTTAAAAACATATGGATATGGGATTTCAATTAAGTCACAACTTATTACCCAAAATCTTCCTTTTCAAATGGTTTAACAAATTACCATTTTTAAATCTTTTTAAACAAAAAGATTCAATCTTTACGGTTTAAACAGTTTCCACACTTTAATCTTTTAAACAAAAGATTCATTCACAGATTTTCCAAATTAATTTCCATTTCAATTTGATTAACTCGTTAAACCTTTAAATCAAGATTTAACTTATAGCTTTCAAAACAATCCCATTTCAAATGATTTAAACCAATCATTATTTTAAATCTGTTAAAGATAACAGATTCAAATCATAGCTTTTCAAAACAATTCATTCATAACTTGGAAAAACCATTTTTCAATTCAATATTGAAATTCCTTTAATTAAACTGGAATTTCATTTCTTATCTAAAAGCTTTTATCATTTGAAAACAAACAGTTTCATTTCAGAAAATCTGATTCATTCATACGAGTGGAAATCCTTGGGTTAAATTCAAATTCTCAAAATTTTACTTTTAAATGGTTTAACTTTATATAAACACATTTATAACATTTTCAATCCCTAGTTTCAAATCATAGAATTCAATTCCAAACTTGAATTCAAATTTAAATCAAATTATTTAAATTTTCAAAACTCGATTAAGTTATTCAAAATAACTTTTATCTTTGAAATTCCATTTCAAAAGTTTTTCACTTTAAACCCAAATTTCAAATTTCAAAATCATTTGAAAATAAAATTTCAATTTCAAAAACATCAAATTTACATTATCTGTGACTTAACCGATTTTCACGTGAAATCCATATTTGTGTGTGTAAAGGTGTAGTCCAGGGGTTTTACACAGTAGTGCAACATCATACAATCATCATATATCAGAATACAAGATATAGTTGATAAACGATATAAACTATATCGCTTATCTTTTACTCACAGATCACAGATATATATAAATTTCAGATAAATAAACTACAGTAAAGATTACACACAAATCAGAATATATCACAAAGCATCATAGATCAGGAAATATCAAACAATTCAATCATCCAATCAAATCCAAATATTCATAAGTAAGGTCAGTTAATTATCTGATTTATTCAAATTAGATTAATTACTTATGAATTTCTAATCCGGGTTAATTAATCGTTAATTAATTACAAACCAATATAATTATTTATCATTTATTAACTAACCATTAATAATTAATAAATTATTCTTAAATTAATTATCCTTAATTAATCACATTGGTTAATTAGCCCTCAATTTATTATCTTTCCTTAATCACCTTCATTAATTTATAATCCCTTAATTAATTAACTTAATTAATTGATCCTTAATGACCCATTAATTAACCATTAATTATTTAATTATCTTTAAGGTAAATCATTTCTTCTTATTAATGACTTAATTGTCATTTACAAATGCATTTCAAAACATTTTACCTTTGAATTTCCTTTTAAATTCCATTTCAATTTAAGATTCAAAATAAATACAAATTTTAACTTAACAAAGTTTTAAAACAGATTAAAAAACCCTTTTCCAATTTTTAATTCAAATCACTTTTCTAAAATATACTTTAACTTTTTAAAGTTGTATAACATACAACTTATTTATTTTAAAACTAGCATCAGATCTATTCTGGATCAAGGCTTTAAAACTTATTTAACTTTGTTTAAAATTTAAGTTTATCAAAAGAAACAAACAGTGGCAGGTCCTTACAAAAAAAAACCTATAACCAACGATACTCGAGCAAATCCCTAAATCCCCCGAGTACAACCCTACACCCCTTCGAGTAGAACGCTCGAACTACTCGAGTATCATGCAAACTTCCCCTGCTTCTTCCCAGTTTTTTTTTTCTTTCCTTTTTTTTTCAACTTATACTTAAATGTTCAACGAAGACGACAGGAAGTTCACTCGCATACGCGAGTTCCTCCCCGAAGCCAGGCACCCTCTTCCCCGAGTATTTCGCAATTTCCTTCGAGCTTCCCCCCAGCTAACTTCGTCTTCCCCAAATTCGAACGCAACAGATACAGATCGCCTCGCGTGCACGTGCACCATCGCCGGAGTTGCCTCCGACCTCTGACGAACTCCCCGGCAAGTCGCTCCTCATCGAAACACCAAAATTCGATCACCAGGACAATCGTTCGAGCCCCAAAACAAAAACGAGCCATTCACTCCAAAAACTGGAACCCACAGTTTACTAAATTCACCTCGACCCCGCGACGCCGTCCACCTGACCTCGCGCCACCGCGTCCCTACCATCTTCGGTCATCCACGAAGCTGTTCCCCCAGACCTCGTCCAACTCGATGCACCCCAGAATCATCTGCGACCCGTTCTTCCAACATGAACAAACCTGGGTTCTCAACCCTAGTTTGATCACGAATCAAATATTCAACGATTTATAAATTCAGGTAGCATTTTTCTGGTGATCTCGAATATTAAATCTTGCTGCCACCACGAATTCGAAGCCTATAACTTCTTAGATCATCAGATTTTGTCAAAAATTCATTTTTAGTTCGATATCAAACTGCAACTTCCACTTACTCCTAAAAATTCCAATTCTTGATTTAAAAATCAAGTTTTAGTTGATGCTTTTAATTTATGAAACTGAATTACAAAATTAGTATATTAGGATTTTGACAAAAATCATCATGTACTGATGTATCTTATGTTTCCAGAAACAACCTCTAGTATTTAACTCCTTAAAACTTTAAATATTACTTGAGATATTTAACAACTTCATTTTTTTTATAAATTTCATTTCCTCAGATTTTTATTTAAATTATGAGCATCTAAATAGAAGGTTTGTACCTGGAAAAATCAAACAGAACAGGCAATAAAAGAAACAGTATGTACACAGATATCACTCACATCAAATCTCTACTTGTAATAACATGAAAAACTTATTTAACTCAACAATAAATCATGCAACCATATTTAGATTTTAGTTTAAAAAGGGTTACTCACCAGCTCTATGGGAAAGAACAGAGCACCTTTAAAAATGAAGACAGTTTTGAATTTTTTTTTTTGAAACTGGAAATTGCTCTCCACTTGATACTTCTTGCCTATTCCTTCTTGATCTCTGTCTATATTGACTTGTTGGTGATGTTAAATTCTTGTTTTAGGATTAAATAGAGTTTTCATTTTGGTTTTTGTTGAGCTCGAACTGGAATTGAGAGGTAACAGAGGAAAGGTTGTTTTACAAGCTTATGTATATACAAGCTTCAGGGCTTGTACATTTTTCTTTTATGCCAGAGATATTTTTGATACAAATGGAGGCTGAAAAGAATTCGTATGGATTGTGTTGGCTGCTAAGAGATTGAGACATTAAATGGTGTTTGTACTTTATGTTTTATTTTATACATATCTCATCATTTTTTTTCTTTCTTATCTTACCTGGCTTCATTTGCAAGCTATCACATATTACATTTTTGCTTTGTGTTTTGAACTTTGTTTCCTTTAAGTTTGCATTTGTTCAACTTGACTATATCTTTTGCAGCCTATATACTTATCTATTTATTTCTTTGTATACTTATTTCCTTTGTTTTATAGGCTGAAATGATTTTGTTTTAAACTTGTCTTCATGTTTGCATACATATTTCTTTCTTATTTGAATGTGTATTTTCTTTTGTTTATCTCCATCTCAATTATTTATTTCTAGATTTAATACTAATTGTTTTTAATATTCATTTGGTAATATAAGAGAATTTCTAGATTCTAATTTGTCATTAGATCTTATTCAATGTATTTACTTTATATTTCTATATCTTATATACTTTCATTTCTTAAACCATTTACTTACGATTTAAATTCAAATCAAATATGCATATATATATATATATATATTATAATTTCAAATTTACTCGAATATACTCGAATATATACACATTCACATATGTACATATATATACTATATTTAACTTTAAATGATTTAACACATAGATCATTTGAACTCGGAGAAACTCGCATTCATTCATCGATTGATTTTACAATTTTTATTCAAAAATCAATTTAATTATCAATTTAAATATATAAAAAAATTCGGGGTCGTTACACATATCCTATGCCAAGTAGTTGGCAGGTTGTGGAAATCAAAAGATTACACGTAATAACGGTTCATAAGGGATCTTCCTCAAAAGGCGTTTGGGAAAGACGGTCATTGGCTGATATATTTATGTTTTGAACATAATTTTTGTATCCTAAAACCAAATTGGTTTAATATATAAGGAAATTCATAAAATGTTTATGAATAACTATTATGTTGCACTTAGAAACAACTTTTGTTTCAAGAAATACCAACTTCATAGCGAAGGAATTTCTTTGAGAAATTATTGGTAGTGAAATGGATTTGGATACGATCCACAAATGAACATGATTGCGTGGGATGAAATGATATTGACCAAACCTGAATGAACACAACGCATTAAAATGTCCAAAAATATTCTCACATGCTGAAGAGAGACTATGAGTTTCTTATCAATGTCGAGAATAAATAATCCTCCTCGGTCAATTAAATCATTAAGAGTATTGACTCTATGATATGGTGTGATGCACAAACCCGAAATTGATTCCAAGTACATTATCAAAATATTATTTTGAAAGTTGTACCTAAAGGGTATGATCCATTGGCCGCAAATGTTTCTTTAAGAGAAAGACAAATGCAATTGGAGCCACATTGATAAAAATAATACCTTAAATTTCAATTGTTGAAATTAACACAACAGATTCACTGTTCGATGTGCTCAAGCAGGTTCGGATTTTACTCAGAAAATTATCACATAATATGACTTTATGTTTTGTTATGAATGTCTTAAAATGGAAAATTCTAAATAATGATTTAGAGTTAACTGTTTACACGTAATAACCAAAGTGTCTCGAAGTCAATGGGAGCGATATTGAGTTTGTAGGTTTTCGGATATGATTCGAGAAGGAATACAAAAGTATCATTCAGAAAAGCATCAAAATTGAACAAGTATTTTGATAGAAATATCAAATAGTTTGATTATCAATCAAAATGCAGAGGAAGCTTGTGCTCATAAGAAAGAAAGTTAAAAAGATACATAGATATTTCTAAACCGTAAGTAAACAACACATTGCTGATTGTTAATGATGTACTTGTGTTAAAATTAGCTTTAGTTGTTTGATACTCGACATTGGATTTATAAATGATGTCATTTATAGTAAGTATAAAAGATGTTGGGAATGTCCTAAACGGTATGTAAGGATACCTTATTCAAATGTTTAATACGAAACATGTAAGATGAAGTCCTTATGCTTTGGTAATAGGAATTATCATACATGTTGCGTTGTCTAAGATATCGTGATTTGTTTATGTATTTGATACATGAAGAAAATATCAAATCCATATTGATATCACTAAATGGTTGTTTGAAGTGTTCTCATGTATTTATGAAATACTAGAGAATTGTTTACAGAAAATACAAGCTCTTTATGAAGGAGTGTTCAGACTCAATCTTTATAAGAGATATTGAGTATAATATGTCGATAATAAATTCAGATTAAGAATTGTTAAGTTGGAAATGTTCCAAATGAAAGTTTATGGCTGATTCAATGAAAAAGGCTAAGTACATCGCCTTGAATAATGCCGCAATAAAAGCAATATATAAAAATATAAATGCACAAATTTACAACTAAGTTGAGGGTGATTCCAAATGTTGAGAATCCCATAACATTGATATATAATAAACATGTCATGATATTGTTAATAATAGAACTTAGAGCTCACTTGAAGTTGAGAGACATACTCCGAATTGCTCCACATGATAAAACAGTTTATCATCATCGGAGAGAGTTGATTGACATAATAGATAATTGAAACATAATAGCATACTCGTTTACTAAGGGACTGACCCAATTGGTTTAAGGAAACTGATTGGAGAAGTTGGAATAAGATTCCATAATTGACCCTAAGTGAAAGTGGGAGATTGATAGAGTTAAGAGTATGTCCTAGAGGCAATTATATAATTTATCACATATATCTAACTTGATAACCAATCTTGTTCAAACTAAAAGGTGTTTACTTTCTATTATATACTTGATATAATGTGTTATGTTAATTAATTGATTTAATTAAAAGTATATTTAATAGAAAATCCATGAATGGTACGTTTTGTGATAGTAGTTACAAAGTGTTGTAACCGTGAGTAATTTATCACAATGAAAACAAATATACCATTTTAAATATTCCTAGTCAAGGTGTACTAACACTGGATAACGATACATCCATTGAGACTAGAGTACGTAACGTTCTCCAAATGTTAGGTAGTGTATTATTCATGACTGTTGGGGGGCACTAAGAGGTTGCGTACTAATAGTTATTGCATAACTATGGAATGACCCACTCGATAGTTTTCTGTTGGTTAATATAACTAAGGTTAAGCAGAGAATATCTGTAAAATCCCGTACCTTAATGGGCCAGAATTTCAACAAAACTCGAAAGCTAAGTCCATCAAAGCACAGATCATTGGATTTGGTACCTGGAAATAAGCATGTGCATTATTAGAGATTGATAGAAATCTAAACTCATAGGGAAACAATAATAGGATAAGAATACTGATTATGACTACTACCTTTGAATTTATGGTATTCCTTGGAAAGCAGGTTACCACATCAACATCGAGCATGAGAGAAAAGAAGACTTCTCCAACAATAAAACACATCCAGCTTCAGTGACTTGTCCCTCTAAATCTATCCTGTGGGTTGTAATGAGGAGGGGGTCATAACAATGTTCTGATAACAGGAAAATCTATAAACTGTGGATATAATAAATTTATACTGATTGTTTTCCATTTTATTGTTATGTCCATTAAGGTTAACAACTCTAATCTTGCATCGCACACACGATTACTTACCTACCTCTTCGTAAGGTACAAAATACTGATGAAGCCTTATCAACCACCCAATACTTTCAAACCCATTTGCCAGTTAATACTTCTAAATCTGAAACAGGTTTCTATAATCATCACAAAATAATTTTAAAAGAGAAATAGGCAGACGCTGCCATTTAAGACTTCAATCAAGGTAGACCTCATCATTTAAGACTTATTCCCAAGGTGGTTTTCTAACAATGTTGTCAATGGTCGGTGGGTCCTAGCTACAAACACCTCTAACCACTACTAAAGGCTTTCGACATTTAATGTCTAACTATTACCACCTCTATCGCCAATAAAAGCGTAGCCTTTTAAGAGACAGTACCCAATGTAGGATCTAGATTAACCCTAGAGGGGGGGTGAATAGGGTTATAGCAAATTTTCTCGAATTTAAAACACAAAACAAACTTCATATAAGTAAGTATGCTGAAAAGTAAATCACACACAAAATTTACCCAGCTTCGGTAACCCCTGCCTACTGCTGCATTCCCATATTTCTATTAGAATTAAACAGTCTCTCGCTTACAAACACTCTACCAGACTCGCAAACCCTGCTACTGCCTATAGAGTTTTGCAAACTCGCAAACCCTGCTCACTGAACTAATCCTAACTAGACAATCTGAAATAACCTAAAACCTAGGTGGTGATTTACCCTGATTTGATTCTAAGAGTACAAACTTCAAAACAACAAGAGCAAAAATGAAATAGAAAACTTGAAACCAATTTTTGCCCTTAATCAAAAATAACCCCGGCCTAAATGAAATAAAATAACAACTAAAATTAAAGCCCTTGTTTAATGAACAAGGCCGACCCCTTTTATTTTCTCTAGCCCGTTCTTTTTGTGATAATGGTGACTTTCGATCTTCTGAACTCAGAAATTAGGGCTTCAGCTTGATTTATGTTGATCGATTGATTGTCGCCTTGCTCTGTCGATCGATATCTCTTCGCTCTGCTACTTCTCTTGATCGTTTTGTGAAATTTGGGTTTTGATACAGTCGGCTTGGTTGCTACGAGATGATTGATTTCGACTTTATCTCTGGTATGTTGTTTTCCTTTTGATTTCTGGTTTGTTTGCTTGGATTCGATTGTTCTTTCTGTGTCACCCACAGTCGATGATGATTTTGGGGTCTTTATATAGGGTTTTCGAAACCCTTGAATTCGTCTGATTTGAGTTGCTTGGCCTCCACGTTGTTGAATCTTTCCATTATTTTGTTGTGCTATTTTGGGTATATACTTCGTACCCACGGCTTTGATTTTGAAACGTTCGATCGTTCTTTGATTGATATGCCAGAAACTTTCCTAATTTAACTCTGATTCTTTTTTACCTTTTCAATTTGTATCTACACTTGATTTCTTTTCTTTACCACCACGTCTCTGACTTGTTCAATGTTGACTTCTATTCTAGACATTTTTGTTGTACTGCACTGCTTCATTGTATTTGCATCATGTACGGCTTGTAATTGCTGCATCTCTGGTCTCATATTGAATTTCCTGTCTTGTATTGTGCATTCATGTGCTTGCTGTCCCACATCTGTTTCACTTCGACTTGAATTGTTGTATTGGTCTAGTTCATCTTGAATTTCATGTGTGCTCGAGTCTGGTTTGATGTTGAAACTGCTTAGACCATTTTCCTGACCTTGTATTTGTTTGGACTGACTTGTGTACTCGATCATATTGACTTCAGTTGTATTTGCTTTGAGATGCTTACAAGCTTGGTCTTTGAGTTTAATGGTTGTTGCACTTCACTGCACTTGATTCATTGCTGTACTGTGTTCTCTTTTCACCTCTGGCCTAGTCTCTGACCTGATGTACTTGAGTCTGGTTCATTCAAGTTCAAAGTATTTGGTCTGCTGCCTTTGTAGTTTTGAAGCTTTATTCTTGGTTGGGTTACATTTCTGGTTCATGTGTACATCTATGTATCTTTTGTTTTGTGTTTTGCCATTCTGGTTTTGGTATCTTCATTATTGAGGCATTGCATTTGTGTTACACTGAGCTGCCATGCATCTGTAGCCTTTGTGCATTGAGCTACATTGATATTCATGTCCCCACTTTGAAATTTTGTAGTTGAACACTTGCTGTGTCTTCATTTAGTAGTTTGTAACTTGCTTTGTGGTCTTCATATTCATGTGTGTCTGATGTACTTGAATCTTGACAATTGCTGACCCTTGAATCAGTGCCTTTTGACATGTTTGAGTCTTTGAGTATGTGAACACTTCATGTTAGCATTGTTATGGTGCAGTCTGACTATGTAGTCTATGTTGTGCATGATGACTGCGCACACGAGTTGGCGAGGCAGTGCACACGTGTATAAATGTACATGTGTGTATTGCAGCCACTCATGATTAACTGTCCCTGATAAAAATACTGATATGCACAAATATTACACAATCAAAAATGATGACAATAACCCATATATCTGAGACATTAATAAAAAACAAATTTATATTTTTGCAAATTCAAATTTGTTTATTTTCAGATTACTGTTGTAGTTGCTAATTATACAGGTACACAGGAGACAGGACAAGTACCGGAGCTGGACAATGCAGATAGATGCTGATGTGCAGACAGAATGAAAAAACTGAGTGTTGAGTGTTGTAGTGAGGAAAAAAATTGTAAATGTGAAATGTATGAAATCAGTGTATGTAACGAAAGCTGAAAAACTTTGTATTGTATAAAATATTATATTGAATAAAAAATACTGATTGAATTTGATAAATTCTGTGCGATAGTATTATTATTCAACATGAATATTTTTTCCTATATATGTAAAGTACAATCTGCAAACACATATATAAATTGATATATATTTTGTTATCATCAAACAAGAAACTCACATCAAACAATCTCCCCCTTTTGATGATGACAAACATATATATTAAAGATTTTGAAATTCTAATAAATGTGTTTGAGCATGAAATATTTAGCCCCCCCTATATGAATGCTCCCCCTATATGAATGCTCCCCCTACAACTGAGACCACTCCCTGTTATGAAGATTTTGAAAATTACAGAAGAATAAAAGAACTAAAGAAAATTAACTAACAACATTTAACAAATTTGTTGAAGTATTCTAAAAATATTTACTTTCTTATCAAAATCTTGTTCTTCTGCCCCTTTTGTTATCATCAAAAGACTGACAAAAAAATAATGGAACAGTAGTGGAAATTTTTTTTAAAGTAAAAACAAATGCAAAACAAAGAAAAAAATCATAATATATCATAACGAGTTAACAAGTTCCACATTGTAGAGAATGGATTGATGATTCGGTTTTTATATAATGAGAAGAGAGAAATTTGAAAAATAATTTGACATTTAAGCACAAAAATAAGCACTTACTAACCACGCATAACCATAAGGACTTTTAAATGAGATTAGCAGTTACTTATTAGCTATAATGCTCCATCCATGCATAACCATAAGGACTTTTAAATGAGAATGGAGTGATGATAAAATAAAAATAATTGACTCACATGCTCCATCCATGCATAACCATAAGGACTTTTAATGAGAATGGATGCATGAGAGATATTTATAATTTTTTTTAATTTTCTTTTTAATTTTAAAAAATAATTCACTCTTCTCATTTTACAAAACCATTATGAATGATAGAAAGATGGTAGAAATAGAAATGGTCGTGGAATAAGTTACCAAATTAATCATATTATGAAATTTCTTAAAATAAAACAAACATATTTCCACTACTGAATACCATATTCGAATCAATCTTTGAATAATATCCAAAACTGGTTTGAATCCTAGAAATTGAAGTTGAAAATAAATATCCAAGAATATTTCAACCAAAAAATGGAAAATGATTAGTCAATTTCTATAATCCCCAAATCCAAACGTAATCTGGAAAATCTGTCTTCGGGGAGGGGTTTTGTGAAAATATCAGCAAGTTGAGCCTCAGTTGAAATGTATTCAATGCAAATGTCTTCCTTAGCAATGTGATCTCTAAGAAAGTGGTGTCTCACATCAATGTGTTTTGTGCGTGAATGATGAAGAGGATTATTTGACAAGTCTATTGCACTTTTACTATCACATTTTAATGGAACTTGTTTATAAACTAAGCCAAAATCAGAAAGAGTTTGCATCATCCATAAAATTTGAGCACAACAACTTCCTAAAGCAATATATTCTGCTTCAGTGGTGGATAATGCAACACAATTCTGTTTTCGACTTGACCATGAAACTAATGAATGTCCTAGCATGAAACATGTCCCACTAGTGCTTTTCCTGTCAACCAATGAACCCGCATAATCAGCATCAGAATAACCAACTAAATCAAAATTTTCACAAGAAGGGTACCATAGTCCAAATTTGTGTGTGTGTGAAAGATATCTCAAAATTTGTTTAGTGGCTTTCAAATGAGATTCTTTAGGATTAGATTGAAAACGTGCACACAAACACACAGAAAACATAATATCAGGTCTAGAAGCAGTAAGATAGAGAAGTGAACCAATTATCCCTCGATATTTCTTCTGATCAACAGCAACTCCTTTCTCGTCTTTGTCCAACTCTGTTGATGGGCTCATAGGAGTTCTCAATGGTTTGGAGTTCTCAACTCCAAATTTCTTCCACAGTTCCAACACATACTTGGATTGTGAAATGAAAATACCATTACTGCTTTGCTTGATTTGAAATCCAAGAAAATATTTCAATTCTCCAACCAAGCTCATCTCGAATTTAGCCTGCATGACTTGTTCAAATTTCTCGCACAAGAGTTCATTAGTAGCACCATAAATGATATCATCCACATAAATCTGAACAATCAAAAAATCACTTTCTTTATGTAATAGAAACAGTGTCGTGTCAGCACTCCCCTTTTTAAAACCATTTTCCAAAAGATATGTACAAAGACAGTCATACCAAGCTCTAGGAGCTTGCTTAAGACCATATAATGCTTTTTCTAGTTTATACACATGATTTGGAAAATCATAATTTTCAAAACCGGGGGGTTGTTCAACAAAAACTTCTTCTTTTAAATCACCATTTAGAAAGGCACTTTTTACATCCATTTGTTTAAGTTTGAAACCCTTATAACATGCAAAGCTTAGTAAAATCCTAATGGCTTCTAACCTAGCAACTGGAGCAAATGTTTCATCAAAATCTATGCCTTCTATTTGGTTATATCCTTTTGCGACCAACCTAGCTTTGTTTCTAATTACATTTCCTGATTCATCAAGTTTATTTTTGAACACCCATTTAGTTCCAACAATCGGATAGTCATTAGGCCTAGGAACTAATTTCCAAACTTTATTTCTCTCAAATTGATTAAGTTCATCTTGCATTGCTAAAACCCAACTTTCATCATTAAGAGCCATTTCAACAGAATCAGGTTCAATCTCAGAAATAAAACCACTGTGACAACAAAACGCACACAAATTTTTATCAAATGAAGAGCGAGTGCGTATACCTTCCCTAGGATCACCTATAACCAATTCAGGAGGATGATTGGATTTGAACTTCAATCTATCAGCATCAACAGTCCTACTTTCAGCTTTCTCACTAGATGTTTCTTCTTCAATGCTTTCATGATCTACCCCATCGTCAACCGCCTTTTCAGTCGTCCTTTCCAGGTCAGATTCGTCCAATTTCACATTGATTGATTCAACAATTGTTTTTGTTCGTTTGTTGTATATCCTGTAAGCTTTGCTCCTTGTTGAATAGCCCATGAAAATTCCCTCATCAGTCTTTGATTCGAATTTTCCAAGTTGATCACCTGTGTTAAGAATGAAACAAGGACATCCAAATACACGAAAATAAGAAATGTTAGGTTTTCTTTCATGCCATAATTCATAAGATGTTTTGCCAAGTATTGGTCTAATCATTACTCTATTCATTACATAGCACGAAGTATTCACTGCCTTTGCCCAAAAGGTTAGAGGTAGTTTATACTCACTCAACATGGATCTAGCCAATTCTTGCAATGTACGATTTTTCCTTTCAACCACCCCATTTTGTTGAGGTTTTCGTGGAGCAGAAAATTCATGTTTTAAACCATTTTCTTCACAAAAGCTTTCAAAATCCAAATTTTCAAATTCGCCTCCATGATCACTTCTCAAAGTTTTAATTGAAACTCCTTTTTCATTTTGAACAAGTTTTGCAAATTTTGAAAAATAATCAAAAGATTCAGACTTTTTGGCTAAGAAATAAACCCATGTAAATCTAGAATAATCATCAACCAATACATAACAATAACGTTTTCCATTCAAGCTTGCAATTTCATTTGGTCCAAATAAGTCCATGTGAATTAATTCAAGGACCCTTGATGTGCTAACAATGTTTTTAGGGCGAAATGATGATCGACTAAGCTTGCCCAAGGAACATGCTTTACACACTTTATTATTTTCAAATTTCTAATGTGGTAACCCTCTGACTAATTTTTTCGTTTCAAGGTTTTTCAAGAGGCCCATGCTAGCATGTCCAAGTCTCCTATGCCATAAAGATGCCTCTTCGTCAGTGGCTACCAAACATCTAGAAAGATTTAGATTATCAAACGAAAGCGTGTAAACATTTCCTTTTCTTTTGCCCATAAAAACAATGTTATTAGAAGATTTATCAATGATTTTGCAAGTATCACTATCAAAAACCACATTCATACCTTTGTCACATAGTTGGCTAATAGAAATGAGATTGTGATGCAAATTTTCAACGTATAAAACATTAGTCAAGAAAAAAGTACCGTTACCTACTTCACCTTTACCAATAATCTTACACTTGCTATTGTTTCCCATAATCACATTTCCACCTTTATAAATTCTCTAGGAAAAGGAACTTTGATTTGTCACCTGTCATATGTTTAGAACAACCTGAATCTAGAAACCATTCTTGTTGCTCCTTAGCCCGCCAACAAACCTACATAGAGAGAGAGGAGGATGACCTACAGAAACTCTTAGGTCCAATGATATTAGTGACTGAAGCATTGTGAATAAACAATCCCTTTGGAACCCAAACTTGTTTTGTCCTTTCATTCTTGTTCCAATAGACATGAAATTTGTTTGTAGAATTCTTAGGAACCCAAACTTGTATAAATTTTGTGTTCTTGTTCCTATGCCAATAATTTTCAGCACGATGTTCAATTATTTCACATCTAGCAAAGACACTCTTACCTTAAGTATTATCATCAACTTGTGTTTTCCCAAAGCCTAGTCCTTTTCTGTTGTTAGCAAAAAGTTGATTTCCCAATAACATGTTGAATGATTTTTCTCCTCTTGAAAAGTTATTCAGAGTTTTCTCAAGATTTTGGACTTTGGTTTTTAGTGCTGTGTTTTCAGTCACAAGTGAGGTGCATCTATTTATAAAATCCTTTTTCCTAGTGTCAATGGTTTCCTTAAGACTCAAGTTTTCTTTTTCAAGATTCTCAAAGCTATTCTTAAGTTTTGATAATTCTGAATCTAAAATTTTACATTTTTTACAGTCTAGGTTTTGAATATTTTCAAGTTTAGTTTCTAACCTAGAATTTTCATGGACAAGTTCTCTCCTATCAGATTTCAGTTTTTCAATTTTAGATTCAAGAGTATCAATTGTTTTAGTAAGATCACAACACATCAAAACAAATTCTTTATAAGAATAGTCACTTACCTCACTAGATTCTTCTGAGCTTGCTTCTGAATCTGATTTTGTCATAAGACACAAATTAGCCTCCTCTGAGCTATCATTTGAAGCTTCCTCTCCTTCTTCATCATCCCAAGTGGCTGCAAAGGCCTTCTTCTACTTTTTCTTTCCTTTGTTGTTTTTGAGAAGTGGGCATTTTTGTTTGAAGTGGCCAGGCTTCTTGCAGTTATAACAAGTCAATTCATTATCGGAATTGTCAAAATCTTTTGACCTATTACCACTTGTTTTCTTCTTGCGTGGCCTGAATCTTGACCATTTTCTAAGATTATTGACAGCCATTGCAAGCTCTTCAATTGGATCTTCTTCTTCTTCATCGCTCTCTTCTTTACTCTTTAAGGCAATCGTCTTCTTCTTTGATTCAGAGTTGTTGCGTTCCTCTTTTGCTTTTAGCTCAAGCTCATATGTCATCAGGTTGCCGATCAACTCCTCCATGCTTAGTTTACTCAGATCTTTTGATTCTTGTATTGCCGTGATTTTTGCCTTAAAGCTCATCGGTAAGACTCGTAGCACCTTCCTCACAAGCTCTACCTCAGTGAATACCTTAGCATTGTACACCAAAGTTGAAAAGCGTCTAAACATGTCCTTTATGCTCTCGCCTTTGTCCATTACAAAATTCTCATATTCATTGCTGAATAGGGCTAGACGAGACTCCTTGACTTGAGAAGTTCCTTCATGTGTCACCTCCAAGGTATGCCAAATTTCCTGCGCAGTTTTACAATGAGAAATTCTATTAAATTCAGTCTTGTCAAGAGCGCAGATCAAAGCATTCATGGCTTTAGCATTTGTAGTTTTTAATTTCTTATCGTTAGTGCCCCACCTCTCCTTAGGTTTAGGAATCTCAGTATCACCAACAGTTATAGTGGGAGATGTATAGCCAGTTTCAATAATGTCCCAAACATCATAATCAACAGAACTAAGATAAATACCCATCCTAACTTTCCAGTAAGCATAATCATTCCCATTAAACATGGGTGGCCTAGCAATAGATTGCCCCTCAGAAAAAGCATTATTTAGTGGATTCATAACTCTAGAGTTAAAGAGAAATACCAGGCTCTGATACCACTTGTAGGATCTAGATTAACCCTAGAGGGGGGTGAATAGGGTTATAGCAAATTTTCTCGAATTTAAAACACAAAACAAACTGCAGATAAGTAAGTATGCTGAAAAGTAAATCACACACAAAATTTACCCAGCTTCGGCAACCCCTGCCTACTGCTGCATTCCCAGATTTCTATTAGAATTAAACAGTCTCCCGCTTACAAACACTCTAACAGACTCGCAAACCCTGCTACCGCCTATAGTGTTTTGCAAACTTGCAAACCCTGCTACCGCCTATAGTGTTTTGCAAACTTGCAAACCCTACTCACTGAACTAATCCTAACTAGACAATCTGACACAACCTAAAACCTAGGTGGTGATTTACCCTGATTTGATTCTAAGAGTACAAACTTCAAAACAACAAGAGCAAAAATGAAATAGAAAACTTGAAACCAATTTTTGCCCTTAATCAAAAATAACCCCGGCCCAAATGAAATAAAATAACAACTAAAATTAGAGCCCTTGTTTAATGAACAAGGCCGGCCCCTTTTATTTTCTCTAGCCCGTTCTTTTTGTGATAATGGTGACTTTCGTTCTTCTGAACTCAGAAATTAGGGCTTCGGCTTGATTTATGTTGATCGATTGATTGTCGCCTTGCTCTGTCGATCGATATCTCTTCGCTCTGCTACTTCTCTTGATCGTTCTCTGAAATTTGGGTTTTGATACAGTCGGCTTGGTTGCTACGAGATGATCGATTTCGACTTTATCTCTGGTATGTTGTTTTTCCTTTTGATTTCTGGTTTGTTTGCTTGGATTCGATTGTTCTTTCTGTGCCACCTACAGTCGATGATGATTTTGGGGTCTTTATATAGGGTTTTCGAAACCCTTGAATTCGTCTGATTTGAGTTGCTTGGCCTCCATGTTGTTGAATCTTTCCATTATTTTGTTGTGCTATTTTGGGTATATACTTCGTACCCACGGCTTTGATTTTGAAACGTTCGATCGTTCTTTGATTGATATGCCAGAAACTTTCCTAATTTAACTCTGATTCTTTTTTACCTTTTCAATTTGTATCTACACTTGATTTCTTTTCTTTACCACCACGTCTCTGACTTGTTCAATGTTGACTTCTATTCTGGACATTTTTGTTGTACTGCACTGCTTCATTGTATTTGCATCATGTACGACTTGTAATTGCTGCATCTCTGGTCTTATATTGAATTTCCTATCTTGTATTGTGCATTCATGTGCTTGCTGTCCCACATCTGTTTCACTTCGACTTGAATTGTTGTATTGGTCTAGTTCATCTTGAATTTCATGTGTGCTCGAGTCTGGTTTGATGTTGAAACTGCTTAGACCATTTTCCTGACCTTGTATTTGTTTGGACTGACTTGTGTACTCGATCATATTGACTTCAGTTGTATTTGCTTTGAGATGCTTACAAGCTTGGTCTTTGAGTTTAATGGTTGTTGCACTTCACTGCACTTGATTTATTGCTGTACTGTATTCTCTTTTCACCTCTGGCCTAGTCTCTGACCTGATGTACTTGAGTCTGGTTCATTCAAGTTCAAAGTATTTGGTCTGCTGCCTTTGTAGTTTTGAAGCTTTATTCTTGGTTGAGTTGCATTTCTGGTTCATGTGTACATCTATGTATCTTTTGTTTTGTGTTTTGCCATTCTGATTTTGGTATCTTCATTATTGAGGCATTGCATTTGTGTTACACTGAGCTGCCATGCATATGTAGCCTTTGTGCATTGAGCTACATTGATATTCATGTCCCCACTTTGAAATTTTGTAGTTGAACACTTGTTGTGTCTTCATTTAGTAGTTTGTAACTTGCTTTGTGGTCTTCATATTCATGTGTGTCTGATGTACTTGAATCTTGACAATTGCTGACCCTTGAATCAGTGCCTTTTGACATGTTTGAGTCTTCGAGTATGTGAACACTTCATGTTAGCATTGTTATGGTGCAGTCTGACTATGTAGTCTATGTTGTGCATGATGACTGCGCACACGAGTTGGCAAGGCAGTGCACACGTGTATAAATGTACACGTGTGTATTGCAGCCACTCATGATTAACTGTCCCTGATAAAAATAATGATATGCACAGATATTACACAATCAAAAATGATGACAATAACCCATATATCTGAGACATTAATAAAAAACAAATTTATATTTTTGCAAATTCAAATTTGTTTATTTTCAGATTACTATTGTAGTTGCTAATTATACAGGTACACAGGAGATAGGACAAGTACTGGAGCTGGACAATGCAGATAGATGCTGATGTGTAGACAGAATGAAAAAACTGAGTGTTGAGTGTTGTAGTGAGGAAAAAATTGTAAATGTGAAATGTATGAAATCAGTGTATGTAACGAGAGCTGAAAAACTTTGTATTGTATAAAATATTATATTGAATAAAAAATACTGATTGAATTTGATAAATTCTGTGCAATAGTATTATTATTCAACATGAATATTTTTTCCTATATGTGTAAAGTACAATGTGCAAACACATATATAAATTGATATATATTTTGTTATCATCAAACAAGAAACTCACATCAAACAACCAAGCCACTTAATACCTTTAAAAAGGACTAGGCGGACTTCTAACCATTTAATACCTATATTCTAGTCAGGTCCTTATCACTTAATACCTATCCCCAGGCAGATTCCTCATTGGTGCAATTGTTAATACAGTCTTTGCAATGTGAGAGACTGTACCCTAGCCATTAATACCTCATTAATAAGGACTAATGAGACCCCTAACCATTTAACACCTATTTATAGATATGCCTTGGTCATTTAATACCTAACCCCATGGCGGACTCCTCACTGGTACTATCTAGCCGACATCGCTTGGAATCTTACTAGGTTACATAATACTTCTTTTTAGGAGAGAAGCGAACCCTTAGATCAGGCACTTAATACATCAAACCCAAAGTGAACCCTTCCTGAGATATCCACTATCACTCTAAATTATAAATATGGAATCTCATTAGGTTACTTCTTTCAGTAAGGAGGCGGGCCCAAAAATAGCCACTTAATACACTGAAGTAAATCATTTTAGAGACATCTTTTTTATTTGGAATCTCACTAGGTTACTTCATACTTCCTTTTAGGAGAGATGCGGACCCTACATCCACTTAATACCTCAAACTAGACGCGAACCCTTGTGGAGATATCCCTCACTACTTCTAATTTCAAATTTGGACCATTTAATACTTTTCAATTAAGAAAGCAGATCCAATCTCTCACGTCGTCACGGGTCCTAGGTAGTGATATCTTACATCAGTAATAAGTACACCCGACTGCTAGTAGCCTCAAAGTGAAAGGCAGACTTCCATCGAGTGACTCTACTGACCTCACATTACTAACCTACTAAGTCCAATTAAACATCCTAAGTTTTTACTTATACTAGGTAGACATTGGACTTAGCTTGTTAATTCCCTTTTTACTTAAGGCAATAAGATTTACCCTAAATACTTATCTACCTATAAATCCCCTTTTTATGCTCATAAATGTCAATTTGTCCATAAAATCCTAACGGATATTCCTTAAGACATTTATGTAACATTACTAATTTCAAATTCGTAACCTTTTATATCTATTCCATTTTTATCCGTCTCTTTTTATCCATTTGTCCTTATTAATTGTAATTCTCAAATTTATTTCCATTAATTACCCATTAATTGGAGTTACAGTTTAAATAACCAATTGTAACCCCTAATCTAATCCTATCCATTATTTCCTATTAATTGCGCATTAATTAGGGTTACAATCTTTTATTTCTTATTAATTATTGGCAATTCCTAATTTATTATCCATTAATAGGAATTACTAAATTTTCAAATTTTACCTATTTGATTCCTTAAATATAACAATAACTAACAAACGTTACGCATAAATAACGCACGAATAAACATTTTTCTTCTTTATCAACGCAATAAATATGTATAAACTACTTATTCTTACCCAAATATATTCTAGCCATAAATATGTACCTAGAATATATTTTCCATATTTAATTTGCTAGAATTAAATTCATTCGGAAGATTTTCCGCTATGATTTCCATAAATTGGTTTTAACACAAAAGGAAAGATTTACAACGTTTGAAATTACAAGGAATGGATAATTTCTTTTTATTTGGAATAAATAGTGTAAACTACAAAGAATAAATATGTACTTTATACATCACTTCGCTTTTTGTTTTATTCCTTGTTAAATCAAGCGTCGCCTTTTTGAATCGAAAGTGGAAAAGGTAAACAAATTTATAAACATCAAATGAACGTTCTTCCCATAAATTAAACTATGGAAAATCTATAACTTAACACAAATTTAGGCAATAATCCAAAAATCTTATTTTACACCTAAGTACAGACATGGAGTAAAAATATACAACATTCAAATTCTAAAATCTTTGAGATTGATTTCCAAATCTGGGTGTACACATATTTCGAATTAAGTCTAAAACAAGAATATGTAGGCAATAGTTTTCTATACTAATTTAAGCCTACAATCATAAATAAAATTGATTTAGGCATAAAAATCAAACATATTCCAATGGAATAGATTAAAATCATAAATAATATATAAAATTTCCCACTCACCTTTTAAAAGCGATCCAAATCTTTGTATTTGAAGTAGAAGCTTAAATTCATCTCTAAATCCTTTTTAATCCAAGGAATATGTATGAAAAGGTATATACATACATTAGAATTATAGATCTGAGAAGAGATTTGGGATTGATAGAGAAAATAGATACAAATATATAAATTGCCTCAAATACGCGTATAATTGATTCTCTTCTTCTTTTCATTAGATTTATATTCATCTCCGATTTGTATGAATATAGATATAAATATCTTATTTTTGTAATTTAGAAAGAAAGCGGAGAAGAATAAATGGCAATGCTTCACTACTGCCTCCAGAAAGATATGAGAAGAGAAGGGAGGGTTAGACCTGAATTTTAAGGCACTGGAATCAACCACAACCGTACGATTTAAATTCCGAGCCGTTGTGGCCTAGGTTTATTACAGCCTCTTGAAGGCGATCGGTCGACCGCCCATGGAGCACCGATCGACCGTTAAGGGTCGACCAGTCCCAATGATAGGTCGGCCTGTTGGGTCGGACGTAATTAATAAACGTTAATTTATCTAATCGAATTATTTCCAATCCGAATTTGTTTCTCATTCGTAACTTCTTCGTTTGAACTCCGATCGCAAAACTCCAAATATGAATTTACTCAGAATTTCGCCACGAACATAATGGTGTAAGTTTTGTGGTCAAATTCCATCATTTGCACAAATTCCATTCATGGAGCCTAATTAATTAACTAACTAACTAATTAAATAACTAACACCAAAATACGAGGTGTTACAATAACGATGTGACTAATTTACACAGTTCTCTCAACTTGAGAATACCGTTGATCTTCAATGTGGAATCCCCGCTTTGATTATAGTTAAATCGTGGCACAGCGTCTATCGAACAATTATAGTTGGGTCGAGTGGAAGCATTGGAAGTGAAACACTATTCAAGAGAGGATTCATCTCCTTAGTTATACGAGGTTAATATCACAGTCAACTGTAGTCAGCTCAAAGTCAAAGTCTCTGGCCAGAGCATTTCAGTTAATAATAATTGTTATTATTGAATCAAGGACTTTGTGTTTGGACTATAAAGTTGAATGTGGACGATATTGGATTTTGACCATCACCAAATTCCATAAGTCCTAATGTGGTATAGTTTTGACGAAGTGAATTGGTGTAAATAATTGTCACTATTAGGCCCACTTATAATAAGTAAAATTGGATTTTACCTAAAATATGTGTAAGCGATAAATTCGGCCAAAATGTCACACCACTTCCTAAGTGACGTGTGAATGTTAATATTCGAATAGTTCGATATTAATCATTGACTGAATTTACACCTTTGAGTCGCACAAACGTAATGACGAAAGCTTCGAAAACGACATGATTTAATTAATTTATAACCATTATAAATCAATTAATTTTAATTAATATTTATGGAGTGTAAATTATTAATTTTTTTTAATGTCACTAGTATTTAATAAAGTACATACATAAAAGTTATGTATGTATGTATCGATATATGATATTGATAAAATATTTAAACTGGGTTTAAATAGATTCATTACTAAATGGGTTTGAGAATATTTTAAGGCCCATATAGCCTCATTAATAGAAGGTCATAAGAAGAAGAGGCTTAAAATCCAATGGTTGGATCTAGAAATTAAAGGGAGGAGGTTGAGGAAGGATCCCTCTATAAATATGTTAACTTCCACTCACTTGCCTTTCTTAATCGCTCTCCTTCTAAACCCTAGCCTCCATCTTCATTTTTCTACCTTCTTGGCAGATATTTCATGGCTTCCAAGCCACAAAAATTTCAAAAATAAAATAAAAAAATAAAATAAATACAAAAGTGATGCTTTAGATTGTTGCAATTTCTGGAGGTGATTCAATCGGATCTAGAAGTGTTTCTCATTCAAGGTACGAATCATAGCAACATCAACAAGGTAAATTCCATTAGTTATTTATTGATATATTCCATAATATTATATATCTAGTAGTAATTCATTTTGAAAATTTTGCACATGCATTTGATGTTCCTTGTAAGTATACAATTATAGATCTTAAAGTAGTATAACTAGTTATCATTAGAATTGGTTTGCATTTGAGATTGATAACTTCTATTCATGATCATCTATATTAGTCTCTATTGATTTTGATCTAGATATAGATCTGGTAATCAATTTGTTATTCTAATTAACTTTATTTTATTTAATTGTTAACAATAGTTTACATTAATTCCAATTTTGTTTTCTACTTTAAGATTCGTACATTTACATAAATGCATATGTATATATATGTATGTGTATGTTAAAATAATTTTGGAACATTTTAAAAGATTTCAAAAAAAATTATTAACATAAACATATAAATTATATTTAGATTTATTGATTAAGATCTGCTATCAGACTGTTTTACTAAATTAGATTCCTACATGTTTGGTAATAAATCTAAAATGGATTATAATTGACTTGGTTGAGTTGATTTTTTAATTTTAAAGGATTCATTAACAATACATACATACATATATATATATATATTTAAACACACACAAATATATATATATATATATCCACACACAAACATATATGTACACTGTATTTATATATAAATAAACATGAATCAACAAAATATTATTATTATACAAAATATACTTTGGAAATTTTTTTTATTGAAATATCTATGTTTGATTCTACATCAAATTATTAACATATAGGTATAGGTTACATTTCGATTTATTGATTAAGATTTATTTCAAATTGATTTACTAAATTATATCACTACATGTTTGATAATAAATCTTGAATTGATAATAATTTACTTGGTTGAATTAATTTAGTATATTTGGATGATTCATTAAACAATAAATATAAAAACATATTTAAACATATGTACATACACAATTATTTATTAATACATACGTACATTTATTGTTGACTGTTTATATCTCTATATTATGATGCCTGTTGATTGTCATTTATATCTTGCATTAATTAACTTTGTCAAACGGGAAATTAAATCAATCATCTTTGTTACCCTTTATCTATATCTCATATTTCCATTATGTGTTTAGCTATCCATTTATTTCTAGTAGTAATGACCTGGAATTTCACTACTTTGATTAGTGAATATTTAATTAATTTTAAATATTCAATATATAGGTTTTATAATGAAAATAAAACCATTTGAATTAATTAATAATGATGGTAAAATCATTTTGAAAGTTTGTTTACAAAATTAAATAGTTCGTAGAAAAATAGAAAATGTGACCGAAGAACGTTTTTCGAAATTTCGACTTTTCGACATTGAAAAGTTATCGGGAACGTTGTTCGTCTTTGTACACTATTTGTAAATATATATAAGAGTTAATTAACTAGATAATAATATACTTAGAAATAAATTATCTTATGTTAATTTGGATTAGTAAGTGATGTGACAAGACATAGTTTTAAAAATAATAAACATTTTATATATATATATATATATATATATATATTAAGTATTGTCACATCTTAGATTTTGCAATGATTAACCATCATCATATCTTGTCACATCTTAGTTTTAATTAATAATTAAACTTATATATACATATAGAATGATGTGACAATTCATAGTTTTTAAATTATATATATATATATAAAGAGAGTGATGTGATAACTCATAGATTTAAAAAATAATAAACCTTTTATATAAATATATATATAACTATTGTCACATCTTGAATATTTTTATAATGAATCCTCATTAGCCATAATTACATGAATGAGGTGACTAAAGAGTAGAGATGTGATGCATGAGAGGGAGGAAAAGATGCTGATTTGATTTCACGTAATGATGACATAGGAAAATTTGCTTATAAATAGCTCCATTCTCCTCTCTTTTTACCACTTCTTTCTCCTACCATAACGTCTTCATTCAACCTCAAATGGTGATCTTATTTTCTCCAACTACCTGAAATTCCAGTGGCTACAACATTCTAGTTTACCACCTTTTCCAATTTCGAACATAGATATGTCAAAATACCCAATCTTTGCAAAGTAATTTTTTACCTAGAATTTCAAGTCCGAAAATTACCCTTCTTCTTTTGAACATAACTTCATCAAAATAAATCGAAAATGAGTGACTCTTTTTATGAAATGATAAAGGAAATAAATTCCTACAACTTTCGTTTTGACTAATTTTCCAAATTCCTTGAGTTGTTGGCCCAAAACCCAGTGGGAAATGGCCTAATTTTGGGTTAATTTTCAACAAATCGATGATAACCCGAAGCGCTTCTACCTTCAAGCTACTACCCACATCCACCCCTAAACCTCTGGTCGAGCCTACATACATCTGGGCCAAGCTCATTTTGAGGGTTGCTAGCACCTAAAGCCTTCATCCTTCAAAGCTAGGGAGTCATTGGCAAGTTTAGCTTAAGTTTGGATAGCTTTTGCAGATGTTTGGTGAGTAAACTACTCGTTTTTTTTAATGAAAATGGTAACTTTATTTATGTCACTATATATGGTAATTATAAAGTGTAGAAGTTGAATGATAATCATGTGGTTTGATTATGATTTGGATGGTTGATTTTAGTTTGATTTGGTTATGGAAATCGATGTTGTAATATAAAGTTAGTAAGCATGTATATATTGGTGTATACTTGCAATATATGATGAGGATGGTTGGTGTTAGTAATATGTTGATTGTAATACATAAGCTATGGCATGAGGTTGGTAAACAAAGTTAACTACTTCGTGTAATTGCGACGGTTATGAGATCCGGTTGGAATCGAAGTTTGTTTTCGAAGTTTAAAGTTTTGAAATGGATTAAAGTTGCTAACTTTAGTTTTAAAGTTTTTTTTTAAAAAAACACTTTCTAAATTATGTTTCAAATCATGAAAAGTAAGGGTTTGTGAAGTGGTTCGCTAAGAATATGTTAGAGCGAACTACGCCCATAGCGATAGTCGCTATGGATGCAGTTCGGCAAAGGTTTGAATTTCTATTTCAAATTTGTTTTATTTTGAAATTAGTTTACTAAGTTTTTTTAACTAATTAGTAATGTTAAAAAGTAATTAAGTTTCAATATAATTAAATAATTAATTAATTAGTTAATTAAAAGGTAATTAGCACCTAATTGGTAATTAAGAAGGTGATTAGAGGTTAATCATCACTTAAGTTAAGTTAATGGCTATTAATTGATTTATAAAGTTTTAATTAGTGATTAATGGGGTTAAGAAGTAATTAAGTGATTAATAATTATTTAATTAAGATTAATGGTTAATTAATTAATTATTTAATTAATGGGTAATTTAATTAATATTTAATTAAACAATTTGGTTTAACCTTAACCAAGTTACATTAGGAAGTTAATTAGTACTTAATCTAGTTCATTAAGCCTAATTAGGGTTTAATTATGATTTAATCTTGATTTAAATTGGATTAATTAAGATTTAGTTAGGGTTTAAGCTAATTAAATATACTTTTAACTTTTCAAAGGTGATTTTAAACTAAACAGAATGTGTTTTAATAAATTTTCTTTTTCAAAATAAATAGATTCAATATCAAATGATCTCTTGTCCAGACCCTTAAGTAACCCATATGATTAGGAGAATTAAATGACATCCATTAGCAGAGCAAAACACGATTCTGTTATCGTGTAAGTGATTTGATTGTGTGGACATGTGTTAAGCAGAACAAATCCTTGTTTGGCTATAAGTTGATTGAATTGTTTAGATATCTATTTAGCAGGATAAATCACCATCCTATTGTTATGTTATTTGGACTTGTATATGCCAACTGGTTATATTGACGTGTTATTCCCTGATTGGATATGAACTGTATTTACATATATGGTAGCTTATGTAAATAATTGTTAAGTGACTTGGGAATCAAATTGAAATTGAATGGTAACTTAAACTAGTAACATTGAGATTGCTAAGTCTCCTTTTGAATTTGTAAAGTGTTTTTTGAATTAACTTAAATTCTATAATCAATTTAGAGTTTAATGTTTATAAATGATTTCCAAGTTATGCCATTATGTTGTAAAGTTATTTATAAGTAATAACTTGTTTATAAAAGGGGTTTTTACTGAAGGGTTACTTTAAGTGTTTTACAAATGATATTTATAAAGGAGTATAGAAAGGTTTATATAAAGAGTTTTAAAAATAGGAAAAAGTTCTATAAATCATTTCAGAGATTTGGAAAGAGGTTTATAAATTAACTTAAAGGTTTATAAAAGTGGGTCAAAACTTTATTTTGAAAGTTATAAGTTAATTGAAATATGAGATTTGCTTTTGAGAAGAGAATTTTTCATAAAGGATAAGCGGAATGTTTTATTTGGAAAAAATGTTTGGTTATTTAGTATGGGATTTGGAAAGAAGAAAACTTTGAAAAGTTTGTAAATATACATATACTGATAAGATAAGTATATGATTTTGTTTCAAGGCATGAAAAGTAAAATGTTTTGGTAATATACTTATAACATTGAGATAAGTATATAAATGTTTCCCAAGTATAAAAGGAAACGTAAGGGGTTTGGGAATAGTGTTTTGAAAAGATCTTGCGACCAGGTTTTATAAAGTGGTTTTATTAATTAAGGAGAATTAATAAAGGCTTAGTGGATCCCATACGGAAATTAAACCATGATTGGATGTTTGTTATTTGATAGTTAAATAACCAACTATCAAATCTGGACTAAACGTAACTTTGGAAATATCTAGGAGAAACATGAGAATTATATGGTACAGTTACCGTCGAAGGTGCTATACTGTACGTATAAACTCATTTCGTTCTTCTAGGACAAATGATAAGGAAATCCGTCCACAAACGATTAGGAGGTGAACTCTGCTCTTGTCATTTGTCTATTTATTTCCTAAAGAAATGGGTTTGAGTTTACCGAAAATATTGAAAGTTGTTTCGAAGAGACTGGGATCGAATATGCTATCTGAAAACCACTTCGATCCAGCTCAAGCGTTTCGAAATGAAGACATCTTGAAGCATGGGATTGAAGATGGAGCCATTGAAGTGCAAGGGATGCTTACTACTAATCATGATGGTGGTTCCAAAATGGATGTAGTAGAAGTAGTGTCTTCGGTTTGTCCTTATCCTGGATAACTTTTATGGATGAATGATGGCATTGCATTGACGCCTGGAGGGCAGTGTTAGCATTCCAAGATGGATTGCTATTCAGAAAGGTAAAGTGTAGCCTCAAGCCTCACAACCGAGAGGAATGGAAAACAGGGCATGCAGCAGAGCTATATGGTTAGCTACCATTGGAGCGGTCACCCCATTATAGATGTCACTTTCAGAGTTGGTTTGCGCGCAAACATCGTGGTAGTACAAGGCCTCGGTGTCAAGGGGGTGAGGTAATTCGGTCTGCCATGTTAAAGGGGCAGCCAGCTCTGTGTTAGCATTAGTGCATTTTCTAGAGGTGTATCATCGGAAGGTAGTTCCTTACCTTGCCATTGTTGGAATCCAATCTCCAATATGTGGCTTACATTTTTGATTATAGAGCCTAGTATGTTGGAATGTGAGATGAAAGCATTTCAGCTATTTTATCTACTTACTTTAAACCTAGACACTATGATAATATCACTGGATTTTGATGTAAAATATTTTGGTTTTCGTAAGGTAAAAACCCATCCGTTTTTATGTGCGGTGTAGTCTTACGAGATACTCTTTGTGAAAAAGTTTTCAAATATAGAAATTGGTTTGGTTGTTACTTGTTATCGAGTTTTACTCACGCTGGTTTACCAGACTAACCCGGGCGTTATTCCATGTAATGCTCGAGTTAGACCGAGCATGTTTTTACCAGGCTAGCTGGATACTTTGGAGTTGGAGAGGAGCTGTATGGTCCAGACATATTCACATTTATTTTTCTTCCACGGTATTATAGAGTCCGTACGTTTGTCAATGTAAGGACAGGTTTCTATATTTGTCCAAATTTAGGATAAGTCTAGTGTACTATGGTATTTTATATATGAATAAAGATGTTTCTTTTTGTAAAGATCATTATTGTATTATATATTATTCGTTGCATTGTGAGATTATATGTTGTTTAGTTTTCTTCTATCTTCTACCTTCTTCTTTTACCCTAACAAATTAGTATTTCCGGCACTTGAATGTTCAGCATCTAATACAATGGACGTATTAGTGTCGATTTTTGAGGGTCGACAATCCGGTTCTTTACATTTGGTATCAGAGCTGGAGGTTAATCGAGAACCTTGGCTTTGGTGGGGTTAACTTATTAGAGATAGGGTAAGTGACACCCTAGAATGAGTTTGAGTGTATATATGAGCGCGTATTTGTTAGTGATTATCAAATGTTTTATATTGTGTTGATTTATCGGTTTAGTGGCTTATGAACTCTGGTCGATACAAGGTGTACAACTATACCGATAAGGGTTTCTAAACACTTAAACTAGAAAAATCGACACAGTATTGTTTTGTAATCGGGTAAACGAAATAATTTTACCCAGGGTATATTTTATATATAAAAGAATGATTTTCACAAATAGTGTAATATAGTTGGTTGAGGTGTTAGGAGATAATAATATGTTATTATTATTATCATTTAGGGTTTGTTTAATCATGCTCGTCTAGCTGAGCATTGACTATTGTTAGTATGTTCCCTTTTTAAGATATGGGTTGGGTAGATAGGGATTGGGAAAATATGGAAACGAATACCTTGTGAATTAAGTTTCACAGTTTGAATATAAGGCGTTCGATGTTAAAGTTGAGGTAGAAATTGGTTTAAAAGTTAGAATATTTTGAGACAAATATTTAAAAATAGTTTAATAGAAGTGACTTATAAAATGGGTTTATAAGAATGTATAAGTTAAGTTGGAAGAATTTAGGTTTAAAACTTGAGAACCTAAATCCCGGTGCTTTGAAAAATGATTTCAAGAGTTTGAGAAATAATAATAGTATTTGAAAACAATTTTGGTTCAAGTATGAAATTTTGGAATGAAAATGTTAAGGAGTGTTTTCTTTGGATTGGTTAGGGGAAATGAGTCTTGATTGTTTTGTGATGATCGGAATGATCTTTTAAGTAACGATCGGATGTTTACCTAGGCAAACGTTGTAGTGCACTTAGTAAATTATTTTCATTATCATTGTACAGTCAAAACCACCTCAACCCAAACGAACCCAGTAAGTTGGAAATATATATTTTGTTGGAAAATGTAAAGCATTGTTCCGAAAATGAGATTTTGAAATAAAAGGAATATTTTTAAGTTAACTAGTTCGAGTGGCTCGAAAATAACTTAAAATTGGGTAAGAGATGTGTTTAGATGGTAAACACTTCTCTTGTGTATTATCCTTCTTGGTAAGGGAATGTAGGATACTGTTTGGTAGTACCCAGTTCCTTAGTATCAATGTATCATTTTAGAGTTACTCGGGCTATAGATATATTTCTATGATTGAAATATAGAATTTTATTTGAAAAAGTTTTGAATAAAAGATGGGTATTTGGATCTTGAGTTTTCTTTGAGAGATAAATTCGAGATGGAATAATGGAATCAGATAGGGATATATTATCTTAGGATGTAGTGGAGTAGCATCCAAGTTGAACCAGTGTTGTTTACAAAATGTTTTCATAAATAATTTGGTGGAAATAGAATTGGTATTAGGGAGGACCAATTAAGTAAGTGCGTAAGTTGGACGTAGATCATTTCTCTTTCCATATAGAGTGATCCAAGATTTGAGTACATGGGTTTAAGGTGTTGCACCATTCCGAATAAGGATCTATTACTCGACTTTTGATGGCGAGCACTTGATAAGGGTTCTTGGTGTGGGATGAAGGTTTTCTATCATAGTTACAACTATGTAAGGAGAATAGAGGTTACAAATCAAGGAGCCTGATCGGAGTCCGCACTAGAGAATCGAGTGAACGATACTAGTTCGGGAGGAAACTTATGTATTCGAGTTGGGATCGAATCAGATTTTGCATAAAAATGATCTGTGTACATCATACGAGCTGGTGTATAGTGTTAAGTGTTTTCTGGGATAGGCCTCGGTGTAATTTCGAGGACGAAATTATTTAAGGGGGGAAGAATGTAAGGACCCGGAATTTCACTACTTTGATTAGTGAATATTTAATAAATTTTAAATATTCAATATATAGGTTTTATAATGAAAATAAACTCATTTTAATTAATTAATAATGATGGTAAAATCATTTTCAAAATTTGTCTACCAAATTAAATAGTTCGTAGAAAAATAGAAAATGCGACCGAAGAACGTTTTTCGAAATTTCGACCTTTCAACACCGGAAAGTTGTCGGGAACGTTGTTCGTCTTTGTACACTATATGTATATATATATAAGAGTTAATTAACTAGATAATAATACACTTAGAAATAAATTATCTTATGTTAATTTGGATTAGTAAGTGATGTGACAAGATATAGTTTTAAAAATAATAAACATTTTATATAAATATATATATTAAGTATTGTCACATCTTAGATTTTGTAATCATTAACCATCATCATATCTTGTCACATCCTAGCTTTAATTAATAATTAAACTTATATATATAGTGAATGATGTGACAATTCATAGTTTTTAAATTATATATATATATATATATAAAAAGAGAGTGATGTGACAACTCATATATTTAAAAATAATAAACCTTATATATATGTATTATCACATCTTGAGTATTTTTATAATGAATCATCATTAACCATAATTACATGAATGAGGTGACTAGAGAGTAGAGATATGATGCATGAGAGGGAGGAAAAGGTGTTGATTTGATTTCACATAATGATGACATAGGAAAATTTGCTTATAAATAGCTCCAACCTCCTCTCATTTTACTACTTCTTTTTCCTACCATAAGGTCTTCATTCCGACCTCAAATATTGATCTTATTTTAGACAACTCACCTGAAATTCCAGTGGCTACAATATTCTAGTTGACCACCTTTTCTAATTTCGAACAAAGCTATGTCAAAATACCCAATCTTTGCAAAGCAATTTTTTTTACCTAGAATTTCAAGTCCGAAAATTACCCTTCTTCTTTTAATCATAAGTTCTTCAAAATTCGAAAATGAGTGAATCTTTTTTTGAAATGATAAAGAAAAGAAATTCCTACAGCTTTACTTTTGACTGCTTTTCCAAATTCCTTGAGTTGGTGGCCCAAAAACCAGTGGGAAAATGACCTAATTTTGGGTTCATTTTCGACAAATCGATGATAACCTGAAGCTCTCTACCTTCAAGCTACTACCCCATATCCACCCACACACCTCTGGCCGAGCCTATACATCTGGGCCAAGCCCATTTTGAGGGTTTCTAGCACCTAAAGCCTTCATCCTTCAAAGCTAGGGAGTCGTTGGCAAGTTTAGCTTAAGTTCGGGTAGCTTTTGCGAAAGTTTGGTGAGTAAACTACTTGTTTTTTTAATGAAAATGGTAACTTCGTTTATGTCACTATATATGGTGATTATATAGTGTAGAAGTTGAATGATAATCATGTGGTTTGATTATGATTTGGATGGTTGATTTTAGTTTGATTTGTTTATGGAAATCGATGTTGTAATATAAAGTTAGTAAGCATGTATATATTGGTGTATACTTGCAATCTATGATGAAGATGGTTGGTGTTAGTAATATATTAATTGTAAAACATGAGCTATGGCATGAGGTTTGTTATCCCGCCTTTTTAGCAAGGCCGTGATACTAAAAGATCGACCGAGAAACCAAAGATAGTTCGTCTCAAAGATTGGTCAACTTAGCATCTCAACAGAGCAAATCCTTGTTAGGTCGTTCTCGACCTACGACCTAAAACCTAGAGTAACTCAACAGTTAACGACCCAGCCTCTTCAAGTAGGACGTTCACGACCTAATGACTTAGAGGTTCCAGCGACCTAACGGGGTAAAGAAGTAAGTGCCTCAGCGACCTAAAAGCCTCAGCGACCTAAAAGCCTCAGCGACCTAGCGACCTAATAATCCCATGAAGGCAGCGACCTACTACCTAAAGGAAGAGCGACCTAGCATAAGCGACTTAGCGACTCAATTATTCAGCGACCTACAAGCTAAGAGCTTATAACTACATAGGCCACACCTCCTTAAACCGTAACCCATGCTCATTGGGTCGCCCACGACTTAACCCAACTCTTAGGTCGTTCACAAGTAATGACCTACCTCTAGATCGCTCTGCTTGATACCTCAACATATTTAAGTCGTTTACCATTCTCCCTTAAGTCGCTAACAACCTACCAAACCCTATGCCGTTGCTCCTTAGGTCGCTAATCCCTGTGCCGCTACTCCTTAGGTCGCCACTCCTCCACTACATACACTAGGTCGCTCGAAGCTTATACCCTATCCAGGTTGACTCCATTAGGTCGCCAACGACCTACAACCTATCCCTTAGGTCGCCAACGACCTACGACCTACCCAACCTGCTCCAGATTTTCCCTATAAATACCTCACCTACTCCATATTCAAAGGGGACTTCTTTCCGGACTTGGAACCGTCGAAGCTCTGCTACTTTCTCAACCTCCACAACACTTCATTTGCCAACAACACTTTAAAGAGCCGAGAGAAGAGATCAACCACATTGAAGATGAATCTGAAGAGCAATTTACCGTCAAAGTTCTAGCTACTTGTCTTGATTGTGTTGTAGCCGAAGATTCATTGTAAACATTGTAAAAGTTGTAATCAAATCAGCAATAAAGAAGAGATAAAGTGGATGTAGGCTTGACTTTGAGCCGAACCACTATAAAAATCGTTGTCTTTTTACTGTTTTTGCTATTTTCTATTTACCTTTAGTTCCCGTGCAAACGGGTGGTGCTTTCACTTTGTCACAACTCACACCGGGTGTTAGCGTTCAATTTTTAGCGTTAACATTTTGGTGCTTTCACTGAGAACCGAACTCAGGAATTTTGTCAACTAAGGGTTAGATCAGATAATTTGTTGGTTTGGATTTGGAAAATTATGGCAAGGCGATCGAGTAGAAGGCTAAGACCAGAGAGTAGTCAGCATGAAGAAAGTCAAGAGGCTTCCTCAAGAGCAAACCAAACTTCAGCCTTTGTTACCAGGGACGAGATGGAGGCAATGATGAAAAGGCAAGAGGAGTTGATCCAGAATTTGTTTCATCAAATTGGACAACTTGGAGCACAGAATCAAAGAGGAACAGGAACCCAGCCAGAAGAACAGATTCCACCATCCCCTCGTGAACTTGGGGGGCAAGACGAAAGCAATGGGTGAGGACTTCAACTAGGAGACAACGATAGATTGGTGGAAATGGTCAAAAAGGCTATGAGAGGCGGTTTGGTAAACAAGGACTTGTAGGATGTGAATAGGAGTCCTTTTACCACGACAATCAGGCGAGCTAAGAACCCACCAGACTTTAAGCTACCATCGTTGGATATGTATAATGGAAGGACAGACCCTACGGTTCATCTAACAAAATATGTGAGGCATATGGAAGTACTGGGGGCATCAGAGGAAGTTATGGCCCGGTGCTTTCCATTGTATTTGACAAATATTGCGGCGTTATGGTTCAGACAACTGGAGAGTGGATCTATCGGGACATGGAATGATTTGACTGAAAGGTTTATGAGGCAATTCAGGGTCCACATCTCGAGGCCCAAGAATGTTATGAGTTTGACAGCACTAAAGCAAAGAACTGGAGAATCTTTGAGAAGCTTTTTGACATGATTCAACGCAGCTGCGACATCGGTGGATCGACCAGATCCATCCATTGTTCTAATGGCAGCCGTGTCGGGCATAGCTAACGGCACAGAGTTCAAGAATTCATTGACCAGAGATCCCCCTATGGATTTAGGAGAATTTTTCCATGAGGCCGAAGGGTTCTTACGATTAGAAGATGCAAAAGTTGAAAGAGAAGAAGGAGAAGGAATAGAAATTTATGCACTCAAAGGCGGAAAACCTCTTGAAAAGGATCTTGGCAAAGATAAAGAAAAACGAAAAGCTGAAGATGACGATGATAGGTCAAAGCGAGCACGGAGGGAGCCGCGTTTCACCACTTATGCGGAATTAAACGAAAGTTTGGAACGAATTTACCAAGATACTAAAGGACAGATTTCTTATCGCAAGCCAGTAAGGAGGGATCCGGCCAGCAGTGAAAGAAAATCAGACAAGTACTGCTTATTCCATGAGATGAATGGTCATAGTACAAATGATTGTAGACACTTGAAGGATGAAATTCAAGGGCATGTCCGCAATGGCCTACTATCGAAATATGTGAAAAGGGAAGCAACGGCTATGGAACGGGAACCGCCACCACCTGCACCTACTGGTGATGCCTCGGGATCGAGACGTTAACTTGTCATTGAATAATTGGGATAATGACGAATAAGTAGAAAACCCCACACCAACACGATTAAGTCTTTTTACACATGTATAGGATCACGAACGATCCTCAGGCATGCTCTGAAACGACTCTTAATCATAGTAGTGTAGGTGTTTGCACTTGGACGTCTCTTTTTTGTTTTTGTTTTTCTATTCTCATGATTGGACTTGATTCTGTTTGACATATCTACTAAAAACTCATTTTCAGTAAAATAATTCTACTTGTGATTCTAAAACGGCTAAGCCGCTTACACATGTACGGGATCACGAACGATCCCTAGGCATGCTTTGAGATGGTGTTGAACCGCCATAACCAACGATCCAGGAACTCACCCGAACTTGAATCTGGCATCGGTAACGCTAGGTCCCTCCAACATTAAGTCCCCCCCGGGCACACATCAACTCACCTCACCTCAAATGCCCCCCGGGCACACATCAGCTCACCTCACCTCGAATGGCTCGATCCCGAATGGTCGTCATTTGAGGTCAGGAAAACTCGCCTCGAACGGCAAAAACTTGCCTCAAATGACTCGATCCCGAATGGTCGTCATTTGGGGTCCACCCCCTGACCGCCAACGGTCGCACTTTACCTCGAATGGCTCGATCCTGAAAGAATCGTCATTTGAAGTAAGGCGCTTGACTGCGAGCGATCACATTTCACCTCAAATGGCTCGATCCCAAACGATCGTCATTTGGGGTCCACCCCCTGACCGCCAACGGTCGCACTTTACCTCGAATGGCTCGATCCCGAACGATCGTCATTTGAAGTAAGGCGCTTGACCGCGAGCGGTTACATTTCACCTTGAATAGCTCGATCCCAAACGATCGTCATTTGAGGGTCCGCCCCTGACCGGGCACGGTCGTACTTTCCCACAAATGGCTTGATCCCGAACGATCGTCATTTGAAGTAAGGCGCTTGACCGTGAACGGTCACATTTCATCTCACATGACTCAATCCCGAACAATCATCATATGAAGATAAGCGCTTGACCGCGTGGCCGCACTTCACCTCAAATGACTCGATCCCGAACGGTCGTCATTTGAAGTTAGGCGCTTGACCGTGAACGGCCGCACTTCACCTCAAGCGACTCGATCCCGAACGATCGTCACTTGAGATCTGCCACTTGACCGCGCACGGTCGCACTTTACTGCAAATGGCTCAACCCCGAATGGTCGTCATTTGAAGTAAGGCGCTTGACCGCGAACGGTCGTCATCTGAGCTCCGCCACTTGACCGCGCACGGTCGCACTTTACCACAAATGACTCGATCCCGAACGGTCGTCATTTGAAGTAAAGCGCTTGACCATGAACGGCACCTGACCGCGCACGGTCGCACTTCACCTCAAATGGCTCGATCACGAACGGTCGCCATTTGAAGTCAGGCGCTTGACCGTGAACGGCCGCACTTCATCCCAAATAGCTCGATCCCGAACGGTCGTCATTTAGGGCCACATAAAACTGTCAGTTCCGTTGCAGGTCATCAACAGGATATGAACGTCCAGCTTATGGCATTACAAAATACACCTTCCTACCGCAAGGCATGTTTTGGGGGGCAAGTGTTATCCCGCGTTTTTAGCAAGGCCGTGATACTAAAAGATCGACCGAGAAACCAAAGATAGTTCGTCTCAAAGATTGGTCAACTTAGCATCTCAACAGAGCAAGTCCTTGTTAGGTCATTCTCGACCTACGACCTAAAACCTAGAGTAACTCAACAGTTAACGACCCAGCCTCTTCAAGTAGGAGGTTCACGACCTAACGACTTAGAGGTTCCAGCGACCTAACGGGGTAAAGAAGTAAGTGCCTCAGCGACCTAAAAGCCTCAGCGACCTAGCGACCTAATAATCCCATGAAGGCAGCGACCTACTACCTAAAGGAAGAGCGACCTAGCACAAGCGACTTAGCGACTCAATTATTCAGCGACCTACGAGCTAAGAGCTTATAACTACATAGGCCACACCTCCTTAAACCGTAACCCGTGCTCATTGGGTCGCCCATGACTTAACCCAACTCTTAGGTCGTTCACCACCAATGACCTACCTCTAGATCGCTCCGCTTGATACCTCAACATATTTAAGTCGTTTACCATTCTCCCTTAAGTCGCTAACGATCTACCATACCCTATGTCATTGCTCCTTAGGTCGCTAATCCCTATGCCGCTACTCCTTAGGTCACCACTCCTCCACTACATACACTAGGTCGCTCGAAGCTTATACCCTATCCAGGTTGACTCCATTAGGTCGCTAACGACCTACGACCTATCCCTTAGGTCGCCAACGACCTACGACCTACCCAACCTGCTCCAGATTTTCCCTATAAATACCTCACCTACTCCATATTCAACGGGGACTTCTTTTCGGACTTGGAAGCGTCGAAGCTCTGCTACTTTCTCAACCTCCACAACACTTCATTTGTCAACAACACTTTAAATAGCCGAGAGAAGAGATCAACCACATTGAAGATGAATTCGAAGAGCAATTTACCGTCAAAGTTCTAGCTACTTGTCTTGATTGTGTTGTAGCCGAAGATTCATTGTAAACATTGTAAAAGTTGTAATCAAATCAGCAATAAAGAAGAGATAAATTGGATGTAGGCATGACTTTGAGAAGAACCACTATAAAAATCATTGTCTTTTTACTGTTTTTGCTATTTTCTGTTTACCTTTAGTTCCCGTGCAAATGGGTGGTGCTTTCACTTTGTCACAACTCACACAGGGTGTTAGCGTTCAAATTTTAGCGTTAACAAGGTTGGTAAACAAAGTTAACTACTTTGTGTAATTGCGACGGTTATGAGATCCGGTTGGAATCGAAGTTTGTTTTCGAAGTTTAAAGTTTTGTGTAACAACCCTGGTATCTGTGATTACCTATGGAAATAAATTATAACGATGGTTATAATTTAATAATGGAGAAAATAAAATAAATTAGTGATGAAAATTTGTTAAAATTGTTTATTTTAAATAAACAATGGATTTTTGGTAAAATAAAAAGGTATTGGGTTGGTTTGGTTGGTAATAAATTGAGATTTACGGATAATATTATAAATAAAATGTGGAATATTGGTTAAAATCAATATTTGGATGTAAAAATATTTTTTAACATGGTTTGTTAGGATAATATAAAAAAGAGAAATAATTTTATGTAATTTTGTTGTTAAAAATATTGATTTGTGAAAATAAAAAGGGGAAATTAAAGCATTTAAGTAAAAATGGAATTTTAATAATGGAAATTAGTTTTTAATAGCTAAAATAACTTTTATATGTGGTTTAACAATTTATTAAACATGAAACATGGAGTTATGATAATTATTTGGTTAAATAGTGTGATTAGTGTAAATATATGGTAAAATATGGAAAAAATGAAACATAGCCTAAATTTGTCTAAGTGTTTAGTATAGCCTTATTGGGTGGTTTTGGGTTCAAACCCAAACCCAAATGAAATTTCTGGGAAAGGGTAGGAGGTGAGAAAAGTCTGTACGTACATCTCATTCTCCTCCTTCCTCATACTTCTCTCAGAACTCCAACAATGGCCTTCTTTTATAAAAAAAAAGCAAACTCTCCAAAATCAAAAGGAAAATTCAAGGAAGTTTAGTAAATCAAATTCCTAGCAGGTAGTCAATATCAAAACCACAAATTATTTCATCTATTTTCTGATTTTGAGAAAAATCAGTGTTTGTAACTTTCCTTTTGTGTTTGCATGTCTGTTTTTTCTTCGGCTACAGGTAATTGAAGCTTCTCAAGGCCAAAAAGACCTCAGCTTACTATTCAAAATCGCTAAAATCATATCAAGGTGAGTACTAACTCACATATCTAGCCAAAACAAGTTGCTTGTAAAGAAATTTGTTTCAATTTACGTTGTTTTTTATTTACTGTAAACTGTAAATGTGAAAATTTTAGTTTACAGTAAAATCCTTGTCCGGCTTCAACTTTGTGAACCCATATCTCTTTGGTTTCATTCCAAAATTGAGTGAAACCTTTTCCCGATCATAGACCATGTTTAGTAGTAGTTGCATGTCAAATTTCATAGCTTGATTCATCCTGGAAGTGCCTGAAATCAATGCTCAAAGTTGAGATTGGAACAGGCAGAATTGCCTATAGAATTCGCGACCATCAGGTCGACCCTGGAACATTGGGGGTCAACCTAAGCAAAATATTGGTCGACCTATGCTTCCCCAAGGTCGACCTGACCCTTTTAAGGGTCGACCCTTGTTGTTTTATTTGTTCAGGTTGTTTTCTTCTGTCTTCCTGTGCACTGTTTTGATTATTCTTCTTATTCCAGTGATTTTTGTGACCAATGCTTGTGATATTTTGAAGTGTTTTGAAGGGCTTAAACCTATCAATTGGTAAGCCAACATTACTGTTGATTCGTACTCCGGATTGACGTGTTTTTGAGCAGATTTCATACGCCGATTTTATGGCGTTTTCGGTGATTTTTGTTGTTTTCGTGCACGTATTTTCTAAACCGATTTTGGAATGATTTTTATAATAAAATAGCTTTTGAAATAAATATTTTACAATATTTATAATCATTTTTGAAGCTATTTAAAATATATATTCTCTATAATAAAGAGAATTTCAAAGCCATGAATTTCCAAACGATTTCAGAAAAATTATTTTAAAACTAGTTTTCTCGAAGTAAAGTATTTTCTGTATAAAATACACATTTTTGCAGTCTTTAAGAGAACGAGGAAGTGATTTGAATGATTTAGCAAAACATGTGGTATGGGATACATGCGTTTACTTTTTTGGTTAATTTCGGATTCGTTCTATTGAAGTTATACACATTTCATGGACCTTCGGGTTGTTTGCCAATACTGGACCTTAGGGTCATTTGGGCTTTTTAGTTGTTGGACCTTCGGGTTGTTTGACCTTCGGGTTGTTTTAGGTGCCTTATTTGAGATACAATACTTAGCAGGCTTTAGCCATTTTGTGGAGCACGTGCAGGCGTAGCTTAGACTCGCCATTTGTGATATGGATCCATCTTTTGTGATATTTCTTAATTTATTTGTGATTTCTGAATGTTTTCGCCATTTCGAGATTATTGGGCCTTTGAGCCGTTTGAGGATTTATTATATGGTGATTACATTTTGGAGTTTTGAACTCTTAACCGAGTTCTACATATTGTGGTTTGTGGTTGCATCCTTTGGTGTTTTTGAGATTTGTGATTTCCTATTTAGGAGTTATGGTGTTGATGTAAGCCATTATATTGGTTGTTGTAGATGCTGATGATATGAGGCGATTATTTATGACTAATTGATGTTGTAGTTAATCTTGCCTCTTTTGAGAAACTTCCATATGATGTATTTTGGTGATATTATCTCATATGAAGTAGTTGAGATATATATATATATATATATATATTTGGTGTTTCTTCTTCTCTTTCGAGAAGAAATATTATCGTTTATCCCTATACTTCATCTATCTTGTTCTAATCAGTTTATTTAAACTAGACAGACCCGTGTATTTTATGTACTCGGGTCAGACTGAGTTATTTCAGGTTAGTCACCTGCTGTAGATTACCGCTATGCTGCTTCCGCTATGGATTTTCTTGCTTTTTTTATGCTATTCATCTTTTGTGTAGCCTTGTAGTTATTTTGGGAACTCTGATTTGTACATATTCTTTTTTACTCGATGTATGTGTTGTGGCCTATGTACCACCACTGTTGTATCACTGTGTAGTATACTATGATGTATCTGTATATATGTAAATATATGTATGACTGTTGTTCTGTGATCTGTTGTATTTGTTGTTGTTATATTTTGTTCTGATATATCCATTAGCCACCGTAGATTTGTGTTAAACATTTATTGAGTATGTCGATCCACTTGAGAAAGGTAAAAGAAAAAAAATAGTGCACCCAATCGACGTATTCAATACTTGTTTAAGACAAAGCTTACAGATGGTCGCTCCTAACCAGCCCTATTCTCTGCATTAACAGATAGTATTACTCTGTAATGCTCTTTGTTAATGTGGGTCTTAGGGTGGAGCGTCATAGCTTGGTATTAGAGCAGCGTTCAGAACAAAATATGATAAACACAAAACAAAACATATATTACAGTACATCAGAGTATAATATAAATGTTACATATTCCCTAATCATCGTGTCCTTAATCTTTTCGTGTACTTGGGATAGATACAAGTTGGGAATATGTCTAGGAATGCATTTCAATTCCGTAGTATTCCATAATTGAAATAATGATATCTTATCCTGTGAATAATCTTTATCTTATCGTAACAAGCTTATGGCTGGAAGAGGCAGAGGTCGCCGATCTGATGCTGGGACGTCCAGTGGTTCACATCTAGACGGTGTATATATGTTTGTTAATCAGTTCATGGAGTTATTCAGGAGCACTCAGCCTCCAACTCCTACTCCTTCATCCCCTCCTCGCAAGTCTGCTTTTGCACGTATGTGCAGTGATTTCTCTCATCTTGGAGGCAAGCCTTTCAAAGGCTCAGAGTCTGTTCTTGAGGTCCAAGCATGGCTTCGTACATGCGAGTGTATCTTTACTCACATGGATCTTTCTGACCATCACCAAGTTCTTGTAGCATCGAGTATGTTGCAAGAGAGTTCACTTGATTGGTATGAGCTTCTTATTACCGAGCTTGATGAGTCTACTCTTACTTGGATCCAATTTAGGGATCGATTCGAACTTAAGTTCGTTCCCAAGTCTGAGAAAGCAATCTTATCCCGTTCCTTCCTTGAGTTGAAGTAAGGGAAGTCTTCAATTTCCGAGTATGTTTCTTCATTCGAGGCCTTGTCCAAGTATGGTCTCGAGTATATTAGCACTTCTTATAAGAAGAATCTCAAGTTTGTTTCTGGCCTTAAGAAATATTTGAAGAAATCTTTGATGCTTCACCTTTCATTTGAGGAGTTGGTTGACTCGGCGCTTCATCTTGAAGCAGTCGAGAAGGAGAGGGATAGTAGTGATGAGACTGAGGTTCGTAAGAACCCCAACAAGAAGAAGTTTCCTTTTCAGAAGTCCAAGTCTTTTCCTCATAACAAGAAGAAGAAGTCTGTTGGTTCTAGCTCCCAGCCCAGTGGAGCACCTCATATTCAGAAGGGGTGTTTTACTTGTGGCTCCTCTAATCATTTGATTCGAGATTGTCCCAAGCCTCGGGTATGCCGTTATTGCAAGAAAGCGGGACATCGGGTTTCAACTTGTCCCATTGCTCCTAGTAATGCTAAGTCGGGCAAGCTTAATGTGGTGGATGCTTCTGGTGGTTCTTCTCAGCCTAAAGGTACTTCTCCTTCTATTCTTAAAGGTTCTATATTATTTCATGATCGTTATATTCGAGTTCCCTTCGTTATGGGTGCTTCACACTCATTCGTATCGAAGGAGCTCGTTGATGTTATACCATTGGATGTTTCTTACCTTGTTGTTTCTTTGAGGATTGCGAATCTTATTAGGGGATCTGCAACCCTTAGCATGTTTTGTAGTGATGTTGAGATTATTCTTTGTGGTTTTTCTTTCTGTTTGAATCCGCACGTTATTCACTATCTTGGATTTGATATGATTTTGGGGATGGATTGGCTTACTTGTTATCAAGCCCGAATCATATGTTCTAAAAGGATCCTATATCTTAGGCATCCTGATTCGGCTGATCAATTGTCTTTTGTTCTTCAGAATGTTGATGGTGATTCTGAAGCATTTTTATTTGCTCTTGAGTATCAAGATGATGACGATGTATTTCAAATTCCAATCTTTTGTGATTTTGTTGATGTATCTAAGCCTGTTTCGAGTTTGCCACCCAAGCGGGCAATTGAGTTTCGTATTGACCTCATTCATGGTGTTCAGCTTGTTAGTCGTCCTCCCACAAGGATGTCCACTAAGGAAAATGAGGAACTCAAAACACAATTGTTGGAGCTTGAAGCCAAGCAATTCATTTAGTCCAGTTCTTCACCGTGGGGTGTCGTAGTCATCTTTGTTAAGTAATCTGATGGTACTCTTATGCTTTGAATCGATTACCGCAAGCTTAACGAGTTAACCATTAAGAATAAATATCCATTGCCCAGGATCGATAACATGTTCGATCAGTTGAGTGGTGCTAAGGTCTTTTCTCAGCTCGACCTTGCCACCGGTTTTCACCAGTTTCGAGTTTCAGAGAACAACATTCCTCTTACCACATTCCGCACTCGTTATGGTTCTTATGAGTGGCTCGTTATGCCATTCGGTTTGACGAACGCCCCAGCTTATTTCGTCGATCTTATGAATCAAGTATTCCGGGAATATCTCGATAAGTTCATCCTTGTATTCATTGATGATATTCTTATCTACTCTAAATCCGAAGCCGATCATGCTCATCATTTGAGGATTGTTTTGAGTACTCTTCGTCAGCATCAACTTAAAGCCAAATTCTCCAAGTGCCATTTTTAGGAGAATAAGGTGAAGTTCCTTGGCCATGTTGTATCTTCTGATGGTATTTCTATTGATCCATCGAAGATAGAAGCCATTTAGAATTAGAAAAGGCCGGAGAACGTTTCTGAGATTCGCAGTTTCCTTGGATTGGCATGTTATTACCGTTGGTTCATCAAGGATTTTTCCTACATCGTGCTTCCTCTTACTAGCCTTACTAGAAAAGGCATTCAATTTACTTGGTCTAATAAGTGTGAAGCTTCTTTTCAGAAATTGAGAGAACTTCTCACTAATGCTCCTATCCTTGTGGTTCCCAAAGGGAATCAAGATCTTATTGTCTACACCGATGCTAGTCGATGTGGTCTCGGTGTCGTGCTTATGCAGAGAGATCGAGTAGTTGCCTATGCTTCTAGGAAATTATGCCCGAATGAGGTTCATTATGCCACCCACGACTTAAGAGTTGGCCGCCATAGTCTTTGCCTTGAAGATTTGGCGTCATTATCTTTTGGGCGAGCGCTTCATTCTTTATACCGATCATAAATCATTGAAGTATCTGTTCACTCAAAAAGAGCTTAATATGTGGTAACAGCGTTGGTTCGAGTTCCTAGCCTCTTTTTGATATCTAGTACACTCCTAGAAAGGGGAACTGAGTTGCAGATGCGCTAAGTTGCAAGCACTCAGCTGTTGTTTCTATGATGTTAGCCGAGTGGGATATGTTGGAGACCTTATCTCTTTGTGATATTTGTGATCGTGCTCCAGCTTCAGATTCTTCTATCTTATTATTTAGTTTAGAAGCTCGTCCTAGCTTATTTGATTGTATTGTCAATGCTTAGCGGTAAGATCTAGATCTTGTGCGTCTTATTCAGCTTTGTAAGTCTGAATCCCGTCATGATGAGTTGAGGGATTTCAACATTGATATTCATGGTTGTCTTCCTAAGCAAAATCGATTGATTGTGCCTTGTGTTTCTGATCTTAGGTGGGACATTCTTGATGATTGTCACCGTTATAAGTATACTATTCATCCCGTTAGTAGCAAGATGTATGCCGATATGAGACGATTGTATTATTGGTAAGGCATGAAGCATGATGTTGCAAGTTATGTAAGTAATTGCATGACTTGTCAACTCATTAAAGCCGAACATCATCGTCCCAGTGGTCTTCTTCAGCCTCTTGAGGTCCCGTTGTGGAAATGGGATCAAATCTCTATGGACTTTATTGATGGCCTACCTTGTTCGAGATCGAGCCATATCAGTGTTTGGGTAATTGTGGATCGCTTGACTAAATCCGCTCATTTCATTCCTGTTAAATCTAATAGGATGGCTTCTCATCTATCTAAGCTATATATTAAGGAGATCGTGAGACTTCACGCTGTTCCTAGTTCGATCGTTTGTGATAGAGATCCACTTTTCAACAGTAATTTCTGAAAGAGTCTTCAGAAAGCTTTGGGTACAAAGCTTAACTTCAGCACAACTTATCATCCACGGTCTGATGGACAGACTGAACGGATGAATCATATTCTTGAGGATCTACTTTGTGCATGCATTCTTGATTTTGGTGGTAGTTGGGAAGACCACCTACTGCTTGTTGAGTTCTCTTATAACAATAGTTTTTCAGTCCAGTATTGGTATGGCTCCTTTCGAAGCCCTATACAGAAGGCCATGTCGATCACCTTCTTGTTGGTTGGAATCCGGGGAGAAGATGATTTTAGGCCCTGATTCTATTCATGAAGCTTCAGAGAAGATCGATCTTATTCGTCAAAGAATGAAAGAGGCATAGAGTCATCCGAAATCCTACACGGACAACCGTAGGAAGCCTCTTGAGTTCTCCATTGGTGATCTTGTTTATATTCGTGTATCTCCCTTAAAGGGGATAATGTGTTTTAGTAGGACCAGGAAATAGGCTCCTCGATTCATAGGACCATTTCCTATTACTGAGCGTATGGGCCCAGTTGCTTATAGAGTATCACTTCTGGTCCAGTTTTCTAGTATTCATGACATGTTTCACGTCTCTCAGCTTCGGAAGTGCCTTCGTAATTTAGATTATGTTATTGATCCTCCTATTTTGCAAGAGCTTGAGATCTCACCTGATTTACCTATTGTGCAACATTCTGTCCGTGTTCTTGCTTCGGAGGTGAAACGCCTTCGAAATAAGGATGTACCGCTCGTGAAGATTCAATGGTCCACTAATCCCAATGACTACTTAGAAAACCAGAGAACTTTTCGAGCGATCTTACCCTGGTTTTCTATCTTCATGTATTGAGGGTGAGAACTTTAAACTCAAGCTTATTTATTTTCCTTTGCTAGATGAAATAAATCGTGATTGAATACAGCTCTTCTCTAGGAATTGCGGGGACGCAATTTTTATAAGGGAGGATCTGTAGCAACCCTGGTTTTGATGATTACCTATGGAATAAATTATAATAATGGTTATAATTTAATACTGCAGAAAATAAAATAAATTGGAGATGAAAATTTGTTAAAATTATTTATTTTAAATAAACAATGAATTTTTGGTAAAATAAAAGGGCATTGGGTTGGTTTGGTTAGTAATAAATTGAGATTTATGGATAATATTGTAAATAAAATGAGGGATATTGGTTAAAATCAATATTTGGATGTAAAAATATTTTTTAACATGGTTTGTTAGTGTTTGCACAAAAAATGGACAAACACCTCAAAGTTGTATGATTTAGTAGATCTTATGTTGTTCTTAGCGATTTGGATGCAAATATATGAAAAGCAGGGGCTAAACTGTAAAAAGACACGCAGATTTATAGTGGTTCAGCCAGAATGTGCCTACGTCCACTTTATATGTTATTTCTCTTCTCTTCTTTAGATTACAAGTACACAACTTTGATACAAGTAAAAGAAAGTTGTTTGAAAGTTCTCTCCGTGCTTGAGCTCTCAAACTTGTCCCCCCTTGTTGTACCCCTGCCCCTCTATTTATAGAGTGAGGTTGGGGGCAGGGGTCTTGGACGTATGTAGCTGCTGGTGGGCCTGGGCTGAAGCAATCTGGCCTGGCAGCGTTCCGGTTCGGCGAAGCTTTGTTCGGTCGTAGCTGTGGAGGAGTTGGTCCGGCGATGAGCTATGTGGTCCGGCGTTGGTGGTTCGGCGAGGCTTAGGGATGGAGTTGGACCGGTGGTAGGGGCTCGGTTCGGTGATGGGTCTTGGACCGGTGGTGGTGATGAGGTCGAAATAGTTTGGTTCGGCAGTTGTGAGGATGTCGAATGAGGTAGTGCCGAATGAGGTGGTGCCGAATGAGGTGATGCCGAATGAGCTTTTGTACTGGGAATGCCGGATGTACCAAGGCATCCTGAGTGCCGCATGATGACTGCCGAATGACCTTGATGATGATACGCTTGCTGGCTGCTTCTTCTTGGTTCGGTTGTGGAGGAAACGCACCCCACACAGACATTCCAGTTTTGACCAAAAATGGGATAACACTTTGCCCCCTAAAACATGACTTGCGGTAGGAAGACGTGTTTTGTAATGCCCTGAGCTGGATGTTCATATCCTGTCAACAACCTGCAAAGAGCTTGATAGTTTTATACGGCCCCAAATGACGACCGTTCGGGATCGAGCTATTTGGGATGAAGCGCGGCCGTTCATGGTCAAGCGCCTAACTTCAAATGACGACCGTTCGCGATCGAGTCACTTGAGGTGAAGTGCGACCGTTCGCGGTCAAGCGTCTAAATCCATGCGACGATCGTTCGAGATCGAGTCATTTGTGGTGGAATGTGATCGTTCACGGTCAAGCGCTTTACTTCAAATGACGACCGTTCGGGGTCGAGTCATTTGAGGTAAAGTGCGACCGAGCCCGGTCAGGAGGCGGACCTCAAATGGCGACCGTTCGTGATCAAGCCACTTGGGGTGAAATGTGACCGTTCGCGGTCAAGCGCCTTACTTCGAATGACGATCGTTCGAGATCGAGCCATTCGTGGTAAGGTGCGACTGTTGGCGGTCAGGGGGTGGACCTCAAATGGCGACCGTTCGCGATCGAGCCACTTGGGGTGAAATGTGAGTTGTGCCGTTCGAGGCGAGTTTGTGACTGTTCGAAGTCGGGTGCCGTTCGAGGCGAGTTGTGACCGTTCGAGGTCGGGTGCCGTTCGAGGCGAGTTGTGACCGTTCGCGGTCGGGGTGCCGTTCGAGGCGAGTTGATGTGTGCCCGGGGGGGACTTAATACCATCCAAACCAGATTCACGTTCGGGTGAGTTTCTGGATTGTCTGTTGTGGCGGTTTATCACTATCTCAGAGCATGCCTAGGGATCGTTCGCGATCCCGTACATGTGTAAGTAGCTTAGCCATTTTAGAATTATCAAAACCAAATATCCATTCAACTAATGAAATTTAAAATAGAAATGTTCAGCAAAGTCAAATCCAAATCTAAGAAATAAAGAACAAAAGCAAAGCAGTGACGTCGGAGTGCAAACGCCTATATCGATGTGGTTTATAGTTGTATCAGAGCATGCCTGAGGATCGTTCGTGGTCCTGTACATGTGTAAACAACTTAACCGTATCAGTGTGGAGTTTGCTGCTCGTTCGTCGTTATCTCGATCAATGGATAATAAGATGACGTCTCGATCCTGAGCCGTCTTCAGTTGGTGCAGGCGGTGGTCGTTCTTGTCCCACCGTTGTGGCCCTCCTTCTCACATATTGTGATAGCAAACCATTCCGAATATGCCCCTCCACCTCATCTTTGAGATGCCTGCAATCGTTGGTATGATGACCATTCAGGTCGTGGAACAAGCAATATCTGTCTGATTTCCTTTCGTTAATAGTCGGATCCCTTCGCATTGGCCTACGGTAGGGAACCTGCTCTCTTGTATCTTGATAGATTCGCTCCAAACTCTCATTCAGCTCGGAGTAAGTGGTGAATCGTGACTCTTTCCGTGGCCGCTTTGACCTGTCATCATTATCCTCAGCCTTTCTCTTTCCTTTACCAGTCTCTGCACCCCTTCCAGGTGGGTTTCCGCTCTTGATTGCGTAAACATCAACTTCTTCCTCTCTTTCTGCACTAGCATCTTCCAAACGCAGAAACTTTTCAGCCTCATGATAGAACTCTCCCAGATTCATAGGTGGATCTTTAGTTAACGAATTCTTGAACTCCGTACTATCAGCTATTCCAGATACAGCCACCATCAGGACCATAGATGGATCTGGTCGATCCACTGATGCTGCTGCCGCATTAAATCGTGTTAGAAAACTCCTCAAAGTCTCTCCAGTTTTCTGCTTCAAGGTTGCCAAAGTCATCACATTCTTGGGTCTTGCAATATGAACCCTGAATTGCCTCATGAATCTCTTAGTTAAATCTGCCCACGTTCCTATGGAGCCGCTTTCCAGTTGTCTGAACCACAACGCCGCAATATCTGCCAAGTACAATGGAAAGCACCGGGCCATAACCTCCTCTGATGCCCCCAGCACTTCCATATGCCTTATATATTTTGTCAGATGAACCGTGGGGTCTGTCCTTCCATTATACATATCCAATGATGGTAGCTTAAAATCTGGTGGGTTCCTAGCTCGCCTGATTGTTGTGGTAAAAGGACTCCTATTCACATCCTCCAGGTCTCTATTCACTAGTCCGCCTCTCATAGCTCTTCTAACCATCTCAGCTAATCTGTCATTGTCTCCAAGCTGAAGTCCTCGTTCACTGCCTTCGACCTGCCCCCTGAGTCCGTGGGAGCTTTCAGGTGTATGCCCCCTGGCGGAGCGTTCATTCTTCTATTGTTACCGGATTGTTCGGATGCCCCCGTCTCTCTTCTCGGGATTGGATCAACATGTTCTGCGTGTGTGCCCCCTAGCTCTGGTGCTACGCCAGATGGTCCTGCTCCGTTCTGAACTCCAGTTGCGCCTTGGTTCCGTGCTCCAAGTTGCCCAATCTGTTGAAGCAAGTTCTGGATCATCCCTTCTTGCCTTCTCATCATGGCCTCCATCTCATCCCTGGTGATGAAGACTGAAGCTTGGTTTGCTCCTGAGGAAGCCTCTTGACTCCCTTCCTGTTGACTTTGCTCTAGCCTCAGCCTTCTGCTTGATTGTCTTGCCATGATTCTCCCAATCTGAATCTTTAGACTTTAAAATTCAGCTTCTAAGCGGCAGAATCCTTGAGTAAAGTTCTCAGTGAAAGCACCAAAAATGTTTGCACAAAAAATGGACAAACACCTCAAAGTTGTATGATTTAGTAGATCTTATGTTGTTCTTAGCGATTTGGATGCAAATATATGAAAAGCAGGGGCTAAACTGTAAAAAGACACGCAGATTTATAGTGGTTCAGCCAGAATGTGCCTACGTCCACTTTATATGTTATTTCTCTTCTCTTCTTTAGATTACAAGTACACAACTTTGATACAAGTAAAAGAAAGTTGTTTGAAAGTTCTCTCCGTGCTTGAGCTCTCAAACTTGTCCCCCCTTGTTGTACCCCTGCCCCTCTATTTATAGAGTGAGGTTGGGGGCAGGGGTCTTGGACGTATGTAGCTGCTGGTGGGCCTGGGCTGAAGCAATCTGGCCTGGCAGCGTTCCGGTTCGGCGAAGCTTTGTTCGGTCGTAGCTGTGGAGGAGTTGGTCCGGCGATGAGCTATGTGGTCCGGCGTTGGTGGTTCGGCGAGGCTTAGGGATGGAGTTGGACCGGTGGTAGGGGCTCGGTTCGGTGATGGGTCTTGGACCGGTGGTGGTGATGAGGTCGAAATAGTTTGGTTCGGCAGTTGTGAGGATGTCGAATGAGGTAGTGCCGAATGAGGTGGTGCCGAATGAGGTGATGCCGAATGAGCTTTTGTACTGGGAATGCCGGATGTACCAAGGCATCCTGAGTGCCGCATGATGACTGTCGAATGACCTTGATGATGATACGCTTGCTGGCTGCTTCTTCTTGGTTCGGTTGTGGAGGAAACGCACCCCACACAGACATTCCAGTTTTGACCAAAAATGGGATAACAGTTAGGATAATATAAACAAGAGAAATAATTTTATGTAATTTTGTTGTTAGAAATATTGATTTGTGAAATTAAAAAGGGGAAATTAAAGCATTTAAGTAAAATTGGAATTTTAATAATGGAAATTAGTTTTTAATAGCTAAAATTACTTTTGTATGTTGTTTAACAATTTATTAAACATGAAACATGAAGTTATGATAATTATTTGGTTAAATAGTGTGATTAGTGTAAATATATGATAAAATATGAAAAAAATGAAACATAACCTAAATTTGTCAAAGTGTTTAGCATAGCCTTATTGGGTGGTTTTGAATTCAAACCCAAACCCAAATGAAATTTCTGGGAAAGGGTAGGAGGTGAGAAAAGTCTGTACGTACATCTCATTCTCACCTTCCTCATACTTTTCTCCAAAACTCCAACAATGGCCTTCTTTTAAAAAAATAATAATAATAAGGAAACTCTCCAAAATCAAAAGGAAAATTCAAGGAAGTTTAGTAAATCAAATTCCTAGCAGGTAATCAATATCAAAACAACAAATTATTTCATCTATTTTTTTATTTTGAGAAAAATCAGTGTCTGTAACTTTCTTTTTGTGTTTGCATGTCTGTTTCTTCTTCGGCTATAGGTAATTGAAGCTTCTCAAGGCCAAACCGACCTCGGCTTGCTATTCAAAATCGCTAAAATCATATCAAAGTGAGTAGTAACTCACATATCTAGCCAAAACAAGTTGCTTGTAAAGAAATTTGTTTCAGTTTACGTTGTTTTTGATTTGCTGTAAACTGTAAATGTGAAATTTTTAGTTTATAGTAAAATCCATGTCTGGGTTCAACTTTGTGAACCCATATCTCTTTGGTTTCATACCGGAATTGAGTGAAACTATTTCCGGATCATAGACCATGTTTAGTAGTAGTTGCATGTCAAATTTTTTATAGCTTGATTCATCCTGAAAGTGCCTGAAATTTGTGCTCAAAGTTGAGATTGGAACAGGCAGAATTGCCTGTAGAATTCACGACCATTAGGTTGACCCTGGAACACTGGGGGTCGACCTTGGGGTCGACCCATGCTTCTCTAAGGTTGACCTGACCGTTTTAAGGGTCGACCCTTGTTGTTTTATTTGTTCAGGTTGTTTTCTTCTGTCTTCCTATGCACTGTTTTGATTATTCTTCTTATTCCAGTAATTTTTGTGACCAATGCTTGTGATATTTTGAAGTGTTTTGAAGAGCTTAAACCTATCAATTGGTAATCCAACATTAGTGTTGATTCGTACTCCGGATTGACGTGTTTTTGAGCAGATTTCATATGCCGATTTTATGGCGTTTTCGGTGATTTTTGTTGTTTTCGTCCACGTATTTTCTAAACCGATTTTGGAATGATTTTTACAATAAAATAACTTTTGAAATAAATATTTTACAATATTTATAATTATTTTTAAAGCTATTTAAAATATATATTCTTTATAATAAAGAGAATTTCAAAGCCATGAATTTCTAATTGATTTCAGGAAAATTATTTTAAAACTAGTTTTCTCGAAGCAAAGTATTTTCTGTATAAAATACACATTTTTGCACTCTTTGAGAGAATGAGGAAATGATTTAGTAAAACATGTGGTATGAGACACATGCATTTACTTTTTCGGTTAATTTCGGATTCGTTCTATTGAAGCTATACACATTTCATGGACCTTCGGGTTGTTTGCCAGTACTGGACCTTTGGGTCATTTGGCTTTTTAGCTGTTGGACCTTCGGGTAGTCCCTTACCTTGTAATCTAATCTCCAATATTGGAATCCAATCTCCAATATGTGCCTTACGTTTTTGATTGTAGAGCCTAGTATATTGGAATGTGAGATGAAATCATTTCAGCTATTTTATCTACTTGCTTTAAACCTAGACACTATGATAATATCACTGGATTTTGATATAAAATGTTTGGTTATCGTAAGGTAAAAACCCATCCGTTTTTATGTGCGGGGTGGTCTTACGAGATACCATTTGTGAAAAGTTTTCAAATATAGAAATCAGTTTGGTTGTTACTTGTTATCGAGTTTTACTCATGCTGGTTTACCAGACTAACCCGGGCGTTATTCCATGTAATGCTCGGGTCAGACCGAGCATGTTTTTCCTAGGTTAGCTGGATACTTTGGAGTTGGAGAGGAGCTGTATGTTCAAGAGATATTCACGTATATTTTTCATCCGTTGTATTATAGAGTCTGTATGTTTGTCAATGTAAGGACAGGTTTCTATAACTGTCCAAATTTAGGATAAGTCTAGTGTACTTTGATGTTGTATATATGAATAAAGATGTTTCATTTTTGTAAAGATCATTGTTGTATTACATATTATTCGCTATGTTGTGAGATTCTGTGTTATTTAGTTTTCTTCTGTCTTCTACCTTCTTCTTTCACCCTAACAAATCGGTATTTTCGGCACTTGAATGTTCAGCATCTAATATAGTGGATATATTAGTGTCGATTTTTTAGGGTCGAAAATCCGCTTGGTTACACTAGTTATATGTCTATACCTTGTCATCAACTGATAACACCTACCATATCTCGCTCTTACAAAATTTACACTATAATAATTTGTTTATACTCACATTCATGCCATATATATATTGCTAATTAATGACATTCATATAATTAATTAATTTAATTAAAGAGAAAGAAATAAAAGGTTTCTCTCTCCATATAAATAATATGCCCCTTATTAATTGAAGAAGTTAAGAGAAGAAAATGAAAAGTTTCTGTCTCTACTTAAATTTATGCCCCTCATTAATTCAGTAAGTTAAGAGATAGGAAATGAAAAGTTTCCTTCTTTAAATAAATTTAATAAGTTAACGTTAAACACAAATATGTACATAAAAGTATATTTGATACACTCTAATTTATACACACATTAAATTAAAGTAAAACTTTATTTATAATATTAAATAAAATATTTATTTTATTTGAAAGAAACTTAGAAAATTTCTAAATGAATTTAGGCTTTATAGGCTCATTAAAGATCCAAAATGGCTAATTTGAAATTCACCCATTTCTTTCGCTGCGGACTAGCCCAGTTCCTTCACCAGGAATTCCAGTATTTTGCCCAAAGCATGACCAAAAGTCTTTAACCACTGACATGAAGCAACTCCACCAACTTGAATCCAGGTCATCACCGACTAGAATTCCTCAACCCAAACAACCAAAGACCTGAAGTACTAGCTCCCCACATCCTCCAAAGCCACGTCTCCAAGTTTCATCCGATTTGGAGTTGTTTCACCCTCATTTTTCCTAATTCGGCAACTTCTTTCCTAACTACCTAAAAGCACTAGCAAACTATATCATAGCGTAACATTCAAAAAAGAAATACCATCCATATACATCCATAAACAAATATATTCCAACTAAATATGATTAGCACACAAACTCTAGTCTAGATCTAGTTTTACACTAACATGTCAATATGATCAAAAAAGAGTTACAAAACCATATAGACAAATAACATGAAAATCGCTCACTAAATTTGATAATATGAAAGTCATTTCAAAAACATCATCTTTGACTATATAGACAAGCATAGAATAGTGAGAGATCAAGAATCATTCACCAAATATCTAAAATACCAATCTAATCTCTAGATCTGAAATGAATAGCCAGGAATCACAAATCTCCAAGCACCAAAATGATGAATTTATGATCTTCTTTGCTAATTGCCCTTCTAATGATGGATGGAAAAGAATAATTAGGAAAAGGTGAGCTTTTTGATGAAATTAGGGCTAATGGAGGTTTGGAATTGTTTTGAAAAAGTGGAAATGAATGGGATCAGTCCCTATAACCTAAATTAGGCACAACTTCCGAAATGATTAGTAAGCCAAAGTATGGGCTCAGTTTAATTGCACGTTAATTTGTATAGTAGCAAACAATACTTAAAATGGCCATACCTTTGAAATGATAAGTCTGTTTCCAATTATGACAACTCTATGGAAAGAGAAACTGCAAATTCGATCTAATGGAAGTGGTTTTAGAGCTGAATTTGATCCCTATCAAAATTTATAGGCCTTGTAAGAATTTCTGCATTTGAAATGTTCGATAAAAATTCTAAAGACGGAAAATATTCCTAGCAGTCATTTTCCATAATTTTAGACTCATATGACCTTATATGAATTAAATAAAAATATTTTACGATACTCCAATATGTAGAATACAGATTGTTATAGTATCGATACATCAATTATGATCATAGAGCTTAATGCTCTCCAAATGTTGTGTAGTATATTACTCATGGTTGTTGGGAGGCACTATGAGGTTACGTACTCATAGTTATTTGATAACTATGGAATGACTCGTGCAAGAGTTTCCTAATTGTTAATAATAACTAGGTCAAACAAGAATTTTCTAGGTCATGATGTTACACAGTTCTCTTGACTTGAGAATGCCATGGAACTTCAATGTGAATACTCCACTTTGATTATAGTTAAATCATGGCATGACAATCCATTGGGTCACTAAGTCGGGTATGAGTTGAAGAATTTGAAGTGAAACACTGTTCAATAGAGAATTCGCCTCCTCGGTTGTTTGAGGTTAGTATCATGGTCAACTATAGTCAACTTAAAGTCAAAATCTCTGGCTAGACTAGTACGGTTAATAATAGTTATTATTGAACCAAGGACTTTGTTTATGGACTAAAAGAGATGAATAAGGATGATATTGGAATTATTTCCAAAACCAAATTCCATAAATTCTGAAGTGATATAGTGTTGACGAAGAGAACGTGTGTGAATAATCGTTGCTAAAAGGTATCATCTAAGAAAATGTGAAATTGGATTTTTACCAAAAAGATCTATAAGCGATGAATTCAGCAAAACTATCATACCACTAGCTAAGGTGATGTGTGAAAGTTAATATTTGAATGGTTCAATATTAATCGCTAATTGAATTCACACCTCTGAGTCTCACAATCGCATGTGTGAATTCTCCGAAGAACCACACAATTTAATTAGTTTATAAAATGTTAAAAATTAATTAAATTAATTAATATATAAAAAATATTAATTAGTAATTTATTTGATGTTTTGGGTAATGGTAGTAATTATTTGGATGTATATACAAAATTATATATGCACGTATCAATATACGATACATTATGAATTTAAACATGCTTTAAATATAGTTAATTACATAATGGACCTTTTGGAAAATTAATCCATATAGGAGAAATGCTTGGCCAACCAAAAGGAGGTGATTTGGCTAAATTGAAAATTGATTAGGAACTAAAAGGGAAAGGTTAATAAAGAACAGGAAAAGTTTTTATTCTTCCATTAAAACAAATCCTTCTCATTTATTTCCTCATTCATTTTCGACTCCCTTCCTCCTCATCCATGGCCAAAATTTTATTGGTGTCATCTGAAAATTATGAACTCCAAATCAAATTAAAATAGAAAATAAAATAAAGAGCTACGTGGTTCATCCATCTCTTGCAAAGAACGAGTGTAGATTCAAGGATCTAAGGGGAGATGTCCATATCAAAGCATAATTTATTAACTAGATCTGAAAGGTATGTTTTAGTTTTAATTTTTTTCTTAGATATAACATGTTTATCACAATTTTATATCCAAGTATTATTACCTCACCTTGATTTCAATTATTTATGCAATTTAAATAATTTGTTGAATGATTTTATTTGTTTTAATCTGATAAATTATAACAAAAAATATAATTAAAATAATGTTTAGGTTATGGATCTAGGTTTTAAAATTACTTATATTAATATTATAAATCTGTTATGCAATTTAATAGTTTAAATGTCTCCATTTGAATCTTTGAAAAGATTATTGATATATTATTTGATTTGTTATGCGCAATTTTAGTTTTATAATATTTTGAATGTGAAAAGAAGTTCATTTTGGGTTGAAACTTTATTTTTACATATGTTTGCAAATACATTGGAAAATTTTAATATAATATGGATTTTTTAATCAAGTTGAAAATTTTGGACTAATTATTATATGTGCGTGTGTATATATATATATGTATATATATGTATATATGTGTGTATATATATATGTATATGTGTGTGTGTATATATATATATATGTATATGTATGTATATGTATATGTATATGTATATGTATATATATGTATATGTATATATATATGTATATGTATATGTATATGTATATGTATATGTATATGTATATGTATATGTATATGTATATGTATATGTATATGTATATAGTATGTGTAAACACAGATATATATACACAGATACATACTTTATATTGTTAAGGCATGTTTTAAAAACAGTATTATACCTATATTGAATAATTCAAAATTTAGGCAATAATATATACATATTTGGGGTGTTTGGAGTGTAGGTTCGGTTTATGGGTCCAAGAGATGCTCGGAAGGTCTGAAGTGACTAAGGAGAAATATTATGATTTCAGGAACAGTACTCCGAGTCCCGGAAAGTGTGCGGTTGATTCTATGTGATATGAAGTCTATGACGATGGTGGTTCTGGATGCGATCTGATTCATATAGGAGCTTTATAAAGTCGTTCAACGACTTTAAGATGAGACAGCAAGAGTTTTGTAATGTACGATACCGTACGATGTTGTGTATATCTAGTAAGTCTGCAGTCCTTAGCTACATCCTTGGGATTAGATATTCTTAGACCATGTGCTACATGAGTCATGGTTGTCTCGATAGCGCATTTTTTGCTCCATCGAGACGAAATCGTAAGACATCCTATCTTGGTAGAAAAGACCATAGTCCTCAAGAAAGTTTGTAGTAAGTGTTATGTGCCTCGAGCTACTAGTCCTAAATCTTTTTGGGAATCAAATGGTAGCGGTGAGACACAGATGTAACAGTTTGAGTTCAATACGGTTATAGGTGGTGAACGATGCATTGAAGGTTGTGGTATTGGTGCTACATTGATGAACATACTTGTGGGTCTTGGCTTTACCTTGAGACTCGACGCCCACTAGTCTAGTGTACATCAGTTAATTTGCACTTGATTGCCATAGTCATTTGTAGTTAGTTGTCTTATCACATTTTACGTAGCACTATAGTATATATGTTGTCTCTTTTTTATCAATTCCTTGAATATGTTGACTTAAAGGAGGGATTCTGCTAGCTAGAGGCGAGTTTTAGAGTCATAGCCATTTTTCTTATTATTATGTCTATCTAATGTTTTGGGCTACAGATATGCGAGACTCTATGTATTATGAGACATGTTTTATATATAGATTAGACGTACCACTTAGGCTTCATGTGATTTGGAGTATGATGTACTATTATGTTGGACCTTATGTCCCATTTGCTTATATGATATGCACCGAGTGTCATAAACGTTTAATTGACCACTACTAGAAAAGGGCTAAATCGCGACAGGGTGGGGCGACGGCTTCTAACGTCGATTTTCCGACGGCTTTCGACGGGCCGTCGGCGGCCGTCGGAAGCCGTCGGAAAATCGCGAACTTAAGGCTCCAACCGAGCCTCTTCTTCCTCATTTCAGCATACGAAAAAAAATTCCCCAAATTCCAAAATTCACTCCCCAAGCCTCCAATCACTAATTTCGTATTTTTGCATCCTCCCCGGCTACGTATTCAACCTCTCTTGCTTTCTAGCTCGGGTATAATCTCTTATTTTTGCGAAAAATTCAATTTTTACCCTATTTCTAGATTTGCATAAGTTGATAAATTAGGGCTAATTGGTGATTGAAATTGTTTCCAATAGTGTTATAATAGTTTCTTGCATTCCATGGTATACCTATTTCATCTTTTATCGTGAAATTGTGAAAAACATGTATAATTTGTGGTTGTTCGTGTATATGTAAATCGTTGTGTATGCCTTGATTCTACGATTGTATATGTATGTAGCGCTGCTATCGTTGTATTGTGTTAGTTGGAATAAGATAAAATGAATGCACAAGCTAGGAGTATTATATTGTGCACGTATTGACTTATGCAAAAAAAAATGCATGAGTCTAAATTGTAATTGTGTGTATTGAAAAATGACAAAAATGTTAAACTAGCCTTAAGTTGATGTAATACGTCGAATAAACGTGTTAAATTAAAATATAGTTTTGTAAATGTGAACAGTTAGTAAAACTGTATTTTTTTGTAAAATGCGCACATTTAATTAACTAATGTCCCTTAGAGAGTTTTTGGCCCCGTCTGACGAGTGTTGTACATGATCATTATATAAATAGTCTTTTTTTTTTAAAAATGACCATTTATATTCATCTGGTACAAGTTTGTTGGATTTGTCACTGTATTGGACAAGTTATGAACACAGTAAGCATTTACATTTTTTATACTACTTCGTCTCAAACAGTTCATAAAATTTCGGCCTAACTTTTCTTTTGTGTTTCCTTCGTACACGCATTTGTGTACAATGCAGAGAACAAAAGGGAAATGCTGCCGAAATTTTGTTGAATTGTTTGAGACAAAGTAATATACGAAATGTAAATGCTTACTGTGTTTGTAATGGAAAGTAGGATGCCTAACCATGGAAAAAAATATCTTTTTTACAAAAATTTGTATCGATACGTAAAAAATAAAATGTGTCATATTTGAAAATATTTTTTAATTTGTGAAATAGTTCTTTAAATTCAAATATTATACGACCATGAAATGATTGATTATTTTGTTTTTTAATTTTGTGACTCATTTTCTCAAATAGGAAAAATGATTGATTATTTTGTTGATCGGAGGAGATGGATGTACCAAAGAAAAGGACTGAGAGGCTCAATAAAAGAAGATTTTTATAATGGTATAAACGTATTTGTTGAATTCACTTTAAGTAATAACGGAAATGATCCAGAAATTCGTTGTCCGTGTAGTAGGTGTAGACATTTGAAGTATTTGTTACCAGATATTGTGAAAGTTCATTTGTGCCAAAACGGTTTCGTACTCGAGTATTATGTTTGGGATCGGCATGGAGAAGTTGTAGCAAATACTTCTGTAGAGTCTGAAAGTGTCGTTAACGAAGTAGTTACGACGACCCGTATAGAAAATATGGTCGAAGATGCAATACGATCAATGTTTCCTATGGTTGAAGTTGACGGCGATGATGGAAATGTTGAAGAACCAAATATTGAAGCAAATTTTTTTTATGATTTACTAGATGCTGCTAAGAAACCTATTTGGGATGGTTGTAAAAGCGGCACTCAGCTGTCAGTAATCGTAGAATACATTGCGATGAAGTCAAAATACAACATCACTGAAGCTGGGTTTACGGTTGTTGTACAAGCTGCAAAAAGACATATGCCGCCCGATAATCTAATGTGTGAAAATCACTATGAAGTTAAAAAACTTATGTCGGCTTTTGGTTTACCTTATTAGAATTAAATTTTATTCAGCATCTTATTTTATTTTTTTGATATACGTACTTATCTGTATCATATTTAAAAACAGGGGGTTCGACCTACTTCCCTCGAAGGTTGTGTTGGACGTTTCTAGAGCTTCTTACCGGAGTAGGATGAGTGTGTGTTGGCCGAAGTGGGATAACATCCCTCCCCACATAGTAGAGTGCATTTGGCAGGATGTCCTAGTAAGTATATTTTTCTGTTTTCCATTTTTAATTTGTTTTTGTCGTTTTTTTACTGTTTATCGTTTACAGTTTAATATTCTTTTTGCTTTTTATCATGAAACACAAGCTGAGATAGACATTCAGACATATGATATGCAGTTGGCACGAGGGTATTGGATGAAGAAGATGCGTAAAAACTATAGGGACTCGATATCCGAAATCAAGAAATCAGGTAAGAAACCACGTTGGATGGGGAAGAGCGTATGACAAGCATGGTTGAGATATTGGGAAACTGACGAGGCGAAGGCAAGTATACTAATTTTTTTTTAATTTTTTGACTGGTAGTAAATATCAAAAAATACATGATCGATAAATAATGTATCAAATTTTGAATGTACAAGCAAAGTCGGAAAGAAACTCTGCAAACAGAAATAAAAATCCCATCACTCATCGCGGAGGGTCGAAGTCATTTCAGCAGTATCGACAGAAGTTGGTAAATTTACTGAATGCAAGTTGTAAATAGTTTGTACTATATAATTTCAAATGTACAATAATTGTATGTAAAAATCAATTTCAGGAAGTTGAGGCGCTTGGTCCTGTGGGCTATATGGACGTGTTTACTCGTACGCATGTTGTCGAGCATGTAAATCCGAACGGGACAGTTTCGTATACATGGCACGACAATAAATCCACCAAGAGCCATGTAAGCATATTTCATTTTATGCAGTATTAGTAATTGTTCTACTTGTTAAAATATAATGAAAGAAGATATGATGATATTAATTTGTTAATGCAGGAAAAGTTTATGGAGCAGCGCTAGAAACTCCTTGCTGATACGGGTCGAGATCAGCTGACGACGGATGAGGAGGATGCTATTTTTGAGTCAGTTATGGATCCATCGGAGCATGGCAGACGATACGGATTTGGCAATCAAGTGGTAAGTAAATAATATACTGGGTATCATATAAGTTTTCAAATTCAATACATTGGTTTTGAGTCACTTCGTTATGAAAATATTATGCATTACCAAAATATATTAATTCGTTACTTAAATGTCATTTCAAAAATAAAAATAACAAAAAAGACATGTTATTTAATTTAGTTTGCCAGATATTTTTAATTCAGTACATACACTTACAGAGATTACACAGCTAAATTAAATATTTATTACAGGCCAGCAGTCAGAGACGGGGTAGGCGGACTAGAGCTCAGATCGATCTAGCAGAGATCGAAGATTTGCGGGCTAGAGTGGCGCAACTGGAGGAGCAGAACCGTCGGCAGGCCATAGAGACCACACCGTTGCTAGACCAGCGTATCGCCGAGTACATGCAGCAATATAGTGGTCGCTTCCCTTTCTCTGCTGGCTCAGGTTCGGGAGGAGATTGATTGATTGCTTTGGTCGGTATGTTTTTTTCTGTTTTGTATGATTTATGTACAATGTTATGATACACTTAGCTGTCTTGTTGCAAAATTATGTGGATGTTGGGGATGTAGGAATTGATAGAACATTTGGTGTTGTGGATATTATTATGTATTGTACATTAGTTTGGGTAATGGTTATGTGTTTTGACTTAATTTTATGTATTTTTTGTTCGATGAATTATGTATAGTTTGGTTTTTTATATTTGGTTGGAAAATTATATATTGAATTCTGCAGTATTGGTGGAATAGTGTTTGTATGGGAAATGTGGATGGAAGGCTATATTGCAGCAAAAATACAGAAAAAATGCAGCAGATTTCCAACGGCTTTCGACGGCTTTTAGGTTATATCTTCCGACGGCTTCCGACAGCTTTCAGATCATTTTTTCCGACGGCTTCCGACAAGTGTCGGAAGCCGTCGGAAAATGCCTTTTTCCTTGTAGTGGACGTTATATTTATTCCTTCCGCTGTGAGATTTAGTATATATGTTATGATAGATATGATCAGTTTTGTTTTAAATACTAACTTACGAACCATCATCTGATACTTATGGAATTCGATTGCCTCTTTGTGCATGGATCACGGGTGTTATAAATGGCGAGTTGTCATAGTTTGGCCTTTATCCTTTAGTATCTCTCTAGTATTCATTGGAAGTTTCTCATCTCATTGAAACCATGGTTGAACCAACTGAAAAAATGGATTTCTTTTATTTCTTTTTGCAAATTAATAGGGAAGAACTGATATTTCTCAGTGAAAGTACCAAATGTTTACGTTATTATTAGGCGAGAAAACTCGAGTAGATGTGTGGATCTTCAACCTTAAGGTGTAGAATGAAGATATGGTTTTAAAATGAAGTTTTGATTTTTTTTCTATGTATATATTTAAGTGTAATAACAGAGATAACAAAACCAATCAGATCGTAGACATGCAATACACAATAAAATTAAAGGTAGAAAGTAAAAAAACATAGATTTTTTTATACTACTTCACCCTATGTTCGATGCTCACATCCTCTTCTTCTTTTGTTATCGAATTTCTTCAAACAATGTTCATTTAGAATAGACTGCAAATGGATTACCATGCTTTTCTTAAAAAAAATATAGGAATTTGGTGCATAATAATGAAGTTAGGTCCACAATCATGTCAAAAATGTTAAATGGAGGAGTTTGGTGTTCATCCTTGAAGCCTCCTCTTTTGGAGCTAGTATCAGGTATTTATTGGCTTCGGTAGTCAAAAATATCTTTATAAAATTAAGGTCCACAAATTGAATCAAAATCAAAAAATATCTATATTGTATGACAATTCGACTGAGTTTAAATCTGACATTGAATCGAAATTCAACCTAGGGGATTGTGCTCAAGCATCGTTGACGTTAGGCTCGAGTTTGAACAATGTCCACTAGGCTCGAGAATTACAATTACTTTTTTTATTATCTACTTAAGATTGTTAGTGATTAATTCTTCTGAAACACTGAGTTTTCGTCTGTAATTTGGTGAGATAGTTTGCTTAAAAGTATGTCGATTAAGACGTTTTCTTAAAATGATAATTGGATTCACCACCGTTTCCTCAAACATGAAAATTGTGAGAAAAACATGAAAATTGAGAGGTTTTCTCACGTGTCACGCGTGGATTTTGGTTTATGAACGTATTTTCAAAATCCATTTGTTTTATTTTGGAAACATTGGACAATGTATTTTTAACCTATGATGCTACGTTTCATCTCAACACTCTTGGAATCTTTACTTTTTAAAAGCTGACAGCCGTGAGAATTTTTACATGTGTCTGACCGTTAAAAAGACTAATTAACAATGAGGTGAAGTTCACATATCGACTCGGATCTTTCAATTCGTTGTGTATTGCTTTAAAATGCATGTGACAAGTATGAGACTAACATGTTATCAAACAAAATAAATTTCACAAATAAAATAACAAACAAAAGAGTACTCTTAAACTAGAACTCTGTAAGAACAAAGCAAAGAATAAGAGAGAGTTAAATAAATTCTGACAGTTGGACAACGATGTAGGAAGCATAATATTACCTTCTTCCAAATATCAAGCCCAAACAATCGTCAATCAGAATTCATCATAATGGGTCTGTGCTTCACTAAAACATATGAAATTCCCATCACTTCTGGCTCCATGAAATCCACTACCCAACCACCACCAAGGCCATTTCCTTCTTTCCCTTCTTCAATCCCACAGTCAGAAAAAGGCTCCATCCTTGATAAACCAATGGTCGACATAACCTCTATTTTCATCCTTGGTAAAGAACTAGGCCGAGGCCAATTTGGCATCACGTACTTATGTACCGAACGTGCAACTGGCTTAAAATATGCTTGCAAATCTGTATCGAAGAGAAAACTTGTAACTAAATCCGATGTAGATGACATAAGAAGAGAAGTGATGATCCTTCAGCATCTCACTGGTCAGCCAAATATTGTAGATTTCAAAGGAGCTTATGAGGATAGGCAAAACGTGCATTTGGTCATGGAGCTGTGTTCTGGAGGAGAGCTTTTCGATAGGATCATTGCTAAAGGGAGCTACTCGGAGAAAAAAGCTGCTTTTATATGTAGAAGCATTGTGCGTGTTGTCCATGTTTGCCATTTCATGGGTGTCATGCATAGAGATCTTAAGCCTGAAAATTTTCTTCTAGTCAGTCGAGATGAGGATTCTCCTCTTAAAGCCACTGATTTTGGCCTCTCTGTGTTCATCGAAGAAGGTCAGTTAATTTATGAATAAGAAATGTCATGTGTATATGAAGCAGAAATGCAATATTCAAATAATGTGCGCAGGGAAAATATACCGTGAAATAGTAGGAAGTCCTTATTATGTGGCACCTGAGGTGCTGCACAGGAGCTATGGGAAAGAAATCGACGTCTGGAGTGCAGGAGTTATCCTCTACATTCTTCTTTGTGGAGTGCCACCATTCTGGGCAGGTATTATAATTGATGATGGTTTCTTCATAATAACTGTTTCATTTGATTTTGACGAAAGACTGTTGAAAAATGAATGCAGAAGCAGAAAGAGGAATATTTGATGCAATACTACAGGGTGACCTTGATTTGGAAAATGATCCATGGCAATCTATATCTTCTAGTGCAAAAGACTTGATCGGACAAATGTTGACTAGGGATCCTAAGAAAAGAATCACAGCTGCCCAAGCACTGGGTATAAAACACGAAGAAGAAAAAAAATGTCTTAAAAATTAATTTTTGAGATAGTTGCTAGTGCTATAAACAATTTTTTGTGCAGAGCATCCGTGGCTTAGAGAAGATGGAGATGCATCGGATAAGCCCATGGGCAGTGCAGTTTTAAATAGAATGAAGCAATTCAGAGCAATGAATAAGCTTAAGCAACTTGCATTAAAGGTACTAGTCAAGCATGCACATAGCTATCTATCAGAAAAATACTTATCCTGTGAAAGTATGATGTCTTGTTTGTACTTAAAATTCCTGGTTTTGATTCATATTTTGCATTTCTAATGCAGGTTATTACAAATGATTAAGGATATGCAACTGTAGAAATACTGTGCACTTAACTACCAATTAAAAGGAGATATAAAACAAGTAAATACTTGAAATACATCATCTATTAATCATTTGCATTTGGTATATGAGCAAAAAAAGTAGGACTACACACTGAGTTTTTTAGTATTATTTTATTGGTGATGACTGACTCTCGCATAATTTGCCTATCTCATATCGTTAGATCATTTCCAACAGTTGTCCTGTCCACTACATACATTTTGTACTGGAAAAGCTGAACAGAACAACCCTACATTTAAAAATATACAAACCAATGATAAAACCAGTTATTTAAATAAATTATTATGTATTAAAATAATAATAAAATAAATTATTATGCATTGAAACGAAAATCACTTTCCCGTTTTAATCCAGTACGTATTATGAAGGCAAAATGATTGTCTTTTTAATGCATATTGCATTAAAATGACATAGAGATTGCATTTAAGGCAAAATGATTGCCATTTTAGTGCCCGTTGCATCAAAATGACATAGAGATTGCATTTTAATGCATACTACATTAAAATAACAATCTTTTTTCCGTTTTAATAACTAGTCCTCCAGACTGTTTCAGTAGCCACGATGAGAGCTTTTGGTTTGTTGTTTCAATAGAACAAGCCACATCAAGATGCATTGTAGCATGTTCAGTCCACTTTTTAAATTAAACAGGCCAGTGTTGGATTTGCTTTTACTGAAATTTTATCTTTTATGGTTGTTTAGGTTATTGCAGAGAATCTATCTGAAGAAGACATAAAAGGTCTAAAGCAAATGTTTAAGAATATGGACACCGATGACAGTGGCACAATCACTTATGAAGAACTGAAGCTTGGGTTATCTAGACTTGGATCTATACTCTCTGAAGCTGAAGTGAAGCAGCTAATGGAAGCCGTAATGTTTCATTTTCTTATAAAGAACAAAAATCGATAAGTAAATAATTACAACCGCAACATAAATTTCTGATAATGTACACTAGGCTGATGTGGATAGAAGTGGGGAGATAGACTACATTGAGTTCATCACTGCTACCATGCATCGCCACAAACTGGAAAATGATGAGAATTTGCAGAAGGCGTTTCGGTATTTCGATACTGATGGCGACGGGTTAGCGTGTAAATTTGAGGAAAGAGGGGGGAAAAGGTTTATGCATTGTCTTTAATCTTTATCCATTTTCTGTTCTAGGTACATTACAAGAGATGAACTGAAACAGGCCATGACTCGATATAACATGGGAGATGAAGCTACAATCAATGAAGTTCTAGATGAGGTCGACACAAATAAAGTGAGCTGAATACATAATTATGTTGTTCATTCAAATTGTTCTTATAGATTAACATATGGTTAATTACAATGGAATTGATAGGATGGAATAATTAATTATGAGGAGTTTGTGGCAATGATGAGGAAAGGAAGCCATCCTTGATGAAATTGAAGGTGGAGATGAAATTCATGACAATGCTTATGCATGGTCAATGATGTTACAGTGTGTATCATGTACAAAGGATATGAAAGAATACACATGCGTAGAAGGATATGAGGAATGATTGCCTAAACTTGTTTTAAAATTATCTCTTCAAGTGAATACATACATGTGTAGAAGGATATAGAGGAATGTCTATCTAAACTTGTGTTAGAAATATATGTTCAAGTAAATACATGCTCTGTTATTTGACTATATTTCAACATGTGAAAAATTATGTTATTTAAAATAAGATCATACCAACTGTGTAGGCTTAAATTTTCAGGTAGGCTAAAATTTTCACACCAATCAAAGTGGGGAAAGCAAACACTTAACTTTTGAGTAAAAAAATTGTTCAGATTGGGAAGAAAGAAATATGAAATTTTATTTATTTATTTATTTCGCACAATGCAACCACGAAAAAATTATGTAAGTGAGGAAGATGGGTCTCAACAACTATAATTCAGACAATACGAGAGTTACTTATCACTGGGAATATTATTCACACAATACGAAAGTTACTTATCACTGGGAATATTATTCACACAATACGAAAGTTACTTATCACTGGGAATATTATGTTGTTGTTGTTGTTGTAAAAGTGTCTTAGGCCCTAATGTTGGAATAGTCTTACCTCTTGAGATATTATGAAAGAATCATATTTAATTATATTATTTTCAAAAGTTATATTTGATCACTTGGACATCTGATATTTTTTCTTTTGTTGAGCAAGAAAGTCATTCTTGATAAAACATATGAGCACCGTTCGTTCGACTCACTGATCCGGACCAGACCATGTTAGGTTGAGTTGGGTTGCATTAAGAAAACCAACATTTTTTTTGATGTAGTGAACTGAGAGAGGCTGGATGCATCATCCCTATTCTTTCTCCTTTATTTTGTTTGCACATTGTCATCTCATATTCTCCATTATTTGAAAAGGAGATCTATTTCCTCAGAGCTTATCAAGTATGATAGACAAAAGATATTCGTTTGTGTAAATAAATGCCGATACAAATCAGAATCTATACTATTTTATCCTAAGGACGATGTGGTTGATTATCCATCAGTCTTGCACAACTTTGAGCACATTCGCATAACTTTTTAAAGAAAGCAACCTAGTCCGTAACTCATTCCAAAATGATAAATTTGAACTTCTACTGCAATAATTTTAAAACATAATGGCTACTACTGACGAATGTTGAAGTTCCGCTTATGTTGGTACAATCGGTTGTTCTTATTTGAGGTACTCCAATTTAGACGATGGAAGTAGATAATTCTTTTCTACCTAACTATTAAGAAGCTGCCTATGTTCTGGCATATGCAAAACCTACTCTGCCTGAACAACCAACTAATACTGAAACAAATGATCTATATGTAACGACCCATCTTTTTGGACGGTTTAAATCAACAATAAACCACACATGTCAACTCAAACCATTAAAAAGGGATGATTGTTAATGGGGTAAATAAGAAAATAAGAGAAAAAAAAGAAAAACAAAACACAGAATCTCACAGCGGAATAACAAAATATAATAATCAAATAAACAGTTCATGAAACTGTTTTACAAATACATTTGATTACACTTTACAATACATATCAGAGTTATACATACAACAAAAATAATAAATAATGCAGCGGAACAACATGATGCAGTGGAATAAATAGAAATAATATACTATATCTTCGTCTCCGTCCTCTAGAAAGATAGTCTTCAATATACTGAAATACTCAGGCTGATCCAAGCGTAATGAAAAGACAAAACACTCGAGTCAGAACTAAAAGATCTTATGTAAGTTAAATCAGCAATAAATAAATATGAGTGCAACGGCTTCAGAGATGTTTACGGGATTTCACATCTCCTATCCAGTGTCTAACGTGCGTGCAATAATTTAAGAGATGTTCGGGATTATCATCTCCTAAGGATCCATATTTACTATGTAGTACAATACGCTATTATAATATGTCTACAGTAAAGTAAAGTATTAAAATAACGTTAAGACGTTACCCATATCCCCCTTAACACATTTTATATAAATGTTGTAGTCTATACAGTACTGTAAACTCCATCGTAAACTGGTGGGCTATCAAGGAGCACTCCATAGGTACGACAAAAACCAAACTCGTAATGGGCTCGATAAGGCATATGACAAGGCACGCGAGGCAATGCTCAGGGTAGGATACTATGTTTTGCGGATCCGGACTGGTGGTACCGCATAGCAGTTACTACCGTCCACCTTGAGACACACTTCCATAATCAAAATCGAGAGGTGGCCACCAAATCAATCACAAAGTAATAAATATGATATCGAAGAAGCATGCTCATCGGGGGTGCGACCCCACTTAGCCCAGCGTGGCTCCTGTTTTAGTCATATCAAGCTGACCCGAGGGGGTCGGGGCTGCATTCATACCTCATACAGTAATGTTCGCCAAACCATCCTACTTCATTCTGGATTCTCCATCACGTGCACATTTGTTAAAGTAGTTTTCGGTATTGGCAGAGAGTATGACAATATCTGATCCCAATCTCTTTAACAACCAAACGCTTATTCACACCGGTTGGTTCTTTTACATTTCAAACAGTTCATACTTCATATCAAAATATCATATTCATTTCAAAATCATATCACTTTCGAAACCATTATTTACTTCAAAATCATATTCACGTCCAAATCATAATCATTTCAAAATCATATTCACTTTCGAAATCATTTTTCACCTTAAATCATATTCGTTTCAAAATCATAACCACAAAATAGGTTAAACCATCATATTAAAATATTCGCATTTGAATCAATTAAAACTAAATCATAACAGTTCCAACTTTAAACAATTTGAATATTGAAAGTAGTTTATATATTGAGATAGTTATACATATTAAAACAGGTTATGTATTAAAATAGTTAATGTATTAAAAATAGTTTATAATAGTTACAATAGTTAAAAATAGTTTTATTAGTTTAAAATAGTTTAATAGTTTAAATAGTTTAAGGATTTTAAAACAGTTAAAAATAGTTTAATACAAAATGGTTTGATTATTGGAATGGTTTATATAGTAAATAGTTTGAAAATCTAAATAATCTAAATTTTAAAATAATAGATTTTTAAACAGTTTATATTAAAATAATTAATTTGAAAATAATATCAAATTAAATCATTTCTTCCATTTCAACAAATCTGGACCATATCCAGATTTCAAATCAACAAAACTCGGTTTTAATCTTTCAATTCAAATTCTCATTAAAACAATTTCAATCTATATCGATTTCAAATCCATGTTTGAACTACAAATTTAAACCACTTCAAATTCAATAGATTTCAAAGTTTAAATATTCAAACATTTGCAATAACTCAATTTTTATAAATTACATTTATATTTCAAAATTCAACTTTTAAAATTTCAATTTAAATTCTGTAAACAATTCATTTAAACCAATTTCAATTTCAACATTTTAAAGCTTGGATTTTGAAAACAATTCAGTTCATATAAATCAAATTTTATTTCAAAATATCATTTAACTGGATTCAAAAATTAAGGATTTAAAATCATTTAATTTAACCAATCCAATGTCCGTATATAATTTTCTATCCTATGGTCAAGTGATACGGATATATATCATTTCAACCCGCAATAAATTTTAAGTTTACGGGTATATATCATTTTAACCCGCAATCCCAAATAAAATTCAAAATCCATAAAATCGCTCAAGTTTATTATTTCAACCCATAACGATTTTTCTCTAACCTATAAGACCATTCGGGTATGTATCATTTCAACCCATAGTGATTTTTCTAACAGCAAACTAAGGGAACTTGGAGTGTGATAACAACATATAAATAAACATACATTCAATCATCCAAATATCAACAATTAAACATCCCTCACAATCCTCATTCAAATCAACCAGTAAATCACAACAAATATACTGGTTATCATTATCGGGTATTTAACTGGCAATTAAATTCAATATTAATTTAAATGGCAATTCAATTCAATAAAATTCAGATTTAACCCGAATGACAATTTAAATATACCGAACAACAATCAATCAATTTCTAATCACATCATAAATTTAATTTAACTAATATAAGATAGTTTAGTAGTAGTGAGTGGGTTAAACACTCACCTTTGATTTTTGGTCGATTTAAAATCCAAACAAAGCCCAAAATTTTTATAGTCTCAGAATGCATTTAAACCAGTTCCATAATGTCCGGAATTTTGATACGATCTCAATGGAGACAACCGCGCATAAATCCGAGCTCGTATGGAAAAGTTATGCGTGTTAGAAAGTTTAAATTTAAATAAAATAAAACTAAAATAAACAAGGCAATAGGATTACCACGTCATCTCCCCAGAAACCCTAACCCACGTTCTCGACCTCGATCACGATAGTCCAGCAGCTACCATCAATTGCCGTTTGACCACCTATCGCCGCCCACACGAACGCTATCATCCAGATCAGAGCACGCCGTTCATCCTCCCTCTCCAGGCCGCACCTTCGGCGTCTCTTGATGCCCACGTCGCCGCCGCTCTTCTACACCAAATTCTGGCGATCCACGACATGCTGGAGACAAATGAACACCACCGATGAATGCTGCTCTCCACCCCCTTCCAAACGCCGCTTTCCGATCGTTAAACGGTCGACGATCCACCGTTGGATCGTAAACCCTAGAAATGGACGACCGAGATTCTTTATCGTTTTCTGGCCAAACGATGCATTAAATCAGAAAACAAATTGCTACAGTAGACTACGCTCGTCGAGAGCTTTCCAATGATATATAATTTGCTAGGGTTTGGAGAGTTTGAATTTTTAAATTGGTTTTGAAATTGAATTTTAGGGCTTCTGATTGACAGCCATGAGAAGGAGGAAGCAGAAGATTATTGAAAAAATACGTATAGAACAATGGAATAGACAGCTAGGGTTTTCAAAAAAAACCATTTATATGGACAATGATAGATAAGAATGAATGGATAGATCGTGTTGGTCGAAACGATTACGCGAACCCGAAAAGCCCGTTTCGCTTCCGAAACGAAAGTAGGTCATCCAATATATCAAAATATAAGTTTTCAATACTTTTAAACTCAATGGAACTAGTTTCAAACCTAAATTTCATTGTATACAGAAGTTAGCTTTTAAAATTAGCTTATTTTAATTGAATTCATTAAATTGATTTCTATGCGTTTCGAGCCCGCGCGATCAAACGATAAGTCTGGTCACTACGAATCTTGAAATCCTACAATAATTCACTGTTATGGATCTGATGAAACTGGTTTCGTCGAAATCCAAGACAATGGCCAAAATGGCTAAATTTCACGTTAATTAATTCATTTATTATTAAAATTGGTTTAATCACTTTCAAATTCAAATTTAATAGATAATAATTTCATTATTCTTGATTACATATAAATTTATAATCTTTTAAAATAAATTTTCCATGTCAAATCCAATATTAAATATTGCACTAATTACAACATTCAATTGCAATTGCAATAAATTCATTAATTATAATTTAAGTTCCAATAAATTCATTTATTTTGATTTACATCTTATTATTCAATCATCTAATACCAATATGAATTCATTTGACACTAGTGCACTTTTTATTACATTCTTTTTCTACAGTTATCATCTTAACTCATATTAATGGAATATTTAATTACATTTAATTTTATAAGTTTCCAAATTAATTTCAATGGATTAAATAATAAGACGATAAATAAGCAATTGTTACTTTTTCGTAAATTAATCACATTTATAAGTTTATTGTTTACAACAAGATTATAAATTTACGTACAAATAATTGATTTCACATTATATACTAAAACCAATTAAATAAAATAACGTACGATTTCATTATTAATACAACATTGAATTTATTCCTTATTTACAATTTCTAACCAAATTAACTTTACAATTATTTCAATTGATTGAAATTACATTTAAAATAGTTGCCAATAACATTCAAACAACATTATTAAATCATATTTTAACTATTTTCCCATTAATAAATCATAAATTTAAATTTCTTTCAATATAAAATTTCAAAATCTTATTTAATTTAATAGTTTTAATTATCGAAAAATATTCATTACACTATAGTCCACTACAACTTCGATAAATCTGATGAATGAGCTAAGTGATGTCCTGAACGATTAATAACAACTTTGATAATCTTCAAAGGAGACATGGGAGGCACTGTAGAAGAAGTATGACACTAAGAAGGTTGAAATAAAGAAGTTTGTTGACATTCTCTATCTCAAGTATCAGATGATAGATGATAAATTTGTGGATATTCAATCACATGAGAAAATTGTGCATGAGACTATCTCAGAAGGTATGTCTCATGATAAATTATCTCAAGTGTTGTTTCGATTGATGAATTACCCCATAGTTGGAAAGATTGATGAATGTTCTCTTGCATAAGGCTAAGGAGTTTTCCTTAGAAAGTTTAATCACCCGGCTTCATATTGAGGAGGAAGCTAGAAAGCAAGATTACAAAAACAAAGTGCTTATTGTCGTAAACAACAACACTAAGAATTCCACAACTGTAGTTGCTAAACCCAATGGGAAACTTTTCAAGAACCAAAATCACAAGAAGGGACCAAAATGCAACAACTATCCTCGAAACAACAAGTAAAATTGGAACCCTTTGAGGAACTAAAATAGACAACAACCACCCCCTTTAAAGAACAATTCTAGACGGTTTATCTCCAACAACTATAATAAAACGGTTCATATGGTACGAAAATGTTGGAACAAGCCATGCACTGCCCAGTAAGCTAAAATGATTATGAAGAATTTGTGGCAATGATTTCTAAGATCAGCCTAGTTGGTGCATCAAAAGGGTGGCGGGTAGACATAGGCGACTCTTATTATTTCTATTATGGTCATACTATGTTCGAGACATGCACCATTGTTGAGCATAAGAAAGTGTTGTTGAGAAACTCTCATGTTGTAGCACCCCTTAAATGGCGCTCCTTGTGTGAATCGAACTTGGGCGCTCATAGTTTCTATGGAGACTAATGCAAATTAATGCTCTTAGTGGAATTTGGACATGTGAGCGGTTCTCAAAAGAAGGCTATAGTCCTACATAGCAAGAAAAACACTAGAATATAGCTCCTTATACACCAACTCTTCACCTCATAACAATGTTGTGATGACTGCCCTACACCACGGGCACCCAATATACATGGACAGTGCGTTGTAACGGTGCCCTCTCGATGTAGGATGATCGTCAAGGTTTGTAAAGTAAATAAAACAACTGACAAAATCTGTCGTATATCTTATAGCGCATCGAATAAAATATACTACTAAACATATCAGATATGAAACAGGCGAGGCAGCAAATAAATAAATGAATCACAGAATTAGAGTGCACAGATCCATATAGCATATAGCATAGGAATTAGAGTTATACATCAAATAATAACTCATAAATAACTATCTCTAGGTAATAAATGCACAAGTAAGCTCCATAGTGTTGTGTAGAGGAAGAGCAAATAAATAAATGTAGTTATACAAGAGTATAGCCTCTTGCACGCCACTTGTCCAACTCCATGTACTCACCAGACCTAATATCACTAATCTACTCATCTAAGAGTGCCCAAAGTAATAAGAATCAATCCATAAAACCCCGGGTTAGACAACAGTCTTGTGTGAGTGGTAGAAAACCTCTAAATACTAATATACCACTATAATAGGACAAATGGTATAAAGGATGATACTGACATGTCCCTGCATCCACAGAGTTAGCACATATACAAAATATATGCTACTATACATCATAGCCATCATGAGTGTACTAAACTTCAAAGTACTAAGGGGTGTCTAGATATCTGCATCAATAATATCGATCTCATCTGGCATCCCTATAGGGTGATGAGCAATCAAGCAAACATAACATCCATCATCCATCCTCATATTCACTCTCTTAGTTTGGATACATGATAACTCGAACGATCCATCATGGTTAAAAAACTACTCAACATCTTCTTTCCTCGGTACTCGAATCCATGCCACTCAGTAGTCCAGGAACTAGATCATCGGTCCTGGCCGGGAACTAGATCATCGGTCATGGCTGATCCATGTCAAGATCGCTCGTCAAAGAGATTAGGAACCATCATGGTCCGAATAGGTACCTCATACTACCCGTTCTTTATGAATACTCACCGAACCCTCGAGTATCAACGATCCCTTTACACATGTCATATATAGCAAAGCTTATCCTAAAACTGATAATACGACTTCCGTTATGAAGTCACCGCAGATGATTCTCTACAATCATCATCAATTGTAAAATACCATCATATATCCCGTAACCATCATCCAACAATTCCCTCGGTCCAACTCTTAGTCTTTAGCTCTGCGTCTTAAAGTACAGTTATCCATCATCAAAGTCGTCTCTTTCCATCATGGAATCATCATCATTGAATCATGGGTCGTCGTCATCGAAAATCGCCATCAAACTATAGGGTTCGGTGCCCGACCCCTATACTTAGCCATATTTGGCTAACTATTTGGCATGTCACGAGTTTGAGTGACCACACACTCAAAACTCTAGCCAAACCTCATCCCGTATCGAAGCAAGTATTTGAAAACTCGAAGTAACCATCCAAATAGCTCTAGGCATCCCCCATTTCTCTCTACCTAAACCATCGCCATCGATCCATGCCTATGCCGACCCCACACTTCACTCAACTAGGTCATGCTCCACCTCTTGGCCATCCTCCATCGATTGCCCATCCATATCAATCGATACCCATGGTTCTATACCGAACCATGGCCACCGATCTCTGACTTAGCGAAATACAGCTTCCTCTACTTCACTAGTCCATACCTTCAAGCGATCCCTCTTATGACTCGGTGCAACACACCTCAAGGCTCAAAGCAAGCATGCCACCTAACCATCACTTGGAATTTTCCCCACATCTTCATGCAATCCATTAATCTCCATTCGTGACCCGAAGCAAACGTTTATAGACTTTGAAGCGAACCATCACTTAACTCGAGCACGCCCCGAAGCCGTCATCTACCAATCCATAGTCCACAAAATCACACTCGAACAATTCATAACTCGAGCAAATGAACTCCAAACAACTTAATACTTGGAACGTAGCCTTATGAGGCCTTCCTTGTTGCCTCATATCGATCGCACCAAGCTTGGACTCCTACCGATCGATCCATACCGATCCCTAACATGATCCTAAAACTAAATCGCCATTCGATTGGCATTTTCAACCAAACAAACATCACATATTCAAGCAACCATCACATATAATGTACACTAACAAACATCTAACCAAACAGTCAATATAAACCCTAAATCTAAGGGTAGTATCCATAAGAATAAAGGAGATACACAAGAACACTAATTTTCAAATCTTTTCGAAATCATTTGAAATTTACATATGTTATTGAAGAGGGTTTAAAACATATTTTATAGTTTGAAAATGATATAAAACATCATTAAACGTCTAATGATGGCTAATTAGTTAGTAGAGGCTTAAAACAACTCATTTAAATCCAAAGCAATCATATGCAATCCAAATAGGCATGAATTCCAAGAATGAACAACAACTAATCTTCAATCCAAGGTACTAATCTCGCTAATCTCCCTCTAATGACACGTTTTTGTTAATTAAAGTGAGGATTATGGTGACTTTTTGGGTTAGAGAAGGTTAATGGAGGGTTTCTCTCTATCTTTTGGAAGAGTGTAGTGATAAAGAGGAGACCCATCAGCCCCAACTCCATGCCTATTTCGAAATGGGCTTTAGGCCTTACCATTAACCTACCAATTATCCATTAAGTTGTTTAAAATTAAGTGAAATTTCAAACAGCCATAACTCCTTGACAGTAAGTCCATTTTCCTATTATGAGTACTCTACGGAAAGAGAAACCATCATCCCGATCTATTGGAAGTGGTTTCAAACCCCAATTTGGCTCCTATTGAAATTTATATTCCATACACAATTTTCAGTGTCAAAATCGTTCGATAAGAACTCTAAAGATGGAAAATGGATCTATTGGTCATTTCCCAAAATCATAGAATCATACCACCTCATATAGAAATAATGTTGTTATTCTACAATCATCTGATACGTAGAATACGAATTGTTGCATGCTCCTCCCTTTAAGAATTTCACCCCCAAAATCCCAAACAGAAATCAACCACGTCATCCCACATGCCTAACAACCATATACAAGCATTGACAACAATCATACATCAAACATGCATACATGAAAATAAAGGAAAAAAGAAACACCTAAACCTATCCTAGCATGCAGAACACTATACTACTGTGTATACTTCAAGATATCATAAGTGAAAGTGAAGGCGATAAATAGAAAGTCTCACCAAGTAAAGAGCTCTGGATAAGCTATCCTCATGCTCTCCTCGGTCTCTCAAGTGCAATCGTCTTCATTTTTGCTCCATAGAATCTTCATCAGCTTCATCGTCTTCCTCCTAAGCTTCTTCATATCATATCTGATGGTATGAATAGGCCTATAAGGACTCGAAACCTCTGCTTCAATCTCTATCATCTAGTCAATCCACTGCCATGGTTAAGCCCGAGTCGTGCATAAATTTATGCATGTAAGAAACATGGAATAGATTGTGCACTCCCTTCATTCTTTGTGGTAAGTTGACTCTGTAAGCAAGGTTTCCAATCCACTCTAGCATCGGAAAAGGACCTATGAATCTCGATGCCAACTTCCCTTTACTACCGAACCGAATTACATTCTTCAATGGAGAGCTCTTGACAAATACCATATCATCGACAAAGAAATCTATATCTCAACATCTCTTGTCAACATAGCTCTTCTATCTGTCTTGAGAAGCTTTCATTTATTGTTGAATGATTTTGATCTTCTCTAAAGTTTCTCTAATCATATCTAGCCCAACTATCAGTTTCTCGCCTGCTTCTCACCAACACAAAAGAGAGGAACATGGTCGGCCATATAATGCCTCGAATTATGCCATACTGATGCTAGACTGATAACTGTTATTGTATGCGAATTCAACAAGATGTAAGTGATTTTCTCTCAAGCCTCCAAAGTCGAGTATACAAGCCCATAAGAGATCCTCCAAGATACGATTCACTCTCTTAGTTTGTCCATTAATTTAAGGTTGATAAGCTATGTTGAGGTGCAGCTTTGTCCCGAACGCCTCCTGTAAGACCTTCCAAAACCCACTAGTGAATAACGGGTCATGGTCACTCACAATGCTCTTCGGCACACTATGGAATCATACTATCCACTTCACATATAACTCAACTAGTTTGGCTGTCATTCTACTTGACCTGAAGGGTATAAATCTGGCACTCTTGGTCAATCGATCGACTATGTCCCAAATGCTATCGTACCTTGCTCGAGTCCTTGATAGTCCATCGGTGAAATCCATCAGTACTTGCTCATATTTCCACTCAAGAACTTCTAGCGGTTGCATCAAACCACAAGGCTTCTTCTGCTTTTCCTTAACAAACTAGCGATTCATACACTTCGAGATGAATGTCCCAACGTCTTTCTTTATCGCTTCCCAATAGAAGGTCTACCTCATATAACATTACATCTTATTTCCACCGGAATGAATAGTCAATCTCGAATGATGGCACTTGCGTAGCACCTCATCCCTCAATCCATCGACATCAGGAACAAACAATCTCCTATCTTTGCGGAGAAAACCATCTTTCTTTATCTCTTCAGACTTTACTCTGGCTTCAATCTTAGCAATGATCTCAGCTAATCTAACATCTGCCTCTAAATAGTAACAATCTGCTTAATCAGAGTAGGTCTGATAGTCAAGCCCAACGATATCTCTGGCTTTAGCTTGCATCTCGGTCAGAAATCATAACCAACAATATACTCTAACTAAGTCCACTCTAGGAACATGGCTTCTAATCTGGCATGTCTCCTACTCGATGAATCAACAACTGCATTACCTTTACCCAGTGTATATGCAATATCAAAGTCATAGGAGGTTGGGAACTCTAACCATCGTTGTTGGATAAGGCTAAGATCCTTCTATGCAAAGAGTTACTTCAATGATTTATAGTCGGTGAACAAATCGAACCTCTCTCCTAAAAAATAGTGCCTCCGAATCTTCAGTGCAAACACAATCGCTGCTAACTCCAAATCATGGATCAGGTATTTCTTCTCATGTAGCTTCAGGTGTCAACTAGCAGATGCAAAAACTTTGTCTTTCTTCATCAATACCGTGCCTAATCCAATACAACAAGCATCAGCGTATACCATCATCTCTTCATTCCTGCTCGGAACGGTCAATACTAGGGCACTCATCAACTTTTCCTTCAGACTTACGAATGCCTGCTCATATCTTGCATCCCAGTTAAAAGCCCGATTCTTTTTCGTTAAGTGAGTAAACGGTGCAGCTACTTTGGAGAAGTGCTGGATGAATCGTCTATAATATCCAGCTAACCCCAAGAAACTTATCCCATCCATAGCATTTTTGGGTCTAGTCTAATCTTGAACTACTGCAAATTTTATAGGATCCATGGCAATTCCCTGCTCAGAAACAACGTGACCTAATAATATCACTTCCCTCCTCAAGAAGTGACACTTCAAAAAAAATTCTTTTAGTTGGTGCTTTCTCAACACCTCAAGAACAATGCTCAAATGTGTCTTGTGTTCTTCCTCTTTCTGTGAGTAGACAAGAATATCATCAATGAAAACAAGCATGAATCTATTTAACTGACCCTTGAAAATACGATTCATGAGATCAACAAAGTATGTTGGCGCATTGGTTAGCCCGAATGGCATAACCAACCACTCATAGAAACCAGACGGCGTACGAAATGCTATAACCGAGACACTCTCCTTTGCTACTCTTAGTTGGTGAAATCCCATCACAAGATCTAATTGAGAAAATACTCTAGCACGATAGAGCTGATTGAAAAAGTCATCAGTATGTGGAAATGGATACTTGTTCTTCTTGGTCACTTTATTTAGCTCGCAATAGTTAACACATAATCTAAGGGAACCACTGCCTTCGTGGCAAATACTACGGATGCTCCTCACTCAAAAATACTCCTACGAATGAACCATCATCACAATAGGTCATTCACTTGGACCTTAAGTTCTTGCTGCTCTCTAGGTGCCATCCTCAAAGGCTTTAGTATCGGTCTGGCATCTTTAATTAAACCAATACGGAACTCGATCTCTCTATGTGGCATGAGTCCGGTCAACTCCAACAATATGTCTGGATACTCACTAGCAATAGACATTGATGACAAATCATCATGTGGGATATCAAGCGAATATGGAAAGCTAACCATCACCTCGTCATCTGGTAAGCAGACTAACACTACCGTCCTCCCATGATCTACCCTTATCGTCACCAATGACTTCTTACAATCCACCATCACTCCATATCCATAAAACCAATCCATGCCCAGAATAATACCGAACCCAAAACAAATCAATCATAATCAAAAGAACATCCATGACTCGGTAAAACCAAACCACAACAAACCATACATGGGCTAGTGGGGCCTTGAACTGGATTCATCACAATCAAAGGTCGGTCAACAACTTTATGTCTCAATCTCAATCTATCTACTATGTCACTATATATGAAGGAAAGTGAAGCCCTAGTACCAAACAAAACTCGTAATCATAAGTGGAATCATACCTTGAATAGCGATGTCTTTCCCCTTCTCTTTCACCGATAGAGCATTCGACGAAGTTGGAACGACATTGATAGCTTATGCTTCACCATCTGCTTCTGCTTTAATGGCTCTGGACAGTCCTTTTGAATATGCCTAAGCCTGTTGCAGTTATGGCATTTCTTCTCCCAAGCTTTGCAGTCTCTACTGTAGTGATCCTTCTCTAAGAAGTTGTAGCAAGTTAAAGTTTGCTTGCTCTTATTTTGACCACCTTTGTTTTGAAACTGCTTCCTTTTATTATTCCACTTCTTCTAGCCACCCTGGCCCAATTGTAGCTTTAGCTATTCATTGGGAACAATAACTCTCGGCTTCAGATAAAGACTCTCATGCCTCAAGGCCTTTTCGACTAACATCTCGAAAATCTCATCAATATGGCGCATGAGCTTCTCCCCTAAGTAGTCATCCAAGCCGATGATGAAATTTTCGTTATTCTTTAATGGAGTTTCAATTAAAGACATTCCATATTTTGACAAGGCATCAAACTCAGTAACGTACTCAGAGACAGTCATATCTCCTTGCTTTAGATCTGCGAACTTATGGAACAAAACTGACTTATAAACTGCCAGTATAAAATTCTCTTTGAATCTGGTTGAACTGGTACCATGTGAACCGGTCCTTGGTAGTACCGACCTTCATAGCATTCCATCAGTTCATGGCTCACCCCTGAAGCTGTCTGGAAGCCAATCATCTCTTCATAGCATCATTTAGCTCTAAGTCATCGATGGTCCTTTCGTAGGTATCAAGCCAATCTTTCATTTCCATCGCCGACTCTGTTCCTTGGAATAGTTTACCATCAAGACTATCTCAATCCTTGTTTAGCTTAGGGAAGTCAGCTCAGGGTGCCTACATTAGAGCACCACCATCAATAGAAACATTCAGAGCGAAAAGTTGAGCATTTTGTAGCATGTTATGCATCATGGTATTGAACATGATATGCAAATCAAGATTAGCAGCCCTCGAGCTAGCCCCTTCTTCGACTCCAGAGATGGAGTTCCTAGTGGCATTCCTTATTTGTGACTCATCCTTCAATCTATGATAAGGACGATCAGTCTCTCTATAAGGAATCCCACTCAAGTAGGACTCTATGTGTAGTGTGACTTATATACTATATATGACTATATAGTTTTGAAAACCAAAATATATAACAAGTACACACTCTCGTATATATATACACACACTCTCGATCAAGTCTAGGGTGAGAACTCCTACCCTATCTCTACTGAGTCATGGTATCCCTTAGGTTAAACTACACAACCTAAGTACTGATACCAAATATAATGACTGCCCTAAACCACTGACCCCTAATATACCTATATAGTGCGATGTAGCGGTGCACAGTCAATGTAGGATGACCGTCAAGGGTTGTCAAGTAAGTAAAACAACTCACAGAACTTATCGTATTCTCACAATACATCGAATAAATAATAATATTAAACATCTCATATATAAAACAAGCGAGACGGTAAATAATGGAACGAATCAAAGAATCATAGTGCATAGATCCATACAGTATACAACATAGTAAATAGAGTTATGCATCAAATAATAACTCATAAATAATTGTCTCTAGGTAATAAAGGCACTACCAAGCTCCATAGTTTTGTGCAGCGGAATAGAAAATAAATAAATGTAGTAATACGAGACTATGGCCTCCTGCTCGCCACCTGTCCAGCTCCATGTGCTCAAAGACCTTATATCCCCAATCTACTGATTTAAGAGTACCCAAAGTAATAGAAAGCATGACATTCAACCCTGGGTTAGACAATAGTTTGGTATGAACGGTAAAAAATCTCTAAATACTAATATACCACTATAATAGGACAAACAGTATAAAGGATGATACCTGACCTGTCTCTGCATCCTTAGAGTTAGCACATATACAAAATATATGCTACTCTACATCATATTCATCATATGTGTACTATACCCTAAAGTACTAAGGGGTGTCTAGATATCTACATCAATAATATCAGTCTTATGTGACATCCCTAAGGTGATAAGCAATCAAACAAATATAACATCCATCATCCATCCTTACATTCACTCTCTTAGTGCATTGGATACATGATATATCGAACTACCTATTATGGGTTTAAACTGCTCAACATCTTAGTTCCTCAATACTCGAATCCATGTCACTTAGTAGGCTAGGAAATAGATTGTTGGTCATGGCTGATGTAGGGTGAAGATCACCCGTTATGGAGATAAGATTGCCCGTCATGGAGATCAGGACCCATCATGGTCTGAATAGGTACCGCAAACTACCCCTACTTTATGAGTACTCTTCCAACCTTCGAGTGCCAATGATCACTTTGCACACATCATCTATAGTAGATCTTATTATGAAATTGATAATACGACTTTCATCTTGAAGCCACCACGGTAGGGATGATTCTCTATAGTCATTATCAATCGTAGAATACCATCATATGTCCCATGGCTATAATCCAACAGTTTCCTTATTCCAATTCTTAGTCCTCAACTCTGCATCTTAAAGTACCGCTATACATCATCAAAACTGTCTTTTATCATCATGGAATCATTATTATCGTATCATGGGTCGTCATCGTCGAAAATCGCCATCGCACTACAAGGTTCGGTACTAACCTCTATATTAGCCATATTTCACTAAGTATTTGGCTTGTCACGAGTTTGAGTGACCACACACTCAAAACTCGAGCCAAACCTCATCCCGTCTTGAAGCAAGCATGTGAAAACTTGAAGTAACCATCCAAAAAGCTTAAGACATCACTTTTTCGTCTATCCCAAACCATCACTACTGATCCATACCTACCCCGAAACCACACTTCACTCGACCAGGTCATGCTTCACCCCTTGGCCATCCTCCATCGATTGTCCATTCATATCGATTGATACCCGTGATTCGGCACCGAACTGTGGCTATCAATCCTGGACTTAGCAGAAATTCAGCTTCCTCCACTTCACTAGCCCATACCTCTAAGTGATCCCTCTTATTACTCAAAGCAACATGCCTTAAGGCTTTAAGCAAGCATTCCACTATACCATCTGTTGGAATCTTCCCTGCATCTTTACGCGATCCATAAATTTACACTCGCGACCTAAAGCAAACATTTATAAAGGTTGAAGCGAACCATCACTTGACTCGAGCATGCCCCAAAGCCATCATTTACTGATCCATAGTCCAAATAATCACCACCGAACGATCCATAACTTGAGCAAATGAACTCCAACTGACTTGAAACTTGAAACATGGAACGTTGCCTTATGTGGCCTTCCTTGTCACCTTATATCGATCATACCAAGTTTATACTCCTACCGATTGATCCATACCGATCCCTTACATGTTCCTAAAACTAAATCTCTATTCGATCGGCATTTCCTACCAAGCAAACATCACATATTCAAGCAATCATCACATACAATGTACACTAACAAACACACAACTAAACATGTCAATGTGAATCCTAAATCTACGGTTAGTATCCATAAGAACAAAGAAGATTCATAAGGACACTAGTTTTCAAATCTTTTTGAAGTCAATTGAAATTCACATATGTTATTAAAGATGGTTTAAAACGTATTTTAGAGTTTGAAAATCATATAAAACATCATTAAACATCTAATAATGGAAAATTAGTGAGTAGATGCTTAAAAACACCCATCTAAATCCAAAGTAATCATACGCAATCCAAATAGGCATGAATTCCAAGAATGAACATCGGCTGTAAGATGATCTTCAGCAGTCAATCTTCAATTCAAGGTGCTAATCTCGTTGATCTCCCTCTAATGACATGTTTTGGCTTATTAAAGAAAGGATTATGGTGACTTTTTGGATCAGAGAAGGTTAACAGAGGGTTTCTCTGTATTTTTGGGAAGAGTGAAGTGATAGAGAGGAGTCCCATCAGCCCTAACTCCATGCTAATTTTGAATTGTGCTTTGGGCCTTACCATTAGCCTATTGATTTTCCATTAAGCTGTATAAAATAAAGCGAAACTTTAGACAGCTATAACTCCCTAACAGTAAGACTTTTTTCATAATACGGCCACTCTACGGAAAGGGAAACCATCATCCTGATCTATTGGAAGTGGTTTCAGACCCCAATTCGGCTCCTATTAAAAGTTATAGGTCATACAAATATTTTAAGGTCAATATCGTTTGATAAAATTCTAAGGATGGAAAATGGCTCTAGTAGTCATTTCCAAAATCTTAGAATCACATGACCTCATATAAAATTCCGATACTAGAGTACATGTCATTACAAATGTAGAGGCCTTTTTAGTAACAAAAGCCCACACCTTAGCTTGGCCCATGAAATGGATGTTACTAAGTCGGGGATAATATATACGTTAGTGAGGTACAAATCGTTGCATTTGGTATCAAAGCCTATTCCTTACCTTAATTATTGGTTGTAGACATACTGGTGTGTGTTACAACAACAATGCCTGGGTGTAGTATGTGTTAATGAGCTAACGAGGATGTTGAGCTCTTAAGGTGGGGAGAATGTAGCACCCCTCAAAATAATGCTCTTTAAGGAAATTGAATTTGGGCACTCTTGGTTCTTAGGGTTCTCATGGAGACTAATGTAAATTAGTTCTCTAGGCGAGATTCAAACCTATGCACCAGGTGTTTCTTTTGGAGGCTATGGTCCCACATCGCAAGAAAAATAGTATAAGAGGTGCTTATATACCAAGTCTTCACCTTGTAAAATTGTAGAGGCCTTTTAAGGAACAAAACCACACATCTTGTGTAACACCCCGTAAAAATTAATAAGAAATTAATTAAATAATAAGGCTAAAAGTGGAAATTTTGTAAATGCCAGAAATTAACCATTAAAGTTACACCATTGCATTTGTGGTGATTTTCTAATCAACTTTCATATATAAATTTTGTAATCAGAGCTCTAACGGAAAAGTTATTGGCGTTTGAAGTTTTTGAATTTAAAATAATGCAAAGTTAATTAAAATTTAAAAATATAATTAATGTTAATGTTTGAAACTTAATTAGGTAATAAATGATTTGATGTTAGGGTTTAAGTAATGTTAAAAGAAACATTAACATTAATTAATAAATAATAGGAAAGAAATTTAAAAAAATGGAAAGAAATAATTTACGGTCATAAATATGGACCGATCGACCACCTATGATCAAGCGGTCGACCGACAGCAGGGCGGCGGCTATGGTTAATTTAGGCCAGGAATGGCTCAGATTTTATTACTTTAAACCGACTTAAATTCGATAGTTTCGGTACCTTCTAGCCATCATAAATAAGAGGCTAGCCCTCTCACTTTTATAAATTATTTTGAAATGCTAGCGAAGCTCTACCAGTCTTCTTCTTCTTTACGATTTAGAATCACTTAGGATTTCAAGATAAGGGATTTTAGATATTTAAATATTTGATTTCTAATTCTATTCTCCCTTAATCCTTGAGTCTAAATTTAATTTAAATACAATCCAATTATTATATATTTCAAAGAGAAAAGTTCTTAAGGAGCGACTTGGAAAAGGCGTAATCAAATCCAGAAAGAGGTAGACAAATTCTCAATGAGTGGAAATCTTAGTTTTTCACATTTTTAGAATTTGTAATGTAGAAGTTTGGATTTGTTTTATGCCATAGGTAATTTTGTTCATGAAAACCCAAAACAAAGCCCCCAAAATTCCCCCAAAACGAATTGTCAGTTCTTATGTTTATTGGAATCTCAGTTGTTTTATATATTAAAATAGCAGAATTTGGTTTGTTACTACAGCTTGAATATTTTATATTATATTGCACTTCCAACTCTTCTTTATTGATGTGTTAAAGGGTTCTAAAAAGAAAATAAGTTAGTAATTGGTGTGTAAGGTGTGAAATTCATTGTTTGTAGTTTGCACTGCCTATTTTTGTAATTTAAAAATGAATCTCCTTTCCACTTCAAGTTCTTGTATTTAAAAGTTGAATAGAATATAAAGGGATTAAATTGTAAGTTTTATTCTTTGAAATAGAGATGATAATTCTAGTATATTAATACAAAATAAGTTTGGTATTTGGTTCTATTTTATTAATACAAGTCTATTTTTGGGTAAGGATATTAGCTATTTTAAGTGTTGTATGGATTTAGACTTATATAAATTTAGAAGTTTTGACATTTTTACAATTTGTTTAGGACTTGAATATTTTATGCATACTTAGGAATATACAAATTTTAGTCAGCCTAATTATTGCGTATATATATATATAACATTAGCATATAATTAATAACGTATTAATAGCGTATTAATCATATAGAATAAGATGGTTAACAAATAGTATTAAACCCATAGGAAGAAAGTAAGGATAATTATGGAGATTAATCCCAACTAAAGGCGGGATTAGGAGTTTTCCTTATATGGTCTTAATACGAAATGCAGTGAGGTATGCATGGCAGTTGTTATCCCAACTTTTAGCAAAGCTGAGATACCCAAAACTAACTGAAAATCAATAATAACTAGCCATGAATATCAACTATGCATTGCAGGATAACCATGGATATCGATGAATTTTGTCCGAGTCCGGATCGGGCCACAATTGACAAGCCAGGACAAGCAAAGCCATGAAAGCCAACGTTCCAAATTTAAGGTTAATTAGAGTTCGTATGGATGAGATATGATCGATTCAAATTAAAGAAAGTATGTCGTTCGTATCCATCAAAAGGTCAAGAAGATGTTGTGTTCGAACCCATCGGATTCGTATCCATCAATATTTGTTTTGTTCGAATCCATCAGGTTCGACATACTTCGAATCGATCGAGTTCGAATCGATCAGTAACGTGATATCGGTCTGTTTGAATCGATCGGTTTCGAATCGATCAAATAGACGTCGCCTCACTCTGTTCAAATCCATCGGATTCATATCCATCAGGCATTGGCTTGTTCGAATCGAGTGGTTTCGTACACCAGAATGGCGCCACCTTCGTGCAATTCGTATCCATCTTGTTCGTATCATACCGACGCATCGATATTGTTTGCATCCTTTTGAACCATGCATTTCGTATCGATCCCCAGACAGCCATTTCGTATCGATCGATTCGATCGATACGAAACATAACCACAGTTGATCGGTGCGAATAAAATAGCGAACGATGCAAATGCTATCGATGCAGAGTCAACGCGAACAAGATGCAATATGATTTAAACTTCAATCTTGGAACGAACAAAGCGCAAGCAACCCAGTCAACACACCACAGAGATCGGATCGATCCCTAAAATTAGCGCCACGTCACTACGCGTGCGTGCTTCCGATCGATACGACAGGAATGGATACGAAATCATGGTTTCGAACTCGGCAACACACGAAAATTGCAATTTAGTATCGATCATATCTCCCAAACCACAGATCCAAATGCAACAAAATTTTCACAGTAGCTTGCGTGCAAGGTAAAGAATGTCCCTGCCAAGTTTCAGCTCGATTGGATCATTTTTTGATGGATACGAAATGGTTTTGTATCGATCACAGATCGAGTCGAAACTTGGTGGGGTTAGTCGTGTGGGTACACTCACATGCCAGAAGAAGTCTTCCGAAGTTTGAGCGTGATCTCAGCCTCCTACGCCTATAAATAGCCCCCTGAAGCATGCAGAAAAGCGATCTTTTTGGTTGTCCAACGTCCAGACTCTGTTAGATTCAATTCTACTTCTTTCCATTGCTATTATACTCGAATTCATTCATTGTATCTGCTGTAATAATTTGTAATCAGCAAAGAACATCAATAAAAGATAAAAACCATTGAAGTCGACGTAGGCCGTAGATAGCTGAACCACTATAAATCTCGTGTTCCTGTGATTTATTTCTGGATTGCCGTTTGTTGCTTATTTAGATCTGTGACTTGTGTTTGCCATATTGCTGATTCATACTCATAGTTTGGTGCTTTCACAACACTGGGGTTTGTCACCATTTTTGGCGCAAACAATTTGGTGCTTTCACTGAGAAGAACTAGCCCCCGCTACACCAGATTCAAAGTTTAGATTTGAAAGTTTGAAGGATTCAGATTGACTCGACAATGACTCGACAAACAAGACAAAGAGCTGAGAGAAGTCAATAGGGAGGAAGTCAAGAGGCATCCTCTGGTGTTGGAGAAGGACAAGCTTCGATTTACATCAACAGAGATGAAATGGAAGCTATAGCAAATTCATTGCAAGAGAGGATGATGAAGACTCAGCAAGAGATGCTGTAGAATTTCTTTGAACAGATGAGAGTAGCAAATATGCAGAACCTTGGACCAACTACAGCAACTGCAAGTGCAGAACAGGGAGTTGGGATTGCAGAAACTAACAGAGATCAAGCTCAAGGTCAGAATGCGGGACCAGAAGGCGATCAACAAGGACTTGGGGGCAGACCCTCTAGGTCCGATACTGGAAGACCGATGGTAGGGGCTCAACAGGCTAGAGCCAATGCTAATGACAACGAGCCACCCGAAGAGTACGTACCAGAGTTCCTTTCAAGACTCAGGGGGCAGGATAGAAACTTGACAGGGGTCAACCCCTGGATAGAGATGAAAGAATGGTTGGTCTAGTGCGACGAATCATGAGAGGAGGATTGTCTAGCGGAGGGTTGGAAGAAGTCAGTCGGAGTCCGGTCACTCCGAATATCAGGAATGCAAGGTACCCACCAAAGTTCAAACTTCCTATGCTGGAGCCTTATGATGGGAAGTCAGACCCAACGATGCATATTACTCGATACATCAGGCACATGGAAGTGTTGGGGGCATCCGAGGAAGTGATGGCTCGATGCTTCCCTCTATGCTTGTCAGATTTGGCTGCACTTTGGTTCAGGCAATTAGAAACTGGATCGATCAGAACATGGGGCGAGCTTGTAGATTGCTTCATGAGACAGTTTAGGGTCCACGTGACGCGACCCAAGAGTGTGATGACTTTGGCATCGATAAAACAAAGGACCGGAGAGTCCATAAAAGATTTTCTGCTACGATTTAATGCAACGGTGGCTTCTGTAGATCGCCCGGATCCATCGATGATTTTGATGGCGGCAGTGGCAGGAGTTGGAGAAGGCACCGAATTCAAAGATTCTTTAACGAGAGACCCACCGCAAGATCTTGGAGAGTTTTACCATGAAGCTGAAAGATTCATTCGATTAGAAGAATCACGAGCCGAGAGGCAGGAAATAAACGCTGTACAAGGCGAAGGAACCGCCAGGGAACAGCCCAGGGCGGACAAAGGAAAGAGAAAGCAGGATGATGCACATGATGGTCCTGATAAACGGAAGAAATTCCGAGAGCCCAGATTCAGGCAATACACAGATTTGGCGGCAAGCCTGGAACGAATTTACACTGAAACTCGGGGGCAACTCCCCTATCGAAAACCACCCAGGAGAGATCCCACAGAGCGGGAGCGTAGAACCGGAAATATTGCCTATTCCATGAGCTGGATGGGCACACAACCGACGAATGCCGCCACCTAAAGGATAAGGTGGAAGAACATGCTAGGAGTGGTAGATCGCCACAATATGTTAGAGAACGGGTAGCGGCGGTAAGGCCTGAACAACTACCGCCTCCACCTAACAGAAACGATCCTGGATCGGGATCACGACTCGTCATCAACTGATTAAGTTGGCAAGGGCCAAGTTCAGGATTTGAACTTCGGTCAAATAATTTCATTAGATTTGTTTTTAGAATAAACGGCTACTCCACTTACTCATGTACGGGAACCAGAGAGATCCCTAGGCATGCTCTAAGATGGAGATAGACCGATCTGCCCGGAGAGGCAATGTTTAGTTTTTTCCTGATGTTTGAGATTGAACATCTAGGACCTGAATTTAATAAATAAACTTGAATTTCTTGAAATAAACCTTTGACCGGAGAGTTAAAGGATGAGTATTAAATACCAATATAAAAATGATCGCTTTATGACCCTAGCCGGAGAGACGGGGTCCGGAGTGCAAGAAGTGGGTTGCTTCACCGGAGAGCGACATGATCGACTCACTTAACGTCGTTTCCCATTCACCGGAGAGTGATTGGATCGGGATTCGATAAGAGCCTGGAGAGGCTATGATCGGCCCACGATTTAGGCCATGACATCGCTTAATGTTCAGATACACTTAACCGGAGTGCAAGAAGTGAGTCGCTTTGCCGGAGGGCGACAGGATCGACTCACTTAACGTTGTTTCCCCTTCACCGGAGAGTGACAGGATGGGATCCAGCAGGAGCCCGGAGAGGCTACGATCGGTCCAGAACGACCAAGACATCGCTTTACGCACTAACTGGGGCCAGAGTGCAAGGGGTAGAAAGCAACGCCAGAGTGCAATAGGATCTTTCTATTCAATCGCCAAGTCTGGGATGGGCTTAACAAGGGTCCGGAGTAACCGTTGATTGTCCGGAGAGACTATGGAGTTTCATTCTTAACTTCCACAGGAAGAAGTGGATAATGATTTGGCTTCGAACAGCCATTAACTCGATTGAAAATACCATAAGATTTGAATAAAACATGAACTCACTGCATTCGATTTGAGACTGATCAAAACACACCTTTTACCAAAAGGCATGTTTTGGGGGGCAAAGTGTTATCCCAACTTTTAGCAAAGTTGAGATACCCAAAACTGACCGAAAATCAATAATAACTAGCCATGAATATCAACTATGCATTGCAGGATAACCATGGATATCGATGAATTTTGTCCGAGTCCAAATCGGGCCGCAATTGACAAGACAGGACAAGCAAAGCCATGAAAGCCAACGTTCCAAATTTCAGGTTAATTAGAGTTCGTATGGACGAGATATGATCGATTCAAATTAAAGAAAGTATGCCGTTCATATCCATCAAAAGGTCGAGAAGATGTTCTGTTCGAACCCATCGGATTCGTATCCATCAATATTTGTTTTGTTCGAATCCATCAGGTTCCACATACTTCGAATCGATCGAGTTCGAATCGATCAGTAACGTGATATCGGTCTGTTCGAATCGATCGGTTTCGAATCGATCAAATAGACGTCGCCTCACTCTGTTCGAATCCATCGGATTCGTATCCATCAGGCATTGGCTTGTTCGAATCGAGTGGTTTCGTACACCAGAATGGTGCCACCTTCGTGCAATTCGTATCCATCTTGTTCATATCATGCCGACGCATCGATATTGTTTGCATCCTTTTGAACCACACATTTCGTATCGATCCCCAGACAGCCATTTTGTATAGATCGATTCGATCGATACGAAACATAACCATAGTTGATCGGTGCGAATAAAATAGCGAACGATGCAAATGCTATCGATGCAGAGTCAATGCGAACAAGATGCAATATGATTTAAACTTCAATCTTGGAACGAACAAAGCGCAAGCAACCCAGTCAACATGCCACAGAGATCAGATCGATCCCTAAAATTAGCGCCACGTCACTACGCGTGCGTGCTTCCGATCGATACGACAAGAATGGATACGAAATCATGGTTTCGAACTCGGCAACACACGAAAATTGCAATTTCGTATCGATCATATCTCCCAAACCACAGATCCAAATGCAATGAAATTTTCACAGTAGCTTGCGTGTAAGGTAAAGAATGTCCCTGCCAAGTTGCAGCTCGATTGGATCATTTTCTGATGGATACGAAATGGTTTCGTATCGATCACAGATCGAGTTGAAACTTGGTGGGGTCGGTCGCGTGGGTCCACTCACATGCCAGAAGAAGTCTTCCGAAGTTTGAGCGTGATCTCAGCCTCCTACGCCTATAAATAGCCCCCTGAAGCATGCAGAAAAGCGATTTTTTTGGCTGTCCAACGTCCAGACTCTGCCGGATTCAATTCTACTTCTTTCCATTGCTGTTATACTCGAATTCATTCATTGTATCTGCTGTAATCATTTGTAATCAGCAAAGAACATCAATAAAAGATAAAAACCATTGAAGTGGACGTAGGCCGGAGATAGCCGAACCACTATAAATCTCGTGTTCCTGTGATTTATTTCTGGATTGCTGTTTGTTGCTTATTTAGATCTGTGACTTGTGTTTGCCATATTGCTGATTCATACTCATAGTTTGGTGCTTTCACAACACTTGGGGTTTATGACCATTTTTGGCGCAAACAGCAGTATGCTTGGAGAGTGGAATTATGACTAAGTTATAGGGATGTGAGGTCAATCAAAAGCACATAGAAGTCGGTCCAACTAATCTGGCTACTAGAAGTGTGACTTTGGGATTGATGTGAGACATCGTCTATAATAAGTACCCATGGTGGATGCAAGGTTACTCCCAATTTTATAGAGTAAGTCTGCCTAGTTAGTCTGGCTACCAGCACCCATGAATAGTCAGACTAATGTGAGACATCACAATTTGGGTTACGAGACATAATGCATAGGACCTGCTTCTAGGTAGGGAGTATTAAGTGGCTATTGTAGGGTCCATCTCCTTTCCACTTAAAGAAGTAGTAAATGGTTGAGATTATCATTTAGGTGCGGTATTTGAAGTCACGGGAGGGGCCCGCTTCGAGGTCGAAATTTTAGGTGGCACTATAGGGCCCCCATGTAACACCCTGCAAAATTAATAAGAAATTAACTAATAAGAAAAGAATTAATTAATGAATTAATAATAAAAATAAATATTGAAATTTGTAAAAGTCATAATTTGACCAGGAAAGTTATGCCGTTGCCTTCGTGGTGATTTTCGAATTAATTTCCATACATAATGTTCTGAAAACGGAGCTCAAATGAAAAGTTATGGACATTAGAAGTTTTTGTATTCAAAATAATTTAAATGAAATTCAAATTCAAATAAATGATTAATTCTTAAATTTGAAATCCAAAAAATAACAGCAATTAGACTTTGGGGTTAAGTAAATGTTAAAAGAAAAGTTAACATTAAATATAATTAAGGTATAAAATAAATTAATCAAGGACAACAACCAATGTAAGTTCCCAAAATAGGTTGACCGGTCGAACCCCTCCTAGGGCCGGTCGACTGGTAGCGATCGACCACCTAGATAGGTGCGGTCGACCAATATTAGTGTTGTGGATAGGGTTTTCTCTTACCATGAACGGTCTGGATTTTATTATTTTTAACCGACTTAAATCTAACGGTTATGGTGCTTTCTAACCACTATAAATAAAGCCTAGCCTCCTCACTTTTATTTATAAATTATTTTGGGAATCAAGCGAAGCTCTGTCAGTCTCTCTCCTTAAAGATTCAGAAAAATTCCATAGTGTTTCGGATAAGAAATTTTAGGGGTTTGTTATTTAATTTCTAATTCTATTCTTGTCCAAACCCTAACTTTCCGAATCTAATTCGTACACAATACGCTTTTTGTATATTTCTAAATGGAGAGATCTGTGAGAGATTAAAGCAAGCATTACAAATCCAAAAAGGGACGATCTAAGGACTGTTTATGAGTGGAAATCTCAGTTTTCTTATTTTAGCAATTGTAAGTTTAAATTGGATTTGATATATGCCTTCGGGGAATTTTGTTTATAAAAATATCACACTAAAACTCCAAAATTCCCCTAAAGCAAAATGCCAATTCTTAAGTTAGAGTCTCAATTATTCTATAATAAAATAATGGAATTGTGTAATTATTGCAGTTTTAATGTTTTACATTCTATTCCACTTCTTATCTTTTTCTATGGATCTGAATAAGGGTTTTGAAAAGAATAAACTATGAGATGGTGTGTAGGTACGGATTCTTTTATTCGTAATTTGCACCGCATATTTTCGCAATTTAAATAGGAATTCCCTTTTTTAAATTTATACAAAGAAGTTGAATATATCATAAAAATAATTGAATTGTAAGTTTCTATTAATGTTGATTCCATCATTTAGTATAAAATAAATTGGATATGGATTCTATTTTATAGAAGTTTGTTGATTAAATTGTGGATATTGGACAAATGGTATATTTGTTGATATGGTACTGGACTTGTATAAATTTGAAGTTTTGACATTTCAATGATAGTTTAGAACACAATCTTCGCACGCCTAGAAATATTTAGGGCATGCGTGTGTGTGTGTATGTTAGCGTAAATAACATATAATTATAACGTATTAATTACGCAGCTAATAGTATATAAATTATCATTAAATCCCCTCTAGGAAAGAAGTTAATTTGTTAAGGCGAAATGATTATTTTCTTATAACTCAATATGGAATGCGGTGAGATGTGAGATAATATGTTAAGAAAGTGTTATAGATTATGACTAAGTTATAGGGATGTGAGTTCAGTCAAAAGCATACAGAAGTCTACCTAGCTAATCTGGCTACCAACAGTGTGACTTTGGGGCTGATGTGAGACGTCGCCTATAATAAGTAACCACGGAGGACGCGAGGTTAGTCCCAAATTCTATAAGCTAAACCTGCCCTGTTAATCTAGCTACCATTTGCTACGAATAGTAGGACTAACGTGAGACATCACAGTTGGGTTACGTGTCATAATACGAAGGACCTACTTTAGGGTTGAAGGTATTAAGTGGCTGGTTGATGGCCCGCCTCTTCACTATATAAGAAGTAGTAAATGGTCAGAGTTAGTAGTTAGGCATGGTAGAGGATATCTCGGGGAGGGACTGTTTCAGATTTGACGTATTATATAGCCTAAAGAGATTCCATGCAATGTCAGCTAGATAGTAACGGAGAGGAGTCCACCTTTGGATTGGTATTAAATGATGGGGACCTGCCTTGAAGAAGGTAATAAATGGTCAGAGCCTGCCTAATTTTTATTTAAAGGTACTAAGTTGCTTAGGTACTATCTCTTACATTGTTAAGACATTACTGATGATAGATATGGATTATTGGATTGAATGAATAATGGACTGGGAAAGCCTTAGGGCTTATAGTCGTAAAACTTATAATATGGTTAGATACATAAGACATATTCTTATTTAAATTATATTGCCTAAGTACTATCATAGAAAGGCTCGAGATTTTATTCACCAAACATTGTTGTTCTGACTCCCTCCTCATTACAACACGGGTTAGAGATGTCGATGTAGATTTTCGGAGGTGGTGGTAGAGGTGTAGACTTGTGGCAATTACTATTTATCTACTCGTGTTATTTCCTTTATTTCTAATATATCCATTAAATGATGTTGTAATTTCGAATATTGTTCTAAAGATAGTTGATGATTGTTTATGGTATTGTGTTATGTTTTCATGACAATTGAATTTTAAATAAAATTGGTACTATTCTAATATTATATCTTATCCTTCCGCTGTCAGTTTCGGAATGTGTAGATAAATAGCTCTGTGTATTGTTCTTTATACCAACCAATAGCCACCTTCGGAATGAGTATAAGTTTCAATGGTCCTTTTCTAGGTTGGAATTTAGGCCTATTTCAAGGCGGGTTGTTACATTTGGTATCAAAGCATAGGTTACCCATTCAATTGGGATATGTATATGTATGAGTAGTGTACTGTTATTTTTGAAATCATTTTTCAGATATTACTATATATGTATGTATGTATATACACAAACTTGTTCTAAACATACACTTAACTCTCCAAATTCAGACTATAGAAGTTGTTGCGACCATATTTCGAAAGGATGGACGAGGTGACTATGAGTTGGAAAGGTAAATAAAGTTAAATTTATATTCCTATCCTAATTTCCTACGGGAGGGAGGTTGTGTCGTTAGGAGTGAACCAAGAAGAGCATGACCATGAGATATAGAAGCAACCCAGAAGCTGAATGGTATGTGACTCCTTTGTTGGACCTAAATTGCCTTATGATCTTGGACTTCGATAGTTTACCGATTGGAGTTATACATTTCATGTAGACAAATAAGAGATAAGAACCTAAATGTTATCAGCATCCAGAATTAAGGAATGTTAAGAGTAAAGATTTGGTAGGGAAGAAGGGAAATTCAATAGGAAGGACAATTAAATTCAATTTCCAAATCCAACCTCATGGGAAAGAATTTGATAAAAGGTTTTCGGACAATTCCTTGAAATATTTTGAATAGATTTTTTAAAGGATTTATTGGGAGGTTGTTGTTTTGAAAATGTAAGAAAACTTGGAAATACATAATTTAAAAATTTGTTGAGTTAAAAGTTTCTGATTAAATGGTCTTTGGTAAAAAGGATTTTTTTTTTATTTTTGAAATGCTAGTTTAAAAGAGATTGAGTTAAAAAGTTTTCGATAAAGGGATTCTTCGTTTTTTAAATAAATGTAAAATAGAGGTAGGTTGGACTTGATGATTTTCCTATCTCATAAATTTTGAAGTTCTTTTTAAAAAAAATCTTTTTGAAAGGGGATAAATGGAAATGGAACTTTATTAAAATGATGTAGATGCCATATAGGTAGGAGGAATATAAACAAAGGCAATATTGGGAGATTTGGATAGAGATAGCATTAGGAATTTATATAAAATAAGATTAATAATATAGTTATAAGGAAGAATGGATGGGAAAATGATAGGATAAAAGTTTACCTTATCTACTCCACTTTTCATTGTTTAAAGTTATAAAAGATGTTTTTTAATGTTTTGAATTAAAAGACCAAGTTTTAAAGGAAAAAATCTTTGATGTAGAAAGGTTTTGAAAGAAGGAAATTATTTTGCTCTGTTTTGGAATTAAGCTATCTTTTGATTTTTTCGATTTAATAATAATTTGGTTTAATAATAGAGTTTTTGAATGTTTGGTTACAAATCCTACCTTTAAAGAAGTAAGTCTTTGAGGTAAAAGTCTTTAATAAGGGAAATAATTTTGCTAAGCAATTTTTCAATTTTTGAATTGGGGGTTAAGAATAAAGCGGCAAATGTTTTGAAAATTGTGTTCAAATTCTTTTGAGAAGATGGGTTCAAATGTTTCTGGAAGGTTTTTTTAAGTGCTTAATAAAAATGGAATAGATATATAGAATAAAATAAAACACGGTGTTTAAATGCTTTTGGAAATTTGATTCTTCTAGCTGATTTGCATGTTGGAAATTCTTTAGGAAAATATGTTTGAAAATTTTCATTTGAAACGGGAAAATTTCTGAATTTCAAATGCCACATATTAGAGTAATGTGGGTTTCAATGTTTATATTTTCAAAGATAGAGGTTTCGAATTGGGTTCTTCATGATTGTAAATTTTAAAATGGTGGGTGTTGGAACTGGACCAGCCCGCAGCGGAAGAAATAGGCGAATTCAAAAAAATTTGCCATTTTGGATCATTAACGGAACTATGAAGTCTAAATGCATTTAGATCTTATCTAAATTTTCTTTTAAATAAAATCAATATTTTATTCAATATGGTAATTTAAGGAATTTTAAATATACAAATGTATGTGATATGATGAATGTATTAAATACATTCATTTATGTCAAGTGTAAGTGCGGTGTATAAGTGGTGTATATATGTATAAATGAAACATGTAAAAATAAATTATGAGAAGGAAATTATTTGTTTCCCTTTGTTACTATATTCAATTAATAAAGGGAAGATATGCCAGAATATGAAAGGAGAGAAACGTATCATTTCTTTCACCATTTAACTGTGACAATTAATATATTAAATGACATTTATTACATATTAATCAAATTTACACATGGATATGATAGAATATGAACAGAGGGAAACCTATCGTTTCTTTCACCATTTAACTATAATAATTAATACATTAAATGGCATTTATTACTTATCAATCAAATCTACACATGGATATGATAGAATATGAAAAGAGGAAAACCTTTCATTTCTTTCCATTTAACTGTGACGATTAATACATTAAATGACATTTATTACTTATCAATCAAATCTACACATGCCTTTGTTGTTTATATTTTGTTAATGAAATATATGCATACATTCATAATAATTATGGATGCATACATTCGTAATAATTATGGATACATACATACATACAAAGTGAAAACCTATTGGTTGTTTTAAATAATTTGAAATCCTAAACTAACATTAATAGAAAAAATTCCAATTGAGAAAATGTTTAACAACAAAAAAGGGTTACATTATTGTTCATAATCTTTGTACAAATTTGATTTAAACAAAACATTTATATTACATATATCTGATAATTAAAATTTAATAATTTGGATCTGAAAGCTTATATTTGTAAACAACGTAGCATATGATATATGTGTATATACATTTGTACAAAAGGCTTTTGGTTTTAAAGTTAAAAGTTTTCATTAAAATTTTCATTTAGAAATGAAACAATACTTCAAACTTTACACAAAACTTTAAATATAGAAACAACAAATAATTAAAATTTGCACTAAAGTCCATTTATTAATATTAAATCAAGGTATCCACTTTTATTTTAACAAGGATTGTAACAATTGTACAAAATTTAACATATGTAATTAAAATCAGATTCAAGGAATGGTAGATAACTTAACATATATATATATATATATATAATCCATTAGCATTTGAATAAGTAAAGATTATATCAGAGTATACATAAATCTTATCTAAAGTCAATTTTTAATTTCATAACAATCTACAATAAAAGAAAAGAAATTTGAATAAGGCAGGCATGCGTAAATTTGTGATAAGAAATTACAGATCCAAACAAGACAGAGAATGATGACAATTTATCATAAGTAATATGAGATTCAAGACATGTCGATTTATCATAAACATGCATTAAAAGGAAATGATAAACAAACACAGATCAAAATAATAATACAATAAACATGTAAATATCAAATTATATGCACATATAATTACCTTAGGATGAAGCATGTAGAAACACCTTGAATGATAGAAGAATACCTAGATCTAATTGATCGCTCTCTAGATCCAATAAACCTTGCCCCTCATCACACCTTAATTTGCGGCTTCTCTTCAGATTTCAAAAAATCACCATCCCACGTTGCAAGAGAAGAATGAACCACCCTTTTTAATTTAGTTTGATGTTGATTAGAATTTGTTTTGATGTTTTTCTTTCTTTTTGATGAAGTTTTAGCAATGGATGAATGATAGAGAAGAGGAAGAAAAAGGAAAAAAATAAATAAAATTCATGTTCTGTTCTGTGTACTTTCAAAAATGAGGAGGTTTTGTTTTTAATAGAATTAAAGGAACCTTTTTCTATTCTCCTATTAAAACTTCCTCCTTTATTTCCTCTTTTAAATTTCAATTAATCTCATTAATTGATTTCCTCCTCTTACCATTATATGGCTGATCCAAGCACATTCCAAATATGCAACATTTACAAATAAAAGAGAACAACTTTTTATGTAATTATTTTATTGTTTAAAACATGTTTAAAATTATACCAACATCGCATATCGATATATGCAAATATAACTTTTATATATGCATTAAAATAATTAACAACAACATTCAAAACATCAAATAAATTAACAATAATTAATATTTCATAAATATTAATTAATTTAATCAGTTTGCCATATTTTACAAACTAATTAAATTGTGTGGTTTTCGGAGAAATCACAAATGCGGTTGTGCGACTCAGTGGTGTGAATTCAGTCGGCGATCAGTATTGAACAATTCAAATATTAATGTTCACACGTCACTTAGAAGGTGGTATGACAATTTGGGTGAATTCATCGCTTACCGGTCTTTCAGGTAAAATCAAATTTTACTTATCATAAGCGGTACCTGACAGTGACAATTATTTACACCAATTCTCTTCGTCAAAACTATATCATATTAGGACATATGGAATTTGGTAATAGTCTAAATTCCAATATCGTCCACATTCAACTTTATAGTCCAAACACAAAGTCCGTTCAATAATAACAATTATTATTAACCAAAATGCTATGGTCAGAGACTTTGACTTTGAGTTGACCTTGATACTAACCCCAATAACTAAGGAGACGAATCCTCTCTTGAATAGTGCTTCACTTCCAATACTTCCACCCGAACCCAATTATAGTCACTCGATGGAACGCCATGTCATGATTTGACTATAATCAAAGCGGAGCTTTCATATTGAAGATCCACAGTATTCTTAAGACGAGAGAACTGTATAAATCAGTCACATCGTTATTTTCTGTTTGACCTTAGTTATATTAACCAATAGAAAACTATCGAGTGAGTCATTCCATAGTTATCCAATAACTATTAGTACGTAACCCCTAGGCGCCCCCAGCAGTCATGAGTAATACACTGCCCAACATTTGGAGAGCGTTACATATTCTAGTCTCAACGGATACATCGATATCCAGTCTCGATGCATCTTGACTAGGAACATTTAAAATGGTATATTCTTTTTATTGTGATAAGTTACTCACGGTTACAACACTTTGTAACCACTATCACAAAATATACCATTTATTGATTTTCTATTAAACATACTTTTAACTAAATTAATTAATTAATATAACCACATTATATCAAGTATATAATAGAAAGAAACACCTTTATTGTGAACAAGATTGTTCAATGATTTAGATATTGTAACAAATTACATAATTGTCGTTAGGGCATACCCCTAACTCTATCAATCTCCCACTTGCACTTGGGGTCAATTATGGAATCTTATTCCAACTTCTCCAATCGGTTTCTCAAAACCAGTTGGGTCAGTCCTATTGTGAACGGGTATGCTATTATGTTTCAATTATCTACTCTATCAATCAACTCTCTCCAACGATGATAAACTGCTTTATCACGTGGAACAATTCGGAGTATGCATCTCAACCTCTAGTGAACTCTAAGTTCTATTACAAACCATATCACGACATTGTTATCATATAATAATGTTATGAAATTCTCATCATTTGGAATCGGCTCAGTTATAAATTTGTGCACTTATAATTTTATATACATTATTTTTATTGCGGAAATATTCAAGGCGATGTACGTAGCCTTTTTTCATTGGATAAGCCACAGTCTTTTATTTGGAACATTTTCAACTTAAAGATTCTTAATTTGAATTTATTGTTGACATACTATACTCAATATGACTTATGAAGTTTGAGTTCGAACACTCCTTCATAAGGAGTTTTTGTTTCTGTAAACAATTCTCTAGTATTTTATAAATACATGAGAACACTTCAAACAACCATTTAGTGATATCAATTTGGATTTGATATTTGCTTCATGTATCAAATACATAAATAAATCATGATATCGTAGACAACAGAACATGTATGGTAATTCCTTTTGCCAATGCAAAGGAATCAATCTTACATGTTCCTTATTAAACATTTTAATATGGTGTCCTTGCATATCATCTGGGACATTCCAGACATCTTTTATACTTACTAAAAAACATCATTTATTAATCCAACGTTGAGTATTAAAACAACTAAGGCTGATTTTAACACAAGTACATCGTTAAAATCAACAACGTGTTGTTTACTTATAGTTTAGAAATATCAATGTACTTTTAGCGTTCTTTCTTATGAACACACGTTTCCTCTGCATTTTGATTGATAATCAAACTATTTGATATTTCTATCAAAATATTTTTTTTAATTTTGATGCTTATAAAATGATACTTTCTATAATTTCTTAGATCATATTCAAAGACTCACAAACTCAATATCGCTCCTAATGACTTTGAGACATTTTTGGTTAATATGTGTAAACAGCTTACTCTAAATCGTTATTTAGAATTTTCCGTTTCAATACATATGTACGAAAACACTAGGGCTTATCAAGCGATAATTTTGTGAGAAAATCTAAATTAACTTGAGCACGTTGAATACCGAATGAATCACGCTAATTTCAACGATTGAAATTTGCGATATTATTCCTATCAACATTGCTCATTTAATTCCAACTGCATCAGTCTTACTCATAAAGACACATTCACGGCCGATGAATCACATCCCTTAGGTTACGACTACCAAAATCATATTTTAACAGCGTACTTGGAATTCTTTCGGATTTGCGCATCATACCATATCATAGAGTTAACACTCTTAATGGTTTGAGCAATCGAGGATTATATATTATCGACATTAATAAGAAACTCATAGTTTCTTTTCAATGTGCAAGAATAATTATTAGACACTCTAATGCATTATGTTCATTTAGGTTAGTTAATTTCATCTCATCTAATCAGTTCTATCTATGGATCGTATCTAATTCTATTTTACTACCAATAATTCCTCAAAGAAATTTCTTCACAATGAAGTTGTTATTTCTTGAAACAATAATTGTTTCTCAATGCAATAGAATAGGTATTCATAAATGTTTTATGAAGTTCTTTATTTATAAAATTGATTTGGTTTTAGTTTATAAAAATTATGTTCGAAACATAAATATGTCATCCAATGACAGTCATTTCAAAATCCTTTTGGGGAGATTCATACAAGATCCCTCATGAACAATTATTACGTGCAATCTTTCGACTCACACAATCTGTCAACTCCTTGGCATAGGATATGTTGGATTTCTTATAAACCCTTACCTTGTAAAGTTTTGTAAACTGTTATTCAGATGAAATAATGTTAACCTTGTGTACTACTCTTAAGTACATTACCTTATAGAAAGAAACTATGTCAACTTCACTCACAATTAATCGTACATTATCCAATAAAGTTCGATTACTCCATATCGATGCATCATTATGTATCACATGGAGGAGTAATTTTGAGATTGAATCTTTATTCATTTTAGGTATGTTTCGAACCTTTTCCAATATACTCACTCATCGATCAAAACGAATCATTTCTATCGCATATGATTATTACTTCTATTTTATATTCAACGAGTTTACCATAGACATACTACATGTGTGTAACGACCCATATTTTTGACAATTAAAAATATTAAATTAAATAAGATTTTGGAATTTAATATTGTCAGAAATTAAAATTTCTGATTTATTAATGGAAAAACTTATTAGAAAATAATTTAGTAATATTGATTGAATGCAATTGACAACCGTTTTAATGTAATTTCAATGAATTTTAATAATAAGGGTTAATAAGAAATAAAATAAATGATGTATTATTGGCACAATTATATGTTATTTAATTTCAATTGGTTTTAATATAGAATATGAAATCAATTGTTGGAATTTAATGTAATTCAAATATTGCAGTTAATATAGAAAAGACGATAATCATAGAGTAATGAGTGTAATAAATGGGAACTTATGTTTAATTAACACATAAGGGATTTGTTGATTTAATAATAAGAAGTAAGAACATGTAAATCAAATAGAAGAATTTGTTGAAATTTAAAATATAATAAACTGGGGTTTTATTACTGTTGTAATTTAACGTTGTAATTAATTTAATATTTAAAATCTTGGAATTAACATGGAAAATTGAATTTCAAAAGATCATTAAATTTCTATGTAATCAAGAATGATGAAAATTGTTAACTTTAAAATTTGAATTTAAAAATGATTAAATTGATTTTAAAATAGATTGTTTTAATTAACGTGTAAAATTAGTCTTTTTGGGCACTGCCACGGATTTCGACGAAACTAGTTTCATCAAGTCCGTAATAGTGAATTATTATAGGATTTCAAGTTTCGTAGCGATTGGACTTACAGTTTGATCGTGCGAGCTCGAAACGCGTAGAAATCAATTAAATGAATCTAAATCAATATAATTTGATTTTAACAGTAACCTATGAATATGATGGAATTGAGCCTCAAAATCAGTTCCATTGTGTTCAGAAGGTATTTTAACATATAGATAGCCTATCGGCACGCTTCAATTGAAATTCGGGCAGTTTCAGACCTAACTATATAAAAACAGCACGCAAAACGAGACAAAATATTATTAAAATATTCCAAAACCCTAATCTACTCTTGGCCGCCATCTTCCTCTATTCCAACGGCCGAAAATATTTCACCTTCTTCCTCTTAGGTCTCTCTATCCAATCATCGGTTCGTGACGGCATCTAAATGAAAGTGGTAGCTGTCGTTGTCGTCTACATTCTAAATGGTTGGATCGCCTTCTCAAGGTCGAAGATGACCAGGATCTGGCCTTGAAGTTTGCCGCATTCGTGTCCTTTTGCGAGTGGAAGAGAGCACCGGAGTTGACCACGTTTGTGGCGCGAGTAGAGAAGGCCGAGGCAGTTCGCGTGGTGAGGTCCGATCATCGTATCATGGCTTGTAGGCACGGCGGCGGGCGAAGAGGAACGACGGCTATAGGTGTTCGAGCGTGCGTGATGTGTTGTAGGGTTGAGGAAGGTAATATAATTACCGTTTTGCCCTTTTGATTTATTTTAATTAAATTTTAAAATTTCAACCTTCTAACATCAATAAATTTTGCATACGAACTCGGATTCGCACGCGCTATCTTCCGTTGGGTTCGTATCGAAATTCCGGATATTGTGAAACTGGTTTGGTCAAATTTCGAGACTGCTAGAATTTTGGGCTTTTATTTGATTTTTAATCGGCTATAAATCAAAGGTGAGTGATTAAACCCACTCACAAATACTAAAATTATTTTAATGTTAGTTAAATTAAAATCATGAAGTTATTTATTTATATTGACTGTTGTTTGCTAATTTAACTGACATTTAAATTGACATTTGGTTTGAACTGATAAGAATTTAAATTGACAGTTAAATTTGAATTTTAAATTGAATTGCTAGTTAAATACCCAATATAGATAACTAGTTAATTGTTGTGATTTATTGGCTGATTTGGATGTTGATTATGATGGATGTCTATTTGTTGACATTTTGGATGATTGGATGTTTATTTATTTTTATATATCCCTGTTATCACTCTGTATATCAAGTGACAGCATATAAACTGTTATTTGCATTATTTAGAATAAATTAAGAAATAGGTTGAAATGATATATACCTATGACACTTTGATTTGGATTGAAATTATATATATCCATCCCTGAAATTAAAATTAAAACAACTGATCACTTGGCCATAGGATAGAAAATTATATACGGACACCAGATTGGTTAAATTAAATGGTTTTAAAATCTTGAATTTGGATTTGGTTAAAGGATATTGTTTTAAAGGAAATAAATTGTGGATTATATGAATTGAATTATTTCTAATTCAAGCTTTCGAATGTTGAAATTGAAATTGGTTAAAAGAAATTGTTTTAAAGAATTGAATTCAAAATGTGAAGTTATAATCGATATATGACTTTAATTCGGAAAATTGAATTATTTTAAAGATCCGAACCTTAAAATTGAACAATGAGGTTTAATTTGATTTAATTGTTTTAAATCGGTAAATTGAGATTGGACTTGAAATCGATATGAATTGAAATGGTTAAAATAATAATTGGATTGAAATTTAAATCATTGAATTGAATTGTTGAATCGAATTTGAAGTTAAATATGAACGTTTTGAAAATTGAAGTTAATTCGAATTGAAATCGAAATCAAGTTGATTTGAAACTAAATCAAAATTGAGTCAATTGAATTAAAAGATTTGAAATTGTGTTTTGTTGATTTGAAATTTAGACATGGGTCCAGATTTGTTGAAATGGAAAGAAACAACTTGATTTGATACTATTTTCAAAATAAATTATTTTAATATAAACTGTTTAAAATCAATCTTCTTAAAATATTCAAACTATTTGATTTTCCAAACTATTTTACTATATAAACCATTTTCAATATTCAACCATTTTATATCACTGTTTTAAATCTCAAAACTATTTAAACTATTTTAAACAATTTAAAACTATTCAAATTATTTTCTAAAAATTCAAACCGTGCAAAGTTGGAATGTTTATATTTAAATCTTTGATTTAAATGCGAATGTGGTTAAATGAGGCTGTAACTTAAGTTGGAATTTGAAATCATATTTTCAAGTGAAAATGACATATGAAGTAAATATAATGATTTTGGAAATGAAGGATATTTTCAAGTGAATATGATATTTTGGTATCAAATATGAATCGTCTTCGAAATGTAAAAGAACCAACCGGTGTCTAAAACGACGTTTGGTTGTTGAAGAGACCAAGGCCTCTTATTGGCATACTCTCTGTCAATATTAGAACCACTTTAATAACTGTGTATGTGGAGAAGACTCCAGAATGAAGTGGTTGGATTTGGTGCACGTTGCTGGATTTGAAGAAAGAGAACGATGATGGATAGACCCCGACACTAGTGTCAATTTGAAATGACTAAAACAGGATCCATACCCAACCAATGAGGCTAGCTACCTCTAGCGACATCTGTTCTTCATATTACTATATTGATTTTGACTTGATTGGTGCACCTTGATTTGATTATGGGATGGATGTTCGCGGTGGGCCGTTAGGGGTTACCACCTGTCAGCAAACACAAAACGGTAGTACCCTACCTTGGGCATCGCCTCACGTGCCTTGTCATACTCTTTATCCTTATTCGTGACTACTATGATTTTGTTTTAGTATGGTACCTATAGGGGACTCACTGGCTACCGACGTTACTGGTTGTGTTACAGGACCTGCATAGACTACCTGCTTAAAAATGTATTAAGGGGGATCAATGTAAAGCCTTAGCGCTATTTTAATACTTTACTTTACTGATAGACACTACATCTATAGCATAACTTACTACATATAGATAGTTTAACGGATCCTTAGGAGATGGAAAATCCAGTAACATCTCTTAAGTTATTGCACTCATGTTGTACACTTGATAGGAGATGGAAACGCCCGTAACATCTCTGAAGCTATTACACTCATATTTACTTGTTATTGATTTAACTTACATAAGAACTTTTAGTTCTGACTCGAGTACTTTGTCTTTTCATTACGCTTGGGTCAGCCTAAGCATTTAGTGTTTGAAGTCATTATTTCTGGAGGACGAAGATGGGGTTTGGTATATTATATTATTAGTATTATTCCGCTGTATCATTTTGGTATGTTGTTGACTCTACTCTGATTATGTTGTAAAAATTATGTAATCAAATGTATATTGTAAAATAGCTTCATGAACTGTTTATTTGATTATTATATTTTGTCATTCCGCTGCGATATTCTATGTTTGTTTTCCTTCTTTGCTCTTATTTTCTTATTAAACCCCATTGACAATCCTCCCTTTTGAATGGTTTGAGTTAGACATGTGTGGTTTATTGTCAATTTAAACCGTCTAAAAAGGTGGGTCGTCACAGTTGGTATCAGAGCTTTGGTTTAGAGATACCTTAGTCCGTTGGAGGTTAACTCATTAGAGATAGGGTTAGTAATATCCTAGGATGATTTGAGAGTATATATACGAGAGAGCGTATTTGTTAGTGCTATAAAAATGTTTTTTGTATGAGGTAATTTGTTCTGTTGAGTATTTATGAATTCTGGTCGGTACATAGGATGCTATTGCATTGATAGAGATTTCTAAACACTTGAACTGGGTAGACCGACACAATATTGTTTTTAAAATAGGTAATGAAATAATTTTACCTAATATTATATTTTGTATATAAAAGAATAATTTTTCGTAAATGGATATAGTTGTATGTGATATGTTTGTTTGCTAGAAGTGAAATTTTATAAACATGGTTCATAAATTATGGTTTACAAATAAAATGAATTTAAATTGAAAATTTGAGAAATTAAATTCTGAGGTTTTGAAATTGGTTTTCAAAGATTTTTGAAAAAATAATATTAGTATTATTTGGAAGTAATTTCGGATAGAAATATTTTCATTGAGATTTGAAAGAAATGTTTTTAAAAGAATTTTGAAGAAAATAACTTCTGTACTCCCCTCTTCTATCACTGGAAAATAATTTTGGTGATGATCGCGACATCATCGACATTCATTTTCGAGTTTCAAAGTGGGAAGACCACTATAGTAGCTTTGCTACACAGTTGTTTTGGTGAAACAAATTTTAATTTTAAATTTCTAAATATGATTTGATATATATAAAAGGTATGAGCATATGTATTATTTCAATATGATTTGAAATGAACCTGGTATTTGAATTCTTAAGTTATCTATTAATTAGTGTTTTTCAATTATCGAAATGAAATGGAATTTTCAACGATTTTATATGGTCGGAAACTTCCAAATTGAAATCTGAAATTTAAAGATAAGTGTTTAATGAAAATATAAAAATTGAAGTTTTGTAACTTGTAAATTAAAAGATAATGGAATAGCATACAAGTAAAAAACTTAAGTAATAATAATGTTTCAAAAATGAAATTATGTCTATAAATAAAGAATTAAGATGTAAAAGAAATGTTATAAACTTAAGTTAGTATTTTGAAATGCTTTATAATTAAATTGAATAGTAAAAAGGAGAATACCATTTAAGTAAATAATTATAAACTTAAGAAAATGTTGAAATGATTCATAAATAGGTTTAATATTAAATGATACTATATATGAACAAATAAATGGGAATCAAAGAATAGAGAAACTTAAGTATGAAATGATTTATTAATGAATATTAATATTAAATGGAAATTAAGTATATAAGTAAATAATAAATGTTGTAACGACCCGGAAATTTTAACGATTTTTGTAACGTAATTAACTAAAAAATTCTTGAAATTAAACAATTAAATTTGCAATGAAAATTTGATATTTGATATACGTCTATCTAAACGTAGAAAGTGTCAAATTTTCATCAGAAAATTTGAAAGTTTGTTTGATTGTGATATTTCTATTTAAAATAATAAATCGGTTATATTTGATGGAAAATAAAATACTTTTGAAATCTGAATATTTTTATATAATAAAAATGTAAATCATTTTCCGAGTAAGACGTCGTATTTCGTTTCACCAAATTTGTACCGCTCTAGCCTCGTTTATCTTATTTCCGGCGTTTTAGCAGCAGTTTTGGCAGCGAATATCAAGTTTTGATAGGATGATCGTATCGCTCATATCTGTGTACCATTTTGTTCGTCTCGTCGTACTAATCTCTGCAGTATATTCATTTGTGTATTTCGGCATCCGGTACGTGGCGAAATCCATGAAACGGACAGCCATATCGGTACCCGTTTCAAGTCTCTAGAATATTCTGTGTCCATTCATTTGTCAAACGGCTGAAATAAATGGCCACTTGTTTAATATTCCCAGAAATTTAATATATGACTTTTACTATTCCCACTATATTCAATATTGGTTCGTTGATTTCATTCGCGTGCATGACTTTTATTATTCCAACCTATTTCAATATATTTATTTGTTTGTCTCTTCACGTTCATCTCTTTCCTTTTATTTCTTTCTGGCATTCTATACATTTGAAAAAATATATAATATAGAAGTTGATTTATATTCGTTCTTCATTTGCATGAAGCTGCTCACAACCTGACAATTTCATTCGCCTGCTCATATTCTTCTTCATTCACATGAAGCTGCTCATCATCTTTCCCACGTCAACCTGTTTGTCTTTTCCAGTTGCCCACAACCTGACAACTAAACACCTCACCCAACGCCATCCCTCAGCCCGCCTGCCCTTCCATCAAACACTGACCAAAACCCTCCTTTGCTATGACCTTCCTCCTCCTATTGCTTTCCTGAACCCCCCAAGACCAAACTTCCAGTTGCTCGTTCTTCCTTTTGGCCGCTGCCTTAACCTTCCTCCTCCTTCTTTGGCCATTGCCCGAAGCTTTCCTGAACCGACCTATCATTCTCCACCATCCAAGTCTACTGCCATGCTCCGTTTGCTTGTGACAGCCCTCCACCTCTGGCCACATGTCCCTCCAGCTTCCTACAACACCACGCCCACTGCCCAAAATCCCGAGCACGAGCAACCTTCCCACCGCCTTGCTCGACCTTGCATCTACACCGAGAACTCTAGCAATCGCCGAAGCCGTGACACAGCCTTATGCCGCAAGTTCTATGCAAGACTCCATCCTCGGGCTGTAAATTGCAGGAAGAAAGTGTGGTCATAGCAATCAGCCGACGGTCGTCCTTCGCCACTACAGCCACCTATCTCAGCTTTGCCTACCTCCTTCATTTTGAACGGCAGCATCCATGCTAGAGCCCGCCTTGCCAAAGTTTTCTCCGACCTTGCCTCCGCGACCCGAACATACTTTCAAGCAGCCTTCTTTCCTGTTTCTTGCCTTCTTTCCTGTTTATATATAATATATATACATACTAAGTTATATATATATATATAAATGTTTAAATAATTTATTTAAATTTATGATTAGTATTTTAAAGTATTTTATTTAAAAATTTATGTTAATATTTTAAAAATGGATTTTGTAATAATATATATATATATATATTATGTTTGAATATTTATTTGAAAATTTTTGAAAAGAAATATATGGGTTTTAATAAATATTGTTTTAAAAAAAAGAAAGAATTTTTTTATTATATATATATATATATTTGATTTTATCGAATTCAGTGCTTTGCTTGCCGCTGTCGAACTTGTCACAACAGTTTCTGAGTGTTGTTGTGGAGTGTCCGTATCTGTGTGCGTGTCCGTATCACCTTCTTCGCCACCATTGTTTCTCTAACCTCAAAAGGTGAGCGATCACTCACGATTATCATTCTTATGTTTAGTAAATTAATTTCACATGAAATGACAATTGAAATATGTTGTTAGATTTGAATTGTTAAATTGTTAATATGATATGTTATTATCTGCAATTGTTTACCTATATCAATTGACATATGACACCATAACCTGTTGTAATTGTTAATTATGATATATGCTTGCTATCGATATGTATGTCATTTATATTATTATTTTATTGTTTTCACTCTGCAAGTTCCCTGTTAGTTTAGGAAATCCCTATGGGTTGAAATGATATATACCCGAACGATATTTTAGATTAGGGAAAATCGTTATGCGTTGAAATGATAAACCCAAGCTATTTTATTGATTTTTGAAATTTTGGGATTGCAAGTTGAAATGATATATACCCGTAAATATTAAATTATTACGGATTGAAATGATAAATATCCGTATCACTTGACCATAAGATAGAAAATTATATACGGAACCGTTAGTTTATTTTTGAAAAATGGTTTCCAAAGTTTTGAAAGGAAATATATGGATTTTATTAAATACTGATTTTTAAATATAATATAAATATATTTTTATTTTAATATATGTGAAAATTTTAGATTATTAAAATTATATGTTTTGGAAATTTTAAATTTATAAGTTAAGTTTTAAAATGTAAATTAAATTTTTTTACTTATAACTTTATTATTTTAAAATATATAAAATAGGATTTAAATTAGATTTAATAATAATAAGATTTAATTTAACAATAATTAATATAATAAAATTTAATAAGAATTTAATTTAACTAATATATATATGATATATTTTAAATATTTATTTACAATTTATATTAATATTTTAAAATAGATTTTTGTAATAATTTATATATATATATATTATGTTCCAAGTATTTATTAAAATTTATATTGATATTTTGAGAATAGGTTTTTGTAATAACTTAATTAAAATAAAGGTTGGGAAGATAAATTAAGTTAGTTTGTAATTTAATTTGTTTGAGAATTTAAATATAAATAAGAATTGATTGGAAACTTATTGATTTTGAGATTTTGAAAGGTATAATTTTATAGCTTGAGTTAATTAAAGGTGATTTAAATGAATATTAAAGATTTAAATATAACTGAAATTGAATATTTAATTTTGATTTAAATTCGTAATTTGATATTTTATTTAAATGTTAATAAAAATGATTAAGTGAATAATTTCAAATTTAAATCAAAAAAAGTTGAATTTTGAAATAAAAATGGATTGTATCGGATTGAGTTATTATGAATTGTTTGAATACGTAAACTTTGAAACCTATTGAATTGGGAGTGGTTTAAATTTGAAGTTCAAACCTGGATTTGAAATCGATATAAATAAAAAATGGTTTAATGAGAATTTGAATTGATTTGTGAAATTGGAAGAAACAATTCTAATTTGAAAATATTTTCGATATAAACTCTTTTAATATATGAACTATTTTTAATATATAAACTATTTTAATCTATAACCTATTTTTAAATATAAACTATTTTAATTTATAACTATTTCAATATATATAAACTATTTTAATTTATAACTATTTCAATATATATAAACTATTTTCAATATTTAAATTGTTTAAGTTGGAACTGTTATGATTTAGGTTTAATAGATTTAAATGCGAATATTCTGATATGATAGTTTAAACTATTTTGTGGTTATGATTTTGAAAACGAATATGATTTAAAGTGATATGATTTCGAAAGTGAATATGATTTCGGAAGTGAATATGATTTTGAAAGTGATGATTTTGAAATGAATATGATATTTTGATAAGAAGTATGAACTGTTTGAAATGATTATAAAAGTGATTTTATAAAATGACCACGGTATGAAATAAACGTTTGGTTGTTAAAGTGACCGGGATCGGATATTGTCATACTCTCTGCCAATACCAAAACCACTTTAACAGCTATGTACTTGGTGGAGATTCCAGAACGAAGTAGGATGGTTTGGCGAACGTCTATATGAGGTATGAACGCAACCCTGACTCCTGCGAGTCAGCTTGATGTGGCTAAAACAGGAGCTATATCGGGCCAAGTGAGGTCGCACCTTCGATCGAGCATGCTTCTTCGATACCATTCTATTACTTTGTGATTTGATTGGGTGCACCTTTGATTTGGGAGTGTGTCTCGAGGTGGGCAGTAGTAGCTGCTATGCGTTACCACCAGTCCAAGAGTGCAAAACGGTAGTATCCTACACTAGGCATTGCCTCGTGTGCCTTGTCACATGCCTTATCGTGCCCACTACGAGTTTGTTTTGTACCGTACTTATGGAGTACTTCCTGAGTAAACCACAAGTTTGGTGGAGCTTACAGTATCTGTATAGACTACGGGAATATATAAAAGGGGCATTTCACCAGAAGGACAAACTATGCACTCCAATTAGTTTCTAGGACACACATTCAAAGAAATTACTTTCAAGGCCAAAGTCAGCAGAATAATTACTTTCAAGGACAAAGTCAGCAGTCCAATTACTTTCAAGGGCATAATTTCATAGGTTTTTAGGCCCTACAAACTAATTATTTTACGTTTTGTCCTTGAAAGTAACTATTTCAGTTGTGTGTCCTTGAAACTAATTCCACTTGCTAAAGAGGCCCTTGTGGCTAATTTCCACTATATAAAATGTGTTAAGGGGGATATGGGTAACGCCTTAACGCTATTTTAATAGTTTACTTTACTATAGACATTATCTATATAGCGTATTATATTATGTATGTAGATAGTTTCACGGATCCTTAGAGGATGGGAATCCCAAACATCCTTTAAGTTATATTGCATTTCACTTGAGTTAATTTATTTGCATAAGAATGTTAATCCTGACTCGATTATTTTGATGTTTTGCTTTATGCTTGGGTCGGACTGAGTGTCACCACATTTGAGACTCGCCTTTGGAGCTTGGAGCTTTGCTTGACGATCTGTCGTTTATCTATTCAGCTTTGCAGTTATTTCCTATTATTCCTATTCAGACTTGTCATTTGCTTGTGTATTGAGACTTCTATGTATTCGGGATTTCTATTGTATTTTTTTTAAACTTTGATGTTCTGTATTAGCGTCATGAACTACTATTTATCTATTCCGCTGCTTATTGTTATAGTATTCTGTGTCTGTGATTCTTTGATTGATTTATTTACTGTATATGCTAAGTTTGCCAAATATAAATTAACAATCTATTGTTTTGAGCAATTCAAGTCGGACATGTGTGGATGATTGTCGATTTGAATGGTTCGAAATGGAAGGTCGTTACAAATATGAATTAAACCATAATGAAATATATGTAATACTTTAATAATGGATTCATTGATGATTTCAAATACTGAATAGGAAATAAATTATGTAAGTAATGAATGTAAATTAATAGAAGATGACCATGTATGAATGAATGAAAATAAATGGAAAGTAAATGATGTGAAAAGAAACCAATAGAATAAACTTAAATAATATTTAAAATTCTTTGTTGTTTGGCTTATGGGATGTTTGGGAAATGATACTTTAATTTGTTTAAGGTTGTATGAATAATATATTAAGTAATTATCTAAGGCCGTTGAGCATAAGGTACACTTGGTAGTTTATTTATCACCATTGTACGATGAGAAGTTTCTTAACCTGGACAAACCATTAGTTTTGGTTACTATGGATGTGTAATGGATTCTTTGGTTGCATATGTTATCCAGCCTTTTAGAAAGGCCGTGACACCAAGGACTTGACTGGAAACCAAAGACAGTCCATCCCGAAGATCGGTTATACACAGGTTTACTATGGATACCGGCAAATTAGTTCCGAGCCCAAATCGGGCTACAAATGATCTGACATGGCAAGCAAAGCTATGAAAGCCAACGTTTCAAATTTCAAGTCGATCGGAGTTCGTATGCTCAACATATGAATCGATCAAGAATCATGAAGAAAGCCTCAGTTCGTATCTATCAAAGGCAGTTCTTCTTCGTATCCATCATTCTCAATCCTATTCGTATCCATCAATAGTCAATTCGTATCGATTCAATTCACACGTGCTTCGTATCGATCTCCCCTCTACACAGTTCGTATCGATTGGCCAATGATCGAGACGAAACACACCACTAAAATGATCGATACGAAGAATGCATACAATGATCGATACGAAATAGCCTCTGAATCATCGATACGAAAAACATAAGTTCGTATCGATATGAAGCGGCTACAAACGATCGATACAAAAGGATCTAATGAGCATCGAAACGAAGGAGTCCTTTAATCATTGATACAAAGGGTATTAGCAAGCATCGATACAAACTGGAATGAAAGCCATCGATACGAGACAGTTCCAATCATCGATACGAAATGAATCGTTTCAAGTCGATACGAACAAAGCATGTTCAAATGAAGGAAATGATCGTTTGGCACGAAAAGTGGATCGCTCCAGGATTATAGCTCCATGTCATTGAAGTGCAGCTGATCGATACGAACTACTATCAATCTGAAGTTGATCGATACAAATGAGATCGATACAAAGACGCCAGCCAATTGAAAATCCCAACTTGGATCGATCGTAACTCAAAATCTACAAGTTCAAATGCCACCAAATTTTCACATGAGCTTGCGTACCACCTTAAGAATGTCTATGATCGATCTCAGCCCAAATGGAGCAAGTATTGATCGATGCGAATGTGATGGGGATCGATCCCAAATGACCACGGATAGATCAAGTGGGCCCACCCACATGTGAGAAGAGGTATTCCAAGATCTGAGTTAGATATTTTCAGCCTACACCTATAAATAGCAGCCCAATGCCTCCAGAAAAGGGACTTTTGATTCTGCTACGCAGATACTCTGCCGAAGACCTTTTGTAACTCGAGTGCAAGTGTTTACTGTTGTAATCAGATTGTAACCTTTAATAAAACAGCAAAATTTCTATAATGGACATAGGCTACAACGCCGAACCACTCTAAATTCATGTGTTCTTGCATTTCTATTTGTTTGTTTTGGCGTGTTTGTTAGATTAGCCTCTTTTTACATTTATATTCTTCACTTTAATCTCTTCAAATACGTTCGAAGAGTGTTGTGCCTAATTTTGGTACAAACACTTTGGTGCTTTCACTAAGAATACTTAGTTTTTCTCTACTTCATTGGGTCTACTACCATCATTGGATTGCGTAAATCTAAGGAGAAGATCCAGATCTACCATCCAGGAGTTCGTTCCTTTCTATTCAGATTGCATCAGATCTAGGATGGAACTGCATCAGCCATGGTTAACACAAGGACTGCTTCTACTGCTGCTAATCCAGAAGGACATGATAGGCAGAACCCCGCGCAGCTGCCTGCTATAGGTCAGACTTTTGCTGGACCCTCAGATCCACAAGTTCCTATCACCAAGGAGGAGTTCCAGATTCTTATGCAAGAGCTTACCAAAAGCCATCAAGAGCTCACGCAACAGATCCGTGCTAACACGGAGCTTGCAAATCAACTGAATGAGGAGCGCAAAAGGAGATCTAGGAGGGATCACATCTCACATTCCTCTACCGAAAGCTCAGCTTCATCCACTTCAACCGTAGATCCACTCGTCGTCGATTGGAAGGAAACTACGCATAAGCCTCTAGGCATCAGCACACTTTGAACCTCGGACAAGCTGGATCTGGCCTTTCTTCCGGTCAACAAGCTGGACCTTCCTCCCGAGAAGGTACGCTTCCTTATCACACTACTGATAGTCATGCAGCTACTACCGTGGAAAATATGGAAGCTCAACTTCAGAATCAACCAAACTTAAAGGATGTCGTTCGTGAACAGAGTATGACTTTGGGAGATTCCCCAATCGTCATTGGTGAGGCCTTGAATTTCGTGGATCATTTGACGGATCATGGTTGGAATGTCTGGCAATTGGACATTCTAGGCCATGGCGTGGTCGGGTTCCACGTTGCGAGGACGGTCCGGGCGCGACCGAACCCCAAATGGCTAGTATAAGAAACCAGCTCTAAAACAATCATCGCAGATCCAAACCGGAAAATTTTGTAGATTCCATGACAGTTACGGCAACAACACTAATGAGTGCCGTCACTTACAAGATATTATTGAGAAGTTGATCAGAGAGAGGTAGTTGGAACAATTTGTGTGGGCGCCGCAGAATGGAGGTGCAGGCCCATCGAACCCAAATCAAGGTCAAAACCAGGCTAGGCCAAAGGAACCCGCGCATACTGGTGGGAGGTTGGTAATAAATACAGTTAGTGGCGGTCCTCATCCAGCTGATCGGAGCTGGAAGGAAATGGAGTCGTATGCCAGTTCGATTAGGCATGCGGACTTCGAATGTTGCAGTATATTAATGATGGGGCTCCGGCGAAATAATAGAAAATGATGGCAGACGACATTGTTTTCCGAAACAGAGATGCTGATAGAGTCGAAGCCCCCACTATCGATCCACTAGTCATATCAGCTCAAATAGGTCCTGCTTGGATGAAGAGGATCTTGGTAGATAGTGAAAGCTCCGTGAATATTCTTTTCAAACGAGCCTATGACTAGATGAAAATGGAGGCAAAGGACCTAAAGCCATGCCAGTCTCGCACACACGACTTTAATGGAAGTGCAACGATACCCGCTGGGATGGTGGAGTTGCCAGTCAAGTTGGGCATCGGAGATCGACGGAGAGTCCGGATGCTACAATTTGTTGTGTTGGATATTAATTCTCCGTACAATTCTTTCTTGGGCCGACCGGCCCTAGTTGAATTCAAGGAAGCCATTGCCCCATGGTGCTTAACTCTTAAGTTCCCCACAGACAACGGGGTTGGAGTTGTTCAAGGAGATCAGTCGGCTGGACGCGCCTGTTATGTTGCTGGGCTGAGGGATGCGTAGCGTAAGGAGAAAGGCATGAGCGTGGAGGAATCTCTCTGCATCAGTTTTTCTGAGAATTGACAACTAATGCCTGGGCCTAGGCCCGGGCGCCACAACCAGTTCCTTAAGGATTTTGATCCCGGAACCTTCGAAGTTGGCGATCTCATACTTAAGAGAATCTATCCGGTCCCTTCGCATATGAAACCAACATGGAAAGGACCATATGTTATCGAACGGAGACTTGGGAACGACACATTTAAATTATCAATTGTTGATGGTCTCACTTTACCGAGAGCTTGGAATAGCGAGAGTCTCCGTCGCTATTCCACATAACAGGCTTTTCTTCATTTAATCTGCTTTTTCCTTTGAAATTTGTTTATGCATTTTGAAATTTGAACTTGTAATAAGGCAACTGACTTTGCCGTACTTTCTCATTTCAGCAATAAAATGCAAACTTGTTGAGTCAGAGCGGTGATTCTTTAAATGTGTCTTGCGACCATCACAATGCACGAAGAGCTAAGTTTCATCCTACGGTGAGACTTATTCAAATAGGGAGTGACTGTGATACGACCGGTCACTCGCTAAGTGAAATCCCGAGCTCGGGGGCAAGTAACTACACTGAAGCCAAAAAGGATTGATACACGACAATCCTCTAATGATCTCCGGTTCCCAGAGTGCGAGCTGGAGTATAAACCTCAAATCAAAAACTTGGGCTCGAGGAGGGTGGATCCGTCCACCCACAACTTCGCCCATGTACAATCTAAACTCATGGAGGATGGATCCGTCCATCCACGACCTCGTCTCCATTTTTACAAGCTCGAGGAGGATGGACCTGTCCATCTACGACTTCGCTTGCCTACTCAGGGTGGATGTGATCCGACCGTCCACGTCCCTGATCAACTTCTTGTTCCCAGAGTGCGAACGAGATCCCAATACTTAGGCAGATGTGACTGACCGTCTGTCAATTAACTCCAGATTCCCGGAGTGTAAACTAGAGTATAAACACTAAAATGGGTGTGACTGACCACCCATCGACTAACTCTAAGTCCCCAGAGCACGGGCTGGAGTATAAACGCAAACCGGGTGTGAACCGACCGCCCGCGAGATAACTCCAAGTCCCTAGAGTGCGGACTAGAGTACAAAACATAAATTGGGTGTGACTGACCACCCACAAATCAACCTAAGTCCCTAGAGTGCGGACGTAATTCTAAGTGTCAAACGGGTGTGACTGACCACCCATAAAATAACTTAAGTCCCCGGAGCGCAGACATATCTTTAAACGTTAAGCAGGCGTTACCGACCCCTAACACACAAGTGCAATCCCCAGAGTGTGGATGCGATTACCAATAGATGAGCGAGTGTGATCCGACCACTCGAACTCAACTCGCTTCTACATTGTTCCGACTAAATTAAGTTCAATTTATTGAAGGCAGAAAGCAGCTGTCGACCGACCACTTCAATTCATCCCCAGGACTAGGGGCAAAACTCAAGTACCAGTTGTTGATCGAGACAGTACAACATCGGGACTCGACTTAACGTTTGGTTATGACCTGAAGCCATGACTTCGTGACTTAAGAACCGAACTTAAGTCCGATTCAGAGACTAAAGCCTCACAAGTACATTGAATGGAAATTCGAGCGCTAAAACACTTAAGCAAATAAACACAGAGTTATGCTGAAAACAAAACAGAATTTCATTTCGACTATTCTTCAAAAGAAAAGGATAAGTAAAAGAAATATTTCAAGAACTCCTATATGCAGTGGTCGAACCCGCATCTATACACGGCCTACGGGAAGCAAAAAGAAATTCCTATCTATCTACCAAAAACGAGAGAAAAAGGACATGTCTAATCCTTCAACTTCTTCTTCTTCTTCTTACTCAGTGTTGATCCACTAGAACTACCACTCGGCTGTCTTTTCGTGCCTTTGCCTCCCCGGCCTCCTTTTGCTAGTTGGTCTTCGGCCGGGGGAATTACGGTGATCTCTTCCTCCGAACTCACGGGGATCGGGATACTCTCTGAATGCGGAGTCGAAGGAACCGTGGTGCTCTCAATGTTAGATGACAAGAGAGGCATGCCAATGTCAACAATTGTACCGCCAGGAGAAATCATACACATGGGGACCGGACCAGGACCCGCCATGCCACCTACAATACTACTAGCCATCGCGGCTCTTTCCATTTCAGCATTGATCTCTGCCATTATCTCTTCCTCCCGAACTGCTTGGGCTTCCACGGGAATGCTGCTAGTTGGGCCCGAAGAGCTAGCCGTAAACACACCTTCACCCATGACGAATGGCAAGTCAGAAAGTGGATCACTTTGATGACCAAGGAGTTCTTCCATCATCTCTTCATCAAGAATGAAAGCGCTATTGTACACTTCCTCGGTTGATGCAACGACCGTTGTCGTGGTTGCCACCGTCGTAATAGCCTCCCGCTCATGATGCAGCTCTTGGATTGCAGGAGGCTCGGTCGGTACAAATTCTATAACTGAATAAAGAAAAGAGAAAACATTAGTGACATCTTCTGATAGCGCTCCCAACTTTGAATGGATGCAAGAAGTGTTCAGAGTACCTTCCTCAGATTGGCTCACATGCTGAACCGATGCGCCTTCAGAGCCATGCTCGTGCACTGGAGACAGATGTGGCTGATCAGGATCATACGCAGGAACAGTTGGAGGGTTAATTGTAGAAGTAAGCTTGAGTTGAGTTGCTGCAGGCATTTCGGAGCTTGCTTCGTTGTGTTCAACTCCCAACCCCTCTATAACATCCGGATATTGGCCGGCAAATTTTTCCTTCTCAAAAGTGACAATGGTATCATGAAGAACTTTTCTCTCATCTTCGGTTAATATCCGGTTCTCCAGCTCAAAGTCGTCGATAAATGTAGTGTGATGGTCCACCTTTTCATCCTCTATCAAATGGCATCAGGCATTGTATAGATGAAGCGGGTAGTCGTCGAGCCAGCTTAGGTTGCGTTGTTTCAGGATATTGACATTATAAGTGACTAGGAGGTCTTTCATATCACCTTCCAACCTGGCCTTTGCCGCTCTAACATCAGTTTTGATTTTGGCCTCGGTTTCTTGGACCTTTAACTTGGCCGCATCCCGCTCACCCCTGAGTTCCATGGCCTGCTTACACGCCTCTTAGGCAGCTTTGTTAGCATCATCTTTCTCTTTGACGAATTCAATAAATTTGGCTTTAAGCTCCTCAAGCTCTTTGAGTGCGGCATCTCTTTTCGCCGTAACAGTGGCAGTTATGTGGCCTATCTCCTCGACCAAAGTCAGGTGCTCCTGTCGCATCTGTTCTATCTTCTTGCTTGTCTCATCGACTTTCTTAAGGGCCTCCGTTTTCAAGTTCCTTAAAGTGTCATTCTCGGTGGTAAGCACTTGCACTATGCGATCTTTTTGGGCGAGATCTTTCTCTAAATTTTCAATTGTCTTTGCCCGATCAAAAGCCACCACTGAAGCTTTCTCTGCGGCCTTCATCCACTCTCGATACTGGTTTTAGACATCATATACATAATCAGGCATAGTTTGTTCAGCCCCATCGGGAATTCGCTTCAAGTTCAGGGGAAAGTGAAAGCCATCAAAGCAAATATTAGGGAAATCCATTTTTCAACTAAGCTATTTGGATGGCTCCCTCTCCCATGGGCTCCAAAGCCGCTGATGTAGTGACGACAAGAACATCTGTCCTAGTTCTACGACGCTGCTCGCCAGATCCCAAAGTTTGTGGAGGGACTAGTTGGCATGAAGTTTCAGTAGTTTGTTTTCCGCAGCCAGAGGGTTGCATTAGACCTCTAGGTGATGGAGAGCGCGATCGGGAATGGTGCCTATACTGCCTCTCCCTCTCCCTATCTCTTTCCCTCTTGTAATGCTCCCTCTCTTAACTGGAGTAGCCGCGACCGCGTTCTCTTTCGGCCTCACGCCTGCGAGACTCGGAATATGAGCTAGTTGAATGGCACGTAGAACGAAGACTACCGAGCATAGATCCTCGCTTCGACATCGTATCTGTAAAATGAAAAGGGAAATGGAGTTAGATATCTCCATAGTTTTGAAAAACATGTGATTAGAGATTGTGTGGTGCCATGAAGTGTGTGCATGCATGTGCAAACCCCCCAACCAATCGGTTGTAGTAGCCGTACTCGAAGGAGTTGGCTCTACTATATCTAAGACGCTTTGAAGCCCCTCTAGTCGGATATCTTGATGTAAAGGCAAGTCATCCGGAATGGGGATGTCTACTAGTCCCTCAAAAGAACTCTCCTTCTGTGGAGGAGGAATCTCTTGACTTGTAGCAGGAAAAGACGCTACGACGGTTTTGCGCCTTATAGATTTGCAAGCACCAGTTTTGCCTTTTCTTTTTCCCGATGCTTGAGGGTCCGGTGAAGGCACGGCTACGGACTCATCTCTAGCCGGCGAGCTCTCGTTATCGCCTTGTTCCGTTATAACAATTTCAGGAGCTCTCCTTCTCATTTGCCTCGCCGGGGCCTTCCTGAGAACTCCTACAAGTCTGATGCTCTGGTCTCTATCAATTAACCCCATGACAATCAGATTTTCGTCAGTGAGGACTTCGTCAATTTCTCTGTGTGCGGCAGGCACCTCTTGAAGTACTCTTACTATCTCCTTAAACCAAGCTCCTTCGGGCCGTAGAATCGAAGCTGTAAAAGAAAGAAAGTGTTAGACTTGGCATCGACTATTGTTATCCATTTAATCAACAAAAAGGTTGGAGCACTTACGTCTGACTAGCCACTATCTGGCAAACCCCGGTGGACACCGAACGAAGAGCCATTCTGGTTTAAAGTAACTCAGCTTGCTCCAAGCCTTGACCATGACTTGACAGTTCATAACCGCTTCCAGAAAGGTGAAGAAAGGGTTATCCCCGCAACATTTTATCTTGAATAAGTACCTGATCTCTTCTGTAGTCGGAGGTCGGAAGAGGTGCTTCATGAAGATAACAAACAGACTATTGAGCAAGGTATACCTATTCGGGTGCAACTGAGATGGAGAAATCCTCAAGAAAAGTAAAACTTCTCGGATGAACTGATTGAAGGGAGGTAGTGTCCCGGCTACACACATGAATCTGTTGCAAGCAGTGTACCCTTCCGGGGGGTTATGAGCTCTATCTTTTGGCCCCGGCAATAAGACATCGTCCAGCGACAACCCATGCCTTAGGCAAATCCTATCTAACATGTCTTCAAAAATATTAGAGCGGACATAATCTTATGGGTGTGCAATGAAAACTGCTCCTAGTAGCTCATCTGGAGCAGGGCTAATAACTTTGGCTGTGATAACCGGCATTTCGATCACGGGGAGAGGCAGACTCTGAACATCCTACGACTGTTAACTCCCAGGTTCTATAGCTGTTTAACTCAATAAAAATAATCATTAGATGACAATAAACTCATGTTCCCCCAGTGTGAAGTGCGTGACTGTGTTGTGCAGTGCAGTGCTACATAATGCTTAAAAAATTCTACGGAATTTGTGAGATGTTCAAATGACAAGACTTTGAGATTCAACCGGAGTGACCGTCATCGCTGACCGTCACAATTGTACCATCCAGACTTTAGAGAACAATCCAAGTTAAAGTTCGTCAAATTTGTCAAGTTACAGTTCCATCGACGAGCTTCAAAGGGCGGTCAAATATGCGGTGAAACGGTTAAGCCCAATTATGCAAGGCAGAAGCTCGTCGGAGTCGAATGTTCGAGTATGCATGAAGTTTCATATCCATCATGGTTCAGACTTGGATCGATCCCTAGATATAGATTTCGTATCGATCGTGGAAAACCTCGCTTCGTATCGATCACCAAAGAGTTAGCTCGTATTGATCCCAAATGCTCACTTCGTATCGATGCTCAGTGGTGCCTTCATATCGATCGCCAACCTCAAGTCTTCCCATCATATATCGATACGAAACCACCCACTCCATCGGTACGAAGCTCCATTGCCTTTGGATCGATACGAACCTATTTTACCATCCACAATGAATTGCCTTTGGATCGATACGAACTCCTTTTACCATCCACAGTCGATACGAACGACTCCTTTGTATCCATCTGCACTCTTTCTTCTCCAAACGGCTCAAACTCCATTTCCTCCTTCCTCAACCATGCTCTGGCCCCATTTTCGGCCTTGACATCATCAGAACTGGTCACGACCGTGGATGAATTGGCAGTAGATCTCAAATCGTATCGTTTTAATGTGAGATTTATCACATGATTACCTAAATTAAAGAATCAATTCGAGGGATTAGCAAGTTATGTTGGGTTGAGGACGAAGGCAGTTTTAATTTCTCTGTTTTTCTATCGATACGAAGGCAAGAATGAAATGAAGGCAGGTGAAAAAATTTCTAAGTACATAACGTATTTATATGGGCACAAAAATAAGAAGGAAATGATTTGTCTCCCAGTTATGTTAGCCGGTAAAAAGCAGTCTCCCATATCATCGATACAAAGCATTCTTCGTATCCATCTACCCACATCGGTCAAGAATACACTTGTTCGTAACCATCAACTTGGGTCGATCCAGAACATGACTGTTCGTACCCATCGGCAAACAATCGATACGAACGATGCAACAAAGGCATGTTTGAACTATTCAGATTTATAACACAGCTGTTCGTGTCCATCAATGATCAATCGATACGAAGCGAAAACTTCGTATCCATCACTTTGAAGACCACTGGAGTTCGTATCCATCGATACGAAGAATTTTCGAAGAACCAACTATTCATATCGATAGCCATATATATGAAATGCCTATCCCAACTTCTCACATCAATCCAGGAGAGGATCGATACAAAGGGATACTCTAAAAACAACCATCAAACGTTGTTACGACTTGAATTTCACATCGATCCAGGAGAGGATCGATACGAAACTCGATCCAAATAAAAAAAAACTTGACAACGATCCGTGAACGTGCAAACGTGAACTGGAGTCAAGTTAACATATGTGCATTGATGGGATAATATTCAATTTTCAAAATTTACAGGAATTAAACGCTCACCTGATGACAATCACAACAGTGAACGACAAATTAATAACACTCGACACTCAGTTACAACAAAACTCTACGTGAACATTGGCAGTCAACAACTCAGTATTTATGTGTCAGGAAATCAATTGAAGGTTACATCTTTTGATGAAAAGGCGACAACTATTCAATGAATCAGATAGGACTTTTGAAATGAAGATTGCAGCTTTTCAAAGCACGTCATGTTCTCACAAGACGTACTTTGGGGGGCAAATGTTATCCTGCCTTTTGGCAAGGCCGTGACACCAAGGACTTGACTAGAAACTAAAGACAATCCATCCCGAAGATCGGTTATACACAGGTTTACTATGGATACCGGCAAATTAGGTCCGAGCCCAGATCGGGCTACAATTGATATGGCAAGGCAAGCAAAGATATAAAAGACAACTTTTCAAATTTCAAGTTGATTGGAGTTCGTATGCTCATGATATGGTTCGATCAAGAATCATGAAGAAAGCCTCGGTTCGTATCCGTCAAAGGTAGTTCTTCTTCGTATCCATCATTCTCAATCCTATTCGTATCCATCAATAGTTAATGTTTCGTATCGATTCAATTCACACGTGCTTTGTGTCGATCTCACCTCTACACAGTTCATATCGATTGGCCAACAATCGATACCAAACACACTACTAAAATGATCGATACGAAGAATGCATACAATGATCGATACGAAATAGCCTCTGAATTATCGATACGAAAAAATAAGTTCGTATCGATACGAAACAGCTACAAACGATCGATATGAAAGGATAAAATAAGCATCGATACAAAGGAGTCCTTTGATCATCGATACAAAGGGTATTAGCAAGCATCGATACGAACTGGAATGAAAGCCATCGATACGAGGCAGTTTCAATCATTGAACGAAATGAAGCATTCCAGGTTGATACGAACAAAGCACGTTCAAATAAAGGAAATGATCGTTCGGCATGAAAAGTGGATCGCTCCTGGATTATAGCTCCACGTCATCGAAGTGCAGCTAATCGATACGAACTACTATCGATCCGAAGTTGATTGATACGAAGACGCCAGCCAATTAAAAATCCCAACTTGGATCGATTATAACTCAAAATCTACAAGTCCAAATGCCACCAAATTTTCATATGAGCTTGCGTACCACCTTAAGAATGTCTATGATCGATCTCAGCCCAAATGGAGCAAGTATTGATCGATACAAATGTGATGGGGATCGATTAGGATCGATCCCAAATGACCTCAGATCGATCAAGCGGGCCCATCCACGTGTGAGAAGAGGTATTCTGAGATCCGAGTCAGATATTTTCAACCTACACCTATAAATAGCAGCCCAATGCCTCTAGAAAAGGGACTTTTGATTCTGCTACGTCGATACTCTATCGGAGACCTTTTGTAACTCAAGTGCTTGAGTGTTTACTGTTGTAATTAGATTGTAACCTTCAATAAAACAGCAAACTTTCTACAGTGGACGTAGGCTACAACGCTGAACCACTCTACATTCCTACGTTCTTGCATTTCTATTTGTCTGTTTTGGCGTGTTTGTTAGATTAGCCTCTTTTTACATTTATATTCTTCACTTTAATCTCTTCAAATACGTCCAAAGAGTGTTGTGCCCAATTTTGGGACAAATATCATATAATGGTCGTATTGCTTTTGTTTGTATATGATTATTATTTATGTTGTGTTGCTTGTGCTATTAATTAGAACAACTAAAGTATATTCTCTTTTTACCTAATTTTAACTCTTTTGGATTATGTAAATAAGATACAGGTTTATGGAAGCAATAGCTGTTGCTTTTGGTTTCATAAATAGAGTTTTGTTTGCCCGACAAATAGGCACGTTTTCGAATTATGGTTTTGTAATATTATTTTATTATTTTTCCCATGGTTTGGGATGCTTTATTTTTGAAATGTGATATATACAATGTAATTATGGATATTGTTATTTTTCCGGACCTAACCGCACAAAGGAGATGCTGCCGAAATTCTTCGTAAATTTAAGACTTAGAAAATTTTTCATTAAAGTTTAGTTATTTTAAATTTTTTATTAAACTTAATTATGTAAGTTAAATTGGTTATAATTTTGATTATTTTGAATAAACTATATCAGATTTCTTGATTCTTTCTTGTTCCTTTTCAGTGACGAAAAGTTTTGAGTGTGGGAGATTGTAACAATCCGTATTTTTGACAATTAAAAATATTAAATTAAATAATATTTTGGAATTTAATATTTTCAGAAATTAAAATTTATGATTTATTAATGGAAAAAATTATCAGAAAATAATTTAATAATATTGATTGAATGTAATTGACAACTGTTTTAATGTAATCTCAATCAATTGTAATAATAAAGGTTAATAAGGAATAAAATAAATGATATATTATTGGTGCAATTATATGTGATTTAATTTAAATTGGTTTTAATATAGAATATGAAATCAATTGTTCGAATTTAATGTAATTGAAATATTGTAGTTAATAAAGAAAAGACGTTAATCGTAGAGTAATGAGTGTAATAAATGGGAACTTATGTTTAATTAACACATAAGGGATTTATTGATTTAACAATAAGAACATGAAAATCAAATAAAAGAATTTGTTGAAATTTAAAATATAATAAACTGGGGTTTTATTACTATTGTAATTTAACGTTATAATTAATTTAATATTTAAAATCTTGGAATTAACATGGAAATTTGAATTTCAAAATATCATTAAATTTCTGTGTAATCAAGAATGATGAAAATTGTTAACTTTTAAATTTGAATTTAAAAGTGATTAAATTGATTTTAAAATAGATTGTTTTAAATAACGTGTAAAATTAGTCTTTTTGGGCACTGTCTCGGATTTCGACGAAACCAGTTTTAGTGATCCGTAATAGTGAATTATTATAGGATTTCAAGTTTCGTAGCGATAGGACTTATCGCTTGATCGTGCGAGCTCGAAACATCTAAAAATCAATTAAAAGAATTTAAATTAATATAATTTGATTTTAATAGTAACCTATGAATATGGTAGAATTGAGCCTCAAAATTAGTTCCATTGTGTTCGGAAGGTCTTTTAACGTATAGATAACCTATCGGCACGCTTCAATTGGAGTTCGGACTGTTTTGGACCTAACTATATAAATAAAGCACGCAAAACGAGACAAAATATTATTAAAATATTCCAAAACCCTAATCTACTCTATGCCGCCAACTTCCTCTATTCCAACGGTCGAAAATCTTTCACCTTCTTCCTCTTAGATCTCTCTATCCAATCATCGGTTTGCGACGGCATCTAAATGAAAGTGGTAGCTCTCATTGTCCTCTACGTTCTGAACTGATGGATCGCCTTCTCAAGGTCGAAAGTGACCGGGATCTGGCCTTGAAGTTTGCCGCGTTGGTGGCCTTTTGCGAGTGGAAGAGAGCACAGAGTTGACCGCGTTCATGGCACGAGTAGAGGAGGCCGAGGCGGTTCATGTGGTGAGGTCCGATCATCGTATCATGGCTTATAGGCGCGGCGGAGGGCGAAGAGGAACGATGGCTATAGGTGTTCGAGCGTGTGTGACGTGATGTAGGGTTGAGGAAGGTAATATAATTACCGTTTTCCCTTTTGATTTATTTTCAATTAAAATTTAAAATTTCAACCTTCTAACATCAATAAATTTTGCATACAAACTCGGATTCACGTGCGGTTTCTTCCATTGGGTTCGTATCGAAATTCCGGGCATTGTGAAAAAGGTTTGGTCGAATTTGGAGACTGTTAGAATTTTGGACTTTTATTGGATTTTTAATCGGCTATAAATCAAAGGTGAGTGATTAAACCACTCACAAATACTAAAATTATTCTAATGTTAGTTAAATTAAAATCGTGAAGTTATTTTTATTGACTGTTGTTTGGTAATTTAACTGACCTTTAAATTGACATTTAGTTTGAACTAATAAGAATTTAAATTGACAAATAAATTTGAATTTTAATTGAATTGCTAGTTAAATAACCGATATTGATAACTAGTTAATTGTTGTAATTTATTGGCTGGTTTGGATGTTGATTGTGATGGATGTCTATTTGTTGACATTTCGGATGATTTGATGTTTATTTATTTTTATAAATCTCTGTTATCACTCTATATATTAAGTGACAACATATAAGCTGTTATTTGCATTATTTTGAATAAATTAAGAAATAGGTTGAAATGATATATACCCATGGCATGTTGATTTGGATTGAAATGATATATATCCATCTCTGAAATTAAAATTGAAATAACTGATCACTTGGCCATAGGATAGAAAATTATACACAGACACGGGATTGGTTAAATTAAATGATTTTAAAATCTTGAATTTGGATTTGGTTAAAAGATATTGTTTTAAAGGAAATAAATTGTGGATTATACAAATTGAATTATTTCTAATTCAAGCTTTGAAATGTTGAAATTGAAATTGGTTAAAAGAAATTGTTTTAAAGAATTGAATTGGAAATGTGAAGTTATAATTGATATATGACTTTAATTCGGAAAATTGAATTATTTTAAAGATTCGAACCTTAAAATTGAACAATGAGGTTTAATTTGATTTAAGTATTTTAAATCGGTAAATTGAGATTGGACTTGAAATCGATATGAATTGAAATGGTTTAAAATAAGAATTGGATTGAAATTTAAATCATTGAATCGAATTGTTGAATCGAATTTGAAGTTAAAAATGAACGTTTCAAAAATTAAAGTTAATTCAAATTGAAATCTAAATCAAATTAATTTTAAACTAAATCGAAATTGAGTCAAATGAATTGAAAGATTTGAAATTGAGTTTTGTTGATTTGAAATTTGGACATGGGTCCAGATTTGTTGAAATGGAAAGAAACAATTTGATTTGATACTGTCACGAACCAGATTTTCGATGCTCAAAAATCGACATCAATACGTTAACTGTATTGCATGCCGATCAATCGAATGCCGGAAATACCAGATCGTTAGAGAAAAGAAGAAAAAGATAGAAGAAGAAAATAGAAATAAATGCCTCTCGATTTATCACCAATTTGATTTAAGTTCCAATTCCGTAAATCCCCTTTTCACATTTCTAAAAATAAATCCACCATTTACTTTTAAGCCGATTTACTCATCTCCTTATAAATCATCACCGTGAACTTATAACTTCAATTTATCCACTGATAATCACTTCACTTTAATTATAAACCTTGTTTATAAATTCCATAGTCTCATTTCCCATTTATAACGGTTTCACAATACTTAATCAATTACAAATCGATTTCTAAATTGAATTCCATTTTTAAATAAATTTCCCAAATAACCCAACTATATTCCACAACAACTTAAATCCCGATTCTACATCCATTTCATAATTTAGAAATCTTATTTAAGATCCTGTATAACCCATTTCATTTATTCCAAATTCACTTCCATTTCTCCAATCTATTTAAAATCTTGATTTAAAAACCTTATATTTAAAACAAGTATTACTTGGGAATTTTTGTTTTAAATTTTTTTTGTCATATATATATATTCCAAAATCTCTACTTAAGTATTTCAAAATAGTTAAATACAATTTAAAATCAAACCATTTATTTCCAAATCACTTTTCTTTTAACTATGCCGAAATTCCATAGAATATTTCATTTCAAAAAACTCTTTTTTAATTTCTGTCAAATTCAAACATATATTTATGGTATTTTTAAAATACCAAAACCTAGGCCAAAACTACCATAGCATTCCAATAACTTCAAATTATACTATAGTCTACCACAGATTATTCAAACAGAACATATACCAATATATATGAAATTTAATTCACATTTTTGAGGAATCCAGTTGGATCCCTCCAACCTGTTTCCCTGCATCCACAGATGTTAGCACAATATAAAAATGCCAATCCCGCTTCGAGGTGGGATATCGCGGCATATAGGATCATCCGCTATTATGCGGGCGCATAGGGTCTCATCCGCTAAATATGCGGAAACAATCACTCCAATTACTAATATATATATAATAACATCCAAACTGATAAAAATTATCAAATTCAACCAATCAACCAATAATTAATTTTAACTATTGAAAATTAATTACAGTAATCCAAAATTGAGTGAGATTAACTCACTTTGCGTGCAGTCGTCGCGATAGCGATTTATTTCAATTAAAATTAAACAAGCGTTTAATTTTAACTAAAATTTTCACTAGCTCCAATCATCTCCAATCCAGCTCTAAAATGTAGTGCTTGACAATACGGACCCAACACAATTTGTTTTGTGCGATTTCGACCTTGTATGGCAAAGTTATACAATTTAACTATTTTAAAACAATATAATTTATAAACATTTTTCTTATTTTTTCTTTATTTTATAACCTAGAAATCGTTGCTACTTATTATGGAATTCAGATCTAAGTCGCTCGTCACTATCTTCTTCAAGAACACGTTCTTGCTCCAGCTCTTTGAAACCCATAGCCGCCTCCATAGATCCAATTATCGCGACCTACACGTAGCCCTAGGAGATGATCGGCGGCCACCATCCCCTTCATCATCACAAACGCTACCCACGACTGGAAGCTCGGTGAGCTTGGTCACCTACAACCCCCAAAAATCAAGCTCGAACGCCCGGCCTTTACCCACAATTTGCCACTCCCTCAAGTCACCGTAGCCAAGATCCAACGTTCATCTCTTAGATCTCAACAAGCTCTTCGACTTTCTAGTTGAGAGTTTCATCTATAGGCGTGTGGATTTCGGGAAAAATGACGGAGAAGAAGATTGTTTTTCGACCATTGAAAAGTATGGAAGCGCGTTGTAATGCTCTAGGGTTTACTGTGCAGTTTATATAGACGTGCAAACATTATTTTATTATAATTTTATTTTGACTTTTCTCATATTTTTCGGACAAACTCCAAACGAAGCATGCCGCCGGTCGTTTATAATGTTTTACCCCTATTCCGAACGCAATGGAAAAGGTTTCGAGTCCTAATTCGATCGTATGGAGAAGATAGCTTTTTGGACCCAATTATTATATTGGATTTTCGATATTAATTTCAGCGCGTTTATATACCGTACGACCAAATGACAAATTCAAACGCTACGAAATTCGAAATCTGATAATAATACACTATTATGGATCCATGTAACGCCCCACTCTGAGACCCACTGTAACAAAGAGTATTACGGGAGTAATACTGTCTGTTAAAGCGGAGAATAGAGTATAGTGGAAGCGACCATCTATAATCAAGCTATAACTATCTACCGAATACGTCGAAAGGTGGAATCTATTTAAATTTTTCTCAATCAAGTGGTTCGACATATTCGGTATGTGACGACCCGGAATTTCGAGCAATAACAATTTAATAATTTATATTAAATATTAAATTGTTTTGATATATCTTGGATTTATGAGACTTAAATAAATACTTTTCCTTTAAATAAATATTGTATTGGTGAGTTTTATCTTTTAAAAACTAATTAATTATGTTTCCAAACTTCTAATATTTCTTTAGTGATTTGGAATTATCATTTATTTAATATTAGGTCTTTTCAAAGCTATCAAATAAATAAAATATGGGTTTAAATATATAAGATAAATGTTTAAATAGTTTTAAAACTTGTTCTAGCTTTAGTATATAATATTAAGTAAGTAGTTATAGTAAAGATATAATTTCTTTTATAAATCATTTCAAATTGTTAAATGTGTAATTTATTTTAAAATAATAAATAAGAATGTACATATGAAATTAATAGATAAAAGTAAGATATATGTCTTCACCTATATTTTAAAGCAAACTTGACTAAAGTAAAATAAAACAAGTAATAAAGTTAATATATCAAACAAGGAAAGGTAAAATATACATAAGTTAAATTTTATTGTTTGTAAAGTTGTAAAACCAATACACTTAATATTTAAATAATATGTTAGAACAACATATCTAAACAACATTCATTTGCATTCAAGCTAGAAATCTGCATAAGCAAGTGAACCATAGGAAATAATATTTCAAATACATTTCAAAATTTAGAACAAGGCAGTATAATACATAAGAATGGTCTGCCAGTTCAAAATAAAAATCTGCATAGTTAAAATAATAACAACTTGTTAGAAAATAAGCTTGCATAGGAAGTATAGAGACAAGTGGTTCGAATATATAGATTTGCAGTCTTAGGTACAACTAAATCAAAGAATTTGTAAACTGGTAAGAAGAAAATGTGCTAAGATAAAAATTAAAAGCAAAGTAAAAATATAATATGCCTGTAGCTTGTAAAATAAGACTTAGGCAAGTATAAAAAAATATATAGATAAGTATAAACTAAAACATAAAGGACATAGCATTAAATGATAGTAAGGCAATATCTTTTCTAAGTACAAAAGCATGCAATCTCGGCCATAAGCTATAAAAAACTATCTCTGAAATTTTGTACAGCTTGTACACTATTTTGTCTAAAGTTTGTGATACCCTGTTTCATATATCAACCTGTAAGATATTTTTTTTCCCATACCAGTTTTCATTTCCATTCGAACTAAATGAAACCAAGATAAAAACTTCATTTTTAAAACCTAAACATACAACAAGCAACTCAATACAACAGAGAAGCAAGAGGGAAGGTTTCAACTTGAAAGTGTAAAGCCTGTTGCTAGACAAAAGCATACACAAGTTTTAAAGTTCAAGCTGTTTCAAAAAGTTGTGCTCTGTCCATCTCTTTAAACCTGTGAGTAACATTTTTCTTTAAAATATAACTTAAGATAATTTGGACCATGCTTTTCTCTGTGATGATATATTTTGTATATATATGATTGTGCACATCTATGTGTACCTGTTCTCTTTGATACTCTGTTATTGTTGTTATTTCTTTTGAGTAGATTGGTAAATAAACCCTCACCACTTGATCTATTGATTGTTTGATTGTAAGATGTAAACAAAAGATGTTTGTTTGGTTATGATTTAAGTATTAAAATTTTATCAAAGTAGAAACAACTTGTAAATACCTCTAGGAATTTGATTTTACAGAGAGAATTTAAATCTATGAAAGATTCGAATGTCATGAATTATAAATACATTTATATAACTTGAATCGCTATTAGAAAATAGGATTTTTAAGATAGAAATGATGATTTATATTCATGTATTTTTAGAGCAGTTTGAATATGAACCAAAAATGGATTTTTATCAAAATCCGGTGATGGGTGGAGCGTTAGGAGCCAGGTTTTCGCGTGAGGGTAAAGGAGCCTCCGGTGGTGTTGGGAAAAATAGCTGGAGTTGCTCCAGTTCGACGTGGAAGCGGCGGTGGGGTTTTGTTTTATTTTAACCTAGTTTTGGAGGCGTTGGGTATTTCGTCTCGTTTCGATCGCGTGCTTGAATGGTTGAACGGAGGCTTGGGATAGGATCTGGAAGTGGTCGTCGATATGTGGAGATAGTCGTGGTCGACTGGAAGTGGCGATCGACGCCGTGCACGTGCACGGTGGGTGTTTCTGGTGAGGCTGTTTATGGTGGTGTCGAATTTAGGCTAGGGGAAAGACTCGAGATTTACTCGAGTTAGTGCTTGTTTGGCTCGAGTAAATTTATATTTTACTCGAAGTAAAATTTGAGAACTCGGGTATGTTTGATTTCCAGTTTTAACCTGTAACTTGTTTTCAGTTTTAAATGTTGGTTTTTAAAGTTTAAATCAAAGTTTAACTGAGGATAAATAAATGTTAATTCCAGATTTTGAAATGAAAGGAAGTTATAAATTTAAATAAGTTTAAATTTTTTGAATTTAAGGGATTTGACTTAGAATCCCTCCATAGCAAAGTATTGTTTAATTTGTAATTTAAAGTTTTTAAAAGTTAGATTATAAAGTGATTTAAAGTAAATTGGTGATCGTTTAAACTTGGAATTTTAAAGTGAAGTTCAAAATGAAAAAATGAAATAAATGTTTCAAATATATTGAAGTGAAAATTTAAATAAATAAATGGAAAATGGGTTTTCTTTAAGTAATAAAGATTAAAGATTTAAATTCATTAACCATTAAAATAACTAGAATGATAATTGATCAATTGTATTGATTTAATTAGTAATTATAAGTTGAAATGTATTATTTAAAGTAAATAACGAGTTAAGAAATTAATATGAAATTAAGAATTATAGATTTGACTTTAATTGATTAATAAATAGTTAATTGAACTTATAATTAAAAATGAGGAAATTGTAAGTTATTATTTAAGATAAAGTAATTAATAAATAATAATGAATGTCATTAACTAGATCATTTTATGATTAATTAATATAATTGATTTTTAAATAGTTAATTAGATTAATTAATTTGATAATAAACATTGTAAAGGTTTAAGTGTAATTACTCAATGGGAATTAAGTAAGAAAATTAATTACTCACTTTAGTTAATTGGGTAATTGATTAATTTGAGTTAATTAATTTAGTTTAATTAATTTGGATTAATCAATTGATAATTGGGAGATATAATTACTCAGGAAAGTAATTGATGAATAATTACAGGATGTAATTTATGGATAATGATTCGTTAATAGAAGTAATTTGGATATAATTACTTGAAATTAATCAAGGGATTAATTAAATCTGTTTATTGGGAGTAATTAATTAAGGATAATTAATTACTGTATGTTATTAATCAAGGTGATTAATATATGTGATTTGGAAATTAGTTTTCTTAATAAAAATTAAGAAATAAAATAACTAATTAAAAGTTAATTACTTGATGTAATAGAATTAAATAGTAAATGTAATTAGAGATCATTTATTATAAATGCTGAAATCTTAGAATGAATTTATTTGGAATTAATTAATAAATGAAGAGATTTATTAATAAAATAAATTAAGTCATGTAATTAATTTAGGTTAATTAATAAATGAAGTAAGGTAAAGGTTATTTCCTATATTTGGTTAAAAATAATTAAAGGATAATTTACCTTAAATGTAATTAAAGATAATTAATCGAGGATGATTAATTAAAATGAATAATTGGATAATGATTAATTAATTGATTGATAATTAATTAATAGAAGTATAAGCAAGTTTAATAATGGTGGAGTAATTAATTTAATTTACATTAAATTAATTAAAGATTTGTAATTAGTTTAATTCATTTTAAATTAATTATAAAATGAGGTGATTATTAATCTTTGTTTATATATGATGGATGATATTGATTTCCATGATTGATTGTGATCTCAGAGATATATCTATTGAGTTATGGATGTTTGGTTAAGTATGATGATATTGATTATCTGTTGAGTAGATAATATGGATTATCTGTTTATGATGATGATGTTGTTCTCCATTGTTATATTGTGTTTTATCTATCTGTGTTGATATAGGTAATAAATTGAATTGTTTTAACTTTAAAACAACTTGGCCTTAAAAGATACGGTTTGGATTTCGATGAGACCGGGATCGGGTTTCCGTATACCGGGATTCTAGGTCTGGAGACCCGAATACCACATCGATCCAAAATAACGTTAGGTCGTGAAATCCAAATGGAGCAAGTGAAGACTCGAGGTATAAGAACTATTCGTCAGTATAACTCTGTGGGTGATTCCGTAATGAGTTTGACGGAGATAGTACTTATAGATTCGAGATGGTGGTTCAAATTGCAAGGGTTATTGTCGTTAACTCTGAGGGTGATTCCAAAATGAGTGTAACGAGATAATGCCTTCGGTTTCGTTCGAACCCAGAACGAACTTATATGGATCGAATGCTTTCAGAACATCGTCAGGTGGGCGATGAGCATTCTAAGAGGTGTTCTCTAAAGGTAATCGTGACCTCAAGCCTCATCAACCGGGAATGGCTAAAACAGGGGAGGTGCAGCAAGGCTTCGTGGGTAGCACCCACTTGAGAGCGAGATATACCCCTGTCTAGAGTCCCTTTTTATTCGGCTGTGTGGGCGGTTTAGTAGCTACAACCGCCGGGGTTGTCTTGTTTGGAACTGTCCAGTAAGGGATGGTTCCGGCCTTGTGTTGCAGGGAACTTAGGGTGGGTTCTCGGTACGGTGATCTAGGCCACGTACTGTGACGGGCGGTACCCCAGTAGCCCTGCCATTGTATGGAATCCAATCTCCAATAAGCGCCGTACGTTTTGATTGTGCCCAACTATGTTGAAATGTGAGATGTAAGCATTTCAGCTGTTTCTGTATTTTACTTGAAAACCCTAGACCTATTATAATATAACTGGATTTCCTATCAAATGTTTGGTTAGCGTAAGGTAAAAACATTTCCATGTTTATGTGTGGGATGTCTTACGTGATACCTTTTGTTTCAAAGGTTTTTCAAAGTTAAACAACTTTAACCTGTTACTCATACCAGACCCATGTCTGACCCGGAGTTTATTTTCTGTTTTCCTAAACTCTCGGGTACCCAAATTTTTACGGGTAGCCAAGGGATTCAGGTTAGCTTTGACGTATTCTGGAGGAGCAAATGGAGCAGGAGGCTTCAGCGTTGTAGATAGATATATTGGTTCTGTTGTGTAGTATTTATATGTATTTCCGCTGTGTTGTATCTCTGTGATGTTGTGAGTGGTATCGAGTTGTATTAACTAGACAGGTGTTTATAACTGTCTAGTATGTGTTGTATTATCTGTGTAACTCTGATATATATGATATTATGTAACCTTTTATGTGATATATTATATTTCATTCGTTCCGCTGTTGAGATTCTGTTGTTGTTTTCTTCTTTCTTCTCTATCTTTTCTATTTCTCACCCTTTTCTTTCTTCATAGTGATGCGATTTTCCGGTAGTGGAAGGTCGGGTCGCTACAGTTGGTATCAGAGCGCTTGGTTGAGTGAATACCTAGGCTCTGGAGTGGTGTCTATCTTGAGAGAGCGTATTTGTATTTTTGATATATATATATATATATATATTTATATATTCTACCTATTTGTTGGGTTACCCGTTTAGGTTTTCCAATATAATTTATAAAGGTAGATAAGGTAGTGGTGTGTAACACGACTACCCATGGTTGAATTTGTTGAGGTCGGAAGTGTATCGACCGAGACGGTATTGGGTCTACAGTCCTTCTCGAGTGAATTTGTGGTGAAAGGATTTCACCAAGTCTCTGAAGGTAATCTGTTAAGATTTGGAGATCATTTTTGAAGTGTATAGTTTGGATGAGCTAGAGTTTGGATCTGTCGGTTGGACAGAAGCGAGTTATGATATCTTGATACCTCAGGATGTTGTAGCTGTGTGATGAGACACAGTGACTATGGATGTCTCCGAAGATGTTTTCTTTGGAACGAGTTAAGGAAGTGAGTCTACTTCGGTGTTGTGGCTATGCTCAGCAGGATGTTTCTGGTTGGTTTGAGGTCCGAGTTTCTCGAAGAGCTTTGGATTGGGAATTCTTTGGCATTGGTGTCAGCAGTGCAGCTCGGAGTATTCTGTGTATTGGCAAGTAGCTTTCTAGCTTAGCAGTGAATTCAGAAGCAGCAGAGTGGTTTCGTTCTTTCGTTGGATGGGCCAGTTAAGCTTAGGCTGTTCTGTTTGGTAAAGAGAGAACAGTTTTTCTTTGGAATTAGGCTGGGTTGATCGCAAAAGTGACTTGCGATAGTTGGAGCGTTCTCTTGTGTTTCAGATATTTTTCTAGATGACTTCAGGAAGTCAGAGTTTTGTTAGCATCTGGAGATTGCGTTTGGTATCGACTGGATTCCAGCAGTGGTACTGATGGTTCAGCTTAGTAGTAGAATTATTTTTGGAGGAAGTTTTTAGTGAAGCAGCTCAGGTTTTGGAGGAACTTCTGAGTTTATTTTTGAATATGTTGAACCATATTTTTGGAATTTGTTGTCCCGTGTTTGCTTGTGTTCGTCATCAGCATTGTTATCTACTCAGATCAGAGTTGTGCAGCGGAAGCAGTTGGGAGTGCATCTGCTTTTCTTCCTGGAAAAGAGAAATTGTTTTCTACGGATGATAGTAAAGGTTGTGTTCTTGATTTTAGTGGGTTTGAGAAGATCATTCTACTGTATTGTTTTGGATTCAGATTTGTTCTGAAAGGCATCTACGGAGATTTAGCTGATCAGTAGGGATGGAGGCAGCTCTGGATCGTCCGAAGAGTTTGGTGGATAAGAGACGGAGGAATTTGGATTTCAGAGTTGGAGATTTGATTTTGGATGAATTTTCTCTGATTCAAAGGAGCTCTATAATTTGGTAAGTCTGGGAACTTAGCTCCGAGATGTTCTGGATTTTCTCTGTGTTCTGGAGAGGGTAGGTGTTTGGTCTTCAGATTTGGATTGCCGGTCTGGATAGCTGGGATTCGTTGTATTTCACGTATCTTTGAGGGAGTACGTGTAAGATTCTATCTCTGGTGTTGGAACCAGCAGTTCAGGGAGTTTTGGTTGCGAGTCAGACTCGTCTGTAGTCTGATATCCTGTCTAGTTGTGTAGATCTAGATGAGTAGGAGTTCTGTAGTTTAGTTGTATAGATTGTTTGGATTCTGTAGAGCGAGTATCTCGGTATTTATACTCGGGAAACTCGAGAGAACTCTATCCAGGATTTTTGTCTGGATAAATAGGTTTGTTTGATTTGATGATTTGATTGATATATGCTTGTATTTTAAAATTAAAATTCTAAATAGATTATTAAATTACCTTTGTTTTAAATTTCGGGGACGAAATTCTTTTAAGGTGGGAGGAATGTGACGACCCGGAATTTCGAGCAATAACAATTTAATAATTTATATTAAATATTAAATTGTTTTGATATATCTTGGATTTATGAGACTTAAATAAATACTTTTCCTTTAAATAAATATTGTATTGGTGAGTTTTATCTTTTAAAAACTAATTAATTATGTTTCCAAACTTCTAATATTTCTTTAGTGATTTGGGAATTATCATTTATTTAATATTAGGTCTTTTCAAAGCTATCAAATAAATAAAATATGGGTTTAAATATATAAGATAAATGTTTAAATAGTTTTAAAACTTGTTCTAGCTTTAGTATATAATATTAAGTAAGTAGTTATAGTAAAGATATAATTTCTTTTATAAATCATTTCAAATTGTTAAATGTGTAATTTATTTTAAAATAATAAATAAGAATGTACATATGAAATTAATAGATAAAAGTAAGATATATGTCTTCACCTATATTTTAAAGCAAACTTGACTAAAGTAAAATAAAACAAGTAATAAAGTTAATATATCAAACAAGGAAAGGTAAAATATACATAAGTTAAATTTTATTGTTTGTAAAGTTGTAAAACCAATACACTTAATATTTAAATAATATGTTAGAACAACATATCTAAACAACATTCATTTGCATTCAAGCTAGAAATCTGCATAAGCAAGTGAACCATAGGAAATAATATTTCAAATACATTTCAAAATTTAGAACAAGGCAGTATAATACATAAGAATGGTCTGCCAGTTCAAAATAAAAATCTACATAGTTAAAATAATAACAACTTGTTAGAAAATAAGCTTGCATAGGAAGTATGGAGACAAGTGGTTCGAATATATAGATTTGCAGTCTTAGGTACAACTAAATCAAAGAATTTGTAAACTGGTAAGAAGAAAATGTGCTAAGATAAAAATTAAAAGCAAAGTAAAAATATAATATGCCTGTAGCTTGTAAAATAAGACTTAGGCAAGTATAAAAAAATATATAGATAAGTATAAACTAAAACATAAAGGACATAGCATTAAATGATAGTAAGGCAATATCTTTTCTAAGTACAAAAGCATGCAATCTCGGCCATAAGCTATAAAAAACTATCTCTGAAATTTTGTACAGCTTGTACACTATTTTGTCTAAAGTTTGTGATACCCTGTTTCATATATCAACCTGTAAGATATTTTTTTTCCCATACCAGTTTTCATTTCCATTCGAACTAAATGAAACCAAGATAAAAACTTCATTTTTAAAACCTAAACATACAACAAGCAACTCAATACAACAGAGAAGCAAGAGGGAAGGTTTCAACTTGAAAGTGTAAAGCCTGTTGCTAGACAAAAGCATACACAAGTTTTAAAGTTCAAGCTGTTTCAAAAAGTTGTGCTCTGTCCATCTCTTTAAACCTGTGAGTAACATTTTTCTTTAAAATATAACTTAAGATAATTTGGACCATGCTTTTCTCTGTGATGATATATTTTGTATATATATGATTGTGCACATCTATGTGTACCTGTTCTCTTTGATACTCTGTTATTGTTGTTATTTCTTTTGAGTAGATTGGTAAATAAACCCTCACCACTTGATCTATTGATTGTTTGATTGTAAGATGTAAACAAAAGATGTTTGTTTGGTTATGATTTAAGTATTAAAATTTTATCAAAGTAGAAACAACTTGTAAATACCTCTAGGAATTTGATTTTACAGAGAGAATTTAAATCTATGAAAGATTCGAATGTCATGAATTATAAATACATTTATATGAATCGCTATTAGAAAATAGGATTTTTAAGATAGAAATGATGATTTATATTCATGTATTTTTAGAGCAGTTTGAATATGAACCAAAAATGGATTTTTATCAAAATCCGGTGATGGGTGGAGCGTTAGGAGCCAGGTTTTCGCGTGAGGGTAAAGGAGCCTCCGGTGGTGTTGGGAAAAATAGCTGGAGTTGCTCCAGTTCGACGTGGAAGCGGCGGTGGGGTTTTGTTTTATTTTAACCTAGTTTTGGAGGCGTTGGGTATTTCATCTCGTTTCGATCGCGTGCTTGAATGGTTGAACGGAGGCTTGGGATAGGATCTGGAAGTGGTCGTCGATATGTGGAGATAGTCGTGGTCGACTGGAAGTGGCGATCGACGCCGTGCACGTGCACGGTGGGTGTTTCTGGTGAGGCTGTTTATGGTGGTGTCGAATTTAGGCTAGGGGAAAGACTCGAGATTTACTCGAGTTAGTGCTTGTTTGGCTCGAGTAAATTTATATTTTACTCGAAGTAAAATTTGAGAACTCGGGTATGTTTGATTTCCAGTTTTAACCTGTAACTTGTTTTCAGTTTTAAATGTTGGTTTTTAAAGTTTAAATCAAAGTTTAACTGAGGATAAATAAATGTTAATTCCAGATTTTGAAATGAAAGGAAGTTATAAATTTAAATAAGTTTAAATGTTTTGAATTTAAGGGATTTGACTTAGAATCCCTCCATAGCAAAGTATTGTTTAATTTGTAATTTAAAGTTTTTAAAAGTTAGATTATAAAGTGATTTAAAGTAAATTGGTGATCGTTTAAACTTGGAATTTTAAAGTGAAGTTCAAAATGAAAAAATGAAATAAATGTTTCAAATATATTGAAGTGAAAATTTAAATAAATAAATGGAAAATGGGTTTTCTTTAAGTAATAAAGATTAAAGATTTAAATTCATTAACCATTAAAATAACTAGAATGATAATTGATCAATTGTATTGATTTAATTAGTAATTATAAGTTGAAATGTATTATTTAAAGTAAATAACGAGTTAAGAAATTAATATGAAATTAAGAATTATAGATTTGACTTTAATTGATTAATAAATAGTTAATTGAACTTATAATTAAAAATGAGGAAATTGTAAGTTATTATTTAAGATAAAGTAATTAATAAATAATAATGAATGTCATTAACTAGATCATTTTATGATTAATTAATATAATTGATTTTTAAATAGTTAATTAGATTAATTAATTTGATAATAAACATTGTAAAGGTTTAAGTGTAATTACTCAATGGGAATTAAGTAAGAAAATTAATTACTCACTTTAGTTAATTGGGTAATTGATTAATTTGAGTTAATTAATTTAGTTTAATTAATTTGGATTAATCAATTGATAATTGGGAGATATAATTACTCAGGAAAGTAATTGATGAATAATTACAGGATGTAATTTATGGATAATGATTCGTTAATAGAAGTAATTTGGATATAATTACTTGAAATTAATCAAGGGATTAATTAAATCTGTTTATTGGGAGTAATTAATTAAGGATAATTAATTACTGTATGTTATTAATCAAGGTGATTAATATATGTGATTTGGAAATTAGTTTTCTTAATAAAAATTAAGAAATAAAATAACTAATTAAAAGTTAATTACTTGATGTAATAGAATTAAATAGTAAATGTAATTAGAGATCATTTATTATAAATGCTGAAATCTTAGAATGAATTTATTTGGAATTAATTAATAAATGAAGAGATTTATTAATAAAATAAATTAAGTCATGTAATTAATTTAGGTTAATTAATAAATGAAGTAAGGTAATGGTTATTTCCTATATTTGGTTAAAAATAATTAAAGGATAATTTACCTTAAATGTAATTAAAGATAATTAATCGAGGATGATTAATTAAAATGAATAATTGGATAATGATTAATTAATTGATTGATAATTAATTAATAGAAGTATAAGCAAGTTTAATAATGGTGGAGTAATTAATTTAATTTACATTAAATTAATTAAAGATTTGTAATTAGTTTAATTCATTTTAAATTAATTATAAAATGAGGTGATTATTAATCTTTGTTTATATATGATGGATGATATTGATTTCCATGATTGATTGTGATCTCAGAGATATATCTATTGAGTTATGGATGTTTGGTTAAGTATGATGATATTGATTATCTGTTGAGTAGATAATATGGATTATCTGTTTATGATGATGATGTTGTTCTCCATTGTTATATTGTGTTTTATCTATCTGTGTTGATATAGGTAATAAATTGAATTGTTTTAACTTTAAAACAACTTGGCCTTAAAAGATACGGTTTGGATTTCGATGAGACCGGGATCGGGTTTCCGTATACCGGGATTCTAGGTCTGGAGACCCGAATACCACATCGATCCAAAATAACGTTAGGTCGTGAAATCCAAATGGAGCAAGTGAAGACTCGAGGTATAAGAACTATTCGTCAGTATAACTCTGTGGGTGATTCCGTAATGAGTTTGACGGAGATAGTACTTATAGATTCGAGATGGTGGTTCAAATTGCAAGGGTTATTGTCGTTAACTCTGAGGGTGATTCCAAAATGAGTGTAACGAGATAATGCCTTCGGTTTCGTTCGAACCCGGAACGAACTTATATGGATCGAATGCTTTCAGAACATCGTCAGGTGGGCGATGAGCATTCTAAGAGGTGTTCTCTAAAGGTAATCGTGACCTCAAGCCTCATCAACTGGGAATGGCTAAAACAGGGGAGGTGCAGCAAGGCTTCGTGGGTAGCACCCACTTGAGAGCGAGATATACCCCTGTCTAGAGTCCCTTTTTATTCGGCTGTGTGGGCGGTTTAGTAGCTACAACCGCCGGGGTTGTCTTGTTTGGAACTGTCCAGTAAGGGATGGTTCCGGCCTTGTGTTGCAGGGAACTTAGGGTGGGTTCTCGGTACGGTGATCTAGGCCACGTACTGTGACGGGCGGTACCCCAGTAGCCCTGCCATTGTATGGAATCCAATCTCCAATAAGCGCCGTACGTTTTGATTGTGCCCAACTATGTTGAAATGTGAGATGTAAGCATTTCAGCTGTTTCTGTATTTTACTTGAAAACCCTAGACCTATTATAATATAACTGGATTTCCTATCAAATGTTTGGTTAGCGTAAGGTAAAAACATTTCCATGTTTATGTGTGGGATGTCTTACGTGATACCTTTTGTTTCAAAGGTTTTTCAAAGTTAAACAACTTTAACCTGTTACTCATACCAGACCCATGTCTGACCCGGAGTTTATTTTCTGTTTTCCTAAACTCTCGGGTACCCAAATTTTTACGGGTAGCCAAGGGATTCAGGTTAGCTTTGACGTATTCTGGAGGAGCAAATGGAGCAGGAGGCTTCAGCGTTGTAGATAGATATATTGGTTCTGTTGTGTAGTATTTATATGTATTTCCGCTGTGTTGTATCTCTGTGATGTTGTGAGTGGTATCGAGTTGTATTAACTAGACAGGTGTTTATAACTGTCTAGTATGTGTTGTATTATCTGTGTAACTCTGATATATATGATATTATGTAACCTTTTATGTGATATATTATATTTCATTCGTTCCGCTGTTGAGATTCTGTTGTTGTTTTCTTCTTTCTTCTCTATCTTTTCTATTTCTCACCCTTTTCTTTCTTCATAGTGATGCGATTTTCCGGTAGTGGAAGGTCGGGTCGCTACAGTTGGTATCAGAGCGCTTGGTTGAGTGAATACCTAGGCTCTGGAGTGGTGTCTATCTTGAGAGAGCGTATTTGTATTTTTGATATATATATATATATATATATATATTTATATTCTACCTATTTGTTGGGTTACCCGTTTAGGTTTTCCAATATAATTTATAAAGGTAGATAAGGTAGTGGTGTGTAACACGACTACCCATGGTTGAATTTGTTGAGGTCGGAAGTGTATCGACCGAGACGGTATTGGGTCTACAGTCCTTCTCGAGTGAATTTGTGGTGAAAGGATTTCACCAAGTCTCTGAAGGTAATCTGTTAAGATTTGGAGATCATTTTTGAAGTGTATAGTTTGGATGAGCTAGAGTTTGGATCTGTCGGTTGGACAGAAGCGAGTTATGATATCTTGATACCTCAGGATGTTGTAGCTGTGTGATGAGACACAGTGACTATGGATGTCTCCGAAGATGTTTTCTTTGGAACGAGTTAAGGAAGTGAGTCTACTTCGGTGTTGTGGCTATGCTCAGCAGGATGTTTCTGGTTGGTTTGAGGTCCGAGTTTCTCGAAGAGCTTTGGATTGGGAATTCTTTGGCATTGGTGTCAGCAGTGCAGCTCGGAGTATTCTGTGTATTGGCAAGAAGCTTTCTAGCTTAGCAGTGAATTCAGAAGCAGCAGAGTGGTTTCGTTCTTTCGTTGGATGGGCCAGTTAAGCTTAGGCTGTTCTGTTTGGTAAAGAGAGAACAATTTTTCTTTGGAATTAGGCTGGGTTGATCGCAAAAGTGACTTGCGATAGTTGGAGCGTTCTCTTGTGTTTCAGATATTTTTCTAGATGACTTTAGGAAGTCAGAGTTTTGTTAGCATCTGGAGATTGCGTTTGGTATCGACTGGATTCCAGCAGTGGTACTGATGGTTCAGCTTAGTAGTAGAATTATTTTTGGAGGAAGTTTTTAGTGAAGCAGCTCAGGTTTTGGAGGAACTTCTGAGTTTATTTTTGAATATGTTGAACCATATTTTTGGAATTTGTTGTCCCGTGTTTGCTTGTGTTCGTCATCAGCATTGTTATCTACTCAGATCAGAGTTGTGCAGCGGAAGCAGTTGGGAGTGCATCTGCTTTTCTTCCTGGAAAAGAGAAATTGTTTTCTACGGATGATAGTAAAGGTTGTGTTCTTGATTTTAGTGGGTTTGAGAAGATCATTCTACTGTATTGTTTTGGATTCAGATTTGTTCTGAAAGGCATCTGCGGAGATTTAGCTGATCAGTAGGGATGGAGGCAGCTCTGGATCGTCCGAAGAGTTTGGTGGATAAGAGACGGAGGAATTTGGATTTCAGAGTTGGAGATTTGATTTTGGATGAATTTTCTCTGATTCAAAGGAGCTCTATAATTTGGTAAGTCTGGGAACTTAGCTCCGAGATGTTCTGGATTTTCTCTGTGTTCTGGAGAGGGTAGGTGTTTGGTCTTCAGATTTGGATTGCCGGTCTGGATAGCTGGGATTCGTTGTATTTCACGTATCTTTGAGGGAGTACGTGTAAGATTCTATCTCTGGTGTTGGAACCAGCAGTTCAGGGAGTTTTGGTTGCGAGTCAGACTCGTCTGTAGTTTGATATCCTGTCTAGTTGTGTAGATCTAGATGAGTAGGAGTTCTGTAGTTTAGTTGTATAGATTGTTTGGATTCTGTAGAGCGAGTATCTCGGTATTTATACTCGGGAAACTCGAGAGAACTCTATCCAGGATTTTTGTCTGGATAAATAGGTTTGTTTGATTTGATGATTTGATTGATATATGCTTGTATTTTAAAATTAAAATTCTAAATAGATTATTAAATTACCTTTGTTTTAAATTTCGGGGACGAAATTCTTTTAAGGTGGGAGGAATGTGACGACCCGGAATTTCGAGCAATAACAATTTAATAATTTATATTAAATATTAAATTGTTTTGATATATCTTGGATTTATGAGACTTAAATAAATACTTTTCCTTTAAATAAATATTGTATTGGTGAGTTTTATCTTTTAAAAACTAATTAATTATGTTTCCAAACTTCTAATATTTCTTTAGTGATTTGAGAATTATCATTTATTTAATATTAGGTCTTTTCAAAGCTATCAAATAAATAAAATATGGGTTTAAATATATAAGATAAATGTTTAAATAGTTTTAAAACTTGTTCTAGCTTTAGTATATAATATTAAGTAAGTAGTTATAGTAAAGATATAATTTCTTTTATAAATCATTTCAAATTGTTAAATGTGTAATTTATTTTAAAATAATAAATAAGAATGTACATATGAAATTAATAGATAAAAGTAAGATATATGTCTTCACCTATATTTTAAAGCAAACTTGACTAAAGTAAAATAAAACAAGTAATAAAGTTAATATATCAAACAAGGAAAGGTAAAATATACATAAGTTAAATTTTATTGTTTGTAAAGTTGTAAAACCAATACACTTAATATTTAAATAATATGTTAGAACAACATATCTAAACAACATTCATTTGCATTCAAGCTAGAAATCTGCATAAGCAAGTGAACCATAGGAAATAATATTTCAAATACATTTCAAAATTTAGAACAAGGCAGTATAATACATAAGAATGGTCTGCCAGTTCAAAATAAAAATCTGCATAGTTAAAATAATAACAACTTGTTAGAAAATAAGCTTGCATAGGAAGTATGGAGACAAGTGGTTCGAATATATAGATTTGCAGTCTTAGGTACAACTAAATCAAAGAATTTGTAAACTGGTAAGAAGAAAATGTGCTAAGATAAAAATTAAAAGCAAAGTAAAAATATAATATGCCTGTAGCTTGTAAAATAAGACTTAGGCAAGTATAAAAAAATATATAGATAAGTATAAACTAAAACATAAAGGACATAGCATTAAATGATAGTAAGGCAATATCTTTTCTAAGTACAAAAGCATGCAATCTCGGCCATAAGCTATAAAAAACTATCTCTGAAATTTTGTACAGCTTGTACACTATTTTGTCTAAAGTTTGTGATACCCTGTTTCATATATCAACCTGTAAGATATTTTTTTTCCCATACCAGTTTTCATTTCCATTCGAACTAAATGAAACCAAGATAAAAACTTCATTTTTAAAACCTAAACATACAACAAGCAACTCAATACAACAGAGAAGAAAGAGGGAAGGTTTCAACTTGAAAGTGTAAAGCCTGTTGCTAGACAAAAGCATACACAAGTTTTAAAGTTCAAGCTGTTTCAAAAAGTTGTGCTCTGTCCATCTCTTTAAACCTGTGAGTAACATTTTTCTTTAAAATATAACTTAAGATAATTTGGACCATGCTTTTCTCTGTGATGATATATTTTGTATATATATGATTGTGCACATCTATGTGTACCTGTTCTCTTTGATACTCTGTTATTGTTGTTATTTCTTTTGAGTAGATTGGTAAATAAACCCTCACCACTTGATCTATTGATTGTTTGATTGTAAGATGTAAACAAAAGATGTTTGTTTGGTTATGATTTAAGTATTAAAATTTTATCAAAGTAGAAACAACTTGTAAATACCTCTAGGAATTTGATTTTACAGAGAGAATTTAAATCTATGAAAGATTCGAATGTCATGAATTATAAATACATTTATATAACTTGAATCGCTATTAGAAAATAGGATTTTTAAGATAGAAATGATGATTTATATTCATGTATTTTTAGAGCAGTTTGAATATGAACCAAAAATGGATTTTTATCAAAATCCGGTGATGGGTGGAGCGTTAGGAGCCAGGTTTTCGCGTGAGGGTAAAGGAGCCTCCGGTGATGTTGTTCTCCATTGTTATATTGTGTTTTATCTATCTGTGTTGATATAGGTAATAAATTGAATTGTTTTAACTTTAAAACAACTTGGCCTTAAAAGATACGGTTTGGATTTCGATGAGACCGGGATCGGGTTTCCGTATACCGGGATTCTAGGTCTGGAGACCCGAATACCACATCGATCCAAAATAACGTTAGGTCGTGAAATCCAAATGGAGCAAGTGAAGACTCGAGGTATAAGAACTATTCGTCAGTATAACTCTGTGGGTGATTCCGTAATGAGTTTGACGGAGATAGTACTTATAGATTCGAGATGGTGGTTCAAATTGCAAGGGTTATTGTCGTTAACTCTGAGGGTGATTCCAAAATGAGTGTAACGAGATAATGCCTTCGGTTTCGTTCGAACCCGGAACGAACTTATATGGATCGAATGCTTTCAGAACATCGTCAGGCGGGCGATGAGCATTCTAAGAGGTGTTCTCTAAAGGTAATCGTGACCTCAAGCCTCATCAACCGGGAATGGCTAAAACAGGGGAGGTGCAGCAAGGCTTCGTGGGTAGCACCCACTTGAGAGCGAGATATACCCCTGTCTAGAGTCCCTTTTTATTCGGCTGTGTGGGCGGTTTAGTAGCTACAACCGCCGGGGTTGTCTTGTTTGGAACTGTCCAGTAAGGGATGGTTCCGGCCTTGTGTTGCAGGGAACTTAGGGTGGGTTCTCGGTACGGTGATCTAGGCCACGTACTGTGACGGGCGGTACCCCAGTAGCCCTGCCATTGTATGGAATCCAATCTCCAATAAGCGCCGTACGTTTTGATTGTGCCCAACTATGTTGAAATGTGAGATGTAAGCATTTCAGCTATTTCTGTATTTTACTTGAAAACCCTAGACCTATTATAATATAACTGGATTTCCTATCAAATGTTAGGTTAGCGTAAGGTAAAAACATTTCCATGTTTATGTGTGGGATGTCTTACGTGATACCTTTTGTTTCAAAGGTTTTTCAAAGTTAAACAACTTTAACCTGTTACTCATACCAGACCCATGTCTGACCCGAAGTTTATTTTCTGTTTTTCTAAACTCTCGGGTACCCAAATTTTTACGGGTAGCCAAGGGATTCAGGTTAGCTTTGACGTATTCTGGAGGAGCAAATGGAGCAGGAGGCTTCAGCGTTGTAGATAGATATATTGGTTCTATTGTGTAGTATTTATATGTATTTCCGCTGTGTTGTATCTCTGTGATGTTGTGAGTGGTATCGAGTTGTATTAACTAGACAGGTGTTTATAACTGTCTAGTATGTGTTGTATTATCTGTGTAACTCTGATATATATGATATTATGTAACCTTTTATGTGATATATTATATTTCATTCGTTCCGCTGTTGAGATTCTGTTGTTGTTTTCTTCTTTCTTCTCTATCTTTTCTATTTCTCACCCTTTTCTTTCTCATAGTGATGCGATTTTCCGGTAGTGGAAGGTCGGGTCGCTACACGGTAAATACTTATAACGAAATTACAAATGGCTAAAGATCTATCAGGACAAAGCATAATAACATAATGAAATAGCATCACAGAACAGAATCACATAACAGATATAAAATCCCAGAACAATACATCATCAATATAGATCCAAATACTATAAGTGGGTACAAAGCCACCGCTCACACATGTGAGTCAAAAATATGTACATATCAAAGTCTGAATGATAATATAGTAGCAGAATAGTGGACAAATAAAGCGCTATCTATCAGCATAGCAGATAATGTCCAAGCGGAAGCACAGAAGCTAAGTCCATAGACCTAACCTGAAACAACTCGGTCTGACCCGAGCGAAAACACTCGGGTCAGGCTAGCTAAACAATCAGTAATAACTGAGATATATAATAATGCGGTACATAAATAAAATAGTACTTATCCAAAGAGAAGTATATTATGAACCACATGAATATAATGACGATCCCTAATCATCAATAAACAATAAAAATCTCCAAAGAGAAATCAACACCAAAGTGTAGAATAAATAAAGTCGCCTCATATCATCGGCGTAGCCAAAGCCATAAAAAGATGCCCATAGGCAATAATCCCAATAGTGACCAGAGTCTGTGATCAATGCCCAAGCAAAGATCGATGCTCCAAAGAGCCATGGGGATATACTGAAAAGTCAATGAAATCAAACACTGAAAAGCAGTGTCCAGAGACACTGTGGATCCATAAGGTAATCGCACTTACATCGTATGGTTCCATAGAACCAACACCGAATGGCGGTACTCGAATGGATATAAAAATAATCAGATAATACAAGTTTTGCACGTGCACCGACCAGAGTCGTTGTTGCCAAGTACTGTAGAGTTGTGATCGATCACTCGCACCGATGCGAAACGCGCGAGACGGCGAGATCCTTCCCAGAAGGATAAAGGCCCAGAGGCACACGCCGAAAAATAAACTGCTCCATAGAGCAGGTGTCCAGAGACGGTTGCCCAGAGGCGTGGTGACCCAGAGGTCCAGTACTGGCCGCCCAGAGGCTAATGTGTCACTAACTTCTTGGAGAGGAACCCGCAAAGTGTTAACAATGAGTCCCATACCCCACGTTCGCACTAAATGGTTTCCTAACCAATAGCAAGCTCACACTCCAAACAATAAAAAGTCTACCTCATATCATCGGTAAACTAGACCCAAAGGTCAAAACGATCAATCGAATAGGTCGGGGATTAACCGGAAAGAAAATACGCACGGTTTCCATAGGCCGGAGATTTCCTAACCGTTTAAGCACCTTTCCACTTCGCTCGACGTGCTAAAAGTGAGTGTGAGATTTTTATTATAGAAAATAATGGTGTAAAACGGATTTATAATTGATTTTCGGAATCACTTTTAAAACGGTCTTTTGAAAGGTCTCCTATTATGGAGTAATTAATTTAATAATTAAAATAATATTATATAATAATTTTCAAAAGCCATTTAGGAATGAAAAATCTTTTGAAAATGATTCATAAAACCCGTGTACGAAATCTAGAGACAAATCTCAAAGAAATCAATGAAAACCAGAAAATCATCAAAAATATTCTAAGTGTTTGTAAACATTCAAAAACAGCTGTGAACTCAAGTTCGATAATTTATTTGGATCAGCAAACTGTGTCCAAATGTCATGAAAATTTGCAGGCATGTAGTCCAACATCCCTACTTTAATATGCAAAAAGAATTTCTGGATTCCGAGTGGAGACGAAGTGGCAGCGACGTCTCAAAGTTGGACCCAGAACAAGATTTACACTGTTTACAAACAGCGACTAGAGTTCAACTTCGACACGAAATTCGAAGTACCAAACGAACTCCAATGTTGTCCAAATTTTCCTGAGATGGAGTTCGGAACTCCACCTTTCTAACGAGACCAAAAATGTCGAATTCCGACTTCGGATGCGAACGTGGAGGCATCGCGGAGTGGCGCTCAAAAGCTGGAAACAGAAGGGATATTTGATTTTCATTCTAAGTGTTTGACCATTCAAAAACTGCTGCGAACCCAAGTTCGGCAATTTATTTGGACCAGCAAACTGAATCCAAATGACATGAAAACTGGTAGGAATATAGTCCAACATTCCTACTATAAGATGCAAAAAGAATTTCTGGAATCCGTCTTGAGACGAAGTAGCAGCGACGTCTCAAAGTTGGACCCAGAACAAGATTCACACTGTTTACAAACAGCGACAAGAGTTCAACTTCGACACGAAATTCGAAATACCAAAAGAATGCCGATGACGCCTAAATTTTACAGAGATGGAGTTCGAAACTCCACCTTTCCAACGAGACCAAAAACGTCGAATTCCGACTTCGGATGCGATCGTGGCGGCATCGCGAAGTGGAAAAAAAAATCTGGAACAAGGTTTTAAAAAAAATTATTTATTATTTTTTTTTCTTTTTTTTTTTCGGGACAGTGGTAAGAATGTACAATTTTGACCAAAATAACTTCGAAATTTCATGAAACTCAAAACATGAAAGTTTTAGCTCTAAATCTAAGCTTTCCAGAACATCCAAAATTATTAGATTTGGATAAGAAACGAGAGAGATACATGCAAAACAATATCAGATTGAAACTCAAGATAACTTGTTAAAGACAGAATTGGTCTTCTGTCTTTGAACGCATTTCAGGTCATCTAAATGGCAATATTACAGAAAACTCACTGAACAAAAATTGTAGCATATGTTTTAAGCTTTCCGGAACATCCAAAATTATCTAATTCGGATCAAAAACGAGTAACTTATGGCCAAATCAATTTCAGGGTTTTATTTTATCAACCTTGTAGTTTGTTGTCAGGTCAGCGACAAACAAACGTGATTTCGACCATTGAAACCACAAAATTAGGCAAATATCAAAACATGAAAGTTATAGGCTACAGAATAAGCTTTCCAGAACTTCAAGAAAATCTTAATTCCGATTTAAGATGAATGAGATATGCCTAATTTACTAACAGCAATAAACTAATTATAATTTCAGCTAGCATATATTACCTCTTTCCAAGCAATGAAAAGAAGATCAAAGAGTTTCACAATCTAAATGCACAAAAAAAAGAGGATTACAAAATAATTTCAAAAATTAAAGAATGAATTAGAGGTGGGTTTTGTGATTGCTATTACCTCTTTTAGTAGTTTGGATTAACTCTCTTTGATTTGGTGTAGATTGGAGTCTTGCTTAGGAGGCCATGACTAGGTTTTGGAGCTTTCTAATTAGGTTTTAGTGGTTATGAAATGAAGTGTTGGCTGAAATGGGAGAGTAAAAGATACTTTATAGGCTAATGGTTAGGGTTATTGGATCTAATACCCATTAGGACTTTGTATTATTCATGTGCATACATATATAGGCAATTTTCTCTAAGTACACTCTACATACAAATTACTAAATACATTTCAAACCATAGAAAATTATGAAAATATGTTAACAATTACTTTTAGCCATTTCATAAAATCCTATATCAACAATATTTTACATTTTAACCCCTAATTTTTCCAAAACACCGTTTATAGTTAATATTAGCCAAAATCACCATTTTGCAAATAAATTGCAAATTAATTTCCCAAATCAAATATTGCACTATTTTACACATATAAAATTTTGCAATAATATAAATTACAAATTTCCCTAATTAATTTCCTTGAAATGCTCCATTTTACACTTAAGCCCAAAATATTAATTTATTCAAAATGACTAAATTTTGAACAAATTAGCCACATTAAAAATTCATTAGTAGCTCCAATTAAATTAAAATCCCAATTTTAATTTATTATTTGGTAACCGCAATCACGGGTTGTTACAGACTCCCCCCCTTAAGAAAATTGCGTCCCCGCAATTCCTTAAATATAGAAGTCGTCTATAACATCTAATCCACAAAAGGAATACAGAAGACGGAGCTCGATTTCGAATATCACACATAGAAAGAGTCTCAAGAATATCGTCGATGAAAACCAGAACGAATCTATTGATGTATTCCCGGAATACTCGATTCATGAGATCGACGAAGAAAGCCGGAGCGTTCGTCAAGCCGAACGGCATGACCAACCACTCAAAAGAACCATAACGAGTGCGAAATGCTGTAAGAGGAATGCTATCTTCCGCGACTCGTAGATGATGGAATCCGGTGGCGAGGTCGAGCTGAGAGAAGACCTTCGCACCGCTCAATTGATCAAACATGTCGTAACGGGAATTGGAGTTAGACATGATTCAATGATAGATAATTAATTAAGGTATACTACGGAATATAACGGATTCCTATACATATTCCTAACTTATCTATCAATAAACATAAGGAAGGGATTTGATTTAATTCGGATCTAATTTAAAATGTATTGTACTAAGTGTATCTGTTCTGTGTTTATTATGCTTATTCCTGAAACCAGCTCTGATACCAAGCTGTAACGCCCCACTCTGAGACCCACTGTAACAAAGAGTATTACGGGAGTAATACTGTCTGTTAAAGCGGAGAATAGAGTATAGTGGAAGCGACCATCTATAATCAAGCTATAACTATCTACCGAATACGTCGAAAGGTGGAATCTATTTAAATTTTTCTCAATCAAGTGGTTCGACATATTCGGTAAATACTTATAACGAAATTACAAATGGCTAAAGATCTATCAGGACAAAGCATAATAACATAATGAAATAGCATCACAGAACAGAATCACATAACAGATATAAAATCCCAGAACAATACATCATCAATACAGATCCAAATACTATAAGTGGGTACAAAGCCACCGCTCACACATGTGAGTCAAAAATATGTACATATCAAAGTCTGAATGATAATATAGTAGCAGAATAGTGGACAAATAAAGCGCTATCTATCAGCATAGCAGATAATGTCCAAGCGGAAGCACAGAAGCTAAGTCCAGAGACCTAACCTGAAACAACTCGGTCTGACCCGAGCGAAAACACTCGGGTCAGGCTAGCTAAACAATCGGTAATAACTGAGATATATAATAATGCGGTACATAAATAAAATAGTACTTATCCAAAGAGAAGTATATTATGAACCACATGAATATAATGACGATCCCTAATCATCAATAAACAATAAAAATCTCCAAAGAGAAATCAACACCAAAGTGTAGAATAAATAAAGTCGCCTCATATCATCGGCGTAGCCAAAGCCATAAAAAGATGCCCATAGGCAATAATCCCAATAGTGACCAGAGTCTGTGATCAATGCCCAAGCAAAGATCGATGCTCCAAAGAGCCATGGGGATATACTGAAAAGTCAATGAAATCAAACACTGAAAAGCAGTGTCCAGAGACACTGTGGATCCATAAGGTAATCGCACTTACATCGTATGGTTCCATAGAACCAACACCGAATGGCGGTACTCGAATGGATATAAAAATAATCAGATAATACAAGTTTTGCACGTGCACCGACCAGAGTCGTTGTTGCCAAGTACTGTAGAGTTGTGATCGATCACTCGCACCGATGCGAAACGCGCGAGACGGCGAGATCCTTCCCAGAAGGATAAAGGCCCAGAGGCACACGCCGAAAAATAAACTGCTCCATAGAGCAGGTGTCCAGAGACGGTTGCCCAGAGGCGTGGTGACCCAGAGGTCCAGTACTGGCCGCCCAGAGGCTAATGTGTCACTAACTTCTTGGAGAGGAACCCGCAAAGTGTTAACAATGAGTCCCATACCCCACGTTCGCACTAAACGGTTTCCTAACCAATAGCAAGCTCACACTCCAAACAATAAAAAGTCTACCTCATATCATCGGTAAACTAGACCCAAAGGTCAAAACGATCAATCGAATAGGTCGGGGATTAACCGGAAAGAAAATACGCACGGTTTCCATAGGCCGGAGATTTCCTAACCGTTTAAGCACCTTTCCACTTCGCTCGACGTGCTAAAAGTGAGTGTGAGATTTTTATTATAGAAAATAATGGTGTAAAACGGATTTATAATTGATTTTCGGAATCACTTTTAAAACGGTCTTTTGAAAGGTCTCCTATTATGGAGTAATTAATTTAATAATTAAAATAATATTATATAATAATTTTCAAAAGCCATTTAGGAATGAAAAATCTTTTGAAAATGATTCATAAAACCCGTGTACGAAATCTAGAGACAAATCTCAAAGAAATCAATGAAAACCAGAAAATCATCAAAAATATTCTAAGTGTTTATAAACATTCAAAAACAGCTGTGAACTCAAGTTCGATAATTTATTTGGACTAGCAAACTGTGTCCAAATGTCATGAAAATTAACAGGCATGTAGTCCAACATCCCTACTTTAATATGAAAAAAGAATTTCTGGATTCCGAGTTGAGACGAAGTGGCAGCGACGTCTCAAAGTTGGACCCAGAACAAGATTTACACTGTTTACAAACAGCGACTAGAGTTCAACTTCGACACGAAATTCGAAGTACCAAACGAACTCCAATATTGTCCAAATTTTCCTGAGATGGAGTTCGGAACTCCACCTTTCTAACGAGACCAAAAATGTCGAATTCCGACTTCCGATGCGAACGTGGAGGCATTGCGGAGTGGCGCTCAAAAGCTGGAAACAGAATGGATATTTGATTTTCGTTCTAAGTGTTTGACCATTCAAAAACTGCTGCGAACCCAAGTTCGGAAATTTATTTGGACCAGCAAACTGAATCCAAATGACATGAAAACTAGTAGAAATATAGTCCAACATCCCTACTATAAGATGCAAAAAGAATTTCTGGAATCCGTGTTGAGACGAAGTAGCAACGACGTCTCAAAGTTGGACCCAGAACAAGATTCACACTGTTTACAAACAGCGACAAGAGTTCAACTTCGACACGAAATTCGAAGTACCAAAAGAATGCCGATGATGCCTAAATTTTACAGAGATGGAGTTCGAAACTCCACCTTTCCAACGAGACCAAAAACTTCGAATTCCGACTTCGGATGCGATCGTGGCGGCATCGCGAAGTGGAAAAAAAAAATCTGGAACAGGGTTTTAAAAAAAAATTATTTATTATTTTTTTTCTTTTTTTTTTCGGGACAGTGGTAAGAATGTACAATTTTGAATAAATAACTTCGAAATTTCATGAAACTCAAAACATGAAAGTTTTAGCTCTAAATCTAAGCTTTTCAGAACATCCAAAATTATTAGATTTGGATAAGAAACGAGAGAGATACATGCAAAACAATATCAGATTGAAACTCAAGATAACTTGTTAAAGACAGAATTGGTCTTCTGTCTTTGAACGCATTTCAGGTCATCTAAATGGCAATATTACAGAAAACTCACTGAACAAAAATTGTAGCATATGTTTTAAGCTTTCCGGAACATCCAAAATTATCTAATTCGGATCAAAAACGAGTAACTTATGGCCAAATCAATTTCAGGGTTTTATTTTATCAACCTTGTAGTTTGTTGTCAGGTCAGCGACAAACAAACGTGATTTCGACCATTGAAACCACAAAATTAGGCAAATCTCAAAACATGAAAGTTATAGGCTACAGAATAAGCTTTCCAGAACTTCAAGAAAATCTTAATTCCGATTTAAGATGAATGAGATATGCCTAATTTACTAACAGCAATAAACTAATTATAATTTCAGCTAGCATATATTACCTCTTTCCAAGCAATGAAAAGAAGATCAAAGAGTTTCACAATCTAAATGCACAAAAAAAAGAGGATTACAAAATAATTTTAGAAATTAAAGAATGAATTAGAGGTGGGTTTTGTGATTGCTATTACCTCTTTTAGTAGTTTGGATTAACTCTCTTTGATTTGGTGTAGATTGGAGTCTTGCTTAGGAGGCCATGACTAGGTTTTGGAGCTTTCTAATTAGGTTTTAGTGGTTATGAAATGAAGTGTTGGCTGAAATGGGAGAGTAAAAGATACTTTATAGGCTAATGGTTAGGGTTATTGGATCTAATACCCATTAGGACTTTGTATTATTCATGTGCATACATATATAGACAATTTTCTCTAAGTACACTCTACATACAAATTACTAAATACATTTCAAACCATAGAAAATTATGAAAATATGTTAACAATTACTTTTAGCCATTTCATAAAATCCTATATCAACAATATTTTACATTTTAACCCCTAATTTTTCCAAAACACCGTTTATAGTTAATATTAGCCAAAATCACCATTTTGCAAATAAATTGCAAATTAATTTCCCAAATCAAATATTGCACTATTTTACACATATAAAATTTTGCAATAATATAAATTACAAATTTCCCTAATTAATTTCCTTGAAATGCTCCATTTTACACTTAAGCCCAAAATATTAATTTATTCAAAATGACTAAATTTTGAATAAATTAGCCACATTAAAAATTCATTAGTAGCTCCAATTAAATTAAAATCCCAATTTTAATTTATTATTTGGTAACCGCAATCACGGGTTGTTACAATCCAATGGAACTAGTTTCGTCAAATTCCGAGACCGTGCCCCGGAAAGCTATTTTTAAATGTCAATTCAAACGATATATTTTTAAAACCGAACAAATCACTTTTATATTCAATTTAAAAAGTTTTATTATCTTCATTATTATTAATATAAATTTTATAAGCCTTTAAACTATTTTTATCAAGCTTAAAACTCCAGATACAATAATTTAACCAATATTCAATTATTAAATTCAAAAATTAAATTATCCAATAACTCGTTATATTTGAAATTCAAGTTAAAATTAACTTTTAAATATTTGAAATCAATTAAATATTCCAATTTCAAATAACCAAAATTCTGGGTCGTTACATTCCTCCCCCCTTAAAAGAATTTCGTCCTCGAAATTTCCAAAGTAAGAAGAATGGTCCAAAACCCAATAACTATTTTCCAAAACCAATCAGTCGAAACTTCTTTCCCGAAATTTTTTTATTGGAAACACATTATCACTTTTTCTAATTTCCAGTTTCATCCATAGATTCCAATTCATTATATTTAATCAACCATTTCAAGTTATAATCCAAAATCAAATTTCAGTTATCAAAAATTTTCTTCAAAATTTTTCGAACTCCCAAAAATTTCGCCAACGTCTCCTTTGCATGGCTAGATCCAAAAAACTACAAAACTGCCTCTACGGGCCAAACTCATCAAAAGAAAACAAAAGCCAAGTAGCTCAGTCATAAAATCATCAATTTCATACAACAATTTAAACACATACCTTTTTGTCGGGCAATCAAATTTTACTTCTGAAATCGAAGACATCAATTTAGCTTTTGCTTTTAAATACTTGCACCTTACTTACCAATACTATCCAATCATACAATTCAAAATCATTTTATTCAGCATTTTCAATTTCCAATGTTTATTTCATCCAAAACCCGTACGATGTACATATACCATCCGTATGCAATATCAACTCTGATCGCTCATTCGATCACACAATTCCACTTTCGAACTAGTATCATTCACACGACTCTCTAGTGCGGACTCAGATCTGGTTTCTTAATAAGAAACTGTCATTCTTGCATAGCCGTATACTATGATAGAGAATTCCAAGATCAATCAAAAATCCATATCCAGTGTTCGCCGTCGAAAATCGAGTGAAAAATCCTAACTCGGATTGATATAAACTATCTCGAAATTCTGTGCTCGAATCTGGATCAAATCATTGTGCGGATAAAATAGTATACGTACAACTTACGTATTAATTTCCCATTTTATTCTTAGCTATATCAATTTTCTTATTCACATTTATGCCATTTAACTATGTACTTAGTATATTTCCCAATACCAATTTTACTTAATAATTTCACCATCAATTTCTTAAGTCTATTATAAACATTTTATACAAAGCTCTTATGTTTATTTCCACTTCATCACTTTGGTTTATATCCATTTCTTTTCAAATTCAATAATCAATTCCATTAGAACTCAATTTATCTTCCAAATTTTAAATATTGAATTTTATCAACCATCTCTCAAACCATATTTAATTCACTAATTATTGTAATTAGTTCCATCCACTAATTCATTCCAAATCTCAATAAATTTTATTTCCAAAATTTATTTTATTTAGTCCAACGTAAACTAATTTTTCAATTTCACTTTATTTAACATAATCCAAGTTAAATCCCATTCCAGTATTCAATTCCATTTACTTACTAATTAAATTAATTAGTTCATTTACTAATTTTATTTCCAATCTTAGTAAATTCTATTTCAATAACTATTATATTTAGCCTACTTAGGCTTAATTTTCTCCAAATTCACTCTTATACTTAACTTAAGTTAAGTTTAATTCCATTCCAATAATCAAATTTCAAAATTTTTTAAGTTTCAAACTTACTAATATTCCATAAAACATTTCCCCCTGTATCATTTTAAAGAGTAATGGATACCATTTGAAAGCGATATATGAAATATGGTTTATTTAGACATGGTTAATAAATAAACAAAAAAGTTATTCAAACTGAAAATTTACGAGTTTGGATTCCGGGAGTTTTTGAAATTTGTTTAAGATTCTAAAAATATAATAGTATAATTTGAATTGAATTATATTATGAATTATATTATGAACACATGTATCCTATGCATTAGGATTGGTTGATTGATTAATTGTGCATCTTGTTGAGATGATTGATTGCTGATTTCCAATTTTGAATTGAAATTTGATTTTCCGACTATTCTGAATGGATGAACACTTCCAAATTGAGAATTAATTTTCAAAGATAAGAATTTTTGGAAAGTATATAAAGTTAGTTTTGAAAATTTTAAAATAAAGACTAATGGAAGTTGAACAAGTTTTAAAAAGCTAAATATTTTGGTAAGCAAAATGAATAAGACTATTTTGTATTATTTAAGGTATGAAATTTGTTTTGGAATGTTTTAAATGAAATTTTGTTTTAAGAAATATTCCTGAATAATGTAGAGATTTTTTTTAAAAAAAAACTTATTTATTTTACAAATTTATTTAAAAGTAATTTTGATTTATAAACTCTTATTTATTTACAAAATGATTTTAGAAAGAAAATTTGGATTTATATAAATATGACTCTACGAAATATGAAATTGAAATAAAATTTTGAAACTATTGATTTGAAATTATGAAATTTGTATTTGAATGTTATCCGATTTGAGGAAAATGATTGTTGAAATCATATATGAATTTGAAGCTGAATCGATATTTAAAAGTGATTGATTTCGAGAACCTTTGACTATATAAAAATATTGATTTGGAAGTTTTCAAACTTATATATAAATGATTTGTACAAGTATGAAGTTAATTCAAAAACTATTGATTTGAAAGGTACTCGATCTTGAAAGTGATACTCTTGTATATAATGGAATTTATATAAGTGTGATATTTGAAGTTATGATTTTGAAAGGGCATTATATATATAGTATGGTATATTTTGAAGTAAAAGGTATGGAGATGTACCCTCCGCGAAGAAGTATAATATGACATGCTTCGACCCAGATGGACTTGAGGAATCCAGGAATGGATTCGACCGAAAAACCCTAATATACTTGGGTGAATTCCGAAATGGATTCGAACCGATATGGTTGTCTGGACTTAAACTCATGAGTTCCTCGATTTTTTTTAGGGTAGATGTTTCTTTAGTTTACCCAATCGAGGCGCTTTCGATCCTAGGATCTGTTGTTTATGGATCTTTCGGGAAGGAAGTGCATCCATTACGTAAATCATTGAATCAGCAGCGTACCACTGCAGCAAGGGTCGATGGTCCCTTGTTTACGAAATGGCTACAATATTTTTCTAGAATCCAAAAGGTGGAAGGATCTTCTGGAAGGTTTTGTGTCCATTCCGTAAACAATGGATCAGCAGCGGGCCACTGCTATCGTAACATCATCATTTGACATCAGATTTTGAGCGGTACTTTTCATATCTGTTTTAAAAAAGTTTTTCAAGTATTTTCACTAGATGTTGAAACGGATTTACTAAGTACTTAGAGATTTCTAGTCTTGCGTCTGATCAACGTATTACTAGATTCTGTAAGAACAAGCATACACTTGTTGAAACATCGAGTTATCAAAAGTATTTTCGATATAAAAGTATTTTTTATAAAAGAATTTTTAACAAAGAATTTTTCAAACATTTAAAAATTGAATATAAAAGCATTTGAATTATCTATTAGTGAAATTAAGAAACCAATAGAATAAATACGTAAGTTGTATATAGGCCATTCTAATTGCATTTACAGTTTTAATTCAGATTTGAATACACGATTTTAAGGAAATGCACACCTATCCGATTTAGGATTGTTCGCTCGATTCTCAACGACGAACACTGATACGAATTTTTGATACGAATCTGAAGTTCTCTATCATAGTTTATTACCATGTAAGGAGGATGGAAGTTTCTAATCAAGAAGTTGGATTAGAGTCTGCACTAGAGTAGTCAGGTTACCAATACTAGTTCGGAAAATAAAATTGCGTATTCGAATAAAAGATCGAAATTGTTATACATACGAATGGCATATATATCATACGGATTTTAATAAAATGATGGTATGCTATGATTGCTAGCTATGATTGTTCTTGCTTAGGATTGCTATGATGTCTGGATGCATGTAGTTAACAGCATCCTTATTAGTTGCATTACATTTATGAGTTGCACATAGTTGTATTGATGATTCGTATGTTTTATAAGTTGATTATTTTGAGTAAAATATATCGTATGTGATATTTCTTGCTTCATTCTTTTTCGAGGACGAAAAGTTTTGAGTGGGGGAGATTGTAATGAACCGAAATTTTAACTATTTTAAATTATTAAATTTAATATAATTTTTGAATTAAAATGGTTAAAAATAAAATTTAATCATTTATTAATGTAATTTATTGATATGAACTTAGATAAAATTTTAAATAACCAAATTCGATATGAAAAAAAATGATTAACTAATTTTAAATATTAAAATATTAATTTTTATAAGCGAATAAATAAAATTTTCTGATATTTGAGATATCTGGTTATATAAACTTTGAAAACCATAGCAAATTTTAAAATGTGAATATGATTAATATATATATATATATATATATGTGTGTGTGTGTGTGTCTTTTTGTGTGTGTAAACTTCACCATTTCAAACTCGTGATAAAATATGTATATATCTATATACAAATATATACAAGCTCCATTTTGATGACTAAAATATATATAAGTTTATATATATGTGTATATGTTATAAAAATATTGCATAAGTAAATATATATATACATGAATATATAAACTTCATAATGGCAAATTTCAAATTTTTGACCATATATATATATATATGGGTATATGTTTATAGGAATAATGCATATGGAGATATATATATATATATAGGTAAACATGTGTATATCTAAATATATATATATATATGTGTGTGTGTGTGTAGATATGACAAATATGTAAGTATATGTATATGCATATATGTTATACAAAATAGTGTATCTGTACATGTTTATATATGTATGTATGTTATAAAATATAGTATATATGCAATAATATATACAAAGAAGTACAAACTTTATGATAACAAAAATATATATGTGTGTGTAGATATATATATATATATATATAAATGAACATGAAAATAGGTAAGCATGAAACATATGGTCAAAAGAGTTTACAGGAAAATCTATACTTATATGGATGTATATATGTATATACATAGAGACAAAATGATGAAAAAACATTAATTCAAGCACACAAAACTTATTATCAAGCACACAAAAGATAGAAATCAAGTCAAGCCCATAATACATCAAATCAAGCATAAAGATCAAATCAGCAGGAGAAAAGATATGAAAGGGAAAAGGCTGTACATGTGCACAGCCTCCTTATGCTTGCACTGTACACTCCACTCTTTTATATATATATACATAGCCATACAGGCTTGTTCATTTGTTCAAAGAAAAAAAATTACATAATCTACCATTAAATCAAAAGCCAGTGCAGTATTAAGGGCCTGGAAGAGGGGATGAAGCAACAGTGTGTTCATCATTTTTTTAACTGTGAGTAAAACCTTAAAATTTTATTTACTGGATACTATGTATGCATCTGTATACCTGAAAATTTGAATGAACCCTTTGATTATGTTAAGTATTCATGTGCTAATAGGTATCTATGCCTTATATATGTGTGTTTAGACATGGTTGTACACCTTGTAACTCAAAGGAACCTGTATATCATCTCTGTTCTTTGAAAACAGTTAAGATTTTTCAACTTTAAAAATCATTATCTCATTATCCAGTTAATTTTAGATCATGATTCCAAAAGGAAAGTTGATTGTTTTTTAGTGTAGATCATTTTAAAATTTATTTCATTGGATATCATGAAGCATAGAAGAAGAAAAACATATGTTACAGTAAATGACCTAGATATGGTCGAGTTCCGAATATCATAATTCAATTATTGGATTATATGGACGTGTTCGTTATTGGAAAACTCGATTTTTAGAGGTGGTTTGGTGATTTTTCATCGCGTGTGGATGGTGGAATTGGAGGATGAACGGAGTTGGGCGAATTGGCAAATTCTGGCGAGTGGCTCGATTTCGTGGCCAGTGGTTCGTCGTAGAGGAAGCTTGTGTGGTGACACGCCTGGGAAAATTGACATGAGGATTTTTAGTTGAGCGGCTGGGCCAGACGAGGTCGATGTGCGGTGTTGGTTTTAGGGGTCTCGGTCGCATGGCAATGGCGAAGAAAAGGGGGAGAACGAGGGTTGCGCGCCAGGGAGGATGGGTAGAGGAGGTCAAGTCGAAGCTGGAGGCGGAGTTTGGTTGGGAATGGTGGCCGAAGGTGCCTGGCCAAGGCGATTTGGTGGTTCGTTTTAGTTTCCAGGTACGGTCGAAGTTCGAATTTTCGAACTAAGGATAGTCGTGCGTTTTCAGGTGGGGAATGTGAAGAGAGGGCCGAAGTCGACTTACGAAGTTGGTCGGCGGCGAAGTTAGTTCGCCTGAGTTCATGTGCATGTGCACATGTTTGTGCACGATTTCGTGTTCACGTATGAGGGAAGGAATAGAAGAACTGGAAGAAGGGGAGGAGGAGAAGAGATTAGGGAAGTTTGGCCGGTCTTTGTTTTTTTATGGGCCTGGATTTAAAAAAAAGAAATTTTAAATAATTATGTCATTTAAACTTTTTAAAATTTTAATACAATAATTCTTCTTCGTTTTAAATCAAATTGTCGAGCAAGTTTTTGTATCGTGTTTCTATCGACGAGTACTTCCATCTAAACTAATTTAGTCAAGGTTTTGGTAGAGTAAAATTTAAATGATTTAAATAATCGAAGTTAATAAATAAGTAATTTATTATTTAATTTAATTATCTATTAATTTGTCAATTATTTTTTAAATGAACCGTTTAATTTGAATTGATTAAATAAATTATTTTATAAATATTTTTGATTGATAAATAATCTGGATTTTAAAATATCACTTAACTCAATTAAATTTAATCAATCCAGTTCTGATTTGTAAATGGATTTAATTTTAATTATTAATCGTTGATCGAAGTTAACAATATATGCTTTGACTGATATTCCTTCGAATATTGTTTTAATAATCTACTGTCTGTGCCATTAAGTAGCCAAATAAATTAAAGTAATTAGAATGAAACGTTGGCACGTTTTATTAAAATAACACCGACTAGTACTGATCATTATACCGAATCTTCGGAAAATGTGATAATTACAAACCTATCAATTTCGATGGACTGGTCACGATAAAGTAAACATATGGAATAAATTTCCATAAGTGAATATTGGTACCCTGGTTGTGAAATTGTTATATAAATGACGTGCCTTTAAAAATTTATCGTTTGGATTCGATGACCCCGGGATCAGATATCTGCACTATCCGAAACCACCTCGACCCAATATCTACCATGGACCTTTACGATGTTGATTGTAGAACCCAGTATGCTGGTATTTTATTAATATAACAATTTCGGCTATTTTAATAAGTAATTGTACTTAGACACTATTATAATATCACTGGATTTGCTATAAAATGTTTTGGTTATCGTAAGAGAAAAACCCATCGTGTTTATGTGTGACGCGGTCTTACGAGATACCTTTGTTTTTTTTGAAGGATTTTGATAACTTAAGTAATTCAAATTAAGTGTGTTTACTCATGCTGGTTTTCCAGACTGACTCGGGTGTTATTTTATTATAATGCTCGGGTCAGACCGAGTATTACGGATTCTTGTTAGGATGCTTTGGAGCTCAGGAGACGAGCTGGATGGCAGAGACGTATTACACGTACTTGATTATATTCCGCTATTTGTAGGTAAGCTGTATGGTCAGCACTTGTGAGGACAAGTTATTGTAACTATCCAGATTTCTATGTTGATGGTTGTACTCTGATAATTTGTATGTATATTAATAGCTACAGATTCTTTATATAAAAATCTGTTATTATATATTATATTTTGTTCCACCGCGATTGTGAGATTCTGTGTTGTTATTTCTATTTCTTCTTCTATCTCTTTTTCTTCTTAACCCCTAATGATCTGGTATTTTTGGCGCTCGATTGCTCAGCATTCTATACAGTGAACGTATGGATGTCAATTTTCGAGGGTCTAAAAAAACCGGATTGTTACAAAATATTTTAAAAAGAGATTTTGAACCATGAACAAAGATTTTTAAAATCTTGGAGAATATGTCAATCCTTTATAATGAAGGAATATGGTTTTAAAAAGGGAAATAGAAATAATTGGATATAATATTTATTAATCGTCTTTGTATAAAGTGATATATATGTATATAGGTACATATATTATGATTTATTTATAAATGTGAAATTATAAAAGGGATAATTTACAAGGAAGTGAAGATTTGTAAAATCGTATTTAGATAATAAAAGTACAGATTTATAAACAGGGTTTATAAATTAAAGGAAACCATTATTGTTTAATAAACGGAAGAATAAATCAAACGGTGGATTTATTATAAAATACAGAATGATATTTTAGAAATAGTTGACTCTATTTTGGAAAATTGAACGCAATGATAAATTTGGAATGTTGACCAATATTTTTATAAATAGAAAGGAATTTATCCATATGGAAATAACATTAAAACGGATGGTGATTGATGTTTTTAAATGAGATTTATGCATAAGTGAGATTCATAAAGGAAATAGATTTATAAATACAGTTCATAAATAGATAGGTTTTATGAAAGGAAGTTTTTATAAAATGGAAAGTGATTCTTAAATTTAGTTTTATAAATATGGAAATGACCGGGTTGAAGATTTAAGAATGGATTTTTATCAAGGAAATATATTATGTTTTAAAGTTGGTTATTCATGTTAATATTGTTTAACGTTGTTTATAAATATATAAATAATTTTGGAAAGTTAATTATTTAAATTATTAATATGGTCTGAAATTAATAATAATGATTGTTAAAACTATTTTGGTAATTTATCATTATTATTTGTATGGTAAAGATTAACGATTATTTTATACATAATGTTTTGAATTATTAATTATCATTTTTAAAGAGGTTGAAAGTTAATCATTATTATTTATGATGTTTATTATGAATAAATATAATAATGCTATAAGGAAAGTGATTTGGACTTATTTATGATGTTTTCGAGATTCATAAGTAGAGTTTTATAAACGGACTTGGATTTTTATAAGAGGAGCTCATAAAATGGTTTGAAGATTTAAAGGAAGACTATTTACAAGGTAAAGAGGTTTATAAATAGATGGATATTTATAAATAAGTTTTAGAAATGAGTTTATAGATTTATAAAAAGAGTTTATAAATAATTGCATGGTTTTATACAGGGTTTATAAATGACTTAGGAAATAATTTATAAATGGTTTAAAGAGTTTTAGAAATTTGTAATGGATTTTATAACTAATTTTAGAATTTGGTAAAAGAGAGATCGTCCTTAGTGTTTGGTAATATACTTATACTGATGAGATAAGCATATGGATATTTTCTAAGTATTGAAAATAGAAGGGTTTGTGAATATTTCTTTGTAAAAGTATTTTGATACAAGTATTTACAAGATGGTTTTAATTAATGAAAAGATTAATTAAGGGTGCTTGGTGTTGCTTGGTGCTTAACCAAATGTTGGTTTTTCCGATGGAATTAAATCCCTAACTGAATGTTTGTTATTCGATAGTTAAATAATCAACTATTGGAATATGGACCCAAAAGTAACTTTGGAAATATCTAGGAGAAACACATGAGTTATATGGCACTGTCATTTTCGATGATGCTGTATTATGTATATAAATCTCATTTCGTTCTTCTAGGACAATGATAAGGAAATCCGTCCACTAACAGTTAGGAGATGATCTTGGATCTTATCTTTGACTATTTATTTCCTAAAGAACCGGGGTTGAGTTTACCAAAAACTGTCGAATGTTGTTTCGAAGAGACCGAGATCGGATTTTTTATCTGAAAACCGCTTTGATCTAACTCAAGCGTTCGAAGTAAAGACATCTTGAAGATGATGGAATTGGAGACGGAGCTCTCAATCGTTTCGTTTAGTCCCAAAACGAACTTGTATGGATGAATGTTGATATTGCATTGTTGCCGGAGGGGCAGTGTTTGCATTTAAAGTGGGAAGTATTGTATGAATGGTAAGAGCGTGGCCTCTTTGAGCCTCACACCGGAGAAATGAATAAAGCTGGGACATGCGACAAGGCTAAGCGGGTCGCACCCAAGTAGAGTATGATCATCCCAAATCTAGAGCAATATTCATGTATGCTTCGGGATCCCATTATGTGGTTGTTGATTGCAACCAAGAGGTGATCATATTCGGTGCTACTCAAGAAGGGGGTTGTGCCAGTCCAAAGTAGCAGAGGTACAACGTGTTGTAGCCTCCCGTACATTTTATCTAGAGGTGTACGGATTCGGTAGGTAGACCCTTACCCTTTCATAGTTGGAATCCATTATCCAATATGAGCCTTCGCTTTTGGTTGTAGAACCTAGTATTATGGAATTTAATTAATGTAACAATTTCAGCTACGATTAATAAGTACTTCTTTATTAGACACTATTATAATATCAGAGGATTTCGTATGAATTGTTTTAGTTATCGTAAGTTAAAAACCCATCCGTGTTTATGTGCGGCGTGGTCTTACGAGATACTTTTGATTTTCGAAAGATTTCTATAACTTAAAAAAATCTAGTTGGGTGTGTTTTCTCACGCTGGTTTTCCAAACTGACTCGTGTGTTATTTTATTATAATGCTCGGGTCAGACCAAGCATATTTACAGATTGCTTTGGACGCATTGGAACTCAGGAGACGAGTTAGAGGCCTTCAAGTTGTATTCTCGTATATGTTTATTTTCCGCTGCTTTGTTATAGAAATTATCAGCAATTGTGAGGACAGGATGTTATAACTTTCCAGACTGATAATTGTGATTGTTGTTGTACTTTGATGGATGTATGTATATAAGAGTTTCTCTTTTGTAAAGATCATTGATATTATATTATATGTTGTTCCACTGCGATTGTGAGATTTTGTGTTTTTTTACTTTCTTTTCCCATTTTCTTCTCTTCTCTTCTTCTTTCTTCCTTCTTCCCCTTAACTATTCGTCTTTCCGTTCGATTTGGGTTTAACATGTGTGGTTTATTGTCATCTTGAACTATACGAAAAAGCGGGTCGTTAGACGTGGTATCAGAGCTTAGGTTGAGTGAACACCTAGGCTTTGGTGGGAATTTACTCATTTGAGATAGGGTAAGCGAGACCCTAGGATGAGTTTGAGTGTATATATATGAGCGCGTATTTGTTAGTGATTATAAAAAAATGTTTTATATTATGTTAATTTATTTATTGAGTGACTTATGAATTCTGGTCGGTACGTGAGGCACCACAATATCGATAGGGGTTTCTAAATGCTTAAACAAGGCAAACCGACACAGTATTGTTTTGAAAACTGGGTAAATGGAATAATTTTACCTAATTTATATTTTATATATAAAAAATAATTTTTAGAAATTATTATAGTCATATATGGAGTGTTTGGTTATTAGAGAATGATTATATTTGATTATTATCATTTGTTGTTTGTTGCTTGTTGATCTAATAAAAGTTATTATTATTATAATCTAAACAAAGATAAACATTTGTAAAATAAGTTATATATGAAAGTGAATTTATAAATATGAATTATAGAGTATTGATTATAACTGAAATAATCAACATTTGTGAAATGACAGTACATAAGAAGTGGTGTTTTATAAATATGATTTATAAAGGTGATTTATAAATGAAAAGTAAAGGGAATTGCCTAAGTATATTTATAATATGAGTTGTAAATAAAAAGGGGTTTAAAACAAGAAGTTGGAGAATTTAAAACCCGTTGATTTTGAAAATAAAAATTTCGAAAGGTTTGGAAAAATAATAATAGTATTATTTTAAAAATATTCTGGTTAGAAATATTTTGAAATTGGAATTTAAAGGGAATAGAAAGAACTGAACTCACTTCAATTGCTGGAAAATAATTCTAGTGATGACTGCACCATCATCAGTATTCATTTTCGAGTTTCTAAGCGAGGAATTGATACCATTGAAGTTGTTTGATAAAAAAAATTTGTTTTAAATTCAGAGGGGTAATTTGAGATATAAAGGAGTTATGTGTGTGTATATATGATTTCAAAATGATTTGAAAATAGAATCGGGTGTTAAAATCCTGAAGTTGTATCGAAATGTTTTGAGATCAACTAAGATAATAAGTTTTTGAACTTATAATTTGAAAATAGTATAGATAAGCAAAGAAATTTGGAATCGAGATATGAAATTAAAATTAACTTCGATTAAGTTAAATAAATTGAGTAAAGGGTTAAATGAAATTGAAATGGGATTTGAATTGAATTGGATAAAATAATAAAATGAATATACACTTAAGTCGTAAAGTGATTGTATAACCCTAAATTGTAAAATAGTATGAGAATAAACTTAAGTCAAATAAATTTCATGAAACTTTAAGTAAATAAGTTTGTATAACTTATAGATTTGAAGAATATTAAGCTAAAACAAATTCTAAATTTATTGAATGTGAATATTAAGAAAAGAAAATCTGAATTTGAATTATAAAATAAAATTTAACTCAAAGTTTAATAAAGTGGGATGAAGCAAAGTTAAATGAAATTGAATTTGATTTGCAATAAATTAATGAAATATGAACTTGAGTTGTAGAATGAAATACGAATTAGGTTGTGGAATGGATATGAACTTGAGTTATAAAATGAAATCCAACTTAAGTTGTAAAATGAATTGAATTTGTTTTGGAATGTTGTTTGCTAGAAATAAATATGAACTTGAATTATAAAGCGAAAATAAACATTAGAATGTGGTATAAAATGTTTATAAAGAACTTAAGTAAAATTTTGATGGAATGGTTCGTAAATAATATTAGTATTGAAAAATATACTAAGTGATAATGAAATAGGATTTAACTTAGGAAAAGTTAAAATGAAATGATTTTATGAAAATGATCCATAAATAAATTAAATATGGAATGAAATGTTATTAAACATAATGTGAATAATTGGATGTGAACCAATGAATGTAAATGGATCGAGCGTAAATAAAGTGAATGTAAATTATTGAATGTAAATAAATTGAATGAAAGTAAATTGAAATAAATAAGTAAGTTGTACGTATATTATTTTATCCGCATAACTATTTGATCCAGATTCGAATATACGATTTCGAGATGATTTATACCGATCTGAGTTAGGAGTTTTCACTCGATTCTCGATGGCGAACACTGGATATGGATTTTTGATTGATTTTGATATTCTCTATCATAGTATATGGCTATGCAAGGAGAATGGTGGTTTCTAATCAAGGAATGGAATCTGAGTCCGCACTAGAGTGGTCGTGTGGACGATACTGGTTCGGAAGTGAAATTGTGTGATCGAGCGAGCGATCAGGCATGGTTCTGCATACGGATGGTATATGTACATCATACGGGCCTTAATAAAAATAATGCTTACATTGGAAAATGCAAGTCGATATGATTATGAATTAATTGGATGAACATTAATTGTTTGATGGTATCTCTTGTTGCATTTGCTACATTTGCATATAGATATCGCATTAGTATGTGTTATATATTGATATTACTTTCCACATACTTGTTCTTATTGTTTGTTGAGTGTTTAGTAGGTGCGGATGGCGTATACTTTGCATTGGAGCTTGCTTTCGCATTTTGTTGATTGTATATGCTTGCAAATACTAAAATAAGGTACACATCTCGGATTACATACCGTGGTTTTATATTTTTTCCTACGGGATGCCTCATCCTCGAATATATGTATATTTGTGATTATATATACATTGTAAAAAAATTACGATCGAGCCGCGCAAAGGATACGTTGGCAAAAAATTTCAAAAATTTAAGGCGTTAGAAATTTTTTAAGAATTTTGGAAAAAAAATTTGATAACTAAAAATTTGATTTTGAGTTATAACTTGGAATGAATGAATAGATGATATTAGTTGAAATTTAAAAATTGATTTTAAAGACTTATAATTTGTATAATCTATTTCAATGAATTGGTTTTGAAAAGTTAATGTGTTTGGGCATTTTTCTTACCTTGGCAATTTCGGGGACGAAATTCTTTTAAGGGGGAAGAATGTAACGACCCAGAATTTTAGTCATTTGAATTTGGAATATTTAATTGACTTTAAATATTGAAAAGTTAATTTTATAAGTTAAATAACTTGAATTTCAAATATACCGATTTATTTGAAAATTAAATTATCGAATTTAATAATGAAATTGTTTAAATAATTGAATCTTGAATTTAATATGAATGAAAATGATTTCAAAAGTTGAATTAATTTCTATTTGAACAAGAATGAAGATAGCAAACTTTTAAATTGGATATAAAAGAGGTTAAACGGATCTTTGAAATTACTCATTTTAATTAACGTGTAAAAATAGCTTTTTGGAGCACGGTCTTGGATTTCGATGAAACCAGTTTCGTCGGATCCGTAATAGTGAATTATTATATGCCGTCGAATTTCATGGCGATCGGACGTATCACTTGGGCGTGCGAGATTGAAACGCATAGAAATTAATTAAAGGAATTTAAATTAATATAATTTGACTTTGAAAAGCTATCTTCGCATATGATGGAATTGGCTCCCGATATATATTCCATTGTGTTCGGAATAGGGGTACAACATATAGAACACCAGGCGGCACGCTTCGTTTGGAGTTTGAAATTTTCACGGATGAATAGTGTCGTAATATTTTCTATATAAGGCCATGAAAATTTGCTTTTGCAATCTAAAAGCCTAACTAGGTCGCAGTGCCTCCTTTATAATTTTAATGGCCGAAAATAGCCCATCTTAACTCCCTCGATTTCTCTCTATACACGCGTTTTTAGGCTTCGACTTCAACTAGGAAGATGGAGAGCTCGACGAGCTCTACAAGGTCGACAGTTGGATCGTCAAAATTCATCATGTGGTGGCCAGGAGTTCCTCGCGTTCGTTTGCAGATTTTTTGGGGTTTCGCGCGTGCACATGCCGGAAGGGGGCAGGAGACTCGGTGGAGGGTGGCGATGCGGCAGGGGATGGTCGGCGGTCATTTTGTGGGAGGCGCGATTTGTTAATTCGAATAAAAAAAGAAATAACGAGGCTCGGCCTGAAACATGTACGTGAGCGGAGAGAGGGAAAGGTAGAAAAAGGTTTGAGATTTTATTTATTTATTTAGTTTGGTTAATTATAAATTAATTATTTTTAAATCTTAATAAATTCATAACTTTCTCATACGAGGTCTGTTTCGAGCGTGACAAGTCGCGTTGCGATCGTATCAACAGAGGCTACGCTATGGAGTTGGATTGGACAGATTTGGAGCTAGTGAGAATTTTGGGTTAAAATTGGACATTCGTTTAATTTTAATTCAAAAAACGAAACGGTTTTGCAACTACTAAAATCAATGTGAGTTAATCTCACCTTTTTGGTTAACCAAAAATAATTTAGTTGATAAAAAGTAGAATGTTTGGATATTTATTATTGATAGTTATTGACTGTTCGGATAATTTACTGATTATTATTAGTTGGATTGGATATATTCCCGCCAATTGGAGCGGATGAGACCTAACTACGTTCCCATGTAAGAGCAGATGACCCTTTGTATACGAATCCCGCCACGAAGCGGTTGATTAATATTTTTATGATTATATACTATATGTGATGTATGGGGACAGATTGGATGGATTCAACAAGATTCCTCATTTGATTTTATTTTTCACATATATTGTGATATATGATATGTTGGATGTTATATTGGATGACATGAACATGATTTTTCTTATTAGTGCTTTAGTAGCATTGACCCTTGTATTTTGGTATTTTAAGATACCATAAAATTGTGATTAATTTAAAAAAGGGATTTCTAAGAGATTTTGAAAATTATATATGTTTTAAATAATTTGTCCTGAATTATTTGAAGGAGTAATTTATTTTAAAATCAAAGGAAAGATTTTCGGATGTATAATTTATTAGTTTTATGAAATATTTTAAAAAGAGATTTTGAACAATGAATAAAGATTTTTAAAATCTTGGAGAATATGTTAGTCCTTTATAATGAAGGATATGGTTTTAAAAAGGAAATAGAAATATTTGGATATAATATTTATTAATCATCTTTGTATAAAGTGATATATATGTATATAGATACATATATTATTATTTATTTATAAATGTGAAATTTATAAAGGGGATAATTTACAAGGAAGTGAAGATTTGTAAAATCGTATTTTGATAATAAAAGTATAGATTTATAAACAGGATTTATAAATTAAATAAAACTATTATCGTTTAGTAAATGGGAGAATAAATCAAACGATGGATTTATTATAAAATACTGAATGATATTTTAGAAACAGTTGACTCTATTTTGGAAAATTGAAGGCAAGGATAAATTTGGAATGTTAAACGATATTTTTATAAATAGAAACGAATTTATAAAAGGAATTTATCCATATGGAAGTAACATAAAAACCGATGATGATTGATGTTTTTAAATGAGATTTATGTATAAGTGAGATTCATAAAGGAAATAGATTTATAAATAGAGTTCATAAATAAATGGGTTAACCACTAATAGGTCTAGTACTGTTTTGAGGCCCATAAAGCCTTGCTGAATGGCCAGCCAAAGGAGGGTAGAAGAGGTTTCAATTTTGAATTGAAAATGCTAGAGAATAATTAAAGGAAGGTGAATCATCTCCATGCTTTAATTATCTTTTATAGCCTTCTTAATATATTTAATTTATTCAAACTTTTGCTTTTAGCATTTAGAGATATTTTGTAACTATAGACGTTATAGTTTATTTTTATTTTTTTGGAATTGTATTATTGATTATAATATTTTATACCTTCCGCTGTGAGTTTCAAAAAGTGTAAAATATTGTAGATAGCTCTATGATATGTCTGTTTTATATTTTACTTCAAAATGATCTGCTATCAGCGGCATCCGCTATGTTAGTGTCATTTTTGGTGTGAATTAGGGAATCATAGCTGGAAAGTTGTCACAATTCCTCTTACAATGTCCCTTCTTAGAGCAAAAGTGACATTCGCCCTTTTCTTGATTAGGCTTAGCTCTTCCATGGCCACCCTTCGCCATATGTTTTCTCTTCTTTGAACTATTCAAAGAAGAAGCACCCTTGAGAGTAGGCACTGCACTCGATTCTTTCATGAACGTATTCTCGGCCGTCCTTAACATATTAAGGGATCCACGATAGTACACTTCAATGAATTTATATTAAAGCTCAATATGAATGGATCAAACTGTAGAGTCGATAATTCAAGAATCAAATTAGTATGTAGCTCAGTGTTAAGAATTTTTCCCAACTTTATCAATCTCTCAATGTACCCAATCATATTGAGTGCATGACCTTGGATGGGAGTACCCTTGCTCATCTTTGCATGGAATAATTTCCCTAAGATATCGTATCTTGCGATGTATGACTATTCACTATACAACTTTTGTAGATGTTGGAATATGGCTCGAACATCCATATTTTCATGCTGCCTTTGGAGCTCGATACTCATAGTCGATGGCATGGAGCATTAAGAAGGTACACAATCTAATGACCATGACTCATATGACTATTTTTCGAGTGTGGCATCCTTATCGGGTTTAGCCATTGGCTCGTTGGCGTACACATGCCAGAGCTTCACATTGGTGAGTGCAATTTTAATCTTCATTAATTAGTCTATATAATTTGTGCCAGTAAGAATGCTTTTGTATAGAACTAGTTTCATATTTTCCATTTGATCCATGCAAATTCATTAAATTAAATTAAATAACATTACATATATTCATATAAGATTGGTTTCTTATATTTATCTAATATGGCCCCTACTAAATTTTGCATCTCTCAAAAACTGTAATAACCCACGCTTTTGGACGGTTTAAATCGACAATAAACTACACATGTCAATCTCAAACCATTCAAAAGGGAGGATTGTTATGAGGTAAATAAGAAAAGAAAAAGAGAAAAGAAAGAAAACAAACACAGAATCTCACAACGAAATGAAAAAATAAATAATCAAATAACAATTCATGAAGCTGTTTTACAAACAACATTTAATACACCTTTACAATACAGATCAGATTACATACAACGGGAATAAATAAATAAATGCAGCGGAACAACATGATGCAGTGGAAATAATATAATAAGTAATAATAGTGCTAAATCTTCGTCCTCGTCCTCCAGAAAGCAGTCTTCGATACACTGAAAATCTCAGATTGACCCGAGCATAATGAAAAGACAAAACAGTCGAGTCAGAACTAAAAGATCTTATGTAAGTTAAATCAACAGTAAATAAATATGAGTGTAACGTCTTCAGAGATGTTTACGGGATTTTACATCTCCTATCCAGTGTCTAACGTGAGTGCAATAACTTAAGAGATGTTCCGGATTACATCTCCTAAGGATCCGTTAAACTATCTACATATATAGTACAATATGCTATTATAATAGTGTCTACAGTAAAGTAAAGTATTAAAATAGCGTTAAGGCGTCCCATATCCCCCTTAACACATTTTATATAAATGTCATAGTCTATAAAATACTGTAAACTCCACCCTAAACTGGTGGGCTATCAGGGAGCACGCCATAGGTACGACACAAACCAAACTCGTAGAAGGCGTGATAAGGCATGTGACAAGGCACGCGAGGCAATGCCCAGGATAGGATACTACCGTTTTGCAGATTCGGACTGGTGGTAACGCATAGCAGCTACTACCGCCCACCTTGGAACACACTCCCATAATCAAAATCGACGGGTGGCCACCAAATCAATCACAAAGTCATAATATGGTATCAAAGAAATGTGTACGATCAAAGGTGCGACCTCACTTGGCCCGGCATGGCTCCTGTTTTAGCTACATCAAGCTGACTCAAGGGAGTCAGGGCTACGTAAATACCTCATACAGAATCGTTCGCCAGACCATCCTACTTCATTCTGGAATCTCCACTACGTACACAGTTGTTAAAGTGGTTTTCGGTATTGGCAGAGATTATGACAATATCCGATCCCGGTCTCTTTACCAACCAAACGCTTATTTCACATCGGATGGTTCTTTTAAATTTTCAAAACCTTTTCATAATTGATATCAAAATATCATATTCAATTCAAACCATATCACTTTTGAAATCATATTCGCTCAAATATGTCATTTCACTAGAAAATATCATTTCAAATCTCAACTTAGGTTATAACATCATTTAACCATATTCGCTTTTAAATCAAGGATTTAAATATAAACAGTTCAACCTTGCACCGCTAGAAATTTATAGGTATAGTTTAGATAGTCATAAATAGTTAAGATAGTTAGATAGTTTAAAATACTTTAAATAGTTTAAAATAGCTTTTAAATGGTTAAAAATATTTTAAAAATATTTTTAAATGGTTTTTAATAGTTTAAAATAGATTAAAATAGTTTTAAATACTTTAAAATAGTTTAAAATACTTTAAATTAGTTTAAAATACTTTAAAATAATTTAGATAGTTTAAATATAGATTAAAATAGTTTAATATAGTTTAAATAATATAAAGTATATTAAAATAGTTTAATATAGTTTTAAATAGTTTAAAATAGATTAAAATAGATTGAAATAGTTTATAATAGATTAAAATAGTTTAATAGTTTTAAAATAGGTTAAAATAGTTTAAAATAGTTCAATAGTTTAAAAATCTTAGGATCATGATTTTTAAAATAATAAATCTTTAAGCAGTTTATATAAAATTATTAATTTGAAATTAATATCAAAATTAAGCCATTTCTTTCATTTCAACACATCTGGACCATGTCCAGCTTGCAAATCAACTAACTAAAATTGGTCCTTCAATTCAGATTTTCATTTAAAACCATTTAATCAATATCGATTTCAAATCCATGTTTGAATTATCAATTTAAACCACTTCAAATTAAATAGATTTCAACGTTATATTCAAATATTTCAATAACTCAATTTCGATAAATTTCATTTATGCTTCAAAATTCAACTTTGAAATTTCCATTTTAATCTTTAAACAATTCATCAAATCAATTCCAATTTCAACATTTAACGCTTGGATTTTCGAAAATAATTCAGTTTATATGAATCAAATTCTATTTCAAAATATCATTTAACTGAATTCAAAATTTAATGATTTAACAAAATCATTTATTTTAACCAATCCGGTGTTCGTATATAATTTTCTACCCTATGGTCAAGTGATACAGACATATATCATTTCAATCCGCAATAAATTTAAATTAACGGGTATATATCATTTCAACCCGCAATCCCGAATTAACATTCAAAATCCATAAAATCGCTTGGGTTTATCATTTCAACCCATAACTATTTTCCCTAATCTATAAATCGTTTGGGTATGTATCATTTCAACCCATAGGGAATTTCTAACAATAAACTAAGGGAACTTGCAGTGTTATAACAATATAAATATAACATCCAGTCATCCAATATCAATAATCAAACATCCATCATAATCATCATAGAAATCAACCAATAAACAATAACAAATGACTGATTATCAATAACAGGTATTAACTGGCAATTTAAAATTTAATATTAAATTAATGGCAATTAAATTCAATAAAAGTCAGATTTAACTGGAATGACAATTTAAATGTACCAAACATCAACCAATCAATTTCTAATCACATCATAAACTCAATTTAACTAACATAAGATAATATAGTAGTTGTGAGTGGGTTAAAACACTCACCTTTGATTTCAAATCGATTTGAAATCCAAAATAAGGATTAAAATTCAACAGTCTCGGAATTCGTCCAAACTAGTTCCAAAATGTCCGGAATTACGGTACGATCCCAGCGGAACAAACCACGCGTGAATCCGAGTTCGTATGTGAAAGTTATACACATTAGAACAATACACGATTGAAATTAAAATAAATAAAATAATAGTTAATACATACATGTCATCACGCATTCGAGCTTCTCTGTAGATCCACTTTCACGCGACCATCTCGTTCCAAACCCTACACGCCGCCACTATGTGCTATTCACTGTGCTGCCTACGTCAGGCCGCGGCCCGCCAGACCACACCCACGTGATCGCCCACCTCCCATATGGCCTCTTTATCACTTGCGAACTGCCTTATCATCGATCACAAAGAAAAAGGGAAGATAGCCGACGCTTGAAGCTTGAACCCTAATTGAATTCTACAGGCCGATCCAACCATCAATCGACCAAACTAACGGCACAGGCGCACTCCGCGTGCCACCCTCCATGCAACTATACCCTCTGTTCGACTATCCATCGTCGTTGATCATCCTTTAATTGAACGGTCGATATTTATCCCTCAAATTCTAGACACACAGAGACCCAAATCGAAAAACAAACTGCAGATCTAGATTGCACTCGTCGAGAACTTTCCAACAATATATAATATGACATAGTTTGAGGAGTTTTGATTTTTCGATTTGATTTTTTTTGAAATTGAATTGGGTTTGGATCTGCAGCCATTGGAAGGAAGAAGAAGCGGATAGGTGGAACAGACAGATACATACAGAGATAAGAAATAAAAAGGCTGCTAGGGTTTAGAAACATCTATTTATATGGACAAGGCCCGATAAGAAAGAATATCATATCGAATTGATTCGAAACGACAATAACTACCCGAAAAGCCCGTTCCATCTCCGAAACGAAAGTAGGTCATCCCATATATCAAAATAGATATTTTCGATTTTTTAAATCCAATGGAACATTCAAGTCCTAATTCCATCGTATGAAGAAGTTAGCATTTAAAATCAGCTTAATTCAATTGAATTCAATTAAACTGATTTCTACGCGTTTCGAGCCCGCACAATCAAAGGACAAGTCTGATCGCTACGAAACTTGGAATCCTATAATAATTCATCGTTACGGATCCGATGAAACTGGTTTCGTCAAAATCCGAGACAGTGGCCAAAATGGCTATTTTCACGTTAATAAATTAATTATTATTAAATTAATTAAATCACTTTTCAAATTCAAAAAAAAATTAAATAACAATTTTTATCATTTTTGATTTCCTAGTAATTTAAAATCCTTTAAAAAAAATTTCCAAGTCAAATTCAATATTGAATGTTGCACAAATTACGGCGTTCTATTTCAATTGCAGTAAAAGTCCAATTAATTATATTTTAGTTTCAAATAAATTCTTTTATTTTGATTTCCATCTTATTATTCAATCAATCGTTACTCTATGGATATAACTAAAATTATTTTACCCTTTTATTGCATTCATTATTCTTCAGTTTCCATCTTATTTCAAATTAATTGTGATATTAAATTACATAAATCCACATTGTTTTCCAATTAAATTCAACTGATTAAATAAATAGGTAACAAATAACAATTGTCACGTTTTACTTAATTTAATTACATTTATACGTTTATTATCTACAAACAAATGTTATAACCATTTACACAACACTGATTTTACCCAATTACAATTAATTACATATTATTTCACCAATTGATATAACATTTAATCTATTTCCTTATTTACAATTTATAACCAATTATAACTTTTCAATCATTTCAATAAATTGGTATTACATTAAAATAGTTAGAAATTACCTTAAATTAACATTATTACATTTCATTCTAGTTATTTTCTCACTAATAAATCACAAATTTTATTTCTTCCAATATTAAATTACAAAATCTTATTAAATTCAATATTTTAATTATCGGAAAATTACGGGTCGTTACAAAAACACTAAAAGAGATACGCGAATTCCATAAATTCCATCGATGGGTGTTAAAACGCAATTATCATATACTACATCTTAAGTGTGCTTAACAAATTATAGTCTCCATAAATGGTAACACTTTACTAATTATATATCGTATATTATTCCTAACATACTTTTACTTTGCTTTTAATTGCCTTTATGACCTTGAGGGTGCTCAACAAATCATAACGTACATTAAATGCTCTAGACCTATCATTTTGCTGTAGCCTAAGGGTGGTTATGTGATCCTTGAGGGTGCTCAACAAAGTTACATAATATTCTTATCAATCTAGCGACAGTATAACAACACTATAAATATTCTATGGCTTGAGGTGCTCAACAACTATAGGTATGTATTTTGCTCTATTTATATTGTAAATGATGGAAAGCAACTTTATTTTGGATTTGTAATTTAAGATAATATTTATATAGTACTTCAAACATTATAAGGGAGATGAGTATAAACTCATGACATCATGTCTTTATATCTAATGTATACTCCATTAAGTCTATATAGCTTTTAATTCGTTTAAACTTCCCTTTTCTTTATACATATAATATAATATAATATATATTATAACAATTATATTTCATTAAGTTATATTAAAGAACAATTTAATTAATTATAAATATAATATTATATTTATATAAATTTAAGAAAAAATAAATTTGCATTTTTAACTCCATATAAAATTTTGTAATATTTTATTTAAATTCAAACAATTAGAAATTTATTTGATAATATTCAAATATTTTTATTTGAATCAAACTAAGGCATTTAACACTTTTGAGTAGGGATGGCAATGGGGTGGGTTCGGGTGGGTTTTTTATGCCCTAGACCCGCCCCATGTTTTTTAAACCCTACCCCAGACCCGCCCCGTAGACCCGGTGCGGGTCTGAACTTTCGCCCCGTACCTAGAACCTATATGGGTCAGGGTAGACCTGCCCCAAGACCCGGTGAAGCATTACATATTCATTCAAAATTATGTATTAATGTACATATATTTATTTATTTTATTTGTAAGAGGGATTGTCACTAAATGATAATAATATAAATATCAACGTGTTTACAATGATAAGTAAGGTAATAAAAATAAGGTGTATGATAACGGTTCAAGAAAAACATGCATACGTTATTATATAATTATTAGTGATGCAACTTAATATCATAAAAATATATAACTTATTAAATGGAACATTAGAAAATCCACGTTATAACCGCTTATGTATAAAAGGATTAACAAATCATCGTTATCATAATAAACCAATTTTAGGAAATCCCGGTAGTGTGGGTCGAGTTGGGGCGGGTCAGCCAAGCTCCAACCCAATCCTAGACCTGGAGCTCTTAAAAACAGGTCATGGGTCTACCTGCCCCGATGACCCAAGGGGCGGGTCTTGGCGGGTCAAAACAGGGGTGGGTCTACCGGGTTTAGACCCTAGACCCGCCCCATTGCCATCCCTACTTTTGAGTACTCCACTAGGGCATACCCTTGAAAAAGACCACTTCCACAAACTAGGTAAAGGCAAGAGGTAGGAGTTTTTCGTTCATAAAAGTGCTCCTTAATTAGAGTAACCTTCTCCTTCATTAAACCTTTTTTCCTTAGACACCCATTTAATTGTATTTTTAAATTGGCTACCCTGCGTGTTGGTTAATTATTCATGTAAACACAATGCAGGCTCTCATACCATTGTTGGATTAGTTGCATTGGCAGTAGGCTAAAAGCAGGAAATTTCAGAAACAAATCCTTTTACTAATTTGGATTGGATCTTATTTTATGTTTGCATGAATAATAACTTTGTACTGAATCAAATTCAATGGTGATTAATAAAGAACTTTGGTGTTTTAAACTTAATTTAATTAATTTTTAATAAAACATTTATGTTTATATATTATATTATGATTTAATTATGACATGAGTTACCTATAGCTTTTAAGAAAGTTATATGTCCTTATGTCCAAGGGGTTTTGATATTATAAACATTAAGATTAGGAACAAGGTTGCTTATTCAAAGCTTATCGACACACTGCTTAATGATAACTCAAACTTATAGGCTGATTGGATTAAGGCGAACTTACTAAGAAACTTCAACTTTTGGACCATGGTTATCCCTCTTGATTGCAGCTAGATCTGGAGGTCCATTCTCATGTTGAGAGCTAATTTCCTGCCACTTTTTTAATGCACTAATTCAAATAAAAATCATATCTCATTTGGGCATGACCCTTGGTTAGCTAAGGAAATAATCCTATTGGCACCAAAAATGGACATCAACACCCAATAGAATCTAGTAGAGATTAAATGAAGAATGAAATTAAAACAAAGCAAAAATAATAAATGAACACACAGATTTTTATAGTGGTTCGGCAATCTTGGCCTATGTCCACTTCATATTTTTATTAATCTTACACTTGATTACGATTACAGGAATGTTTGGATCAGCTTGGATCCATTAGTACAAAAGTGAAGAATAAAAATGGCAGAGCCTCCACAGAGAAAGCGGGATCCCTTTTCTGATGCCATGCCTACTGTATTTATAAGGGAAGACGTGCACGGATCGGACTGAAATTCTAGCAAAAGGTTCGGAAAACCAATACGAGGCTACCTAAAAATTTGGAAGCCCATCGAGGCCCACAATAGGGATTGGTACTGATCCCTAATAATGCATCTAAATGGGTTGCGATCCCTATAAGGGATGTCCCATGATGTTAGCAACTTGCTCCCCAAATTACGTGCAATTCTGACGTACAGTTTGTGAGATATCGCATTTTTCGTGAAGTAGTGTTGTTTGAATTCTGATTTCTACCAATCCCTCTAAAGGGATAGGTACCTATCCCTTCAACATGCTCCAAATGCCATGCGATCCCTATGGGGTGTCCACACATTCTAATTAGCTTATACTCTAAGTTTCATGTTGGTAGCATCTGTAGATTTTGAGTTATTGACCGATCATTGCTGCAATATGTAGTGAAAGTTGAATATGGATGATCCCTTTTATACTGATCCCTTTTATACCGATCTCTTTTAATAGGTGAAGTAATTTGCCCATAACTTGAGCATATGAACTCCAAATGAGTTGAAACTTGAAATGTAGCCTCATGGGGCCTTCCTTGTCACTCTATATTGATCTTACCAAGTTTGGGACAAAAATTGAGGATATATACCGACCCCCTAGGGAAAGTGATAGGCACTGATCCCCTGCCTAGGGGGGCATTATTCCATACTTAGAATATTCTGGAGAGTCTATCTCTTAGCCTCGGTTGATCGTTGCTTCATATCATTGCCTGTGCTAGATCTTTGAGCCTAATAATCATCTCTTCGAGCCGTCTTCCTTGATGCTTGTCTAGTCTAACTTGTTTAATTAGTCTGAATATAGCCAGGCCAAAATGCCGGATAACACTTGCCATCCAAAGTATGTCTTGTTGCGTACATGACGTGCTTTGAATCGAAGCAAGTTAGAGTCGTCGGAATCCATCTAGTTTCCTGAATAGTCACCATCCTTCCGTTGAATTATCTTCCCAAAGTGTTGTATCTCTCTTTGATCGTCATGACGCTTGATATATTTCCAATAGTATAAATTCTGGGTTGTATTAAATTAGTTGCTATCTGTGTCCGGTTCTACAAGGCTAGTAAGCTTTGACTATCCGATCTAGCCTTTTCTTTAATAATTCCATTGGAAAATTTAATTTCTATCGACTTCAAGAAGTTGAATTTTTTGAGTAAACATTTGCACGTTCAGGTACACGTTCTTGTCATTGGCTCCCGGGTGCGTTTGTACGCTCATGAGTCGTCACCAATTCCTTTTAGTTTAATTGCAATTGGATTGCAATTCCTTGTTTATATATTATTTTATAATAAAATAGGGGTTGTAAAAAGTCACTCGATGAGAGAGGACTTCAAGTTCTACAGGGATGACGGCTTAGGAGCCGTAAGCAACTGCGAAGGGAGTTTGGCCAGTCGTGGACTTGTTGGTGGTTCTGTATGCCTATGGTGTTGATGAGAGTTCATCAATCCACTTGCCTCTAGCCTTTTCGAAATGTTTCTTCAGAATAGACTTTACAATTTTGTTCACAGCTTCAACCTGTCCATTTTCTTGAGGGCGAGCAACTACCGCAAATCTATATTCAATATGACGCCAACGGTAGAGTCTTTAAATTTAGCGCTATCGAATTGGGTTCCATTATCAGTTGTAATGGTTCGTGGAAGGCCAAAATGACAGATAATGTTCCAGACAATGAAGTTGATTGTTTTCTTCATCGTCATCGTGGTTAAAAGTTCTGCTTCAGCCCATTTGGTGAAGTAATCAACTGCTACGATGGCGTATTTCGCTCCACTTTTAGAATCGGTAAGAAGATGATGATGTCAATACCCCAAGTGGAAAACAGCTATGGACTGGCCGTTCGAGTAATTTCCGTCGGTGGGGCTCACGGAGTTTGTGCAAACATCTGCACTCGTCACATTGTCTAGCGTGATCAGCTGCATCTCAATTGATAGTTGGTCAGTAATACCTATAGCGGAGTATTTTCTTTGTCAAGGTTTGCCCCTTGGTGTGATCGCCGCATTTTTCTTCATGGAATTCTATCAACACTCGTTTGATTTCATCATGGATGGTACACCGAAGCAGAGGAATGGAGAAAGCCCTTTCTATACATGACTCCTTCTTGGATGATGCAGCATGAAGCTTTAAGGAGGATCTGTTGTTTTTTATTCGTCCGTTCGGGACGAATTCCCCATTATAGATAGTCTTTGATAGGAGTCATCCATGACTCCTTTTCTAGCTTCGTCTCCAAGATCTTGTCGATCTCCCTCTATCAATGCTTGGAATGTTAAGTACTTCAACTGGGACAAGTCTATTTGTTGTGCATCCCCAGAACTGGCCAGCTTGGCCACTAACTCGGCTTTTTCATTTTGTTCTCTGAGGATGTGTGTAATGGTGTAATACTTGAAGTCAGCCAGTAGCTCTTGGACCCAGCTGAGACAAGGAGCAAGTTACTGCCCCCTAGCCTGATAATCTCCCCTAACTTGACATACTATTAACCAGGAATCACAAAAGATATGTAAAGTTTCTCCTCTCGGTTCTCTAGCAAGTTTGAGCCTGGCAATCAAGGCTCCATATTCAGCTTTGTTATTTGTTGCAGGATAGTTGAGTTTCAGGGCGTAGCAAATTGATCGTTCCTTGGGAGTCATTAACACAACTCCGGCACCTAAACACGATCATTGGATGCTCCATCCATGTACATTTTCCATCTGTTGGTCGGTTCTCCATTGCTCTTCGAATAGTCTTCTGATGAGGTGAATTGAGAGGTGAAGTCTGTTAATATCTATCCTGAGATAGCTCTCCGAGGGAGATAAGTAATATTGAATTAGCTTAGCTCGATATTCCATTTAAGAAAACTTCTAGACGTCTAAGGTTGCTATAGAACTTGTCATAACGGCTGGTCGGCATAGACGTTAATGGGGTGAGCCTGAATGTAAGAGCAGAGCTTTCATGATGAAATCAACAAGCATTATACGAGCTATTATAGCTCGGGTAGTTTTCTCTTAGTACCTATCAGTCGCTTAGTTACATAATATACCGGTCTTTGGATTCGGTTCTCTTCGCATAACAGTATGGCACTTATGGCGTGTACCGACACCGCAAAATAGATGTATAAGTCTTCATGATCCAGTGGCTTGGATAGGATGGGAGGTCTGTCTGAGTGGTCTACCAGAGCTAACTGCACCTATGCAATCCAGCATCCATTCAAAGTTCCTCTTCCCACTCCTGATCAAGTCGAAGAAAGGAATACACTTGTCAATGGCCCTGGAGATGAAGCGCCTTAAGGTGGCAACCTTCTCATTTAAGCTCTGTACCTACTTAATCATCTTCAGTACCTAGATATTTTGAATTACTTGATCTTCTTAGGGTTGGATTCAATTCTGCGAGAGTTGAACATTAAAACCAGGAACTTCCCTGATGCAATGCCAAAAGAGCATTTCAAGGGACTGAGTTTCATTCCATATCTTTGGATAAAACTGAACATCTCCGCTAATCATCGACGTGATCGTTTGATCGTCATGAATTCACAAGCGTATAATCCATATATACTTCCGTCGATCGCCTGATCTGATCTTTGAACATCCGGTTGACTAGTCTTTGGTAAGTAGCTTCAACATTATTTAGTTCAAATGGCATCACAACATAATGATATAACCCTAGATCGGTTATGAAGTTGGTGTGCTCCTGGTCGAGGACGTGCACCAGGATCTGGTTGTATCCGGAGTACACATCCATAAATGAAAGCAGTTCATATCTAGTGGTTGAGTCTACCAATTGGTCGATCCTCGAAAGTGGAAATCTGTCTTTCGGGCATGCTTTGTTCAAGTAAGAGTAGTCGACGCATATCTGCTACTTTCCATTAGCTTTTTTCACAAGAACTAGATTGGATACCCATTTTGGGTAGAGGATGTTGTGGGTAAACCTATTGTTTTTGAGTTTATTCACCTCCTCTATAAGTGCAGCAAATCCATCTAGATCCATGTCGCGTTGCTTTTGTCTTACCAGGACATGCCTTGGGTCATTACTCAATGCATGGCTCACAATAGTTAGTGAGATCACATGCATGTCAGAATAGGTCCAAGCGAAGACATCAAGATTCATTCGGAGAAAGCCAGCTAATTTCTTCACTGAGCTATGATCTAATCTTCAATACCCATAACGGGTCGCCATGGATGACTGTAATGTCGATTGTCAGCTCAACGGGTGCAGTTATGGATTCCTTGAATTTAAATGTAACTATTTCGCATAACAATTAACGTGAAATCTGTTTGGGACGGTCGATGATGATGGTTACTCCGGTCGAATCCCAGAGTCTTGTCATGAGTTATTGAGTCTAAAGGTGAAGGGCTCTAAGTGCTTTGAGCAATTATCTGCAAATGGCCAAAGATCGGGCTTAGAAGCACATTGAAGCAAATGTCGAGTAGGGTTCGGCCTCGAGCTACGTGCAGCTGCATGGCTGGCTCTTGCTTTGAGTTCAAATCTGCTTGTGTATTCGAGTAATGTGCTTTCCATTCAGTGTACTCACGATCTGTTGCTTGTCATTCAAGTTGGAATGATAGTCAGTTGCCCATAAGCTTGGGCATCGATTCGATGATTCTATCTCTAGGCATCCTTTCGGTCGTAGCCTTGAGTCGTTGAAACATTATATATAAGTCACAATATTGGGTTATCGCAGCTAGTCTTTTGATGATCATACTTCTACTTCCAGTCTCGGGTTGATAAATGTACTGTATGGACGGTCGAGTCTCATCCTAGCTATGTTTATACTCCCATTAAGCTTCAAAGACTTAGAGTTGATCGATGAATGGTCGGTTCACATTCATCTTGTTTCTCGCTCGTGCCCCCAAATCTGGGGCATACATTGATAAGTAGGAAGACAAGTCATGTCCAATCAGCGATTGATGCTCTCCCTACCCGAACAAGGGCAAGGATCAGTGTGCAGACGGTTGAGCCATGTTTGTTTCATATTGCTCTTCTAGTCAAACTATGGTAAGAGTCAACGAATGAACGGTCGCGTCGCATTCATTCGGAGCTGAATGGTCAATCACATCCATTTTGATTCATCTTCTCCCACTAGATCTAGGGATAGAGTTGGCTCAAGTGCAGTCGGGTCATGCTCATCCGATTTCAAACTCCTCCTGATGGATCGAAGGAGGGTGCTAGAGAATTAATGATCAAGTCGCACTCATTCGTGGTTTTTTCTCTTATCCATGCTCTAGTGATCGGAGTTATTCGATGGACGTTCGGGTCACATCCACTTGTGGTTGGTGCGGATCGATATTGACCCTCGATCTTATGGTACGATATAGTCGGTCGCTCGTAACTTCGGATGTCGTTTCAACTGGTTTCGTATTAAGGCCTCCTTGCGGTTGTTTCCTTAAGTCGTAAAGAATACTAACCGGAGCTATAGTGAGCCGTCGTATTCAACTTTTAGTGATTTGTACTCCTGCCCCAGTCCTGGGTTAATGGAGTTAGTTCGTGGATGGTCGAGTTCCATCCTTAGCGAGTTTATACTCCTTCTGTCGATTTTAGACCAGAGTTTGTGGAATAGAGAACGATCGGAATCCACTCATCTATTCATGGAGTTTGTGGAATAGAGAACGGTCGGAATCCACTCATCTATTCATGGAGTTTGTGGAATAGAAAATGGTCGGAATTCACTCATCTATTCATGGAGTTTGTAGAATAGAGAACAGTCGAAATCCACTCATTTTTTTATGGAGTTTGTGGAATAGAGAACGGTCGAAATCCACTCATCTATTCATTGAGCTGTGGAATAGAGAATGGTCAAAATCCATTCATCTATTTATGGAGTTTGTGGAATAGAGAACGGTCGAAATCCACTCATATATTCATTCATGTTTGCATCCACGCTCTGGGGATATGATTCAGTTGATGGGTGGTCGGTTCGCATCCATTTTGTGTTTATACTCTAGTCCGCATTCTGGAGACTCAGAATTATCTCGCAGGCAGTCGGTTTCCACCTAGTTTATGTTTATACTCTAGTCCGCACTCTGGGGACTCAAAGTTATCTTGCGAGTAGTTGGTTTCCACCTAGTTTATGTTTATACTCTAGTCTGCACTCTGGGGACATAGAGTTGTTTGATGAGGTAGTCAATCGCACCGGTTTTTTATTTATACTCCATCTTCCAAGTCGAGGTAAGAGACATTAAATGAATGGTGGAATCACGTTCATTCATGGAATGGAATTCTGCCCCTAGCGTCAAGGACAGAACTTGGCAAGTGAGACGATCAATTTATATCCGCTTGGTGGTTGCAACTCCTCTTGTCAAGTCAAGGAAGGGAGTAGGCGATCGATTGTCGGATCACATCCATGCTTGGATTGGACGGTCAGGTCACATTCACCTCAAGCTGCAGTTGTGTCCACGTGTTGACGGTGGTGTTTGATGAGTAGGCAGTCGGTCATACCTACTTTAAGTCAAGCTTTTGAACTACCTCCTGTGTTCATGGCAGGAGTTAATGTATGGATGGTCGAATCGCATCCACTTTCGTTGGACCTCGGTCATGCTGAGCTTCGGGGGAGGCATAAGTATTTCAGCAAACTTCAAGTATGAGCTGGGGAGTGGATGACTGGGTTGCATCCACTCTAAGTCTTTCTTTGGTCTCCAAGTCAGGCGTGGAAGTTAATGAGTAGACGATCAGTCGTGTCCACTTTTTGCTGGATCCTGACCTTGTCGGGCTTTTCCATTTCGAGTCCTTGACCCTAAATCAAGGGCATATGGTAGCTGATGAACGGTTGAATCACGCTTATCTTGATGAAACTCCAAAGGTCCGATCATGGTTCGCGGAGATTGGTTGGCACCCAACTCTGAGTACTTGGTCACCTGCATCGTTTGGAAGTAGTTTAGTTCAAGTTGGTCGTAGTTCACAACACAATTGAAATTGAAATAGAAATAATTCAAAGAAGATCGGAATAAATTTCATTGATAAGTGAAGCAATGTCGTATGCTCGCTATTCCACTTTGTCCAAGCCCTTCTCGGTTGGAAGTCGACAATTGGTGGTCCAATTAATAATCAAAGTTCTTTATTGATAGGGGTCGGATGTTCCATGCCCACTATTCTGTGGGGCTTGTGCATATTGTCGAAACTTTCCTTTCCGAATCAGCTTTCCGATCACGTCTTGGAGGTGTTTGCAATTGCCAATGTTAGGACCGTGTGCATCTTAGAATATACAACAATCCCCGGATATTCTCTGGGCTTCGGCGGACTCTCTCGAGGCTGGTTTTCAGTACTGCTCCGAGTTGTGAGTCTCCAAGTAGATGTTATCGATTGAATCGTTCAAAGGAATATATGAGTTAAAGTTAGAGATTCTAGGTCGTCTCCCGGAATCTGAGTCCTTAGCCAACGGGCCTGTATTGTTCTTTCTCCTAGTCTGCTCTACCTCCTCCTTGCTTAGGTTCTGATTCACTTTGTAACAGAAATGATCCAACGTCGTAGGAGGCTCTCTAGCTAACTAGCTGCCAAAATCTATCTGGTGGTCGATTCCCTTCATCAATGCCATCAGTATGATATTCTCGTTGGGATTGCTCGCTTTAGTGACGACGACGACATTGAATCTCTATACGAAGACTTTGAGTGGCTCACCTAGCATCTGGAATAAATTAGATAATGACATCCCATCCTTGGTGTGAGTCGCATGCATTCTTAACTGATCGACAAACTTTTGATCCGGTTGATTGAATGAGGAGATGGATTTGGGCGATAATCGCATAAACCGCATAATCGATACACCTTCGAGGAATATAGGAAAGCGTCTGCATTCGATGGCACATATCGCTCTAGCAGAATTCATATGCCACTCGAATTTCATGAGATGTAGTCCAGGGTTTGTGTTTCCAGAATACACCGGCATAGTTGGCATATTGAATCTCTTGGGATATTCTACATACTGAACGGCTTCAATGAATAGGCTTCGACCGGGGGAGATGCTTCAGCCATCGTCAATCCAGTTCATTTTTAAGTTACAGCTTCTTGTTATGCTTGTGAATGATGTATGCATGTCCGAGATATGAGCAAAGCAAGATGGACCGATATTGACGGATTAGTGGTAAGTTACTTGGAGTCGGACCCGAGAAAATCTGCTATTTGCTTGGAGTCAGCAATTGGTTTGCTTAGAGAAAATCTTGGTTTTACCCGAGTTTGGCTTTGTGTTAAAGTTTCTTGGGTTTTCTTAGAGTCACATCACCTATGTTCTCCAACCTTTGGGAGTATTGTTTGAGTAGCGGTTGCTTGTCCATTCCTTGGTTACAATTCAATAGCTGTCGCTTGATCCTCTATGCACCGATTAGTCAAAGGATGTAAGGGAAGTGGATAGAATGCACCATCTTTAAGTTGAGTTCCGAATCCAGAATGCGGGGGCCCTGGGCTGCGGCACGGGTTCGATTAGAGATATTTTTTATAAAATGGATCGTACCCGATTCATAAATTCTTTTAAAAAATGGATCGTACCCGATCCTTTTTTTGGTATAGGGATCAGTCACATGGGCATTTGAGAGAGGGATCGGTAGTATAGGGGTCAGTCATATAGAGTATTGAGGGATCGGCATACGGAGTATTGAGGGATCGGCATACGAAGTATGTGGAGGGATCACATGAAGTATGGAGGGATCGACATACGAAGTATGTAGGGATCGATATACATACCTCGGAGAGGGATCGGTATATACACCTTGGAGGGGGATCAGTTTATATACCTTATAGAGGGATCGGTATATATACCTTGTAGAGGGATCCGTATATATACTTAGCAGAGGGATCGATATACATACCTTGGAGAGGGATCGGTATATACACCTTAAAGAGAGGTCGGTATACCTATATGTTGGAGGGATCGGTATAACTCCTGGAGGGGTCGGTATACCTATATGTTAGAGGGATCGGTATTGAGAATGTATATGTATTTAGGGGTCGGTTGAATTGCCTTGGTGAGGGATCGGTCATTTAGGCTAAGAGATTGGTTGCAGTTGAGATTGGAGGGATCGGCCATTATGGCCTTGTGAGAGTGATCGGCCATCATGGCCTTGTGAGAGGGATCGGCCATCATGGCCTCTAGAGAGCGATCGACCCTTTGTTAACTTGAGTGCAAACTTCAACATCTAATTCCAAGAACTTGCATACACGAGTGAATCTGATCCCTTCTAAATAGACATGAACACATGAACAACTCCAAACAAGAACTCTAGGATCATCATTTCCTTCAACTCCACGTGAAGTTGATTTAATTCATCTTACCATAGCTATCAAATTCCTTTAGATTTCCTTCAAATCTAAGTAGAATAGGAAGTTTATCGTTCAAAAGTTGGATCTATCTTGTGAATATAGGAACCCAAAAGTAGATGATGAGATCCAATCAAGTTGAGAATTCGGTTCTCAGTGAAAGCACCAAAATGTTGACGTCAAAAATGGGCTTCAACACCCAATAAAATCTTGTAGAGATTAAATGAAGAATGAAATTAAAACAAAGCAAAAATCATAATTGAACACACAGATTTTTATAATGGTTCGACAATCTTGGCTTACGTCCACTTCATATTTTTATTGATCTTCAACTTGATTATGATTATAAGAATGTTTGGATCAGCTGAGATCCATTAGTAAAAAAGTAAAGAATAAAAATGGCAGAGTCTCCACAGAGAAAGCAGGATTCCTTTTCTGATGCTATGTCTGCTGTATTTATAGGAGAAGACGTGCACGGATTGAACTGAAATTCTGGCAAAAGGTTCATGAGACCAATAAGAGGCTACCCAAAAATTTGCAGGCCCATCCCGACCGACAATAGGGATCGGTACCGATCCCTAATAATGCATCCAAATGTGCTGCGTTCCCTATTTTGGGTGCCCCATGATGTTAGCTACTTGCTCCCCAAATTTCGTGCAATTCCGACATACAATTTGTGAGATATCACATTTTCCATGAAGTAGTGTTGCTTGAATTCTAATTTCTGCCGATTCCTCTAGAGGGATAGGTACCGATCCCTCCAACTTGCTCCAAATATCATGCAATCCCTTTGGGGTGTTCCACACATTCTAATTAGCTTATACTCCAAGTTTCATGCTGATAGCATTTGTAGATTTTGAGTTATTGACCGATCATTGCTGCAATATGTAGTGAAAGTTGAATATGGACGATCTCTTTTATACCGATCCCTTTTAATAGGTGAAGTAATTTGCCCATAACTTGAGCATACGAACTCCAAATGAGTTGAAACTTGAAATGTAGCCTCATGGAGCCATCCTTGTCACTCTATATCGATCTTACCAAGTTTGGGACAAAAATTGAGGATATGTACCGACTCCCTAGGAAAAGGGATATGCATTGATCCCCCACCTAGGGGAGACATTATTCCATACTTAGAATATTCTAGAGAGTCTATCTCTTGGCCTCGGTTGACTGAAGCTTCAGATCATTGCCTGCACTTGATCTCTGAGCCTAATAATCATCTCTCCGGGATGTCTTCCTCGATGATCATCTAGTCTAACTTGTCTACTCAGTCTGAATATAGCCGGGCCAAAAGGCCGGATACCAAATCCTTTCCCCTTTTATTGATACAAACTTGAGATCCCTTTCCGGTATCCTGTAACGACCCATAATTTCATCACTTTGATTTGGAATAATTAATTAATTTTAAATATTCGAATCTAGGTGTAACATCCATATCTGGAGGCTATAAGCTAAGTGCTACAGATGTTGCAGTCATCCGTAGTATTAACTTCTAGTGACGAAATACGGTAATAATAATGGTATCCATAATATAAGAGGCACATGAATATGAATAAAATCACAGATTTTAAAAACAACATTTTTTCGATTACATTTCAAAACAATAATTCATATCCATGTTACATAATCTCATATCGTTTCCCAAGCAATGTTTGAATATATTATTTACAAAATATGCCAAGAGCGACATATGACGATGCCCCTTGGTTGATCAAAGTAATATAGTCATAATTGACTTATATACACAGCGAAATCAAAACAAAATGAAACGGCAGATCCTAATTAGCTATTTGTCAGCCACTTGCATGTCTTCGGATGCATTATTCGCCCAAAAGGTAAAACCTGATACCAAGCTATGACGCCCCACCCCGAGACCCACATTAACAAAGAGTATTACTGGGTAATACTGTCTGCTAATGCAGAGAATAGGGCTGGATAGGAGCGACCATCTATAGCCTTGTCTTAAATATCTATTGAATACGTCGACAATGCCATTTTTTTATGGAAAGACATATCCAATAAATACTTAATACAAAGCCATAGGTGGCTGTAGGATCTATCAGAACAAAATACAACAACTCAAATGCAAAACACATCATAGAACAGCAGATAATCCCATATATACACACATATACAGATACATCACAGAGTATACAAAATGATACATCACATATGTGGTATGACGACCACGATATAAACACGAGTCAAAAGAATATACATATCAGAGTAGCAAACCAAAAAGGACTACACAAAAAGCTATAACAAAAAGAGCTAGCATAATAGAGTCCATGCGGAAGCGGAATAGGCTAAGTCCAAATGTACCTAACCTGAAACACCTCGGTCTGACCCGAGTATAAAATACACGGGTCAGTCTAGCTAAACAAATCAGTTAACAAGGATAAGCGATAATATGAGCATAAGGATAATGTGATAATATTCTCGAGTGAGAAGGGACAACTAAAGTGTATGATTACATCAAGTGATAATATGGTATCACTACACAAACTATAATCTCAAAAGAGATAAAATAACCCCTAAAACGCTAAAAGTAGTGAGCCTCATATCATCGGCATTCATAAAACATCAAATATGGTTTAGAGGAAAACCTAAATACGCCATCTTGGCAAACCCAAACATGCATAAATAGATTCCATCTCAAACATGCCATAAGGCAAATATATCTCCAAAGAGGAGAATAAAATCTCAAGTAAACGCCAAAAGGCAAATCTCATATAACGCCAGCGTAGGCAATTCAAATCTCAAAAATAGAACTTTCAAGAGTTCAAATTCCCGAAAGGTAATCACCATAAATATATATCGAATGGTTCAAAGAACCAATTCCGAAAAAGGGCGATACACTAGGGAAATCACAAACATCAATGAAATCATATCAAAGATATAGCACGTGCTTATGGCGAAAGGCCGCCAAGTACTGCTCTCTCAAAATAAGATGCCACATCTCTTAGACAAACGTCCCGAAGGAAAATAAATATGTCTCTTAGACAAACATCCCGAAGGACAACATCCCGAAGAACAATTATGTTGAAATGGACAAATACGTCTCTTAGACAAACGTCCCGAAGGACAAATGACCCGAAGGTCCAGTACTGGTAAATACGTCTCTTAGACAAATGTGTCACAAAATTTCGGATAGAAACCCGAACAGTGTTAACGTGTATTCAAATCAATTTTGAGTACCCGAGAGTTTAAGGGGAAACAAAAACTTCGAGTCAGACATAAAGCCTAGTGTGAATAACTCTTTTACATCTCGGTTTACTGATATTAAGTGAGACCACGCCACTTAGCGGAACGGGATTCCCCTTACTAATATCCTTTTCAACACATATATTTTGCAATCCTTTCCTACACCCAAACTAGTTAATCAAACTGATTATATCAAAATAGCAATATCCATTATGCTAGATAAATAGACTATCTATTCATCAAACTTATTATATCAAAATAGCAATATCCATTATGCTAAACAAATGGACTATCTGTCCGTAAAAACAAGTGATATGTGAGCTATCTGTTTACACATAATAGCAAGGTTCGTTATGCTACAAATGAACTATCGGTTCATGAAACTGGGCTGACTGCCCGCAAGCTGAACTACTGTCCGAAATCTAGGCTGACTGCCTGCAAAATGGACTAACTGCCCGAATTTCTTTCCTAGGGTTACTACCCTTTAAATTTTCCTTGAAAAAATTTTCAAAATGATTTAGTCCTTCAAATCATATATATATATATATATATATACAAGGAATATAAATCTTTAGCTTTACTCTAAGCTACTTTGCCATGATATATACACTTTACTCAAAATAATGTTGATGAATTTTAATAAGGATTGGCTATCCTTTCAAATAAGTTAAAGTCCTTTATAACTTGTAAATACATAGGCTAATCTACCTAAACAATATATTCAAAACCTTTGTTTAAAACTTTAAACAACCCATTCGAAACACAAGAAGGTAACCCCTTCAAAACCAAGTAAAACCTTTTACTTAATCTAGGTCGAAAAACCAAACCTTACCTTTCGAAACCATTGAAACCCACTCTTTCAAAACCAATAAAAGTCCTTCCTTCGAAAGCTTTAAAAAATTTAGACATCCTTCTTTAAAACCTTTAAGTATTTCCTTTCGAAAACATAGGGAAAATCCTTTTCCTTCAACCCTTTCGAAACCTTGGGGAACCACCCCTTTAGAAATCATTCATTGAAACCTTTCGAAACGGTCAAAACTCAATCCTTTCAAAAACACTTTGGGTTCAATTTAAAATATGTGGAAACCTTTCAAAACCATTCAATATTTCATTCCTTCGAAACTGTTGAAAACGTCTCGATTGAAACCATTTGGATTCTGCCTTCAAGTGGAGCAAAAGGATCGGTAACCCATTATAGTCGAAAGCATCTGTTTAGAAACCTTTTAAAACTATCTTTTTCGAAACCATTTGGGTTTTACTTTACTTATAGAAAAAATGGTCCTTTAAAACATTTAAGTCGAAATTTACTACTTCGAAACCAATTCCTATGTAATGAAGTGATGGTGTCAAAACCATCCCTTCGAAAGCATTGGAGTGGTGGCCAAGTTTTTAGAAAACAAAACAATCCTTTGAAACCATCTAGATCGATAGGTAGGAAGCGGCAGCTAAAAAGGCTTCAACCCAGTCGAAAGCAATCATTTAAAATAAAAATACAACCTAATCGAAACCCTTCCTTTAAAACCATTTGACTTAGTCGAAAGCTACTTAGTCGAAAGCAAGCAGGCACATTTTTAATTTAAAAACAAAGCATTGCCTCAACCCCTTCGAAAGCCCTGGTTTCGACTCCAAACCTTCTGCCTATATTCAATTCACTACGTACCAGTAAACCGATACCATGTCCATTGGTTTCGACTATGTCGGAAGCGAAGATGAGGAAGCGAAACCTGGTGCCGACTGGGTCGAAACAGTGTAAATCATGTAGCAAATAGTTCTTTTCACCTAACCTGCTTTACATGTATAAATATGATTGGTTGCCTCTTTCTTTGCCAATAAAAAGTACTGCACTTTGTCAAAAGGCTGCTGACTTTCCAGATTTTAGAATTTAAATCATTTTACAAAAAGCCCCTTCTCTTCTTTAAATTATATAAATCATTTAAGTCACATACATTAAATAATTTTATATACCCATCAAAATACTTAGGAAAAATATAGAAAAATTCTCGAAAATCTATTTTAATATGTTTTCTAACATATAAAAATTTCAGACCCAAATTCTTTATTATTTAACCAAAAATAATTATTAACCCAAAATATCATTTTCTTTACTAGAAAATTCGAATAAAATCCATATTAATTCCAAAAATTCTGAAAATTGAAACCCATCTCTATAATGGTATTCATGACCTTTATAAAAATTTGTAAGGCAATTGGATGTCATTTAATAAAATTTTCACCTTAAAACATATCATAAATTCAGTATGAATAATCATAATTCATCAGCAAGTATATATATTCACTCCATCATTCAAAAACATGGCAAATCATTACAAAATATTCGGAATTCATATTAAAACGGAAAACACAATCAAAAATGAGATGTAAACATTATTCACCTTAGCTTTAGAGATCAAAGGAGCTTGAGATTTGGATGAATTTGATTTTGAATTAGCTTTTCCTTTAGCTTTCCTTAATTCTTCTTCCTCTTTCCTTGTTAATGGTGGCCGTTATAAAATTTTGAAATGAAATGAATGTGTAAGTTATACACGGCTATGGGGCAATGATATAGGAATGGCCTCTTTCCCAATTTTACCCCTCCTCTAATTCATTTTAAAACCCTTCTTTAATTCATTTATTTTAAATGGCATGACTATCTTTAACTAAAATCAAATCTCAATCCCCTTAATCAACACATTATTTTATTTAATTCTACTGATTAAATATCCTAAATAATGTTACCAAAAATTTGGAATGTTACACAAGGTTTATTAAACATAAATAAACATGTTTTATGTGATAATAATAATGGTGATTTTGTTTTGGAAAAATGTTTATAAAAATATATTCTTTGGAAAAATATTGATAACATAACCGGATTTTGGATTTTCAACGATTTATCAAATAGAAGTTGTAATCAAATGTTGCACCATGGTTCATCAAATGAGACATATATATACATGCACATGACATGTGCATACATATAAGAAGTTAACATGTGCATTTACAAATTTACTTAAAGTAAAAAGAAGAAAATATCATGATATTTATAAACAAAAGTCAAAAGATGTTTTACTTAAACATTAAGGGAAGGGACAAGATGTGATGGCGATGATGCAAGAGGGGAAATCATGGACAAGGAAGTGATGAGGGGATGCATTATGATGTTGGAGATATTTTTGATGATTACCTCATGGTTAGGGCATGGAAATGCTATAAATACCAACCTACACCTCTCATCATTTACACATTCAACTTCCAAGCTCTCTTCTTCTCTCTAGAGCTATATAATGGCTTCCATGAAGGCTTCTCTTCTTAATAAAAATAATTCAGAAGAATATAGCAAGAAGAAGAAGAAGATATAGGGATATATAAATACAATATCGATTCAAGTCCAAACAAGTGCCAAACATTCCTCTACCTCCATGAAACCCATGTCCACGACCACCATTCCACCATAGCCGAGCATCCACCTCCATCCCATGCATGGCCGAGCTCTGTTGAGGCAAAGTAAGGACATCCTGAAGCTCCAAAGTGAAGAAAGCAGAGAGAAGTGCTGCCGTAATGCTGTTGGAGTAATTGGAAGAAGTTACGGAGGGAATGTTATAATCGTGAGTACTTTATTAAAAATATACTTCTTATAATTATAAATTAATTATGAAATGGTTTTAAATAAGTTAGCATAACTATTAAAAATGGTTATGATGTTTAGTTGGTTAATTAATGATGCTTGATGGTTGCTTAAGAAGTAAATAGTGATATATAGTTAAATATGTAATATAAAAGTGACAATTACACCACTAGTTTATTAAACTATATAATGATATGATATATTTTGCCATGGTTATTTCATATGCTTGATCATCATGTGTTGGATGTTGATTATATGCCTGCTGGATATGGAAATGATTCACGGTAAAATACACGTCGAATTTACACAAAGGAATCAGTTCCCTTTTGTAAATTATAATGGTATATACAACATTGTTAACCTCTTTAAAAATTGATAAAAATGGTTTAAAATGGCTTATAAATGATTTATAAATATTTAAACTCATTTCGTCAAAGTAAGGTAAAGTTTGAAAAATTGGTAAAAATGAGCCCGTCGCGTAGCGGTAGTTCGCGATTTCGCACCATAAAAAGTTAAATCAATGTGTCGTATGAAATATAAGTCAGAATTTATTAAAATAAGAAATTTTTGGACCCTTATAATTATTGTTTTCAAATGAAAGAGAAAAACCAAGATTCCATTTAGTATAGTTTGAGATATGTCAAAAAATGTTTTCAAAATCGTCGCGTTTTGGCAGTTCGTAAAATATTGTTTTCGACTCTTCAAAAAGGGATATTTTTAGTCTTTAAAAATGGGAAATAAATTCCATAAATATGTTAAAATATTTTAAAATGGATTTGACTTTAAAAAAATGAATATATATATATATATATATATCATGAAATTGGTGTTTTGATCTAATAAGCTATAAAATCACTATTCATCGGCAAAACGGAATTTGACAACTTTTGAATAAATGTTTTAAACTTGGGTTTTCCTTTTTGAATCTTTAGAAATGTTTTTCAAATAATTTCACAAGTATTTTAAAAGGTTTAGAGTCGATCAAATAACTTGAACGCCTTATGGGTGACAAAGAGGTAGTCTCTAGGTTGGAATTTAGAAAACCAATTACCTGCTTCCCCTGGCTATTCGGACTGGTCCGATGAAGGGGGTAGTTGATTTGATTTACTGAAAACTGTTTTATCCCAAGATAAAATTCAAACTGCTATAAATGTTTGATAAAATGAAGTGTTGATTATCATTTATTATTATGTTTAATTCATTGATTGATTTTTTGAATTAAGCTCAGCCAATTTATGAGCAATAACCCATTTTATATGCATGGGCTGGATGTATAATAAATTGAGGATGATTTAATGCAGACACCTTGTGATTAGAATTTCACAGTTTAACTATAAGGTGTTCAATGAGAATATTGGTTAAGCAAATATTATAATAAAAGAAGTTTATTATAATTTTGGAAATAAAAATATTTTATCTTTTAAATTAAAATGATTTCTTTTGGAAATTAATAGAAATATTTTTAGAATAAATATTTTTGAAGGGATTATATATAAAAAGTGATTTCCATAAAATGATGTATAAAAGTGCTTTATAAACAAAGTGAATTTCGAGTACTAAAAACGCAGTGTTTGAAAATGATTTCAAAAGGTTTTGGGAAATGAAAATACTATGATTGAATGTAATTATGAAAATTAGTGAAAATGATTTTTCACTTTAGGATGTAAATTGATTTGTTATGTTATCGATGATTCGGGTAACCATAACTAAAAAGGTAGGCAAGGAAGGTGTAGATGTTCTATAGCCTCGGTATAGTCCGCTCGACGAACAAATGTGTATACATATCTGTTTTTCTTTCGAAAGGCTGGGACCCAGTTGCATTGTTATTAGGAGAAACCTCCTGATCTGGTTGCATAACTTTGATATGCTTTCATAGTAATATTTAGGGATTTCTATATAAATATTTCAAAAGTGATTTTTTTTTAGATCCCCAAGTTAAGTATGATTTGATTCAAAAGATGAATATATTATTTCAAAGGTTTCGAGATAAAACCAAGAATTTAGCTCAACGACATTATTTTCCAAAATGATTATATTTTGAAAATAATAAGATTTCATAAATCCAAATGTAAGGATTAAGTCAAAGTGGGTAGATTTGGAAGCTATATTTGCATGTTTTATGCTGTGTAGTTGGGAATTGCATATTTGGTTGTTGCATCATAGGCTCCATGAGTCCTATTTATGATAGGTGAGCTACGTTGTATTGATCCTGTATCTAATCGGGTACCCAGTTAGATAGGGATATATAGGCAGTCACAAGTAGTAGTGACGTAGCTCAAATAATAATATAACATTTTCATGTTTGTTTTTTTCTATTTTCCATGTATTAAAGTACACACAATTGATTAATATTTAAACTCTGATAAGTTAGTGATGCACCTATCCTATTCATTTAGGACAATGCGATATACTTATCAAAGTATAGTGTATTAAAATGGTAGTTTTCATTCGTAGTTTTAGAATTGAAATTTTTTTCGGCATTTTGATCGATCAAAAAAATCCGGGTGTCATAGCTGGTATCAGAGCTAAGGATAGGTGCCTAAGTAAAATTCATCTAGGGTTAGTAAATCAACTTAGGAATTTTAAAATGAAACTAACTTAATTTGATAAATAAAAATGGATAGGATAAGGCACCGTATCTCCGACTGTGGTTATGGGTGATATTTTTGGTGTGCTTATTTTTTGCTGATTGTTTATTTTCATTATATTTTTCCGTCCTTGGAATTTCGAAGATGAAATTCTTTAAGGGGGAAAGAATGTAACGTCCTATAATTTTATCACTTTGATTTGGAATATTTAATTAATTTTAAATATACGAATCTAGGTTTTTTAAACATAAATAATTATGTTTTATGTGATAAATAATAGTGGTGATTTTTTTTTGGAAAAATGTTTACAAAAATATGTTCTTTGGAAAAACATCGGTAATATGACCGGAATTCGGATTTTGGATTTTCAACAGTTTATCAAATAGAAGCTATAATTGAATTTTGCACCATGGTTTGTCGTATGAGATATATATATATACATGCACATCACATGTGCATACATATAAGAAGTTACCATGTGCATTTACAAATTTACTTAAAGTAAAATTGAGAAAATATCATGATATTTATAAACAAAAGTTAAAAGATGCTATACTTAAACATTAAGGAAGGGGACAAGATGTGATGGTGGTAATGTGAGAAGGGGAATCATGGCCAAGGAAGTGATAGGGGATGCATGATGATGTTGGAGATATTTTTGGTGATTATCTCATGGTTAAGGCATGAAAATGCTGTGAATACCCACGTACACCTCACATAATTTATAGATTCAACTTCCAAGCGCTCTTCTTCTGTTTTGAGCTCTCTAATGGCTTCCATGAAGGCCTCTCTTCTTAATAAAAATAAAGCAAAAGAATATAGCAAGAAGAAGAAGATATACAGATATATATATGCAATATCGTTTCAAGTCCAAACAAGTGCCAAAACACTCCTCTACCTCTATGAAACCCATGGCCGCCGCCACCATTCCACCATGTCCGAGCATCCACCTCCATCCCATGCATGTTCAAGCTTTCTTGAGGTGAAGGTGGGTGATCCAGAAGCTCTAGAGTGAAGAAAGCGGAGAGAAGTACTATCGGAATGTCATTGGAGTAATTCGAAGAAGTTGCGGAGGGAATGCTATAATCATGAGTACTTGATTAAAAATATGATTCTTATACTTATAAAGTAATTATGAAATGGTTTTAAATAAGTTAGCATGACTATTAAAAATGGTTATGTGTTTGGTTGGTCAATCAATGATGCTTGATGGTTGCTTAAGAAGTAATAGTGATATATAGTTAAATATTTCGTATAAAAGTGAGAATTACTCCGCTAGTTTATTTTGTTAAACTATATAATTATATGATATATTTTTCCATGCCCATTTCATATGCTTGATCATCATGATTTGGATATTGATCATATGCTTGCTGGATATGGAAATGATTCACGGTAAAATACAAGTCGAATTTACATAAAGGAATCACTTTCCTTTGTAAATTATAATGGTATATATGGCATGTTAACCTCTTTAAAAATGGATAAAATGATTTAAAATGGTTTATAAATGTTTTATAAACATTTAAACTCAATTCGACAAAGTTAGGTGCTGTTTGAAAATTTGAGTAAAAATGATCCCGTCGCGTAGCGGCAATTCGCGATTTCATGCCATAAAAAGTTAAACAAACATGCAGAGTAAAATATAAGTCAGAATTTATTAAAATAAGAAATTTCTGGAACCTTATAAATATTTTTTCAAATGAAAGAGAAAAATCAAGATTTCATTTAGTAAAGTTTGAGATATGTCAAAAAAAGTTTTCAAAATCGTCGGGTTTTGGTAGTTCGTAAAATATTGTTTTCGACTCTTCAAAAATGGATATTTTTAATCTTTAAAAATGTGAAATAAATTCCATAAATATGTTAAAATGGATCTGGCTTTAAAAAAATGGACATATATATATATATCATGAAATTGGTGTTTTGATCTAATAAGCTTTAAAATCACTATTCATCGGCAATTTAGCAACGAAATTTGACAACTTTTGAATAAATGTTTTAAACTTGGGTTTTCCATTTTTAATCTTTTGGAAATGTTTTTCAAATAATTTCATAAGTATTTTAAAAGGTTTAGAGTCGATCAAATAACCTGACCGCCTTATGGGTGATAAAAGGGTAGTCTCTAGGTTGGAATTTAGAAAACCAGTTACCTGCTTCCCCTGGCTATCCGGACTGGTCCGATGAAGGGGTTAGTTGATTTGATTTACTGAAAGCCATTTTATCCCAAGATAAAATTCAAACTGCTATAAATGTTTGATAGAATGAAGTGTTGATTATCATTTATTGTTATATTTAATTCATTGATTGATTGTTTGAATTAAGCTCAGCCAATTTATGAGCAATAACCCATTTTATATGCATGGGCTGGGTAGACAATAAATTGAGGATGATTTAATGCAGACACCTTGTGATTAGAATTTCACAATTTGACTATAAATTGTTCAATGAGAATATTGGTTAAGCAGATATTATAATAAAAGAAGTTTATTATAATTTTAGAAATAAAAATTATTTTATCTTTTAAATTGAAATGATTTTTTTGGAAATTAATAGAAATATTTTTAGAATAAATATTTTTGAAGGGATTATATATAAAAAGTGATTTCCATAAAATGATGTATAAAAGTGCTTTATAAACAAAGAGAACTTCGAGGACTAAAACACAGTGTTTGAAAATGATTTCAAAAGGTTTTTGGGAAATGAAAATACTATGATTGAATGTAGTTATGAATATTAGTGAAAATGATTTTTCACTTTGGGATGTAAAATGACTTGTTATGTTACTGATGATTCGGGTAGCCATAAATAAAAAGGTGGGCAAGGAAGTTGTAGATGTTATGTAGCCCCGGTATAGTCCGCTCGACGAACAAAGGTTACAAGTCTGTTTTTCTTCCGAAAGGCTGGGACCCAGTTGCCTTGTTATTAGGAGAAACCTTCTGATCTGGTTGCATAACTTTGATATTCTTTCATAGTAATATTTTGGGATTTCTAAATAAATATTTCGAAAGTGATTTGTTTTTAGATCCCCAAGTTATGTATGATTTGATACAAAAGATGAATATATTATTATTTCAAAGGTTTCAAGATAAAGCCGAGAATTTAGCTCAACGAGATTATTTTCCAAAATGATTATATTTTGAAAATAATAAGATTTCATAAATCCAAATTAAAGGATTAAGTCTATGTGGGTAGATTTGGAAGCTACATTTGCATGTTTTATGCTGTGTAGTTGGGAATTGCATATTTGGTTGTTGCATCATATGCTCCATGAGTCCTATTTATGATAGAAGAACTACGTTGGCTTGATCCTGTATCTAATTGGGTACCCAGTTAGATAGAGATACGTAGGCAGTCACAAGTGGTAGTGACGTAGCCCCAATAATAATATAACAGTTTCATGTTTGTTGTTTGCTATTTTCCATGTAATAAAGTACACACAATTGAATAATAATTAAACTCTAATAAGTTAGTGATGCACATATTCTATTCATTTAGGACAATGCGTTATACTTATCAAAGTATTGTGTATTAAAATGGTATTTTTCATTCGTTGTTTTAGAACTGACAGATTTTTCGGCGTTTTGATCGATCAAAAAAATCCGGGTCGTCAAAGCTGGTATCAGAGCTTAGGATAGGTGCCTAAGTAAAATTCATCTAGGGTTAGTAAATCAACCTATGAATTTTAAAATGAAACTAACTTAATTTGATAAATAAAAATGGATAGGATAAGGCACCGTATCTCCGACTGCGGTTATGGGTGATATTTTTGGTATGCTTAATTTTTTGCTGATTGTTTATTTTCATTATATTTTTCCGTCCTTGGAATTTCGAAGATGAAATTCTTTAAGGGGGAAAGAATGTAACGACCCGTAATTTTATCACTTTGATTTAGAATATTTAATTAATTTTAAATATTCGAATCTAGGTTTTTTAAACATAAATAATCATGTTTGATGTGATAAAAATAAGTGGTGATTTTGTTTTGGAAAAATGTTTACAAAAATATGTTCTTTGGAAAAACATCGGTAATATGACCGGAATTCGGATTTTGGATTTTCAACAGTTTATCAAATAGAAGCTGTAATTGAATTGTGCACCATGGTTTGTCAAATGAGACATATATATACATGCACATGACATGTGCATACATATAAGAAGTTACCATGTGCATTTACAAATTTACTAAAAGTAAAATGGAGAAAATATCATGATATTTATAAACAAAAGTTAAAAGATGCTCTACTTAAACATTAAGGAAGGGACAAGATGTGATGGCGGTAATGTGAGAAGGGGAATCACAGCCAAGGAAGTGATATGGGGATGCATGATGATGTTGGAGATATTTTTGGTGATTATCTCATGGTTAAGGCATGAAAATGCTGTGAATACCCACCTACACCTCACATTATTTACACATTCAACTTCCAAGTTCTCTTCTTCTATCTTGAGCTCTCTACTGGGTTCCATGAAGGCCTCTCTTCTTAATAAAAATAAAGCAAAAGAATATAGCAAGAAGAAGAAGATATACAGATACACACACACACACACACACAATATCGTTTCAAGTCCAAAAAAGTGCCAATATACTCCTCTACCTCTATGAAACCCATGGCCGCCACCACCATTCCACCATGGCCGAGCATCCACCTCCATCCCATGCATGGCCGAGCTCACTTGAGTTGAAGGTGGGTGATCCAGAAGCTCCAGAATGAAGAAAGCGGAGAGAAGTACTATCGGAATGTCGTTGGAGTAATTCGAAGAAGTTACGGAGGGAATGCTATAATCGTGAGTACTTGATTAAAATATGCTTCTTATAATTATAAACTAATTATGAAATGGTTTAAATAAGTTAGCATGACTGTTAAAAATGGTTATGTGTTTGGTTGGTCAATCAATGATGCTTGATGGTTGCTTAAGAAGTAATAGTGATATATAGTGAAATATTTCGTATAAAAGTGAGAATTACTCCGCTAGTTTATTTTCTTAAACTATATAATTATATGATATATTTTTTCATGCATGTTTCATATGCTTGATCATCTTGTTTTGGATATTGATCATATGCTTGTTGGATATTGAAATGATTCACGGTAAATACAAGTCGAATTTACATAAAGGAATCACTTTCTTTTATAAATTATAATGGTATATATAGCATGTTAACCTCTTTAAAAATGAATGCAAATTATTTATAAATGTTTTATAAACATTTAAACTCATTTCGACAAAGTTAGGTGCAGTTTGAAAAATTGAGTAAAAATGAGCCGTCGCGTAGCAGCAATTCGCGATTTCACGCCATAAAAAGTTAAATAAACATGCAGAGTGAAATATAAGTCGGAATTTATTAAAATAAGAAATTTCCGGACTCTTATAACGATTGTTTTCAAATGAAAGAGAAAAATCAAAATTTCATTTAGTAAAGTTCAAGATATGTCAAAAAAAGTTTTCAAAATCGTCGTGTTTTTGCAGTTCGTTAAATATTGTTTTCGACTCTTCAAAAATGCATATTTCTAATCTTTAAAAATGCGAAATAAATTCCATAAATATGTTAAAATATTTTAAAAGGGATTTGACTTTAAAAAAATGGACATATATCGTGAAATTGGTATTTTGATCTAATAAGCTTTAAAATCACTATTCATCGGCAATTTAGCAACGGAATTTGATAACTTTTGAATAAATATTTTAAACTTGGGTTTTCCTTTTCGAATCTTATGGAAATGTTTTTCGAATAATTTCACAAGTATTTTAAAAGGTTTAGAGTCGATCAAATAACTTGACCGCCTTATGGGTGACAGAGAGGTAGTCTCTTGGTTGGAATTTAGAAAACCAATTACCTGCTTCCCCTGGCTATCCGGACTGGTCCGATGAAGGGGGTAGTTGATTAGATTTACTGAAAACCATTTTATCCCAAGATAAAATTCAAACTGCTATAAAATTTTGATAGAATGAAGTGTTGATTATCATTTATTGTTATGTTTAATTCATTAATTGATTGTTTGAATTAAGCTCAGCCAATTTATGAGCAATAACCCATTTTATATGCATGGGCTGGGTAGACAATAAATTGAGGATGATTTAATGCAGACACCTTGTGAATAGAATTTCACAGTTTGACTATAAGGTGTTCAATGAGAATATTGGTTAAGCAGATATTATAATAAAAGAAGTTTATTATAATTTTGGAAATAAAAGATATTTATATTTTAAATTGAAATGATTTCTTTTGGAAATTAATAGAAATATTTTTAGAATAAATATTTTTGAAGGGATTATATATAAAAAGTGATTTCCATAAAATGATGTATAAAAGTGCTTGATAAACAAAGAGAATTTCAAGGACTAAAAACCCAGTGTTTGAAAATGATTCCAAAAGGTTTTTGGGAAATGAAAATACTATGATTGAATGTAATTATGAATATTAGCAAAAATGATTTTTCACTTTGGGATGTAAAATGATTTGTTATGTTACCGATGATTCTGGTAACCATACTAAAAAGGTGGGCAAGGAAGGTGTAGATGTTCTGTAGCCTCGGTATAGTCCACTCGACGAACAAAGGTGAATACACATCTGTTTTTCTTTCAAAAGGCTGGGACCTAGTTGCCTTGTTATTAGTAGAAACCTCTTGATCTGGTTGCATAACTTTGATATGCTTTCATAGTAATATTTTGGGATTTCTAAATAAATATTTCAAAAGTGATTTGTTATTAGATCCCCAAGTTAAGTATGATTAGATACAAAAGATGAATATATTATTATTTAAAAGGTTTCGAGATAAAATTGAGAATTTAGCTCAACGAGATTCTTTTCCAAAATGATTATATTTTGAAAATAATAAGATTTCATAAATCCAAATTTAAGTCTAAGTGGGTAGATTTGGAGGCTACATTTGCATGTTTTATGCTGTGTAGTTGGGATCGCATATTTGGTTGTTGCATCATATGCTCCATGAGTCCTATTTATGATAGTAGAACTACCTAGGGTTGATCCTATATTTAATTGGGTACCCAGTTAGATAGGGATACGTAGGCAGTCACAAATGGTAGTGATGTAGCTCCAATAATAATATAACATTTTCATGTTTGTTGTTTGCTATTTTCCATGTATTAAAGTACACACAATTGATTAAACTCTGATAAGTTAGTGATGCACCTATCCTATTCATTTAGGACAATGTGATATACTTATCAAAGTATAGTGTATTAAAATGGTAGTTTTCATTCGCATTTTTAGAACTGACAGATTTTTCGGCGTTTTGATCGATCAAAAAAATCCGGGTCGTCATAGCTGGTATCAGAGCTTAGGATATATGCCTAAGTAAAATGCATCTACGGTTAGTAAATCAACCTAGGAATTTTAAAATGATACTAACTTAATTTGATAAATAAAAATGGATAGGATAAGGCACCTTATCTCCGACTGCGGTTATGGGTGATATTTTTGTGTGCTTAATTTTTGCTGATTTTTTATTTTCATTATATTTTTCCGTCCTTGGAATTTCGAAGACGAAATTCTTTAAGAGGGAAAGAATGTAACGACCCATAATTTTATCACTTTGATTTAGAATATTTAATTAATTTTAAATATTCGAATCTAGGTTTTTTAAACATAAATAATCATGTTTTATTTGATAAATAATAGTGTTAATTTTGTTTTGGAAAAATGTTTACAAAAATATGTTCTTTGGAAAAACATCGGTAATAGGACAAGAATTCGGATTTTCAACAGTTTATCAAATAGAAGCTATAATTGAATTTTGCACCATGGTTTGTCGAATGAGACATATATATACATGCACATCACATGTGCATACATATAAGAAGTTACCATGTGCAGTTACAAATTTACTTAAAGTAAAAAGGAGAAAATATCATGATATTTATAAAAAAAAAGTTAAAAGATGCTCTACTTAAACATTAAGGAAGGGGACAAGATGTGATAGCGGTAATGTGAGAAGGGGAATCATGGCCAAGGAAGTGATAGGGGGATGCATTATGATGTTGGAGATTTTTTTGGTGATTATCTCATGGTTAATGTAACGTATCGGATTTTGCCCGCTCGAAAATCAACATCCGTACTTCACATTGTACTAGAATGCCGCAGATTCGACCGTTCAAATCCGATTCGCCGGAGCTATAACACAATTAAGTAAATAACACAGCGGAAGAAAAGAATAATACATTGATATACAATATCTGATACAACAGAGTGATACAATGAATATCAATATACATCAGAGATATGATACAACAAATAGCAGCGGAAAAGAAAAGATAACAACAGCAGCGGAACAATATCAATAGAAATGATAACTCCAAAATGATCTTCAGACAAGAATGAATCCACAACTCCAAGATAAGCAACCCCGATGAATGAACTAGCTCCAGATAATCTACTAAACCTGAATATCTGAAAAGAAACCCAACTCTAGACTGCCCGTGTGGAAAATAGCGGGCACCCAGAGTTTAGGAAGGGAACAATAAACTCCGGATCAGTCATGGGACTGGTGTGAGCAACAAAAACAGTTTATCTTTAAACAAACACAAAAGGCTTTTAAACATTGAAATCCGCAATGTTTTTTAGAAAATGAAACTACCATAAGACCTCCCGCCACACACACAATGCAAACGCAGAATTGGAGGAGATTTCTTCTTATGATAGTCAAACATGCTTACTACGCAAATCATTGGATTATTATTATTAGTGCATAGTGGAAAACAATTTGAAAGTATAATATTAATCTTAGCCAGCATAGATACCATTATACTATGCCTACTATAGCTACCATATTAGATGGCAGGTTCTACAACTAAAACCGTACAAGTTCCGTATTGGAGAAATGGATTTCCAACAAATGGTCAGGCTAAGGAACTTCCTTCCGCCGCATGGGATCGCCTCTGGCGGGACGTCCCGAGAGACAAACTGCTCTCTGCTAACAAGGCCGGGTTACCCCTGTAACAGGTAACTCACGAATATGTCATCACCCGGTCCTTTGGGACCTTTATCCGAGCGCTCGATAACCAACATCACACATCATAAAGAAAGTGTATCCACATGAGTAAGTATCTGGGCTCCATACCATGATACCACCCTTTTCCAGAAGGAAATGACATACCCTAAAGGGCGCGACCCTCATAACCTTGCCGCAACGATCCTGTTTCGACCATTTCCGGGTTGTGAGGCCCTGACGAAGTCTTGTCCACAAAGCTACGCTTTTTCCAAAAGCCACGCTTTGGGTCAACAGATGATCAACCTATGATCACAAAGATATAAGATCAAACAAATGATCATATCACAAATGATCAAACACTGATCATCACACAGCAACACTCAGCATGCCACATTACCAAATTGGGATATATCGCTGATAAATTTCAACTACATAACCTCTGAGCTCGTACGTCTCAGAGAAGGGTGTTAAGCTAAGAGAATAAATTCTCCGCCACCAACAGAAATGTATTTGAAAGAAATCGGCTTTATATCTCAAAGTGTAATGTCAGACATGTAACCATACAAGTCTGTTCCGGGTTCGAACAGAACCGAAGGCACTTCTTACGAAGCCCTTGCAATTCCGGATAATTTCCAATCAAGTCCGGACTTCCCATCACAAAGGGTGATAAGATCTCTATATCGGGGACCAGTCGATGCAGAGACATTCGACGAGTTGTCCTTTCGTTTTCGAAAATATCCGGTCTTCACCACCGGTCTTCAAATGCTATCCATATACGACGTATCAGTATTCAGAACGGTTTATATGACACAAAGGTCCTCTCCCGGCTAAACCGAATAACGAGCGCAACATTTTAAAAACATATGGATATTGGGATGTCAATTAAGTCACAACTTACTACCCAAAACTTTTCTTTCAAATGGTTTAACAAATTACCATTTTCAAATCTTTAAACAAAAAGATTCATTTTAACAACCTTCAACGGTTTAAACAATTTCCACACTTTAATCTTTTAAACAAAAGATTCATTCACAGATTTTCCAAATTAATTTCCCTTCCAATTTGATTAACTCGTTAAATCTTCAAATCAAAGATTTAACTTACAGTTTTCAAAACAATTCCATTTCAAATGGTTTAACAAATCATTATTTTTAAATCTGTTAAAAATAAACAGATTCAGTTCATGGTTTTCAAAAAGAATTCATTCATAACTTAGAAACCATTTTTCAATTCAATCTTGAAATTCCTTTAACTAAATTGAAATTTCATTTCTTATATGAAAACTTTTATTCTTTTGAAAACAACAGTTTTCATTTTGGAAACCTGATTCATTTATACAAGTTAAAGTTCTTGGGTTAAATCCAAATTCTCAAGACTATACTTTTAAAATGGGTTAACTTCATATAAACACATTTAAATCATCTTTAATCAAAATTTCCAATCATTGAATTCAATTCTAAATATTGAATTCAAATTCAAATTAAATTATTTAAATTGGAAATTTTACCAAGTTATTCAAAATAACTTTCATCTTAAAAACTCCATTTCAAAAGCTTTAACATTTAACCCAAATTCATTTCCAAAATCAATTGAAATTAAAATTTCAATTTCAAAAACATTAAATTTAAATTATCTGTGACTTAACCGATTTCCACGTGAAATCCATATTTGTGTGTGTATAAGTGTAGTCCAGGGGTTTTACACACAATAGTGCAACATCAATCATCACAGATTAAAACACAACAATATAGTTGATAAGCGATATAAACTATAACGCTTATCGTTCATTCACAGATTACAGATATATAAATATCACAGATAATAATTTACATCACAAGTAAAAACACAAATCAGGGTATATCACAAATCATCACATATCAAGGATATCAAACAATCAAATCATCAAATAGAATTCAAACATTCATAAGTAAGATCAATTAATCCTTTGATTAATTTTAAGTCAGATTAGTTACTTATGAATAAATTACTAATCCTGGTTAATTAACATTAATTAATTTCAATTTTATTTAAATAAATAAATCTTTAATAATAAATTAATTAGCCTCAATTAATAAATTAATTAACTATCATTTAATTAATTCTCCTTAATTTTTTTTATTAAGTAATTAACAATTTACGATTAATTATCTAAATTAATTAATCTAATTAATTATCAAAATTTATCACATAAATTTGATTACTTAATGGATTTCTAGTTAATTAACAATTTAACTAATAACATTTCTTTAATTACTTTCTTAAGAAATTTTCTTAGGTTTAAACCATCGTTAATTATTTCTAATCAACTTAATTTATTAATTTGTAAATAAAATAAATCATTCTTAAGTTAATTACATAATTAATTTACTTTAAATTATAAATAAATCCTTCCCTTACAATTTCAAATTCCATTTAAAATTCAAAATTCTTTTAATCCTTTAAATACTTTAAAGTTATATAAACAAGTTTAAATTTCTAAAACTTTATTTGTTTCAAACTAAATTCTAAACTAGACTTGAATTTAGATTTAAACCAAATTTTAAAACTCAGTCATAATCTTTAATTTATAAATTTAGATTTTGTTTAAATTTCAGAAGCAAACAGGTTTGTGAACCTGAAGCAACACTTGACCCGAGGCAACCCCCCTTTTCTCTCGAGTAACAACCCGGGTTCCTCCCTCTTTTCCCCACGTTCTTCCTCCACTCGTACGCTTCCTTCTTCAAATTTTTTTTTCTTTCCAGTTAAAATCTTAAATCGACAATCCTGTTTAAGAATCTCACGCGCTCAGTTTCTCGAGGCATCTTTCCTGCTCCTTCGAGTTTCACTCGAGACAAAACCCACGAAATCTCGAGTATCATTCGAGTCGAAAATACTCGCATCCTCCCTGACACTCTACGCCACCGTGCACGTGCACGGTGGTTCGCCAACCCTCCGGCGACCCACTCCGCCTCCCACAAACTCCAATTCGTCTCGATATTAGAAATTTAAGCCCAGATTTTCGAATAAATGTGAATCGAAGAAAATGCCCTGCAGCTCGAACGCGGAACGCACATATCCCTCCGATAACCACCACGTTCAGCCACCCCACCTCACCGGAGACCAAGCCACCTTGCCTACGCCATTTCCACACCTTCCTCGACCTTCACTCCAACCCACGTGCCACTCGATCAAGGCACGGCGACGCAAACCCAAAAAAATACAGAGCCTCAAAACATAAGAACAAAACCCTACTTTCGATCCTAACCCAAAATCTATGCATTCGAAAATTTTTCTATCATTTTTCTGGTATTGCTACATTATCAAGCTTGCTTCTCACCAAAATTCAGATTTTAAATTTGTTTGAATTAGCTGAAATTGGCAAAAGAGCAAATTCTGTTCAACAAGGTACTGCACCTTGAATACTTGCTTAAAAATCATCATTTTTATTTTAAAAATCCTACTTTTGTATGTAGATTCAAACTATATTGATGAATTGACAAATTAAAATATTTGAATTTAACATAGGAATTTGGATAACCTGTAATCAACTTTCCAGTTGATCTGCTTCTTCCAAAATTTGAAAACGAGTTTAAAAACTTTATTTATATTTGAAACTACTTATCTTGTTTAAATCACAGCCTATAATGATTGAGTGGTAATATTTAAAATTTATCACCTACTAAACTTTGTAACTACAGGCAGATCAAACAATATACAGAGCAGTGTATATATATGCACATCATTATATTCAAACTGGACTATTCACAAACCAGATTTTATATGCATCTTAATCTAGTTTAAACAACTTAAACTTTGAAATTATTGTTTACTCACAGAGCATTCAAAATATGTAAACTATACTTGTTTTTCCAGATATAAATGCAACCAAGTCAAGTTTAAAATTTTAAAAGGTTGATGTTACTCACAGTTGTTTTTCCAGAGAAAGAAAACAGAGCTTCTTTGAACAGGTTGCAAGCTGAAACTCTCCTAAATCTCTGGTTTGATCTTGAGTTGTATTGTTGATTTTTGTTTAAGTTATTAAGATGATAGTTGCTTCAGTTTTTCTTAGCTTTGAAGGAACGAAACTGAATGAAAAGATTGACATACAAAAGAACGAATTACAGGGTATGTTGTTTTTGTACAAGTGATGAGGTTGTGTTGTACAATTTCTTTACAGGGATATTTTCTTTGTTTGTAGGCTGATGAGAGAAAGTTTGGGTGCTGCATTAATTGCTTTGTACAAATATATATTTATCTATACGCATATCTTCATTTGCAAGCCATTTCACTTATTTCATTCATTTACATATACTTGCTTACTTGTTCACATACTCTCCTTTCTTCCTTCTTTTGTGGCTGAGCAGATGTTGTTGTGTACTAAGGGATATGGCATTTAATGCCTTGGTCCTTTTATGTTTACAAATATCATTTCTAGCTTTTTAAATCTATTTAGTACATCCTGCATATACACATTTTATGTTTCTTATACCTTGCTTCACGGCAGGTACATATATGAGTTCCTAAAGACTATGTACTCTATACTTTTCTTAAGTTCATTTATGTATTTTGCTTTTACAAAAAGGTGCAGCCTGGCCTTTAAATTTGTGAGCACATATATATAGTTTGTCTTGTTTAAAAGCTTATTTATTTATTACTTATAAATGTGCATTAATATATCACTTGACTAAGACATGTATTTTACATATTTATTATTTTTTTTATTTTATTTTTTATTCTCAACATAACTACCAAATACTTAAGTTAATTATTGATAAGATATGTTTTATTTTATATTTCACTTAACTATAATTTATCTTTAAACCATTTATTAAAATTTAATTCAAATTCAATGTATATATATATATACATTTACAAATTTACTCGTATATTACATATACATTCATATGTACACATAAATACACAATATACAATATTTTTAATTTAAATGATTGATATAGAATATATTTGAATCCGGGGAAACTCGCAATCTATTTACCGTTTTATTTCACTATTTTAATTCAAAAATTCATTTAATTATTAATTTAAATCTATATAAAATCCGGGGTCGTTACAGACTTCCCCCCTTAAAAGAATTTCGTCCTCGAAATTCACAGCCACGAAAACAAAGACAGATGAAGAATGTTTCATTTAATCAAACTGAACATTGATTCTGCATTTGGCTTACCAAATCAGAATATCAAAATCAAACATGAGAACGAATCTGTTTAACAATCAACAAAATACTCGGGTTATCCAGATCTACGAAATATGCAGGGGCATCGGTCAGTTCGAAGGAATAACTAACCATTCGTAGAATATATTCGGACCCAAAGAATAGATAGATATATGGATACAGTTTCAAAACTTTTAGTTTAAAAACTAAGTATACCTATCAACCATAGCAAACAAAGCAAACAAGGCAGCCAATACATCCAAACAAACAAATTTGACTCAGCTAGAGTTTATGTCCCATTTTTATATATCGAATCTTCTTCCTAGATCTACCAGACATTATCGATGAATAGGGAAAAGATGACGAACAAAAGAAATTGATAGAGAAATTTGTTTCCACTGTTGCAGGGTATTAACCATTCATAGTCGTATTTCCCTGTCCTCTATCTCATTCTCTTCTTGCACTCATACTTACTACCAGTGGATAGTAAGAGAATTTACTGAGGCATTCGGACGGATATCTGAAGAATACTCATTCTAGAGTTTACTTCACTCTATCTCTAATGAGCTACTTAATGTGTTATACTCCTGAGCTAAAGTTCAACCTTAGCTCTGATACCACATGTAACGTATCGGATTTTGCCCGCTCGAAAATCAACATCCGTACTTCACATTGTACTAGAATGCCGCAGATTCGACCGTTCAAATCCGATTCGCCGGAGCTATAACACAATTAAGTAAATAACACAGCGGAAGAAAAGAATAATACATTGATATACAATATCTGATACAACAGAGTGATACAATGAATATCAATATACATCAGAGATATGATACAACAAATAGCAGCGGAAAAGAAAAGATAACAACAGCAGCGGAACAATATCAATAGAAATGATAACTCCAAAATGATCTTCAGACAAGAATGAATCCACAACTCCAAGATAAGCAACCCCGATGAATGAACTAGCTCCAGATAATCTACTAAACCTGAATATCTGAAAAGAAACCCAACTCTAGACTGCCCGTGTGGAAAATAGCGGGCACCCAGAGTTTAGGAAGGGAACAATAAACTCCGGATCAGTCATGGGACTGGTGTGAGCAACAAAAACAGTTTATCTTTAAACAAACACAAAAGGCTTTTAAACATTGAAATCCGCAATGTTTTTTAGAAAATGAAACTACCATAAGACCTCCCGCCACACACACAATGCAAACGCAGAATTGGAGGAGATTTCTTCTTATGATAGTCAAACATGCTTACTACGCAAATCATTGGATTATTATTATTAGTGCATAGTGGAAAACAATTTGAAAGTATAATATTAATCTTAGCCAGCATAGGTACCATTATACTATGCCTACTATAGCTACCATATTAGATGGCAGGTTCTACAACTAAAACCGTACAAGTTCCGTATTGGAGAAATGGATTTCCAACAAATGGTCAGGCTAAGGAACTTCCTTCCGCCGCATGGGATCGCCTCTGGCGGGACGTCCCGAGAGACAAACTGCTCTCTGCTAACAAGGCCGGGTTACCCCTGTAACAGGTAACTCACGAATATGTCATCACCCGGTCCTTTGGGACCTTTATCCGAGCGCTCGATAACCAACATCACACATCATAAAGAAAGTGTATCCACATGAGTAAGTATCTGGGCTCCATACCATGATACCACCCTTTTCCAGAAGGAAATGACATACCCTAAAGGGCACGACCCTCATAACCTTGCCGCAACGATCCTGTTTCGACCATTTCCGGGTTGTGAGGCCCTGACGAAGTCTCGTCCACAAAGCTACGCTTTTTCCAAAAGCCACGCTTTGGGTCAACAGATGATCAACCTATGATCACAAAGATATAAGATCAAACAAATGATCATATCACAAATGATCAAACACTGATCATCACACAGCAACACTCAGCATGCCACATTACCAAATTGGGATATATCGCTGATAAATTTCAACTACATAACCTCTGAGCTCGTACGTCTCAGAGAAGGGTGTTAAGCTAAGAGAATAAATTCTCCGCCACCAACAGAAATGTATTTGAAAGAAATCGGCTTTATATCTCAAAGTGTAATGTCAGACATGTAACCATACAAGTCTGTTCCGGGTTCGAACAGAACCGAAGGCACTTCTTACGAAGCCCTTGCAATTCCGGATAATTTCCAATCACGTCCGGACTTCCCATCACAAAGGGTGATAAGATCTCTATATCGGGGACCAGTCGATGCAGAGACATTCGACGAGTTGTCCTTTCGTTTTCGAAAATATCCGGTCTTCACCACCGGTCTTCAAATGCTATCCATATACGACGTATCAGTATTCAGAACGGTTTATATGACACAAAGGTCCTCTCCCGGCTAAACCGAATAACGAGCGCAACATTTTAAAAACATATGGATATTGGGATGTCAATTAAGTCACAACTTACTACCCAAAACTTTTCTTTCAAATGGTTTAACAAATTACCATTTTCAAATCTTTAAACAAAAAGATTCATTTTAACAACCTTCAACGGTTTAAACAATTTCCACACTTTAATCTTTTAAACAAAAGATTCATTCACAGATTTTCCAAATTAATTTCCCTTCCAATTTGATTAACTCGTTAAATCTTCAAATCAAAGATTTAACTTACAGTTTTCAAAACAATTCCATTTCAAATGGTTTAACAAATCATTATTTTTAAATCTGTTAAAAATAAACAGATTCAGTTCATGGTTTTCAAAAAGAATTCATTCATAACTTAGAAACCATTTTTCAATTCAATCTTGAAATTCCTTTAACTAAATTGAAATTTCATTTCTTATATGAAAACTTTTATTCTTTTGAAAACAACAGTTTTCATTTTGGAAACCTGATTCATTTATACAAGTTAAAGTTCTTGGGTTAAATCCAAATTCTCAAGACTATACTTTTAAAATGGGTTAACTTCATATAAACACATTTAAATCATCTTTAATCAAAATTTCCAATCATTGAATTCAATTCTAAATATTGAATTCAAATTCAAATTAAATTATTTAAATTGGAAATTTTACCAAGTTATTCAAAATAACTTTCATCTTAAAAACTCCATTTCAAAAGCTTTAACATTTAACCCAAATTCATTTCCAAAATCAATTGAAATTAAAATTTCAATTTCAAAAACATTAAATTTAAATTATTTGTGACTTAACCGATTTCCACGTGAAATCCATATTTGTGTGTGTATAAGTGTAGTCCAGGGGTTTTACACACAATAGTGCAACATCAATCATCACAGATTAAAACACAACAATATAGTTGATAAGCGATATAAACTATAACGCTTATCGTTCATTCACAGATTACAGATATATAAATATCACAGATAATAATTTACATCACAAGTAAAAACACAAATCAGGGTATATCACAAATCATCACATATCAGGGATATCAAACAATCAAATCATCAAATAGAATTCAAACATTCATAAGTAAGATCAATTAATCCTTTGATTAATTTTAAGTCAGATTAGTTACTTATGAATAAATTACTAATCCTGGTTAATTAACATTAATTAATTTCAATTTTATTTAAATAAATAAATCTTTAATAATAAATTAATTAGCCTCAATTAATAAATTAATTAACTATCATTTAATTAATTCTCCTTAATTTTTTTTATTAAGTAATTAACAATTTACGATTAATTATCTAAATTAATTAATCTAATTAATTATCAAAATTTATCACATAAATTTGATTACTTAATGGATTTCTAGTTAATTAACAATTTAACTAATAACATTTCTTTAATTACTTTCTTAAGAAATTTTCTTAGGTTTAAACCATCGTTAATTATTTCTAATCAACTTAATTTATTAATTTATAAATAAAATAAATCATTCTTAAGTTAATTACATAATTAATTTACTTTAAATTATAAATAAATCCTTCCCTTACAATTTCAAATTCCATTTAAAATTCAAAATTCTTTTAATCCTTTAAATACTTTAAAGTTATATAAACAAGTTTAAATTTCTAAAACTTTATTTGTTTCAAACTAAATTCTAAACTAGACTTGAATTTAGATTTAAACCAAATTTTAAAACTCAGTCATAATCTTTAATTTATAAATTTAGATTTTGTTTAAATTTCAGAAGCAAACAGGTTTGTGAACCTGAAGCAACACTTGACCCGAGGCAACCCCCCTGTTCTCTCGAGTAACAACCCGGGTTCCTCCCTCTTTTCCCCGCGTTCTTCCTCCACTCGTACGCTTCCTTCTTCAAATTTTTTTTTCTTTCCAGTTAATATCTTAAATCGACAATCCTGTTTAAGAATCTCACGCGCTCAGTTTCTCGAGGCATCTTTCCTGCTCCTTCGAGTTTCACTCGAGACAAAACCCACGAAATCTCGAGTATCATTCGAGTCGAAAATACTCGCATCCTCCCTGACACTCTACGCCACCGTGCACGTGCACGGTGGTTCGCCAACCCTCCGGCGACCCACTCCGCCTCCCACAAACTCCAATTCGTCTCGATATTAGAAATTTAAGTCCAGATTTTCGAATAAATGTGAATCGAAGAAAATGCCCTGCAGCTCGAACGCGGAACGCACATATCCCTCCGATAACCACCACGTTCAGCCACCCCACCTCACCGGAGACCAAGCCACCTTGCCTACGCCATTTCCACACCTTCCTCGACCTTCACTCCAACCCACGTGCCACTCGATCAAGGCACGGCGACGCAAACCCAAAAAAAATACAGAGCCTCAAAACATAAGAACAAAACCCTACTTTCGATCCTAACCCAAAATCTATGCATTCGAAAAATTTTCTATCATTTTTCTGGTATTGCTACATTATCAAGCTTGCTTCTCACCAAAATTCAGATTTTAAATTTGTTTGAATTAGCTGAAATTGGCAAAAGAGCAAATTCTGTTCAACAAGGTACTGCACCTTGAATACTTGCTTAAAAATCATCATTTTTATTTTAAAAATCCTACTTTTGTATGTAGATTCAAACTATATTGATGAATTGACAAATTAAAATATTTGAATTTAACATAGGAATTTGGATAACCTGTAATCAACTTTCCAGTTGATCTGCTTCTTCCAAAATTTGAAAACGAGTTTAAAAACTTTATTTATATTTGAAACTACTTATCTTGTTTAAATCACAGCCTATAATGATTGAGTGGTAATATTTAAAATTTATCACCTACTAAACTTTGTAACTACAGGCAGATCAAACAATATACAGAGCAGTGTATATATATGCACATCATTATATTCAAACTGGACTATTCACAAACCAGATTTTATATGCATCTTAATCTAGTTTAAACAACTTAAACTTTGAAATTATTGTTTACTCACAGAGCATTCAAAATATGTAAACTATACTTGTTTTTCCAGATATAAATGCAACCAAGTCAAGTTTAAAATTTTAAAAGGTTGATGTTACTCACAGTTGTTTTTCCAGAGAAAGAAAACAGAGCTTCTTTGAACAGGTTGCAAGCTGAAACTCTCCTAAATCTCTGGTTTGATCTTGAGTTGTATTGTTGATTTTTGTTTAAGTTATTAAGATGATAGTTGCTTCAGTTTTTCTTAGCTTTGAAGGAACGAAACTGAATGAAAAGATTGACATACAAAAGAACGAATTACAGGGTATGTTGTTTTTGTACAAGTGATGAGGTTGTGTTGTACAATTTCTTTATAGGGATATTTTCTTTGTTTGTAGGCTGATGAGAGAAAGTTTGGGTGCTGCATTAATTGCTTTGTACAAATATATATTTATCTATACGCATATCTTCATTTGCAAGCCATTTCACTTATTTCATTCATTTACATATACTTGCTTACTTGTTCACATACTCTCCTTTCTTCCTTCTTTTGTGGCTGAGCAGATGTTGTTGTGTACTAAGGGATATGGCATTTAATGCCTTGGTCCTTTTATGTTTACAAATATCATTTCTAGCTTTTTAAATCTATTTAGTACATCCTGCATATACACATTTTATGTTTCTTATACCTTGCTTCACGGCAGGTACATATATGAGTTCCTAAAGACTATGTACTCTATACTTTTCTTAAGTTCATTTATGTATTTTGCTTTTACAAAAAGGTGCAGCCTGGCCTTTAAATTTGTGAGCACATATATATAGTTTGTCTTGTTTAAAAGCTTATTTATTTATTACTTATAAATGTGCATTAATATATCACTTGACTAAGACATGTATTTTACATATTTATTATTTTTTTTATTTTATTTTTTATTCTCAACATAACTACCAAATACTTAAGTTAATTATTGATAAGATATGTTTTATTTTATATTTCACTTAACTATAATTTATCTTTAAACCATTTATTAAAATTTAATTCAAATTCAATGTATATATATATACATTTACAAATTTACTCGTATATTACATATACATTCATATGTACACATATATACACAATATACAATATTTTTAATTTAAATGATTGATATAGAATATATTTGAATCCGGGGAAACTCGCAATCTATTTACCGTTTTATTTCACTATTTTAATTCAAAAATTCATTTAATTATTAATTTAAATCTATATAAAATCCGGGGTCGTTACAGTTAAGGCAAGAAAATGCTATGAAACCCATCTACACCTCACATAATTTACAGATTCAACTTCCAAGCTTTCTTCTTCTATCTTGAGCTCTCTAATGGCTTCCATGAAGGCCTCTCTTCTTAATAAAAATAAAGCAAAAGAATATAGCAAGAAGAAGAAGATATACAGATATATATATATATATAAACACACACACCCAATATCGTTTCAAGTCCAAACAAGTGCCAAAACACTCCTCTACCTCTATGAAACCCATGGCCGCCGCCACCATTCCGCCATGGCCGAGCATTCACCTCCATCCCATGCTTGGCCGAGCTCTCTTGAGTTGAAGGTGGGAGATCTAGAAGCTCCAGAGTGAAGAAAGCGGAGAGAAGTACTATTGGAATGTCGTTGGAGTAATTCGAAGAACTTATTGAGGGAATGTTATAATCTTGAGTGCTTGATTAAAAATATGCTTCTTATAATTATAAATTAATTATGAAATGGTTTTAAATAAGTTACCATGACTGTTAAAAATGGTTATGTGTTTGGTTGGTTAATTAATGATGCTTGATGGTTGCTTAATAAGTAATATTGATATATAGTTAAATATTTCATATAAAAGTGAGAATTACTTTGCTAGTTTATTTTGTTAAACTATGTAATTATATGATTTATTTTTCCATACATTTTTCTTATGCTTGATCATCATGTTTTGGATATTGATCGTATGCTTGCGGGATATGGAAATGATTCACGGTAAAATACAAGTCGAATTTACGTAAAGAAATCAGTTTCCTTTATAAATTATAATGGTATATATAGCATGTTAACCTCTTTAAAAATGGATAAAAATGGTTTAAAATGGTTTATAATTTTTTTATAAACATTAAAACTTATTTCGACAAAGTTAGGTGAAAAATTGAGTAAAAATGAGCCAGTCGCGTAGCGGCAATTTGCGATTACGCGCCATAAAAAGTTAAATAAACATGAAGAATGAAATATAAGTCGGAATTTATTAAAATAAGAACTTTCTAGACCCTTATAGCTATTGTTTTCAAATAAAAAGAGAAAAATCAGGATTTCATTTGGTAAAGTTTGAGATATGTCGAAAACAAGTTTTCAAAATCGTCGCATTTTGGCAGTTCATAAAATATTATTTTCGACTCTTTAAAAATTGATATTTTAATCTTTAAAAATATGAAATAAATTCCATTAATATGATAAAATGTTTTAAAAGGGATTTGACTTATAAAACTAAACATATATATATATATATATCATGAATTGGTGTTTTGATCTAATAAGCTTTAAATTCACTATTCACCGACAATTTAGTTACGGAATTTGACAACTTTTGAATAAATGTTTTAAACTTGGGTTTTTCTTCCCGAATCTTTTGGAAATGTTTTTTAAATAATTTCACAAGGACTTTAAAAGGTTTAGAGTCGATCAAATAACTTGACCGTCTTATGGGTGACAGAAAGGTAGTCTCTAGGCTGGAGTTTGGGAAACCAGTTGCCTACTCCCCTTAGCTATTTGGACTAGCCCGACGGAGGGGATCGTTAATTTCATTTACTCAAAACCATTTTATCCGAAGATAAAATTAAAAACTTTATAAATGTTCGATAGAATGAAGTGTTGATTATCATTTATTGTTATGTCTAATTCATTGATTAATTGTTTGAATTAAGCTCAACCAATTTATGAGCAATAACCCTTTTATATGCATAGGCTGCGTAGATAATAAATTGAGGAAGGTTTAATGTAGACACCTTGTGATTAGAATTTCATTGTTTGACTTTAAGGTGTTCAATGAGAATATTGGTTAAGCGGATATTATAATAAAAGATGTTTATTATGATTTTGGAAATAAAGGATATTTTATCTTTTGAGTTGAAATGATTTCTTTTAGAAATAATAGAAATATTTTAAGAATAAATATTTTTGAAAGGATTATATATAAAAAGTGATTTCCATAAAATGGTTTATAAAAGTGTTTTATAAATGAAGAGAATTTCGAGGACAAAAATCCCAGTGTTTGAAAATGATTTCAAAAGGTTTTGGGAAATGAAAATACTTTGATTGAAAGTAATTATGAATATTAGTGAAAATGATTTATCACTTTAGGATGTAAAATGATTTGTTATATTACCGAGTATTCGGGTAACTCATAACTAAAAGGTGGGTAAAGGATATGCAGATGTTCTGTAGCATCGGTATAGTCCGCTCGACGAACACAGGGATATACATATTTATTATAAAAAAATTGAAAGGTTGGGACCCAGTTGCCTTGTTATTAGGAGAAACCTCCCGATCTGGTTGCATATACTTTAATATGCTTTTATATTAGTATTTTGGGATTTCCAAACAAATATTTCAATAGTGATTTTTTTTAAGATCCCAAAGTAAAGTATGATTTGATACAAAAGATGTATATATTATTATTTCAAAGGTTTTGAAATGAAATCGAGAATTTAGTTCAAAAAAAAAAAAATAAGATTTCATAAATCCAAATGTAAGGATTAAGTCTAAGTGGGTAGATTTGGAAGCTACATTTTCAAGTTTTATGCTATGTATTTGGAAATCGCGTATTTGGTTATTGCATCGTAGGCTCCATGAGTCTTATTTATGGTAAGAGAACTACGTTGGCTTGATCCTTTATCTAACTAAGTACCCAGTAAGATAGGGTATGTAGGCAGTCACAAGTGCTAGTGACGCAGCCCCAATAAGAATACAACATTTTCCTGTTTGTTGTTTGCTATTTTCCATGTATCAAAGTACACCCAGTTGAATAATAATTGCTATGATAAGTTTGTGATGCATGTTTCCTATTCATTTAGGACAATGTGATTATAGTATATTAAAATGGTAGTTTTCATTCGTAGTTTTAGAACGGATGGATTTTTCGATGTTTTGATTAAAAAAATCCGGGTCGTCACATATCCCTCTTTATGAAAAATTATCCTCCTGTATCCACAACAATCAAGTATTGTTACCATACTCCAGTTCTCCACTGGTCAGAGCTATATGGACAGGGATTGAGAATAATTCTTATCCTTCAGTACATGAGCATGCTTTTTGGTGTGATAAGGCTCATACTATAGTTGTTGTATACAAAAGCATCGCAAATTCCTCTTTTATCTCATTATTTCCTTAGAGTTCAAGAATATGGGAATCTAGCTCCAGCCCAAAGGAAAATATCTTACTTTGGAAAGTTATTATCTATGCCATCCACACTCAAGACAATCTGCTTTTCAGGGGCTTGATAAATTTTTCCTCCTGTATTTTGTGCTCTACTGGCCCTGAAAACACTTCTCGTATTCTCTTCTCTTGCCAGTATACCTTTTGTATATGGGAAAGACTACTATGCCATCTCAACTTACATAGTCCTCTTCAAAACTCTCAGGCCGAGTGGTTCAATATTTTCAAAGCAACTCGTTCAATATTTTCAAAGCAACTCGTTGGAGTTCAATATTGGTATGATGAGTGGTTTATGAATTCGAGTCGACGCGCTTGATCAACTTATCGATTTGGGTTTCTGAACACTTGAACAAGGCAAACCGACACGGTATTGTTTTGAAAATTGGTGAATGGAATAATTTTACCTAGGATTACATTTTATATTTAGAAGAACAATTTTCAAAGGAAAATTGATATAGTTATTTATAGTGTGTTTGTTTATTAAGAAATGATAATATTCAATTATTATCATTTATTGTTTGATTAGTTGTGCTCGGCCAGTTTATGAGCATTTACTATAGTTTGCTGATTTATAAGAAATTTACCTTTCTACATCAAGGGTTGGGTAGATAATAATTTATGTAAACATTAAATAAGAACACCTTGTGAATTAAGTTTCACGGTTCGACTATAAGGCGTTCGATGATAATGTTGGGTTAAAATTGAATTTTAACAAGAGCTGTTTATTATAATCTAAACAAAGATATACATTTGTGAAATGATTTAGATAAGAAAGCAACATTATATAAACATGGTTTATAAACAAAAAGGATTTAAATAGAAATTTTCAGAACTTAAATCCTGATGTCTTTGAAAATGTTTTTTCAAGATTTTAGAGAAAATAATAGTAGTGTTAATTGAAAGTAAGTATTTGGGAAATTGGTTTATGAAATTGAGATTATGGTACTAAGTAACATTTACGAAGTATTTGATACCATTTTGAAATGATTTTGGTTAATACCAAAATATGGTTTGGATGTACTGAACTCACTCCTATCGCTTGAAAATAATTTTGGCGATGACTTCAACATCATCGACATTCATTTTCAATTTTCTAAGTGTGGGATGCTACGAATTTGTTTTGGTAAAACAAATTTGATTTAATCCCAAAGTATGATTTGATGTACAAAGGTTATATGTATATATTATTTCAAAATGATTTGAAATAAAAACCGGTGTCTAGTTCTAAAGTTTTCTTGTTAAGTAATTTCATGGACACGTGTAGCTTATGAATTAGGAAAGTATGGACATGCATCATGATATGATAGGTTGTTTGCCAGTTTTCATTTGTCAAAATGAAAAGGGATTTTCGGTGATTTTGGATAGTCTGGAACTACCGAATTATTATTGAACTTGCGGTTAAGTGTTTTGAAAAATATAAAGTTGATTTATATAACAGTTGAATTAAGAAGATAGCAAGTTAAAACAAGTTCTAAATTTGCTAAACATATTTGTTACAAATTTGATGTTTGTATATACTCTTAGGATGTAATAGAGTATTATACGAGTAAGAACTTAAGTGATAAAATGTTGGTAAACTTGAAGTTATGATTTATGAAATGATGCATAAATGATTTTAGTATTGGATGACATACTATTTGGATAAATGAACGTGATTAAAAAGGAACTGGTGTAGTTAAGAATTCAATAGGATAAATACCTAAGTTGTACGTAGGTTGTTTTAGTCGCATGATTTTTCTTGATTCAGTATTCGAGTATGTGATTTCGAGGTAGCATACACCAGTCCGAACAAGGAGTTTTCACTAGATTCTTAACGGCGAATGCTTGATTCGGATTCTTGATATGATCCTAAAATTTTCTATCATAGTATATGGCTATGTAAGGGGAACAAAGGTTTATAATCAAGGAACCTGATCGAAGTCCGCATTATAGAGGTCAAGTGATCTATACTAGCTTGGAAGTGAATATATGTGATCAAGCAAGTGATCGAATTTATATTGCGTACGGACGACATATGTACCTCGTATAGGCTTTAGTAGTTTGCATACTATGTTTTGTTGACTTATGGAAGGTTTAGGTGATGACTCTTCGATTTGTTGCAAGGTAGCATGAATAATCATTTAAGTAATAACCTAAGGTTGTTGAGAATAAGTTACGCTTAGTTGGTCGTTTATTGTCCTTGTGCCATAAGAGGGTTTTTGAACCTAAGCAAACTATGAGCTTTGTTCGTTAATGATTGTCATAATATCAAGTATCAGTGTGTGATTGTTTCTTGGTTTCTCATGTTGGAATTTCGAGGATGAAACATTCTAAGTAAGGGAGAATGTAATGACTTAGAATTTCGAATACTTTGTATTTAAATATCTTAATTATTTAAATATTTGAATCTTGGATTAAATGTTATTAAAATGATTTAATAAGCTTGTTAACCCTCTTTTAAATCATAACTAATGATGGCAAACTTGTCTTGGAAAAATGTTTTGAAACCTATTATAAGTATTTTAAAAGTATATACAAGCGTTTTCGAAAAGGGGTTAGAATTGCTTAATGGCCAAATGGTTAATTGTTCAATTACTTGTTGAAATGTAATTAACTATGCTTAACACTAAAAGCCGATGAAATAAGGCTTATCTATTTATGAGAATTAAGATTGATGTCGAGTAGGGACAGAGTAATAGAGCACTAACCTACCAAGATTCCCTCCTGACCGAGGAATAGTAAGTCGGAAAATTTTAGAAATGTGTTAATCGTGTTGATTTCTTATTGTTTATGGAAATCATTAATACTACACTTAAAACTAAAACCCGATGTGGTAGACTTATCTATTTATGAGATTCAAGAATGAAGTGTCTAGGCAAGACTTTGATTCAACTATTGCTCTAACCTATCTGGCTTCACTCTTGAATGGGGAATAGTTAAGTTGGAATGTCGGAAATGAGTTAAGCGTACGAATCGTGATTTCTATAAGCAATCGTTTTTAGAACTCGATAGTTAACTCATCAAATGCTGAACTTGTCCGAATATGAACTTTGATCTTTGAAACAAATGTTTTCAAAGATAGAAACAAGTATAAGAATGGTTTTGAGTTTGTTATGACAATGTTTTAATAGCATTCGTATTTAACACTTTTTTATTATACTTATGAATGTAAATAGATCTTTAAAGAATGATTTAAAGATAAGCATGAGCAAAATGGTGTTGGGTTTGTAGTGAAAATGTTTAAGTGACATTAGTCTTAAACCTTTTGAATCAATTTGTGAAAGTACTTAGGTCCTTAAAATGGATATTTTGAAGTAAATTATAATTATGAAATCTTTTGGAAAAAGATAGAAGTTTATTAGATAAAAGAAGTTTACTAATAAATGACTTTTTAATTATAAAGGATTAATTAAACAGATGGGATTAAATAGCTTAACCAAACTTTGTATGGCTTGATCGTGCTTTGTATGACTTGATAGTGTTTTGTATGTTCATTTGTCTATGGGAACTATACTAAACTTGGTTTCCATTTACAAATATCTATCTTGCACCAGATAGTCGATTAGTCGGCTATTGAAATTGTCTAAATATAACTTTGGGAATATCTAGAAGAAAAACTAGAATTATATGGTATAGTTATCTTTTGTGGTGCTATACTGTATGTATAAACTCGTGTGTTCTTCTAGGACAATGGATAAGGAAATCCTCCACTTAAACGGTTAGGAGGTGATCTCCGCTCTTATGTATTTTCTGTTTATTTCCAAAAAAAACCAAAGTTGAGTTTATTGAAAATTCATCGATTGGTTTTATAGCATCGGCTAAGGGGGAAGAGTTTACTTATATAAGATGACTCGAACCCGTAACCACTTCCAAACCTTATGCACATCTTCTTTTCTAATTGTTTTGCAACCAAATTGGTCACAAACGCCCAAGAATAGATTTGTGTAGAGAAGTAAATGAAGAAAGTAAAATTAAACTGAGGAATATAATAACTAACAAGCAAATCCAAGTAATAATCAAGAACATGCAGATTTATAGTGGTTCGGCATTGTATGCCTACGTCCACTTTGAAGATTCACTTTATTGATTCACAAAGAGTTTGATTACAGCAGCAAACAATAAGGAAGGACTTGATTACAATGTAGACTCAAGTAACCCACCGCGTTAAAAAGATCCTCATAATGACCCATAGGGCTTGTGTTTATAGGGAGAGACAATGAGATATTTCCCTAAGACTTCGGCAGAGGGCTCTCTAGGTCCATAGGGGGCCACTATATCGATCGGCGATGCTAACTTGATGATTGAGAACGATCGTCCTAATGTTAGCCGATCCGTTTTCTTGGCTTCAATCATGGTGCGATCGTTTTTGGGGGGTCCCATATGCCTCTTGATACTGCTTCTAAAAGATGGAATCATTCTGACATGTAAATTGAGAGATTTGGATCGATCTTGGTTGAAGTTGAATTATGCGTTGAACTATATCGATCGTTATGATGGATCGATATGAATGATCGGTCAATAACGATCGGCCATCCTTAAACCATCACTTTGCGATATGCAATCGTTATGATGGATCGGCAAGAACGATCGGTCAATAATGATCGGCCATCCTCAAGTCTTCACTTTGTGATATGTGTTCGCTATGATGGATCGGCAAGAACGATCGGTCAATAACGATCGGCCATTCTCAAACCTTCACTTTGTGATATGCGATCACTATGATGGATCGGCAAGAACGATCGGTCAATAACGATCGACCATCCTCAAACCTTCACTTCGTGATATGCGATCATTTTGGTAGGCTTCCCTCTTCATTTTATTGATGCTCTAAAAGTTTTAAATGAGTAGGCCTCGTGAATTTCGAGATATTGAACGTTCTCCTATAACTTGAACTATTTCATAGATCGTTCTTGGTCGATCCATACAAATCCTTGCTTCATCCGTAACTTGAGCATACGAACTCCAATCAACTCCAAATTTGAAATATAACATCACGGGGCCACGCTAGTTACTCCATGCTAACTGCACCCCAATTGAGTTTCGTTTAAAATCAGCCCGACCATCGTCTATAGTGATATACATAATTGATTCCCAAGGATGTTGACCATTCGCTCTTAGCTAATTTGATGATATCACAGCCTTGCCAAAAGGTGGGATAACATTTGCCCCCCCAAAGTATGTCTTGTATTATACATGATGTGCTTTGAATCTTCGCAAACTTGAACCGTTTGTAATAAAACCATCTGGTTCATTAAACGGTCGCTATCCTTCCGTCTGGTTGTTTTCTTGTCAAAGTTCGTAGTTTCCTTATTCTTCGTGATGGTTGCTCAATTTTCAATAGTATAGACACGGGATCACAGCTTGCTAACAATCATATTGTTTTTTACTCTGGCGATTTCCAAGCCTCAGCAACTTAGCTTTAGTTTTCCTCTGGTCGGCTCCAGGTGACTACTGAAAAAAAATTTGAAAATTTTCTTTTATATATTTTCCATATATATACAGTTCTCCTTTGCTTAGAAAACAAATTTCAAAATCACTCATGACTATGGAAACGGTCGGCATAAGCTAGGATGTGGAACGATCAGCCCAAAGCTTGGATAAGGGACGATCAGCCTAAGGCTTGGATAAGGGACGATCGACATAAGGCTTGGATTTGGGACGATCGGCCTAAGGCATGGATTAGGGACGATCGGCCTAAGGTATGGATAAGGGACGATCGGCCTAAGGCTTGGACCTAAAACGATCGGCTATATCCCCCTACTATATAAGCTCCTACACTCGGTCGTTCTCTTTCATTCTACCTCATTGTTCCATTCTGAAGCAAAAAAACAAACAAGTCTCTCTACCTTCTTCCTATCAATCCTTTCATCAATCACAATAAATTCGTCGCTCTACTAATTGATTCACACTCTCCTTTTTCAGATCAAATTTAGGTAGCATGAATCCCATACTTGCCTCATAATCTTTAGATTGAAACTTTGGAACTATGGCGATTCGATTTGTTTGGTAGATCGCTTCCTTCCTTTCTTTTTTCTTACGATCGTGTGTAATGGAGACTGAGTGGCTAGGGATTAATGAGTCATGTTATCAACCGATCGTTCACTGATAAAGATAGTGCTTTGGGTGTCAAGAAGTTGTACGATCGATCGTCCATGATCTCTCTTGGACGATCGGTGAAGCTCTGGGACATTCAAACTTGATGATTGCTTATAAATGATTGGCTATAGCTTGGAGTTGTAGGCTCTTAAGAACGATTGGTGGAAAAAGACTCATGGTGAACGATCGGCTTAATGCTGTTTTGGGGAAACGGTCAGCCTAAACCACATATGAACCTTTCCTTCTTTTTTATAAAATGGAATTTAGATGGATAAACTTGAACTAAACGACAAGCCTTGGCCTTTCATACTTGGACAAACATTAAGACTTGTTCACGACCTGCACATGATCTGAACTGCATATTTGGTAGCAAATTACTCTAGAAAAATGACACGAACCAATGCCTTTAACTATCACCCTGAAACTCATATGTAATTTAGACAACAACCAAACTTTTGTTGGCTAACAATCATCCGTGAAACTTAAGCTGCATCGTTTCCTGATAAAACGCAGAGACAGTTGAGATGGTCAGAAATGACGGTCTCTCTGGCCAAACTTCTAAGTCTCGTTGTCTTTTCTGTCTTCAGTTTTGCACAACTTATTGCCATATTGAATAACACTTTATCGCACTACACTAGCACTTACTATGCACCGGGGGGTACAGGTTACTTTTTCTAATTATGATTTTTACTAAGTTTAATAGCAATGGGATTAAGACGTTCCGGGCACTCCGTGACTATGCCGACTGGATCATCTTCCTAAAGGAATAATTCTAATGTAGAGTCAAGTTCGGCAACTGAATCCGATAGTCTGTCGTTTAGTCATGATTCAGAACAATCGGAAAGCCTGGATCCTCAGTTTGACCTTTCTAAAATTGTTCCTATCTTTCTACCGGAGGTTATCGATCCTGCGCTTGAAACTCTAGAGGACGCAATCATCCTTGAAAATCCTTCTAATTCGGTAGCTTCAAAAATTAAAGAAGACGCTCTCCAAAGAATTTATGTAAGGCGTGGAATTCCCTTCGATGACGTGTTGGTTTCGTCACGAGATGATATGGCTCATAGACCCCCTGAAGGGTATATAACATGCAATAAGTTTATGTGTTGGGTGGGATGCATCCCGCCTTTCAACTCATACATTCGGGAGATCCTACATTATTTAAGGATAGCTCCAGCATAACTCCATCTGAATGGTTACACACTCCTTAATTGTACTTGTATGGTATTTATGGAGTTCCTGCACCATCCTCCCACCATCGAAGATATCCAATTTATTTTTACTTTTAAGCGGCGAATAGGCAGTCTCTCATTCACATTTCTTGAGTCAGCAAAGAGATGCCAAATTCTAACCGGCATGTGGAACAAACTAAGTGCCTTCAAGAACGTATGGTTCTTTGTTCGCTGCCCGCCCGGCTTCGCTCGACAATGGCTAGAAAGATGTAAGTGTTATCCACTAGTTTCATAATAACGTAGAAATATGGTACCCGAGTTGCCTTCCTTACGATGTTACTCATTTACAGGTGTTGTTACTCGGCCCAGCGACGATATTATGAAGAGGCGGTCTCAATTTTGAAGAATGCTCCTTCTGAGGATAGGAATATTGAATATTTTCTCAGGGATGAATGTCTCATCACTTTTTGTTTGATAGAGGAAGGCCTCAACGTGGGGCTAACTAAATTTGCCCAGACGGCAAGGATAAGATCATGGGCCGCAATCGGTCAAAGAGATAATCAAGTCGGCCCCGTGGTGCCCCCAGTGACAAGTACCCAAGCGGTCGCTGATATTGATGCCGGAGGACATAGTGATGATGCACTTGGTCATAATGGCGGTAAATCTGATCCTAGGGTCGATGTCAGATTCTCGCAAGTCTCACAACACCCAGTTGCGGATAAGATAAAAAGAAAACATTCGTACATAAGCTTCCAAGAAGTCGCCTCTCTGACCAGTCCAAGTCATCAATGGCCTCTAAGGCTGTTCAAGATGAATCTTCCTCCCAACCGTCGAAGCGTTTGAGTTTACCACTTGACCCTTTGTCTGGTCTACCAATTCCACCTGACCTCGACGCATTCCCTTTTACCGATGTGAACATTGGAGGGTTGAAGTCTCCCATTAGAATTGGTTATGAGATCCCTACTTCTGGAGGGGAAGTTACACCAATGAGCAAAGCTCCTGCATCTAGTCTGTCGAGGGGTTACACTAGGACACTTACACACACTTGCATCCTTCAACACTGCACTATACTTGACTTGTACTCTCTAATGCGCAAAGTTGACTAACATCTGTCTTTCTTTGCAGAAACGATGGTGAGGAAGAGAAACATGTTTGACTCTCTCCGAGATATACATAATCAGTCATCGGGTTTGCAATCCAGCTCCTACTACAGCAGTCAAGATTACTATGATTCTAGCTATTGCCCCAGCCATGATCGGAGTTATCAAGATAGAGATGACAAGGATAAGCCACCTCAAGATAAACATAGATCAAGATCGAGATATCCTCCTCAAAAAGGTTCTGAAAGACCAGCTGATCGTAGAAATCTACCCATCAATCCCTCTTGCAGCCCTTCTACCATTCCAATGCCTGTACAACCTTTGGTTTCATCTCATTCGCAGCAGCCGAGTGATCGTCGCTGCCATGGTGAATATACTACCGCCCATAAGCCTGGCAAAGAAAGTACCGAAGTTGAAGTTGCTACTAAAGATCCTACAATCGATCCAATTGCTCTCATAGCACAGCTTCATGAAGAATTTCCGAATTTATGCTTTGAAGGATTCAATCCTGACATTCATATGCAATATCGAGAATGGATGAAGGCAGTAGAAAAAATGTCGAACGTTTCCTTCGAGCGCGCGGCAGAGATTGAAAAGCTAAAATGCCAAGTGGCTCAAGATAAAAGAACCATTGACACTTTGACAAATGAGCTGGAAGCCACTAGAACCTCCTTATCAGAAACCGAAGGAAAAGCTAACGCTGCTATGAAATCTATGGAAGAGATGAAATCCAGCCATCTTGATATGATCCAAGTATTGCATCATCAGAACTAAGAGATATCGCTCGAGCGAGATACAGCTCGAAATAATGAGTCCACAGCCTTGAAGGAAATAGCTGATCTTAAGGCCAAACTTGAGTATGCAAATAAAGAAAAAGATGATGCTCAGAAGATTGCTTAGGACACTTGCAATGAGATGGTACGCGTCAGACTTGAGAAGGACACGGCTATTGAAAAGGCCAAAAATGTCGACGCAATCATTCAACGTGAAATGGAAGCTGCCAAAGACAAGGTCAGGGAAGAGATAATGAATGATCTTGACTTGCTTCTCGTTCTCTACAAGGCCAATGTTCTCAAACATAGGAATTTGACGTGGCTCGATGAATTCTATCTTTACCAGCTCTATCGTGCTTGGAAATTTCTCGTTGTGAAAGAGAAAAAACTTCTTAACTCAGAGGACATCGATTTTTCTAAACTTGAAAGTGAAACGCTATTGGGTGACGAACCCCAAGTATTGCATGACATTTAGCTCTCTCTCCAGAAAGAGCCCGCGGTTGCTTCCTCGCATGAAGTGGGTGAGGGATCCCGGTTGGTGCAACTAGATATTACAACCGAATTGCCCCTAGCATCCCAGGTCATGTCTAGTTCTGCAGCAAGCTCCTTAACCATTCCTGGGTATGATCCAGACAAGCCACAACTAACTCAAATCCCCAAGCGCAGTTCTGAGGATGCTTCGGCTCAACCTTGGAGTCATACCGAAGAAGGTATTCCGTCGACTTTTCCTATCTTCTGCAAATTTGGGGTGTTATCAATTGATATTTCTAATCTTTTCACCTATTTTTTCTCAGATTTGAATCCGCCAGACATCGCTTCTCTCCCTTCACAGGAGCCTCGGTTGGAGTCACAAACGGTCACGATTGAATTTGTTAAAGTTGCAACTTTGGTCGCTGCTCGGAGCGCTCAAGAAGATGCCTTTGTTATTGACGACCAATTCATGGAGGCATTATTCAAAGAGGGAAGCTACCCATACCATGAAATTCCTTTTGACGAAAATGTCATGATTATAGGTTCTTCCATCCCCATTGGGGAGCTTAGCATTAAAGAGCGCATTGAAAGAGAAGAACTGTTGAAAAGGGAGGTGAAAGTTGAGGCTGTTGAATTGGGTTCCGATGAACCGTTTCACGTCCTACTCCAGATGATCTCCCCTGGCGGGATAATTCCCCGGGATGACATTCCACTTGCTTTTGGTGTTAAGAGCGCCTTCATCCCTCCTACTTCCAAAGATGATACCGCCTCGATTCACACAACTGATGATACTTCTTCGAAGAAAAGCCGAGGTGGCAAAGGGTTGAAGAGAGAGTCGAGCGGTAGTTTGGAAGGAGCCACTCCAAAGAAGCAAAGAAAATACAGGAAATCCAAGAAATTATCTCTAGACATGTAAATAGCTTAGATAATCATTTCTCCTTTTCGTTGGTTGTATTTGTTTGGGCATGGCCTTCCACTTTTGTCTTGCATTTTGGATAGACTTGTGTGATGTACAACCAGTTAGCGTAAATAAGAATTCTTTTGTTCTTGTGTATGATTCCTGCGTTCACTTGTTCAAATGTCCGAACTATCACATATTTCATTTTATGCACTTGTGGTTCGTTGTTCGTTGTATGGGATGTTGATTTAATTCATCCAACCCAAGACCTTCCTGAGGTCGTGGCCTCAGGTTGTATCAAACATTAGGCTCGGGCCTTAGTGTTACGTCGTCTAATTCAACGGTTTTTTGAGTAACTATGTTTTTGCCCCCGGCATTGATTTGGCGAGGGCGTAAGTTGGATGGTCGGATTCCATCCTTAGCGAGTTTATCCTCCTCCTGTCAATTTCAGGCCGGAGTTTGTGGAACAGAGAACGGCCGAAATTCACTCATCTATTCATGGAGTTTGCGGAATAAAGAGCGATCGGAATCCACTCATCTATTCATGGAGTTTGCGGAATAGAGAATGGTCGGAATCCACTCATCTATTCATGGAGTTTGTGGAATAGAGAACGGTTGGAATCCACTCATCTATTCATGGAGTTTACGAAATAGGGAACGGTCAGAATCCACTCATCTATTCATGGAGTTTGCGGAATAGAGAACGGTCGGAATCCATCTATTCATGGAGTTTGCGGAATAGAGAATGGTCGAAATCCACTCATCTATTCATGGAGTTTGTGGAATAGAGAACGGTCGAAATCCATTCATCTATTCATTGAGTTTGAGGAATAGACAATGATCGCAGTCCACTCATCTATTCATGGAGTTTGCGAAATAGAGAACGGTCGGAATCCACTCATCTATTCATGGAGTTTATACTCTAGTCCGCTCTCTGGAGACTTAGAGTTATTTTGTGGGCAGTCAGTATCCACCAGATTTAAGTTTATACTCCAGTCCGCTCTCTGAGGACATAAAGTTATTTGGCGGGCAGTTGGTATCCGCCCGATTTAAGTTTATACTCCAATCCGCTCACTAGGGACTTAGAGTTATTTTCGAAGAGCAGTCAGGTCGGACTCTTTCTTGATTGATTAATTTGCCCCCCAGAGTTTGGGGTTTTGATTTAGCGGGCGATCGATCGGATCTCGGTCGCTTTGATTTTTGTTCCAGTCCCACAGTCCGGGCAGGAATTATTGAACGAACAAATCGACTAAGCTCATCTTGTTTGATCCCAGCGAGAGTTGGCAAGATTAACTGATTCCAAACCTTGGGAGCCTATTTATACACATCGATATCAGTTAGTTTCACTATGTAATTAGCACACATAAGCATTGAGGAAGCCTGAAACTTCATTCATTTAATGAAAAGGAATAACATAAACTATTTTATTTCACATTCGGAAAATCAAATGCTAAAACAAATTCTGAAAATAAATGTATTGAAATGCAAAGGAAATAAATCAAGTGAAATAGCATCGAAGATGTTCGCTATTCCATGTCCTCGAAAGTGCGATGCCATTGACAGTCGCTAGCTTGAAAGTTCCTTCTCCAAGCCTCTGTTCAATGACATATGGTCCTTCCCAAATTGGATTCATGTACAATAGAGTAGGAAAGACCCGTTTCAGGACGAGATCGCCTACTTCGGAGGTTTTAGGTCAAACTTTAGTGTTGTAATATTGGGCAACTCGATGTCGGTATGCGGCTACCCTCAAATCGGCTTCCTCGCGCTTCTCGTCTATGAAGTCCAAAGATTCCAAAAGGAGATCTTGATTTTATTTTTGGATCATAGTAAGTCATTCGATGGGAAAGGACTTCGAGTTTAATAGGAATAACGGCTTTAGAACTGTAAGTAAGGGCGAATGGAGTATGACCAGTCGCGGACTTGTGAATGGTTCTGTAGGCCCAAAGTGTTGTAGGGAGTTCATCCACCCACTTGCCTCTAGCCTTCTCCAAATGCTTCTTTAGAATAGACTCGATGATTTTATTTACAGCTTCAACCTGCCCATTTGCTTGAGGGTGAGCGACTATTGCAAATCTCTTCTCAGTATGATGTATTCGACAAAAGTCTCTAAATTCAACATTGTCGAATTGAGTCCCATTATCTATTACAATAGTTCGTGGGAGACCAAAGCGACATATGATGTTTCAGACAATAAAGTTGATTACTTTCTTGGTCGTGATCGTAGCTAAAGGTTCCAACTCGCCCCACTTGGTGAAGTAATCAATTGCCACAATAGCATAATTTGCACCCCCTTTAGATATTAGAAATGAACCAATAATATTTATACCCTACATGGAAAATGGCCATGGGCTGACCATTTGCGTGATTTCTGTTGGCGGAGCTCTCTCGGAACCTTTTCATATATCTGGCATTTATCACATAGTCTTACATAATCAACTGCGTCTCGATTTACGGTTCGCCAATAATACCCGTAATGGAGTATCTTCTTTGCCAAAGTTTGCCCCCCCCCCAGTGTGATCGCCACATTCTCCTTCGTGAACTTCTCTTAAAACACGCTTTATCTCATCATGAGCGATACACCGAAGTAGAGGGACTGAGAAGCCTCTCTTATACATGACTCCTTCTTGCATAATATATTGTGAAGCTTTGTGTAGGACCTGTCACTTTTCATTTCTTTTGCCAAGCAGGACCCCGTGCAGTAAATAGTCTTTAATTGGAGTCATCCATGATTCCCTTTCAGATTCCGCCTCTAGTACTCGATCGATTTCCATTGTGTTTATACTTGGGGTATTTAATACTTCGATCGGTACCAAACCCATCTGCTGTGCATCGCCGGTACTAGCACACTTTGCCAACGAATTAGCCTCTCTGTTTTGATCGCATGGAATATGTGAAACGTCATAGTATTTAAATTCAGTCAACAACTCCTGAACTCGGGTAAGCTAAGGGGCAAGCCGTTGTCCCTTAGCCTAGTAGTCTCCTCTAACTTGATACACCACCAACTGAGAATCACAAAAGATTCTAAGAGATTTAACTCCAAGTTCTTTGGCGAGTTTAAGTCTAGAAATCAGAGCTTCATACTCAGCCTCATTGTTTGTCGCTGGGAAATCAAGCTTCAGAGCATAACAAATCAACCAATTCTCAGGAGTTATAAGCACAATCCCAGCTCCACAACAATGATCATTAGACGCTCCATCAATATATAACTTCCATCGTATAGTTGGGATTTCACTTCCTTATGGAAGATTATCCTACACAGTAAACTCTTCTATAAAGTCCGCCAAAGTCTGTCCCTAGATAGCTCTCCGAGGGAGATAAGCAATGTCGAACTTGCTGAGCTCAATGTTCCACTTGAGTAACCTCCCAGACGTCTTAGGTCGCTGCAGGACCTGTCGTAACGGCTGGTCGGTGTAAATATTGATCGGACGTGCCTGAAAGTACGGGCAAAGCTTCCATGACGCAATTAGCAAGCAGTACGCCAGTTTCTCTATTTTCGGATAATTTCTCTCTGCTCATGTCAATCGTTTACTGACGTAATACACCGGCCTTTAGATCTGATTTTCCTCATGAACCAAAGAAGCACTTACAGCATTTGTCGATACAGCCAAATAAATGAACAATTCCTCATGATCTACCAGCTCTGACAAGATAGGGGGTCTCTCCAAATGATTCACCGTAGCTTGGAAGGTATCTTTACAATAATGCGTCCATTCGAAGTTTCTTTTTCCTTTTTTAATTAGATCGAAGAAAGGAATGCATTTATCAGTAGCTCTGGAGATAAATCGACATAAAGCGGCAACCTTCCCATTCAGACTCTGTACTTATTTGATGGTTCTTGGCGCCTGGATATCGCGGATAGCCTGAATCTTCTCTGGATTAGCTTCTATTTCACGAGCATTGACAATAAAGCCCAGAAACTTTCTCTGATGCAACACCAAACGAACATTTCAAAGGATTGATTTTCATCGTGTAATATCGAAGGATGTCGAACATTTCTGCCAAGTCTTTAATGTGGTCGCTTGATCATCGGGACTTCACGAGCATATCATCCACATACACTTCCATTGTCTTTCCAATCTGATCCCTAAACATCCTGTTAACCAAGCGCTGATAAGTTTCTCCTGGATTCTTCAATCCAAACGACATTACTACGTAACAATACAATCCAACATCTGTAACAAAACTAGTGAGCTCCTGATCGGGGATATGCAATGGGATTTGGTTATATCCCGAATACGCATCCATAAACGATAACAATTCATGTCCTGTAGTTGAATAAACTAGCTGATCAATCCTGGGAAGGGGAAAACTGTCTCTTGGACATGCTTTGTTTACATTTGAATAATCAATGCACGTTCTTTATTTTCCATTTGCCTTCTTCATAAGCACGGGATTAGATACCCACTTAGGATAGAGGGCGTCGCAGATAAACCCGTTGACTTTTAGTTTATCCACCTCCTCTTTAAGAGCAGCAGATCACTCTGGATCCATGCCTCGCCTTTTTTGCTTCACCGAAACATACTTTGGATCAATATTCAATGCATGGCTTGCAATAGCAGGCGAGATTCCATACATGTCAGAGTGAGTCTGAGTGAATACATCTAGATTCGCTCGGGGAAAACCTGCAAGTTCTTTCATCATCGGGGGACTGAGCTGTGACCCAATCTTCAAGACTCACGATGGATCGTCGTGGCTGACCGTGATATCAATCGTCAGCTCAGCCGGTGCAGCCTTGGTCTCCTCGGTCTCCTCTTCATCATCTCTCGGATCTATATCTCTAAAGAACCAACTATGGCACCCGAGCCAAGGCTCAGGTGCTGATTGTCAATCTTTAGTGGTTAGGATGCGTACAGCTTTGTCTACACCCTTTCCCTTCTCCTTGCGTTGAGCTTCCTTGAACTTAGCTACATAACAGGCACGTCCTATCGCCTGATCACCATGAACAACTCATACGCCATTATCTGTTGGAAACTTCAGAGTTAAACACCATGGGGCAAGAGCTGTTCGGAATTCAGCCAGGGCCGGTCGGCCTAGAAAAACATTGTACGAAGAGTCAACGTCCAAAACAATAAACGGTAAGATCTGCACTCTCCTTCGTTCGCCTTCACCCAATTCAAAAGGTAATTCCATGTATGCTACAGCCTCAGTTGCAACTCCATTAAAATCATGAATTCAAGCTTTAGATGGTTTCAAGTCTTTGGCCTCCATTCCCATTTGATCGTATGCCTTTTTGAAGATTATATTCACCGAACTTCCACAATCAATTAAAATCTTTCTTACCAACGCAGAACCAATCATATTTGAAATGACCATCGGGTCAATTGTTGGAGCCTCTACTTTTGTCTGCATCCCTACTTCTAAACACAATATCATCTGCCATGGTGCGCTGCTGTTTTGCCGAAGTTCCATCTTCCGTATTTGAACAATATTCAAAGTCTACATGCCTTATTGCACTAGCATAACGCTCCATCTCTTGCCAACTCCTATCTGCAGAGTACAGTCCCCCAACTATCGTATTAATCACTAGTCTTCCACCGGTCCATGCAGGCTCATTAGCCCTACATGGAGCTTGTCCTCGATTGGGATCGGATGTCCCATGTCTGCCATCCTGTGGAGTTTTCACAAACTATTGCAACTTCTTTTCCCGAATAAATTTTTCTCTGACATCCTGGAGGTGCCTACATTCATTTGTACTGTGCCCATAAAATTCGTGAAACAGACAATACTTCCCAGTCTGCTTCTATCTCTCCGACAACTCATTTGGTTGCGGCTTCCTGTACTGCATGGTATTCCAAGTGGATAGATAAATGTTCTCCAGGGACAAGTTTAGCAGCATGTAATTTTTATACATTGGACTCCTGGGCATAAGTCTTCCAAAATCCCTCTTCCTCTCTTGATTCCTGTCTCCATCTTTCTTTTGTTGATTCGGCTTATTCTGAATATTCACCTAAACTTTCCTAGAACTGTCATCAGACTATTTTATTGCAATATTACTCTGTACTGCTTCTCCACTCGATCCTGGAACGTTCTTTTTCCTAGAGGACTCAGCCTCCTCCTTCCTTAAAAACTGAGCTGCCATTGAATAAAAGCGCTCCAATGTGGCAGGCGGTTTTCCAGCCAGCTAGTCGCCAAACTCAGATTCTGGATCAATCCCTCTCGTCACAGCCATGAGTATGGCATGATCATTCGACTTACTGACCTCCATGGCGGCGGTATGAAATCTCTCCAAGTAGTCTTTCAACGATTCCCCTGGAGTTTGGATCACACTGGAAAGGGACATCAAGTCTTTAGGACGAACTGCATGCATTCGGAATTGCTCTACAAACTTGGTTGCTAGCTCATCGAATCTTGAAATTGACAGCGGAGGTAGTCTTGTGAACCACATCATTGCTATCTCGGAAAGGGTTATGGGAAAGCATCTGCACTTGGTTGCATCATTAGCTTTTGTAGAATCCATCAACCATTCGTATCTCGTAATATGCTGCCTGGGATCGGTTTTTCCCTTGTAAGCAGGCATTGATGGCATGTTGAACCTACTTGGGTATTCCGCATGCAGCACGTTGTCAGTAAACGGGATATGGCTCCTCGAGATTCCCCAATCATCATTAGTCATGCCTTGATTTTCTCTCACCGGTCGTCTGACTATTGCTAATAAGTCCCGGTCCGGCGTCTGGATGGGTGGTGCCAAGCGGTGGTTGTGCTCCACCTCACATGAACGGTCCGATCGATGTCTACAGGCTGTTTCATGCCTTCTTGGTTCACCATCCTCTTGGTGCACACCTTGAACATTTATCTCGTTGTCATTCTGACGGGGTACCTGGTCAGCATTCGACCGAGCTCCAGCATCCAAGCTTCCGGGAAGAACCCCAGTGTGATTCCCTAAGTGTAGAGGAGGAATCCCTCCTTTATAGGAGGGATCAGTACCGATTCCTAGGGAGGGATCGGCACCGACCTGCCTTGGCTGACTATATTGGTCTGCCAAGCGGCGCTCCGATGTTTCTGCGTGATCTCCTTCAAGCCTGCAATGCCTAAGCCTTTGGTATTCATCCAATGAGCTTGAACTTCCCGATGCCGAATAGGGAGTGGGATCCCTCCTGGCCTTCCCATGCTGTTGTTGAGTAATTTGGTTCATCAGGCCAATATTGGTTTGAATCTGCTCATTTAGTTGTCGACGGCTTTCCATCAACTTTCTCATCAGATTATGAAATTCAGCTCGGGTTATAGAATCAGTAAGGTTCTGAACTTATACCGGATCGGCATTCAAATTTGCAGGTTGGTTGCTTGGGCCTCCTTGTTGAATACTAGCAGACTCGTTTCCATCAACATTCTGAGAAGTGGATCTGGTATGTCTTACTATTGTCAATCTTCTTGTCTAGATTTTTGCAAATTTGAGTAGTGTAAGCAAGTTTATGAAGATAGTTATGGATCTCCTTCGGGGGATTTGCCCAATCCAGTAGCAACAAAGGGGATCCTAACAGGCTGAGAATCAGGTTCTCAGTGAAAGCACCAAATTGTTTGCAACCAAATTGATCACAAACACCTAAGAATAGATTTGTGTTGAGAAGTAAATGAAGAAAGTAAAATTAAACCGAGGAATAGAATAACTAACAAGAAAATCCAAGTAATAATCAAGAACACATAGACTTATAATGGTTCGGTATTGTATGCCTACATCCACTTTGAAGATTCTCTTTATTAATTCATAGATTGTTTAATTACAGCAGCAAACAATAAGGAAGAACTTGATTACAATGTAGACTCAAGTAACCGACCATGTAAAAAAAGATCCTCGGAATGACCCACAGGGCCTGTATTTATAAGGAGAGACAGTGAGATATTTCACTAAGACTTCGGCAGAAGGCTCTCTCGGTCCATAAGGGCCCACTATATTGATCGGCGATGCTAACTTGATGATTCAGAATGATCGGCCTAATGTTAGCAGATCCTTTTTCTTGGCTTCGATCATGGTGCGATCGTTTTTGGGGGGGTCCCACATGCCTCTTAATACTGCTTCTAAAAGATGGGATCACTTTGACTTGTAAATCGAGAGATATGGATCGATCTTGGTTGAAGTTGAATTATGCGGTGAACTATAGCGATCGTTATGATGGATCGATATGAACGATCGGTCAATAACAATCGGCCATCCTCAAACCATCACTTTTTGATATGCGATCATTATGATGGATCAACAAGAATGATCGATCAATAATGATCGGCCATCCTCAAGTCTTCACTATGTGATATGCGTTCGCTATGACGGATCGACAAGAACGACCGGTCAATAACGATCAGCCATCCTCAGACCTTCACTTTGTGATATGCGATCGCTATGATGGATCGGCAAGAACGATCGGTCAATAACGATCGGCCATCCTCAAACCTTCACTTCGTGATATGCGATCATTTTGGTAGGTTTCCCTCTTCATTTTGTTGATGCTCTAAAAGTTTTAAATGAGTTGGCCTCGTGGATTTCGAGATATTGAACGTTCTCCTACAACTTGAACTATTTCATAGATCGTTCTTATTCGATCCATACAAATCCTTGCTTCATCCGTAACTTGAGCATACGAACTCCAATCAACTCCAAATTTGGAATATAACTTCACGGGGCAATGCTAGTTGCTCCATGCTAACTACACCTCGATCGGGTCCCGGTTCAAATCTGTCCGACCATCATCTATAGTATTGTACGTAATTGATTCCCAAGGCTGTTGACCATTCGCTCTTAGCTAAGTCAACGATATTACGGCCTTGCCAAAAGGCAGGATAACACTAATGTCCTTTTTTGTATTATACTTTTGTACTTTATTCTTTTTAAATTAAAAAGAAAAGTCCACTTTTTAATTAATTACTTAATTTCCCTTTTAAATTTTTTTTTATCTAAACCATTTAATTAGTAAAGTTTTTTTTCTTATTTGTTTATGTGTACACATATGTACACTAGTGTGCACAATATATTCCAATAACTTTTGGTCGATGAAAAGTCGAAAATCCAAAAAACGATTTTCAATCATATTTTCAAGTTTTCATCTACCTAACTGTTTTTGTAAACAAGCTTTCAAAGCAAGTTTACAATCATTATTTATTAATTTAAAAGAGGGTTATTTGAAAAAAACCATTAATTGAAAATTAAAAATTTATCAAATATTCTTAAATCAAAATGGTAAAATTCCAAGTCATTACGTCCTTCCCCTCTTAATACTGTAACAAGCCATACTGTAACACCTCACCTTTATACCCATATTACTAAAGAGTATTACTGAATAATACCATCGAGTAACACGGAGAATGTGGCGATGTGGGTAAAGCACACGTGAATATTCCCTTGGAATAACACCGAATACGTCTCATAACATAAAAATCTCTCACCTCGAAGTAAACAGCCTCAATATAAAACAATAAACACATATGATGCCCGAGGATAGAACAATACATAATATAATATAAATCACAGAGAATACAGAGTCATCAATGCAGTGATGAAAATATAATACATCATCTAAGTCTAAGTTTGACAAAAAAAATCAAATTCCCACTAAATATCAACTATATAAATGGTAAATCAAATAAATCTAATCCAATATCATATACATACACGAATCCTAATACACAATATATAATGCATCGAGTAATACACCTTCCAACTAAGCCCAATAAGTCATCTAGTCACATCATCCCTGAACTTAAAATGTATTAGACTGACCCGAGTATTATATGAATAATAAACGAGTCAGACTATGTCTAGATTCAATGGTGAGAATATGTACGATATCTCAAGGAAATACACATACACAGCATGATAAGGAGATCCAACCCAATGAATAATAAAACATCTACGATACATCCAACAACATCCATAACCCATCAAACATCAAAACATCCATCAAACATCAAATCACTATTATACACATTACACATCGAACATCGAACATCCATCTAACACATCATGCATCACATACATCGCACACATCTACACATCATATATAGCACACATCAAACATCAATTCACTTATATTTATTTAGCAGTATTAGATTTATTCATTTTATTCTTTATTTTTATTTTTATTTCTGCTACTGCTATTATATGTTTTGTTATTACTGTTACTACGAGAAGCCGAGTTTACACCCGAGCCTCGATGCTTCTCAGGTGCAAAGTGAGACCCTACTTGTAAACATTTTTTTGAGTGTCCTCACCAGTCCTTAGCTGCACAATAAACGCATGTCGCTTCCTCACCTCCTTGTTCTTGCTCCCATCTCAACCTCCTCGCCTCGTTCTGAATTCGTCCCATTGGCCCGTGCAGCAGACTGTGGCCATGCGACGAAGAGGCCATGTCGCCGCAATCGCATCGGGGAGCGACCCCACGGTCGTTCAAGCTAGGATGGGGCTAGCAAAAAATTCTAACCATCACATCCTCATATGGGACTTCGTACTCCTCGTTCCACTCAAAAGCGAAGATAATCATATTCCTTCCTTAAAATAAAATAAGTAATAATATAATTTACTTCACACATCAAATTAGCTCGCATTGATTACATCCCTGCCATTTATACACACCGCCTATCGCTCCTACTGACTAATTGGTCCGGTGAAGTGTTTGGATGGTGGCGATAGAGGTGGTTCGCCACCTGTGACATCATGAGAAGTCCACTAAACCTTATCGTTTAGAGGAAGGAGAAGTCGTAACAAGGTTTCCGTAGGTGAACCTATGAAAGGATCATTGTAGAGTTCCCTTTTGAACAATTGTGAAATTGTACTCATACCCGTCGAGAACTAGGTATTTGTGCATTTAGCACTTGCATTGTTTAGATGGGTTCCATATGCTGCCTTCATCTTGCTTCATTTGAAGTAAGAAGTAGAGTAGAAATAAGAAACCGGCACAGTTTGTGCCAAGGACAATTGTTGTTGGAGAGCATTGCCATTATTTTGATGTGCTTTGTGTTATTCTAGTGAGCGTCTAAATGACTCCTGATAATGGATATCTTGGCTCTCGTGTCAATGAAGAACGTAGCGAAATGTGACATTTGGTGTGAATTGCATAATCCCATGAACCATCGAGTCTTTGAATGCAAGTTGTGCTTGAGACCATTAGGTCGAGAGCACGTCTGTTTGGGTGCCATGTCTTGCATCATTCTAACCACCCACCTATGATAAACATATCATGGGTGATGGTGGATGTGGAGATTAACCCTCCATGATTTAATTATGTGGTTAGTTTAAATGAATGTTGATGTTAGGTCTATGCACGGTGAATGGTGTATTGAGTTAACACACGATGCCTCTAACTTCATCCAGGAGTCCTATGCATGATGTAACACTAACTAAAACCATTTTCGATGTTTAACTTAGGTGCAAGCTTGTAACATGACCTCAGATTGAATGGGGCAACCCATTGAGTTTAAGCATATCAATAAGCGAAGGAGAAGAAATTACGAAGATTCCCTTAGTAACGGCGAGCGAATCGGGAAAAGCCCAGCTTGAGAATTAGGTGGTTGTGGCGCCTAAATTGTAGTCTGCAGAAGCATCATCAGCAATGAATCAGGCCTAGGTCCCTTGGAAAGGGGTCTAGGGAGGGTGATAGCCTCGTCCGGCTTGAACCTTGCAGTAACATGAGGCATTGTCGATGAGTCGGGTTGTTTGGGAATGCAGCCCCAATTGGGTGGCAAATTTCGTCTAAGGCTAAATAGCGGCGAGAAACTGATAGATAATAAGTACAGCGGGGAAAGATGAAAAGGACTTTTAAAGAGAATAAAAGAGTGCTTGAAATTATTAGGAGGGAAACGAATGCGGGTCAACGACGCGTGATAGTTTGATGTTGAACTACTTACATCTAGGGTAGTTTAGCCACTTGGCTCGGCGCATGGATTATTGCGGGCTGAGCTTGTGGTTTAAGCCTTGGGTGTTTAAATTTCTTGAGGTAACGTCGTCGATGCAGTTGAGGATACAGTGCATGCTTCAGCGGCACATCCTTTACGGCGCACTTGAGCGCTCTTAACACTGTCCAGTGGGCCCTCCATTCGGCTCCTCTTGAAACACGGACCAAGGAGTCTGACACGCATACAAGTCGATGGGGTGTGAAAACTCGGAAGGTGTAAGGAAGCTGATTGGTGAGGTCTCCTTTGTGAGGTGTAAGGGAGCATGCATGTCGGGACCTGAAAGATGGTGGACTATGCTTGAGCAGAGCGAAGCTAGAGGAAACTCTGGTGGAGGCTCGTAGCAATACTGACATGCAAATCGTTCGTCTGCCTTGGGTATAGGGGTGAAAGACTAATCAAGCCATCTAGTAGCTATTCCTTTCGAAGTTTCCCTTAGGATAGCTGGAGCTCGTGTGCGAGTTCTATCGGGTAAAGAAAATGATTAGAGGCATCAGGGGCGTACCACCCTAGACCTATTCTCAAACATTAAATAGGCAGAACGTTGAAACTGCTTTAATGAGCCGTGCCATGGAATCGAGAGCTCTAAGTTGGCCATTTTTGGTAAGCAAAACTGGCGATGCGAGATGAATCAAAAGTCAAGTTAAGGTGCCCAACTGTACGCTAACCTAGAACCCACAAAGGGTGTTGGCCAATTAAGACAGTAGGACGGTGGTCATGGAAGTCGAAATTCACTAAGGAGTGTGTAACAACTCACCTACCGAATCAACTAGCCCCAAAATTGGATAGCGCTTAAGCGTGCCACCTACACTCAGCCATCGAGGTGGTTGCCTGCCTTGATGAGTAGGAGGGTGTGATGGTTGCTGCAAAATCTAAGGCGTGAGCCTGGGTGGAGTGGCCATCGATGCAAATCTTGGTGGTAGTAGCAAATGTTCAAATAGGAACTTTGAAGGCCGAAGAGCAGAAAGGTTCCATGTGAGATTATGATATAGTGTTCCTTCTTCCTTGTTCTATTTTGTTTTCTTTTAATTTGACCCTAATAATTCGTCTTTCCAGCACTTGGGTACTCGGCACGTGAATACCATGGATATATTAGTGGTGACATTCGTGGGTCGAAAAGGTAAGTCGTTACAACCTCACACTATTCCTCGATCAAGAGTGCAACCAGTTGGTTAGAGATCTATTGCTCATATCCCTACACGAACATCAATCTTAATTCCCACGGATAGACAAGCCTACTTCATTGGCTTTTAGTGCAAAGTATACGACTAAATGTTTTTCATAAACGAATAAACATACAAAGCATGATCAAGTCACACAAAGCATGATCAAGTCATATAAGCGACTTCTAATCCCTTTTTTATTTAATTAAAACTCCATTTATTAGTAAAACTTCTTTTATCTAATAAAACATCCTAATTTCTACTATTCATTTGCACTCTTTTCTATACTTCAAAGAGTATTTATATATTAATCTCAAACGGTATAAGTATATTCACAAATCATTAACAAGATTTCTTACTTCAAACCTTTAGGGCCCGTTTGGTTTCGTTTCGAGTTTCGTGTTTTGTGTTTTCAACATACACTACAAAATACAAGAAAACATGAATTTTTTTTAAAATTCTTAGCCATTACAACGATGGATGGAAAATGGAGGGGAGGAATGGTTTTCCGTCCTTTTGTTATGTCTCAAAACACGAAAAATCAAATAAACTTGTTTTCTATTTCCTATGTTAATTTCATTTTTCAAAATTGTGTGTTTTCCAACGATGCATAAGAAATGCGCATTTTTGTTTAGACAAAAACACAAAACTAAAAACAGCAAACCAAACGGGCCCTTACTTTTTCTATCTTTTCAAAAAGATTCTACTTATAATTTCCTTCAAAATATCCATTTTAAGGATCTAAGTAATTTCACAAATCCATTCGAAAAGTTTAAGACTAATGTTACTTAAACGTTATTACTACAAACCCAAAACCATTTCACTTATGCTTATCTTTAAAATATTCTTTTAAAGATCTATTTACATTCATAAGTATTCTCGAAAAGGGTTAAAGACAAATGTTATTAACACATTGTCACAACAAACCTAAAACCATTTCATACTTTTATCATCTTTAAAAATATTCTTTTAATGATCTAAGTTAATAATAGGTTAAGTTCGATAGTAGATTAATCGATTATCTGGTTAGAACAATTGCTTATACAAATCAATATTCGTATACTTGTTTCCTACATTTCAACTTAACAATTCCTCGTTCAAGATTGAAGCTAGGTAAGTTAGAGCACTGGTTGTATCAAAGGCTTGCCTAGACACTCCATTCTTTAATCTCACAAATAGACAAGTTTACTCGTCGGTTTTTAGTGTTAAGTATAGTATTAATGATTTCCATAAATAAGTAGCAAACAACATGATTAGCCCATTTCCAACATTCCCGACTTAACTATTCCTCACTCAAGAGGAAAGCCCAGTTGGTTAGAGCTTTATTTGTTCATCCCTACTTGACATCAATTTTAACTCTCATAAATAATTAAGCCTACTTCGTTGGCTTTTAGCATTAAGCAAAGTTAATTGCCTTTTAGACAAGTAAGTAAACAACAAGATTAACACGGTTTTAACATTCCAACTTTACTATTCCTAGTTCAAGAGGGAAGCTCGCTATGTTAGAGCTCTATTGCTCCATCCTTACTCGACATCAATCTTAACTCTCATAAAATAGAGAAGTCTACATCGTCGGCTTTTAGTGTTAAGCCTAGTCAATTACATTTTTCCAAAATTATATATAATTTAAAAATACTTTTAAATAGGTTTTAAATATCTATGTAAAATATCGCTTGAAAATAACTAATTTATAATTTGATGAAAAACATGTTTTATATTATAAAACCTCTTTACTTTGAAAATACATATATAATTATTAAAAATATATTTAAACTTCAAACCAGCTTTAAAATACTTCAAAATATGTTAGAAAACATCTATGAAGAGATTAGATAAAAATATCAAATTTAAATATCATTTTTAACACTTAAAATCATAAGCGACTAACTACAGCATTTGTAAATGCTGTTAAAAGCCTTTGTTAAAAACAACATTGAAAAGCACGATCTTTGCGACTAGTTTTAACCATTTTAACAAATAATTTAATACATTAAATTTTATAGTAAGTATTACCATTAGGGTACTTAAAACCCATGGAAAGAAACCCCTAAGAATATCTTCTAATTTGTTTATAAAAATTCCTTTAATAAGCAATCCATTTTATAAACCTTCCTTATTTATGAAATCATGGTACCCCCCCCCCCCTCTTCTCCTTGCACTATTCAAGCTATGCTCTTGAGTACTTGAGTTGAAAATGTGTATTTTTATATATGTTATGTATATATATTTTTAAGAAATAAAATATTATTTTTAACTTATATGTTTATATGTTTAAATGGGCTAATATGCACATGCATATATACATGTATACACCATGTTAAAATGGTTTTTATTGTGTGCATGTATGTTTACAATAGTGTTATGTTATTTTGAATAACTTTTAACCAATGAAAAATCGATATTTCGAAAAATAAATTCCAGTCACATTTTATATTTTTCTATAAACTATATAATTTAGTAAACATAATTTGAAAACGATTTTATCATGATTAGTTATTATTAAAAATAAGTTTATTTTTTAATAAAAAATTATTTATTATTTAAAAATGTAATTGAATATTCATTTAAATAGCGATTCAATTCCAAAAACTTTAGGATTCATAATTCTTAGTTATTTGGATTCATATTAAAACATTTAATTTCAAACCTTACTAGTCATTTCCTAAGTTTAAAGAATAATTTTAAAAGAAAACAACAATAATTGCTAGCATTCAAAACATCTCCAAGGATACATATTATACATAACTTTTCAAAACACCCTCATATTTATGAGTTCACACCCAAGATACTTATCCCCATTTACTGTTCTCCTCCTCTTTCCATATAAACATCCCTTCAATCATCTCTCTCGAGGTGGCTAGTTTCTTCTTAATAATTCCTCCGTCCTATAGTGCCCTTTGAATCATAGGACATTTTTCTTGATGTGTCCAAGTTGTTGGCAAAAGAAGCAATGTTTTTTCCAAACTTTAGGAACTACTAGTCTCACCTTTCCTTCTATGCAATAGTCCATAGTATGTCCTCTCTTATGACATAAGTAGCAACTAATTTCTTTTCCCTTTTTGAAGATTTTTTTTTGTGGACCATTCTCTTCTGATTTTTCTTCCCAAGGCCTCTTCCATCGTGGTAGAAATTTCCTATTTTTGCATTTATTGATGTTGTCGTTTTTTGTTGAAGTTGTCGACTTCTTCTGAACTTCCATCACCTCTTCATTAGGACCCAAAACTGCTTTGGCGGCTTTTCTACCAGTCTTTCCATCCTTTGTAGTTAACTTCATCGATCTCTTTCCCTGTCCTCTCCTTCCTTGCGTATCCATTATTACTACCTAATTATAGTAAGATACCTTTAAAATACACTTCCATGTGTGTTCATATTGAGAAAGGTATCGTTTCCAAATGATGATAGACAAATATTGTCATTCCTTATCAGCCATTACACCTAAAAAATTTATCAACTTTGAAAACCTTTTCTTTACATATAAAATATAATCCTCGGTAAAATTATTTCATTTACCATTTTAAAACAATATTGGGATGGTTTTCCATGTACAAGTGTTTAGGAAACCCTTAGCAATATCATGGCGTTCCACGTCTCGACCAGAATTCTTAAGCCACTCAATCGATAAATCAACACAATATAAAACATTTTTATATCATTAATAAATACACACTCGTATGTATAATATGCTAAAACTCATAATATGGCATTCCATTACCTTATCTTTTAATGAGTTTCCCCACAAAAGCCTAGCCATTCGCTTAACCTAGGCTCTGATACCAAAATGTAACAATTGGATTTTCGATCCTCAAAAATTGACACTAATGCGTCCACTATATTTCGTGTCGAGTATTCAACTGCATATGTACATGTATACACCATGCTAAAATGGTTTATATTGTGTTTGCATGAAATACAACTCGAATATGGACAATCTATAATGGGATGGCGGCTCATAATGGTAGCTGACCACATAACTCTACTGCATACCATGTTTTTGCCATTTTCTGGTTTGTGAGGCTTGTGAGGTCACGTCTTTACCTTCTTCCTCTTAGAAGACCATCTTGGAATGGTAACACTGCCCTTTAGGCGGAGATACAATGCCAGCATTCATCCATGCAAGTTGTTTCGGGATCGAACAAACATTCCACACTACTATCTTCCATTTTGGAATCACCTTCTGGAAGAATAGTATAGCTCCACAACATACTTCAGTATGATTTAACATCATTCGTTATTAGTTTGGAGTGGTTTGAATAAATCCGGGGACCTGTGTCTCCAAAACTAAACGATAATTTCCGACTAACTGAATTCCGGTTCTTTTGGAAGTATGCACTAAGCAATCGAGTCCTCACTAGGAAACTCGAACATACACGACATACCTCCTGAGTCAAAGTAGATCCAGATTTGATAGTCGATTATTTAACTATCAAATAACAAATAACAACCAATTCCATTTGAGATTTATTTATCCATAGCAACCACTAAGCCTCAAAACAAATCTTTATTTAGCAAATCTATTTCATTCATGAAATCTCTTTCTATTTTGAAATCAAAACAATTTCAAAATAATTTCTAAGCTTCCAAATCCATTTATAAAACCCTTTTATAAATATTCAAAACCATTTATATAAATTCCTTTTATAGATATCCAAACTTTTTGTATAAATTTCTTATAAATATCTAAACTTTTTTATAAACTCCCTTTATGAATATCCAAATTATTTTCTAAAACTTCTTTTATAAATAACCCAAAAATCATTTATAAAACTCTTTATAAACCTTTCCTGTTTAAAACAACTTCTTAAATAACCTTAATCAAATTAGCTTCCTTTAATAAGCAATCCATTTTATAAACCTTCCTTATTTATGAAATCATGGTACCCCCCTCCCTCTTCTCCTTGCACTATTCAAGCTATGCTCTTGAGTACTTGAGTTGAAAATGTGTATTTTTATATATGTTATGTATATATATTTTTAAGAAATAAAATATTATTTTTAACTTATATGTTTTTATGTTTAAATGGGCTAATATGTACATGTACAAACCATGTTAAAATGGTTTATATTGTGTGCATGTGTGTTTACAATAGTGTTATGGTATTTTGAATAACTTTTAACCAATGAAAAATCGATATTCTAGAAAATAAGTTCCGGTCACATTTTATATTTTTCTATGAACTATATAATTTAGTAAACATAATTTGAAAATGTATTTATCATCATTAGTTATTATTAAAAATAAATAAAATTTTATTTATTTATTATTTAAAAATATAATTAAATATTCATTTAAATAGCGATTTAATTCTAGGTCGTTACATTAATCCCCATCTTCCTCTCACGTTCTCCCCCTTTTTACTTGCTAATCATGCTTCTCATGATGTTTTAGGGCTAAAGCCAAAGTTGAAAAGAAATTGAAGAAGATTTGGTTATGACTTGAAAAAGTTAGAGAAGAATTAACGGATTAATGCTTATGCACTTCCACCATTTTTAATTCTCATACTTCATCTCAAGATTAAGTGAATTAGTAAGTTGTGAACTAAAACCCTCCCTTCTATTTATAATCTAAGAAATGAGACGTTGAATGACCAAAAACCCCTCACAAAGGACCTACCATTAATAACAAACATCACTTCTCCTTTATGTCACTTTTGCTTAACTTTTAAACATTTTCATTTAAGCTCATTTTCTAAATATCTTCCACTACATGTGTATGACATCATAACCTTTAGTTAGCCATAAACATGAAAATATTTTTAGTTGCTAATTATCTCCTTAATGATTAATTAGACATGAACAAAAAGTTTGAACAACTTTCGTTAAGAAAAAAGCTATTTATCGATAAAACGATTTTTGGTCCCATTATAGATATTTTTTCAAAGTATTTATTTTTGTAAACTTTTTTCCAAAATAAGTTTACCATCATTACTTTAATTTGAAAGGGGGTTAAAAGATTATTAAACCATTTTAATAACATTTAATTAAAGATTCAAATATTTAAATAATTCAGATATTTAAATACGAAATGTCCAAAGTTCTGGATCATTACACTTGATGTGAATGATGGACAGATTGCTTGTTGAAGGTCGGGCATAACAGTAAGTGTTGAGTTATCTAATGTAGTTGCACCTACTAGTAGTGTTGATGACATGGGATTGTAGTTGTAGTGGGCATGTTGATGCAGGCGAACGTTTAAGTGGGTAATTGAATGAACTTAGGCTCCCCGTCCTATGGCAATTACTTCTTTATCATTGCTTGTGTTAAACCATTGTCGTTGCGGGCTAAGTTGTTCCTAACTGCCCTTTTTGATTGGATATGACATGAGCTTTTTTATCAGACTATGAATTTCTTGCTTGGAAAATTTGTGTAACACTTCCCAAGTGATAATCCTTCACCTTCGCCTCAGTCAATCATCCCTCCAAAGATTCCTTTGAGAAAACCTCTAGCTAGGCAATGGATTTTGAAATACACATCAAACAATTTTACCTGTTTAACCCTTACTGTTAAAGAGATCATGTTGCTATCTAGCATCGAGATTACCTCTTCTGCTATTTTGACATGGTTGTTGGAACAAGTTATACTTATTAGTTCATAGCCAAGTTATACCTACTAGTTCATAGTCAAACATGGAGATTTTACTCTAACCCATGTCGCCACCAATTATTTCAGGAATGTCCTTTTAGATTTTGGTTATTTCTAGGTCATCGAATTTGGTTGACATGTGTGCCACACACAACAAGGAAGACTCTCCATGGTCCTATTGTCTCTTTATTTTGCTATCTTGAAGTTGTAGTCGATATTCATTCTGAATCCCTCGAAGTTGGGAAATTGGTCTAATAGATTCTACACTTTTTACTCCAATTGGTAAATTTAAAGACAGGACCAGCATAGGCCCAATGCCAACCATTCCCATTCATGGGGCAATAGAAATAACGAGGATGAAAATTTTTATTGCATAAAGACATGAAACAAAAAAAAACAGTGAAAAAATCATTAAGAGAAGTGGCATAGTGCACATCGGAGGGGATCGTGAGCCAAAGGCTAGTCGTAAGCATCATTGGAGTAGTAGAGGCAATAATAAGGCAACATTGGATAGCAGAGGTAAAATAAAAAAGGATAATCCCTAAATTGTTTAACTTAGTATAAGTTTATAATGCTTGCCAAATTTTATTCTTACTATGATGCTTGGATGGAATTTTTTGTTCAAAAAATACCAATTTGAATTATTGTTAAGAACTATAACCTTAATCCCTAAATTGTTTAATTTGTATAAAAGTTGATCTTTTTGATGCCAATAGATTTTTATCAGATTTTTAATTTTGGAAATGGTGATTAACTATTATCATTATAAATAAGTTTGAGATTCATCCTTTTTAATGAATGGTATAAATGATAAAATCGATTTTCTATAAGGATTTGAAGAAGAAAGTGAATTTAGCGAATAGGACTTTCAAAAGCATTTTTTGTTAAAAAGTTATGGTTTTTGTTTATGGGAGCTACAAGTTTTAAAAGATTAAAATTTGGAGCAGAAAATGAATTTAGCTACAAATTTATGCTAACTTAATTTTGCAAATGATTTCTTTTAAGTAAACAAATAATATTTTAATTCAACTTGTATTTAAATGTGTTTAAAGATCTTATGGTTTAATTTTACTGTTAATATAAAAGTTTCTTCACATGAACCGTAGTTTCAAACTGGAAAAAGGACGATTTAATCACAATTTTAGAAACTGTTGAATATATAATATATTTGGTTATGGTTAACTAATCATGTAGATGTCGCAATTTTTCCACTGAAATAGTATCTTGAAAATCATTGAATACAATGATATTATTGAAGATTTTTCTTCCAAAAATGCAGAGAAAAAACACTTCAGATGAACTATTCACGACACCAAGAAATTAAAAGGTATGTCATACATTTCATATGTTATTTACTCGTATTATTTGCTTCATAATATTGCGGTTTTATGTCTTCTCTTCTTATAATAAAATTTTCCTTCAAATAATCATGTTATCTATATCTATATTAGCTTATATATGAAAAGGCTAAGTATTTCTCATGGTACAAGGAAGCAAGTGATGATTTCTAGTAGTTGGGATACTTTAAACTTCGTATGTAAAATTTCTTGATACTATAACTTATTATTGTTGATTTTTAACATTAGAATTATGCTCATTGAATCTTTTTTGTCGTCTGCAATGTTAGTTTTAAACGTATAAGGTATGTCACTAATACATACTATATAACAACAATCTTATATTAATCTAAAAGATTATATTCACTTTTTTGTATTGGCTTTTCCCAAAAAGTATATTTTCTAATAAATAAGAATTTTATAAAACAACGTTGAGCAATTTTCTACAACATGGGGCATCGTTTGTAAATTTTCACTAGGCATCATAAACCTCATATATGGTTCTTTCTAAAGACAACACCTGGTTCCACGAATGAAATATTTTATCAACAAGTAACCAGATGGTTCAACAAATGGGTTTCCAATGACAAAAATGTTGATATATCCATTTACTATGAGATTGATGAGGAAGAAGATGATTTTATATTAAACACCAAAGGGAGAAATAGGAAAATAATGCTTTTGTGTTATTAGTTCCAGACCGGGATGAATGTTTAATCTATACAGCTTTAGCGATAGGTCGGTCCTTTGACTCTATTAGACCAGTGTCACCACTTCATGAGTCATTAGTAAGGCAGGGTCTTTATATTTTATTTTTTTGGGTTTTAAGAAGTATTTGGCTTAGTGGAGAGTTGAGGGTTATCAAAGAAGATAATCTTAGTATGCAAGGTATTTGGTTATCTAATAAGCATCTCCCTTTCATAATTCAATCATTGTTTTTATATTTTGAGTTATATCGGTATTTCTAGTCCATAACAACTTAACATGCTGCTATAGGGTCGTATCTTTTATATAGCCCTTCTCCATTATTGTATTACATCCTCCAATAGAATCAAAGTATCATTCTCATGTAAACCCGTTTGTTTTAGCATGCTCATAGTGATCCATCGCTTTTGCTAGGCAGGGTTGATTGATGTGATTCTTGTTAATTGAAACACTAAAATTTCTCATACATCATTTATCACTGTGTTGAAAATTCATGTATGCATCTAGGATATTTTGTGTAGCATATCATTTTCGTCCTATATAGTATAACACTGACTATTGGTAAGTGTGTCATTACATGTACCGTGTATGGCGAAAATGCAATTCTTAAAATAAGAATAATAATGGTATTTTTTGAAACAATGTCGATGAGAATTTTGGGCTAATTATATTTCTATAAAGCACCGGTACAACTTTTAAAATAGCATGAAATTAAACTGATGTCGTGCTACCTGATCTCTGAAATTCTTTTTCCAATTTATCTTGTTGTTAATTAAGAGCTGTGACATACGAGAAAAAGACTCCATTTATTTCCTTTGCTGAAATCGACAGCATTGGTTTCGAACCATAGTTTGGTAGACAACTGCACAATGAGTGGAAACAAAGTTTTCAGTTAGAAATCTTGTTTACGCCGTTCTTAATGGTTATTTAGTATATTTTCAAACTACTGTTACTAAAAGCTGAGATATATCTGTTGTGAAAAGTAAAAACAAAGCATTTTCATTTGAAAATTTCATCATCAAGTATATCTTTAACAAAATGCGTACTAGTGAAGTTGGTGCCTGAAATCATCATATAGATTGCTTCTTTGAACACAAACAAGCTAATAAAACTACTAAATCATCCACAGCATCAAATTATAAATCTAATCTCAAAGCAGTCATCGTAGGAAGAAAGAAGAAGAGAAAATGGCAAGAAAGATATATTAATTTAAAGTGAAATCATGGAAGTCTTATTTTCAATCAAGTTGTTGACATCAGACGCATCAGACACATCACGTCACTGACTGATGCATTAGACTCTAACATATCAGGTTAAACACATCTGATTTAAGTTGAATGGTAATGGAGCAAGAGTAAATTGGGAAAGTTGCCTTAAAGTTTTGGGGGGGACGTCGAACATGATCGTGGGTTAGAACAGAATTTTACGTGATGATTTGACCTGGTTAAATATTGTACTTTACATGGAGACAGCAAATTAAAGTAGTAGGATAACATTAGTGGCACCTTTTCAAGGCCAATTATACAAGAAATGAGAAGGCACATAGGCCCACGAGAAAGTATGCACTACAAGTTGAAAATATCCCAATGATACCATTAAAATGCACCATTGCTAATTATTATAAAATATTTGAAAGGATATATCATAATATAAAACATTGGCATAGTCTAAAGCGAAATCTTCTGTGGAATTTAAATTCGAATAAAATCAGCAAAGTCAGGGAACATGATCCATTTTAAAACCTAATTTGCATCTCAAAGTATAAGCTTAATGACAACATAATTAGTTTAGTAGATTAATTCAGGGCCCCTTTAGGTATATATTGTTTCTTAACCAACTTTCATGATGCCGCTTGCATAATTTTTAAATACAAGTTATTTTTTAATCATAGAATGATAATCATTGAATGTTGATTAAAACTGCTTGCTTTTATTGATAGACTCCAAATACCATAACCAAACCAATGATTCATCAGTTCAGGTTGATAAAATCTCATAGCCAATGATTTAGCAACAAATCTCACATTTCTCTATTATTAATTATTAATATTAATAATAAGGATTTAATGAATAGGTTTTTCACAATGTGTTTTTGAAATTCCAAAAATACTCTTATCCATCAACGTAATCTTACAATTGGTTTGTAATTTTCATCAACTCTTCTTTTCAATTCTTTCAACGGAATTATACTATCAATTTATCATCGATACTACTAATAAAACAACTTGAAATAAAAGTGGTGTAACAGACAAAATATTTATTATGACACACATCGGTCCACTTATTTTTCATATTAAGTAATACGAAAATATTTCAACCTATTAGATAGACTTACGGGCGGTTTATGTTAGTGTAAATTAATATTGGTCTGTTTAGCATGTTCGCCCTGCCTAAATTAGGAAATAAACCGCATGGAAGAGATTTTGCAAATTGAAAATTTAAATCGTGTATTTGTTAAGATATGGCTTTAATTAGTGATTTGAAACAAAATCCAAAAAGTTTGACTTTACGAAGAAGAAAGAGGAAGAATGGCTTAGAGTAAGGCGTGAGAGGATGAGCACGTGGGGGGCATATTAAACATGCGCGTACTTTGTCCTCTACAATCAGATCCAAAGTTAATGAAGGGCAAAAATGGAGTTAATTTGGGTCCCTTTCGGAGTAAATGTTCATATCTTGCAATGCCCAAATTATTTGAATTTTTGCAGCCGACGGTGCCGACACTAATTCTCTACTCATGCGCCGTCCGCGTTTGTCCGATGCTGGGTTTCATTCACAGTCTTGTATAATGATAGCACATTCATATTTTTTTTGGGTTGCTTTTAAATAAATATATAGTAAAATTAAATAGTGTATGTTTTATGATATCGGATCCCCCATTTGGTTGAGTAGCCCATCAAGCGAACGCGTGCAACACAGTTATAGTTCAGAAAAATAAGTCCTTGAATAATTTTTTAGGATGTATATGGTATAAGTATGGAACCAATTCATGTAACTATTCGTTGAAAGGAGAGCTAATGACTCGGCATCTACCTAATTTATTCGTTGAAAGGATGTAAGTAACTTGCTAATTTAGATGGAACAACTACTTATTTATCACTATGGATATGACCTTTTATCTACCTTCTAAGCAACACAAATGGTGTGTTAGTATATTCTATGATTTGATTTTTCATTTACTTCACGTCAATTAATTCTTTGTGGGTTTGAGGAGAGAATTCATTAGAGTTTAATATACCAATCTCGGTGTCAAATCATGAAATAATGCCTAACAACTTCTATTACAAAAACATACTTCTTTTTACTAAAGTACACATAATATACATATATCATTATCTTGTTAAAAGCATAGTGGGTATTTGTATTTTCAAACGAAATGGCATTATATTCATGTATGCATCCACGTTTTAGATTTTTTTTTTTTTTTTTCGAATACGAATGCAAAAGGATTTTCGGATTTTCAAGTACTCTTTGACACACATAAGCAATCCAAATCTCAAAGAGAATTTACTAAAACCACAACTAGCAAAAAAACAAATACAAATTTCTCTACTTATGCAATGTTGCAAATTTAAGTGACTATTTCTGAATGTTAGTATTTTCAATCAGTTGTTAGAATATATCAAGCGTCTATTCTCATAAAAACATACGAGGTGTATTTCCATACAATCATAAAAGTGTAGCTTGCTTGTGCCCTTTTTACACAAACGACGAACTGAAGTCACGAGGAAATTTGACATTATTGCGATAACCAAAGTTCTAATTTTAAGAGATTTTTATGTACTTAATTTATATTTTATGTGTTATAATATAAAGTTGCAGCAAAGACACTACTAGAGATAGAAGGACGTCGGTAAGTCGTCAGTAGACTCTTAACGACGACTTAATGGTCATTGGTATAAATCCCATGTTAAAATAACCATCGACAACTTTCCGACGACAAGCTTGAGCAATGTACCAACGACTTGGCCACGACTATGTTTTCAACAACTTGTCGACGACTTGTAGACACCATGAAGAGTCTGGATTTTCCGACAACTTGCCAACGCCATGATGAAATAAAATTTTCAGCATTTCTGCTGCTCTTCTTTCCCTCAAACCGCTACACAAAACAAGTCATTCTGGCAATGCCACACAGTCAAATAAAACATCAAACTAACATAATATTATATCAAAATATATGTAAAACAAAAAAATAACAAAAAGTCATAGAAAAAGTAAAACAACACCATAAAAATTCCATAAAAAGGGCACTTGCATCTATACACATCATATATATACCACATTATGTCGATACACAACATCCCATGCCTCAACATGTTCATACAATAAACATCATCAATAATTATATGCACCATACATACTATTATTTAAATATATACATCATGTTTTCATGCTTTTGAAGCAGCTCTGCATACTTTCTTGTTATCTTCTCCAACTCAGCATGGATCTACATCCGAGTTTGAAACTGGTTGCATGGCATAACAGCGTGGTAATATGACAGTGAGGCGCTTGAAGACTTTTGTGGTAGTGCTGTTACAATTAGTAGGGGTGGTTAGGTTAGTGGTGGTGGCAGTATTATTAATACTAGTGGCGATAACCACCATCACTAACAGTCAACGACTCAAGTGTTAACAATAACCACTCCAACACTATCCCAACCAACCACCACCCGTTATAATAGCATCACTACGCAAGCCCAAACATCTCCTCTATTAATACTACCATGATGTTATGGCTTTAGAACGCCTTTGTTTTTTACAGTCTAATGCAATCTTTCGACCATATCCATACTATCATCAGATGGACATGATCGAAACATTGATAGAATCTACAAAAAAGAAACGACGTCCATCATTAAGCAAAACTATCATTATATTATATATATGGTGAAGAATCATCTAGACATTCAGGTGCAACACCTTTAAGTGCAATGGAATCGTTCTTACACGTAAACAAAATTAAATACTTTCATTGATCTAAGTAAATATCAATTTCTTTTCTATGATCATTTGAAACTAATTTCCTTTCTTTCCTTTATTTTCAAAGGCATGAAAACACTTTTTAAAAATTACTTGGATATACATGAAAATACTTTTTAAAATATTATTAATTCATAATGAATTGTTAATTCATTTCCTTGTTCAAATTCTATTTCAAGCCGAACTTCATAAATATGTGTGTGTAAGTGTGTGTTAAGAGATCATTATTAGATGTTAAAGAATAAATCAAGGATATTTCAATATCTACGCTTTTCTATATTTCAGTTGTTTTCTTATTGTATAATTACTTAGGCTCTAAGCAATGTAGCTATAAATATCGGTTATGTATTGTTGAATTATCAATCAAGTCAAACGATAAAGATGCAGTCTTTTGATGGTTATTTATTTTTTCCTCTCTTCCCTTCTTCTTCTTTTCAATTTTGTTTTCCTTTATTCAGTAATTTCAACATGATATCAGAGCAGGTTTTAATCCTACTAAAAATTATGCGATTTGATTTTATAAAGCATCTCCTTCCTCGTATATCCAAAATCATATATTCATCATGTATGCCTCAACTTGGATTAACAATCCTCGGATCCGAGCCACCCAACTTTTCCAAAAGTGTTACTGAGCTTGCTTGTGAAATAATTTATGGTCGCTGTTTTTGTTTCAAATTTCAGTTTTCAATTCTTCTCTGATTGGCTTCAGATTTCTGACAACAGCAGTAAAATGCTAATTGGAATACCTCTTCCAATCCCACATGAACTTCTTATTCTTATCTTCTCTTTTCCTGGATTCTGACTTCGGATTTTTGATTAGAATTACTCCTCCTATCCCAATTGGAATTCCAATTACAATCTCATAGAAATTTCCTTATCCCTGTTCTCCCTTCTCGAATTTCAATTTCAAATTTTTGATCCATTGTTGTCATCTTTGTAGACAACCGCCTACCAATCAGGCTAGAGCTTGTATTTGATGTTACTCTATAGCAGCATTAGGCTATTGATTTCACATTCTTTGGATGGCTTTGATGACATTATTTCTTGGTGGTTCTTCTATGATTGTCTCTTACATCGGTAAACTCCAGTCGTTGCGCACCATGAGTTTGATGGGGGATGTTAAGAGATCATTATTATATGTTAAAGAATAAATCAGGGATATTTCAATATATATGCTTTCCAATATAACAGTTGTTTTCCTATTGTATAATTACTTAGACTATAAGCAATATAGTTGTAAAATAACAGTTATGCATTGTTGAATTTTCGATCAAGTCAAATAATAATAATAAACGTGTAGCCTTTTAATGATTATTGCTTTCCTCCTCTCTCTCTCCCCCTCCCCCTTCTTCTTCTTTTCAATTTTGTTTTCTTTTATTTAATAATTTCAACAATATATATATATATATATGTGTGTGTGTGTGTGTGTGTGTGTGTGTGTGTGTGTGTGTGTATGCCCCTTAGGGTCTAGGTTCAATCTAGCAAAATAATAGCCCATCGGCTGGACTGACTGGTGCACTGGTGTACGTATTTATTATCAATTTTCATTTTTTGGTTTTGATGTATCGTCGTCGTTTTCTGCCTCTAATCACCTCCGCTCTGCCTCTGGTTGCTTGAGAACATACCTAGAACCTAACCCCAAGTTTCTACGTCCGTTTTGATCATTTATTACACCAATTTGTTCATATATTCATCAAGTTATATAAATTAGTGCAAACTTAGTGTAACAACCGGCCTATACCACCGGCACCCAACATAACTATATAATGCATTATTGACGTACCCGACCGATGTAGGATGATCACCAATGGTAGAAAAAGAAGTAAAGCATCACACAAAACCTGTCGTATATCTGGAGTAAAATATGATACACATCACAGATTTAAAACAGGAGAGACATTAATAACTAAGTGATCCAAATATAAGAGTACAGATCCACAAAGTTATACAGTAAGTAATAGAGTTTATATAAAATGGAAATAAACTCAAATAGTTGTCTTATAATAATATAGTAAACAAGCACTGCCAAGGCTCCATAGTGTTGCACGGTGGAATAAGCATAGAAATCCAAATATAATACAAGATAGCTCCATCCAGCATGTCCTCTGCATAACTATTGTGTCGCACCTAGACCTACTATCTAGTCTACTTTTTTAAGAGTACCCAAGATAATAAGAAGCAAAGCATAAAACCTCGAGTCAAACAACAGTCTGGTGTTAGCGGTAAATGAATCTCAAAATACTATACAAGTCGATATAGTAAGGAACAAGGGTATACGAACCATACCTGACCTGTCTCTACAACCAAAGAATTAGCACAAAACGAACATAATATGCTACTCTATGAATATCATAAAGGTATACTGCAAACTAAGTATGATAATGGGTGCCCAGGTATCCCTACCCCCCAATACCTTTCTTCAATGACATCCTTAGAGTGATAGACTATGGAAGAAAACAACTAAAGCAACCATAGCATCCATCACACAATCCTCACTATCACTCAATGTGTTTTAGATATATGATAACTAGTATGGCCTTTCCCATACCAAGGACTAATTGAAAACCTGATTTTTAGTGTACTCGTCTTTAGCTTGAAGCTGACACTAGAACCAAATCCACCGGTCTAGGGAATATGGATCCTTTCCAATGATCCGGGTAGTCATTCAAAGTACCCATGAGTTCACTCATAATAACCATGCTTTCGAGTACATTAAAAAACACTCTGAGTATCAATAATCGCTTAGCATGCGTATCTGAGTCTTTTCCTTACTCCATCTAGTTTTCATTACTATCGAGGAACCATTCCATATTCCTCCATTCCACGATAGAACCATTCTTCCGTTCTACCGACTGGTCACCCATCCTAAAACCCGCCCTTTGTGAACAAACATTCCCACAACTCCTTTCCACATTGGGCCGCCATCATCAGAACTTAACTCCATTCACTGTCGAGTTGCCATCACCAATGTTCCAAAGTTATCGTCGTGCTACTACATCGCCATCAAATCCCAAGTGAACAAACAAACACCATCAGCACAACCTGAAGAGCCTCCACTTCCCCTCGTGGAATTTCCTTCCGATAGCAACAAAATGAACCTCTAGGTACCGACAGGACCTTTCTGTACCAAGAGGTGTACTTAACCAATTTGGTTAAGTTTTCTTCCCTCCCATCCAAAGCTCCATCTTCTAAGTTCTTGGATCCCGACCACTCAATTTAAAAGCTCTCGACATCAACTCTAAAGCTCTTGGTGCTAAGTCCAAAAGCTCTTGTTTCCATGCCCTATAAAGCTCTCGGTACTAAGTCCAATACTTAGCCAAATTCTTACATCTGGCCTTCACTCATCACATAAAACCCCAACTTGAAGAACCATCATGCATCAAGTCAATTTCCACTAAAAAGGACCACTCGGTACCGACTCCTCCCCTTAGCTCAAATTTTGATGTGACTCGAATCCTGAGCTCTCCTAATGTTCCGAAGTCCCCATTCCAAGTTTCATCCAATTCCGATCATCTTTTCCTTTAATTTTCCAATTTGACCACCTCTTTCTTAACTACCTAAAAGTACTAGAAAACCACATCAAAGCACAACATACAAACATGGAATATCATACATATATCCATTCATACATGCAATACATAAGAACATGATAATCAAGCAAATCCTAATCTAGATCTAACTTTTACACTAGCATATGAATATGAACAAAAGGAGTTGCAAACCATTCAAAAACTATTTTAAAACCTTTAAAATTCGGCCATAAACATATGTTAAAATTTTATTAAAGTTAGAAAACAATTTAGGGTCAAAATCATGTTAAAAACATGCTTTTTATCTGTATAAACATGGATAGTATAGTAAGAGAGCAAGAACCACTCACCAAATACCTAAATACCAAATCCTCCCTTTAGACCTATAGTGGATAGCAAGGAAGAGGAATGCAAATCAACCAAAACAATAATCTCAAGCTCTTATATGCTAATCACCCCTCTAATTGATGATTTGGCTAAGATTAGTAAGGAAAATGTAGGTTAATGAAGGTTTAGAGTTATTTTGGGGAAGATAGAAGTGACTTAGATCAGTTCCTACAGCCTTCTCTTAGCATAATTTTCAAGATGGATTAGTGTGCCTAAGCACAGGTTTAATTAATTACCCAAAAATGTAGGCCAGCAATAGCCGAAACTTAAAATAGTTATAACTTTCAAATGGTAAGTCCGTTTGTCTAGTATGACCACTCTATAGAATGTGAAACCATCAACTTGAAGCAATGGAAGTGGTTTGAGACCCTATATATGCTCCTATCAAAATTTATAGTCCAAACATGATTTTTAGGATCAAAATAGTCATACAGAAATTCGTAAAAAATCACAAATATGGAAAATGTCCCTTAGGGTCATTTTCCAAAATATGAGAGTCATACGATCTCATATAAATAAAATAAAAACATATTAAGATTCTCTGATTCGTAAAAAAACGGGTCGTTACACTCTTCTCCCTTTAGGATTTTCACCCCCGAAATCCCCAAGTAGGTTAACATAATTACCCCGCATGCGTAACAATCATATGCAACCAACATACATATCAAACAAGCGGCCATGAAACCAATAGTGTAGATAAGCCTATCCTGGTATGCAAGATGCTAAACTATCCTATATAATATCAAATGTGAAAAAAAATATGATAAACAATAGGCCTTACTATACAAAGAGCTCTGGATCTTCTGCCCTCATGCTCTCCTCGGTTTCCCACGTGTAATCGCCTTCACTTTCACCCCATTAAACCTTCACTGACTCCACCATCTTCCTCCTAAGCTGTTTCGTATTGCGTCCAAAAATACGAACCGACTTGCGAGATCTCAAAGCCTCTGGTTCAATCTCGATATCATCAAGTTGATTCGGTGGAATCGTTACGCTTGAGTCGTGCACACACTTCCGTAAATGAGAAACATGGAAGTCGTCGTGCACACCCGTCATCTTCTGAGGTAAGTCAACCCTATATGCTAGGTTCCCAATCTTATCTGTTATCAGAAAAGGACCTACGAATCTCGGTGCCAACTTCCCCTTACTACCGAATCAGGTAACATTCATCAAAGGAGCACAAACACCATATTGCCGACAAGAACTCTAAATCTCTACATCTCCTGTCACGTAGCTCTTCCGCCTATCCTAAGTAGCTTTTATTCATTGCTGAATGATCTATATCTTTTTTGAGGTTTCTCTAACCATATCTGGCCCAAATATCATCTTCCTATCCGCTTCTAACCAACACGAAGGGGGCGTTACACAGTCGACCATATAATGCTTCATACGATGCCATATCGATACTAGACTGATAGCTGTTGTTGTATGCAAACACTATCAAATTCAAGTGATCCTCTCACGAGCCTACGAGATTGAGAATGTAAGCTCGCAAGAGATCCTCCAATATATGATTCACTCTCTCGTTCTACACATCAGTTTGTAGGTGATAAGCTGTACTAAAATGCAGCTCAGCCCCCAATACCTCTTGTAAGCTCTTCCAAAACCCACTAGTGAATAAAGGGTCTCAGTCACTTACAATGCTCTTCGACACATCATGAAATTGTATAACTCATTTCACATATAACCAGGCTAGTTTGGCTGCCGTATTTTACTTGATGGGTATAAATCTAGTGCTCTAGATCAATCGATCGACTATGCCCCAAATTTTATTGTGCCTTACTCCAGTCCTTGGCAGTCCATCATGGAAATCCATCGATACTTGCTCTCACTTCCATTCGGGAACTTTAAGTAGTTGCAATAACCCACTTGGCTTCTTCTGCTCTACCTTCACCAACTGGCAGTTCATACACTTCAAAATGAATGTCCCGACATCCTTCTTCATCTCCTCCCAATAATGGGACTGCTTTATATCATAATACATCTTATTACCGCAAGGATGTATGGTGAAACTAGAATGGTGGCATTCTCGTAGCATCTCGTCTCACAATCCGTCACCATCGGGAACAAACGATCTCCCATCCTTACGGAGCCAACCTTCTTAATCAAGTCCATATTTCTTCATATCCTTAGACTTTACGCAGCTTCTATTTTCACCATTAACTCTACTAGTTTAGCATCTCACCTCTGACTAGTACCAATCTGCTCAACCAAAGTAGGTCTGATCGTCAAATTTGCCAAAATCTCTAGCTCTAACTCGCAATAAGGTCTGAAGTCATAACCGGCAATATATTTCAACTGCTTCCACTCCAGAAACATCACTCCCAAACTGGCATGTCTTCTACTTAATGCATAAGTGACCGCGTTTCTCTTACCAGATGTATATGAAATGCCAAAGTCGTAAGAGGCCAAGAATTCCAACCATCGTTGTTGGCGAAGATTGAGATTCTTTGGGAGAAAGGATACTTCAAGGATTTTTTTTCCATGAACAGCTCGAACCTTTCTCCTAATAAGTAGTGCCTCCAAATCTTTAAAGCAAACACTATCGTCGCCAACTCCAAATCGTGAGGCGGATCTTCCTTACATGCGACTTCGGCTGTTGACTAGCATAGGTGACAACTTTCCCCTTCTGCATTAGTATCCAACCCAACCCACTACCGCAAACATTTGTGTATACTGTCAACTCCTCGTTCCTGCTTGGGATGGTCAATAATAGTGCACTCGTCAACCTCTCTTTTAGACTCATAAACGCATGCTCACACTTCGCGTCCTAAACAGAATTATGATTCTTCATTGTCAAACTGATCAACAGTACTGCTATCTTCGGGTAGTCCTTGATAAAACGTCTATAATATCCCGCCAATCCTATGAAACTCCTCATATCCATAGCATTCTTGGGTTGGCTCCAATCCCAAACCACTGCCACCTTAGCCGGATCTATTGTGATGCCCTGCTCAGAGATGACATGACCCAAGAATCTACACCAAATTCAGAGAGCCATCAGCCTTAGTAGCGAATACTACAGATGCACCCTACTCAGATATACTCCTTCAAATGAACCCTCTCTTCAACAAGTCATTTATTTGCACCTCCAACTCCTTTTACTCTTTGGATGTCATACACCTCAAAGGCATAACTATCGGTTTGACATCCTTCGCTAAGTCTATCCGAAACTCAATCTCCCGATGCGGCTGTAATTCGATCGCCTTCTCAAACACATCCGGCTACTTTCTAATAATAGGCACAGAAGACAAACCATCCAGTGGAACCTCGAGCTAATATAGAGAGCTAACCATAACCCCATCCTCCGACAGGCAGCCAATCACTATCGTTTGTCCCTTCACAGCCCCAATCGTCACCAACAACCTCTCGCAATCCACTACTACCGCATACTTCCTTAGCCAGTCCATCCCTAAGATAATCCCGAACCCAACGAAACTCAAAACAAAGCAATCACAAACAAAAGAGCATCCATGACTTGATAAGACTAAACCACGACAAACCATACACGGGATAGTGGAGCCTCCAATAGCGTTCGTCATAATCAAAGGCCGGTCTACTATTTCGGGTTTCAATCCCAATCTATCTACCAGGACACCAGATATGAAGGAATATGAAGCCTCGATATTGAATAAAACATGTATGGAAATATCATAAATGGAAAGCATACCTTGAATAATAACGCTCTTCCCTTTCACTTTCGCTGAGGGAGCACTCGACGAAGTCAGAACAGCATCCAAGGCATATGCCTTCACAACCTACTTTTGTTGAGCTGGTTCTGGACAACCTTTTTTCATTTGTCTGAACTTGTCACAATTATAATACTTCTTCTTCCATCAGCTTAGCAGTCTTTGATTAGGTGACCCTTGTCTCTACAACCAAAACAGACGGGTTCTCATTTACCCTTCTTCTGAGCATTGTTTCCTTGAGACTGCTTCCTTTTTCCATTCCATTTCTTCTTGCCTCCACCACCTTGTTGCGATTTCGACTCTTCCTTAACAACAACATTTGGTTTGGACTTGGGGTATAAACTCTCCTTGTGAAGAGCTTTCTCGACAAGTCTCTCGAACGGCTCATCAACTTGACTCACCAACTTCTCCCCCAAATAGTCGTCCAAACCCATGATAAATTTTTCATTCTTCCACAATAGAGGGTCGACGAAAGACATCCCTACTTCGATAAAGCATCAAACTCAGCAATATACTCGGAGACAAACATATCTTCCTACTTTAGATAAGCAAATTTCCTTAATAGCACCGATTTCTAAGCAGCCGAAACAAGCTTCTCCTCAAATCCAGCCTTGAACTGGTTCCAAGTAAACCGATCCTTGGGTGTAGCAATAGTAATGGCATTCCACTAGTTCATAGCCCGCCTTTGAAGCTGTCTAAAGGCCAGCTTCCTTTTTATGGCATCATCTACTTCCATGTCACTAAAGATACACTCGCAGGTGTCCAACTAATCCTGCACTTCGATGGATGACTCTTTTCCAAGAAATGGTTTGCCTCATAAGGTGGAGTAATCCGTGCATAACTTGGAAAAATCATCCTTCGGCGCCTACACCTAAGCACTACCACTAACAGCAGCATTTTGAGCGGCCGCTTGGGTATTATGCAGTTGTTTGCCATCAATGCATTGGGCATAGCTTGCAAGTCAAGGTTAGCGGGCCTTGAACCTACTCCTTCCTAAACTCCTGAGATGGAGCTCCTCATAGTGTTTCTTGTATGTAGGCTTGTTCTTGATCTGTAATAAGAATGATCGGCCTCTCATATAAGAAAACTATATCAATAGTACTCGTGTGTGCATGCGATTTATAGAATATATATACTACTATATAGTTTTGAAAACCAAAATATATAACAAGTATGTACTCTCATATATATATATACACTCTCGATTAAGTTCAAGATGATAATTCCTTACCCATCTCTATCAGACCACGGTACCAACTCAGATTAATCGTGTAACCAAATCTCTGATGCCAAGTGTGATGACTACCCTACACCACCAGCACCCAATATAACTGTACAGTACACTACCAACATGCCCAACCGATGTAAGACGATCATCAATGGTTGAAAATGAAGTAAAGGATCACATAAAACCTGCCGTATATCTCACAACGCATAGAATAAAATATAATACAAATCACAGATATAAAACAAGAGAGACAATAATAACTAAATGATCCAAATACTAGAGTATAGATCCATAAAGTTATACAACAAGTAATAGAGTTCATAAAAAACGGAAATAAACTCAAATAACTGTCTCATATAATAGTAGTAAGAAAGCACTGTCTAGGATCCATAATATTGCACAACGGAATATGCATAGAAATCCATATATAATACGAGGTAGCTCCATTCAGCTCGTCCTCTGCATAGATACTGCATTGCACCGAGAACTGCTATCTAGTCTACTCATTTAAGAGTACCCGAGATAATAAGTAGCAAAGCATAAAATCTTGAGTCAGACAACAACCTGGTGTAAGCAGTAAATGAATCTCAAAATACTATAGAAATCGATAATAAGGAACAAGGGTATACGGACCATATCTGACCTTTCCCTCCAACCAAATAGTTAGCACATAACGAACATAATATGCTACTCTATGAATATCATAAAGGTATACTGCAAACTAAGAATGATGACGGGTGTCCATGTATCCCTATCCCCAATACTTATCCCTAGTGACATCCCTAAAGTGATAGACTATGAAAAAAAAACAACTAAAGCAATCATAGTATCCATCAAACAATCCTCACCATCACTCAATGTGCTTTAGATATATGATAACTTGCATGGCCTTTCACATGCCAAGGACTAATGGAAATCTAAGATTTTAATGTACTTGTCTTTAGTCTGAAGCTGATACTAGACCTAAATCCACCAATCCAGGGTATACGGGTCCTTTCCAATGATCTAGAGTAGCATTTCAAAGTACCCATGAGTGCAATCATAATACCCCTACCTTCAAGTACATCAAAAAATACTCCGAGTATCAACGATCCCTTAGCATGTATATCCGAGCCCTTTCCTTGCTCCATCTAGTTTCAATTATTCTCAAGGAACCATTCCACATTCCTCCATTTCACGATAGAACCATTCTTACATTCTACCCACAGGTCACCCTTCCTAGAACATGCCTTTTGTGGACAAACCATCTCACAAATCCTTTCCATACCGACCCACCATTATCGAAACCTAACTCCACTCACCATCGAGTTGCCATCACTGAAGTTCTAAAACTATCATCGTGCTACTACATCACCATCAAACCCCAAGCGAACGAACAAACACATTCAACGCGACTTGTAAAGCCTCCACTTCCCCGCTTAGAAGTTCCACCCCGATAGCACCAAAATGGACCTCTCGGTACCGACAGGACCTCTCAATACAGAGAGGTGTACTTAACCAGTTTGGTTAAGTTTTCTTCCCTCCTATCCAAAGCTTCATCTTCTAAATGCTTGGACCCTAACCACTCCACTTAAAAGCTCTCGGCATCAACTCCAAAGCTCCTGGTACTAAGTCCAAAAGCTCTTTCTTCCATGCCCTCCAAAACTCTCGATACTAAGTTCAATACTTAGTCAAATTCTTCCATATGGTCTTCACTCACCCAAAACTCCAATTTGAAGAACCGTCACATGTCGAGTCAATTTCCAGTAAAAGGACCACTCGGTACTAACACGACCTCTCGGTACTGACTCCTCGCTTAACTCAAATTTTGATGTGACTTGAATCCTGAGCTCTCCCAATGCTCCAAAGCTCTTCCTCCAAGTTTCATCCAATTTCAACCGTCTTTGCCTTCAATTTGCCAATTTGACCACCTCTTTCCCAACTACCTAAAAGTGCTAGTAAACCACATCAAAGCATAACATACAAACATAAAATATCATACATATACATCCAATTATACATGCAATACATAAGAACATGATAATCAAGCAAATCCTAACCTAGATCTAACTTTTACACTAGCACATGAATATGAATAAAAGGAGTTGCAAAACCATTTTGAAACCTTTAAAATTCGACCATAAACATATGTTAAAATGTGATTAATGTTAGAAAACAATTTAGGGTCAAAATCATATTAAAAACATCCATTTTAACTACATAAACATACATATTAGAGTGACAGGTCAAGAACCATTCACCAAATACCTAAAATACCAAATCCTCCCCTTAGATTTGATGTGGATAGGAAAGAAGATGAATGCAAATCAGCCAAAATGATAATCTCAAGCTCTTATATGCTAATCGCCTCTCTAATAAATGATTTAGCTAAGATTAGTAAGGAAAAGATAGGCATTTTGATGAAATTAGGATTAACAAAGGTTTAGAGCTATTTTGGGGAAGACTGAAATGACTTAGATTAGTTCCTACAGCATCCCCTTAGCATAATTTACGAGGTAGGTTAGTGAGCCTAACATGGGCTTAATTAATTACCCATTAATGTAGGCCAGTAGCAGCCAAACATTAAAACAGCTATAAATTTCAAATGGTAAGTCCGTTTTCTATTCTTACTACTCTACGATACGAGAAACCATCACTCCTGAAGCAATGGAAGTGGTTTGAGACCTAACTCGGCTTCTATCAAAAGTTATAGTTTAAACAAGATTTTCAAGGTCAAAATCATAACATAGAAATTCGACAAAAATCATAGATATGGAAAATGTCTCTAAGAGTCGCTTCTAAAAATATTAGAATAATATGACCTCATATGCATAAAATAAAAATATTTTACGATTCTTTGATATGTAAAATACGAGTCATTATACCCTAGTCTTAACTTTATAGTAAATTCTAATTTCCCTCCCAAATCCTAATTTAATCTGAATTTAGGTGTATAACTACATTATTTTATAGTATTATAGCATACATATCATCATTAGAGTGTTATAATTGCATTATACATGGATAAGAGGATGAATCACTCACCAAAAATCCAAAGTTGCTTCTGCCTTTATTATTCTTCCATTGTTCGACTAGGAACCTTCGTTTTACGGCTAACTCCTTTTCTAGATCATAGTACTCGTCCATACGGTTGTTTTGATGGGTGGGTTACTGAATTCTATTAAGAAATGAAAAGTATATGCCATTTTTAAGTTGGTTACTCCATTACCCCTTGCTGTTCGGCCAGCTACACTCTCATGCTTCAATATTTCACCTTCCAATCACTTCGGGTTTGTAGCTCTCTTCGATAGCTTTGAAATTCCACTAGTTTCATGAATTTTAGTTGATTCGAGGGAGATATCGAAGTTTGATTCTTATTCTGTAAGTGGAAGTAGAGAGGAGGAAGAAGAAAGAGTGGAGTCGGCTCCTGAAACTCTACGTCCGTGAATGTTTTTAAGTGATAAGAGGAAAAAATGGTCCATCCAAATTCAAAATTTAGCCTTTTGACATCCGAATGACTGATACTATTTCTTCGATAATTTTTTTGTATGAACTACAAAATGAGACAAACCAAAATACTGCATGAATAAGAAAAACAAGACGACCGCAATGGCGCTATTTTTGTCATCAAATCCCAAAGTCCAAAAAATGATCATTTTGCTCCTCCTTATTTTTAATTTAATTTATTGATTCGTTAAATTCAATTATTTTCACATTATTATATTATTGATATTTAATTAAAATATTTTCTAATTTTCTGAGTGTCGCACTTACTTATCACCAAAGGTATTATTAAACTTAAAGATTTCAATGTGGTCCCTGATGAAATATGTATGATACTGGTTACTACCCATTTTTCCAAAATGTTATTAGAGTTATAGATGGAACACATATTAGTGAGAGCATTAATGAAGAGGAATTACCGACATTTATAGGAAGAAAAAGGTTTCCAACATAAAGTACTCCTCATGCTGTTAATTTTGGTTTAAAATTTAGTTTTGCAATGTTAGTTTGGAAAGGATTTACCTATGATAATACATGTTAAATCATGCTATTGAAGAAGTTAAAACCTTCAGACATCTACCACTTGTTAAGTATTACCTTATAGATTGAGGGTACAAGTTTAAAAATTGATGTTTAACACATTATCATAATGATCGCCATCACGTTCTAGAGTTTCAACCAACCTAGATAGTTCCAAAATTGCATATTGAAATCTTCAACTTCTTGTGCATAGCTGTGCAAAGGACATGTAATGATCTGTCTTTTCGACCCCTAAATATCGACACTAATACATCCACGGTATTCACATGCCGAGCACCCAAGTGTCGGAAACACAGATTGTTGGGGTAAAATAAAAGATACAGAAATAGAACAAGAAAGAAGGAACACAATATTAGAATCTCACAGCAAAACGATAACATATAATATCAAAAGATAGTATAGACTTTCACTCTAAGATACATAGCATTTCAGAGTTACAATTCTAACTACTATCATCAGCCTGGACAGTTATAACAACCAATCCTCACAAATGTTGATATATACAATATAGTAATGTAACGGAAATAAGAATACTCGGTAGGTGAAACATCCAGCTCGTCTCCTTGAGCTCCAATGAACATTAACGAAAATATGCCTTTCTCAGACTACTCAAAAAAGCACATGATGAATTTAGGAAAACAAAAACCATGCATCAGACATAAGTTTGGTATGAGAAACCCAAGAAATACGCGACCAACATATAACAGTACTTTTAAGAAAGCATAGAATGCCGTAACGTTATCCCCTTAAAAGAACAACCACCTAATAAGTATATATGGTGATATAATAGATAATGTCTAGAGGAGAAGAATATAAATCGGAAAATAGCTGTGATGCTTACATTGATCACACTACAACAATGTTGAGGGTACAATCAAAACCGCTAAGGTAAGTTCACATAATGAATTTCCATGGAGACGCCTCCAGTAAACTGTAGTGGATCTCCATAACAAGGATCAAAAACTACCTTCTGAGCATTGTATATCTTTAGACAGAATATACCATAAGGTAAACACAACTGGCCCAATGATAAACTACGTGAGACCAAATATCAACAACTCTTGCGTGCAACATATCGATAAGCATACTCTAGATTTGGATTTGATATACCCTCATAGGTTAGCTAAACCCGATATTGTGCATCCTACTCCATCTTTAGCCATTTTCGATATCGAGGTCAAGTTCGGCATCTCTCACATGAGTTTTCATCACTCGAATAGAACACGAATCCCCAAATGGATTCCAGCATCACGAACATATCACGAATCTCCACATGGATTCCCGCATAAGTCCTCCGATAAATGCTAATGTTGATCTCCCCCTTGGACTTAACCTTAGGATATACATTTCAACTCTATAGCATTCCACTTCACAACCACTTCCAAAAAATAGAACCTATATATCCGTTTTGAAGTGGTATTAGATAAGTAAAACACTTACCGATCCTGGTCTATTCAAAAAATCAATGAATTTTCAATTAACTCAATTCTAGTTCTTTTAGAAATAAACAGACAACGATACGGGTGGATATCATCTCCTAACCGGATGAATTTATTTATTATTTGTCCTAAAAGAGCAAGACGAGTTTATACGTATAGTATAGCATCTTCGAAGATAACTATACAATATAGCCCTTGTGTTTCTTCTAGAAATTTCCTAAGTTATTTTGGTCAATTTCAATAGTTGACTAATCGACTATCAAGAAAAAGATTGACGATCATAGATGGAAACTAAGTCTCGTATACTTATCATGTTTCTAATCTTTTCATCTTACACTATCTCTCGGTCAAGAGTGAAGCCAGGTAAGTTAGAGTACTGGTTGCGTCAAAGCCTTTCCTAGAATACTTCATTCTTGACTCTCATAGATAGACAAGCCTACTTCATCGGCTTTTAGTGCTAAGTATACAACTAAATATTTTCCATAAATGAGTAAACAAACAAAGCACGATCAAGTCATACAAAGCACAATCAAGTCAAATAAGCGACTTATAATCCCCTTTTTATTTAATTAATCCTTTTATTAATTAAAACCTCTTTTATTAGTAATAACTTCTTTTATCTAATAAAACTTCATATATCAATTTCTATAATTCATTTGTACTCTTTCAATACTTCAAAAAGTATTTATATACTTATCTCAAATGGTATAAGTATATTCACAAATCATTAACAAGATTTCTTACTTTAAACTTTTATGTTTTCTATCTTTTTCGAAAGATTCCATACTTGTTATTACTTTTTAAAATATCCATTGAAAATGTCTAATTACATTCACAAACCTATTTCAAAAGGTTTAAGGATAATGTTGCATAAATATTGTCACTACAAACCCAAAACCATTTCATCTATGCTTATTTTTAAAACATTCTTTTTAAAGATCTATTTATATTCATAAGTATAATCAAAAAGTGTTAAAGACAAATGTTGTTAACACATTGTCACAACAAACCCAAAACCATCCATACTTGTTATTATCTTTAATACAACTTTCATAAACCCAATAAAGATCTATTTAAAACAATTTTTATAATTATTTTAAATTAAAAACATTCTTTTTAAATATCTATTTACATTCATAAATATAATCAAAAAGTGTTAAAGACAATTGTTGTTAACACATTGTCACAACAAACCCAAAACCATCCATACTTATTATCATCTTTATAATCCGTGCAAGGTATAACATGCCCGTATATAAATATTGGGATTTGCATCGCAATGGACATGTTTGCTTATCTTATATGTATTGTATGTTGTCCAAATATATATATATATATATATATATATATATATATATATATATATATAGACACACACACACACGTATATGTACATACAAATTTGCTATTTAAATGAGTACTCAAACAATATATAAATATATAATATATTGCATAAATGCAAAATATTAATATATATATACATATACATACATACATACATACATACATACATATATATATATATATATATTTGTATATATTAAATTGGTAAATGAGTGTATATATATATGTATTATGCAAACAGTTTTTTTATATTATACATGTATATTTTATAGCAATAAAAATAATATAAATACATGTATATGTATCTATTTATAATTATATTTATAATATCTAAAATATTTATAAATATGTGAATTTAAATGTATATATTTATATTATATAATTATATCAATTATAAAATAAAATTAAATATATATATATATATATATATTTTATAACATTCCAGATCCGATACATAGCATAAAAAATATTTTATTATAATTTTATATTATTAAATTATTTATATATAAGTATATTAGCCGAAAAATATTTAATACCAAAAATATTTCATAACATATTTTTCAAATTTTAAATTTTGTAAAATTCAAATATGATATTATAAGGTTAGGGAAAAATTTTCATAATTTTCTGAGTTAAAATTATATTTTTTTTATTATTTAATTAATTTTAGTCATTAATATAAATGATTTTTTAAAATAGTAAATTTGATTTTTAAATTTTTAAATTTTGGCTAAAAGAAAATATGGGGTTGAATTTTTTTCGAAATTTAAAATATAATTTTTGAAGCATATATTATTTTATATTAATTATATAACCTTTATTTCAATTTAAATAATATTGAAAATAGTAAATAATTACTAAAAAAATATTTTTCTATTACCTAAAGTTATGTTTAGTATAAATTTGCATATATAAAATGTAAGATTAATTTTTAACATGATACGGTGGTATAAAGAATTATAGGTCATTTAAATTTATGTAACATGACTCATTAATATAAATATAATTAATTAATGAATTTATATTAATTAAAATGAATTATTTCGGCTATGCATACATCAAATCTAAATAATTTTTTTATATATATTATACATACATACACATAACCATTCAATATGTGACAACTTTCATACATATAGGAATCTCACCTAACTAACAGTATAATTATGATAAATACATATAAGCAATGGAATATTATACATGAATTATAAGTTATATAACATACCAAAGCTATGTCTTGATGTACACCTTGCTATGATGAATATCTCTCTATAGAACTCTTCTCAATTCGGCAAACTGCTAATCTTTGAATTGCAGACCGTTGACTACCCAATAGTTGTTGACTGAAATTGATTTGAGATGAACTTTGTTGGAGCTTTGTGTAGGTGTGATCAGCCAGCAAGAAGATGAAAATGGCGGCCAAAAAAAGATCTATATGAATTAGGGTTACGAGTCCTTTAATAGTGGAAGGAATAGAGAGAAAGGTGGATCATATCTTTTACCCATTCTCCCTAAATCTGGACCATCTATCTAAAATGCCCCTAGCCCAATTTGCAGCCACCCCTACATCCTTTTGGTCGAAATTTCCAGCCCCTTTCATGGGTTTTAAACCCATTTTAAGCCCAAATAAATATTATTAATTAAATCTAATTTAATTGCTTATCGATATCGCATATCGATCGATATATTTATAACCATTATAAATATACAATAATATTTATTCCTCAAATCATATTCAAAATTTTGTAATTAATATTTCATAAATATTCATTAATTTAATTAATTTATAATAATTATAAACTAATTAAATCATTTGATCTAAAGAGAATTTATTATATCGGTTGTACGACTCGTCAGGTGTAAATTTGGTCAGCGATTAAAATCGAACTATTCAAATGTTAACATTAACATGTAACTTAGCGTGTGGTGTAACATTTTGGTCAAATTTATCGCTTACTTAGTTCCGGTAAAATCCAATCTCACTTTATTAAGCATTACTCGGTTGTGACATTTATTTACACCAATTCTCTTCATCAAAACTATATCACTTTGGACTTAGGAATTTGGTAATGGTCAAAATTCCAATATCATCCATATTCAACTTTATAGTCCAAACACAAAGTCTTTGGTTCAATAATAATAAATATTAGCCGAAATGTTCTGGCCAGAGACTTCGACTTTAAGTTGACTTAAGTTAACCGTGATACTAACCTCATATAATTGAGAAGACGAATCCTCTCTTGAATAGTGCTTCACTTCTGGTACTTTCGCTCGACCTAACTATAGTCACTAGATGGACGTCATGCCATGGTTCGAATATAATCAAAGAAGAGCTTTCATATTGAAGATTCATAATATTCTCAAGTTGAGAGAATTGTGTAAATCAGTCACATCGATATATTTCGCTTGACCTTAATTATATTAACCAACATAAAACTATCGAGTGAGTTGTTATATAGTTATCCAATAAATATTAGTACGTAATCCATAGGTGCTCCCAATAGTCATGAGTAATACACTGCCTAACATGTGGAGAGCTTTACGTACTCTAGTCTTAATGGATACATCGATATCCATTCTCAATGCATCTTGACTAGGAACATTTAAAATAGTATATTTGTTTCATTATGATAAATTACTCACAGTTACAACATTTTGTAACTACTATCACAAAATGTACCATTTATGGATCTTCTATTAAATATACTTTTAATTAAATTAATTAATATAACACATTATATCAAGTATATAATAGAAAGAAAATACTTATTACTTTGAACAAGTTTGGTCAATGAGTTAGATATATGCAACAAATTACATAATTTCCCCTCGGACATACCCCTAACTATATCAATTCCAAGTTAAGATCACAAACCTTTCATTTACACAAGTTAGAGTTAAGAGATATTGAAGCGTACATATAGCAACTATTCTCGCTTCAAACACTTTTAAACATACTCCAATTCAAAACACATTCCAAACAACCATTTAATCATCAGGTAAAGGTCACGCCACATGTTATAGAAGGTAATAGAAGCGACGTTATACAATATAAAGTTGTCATTTGCTTTCAAAAGCAAGAGGGTTCAAAGTTTATAACTTTACTTAGTTAATATCACTTTAACTTTGTATTTCAAGCACACAACATATATAGCACATTATGTAGTCATTCAATGGTGAGTAAACTCACCCAAATCCAAGCCTACAACAATCTCAAACACACCCAAACTCAAGAACCACTTCCTACCATCTCCAAAAGCATAAAGATCCAACTTTTAGCACCTCCGGGACAAGCCAAGCCTCCCCCTCACCATCTATGCTCACGGCCCAAGATGGAACCACCCCATCCTCCATGTTTCTTCCACATATGACTTTAGATCCAAGCTTCCTAAGGTGTTCTAAGGTGTTGGTGGATGTTTGGTGAAGTTTGGAAAAGATTCGAGTTAATTAAAGAAAGATTAGTGAAGAAAAAAGTGGATTAAATATTTTTGATCTTTTGTTATTTTTCAAGCTTAAGGAGATAATGAGTGTATGCACTATCCTAAGCCCTTCCATTACCCTTCTTTAACACGGCCAAGACCCCCCTACATGCGCCTTGCATGCTTTTAACTTTACACTTCATCTTCTTAGCAAGGTACCATTTTATCCTTACACATAAAATATCTTTACATGACATCGCCCATGACATCATCACATTTTCTTTTCCATAAATGGAAAAATATTTTTATTAATTATTATTGATTTTCTAAGCAAATAAGTATGTAAAAAAAATTTAAACAACTTCTAACGAGTGAAAAGCTGTTTATCGATAAAACGATTTTCAGTCACAGTATCGGTATTTCTTCAAAGTAACTATTTTTTTTAAACATTTTTCCAAAACAACTTTACCATCATTTAGTCATTAATTAAAAGGAGGTTAACAAGATTATTAAATCAATTTAATCACATTTAATCCAAGTTTCAAATATTTAAATAATTCAGATATTTAAATACGAACTATTCAAAATTCTGGGTATTTACAGGACATTCAGGATTTGAAAGAAAAAAATTCAACATTTTACAAGACGTATCAACGTATAGTTTCACCAAACAAGCACAGTCTGTCGTTACAACTTATACTATTCATAATTTTATAAATATATATAGCGGCACAGATCCAATTATGAAGAAATTGTAAATGCAGTAGTCTACCGAATTATATTAGAAATTTGTGTGAACAACATTAACACAATCGTGATGATACAAGTTCAACAAATGCAGCACAGATTATTGCAACATGTGATCAGATCGGAGATGATTTGATTACTGCAGAATGATGTTGATATATTAAATATGTACGTTCTTTCTAATCTTTTTCATTTTTTGTACTGTTGTAATCGAACTCAACATTCTGTGTACGTTGTAATTGAATCGCTTTAATTATTAATTATTGAAAATACAAAAATAAATAATATACATGCATAATTCTTCATATTCAACCTCTAATCAATTTTTTGATTACGAACGTCACAACCTTCAACCTCTATTTAATTTGTCCGCAAACGCACGTTTACCATTAACACTAGCACCTATGACGAGAGTCCTTAAGAGGCTAACCCCAAAGGGAACAACATATAATTATTAATGATAAACAAGGGGGTTACCCCATTGATATTAATACTTCTGACTTAACTAGATAATTTGGCGATAATATTCAACCAATTCATTAGGTTGGCAGGTAGTTCGCAAATGGTACGGCGGCTACTTTTCCTTTTAGAAAAATAGGCATATATTGATAATATTTCTTAAACCACCAACAAATGATTACAAACCATTGCAAATTGTCCAGACGAGATGGGGCACAAGTAAATATATTCCTTTTATCCAAACCAATACTCGTGAACTTGAGATAGAAAAATATGCGGATAGAAAAAACATCTCGTTTTCTTTAAAAGTTTCTGGTAAAAAAAAAGGGGAAAATTTGTAGCAACGTTATTTTGGTCTTTCTGGTCCGAATCCAAGACGCATGAAACTCCTTTGTTTACTCCTTATTTAACACGATTTATAAATAAATTGGATTAAACTAAATATTCTTTCAAAAATGAAATTGACAAATGAAAAGTTAAAATAACAAAAAAAAAGGAAGAAGCCTAATTGATAAAAGGCTAAATTCAAATGTTCTTCTAAAACGAAACTTGATATTCTTCAAGTAAAGCATATTCCAACATTTGCTAAAATAATAATAAAATTTAATTGGACAACTATTACTGATTAAGATTGTCGTCCTAGTTGTCTTAACAAGTTTCATAAAATATTTGTTAAACGTACCACTAATTAAAGTATCGGTCTAATTTGTATGTAAATGTATTTTAGAGAATGGTGACGTATGCGTAGTTGTAGTTGTACGCAAAAGGTGTGCTAAAGCAACATATCAACGGATGAGTTAACTTTGAAAAGGAACATGCATATTTATTTAATCTAGAAGATGCTAACTAGTTCAGCAAGGTGTCGCTTTAAGTTGACGACAAGTATCTTGCAAAAAAATGAACTACTTCCGATGTATGATGCGTCGGTGTGGATAATAATCCAAATTGCATTTTGATGTATTAACTGCCAGTTGCTTAAACATTATTGTTCCTTCAGTTCCATCAAGGAATAAAATTTATGCTTTAAATTTACCTTTACAAACGTTGGAATGCTGTAAAGTATCACTGGTCCATATTTCAAAAATGTTCTCCCAAGAACTTATAAATTTACATTTACAAACGTTGGAATGCTGTAAAATACCTCTATATAGAAATAAGAGATCGAAAGTTCGAATCCCGCTGAGAACAAAAATTAACATCCATCTTCAAATGGAAATTTTGAAACATAAAAAAGATTACAAGTTCAAAATTCTATTCTAACCAAAAAAAAAATGTTTTTTCATTATATTTTCCAATTTATTTTTATCATAGTATATAGAAATTTTAAAATTAATAATTTAATAAAGGGGTTTTATATACACGTATGTACGTACCATAAAATCTCGTTACACAAATAGAAGTGGATACGGTAAAATGGATTAGACCAACCATGCAAATATATTAATGGATAATTAATAAAGTGGATAAACTTGATTACCATTTTTAGTTTTTGCAACTAAATAAGAAAATTAGTATGAAATACAAAATTAACTTCGGTTTCTTTATTACTCTTTTTATTAATTACCCGAAGACCAAGCTTCGCTTGTAAACTCTGAGGAAGTATTTGTCTTTCAAACCTATAATATAGGTACTTGTTATAAAATTTTGATTTCAAGATTCTAACTCATAATATTTGATCTCGCAGTTTGTATCATCAACCGATTGCACTTATCTCATAGGTCAAATTCAACTATCTTCTTCACTCTGATTCTACTTGACTTCTCCAAAATCCATGTATATCATCCATGTCATCCATCCGTACAACCATCGCAGTCTTTCCCAACCGTCGCGAGAACCAGTCCGATCTAAATTATTATCCTGATCGAGTTAGAAAAAATCACCCTTAAAAAAATAGTCAATGAAATGGAAATTAAACTCTGATTGTTTGTTGTATTGAGCAATGGACAACCCACATGCGACATGACACAATTATGAACTAATTTGTTCTTTCGTGTTATTTAATTTTAATCATTTTAAAGAATCAACATTGTCAGTGCCTTCACGGTTGCCTCCTCTATATCTGTTGCCCTATGTCGTTGCCTTGGCAACGTACCCCCCAGGATCAGGCATAGTGAACCTCTAGTGATTGTCCTAAACCACAGCCTCATTTCACCGCCTCAACCCTTAGCTTGAGAAATCCAAAATCCTTGTAAACCTCAACCCTTTGCTTGAGAATCCAAAACCCTTGCAAAACTAATCATGAAACACCATCTCACAACCTATCGCATCACCTCACCATCTCCATGTGATACTATTTGACACTCCTCCTTACTCTAGCGTCTCGTCATTCATCAATGACAATAATAAAGTAAGAGTAGTTATAAAGTGCTACCATAGAGTAACATTATAGGGAAAAAAAATACAACAATTATTCAATGCCATATAAAAATTACATTATATGATTTCAGCAAAAATAAAAGGAAATCAACACAAAATGATATGTGTTTGTGTGTAGGAAACGCTATGCTAAAAAAGCATAAGTATCGAATAACAAAACAAAGTGCTACACAAAAAAGAAGATATATTAAATGATGTTTGAAATATTAAAGGTTGGGTAGCATTTAAAACTCGTACAATATGTTAAATAAAATAACAATGTAACAATTACATATAAAGGGTAGAGAATGAACTGTTAAATTACATGGATGCAAAAACTTACATATACATACAACGTCTATATCTAGTATTCACTTCATATAAAAATTAACATCAACATAAAATGCTACTTTAAGGTAGCACTAAAACATAAAATGTTATATCCAAATTTCCAATTCGCATAATACTACTATAAATAGCATTAAATTAAAACATGATACGTTCAATGATAATAAAATATAATGATATTTAAAACTAAAAGGTGACAAATTATATAAAAGAGCATTATTAAAAATAAGAATAAAAGAAATGCTTCTATAAGGCAACATAAAAATATGAAATGCTATATTCGATTTTCTGGTTCACATAACGATACTTCAAACAAAAAAAATGAAATGATTCAAAATGATAAAGTATAAGGCTATTTAAAATTAAAATTTGAAATTATGCATTAAAAGAATTTTAAATGTAACACAAAGAATTTTTCTAAAAAGCAACCTTTGTTTACATATATTCATCATACTAATCACATACAACAAAACCAATACAAATTTATGATTGACAATAGTAAAAAATATTACTCAAAATCTGCAAACCAAAAATTATATGAAAATTCATAAAGAAAATTCTGTGTTAGGATGCCATATACAAATAACGTTATTAGATGGTAAAACATCTACTTAATATAAAAATTTAAATTTCATAATGTTGCTCGCAAAAGTAAAAACGAACTCATTAGATCCAAAGCCAAACAACAAAGGCCCGCATAACAAAGGCTCGCGTAACATACGTTGACCAGGTGCTCTCCTGACCCAATAACCTACGCGTCTGATACATTCTCACCTACAAGGTATGTCCGTCTTGTTATCCTTATTCGGAACCTTGTCCCTCATCTTTCCCTAGAACAATGAAGGGCCTCAACCTTGCGGATTACATCTCATGCCACCCTCCATACATCTTCTCGTCCCACTCTTCAACGGCCTAGCCACAACAGGACAACGACAACTTACGAGATTGCCTGATTGCCCATAGGCTTTGTCTATACCTTCCTCTATTCGTCAAGACTACTCGCCGACTAGCTTCTCTAAACGATTTACTTTTTCACGACTAACTAGACCTTTGAAAAAATCTTCTACACGCATCTGAAAAACGAGGTGGTGATCATGTACTGTTCCTTCGAAAAGGAACCATAATGATGTTGTTCAGTTAACAAAAGCACCACTATAGCACAACCATTATCTGTACTTCACTTTCTATCTGGTTGAAACTCCATTGTATAGCAACCACTTATTGTGCTATACTACCCTTCAAACAGAAGCATGCCGAAATATGGCTCCATAGTTGGCAAGCATCTGAACCGTTCTGTCTACGTGGAATCCAAGCTGGCCGCATCTGGACCGTTGATCGCAATCAACGACGCCACAACTGTTAGCATCTAAGGCATTGATCTCGACACTTTAAAGCATGACCTCTATAGCTATAAATAGGGGTTCCCATGAACTTGTACAAACATTATTTTTTCTACTCTTAAGAGAGGTACTTGCTAGTTCTAAGCACTTACAATAGCCATTAAAATTTCTCTTGTAAACAAAATCTCAAAGTAATAAGAAAATCAAACATGGTTGGAGTTGAACTCTTCCAGATCGAACCACTCTACATCTTTTGTTATTTATTTTACTTTCATTACATATTACTCTCTTAATCACTCCTAATGTTATATTTTTAAGCAATATTTTTGGCGAGTTACCTCATTAAAATCTATCTTGAACTATTATTCCAATATTGGCTAGAAATCTAGTAATTTTGGCGTTTGAAGAAGGATATTCCCTAAAAACTCTCAACTTTCATCACTTCTACTCTTCAAAAACCTATTTTTATCAAAAAACAACATTCATCATGTAATCCAGTAACAGTGAAGCTGAGGTCGACAACGCGTACGACCATAATACCAACGGTGGCATATGGGCTATAGCAACCCGCCTCCTAGTAGGTATGAGTTTTCACTAAATTGAAAGCTCAAGTCCACCAAAGTATGGATCGTTGGTGTTTGATATCCTACAAATAACAAAAGTATATCAAAGCACTATCGATATAAACTCACAGCGGAGTAGTAAAGTATAATAAAATATATGATTACTGAACAAGGTTGACACCTTTAATCCTTAGTATCCTTGTCAATGTAGAGCATGTATAAGGAAATATGTCTTTCCACCGTTTTCGTCTTGTACCAGTATCTGTCTCTCTAAAGCTATCATGTAGGTTGTAATGAAGAGGGGATCGGAACAATATTTTAGTGACTGATAAATTATACACTTTATACATAACACTAGTTTATGTCGATTGCGTTTCATTACATGTTATGTCTTTCGTTTTACTTAGTCTTCTTGACTCCACATACGCGTACAATGCGCACCCCATCTACTCGCAGTAGACTATAACTGCATACGTACATATGTGTGTTTGTAAGAACCACAGCCCCCCTTTGGACCAAGATACTTTCCCCGTTAGTATCCCAAACCCAGCATCTCGTCAGGATCCATCGTCAACGTAGTATCATATCCTCGTCATCGTGCATACCAAGGAACTCTCGTAGTGCCAATAATGGCATCACAATAGTTTAGCCGTATTCTATTCGTTTTTGAAAGTCCTTTATAAAGGGTTATCTAACATTGCCGCCTTAACAAACTAACTAACAAACAACCGTGGCGGTGTATGACCTAAACGTGGTCTACACTAGTATGAGGTATAGCCCTTTAGGCGTAAACCTCATCTTTCCACCGACTACTCAGGACCGATGATGTTCTTGATCTATGAAGCAATTACTACTCCCATATTGGTAACAATCTCACTGTCATAGTGCCAAGCCTTCCTTACCGTCCAATTTAGATTGTCGGTCGCAATTTAGAAAAACCCGCTTGTTACTTAATACCCACTGAAAGGTTGAAGTAGAGTATACGTGTCCTTTGACACTTCGACAGATACAAACCATCCTACTAGGTATTCCTTTCACCTATACGCAAACATATAATTCCACAGGTCCTACAGTGGTATGTCCGACATCAGAATAATGTATACACAATTGTTGTTGGCCCTTTGCGTTGGACAGGCTTTTGTTGTGTAACATTACTAACCTCGCATTCCAATCCAGTTTAATGACCATGGCATTCTTATTTAATCTAAGCTACCAGCTAACTTTAATAATTCACACCCATCATAAACGCATACTATGTCATACTTATTTATTTACTATGCCTCCAATGTTCAATTGTTAATAATATTCATATACTTTTACAAACGTTTACTTCTTATTTCATTAATGTCAATTTATTATCATTTACAACTTACTTTTAACTTAAAAGATTTGAATATCTTTTACTGTTCATTTTCCCTTTTTATTATTAGATCTATTTACTGTTCCTTTTATCTCATACCAGTTTCCTTTAGTCACTAACTTCATTACTTACTCATCTCGATAATTTACCTACATTCGTCATTTATTGTTTAATTTCTAACTTGTCTTTTATTTCATATATTAGTTTTACATTTAAACTATTATTATTGTCCCTGCTTACAATTCTATAGTTTATATATAGGGATTTCTACATTTTAATGCATTGAAATTACAACTTTCCCAAGTGGAATTGTTAACGCTGTAATTTTTATAACTTACGTTTGTAATTACAAGGAATTTTTTATATTATTGAAATAGACAGTGCAAAATACAATAAACATTCATGTTTTGTACAATCTTTCTTTTAGGCATATTCCTTATTATTTCAAACGTTACACATTTTATTCATATTTATAAAACTAGATAATTAATAGAAAGTTACATTGCAACGCATTTCATTCCAATGAATTAAAATACTACGTAAATTCCAATTCAACTTATAATAATTTATATTTCATATTAACTAACATATGTCATTTAATTCCACAAATCTGGAATATATATAAGATCTTGTTAATTTAGGGACTGCAACTTACACCCCTACTTTCTAGATTCAAATTAACGGTTCATGATGACAGAATATGTAGGCATGGGTTTAAATTTCATTACACATATATAATTACGCCTACAACTCCTAAATTATATTCAAGCATAGAAGAAATTAAATAGATTTACAACGATATAAATCCAATATTATATAAAAATATATAACTTCCTGCTCACCTTTAAGCTTTTCAAATCTCCATATATAAACCCTGTTATTTTTGTTTGACTCCCTTTTTCTCTCTAATAGAGTATGTACTGCAAGCATATACATAGGTGTTAGAACTTAGATCAGAGAAGGGATTTGAATTAAATTTAGATTTACCTTTTCTTCGCATAATTGATTCACCCCTTATTCTTCTTCTCTTTTATTTCCATTGTTCCACACACACACAAACACACAATATACCAATTTATGATTTCTATATTTTATAGAATTTGTGGAGAAAAGAAAATGGCAGAGCTTCGCTCTTTGATTCAGAAATATGAGAATAAAAGTGAGGGATTAGAACTGTATTTATAGGCATACGAATCAATTTCACTGTTAGATTTTAATTTGTTAAATCCAGGTATTCGGCCTAGGTTCATTCTCACTATAACAACAGCCATCGGTCGACCATTTTACTCTTATCGATCGCTGCATATGTTAAATTTTTGCTTCGTTCATTTTCTTCTCTACCCGATCTCTTTCCATTTGAGATTAATGTCAACGTTACTTAGAAATTAAGTATTATTTTACCGTTAATTTAATTTAATTACCAATTTTTATTTTTTGATTTTCTTCCCTTAAACGTTAATGTTCTATCCTATTGACGTTTGTTTTAACGTTAATTAATCCACAAATGGTCAGAAAAAGCTTTGAAAGATTGGACTGAACATGACTACCTCTATAAAAATTATATTTTTAATGGCTTAATCAATGAACTGTATGATTACTACAACCCAGATAAGTCAGCAAAGCAGATCCGGGATGCGCTGTAAAAGAAATATGATACCGAGGAAGCTGGAGTGAAAATATATGCCGTTAGTTGCTATTTGAAGTTTTAGATGATGGATGATAAATCTATGGAGGCATAGTCACACGAGCTCCTGAAAATTACGCATGAGATCATCTTCGAAGGTATGGCTTTAGATGAGCAGTTTCAGGTTGTTGTGTTAATTAATAAATAACCCCTTAATTAGAAAGATTTTAAAAATAATCTCAGACATAAGTCTAAGGAGTTTTCCTTACAGAGTTTGATTACTCGTCTTCGTATTGAAGAGGAGGCCATAAAATAGGATCAGAAAGAAGAGGTGCTTATTGTATTTACCAACAACACTAAGAAATCCACAAACAAGAAACTGAAACCAAGCGCGAAAAATTTTAAAAATCAAAATCACAAACTAAATCGGAACCACAACAATCAGCATCAGAAGAATCAGCATAATACCCCCCTAAAGAATGGTACTGGACAGTTGTTCTTATGTTACAACTGTGGCAATCCAGGCCATATGGCACGAATGTGTCAAAACATGTCAAATCCTGCACCGTAGGCTAACCTGACCGAAGAAGCCTTTGTGGCTATGCTTATTGAGATCAACCTAGTCAGTGGATCAGAATGGTGGTGGGTTGACACTGGTTCTTTTCACCATGTCTGCTATGATCGTGAAATGTTTAAAATATATAATGCTGCTAATGACAAGAAAGTGATGTTTGGAGATTCTCACACCACTATTGTTGCTGGAACCAGGACTGTGCAATTAAAGTTTACCTTTGAAAAGAATTTATTGCTGAAAGACGTGATGCATACTCCAGAGATGAGGAAAAATTTAGTATTTGGTTTCTTGTTAAATAAAGCTAGTTTTACTCAAACTATTGTATCTGACTTGTATACCATCACTAAAAATGGTGATTTTTTGTAAAGGATATTATGTAGATGAGATGTTTAAGTTGAATGTTGAAGTTAATGGTTCTGTTTATACGCTGTGTGATTTTAATATTTGGCATGTTAGACTTTGTCATGTTAATAAGTGACCAATTCATAACATGAGTAACTTAGGCCTAATCACTAAAGTTTCCATAAATGATTCATAAAAATGTGAATATTGTAGCCAAGCTAAAATTACTAAGACCCCACATAAATCAGTGTTTAGAGAGTCAGAACCTTTGGATTTAATACACTTTGATATATGTGAACTTGATGGTACTCTAACTAGGGATGGCAAATGCTACTTTATTACTTTTATTGATGATTACTGTGATTTTACTTATGTTTTTCTCATGAAGAATAAAAGTGATGCGTTGGATATGTTTAAATTATTTGTCACTGAAATTGAAAATCAATCTAATAAGAAATTAAAAGATTTCGAAGTGATAGAGGAATAGAGTATGAATCTAACTTATTCATTGAATTTTATAAACAACATGACATAACTCATGAAAGAACTACACCTATTCACCTGAAATGGACGGTAAAGCTGAAAGAAAAAATAGGACTCTTACTGAATTAGTAGTAGCTATTTCACTGGTGGGGGGAAATTTTATTAACTGTTTGTATGTCTTAAATAGAATTCCTAACTCTAATAGCAAAATTTCATCATTTAAGACTTTTAAAAATCATAAACCCAACTTGTCTTATTTTAAAACTTAGGGTTGCTTAACGTATGTTTGTATTCCTAGCCCTAAAAGATTAAATTAGTAAGTCGAGCATATGGATGTGTTTTCATTTGTTATTCCCTTAATTGTAAAGCATATAGATTTTTTGATTTGAATGCTCGAGATATTATTGAGTCAAATGATGTTGATTTCTTTAAAATAAATTTCCGTTTAAACTTAGGAATAGTGGGGCCACTTCTACCACTAATAATCCAATAATCAGAAATAATAAACATAATACGTAAAGTGAATCTGAACTTAGAAGAAGTAAAAGAGCTAGGATAGCTAAAGATTTTGGTCCAGAATATTATGCTTATGCACTAGAAGAGGACCTTGCTAATCTAAATTATGCTCTGTCTTCTTTAGATTCAAATCTCTGGCAAGAAGCTATAAATGATGAAATGGAAGCTAATAAAACTTGACATCTAGTTTTTTTAACTCCAGGTTGTAAAACTATAGGTTGTAAACGGGTACTTAAAAAGAAGTTGAAACCTGATGGTACAATTGATAAATATAAGGCTTGTGTTGTAGCTAAAGGATTTAGACAAAAAGAAAACATTGACTTCTTTGATAGTTTTTCACCTGTTACAATAATAACATCAGTTCGAGTATTAATTTCTCTTGCCTCACTATATGATCTGCTAATTCACTAAATGGATGTAAAAACTACTTTACTGAATGGTGAATTAGAAAAGGATATTTATATAGACCAACTCGAAGGTTTTTTTATACCTAGTCAAAAGCATAAGTTTTTAAATTAGATAAATCTCTATATGGACTTAAACAGGCATTGAAACAATGGCATGAAAAATTTGACAATCTAATTATTTTACATGATTTTAAAGTAAATGAAAGTGACAAGTGTATTTATTATAAATCCGAGAATAACATTTGCACTATCATATGCTTATATGTTGATGATTTACTTATATTTGGTTCAAATATTCATGCTGTAAATCATGTTAAGTCCATATTATGTGTCAATTTTGATATGAAAGATCTTGGTGAAACAAGTATGATTCTTGGTATTATGATGATTAAGTCTGAATAGGGAATTTATTTGGTCAATCTTATTATATTGAGAAGATGTTAAAGAAACATAATTACTTTGAATGTAAACCTGCTAGTACACTATATGATCCAAGTGTAAAACTATTTAAGAATACTGGTAAATGTGTAAGACAGTCTGAATATGCGAGCATCATTAACAGTCTTCGGTATGCCATTGATTGTACTAGACCCGACATTGCAAATTTCATCGGATTATTGTGCAGGTTTACTAGCAGGCCTAGTATAGAGCATTGGCATGATATTGAAAGGTTCATGAGATACCTTAAAAGAACTATGAACGTTGGATTATACTATCAGAAGTTTCACACTGTCCTTGAAGGATACATGATGTAGATTGAAATACTTTATCAGACGATTCCAAAGCTACTAGTGGATATATTTTCACTATTGCAGGAGTTGTTATTTCTTGGAAATCTAAGAAAAAGACTATCTTGGCTCAATCCACTATGGAGTCAGAAATGATAGTACTAGCTAATGCTAGTGAAGAAGCAAATTACTTAAGAAATCTGCTAGGTGAGATCCCTTTATGGAAAAAACCGATACCGGCTGTGTTGATCCATTGTGATAGTACCATGGCTATTGCAAAAGTTGAGAACTGTTATTACAGCAGTAAAAGACGACAAATTCGTCGTAAGCATAGCTGTAAGAGAGTATATCTCTTCAGGATCTGTAAGAGTGAATCATGTACGCACTGATAAGCATTTGGCGGATCCTTTGATGAAAGGACTAGACAGAGAGAAAGTCCTTTCTACATCAAAAAGAATATGACATTTCCTTTAGGTTGTTGAGTCACGCACAATGGTAACTTAACCTAACGACTGGAGATCCCACGAACTAGGTTCAATGGGTAATAACAAGTTATAAGGGAAATTTTACCATAAGGGCCTCTTTCCATCAAACAATAAGTTTCTAGGACACAAGTTTAAAATAATTATTTCTAGGACCAAAGTTAATACACGTTACGTCTGTTACTTTATCCCTCCATTCCGTTACTTTTTCTCTCGTTCCTTTTCCTTTTTCAGAACCTAGTAAAACAAAATCAAAATCTAAAATCGAAAAGTAGAGTTTTCTAAACGACTAGACAATTTGTGATCGAAGATTTCTGCCATTATTCAGTTAAACATCAATTTTTCTTCATCGATTCCTCTACAAGTATGTACTATTTTTTTTATGTAAACGATTTAGGTACATGTTTTGGAGCTGGTTTATTGTTAAATGATATTAATTAACGAGTTCTTCGTAAAATAGTAAGCGTCAGATCTTACTTTATTCAACTATTTAAAAAGATAGAAGCATTTATCTTCTGATGTAAAGGATTTACGTACATTTTTGAGTTATATGTTCATAATCATTGATACAAATGGTACATTATCTAATGCATGCAAGGTATTTGATGTTTTTCTCATGATATTAGTTACTACATATAATGAACAGATATGTTAAACCCTAGGTAAAAAAGAGAAAAGCATTTATGTTTTTATGTAAATGGTTTAAGTTGTTTGTTGTTTTGGAGCTGGTTTATTGTTAAATGATATTAATTAACGAGTTCTTCGTAAAATAGTAAGCCAGATCTTACTTTATTCAACTATTTAAAAAGATAGAAGCATTTATCTTCTGATGTAAAGGATTTACGTACATTATTGAGTTATATTTTCATAATCACTGATACAAATGGTACATTATCTAATGCATTCAAGGTATTTGATGTTTTTCTCATGATATTAATTACTACATATAATATACAGATATGTTAAACCCTAGGTAAAAAAGATAAAAGCATTTATGTTTTTATGTAAATGGTTTAAGTTGTTTGTTGTTTTGGAGCTGGTTTATTGTTAAATGATATTAATTAATAGTTCTTCACTCTATCTAACATTTCATTATATATGACATTTTTTATGCAGCGTAAAAATGCATACAAGGTCTTCTAAGTCGAAGATATTCATTCGAAAAACAACTTGCATATTCATAAACGAAGGTGGAACCCAATGCATAAATATAAGACCTATTTCCAGTCCATTTTGTGATGAACACAACCAAAGACCATCACCATTTACAACTCCATTGGTAATTATTTTCATACTTATGTTTCCCATAATATTTAATTCTAATCTTCATTTTGTATATACGTAATAAATTGGAATCTAGATTCCATATTTTAAATAAAAAAATACCTAAATTTTTTGAGCTTACATTGTTTACCTTGGTTAGTCTGCTATTCTGTCACTACATTTACGTATACATGTGTGTGTGTGTGTGTGTGTGTGTGTTTCTGCATTCACTTCATATATTTTGTATTGGGTTGATGTGCATTGACTTGACTTGTTGCTTTATTTGCAGTCAGTTATCATCTAGCTTGTCTGCACTTGCATTCTCATCTTGTTGACATGTCTGCATTGGACTCTGGTTTCAATGTGTATGATGTTGCAAATTCATTTGATGTTTCATACATGTATATATGTAATGTTCGAACACTTCAGTCAGGTTTGGTTACTTCATTTTCATTGATGTTGAGTTGTTTTTATGGTGCATTTGTTTGTGTATGTTGTGCACTTGTTTGCACTGTCACTTTTGAATCTGAATATTCATTGATGTTGTAGCTTTCATGTTGCATTCATACATGTTGTACATGTAATTACTTCAAGGCTATTGTGATGATGAAATTCTAATAACTGATCACTAATTTGTAATGGATAATTTGTTGTTAATGCTTTGTTAAAAAAGATAAAAGAAATTATCTTTTTTATAAATAATATTTTGATGGCTATTTTGTGTTTCATTCTTTTTAAGTTTTCAGATTTCTAAATGACCATTACTTAAACAACTAAAAAAGATAAAACAGATTATCTTTCTATACTTTGGAAGAAAAAATAGCCATCAGTACTACATAGTTACTCAACAAAAGGGTTTATTATACTTTATGTGCATTATGATTCTTGAGCAAAATGATATTATCTTCATGAATATGCAGAAATAAATTTAGGATCCTAATTAATGATATTATTTTCATGAATGTAGGATGAAGCTACACCAACACAGCAAATCTCACAAATGACTGAAAAAGAACATCTAACAAACTCAGATGACGAAGGAACAATTTCAGAAAAACTAAATGAAGCAAGTTATGATTCTGAAGAAATAAATATTGAAATAGATGAGTCAGATGATGTTGGCAAATATGAAATTCAAAACAGGCTGAAAAGACAGAAAAAACATCTGTACAATGGAACATACAGATGTAATTAGATGCTGTGTACAAAGTTATGATGACGGTAAAGGAAAAAAACATTCTATATTCAGAAGCAAAAAGTTATATCAACAAAACGCCATTCAAAAACTTTTTTAATATGTTTCTGACCAATGGCATAGAACGACAAAACATACGGAAAAGTGCTTCAAATTTAGACCAACTAATTACTTCTTTCAGTATTAAAGAAAAAGCTTTCAAAATTGAAAACAAACTGCTGAAAATCACACCTGAAGAAGTTAGCCTTATATTTGGAATGAATTTATCTGGAGAGGATTTGTTACCAATACCAACTTCAAATAAGGCCACGGCAATGGAAAGTTTTTCAGAGTTTCTGACTACAAATTTCGAAGAAAATGACATAATTAGCCAGAAGACAGTCACAAGAAGGTAGAAAAAAATGATAGAGGAAGAAAACGGGAATGAAGATTTAGTCAAATTGTTGTTGCTCTTGTTGATTATTACATTTTTCTTTCCTAACAATCAGAACTACATGCAGTGGGGCTTCTTATCAAAGCTGTTAAACTTAAAAAAATTTAACTCAATCTCTTGGCCGAGAGAAATATGTGAAAATGTCATGAAAAATGTTCAAAAATACTATGCTAATCCAAGAAGCACACCTGGATGTACTATGGTCTTACTGGTATGATTTAAATATAAATAAATTTATACCAATGCTTTTTACAAAAATGTTAAATGTTAATGCTTATTTGCATGGTCTTATTGGCAGTATTGGTTTTGTGAAAGGACGCAAATCATCGATGAAAAAGAAAATTTGGAAAGCAAAATCCCAAGGATGAGAAAATGGGACTTGTCAAAATTAAAAGATTTGGACCTTGATGAAATAGACAATGATAAGGTATGCTACTTTTAAATACATAAGTACATAATGATTTAAGTACAATTCAGTTTCTGTCCAACTCCAAAGTTCTTCATTAATTTTACCATGCTTAAAAGCTATAAAAGATAAAAACATTTATCTGTTAATGTAAATGATTTTATAACAACTTAGGCATTACTTATATTTGATATATAGTTATACATATTAAACATTTTTCTTGATTTATTCATATTTAAATTTATTACAGAAAACCAAATGAGTATAGAAAGTGTATGTGCAAGCTTAACTTGTCTAGTACTTCAATGACAATATATGTGAAAGCTTAACTTTAAATTTATTCATTGCAGATTTTAAAAAAATTTGCAGATGTAACAAAAGAAGAGAAAGAACTTCTTTCCAAAAAAATAAAAGATGAGTACCAGGAAGACACAAGCTTGAGAAAATCTGAAAAGGAATCTGCTGATAACATAATGGAGCTACAATCAAAAGTCAATTTTTTGTGCTCTGAGATGAAAAAGGTTGAAGAACAATTAAAGGAGGAAAGATGTTTAAGAGAAGCAGCTGAAAATAGAATCCAAATTCTTGAAATGAAGCTTCAGAAATTGGAAAATTTAGAAAAGCATGAAGTGGAGGAAAAAGATAATTTGAACAAAAAAAACTGAAGCTCAAAAAGGTAAAAAAAAATTGTTGGTATGATTCACATAAACAGTTCTGCTAATTTTCCAACTTTTGATATTATGCAAACTCAAGATTTCATACTAGAAAAGCAGACACAAGATAGTTTAAAATCTGACAGTCTGAAAGAGCCTGCTCAAGAAATTGCTTCTGAAAATCCAATTGTTGTTGAAGATATTGTCCTAAAAGAACCAAAAAAGAAGAAGAAGCCAAAGAATGTTGACAAATGTCCACTGCTCGAATATCTTACCGAAGAAAAAAAAGAAATTGTCAAATTTTTTTTCAAAATTCTTGGACGAAACAAGTAAGTAACTAAACTACTTTTGACTCAATTGAATTATGTTATTGTAGAAGTTCCACTTACAGCGATCTGGTTGAATTGGGGGAAGATGTAGGTATTATTGCGGGGCAATCAATTGGGGAACCTGGGACTCAAGTTGAAACTAATTATTTTTAAGGACAAAACTGGGCCATTAGCATTTCTCTTTTCTTTTTAATGTACTGTCAGCTGTTTTATGTACAATTCATAAAATTCCTGTAGAGTATGACAATATATTTTTCTTAAACCTGTTATTAATATTTGGTTAACTTATGGTAGATCTGTACCATCCTTTAGTTAATATTGAAGGTGACAATTAAAAAAAGATAAAACTGATTATCTTTTGTATGTACTGTCATATGTTTAATGTACAAGTCACAAATTTGTCAACCATTTTAACCATGTCATAATATGCAAACATTTTAACATTGTCATGTTTGGTAGTGCCATTCAATAAACATCCGATAATGTGTAAAAATTTTAAGTTATGGTTTAATCAGAGTTAATAAACAATTTGTCACTTGTGCCATTCAAAACAACCTTGTATTGTTGGTGTACTACACAACGACTTGATGGATTGACTCAGTTTAACTTAAAAATTGCCAAATTGAGTCATTCTATCAAGTAGTTGGGTTGTATTATCGACAATCCAAGGCTGTTGAAATTTATTAAAATCTGAAGAAAAAAAAGAAATTTTTGGTGATGAATAGTTTGCTGGTTGATGTTCATGAAGATAAAAAAAAGTTATTTAAGCACCTATTATTGTAAGCACCAAGTATTTTTATTTGCAACCTTACTTTTTTTAATGCACTGTACTTTAGTTAATAATCCAAGTGACAACTAAAAAAAGATAAAACAAAATATCTTTTTAATGCACTGTCAGCTGTTTTATGTACAATTCATAAAATTCCTGTAGAGTATGACAATATATTTTTCTTAAACCTGTTATTAATATTTGGTTAACTTATGGTAGATCTGTACCATCCTTTAGTTAATATTGAAGGTGACAATTAAAAAAAGATAAAACTGATTATCTTTTGTATGTACTGTCATATGTTTAATGTACAAGTCACAAATTTGTCAACCATTTTAACCATGTCATAATATGCAAACATTTTAACATTGTCATGTTTGGTAGTGCCATTCAATAAACATCCGATAATGTGTAAACTTTTTAAGTTATGGTTTAATCAGAGTTAATAAACAATTTGTCACTTGTGCCATTCAATAAACAACCTTGTATTGTTGGTGTACTACACAGCGACTTGATGGATTAACTCAGTTTAACTTAAAAATTGCCAAATTGAGTCATTCTATCAAGTAGTTGGGTTGTATCATCGACAATCCAAGGCTGTTGAAATTTATTAAAATCTAAAGAGAAAAAAGAAATTTTTGGTGATGAATAGTTTGCTGGTTGATGTTCATGAAGATAAAAAAAGTTATTTAAGCACCTATTATTGTCAGCACCAAGTATTTTTATTTGCAACCTTACTTTTTTTAATGCACTGTATTTTAGTTAATAATCCAAGTGACAACTAAAAAAAGATAAAACAAAATATCTTTTTAATGTACTGTCAGCTGTTTTATGTACAATTCATAAAATTCCTGTACAGTATGACAGTATGACAATTCATAAAATTCCTGTACAGTATGTACTATTGTTATTTTCTTTTGTTAAAAAATATTTCATTACATACTAATCTTACTTTTTCAGTATACCAATCTTAATTAATTTTCTTTTATACTGTAAGTGCCATACAACACAGAACATACTAATCTTAATTTTTTAGTGATGAAGCATTTACTTGTGACGATGAAAACTTCATCACCATCACAAAAAGTATGATAGAAGAACTTCTCTATGGAGAATATATTTCTGGTCAAGTAAGTACAAAAAACTATACTTTGCGTCATTATAAATTCTTTTCTTTGCTTCATTATAAAATCTATTCTTAATCCATATTTTTTTTTGGAAATGTAGGTTATTAATTGGTTTTGGTTCAGAAAAACAAAATTTTTAGAACAAAGTTCTAGCATTATATATGTGAACACAACAATGACAGTAAGTGTACTATAATGTAAAATTTAATTTGTTTCTAAGATAAATTTTTTGAAATTATTTTTTAACAGAAAAGCGCAACAGTTGGAAACCTGGAAAAGATCAAAAAAATATGTTTAATCCTTTTATTAAACAAGCACTTCTAAATCCATTATGTTGCAATATATTATTTCCTCTACATGGCAATGGACATTGGAGCTTGCTAGAGCTAGTAGTGGAATCATGTTCATGGAACCATTATGATTCTCTACACTTGACCACAAGATCTAAGACATTAAGAAGTGGACATTCAAGGTTTGCTATTAATGTGGTAAGTAAAATACACTGAAAGTAAAAAAGATAAATAGATTTATCATTATTATTAAAAAAAATTATATATATATATATATATATATTTGGCAGAAAGCAGCGGTAAACAAAATCAATAAAGACTTACAGGACGCAGGCGAGAAAACAATTCTGGGAAAGTCTTCATTGATTAAAAATATTAATTGTGCTCAACAAAGCAACGGGTAATTTTCATAATCACTGATTAAAAATGTTTACCTAGGATTTAAGTACATTTTCAATTATATTTTCATAATCACTGATACAAATGGTACATTATCTAATGCATTCAAGGTATTTGATGTTTTTCTCATGATATTAGTTATTACATAGAAAAGATAAAAGCATTTATGTTTTTATGTAAATGATATAAGTTGTTTGTTGTTTTGGAGCTGGTTTATTGTTAAATGAAATTAATTAAAGAGTTCTTCATAAAATATTAAGTGTCAGATCTTACTTTATTCAACTATTAAAAAAGATAGAAGCATTTATCTTTTGATGTAATGGATATAAGTACATGTTTAGTTTTATTTTCATAATCACTGATACTGGAGATTTTTATACAACGATGAATGTTACACAATAACTAAAATTTTAAAAAATGCAGGTTTGACTGTGGAATTTTCGTAATGATGTTTATCCAAAAGTTAGCACAAGGAATGGACACAACATCAAAAATCAGTCTAGAACAAGTAAACGCATTTAGAGCACAGATAACTGCACAAATTCTCTCTGATGAACCATACTGCTGGACAATTGAAAAATTCTGCAGTTCAGCTTCAGCAACAAAAGATGTGAACTGACAATGATTGCAACAAATTCTTTAATGTCTAACAGTCCTTTTATCATACATTTGTTAAAATTTTATTTGACTGATGAATTTGTAATGGTTGACTTAGGCCATATTATTTGAATTGTAAAACCTACTTACAGATGTTGTAGACTTGAGTTTGTTTATGTGTATGCTGTGCACTTGTTTGCACTGTCACCTTTTAATCTGACTATACATTCATGTTGTGTCCTAGAAAAAAATTGGGCCGTATAATACAGAGTGTGTTGTGTAATGTGAAGGTTACTGTGATGTTAAGTAATTTGCTAGGATGAGGAAGATAGTGTGGATGGAAGTGCTATGTAGTTAGTGTTGATGGTTGCTGTGAATTTCAGGTTATAAAGGTCGTTTCTGTTGGTGTTGAGGATGTTTTATGTCAAATGACAGAAGTTTGAAGATAGTGATTGGAGTTGCAGTGCAGTGAGAGGTGATGGAAGTCCTGTGAGCTATTTTAGGTTGTGGCAAGTGCAAGGTTGGTCAGTTGTAGGCATAAGGGTAGATGTTAGTGGAAATGAATGATGAAAGTGATGATGCGTGAGAATGGGAAGAAGGAATGCTGGTTGAATACTGCTCTCTTGAAAAAAGAAGTTATTACAAAAAGATAAATAACTATTGGAGATGGATAGGTATTCCACCGTTATGAAAAATCAACAAATATTTCTGCACAAACAAAATTGAACAAATATTTCTGCACAAACAAAATTGAACAAATATTTCTGCACAAAGAAAATTTAAATCAATGACCGCAAATATACTTGGTCCTAAGCTTGTTTGAGGCCAATGATATATCAATTTATCTTTTTAAACAGAACAATTGCAAACAATAGTTCTTCCATACTTTCCATTTCCTGTTAGAAGAGTAACTACCACCTTCATCATTCACAACTTCAAGTGCCTCTGACTACTACTTACTTCACTGCCAACCTCCACTGCCTCACTTCTTAACTACAACACCTCCTCCTTTACAAAAGTCCAAATACCACTCTGTCATACTTCACTTACTAACCATACTTCCATCCCAAACCATTCACAACCTATAAACTTCACAGTTCTCTGACCATACAAGCAAATACTACTACACCACTGTTTCATTCAATACAAACTGTAGCAACATTCCACACTCAACACTGTCAGAGAAGCCACAACCCACAATTCTTCTTCACTAACCATCATCTTACCAATTCCACACTGACTACCTACCGACAACCATCATAGTGCCTACCAGAAAAGCAGAAACTCATAAACAATTGCATACAACCAAAAGTAATCAAAATCAGATTATATCCAATTCAACATATGCAATAATCCAAATATTCAAGTCAAAGTATTCATAGAACAACCAATCAATCAAATACACTGCACTAATACAATCAACTCAATTATTCAAGTCAAAGTATTCATAGAACAACCAATCAATCAAATACACTGGACTAATACAATCAACTCAATTATTCAAGTCAGAGTATTTATAGAACAACCAATCAAATACATTGGACTAAAACAATCAACTCAAATATTCAAAGAACATCCTCTTCTATTATGTCCTTGTTTTTTACACTTTCCACATCTGTTTTGCTTAGCATGAAAGTCAGCCCCTTCAATCCTATTCATCCTAGGCCTACCAGCTCCACGAACAGGCTTAGGAGGAAGAACAATAGATGATTCTTCAGCTTCAATTGTTTCCTTATCAAAAGTTGGAATAGGATTGATCAAATGTGAATATGAAGCTCGATAATACTCAGCAGTAAAGTAATTCTCAATATATTCATAAACAGAATTTCTGGTTAAAGAAATACACTTCAAAGCATGCGCACAAGGAAAACCTGTCACTTTCCATTGATTGCAACTGCAAATGCGATTTTTAAGATCAACCTTTTGAGATGTTGGAGAATGAACTTCAAAAATATACCTACAAAATGTAAAATTAAAAACAGTTAAAATATGTACACAGATTGCATTTCCAAAAAATTATTATTAGCACTATATATATATTCTCTCTAATCTATCTAATAAATAAGACCCAATTCATGTGCATAGAACTAATAGTGAAAAATAAGACTCATAAACCAAAACAAATAACAACAGGCATACTGTTCATATTCTTTAGAGAAAGTATATCTTATGTAAATTTTGATTTTGACTTTCTTTTTAAAAAAAATGATAACCAATCTAGAAAAAAGAAAGCATAAAGGTTATAGTAAGAATTAAAACCAGTAAACCTTGACAGTGATTTCAATGGGTAAGGCATCCACTGATTAAGTGGAATTGACTAAAAACATTCCCTTGATGCACCAGATTTGACTTTTCCAAAAATATCAACAGGATTGTCCAAGTCAAGAACTAATATACCATAAGTAAAATGTACAGACTTATCCAGACAAAAATAATGAAAGAGCTAAGAATTACATACAGTGTTAATTACAATGCCGCGATTGTCAAGATTCAAAAGATCCAGAGGGGTTTAAAATTTATAAATACCAACAAAATGAAATCATAACACAGGCTACATAGCAAGTTGAAAAAAGATAAATGCATTTATCATTTTTTTCAGAAACTATGAACATCATGTAAAAATATAGAAATAAATACCTAGATGATTTAGAAACACTCCACCCAAATCCTTCTTCCTTCAATTTCAACAAACGAGCTTCCATTTTTGGACATAGCACACTAGTCCACTTTGATGCCTCTTCTCTACGATTAGACATTTGCATCATCAGTTTTACCCTAATTCCATCAAGACAAGCAGTAACAGGCAAACTTCTTTCATCCAAAATCCAAGAATTAAAACTCTCAGCTACATTGGACTTATTTTCGCCATATCACTTCCCCGGAAAAAACAAATCAGCCCAATGATCATATGGTTTATCATTCAAGTACTGTATAGCTTTGGCACCTCCAATTTCTTTGTACTTGGACATGGCTTTTTCAAACTCATGATGATTAGAAGCTATAGCACAACACTCAAGTAAATGAGCTACCCAAACACCCCTTCCACTTTTCACAATGCTAGCAATATTATTTTGCATATGATGCAAACAATAAGAATGATGACTATTTGGAAAAAAATTTGGAATACTTAACAATAAACCCCAGTGTCTATCACTTAAAAAAGTTAATATTCTATCACAACTGAGAGCATTCTTTAGGTGTTTTAAAAACCAACTCCAACACTCTTCATTTTCTTTGGGAACAAGAGCCATTGCTAATGGGAAAAAACCTGGAAAAAAAAACAAAAAAAAAATAATTCACTGTTTATGTATTACATTTGAAACAACAAAAAATTAATTCACTTTTTGTGTAAAAAAAAATTATATTTGAAACAGTATTATATAATAGTAGACAATCACATGTGTAGTCTACGCAAAAAGGGTAGAAATTGCAAAGATATGATACATAATTCATGCATACAATACAAAGAATAATATTCAAACATCTAAAACATATATGCTTTTATCTTTTCTATATGCTGTTTAAATCATTTGTATACCTTATGTAAGAACTTCAAATAAAGAGAAAAATGATAAATATGTTGAACATGTAGTAGTATCTATGATATATAATGATGGCTTAATATGTTATTTAATTCTTTATATTAAAAGATAAATGCATTTATCCTTTTTAACTCCTGTATACAGTAACATTTTGTATATCAAATTAAAGAACATTATATCTTTTACAGTATTTGTTTTGGATCAAATTTACAATAAGAAGAGCATGACTGTCCATTAAACAATTGTACCTACTTTGTAACTAGTGCAACTAGATTGAAGATGTTAGAGATAAAAACATATATGCATTTATTGTTTGAAATATGACAGATTCTGGTAAATCCAGCATAAGCAGTAGGTATCATGATAAACTGAAAAAAATAAAACATCTAGATTATGTATCTATCAAAAAAAAAACCAACATTAATCATCATTAATTTTCAGTTGAATTAAATTGTCAGTTTGAATTCATTTTTGAAACAACCAAATGCACTATATTTGAAACAGTACTATATAACAGTAGACTAATCACTTGAACAAAATGCAGTATGTACACAATAAAATTCAGTAGAACAATAACTTAAAGAAACAGTACTATGTAACATAAATACAACATCAAAAAAAAATTCAGTACCTTGATTCCCATTTTTCGCAGTGGCAGCCATCAAAATACCACTTCGCCCTTTCAAAAAGGTAGCATCCAAAAACACCATAGGACGACAATAGTTAAATCCAAATATACATGCCTCATAACATACAAAAACTCTCTCAAATTGATTTGTTTCAGAATCCACATCCATACTTGAATAACTATTTGGGTTATTTCTTTCCAATGCCTTCAAATACCAAACTAATTCATTGTAAGATTTCTTTTCATCACCAAAAATATCATTCATAGCCAATTTCTTACCCTTATAAGCAAAGTAATAGCTTAGCTCCACATCATAATCTCTTCTAAAACTTTTAATGATATCCTTGGTTTTTCTTTTTGGCTCATCACGAATTTGATTGACGATTAAACTTTTCACAAGATCACTATTAATGGTTGGACTACTAAGGGAACGAAATCCACCACCACAAGTATGAATCAAGTTAATGTTTTTAACAAATAGTTGGTCCAATTGCTTCAGTTTGCAAGAAGCATGAATCCTAAAAGGACAGCTAGCTACAGCACATCGAACTGTCAATCGTTCTTTACAATTCTTAATATACTGTACTTTAAATCCATTCTTCAAACAATAAGCACTAACTGTTCTACGGAATCCAATAGCAGAATCAAACTGTTGACCAACGCCAGTAAAAAATTCCATATTTGAATTCTTCTTCAACAACTCATGTAAATCCTTTTGTTGAGTAAAACTAGAATCTAAATCATCATCATAACCTAACATATTATTACTTGACTCAACACCAACAACTGAACCAGACTTGCTACTTTCACCAACAAAATTATCCATTGAATCATTCTTCAGCCGTAGAAAAAAAACCAAAAATTCTTCCTTTTTAAACCAAGACAAACACAATATAGCTTGAAGATCACTATCCGTTTCAATAAAGGTAGTCTTTGATTCTCGAATATAAAAAATATCAAAGCATAATGGAGTAAAATTATTCCATTGCTCCCAAATCCTATTCCTAACATAAGAAATAGAAGCATCCAATCCAAAACGAGCACTAAAACAATTGTTATTGAAATCAAACACAACTATAACAGATGAATCACACCTGCAAAAAAAAATGTAAAAAAAATAAAAAGAAAATATAACTATGTGAAACTAATCTTAAATAAAAACTAATAGCATAAGACTATTTAAATCATTTTTTATACCACTTTTTGAAAAAGATAAAACAATTTATCTTTTAGAGATCACTATCACTCTTTGGGATAACCTGATTACAACAGTGGAAAATATAACTATGTAAAACTGATCTTAAATAAAAACTAATAGCATAAAACCATTTAAATCATTTTATATACCACTTCTTGAAAAAAGATAAAACAATTTATCTTTTACAGATCACTATCACTCTTTGGGATAACCTGATTACAATAGTGGAACACGTGGAAGAAAAACATTCGTTGTGATTGTACCTATTCAAGTTTACATTGTTGAAAAATCATAGGTGAAAAAGATGATCTGCAAAAATATACTTAATGGTGAAAAAGAAGAGCTAAAAAATTATCATAACAAACACACACTAAGATCAATATGGTCTTTAAAACACATAATCACATTCAATGGCTGCCAAATTATTACTAGAGCCAGAATGGAATTTTGATACACCATTCTTAAACATCTAAACAATCAGAGTTTAATTGCAAACTAAAGAACAAACGAAGCAAAATACACAGTGATTGTGTTATAAGAATAAAACAATACCATTCAGAAGCCATTATTCCAACTACATCAAACAAAACCTTCCTCCAATAGATGAAAACAGCCTCCTGTGAAAAGAAACATACAGTAACATCATAAAAAATAGAATTGAGAATGAAAAACAGCAAATAAAAAAGAGACTCACCAAATGAAGAAAATCGCCTCACGATTTCCCACAACTAAAGTCGATTTTGATTTGAGAAGAAACTAACGCCTCACGACCGCTTCAATTGCACAAGAAACGACCGCTTTGATTGAACAAGATACGTCTAATTTTCACGACCGCCTAATTTGCAAGATCGGTAGATTTCAGAAGGTACGTAGTTCTTTGAGAAGATGAAGAAGCACGCGCCTAATTTTCACGATCGGTAGATTTCAGAAGATACGTACTTGTTTGAGAAGATGAAGACGCACGCGCCTAATTTCCAAGATCGGCAGATTTCAGAATATACGTAGTTGTTTGAGAAGATGAAGACGAACGCGCATAATTTCCACGATCGATTTCAGAAGATATTTAGATGTTTGAGAAGATGAAGACGCACGCCGCACATAATTGTCCTCGAAAATAATAGTTTCAAACCCGTGTCCTGGAAAAAAAATGGGCCATATAATTAGGCCCTTCGTACCAATTTCCACAAGTTATAAAGTGATATGAGTTGAACATGCTATTTTTATATACCTAGAAGCATGTATTCCTGAAGTGATTAGATGATGAGTTAATAGAAACTCTTAATGAGATCTATACTCTAAATAGAGTGGAGTACCTACCTTCAAAAGTACTCTTGATAGACTCACCTGTGTGGATGTGGAAGTGTGGTCGTTTCCTATGGAATATTGGGCAAGATTCCTACAACATTCACTAAATTGGGATAGACGTACATGTCAATAAATGTCGGGCTTAGTTGATAGAACTTTAGAAAGGTTATGTGTGGTTTGATGTCAGGAATAAAGTTCAAGACTACGAATCACTTTAGTAAATTGAATCTTACTCACCATGCAAAGGTTCAAATCGCAATATACCTTTTGTTTATGCACAATCCTATATTTTCAGAAATTGCTTGGAAATTGTTTTTAAAAAAGTTCGAGTGGGGGATTGTTGGAACTTTAAGTGAATTAATTAAAAATAAATAAAAATAACGGTTATACATTTATGGGCCATTATTATAATTAAGCCATTGTAAATGTATAACGGTGATATATATTTATGAGCTATTATTATAATTGAGCTGTTGCAAATGTATAACGGTCATATATTTATGAGTCATTATTATAATTGAGCCGTTGCAAATGTATTACAATAATATATATTCATGAGCCATTATTACTGAGCCATTGCAGAAGTTAATGGTATTAAAAATTCATTTTAAATGACAATAAATTCAAATCCATTATCATTCCCACACTTTAGTAACACATATAATTTTCATTCTACCTATTTAAACGATAAATAGGAAGAAGAGAAAAATGTGAATAACAGACAATTTTTCTTTCTTCTTCTTTGTTCTCTGCATTTTTCTCTCTTCAAGAAACTTTACAAGCAATTAAATTAGAAAGTGCTATATTCAGAACAATTTGCTGTAGTGCAAACAACAAATTGACCAAATTTCAGAGGCTGTTTTATCCTAAGGACGTTGCAGTTGATGGACAGCTTTGCACCTTGAGGCTAAGCCGTGAATCATCTTAAAGAGAGCTACCTAGTCCGTGACTTAGCCAAAAAAAGGAAGACACTTCAGATTCAAATTGAGGTACAACAGAATCCATCTCATCATTTATAGCCTCTTGCTAAAGATCGACATATAATAAGGATAAGGCCTTTTTGAGGTTTAAGGGGTCCTCCTCTAAAGTGTAAGCACAAAAATATGAAGCATAACTTTTTGCAATTCTAGCTTTTTACTTCTTCTATGTTCGTTTTCAAAAGAGTCATTTTGTTCATTTCTTACGGGAGTAATATTACTAGATGTGCCCACACCATTCCTTAATTTAAAAGAACATTTCAATTCATAAAAATCAGCGTCATTAGATTCTATTATAGTATGTGCATTCAGATCATAAAATATATATGTTTTGCTATTAATAGCATATCCAATAAATACACATTTGTATGCTCTACTTGCTAATTTAAATTTTTAGGGCTAGGTATACGAACATATGCTAAACAACCGCAAGTTCTAAAATATGACATATTAGGTTTATGATTTTTCAAAATCTCATGGGGAGAAAATTTGCTCTTTGATTTAGGAATTCTGTTCAATACATAACATACAGTTAACAAGATTTCCCCCCATCAATGTGATGCTATGCTTGAATTAAGGTAAAATAGCTACAACTAAATCAATTAAAGTCCTGTTTTTTCTTTCAGCTTTACCATTCATTTCAGATGAGTAAGGTGCAGTTCGTTCATGTATTATACCATGTGGATTATGAAATTCAATAAACATACTGAATTCAAATTTAGTGCCTCTATCACTACGTAATCCTTTAACTTTCTTACTAAACTGATTTTCAATTTCAGTTATAAAATATTTAAACATTTCAAATGCATCACTTTTATTTTTCATTATGTACACATAAGTAAAATCAGAGTAGTTATCAATAAATGTGATAAAATAGTGATGTCCATTTCTAGTCAAAGTTCCATCTAGTTCACATATATCTGAATGAATCAACTCTAAAGTTTTAGATTATCCAATTACAGATTTATGTAGAGTTTTTGTAATTTTGGCTTGAATATAAAAATCATATTTTTAAAAATCTTTTAAAGACATATTAGGAATTAATCCTAAGCTACTCATTTTCTTTATTATATGTTTGTTAACATGACACAGTTTAGCATGTCATATATTAAATGAACACAACATATAAGCAGAAGGAGATACCTTATTACTTACAACATTCAACTTAAATGTGCCCTCACTAGCATAACCCCTACCCACAAACATATCATTCATAGTGATGGTGTACAAATTAGCTTCTATAGTTACCTTATTAAGAAGATAACTATAAACTAACTTCTTTCTCATCTCTGGAGTATGCATCACGTTCTTTAGTATGACAGTTTTTCCAAAGGTAAACTTTAGCTCAACGCTTCCAATCCCAGCAAGAGTCTCCAGTAGCACTTTTCTGTCCTCAGCATCTGTGTATGTTTTGAACATAGCATGATCATAGCAGACAAGACATTAAGCACTAGTATCTACTGACCTGTCATCGGACATCTGATATTTGAGGTAGCGGCTGACTGCGTAATTCTTTGCTCTAGCTTCCTTCATGTCATACTTCTTCTATAGCGCCTCCCGAATCTCCATAACCAATTTATCTTTGGCATTGTAGTAGTCAGATAAGTCATGCACAGATAGTCATGCTTGATCCAAGTCGCTGCTCCTTGCTCTCTGCTTCGGTGAGCGGATTGGACAGTGGCAGTTTGTCAAGGGTCAGAATGTAACGATCCCGGATTTTAACTAAATTTAAATTGATAATTAATTGAATTTTTGAATTAAAATTGTAAAATTAATTGTAAATTGAAGCGAGTTTCCCCAATTCAAATAGAATATATATTAAATCATATAAATTTAAATATTGTATATATATGATTTGGATTTAAATTTCAAGTAAATAGTTTAATAATAACTTGAATATATATGTATATATGTATATATATTGAATTTGAATTAAATTTTAACTAAATGGTTTAAAGATAAATTATAATGATAAAATTTGGGATTGATGGTCTATATTAGAAATAGAAATAAAAATAAAATAATAAGTATTACAGTAAAATTTATAATAAACATTTAAAATAGAAATGGAAGTAAAAATAATAATAATAATAATAATAATAATAATAATTTAAGCTAAAAATAGAAATCAATATATAAAAGATAAGTTATAAAAAATATAAAGAAAAGCATTAGCTAAAATTTTAACAACAAAATAAAATATAGAAATCCATCTATATTTCAGAATAAATTATATAGTTTTATACAATATAAAGTAAATATATAAATTTTAATCTCATAGATCCATACAAAATAATGTAATACAAATAGACTACAAAAATAAAAATAGAAATAGATGTATATCAGATAAATAATAAAAATACAAAGTAAACACATAGATAAATTCTAACAACATATTAAAAATAGAAATTTATTTATATTATAAAATAATAAGACTAAAGAAAATGAAATATACATTCAAATATGAACAAATTGGATAAGTGTGAAACTAGACAACAAATATTGGTAAGCTTGCAAAAGAAGGCAATGTTAATTAATGCTAGCACAAATATTTTCATATCAGCCGCCCAAAGCAAGAAAAATCTCTGGTGTATGATACAACATACATCACCCTATATTGTACAAAACATATTATCACCCTGTACAAAATAATATCATCACCCAGTAAACTTATCTCCTATATATCAAACTCTTCAATTCATTTTCGTCCATCAAAGCCATGTAAACCTGAAGTAAACATCATCCAACTTAAAACAAAAACTTCAACAATACAACACAATTTAAACCAGAGATCAAAGAAGGTTTCACTTGCAAATTTTCACAAGCCTGGTTCAAAGAAAACTCTGTTCTTTCTTATAAAAATCACTGTGAGTAACTTCTTTTTTTTAAAATATGGATTTAAAGCTTTGACAAGTGTGTTTATCTACATATATATATATATGAATTCTCTAAGTATATATGAATGAGGAATGGATTGTGTGCAGGCTTTTATCCATATGTGTTCTCTGTTTTCAGTTCTAACCCAAGACTCTAGTTTCAAAAATCAATTCCCCTTGATCTATTAACTGTTTGAACTTAGGATCAAAACAAAACTGTTTGTTTGATCATCAACTAAGTTTTAAAAATCAATTTAAGTTTAAACATCTTATGAATGATTCTGGAAATCGAGATATCTGAACCAACTTTAAATTAGCCAAATTTCAAACTTCGTAATTTACGATTTCAAATATATAATCTGAATTCGTATGCTTAATCATGAATTTTAAAGCTTAGATCATAATTTTTAGAGCTAGGATTAAAGAGCAGTTTGTATTTGAACAAAAATTGCACTTTTACAAATTTCTGGTGATCGATCCATTTATAAATGTTGAAACTTGGTTTGAATCTAGTATAAACATCTGTGATCTCGAGAAAATTATGGAATAATTTTCTATTGCGTGAATTAACGATACGAGGTCGATTTAGGGCTTTGTTTCGAGTTTCTGGATGTGTCTGTAACGAGGCGTGTTCGTCCCCAATACGTGATCAAGTTTCACGAGATTTAAGGGAGTGGAAGTGTAGCGTGTTGTCGTGGAGTGGACGAAGTTTGGGCGTCTCCGGTGGTCGAGGTTGCGAGGACGAGGCGTTGCCAGGTCTGAGTGTGCTTTCCAGTTCATTTTCCAGGTTTCGAGCTCGAACTCGATTTCGAATTCGAGATGATGGAGAAGTTTAGGTGGTCGGGAATTGGATTAGGGATGATCATCGACTTGCTCGTCGATGCAGCGATGCCTGAAGATGATCAACGGCGTTGTGCACGTATACGTGCATTCGCGTACATGACTGGGTTTATGGATTTTGGGAAGAAAGGTAGAACTCGGAGCCAAGCACGAGGAACTGATCAGTTTTCTCGAAGCACGGTGAAGTAGGATTTGCTCGGGTTCAAACTCGAGTAAACGAGTGTTTTTCTTGGGTCTAGCAATGTTGGCCAAAAACAGCTTTAATGTTTAAAAGAAAATTCAAGTTTTTGAAATAGAAATCTTGATAAATCTTGTTAAATCAATTTTCTTCTTATATTAAATGATATCCAAGTTTAAGTATTAGTTAAGAAGGATTTTTACATAAATTATTTTTAATTAGCTAAGTTTAAAAATGGTTTTTAATAACATAGCTTTTATTTTTGAAGTTTATTTTAAATAAACTCAATGATACTTAAAGAAGTTAATATTAAGGATGTTTTAAAATTGTTAATTAACTTTTCAAGGTTAAGTTAATTTTTTTTAAAGAGATTAGTAATTGAAGTAATTACTTAATAAAAGTAATTAATATAAAATTAATTGATAATTCAAGTTAATTAATCAAGTAATTAATGAATGATTAATTAAAAATAATTACTTAGTAAAAGTAATTAAGAATGGGTAATTAATGATCAAAGATTGATTAACCAAGTAATTAAGGGTTAATTACTTTAAAGAATAATTAATTAATGTGGTTAATTAATTAGGTTAATGGATTAAAGATAATCATTGTGATTATTTAATAAACGTGATTACTTAATGTAATCAATGAAGTGTAATTACTTAGTGAAGTAATTAAGGGTAATTACTGGATGTAATTAGTGGAAGATGATTTAATAATGGAAGTAATTTGAATTAAATTACTTTGTGTAATTAATCAAGGGATTAATTAAGATAATTAATTAAGGGGTGATTAATTTATTAAATGAAGTAATTAAGGGTAGTTAATTACCGAATGGGATTAATCAAGGGTGATTAATAATTATGGTTTAATTAAAGATTAATTACTTAATGTAATTAATGCAAATAGAGTTAATTAATTTATGAAGTAATTAAAGGTTAATTACTGTAATTGGTTAAGAATGATTAATTTGTGTAATTAATTAAGGATAATTACTTAATGTAATTAGAGTATAATTAATCAAGGGTGATTAATTAGTACTTAGAGGACGATTAATTAATTTGTAATTAACCTGGATTAGTGATTAATCTAGTTTCAATTAATCAAATGATCAATTAACCTTATTTCTGGATGATTGTATTCTATTGAATGCTGTGAATTGTTTTGTCATCTCTGCTGTGTGATGCTTTGTGATTGGAATTGTTTTAATTCAAGCTGCGATGAATGTAATTTAATTATTTATAATGCATTTATATTATCTATCTGTGATTCTGTGTATATAGATAAGCGTTATAGGATTATATCGCTTATCGATATTGTTGTGATTGTATCTGTGATGATTGAATGATGTTGCACTATTGTGTAAAACCCCTGGACCACACTTTTACACACACAAATATGGATTTCACGAGGAAATCGGTTAAGTCACAGATGATTTAAATTTAATGTTTTTGAAATTGAAATTTTAATTTCAATTGATTTTGGAAATGGATTTGGGTTAAATATTAAAGCTTTTGAAAAGGAGTTTTTAAGATAAAAGTTATTTTGAATAACTTGGTAAAGTTTTTCAATTTAAATAATTTAATTTGAATTTGAATTCAAAATTTGAAATTTAATTCCATGTTTGGAAATTTTGGTTAAAGATGTTATAAATGTGTTTATATGAATTTAAACCATTATAAAAGTATGGTTTTGAGAATTTGAATTTAACCCAAGGACTTTAACTCGTATAAATGAATCAGATTTTGCGAAATGAAAACTATTTGTTTTCAAATAATAGAAGCTTTCATATAAGGAATGAATTTCCAATTTATGTCAAAAGAATTTCAAGTTTGAAAGGAAAATGGTTTTCCGAGTTATAAATAAATCTTTGTGAAAGATTGTTGAACTTTGTTTTGAAATTGGAAAGGTGTAACTTTTGTATAAAAGGTCGAAATGGAATTATTTTGAAAGCTATCAGTTAAATCTTTGATTTAAAGATTTAATGAGTTAATCCAATTGAAATGGGAATTGATTTGAGAATCTATGAATGGATCTTTGTGAAACTGGGTGAACTTTGTGAATTGAATCTTTTTGTGTAAAAGATTAAAATGGTAATGTGTTTAAACCATTTGAAAGAGATGTTTTGGGTAATAAGTTGTGACTTAATTGAAATCCCAATATCCATATGTTTTTAAAAGATTGCGCTCACTATTCGGTTTAGCCGGGAGAGGACTTTGTGTCATATAACCCATTCCGAATAGTGATACGACGTGAATGGATAGCATTTGAAGACCGGTGTTGAAGACCAGGTGTTTGTGAAAACGATAGGATAACCTATCGATTGTCTCTGCACCGAGTAGCGCCCGGTATAGAGATTCCCTAAGTGATGGGAAGTTCGATCGAGATTGTGAATACCCGGATTGCAAGGGCTTCTTTGGAAGTGCCTTCGGTTCTGTTCGAACCCGGAACAGACTTGTATGGTTGTATGTCTGACATTACACTTTGAGATATAAAGCTAATTTCTTTCAAATACATTTTTGTTTGGTGGCGGAGATTTATTCTCTTAGCTTAATACCCTTCTCTGAGACGTACGAGCTCAGAGGTTATGTAGTTGAAGGTTATCAATGATATACTCCCAATTTGGTAGTGTGGCATGCTAAGTGCTCCTGTGTGTTGCTGATCATTTGTTGATCAAAGCATGGCTTTCGTGTAAAGCGTAGCTTTGTGGACGAGACCTCATCGGACCTCACACCCCGGAAATGGTCGAAACAGGAAAGATGCGGCAAGGTTTCAGGGGTAGCTCCCCTAGGGTATGTCCATTCCTTCTGGAAAAAGGTGGTATCATGGTATGGAGCCCAGATATTTTACCTGTGTGGTTGCTCCAATCTCATTTACAATGTGATTGTTGCTTTGTGATCGAGGGCCCTCGGATAAAGGTCGCAAACGACCGGGGGTGGCATATCTCAGGTTTATTACCCGGGAAGGGGTAACCGGCCTTGTGTTGGCAGAGAGCAGTTGTCTCTCGGGGCGTCCCTCCAGAGGCGTTCCCATGTGGCATAGGAAGTTCCTTACCCTGACCATTTGTTGGAAAATCCAAAGAAACAATACGAGCCTTGTACGGTTTTAGTTGTATAACCTGCTATGGAATGTGGCGGTAACCTGCTATTGAACATAGTAGCTATAGTAGGCATACAATAATGGTTGTATGCTGGCTAAGATTAATATTATATTTTCGAAATGTTTCCTACACTATGCACTAGTAATAATATCAAAGGTGTTTTTGCGTAGTAAGCATGTTTGACTATCATAAGGAGAAATCTCCTCCAATTCTGCGTTTGCATTGTGTGTGTGGCGGGAGGCCTTATGGTAGTTTCATTTTCCAAAAAAGCATTGCAGAATTCAATGTTTAAAATCCTTTTGTTGTTTGTTTTAAAGATAAACTGTTTTTGTTACTCACACCAGTCCCATGACTGACCCGGAGTTTATTGTTCCCTTCCTAAACTTTGGGTGCCCAAAATTTTCCACACGGGCAGTCTAGAGTTGGGTTTTTTTTCAGATAGTCAGGTTCAGTTGAGTATCTGGAACTAGTTCAGTGTTTGGAGTTCACTCAATGACTGTCCTTGTTTATCTTTGTGAAACGTGATGGTGGTTCGAGCTTGATATTTGAGATGGTGGACTCATGCTCTTTTTCAGATCATTTGGAGTTATCAGTTCTGTGTTTCTGCTGTAACCTTATTTGTCTCTGATATTGTTGTATCATATTGATATCATTGTTGTACATCATTCTGGATATTGTATTCGTTGGAGTTGTATATGATATCATTCATTTCTTTCTTCCGCTGTGTTGTTATACTTACTGTGTTATAAGCTCCGGCACGAGTCGAATTTCAACGATTGAATCTGCGGCATTCGAGTACAAGTGAAGTACGGGTGTCGATTTTTGAACGCTGAAATTTGGATCGTGACACAGAACATAGACTATCTTTTTCATTGTTAGGAAAAATTGCATCTTCTGCCTTCATGTTTTGAAGTGTAGCTCCTCGAATTTGAAGGGTCTATTGATGTCTGGCAGTACTGTTCCAGTAAAATCGTCGGTCGTGACTATTTGTAGCAGGTAGAATCATTTTAAATTGTTGGATCTTAGTGCTGGAAGTGAATGAGTTGCATACATCATTGCTTTCTTTAAGATGATTCACGGTTTAGTACCAATGTGCAAGGCTAGCTATCAACCGCTCCATCCGCAGGATAAAACAGCCTCTAAAATTTGGTCGATTTGCGGTTTGCACGACAACAAATCTTTTTAAATTTATCACTTTTGTAATTTAATTGCTTGGAAGAATTCTGCAGAGAGAGAAACGACAGAGGAAGAAGAAGAAATAAAATTGTCTATTACCTTCTATTTTTTCTTCCGTCCATCTGTCATTTAAATAGGCAAAATGGAATTAGTATGTATTAGTAAAATAAGGGATTGTTAATGGATCTAAAATTATTGTCATTCGTTATGAATTTTATTACCATTAATTTTTGCAACGGCTCAATAATAATAGTTGTAATGACCCGTAATTTTATTACTTTTAAATGGAATATTTTATTAACTTTAAATATTCAAATATAGAATTTTCAAACTTAAATAATTATGTTTTATGTGATAAATAAGAATGGTGAACTTATTTTTAGAATTGTTTACAAAAAATAGAGATTTTGGAGTTTCATCGTAAAATTGACAAAAACCAGTTTTCGATAAAATTTGATACACATTAAAATAATTGTTGTAAATGGTAAATAACTCTTTTTAAATTGTTATATAATGATAATAATTGATTGATAAAATTATATATATATACACACACTTGTTTTTTAAAGATAAACAAACTTCGTCGTACTTCGACCAATCAGCATCGTATTTTTACAATTGGTTTTTAATATTATTAAATACGGTTTTATAACTAAAATAAACTTGTTTTAATTAGGATGATAAGAAACTTATTTTCACTTTTATTTTTCATTATGTACACATAAGTAAAATCAGAGTAGTTATCAATAAATGTGATAAAATAGTGATGTCCATTTCTAGTCAAAGTTCCATCTAGTTCACATATATCTGAATGAATCAACTCTAAAGTTTTAGATTCTCCAATTACAGATTTATGTAGAGTTTTTGTAATTTTGGCTTGAATATAAAAATCATATTTTTAAAAATCTTTTAAAGACATATTAGGAATTAATCCTAAGCTACTCATTTTCTTTATTATATGTTTGTTAACATGACACAGTTTAGCATGTATATTAAATGAACACAACATATAAGCAGAAGGAGATACCTTATTACTTACAACATTCAACTTAAATGTGCCCTCACTAGCATAACCCCTACCCACAAACATATCATTCATAGTGATGGTGTACAAATTAGCTTCTACAGTTACCTTATTAAGAAGATAACTATAAACTAACTTCTTTCTCATCTCTGGAGTATGCATCACGTTCTTTAGTATGACAGTTTTTCCAAAGGTAAACTTTAGCTCAACGCTTCCAATCCCAGCAAGAGTCTCCAGTAGCACTTTTCTGTCCTCAGCATCTGTGTATGTTTTGAACATAGCATGATCATAGCAGACATGACATTAAGCACTAGTATCTACTGACCTGTCATCGGACATCTGATATTTGAGGTAGCGGCTGACTGCGTATTTCTTTGCTCTAGCTTTCTTCGTGTCATACTTCTTCTATAGCACCTCCCGAATCTCCATAACCAATTTATCTTCGGCATTGTAGTAGTCAGATAAGTCATCGTAGAGGCCATTTAGAATGAAATTTTTGCACAGATAGTCATGCTTGATCCAAGTCGCTGCTCCTTGCTCTCTACTTCGGTGAGCGGATTGGATAGTGGCAGTTTGTTAGGGGTCAGATTGTAACGATCCCGGATTTTAACTAAATTTAAATTGATAATTAATTGAATTTTTGAATTAAAATTGTAAAATTAATTGTAAATTGAAGCGAGTTTCCCCAATTCAAATAGAATATATATTAAATCATATAAATTTAAATATTGTATATATATATGATTTGGATTTAAATTTCAAGTAAATGGTTTAATAATAACTTGAATATATATGTATATATGTATATATATTGAATTTGAATTAAATTTTAACTAAATGGTTTAAAGATAAATTATAATGATAAAATTTGGGATTGATGGTCTATATTAGAAATAGAAATAAAAATAAAATAATAAGTATTACAGTAAAATTTATAATACACATTTAAAATAGAAATGGAAGTAATAATAATAATAATAATAATAATAATTTAAGCTAAAAATAGAAATCAATATATAAAAGATAAGTTATAAAAAATATAAAGAAAAGCATTAGCTAAAATTTTAACAACAAAATAAAATATATAAATCCATCTATATTTCAGAATAAATTATATAGTTTTATACAATATAAAGTAAATATATAAATTTTAATCTCATAGATCCATACAAAATAATGTAATACAAATAGACTACAAAAATAAAAATAGAAATAGATGTATATCAGATAAATAATAAAAATACAAAGTAAACACATAGATAAATTCTAACAACATATTAAAAATAGAAATTTGTTTATATTATAAAATAATAAGACTAAAGAAAATGAAATATACATTCAAATATGAACAAATTGGATAAGTGTGAAACTAGACAACAAATATTGGTAAGCTTGCAAAAGAAGGCAATGTTAATTAATGCTAGCACAAATATTTTCATATCAGCCGCCCAAAGCAAGAAAAATCTCTGGTGTATGGTACAACATACATCACCCTATATTGTACAAAACATATTATCACCCTGTACAAAATAATATCATCACCCAATAAACTTATCTCCTATATATCAAACTCTTCAATTCATTTTCGTCCATCAAAGCCATGTAAACCTGAAGTAAACATCATCCAACTTAAAACAAAAACTTCAAAAATACAACACAATTTAAACCAGAGATCAAAGAAGGTTTCACTTGCAAATTTTCACAAGCCTGGTTCAAAGAAAACTCTGTTCTTTCTTTTAAAAATCACTGTGAGTAACTTCTTTTTTTAAAAATATGGATTTAAAGCTTTGATAAGTGTGTTTATCTACATATATATATATATATATATATGAATTCTCTAAGTATATATGAATGAGGGATGGATTGTGTGCAGGCTTTTATCCATATGTGTTCTCTGTTTTCAGTTCTAACCCAAGACTCTAGTTTCAAAAATCAATTCCCCTTGATCTATTAACTATTTGAACTTAGGATCAAAACAAAACTGTTTGTTTAATCATCAACTAAGTTTTAAAAATCAATTTAAGTTTAAACATCTTATGAATGATTCTGGAAATCGAGATATCTGAACCAACTTTAAATTAGCCAAATTTCAAACTTCGTAATTTACGATTTCAAATATATAATCTGAATTCGTATGCTTAATCATGAATTTTAAAGCTTAGATCATAATTTTTAGAGCTAGGATTAAAGAGCAGTTTGTATTTGAACAAAATTGCACTTTTACAAATTTCTGGTGATCGATCCAATTATAAATGTTGAAACTTGGTTTGAAGCTAGTATAAACATCTGTGATCTTGAGAAAATTATGGAATAATTTTTCTATTGCGTGAACTAACGGTACGAGGTCGATTTAGGGCTTTGTTTCGAGTTTCTGGATGTGTCTGTAACGAGGCGTGTTCGTCCCCAATACGTGATCAAGTTTCACGAGATTTAAGGGAGTGGAAGTGTAGCGTGTTGTCGTGGAGTGGACGAAGTTTGGGCGTCTCCGGTGGTCGAGGTTGCGAGGACGAGGCGTTGCCAGGTCTGAGTGTGCTTTCCAGTTCATTTTCCAGGTTTCGAGCTCGAACTCGATTTCGAATTCGAGATGATGGAGAAGTTTAGGTGGTCGGGAATTGGATTAGGGATGATCATTGACTTGCTCGTCGATGCAGCGACGCCTGAAGATGATCAACGGCGTTGTGCACGTATACGTGCATTCGCGTACATGTCTGGGTTCATGGATTTTGGGAAGAAAGGTAGAACTTAGAGCCAAGCACGAGGAACTAATCAGTTTTCTCGAAGCACGGTGAAGTAGGATTTGCTCGGGTTCAAACTCGAGTAAACGAGTGTTTTTCTCGGGTCTAGCAATGTTGGCCAAAATAGCTTTAATGTTTAAAAGAAAATTCAAGTTTTTGAAACAGAAATCTTGATAAATCTTGTTAAATCAATTTTCTTCTTATATTAAATGATATCCAAGTTTAAGTATTAGTTGAGAAGGATTTTTAAATAAATTATTTTTAATTAGCTAAGTTTAAAAATGGTTTTTAATAACATAGCTTTTATTTTTGAAGTTTATTTTAAATAAACTCAATGATACTTAAAGAAGTTAATATTAAGGATGTTTTAAAATTGTTAATTAACTTTTCAAGGTTAAGTTAATTTTTTTAAAAGAGATTAGTAATTGAAGTAATTACTTAATAAAAGTAATTAATATAAAATTAATTGATAATTCAAGTTAATTAATCAAGTAATTAATGAATGATTAATTAAAAATAATTACTTAGTAAAAGTAATTAAGAATGGGTAATTAATGATCAAAGATTGATTAACCAAGTAATTAAGGGTTAATTACTTTAAAGAATAATTAATTAATGTGGTTAATTAATTAGGTTAATGGATTAAAGATAATCATTGTGATGATTTAATAAATGTAATTACTTAATGTAATCAATGAAGTGTAATTACTTAGTGAAGTAATTAAGGGTAATTACTGGATGTAATTAGTGGAAGATGATTTAATAATGTGTTTGCGCCAAAATTGGTCACAAACCCCGAATGTTGTGAAAGCACCAGTGTATGAATATAAATCAACAATAATCACACACAAATCTCAAATCTAAGCAAACAGAGTATCACAATTCAGAAATAATGAACAGAAACACGAGATTTATAGTGGTTCGGCGATCTTGCCTACGTCCACTCTGAAGTTAATGATTTTATTGATGTTCACTCGATGATTACAATCTCTTCTAATGTAGTACAACTGATTTTCTGAGCTAAGCCTGAATCTAAGGAAGCAGTGGTGATTCTGAGTAAATCTGGCAGAGTCTGGGCGCTCTTTAGCTCCTAAAATTGTCCGACCCCTTTTCTGAATGACCAGGGGCTCTATTTATAGGTGTAGGAGGCTGATATTTTGCCTAAATTGAAGGGAGACCAGTTCTGGCACGTGAGGGGGCCCGTATGCCCGCTTTCTGGAAATCCGGGCCCACTTTGGGATCGATTCGAAGTTCATTCGAATCGATCAAGAAATCGTCCAATCGAGCTGAAATTTGGTATGGACATTCTTCAACATGTTTGTAAGCTTCTGTGAAAATTTCATAGCATTTGGACTTGTAGATCTCAAGTTATGATCGATTCAAGATTGCATTTCTGGTGGACACGAGTGGTTCGAATCGATCCCTTCGAATCGATAGGGTCGAATCGATGCTAGGTACATGTGCGTGGTGACGTGGCGCGCGTGTTTCTCGTGTCGATCCTCTTTTTTCTCCGAGTTTACTGGGTCGAATCCTCGTATTTAGCTGTTGTGACTTGGTGGTTTCGAAGTAGTGGATTCGAAGGTATGCTCCTTCGAATCGTACGTTCCCTTCGTATCGATCAGGGCATTCCATAGTGGATCGATACGAAGACTTTACTGCCGAATCGATTCGAAGATGGGAATGCTTTGATGGATTCGAGGTAATGGATCCGAAGACAATTATAGTTTGGAATCGTAGCTCCTTCCAATTCTTGGATTCGAAGGTTTCGTTGGGTTCGAAGCAAGGCAGTTCCATGGACTCGAAGTTACTTCCCCCTGATGGATTCGAAGGTCACCTGCTTAAGGGATACGAAGTGGGGAAACTCGATGGATTCGAACCTGGGCAAACTTGATGGATTCGATCTAAAGCTTGTTCCATGGATTCGAACTAAGGCTTGTTCTATGGATTCGAACTAAGGCTTGTTCTATGGATACTAAGGCTCGTTCTATGGATTCGAACTAAGGCACGTTCTATGGATTCGAACTAAGGCTCGTTCTATGGATTCGAACTGAGGCTCGGCCTATGGATTCGAAGCAAGGTCATAGGATGGATTCGAAGTAAGGTCATAGGATGGATTCATAGGATGGATTCGAAGTAAGGTCATAGGATGGATACGAAGTGGATGGAGTCAATCTTGATGGAGTCGAACTTAGGGCCATTTTCTCTATCTTGAATCGATTATATCTTGAGCATACGAACTCGGATTGACTTGAAACTTGGAACGTTGGTTTGCATGGCTTCACTTGTCATGTCTTATCAATTGCAGCTTGATCTGGACTCGGACAAAAATCATTGATATCCAGGGTGAAACAGTGTATAACGAACTTTCACGACGAACTGTCTTTAGTTTTCCAGTCAACTTTTTGGTGTCACGGCCTTGCCAAAAGGCGGGATAACATTTGCCCCCCAAAACATGCCTTGCGATAGGAAGGTGTGTTTTGTAATGCCATAAGCTGGATGTTCATATCCCGTTGATGACCTGTAAAGAAATTGATAGGTTTAATCTGACCATGAAAGACGATCGTTCACGACCGTATGTCATTTGAGGTAATATGGGACCGTTCGAGGTTGGATGTTGTTCGCGGCAAGTAAAGAAATGGGACCGTTCACGGTCGGATGTCGTTCTAGACGAATTGTGACTGTTCGAAGTCGGATGTCATTCTAGACGGATTGTGACTGTTCGAAGTCAGATGTCGTTCTAGACGGATCGTGATCGTTCGCGATCGAGTGTTATACGAGGGAAAATTCGATCGTTCGCGATCGGGTGCCGTACGAGGCAATATGTGGTCATTCACGATCGAATGTTATATTAGATGAAGTGTGACCGTTCGCGGTCGGGTGCCGTTCGAGGCTAATGGTGACCGTTCGAGGTCGGGTACCGTTCGAGGCTAATGGTGACCGTTCGAGGTCGGGTGCCGTTCGAGGCTAATGGTGACCGTTCGAGGTCGGGTGCCGTTCGAGGCTAATGGTGACCGTTCGAGGTCGGGTGCCGTTCGAGGCTAATGGTGACCGTTCGAGGTCGGGTGCCGTTCGAGGCTAATGGTGACCGTTCGAGGTCGGGTGAGTGTGCCCGAGGGGGACTTAGTATTATCGATGTCAGGTTCACGTTCGGGTGAATTTCTGAATCAACGATTGTGGCGGTTCGTCGCCGTACAAGGTGTGCTTGTGGACCGTTCGCGATCCAAAGCACACGCTAGTAACTTCTTCTTCAGAATTACAAATACCAAATTAACGTTCACATGAATGCCATAACAGAAATATCCAAACAAACAAAGTCTAAGTGTTCAAATCAACATGAAACGAAAGCAAAGCAAGGATGTCGAAGTGTAAATTCCCACTACGAGACGGTCAATAATTATTCAGAGCATGCCTGTGGATCGTTCGCGATCTCATACATGTGTAAATGGTTTGACGTTGTTAGTGAGAAGTTTACGACTCGTTCATCGTTATTCAAATCAATTGATAACCAAACGGTGTCCTGGTTCAGGATCACCCCTAGCTGATGTAGACGGTGGTCGCTCTGGTTCCACCGTTGGAGCTCGCCTCCTCACATACTTAAGTAACCTACCGTTCCTGATATGCCCTTATACCTCATCCTTCAGGTGTCTACAGTCGTTTGTGTTATGTCCATTCAGCTCGTGGAATAAGAAATATTGGTCTGACTTTCTTCCGTCGGTAGTTGGATCCCGTCGCATTGGTCTACGATAGGCAATTTGCTCTCGTGTGTCTCGGTAGATTCGTTCCAAACTCTCATTCAGCTCTGAGTAGGTGGTGAATCGTGGCTCTCTCCGCAGTCGCTTTGGCCCGTCACCACTATCCTCAGCCTTTCGTTTTCTTTTATCCTGGTCTGAATCCTTTTCAAAAGGCTTTTTGTCTTTAAGTGCATAAACTTCTATTCCCTCTCCTTCTTCTCTTTCAGCATTAGCGTCTTCCAATCGCAAAAACTTTTCTGCCTCGTGATAGAATTCTCCTAGATCCATAGGTGGATCCTTAGTTAATGCATTTTTGGATTCTGTGCCATCAGCTATTCCGGACACAGCTGCCATCATAACCATGGATGGATCTGGCCGATACACGGATGCTGCTGCCGCATTGAACCGCGTCAGGAAATTCCTCAAAGACTCCCCAGCTTTCTGCTTTAGCGTTGCCAAACTCATCACATTCTTGGGCCTTGAAATGTGAACCCTGAATTGCCTCATAAATTTCTCAATCAAATCGGTCCATGTTCCAATGGAGCCGCTCTCTAGCTGTCTGAACCATAAAGCTGCTATGTCTGTCAAATACAATGGGAAGCATCGTGCCATGACTTCCTATGATGCCCCCAGCACTTCCATGTGCCTTATATACCTCGTTAGATGGACCACAGGGTCCGTCCTCCCATCATACCTTTCTACTGTTGGCAGTTTGAATTCTGGTGGGTTCCTAGCCAGCCTAATCGCAGGATAAAAGGGACTCCTGTTCACGTCTTTAAGATCTCTGTTTACTAATCCTCCTCTCATGGCTCGCCTAACCATTTATGCCAATCTATCATTGTCTCCAAGTTGTAGTCCTCGTTCACTACCTTCGATCTGCCCCCCGAGTCCTTGTGAGCTTTCGGGTGTCTGCCCCCCTGGCTGAGCGTTCATCCCTCTATCGCTGCCAGGTTGCTCGGATGTCCTTGTCTCTCTTCCCGGGTTCGGATCAACATGTCCTAAGTGTGTGCCCCCCAGCTCCGGCGCTGCGTTGGATGGTCCTGCTTCGTTCTGGACTCTGGTTGTTCCTTGATTTTGCGCTCCAAGTTGCCCAATCTGTTGAAGCGAGTTCTGTATCATTTCTTCTTGTCTTCTCATCATTGCCTCTATCTCGTCCCTGGTGATGAAGGCTGAAGCTTGGTTTGCTCCTGAGGAAGCCTCTTGACTTCCTTCGTGCTGACTTCTCTCAGCTCTTTGCCTTCTACTTGTTTGTCGAGTCATTGTGTTTCAAATTTTCAAATCTTGTGTAGCGGGTGCTAGTCCTTCTCAGTGAAAGCACCAAAGTGTTTGCGCCAAAATTGGTCACAAACCCCGAATGTTGTGAAAGCACCAGTGTATGAATATAAATCAACAATAATCACACACAAATCTCAAATCTAAGCAAACAGAGTATCACAATTCAGAAATAATGAATAGAAACACGAGATTTATAGTGGTTCGGCGATCTTGCCTACGTCCACTCTGAAGTTGATGATTTTATTGATGTTCACTCGATGATTACAATCTCTTCTAATGTAGTACAACTGATTTTCTGAGCTATGCCTGAATCTAAGGAAGCAGTGGTGATTCTGAGTAAATCTGGCAGAGTCTGGGCGCTCTTTAGCTCCTAAAATTGTCCGACCCCTTTTCTGAATGACCAGGGGCTCTATTTATAGGTGTAGGAGGCTGATATTTCGCCTAAATTGAAGGGAGACCAGTTCTGGCACGTGAGAGGGCCCATATGCCCGCTTTTTGGAAATCCGGGCCTACTTTGGGATCGATTCGAAGTTCATTCGAATCGATCAAGAAATCGTCCAATCGAGCTGAAATTTGGTGTGGACATTCTTCAACATGTTTGTAAGCTTCTGTGAAAATTTCATAGCATTTGGACTTGTAGATCTCAAGTTATGATCGATTCAAGATTGCATTTCTGGTGGACACGAGTGGTTCGAATCGATCCCTTCGAATCGATAGGGTCGAATCGATGCTAGGTACATGTGCGTGGTGACGTGGCGTGCGTGTTTCTCGTGTCGATCCTCTTTTTTCTCCGAGTTTACTGGGTCGAATCCTCGTATTTAGCTGTTGTGACTTGGTGGTTTCGAAGTAGTGGATTCGAAGGTATGCTCCTTCGAATCGTACGTTCCCTTCGTATCGATCAGGGCATTCCATAGTGGATCGATACGAAGACTTTACTGCCGAATCGATTCGAAGATGGGAATGCTTCGATGGATTCGAGGTAATGGATCCGAAGACAATTATAGTTTGGAATCGTAGCTCCTTCCACTTCATGGATTCGAAGGTTTCGTTGGGTTCGAAGCAAGGGAGTTCCATGGACTCGAAGTTACTTCCCCCTGATGGATTCGAAGGTCACCTGCCTGAGGGATACGAAGTGGGGAAACTCGATGGATTCGAACCTGGGCAAACTTGATGGATTCGATCTAAAGCTTGTTCCATGGATTCGAACTAAGGCTTGTTCTATGGATTCGAACTAAGGCTTGTTCTATGGATACTAAGGCTCGTTCTATGGATTCGAACTAAGGCACGTTCTATGGATTCGAACTAAGGCTCGTTCTATGGATTCGAACTGAGGCTCGTTCTATGGATTCGAACTAAGGCTCGGCCTATGGATTCGAAGCAAGGTCATAGGATGGATTCGAAGTAAGGTCATAGGATGGATTCATAGGATGGATTCGAAGTAAGGTCATAGGATGGATACGAAGTGGATGGAGTCAATCTTGATGGAGTCGAACTTAGGGCCATTTTCTCTATCTTGAATCGATTATATCTTGAGCATACGAACTCGGATTGACTTGAAACTTGGAACGTTGGTTTGCATGGCTTCACTTGTCATGTCTTATCAATTGCAGCCCGATCTGGACTCGGACAAAAATCATTGATATCCAGGGTGAAACAGTGTATAACGAACTTTCACGACGAACTGTCTTTAGTTTTCCAGTCAACTTTTTGGTGTCACGGCCTTGCCAAAAGGCGGGATAACATAATGGAAGTAATTTGGATTAAATTACTTTGTGTAATTAATCAAGGGATTAATTAAGATAATTAATTAAGGGGTAATTAATTTATTAAATGAAGTAATTAAGGGTAGTTAATTACCGAATGGGATTAATCAAGGGTGATTAATAATTATGGTTTAATTAAAGATTAATTACTTAATGTAATTAATGCAAATAGAGTTAATTAATTTATGAAGTAATTAAAGGTTAATTACTGTAATTGGTTAAGAATGATTAATTTGTGTAATTAATTAAGGATAATTACTTAATGTAATTAGAGTATAATTAATCAAGGGTGATTAATTAGTACTTAGAGGACGATTAATTAATTTGTAATTAACCTGGATTAGTGATTAATCTAGTTTCAATTAATCAAATGATCAATTAACCTTATTTCTGGATGATTGTATTCTATTGAATGCTGTGAATTGTTTTGTCATCTCTGCTGTGTGATGCTTTGTGATTGGAATTGTTTTAATTCAAGCTGCGATGAATGTAATTTAATTATTTATAATGCATTTATATTATCTATCTGTGATTCTGTGTATATAGATAAGCGTTATAGGATTATATCGCTTATCGATATTGTTGTGATTGTATCTGTGATGATTGAATGATGTTGCACTATTGTGTAAAACCCCTGGACCACACTTTTACACACACAAATATGGATTTCACGAGGAAATCGGTTAAGTCACAGATGATTTAAATTTAATGTTTTTGAAATTGAAATTTTAATTTCAATTGATTTTGGAAATGGATTTGGGTTAAATATTAAAGCTTTTGAAAAGGAGTTTTTAAGATAAAAGTTATTTTGAATAACTTGGTAAAGTTTTTCAATTTAAATAATTTAATTTGAATTTGAATTCAAAATTTGAAATTTAATTCCATGTTTGGAAATTTTGGTTAAAGATGTTATAAATGTGTTTATATGAATTTAAACCATTATAAAAGTATGGTTTTGAGAATTTGAATTTAACCCAAGGACTTTAACTCGTATAAATGAATCAGATTTTGCGAAATGAAAACTATTTGTTTTCAAATAATAGAAGCTTTCATATAAGGAATGAATTTCCAATTTATGTCAAAAGAATTTCAAGTTTGAAAGGAAAATGGTTTTCCGAGTTATAAATAAATCTTTGTGAAAGATTGTTGAACTTTGTTTTGAAATTGGAAAGGTGTAACTTTTGTATAAAAGGTCGAAATGGAATTATTTTGAAAGCTATCAGTTAAATCTTTGATTTAAAGATTTAATGAGTTAATCCAATTGAAATGGGAATTGATTTGAGAATCTATGAATGGATCTTTGTGAAACTGGGTGAACTTTGTGAATTGAATCTTTTTGTGTAAAAGATTAAAATGGTAATGTGTTTAAACCATTTGAAAGAGATGTTTTGGGTAATAAGTTGTGACTTAATTGAAATCCCAATATCCATATGTTTTTAAAAGATTGCGCTCACTATTCGGTTTAGCCGGGAGAGGACTTTGTGTCATATAACCCATTCCGAATAGTGATACGACGTGAATGGATAGCATTTGAAGACCGGTGTTGAAGACCGGGTGTTTGTGAAAATGATAGGATAACCTATCGATTGTGTCTGCACCGAGTAGCGCCCGGTATAGAGATTCCCTAAGTGATGGGAAGTTCGATCGAGATTGTGAATACCCGGATTGCAAGGGCTTCTTTGGAAGTGCCTTCGGTTCTGTTCGAACCCGGAACAGACTTGTATGGTTGTATGTCTGACATTACACTTTGAGATATAAAGCTAATTTCTTTCAAATACATTTTTGTTTGGTGGCGGAGATTTATTCTCTTAGCTTAACACCCTTCTCTGAGACGTACGAGCTCAGAGGTTATGTAGTTGAAGGTTATCAGTGATATACTCCCAATTTGGTAGTGTGGCATGCTAAGTGCTCCTGTGTGTTGCTGATCATTTGTTGATCAAAGCATGGCTTTCGTGTAAAGCGTAGCTTTGTGGACGAGACCTCATCGGACCTCACACCCCGGAAATGGTCGAAACAGGAAAGATGCGGCAAGGTTTCAGGGGTAGCTCCCCTAGGGTATGTCCATTCCTTCTGGAAAAAGGTGGTATCATGGTATGGAGCCCAGATATTTTACCTGTGTGGTTGCTCCAATCTCATTTACTGTGTGATTATTGCTTTGTGATCGAGGGCCCTCGGATAAAGGTCGCAAACGACCGGGGGTGGCATATCTCAGGTTTACTACCCGGGAAGGGGTAACCGGCCTTGTGTTGGTAGAGAGCAGTTGTCTCTCGGGGCGTCCCTCCAGAGGCGTTCCCATGTGGCATAGGAAGTTCCTTAGCCTGACCATTTGTTGGAAAATCCAAAGAAACAATACGAGCCTTGTACGGTTTTAGTTGTATAACCTACTATGGAATGTGGCGGTAACCTGCTATTGAACATAGTAGCTATAGTAGGCATACAATAATGGTTGTATGCTGGCTAAGATTAATATTATATTTTCGAAATGTTTCCTACACTATGAACTAGTAATAATATCAAAGGTGTTTTTGCGTAGTAAGCATGTTTGACTATCATAAGGAGAAATCTCCTCCAATTCTGCGTTTGCATTGTGTGTGTGGCGGGAGGCCTTATGGTAGTTTCATTTTCCAAAAAAGCATTGCAGATTTCAATGTTTAAAATCCTTTTGTTGTTTGTTTTAAAGATAAATTGTTTTTGTTACTCACACCAGTCCCATGACTAACCCGGAGTTTATTGTTCCCTTCCTAAACTCTGGGTGCCCAAAATTTTCCACACGGGCAGTCTAGAGTTGGGTTTTTTTTCAGATAGTCAGGTTCAGTTGAGTATCTGGAATTAGTTCACTGTTTGGAGTTCACTCAATGACTGTCCTTGCTTATCTTTGTGAAACGTGATGGTGGTTCGAGCTTGATATTTGAGATGGTGGACTCATGCTCTTTTTCAGATCATTTGGAGTTATCAGTTCTGTGTTTCCGCTGTAACCTTATTTGTCTCTGATATTGTTGTATCATATTGATATCATTGTTGTACATCATTCTGGATATTGTATTCGTTGGAGTTGTATATGATATCATTCATTTCTTTCTTCCGCTGTGTTGTTATACTTACTGTGTTATAAGCTCCAGCACGAGTCGAATTTCAACGATTGAATCTGCGGCATTCGAGTACAAGTGAAGTACGGGTGTCGATTTTCGAACGCTGAAATTTGGATCGTGACACAGAACATAGACTATCTTTTTCATTGTTAGGAAAAATTGCATCTTCTGCCTTCATGTTTTGGAGTGTAGCTCCTCGAATTTGAAGGGTCTATTGATGTCTGGTAGTACTGTTCCAGTAAAATCGTCGGTCGTGACTATTTGTAGCAGGTAGAATCATTTTAAATTGTTGGATCTTAGTGCTGGAAGTGACTGAGTTGCATACATCATTGCTTTCTTTAAGATGATTCACGGTTTAGTACCAATGTGCAAGGCTAGCTATCAACCGCTCCATCCGCAGGATAAAACAGCCTCTAAAATTTGGTCGATTTGCGGTTTGCACGACAACAAATCTTTTTAAATTTATCACTTTTGTAATTTAATTGCTTGGAAGAATTCTGCAGAGAGAGAAACGATAGAGGAAGAAGAAGAAATAAAATTGTCTATTACCTTCTATTTTTTCTTCCATCCATCTGTCATTTAAATAGGAAAAATGGAATTAGTATGTATTACTAAAATAAGGGATTGTTAATGGATCTGAAATTATTGTCATTCGTTATGAATTTTATTACCATTAATTTTTGCAACGGCTCAATAATAATAGTTGTAATGACCCGTAATTTTATTACTTTTAAATGGAATATTTTATTAACTTTAAATATTCAAATATAGAATTTTCAAACTTAAATAATCATGTTTTATGTGATAAATAAGAATGGTGAACTTATTTTTAGAATTGTTTACAAAAAATAAAGATTTTGGAGTTTCATCGTAAAATTGACAAAAACCAGTTTTCGATAAAATTTGATACACATTAAAATAATTGTTGTAAATGGTAAATAACTCTTTTTAAATTGTTATATAATGATAATAATTGATTGATAAAATTATATATATATACACACACTTGTTATTTAAAGATAAACAAACTTCGTCGCACTTCGACCAATCAACATCGTATTTTTACAATTGGTTTTTAATATTATTAAATACGATTTTATAACTAAAATAAACTTGTTTTAATTAGGATGATAAGAAACTTATTTTCAGTTTGATTAAAAACAGTAAATATGACCGGAAAACATTTTGTCGAAAAGTTTTGTTCAATATAAGTTGTGTAAATGTTTTGCAACTTGAATAGTTATTATATAAACACATTAACAAAGAAATAAACACCCCATTTATATTAACTATGGATTAATTAAGTTAAGTGTTTAATTAAGTAAAGAAAAATACTTAAAGAATATATTTTCACCAAATCCAACACAAGTCAAATCAAGTCACATCAAAGCAAAAGCAAATGAAACAAAATCTTCACTTTAGTCCACTTTTCCAACTAGGTTCATCCCTTAAGTAATAAGTAAGATGACATAAAGTAATGAAGTGATGATTACAAGTGTTAAAAAAGCATGTTTACTTAAAGGTTAAGGAAGGGTATTTATGTCATTTGACAAAGCTTAAGGGTTAAGAATTCTAAGGCTATAAACATGAACCCTTATGCTTTCGTTTCTTCACACTTTCATTCATTCTTTTCTTAGCTTCTTCTTCTTCCTATCCATTTAAATGGCTTCTTCTCTTCTCTTGTCTTACTAACTTTCTTAAAATTATATCAAACCAATTCTAAACTCTATCAAACTTTGCAAAAGTTTTTATATCATTATTAAAATATGGTTTAACATCTAAGAAATGAAGAAATGATGGAGGAAGGGATGGAACCTATGGAGGCCAAGCTCAACATTAGGAGAAGTGAAGTTCGGAAATCTCCGGAGTGAAAATATGGGAGAGAAGTGCTGCCGGTTTCATCCCAAGAAGATAGGAAGAAGTTTTAAGTACGGTGGAAGCTCTACCGGATTTTCTAGAGCTTGGGGAGGAGGAATGGAGTAGATGATGACTAGTTGAAGATAACAATGGTTTAGTGAAGTGTTGTTGGATAAAAATGTTGGTTGGAAGAATTAGTTAGAGACAAAGGTAAATACTCACATTTAAATTTAGTAATAAATCTCTAAATAATTCCAAGTTTAATGATATAAAAATATAATATATATTAGATGATTAAATGTGTGATTACTTGGTTGATTACTTGTTTGAATATATGGATGTTAATATGGATGATTACTTGGTTTGATAAATGATAAGAGCAATGGTTAGTAATTAACCATAGTTAATTAATTGAGAATTAAATCAATATAACGATGTGTGTGGAGTTGTTTAGCCTCTTATTGGTATTAACATCTAAAAGGGTTGAAATTGATGTTATAATAATATAATATTTTAATATGAAATGAAATGGAAAACGAGTTTGAAATATGAAAAGTATTTGTTTAAATGAGTTTAAAATGATTTAGAAATGTTCTGTAAACATTTAAAAGTGTTTCCATGAAGTTTAAATAGAAAATGGAAAACAAGTCAAAAATAGGCGCGTCGCGTAACGATAGTTCGCGATTTCACGCAGAAAAAGTCAAATAAGTATAAAAAATGAAATATAGCTCGGAATTCTTCGAGATAAGAATTTTCCAAAGTATTATATGCATAGTTTTTAAATGAAGAAAGAAATCAAGCTTTCATCTTGTATATTTTTAAATAAGTCCAAAACTAGTTTTCAAAATAATTGCAGTTTTGCAGCTCAGAATCCATAAAGAGAATTCCTTTAATATGATATTTTTTAAATTCTTTAAAAATATAGAATAAATTCTATAAATCTTTTAAAATGTTTAAATAAAATTTGAGTTATATAGATGAATTTCCAAAAGGTAGAAAAGTCGTTTTGATCAATATAGCTTTTCGTAGCAATTTTAAATAACTTGTGAAATATGATTTTAAACTTAACCATTCCTTTTCATATGTTTTATAAATGGTTTTAAAAAAGAATAAGTAAGTGTTTTAAATAATGATTTGGAAGTTTTATAAATCATTTCTAAAAATGAAAGGAGTATGCGGAAACGACTAGTACATTTGTCCTGCTTGTGAGATCTAAACAGTAAAACAAGGTGTGCAACTAAGGTTAGAAATGGAGCAACCGGTGTTCTGAAATTACCCGGTCTTTTTTTTCTCTTTTAGACTAGGGGTGGAACAGATCGAAGGGAAAGCCTGGATGCTCTAAAAAAAGATCTCATTTAAGTTTTTCCAAAAGTAGTAAATTTTCAGAAGAGTTAATTAAACCAGATTTTTAATAGTATAAAGGATATTCTGGTCAAACTTTGTACTAAGGTTCGTGGAGGGAACTTGTACTATCCGCGTGAATTTAAGAGCCGATTCCACCATTATTCCATGAATAGTACGAGTTGAATACGGAAGTTAATCCGGGTATGATTAGTCTAATCTTTTACTCAATACAAATTGGTTTGGGGTTTACAGTAAACTATGTCTTAAATAACATTGTTTTTGACCCATTAAAATGTTATGATTTGATGAAATCTTTGATTTAGATTTAAATAAATAATTTGAAAATGTTTTTCCTAAGTAAAATAGTGAAACGATTTAGAATTATTCCATGATTCAAAAAGGTTTAATTAACCAAAAGGATTTGATAAATGAGGCTTAATGATTCCATATACTCTGAAAAAGATAAAGAAACAATTCAATGAATATATCTCTAAGAGATATTTATGAATGAATAAAAATAAATAAATTGAATGATGGTTGATAATCACATATGAAATTAACATCCTTTTATCGATGATTGGTTCGGAGAAATAGGGGTCGGATTTGGGTGACTCCTATCCGAAAAGCACTTCGAATCAATGTATACGTTCAGAAGTAAAGACGTCATAAAGATGATGATATTTGAAGACTAGAGATCTTCAGAATGTAGGGATTGTTGTCACCAGTCCTAGGGGTTTACCCCATATTATTTTATATGGCAATGGCGTCTGCATTCTGAAATCTTTGTTGTACTGAAGATTGGAGATCTTCATGGTGGAAGGACTGCGTGTTGACATTCTCTGGGTAGCTCCCAATATAAAGACATTTATTATAGTAGTGGTCCTGTCATGTTTTGAAATTTTCGTAATGCAAGGACTACTCGCTACTGATCCTAGGGGTGATTCCTATAGGTGCAATAGGAGGAGTGCCTTCGGTTCCGTTCAGTCCTAGAACGAACTTGTATGGATGAGTGTTTGACAAAGCATTTTTGATCATATTAATTGATCTCTATCAACATATTATCTGCTTGGTGGCGGAGAAGGCAACTTCTCTTAGCTTAACACCCTTTCCTAGGACGTACGAGCTCGGGAGTTATACGTTTGTAGAAATCAGTTGTGTGGTTAAGGAATGACAATGTGGCATTCTAATTGAAATGTGCTTTGTGGAAGAATAAAGCGTAGCTTTGTTGAAAGCAAAGCACGGCTTTGAAGAAATTGAACGTAGCCTCACAAGCCTCACATCCCAGGAATGATACGGGATACTATATGGTCTGCAGGATAAATTTCGAGCGATCAATTATGAGAAATGAAAGGCATATGTTTCCTTAAGATGATGAAATGGACAATCATGGAGGCTGACGAAGATCGTGTAAAGCCACTGAGCAATACTCTATTCCATGGTAGGTAGCAGTATAGTTCGGAGGCTGTCGAAGATCGTGTAAAGCCACTGGAGTGAACTAGTATTGCTATACATGGACTTTTCGGGTCTGAATGGTCACTGGTTTCCTATCATGTTGGAAATCCAATCCCAATATGAGCTTTACAGTTTTGATTGTAGTGCCAAAATAGCTGTAATGCTTTGCAAACATTTCAGCTACCCGTTTTGGTATCATATACCCCGTTGTTCAGGTATTGGTACCTATATTTTATATATTTATTTGAAAGTTTTTTCAAACTAACGTCATTGATAATATCAAGTGATTTTTCGTATAAAGTATTTTGCTTATCATAAGATAAAAACCAGTCCATATTTATATGTGGGCGTGGTCTTATAAGATACCATTCTTTTCAAAGGTTTTGATTGACATCAGCATTTAAAAAATTTGAGTATCTCATGCCAGTTTATCAAGCCTGGTCCGGGTGTTTTTAATACTCGGGCCAGATCCGACTAGTTTCATGTTTAGTTGAAGACGCTTGGAGTTTCCAAAGGAGAGCTGGAGATCTTCATCTACATATGGACATATTCTATTATCCAATGTATCTATTGCATTTGTTTTTACATTTATAAGGACAGAGGGTTTATAACTATCCGGGCTAAATCCAGTTTAGACTCTGATATTGTATTCAAAATTTTCCATTGTAAAGATTATTGTTGAAATAATATATGTTATTCCATTCGTGCGAAATTCTGTTCTATCTTTGTTTTCTTTTTCCCATAACAATCGGACTTTCCGGCACTTGGATTTGCGGTACGAGTTAGTGTCGATTACCGAGGGTCGAAAATTCCGGTTGTTACAATAGCTTATTAATATATTATAGTTATACAACATCATTCATTATGAATTTTATTATCATTAATTTTTGAAATGGCTCAATAATAATAGCTCATAAATATATTACCGTTATAGAATGTCATGTTAAATTTTGGCGACACTATATGGAGAATTGTAGAGGTCGGAAGTAGCTTCGTAATGGAGAAAATGGTTCGCAAATCAGAGTTTGAAGGTGGAAGTTATAAGGTAAAAGGTGAAGTGGGCTGAATTGACAAGGTCAGACGTCTGAGGAAAAATTCAGACGTCTGACCCTTCAGCAAATCTGCACCAGACCTATTCCAGAGAATGAGGTCAGACGTCTGACCAAAAGGGTCAGATGTCTGAGTCAGTGCAGAATTGATTCCAAAGCCTTTAGTCAGACTTCTGACCAAATGGTCAGACGTCTGAGCTGAAGCAAAACTTTTCAGTAACTAAAGTCAGACGTTTGACCACTTTGGTCAGACGTCTGAGGCGACTTCCGTCTGTTTTTCACGTATGGACTTGGCGTGAAGATTTGCGATATTTGTAGGGGAAATTTCGGAACATTGCCTAGGGTTTCTATTCTCCATACAAGCTAGCTTCAGGTTCTAGATCTGGTGTGTGCATGCTAGCAACTACAAGAGATTAGCCTCCACAAATTAGGGTTTAGCAAAACCTAATTTTCTTCAATTCTCCTCTCCACAAATCAATTTCTAATTAGTATTTTGATCATTGTAATCAATCTCTTGTACTCTTCTCATCAATATTAATAAAAGCTCTCTCTTAAAGTGGATGTACACTAACACAACGTTAGTGGAGCCACTATAAATCGCTGTGTGATTTATTTTTCGTTATTGCTTTGATTTCTATATTGCTTGTTTGGGATTGTGATTGCTTTTGGATTGGTTGAGATTGGAATTGAGTTATTGATTGGTTGTTTTTACACTTCTTACCACGATCCCGCCTTCCGCTGTGCTTGTGGGGTTTTGATTTGAGTGGTCTCTAGTTGGAATCCCGTTTCAACATTTGGTATCAGAGCATTTGTGCTGGTAGGTGGTTGTAGAAATGCCTTAATCAAGTAGTTACTCAAGTAGTTCCTCAATGGGTAATCCAAGTGGTTTAGCTCCTTATGTACGTGGTTCGTACGTAGCTTCAGGGTCACAATTGGTAATAGACAAGTGGAATGGCGATAATGATTTTTGAAAAATGGCAATGGAAGATGAAAGCGGTTCTAAGGAGGAATCGGGTGCATAGGGTAGTGTTTGACACACATTTGTTGCCAGCGGACATCTCGGATGTTGAGAGAGAGGAGATGGAAGAGTGGGCATTCACTACACTTCAACTTGCTATGGGAGAGAATGTTATCTCTGAAATTAGTGGTGAAACAACCGCTAAGGGTATTTGGAACAAGTTGGAGGAGTTGTATATAAAGAAGTCACTAACTAATCGTTTGATCTTATTGCGAACGTTCTTCACCTATAAGATGAAGGAAGGTACTTCGCTAAAGGCACACTTGAATACTTTTGATGATTTGCTAACGAAGATGAAGGCGGTAGATTTGAAGATTGAGGAAGAGAAAAAGGCGATGATATTGTTGTGTTCGTTGCCGGATCGCTATACAGGTTTCTCAAATAGTTTGATCTATAGTCGAGATACATTGACACTCGATGATGTCAAGGCGGGTCTTCTTAGCGAGAAGTTGCGGGATCAAATGAAGGAGTTAGGTGATGGAGGTAGTGGTGCTAGTAATGGTCATGGTTTGTTTGTGGAGAAGGAGAGGTATGTGAAGAAGGAGAACCGGGGGCGTTCTAAATCAAGGAACCCCGGTTGGATAGGAAAGTCGAAGGAAAGAAAAGGCAAGTGCTATATTTGCAAGAATCTCGGTCATTGGAAGAATGAGTGTTTGGAAAAAGAGAAGGCAAAGAAGGAAGTGGCATCTTCATCAGTAGCGGTGGAGAGTGGATTTGGTGAGGGAGATGTAGATGTTTTGTCGGCAGTAGCATCGGATGTTTCGAGTAGCGATTGGGTGCTCAATTCGGGGGCGTCTTATCATATGACGCCAAATAGGAATTGTTTTTCTTCTTACATAGACAAAGAAGGAAATTCAATTGTTATGGGAAATGGTGCTATTTGCAAGTCGAAAGGCATTGGTTCCGTGAAAATTCGGATGTTTGACAGTGGTTCGTACTCTCACTAATGTGCGCTATGTTCCGGGACTTAGGAAGTCTCTTATCTCTTTGGGGGCAGTTGAATTCTTTAGGTTGTAAAATCACTATTGAGAGTGATAGCTTGCGGGTTTCGAAAGGGGCGCTTGTGGTGATGAACGGTGCTAGGGGTCATGGTATTAATTTGCTTCAAGGAGTGACTGTAGAAGGTGAAACTTGTATAGGAGTTGATAGTTCTCGTGGCTTGGATACGACTAGGTTGTGGCATTTGAGGTTAGGTCATGTCTCGAAGAGGAGTTTGGACGTTCTTCGGAAGAGGGAGAAGATTGATGGAGAAAGTTTCAACAAGTTAGAGTTTTGCAAAGAATGCGTCATGGGGAAGCAAACTAAAGTTTCATTCGGTGAGGGAAAGCATGATTCGAGAAGGGTTCTTGAGTATGTTCACACGGATGTTTGGGGACCGGCACCTGTAGCTTCTTTAGGTGGAGCTCGCTATTATATTTCCTTTATAGATGACTTTTCTCGGAAATTTTGGGTGTATGTAATGAAGGCCAAGTCGGAGGCATTTGCAAAGTTCAAAGCATGGAAGGCTCTTGTTGAGAATGAGAGTGGCAAGACTTTGAAGGTTCTAAGGTCTGACAATGGCGGAGAGTATGTTTTTGGAGAATTTTTGGAGTTTTGCAAGCATCATGGCATTCAGAGGCATTTTACTACACTTGGAGATCCGCAGTCGAATGGTGTTGCGGAGAGGATGAATCATACTCTACTTGAGAAAGCTCGATGCTTGAGATTAACATCGGATTTGGCAAAGGGATTTTGGGCTGAAGCTTTGTCAACTGCAGTGCATATTATTAATCGAATTCCGTGCTCAGCTATTAGTAACAAAATTCCGGAGGAAGTGTGGAAGGGAAAGAGCACTGACTTGAGTTATCTTCGTGTGTTTGGTAGTCCGGTTTATGTGCATGATCCAGGAAATGATAAGCTTGAACCTAGAGCTTTCATGGGGATTTTGCTTGGTTATACAGATGTAGTAAAAGGCTATCGGATTTGGAATCTGGAAACAAATAAGGTAGTAAATTCTCGTCATGTTACTTTTGATGAGTTAGCATTTTTCAAGGAGAATAGAAGCTCATCAAATGTTTCGGATTTGGTTCATGGTGAATCAAAGGAGAAGGAAATCATTTCCACATTTTGTCCAAGGAGTAGAGAGAGTAGAGTAGTTGGAGATGCTTGTGAGGAAGTAGTGGTTGATGTTACATCACATAGTCCACAGGGTTCCTCTAGTAGTGTTGGTGATGTGCATGATTCTAGAGAAGATTCGGTTCAAGGTGGAGCCGAAGGGAGTTTAGGTGATGGTATTGCTGCTCGGGTTGGCCGTCGTACTATAAGACCACCCGAAAGATATGGTGATTGGAACTATCTTAGCTTTTGTGATAATTTAGACTATGCTCTTCATGTAGTCCAAGATGAGCCGATGGACCTTGATGACGTTATGGAGTCGAGTGATAGCTCGAAATGGATTTATGCCATGGAGGAAGAGATGCAATCATTGTTGAAGAATCAAACTTGGGATTTGGTTCCACTTCCTAAAGGAAACCGTGCTATTGGGTGCAAATGGATATACAAGGTGAAGGACGATGGGAGATACAAAGCTAGGCTAGTGGCTAAGGGGTTTGCACAAAGGAAGGGAAAGGAGTATGATGAGATATTCGCACCGGTTGTGCGCCATACTTCTATCCGGATATTACTTGCTATAGTTGTTATTCACGACTTAGAGTTGGAGCAACTTGATGTGAAAACCGCCTTCTTGCATGGTGACTTGGATGAAGACATCTACATGGAGCAACCGGAAGGTTTTGTTGTGGATGGTAAGTCAAATTTGGTTTGCAAGTTGAAGAAATCACTATATGGATTAAAGCAATCACCTAGACAATGGTACAAGAGGTTTGATCATTTTATGCTTGAAAATGGTTTTGATAGAAGCATCAAAGATGCTTGTGTTTATTTCAAGAAGTTGAGAAATGATTGTTGGGTGTATTTACTCTTGTATGTGGATGATATGCTTATTGCTTCTAAGAATAAGAAAGAAATCAACAAGCTAAAACTGAGTTTGAAATCGGAGTTCGAAATGAAGGATCTTGGAGAAGCAAGAAAGATATTGGGCATGGAAATTATAAGGGATCGAAAGCATTTTGAGTTGAAACTAACTCAAAAAAAGTACATTGAGAAAGTGCTTTGTCGGTTTAGCATGGAGAATGCAAAGGCGTCAAATACACCTTTACCTTTGCATATGAACCTTTCGAGTAAAGGATCACCTATCTTGGAGGAAGACAAGGCTTATATGGAAAAGGTGCCATATGCTAGTGTGGTTGGAAGTCTAATGTACGCTATGGTGTGTACAAGGCCCGATATTGCAAATGCCGTCGGGATGGTTAGTCGATACATGGCTAACCCGGGGAAATCGCATTGGGAAGCTGTGAAGCTTATATTGAGATACCTTAGAGGCACATCATCTCATGGTCTTGTTTTTGGCGGTAGTAAGGCGATGGATTGCAAGTTGGTTGGTTATTGTGATTCGGACTACGCCGATGATAGGGATCGAAGAAAATCAACTTCAGGATATGTCTTCACACTTGGGGGTACAGTCATAAGTTGGAGATCTAGATTGCAGGCTGTAGTTGCTTTATCCACTACGGAGGCGGAGTTGATGGCCGCGGTGGAGGCGGCAAAGGAGGCACTCTATTTGAAGCGATTGTTGTGTGACTTGGGATTCGGGCATAATAGTATTGATGTTCGATGTGATAGCCAGAGTGCTATTCACTTGGCAGAGAATTTGGCGTTTAGCTCACAGACTAAGCATATTGAGGTGAGAGAGTCATTTCTAGTAGCCATGGATGAGGATAAACAAGTATATCTTCGAAAAGTGCACACAAAGGATAACACGACAGACATGTTCACTAAGGCATTGTCGGTTGGGAAGTTCGAGCATTGCTCGAACTTGATTCGCTTGGAGAAGTGCTAGGTGCCATGGGGTGGCACGGTTAAGGGAGGAGCTTGGTGGTAGATGAGGAAGAGTATCAGTGAGAGATTGAGGTTTTATCTTTCTTGGTATGTGCTAGTCTTTGGTGAGATAGCTTAGGATTTGGATGTTTTCAACATTTCATTAGCGGGCGGGGGTTTTGCCTGAGCTCGTTGGTGGAGTGCAATGGGCGGTGGCTTTGCCGGAGCTCATTGGGAAAGCATTCATGTTTGGTTGAAGGTAGAAGAGGTGATAGTTGGTGCTATCGGTTGTCGTTGATGGTATGGTACCATTGGAGTTGGAGATGGATATAGTGTCGAGGTGGAGTGTTAAATTTTGGCGACACTATATGGAGAATTGTAGAGGTCGGAAGTAGCTTTGTAACGGAGAAAACGGTTCGCAAATCGGAGTTCGAAGGTGGAAGTTATAAGGGAAAGGTGAAGTGGGCTGAATTGACAGGGTCAGACGTCTAAGGAAAAATTCAAACGTCCGACCCTTCAGCAAATCTGCACCAGACCTGTTCCAGAGAATGAGGTCAGATGTCTGACCAAAAGGGTCAGACGTCTGAGTCAGTGCATAATTGAATCCAAAGCCTTTAGTCAGACGTCTGACTAAATGGTCAGACGTCTGAGCTGAAGCGAAACTTTTCAGTAACTAAAGTCAGACGTCTGACCACTTTGGTCAGACGTCTGAGGCGACTTTCGTCTGTTTTTCACGTGTGGACTTGGCGTGAAGATTTGCGATATCTGCAGGGGCAATTTCAGAACATTGCGTAGGGTTTCTATTCTCCTATATAAGCTAGCTTCAGGTTCCAGATCTGGTGCGTTCGTGCTAGCAACTACAAGAGATTAGCCTCCACAAATTAGGGTTTATCAAAACCTAATTTTCTTCAATTCTCTTCTTCACAAATCAATTTCTAATTAGTATTTTGATCATTGTAATCAATCTCTTGTACTCTTCTCATCAATATTAATAAAAACTCTCTCTTAAAGTGGATGTACACTAACACAACGTTAGTGGAACCAATATAAATCGCTGTGTGATTTATTTTTCGTTATTGCTTTGATTTCTATATTGCTTGTTTAAGATTGTGATTGCTTTTGGATTGGTTGTTTTTACACTTCTTACCACGATTCCGTCTTCCGCTGTGCTTATGGGGTTTTGATTTGAGTGGTCTCTAGTTGGAATCCCATCCCAACATGTCTTATAGATTTAATTACCATTGATTTTTTTAAAATTAATTCACTTCAAATTCCAAAATGATCCATCTTGAATTGAACTTGCCGCCATGTACTTTCTAACTAGGACGCTCCATGATCGATCTCTACATCAAGTTAGCGAGGGCCAGAGAGAATAAGTGGAGAATTTTTAATGGTGGTGGAGAGGAGAAACTAAAATTAAACCCTTAGGATATCCATTTATGAACTACAATCTATAAAGAGTTACCGACTTAAGTTGCAAAGTAATTTTTAATGGTCGATTGAGCCTGTTTGCAAAGTAACCGATCCTCTTAAAGGAAACAAATCAGAACCCTTGACTAATTTTCAAAAGTAAATTTCGTTTCAAATTTGATTTTTGAAAGAAAGTTTTACTCTAGATGAGAACGACATTAACGTCGAGAGAGTAAAAGCTTTCACAAAGGTAATATAAAATAAACTAAGGCTATCAATAAGTACTTGAAAAATTCAAAATCCGTTCGTATCTATATCCGAAATATGTAAAATTATTTAATATCCGAAAAATGGATGCGGATGCGGATATGGTCTATATGAAGATTATCCATTCGAGTTTAATCAAGACCATAGTTGTTATTTTTTTTGGTATTTTAATGCATAAAATGATTGTCATTTACTATTTTATCTAAATAAAAAAGTCTAATATGTATATAAAAATTAATATTTGGTGTTTAAAATTATTTTCTTTAGCATATTTATTATTTATTATTTGTTTAGCACTGAAATAGATTTATAATAAATTAAAATTTTCTATTTATTTGTTTAGATTTATTAGTTGAGAACTGATCGAAAAATATTTGATAAATACACGGATATCTAATATTCGAAAATTATTTCGAACATGGATATAGATGTGCAACTATCTGAATTCGTGTCCGTTTACTGGTCTAAAATAAACGAGGCCAGATTGTTAACAATTGACGATTGTAGCATAAAATAAACAAGGGCGAATTGGTAACAATTGGGGTGCTTAGCGGAGTGATTCTGCCTGATTAAAAGTTAGTGGGATGGTTAAGAAATTAAGTAGGGATAAATAGAATCAGCCTTTCTTTTTATACTAATATCAAGAGAAACGAAGCAAAAATCAATGGTTAGCTGTGATCATTTATAATACTCAAGTAAGAAGCATCTCTTGCTATCAACCACCTAACACTGAGAACTCCACCTCCCCTTCCTCATTTCATTTCAATATCATTCACCCATTTATTTATTGTTACCGCTATTAATAAAGCAAAACTGCCTCCATTTTCTAACATTTACCATTATTAATATTTCAAAATCCGATTCTGCACTACCAACCCTGTCATTCACTTTTTTTGCCTCATTTGGATACGAGTCCGTAGCTTCCATGCTTTCAATTTAGGACCCACTCTCTATTGGTGGGTGGTTTGCGAATTCATTGTTTTATAAGGAGAGGCAAAAGAGATGAGAGTTTGACAATTCGTCTTTGCTAGAATCAACTTATCATAGGTAAATTTAGTTCATCTTGTTCAAATGTAGCTTAATATCATTCTATTTGTTTCAACATGTATAGAATTTTTGTTCTTCGTGGTTGATTAATTTGGCCCTATTTTTGTGTTATAAGATGCAAGGTTTTAAATTGGACTTGTTCTTAATCTGTTGAAATTGTATTTTTGCTTACAATTATGTATATGTTTTTGCTGTATTTGTTCTGAATGATGATACAGAAGAGAAGTGTTATCTCTTTTCATTCTTCAAATTGTCGACTTGTGGTATACTCATGTTGTTTACATTTTAGAATGAGCAAAAATTAAAATTCTATTTGATAAGAAATTGTATCCCTTCCTATGATAGAATATATTATGCTTTGAGAATTGCAGTTCACAAAAAAATAATGTTGCCTATTAAATATTTGTGATCAGAGTAGAAGAATATGTCAGAATCATCTGGGAATTCTCTTGAAGGACAACTATCCCAGAAAACTGATGTTTTTGGTCTTAAACTTTGGGTACTAATTGGAATTGCTGTTGGAGTTTTCATCTCATGCACATTTGTGATATTAATTCTATGTTTAACTCTACGCAATCGAAAGAGATCAAGAAGTTCATCATATCACCTCCCAATCACCCAAATTCCAAAAATATCAAAAGAAATCAAAGAAGTGAAAATGGATCAACATTTTGTTTCACAAAATGGGAACTTTCACTATACTCATGATGAAAAAGACTTGGAAAAGTTAGTAGGTATTTCCCAAAATGCAAATGATGATAGTAATTCAACCTCATTTAATTATGTGGAGAAAAAACGAAGCTCAATATCAACCGAAGAAGGGACTATTACAGTTTTTAGGCCATCTGTTTCTTATTCTGCAGAGATTCCTTCACCATTGACTGGCCTTCCGGAATTTTCTCATCTTGGTTGGGGTCATTGGTTTACTTTAAGAGATTTAGAGCTTGCCACTAACCAATTTTCGAAAGAAAATATTATAGGAGAGGGTGGTTATGGAGTTGTTTATCTTGGAAATCTCGTTAATGGGACTCCGGTCGCTGTTAAAAGGATACTGAATAACATGTAAGATCTTTATGTGTTACTCAGCTACTTATAATGTTATTGTTTCTTTATATTAAGCTAGGTTCCAAAACTCCTGAAGAATGTCTTACATCTCTAACTTCTCATCTTAGTGTTTTTCTAGATGAGTAGCTTGTTGGGAGCTAAAATGAATCTTTATTCTGGTGTTAACTTTTACTGGATATTATATTATAGGGGTCAAGCTGAAAAAGAGTTCAGGGTTGAAGTTGAAGCTATTGGTCATGTTCGTCACAAGAATCTTGTTCGGCTACTTGGTTACTGTGTTGAAGGCACTCAAAGGTAAGCTTCCCATTTAAACTGTTGTCATTTGTCACAATAATATACTACAAAAATTCAACTTCTTGTGAGTGCAACTAGAGTAATAGGTATACTGCATTTGATTGATTTTGGATGTTCAGGATTCTGGTATATGAGTATGTAAATAATGGAAATCTAGAACAGTGGCTTCATGGGGGTATGAGTCAACAAGGTTCTCTTACATGGGAAGCACGTATGAAGATTCTAATTGGCACCGCCAAGGCGTAAGTAACATTTTTCTTTGATAATTAACTTTGATTTTTTTTAAACTTGAGGTAGTCTAATAGTTATCATTGAACAGACTTGCTTATCTGCACGAGGCAATAGAACCAAAAGTTGTGCACAGAGATATCAAGTCAAGCAATATCTTGATTGATTATGACTTTGATGCCAAAGTATCTGATTTCGGTTTAGCCAAGCTGCTTGGTGCTGGAAAAAGTCATATAACGACACGAGTTATGGGGACATTTGGGTATGCTCTAATACTCTGCTCACTTGCATCTAATTTGAGATCATGATTTTCATCACATTTATATTTTGCATTTTGTTTGTTTTCAGTTACGTGGCGCCAGAGTATGCCAACACAGGACTTTTGAATGAAAAGAGTGATGTTTATAGCTTTGGTGTTGTACTGCTTGAAGCAATTACTGGTAGAGATCCTGTAGATTATGGTCGACCTTCAAACGAGGTATGTACTTGAGCACATAAGTCAGTTGGCATATTAGTTAAATATAAACCTTTTAATGTAAATACTATTTTTATATTATGAAGAAAGATCATTCTTTCTGGAAAAAAATTGCTACTTTTCATAATACCTTATGAATAATTCTGTTTATTCATTTAAAGAAATAATGGCCTGTTTACAAAAAGATGTCTGTGTTATAAAAAGTGTCTTCTCCTAATAAAGTCATGTCATTACAAATGAAGAGTTCTGTAACAATTTGTAAAGTTGTATTTTTCAGTAAAAGTCATGTCCATTGGATACTGGAATGACTGTTCATCATCTACAAATAATTTGTAGTGTTATGGCGTTTAATCATCGTCTCAAGTTATAAAAGCATTGAACCTAATGTTAAAATTCTCCTGTCTATATACACAAATCAGTACAAGGAGGTTTACGCATGTATGTTGTGAACCTTGTCACTCTATACTCATCAGAAGTTGACAATTATTGTTTTACAGGTTAATTTAGTTGACTGGCTGAAGATGATGATAGGAAACAAAAGATCAGAAGAATTAGTAGATCCAAGCATAGAGAAGAGACCATCTACTCGGTCTCTCAAGCGAGCTCTACTTACAGCACTGAGGTGCGTCGATCCAGACTCAGAAAAAAGACCGAGGATGAGTCAGGTTGTGTGCATGCTGGAATCCGATGAAACAATACCACGTGAGGTATTATCTATGAATTTCAAGGCTTTCATGATTGCACCTAGATAGCTTGTCCTTTTTAGTTTCTTAAGTTCATGAGCTGTGTGATTCTATCTGTTAGCTCTTTATGTCATCTTATGAGACCTACCTGCATTAAAGTATAAATCAAACTATTCCTTGTAAAGTTGGCACAACATATCTCTACAAGTTAGATATTTCTCTTTATGAGAAGCTCGCATTGATTTGTGAAGCTATAATTTTCTTTTTCACAGCTTTCTTCACAACTATTTAATACGGGTGACTAAACACGCTTCAAAAGTACTTTATATTTAATTTACTTGGTGTATTTTCTTTTAGGATCGAAGGCAAAGAAGATACCATTGTGGCGGCACAGAGACGGAAAACTCTGATACAGACAGAAGTGATAACCCTGATTCTAAAACCAATACCAGAAGATGCAGAACCCAATAATTGAGATCCAATCCTTCCAATTCTAATTTCATCATATTTTGCAAGGCCATAACCACGGATGAAGATCAATGGCTTCAAGAACAACCAGTGTATATTGTTTGTTTAACAGGAAATTATTTCGAATGTGTGTTTAGAGTTTAAAAATCTCCATTTGTAGAGTGCAACTGAGTGTACAGGCTTTCAGATTTGGGATTATATTGTGAATGCTTCTATAGCTGTATTGTTCATTAAAAAGCTCTTTCAGATAGAGATTTGATTAACCACGGAGGTTGTGTTCGGTCGAAAGAATGTTTATATGAACTGAAGAGTGATTGGTATCTATCGTAACATATATTTGATTGATCATGCACAATTCAATGGTTTAGATGTGCTGTTTGGAATAGGGGATTTGATTCAAAATGCAATAGAGTAAGAATTTACATGATTGACTTTGAAGTTTCAAAATGCAATTGAGTTTGTCACTAAGCTAAATTGTTGACTGCTAATTGATCTCAGTTAACATTCATCTGCGTTTTCTATTCTTCAAAGTTTAAACGAAAAGCACTCTTTGTAAAAATGCATTTATTTGTTAGCATAACCAACAGTTTTAGAACCAAAGTGAAAGCACGTAGCGAAACCAGATGAAGTGGAGAGTAGTTAGCTTTGGCTAAACCAACGTGGAGAAGAAGACGACTCTTTATGAGAGATGTGTTTCAATGTAGGTACAGAGTGAGGCTTTATCGGTGAATTCAAGGCAGTAATGGATAAGCCAATAGAAGAAGAAAAGCTTGCAATAGAGGAGGCCGACGAAACAAAAAGCCAAGTGATATTTTGGGAATGTTAGAAGAATTATTGCATATTGATTGCTTTACAGTTTACACAACCATAATGTATATTTCACGCATTAATGAAGTAAAAGCCGGATGTATTAAGGAGACAAATAAACATGTACATTTTTGTTGTCAGCATACTTGCACCATTTAATTTCTTCTTATTTAGTGTTTTGATTTGGTTTTTCCGCTACAAACTTTAGTGAATCAGTTTCTTAGAATTTACTCTTTTTTTTCTATGCATGTGTAGGTGCATTCATGTTAGGTTGATGTATTTGGTTTACTTAAATTGGTGGGTCTGTTGGTTGTTATGTAGTATGTGAAGGGTAAAGTTTTTTTTTTTTTTTGAAAGGAGGTAAAGGTCCCAGCCCAAAATACAAATACAAATACGGGTAAACAATACCAAACCCGAAACACAACAAACAAACCCTAACAAATTAGGTTTGCCGTCACAAAAACAACGAAACATCAAAGTCAGAAAAAAATGGCGACAGAAAATTCTCGAGAGCAAAACTTCAGATCTCTTGCGTTTTCTCTTTCCCACTGCTTTCACCCCTTTCCCAATACGAAAGGCTTTGGTTAAACTTGCTTCTCATACCACAGTCTTTGTTGATAATGCTGATGTGGTTCCTCGAGTCTCAGATTTGGTTCATGAAGCTTTGATTTACAGATCTGATGTCAAGGCGACTCAGATCTGTAGATCTATAGCTGATATCGCCATCAGTATGTTGATTGGTGGTTAGGAGCTCTTTGTTGCCACGATTAAGCTGCTGATGAATGCTTACATTTGTATGATAGGCCTTCGGATTGAGGAGACAATGCTCGATGTATTTGCTACCAGCCTCTTTGCTCCACAAATCCGCAGGGAAATCATAATTGGTTTGGTCTTTAACCTTATTCTTAGATTTTTGAAGAATAATTCTACTGTCATTCTCTATAATAAGCCATCTTTGCTCTTTGGACAGTTTCGACTTGTTGTGAGTACGATTATTTCTCTCTTTCCATATGTGGTAAACAGCTGTAGTCAGTAAGATGTGAGCGAGATCTCTTTCGAGAGATTTCCTTTTAAATTGGTTGTAGATATCCATGATAATTTGATTAAGGTCCATGCTGCTATTGTTGTACATGCTCAGCTTAGTCTTAATTTGGCTCCAAATGAAATAACTGTAATTGCATTCAAAGAATAAATGAGTAACAGTTTCATTAGCTAAGTTGCATAAGGAGCAGAGTGAAAGAGAATTTCTCCCCCATTTATTGATTATATCCAGAGTTGGCAATCTGTTTTTAATAGCAAAATATGTACAGATAGCCATCTTAGGATTATTCACCTTGTTCCATATGCACTTATGCCACTCAACAGTAGGTTGCTTATTTCTAATATGCTCCCAAGTTTTCTTAAAAGAGAACTTACCTTTGATGCTTGCTAACCATTCCCAATAATCACAATCTGCATTAGGGTCTAAAGGGATATTAGTAATCAAATTTTTATGAGGATTGGTAATTGGATGGAGATGAGGTTGCCATTGATTATTTTTAATTATTACATTTACATTAGCATTAGCTTCCCCACAAATAACAAAATTATCCCATCCAACCCTATTAATAAAGGAGTCATTTTGAAACCAAGGATCAAACCAAAGACTAGTTTCACAACCAGATTTGAATTTTCTTTGAATTAAAGATTTTCCTAAATCTCTACATTTTAAAATTTGATTCCAAGCATTGGATTGATTATTCTTTGTTAAAGTTGTCCAAAAATTACCATTTTTAAGATATTTACATGTCATCCATTTGGCCCATAAAGAATCACCATTAATAAATCTCCAAAAAAGTTTTAATTGACAAGTTAAACTAAGATCATTAAGATTTCTTATACCAAGCCCACCTTCATTTTTGGGTTTACATACTTTGTCCCAACTGATTTTATGGTATTTTCCACTCCAAAGAAATTCAGCACATCTGCTTTCAATTTTTTTAATTGTAGCAGTAGGGATATGGTGTGTTTGAAACCAGTATAAAATAATAGCATAAACAACAGTTTTAATTAACTCAATTCTACCAGCAATGGATAGAAGCTTGCATGACCAAGTTTCCATTTTGTTTTGAATTTTATCAATTAGGTAGGAACAATCACTGTCTTTTATTTGATTAGCAGATAAAGGAAGTCCTAGATATTTAATAGGAAGATTACCTTCATTAACTTTAAGAACTTCTAGAACCTCATTTTTGTACCTGCAGTATTTACTAAAATATGCCTTAGTTTTAAATTCATTAATTTTGAGACCAGCATATTTATACATATTTTCAAAAACCTCACTAATAGCCTCTGCATTATTTTTGTTAGCTTTAAAGAACAACATAAGATCATCCGCATAAATCAGGTGAGTAATGGATGGTTGAACTCTATTAATTGGAGAAATATTGTTTTTGATAGTTTCAATATCAATTAGGATAGAAAAATATTCCATGGCTAAGGTAAATAGATAGGGAGAAAGAGGGTCTCCCTGTCTGATACCCCTGTTACTCTTGATGAAACCCTCAGGTTTACCTTGAAATAGAATAGAGAAAGTGGGTGTACTAATGCATTCAAAAATTAACTTACAAAATTTAGCAGGAAAATTCATACATTTCATGATATGTATAATAAAATTTCTGTTAACTTTGTCATAAGCTTTTTGAAGATCAACTTTTAGACACATTTTATCCCCTTTTTTATGATTGAAATTCCTTACCATTTCATGTGCAAGCAAGGAATTTTCATAAATTAATCTGCCAGGAATATAAGCGCATTGGTTTTCAGAAATTAGAAAGGGGAGAAACAGCTCAATTCTATTACTTAAAATAGTAGCAATGATTTTGTAGACAAAATTGCAACAAGAAATAGGTCTGTAATCTTCAATACAAGTTGGATTTTTGTTTTTTGGAATTAAGGTAATGAAAGTATGATTAAATCTTTTGAGCAACTTACCTTCATTCATAAATTCATTAACTACTTTAGAAATATGATCTTTGATATTATCCCAATGGGTTTTGAAATTTTTTGCATTGAAACCATCTGGACCAGGACTTTTATTATCTCCTGCATTAAAAATAATTGCTTTGATTTCATCAATACTAACAAGAGCTAGTAAGATGTCAGTAGCGTTATTATTTAACACATTCTTACAGACAATATTAGGAAAACAAATTTCTTTTGAGTCAGAGAAATATAACGGTGAATAGTAATTAATAGCTTCATTGATAATTTTTTCAAAATTATTAATGCACTCACCAATACTGTCAATAATTTTACCTATGTTGTTGATATGCTTTCTGCAGCTCATTTTTGCATGAAAAAATTTGGTGCACTCATCACCCTTAGTAAGCCAGTCAACTTTAGCTTTTTGCTTGTAATTGACAGAGTTTATATAAAGTTCTTGAGAAAGCTTAGCTTGATTAGAAAAGAAATTATCAATAATATCAATGTTGCCAGGATTATCATCAGCAAGTTTTTGTAAAATTTTCCCTTCCTCCCTTAAATTATTTAAACAGTCATTATTACTAAAGTTAGCCTTATTCCAGTTTTTGATTGTGTTTTTTGTATTTTTAAGAAACTTGCTAAACTGGACTTGATAAGAACCATTATTAGAAAAAGAAAAACAATCTTTTACAATATCATTATAATCATTGTTTAAGACCCAACCATTTTTAAATCTAAAAGGAGCAGCTTTAGGATTATTATTAGATTGGTTTTGGAAAAAGTTTATCAGTAAAGGAGTATGGTCACTAGTATTTTGCTCAATAGAGTAACAATAGAAATTTGGAAAAGAATTACAAAATTTATCATTAATTAACACTCTATCAAGCTTGCAATGAATATTTTTCTCCTTTCCAGATTTCCAAGTGTATTTATTGCCAATCATATTAGGCTCAATAAGCCCAGATTCAAGTAAAAATTTATTAATTTTATCAAGCTTACTGTGGGGAATTTTATTACCACCAAATTTTTCATTAACATGAAAACAGTATTGAAGTCACCCAAAATAATCCAAGGGAAATCATAGCTTTGACTAAGAGCTTTTAATCTATACCATAGACTGTTTCTTTCATTTTCAAAATTACTACCATATATATTGGTTATTTGAAGGGAAAACCCACCAACATTTTTGAAATTGCAGTCAATAAATTGAATATCTTTATTAACATTAACTAAATTCCAAATATTAGAATCCCAAATGACAAGGATTCTACCTTTACTACCACAATCATTATTGTTTATAGATTTCCAGTTATTGGAGAGTTTAAAACATAATTTCTCAGTGTTAATATCATCCATCTTGTTTTCAATGAGGGCAACTACAGATGGTTTGTAAATCTAACCATATTTAAAATGTCAGTTTGTTTAGCCGGGGAATTCATACCCCTAACATTCCAGGCCATGATAGTCATAAAAATTAATAAAAGGATAAAATAAAAGAAACAGAGTTTCAGATTGAACCTGATACACTGCTACCCTTACCCTTCCTCTTTTTGTCTGATCTTTTAGCTTTAAGCCTTGTGGTCATTTCATTCCAGTCTGGATTGATTGATATGTATTTTTGCCCAAAAGCTTTCTTCTCTTTACTCATGCTTTTGTATTTATCAATAGCTTTAGTCTTAGTAATATGAAGTTCTGATATATCAAATTGCTTTTCAGGTTCCTCCATAATATTATCAGATGTAGAAGCAATATAACTTTCTGGGATTATAATGCGAGAGATGTCAAACTCCTCAGCATTGCGAGGCAAGGTTGAGTGGATGCCACCAATGTCCTCAACTTCTGCAGCATTATCTGATGGAGGTTCACTCTCCATGTTATATTCTGGACTCTGGTTAGAGCACAACGGCGGGATGATTATTTGTGACCATCTCATGATTATTTGTAATTAAACATAACTCTGAAATGGGGGGGATTTCAGAGTTAAAGACCTCTTCATTATTGATAATGTGAAGGGTAAAGTTGTTTCCAACATCTTTAACCCTCAGTAACTAAATAAATCGAGATATTTTGTTAGAATTTCTTTTTTCGTAGATTTGTTCTTAATCATAATAAATTTAATTTTTCTCTTCAGAGAAATTGATAGTGACCTAAGCTACCAAAGCATGATTGCAAATGTACGTAATTAAAGAGTCCTTTATTTATACATATGACCATTATTTCACAATAAATAATTTTTTTCTCATTTACTAGCGTGTGTGTAAAATAACAAAATTGCTTGGAGATAACGAAAGAACGGTCCAGATTTAATATGGAGATAGACATCAAATGGCTATTATTGATCTAGCTAGAAAAAACTAACGCTGTTTACAAACGTCGTTATAGCTCCCAGGTCCGATTCTTAACCACGACATTTTTAAAACGGCTTCTTTCGGTTTGCTTGTTATACAATCAAATCCATCTAATATCTTTTTTACCCAATCTCCATGGAAATCATTCAAAATTGCTTTTCTCTATGAACTGCTTTCCCTACGTTTAATCCTTTACCAATCGTCTTCTAGACCGTTCACGTACAAACAGGTTTTAACCCACTTTTATTTACTCGACTTACGACTTGAATTGATTAGTTTTTCTCCATTGAACTCTTGCTGAAATTTATGGTATTTTTCTCCTCCTCCTCCTTGCTTCTTTACAGAATACGTGCCTTCTAAGATTTTGTGATCCTATTACATGTACATATATTCAGATCCATGATATTTGTATTTTTTTCCAATCCCGATGTCATGATTACTCCAAATTTACTATGCTTCAGTTTGTTTTCAAATTTTTTCCTTGATTTCCTGCACATATACAACTTAGGGTTTATGTTATATATGTTGATGTCATGCTCTCTGTTAATTTTTTGTTTTTAGGGTTCGTTTTCATTATTATTTTTTAAATTCTAGGCATACCAAGTGTTTTGGAAAGCTCCGAACTAACAGTTCATTCATCATATTTGATATATTTTGTAGGAACATCACAGGCAGTACAAAACTGAGCAAAAATCTAAACAAAGATGAAACCCTGAACTGTTTTCAAACCGTTCAAAGATTGTTGGACATGTGGAGATGTATGTGGCATTAAAAGACCGAGAGAATTTAGATGAAGAATTCTCTTTGATATCGACAATGCATACAACTATTTTTCAACATGAACATTATACCTATACAAGTGCTATCTCATATGCAGTCTATGAGTATGTTGATTGCATAGGAAGCATAGAAAGAATACATATGATGTTGCTTCCCCTTTACCTATTAAGTACGTGGCACTCTCAATACCTCTTGTAGTCGATGTTCCCTTTTTAATGTGCCCATCTTTTGTATTTCTTCTTAGATTGAACTATTTTAGAGCCTTAGCATGATACGTTTGTGGCTTATGTAAAAGATATGTCCTCTGATAGCCAATGTTCTGTTCTATGTTTACTTTTATTATGTAATGTTTTGTATTTACTTTTATTTTTTATGGGTCCTTCTTCCTCGAGAGATTCTACACAGTTTAACAGTGTATCAAATAGCCAAAAGATAGCAAAAGGTAGGAGTTCCATTGAAACGACCCACCTTTTTGAACGGTTTAAATCGACAATAAACCACACATGTCTAATTCAAACCATGCAAAAGGGAGATTGTTAATGGGGTAAATAAGAAAATAAAAATAAAATAAAAACAAAACAAAACATAGAATCTCGCAGCGGATTGACAAAATATAATAATCAAATAAACAGTTCATGAAGCAGTTTTACAAATAACATTTGATTACACTTTACAATAGAAATCAGAGTTATACAGCAGGAATAAACAAATAATGCAGCGGAAGAATTATAATAAATAGCAATAATATACCGAATCTTCGTCTTCGTCCTTCAGAAAATAGTCTTCAATTCACTGAAAAGCTCAAACTGATCCGAGCGTAATGAGAAGACAAAACACTCGAGTCAGAACTAAAAGATCTTATGCAAATTAAATCAAAATTAGATGAAATAAGGAATGCAGATAACTATATTTTTGAAGGTTCAAATTTTCCGAAAAAGTTATTGTTTCCGTATTCAAAATGCAATAGATTTCACAATAGATCCATTCTAGTAACTTACAAATTTACAGAAAAATTCCCAATTAAATTTCATAGTTCAAGAGATTTGATTTATAAAAATGTTCCAAAGTTTCAACATTCAATTCTATGGAAACTTCCCAATGTTTCAAAATTTAATTTTGAAAACTTTCAAATAAGGTAACGACGGTTTATTTCTCAAAAATCATTTTTATGGTTCAAATAGTAAATCTAAACATACTAATTTTTTTCTCATGTGAATATATGAAATTCATGGGTTTTATATTTTTATTCAGCGTTCAAATAATCCATATGAAAATTTATATGATTACAATAAACTATAGGGTGATAACAATGATATATCAAAATAAATGAACAAATACACATTAAATCACAATAGCATCCATCACAACATACAATCAACATTCAAATCAACCAATTCAACAAATCAACCAATTCAATAACATGTCACAATAATTATTAGTTATCACATATTGGAGTTTAGGTATTCAAATTAAATATCAATTAAAATTCCAAACCAACAATAAAAAAATTATCACTAAATGACCTGGTTTAACTTGCAATAAAATTTTAGTACTTCATGAGTAAGTTTAAACACCCACCTTATGGATTTCCCTTTTCTAGTCGGATTTGGATCTGCTACTACTTCCTCCTTTTGATTTGTTTTCTTGCTATCTTAATCTTCCCTTTTTTTAGAAAGTTTTGGAAGAGACAGAGAAGTTTGTATAGATATGGATTTGAAGAAAAAGATTTGGAAAAAGAAGAATGTTTGGAAAAAAAGATTTTTTTTAAAGAAGATGAAGAATTGAAAAAGAAAAAGAAGCTTTGAGAAAAAAAAGAGAACAAGGAGACTTGAAGAAGAAAAACATGAAGAAGAAGGAAAATAAAGAGAGAGAGAAAAAAAAATGAGATGGAAGTTTGTTTGGAGAAATGAAGCTACAGAAGATGAGATTTGAAAAATGAAATGAGGCTACAGGAATGAAGATGGAAACAAATGAAAAGCTAATATAGTATATATATAAACAAACTAGGAATTGAAATAAAGTAAAATATGAACAGCCTTAAAATATTAGTATTGAAAGAGGTGAAGTAAAGGAATAAATACATGAATAAAGATAAAAATAAATCTTCCGTTCTTAAATATGAAGCTTAAGAACTAATAACGCATAAACAAAATAAACTTCAGAAATAGAGAATAGTAAATACTAATTAGATGGCATGAATATTAATTTGGATGTTCACCATAAAAATGGAAAAAAAGGAAAGAAAAAAAAAACTTCAAATAAAACACTTGAAATGAGCAAACCAACAAATGGGAAACAAATGAAAAGAACGGGGCAATTATTAATTAGAAATAAATCAAATGAGACTATTATTAATTAATTAGAAACAAATGAGTAGTCTAATAATTAAATGGATGCTCAAGTGGAGGCTACGCTGAGAACTTGAAAACAAAAAAGAGAGAGAATGCGACGTGATAATAAATGTAAAGCAAATGAAGGGACCACCTATATCCTATAAACAAACCTTTGGGGTCCAAATTCCAATCTCCAATTAATTCATATCAATAAATCCGAATATACACAAATTTACGTCATTTGGTTCCATATTAAAACATTCGTTTTATGTTAATATATGTGCACACTCCATTAACGCAATCAATCAATTAACAATCAACCAATCAACCAATCAATCTATATATGTATTTATGTTACTCAAACCAATTTTATTAATTAATGAATATATATAGATCTATATGTGCACTATAAAAATGATTTACTTTACTTTTTTTTAGTTACTGTAACGGTCACATTAATGCAATCAATTTTCAAGTTTTAACCATAAATAAAATGGAAAAATAAATATATGTGAACTTATGTAATTAATGTACAACTATTAATAAAAAGGTAATTCTAATAGATTCCACAACATTTACACAACCATGAACCCTCTAATATATTTAAAAATTCGAATATTAATGTGTGTATATATAGATTATTCTAAAATTCAATTTTTTTTCCAAAATCATACTTATTCAAAATGAAAGTTTTATTTTTATAAGTCTCAAAACATGCAATTATCTTAATCAAAATGTTCATTCCATATTGACACAAAATGCAAGTTCCTAAATTAACTCATTCATTACACTTTCATTTATGTTTCCTTTTAATTTAAACATTTCAATTAATCTAATTCCAATTCATTTCATTACTAATTTCAAACAAATTCTTATTATAAAACACTGTTTATTTTCGTTTATACCAATTCAAACATGTTTCATAAAATCTTGTATACAAAAAAATTTATACACTATTTACAAAGTAAATGTTTTATCTTATTGAAAATCAACTTCTCCAAGGTGCATTTCAAATAACAATTTATGTTATTCTTTCATTAAAACATTCACTCCATCCTTTATTCAAATTCAACATTTGTTATTCCAATTAGAGACAAACATACAATTTATTCTTTTTAAGTCAAAGCTTAAATTTCATTAAAATGTTTATCTTAATTTAATTTAAAATGTAAGTTCTTATGTTGAATTTATTAATTGCAATGCACTTGTCTTTTCTTTTCAATTAAAGGATTCCAACAACTCTTATTGCAATTTATATTCAATATTAGATTTCAAATGAATTCTCATTATACCACAACTGTTTTCTGTTCATTTCATATATTTCAACGTTTATTTCTTACATTATTCCATTCTTATATTAACATCTATTATTACAATCAATGGAACTTACATTCAAACAATTATTAAAATAAATTGAAATTACACTAAAATTGTAATCAGTTACATTAAATCACATTATTAGATTACATTCTAGTTGTTTTCTTACTAACAAATCATAAATTTCTAATTTCATACAATGCTAAATTCTAAAATCTTATTAAATTCAATATTCTAATTATCGAAAAAAATACTGGTCGTTACACTCTCCCCCACTCAAAACTTTTCGTCCTCGAAAAGGAACGAGAAGGAATTAAGAAGCTCAAAATAACTTTATTCAATTAATCAATTTATAAACAATTAAATTTTCATAATTAAGTATTTTAAATAAAATATACTAATTAATAAATTAAATCTTCATATTCAAGTTTACTAAAGTTTGAAAATATTTTCACTTTTCACAAAAAAATTCTGAGTCAAAAAAATTCACGGAAAATTTCGGCAGAGTCTCCTTTGTACGGAGAGGTCCGGGAGAAATAATAATATCAATAATAACCATATATATATATATATATATCATATTTCGAAATGAGATATCCCAAACCACGGGAAAACAATATAATATCGCTATAAAATCGTAATCTGGAAACGTACCTATTTGTCGGGCAAACACGGTTTATTTATGAAACCAAAAGCAGTAGCTATTTCTTCCATAAACCTGTATTTCACTTATATAATCCAAAATAGTGAGAATTTTATTCAAGAGAAATATTTAGTTGTTTTCAATTTGCAACAAAAGAAAATCAATATAAAACATATACAAACAAACAATACAACCATTTATGCAACTAAAGAATCCATCATACATCCATAGTAACCAAAACCAATGCTTTGTTTAGTTCAGAAACTTTTAATCGAGCAAGGTGATAAATAACCATCAAGTGTACCCTACGCTCAACAGCCTTGGATAACTACTCAATAGATTATCCATACAACCTTAAAAAATTAGAAGTATCCTTTCCAATCATCCCATAAGCCAAAACAACCAATAATTTCAACACATTATTTGAGTTTATTCAATTGGTTTCTTTTTACCTCACTCACCTTTTATTTATTTTCATTCATTCATACAATGTCCTTTTCATGTACTTACATAAATTATTTCACATTTAGTATCTAAAAAAATCAAAGAATTCATTATTTAAGTATTACATACTTTTCATTGCAGTTTAATTCACATTTATTTACTTATAATGTTTGATATCCATTTAACATTAATATTCATCTGTAAATCATTTCAGTCATTTTCTTGAGTTTATAATCATTTACCTAAACTGTATTTACCTTTTTACTATTTAATTTAATTACAAGCATTTCACAATATTAACTTACGTTTATAACATTTGTTGTACATCAAAATTCTTATTTATAGAAATAATTCCATTGAACCCTTCCATTACTTAAGTTTTACTTGTATAATATTCTGTTACATATTCCTATTTAACATTTTCAACTTTTAACATTTTGATAAGTTATATATATGTTTTATAGAATGAATTTAGATGTTACACAAGTTTACCTTATTCACTTCAGTTAACAAAATGTTCAATAATTATATCTTCTACAAGTTATTTTCAATTTCTTATATATTTCATTAATCACTTAGCATCCAATTCCTCAATTTCAATTTAGAAGTTTCCAATTATTAATATAGTGAAGATTTCCTTCATTACAATAATTGAAATCTCTAATTTATAGAAACTTAAAGAACTAAATGCCGGGTTCATTTCGAATCATTTGAAATAATATATATATATATATATATATACTCATAGCCTTTTATATATCAAATCATATTTATAAATACAAAATTAGGATTTGTTTACCAAAACTAATGTGCAGTAAAACTACTACAACAGTCTTCCTACTTTGAAACTCGAAAATGAACGTCGATGATGCGTGCACTCATCACCAAAATTATTTTCCAGCGATAAAAGAGGGGAGTACATAACTTATTTCCTTTTAAAACTTCTTTTAAAACATTTCTTTTAAATCACATTTGAGAATATTTATCCAAAATACTTCCAAACAGTACTAGTATTATATTTCAAAATCACTTGAAAAATAATTTCAACATCCCGGAACTTGAGTTCACAAATTTTCAATTAAATTCATTTTATTTATAAATCCTATTTTGCAATCAATATTTATAAAATTTCACTTCCTATCAAACAAATATATCACATACAACTATTAGTACTTCGAAATCAAGTATATTTATTTTAATTTATTTTTCAAGCATATTACTAAAATAAATTTCCCAAATCATTTAATATCTTTAAAATTATACATTCAAAGAAACTCATATAACTTTACTCGAAATATTTATTTGAAACTTCATTTGCAAATCAATCATCTTTAATACTTTACAAAATTCATCCGTAAAATTTCTTGCTTCATTTATAAATACCATTTAAAAATCTTATAACATCTTTATAAATATATGTAGACTATTTGAAAATAATTACTTACATCATTACTTATATTTAAAAAGGAGTTATTGAAAACCATAAATCCATTATTTATAAATTTATTAGTTTTAAATCTCAAAATACTTTTCAAACATCTTTAATAAATCAATAATCATTAACTTTAAATATATTTATAATATTTTTTATCAAAATATTTTTATAACTCAATGTTTTAACAAGTTTATCCTCGTTCTTGCAAACTCTAGCCATGCGTTGATCAGGCGCAAGGCTAGACTTCTCCAAGTACTTAGTAGATCTGTTTCTGTAACGACCCGGTATTTTCAACCATTCGCATCCATTATAAGTGTATAGGTAGACACTCATGCCGGAGTTGAATTGCTCAAAATACCGCGTTGTAAATAAAATTTGGCAAATCTCAGAATATACAGTAAATAAATATAATCACAGATCACAGACACAGAGTAAAATAATGCAGCAGAAATAAAAGAGATAGTAGTTCATGAAGCTACTATATAAATACATTAGAGTTAATTTAGATACAATAGGAATACCAAGATGCAACAGGAGTAACAGTATAATAATCAGGTACAACTCAGAATACAACTGGAATCAACTGGATAACAAGAGGAATAGATATCTGGATCTTCAAAGCAAAACTCCAGCTCCAAAGGTGAGTCTCCAATGCTGTATCACTCAGTCTGACCCGAGCGTAAAGCAAAACACAAAACACTCGAGTCAGGACATACATACTTATACAATGTAAACCAACTCAAGTGAACTGTAATAAAGGTACAAGTAACTTAGAAGATGCTTGGGATCACCCATCCTCTAAGGATCCGTTAAAATATTTACTATGTAGTAATATTCACTATTATAATAATGTCTAATAAGTAAAGTATAATCATATAGAAAATAGCGTTAAGGGGATGGAGAACCTTAACGCGGTCGGATCTTAAAATCATAATCGTAGTAAAGCTCGATATGGTAGGTGACACGGCACAACTAGGCAATGCCAGGGTAGATATACCAATTACGCACACGGACTGATGGAGCGCATAACAGCCACTACCGTCCACCTCGAACAACACTCCCAAATCGGAGGATGGCCATCTAATCAATCACAAGTAAGAGTATAATATCGAAGAAATGTGTCCGAGAAGAGGTGCTACCTCACTGGTCCGAGATCGCTCCTGTTTTAGCCACCTTATGCCAACTCACGGGAGTTGGGTCCACGTAACATACCTTAAGAACGTCGCCACCATCCTACTTCATTCTGGAATCTCCACCGCGTACACGGTTGTCAAAGTGGTTTTCGGTATCGACAGAGAGTATGTCCATATCCAATCCCGGTCTCTTTGCCAACCAATCGTTATTATAACCCATGGTTATAACTTTTAAAAACAATACTTTACTTCAAAATAAAATATCATTTCAAACCATATCTTTATCAAAATAAAGATTAAATCAATTCCAAACCACTTCCATATATTTAAATTTCCATATCATTTCAAAACTTCATTTCAAATCATTTTAATATAATAAAATATCATATCCTTACAAAACTTCATTTCAAATCATTTTAATAAAATAAAATATCCTATCAGTTCAAATCCAAATATTCAACTTTAAATACCTTTTTAATTCAAAGATATCGTTCATTTACTATCATTTCAAATCACCTTTAAATAGTTTATATTCCAATCAAAATAATTCATTTAAACCTTTTAAAAGTGTAATTATTATATTTTTAAATCAAGTATTAAATTTCCAAAGTTTCAAACCATTCTGAGTTCGTTTACTAAGTCAAAAACCCTAATTATTAAAATTTCAGCATTTCACAGCATTTAAAAACAACTGCTATAAGTTATATTTGAAAACATTTTTAATTCAGCAAAGACAACACTTAAAACTGCTGTTAAAACTCAGTTTTAGTTGAATTATAGTTCAAAACAGAAAAGACAGCATTTCAGAAGTGCTGCGGTAGTTCATATTTCAAAACAAGGGTTAAATTTGATTTCAACATAGACCACAGAACATTATAGCATTTCCAGAGAATGCTATAATAAGCCTGAGTTCAATATTAGCCTATAAGTTCAACTACAGCAACTACAGCATTCCAGAAATGCTGTAATTGCTCCTTTTTACACAATTTTAGTTCAAAACAGAATCTATAGCATTTCTGAATGCTATTAAAAGTTAATTTCAGGTGTTAGTGTATTTCCAGCAATTAAATAACTTTAATTTAAAACACATAAACATTTTTAAAATCATATTTTAACATTTAAAATGTTCATTTACATATCATTTAACATATATCTTTTCATAATAAATTTCTTATAATCAAATCCAATTTCAACAATTTACTTAATAAATTTTAGTGTAAAAGTGTCCAATTCTTCACATTTCAACAAATAAACTTAACACTTCAAATTTAAATTACCATTTCACAATTTAACTAAATTTTCAATTTTATTTAATTAACTTAAACCTTTAATTAAAACCAAATTTCACATTTCCTAGTCAAGTTATATTTTAAAAGATCACTTTTAAACATTCATTTATTTAACCACTTAAACTCATAGAAAAATCAATAATACTTTAATAAATCACTTAAATTCAAATTTTATCAAATTATCATATTTACCATTTCCAAATAAAATTTAACATCCATTTTATTTATATAACTTAAATATCATTTTTAACCAAAATTCCAAATTTCCAACTTAAGTTATATTCCAAAAATCCAGTTAAACCATTCATTAATTACATTTTTTTTACACATAGAAAAATCATAACTTCTTTAATTCAAAATATTTCAAAATCTGTTTAAATCAAATTTCATAAATTTATATTTTTAAAATACTTAAAAATATCCAAAACACTTTATAAAATAACCACGGGCCTGTATATAGTTTTCTAGCTTAGGTTAAGTGATACTGATACTATATCATTTCAATCCGTAGTTTACAAAGAAAAATCCGGGTTTTATCATTTCAAACCCGCAATCCCAAGTAAATAAAATTTAATTGAAAATCGTTCAGGCCTATCATTTCAGCCCATAACGATCTTCCCTTATTCTAAAGTCCGTTCGGGTATGTATCATTTCAACCCATAGTGATTCTATTCTACAGGGAACTTGCAGTGTGATTTAACAGAATAGAATAACAGTAAAATAAAACAAAATATAACAGATGATATGTTATGCAAATTTTTAATCATCAAATATAAATAAATCACAGGTAATTATAACATCATTTTATTTATTTATTTATTTTCTACACATTCAGTTGCGGTCGTTTCACAATCATATAAGTATGAATATTCGTGTGAGATTTACTCACCTCTATGGAGCTGGAGATTCGATTCAAAAAGAGAATACGCTATCAGTCGAAAAGCACGCGGAAAGCATGATCAGTTGTTAGCGGATGCGCCAACTAGATTCAAATCTAAAGCAAAAATAAATAAACAAATCTAATAATGCACGAATAATCAATTTTCACTGAAGCAAACAAAACGAAAAGAAAACGAATTGAATACTAGAAAGAAATGGCTCGAAGGGGATGTAGTCTGTAACTTCAACATACTAAGGTGACAAAAGGTAAAATTTTATTTCTTCTTTTTTTTTCAAAACAAAGGTTCGGTAAATTATAAACTAAACTTCACAATACAAAGGCTCGACCATTTTTTTATTTTTTTTTATTTTTATAGACTATACTTCAAAAATACAAAGTGACAAAACAAAATTTTGTTTATTTCTCTGGTTCAAATACAAGGGCTCGGTCTGACTATGGGTTGGAGCCGTGGGGTCTCGGTGGTGGTTCATGGTGGCGAATGGGTAGGGGTACTCACGATGGTGGATAGCATGGAGCAGGGCATGGGTTTCGATTGTGAATGGCATGGGGTATGATGAGCATGTAACAGAATATAGCAAGACAAGGTGATAGAATAAACAGAACAAACAAAATGAAAAGAGAAAACAGAGGCAAGCGGCCATTACCTGGGAAGATGGACACGCAAATCTTGAAGGAAGCCAAATAGAAAAATTTGAGGGATGGAGATTTTGTGAACGTGGAATAATATTGTGAATGAATAATATAATAGTTGTTTACTTGATTTGTGTAGAGAAAGGCAAGAATAAATTGCTTTGAACGGTCAAGAAATCAAAAGAATTTAAGGCACTTAATTATATCAATAGATGGAAACGCATGGAAGGCCAAAGGAATGGAAATAATAACTCACGTGAAAACGATTTTATGCAAGATTTTGGGTAAGAATTTGAATTCTCAAAAGAGAATATATGCGGCTGAAGTTTGCATTGATAACGCAAGAAATCAAATAGACAATGAAAGGAAAGAGCAATTAATTTTTATTAAAGTGGAGGAAACGAACGGAAGGCAAAGGGAAAGAAATAATTTTCACATGCAAGATTTCGAACTTTCAAAAGCAAAGTATACGGCTGAAAACTTTGCATTGTTAACGCCTAGAGACAAAATAAACAAAGAATCAAGGCAAACGAAACAAATAAACATATGCCCAAAGTAACGTACAACTTTATTTGTTTCTCTTAATTAGTAAATTAACATGTTAACGTTTTCTTTCAATAAAATAACGTATCATTTTAAACCAAAAATTAAATAGCTATTATACCATAATTAATAACATTTGATTGTTTAATATAAAGTTAAGAACGGATGTAAATATATGTAAAAGAAATGTAAAGTTAAATTTCCCGTTTCAAACTAATTATTACAACTTTTAAAAGTATACAATAAATCTGACCAAAACAAAAGTGAAACAATGTCACACAATTGTATACAGTCCAAGATGAAAATATACATAAATTAACATATTGACACATATTAAATAAAATATAAGAAAGAAAAATATGATTTGTAAAATTTAAAATAGGCAAAATTGCACAATAAAACAAACTATACTAAAAATTGAAATGTACATAACTTTTACATTTTAACTCCGTTTCCAACAAAACGAAAAGCAGTATTCAAGTTATTAAATCTACTGTCATAATAAAAGATAAAATTTATAATTTCAAATATTTAAAATTTAAATTTAAAAGTCAAAGTTTGACTATTTTCACCAAAATTTACTTTTTGGAAAAATTATTCTATTCAGTCATATTTGGAATTCAAATCCATATCAAAATCAAAGTTTATATTTAAAATAACAAAATTTATTCTTTTTCATAAATAAAGCTTTTATATCTGGAAATATCAATTTAAAAATAATTGTAAAATACAAGGCTGTTACAGTTTCAACACCCAGTGAAAATACTTAAAAACATTAAAAATAGATATGGAAAGTACATTCCCCCATGGATCGTAGTTATGCAATGGTTACGCCGCTATCCCAGCGGAATCACTTGTAACTGTAGGCATCCCGCCCCTCAAATTACGCCATGGTTGATAGATCGCAGCTACGCATGGTTACGCCGCTATCCCAGCGGAATCACTTGTAGCTGTAGGCATCCCGCCCCTCGATTTACGCTATCCAACAATATCAAATGAATATAATAAGTGACCCACCAAAGGGATCCGATAAATGACCTACCAAAGGGATCCGATAAATGACCCACCAAAGGGGTCCGATGGAAGGTACTTCCCATATCATTTACCTCAAAATATATCATACTATACATAGTACCCTTTCAAAATCATAACTTCAAATATCGTACTTATATAAATTCCATTATATATAAGATTTCATTTTCAAATAGAGTACTTTCCAAAATCAACAGTTTTCAAAATCACCTTATACTTACATAAAGTCCATCTTATATATATAAGAATCAAAATTTTCCCAAAATCAATTACGCTGCATGAAGAGCCATATGAGATTGAACATCTTTGCTTTATAAAAGGTTTTGAATTTAGAATAGTTTTGTATATAAAAATCGTTTTGTGAAATAGTTTTGTATATAGAATAGTTTTGTAAAATAGTTTGTAAATAAAATAGAATAGTTTGTAAGATAGTTTTGTAAATAAAACAGTTTGTAAAATAGTTTGTATGTAAAATATAATAAAACAATTTGTTTAAGAAAAATAAAAGAAAATAATTCTGTAAAATGGTTTTAAATTAATAGTAGTTTTGCATAAAAGAAAAATTCCAATTTAAATTACAAAGATATCCAACCCAACAACTTTCAATTTCAGCATCAAAGCATATCAATAACAATAGAACATAAGATGTACATATGTCATCATTTCGCAAAATCACATTCGATCGCTCGCTCGATCGCACAAGTTCGCTTTCAAACTAGTATTGTCCATTCGACTTCCCTAATGCAGACTTCGATATGGTTTCTTGACTATAAACCATCATTCTCCTCGCATAGCCATATACTATGATAGAGAATTCTAGAATCGAACCAAAATCCATATCAAATATTCGCCATCAAGAATCGAATGAAAAATCCTAACACGAAATGGTGAAATTCACCTCGAACTTGTGTACTCAAATCAGGATCAAATTAATTATCACTATGACAAAATAACCCTTTTACAACAGGCAATGCCCGTTGTAATAGGGGTTTCGCAACGGGCCTAGGCCCGTTGTATTATGCGATGTTGTAATAGAGTAGATGAATTTTACAACGGTTCTTGCCCGTTGCAATAGAGGTCTTTTGCAATGGTTTTTGCCCGTTGCAAAAGGGGCTTTTACAACTTCTTTTTCCCATTGCAATTAATCCTTTTACAACTATTTTTGCCCGTTGCAAAAGGGTCTTTTGCAACTGTATTTGTCCGTTGTTAAAATATTCAAATGAGAAAAAAAACCACTACAACGCATGTGTAAATTTTAAACTAATTTGAATTGAAACAAAATTATTATACTAATGACAACCATATTTATTCATATTTACTAAAAATAGCAAAAGAAATTCATATTTCAAAATAACAAAAAGATTTATCTATTCACATCATTCATAAGGTTTTACATAGTTACAAAACATCGAATATAAACCTAAACTAACATAACTACTAACTACAGTCTTTATTGCTATAGGCAGAGCTATCGAAATCAATAACCATAATTGCACTTAATTTGGCCAGCCTCTTGAAGGAAGCATCTTTAAAAGACCTAGATGAACCCTGTTGCATACAAGTGAACATATTTTATTTAGAGAGCATATGCAAGCATAAACACTACGAACAATGTATACAAGGATATTTCATCACTAAAATACTGAGGAGGATGCAAATTTACTTGAGTGTAGTTCAAATACTCCATCTTTCTTAATTCTGCGCACATAGCTGCTGCTATTTTCGCTTCTTTCACTGCACAATCTTGCTTAATACACCCTCCATCAACCAATCGTCTTGGATTATCTTCATTCTTCTTTGGTACGGTCTCAACAGTTCGTTTCAGTTTCATTTCCAGAATCTCAGGCAGTGTCTTCCCATCCATTACCCCTCTCACTGTCACTAAGTTCTTTTCTGGTTCCATTGAAACACTCGCCACTCCTGTAATATTTCAACATTTTCAAGGGTAACTATGGAATTACACATTTTGGCCGTAGATGGCAAAAGTGAAAACGAGTTGGTGGCTTGTTATCAACTGTAAAAAGCACCTTGTACCTACCTGCATAGCATACACAGTTCCCTCCTTTTCTTTTATTTGTTCCCTCTTATACGCCTTATTTTTGGAAGTTTAAATTATACATAGATTACTTGTTAGTTTTGAATTCAATGACATAATACACAGTTATGCATATATCACTAACAAAGTAACTTGTTATTTTTCAAATTCTGCATATATCAGTTACTTACAAAGGAAAGTGTGATTGTTAAATAAAATACTAAACGATTTTCAGACATTAATGAAATCATACCTTTGATCTTCAAAATAGTTTTCCGGATTCTCATAATGCAACCATCGCAGTGCAATAATATCTTTAGCACAACAGTTGAAATTTGTGGCTGAAAATATTGCACCAATATAAGAACTCATAGTCATTTAACTTCAAATTAGATGTATACATTAATACATTTTATTGAATTAATCAACCTCGGTTGGCAGTGTAACAGGTGTGTTTGGCTTAACAGGGTTTTTGGGTGGTATAGGGGAAATGAGCTCAACATGCTTGTGCTTCATTTTTTGCAGCTGGTCTCGAATCCTTATAGGATCCACTTTTCCGGTTACAGTAATCATGCTTTTTTCAATGTCCGTGGTTACCTTTTCAGTTCCTGCCAAAATCACATCATTTTTTTCATTTTCCAACAAATGATTGAAACACTTATGAAATGTAAATATTCAATGAAACCGGCGATAAAAACAATGATTTCACTTCAAATCAGCGACAGTGATAATCCGAAGGGAAAACAGTAATTAAAATAAGTCCTTAAATCAAATTAAAAAGGTGTTGAATAAGAATAAGAAAAACCCCAAAAAGAAGAACCAAACCAAATATAAGATAAAACTTTCGAATCCATGAAGAGATATTTTGACTTGGTTGCTGCAACCTTCGCAATGCATATCCACTTTCCAAACAACCGTAATTGATCCATGCAATTTTTTCTTCTTGTCATTGTCACTGGCGTCCGAGATTTTATGATTTTCGAATTTTCCATCAAATCTGGATAGTAGTTCCTCCATCTCGTTTTCTGGTATTTTCGAATTTCACGAAGTGCCACGGTTCCTGTCCTGAATCTATAAGGTTTCTTCACGCCGCCGGTGGCTGGAGCGGACTTGCGTGCTGCTTTTGTCGCCAGTTGCTTCCTTGGAGCTTTGCCTCTTGTGGATTTGCGCGATGTTTGCTTTGTTTGGGCCATTGCAAACGATTACAGCAAAAAAACTAAATCTAGGGTTTTAAGACTTGAGGGATGTGTAAATAACAGAGATAGAGGAGCTTCTTGGCGGTAAATATAGTGAAGACGATCGGTATTAATAGGATCTGATGTGTCGATTATTTTGGGGAAACTAAAATTTTGGCGGAGAATCTAAAAGGGAATTGAAAATGACGAAGATAAGAGATTGGGGAGACTGTCCCAGGGCAAGAAAAAAGCGTTAGTTATAGGGTTTTGAGAAACTAAAAGGGAAATTACTTATCAACCATTCACTCTTTATTTAATTTCAGTTTTACCAACCTTCCTCACGGTTAAGACTGTGGTAAAAGTAAACAATGGAAATAACCGTTGGTATTTTATTAAAGTAATAACCGTGGTAAATTATATAAAGGTAAGTGTTACAAATTGGCTGATATGGTGTAGTGTATTAATTAGTTAATACCAATGAAAAATTTACGACTAATGAAAATAATCGTGAAAATTAATTATTTAACCATAATTATCAGTTAGTAAAAACAAATTATTAAATGTTTCTTCATATTTATTAATTATAATTTAATGTTAATTATTAGCTATTAATAATTAATATGTATATATTATTAATTTTAAATTTTTAATATTAATCATTAATTTTTAATAGTAATTATTAATCACAAATTATTAATATTTATTATTAATTATATATTGTTATATATTTAATATTAATTACTTGATATTAATTACTAATAGTTGGAAAGTGAAATTAAGCCTGTTGGAATACAGATTATATATAATAATTAGTAATTATTTATTAATAATCATTAATTATTATAAGTTATAAACGATTAATATAATATTATTAATGATTAGTAATTAGTAATATAATATTATAATTAGTAACATATGATTAATATAATATCATTAATGATTAATTATTAAATATTAATAAATAATAAATATTAATTTTAATAAAGCATTGTAATTATTAATTATTGATTATTGAAAATTGGCAACAGACATTTATCACAACGGGCATTTTATGATCTTTGTAAAATTGGCATCGATTACAACGGGCATTTTATGATCATTGTAAATTTGGCACCTGTTACAATGAACATTATTTGACCGTTGTAAAATTGGCACATATTACAACGGGCGTTATGACCGTTGTAAATTTGGCACCTCTTACAACGGGCATTTTGTGACCGTTGTAAAATTGGCATCTATTACAATGGGCATTTGTAAACGTTGTAAAATTGGCATCTATTACAATGGGCCTGAAAGGACCGTTGCAATATCATTTTATTACAATGGGTAGTCATAGCCCGTTATAAAAAGGGCGTTGTATAGGGCATCTATTACATTCAATTTCACATGTAATATTTCTCATTTAATATTACATTTATTACAACATCCATTTATTTCATACACAATTTATAGGTCGTGACTTTATTTATGATCATTTCACTTTTAGTTCATATTTGTTTATTCAATTAGTTTTCACTTTTACTTTTCAATTTTATTTATGACACATTTCATAAATTTTAATTAAGTTTATAAACAAACTTTTCTTCAATTTAATCTCATTTACAGCATTTCCTTAATCACAATTTCAATTTAAACATTTCAAGGCTTAAAATTCACACTTGTATATTATTACATTACATGCTAAGAAGGAATACAATAATTCTATTCATTTACTAAATATAGATATAAGAAATTAAACCTTATTTCACTTGCTTTAAATTTAAGGTTATCAAATTCAATGACATAATTTAACACAACTACTAAGTTTTAACTCATATTTTAATTCAGAAGTTTCGACTATCCAAAATATTCAAATATTCCCTTTTATTTCAATAGCTGAAACTACCAATCAACGAAACAACAAGATTCACACAACAAAACATTTCAATTTCATAACAAAATATCCTAATTATTCACTTTATTCTCTTTAATACACCATTATTAAACTAGTGTTTAATTCATAAATTCAATCAAGAATAATAGCCCATGCTTATAATTTGACTAAATACAACAAGTCAAAAATAAATGATAATAATTAAATATTACCATTTCATAAAACAAACGCATTACAAATAACTATACTAGTTATAAAATTTTCCTTTATATATAACATACAATATTAGGAAAATTATTTCATTTTCAAAACTTATATAAAACATATTTATAACTCTAACAAATACGCGCTCTCGTATATATATACACTCAGACAAACTCATTCTAGGATATTACTACCCTATCTCTAATGAGTTAACCCCAACAGGCTAAGATATGTCTAAACCTCGCTCTGATACCAACTGTAACGACCCACCTTTTTGGATGGTTTAGACATCTTACCAAATGGTGCTATTTGCCTCCACGAGGAACCTTTCTCATTCAAGGACCATAACGGATGATGCGTCAAAAAATCATAAAGCACCATTTTAAGCTTTTAATTTCTTAACTATTGCCATATCTTCGACTATCACTTTAGGTACAAGTGGAAATCTATGGAGAAAGAGAATCATAGATTTAAATGGAAGAGAAAATGAGAAAGATTTACCATGGTGTTGGGTTGAATATGTTTGAAATAGTTGGATACTTCTAGAAGAAATAGAAGGTAATTTATATGCTTTAAGCACCATAATACGTGACAATGATTTCGTTATATTTGCGTACATTTACGCAGATAAGTTTATCTTAGGAAAAGTTCCAAATTATATAAATGAATGAATAAACATGAATACATACCATTACTGTAAATGTCTGAGAAATAGAAGGAAAATAATAATAACTAAGTGTATATAAGTAGGGAGAAATCTTTGTTATTACTTGATGAAGCTTTTAAATTGTATGCCCAAATGTTCGCAGTAACAGTATATTTATACAATTAAATTGTATGCTCAAACTTTTAAATTACTCAATGAAACAATTCTTAGTTGATAATCGTAATGACCGGGATTTTCGACCCTCCAAAATCGATACTAATATGTCCACTGTATTGCGTGTCGAGCATTTCACGTGTCGGAAAAACCGATCATTAGGAGTGAAAGAAAGAAAAGATAGAAGAGAAGAACTAAACAACACAGAATCTCGCAACACAATAGAACAATATATATATATTACTCAACATAATATATTACAAAGTCATTTCAAAAGGGTTACATCAGAGTTATACTAATACAAATTTTACTCTAGGATAATTATAACAGTCTGTGCCTACCTAATTGAATACGATATATATATATATATATATATATATATATATATATAATACACAAGAAAAATAACTAGCTATCGATGAAGCCACCTGCTTCAAGCTCCCCCTAGTAAATCTGTGGAAAAAACTGAACTACTTGGCTGCCCATTCAAATTTGAGCACCCAAGAGTTTAAGAAAAGAAAATAAACTCCGGGTCAGACATGGTTTTGATGTGAGTAAACTCAAACAACTTAATTATTACTTTCAAAAAACTCCTTTCAAACAAAGATATCTCGTAAGACCACGCCGCACATAAAAACAGACAGGTTTTTACCTTACGATAACCAAAAAAATTTGTATATAAAATCCAGTGATATTATAATAATGTCTATGGTTTCAAATAAAATATGAATATAGCTGAAATGCTTGCATCTCACACTCCAACATAGTTGGGTACATTTAAAACCGTAATGGGCACGTATTGGATAATGAATTTCATACTATGGCAAGGTAAGGAACTACCATCCGATGGTACACCCCTAGAAAATGCACCTTGGAGTCTAATAAGAACTCCTTGTACCCCTGCTACACAGAGCCGGCCGCCCCTTTAAAATTGCGAACTAGATTACCTCATCCCTTTCTGACACTGAGGCTTTATACTACCACGGTGTTTGCGCGCAAAACAACTCGAATATGGACAATTTAGAATGAGATGGTGGCCCCTAATGGTAGATGATCTACCATATAGCTCTGCTGCATAACTCGTTTTTTCCATTTCCTAGTTTGTGAGGCTCGGGAGGTCACGTTTTTACCTTTTTCCTCTTAGCAAACCATCATTGAATGCTAACACTTCCTCCAAGTAGAGATATAATGCCAGCATTCATTCATGCAAGTTGTTCCGGGATCGAACAAACATTCCACATCACGATCTTCCACTTTGGAATCACCCTTGGAAAGAATAGTATAAATCCATAACATACTTCAATATGATTTAACATCGTTCGTTATTATTTTGGAGTGGTTCAGATAAATCCTGGGACCGGTGTCTCCAAAATTAAGTGATAATTTCCGGCTAACTCAATTCCGATTATTTTGAAAGTATGCACTAAGCAATCAGATCCTCACATGGGAACTCGAATATACCCGACATACCTCCTGAGTCAAACAGGTCCAGATTTGATAGTCGGTTATTTAACTATCAAACAAACAAACAACAACCAATTCCATTTGAGATTTATTTATCCATAGCAACCACTAAGCCTCAAAACAAATCTTTATTTAATAAACCTCTTTCAAAAATGTTTTTCTAAAACATTCATATACTTATCTCTCTGACATAAGTATATTCACAAAACATTTGTGAATAACTTCTTACTTCCAAATCATGTTAAAAGGGATAAAAAATGTTGTTTAAATTGGAGATAAGGACAACCCTAAACACCATTCCCTCGGTGTTAAGTGTGGAACGATGTTCCATACCACCATTTTTAAAAGGTCAGTTTAGAGAAACCAAGATCTCAAATTTTTTTATATTTCTTTTGATAAATCACTTTTAATTAAATCTATTCCATTCATGAAATATCTTTTACTTGAAAAACAAATCCGTTTCAAAATACTTTCTAACTCCCAAATTCATTTATAAACCCTTTATAACTCCTTTATAAATAACCAAACCTTTTATAAACTTCTTTTATAAACATTCAAACCCTTTGCAAAGACTTCTTTTATGAATATTCAAAACCTTTCTAAAACTTCCTTACGAAACTCCAAAATCATTCATAAATATCCTTTATAAACCTTTCATATTTAAACAACTTCTTTAACAAAACCTTATCCAAAAATTTCCTTCTGATAAACCTATCATTACTAAATATCTTAACTAAAACCGTTGCCAAATCATCCTCGAAATGTCTTATCCAAATGGAATAACTTTGAAATCATTATCAAAAAGGAATATAAAAACATTTAACTTCACAAAATCCAACGGAGGCTTAGAGACCACAAGGGACCTTCTAATTTGATTATACCTAACAAGTTAACATGGATATTTGCATGAGCAAGCAGTAAGTAAAGGGGATCATTCAATCACAATCAATCAATCCATTATACAGGTAAAAGTTCTAGTATTTATAATAGCAGAATTGTATTTTGTTCTGCTAATAGATATCATTTGGTTTCCTAGTCATAAAGGGTTACTTAAGGCTTAGACAAGAGATCCTTTGGTTTAAAAACAATTCACTTAGATAAGAAAACTGGTTTAAAATAAATAACCGATAGAGTTTTAAAGAACTTTTAAAATGAATAAACCACAATTAAATCAAAAGTTAAAACTTGACTAAACCTAAATAAGTCTTAATTAAATCAGAAATTAAATCATAATTAAAACCTAATTTAGCTTATTTAACTCTTAATTTATTTAACTAAAAATTAAATCTCAATTAAGCTTAGTTAAATCTTAATTAATTAAACCTTAGTAAATTAAAAATTAATTAATAATTAAACATTTATTAACTTTAATTAAAATAAACATTCATTTATAATTAAACCCTAATAAAGTAATAATTAAGTGAATAATTAACCTTTAAACTAAATAATAATTAATTAAATAATTAACTCTAATTTAATAATTAATTAAAATAATTAAAATTGTTAAATAAAAATTTAATTACCTTTTACCTTAATTAACCTTTACTCAAACTTTATTAATTAAAATTAATTAACTTCATCAATAAATTTTTAAACTCTAATTACTTAATAAATTAATAATTTATCCATAATTAATAAATTAAATAAATAAATTATTAAATAGCAAAACCTAACCTTTTTACTTAATGAGTTTGGAAAGATTTTTCAAAAAAATACAATTTAAAAGAAAATACTTTAAAAGTTGAAATCGTGAAGTTTTCCCAAACTGCATCCATAGTGACTGTCGCTATGTGCGCAGTTCGCTGGAATTGATTCCTAGGTAAAAACCTCACTTTAACTCTAGCTACTGCATATTTGAAATACAAATGGAAGAGTTTTGAAAACTTAAACAAAGGTGAAAACTTGGAAAAAAAAACATTTACTAGATCCAAAACTAGAAAACAAGCTTTTGTTTTCAGATCGGATCTCAAGTCCTTTGCAAGATTTAAAGGTGCTAACTTCACAACATTTACACTAAAATACTTGGTTTTTTTTTCATGAACACGCTACCATCATATCAAAAACCAACCATTCACATATCCATATCCAAACATATCATTTAACATCTAAATCACAATTCTAAGTTCAATCACAAACTTAAAATCATATGCCATCAAAACAACATGATATTTCAACACAATAAACAATATATTTTCACAACATATAGTTCATCAAAATCAAGTTGTTTTATTTTTCAGAAACAAGAGTTTTACTTACCGAAACTTTATTAACTCAAGGCGAACTTTTGCTAAAACTTGGATATAAGCTAGAATTTTGCAAAATGAAGACTTCAAGGCCAAAATCACCTATCGGCCATGGGAAATTTGGGCTCGGCCATGCCTATATTTGGAGGGTGGGTGTTCCTATTTTGGAAGAGGATGGTTGTAGAGCTTGCAGAAGTGTTTTTGGCAAGAATATGAAGTGTTTTAAGTGGAAAGAAGTGATTTTTTTTCAGACTAGAAAACATAAAGAGGAACCATGGACATATTTCTCAAGCTCTTTGGAAATTTTTAAACTGAAGAGGAGGATTGTAAAATGAGAAATATGAGAGGTAAGGGGTATATATAGGCTTAGAAAAATATTTAAAAATGTATAAGTGCTTAAATGAAATATGTATACATATGCGTGCACTCCCTCTTCATCCCATGATTTTCGTCCTCCCCTTGTACTCCCCCTTTCATCCAACTATTCATGCCATGATCTCATGTCCTTTGTGTTGAAAGAGGTATTTTTATATATTAAATTATATACCTTTTTATAATAAAAATCTCACTTATTTATACACACACATATGCTTGAGTGAAAATATATGTACATGTATATATTCTCATGACAAAAGAGTTTGTAGTGTATATGTATATGTTTACAATAGTGTTATGACATTTTAGATAACTTTTAATCAATGAAAAATCAAGATTTCAGAAATACTTTCCAGTCACATTTTATATTTTTTTTCTAAACTGTATATATTGGTAAATAAAATTTGAAAACAATTTTATCATCACTAGTTATTATCAAAAATAATTTTTTTTGTTAATAAAATTTTATTTATTTATTATTTAAAAATATAATTAAATATTCATTTAAATAGTGATTAAATTCTAGGATGTTACACTCTACCCCCATAAAAGAATTTCGTCTCGAAATTTGTCACAATCCTAACCCAAAAGTATTGTTTAATAAAACCAAGTTTATCTAAATCTCCTTATTTATATTATTCAAATTTAACTTCATTTGTTAATTTATTCTCTAACCAAAATACCTTATGACAGATCAACCCTTACCTACTGAGTTGTCACAACATAAAGTCATGAATCTTATTACTCTAGTCCTAGTCTATCTACAAAGGTAGGAGAGATAAAACTATGATAGGAATAAATATCCATTAAGAACAACATAAGAAACGATATATAGATATAGAATATCATTCAAATAACACACAATCCTAGATACACACCAAGTGACCCCATCATAGATGGGATGTACAATTCAAAAGATACATACAACAAAAGATACTAATAAAGCATAACTTAGGATACTATTCCTAATACTAGTCTCGATCTTGCCAGTGCTAAATCGATCCTTCCACAACTCCTTTTCTCTTTGCTGCTACTAAAGTAGATGGTTTTGTGATGATAACAAAGAGTTTAGACTACCTTCTTTCCTTGAGCTCAGGACAATTTCTGACGAAATGACCCTTCTCGTGGCAGTAGCAAAAATATTTTGGTGCATTCTGCTTCTCAAGCTTTTGTCTCTTAGCCTTTGCTTTCTCCATTCTCCTTTTCTTACCCCAACAAATTTTATGAACCAAGTGATCTTTCTCCCCATATCCGAAGCAACCATATTTTGGCATTTTTGTCTTGAACTTGCGCTTCTAAGCTTCAGTTGGTGCAGTAGTAGGAGGCTATGGCGCAAAATCGTCAAACCATAGAGCATTACTTTTCATCTTCTCAAATGATCCTTGGATATTCTTGATCATGTCATTACATAGCTTGTCACACCAGCCCAGTCAATTCTTAACTTTCATGATAGATTCTGGACCCAAGAACTTCCTTTGACATAAAATCTCAAAATCACGGCATAACGAAGCAAAGTCCATTGAGGTTTGATCTTGCGGCCCTTCCTCAACAACATACCCCTTAATTTCAAAAACTCTAGGATTCATAATTCTTGGTTATCTGGATTCATATTAAAACATTTAATTTCAAACCCTTTAACTAGGTTTTTAACCCATCAGAATTCAATAGGAGTTAGAACATTTAGACTATGCTAGAGTAACTCGAGACTCAAACAAAACAACCAAGCGAACAAGTCAATGAGACTCAAGGAAAATCAACAAATAAAATACCAAATAGATGGCTCGCTAGCGATCCATTAGCCATGGATCGCTGACGATCCATAGGGAAGCATCGTGAGTTGCCCAAACCTCTTGCATCAAGATTCATTACCATTTTTAAGCATGATTTCCAAGTTTCATAGCATGCTAAAAAATCTTGCTAGAGAAGTTAAGACTCATCTGATTTAAGTTGTTTGACCAAAAGTAGCTAACTTCAAATGGACCTAGAGAACTCATATGGAGTCGATTGACTTGAAAATTTGGGAGCACACTAGAAGACATAAAAGAAGGCTCGTAGAAAAAATGGGATTGACTGAAGTTAGTACGATGGATTTTTGGCGATCCATCTTGATGGGTCGCTAGCGACCCATGTAGAGTTGGCCTCACCACCTCAAATTTTTATGGTAGGTCCCACACACCTTAGAGAGAGTACATGCAAAGTTTCGTCTGATTTCGTTATGTTTTGAGCGAGTTATGGACGATCCTTCTGAACCAGATGACCCATGAAGACGGATGATCAAACTAACTCCAAACGACTTGATATTTGGAGAAGGAACTTAAATAGAAGATAGGAAGACAACCAAACAAAGATCACTCAAAAATATGCTAAGTGGATGGATAGCTAGCGATCCATCCCCTATGGATAGCTAGCGATCCATCAAGATAGGTCGGATCACCCTCAAACTTTCCAAGCTCCTTTGTAGCACTTAGTAAAGGCATTTGGTAGAAAAATATGCTAAGTTGATGGATAGCTTACGATCCATCCTCTATGGATAGCTAACGATCCACAGAAATGACTCGAATTGGTTTAAGATTATTGGTGATACTTGGCATAACAGCTGGACTCTACTGCACTTGTACTTCTGATCCAATACTCACTGAAATCCCCTATAAATACTCACCCACCTGTAACTAGAGATGGATCTTTTTTGGGGAGAGAGCCGCCATTACTCTACTGGAATTCCTTCACTTCTTCATCTTTCTTCTCCCTCACAACAGGCATCAAGAGGGTTACTGTGATTCTCCAGTCAACCCTTGTACTTGTGACTTTAACTCACTGTAACTTAGATCTAAGGACTAACTAGTTGATATCCAGAGATATTCAACTTGTATAATCATAATAAAGATTGATTAAAGTGGACGTAGGCCACAGTCAACCGAACAACTAAAAAAATTCTGTCTCTTTTCTTACTTCTACTTTTTATTTGTTATTTATTTGAGATTTGTGCTGCTAATTATCTGTACTGATGCTTTCAAACTTGATCCAGGGTGTTGATCCAATTTTTGGGTTAACATTTTAGTGCTTTCACTGAGAACCTTGAACGAGATCTGAGAATTGAAGTTTGAATCTAAGATTTAAAGAAGACGAGTAGGCCTAATACTAGATCTCGAGCTGTAGCAAGTCAACCGAAGCCTGGGGGCAGCCAGGAGGTGTCCTCAAATTCTCTTTAACCTAACTATGTGATCAGAGAGGAGATGGAAAGGATGATGAAAGAGATGCAGGACAGGATCTTAGCTAGACAGCAGGATGGGATCTTAGCTAGACATCAGGAGATGATGGACGGCTTCTTCCAGAGGATGGAGCAGCATGGGATGGCTAGATCTGCATGGAATAGGAATCAAACTCCACGAAACAGCGCATGAGCTGCCAGAGTTGGATTAGAACAAGATGGATTCTTGCCCCCACGCCAAGAGCAACCGATACTTGGGGGCAATGCAGGAATCAACAATAGGACTCAATGCAAGAGCATCTGGAGTTAGAGAAAAACAAACTGAAACAATGCCTACATGACTAGGAGGCACGATAGATTTGGATCTAGGATGAGCTCTAACGCCTGGAACGGGTGATGTTGGAGTTAGAGTAGCAAATCAGAGTACGAATACATGACCGCATGAGCCAAAACCAGAAGCCCACAGTTGGAATAGGGACAAGTTAGTCCCTTACTCTCTGCCTTCTGCTTCTTCTGCCTTCAATAACCTCAAGCCACTTACACATGTACCGGATCCCGAACTATCCCTAGGCACGCTCCGAGTCGGATGCCTGAGATGACTATTTAGGACAACAATGACCCCAAACCACTTAGATGTGTGCTAAACCTAGATTGGTTCCTAGTCATGCTCTGAGTCGGATATCTGGGATGACTACTGAGGATAATAATTTCAGACCGCTAGGACATGCACAAAACCAAGATTAGTCCCTTGTCATGCTCTAAATCTAATGTCTAGGATAAACATTCAGGATTTCTGCTTATTTAATTTCTTCTTGTTTGCTTTGATTTGAAATTTGAATTTTGTAAAATCCATATTTAATGTGATGACTGATTTTGAACGCCATAGAGTCCCGACCGGAGAGATGGGACCGAAGTGCAAGGTGCAAGTCCCATTGTCGGAGAGCGAGTGGATGGACTTGTACATTATCGAACGCCATAGAGTCCCGATCGGAGAGACGGGACCGGAGTGCAAGAAGTAAGTCCCATCACCGGAGAGTAAGCGGATGGGCTTACATAATCCCCCTTAACTTAATAAGAAAATGATCCGGAGAGAGCATCCCCCTGAACTGAAATAACAAACGATTTAGAAAGATCGTCCCCTAAACTAAACATCAAACGACCCGAAGAGATCGCGCATTAAATTTAAACAGTCCGGAGAGATCAAACCTTAAAAAAGATTTGACTTTGCGGAATGGATTTGAATGCCTTATAATAAGAATAAAATGAATAAATCCTTGATGATCATTGGATGATTTTAATATATGATGTGACATAATGTAAGTTTGATGTATGATGTGATATGATTTTGATATGTAATGTGATTTTGATATATGATGTGATATGATTTCGATATATGATGTGATTTTGATATATGATATTATAACTCTAAATTAAATCTGAGTGGTAATGATGTAAATCCCAGATGAACACGGGATGATTAGAGATGTGTAATGTAATTAGAGACATGTGATGTAATAACTCCAAATGAAACCGGAATGATTATGATGTATAGATTACACTTAGGCAGAGCCCAGAACCTTAGGATATAATAGGTTTGGAACGACTTGTGATTGACAAGAGAATCCAAAGGAATTGGACGATTCACCAAGGATAAAGCAGCTGGAAAGCTCAATTATCGAAGACTGGAAAATCAGGAACTTGTTCTTAATCAAAGCACACCTTTCATTCCAAAGGCATACTTTAGGGGGAAAGTGTTAACCATATTTTAACCCATCAGAATTCAATAGGAGTTAGAACATTCAGACTATGCTAGAATAACTCGATACTTAACCAAAACAACCAAGCGAACAAGTCGATGGGACTCAAGGAAAATCGGCCAATAAAATACTAAGTGTAGATGGATCGCTAGCGATCCATCAGCCATGGAACATTGGTGATCCATGGAGAAGCATCATGAATTGCCCAAACCTCTTGCATCATGATTCATTACCATTTCTAAGCATGCTTTCCAAGTTTCACAGCATGCCAAACAATCTAGCTAGAGAAGTGAAGACTCATCTGATTTAAGCCATTTGACAAAAAATAGCTAACTTAAATGGACCTAGAGAACTCATACGAAGTCGGATTGACTTGAAATCTTGGGAGAACACTTAGAAGAAACAAAAAAAGGCTCATAGAAAAATGGGATTAATTGGAGTTAGTATGATGGATTGTTGGTGATCCATCTTGAAGGGTCGCTAGCGACCCATGTATATTGGGCCCCACCACCTCAAATTTTTATGGTAGGTCCCACACACCTTAGAGAGAGTAACTACAAAGTTTTGTTTGATTTCGTTAAGTTTTGAGCAAGTAATGGATGATTCTTCTGGACCAGATGATCCATGAAGACGAATGATCAAACTAACTCCAAACGACTTGATATTTGGAGAAGGCACTTAAATAGAAGATAAAAGACAACCAAACAAAGATCACTCTAGGTGACAACCACACCAATATATCACTTGGTTTCCTAGTCATAAAGGGTTACTTAAGGCTTAGACAAAAGATCCTTCGATTTAAAAACAATTCACTTAGATAAGAAAACTAGTTTAAAATAAATAACTGATAGAGTTTTAAAGAACTTTTGAAATGAATAAACCTCAATTAAATCATAAGTTAAAACTTGATTAAACCTTAATAAATCTTAATTAAATGAAAAATTAAATCATAATTAAACCCTAATTCAGCTTATTTAACTTCTTAATTTATTCAACTAAAAATTAAATCTCAATTAAGCTTAGTTAAGTCTTAATTAATCAATAATTAAACCGTAGTAAATTAAAAATTAATTAATAATTAAACATTAATTAACTTTAATTAAAATAAACATTCATTTATAATAAACTCTAATAAAGTAATAATTATGTGAATAGTTAACTTTTAAATTAAATAATAATTAATTAAATAATTAACTCTAATTTAATAATTAATTAAAATAATTAAACTTGATTAAGTAAAAATTTAATCTCCTTTTATCTTAATTAACCCTTACTTAAAACTTCCTTAATTAAAAATAATTAACTTCGTCAATAAATTTTTAAACTTTGATTACTTAACCCAATTACTTAATAAATTAATAATTTATCCATAATTAATAAATTAAATAAATAAATTATTAAACAGCAAAAGTTAACCTAATTACTTACTTAATGAGTTTGAAAAGAGCTAAAAAACAAATTAAAAGAAAATACTTTAAAAGTTGAAATCATGAAATTTTCCCGAACTGCATCCATAGCGACTATCGCTATGAGTGCAGTTCACTAGAATTGATTTCTAGGTGAAAACCTCACTTTAACTCTAGCTACTACATATTTGAAACACAAATGGAAGAGTTTTGAAAACTTAAAAAAAGGTGAAAATTTGGAAAAATAACTTTTACTAAATCCAAAACTAGAAAATAATCTTTTTTTTCAAATCGGATCTCAAGTCCTTCGTGACATTTAAAGGTGCTAACTTCACAACATTTACACCAAAACACTTGTTTTTGTTTCATGAACACACTACCATCATATCATAATCCAACCATTCACATATCCAGATCCAAACATATTATTTAACATTCAAATCACAATTCCAAGTTCAACCATGAACTTAAAATCATATGCCATCAAAACAACATGATATTTCAATATAACAAACTATATATTTTCACAGCATATAGTTCATCAAAATTAAGTCGTTTTCTTTTCCAAAAATAAGAGCTTTACTCACCTAAACTTTACTAACTCAAGGTGAACTTTTGCTAAAACTTGGATATAAGCTAGAATTTTGCAAAATGAAGACTTCAAGGCCAAAATCACCTAGACTAGGCTCAGCCATAGGTTTGTTTTGGCTTGACCATGGGATGTTTGGGCATGGACATGCCTATATTTGGGGAGTGGGTGTTTGTATTTTGGAAGAGGATGGTTGTAGAGCTTGTAGAAGTGTTTTTAGCAAGAATTTGAAGTGTTTTAAGTGGAATGAAGTGATTATTTTTTTCAAACTAGAAAACATAAAGAGAAGCCATGAATATGTTTCTCAAGCTCTTAGGTAATTTTTAAAGTGAAGAGGAGGATTGTAAAATGAGAAATATGAGAGGTAAGTGGTATATATAGGCTTAGGAAAATATTTAAAAATGTATAAGTGCTTGAATTAAATATATATACATATGCATGCACTCCCTCTCCATCCCATGATTTTCGTCCTCCCCTTGTACTCCCCCCTCTCATCTAATTATTCGTGCCATGATCTCATGTCCATTGTGTTGAAAGAGGTATTTTTATATATTAAAATATATACCTTTTTATAATAAAAATCTCACTTATTATATATATACGTATGCTTAAGTGAAAATATATGTACATGTCTATATTCTCATGACAAAATAAGTTGTAGTGTATATGTATGTGTTTACAATAGTGTTATGACATCTTAGATAACTTTAATCAATGAAAAATCAAGGTTTCGAAAAATAATTTCCGGTCATATTTTATATTTTTTTCTAAACTATATATATTGATAAACAAAATTTGAAAACGATTTTATCATCATTAATTATTATTAAAAATAAGTCTATTTGTTAAAAAAAATTCATTTATTCATTATTTAAAAATATAATTAAATATTCATTTAAATAGTGATTAAATTCTGGGTTCGTTACAATAATCTTGGTGGAAACTAATTTAATTTTATGTAATTACTCTATTCCTTGAATTACTTCCATTTATTTAACTTTTGTGTATGCCCATATTTCGTGAAGAGTTTGCATAGTAAATGGGTTTCTAATATTTCAGTTTTTAATGATAGTATACTGATTAATTGAGTTGCCAAACAATTTTTACCATATTAAATGCATGGTTCACCCAAAAGGATTGTTTTTCTCAATTACATGGACAGTTTTTCTCAACGTAAGTAGGCAGAAACCTTTGATATTACTTGATGAAACCTCTAACTTTTGTGCTCAAATGTTTAAATTTAATATTATAATTTGGTTTGAAAATATAATATCTTTGTGAACAAATATTTTGTAAATTTTTGAAACAAATTTCGGGCTGACATGTATTGAAGTGTAAAATAATATTTCACGTATTTTGTTATAATTAGTTTGAAAAGGTTAGTTTTGCTGTAGCTTTAGTTTTATAATTAGCATTGGCTTATGTATACACATAATTCAATATAATTATTTTAATTAGCATAATGTATTTAGATGTTAACAAAATGTATCTATGTAGTTGAAAGGTAATAAAAATAGGCAAATTCTATTTCAACACAGATAATTACTTAGTAGCCCCCCTAAAATAAATAAAATTTTAACGACTAAAATACCCTTAGAAAGCTGCGTACTTTCATTCTTCTCAATTCTATTATCTTCTTACGTTAGTTTCTTACTGTCTAAACCACCGCTTCTTCAAAATCCTAGTTTCTAAATCGGTGAAGAAAAAATTCAATTTTTCCCTGCTAAGTTATTTTTGGGTTTACAGACTTTTTTAATTGTAGTTCTGAAGAAAATATGAATTGGGTGAAGAAAAAATTCAATTTTATTTTTTTGGGTTTACAGACTTTACTAAGAAAAAATTCAATTTTTCACTACTAAGTTTCTAAATCAGTGAAAAAAATTCTAATCCTAGTTTCTAAATCAGTGAAGAAAAAATTCAATTTTTCATGTTTTGCGTGATGGGAAGGGTAGTTCTGGAAATGGTAGGGAGCTACTAAGTTATATTTTGGGTTTACAGATTTTTTTTAATTTTTGGGGGGTTACTAAGTAAATACTCGGGTTGAAATAGAATTTGCCGTAAAAATATTTTACAATCATTAATTTGGTATTCAGTTTAAATAAATTTTGGATATGAATCCTTAGTGGAAACTAATTTGATTTCACATAATTACTCTATTGCATGAGTTACTTCCATTTATACAATTATATGTTAACCATATTTCACGGTAACCTTTTACAATAAATGGTTTCTACCATTTCCATTTTTCAATAACATTATACTGATTAATTGAGTTGTCAAATAATCTTTTATGAAATTTTGGCCCACATCCCTCTCTTTAAAATAAATTAGGCCCACATCCTTTCAAACTTTAAAATCCAAATTACATCCCTATTTTCAAACAAAGTACAAATCCATCCGCGAAACTTAATCGTCTCATTTAACCAAGATTAAAAAAATTATATAAAAATAACACGTCGAACATTAATCGACTTTAATTTCCTCAATCAAAACCTTGTTTGCACAGTAATTAATCGTTGACATAAATTAAAATCAATTGAAATCAAATCGAAATAAACCATTGAATCGCAAAAAACATGGCTGTGAATTGCAGATTTATAGAAGGAGAATTAGCTTGCACTTAAATCGCCACTATAGATGACTACTGTGAAGAACATGAGAGATTACAGCAGGAAGAGACTGATAAGACTGATCTACAACTAACAGTATGTCAAATGGAGGAAGAAAAAAGCAAAAAACTGGTAAATAAATCAAAATTTTAACATTTTTAACTATGTAAGTTAGCTGTTTGAATTTAAAAGTTCATTTACATGCAAAATTGTTAAAGCAAATATTTGACATATGCAATTTAGAATGTTGGTTGGTTGAAATTGATAGATTTGTTTGCATATAAAATTGATGATTGTAAATATTATGTTGCTTTGTATATTACAGTACAAAATTAGTAGATCATTATTATGTTGCAAAACATAATAGAAAAATCTATGCTGGGAGAAATATTTGTTAGACAAATATTTACCCGACTAATATATTTACTTGGATATGTCTTGCATGACATGTTTTGGGAAAAATATTAGGCATGAAACTTGGCAAATATTTTCTTGGCAAATATTTGACTAGTTTTTCCAACGTATATTAGATTTACCGAACATGCATTAAAATGTATCATATGTTGCTTTGTATATAACATGGATCATTCTGCAAAACATAACAGGCAAATCTATGCCAGAAGAAATACTAGTCAGGAAAATATTTACGTGGAAAATATTAGCCAAGCAAATATTTTCCTATCTAATATTTGCTTGGTTAATATTTTCCCAGCAAATATTAGATTTACTGAACATGCATTAAAATGTACCATATGTGATACATTAACTAACTTAATGTCACTTCACACATTCAACACTAGTAATAATGTTTAGAATACAAATATTACTAGACAAATTGACTAACTTAATTTATAATTATTTCAACTTTTTGAAGAAAAACATTCTCAATCTAAATGTACATCAGAAACTGTGTGACGCCCCACCCCGAGACCACATTAACAAAAAGAATTACTTAGTAATTCTGTCCGCTAATGCGGAGAATAGGGCTGGTTAAGGGCGACCATCATAGTCCCGCATTAGATAAGAGCTAAGTATGTCGATATTTGTACTCTTTTTTTCCATCATAAGTATTCGACATACTTAATTCCTATCTAATACACTACTATGGTGGCTATAGGATCGATTCAGAAACAAAACATAATAACTATATCAATTACAAGTCACAGAACAACAACACAGAAACGATACATATGAATACATACATCAAATGTAATACAACATGCCACTAGTGGTATACAACCAAAATATATACATATATTCCCCACAAAAGAATATATACATCGCAAGTTCCCAACAGAAAGACTACTACACAAAAACTATGCCATATCCCAAGTCGATGGTGAAGTCCAAAAGGTAAAGCAAGCTAAGAGTCCAACTACCTAACCTGCAACTCGGTCTGACCCAAGTAATAAATACACGGGTCAGGCTAGATAGAACTTGATATTAGTATAAAATAAGAGGAATATAAGTGCATAAGGGAATTCTTTCTTTAACTATAAAGGAAGAGTACAAGTATAGTATAATCTTAATGCATGGTGTATTTTCACCAAGGGTTGTCGCATGAATAGGTTTAATTCAACATAAGAAATCCATACTTAATGGCATTCAACTCAAATGCAAGGAATCATACAAAATCATAAGAGAAACTCATCAAAATTCCAACATGAATCTCATGGAATTCAAGATAGAGTTCAAATCTCATAAAAACGAAATCACCCTATATAACATCTCATGTAGCACTAGGCTATCGATGTAACAAAAATATCTCAAAATAGTGAAATCGTATAAAACTCAGAAAACTTAGAAAACCTGGATTGGCCAAATCCCCGATTGCAATGCCGAAACAATGATGCACGTGATAAACTCTTGTCCAGTGCTATTTATAATTTAGGTACCTAACTCATGGACCAGAAGGTCATACTCGTGGTGATCGAAGTCACATAACTTAGATGACCCAAAGTCCTATAGCACTGGCATACTCGTGGATGTGTCACAAACTCTCGGAAAGGAACCCAAAAAGTGTTAATGTGCGTCCCATACCACACCTTCGCACTAAACGGTTTACTAACCGCTAGTTAACTCCACATCATAAAAATAAAATCTCAAACCTCAGAAATCTCTGAATACTCATATATCTTGCCTCGTATCATCGGCAAGTGCAAATAAATCTCATAGTGGTTTCTCATAACGCATAATTCCCGAAAAGGGAAATATCATCTCAAGACTCGCCTCGTCTCATCGACGAGTAAAACAACATATATAAGTGGTTCTCATCGATTATTACCCCTATAATAGAAGATCTCGAACCTCTTAATTCGCCAAATATTGGCAAACTCAGATAATTCCTATAATAGGAATTATAAATCTTAATTATCAACTCAAAACAATATACTCAAGGGGTTTCGATCGTATAAGTCCGGAATTAATTGAAAAAGTAAACTCGCATGTCTCATACCAAGTGTTTTACTAAATCATTTAATTTTCTTTCTCATACGTCCGAAAAGTGCAAAAACATGTATTATTATATAGAAAATAATTTATTATAGAAAACAAGCTTTTAAAACTATTTTCGAAATCGTTTGGAAAATAACTTTTGAAATTCTCTTATTATAGAAAATGTATAATTTTAATAGCTTAAAATTAATTATAAATATTGTAAAATATTTATTTTGTAAGCTAATTTTTTTTTCCGAAAACGGTTTAGTATGGATGTGCAAAGAAAAATCAACAGAAATTCAAAGAAATTATTCATAAAATCGTCATACAAAAATCTCCTAAAAAAACTCACCAATTCGAAATATGGATAAGTGGTAATATTGGCTCTTCCATCTTAGGATCAAGCCGATCAAAAACAACATAAAAAAAAATCAATGTAAAACAATTTAAAAATTCTCAACTGGAGCAAAACATGGTCCGATTCAAAGTTCCAAGCAAATTTTCAACTAGTTACAAAAGTATTAAAGCCTTGAAATTTTGCAGGCATAAAGTTCAACAACTCTACTTTAAATAAAAAAAATAACGGATACAATCGAACAAGAAATGAGAGAGATACGATCTCTCAAAGTTGGACTTGCAGCCAGATTTCACGGTCAACAACTAGAGCAAAACATGCTCCAATTCAAAGTATGACAGCACGTTTCTATAGGCTACAAAGGTCGGAATGACCTGAAATTTAACATGCGTAAAGCACAATAACTATAATTTAAACTGTAAAAAGAATCACGCAACTTAGACACGGTATGAGAAAGTTATGATGTCTCAAAGTTGAACACTGACAGTGTTTTGTAAAAATTTGGGCAAAAGCATGCTCCGTATCAAAGTTCGGTAGCATATTTCAATAAGCTATATAGGTCGAAATGATCTTAAATTTGGTATGCTTAATCTACAAAACATGGTCTACAAAACCAAAAAAATCCGGCAGCATTTCGTTGCTGAAAAAGAGAGATATGACTGCACAAAGTTGCAGCTCAAGACAGTTTACACAGAAAATCAAAATAGTTCAAAAACGAATTGTTTAACAAATTTTTGATTTCAATTTGCGATTTTTGGCATTGCATGAGCTAGATTTTGTGAGATTGATACTCACCTTGGTGATTTAGCAGCGATTTAGATTGCAAGCAGCAAACTTTGGTGAAGATAGAAGCCCTAAGAACCTGTAGAAACTTGAAAACAAACATGCAAAAAAAAGCAAATTAAAGACAATTCATATCTTAATTTAATGATTTTTGGTGAAATAGCTGTAGTATTAGTAGAGATTATCTTTTATTTCCTTATTCTAGTGATTCTCTTCTTTTATTTGCAACAAATTTAGTGAGATTTGGTTTTAATTTGAAGAAGTCATGAATTTTTTTCTTCTTGTTTTCAATTTACTATATGTTTCTGTTTTGAGAAAGAAAGAGATGAAGAGTATGTACAGCTCTTTCTCTCCAACCAGAATTCTCTAGATTAGGTAAATGGATTTCTTTTCTTACCCAAAAAGCCCAATAGAAAAATACTTAGTGAAAAATGCAAGGTTACGTACATGTATTAACCTATTTTACATTAAATTCACATATTTTCACATTTTAAAGTCAAAAAAAATGCAAACCCCCATTTGTAATGCAATAAAATTGTTATTAGAATAAAATAAAATTTATTTTAACAACAAAAGTTAAATTTTACAAATAAAACCATATTTTACACAATATTTTACAATTTACACAATTTAGTGTAAAAACACCATTTTAAAAGCATAACTTGCACAAAAATTATTTTCTTTGTCAAATAAATTACAATAAACCATTTTAAATTTATTAAAACATCAAAATATTATTTTCAAACAATATTTCATCTTTTATTTTAATAAAATACATATTTTCTTCATATTTCTCCTTTTAAATTCAATAAAAGGTTAATATTGGCAATAATTACTAATATTAATGCATTGATTCAACTAAAATCCAATAAGTAATTATTTTCACTCCAAATTCTCAAAATAAAGATTTTAAAACTCTATTTTCATCGATTTATATTTATTTCAACAATTAAATGTTGAAACACATCACTTGATTAATTTATTAACTCTAATTTAACAAAATCCCATTATTTTCAATTTATTAACCAAATCTCCAAATAATAAATTCTAAACCCAATATTTAACTTCAAACACATTGTTTATTTGAAATAAACAATTTTTAACCAAATTATCTTCTTTGTTTCATTTTATTTTCAATAATAAATTATAACTATCATTTTAATTTAATATCATAGGTAAACACCAATACCAGGGTTGTTACAGACTCCCCTTATAAAAATTACGTTCTCGCAATTTCTAGAGGAAATCTATATTCAACACACTTTATTTCATCAAACAAAGGGAATTTAGATAGATTAAAATGGAAAATTCTTACCTTTGGAGTGAGAAGATAAGAAATCAGGATACGGTTGCTCGATGAATTCTCTGGTTTCCCAAGTGCAGTCATTGGGATTATCAGACCATTGAATCTTCATGAGTGGAACGCTCTTGTTCCGAAGACATCTAGTCTCCGAAGCAAGAATTCTCATAAGGTTCTGAACATAAGATAGATCAGGAGAGACTTCCAACCTCTCTAAAGCACGAGAATCGAACACAGAATCTGAATCTCGTAGACACTTCCTTAACTGAGAGACGTGGAATACGTCCTGAACTTCAAAAAACTGATCGGGAAGTGCTACACAATAAGCAACAGGACTGATACGCTCTGTAATAGGAAATAGCCCAATATAGCATGGTGCCAATTTCCCGGTCTGGCTAAAGCGTACCACTCCTTTCAGAGGAGAAGCTCGTATATAAACAAGGTCGCCCATTGAGAATTCAAGAGGCCTCCTATGGTTGTCCCCGTAGGATTTCTGGCGACTCTGTGCCTCTTCATTCTCTCACGAATAAGATGGATATTCTCAGATGATTCTCGAATAGATTCGGGGCGTAAAATAAGCTTTTTCCCCGACTCAAGCCAACAAGAGGGAGAACGACACGACCTTCCATATAAGGCTTCAAAAGGAGCCATGCCGATAGAAGATTGGTAACTATTATTGTAAGTAAACTCAACTAGAGGAAGATGATCCTCCCAGCTACCACCAAAATCCAATATACAAGCACGAAGCATGTCTTTGAAGATACTATTCACCCGTTCAGTCTGTCCTTCAGACTGTGGGTGATAAGCCATGCTAAGATGAATCTTTGTGCCCAAAACTTGCTAGAGACTCCGCCAAAAGTGACTCGTGAAAAGAGGATCACGATCACACACAATAGATGAAGGAACACCATGCAATCGCACGATCTCCTTAATATACAGCTTCGGTAAGAGAGATCCTGCCCTATTAGACTTAATAGGAATAAAATGTGCGGACTTGGTGAGTCGGTCCACAACAACCCAAATACTGCTATGGCCTGACTTCGAACGAGGTAAGCCATCGATGAATCCATAGAAACTTGGTCCCACTTCCACAATGGAACCTCTAAAGGCTGAAGAAGACCACTGGGTCGCGATGTTCGGTCTTAATAAGCTGACAAGTCATGCAATTGCTTACATAACTTGCTATATCTCGCTTCATGCCTTCCCAGTAATAAAGACGACACATATCAGCATACATCTTGCTGCTGCCTGGATGAATGGTGTACTTAGAACGGTGACATTCAGCTAGAATGTCCTGCCTAAGTTCTGGAATAGGAGGCACGACTAGACGGTTCTTCTTTCGAAGACACCCATGAATATCGATGCTGAAATCCCTCATCTCAATATCATCATGGGATTCAGACTTACACTTCTAAATAAGAGCAGATATATCGGAGTCTTGCCGCTGAGCCTCGGAAATCCGATCTAGAAGAGTAGGACGAGCTTCCATGCTATATAATAGAATAAGAGAGTTGGATGTGGAAGCACGATCACGAATATCACACACGGAAAGAGTCTCAAGAACTTTCCATTCTACAATCATCATGGAAACAATAGCTGAATGCTTGCGACTTAAAGCATCAGCTACTCGATTCCCCTTGCCAGGGGTATACTGAATATCGAAATCATATGAAGCTAGAAACTCAAGCCAACGCTGCTGTCGCATGTTGAGCTCCTTCTGGGTGAACAAGTACTTAAGAGACTTGTGATCGGTGAAAAGAGTGAAGTGCTCTCCTAACAAATAATGGCGCCACATCTTTAAAGCAAAGACAATGGCGGCAAGCTCTAAATCATGGGTAGCGTACCGAACCTCGTTCGGACGTAATTGCCTTAAAGCATAGGCTACTACCCTATCCCTCTACATAAGAACAGCACCGCGACCACTATGACTGGCATCGGTATAGACAATAAGATCCTGATTCCCTTCGGGAACCACAAGAACGGAAGCATGAGTGAGAAGCTCCTTCAATCTCTTAAAGGAAGCCTCACACTTATCAGACCAAGTATAGCGAACGCCTTTCTTCGTAAGGCTAGCCAAGGGAAGCACAATACGGGAAAAGTCTTTGATGAAGCGACAGTAATAACCCGCCAAACCCAGAAAGCTACGAATCTCATGAACATTCTCAGGCCTCTTCCAATTTTGGATGGCTTCGATCTTAGAAGGATCGACCGAAATGCCTTCGGAAGAAACAACGTGGCTCAAGAACTTAACTTGCTTTTCCCAGTAATGACACTTAGAAAGTTTTGCTTTGAGTTGATGTTGTCGAAGAGTACTCAAAATAATTCTAAGATGTCGAGCAAGGTCCGCTTCGGACTTAGAATATACAAGAATGCCGTCGATGAATACAAGAACGAACTTATCGAGGTATTCTCAGAATACTCGATTCATACATCGATGAAATAAGCAGGGGTGTTCGTCAAACCAAACGACATCATGAGCCACTCATATGAACCATAACGAGTGCGGAAAGTTGTAAGTGGAATGCTACCTTCCGCAACTCGGAGCTGATGAAATCCCGTGGCAAGGTCAAGCTGTGAGAAGACCTTAGCCCCACTTAACTGATCGAACATATCGTCAGCCCAAGGTAATGGATAGCGGTTCTTAATAGTTAACTCATTAAGCTTGCGATAATCAACGCATAGCCTAAGAGTCCCATCGGACTTCCTCACGAATACCACCCGGCTCCCCATGGTGAAGAACTAGATCGAATGAAATGCTTGGTATCAAGCTTTAGGAGTTGCTTCTTGAGTTCCTCATTCTCTTTGGTAGACATCCTCGTGGGAGGACGACTAACAGGCTGTGTGCCTGGAATAAGGTCGATGCGGAACTCGATAGCCCGCTTGGGTGGTAATCCCAAAACAGGCTCAAATAAGTCTGGAAAGTCACAAACAACAGGAATCCGAAACACATTACCATCATCTTCTCAAGATTCAAGAGAGAAAAGAGAAGCTTCGGAATCGCCATCGACGTCCTGAATTATAAGAGAAAACTGAGCAGGATAGTCGGGATGTCGAAGGTAAAGGACTCTCTCTAAACATAGAATCCTGGCATCGTATCAAACTAGCCAGTCCATACCCAATATCATATCAAAACCAAGAGAAGGAACCACGTGCAAATTCGCACGGAAAGAAAAACCACAAATATGAATCTCAACATCGTCACAAAGCATACTAAAGGTTGCGGATCCCCCGATAGGATTCGCAATCCTCAAGCAAGAAACATCCAACTGTAAAGCATCAACGAGTTCCTTCGATACGAATGAATGCGACGCACTCGTATCGAAGAGCACTATAATAGAACGACCATGGAACAATATAGAACCCTCCAAAATAGTAGGAGATATACCTCGAGACTGAGAAGCACTACCAAAAGCCTTTTCCATATTCAGATTACCAAAACGAGCATCCTTCTTCTTCTTAAGGCAAGTAGAAATCATGTGTCCTTCTTGCTTGCAATAGAGACACTTGCGAGGATGAGGACAATCTCGAGCTAGATGATCTCGAGAATCACAATTGAAGCATGGTAAGACCTTGGCTGAAGGAGGTGTGACATGAGGATAAGAACTAGAATTGCCTTTCTTCTTCTTCTTAGGAGGAAAGGACTTGGATCTCTGGAAAGGGAATTTATTCTTGTGTGGGTTCTTTCGAACCTCGGCCTCATCGCTACTATCCTTTTCCTTTTCGACAGCTTCGAGGTGAAGCGTCGAATCCACAAGCTCCTCGAATGAGAGCTTAAGCTGAAGCATGAGAGATTTCTTCAAATACTTCTTAAGTTTAGATACGAACTTAAGATTCTTCTTATATGGTGTGCTAATAAACTCAAGCCCATACTTAGATAGAGACTCGAAGGAGGATACATAATCTGATACGGAGGATTTGCCCTGCTTCAACTCAAGGAAGCGATGGGCAAGAAAAGCCTTCTCGGATTCTGACACGAACTTGAGCTTAAAACAGTCTCTAAAATGCTGCCATGTGAGGGTGGACTCATCCATCTCTGCTATAAGGAGCTCGTACCAGTCTAAAGCCCGTTCTTATAGCATACTCGATGCCACAAGAACTGGATGATGATCAGATATCTCCATGCGAGTGAAGATGCGCTCGCAAGTACGGAGCCAAGCCTGTACCTCAAGAGCTGTCTCAGAGCCTTTGAACGGCTTGCCTCCGAGATGGGTGAAGTCGCTGCACATATGCGCAAATGCGGATTTGCGTGGAGGAGAGGAGTGAGCTGGGGCAGGAGGCTGAGTGCTCCTAATAAGCTCGAGAATCTGGTCCCGATATATAAACTCCTTCGGGACGAGAACCACTAGACGGTCCCACCTCCGAAGTGCGACCTCTTCCAGACATAGCTGAAAGTTAAGATAGGATAGGATTATTCATAGAGGTAGATATTAGCAATTCAAATGCATTAAATAAGGAATACTACGGAATTTAAAATTAACATTCCTAGACATAGTCCTCTCTATCTACCCTCAAAGGAATTAAAAGGTAAGGACAAAGTCGGGTTTGTTTACGATTGGGGATGATGTTTACACTTGTATTATACTTGATGTATGATAATCGTGTATACTATTCTGCATTTATTACACTTTGTTCTAAATCCTGCTCTGATACCAAGCTATGATGCCCCACCCCGAGACCCACATTAACAAAGAGAATTACTTAGTAATTCTGTCTGCTAATGCGGAGAATAGGGTTGGTTAAGGGAGACCATCATAGTCTTGCATTAGATAAGAGCTAAGTATGTCGATATTTGTACTCTTTTTTTCCATCACAAGTATCCGACATACTTAATTCCTATTTAATACACTACTATGGTGGCTACAAGATCGATTCAGAAACAAAACATAATAACTATATCAATTACAAGTCACAGAATAGCAACACAGAAACGATACATATGAATACATACATCAAATGTTATACAACATGCCACTAGTGGTATACAACCATATATAATATATACATATATTCCCCACAAAAGAATATATACATCACATGTTCCCAACAGAAAGACTACTACACAAAAACTATGCCATATCCTAAGTCGATGGTGAAGTCCAAAAGGTAAAGCAAGCTAAGAGTCCAACTACCTAACCTGCAACTCGGTCTGACCCGATTGATAAATACACGGGTCAGGATAGCTAGAACTTGATATTAGTATAAGATAAGAGGAATATAAGTGCATAAGGGAATTTTTCCTTTAACTATAAAGGAAGGGTACAAGTATAGTATAATCTCAATGCATGTTCAACAAGGGTTGTCGCATGAATTGGTTTAATTCAACATAAAAAAATCCATACTTAATGGCAACAATTTAAATGCAAGGAATCATACAAAAGTCATAAAAGAAACTCATCAAAATTCCAATATGAATCTCATGGAACTCAAGATAGAGTTCAAATCTGCGAAATCACCCAATATAACATCTCATGAAACACTAGGCTATCGATGTAACAAAAATATCTCAAAATGGTGAAATCGTATAAAAATCAGAAAACTCAACAAAACACGGATTGGCCAGATCCCCGATTGCAATGCCGAAGCAATGATGCACATGCTAAAATCTTGTCCAGTGCTATTTATAATTTAGGTACCTAACTCATGGACCTGAAGGTCAAACTCGTAGTGACCGAAGTCACATAACTCATGGTGACTGAAGTCACATAACTCAAATGACCCGAAGGTCTATAGCACTAGCATACTAGTGGATGTGTCACAAACTCTCGGAAAGGAACCCGAAAAGTGTTAACGTGCATCCCATACCACACATTCGCACTAAACGGTTTACTAACCGCTAGTTAACTCCACATCATAAAAATAAAATCTCAAACCTCATAAATCTCAGAATACTCATATATCTTGCCTCGTATCATCGGCAAGTGCAAATAAATCTCATAGTGGTTTCTCATAACCCATAATTCCAGAAAAGAGAAATCTCATCGGCGAGTAAAACAACATATATAAGTGGTTCTCATCAATTATTACTCCTATAATAGGAGATCTCGAACCTCTCAATTCGCCAAATATTGGCTAACTCAGATAATTCCTATAATAGGAATTATAAATCTCAATTATCAACTCAAAACAATATACTCAAGAGGTTTCGATCGTACAAGTCCGGAATTAACTAAAAAAGTAAACTCATGTGTCCTATACCACGTGTTTTACGAAATCGTTTAATTCCCTTTCTCATACGTCCGAAAAGTACAAAAACATGTATTATTATATAGAAAATAATTTATTATAAAACTATTTTCGAAATCGTTTGGAAAATAACTTTTGAAATTCTCTTATTATAGAAAATGTATAATTTTAATAGCTTTAAATTAATTGTAAATATTGTAAAATATTTATTTCAAAAGCTAGAAAAATCTTTCGAAAACGGTTTAGAAAGCATGTGCAAAGAAAAATCAACAGAAATTCAATGAAATTAGTCATAAAATCGTCATACAAAAATCTCCTAAAAAAACTCACCAATCCGAAATATGGATAAGTGGTAATATTGGCTCTTGCGTCTTAGGATCAAGCCGATCAAAAACAACATCAAAAAAAATCCGTGTAAAACAATTTAAAAATTCTCATCTGGAGCTAAACATGCTCCGATTCAAAGTTCCAAGCAAATTTTCTACTAGTTACAAAGGTTTAAAAGCCTTGAAATTTTGCAGGCATTGAGTTCAACAACTCTACTTTAAATAAAAAGAAGAACGGATACAATTGGACAAGAAATGAGAGAGATACGATCTCTCAAAGTTGGACTTGCAGCCAGATTTCACTGTCAACGGCTGGAGCAAAACATGCTCCAATTCAAAGTTTGACAGCACATTTTTATAGGCTACTGAGGTCGAAATGACCTAAAATTTAACATGCAAAAAGCTCAACAACTATACTTTAAATTGCAGAAATAATCACGCAATTTAGAAAAGGTATGAGAAAGTTATGATGTCTCAAAGTTGAACCCAAGCAGTGTTTTCACTGTAAAAATCTGGGCAAAAACATGCTCCGAATCAAAGTTCGGCAGCATATTTCTATAAGCTATATAGGTTGAAATGACCTGAAATTTGGTATGCATAATCTAAAAAACATGGTCTACAAAAAAAAAAAAAATCCGACAGCATTTCGTTGCCGGAATAAAGAGATATGACTGCACAAAGTTGCAACTCAAGACAGTTTACATAGAAAATCAAAATAGTTCGAAAAACGATTTTTTTTGCAAATTTTTGATTTCAACTTGCGATTTTTGGCATTGCATGAGCTAGCTTTTGTGAGATTGATACTCACCTTGATGATTTAGCAGCGATTTAGATTGCAAGCAAAGAACTTTGATGAAGATTGAAGTCCTAAGAACCTGTTGAAACTTGAAAACAAACATGCAAAACAAACAAAAGCAAATTAAAGACAATTCATATCTTAATTCAAAGATTTTTGATGAAATAGCTGTAGTATCGGTAGAGATTACCTTTCATTTCCTTATTCTAGTGATTATCTTCTTTTATTTTCAACAAATCTGGTGAGATTTGGTTTTAATTTGAAGAAGCCATGAATTTTTTTCCTTGTTTTTAATTTACTATATGTTTTCTGTTTTGAGAAATAAAGAGATGAAGAGTACATACAACTCTTTCTCTCTGACCATAAGTCTTTAGATTAGGTAAATGGATCTCATTTCTTACCCAAAAAGCCCAATAGAAAAATACTTAGTGAAAAATGCAAGGTTATGTACATATATTAACCTATTTTACATTAAATTCACATATTTTCACATTTTAAAGTCAAAAATAAATGCAAACCCCCATTTGTAATGCAATAAAATTGTTATTAGAACAAAATAAATTTTATTTTAACAACAAAAGTTAATTTTTACAGATAAAACCATATTTTACACAATATTTAACAATTTACACAATTTAGTGTAAAAACACCATTTTAAAAGCATAACTTGCACAAAAATTATTTTCTTTGTCAAATAAATTACAATAAACCATTTTAACTTTATTAAAACATCAAAATATTATTTTCAAACAAATTTCATCTTTTATTTTAATAAAATACATATTTGCTTCATATTTCTCCTTTTAAATTCAATAAAAGGTTAATATTGGCAATAATTACCAATATTAATGCATTGATTCAACTAAAATCCAATAAGTAATTATTTTCACTCCAAATTCTCAAAATAAATTTTTTAAAAATTTATTTTCATCAATTTATATTTATTTCAATAATTAAACGTTGAAACACATCACTTGATTAATTTATTAACTCTAATTTAACAAAATCCCATTATTTTCAATTTATTAACCAAATCTCCAAATAATAAATTCTAAACCCAATATTTAACTTCAAACACATTGTTTATTTGAAATAAACAATTTTTAACCAAATTATCTTCTTCATTTCATTTTATTTTCAATATTAAATTATAACTAATAGGTAAACACCAATACCAGAGTTGTTACAAACTGATACCGATGAATATGGTCCATTAGTTGAAGGAACTGAATCATCTTCAGCTGATACAGTAACAACAATTTTAGTTCTTTCAACATTCAAATAAGGACGCAACAAAAGATGACAATCGGGTCCTCCAAACAAGCAACTACAAAGAAACAAAAGATGGAGATTGTAAAACAATCTAAGCAAACAGTTCTAGAAACCTACTGAAGTAGCTTCAGAAGTTTCAACTCTCTATTTCAGAAATTGAAAAAGAACAATCTTCTGCAAAATGAACACATTGATCGACTATTGATGACTCCATTTTAGAAGATATTCTAACCTTTCCAAAATGATAACATAAATGTTGAAGATATAAGCAAGGAATCGACTTCCGTTGATTTAATAATACAGTCATACACAGCCGAAGAAAACTACTTTTGTTTTGGAGACATGAAAGTAACAATTAAAGAAATTGATATTGCTAAAATATTTGGATGGGATATCAAGGGTTTGACAATTTACACAAGTACTCATTTGAAAGAAGCTGAATTGGACCCTGTTGTAAAACGCTTCAAGGATCAATATTTTATAGATTGCAAAATGATCAAAGCCAAGGACATAAAGTTAAAATTAATATCAGCTTCAAAGGGGAACACAAAACAAGATCAAACTGATGTTGCAAGGATGATGATAATGCATCTATTATCAACATATTTTCTTTCTAATACAAACTCATCATTTCCCTTAGTGTCGTTGCCATATATTTATACGGTAAATAAATTGAAAATTGTTTCATAGCCTGTGACAATTTTGAATTATTTAATGGACCAAATCAAGAAATACGAAAATACTCCAAGAAAAATCAGAGCATGTGTAACTATTTTGCTGGTAAATACTAATAACTCATTCTATGTTTTAAGATTGTATTACAAACTAAAATATAATCTGATATTGTTTTGCAGTATTGGTTCTGTGATGTGACATAAGTAATAGAACAAAAAAGTTAAAAAGAAAGTGAACCAACATTCACAAAATGGAAACTGCAGGAGGTTATTCCAAATATTATTCAGAAATTCATCAATAGAAGGTAATAATTCTTTTTCATAATAATTTCAGCCAAATATTTACCATTACATATATTCTATTAGTACCTTTAACTATAGTACATTTGTTCAAGTAACTTTCAAGCAAAAAATTACCTATTAAATATTTGTCTAGCAAATGTTTTCCTGCCTTGCCTTCCTAGCCTACCTAATATTTGCCAAGAAAATAAAAAAGTTAAACTTTCTATTTTATAATTCGTAGAGAAAAGAAGAAAAACAAAAAAGGAAAATGTAACGACTCAGAATTTTATCACTTAAATATGGAATATTTAATTAATTTTAAATATTCAAATAATTAATTTTAAATATTAAATAATACATTTTGATTAATTATATAGTGATAATGATTCATTTCGAATGGTTTTATGAATATATGAACTCATTTTAGAAATAAATTAGCTTCACTGCGTTTTTTTGCAGGTTGAAAATATAAGTTTCTAAATTTTTTTATTAAATTTTATAAATATAATAACCTTAATAAACTTCATATAATTGTTATATAATGATAATAAGCGATTTATAATGGTTTATAAATATATATATACTTGTTTTACAAATGTACAAACTTCGTCGCATTTTGTCAGTTCCACGTCGTATTTTTACAATCAGATTTTAATATCATTTAATATGGTTTTGTAATTCAAATAAACTTGTTTTAATTATCTAAATATGATAAGAAATTTATTTTAAATTTCTGTTTATGTAAATTAATAGTTTGACTAAAAACTAAATATGTGACCGGGATTCGCTTAAGGATTTTCGACCTTTTCTCGAACGAAAGTTGTTTTAAATCTTTGCAACATTATTTGATACACATACACACATGCATGGACATACATATACATACACATATACCTTCACAATTAGTCAAATCAAAGCTAAAGAAAATATCTAAACTAAAGTCTACATATTTATATATAAACTCCTCATATGTATATAAATGCAAATTTCACACTTAAGTCTCAAAAAGCAACCCTCAAATCAACTTTCCATCGTCTACACATCATGGCATGAGGGGGACAAGTGCACATGGTGGGACAAGGGGGGATAACGTGTATGGCATGATAGGGTAGGTGTATTTTGGTCCATTTGCAAGCTTAGGGGCTAAGACTTCTAACCCTATAAATACATCCACACCCCTTCACAAAATCATTCATTCCATCTTCTTCTTCCTTAAGGTCTTTAATGGCCTCTTCTTCTTCTCTAAAAAAATAAGGCAAAATTATAGCAAAATAAAACAAAATTATACACAAAGTTATTTCACTTCTAGAAAGTTGCCAAAATCCTCCTCTTCTCCTCTATAGTGCACGGCTCACTCCATTCACCACTCAAGGCAGAGCAACCACCACCCAAACACCAAGGCCGAACAATACTATGGTCATGGAGCAAGTTCATAAAGCTCAAGAGTGGAGAAAGTGGAGAGAAGTGCTGCCGGAGTACCATTGGAATAATTTCAAGGAATTCGAAAGGGAAAGCTATAATAGTGAGTACATATCCTAACTTTAGTTTCTCTAAATCTTCAAGTTATTTTAAATGATGATATGCATGATTAATCTGTTAATTAAAATATTTGGATCAATATTTGGATAAATATTTAGATAAATATTGGTTGATAACTTGGTTGTGATTGGTTAATAACTTGGTGGTGATAAAAAGAATTATTATAACTAATGATGTGAAAATCATATCCAATGGAATAGAAATGATTATTTTAAATAGCCATGGTTAATTCATGAAAAAATAATCCATATTATACTCTGAAATAATATGTGTATGTGGACTATTAAGCCTCTTTGATTTATAAATCGAAAAAGCATCATTTTATAAAGGTTGGACTTTGGTTTTGAAATAATTTTTTTTGGAAAGGAGCAGTTTTGAAATTATTTGTAAAATAATTTTTTGATTTGATTTTGAAAAATAATGGTTTTAAAAGATGAAATTGATATGAAAATATCATATGGATTATATAAAAGAATTGTAAATGGAAAATAGAAAATTAAATATTATAATGATATAATATTATATGTAATGCCCCACCTCTATACTCACAATAACAAAGAGTATTAAAAGAAATACTGTCTGTTATTATGAAGAATAAGGCTGGATAGGAGCGGCCATCCGTAGTTGGCCTTACACTAGTATTGGTTACCTCGATAGGAGTGGTATATATTTTAAATTTTTCATCTCTTATTTATTCACTCCCATCGACGTACCCAATTCCAGTGTAAAACGAACTACGATGGTTCATAATGGTTTAGGACAATATATATAATACTAACACAGATACAAAAAGATGCGGAACATAGATAACAAAAGTCTCATATATATTTATATAACTGATGTCAGTTACAATACCTTTGACACAATACATATGATACAACTACAACTGTCGACTCTGGAGGTTATATATATACACGTACATTATCAACTAATATACATGAATACATATCACCCTATACTATGACACGACTACTCCATAAGATGTGAAAAGTCTTCATAGCTCAAACAGCAACTCAAAGCAGGAAATCTACAACCTGAAATAACTCGGGTCTGAGCCGAGTATTAAATTCAAAAGAAAATAATACACGGGTCAGTCTAATTCAAACTTAGTTATTAATGCGCAGAAGCAATAATAATCAAATATCAAATAGGCGACAGTCACAGAAATCTCGTGAATCCAACTCCTCGATAAGAGAATCGGATAACGGCAGATATAACACTAAACAGTGTTAACAACAAATCAGCAAATCCAAATCAAATTTCGGTGTGGCTGCAGTGCACGCACGCGTGCACTGCCTCGCCACTACCGCGATGCGATACACGAAAGCTCAATGAAAATCACAAACGAACACAAGGTCAAACCCGAGCGTTTAAACTGGATTCAACTCAAGCGTAACACAAAACGGTCAAGAACAATTTACTCTACCAGAAACACATGAACAAGAAATGAACAACCCAATATGGCAACATGATTATCAAAGTAAACTACAGTACTCAAAACTACAAACTGGTCAATGCAACTAAAAGATGAATGACTAGTTTCGACCAAGAATATACAGATGTCACCAACTCGAGCACAAACGTAGCATGCTCAAAGTAACCACATAGATGCAACTCGACTAACAGCAATATGTTAAAACCAGAATGTGCTGTGAAGACTCGACTAACCAGTTCAGATCAAATGAAGAGTAACTGCAAATAATCCAAGTACAAAGGCAGGGCAATACACTTCGATGATCAGCTTAGGACAACGTGCAGTGACCACAAATGTATAGCCACAGTTATGCAAAACTACTCCAACCATAAATCAAGCTAAACTGCACATGAAAATCAAGTGCAGTGCAACTCAATGTTACAAAAGGTTCCAGACTCGATTGTATCAACCACAATCATCAAATCTAAATGCACCAGGCTACACTAAGGATCTAACATAATGAAAGGCTTGCCAACACCAATAGACAATGCAGACAACCGGGATGAGATCAGTTACATGAAGAGCAGGAACTCCATAAGTATGTACACGAATTTTCAATCAAGTCAGAGTATAAGACTTCCAGTGTGCAATGCAGACTTCAAGAAATACAACAGAGAATTGAAATCAAGTGAAGTTGAGACAAGCCAATGCTAACATAAAATTTACATGTATGCAATAGTGAATGCAACGTGAACCAAATAGTGTACTAGTAAGTTTACCAAGGCTCGGCATGAACATGAAACTGACCGTACTGGGAGGGTAATAAGATGACCAAGCTCAATAAATTTCAAGTGTAGGCAATATAAATTCGAACCTACATATATACAAGACTCAAGCCATTGCACATAACCTAATTGAACCGGATCCTATATTGAACAAGTGGAAATGGCCACAACATCAATGAACAGAGAAAATGTCAGCATGTAGTACAAGACTGAACCAGACAAATGCAACTGAATTCAAGTGTATGGCACAACATGAACTCTATACAGTGCAACTACATGATGGCCAGATCAGATTAGCGTGACAACATGTGCTAGCTCCACCAAATCAAGTGGATAACCAGAGTGGCAATGCATACTACAGGTTAGGGTAACATGAATGTATAATCACCTATGTATAAAATTAACTTACAGGGATATAAACCAACTATGTACATAGTGACCAGTATATCTACCCCAGACTTCGTTGCATTTACATGAAGGCAGTGCTGAAGTCAGGTAATGGTAAAGTCAAAGCCCAAAGTGAACAATGCAAGCGTTGACAAATGAACACAGTGAAACATACATATGAAGTGCCCAGACTCAACAACAAATGCAAATACAATGTATCAGTACCTATGAGAACTAACTAAGTGCATATAGACCGGGCAGTGTTATATATACACAATGAAAGCATGTACTCGAGGCAGCATGTACTAGTGGAGGGTGAATGCAACAAAACAACTCCAGATCAAGTGAAGCAGTAGCAGCCAGCAAGTGGCACAGCGAGTTCGAAAAAGACAGAGAAGATTTCAAAGCATTTATCAGTTATAACAAAATCAGGTAGTAGTTTTTAACCGACATGCCAAAGTCTGAAAGTCATGAATGAACAAAGTCACAAAACGAAGTCACCATGAAACTGCACTGGACAAGTGCAGACAAATGAACAGTTTATCTCAAAGCCACAATCCGAAAAGGAATCATCATTCTAGTCAAAGAACGAAATCAAGTTACGGCCGATGAAAATTCACCAAATCAGCTACAAACAAAAGCCAATGTTAAATAAATTTCGCAAACAAAAGTCAAGCACAAAGTCCAGTCTCAGTCTACAAATTTTTACAGAATCAAGTGGCCGAAGATGACAGAGGGCCAAAGTCGAACAAACAACATCGTCAAACTCAAATCAAAAGTCATTAAAGCCAGAAATTCAAACAAAAATCAACTCCGTGAGTATCAGGCATTAATTTGTACAAACTGCTAAAGTCAGAGAACTCATCTCAGTATTCAATCAAATTAGAATGGCCAAGGTAAATCAAGACGAACTCAAACGTTCGTATACAAACGAAAACTCAAGAATTCAAAGCAGTGGAAATCATAACTCACATATATATGTGCTTGAATTAGATGTGAGTAACTAGAATTACTCACCTTATCATTCGATCGAAAGTTTGTAGACGATGCTCCAGAAAATCGAAAGCCCAAATTGTCAAAGAAGAACGAGCATTGGAATTGAAGCCACGGCATCTCGAAGATGAGCGAGAAGGAGCAGCCGTAGTGAGCCACAAGGAATCGATCGAGCAAGTCGAAACCATGGCACCACGAAGTTGAACTAAGCCCTAATTTCTTTTTGAATGAAGAAGAATGAACTAGCGCCACCATTTATTTTCGTATGTTGATTAGGGTTTTCCGTTTGAAAAATGAGATGGGAATGGGTTGCAAATGAATATGAAAGGGGGATGAGTACAACCATTATCTCAATCAAAAGGAAACGGGCTGAATTAATAAAGAAAAGCCCGTATAACTCTTTAACAAATCTTTCAAAAGAATTTATAACTGATTAAAACACTTTACATTTTATAAAAGAATTTCAACTTGATTTAAATTCCAACAGCAATTTACCAACAGATTAATCATTTACTGACGAAAATTAATTAACGCGAAATCTCGGTTTGTTACAGACTCCCTTCCTTATAGAAATTGCGTCCCCGCAATTTTCATAATTAAGGTTGTCAATAACAATTATTTTTCTAACATAAACTGGTTAAGCTAGAAAAATAAAGATCGAGAACACCAACACCGAAGAAAACTTTTAATTCCATAAAAGAAATTCACAAATTCTCACAAAATCTAATCATCAAATAGATAATCAGAAAACAACAAAACTGAATAAATGCAATTATCAGCAATATTCACTTATCAATTAGATAATTAGAATACATAAATCACAAAACAGCAATATCTAATTATCAACAAAGATAATTAGAAAACAAAATTCGCAAATCGCAAAACTGCAAATATCTAGTTATCCAACAGATAAATAGAAAACACGAACTTCATAATCAGCAAACTATAACTATCAACAGAGATAGATAGAAAACAGCAGTTTAATATAATCAACATAATCTAGAATCAATTAGAGACTAGAAAATCTTACAATCAGCAAAATTAGCAATTACCTAATTATCAAAACGATAATCTTTAATTATCAAAACGATAATCAGAAATCCCAAATCAACAATTATTCAATTATCAAAAACGATAATTAAATCTCAAATCAACAAATATTTAATTATCACAAACGATAATCAAATCTCAAATCAACAAATATTCAATTATCAAAAACGATAATCAAATCTCAAATCAACAAGTATTCAATTATCAAAAACGATAATCAAATCTCAAATCAACAAGTATTCAAGTATCAAAAACGATAATCAAATCTCAAATCAACAAATATTCAATTATCAAAAACGATAATCAAATCTCAAATCAACAAATATTCAATTATAAAAAACGATAATCAAATCTCAAATCAACAAGTATTCAATTATCAAAAACGATAATCAAATCTCAAATCAACAAGTATTCAATTATCAAAAACGATAATCAAATCTCAAATCAACAAATATTCAATTATCAAAAACGATAATCAAATCTCAAATCAACAAATATTCAATTATCAAAAACGATAATCAAATCTCAAATCAACAAATATTCAATTATCAAAAACGATAATCAAATCTCAAATCAACAAATATTCAATTATCAAAAACGATAATCAAATCTCAAATCAACAAATATTCAATTATTCAATACAGCATACATGTACACATACTCTTATGGAATTAACTCATTTTAATTCCATAGTTCAGCTCTAAATCTTGATTTATCAATTTAATTTGGTCATATCTCTTTGCCATTGAACACCATGTGTGCATTGCAAGGGACTCAATTCTGTTAACCCCTGCACAAAGGCCTATAGGACTTAAACAAGTCATGCACATACCCATCATACTCCTTATGATGAATAGATCAAGGCTTCTCTCCTAGATTAGTTTTATAATCTAGTGACCAGTCTCATTTCTTATTTCAGAAAATTTCAACTATCCATACTTTCATTCATGAAAATAATGCTTTATTTCATTTTTCCAGTTGTCTCATTCAAAATTTGTTTTATCACTTGCATATCTCCTATATTCAAGAATGTCATGATCTCTTAAACAAATCCAGTAGAACTCTATAAAAATTCTTATACTCAATTCTATTGTGAACATAGGGTAAGGTTTTAGAGAAAAACCCATAAAACATTTTAGCTTTAGATCTGAACAAATCAGCATATAAATAATTTATTGCATTGTTCATTTCCAATTTAAAACAATCAGACATAAGCATGAACCTCCTTTGTTCACACTGCCTAGCTTATTTTCCAGTTCCATCTTACATTTTTATATGGTCCAAACTCTTGCCTTTGAACACAAAGTGTGCATTGCAAAGGACTCAATTATGTTAACCTTTGCACAGAGGCCTTCAGGACTTGAACAAGTCATGCACATACCCATCATCCACCTGATGATGAGTAGATCAAGGCACCTCTCCTAAATTACTTGGTAATTTAGAGACCATACATATTTATTCATTTAAGGAATTTTCCTTTTTAACTCCAGAAATACTCTTGTAATCCTTTCTTAATTTCATAAGTAGGGAATTTAATTTCCTTAAAAAAATCATATCTAAACATACCAACATTCATGCCAAATTTCACAACCCATTTCAAAGTCATTTCTGCTTGATCGCACATTTTTTTTCAATATTGCTTTGTTCATATCAATTTTTAAATGAACTAGACATGAGCATAAACCTCTTTGTTCATACTGCCTAATCCATTATTATTATTCAATACCATATTTCTCAGTAAATTAATCAAATTATTTTCTTATAAAAACTGAGTCATAAACTCATTTCTGTAATCAGGTTATATGATTGATTAAACAATTTTCAAAACAAAATTAGCCAAAAACAAATCAAAACAGCAACCAAAAATTCAACCAAAATGCCATTCATGATCATCATATATTTATTCAGAGAAATAGAGATTAACAGAAATCATAATATGATTTTCATATAAAATAATTGGCTGCCCTTACTTGGGTCTTAATGCCATAAATCTCATAAGTGATTATCACTCACCTTCCTCTTCTTTTGAAAGTGCAAACTGTAAAATTTTGTAAAACAATTTTCATTTTTAAAACGATTTCCAATCACGTGATTAAAGCAGCAATATTAGTAACAATTTTGATAAGGAAATTGTACTTCTCAAAATACCGTAAAAATGGGTCACAAATCAGCATTGCGGTATTACCGCTTGAAAATCCACTTTTAAAATTTGACGGTTACTGAAGCCAAAGCGACAGTAATAATTTTTTTTAAACGTCAAAATCTCATCAAAATAGTTTACACCACAATGTAACACCAGTGAATTTTCATTCATTAAAATTTTCAACTAAACACCGTGCTTCAAAATATAGCACTAGTGTAAAAATCTCGTTATAAAGGTAACGGCAACAAAATACGTTTCATAACCAAGCATCGGTTCAACGTAAAATTAATGCAGTAACGTGTAACTCAAATTTGCACGTACTACAAAATGAACAAAGAAATCTTTTGATTATATCTTCAATGAAGATAATTCAAAACAGCAAAAATCTAATCAACATGTGATTAGCATAAAAGAAAATCAGCAAAAATCTCAACAAGAATCACATAACTGCAATCGTTTCGAATCCTCAATTCGGATTTGAAATTCTCAAAGAAACAAAATAAACACAACTATGTAAACAGCAAATGAAATTTATTTCAATTTGATATTTTGATTTTTAAATCAAAAAAAGATTATCAGTTGTACTCAGCGAAGACAGTTTCACTGTTTCCGCTGTGCACTCTGATAAACAAAACACAATTTAATCAAATCAACAAAACACAGTTTCACTTTTATTTTTAAATAAAGATATTTCAAAATTTCATCATAATTTCAAAAATTTAGTTTTGACTCAAAACACAAAGAAAACATCGACAAATAGTTGTAACACATGTTCCATCTAAGTTATGTTTTATATTATGTCCTTAAACCCCAAGCTCTGATACCAACTATAACGCCCCACCTCTATACTCACAATAACAAAGAGTATTAAAAGAAATACTGTCTGTTATTATGAAGAATAAGGCTGGATAGGAGCGGCCATCCGTAGTTGGCCTCACACTAGTATTGGTTACCTCGATAGGAGTGGTATATATTTTAAAATTTTCATCTCTTATTTATTCACTCCCATCGACGTACCCAATTCCAGTGTAAAACGAACTACGATGGTTCATAATGGTTTAGGACAATATATATAATACTAACACAGATACAAAAAGATGCGGAACATAGATAACAAAAGTCTCATATATATTTATATAACTGATGTCAGTTACAATACCTTTGACACAATACATATGATACAACTACAACTGTCGACTCTGGAGGTTATATATATACACGTACATTATCAACTAATATACATGAATACATATCACCCTATACTATGACACGACTACTCCATAAGATGTGAAAAGTCTTCATAGCTCAAACAGCAACTCAAAGCAGGAAATCTACAACCTGAAATAACTTGGGTCTGAGCCGAGTATTAAATTCAAAAGAAAATAATACACGGGTCAGTCTAATTCAAACTTAGTTATTAATGCACAGAAGCAATAATAATCAAATATCAAATAGGCGATAGTCATAGAAATCTCGTGAATCCAACTCCTCGATAAGAGAATCGGATAACGGCAGATATAACACTAAATAGTGTTAACAACAAATCAGCAAATCCAAATCAAATTTCGGTGTGGCTGCAGTGCACGCACGCGTGCACTGCCTCGCCACTACCGCGATGCGATACACGAAAGCTCAATGAAAATCACAAACGAACACAAGGTCAAACCCGAGCGTTTAAACTGGATTCAACTCAAGCGTAACACAAAATGGTCAAGAACAATTTACTCTACCAGAAACACATGAACAAGAAATGAACAACCCAATATGGCAACATGATTATCAAAGTAAACTACAGTACTCAAAACTACAAACTGGTCAATGCAACTAAAAGATGAATGACTAGTTTCGACCAAGAATATACAGATGTCACTAACTCGAGCACAAACGTAGCATGCTCAAAGTAACCACATAGATGCAACTCGACTAACAGCAATATGTTAAAACCAGAATGTGCTGTGAAGACTCGACTAACCAGTTCAGATCAAATGAAGAGTAACTGCAAATCATCCAAGTACAAAGGCAGGGCAATGCACTTCGATGATCAGCTTAGGACAACGTGCAGTGACCACAAATGTATAGTCACAGTTATGCAAAACAACTCCAACCATAAATCAAGCTAAACTGCACATGAAAATCAAGTGCAGTGCAACTCAATGTTACAAAAGGTTCTAGACTCGATTGTATCAACCACAATCATCAAATCTAAATGCACCAGGCTACACTAAGGATCTAACATAATGAAAGGCTTGCCAACACCAATAGACAATGCAGACAACCGGGATGAGATCAGTTACATGAAGAGTAGGAACTCCATAAGTATGTACACGAATTTTCAATCCAGTCAGAGTATAAGACTTCCAGTGTGCAATGCAGACTTCAAGAAATACAACAGAGAATTGAAATCAAGTGAAGTTGAGACAAGCCAATGCTAACATAAAATTTACATGTATGCAATAGTGAATGCAACGTGAACCAAATAGTGTACTAGTAAGTTTACCAAGGCTCGGCATGAACATGAAACTGACCGTACTGGGAGGGTAATAAGATGACCAAGCTCAATAAATTTCAAGTGCAGGCAATATAAATTCGAACCTACATATATACAAGACTCAAGCCATTGCACATAACCTAATTGAACCGGATCCTATATTGAACAAGTGGAAATGGCCACAACATCAATGAACAGAGAAAATGTCAGCAAGTAGTACAAGACTGAACCAGACAAATGCAACTGAATTCAAGTGTATGGCACAACATGAACTCTATACAGTGCAACTACATGATGGCCAGATCAGATTAGCGTGACAACATGTGCTAGCTCCACCAAATCAAGTGGATAACCAGAGTGGCAATGCATACTACAGGTCAGGGTAACATGAATGTATAATCACCTATGTATAAAATTAACTTACAGGGATATAAAACCAACTATGTACATAGTGACCAGTATATCTACCCCAGACTTCGTTTCATTTACATGAAGGCAGTGCTGAAGTTAGGTAATGGTAAAGTCAAAGCCCAAAGTGAACAATGCAAGTGCTGACAAATGAACACAGTGAAACATACATATGCAGTGCCCAGACTCAACAACAAATGCAAATACAATGTATCAGTACCTATGAGAACTAACTAAGTGCATATAGACCGGGCAGTGTTATATATACACAATGAAAGCATGTACTCGAAGCAGCATGTACTAGTGGAGGGTGAATGCAACAAAACAACTCCAGATCAAGTGAAGCAGTAGCAGCCAGCAAGTGGCACAGTGAGTTCGAAAAAGACAGAGAAGATTTCAAAGCATTTATCAGTTATAACAAAATCAGGCAGCAGTTTTGTACCGACATGCCAAAGTCTGAAAATCATGAATGAACAAAGTCACAAAACGAAGTCACCATGAAACTGCACTGGACAAGTGCAGACAAATGAACAGTTTATCTCAAAGCCACAATCCAAAAAGGAATCATCATTCCAGTCAAAGAAGAAATCAAGTTACGGCCGATGAAAATTCACCAAATCAGCTACAAACAAAAGCCAATGTTAAATAAATTTCGCAAACAAAAGTCAAGCACAAGTCCAGTCTCAGTCTACAAATTTTTACAGAATCAAGTGGCCGAAGATGACAGAGGGCCAAAGTCGAACAAACAACATCGTCAAACTCAAATCAAAAGTCATTAAAGCCAGAAATTCAAACAAAAATCAACTCCGTGAGTATCAGGCATTAATTTGTACAAACTGCTAAAGTCAGAGAACTCATCTCAGTATTCAATCAAATTAGAATGGCCAAGGTAAATCAAGACGAACTCAAACGTTCGTATACAAACGAAAACTCAAGAATTCAAAGCAGTGGAAATCATAACTCACAGATATATGTGCTTGAATTAGATGTGAGTAACTAGAATTACTCACCTTATCATTCGGTCGAAAGTTTGTAGCCGATGCTCCAGAAAATCGAAAGCCCAAATTGTCAAAGAAGAATGAGCATCGGAATTGAAGCCACGACATCTCGAAGATGAGCGAGAAGGAGCAGCCGTAGTGAGCCACAAGGAATCGATCGAGCAAGTCGAAACCACGGCACCACGAAGTTGAACGAAGCCCTAATTTCTTTTTGAATGAAGAAGAATGAACTAGCGCCACCATTTATTTTCGTATGTTGATTAGGGTTTTCCGTTTGAAAAATGAGATGGGAATGGGTTGCAAACGAATATGAAAGGGGGATGAGTACAACCATTATCTCAATCAAAAGGAAACGGGCTGAATTAATAAAGAAAAGCCCGTATAACTCTTTAACAAATCTTCCAAAAGAATTTATAACTGATTAAAACACTTAACATTTTATAAAAGAATTTCAACTTGATTTAATTTCCAACAGCAATTTACCAACAGATTAATCATTTACTTACGAAAATTAATTAACGCGAAATCTCGGTTTGTTACATTATAATATTTAGAAACAAAGTGAAAATGGATTTTGGCATCAAGTAAAATAGTTAAATATTGGTTTAAAATGATTTAAAATATTATATAAAAGTTTTAAAAGTGTTTCAACAAAGTTTTGTGAAGTTTGAAAAATTAAGTAAAATGAGCTCGTTGCGTAGCGCCAGTTCGCGATTTCATGCCGTTAAAGTTAAATCCTGGTGGGCATGGTTTTCAAATAAGAATTTTTTGGACCCTGGTGGGCATGGTTTTCAAACAAAAAAGAAAAATCTAGATTTCATTTAGTAAAGCTTGAAATATGTCCAAATCAAGTTTTCAAAATCATCGCGTTTGACAGTTCGTAAAATATTGTTGTCAACTCATTAAAAATGGATATTTTCAAATCTTTAAAAATACGAAATAAACTCCATAAATATATTAAAATGTTTTAAAAGGGATTTGAGTTATAAAAATGGACATATATGTAATGAAATTGGTGTTTTGATCTATAAAGCTTTAAAATCACTACACCGGCAATTTAGGAATGGAATTTGACAAATTTTGAATAAATGGTTTATACTTGTGTTTTCTTCCCGAATCTTTTTGAAATGTTTCTCAAATAATGAATCGAATACTTTTAAAAGTTTAGAGTCGATCAAATAAATTAACCATCTTATGGGTGAGATAGTCTCTAGGCTGAAGTTTCGAAAACCAGTTGCCTACTCCCCTTAGCTATTCGGACTGGCCCAATGAAGGGGATAGTTAATTTGATTAACTCGAATCACATTTTCTTAAGAGAAAAGAAAAGAGATTTGGAGTTTTCCAAAAGTTAAACTAGATTTAAAATAGGATTTCGATTGTTAAAGGAAACATTCTAATTAAACTCTGTATTAAATTTCGAGGAGGGAACCTGTTCTATCCGTATTAATTTAAAAGGTGATTTCACCATTATTCAATGAATAGTATAGGTTGAATAAGAAAATTAGTATTGAGTATAATTATTCTAAAATTTATGGATCCTTTTTACTTAATACTAACTGGTTTGGGTTTACAGTAAACGATGTCTTAAATAACATTGTTTTTAACCCATTAGAGATATGTTTTGGGAATATGAAATCTCCTTTAAGATTGGAATTATACTAATATTAGAAGATGGAAATATTTTCCTAAGTAATTTTAAACAAATGATTTGGTATTTCGAAAGTTAAAAAGAGGCTTATTAATCCCATATATACGGAAAGAAATAGAAATGGTTTAAAGCTTATATCTCTGAAGAGGTATTTATTTGGAAGAAAAGATTAATAAATTAGATGACGTTTAATAACCACCTACATACCTGAGATCTTTTTGTTGATGATTGGTTCGGAGAGACTGGAATCAGATTTAGGTGATTCCAATTTGAAAACCACTTCGAACCAATATACGCTTTCGAAAGTGAAGACATATTGAAGACAATGATTTTGAACACGGTGATCTTTATAATGTAGTGCTGCTTGCCACTAACCTCTGGGGTAATTTCCAAACAGGATGTAGTAGGAGGAGTGCATTTGGTTTGTCCTTCATCTGGATAACTTGTATGGACGAGTGTTTGACATTACATTTCTAAGACCACGTAGGTTGGTTTTTACAAACGTACGTCTGTTTGGTGGTGTAGGAGGTAACCCCTCTTATACTTAACACCCTTCCCTGAGGCATATGAACTCGGGGGTTGTACTTTTGTGGAAATCAATAATGTGTTGTCGGAATTGGAAATCTGGCATTCTAAGTGGAATTTTCTTTGTGGAAATTAAAGTATGGCCTCACGAGCCTCACATCCGAAGATGATATGGGAAACTATGTAGTCCGAAGGAAATATTACAATATTACGGACTATCGGATAATCACAGATGAAAAGGTGTTGCTGCCTTAGAGTTTAAATGAACAGGGACAGGGGTGTATGAGTCCCCGTACGAAAAGCTACTGGATACGTTGATTCATAGTAGTTTAGCAATATGGTATAGTGGTGTATGAGTCCCTGTACGAGAAGCCGTCGGGTACTATGATTGCTATACGTGGAGTCCGCAAAGGAAGGAAAATGCACTACACCAGAAAAGACTTTTGGTAGCGTTGAAAAAACGCTACCATAACTTATGGTAGCGTTTTAGAGAACGCTGCTATACGACATGCAACTAAAAGTCTAAAACTTTTTGTTGCGTTGTAGTAAACGCTACCAAAAGTCACTTTTAAATGCAACTATAGGTATTTTCTGTAGGATTTAAAATACGCTACCAAAAGTCACTTTTAAATGCAGCTATAGGTTTTTTCTGTAGGGTTAAAAAAACGCTACCATAAGTCTTCATTTTTTGGTTGCATTTTTTGTTTATATACTATTCATATTAAAACGAACGATCAATCGCATAATTTTCATATATTCAAACAAACAATTAAATCACATAATTAGCTAGCATATACAAACAATCAATCATATGATCATCATATTCAAATAATTGCAAAAACATGCTAATCTCACAATCAAATATAATATCCATAATCAATTCGATAGTAGTTTTTCAATAAAATAAGTCACATACTACAAGCATTCACAGACAAGTTTCCACAAATGGTACTAACAAAATACGACAACATATATAACAATTAAATTCATGTTCGTTGCTTGATTACCAATAGTTCTTTGTTGTCGACAGTCTTCGCTTCAAAATAGCTAATTACCTACAAACGAGTTTAACAATCAACAATATATATATATATATGTGTGTGTGTGTGTATATATATATATGTATGTATGTATGTATATATGAAAATCATGTAATCTATAACTCGATATTCTATATTAACACATATTAACAAAAATTGTTCTACTTTTATATGAATCCTATATAGTTCCCCAACGAATACACAATTTTCAATTTACACAGATATTCAGATCAAAACTGGGTTAGAAGTCTGACTGGATTTCATTCTATGTGCAGATTGTGTATTCAGTACTATGGGCAGATTGTGTATTCAGTACTATGGTCAAGTTAAATCTTATAAAATATGAAAAAGTACTGGAACGTCCGTAATCCATCGATGATGCATCCATCCACTAATTGAAATATACAATTTTCTTTACCCTTGTCGTTTTCTATCAATTGGGTTCTCTAAACAAAAATATTCCCTAAATTCACATTGCCGTAACTGTATTAGGCAACAACTGTAGTGTCAGTTACTTCCATTTATTTGTGTTAGCCCTCTTGTATAACTACATTTGTGTAATACATGTGCAATGACATAACGATTAATCTGAGTAGACAATTTTAGGAAAAATGGTTTATTTAAGTTTTAGTTTCAAGTGTATCAAAATTGTTGTGGCTCTGCAGATAAACACGTTTACCATAAAGGATATGTACTGAAATGTTGTGGCTTTGCAGATAAAAACTTAAATGTTGTGATACAGATTTTTATTTTTTTTAATACCCGAATAAACAGAACTAAAACTTAATGTTGAGATATGATGTACTGAAAAATAATACTTACTGGAACTTGATTCTCCAATGACATATGCTGTTGGCCAAGCTATCGTAGTACCAAAGGCATCTTCCATGCACGTACACTCAGATGTAGCATCAGGTTATACACATGAATATGGAAAGCATCCATGTCAGCTCTAATGGTAACAAATGGAGGATCGCCTATACCAATCAAAGCAACAATACCTGTAACTGCCATAGGGTAAGTGTAGTCAATCTCCATGTCATCCAACTGCTCTTTGATGAACTTACCCGTCTCTACTTCCTTGCATGTAAGCTCTGGATTCTCATGTATCCTTCTCCTCACTTTCTTCACCCATTCACCGCTTCTTCACTTTTTTTCCAGCCTTAAGATTTCCTTTTTTCACTCTAAGTACTCTTCTTTCTTTTCAAACTCGTGTCTCAATTTCAAAGTTGCTTTGGTAGAATTTAATTTGATTACAGAACCGAAAGTTGTAGCAGCAGGTTTGAACATATCATCAATATATGTGTTATCACTAGATTGAACTGGAGAGTAAGAAAGGATCAGTATTATTATCAGTAGTGTTGATAGTGAAGCCATTGGAAGCCAATAAATTAATATTGACATAACAAGTGAAGGGCTATTGTGACACAAATAAAAATAGACACTAAACTTGACGATGACATTGTGTGTTTCTTATATTTAAATCTAATAAAGATCTAGCAACTAAGATGTACCTTGTCATTTATACAATTATTTTCATCTCTTACATGATTTATAACATATTCTACTTAGTTACCTTTCGCCTTCGGGGCACGCTTCTCCACAACGGAGTTTAAGTTATACTGCAATTGGAGCAGACTCTGAGTATTTCCTTTGGCCAGTTGTTACTGCTGCTACTTGCTTGATTTAGCTGCAGTTGTTCGTATGACTCCGGTTTTTCTTTGTTTTTTACATTAATACCATTGTCTGATCCTAGCATTTTCATTTTGAATGACCTATACTTTACTGAATCGTTTCCCTTCGTTTGATCTGTTGTGTAGTGGCTGAAGGACTGCAGTAAATAAATGAATAGACCATAAAATTTTTTGTGCCAATTCACATAGTAATCTATTACAGAATAAGGATATAAAAAAGAAAAACTGGCACCTTGCTGTCAGCATTTATAATGAGTGTGTGGCATCGAACCAAATATCCCCAAAATATCCGGTGAACACTAGTAAAAGGACAAAAGAACTATCTAAAAACAAAATATGAAGTTTAGTATAATTCAGTGATAGAAAATTTGCTTAACGCAAGTGCCAATTAGTCATTTAAAAAATATTATGAACCAAGTCTCCTTCAGAAATTTTCTCTTTTTCTCACTATTGTCTGCAGGATTGTTGGAACATTTTGACTCATCAGGAGATGGTTAACCTTTTGTTGATACCAAATGTTGATCATGTGATCGGTTGCTACAAGAAACTATCATCTGTTCATGCACCTGTATAGAAAGAATACTGCTATAAATCAGTGTCCTTGCTGATTTTGCAAATGATCGCTTCAAACAGTCTTGCATAATGGAAATGCTAGTAATAATTTAAACAGCATGTACCGCTATCACACTTCTCTTAAATGGTGAGGCAAAAACCAACGAAGGCTGAAACGATGTGATTGCATTTGGCTTTTGCTGTGGTCCGTTGACACTTGATGCTTGTGGTTCTAGAGGTTCTTGGTAGAGAACACCATCAGATCCATGCAACTGAAATTAAAATGGAATCACATTCGTAAGCATAAAGGTGTGGACTATCTCATGTAAGCCTAACAGATCCAATCTTTTTCACCACTATAAGTATTGGGATTATTGACTATAAGAACAATATAACTTTTCCTTACCAAATTTTCTATCGCTTGATCCATTGATAGAGGTTGATTGCTGCTGCTTGTTTACAAAATACGTTAAATCTTCAACAGGTCCAAGATTCACATATCTGTCAAGAAGTTGAACATATGAACCACTTGCATCAGGTTTCCTACTCAATTTTATAAGCAGTACATGTTAATTTATATTTAATAATGGTAAGATATAATGAATCTGGTCTGGAATGAAACGAATATAGAAAATTATACATAGGTATTCATTTGACAACAAACAGAGATAGACAATTTTAAGGTTTTGCCTTAACAATCAAATGAAACAACCGAAGTCTTCTAATATGAATATGGAGATAGAAAAATATAGGTTAAAAATTGTATGCTTCACAATTTTATACTGATTTTGATTTTCTTTATCACTTTGTTTCCAAAATTAAGGAAGAAGTGTTTAAAAGAAGTGGAAAATAGTAAGGAATTTTATTTTACATACTCGGTTTTAACGTATCTTATCATTATTCTTTAAGTAAAAGACTTATTTTCAATATTAAGAGACAAAATACGAACATCGAAGATTAACATCGTGTATATATGTCTATGTATGTATATATGTATATAATAGTAGATTCTAAAGAGTGGGTTACCTTTGCTACACACACACAAAACATGTGCATTAAGCTTTACTTGCACACATTTAAAGGTATCAACTGGTCCAACTCTACACTGTTTTCAACAATTTCGAAACCATCAGCTATACAGCTTATCAAACAAGCTGCCTTACATTACCAAATATTGGTAATTATAATTACAGTGAATCCTATCTAAAATTTAAAGAAATACTAATTTGAAGGTAGAGTGGAGTCGGATTTTGAGTATCTTGGTAACTGGTTAGAGAAATACCATAGTAACAGTTGGTTGGGGTCACCTATTAGTTGTCAGACTGCTGACTTGATGGTCTTTGAGATACCAGAGTATCCTCAGACAGCAAGCGAAGTTTCTGTGGCTATTATGGGAAAGGGTTTTCATAATAACATATGTGATCAACTTTTGAATGGTTCACTTAAAGATAGTCCAAACACAAAAAAATAGTTAAAAGGTAAATGAATGAACTTACAGAGTACAACTATGTAGTTACACATCGGTGTAAAAAGCACGGCTCTTAAGACTTTGCATGTTATAGAGTTCAAATTCAAGAGAAAATTGAATCCAAACTAAGAACTGAATTAGTCAGACACAAGTCTCCTGAATTGCAAGATTAAGTGATTATATTTCTAGAAAAAAATATCCTGCAGGTGCACAACCAACTATATCATGATCTACTTCTTACATCTCTACATAAACTTTTAATCTATCAAAGCTTCACCATCACAAGCACTCTCTTCATATCTAAAATCCAGTAACTCAAAACTGATTGAGAACTTCATCCACCCCTTCTTCTTTGCAAATTTGAAATTCGGTTGCAAAACACATCCAACAAACATGGCTCCTAAGCTCAAAACCATAACCTTAAAAGAAGCAGGAGCAATAAGCATCAATATCAACATAGTTGGAGGTATAGGCATCAAAATTCCACCTTTCGTCCCTACTGGAATTTTACAAGGTCTGGACATATTCGGGTACTTAACTCGCAACCTTACAAATGCCAAAAACTCCAAAAGCATTCCAGGGCAATATGAAAAGTTATCGGCAGCCAATGTTAAATTCGTAAATGAAAACAATTTTAATATTGGAGATAACATCTACATCGAAGAAAAGGAAGGCATGGAACCTCACCTCATTTTCTAATATTCATTAACTGATAGATCGCGGCCAAGTAGATTGACAAAAATTGATTTAGGGTTTCCATGCATCATTAGATCGATGACGATATAAGTGCTTCTGAATAACAAGTTTGAAGGTGAGGTAGATCGACGATGTGGTTTTTACGTTTTCGTTTAAGTGTTGAGTAAGAAGATGGAGATTTGGGGCTATCACCGAGAAGCGGAAATAGGAGGGACGTGAAAAATGAGAGACGAGGCACTTAATTTTTTTTTACGAAAAGTTTAGGCGGGCTAACCAAAATTTAACGCCAGCGTTTCGCTGCATCGGGAAAAATTCCAAATCATCTATGGTTGCACTTGGTTTACAAACGCTACTAATATGTGCTACTAAACAAAGGTTTTTTTGTAGTGATGTCACTAGTTCCCTATCATGTTGGAAATCCAATTCCAATACGAACTTAACGATTTTGATTGTATTCCCAAAATAGCTGTAATGCCTTGCAAACATTTCAGCTACCCCTTGGTACCATACACTCCGTCAACTTGTCCAGGTATTGGTGCTTTCCTTGTATATACATTTATTTGAAACGTGTTTTCAAATGAATGTCATTAAAGATAATATCAAAATGTTCCAATATAAAGTATTTTGGTTATCATAAGGTAAAAATGTGTCCATATTTATGTGCGGCGTGGTCTTACGAGATACCATTTCTTTTCAAAAAGGTTTTGTTTTGGCATCAATCTAATCTATGACACTATCATATATATTTATAATTTGTGTTTGTCATGTTGATTTGCCAGGCCTGATCCAGGTATTTTTAATACTCAGGTCAAATCCGAGTAGTTTCTGGTTTAGCTTTAGATGCTTTAAGTTTCCAGAGGAGAGTTGGAGACCTTTATCAACGTAAGGACGTAGATTATATTCCTACCACATTTGTTTCATTGTTTTGGTTTTGCAGCATTTGTAAGGATAGGTGTTTATAACTATCCAGGTCGAGCTTAGGTTAGACTCGGATATTTGTATTTCAAATTTTCCGCTGTAAAGATTATTGATAATATAAGTTATTCCACTCATGTGAGATTTTGTTCTATCTTTGTTTTCTTTTACCCTTAAAAATCGATCTTTCCGGCACTTGAAAGCTTGACACGCAAGACAGTGGACGTATTAGTGTTGATTTTTGAGGGTCGAAAATCCCGTTTGTTACATTTGGTATCAAAGCTGAGGTTGAGCGAACACCTAAGCCTGGTAGGATAAGACTCATCAGAGATAGGTTTAGTTGTGCCACACGATGAGTAACTCATTAGAGATAGGTTAAGAGACACCCTAGAATGAGTTTGAGTGTATTATATATATGAGCGAGTATTTGTTAGTGACTAATAATTTTTTTTGTGTTGATTGGTCTGTTGAGTGGTTTATGAATTCTGGTCGATGCATGGTGGCCACATGTATTCGATAGGGATTCCTAAATACTTAACAAGGAAAACCGACACACTGTTTTTGAAAGGACTATATTTTATATATAAAAGAATATCTTTCAAAAGATATAGATATTTATGTGTGTTAATTTGTGGTTAAGGAAGTAATAATATTCAATTATTATCATTTGTTGATTAAATGAACACCTTGTGAATTAAGTTTCACGATTTGACTATAAGGTGTTTGATAATAATGTTGGGTTATAATAATGAATTTATATAAGATAATAAATGAGCAAGTTGTATAAAAGTGTGTTTGACAAAAACAAAATGATTATGTAAAAGATGGAATTAGAAGATATGTTTTATAAAAAGAGATTTTTGGAATTTAAATCCTAGTATTTTGGAAAAGCTTTGAAAATTTTAAAATAATTTGGTAGAAGTTCTAATTTTAGGAGTAGAGTTTATAAAATGGAAAGTTTATATTTATAAAAGATTTTTTATAAAGTTAAAATATCTTTTAAGAGAAATGATTTGAAAGTGATATTTAAAATGAGATTTAAACCATATTTTTAAAAGTGATTTAAAAAGGATTAAGTGAAAGAAGACATGGTTTTTGACATTATTTTTGTAAATAAATGTTTTCGAGAAAGTAAGGAAGACATACAATATAACACTGCTGTTGTAGTAAGTGATTTCTGAACGGAGATCTTTTATATGAGATTGATACATATCCTATATTTGATGTTAAGATTCGAGGTGAGTAACTTATATCTATTTATAAGTTAAGAACGTCGTCCATTCAAGGTGGGAGGTAATGATACCCAACTTGATCGACTTCATTGTTAACTAATAAATAGTTTAAGTTCGACCTCAAAAGCTAATATTAAGTATAATTAATCAGATCCCAATACTATTATTTTTAGGTTGCCGTAACGATGTTTTACGCAACATTCGTTCTAACCCAATAAAGTGCATTTTGGAAAATAGGAAGCTTTTCTCAAAGATTTCTACGGATTTAAGTATATAGAGGTATTTTCTAAGTGTTGAAATTGAAATAGTTTCTTTGGAAAGAAGATATAAATTTTTGGTCAATAAATTTTTTAAAGTAATTATATATAAAGAAGCATCATTATAAAAATGTTTGAGTAAATTTTTTATGAATTTCATAAAAATTTTGCGAAGGTTAATTAGTATGTATGAGGTACGTAGATCATTTCGTTGCACGATTTTGATCTAAGGTTCGAGTATACGATTTTTAGGTGTTTACACTGGTTTGAAAAAGGATTTATCACTCGATTCTTGTTGGCAAACATTGAGGAGGGTTTGTAGTTGGGTACTTGAGTTTTCTATCATAGTTGAGAGCTATGCAAGGAAAACGAAGGTTTCTGTTCAAGAAGCATGATCAGAGTTCGCACTAAAGGATCAAGAGATCAATACTAGTTCAGAAGCAAAGTTGTGTATTCGAATATGAGATTGAATCAGATATTGTGTACGGATGATCTATATACATCATACGGATTTAAGTTTATAAAATAATGTTTCGGGCAAACTCTTTTGGGTTTTGGGTTGTGTTTAAATTTTGGGGATAAAATTCTTTCTAGGGGGAAGAATGTAACAACTCGGAATTTTATCACTTAAATCTGGAATATTTAATTAATTTTAAATATTCAAATAGTTAATTTTAAATACTAAATAATACATTAATTATATAGTGATAATGATTCATTCCGAATGGTTTTATGAATATATGAACTCATTTTAGAAAGAAATTAGCTTCATTGCGTTTTTTTGCAGGTTGAAAATACAAGTTTTTAAAAAATTTATTAAATTTTATAAATATAATAGCCTTAATAAACTTCATATAATTTTTATATAATGATAATAAGCGATTTATAATATTTTATAAATATATATATACACTTGTTTTATAAAATGTACGAACTTCGTCGCATTTTGTCAGTTCGACGTCGTATTTTTACAATCAGAGTTTATTATTATTAATAGGTTTTGTAATTCAAATAAACTTGTTTTAATTATTTAAATATGATAATAACTTTATTTTAAATTTTTGTTTTCATAAATAAGTAGTTTGATTAAAAACTGAAATGTGACCAGGATTCAGCTTTCGGATTTTCGACCTTTAGTCGAACGGAAGTTGTTTTAAATCGTTACAACATTATTTGATGCACATGCACACATGCATGTACATACATATACATACACATATACCTTCACAATTATTCAAATCAAAGCTAAAGAAAATATCTAAAATAAAGTATACATATTTATATATAAACTCCTTATATGTATATAAATGAAAATTTCACCCTTAAGTCTCAAAAAGCAACCCTCAAATCAACTTTCCATCATCTACACATCATGACATGAGGGGGACAGGTGCACATGGTGGGACAAAGGGGGGTAACGTGTATGGCATTGTGGGGAGGGGGTATTTTGGTCCATTTGCAATCTTAAGGGCTAAGACTTCTAACTGTATAAATACATCCACACCCCTTCACAAATTCATTCATTCCATCTTCATCTTCTCCTCTTCTTCCTTAAGGTCTTTAATGGCCTCTTCTTCTTCTCTTAGAAAGTAAGGAAAAATTATAGCAAAATAAAACATAATTTTATACAAAGTTATTCCACTTCTAGAATGTTGCCAAACTCCTCCTCTTCTCCTCTATAGTGCACGACCCACCCCAATCACCACTCAACGTAGAGCAACCACCACCCAAACACCAAGGCCGAACACTAGTAGAGTCAATGAGTAAGTTCTTAAAGCTCGAGAGTGGAGAAAGTGGAGAGTAGTGCTGCCGAAGTACTGTCGGAATAATTTCAAGGAGTTCGAAAGGAAAATCTATAATAGTGAGAACATATCCTAACTTTATTTTCTCTAAATCTTCAATTTATTTTAAATGATGATATGCATGATTAATTTTTTATTAAAATATTTGGATAAATATTTAGATAAATATTGGTTGAGAACTTGGTTGTGATTGGTTGATAACTTGGTGGTGACAAAAAGAATTATTATAAATAATGATGTGAAAATCATATCCAACAGAATAGAAATGATTACTTTAAATAGCCATGGTTAATTCATGAAAAATAATCCATATTATACTTTGAAATTATATGCGTATGTGGACTATTAACCCTCTTTGATTTATAAGTCAAGAAAGCATCATTTTATAAAGGTTGGAATTTGGTTTCGAAATACAAGAAATTGGAAAGGAGCAGTTTTGAAATTATTTCTAAAATATTTTTTTTGATTATGAAAAATTAATGGTTTCAAAAGATGAAAATAATATGAAAATATCATAATAAAATATTTAGAAACAAAGTGAAAATGGATTTTGGCTTCAAGTAAAATGGCGAATATGGGTTTTAAATGATTTAAAATGTTGTATAAAAGTTTTAAAAGTGTTCCGACAAAGTTTTGTGAAGTTTGAAAAATTAAGTAAAAATGAGCTCGTTGCATAGTAGTAGTTCGCGATTTCATGTCGTAAAAGTTAGATCCATGTGTAGGATAAAATATAAGTCAGAATTTTTTAAATAAGAATTTTCCGAACCCTAGTGGGCATGGTTTTCAAACTTAAAAGAAAAATCAAGATTTCATTTAGTAAAGCTTGAAATATGTCCAAATCAAGTTTTCAAAATCATCGCATTTTGCAGTTAGTAAAATATTTTTTTCAACTCTGTAAAAGTGGATATTTTTAAATCTTTAAAAATATGAAATAAATTCCATATATATGTTAATATGTTTTAAAAGGGATTTGATTTATAAAAATGGACACATATGTAATGAAATGTGTGTTTTGATCTATAAAGCTTAAAAATCACTACACCGGCAATTTAGCAATGGAATTTGACAAATTTTGAATAAATGATTTGAACTTGTATTTTTTTCCTAAATCGTTTTGAAATGTTTTTCAAATAATGAATCAAATACTTTTAAAAGTTTAGAGTCGATCAAATAAATTGACCTTATGGGTGAGATAGTCTCTAGGTTGGAGTTTGGAAAACCAGTTGCCTGCTCACCCTAGCTATTCGGACTGGCCCGATAGAGAGGATAGTTAATTTGGTTTACTCGAACCGCATTTTCTTAAGAGAAAAGAACAATGATTTGGATTTTTCCAAAAGTTAATCAAAATTTAAAATAGGATTTCGATTGTTAAAGGAAACATTCTAATTAAACTTTGTATTAAATTTCGAGGAGGGAACTCGTACTATCCGTATTAATTTAAAAGGTGATTTCACCATTATTCAACGAATAGTATAGGTTGAATAAGAAAATTAGTATTGAATATACTTAGTCTAAAATTTATGGATCCATTTTATTCAATACTAACTGGTTTGGGTTTATAGTAAACGATGTCTTAAATAACATTATTTTTAACCCATTAGAGATATGTTTTGGGAATATGAAATCTCCATTAAGATTGGAATTATACTAATATAAGAAGATCGAAATATTTTCCTAAGAAATTTGAAAGTAATGATTTGGTATTCCACAGTTTAAAAGCGGCTTAATAATCCCATATATACGGAAAGAAATGGAAACGGTTTAAAGCTTATATATCTGAAGAAATATTTATTTGGATGAAAAGATTTATAAATTGGATGAAGTTTAATGATCACCTACATACCTGACATCTTTTTATCGGTGATTGGTTCGGAGAGACCGAAATCGGATTTAGGTGATTCCTATCCGAAAACCACTTCGAACCAATATACGCTTTAGAAAGTGAAGACTTGTTAAAGACATGTTGAAGATAATACTTTTGAAGACGGTGATCTTCATAATGTAGGGCTGCTTGCCACTAACCTCTGGGGCAATTTTCAAACAGGATGTAGTAGGAGGAGTGCCTTCGGTTTGTCTTTCACCTAGACAACTTGTATGAACGAGTGTTTGACATTGCATTTCTAAGACCACATAGGTTGGTTTTTACAAACATACGTCTTTTTGGTGGTGTAGGAGTTAACCCCTCTTATACTTAACACCCTTCCCTGAGGCATATGAACTCGAGGGTTGTATTTTTGTGGAAGTGTGTTGTTGGAAAAAGGCAATCTGGCATTCTAAGTGGAATTTGCTTTGTGGAAAGTAAAGCCTGGCCTTACGAGCCTCACATCCTGGAAATGATACGGGAAACTATGTAGTCTGAAGGAAATATTACAATATTACGGACTATCGGATAAACGCAGATATAAATCTGTTGCTGCCTTAATGTTTAAATGAATAGGGATAGTGGTGTATGAGTCCCTATACGAAAAGCTATTGGATATGCTGATTCATAGTAGTTTAGCGATATGGTATAGTGGTCCATGAGTCCCTGTACAAGAAGCCATCGAGTACTATGATTGCTATAGGTGGAGTCCGCAAAGGAAAGAAAATGTCACTAGTTCCCTATCATGTTGGAAATCCAATTCCAATACGAACTTAACGATTTTGATTGTATTCTCAAAATAGCTGTAATGCCTTGCATTTTAGCTACCCCTTGGTACCATATATGTAACGAACCAGATATTCGGCCCTCGAAAATCGACACCAATACATCCACTGTATCACATGACGAGCAATCGAATGCCAGAAAACCCGATTGTTGGGGGAAATGAAAGAAGATAAGAAGAAAACTCCACAACACAGAATATCACAGCTGAACGAATAATCTATAATATACATCAATCTTTACACAAAACAAACTGTAATGTATGTATATTCAAAACATCAATCAGAGTATACTAACCTATTTCAGTCTGGAAAGTTATAACAGCCTGTCCTCACGACTGCTGATAAACACAACAATGAATACAGTGAAAAATAACCATCTACGTGAATAAGTCTCTGGGCTCCAACTCGTCTCTTGAAGCTCCAAGCATCCAAACTAATCTGTAATATGCTCGGTCTGACCCGAGCATTATAATAAAATATCACCCGAGTCAGCCTGGAAAACCAGCGTGAGAAAACACACCCAACTGGATTTAAAGTTATAGGAAAAATCTTTTGAAAATCAAAAGTATCTCGTAAGACCACGCCGCACATAAACACGGACGGGTTTTTACCTTACGATAAACAAAACATTATCTTTAGAAAATCCATTTATATTATAATAATGTCTAGGGGTCAAAGTAAATAAAGAAAGTAGATGAAATGCTTGCATCTCACATTCCAACATACTAGGCTCTATAATCAAAAACGCAAGGCTCGTATTGGAGAATGGATTCCAACTAATGACTGGGCTACTAGGGTACTGCCTGTCACAGTAAACCTTTAGAACAATGTACCGAGATCGTACCTGACGACCCATGCCAACACAGGACTGACCTACGCCTTGCTGGATAGTACCGAATATGATCACCCTCCGTTAATGGGTCCCCAATCATACAAAAGAGATATAATAGCGACTTTAGATAGGGATGATCATACCCTACTTGGGAGCTACCAACTTAGCCCTGCTACATCTCCGTTGTTTAGTCATTTCCGGTTGATGAGGCTTGAGGGTACAATTACCTTTCAAGAACATTTACACTTAGAATGCTCATTGCCCTCCAATGACACTATGCTGATAACATTCATCCATATAAGTCCGTTCTGGGTCTGAACGAAACCGAAGGCACTATTCCTACTACATCCATTTTGGAACCACCTTCGGGATTAGTAGCGATTAGCCCTTGCACTACACATCTCTTCTTCGAGCTCTTCACGATGTCTTAACTTTGAAATGCATTCAGTTGATCGAAGTGGTTTTCAGATAATATATCCGATCCCGGTCTCTTCGGAACAACGTTCGATAATTTCCGGTAAATTTGACCCGGTTCTTTAGGAAATAACAGTCAAAGATAAGATCGGAGATCACCTCCTAACCATTAGTGGACGGATTTCCTTATCGTTATCCTAGAAGAACGAAATGAGATTTATACGCACCGTACAACATCATCGGAGATGATTGCGCCATATAACTCACGTGTTTCTCCTAGATATTTCCAAAGTTACGTTAGGTCCATTTTTGATAGTCGGTTATTTAACTATCAACAAACATTAATTCAAATCAGGGATTTATTCCATAGGGAAAACCTACATTGGTTCAGCATATAAGAAATCACCAGCCTCTTTTAATAAATCTTTCCTTTACAAAAAATCACTTTGTAAATTACTTGTATATAAACACCTTTACAAAGATATACTCGCAAATCCCTATAATTCAATACATAGAAATATCCATATACTTATCTCAACGATATAAGTATATCCACAAAATTGAGAAAGATTTTCTATTTCTTCGATTAAAAATCATTTATAAAATTCCTTATACTTCTCTAAAAACATTTATAATCCATTTTATAAATTTTCGAAAAACCATTTATAATTCCTTTATAAAAATTTAATCACTTATAAGCTCTTTGTACATTTCAAAAATCATTTATAAACCCTTTATAAATCCATAAACCATTTATAAAACTTCTTATATAAATCTATAAACACGTTTCTAAAATTCGTTTATAAATATCTAACCATTTATAAACTCTTCCACCTTGCAAATAAACCTTCCTTAAGTCTTCAAACCGTTTTATAAACTCCTTTATAAAATCCAAGTCTTTCAACTCCATCCATGGGTCTCGGAAACATTTATAAATAATTATATTCATTTATTTCTAAACATCATTATATAATAATAATTATTAATAATAAACATTATAAATAAATGAAATTTATTAACTTTAAAAACATCTTAAAATAATAATTAATAAATTCAAAATATTGTTTATGAAACAAAAATAATTAATCTTTACCCTTTTCTATAAATAGTAATAATTTATTTTTAAAACCTTATTAGTATTCCTTATTACTAATTTCAAACCATAATTATTCTTGAAATAATTAACCTTTCACATTTTGATAATTTCTTTAAAACCATATTACTATAAACAAATAACTTTAAAACAATGCTAATATAATTTAAATAACTTTAAAATAATATTATTATAATTAATTAAGTTTAAACAATATTACAATTAAATAACCTTAAATTAAAATAATCCTTAGAACAAAATATTTTCGAAACCAAATTTCAGATTTATAAATCATTTCTTGTCTTCAAACCAATTCCGATTTATACGGCAATTTATAGTATTTTTAAAATACTAATTTGAGGCCAATAGCCACCTAACACTTAACTAATATCAATATTGATTTTCTATCACTACGGGGTTTTAGTTTTCAACATATAACAATGTTATAACCATAAGGTCCATCACTACTGGGTTTTAGTTTTCAACATATAACAATGTTATAACCATAATGTCCAAAATCAGGTTCATTTTTCAACAATTCATATAAAAATATATTATTGACACAATTCAATAATAGCGAGGAATCCCGTTGGATCCCTCCAACCTGTTTCCCTCTGCATCACAAATGTTATATAATCATAAAATATAAATCAACCGCTTCGAGGCAGGATTCATATGCAACGGGTCATCCACTCTTACACGTGAACGTAATAGGGTCTCATCCGCTCCAATAGCCGAGAATATATCCAAACCAACTAAAAAATATAATAATTCATCAAAACAATCATACAATGATTTTTATCAACTATATATCATACTAGTTTACCAAAAAGGTGAGTTTAACTCACTGAAATTTTCTGTTGTCGCTTGCGCGCTCTGGTTCTGTCTGAATTCAAACGACGTTCGAATTTAGCGAAAAATTCAACAAGCTCCATTTGTTGCAAAAACAACTCCATATCAAAGATGGCGTCCCAACGAGTGTAACGCAACTCGTTTCGTTTTAGTCGAATCTCGTATGAAGAAGTTATCATCAATTCAAGTTACGATATTTAAATTACTAATTACACAATTATAATAATTAACCTTTTTTTAATTCCTAAACCCATCTCTCTCTCCCCTGTATTTTCGTACGCAACAACCCAACCCAGCCGCGAGCATTTCAACCATCCCCATGCCACCTTAGGCCACCGGCCTTTGCCGCGACCATCACCTTAGAACCTAACTACCCCGACCCCAACCCCGCCAAAACGAGCCTCCCTGTTGCCGCCTTCATCGAGAAAAAACCAAAACAAGATTTTCGTTCATCCTCGAACCGCGCCACCACCACGCGACGCCGCCCTCCCAAACTCTGGCCGAAGCTTTCCTCCCTTCCATACCTTTTCTCTTCAGAGCCCATCCCCTGAAAACCCACCGGTTCGCTAGAAATCCATCAAGGCTACGCCGACGTCGAACCTCCCTCCATGCCGCCTCGCTTCACCAAAGCCCATCACCACCGTTCAAACGCCTCATCATGTCAATGCCGTCAAATCCTTTGTTGAGGTCTAGGCCTATCTCCGCCTCTGGTGGCGATGATTTCTTAAGGCCGTTGGATTTAAGGGCATTTGAATTAGAAGGGAAAGAACATATCTTCAGTAGAACGCGAATATAAATAGGGAAAGGGGAATGATGGCTGCACAGTGGAGGAGTGTGACCTGCGTACGGGGTTATGGTGATGTTGATGAGGAATGGTGTATGGTCAAATCAAGACTGAGGTGATAAGGCATAGCTGAGGTGATGAGGCATGGTTGGTGTACGGTCACGTCAAGTTATATAAATATATGACATTCAAATTATCAAGCTATATAATTTCGGACCCCAATCGAGACGTGCCGCCTGGTATACTATATGTTATACCCCTATTCCGAACGCAATGGAACTAAATCCGAGATCTAATTCGATCGTATGCAGAAGATAGCTTTTTGAACCCAATTATTATATTAAATTTTCAATATTAATATCAACGCATTTCTATCTCGCATGACCAAACGGTAAATCTGATTGCTATGAAATTTGACGGCATATTATAATTCATTATTATGGACCCAATGACACTGGTTTCGTCAAAATCTGAGATAGTGCCCCGGAAGGCTATTTTCACTCGTTAATTAAAACGAGTTATTTTCAAAATCAGTTAAATCACTTTTAAATCCAATTAAAAAGTTTTAGTACCTTCATTCTTATTAATAGAAATTAAATAAGCCTTTAAATCATTTTTATCCAACTTAAAACCCAAGATTCAATTATTCAAACAAATTTCAATTATTAAATTCAACAATTAAATTATCTAATAAATCGCTATATTTGAAATTCGAGTTATTTAATCTATAAAATTAAATTTTCAATATTTAAAATTAATTTACTATTCCAATTTCAAATGACTAAAATTTTGGGTCGTTACATTCTTCCCCCTTAAAAGAATTTCGTCCTCGAAACTGCCAAGGTAAGAAAAATGCCCAAACCAATTACTATTTTAAACAAATTAGTTGAAATATTTTGCCAAATTATTTTAAGCCCTTGACCTTTTCCAAAATCAATTTGTTGAAACCTTGTTATTACTTTTACTAAGTTTCTGAATTCATTCATAGATTCCAACTAATATTATCCCATTTAATCCTTTCGGGTTATAACTCAAAATCAAATTTTAGTTATCAAACATTTCTTCAAAATTTCTCGAAAATTTTCTTACTTCTTATATTCACGAAAAATTTCGCCAACATCTCCTTTGCGCGGCTAGATCGAAACAACTACGAATCGTCACTTAGGGCCCAAACCAGCAAAAGAAAACAAAAGTCAAGTCGCTCAATCATAAAACCATCAAATCAATCAACAATATAAGCATGTACCTTTTTGTTGGGTAACCAAATTTTACTTATGAAATCAAAGGCATCAAACTTACTCTTGCTTTTATATACCTGCGTCTTATGTACCAATGATATCCACTCATATAGTTCATAATTACATTATTTTGCATTTTCAATTTCCTACATTTAATTTACTAAAGCCCGTACGATGTACATATATCATCCGTACGCAATATCAAATCTGATCGCTCGCTCGATCACATAATTTCACTTCCGAGCTAGTATCATTCACATGACCACTCTAGTGCGTACTCTAATCCGGTTCCTTGATTAGAAACCGTCATTCTCCTTGCATAGCCATATACTATGATAGAGAATTTCAGAATCAATCAAAAATCCAAATCTAGTGTTCGTCATCGAGAATCGAGTGAAAAATCCTTGTTCGGACCGATGTAAATCATCTTGAAATCATGAACTCGAATCTGGATCAAACCATTATGCAAGTAAAAATAATATACGTACAACTTACTTATTTATTTCAATTGATTTCTTAGCTATACCAAATCCCTTTTATTCACATTCATTATATTCACTTTCAATTATTCACATTTACATGATCTACATTTAATTATTCACATTGCTTTATCCACATTCATTTATCTCTTAGTACATTTCTTTCAATACTAATGTCACTTAAGACTTATTCCCTCAAATTTTAAATTTAAAAACATTTCACTTCATACTAAATTCATTTATGGATCATTTCATACAACTTTACTCGAGTCTATAAACATTTCATACAAGTATTCTTATGTTTATTACCACTTCACAACTTAAGTCCATATCCATTTCTAACCAATTTCACTTCCATTTAACTTAATTCATTTTCCAATTTCAATATTCAATTCTAGCCATTTTCACTTCACTAACTTATTTAATAGTCCATCTCATTAATTCATTTCAAATCGCAATCAATTCTATTTCCAAAAACCATTTCATTTAACTTAACTTAGGTCAAATCCCTTTTCAAAAATTCATTTTATTTCACTTAATTTAAGTTAAGTTCCATTTCAATTTTGCTTTTTTTAACATCCATATTCAACAATTTAAAATATTGTTTTACTTACTAATTCCCAAAATTTATAAGTTATCAAACTTACTTTCCCATATTTTCATAAAATACCTAATAGAAAATTTCCAAAGCTTAAACGCCATATTATTATTCATTTCAAATCATTTTTAAATAATATATACATAATTCCCTTTGGTGTATGAAATCATTCTTTTGAATTTTAAAATTAAAACTAGTTTTACCAAAACAAAACTCCAATGGTAGCAATTCCTCTCTTGGAAACCCGAAAATGAATGTCAATGATGCTGCAGCCATCACCGAAATTATTTTCCAATGACCGAAGTGAGTGCAATACTTTCGATCCCTTTAAAATTCTTTTTAAAATATTTCCATTCAAAATATTTTCCAAATGATATTATTATCATTTTCCAAAACTTTGAAAAACATTTCCAAAACCAACGGAATTTAAATTCTCAAATTCACAGTTTTTAAACTCTTTTTACTTACAAATCATATTTATAATATACTTCAGAAATTTCATTTTCTTTCAATTTATAAATAACATTTATAAACTATATATTTATATAATCTCACTTTGGTTATATAAAATAATTTCTTTGCTGTTAATCTTAGTTTGCATTATAATAATGACAACTTTTATTAGAGCACCACAACAACAAATGATAATAGTCAAATATTATCATTCTCTAACAACCAAACACACCATATATTCCATAATGATTTCTGAAAATTATTCCTTTTTATATAAAATAAAATCAAGATAAAATTATTTCATTTACCCAATTTCAAAACAATACCATGTCGAACTGCTCTATTCAAGTGTTTAGAGATCCCTATTAATGACGTTAACTACTCGTATTGACCAAAATCCATAAGCCACTCAATAGATCAACCAACACAATATAAAACATTTTTTTATATCACTAACAAATACGCACTCATACACACACACACACACACACACACACACACTCAAACTCATTCTAGGGTGCTACTGACCCTATCTCTAATGAGTTCCCCACTAAAGCCAAGGTTATTGCTTAACCTTCAGCTCTGATACCAAATGTAACAAACCGGATTTTCAGCCCTCGAAAATTGACACTAATACATCCACTATATCACATGACGAGCAATCGAATGTTGGAAAACCCGATTGTTAGGGGAAAAGAAAGAAGAAAGAAGAAAAGAAGAAAACTCAACAACACAGAATCTCACAGCGGAACGAATAATCTATAATATACATCAATCTTTACACAAAACAAACTGTAATGTATGCATATTCAAAGCATCAATCAGAGTCTACTACCTATTTCAGCTTGGACAATTATAACAGCCTGTCCTCACAATTACTGATAAACATCCCAATGAATATAGTGGAAAATAACCACCTACGTGAATACGTCTCTGGGCCTCCAACTCGTCTCTTGAAGCTCCAAGCATCCAAACCAATCTGTAATATGCTCGGTATGACCCAAGCATTATAATAAAATAACACCCGAGTAAGTCTGGAAAACCAGCGTGACAAAACACACCCAACTGGATTTAAAGTTATAGGAAAAATCTTTTGAAAATCAAGAGTATCTCATAAGACCACGCCGCACATAAACACGGACGGGTTTTTACCTTACGATAACCAAAACATTATCTATAGAAAATCCATTTATATTATAATAATGTCTAGGGGTCAAAGTAAATAGAGAAAATAGCTGAAATTCTTGCATCTCACATTCCAACGTACTAGGCTCTACAATCAAAAATGAAAGGCTCGTATTGGAGAATGGATTCCAACTAATGACTGGGCTACTGGGGTACCGCCCGTCACAGTACACCTCTAGAACAATGTACCGAGATTGTACCTAACGACATTATTATAATATAACCCCTTGCTGGATAGTATCGAATATGACCACCCTTCGTTAATGGGCCTCGAAGCATATAAATGAGAGATTAGTGACTCTAGATAAGGATGACCATACCCTACTTGGGAGCTACCCACTTAGCCCTGCTGCATCTCCCCTATTTTAGTCATTTCCGGTTGATGAGGCTTGAGGGTATGATTATCTTTAATGAACATTTACACTTAGAATGCTTATTGCCCGCCAATGGCAATGTGCTGATAGCATTCATCCATACAAGTCCGTTCTGGGTCTGAACGAAACCGAAGGCATTATTCCTACTACATCCATTTTGGAACCACCCTCAGGATTAGTGGCGATTAGCCCTTGCACTACACATCTCTTTCTTCGATTCCATGCTCTTCACGATGTCTTCACTTCGAAACACATTCGTTGGATTGAAGTGGTTTTCGGATAACATATCTGATCCCAGTCTCTTCGGAACAACGTTCGATAATTTCTGTTAAACTCAACCACGATTCTTTAAGAAATAAACAGTCAAAGATAAGATCGGAGATCACCTCCTAACCGTTAGTAGACGGATTTCCTTATCATTGTCCTAGAAGAACGAAATGAGATTTATATGTACAGTACAACATCATCGGGGATGACTGTGCTATATAACTCACGTGTTTCTCCTAGATATTTACAAAGTTACGTTGCGTCCATTTTTGATATGTTATTTAACTATCAATAAACATTCATTCAAATCATGGATTTATTCCATGGGGAAAACCAACATTGGTTTAGCATATAAGCAATCACCAGCCTCCTTTAATAAATCTTTCCTTTACAAAATATCACTTTGTAAATACTTGTATATAAATATCTTTATAAAGATATACTCGCAAATCTCTATATTTAAATACTTAGAAATATCCGTATCTTATCTCAACGGTATAAGTATATCCACAAAATTGAGAAAGATTTTCTCTTTATTCGATTCAAAAATTGTTTATAAACTTCCTTGTAATTCTCTAAAAACATTTGTAATCCATTTTATAAATTTCCGAAAAACCATTTATAATTCCTTTATAAAAATTCAGTCACTTATAAGCTCTTTGTACATTTCAAAAATCATTTATAAACCCTTTATAGATCCATAAACCAATTATAGAACTCCTTTTATAAATGTATAAACCTGTTTCTAATATTCATTTATAAATATCTAACCATTTATAAACTCTTTCACCTTGCAAATAACCCTTCCTTAAGTCTTCAAACAATTTTATAAACTCCTTTATAAAATCCAAATATTTCAACTTCATCCATGGGTCTCGAAAACATTTGTAAATAATTAAAGTCATTTATTTCTAAACATCATTATATAATAAAAATTATTAACAATAAACATTATAAATAAATGAAATTTATTAACTTTAAAAACGTCTTAAGAATAATAATTAATAATTTCAAAATATTGTTTAAGAAACAATAATAATTAATCTTTACCCTTTTTATAAATAGTAATAATTTATTTTTAAAACCTTATTACTATTCCTTATTGTTAATTTCAAACCATAATTATTCTTGAAATAATTAACCTTTCACATTTTGATAATTTCTTTAAAACCATATTACTATAAACAAATAACTTTAAAACAATACTAATATAATTTAAATAACTTTAAAATAATATTACTGTAATTAATTAAATTTAAACAATATTACAATTAAATAACCTTAAAATAATATTACTATAATTAAATAAATAATCCTTAGAACAAAATATTTTCGAAACCCAATTTTGGATTTAAAAATTATTTCTTGTCTCCAAACCAATTCCAACTTATACGGAAATTATAGTATTTTTAAAGTACTAATTTGTAGCCAATAGCCACCCAACAGTTGACTAATATCAATATTGATTTTCTATCACTATTGGGTATTAATATTCAACATATAACAATGTTATAACCATAATGTCCACAATCAGGTTCATTTTTCAATAATTCATATAAAAATATTTTATTGAAACAATTTAACAATAGCAAAGAACCCCGTTGGATCACTCCAACCTGTTTCCCCCTGCATCACAACTGTTATATGATCATAAAATATAAATCAACCGCTTTGAGGCGGGATTCGTATACAAAGCGTCATCCGCTCTTACACGGGAACGTATTAGGGTCTCATCTTCTCCAATAGGCAGAAATATATTCAAACCAACTAATAAATCTAATAATTCATCCAAACAATCATACAATTATTTTTATCAACTATATATCATACTAGTTAACAAAAAAGGTGAGTTTAACTCATCGAAATTTTCTATCGTCGCTTGCGCGATCTGGTTCCGCCTGAATTCGAACGACGTTCGAATTCAGTGTAAAATTAAACAAGCTCCATTTGTTGCCAAACCAACTCCATATCAAGGATGACGTCCCAACGAGTGCAAAACAACTTGTTTCGTTTCGGTTGGATCTAGCATGAAAAAGTTATCATTATTTTAAGTTACGATATTTAAATTAATAATTAAACAACTAATTACACAATTATAATAATTAACCTTTTTTAATTCCTAATCCCGTCTCTCTCTCTCCCCTGTATTTTCGTATGCAACAACCCAACCTAGCCGCGAGCATTTCGATCATCCCCATGCTACCTTAGGCCACTGGCCTTCATCACGACCATCACCAGAGAACCCCCCAACTCTGCCGACCCCAACCCCACCGAAACGAGCCTCCCTATTGCCGCCTTCACCAAGAAAAAACCAAATTAATATTTCCATTCATCCTCGAACTTCGCCACCACCACGCGACGCCACCCTCCCAAACTCTAGCCGAAGCTTGCCCTCCTCCTCCCCTACCTTTCTCTTCAGAGCCCATCCCCTAAAAACACACCGGTTCGCCAGAAAAGCCATCAAGGCTACGCCGACGTCGAACCTCCCTCCACGCCACCTCGCTTCGCCAAAGCCCATCACCACCGTTCAAACACCTCATCATGTTGACGCAGTCAAATCCTTAGTTTAGGTCCAGGCCTATCTCCGCCTTTGGTGGCGATGATTTCTTGAGGCCGTTGGATTTGGGGGCATTTGAATAGGAAGGGAATGAACATATCTTTAGTAGAACGTGAATATAAATAAGGAAAGGGCAATGATGGCTGCACAGTGGAGGAGTGTGGCCTGCATACGAAGGTGTGGTGATGTTGATGAGGCATGGTGTATGGTCAAGTCAAGGCTGAGGTGATGAGGTATAGCTGAGGAATGGCTGGTGTACTATGACGCCTCACCTCGATACCCACGCTAGCCAAGAACACTACGGAGTAATGCTGTCAACTAGCACGGAGAATAAGGCTGTTGAGGAGCGACCATCCGTGTAATTTCTTTGCGCGAGCACCGATATGTCAGGTAGTAAAACATGCATTTCATATAAGGAGGAAATCCGACATACCGATACAAACTCAAAGCTATCACACGGTGGCTATATAAAATCTTTGGAAACAAACATAGAAGTAAACATAACACAATCAGTCATAGACATCCATATCACAAAGGCGGAAAAAGATATGAATATATAACACATAAAAAGTGTACATCAGAGTAGTGGTCAGAAAGATCCACGATAATACAAAAGGATAGCTACAAGCTAAACAAAAGAGTAAGTATACATCACGGAGTCTATATCTCAAATGTATACAACAAAAACTACTAATCTAAGTAGTTAGCCAAAAGTCAGAGTAATCCCAGAAGAGAAGTCAAGCAGAAGCACCTGTAACATCTCGGTCTGACCCGAGTATTATTTATAAGAAAATAATAAACGGATCAATCTAGCTATAAATATAAGATGATATGGTACAAAATAAAAGACATGGCATGAACATGTAATAACCATAATGGCATACTACTATAAGTATGTAATTGAAAATCAACATGAGATTAATCAATATCACATGAATCTTCTCAAAGATAAAATAAGGTATCATACCCTAAACTTGTATTCATAATAAGTCAATGACACACAAATTCACCAATGCACAAAAATTGATAAAACATATCAATGAAAATCACGAAAATTGGTGAAGCACAAATTCCAGAAATCAACACACGAAATCCAGAAATCACAAAAAGGTGGGGAGGCCTATCACACGAATGGGAGCATGAAAGCTCACCAACATATGTATCACACGAACGAGAAGCTATCTCATGGAAGCTATCCATTAATTTTTGAACACACGAACAGCTTGAAGACCATGGGGAGCTACCCCACATATGTGATGCTGAAACATCATACAAACGGGGTTTAGTCTCCCTCGTAGACAAAGAGACATCGCACAATTGCTAGTCTAAATCACAAAAATGATCGTCATGATCATCAAGATGTGTCAACCACACCAAGCTAGTAAATATATGAGTTTAGCTTCATGTCCCATAACCACTTGCTTAACTTAAATATTTACGAACAAACTGTAGATCTTCACTAGAAAATTATCACAAAAGGTTCAGTTGAACAAGTCCAAGAATTAACCGACGAAGTAAACACAAGTGTTTTATACCACCTGTTTTGCTAAGTTGTTTAATTAGATTTCTCATCCGAGTGAAGTAAAGGCTTGTATATACTAATAGATTGGAAAGCAGTTTAGGAAAAAGAGCTTTGTACTAAAATAGAATTTGAAATCGTTTTGATGAAAGAGTTTTGACATTTACTACTAGTATTGAAACCTTTAAATTTTTGAAGTGACAAATCACAAAGATGATTATAGGACAATCGGTCATAAAAATTCACATTCGAAGATATGAATAAAATCCAAAAGAAATCAATATAAATCCATCAAAGTGGTAATACGATGCAGCGCATCACAAGAATAACTTTAAATGGCGAGCTAGGAGTGAGTCGCGGCCTAACAAAGTAGTGCTCCAGGAATCATGACCTAGAACCAAGGAGTTGCGACCTAAAACCAACAAGTTACGACCTAACTCTTGGCCGAGCTAAACAGTTAACAGGGGCGTGCGACCTAAAGGGAAGAAAGGTCGAGCGACCTAACCATGGCCGAGCTAAGAAAAAGGGTCGAGCGACCTAACGTGGAAACAGGTCGAACGACCTAAAGGCATATCATGCCGAGCGACCTAGGTGAAACGAGCTAGTGCTGAGCTAGCATGGCCGACCTAAAAGGGTGCGACCTAAGTAGAGGAATGACCTAATGGCCAAGCGACTTAGGGGTGAACGACCTAAGTAGTTAGCGACCTAAGCCTTCACGAGATGTAGCGTCCTATCACGTGGCGCGACCTAGTGATTGTCTGTGCCACGCAATCTAAAGTGGAACGAGTTGACAGGGGCGAGCGACCTAGCATGCAAGCGACCTAGCATGCAAGCGACCTAGCATGGCCGTGCGAACTAACGACCTAAGTGCAGGCGAGTGACCTAAGTCCAGAACGAAAATATGCAGGCCGTGTCTTCGCAGTGCGACCTAAGACCCAGAATTTGCCAAACACGCTGAAAAATTGGGTTTTTCACCAATTCAATCCAAACCAAATGCAAATATACATTCTAAAGTGATAGGAAGTCATTCCCATCAATCCAAGACAGTTATAGACAAGAATGTGAGATAAAAATCTCACCTTTGCACCAAAAATCAATGAAGATGAAGCCTAAAGCAAACAAGAATCAATCCCTCTTCAATCTCAACACAAGAAGCTTGAATCCAATGTCTTCTTCTTGAATTTGGAGTTGAATGATGGATTACAATTGAATTTGAGCTTGGAGTTTTAATTTCCCATTCCCTCCTCCATTTTTGATAAAGCTTGAATGTTAAGCAAATAGAATCAAGTTATGAAGAGAAGAGGGGGTTGGGCTGAGTTAGTAAGTTCAGTCCAAACCAAAGCCCTAAGTGAAAAAGTGGCGAAAATTCCACTAACTTCAAACATATCAAAGTTTACACTTAAAAAGATCGCAAACGTCATTTTGAACTCAATGGAGGTGGTCTCGAGTCCTAATTTGACCGTATGCAAAAAGTAGCTTTTCGGACTAACATTCGACTAACGATAAAATATTTAAATATAAAATCGATAAATATGCGGGTTGTTACAGACTCCCCTCCTTAAAGAAATTGCGTCCTCGCAATATATAAGATGGAAATAAAAAGTAACAACCATAAAAGCATATTAACACAAAAGAAATTTGAAATAAGAAGTTCACCTTAAAGAGCATGAGAAAGTAAGTCCGGATGTGTACGCTCGATGAATTCTCTAGATTCCCAAGAGCAATCCTTAGGATTTGAAGACCATTGAACCTTTACAAGCGGAACATCTTTATTTCGAAGTCGTTTGACCTCCGAAGCAATAATTCGAATAGGATGCTGCTCATAAGTTAAATTAGGCGAAACTTCAATATCTTCCACAACACCGGGCTCAAGAATAGAATCAGAATCCCGAAGGCACTTCCGTAATTGAGAAACGTGAAACACGTCATGCATGGCAGAAAACTGAGCCGGTAATGAAAGGCGATAAGCCATGGAACCAATATGTTCAGTGATAGGAAATGGCCCAATATATCGCGGCGCCAACTTTCCCGATCGACTGAAACATACCACACCCTTCATAGGTGAAACACGAATAAATACAAGATCTCCCACGGAAAATTCTAATTTTCTTCTTCGATTATCGGCATAGGATTTTTGTCTACTCTGAGCTTCTTTCATCCTATGACGAATAAGTTCAATCTTTTCTGTGGAATCTCAAATAAAATCTGGACCTAAGACCAGCTTCTCACCGGCCTCAAGCCAACAAGAAGGAGATCGGCATGGCCTTCCATAGAGTGCCTCGAAAGGTGCCATACCAATACTAGCTTGGAAGCTGTTATTATAGGAAAATTCAACGAGTGAAATATGATCTTCCCAACTTCCATCGAAATCAAGCACACAAGAACGAAGAAGATCTTCAAGAGTTTGATTCACACGCTCAGTTTGTCCATCGGACTGGGGGCGATAAGCGGTGCTAAAATTAAGCTTCGTTCCCAAAGCTTTTTGAAGACTCTTCCAGAATCCACTAGTAAACAATGGATCACGATCACTAACTATAGAAGTAGGAACTCCATGTAATTTAAAAACTCTCTCTGATAAAGAGTTTGGCCAAAAGAGGAACGGTTCGGTTCGACCGAACGGGAATAAAATGGGTGGATTTAGTAAGTCTATCAACGATCACCCATAAGCTATCATGACCCGAACGAGAACGGGGAAGGCCATCAATAAAATCCATGGAAATTTGATCCCACTTCCAAATTGGAATTTCCAATGGTTGCAATAACCCGCCAGGCCTTTGATGTTCGGCCTTGACAAGTTGGCAAGTCATGCAACACTTAACAAAGTTAGCAATATCAGATTTCATCCCCTCCCAGTAATAAAGTCGTTTCATATCCGCGTACATTTTACTACTACTGGGATGAATGGAATATTTGGAACGATGAGAATCTTCTAGAATATCTTTTCGAAGATCACTAATATTTGGTACAATAAGTCTACCAAATTTTCGAATGCCGCCACGTGAATCAATATCTAAGTCTTTCAAACCTTCAATATCAACTTTATCCTTAATATTTTGGCCAAGAAGAGCCAATTCGGGATTTAGCCTTTGAGCTTCAAGAATGCGGTCTAAAAGAGAAGGATGAGCCTCAAGGCTACATAAAGCAAGAGATGAACATAAATCGGAAACACGATCTCGAATTTCACAAGTGGATAAAACTTCGAGATTGTTCCATTCGGATATCATCATGGAAACAACCGCTTGTTGCTTGCGACTAAGCGCATCGGCAACCGATTTCCCTTTCCGGGAGTATAAAGAATATCCAGATTATAAGAGGCAAGGAATTCGAGCCAACGCTGTTGACGCAAATTAAGTTCCTTTTGAGAGAATAAATATTTAAAAGACTTATGATCAGTATAAAGTACAAATTTCTCTCCCAAAAGATAATGTCGCCAAATTCGAAGGGCGAAAACGATAGCCGCGAGCTCTAAATCATGTGTGGCATATCTAGTCTCAACCGGCTTCAATTGCTTAGAAGCATAAGCAATAACACGTTCTTTTTGCATAAGAACGGCACCCAAACCAACGCGACTAGCATTGGTATAAAAAACAAAATCTTGATTCCCTTCGGGAATAACAAGAATTGGAGCATCAGAAAGGAGTTCTTTTAATTTCTGAAAAGAAGTTTCACATTTGTCCGACCAAATGTATTTAACACCTTTCTTTGTTAAGCCAGTAAGAGGAACGGCAATTTTAGAAAAGTCCTTAATGAAACGACGGTAATAACCCGCCAATCCAAGGAAGCTACGGATTTCCGTTACACTCTCCGGTCTCTTCCAATTTTGAATCGCTTCAATCTTTGAAGGATCCACTGATATTCCGGATTCGGAAATAATATGATCGAGAAACTTCACATTAGATTGCCAAAAGTGGCATTTAGAAAATTTTGCTTTTAACTGATTACTCCTAAGAGTTTCCAATACAATCCGAAGATGCTTTTCATGTTCCTCCTCGGTTTTAGAATACACAAGAATATCATCAATAAAGATAAGAACAAACCGATCGAGGAAATCTTTGAAAACTCGATTCATAAGGTCAACGAAATAAGCCGGAGCATTCGTTAAACCAAATGGCATAACTAGCCATTCATAAGATCCATATCGAGTACGGAACGAAGTCAAAGGAATACTATCCTCTGCAATGCGAAGCTGATGAAAACCGGTAGCCAAGTCCAATTGTGAAAAGACTCTAGCACCACTAAGTTGATCAAATAGATCATCAATCTGAGGTAAAGGATATTTATTCTTAATAGTAAGATCATTAAGCTTGCGATAGTCGACGCAAAGCCTAAGTGTACCGTCGGATTTCTTCACGAAAATTGCTGAAGCTCCCCAAGGCGAGGAACTAGAGCGAATAAATTGCTTCGTCTCCAATTCGGATAATTGTTTGCGCATCTCTTCATTCTCCTTATTGGACATGCGATAAGGAGGACGAGTAATTGGTTGAGCTCCAGGTGTAAGATTAATTCTAAACTCAATTGCTCGCTTAGGCGGTAATCCTAAAACGGGCTCAAATATGTCGAAAAATTCACGAACGACGTGAATACGAGAAATGACATCTTCCTCATCATCATTATCATCATCTCGAGGATTTAAAGAATATAAAGATGCAGCCAAAGTGGAATCTGAATCTTTAAGAATAATTGAAATCTGCTTAACAGATAGTGGATGTCGAAGATAAATAGTCTGCTCAGGACATAGGATATGAGCTTCATAACGGCTAAGCCAACCCATACCCAAAATCATTCCAAAGCCTAAATAACGCATGACATGCAAATCGGCTAGGAAAGGAAAATCACACAAAATAATCTCCACATCCTTACAAAGCAAACTAAGGGTTGCGGATCCACCAACCGGATTCGCAATTCTTAAAGAAGTCATTAAAGCAACAACACTTAAGGAAAAAGTATCGACAAGTTCCTTTGATATAAAAGAATGGGATGCACCCGTATCAAAGAGAACTCTAATAGGTTGATTATGAAATATAATAATGCCATCAAGGACAGAATGAGACATACCTTGACCGCGAGATGTGTTGCAAGGGGCTTGAGCAACGTTTAACTTTCCCTCCTTGCCTTGAAGCTTAGGGCATAAGTGCATATAATGATCTGGACTTTTACAATAGCAACAAGAACGGGGCTTTGAACACTTGTTCGCAAAATGGCCCCTAGCACCACAGTTGAAGCATTTCCCATCACTAGGGGAAAGTGTCTTTGCAGCAGGAGTTGCTTGCTTACCCTTTTTGTTGGGATAAGGACCCTTGAACTTGTTAGGCCTTTTCTTGTTGTTGAAGTTTGGTTTGGCACCCACCACTTCAACATCACTTTCCATATCCGCCTCTTCAAGACGAAGAGCGATATCAATGAGTTGATCGAAAGGAACTTCTAATTTTAGAAGTAATGGCTTCTTGAGATTTTTGTTTAAGCGATAGACAAATCTTTGGTTCTTCTTCAATGGGGTGTTGATGTATTCAACCCCATATTTAGACAGTGACTCGAAGGATGCGACATAATCTGTCATAGAGGATTCACCTTGAACAAGGTCTATGAAACGTCGAACCAATGTCACTTTCTCTGCTTCTGGTATGAATTTTAATTCGAAGCGTTCCCGGAATTGCTCCCAGGTGAGATCCGCTTCATTAATTTCAGAAATAAGAAGTTCGTACCAGTCCAATGCTCTTTCTTGGAGCATACTAAGGCCACCTGAACACGGTGAAGATCGATAGGATTCATGCGAGAAAAGATTCGATCGCATGTTCTTAACCAAGCCTGGACTTCAATAATAGTTTTGGAACCTTTGAACGGTTTCCCACCCAAGTTGGTGTAATCGTTGCACAAACGTGCAAATCCAGACTTAGGATGAGTAGGTTCCTGATTAGGACTAGCTGCTTGAGCATTCTTTACTAAATCAAGAAGCTGTTGAGCGGTCATAAAAACTCCATCCTGGGGAGTAACAGTAGATGGTCCAGCTCTGTGACGGCCTGGTCTAGACATTCTCTTCATTAAGGAAGAGAAAAGAAGAAAAGTTATTCTCCAAACAAATATCAAGCAAATCTTGATAGATAAAACAAGGATACATAAAAGAAAATAGGATGAATCGGTACGAAGACTCGAATTAAATCCTAAGGCACGACTCCTAAGTTGGACTTAGGACGATGATCCTTGTTAAGTTATTCTACATTGTTCCGAAGTTTGGCTCTGATACTAAGCTGTGACTGTAACGACCCTAGATTTTTATTTAATTTAAATTAATAATTTATTGAATTTTGAATAAAAAATTGTATAATTTATTTTAAATTGAAGCGAGTTTCCCCGATATCCAGATAAATTCTATATTAAATCATTTAAATTTTAAATATTATATATATATATATATTGGATTTGAGATAAATTGTAAATAAATGGTTTAATAATAATTTATAATAATAATAATACATATTAAAATTGATGGTGAATAATAATTTGAATTTATCAATGTTAATATAAGGTAATAAATATTAAAGGAAAATAAATAATTGAGTATAAATAGAAATAAATGAGGGATGAACTATAAAAATAAAAGTAACACTTAAATAAAATCTAACAACAAATATAAAATAAATATTTAATCTAGACATAAATTAGTTAAAATTCAAACAACATATTTTAAAATAATATTGTAAAGTGATAAAAGGAAGCAAGCAAGGAATAAACAAAACAAATTTGTACATACATATTAACAAATAATATGAGCTTGTAAACAAATTAGAAGACATACATTTATTAACATCTTCTCAAATACACCAAACTTGTCTCTCAGCCGAGTAAATATGCAAGTTTCAATATATGAAGGCAAGGACAAGTTCAATTTTCCAGAAGCAATATGTACATGAAGAAAGCATGGGTGGGCTGCAATACAATATCTTTGATATTGTACTAAACAAATCTAATCTTCTCCAGCTCATAATGTATAAACAAGTTTATATATTCAAGTATAGTTTGTACAAAAGTCATTAATGCAAGTACACAAGATATCAGCCGAGCTAACAACAAAATAAAATAACATAACTAAAAATAAGTTTGTAAATAAAATAAGAAACAAAAGTACCTCCGCCTATCTTCTCAGCCGAAATGCAAAGATATCAGCCACCAACACTATATTTTCAGCCAACAAAGATTAAAAGATCTCTGTCTACTGTGTACAAAACCATATAATAACCTGTACAAATATACACCCTGTAAACCTCTCCCTTATATCAAGCCTTTTTATTTTATTTCGTCCATCTTAAACTTAAACAAATGCAAGCACAAGTTTCAGCTTCAACTGGAAGAATCAAACAACTAAAAAAACAAAAAAAAAAGATAATCTCCAATCTTAAAACTTGGAATGATCAACTTAGCAAACCTGGAAATCAAGGCAGGCTCTGTTTTCAAGCATTCCAGGAAGATCAATGTTATCCCGCCTTTTGGCAAGGCCAGGACATCAAGAAGCCGACTAGAGAACAAGGATAGCACGCCATGGATATCACTGAATTTTTTGTCCGAGCCCAGAGTGAGCTACAATTGATAGGACACGACAAGAAAGGCCATAGAGATCAGCACCTCAAATTTCAAGTCGATCCGGACTCATACACTCAAGTTATGATCGAGTCGAATTGAAGGGAAAGAGCCCAGATTTCGTATCCATCACTCTGGGCGATTTCGTATCCGTCACCGAAGCCCCAGTTCGAATCCATCATGCTTCGTATCGATCAGCTCCGGATCCATCGAGTGTCTACTTCGTATCCATCAGCCAACACTTGCTTCGTATCCATCATCGAGTGTCTACTTCGTATCCATCAGCCAACACTTGCTTCGTATCCATCATTCAGTGTCTACTTCGTATCCATCAGCCAACACTTGCTTCGTATCCATCATTCAGTGTCTACTTCGTATCCATCAGCCAGTGTTTGCTTCGTATCCATGGATGAAGTCCTACTCGAAACCATCAGGTCAACCAGCTTGGATAACGTGTCACCTCTTGAAGGAAACGGGGCAAGATACATGGAGTCGAAGCGGTCAACGCGGAGCAAATACCGGATCGAGGCGAAGAGCGCACACCACGTCATCCCTCGATGCGAATGCGCCGAGATATATGGAGTCGACGCGGTCGACTCGGAGTGAAGGGCGGATCGAAGCGAGGCGCGCGCACCGCATCACCTTGAGAGCGCGTGCAATCATCGAGACGAAAGGATGGAGTCGAAGCAATGGAGACGAGCAGAACAGCCAGCGTTAAAATCCATCTCGTATCGACGATATCTCTCAATCCACTGATCCAAACACCATGAAATTTTAACTGAAGGCTGCACACATAACAAGGAATGTCTCCACCAATTTTGAGCTCAGTTGGAAGTAATCCTGATCGATACGAAGTGATTTCGTATCGATCACAGATTGGCTTGAAACTCTCTGGAAGTGGTCGAATGGGCCCCCTCACGTGTCAGGCCAAGTCTCCCGGGGTTTGAGCGAAATCCAAGCCTCCTACACCTATAAATAGAGCCCCAGAATCAACGGAAAAAGGATCTTTTTTCTCTGAAGCGCCCAGACTCTGCCGGATTGAGATTTGCACCATACTTTTGCTGTCAATTTCGAATTCTAAACTGTAATCCGCTGTTCATCACTGTAAACGCTTGTAATCATTGAAAGAGAATCAATAAAATCATCAAAACTTCATAGTGGACGTAGGCTATACGCCGAACCACTCTAAACTGCTTGTCTGTGCACTTTACATTCATATTTGTTGGAGTTTTTGTTAGATAATCTCTGTTTTACATTTATAATCTTCATTTTATCTCTTCAAACAACTCCCGAAGAGTGTTGTGCCCATTTTTGGTACAAACACTTTGGTGCTTTCACTGAGAAAACCAGCTTTTTCTCCTGCTCGTTGGATCTGCCGTCGATACCGGATTGCACAAATCCAAGAGGAAGATCCAGATATCCAGCCCGGAATCCTTCCATTCTATTCAGATTTGCCCAGAATCTAGGAAAGGACTCCACCACCGACAATGGTCAGCACAAGAACTGGCGCCACCGCCACAGAGCAAGAAGGCAGAGACAGGCAAAATCCAACACAGCCGCCTTCTTCCAATCAAGACAATGCCACTCAGTCAGACTCAACGGGGCTAGTCACCCGACAGGAGTTTCAGGTATTGCTCCAGGAGCTGACCCAAAGCCGTCAGCAGTTGGCAGAACAGTTACGCGCCAATATCGAGCTGACCAACCAGCTGAACCGCCGGGGGCACAGAAGGTCCAGGAGAGATGATGTCTCCAGAGCATCTACCGAAAGCTCAGCTTCATCTGACTACCACCGCCAGACTACCCGTCCTCGACTAGAGGGGAATCGCGCTCAAGCTGCTGAATATCAGCCTGCCTTAACTGTTGGGCAACTGAGGGTAGGACCGTCGACTAGTTTCCAAACCGGTCCCTCAACACGAGGAGGTACTGCCCCACAGTACACCACCGATAACCGCGCCACAACTGCCGCAGCAGAGACAAGGGCTGATACCCGAAATCAATCTGAGCCGATCAATCAACAGCGAGGACATACTCCTGAACCTTATGTCCCAGAAGACGTTGAGCCAAGGAGGCGAGATACGGGTCGTCGACAACGCCCGATCCCTACTCGCGCCGTGGAACCCGACCACGCTTTAGCTCATCACGCTCCGAATCCGCCTGTTTCGGATATATCAACCATGATACGTCAAATGATCCGCGAGAGTCAGGGGCTCACTAATGATGACTGGGGAATTTCCCGTAGTCATACCCCTTTCACAGACGAAGTGTTACATGCCGAACCCCCTAGGCGATTCAGAATGCCGACTCTCCCGATGTATGAAGGGAATAGTGACCCCAACCAGCATATTCTGAAGTATGAATGGTCGATGAGCGCTGCAAGGGCCGACGACGCAGTGAAGTGTCGGAGTTTCCCCATCTCTCTGGGAGGAATCGCGACAATGTGGTTTACCCGCCTACCACCTAGATCAATTTCTTCGTTCGATCAATTGGCCAAGAGGTTTGTGGAGCAATTCCGGATGCATGTTGCTAGGCCGAAGGACGTCAACACCTTGTCCAGCGTCACTCAAGCTCCTGGAGAAACACTCAGGCGTTACTTGGAGAGGTTCCACGCAGCATGCGTCGAGATCACCAATCCCAACGATAATTCAATCTTAATGGCTCTGACCAAGGGGATTGATCCTGATTCTGAATTCGGAAACTGGCTGGCTGGGAAACCGCCCGCGTCGTTGGACCGTTTTTACTCCAAGGCCGCTCAATTCCTGCGGCAGGAGGATGCAAAACAGTCTAGGAAGCAGGACGATGCGAGGCCCAGCATTGAAGGAATACAGAGCAATGTGGCAGTTAAACAGTCCGGCGAGAGTTCCGGGAAAGTTCAGCTCAACATACAAAACAAGCAAACCCAGCAGAGAGGAAACAATGGCCAGAACAAGAAGAGAGATGAGAACCGAGGTCCACGACGTAGAGCTCAGATGTTTGACAGTTATACACCGCTGAACACGTCATTGGAAAACGTATACTTACAGACTTGCAACACCGTACAGTATAAGAAGCCTGCTCCGAAGCCCTCATCGGAGAGACAGATTCAGACAGGAAAATTCTGTAGGTTCCATGAAAGCTATGGACATAATACCAATGAGTGTCGACACTTACAGGACCTCATCGAGAAGCTGATTAGAGAGAGGAAGCTAGATCAGTTTGTACGGGCGCCGCAGCCTGGCGGAGCGGGCCCCTCAAATCAAAATCGTTCACAGAATCAGGAAAGAGAGGATGAACCCGCTCGTGCGGGCGGGAGATTAGTTATCAACACAATAAGTGGTGGTCCCCATCCGGCAGACAGAAGCTGGGGGGAAATGGAGTCGTATGCCAGTTCTATCAGACATGCGGACTTCGAGTGTTATAGTAATTGCGAGGATGGGACCCCGGCAAAGCAACAAAAGATAATGTCCGATGATATCGTGTTCAGGAGCCGAGACGCCGATAAAGTTGAAGCCCCTACTATCGACCCACTAGTCATATCCGCCCAGGTAGGTCCTGCTTGGATGAAGAGGATCCTGGTTGACAGTGGGAGCTCTGTAAACATCTTGCTCAAACGGGCTTACGATCTGATGAAGATGGAGACAAAGGATTTGAAACCCTGTTTATCCAGAATCCATGGTTTCAATGGAAGTGCCACGATACCCATTGGAATAACTGAACTCCCAGTCGAGTTAGGCGTTGGAGAGCGCCGGAGGGTCCGCATGTTACAATTTGTTGTGTTAGAGATAGATTCGCCATACAATGCGTTTCTGGGACGACCAGCTTTGGCCGAGTTCAGGGCGGCGATCGCCCCATGGTGTCTGACTCTGAAATTTCCCACTGATCATGGGATTGGAGTTGTTCAAGGAGATCAGGCCTCGGGAAGGGCCTGTTATGTTGCTGAGCTGCGCGGGGCGCAACGTAAAGAGAAGGGTAAGGGCGTAGAGGAATCTCTCTGCGTCCGTTCTATCGACAATTGACAATTGGTGCCTGGGCCTCGGCCCGGGCACCACGACCAATTCCTGAAAGACCTGGACCCCAGGGACAGCGAGGATAGAGACGAATCAACGGAGAGTCAAGCCTCTCCAGCCGAACTGACTGTGGACGTCCCAATCAGTGAGGATGATGATTCAAAAATGCTGAAAGTTGGGTCCCAACTAAACAAGCAGATACAGCAGGAGTTGGTCGAATTTCTTCGGGCGAATCTCGACGTCTTCGCCTGGACACACTCTGACATGTGCGGGATCTTGCCGAGCATTGCAAGTCACTCCCTGAATATAGATCCACGACATGTCCCGGTGAAACAGAAAAGGCGCGGTATGGATCCAGAGAGATCTGCCGCCCTTAAAGAGGAAGTTGATAAACTGCAATCGAATGGGTTCATTCGAGATGCCTTGTATCCAGAATGGGTGTCCAACCCTGTACTAGTTCGGAAACCTAACGGGAAGTGGAGAACTTGTGTTGATTACTCTGACCTAAACAAGGCTTGTCCAAAAGATAGCTTCCCACTTCCACGAATCGATCAGCTCGTAGATTCGACGGCCGGGCATGAACTACTATCCTTTATGGACGCATATTCCGGCTACAATCAGATACCCATGCATCTGCCTGATCAGGAACATACCAGCTTCGTGACCGACCTGGGACTCTATTGTTACAAAGTCATGCCGTTTGGTCTAAAGAACGCTGGAGCAACATACCAACGCTTAGTCAACCGAATGTTCGCTGATCAGATTGGGAAAACTATGGAGGTTTACGTGGATGACATGCTGGTGAAGTCCCGATTCTCCACCGATCACGTCAGAGATTTGGATTCAATGTTCAGCATCCTCCGGGAGTACGGGATGAAGCTCAACCCACTCAAATGTCACTTTGGCGTTGCATCCGGAAAATTCCTTGGGTTCATTGTCAACGCTCGGGGAATAGAGGCGAATCCTGAGAAGATCTGGGCTATTAGAAATTTGCAAACCCCTAAAACTATAAAGCAAGTCCAGAGCCTTAACGGGAAGATCGCAGCATTGAGCAGGTTCATTTCAAAGTCCACCGACAAATGCATTCCTTTCTTCGACCTGATTCGGAAGGGCAAACGAAACTTTGAATGGACCACGGAGTGTGAAGGCGCGTTCCGATCACTAGTTCAACATCTCTCCACACCTCTGATCTTGTCAAAACCGGTTGACCACGAGCAATTATATCTCTACCTGGCAGTATCTGAACATGCGATCAGTGCTGCTCTAGTCCGGGAAGAAGACAAAGTGCAAAACCCGGTCTACTATGTTAGTAAGCGACTAACAGGAGCCGAAAGAAATTATCCAAGGCTGGAGAAACTGGCTTATTGTTTGGTCATTGCCTCAAGGAAGCTCCGTCCCTACTTCCAGGCTCATCCGCTTACTGTGTACACCGACCAGCCGTTACGACAGGTCCTTACGCGGCCTGAGACGTCCGGTAGGTTACTCAAGTGGAACATTGAGCTAAGCCAATTTGATATCGCATACGCTCCGCGGAGGGCCATTCAAGGACAAGTCCTGGCTGATTTCATAGCCGAATTCACCGTCCCGGAAAACTTACCCGAAACCAGTGAATCTGCCGAATACATCTGGAAGCTGTATACTGATGGTGCGTCAAATGACCGGTGCTCGGGCGCGGGGGTTGTACTTGAGACTCCCGAGGGCCGATCCATATGTTATGCTCTTAAATTCGACTTTCGTGCAACTAATAATGAAGCCGAATATGAAGCCCTCCTGACCGGCCTAAGGCTTGCCAGAGATTTGAGAATTGTCGCTGTAGAAATTTATTGCGATTCGCAGTTAGTGGTATGCCAGGTGCGAGGAGAATACCAGGCAAGAGACCGAAGACTGGCCGCTTACTTGACACGAGTTCAGGAAATCCTAAACCAGTTTGATTATTATGCCATCTATTATGTGCCTCGGGAACGCAATCAGAAAGCCGATTCACTGGCGAAGTTAGCCAGCACAGGCGAAGCGCAACAAATGGGACTTGTCCCCGTTGAAACTTTGGCCACTCCAAGCATCGATCGGATAGAAATGGACTCTGTATTTGAAATCGCTCCCAATAGAGAGTCCTGGATGACTCCGTATCGGAATTACATTGAGAATGGGGTGCTACCTGAACTTAGAAATGAGAAGAGACAGATTCAGCGAAAAGCCTCGCGGTTCATCATCCAAAACGGAGTCATGTACAGGAGAGGTTATTCCGTTCCTCTCCTCAGATGTATCGCCCACGAGGAAGTCAAGCGAGTGCTACATGACGTGCACGAAGGAGAGTGCGGTGATCATACCGGCGGGCAAGCTCTCGCTAAAAAGATACTCCAATATGGGTACTACTGGCCGATGGTGAACCGAGATGCGGCAAACTATGCCCGGAAATGCGATAAATGCCAGATACATGCCCGAATTCCGAGAGCTCCGCCAACTGAGATAACCCAAATGGCCAGTCCCTGGCCATTCGCAATGTGGGGCATTGACATCATCGGCGCTTTACCTTTAGCAAAAGGCGGTGCAAAATACGCCATTGTCGCAGTTGATTACTTCACAAAATGGGCCGAGGCCGAAGCCCTAGCAACCATTACGACAAAGAAGGTGATAAATTTCGTGGTTCGCAACATCATCTGTCGATTTGGACTCCCGCATACTATCATCACTGATAATGGAACCCAATTCGAGAGCGCAGAATTCAAGAATTTCTGTCAACGGTTTCATATCCGCAAAAAGTTCTCGGCTGTCGCACACCCCCAAGCGAATGGACAAGTTGAAGCTGTCAACAAAGTTATAAAATCGATCCTGAAGAAACGATTAGAGAAGGCTGGGGGCAAGTGGGTCGATGAACTTCCTATGGCATTATGGGCCTATCGAACGACCCATAAAACCGCGACCGGACACACTCCGTTTTCCCTATCTTATGGCTCAGAGGCCGTTATTCCGGTCGAAACAGAAGTGCTCTCTCATCGCGTGACTTATTATGATCCAAAAACAAACGCTATACTCCTAGCCGAGTCTTTGGATCTATTGGATGAAAAACGGGAGGAGGCTGATTTGAGAGCAGCCGCACATCGAAGTCGGGTCGCCCGATTGTACAACACCAGAGTTCGACCTCGAACCTTTGAACTCGGCGACCTCGTGCTCAAGAGAATTTACCCAGTTCCTTCACACATGAAACCAAACTGGGGAGGGCCGTATGTAATTACACGAAAGCTCGGAGATGGTACATTCAAGCTGTCGACTGTTGACGGTCTCGATTTACCGAGGGCTTGGAACAGCGAAAGTCTCCGCCGCTACTACATATGACAGGCTTTATTTATTTCATTCTATTTAGCAATTTGTTTCTGCATTTCGAAATTTGAATTTTGTAATAAGGCAACTGACTTTGCCGCATTTTCTTATTTCAGCAATAAAATGCCACTTCTTCGAGCCAGAGCTGTGATTCATTATGTACGATATACAACATCACGATGCACGAAGAGCTAAATCCCATCACACAATGGGACTTATTCAAATGGAGAGTGGCTGTGATACGACCGGCCACTCACTAAGCGAAACCCGAGCTCGGGGGCAAGCCATGACACCGATATTAATAGGATTGACACACGACAATCCTACAACTAACTCCATATTCCCAGAGTGCGAAATGGAGTATAAACATCCGACTCCATATTCCCAGAGTGCGAAATGGAGTATAAACATCCGACTCCGTATTCCCAGAGTGCGAAACGGAGTATAAACATTCAACTCCATGTTCCCAGAGTGCGAAATGGAGTATAAACATCCGACTCCGTATTCCCAGAGTGCGAAACGGAGTATAAACATTCAACTCCATGTTCCCAGAGTGCGAAATGGAGTATAAACATCTAACTCCATATTCCCAGAGTGCGAAATGGAGTATAAACATCCGACTCTGTATTCCCAGAGTGCGAAACGGAGTATAAACATCTAACTCCATATTCCCAGAGTGCGAAATGGAGTATAAACATCCGACTCCGTATTCCCAGAGTGCGAAACGGAGTATAAACATTTAACTCCATATTCCCAGAGTGAGAAATGGAGTATAAACATCTAACTCCATATTCCCAGAGTGCGAAATGGAGTATAAACATCCGACTCCGTATTCCCAGAGTGCGAAACGGAGTATAAACACTTAACTCCATATTCCCAGAGTGCGAAATGGAGTATAAACATTCGACTCCGTATTCCCAGAGTGCGAAGCGGAGTATAAAACATTTAACTCCATATTCCCGGAGTGCGAAATGGAGTATAGGCATTCAGCTCCACATTCCCAGAGTGCGAAGCGGAGTATAAACAGTCAACTCCATGTTCCCAAAGTGCGAACAACCGCTTACGAGATGACGCATATCCCCGGAGTATGGATGGAACGATTCATGAGAGAACGAGCGTAGTTCGACCACTCGGTCCTCGCTCGGTACCATCGCAAGCTGATCATCACACCTTGACCCCGAAGCTGGGGGCAGAAGCAAATGTTAGTCATTGCCCGAAACTATACGATGTTCAGCTCCGATGCGATTCCCTATCACAACTCGAGTCCGAAAATTCCATACTTAACAAGTAAAAATGAGCTATTCTTGAAGCAATCAAAAAATGCAAATACACTGGACCAAAGTCCGAACACTGCAATATTCAAGCATAGAAAGGAACACAAGCTGAAGCTAAAAGACAAAATTTTATTCCAACTAAACTCAAAAACAATGCTTCATACATAAGATCTTTCCTAAAATGTTCCTACTAGCAGGGGCCGAACCCGCATCTAAACACGGCCTATAAAAGGGAAAAGACAGAAAAAATAACAAAAGTCCCTAACTGTCTATGAAAAGGATGTCTAATCCTTCTGCTTCCTCAGCTTCTTCTTCTTCTTTGAGGAACTACTGGAGCCGCCAGTACCCTTTCGCTTGGACCCTTTCTCCCTAGGCAAGCTCCCCCCGGGTGAAGGCATAATGTCAACATCCTCGTCTGAGCTGGACTCTATAGGGATGCTTCCCGCGGGAGGAGTGGGAGGAACAGACTCCGCAGCCGGAGGAGGGGCTGGTACATTAGTGTCAGTAAGTGTGCCCTCAGGAGACATAGTCATAAGAGGAATGGGGCACTGAGCTGCCGCTCCGTCATCAACACCGCCGCCGTGCGCCGCAGCCGCCATCTCGGCATTGATCTCAGCTAACATCGCCGCTTCCCGCCGTGCCCTGGCCTCGCTAGGAGCCGTAGTAGTTTGGGACAAGGTGTCAGATGTAGTCGTGAATCCACCCAAGCCAAATGGCAAGTCCGCAAAAGGATCACTTTGACGGCCAAGGAGCTCGTTTATCATTTGCTCGTCGAAAGAAAGTGAGCTCCCCTCCGTCACTCCAACTGGTGCCATTGCTGCGACGGAGGTCGCCTCAGAAACGATGGCTCCTGGCGCTTGACTTAGTACTTGGGTGGTAAGAGGCGCGGCTGGTGCAACTCCTGTCACTGATCAAAGGAAAAGACATGTCATTAGCAACATTTCAACATGGGATCTTCAATCCAAATATACTGGAAGTTAGTTCAAAGTACCTTCCTCGGTTTGGCCCGAGGTCGTCTGAACCACTTCAGAAGGATGTTCCTTAATAGGAGATAAGTGCGGTTGATCTGGGTCATACGCTGGGATAGGCTGGGAGTAGATCATTGAAGTTGGCTCAGACTGAGATGACACGACTATCTCAGAACTCATAACATGGTGTCCTGCACCAGAGCTCTCTCCGACTTCCTGGACCTGAGCACCAAGCCTCACCTTGTCATGGGAAATCATGGAGTCATGGAGAACCTTCTTTTCGTCATCGTTAAGAATGCGGTTCTCCAGCTCAAACTCATCAGGGGCTTCATCAGGGTGCCCAGATCTCTCCTCATCAACCAGAAGGTTCCAGGCGTTATAGAGATGTGTGGGGTAATCGTCAAGCCATGTCAAGTCTCGGTGCCTTAGCACATTGGCGTTGTAAGTGACGAGTAGTTCCTCCACCTCGGACTCAATCCTGGCCTCCGCCTGCCGTACTTTCTCCTCAACTCCAGCCTCAGCCTCGCGGGCTTGTTGTACAGCCGCTTCCTTCTCCCTTTGGAGTGTCACTGCCTGGTCACAGGCTTCCTGCGCAGAGACGTTAGCTGCGTCTTTTTCCTTAGCCATCTCTGAAAACTTTGACTTCAGCTCATTAAGCTCCTTGAGAGCGGCATCCCTCTCGGCAGTGATGGAAGTGTTCTTGTGACCCATGTCCTCAATTGCGGTGTAATGTTCTTGCTTCATCCTGGCCATGGCAGCGGTCACCTCGTCAACTTTCTTTAAAGCCTCCATTTCAGACTTACGAGAAGACTCGGCCTCTGAGTTGAGCGCTTTTATGATTTGGTCGTTGCGACCCAGCTCCTTCTCAAGTTTCTCGATGGTGACGCCCCGCTCAAACGCCACTTTAGATGCCTTCCTCGCGGCCCGTCCCCACTCTCTATACTGGAAAAAGATGTCCGCGACGTAATCGTGGATAGTGGTTTCCGCGGTTGGCGGGATTCTCTTCAGGTGCGGGGGAAAGACATATCCATCAAAACAGATGTCAGGAAATTCCTTCCTCATCTGTGCCAATTTGAGCGCTCCCTCGCTAGATGCCTCGGTCGGGACCGACACAGTAGCCGAAGAGGTGGCTATTTCGGTCCTGCGCGGGGGGTCGGACCTCAAAGCTTGAGAAGGCGGCCTAGACCATGAAGTTTCGGGAGGACGAGTAACGGCGACCACAGGAGGTGCAGAGGTCCTGGGGGGAGGAGAACGAGATCGGGATCGGTGAACATGTCCCCTATCTCTGTCAGACTTCTCCTGACCAGAGTGTCCAGCGTCATAATCCCTCTCGCCCTCTCTCCTGCGTGGCTCGTGATAACGGCGCTTACGCAAACTACCAAGCACGGAACCTTTCCCAGACATCGTACCTGAAAAGAAAACAACAAAGAATCAGTAACCGTTCGCGATGCGTTGTTTATGGTTAGGGAAGTGTGTTGTGCCGTGAGGAGTGTGTGAATGTGTAACCCCCCGGACCAACCAGAAGTGTCAGTCGCATCGGCAAGCTCAGACTCGCTAACATCGACAATGTGTCGCGGTCCACCCGACCCAACATCGTGTTGCTCTGGCTCGATGTCAGGGAGTGGAGGGTCAGCAGGCCCTTCAAATTGATCTCCAGCTTGCGGGGAGGACGCCTCCGTAATCTTAACTCCTGGCGAAGGGCGGTGCAAAACCACAGACTTCCGCCTCCCAGACTTAGGCTGTTTCGAAGCCACAGCTTTGCCTTTCCTCTTAGCATCGGACTCTGGGGTTGCATTAGCAGGTCCGGCCAACAGTTCTTCGTCAGTATGGGTTTTCTCGGAGTCGGGTTCCTCGATTATCACGACCCTGGGCTTCATCTGCTTGACCTTTTTCCTGGAGACGGTCTTTAATGCGCCGTCGAGTCTTATGCTCTGCCTCCGACCAATCAGCCCAAGGATTCTGAGATTCTGATCTGTCAATAACAGTTCAATATTCCTTTCTTCGCTAGGAATCTCTTGGAGGACCCGAACTATCTCTTTGTAATAGCCGCCCTCAGGCCGTTGGATGATAGCTGAAAGAAAAAGAAAAGAAGACGTAAGTTTAATTTCACTCCGAAGATTGCCCTGTCAATTACTTGGGAAAAGAGACGATACTCACGTCTGAATAGCCATCTTCTGGCAAACCCCGGAGGACATCGGACATAGAACCACTCCGACTTAAAATAGCTTAGCCTGGTCCACGACCCCACGACAACTTGGCAGTTCCTTACAGACTCCAAGAACGTATAAGATGGGCTGTCAGTCCGACTCTTGAAGTTAAACAAGAATCTTATGTCGGTCATACGGGGAGGACGATGGAGGTACTCCATGAATACAACGAACAAGCTGTTGAGTGAGGCATACCCATTCGGATGCAATTGAGACGGAGCGATGTCCAGGTAAGCCAACACTTCTCTTATATAGTCGTTGAATGGAGGAAGTGTGCCGGCTGCACACGCATGCCGATTGAAAGCAGTATACCCCTCCGGGGGATTATGTGGCCTATCATCCGGTCCAGGCAACAACACCTCATCCAAAGATAAACCATGCCTTAAGCATATCCTCCCCAGCATGTCTTCGGAGATATTGGATGAGACGGAATCAGGTGGACTGTTAATGAAGGACGCGTTGGGCAACTCGTCCGGAGCCGGGCCAATAGCTTCGGTCTCGATGACCGGAATCTCAATTCTGGGAAGGATAGGGTTCTGAGTTTCTTGCAGCTGCGAACTTGACGGTTCCATCACTAGCTAACTCACGAGAAACCATCATTAGGTGACAAAAAGCCCGTGCATTCCCCAGTGTGAAGTGCGTGAATGTGTTGTGTAGTGCAAGTGATGTGCGTGACTTGAGTAAATTTTGCAGAATTAAAGAAAACGTGCAAGCGACGGGATTCTGGAAGACAGACAAACATGACCGTCATCGCTGACCGTCATGACTGCGCCATCCAGATGATAACGATCGATTCAAGATTGAAGAGTTCGTTGTACTTTTCTATTAAAAGGCAGTTCCATCGACGAGCTTCGAAAGTCAGTCAAATATGCAATCCTGTAATCAAGTCCAATTATGCAAGGCAGAAGCTCGTCGGAATCGAATGTAAGAACATGCAAAAGTTCGCTAAGTTCGTCAAATTTCAGCATGGAATCGATCGTAGTTCGAGTTCAAATTCATTCGGAGGCGTGATGTCTTTCGTATCGATCCAGTTCGAATCGATACTTTCGTATCGATCAAGTCAACTCGATACCTTTCGTATCGATGACAGTTCGTATCGACCGGAGGAGGAGATTTCGTATCGATCAGGTAGGTTCACTTCGCATCGGCTAAGGGTAACGGCTGTGAGACAACCAAATGCAATAACTTCGTATCGATCTGTGGTTATCGATATGGGACCGATGAGATCTCTTGGTCTTCGTATCGATCAAAAGAGATAGATTTTCGCATCGATCACGCTGGCCAAGCGCTTACATCGATCATCTCAGTTCAACACAAGCCCCTACCACCTTAGATCGATGCGAACCTCTGCATCCCCTTCAACCCATCAGTCGATGCGAAATCATGAAATCTGGATCGAGTCGAATCCTCCTATCCCAGATCGACATGAACTAGAGGTGAAACAATCACTCCAGAACTCTTTCTTCTCCGATTGAAGCGAGCATGGCCATGGCCATCCTCGACCAAGCTCTGGTCCAGATCTGGCCTTGGCACCACCAAAATCGATAATCGGCAAAGGCACGATGGATCTGAGATCTGAACTTCGTCGCTCAAGTGTAGCTGTGATTGCTCATTTACCTGAATCGAATTGGAGTTTGGGGAAATTATAAGATGATGTTTGATCGATTCGAAGATTGGAATAATTCTTCTCTCCTGCTTGTCTGTGGATCGATACGAGAAGGCAGAAGACAACAGTAAAAGTAAAAGGTAAAAAAGTGAGAAATGGCAAAGTCCCAGATATTTATACGAGGCCTAGGACGGAACCGAGTCGATTCGACTCCCAGTCAATCTGACCGGTCGCAACCAGTCAAGCAGCGCATCGATGCGAGCATTCGCATCGAACCCATTAACCTTTATCGGTTCGAAGCGCACAGGGAGGCTACGTGAAAACGATGGGTAGGCGCACGCGCTTTCCTCGCATCCATCAAGCCGTGCATTCATCGATGCGAAATGTTCACCAGACACTATCGTTTCAAAGCATCCAGGTTTTGAGCCATCGATTCGAAACAGAGCAGATCTGTTGATACGAGCGTCAATTTCGTATCCATCCGTATCTATCGATGCGAACATCCGTTTTGTATCCACCAGATATCATCAATTCGAACCAGAATTCGCCACCATTTGTGACCATCGATACGAACGATTGTCTTCGTATCCATCAAATCAACCCATATCGATGCGAGAGAAGGCTTTTTGACTTTGAGCATCGACTCGTAAGCGGACCGATACGAGAGAATGGCTAAGGGGTACGACTTCCAAAGCTATTCGAAGAAGGCCTGCAGCTTTTTCAAAGCACGTCACGTTTTCACAAGACGTACTTTGGGGGGCAAATGTTATCCCGCCTTTTGGCAAGGCCAGGACATCAAGAAGCCGACTAGAGAACAAGGATAGCACGCCATGGATATCACTGAATTTTTTGTCCGAGCCCAGAGTGAGCTACAATTGATAGGACACGACAAGAAAGGCCATAGAGATCAGCACCTCAAATTTCAAGTCGATCCGGACTCATACACTCAAGTTATGATCGAGTCGAATTGAAGGGAAAGAGCCCAGATTTCGTATCCATCACTCTGGGCGATTTCGTATCCGTCACCGAAGCCCCAGTTCGAATCCATCATGCTTCGTATCGATCAGCTCCGGATCCATCGAGTGTCTACTTCGTATCCATCAGCCAACACTTGCTTCGTATCCATCATCGAGTGTCTACTTCGTATCCATCAGCCAACACTTGCTTCGTATCCATCATTCAGTGTCTACTTCGTATCCATCAGCCAACACTTGCTTCGTATCCATCATTCAGTGTCTACTTCGTATCCATCAGCCAGTGTTTGCTTCGTATCCATGGATGAAGTCCTACTCGAAACCATCAGGTCAACCAGCTTGGATAACGTGTCACCTCTTGAAGGAAACGGGGCAAGATACATGGAGTCGAAGCGGTCAACGCGGAGCAAATACCGGATCGAGGCGAAGAGCGCACACCACGTCATCCCTCGATGCGAATGCGCCGAGATATATAGAGTCGACGCGGTCGACTCGGAGTGAAGGGCGGATCGAAGCGAGGCGCGCGCACCGCATCACCTTGAGAGCGCGTGCAATCATCGAGACGAAAGGATGGAGTCGAAGCAATGGAGACGAGCAGAACAGCCAGCGTTAAAATCCATCTCGTATCGACGATATCTCTCAATCCACTGATCCAAACACCATGAAATTTTAACTGAAGGCTGCACACATAACAAGGAATGTCTCCACCAATTTTGAGCTCAGTTGGAAGTAATCCTGATCGATACGAAGTGATTTCGTATCGATCACAGATTGGCTTGAAACTCTCTAGAAGTGGTCGAATGGGCCCCCTCACGTGTCAGGCCAAGTCTCCCGGGGTTTGAGCGAAATCCAAGCCTCCTACACCTATAAATAGAGCCCCAGAATCAACGGAAAAAGGATCTTTTTTCTCTGAAGCGCCCAGACTCTGCCGGATTGAGATTTGCACCATACTTTTGCTGTCAATTTCAAATTCTAAACTGTAATCCGCTGTTCATCACTGTAAACGCTTGTAATCATTGAAAGAGAATCAATAAAATCATCAAAACTTCATAGTGGACGTAGGCTATACGCCGAACCACTCTAAACTGCTTGTCTGTGCACTTTACATTCATATTTGTTGGAGTTTTTGTTAGATAATCTCTGTTTTACATTTATAATCTTCATTTTATCTCTTCAAACAACTCCCGAAGAGTGTTGTGCCCATTTTTGGTACAAACAATCAACATCAAGTTTTCAAACTTCAAATCAGAAACAAATGCAAGCTTCCACATTCAAATCATTTTCCAGGATTTAAAAATAATAATAATAGAAGTTTTAAAACCAGATTCTCTGTTCTTCTCTGTTGCGAATACCCAGGTGAGCAAACTTCTAAACCTAAAGGCTTGAATCTGTTTACATTTTGATGATGCTTGAAATGAAGTTGTTTGACATATTTGCATGATTTATCTTAGCTGGACATATGCTTTAAATTGCTCTGTTTTAAATGTATATATATATCTGTATAAATATATATAAACTGTCTCTATTATCTCCATAGGTTCGAACTACTTTAAAAATCTAAATCTCCTCATAAAATCAGAATTGGGTTTTGATCCTTGAATGAAATATGGTTATAACGACATAGTATCAATTCTAAAAATACTTTCAAGAATTTTAAGTTAATAATTAATCCAAAATTTAGAAAAATACAGTGATGATCTGAATATAGTTTAAAATCAATCATTTTAATTTTATGATTCGATTCCACAACCAGATTTGTAATAGCATAAGATGAATTTAGGGACCAGAATCATAATTTTTAGTTTAATATCCTCTGAGAAAATCAAAGTTGAACAAATTTTGGTTTATCACCGATATCTGACGATCAGAAAAGCTTTGGGAGATGGGTCTTGGTCTGGAGGAAGTTGGTGGCATGGGGAACTCAGAAAAAATAGTTAAAGATTTTTCTGGTGATCGTTGTGGCTTTGCGAGGCAAGATTAGGGTTTAAGGTCAGAGGAACAGGCATTTGGATTTTGGGTTCGTTTGAGTTCGCCATTGCATCGAGTTGAACCGGAGATGGGGGAATCAGAGCGTGGGTCATCGGTGAGGCTTTGATCGAGACGGCGTGAATTCTGGTGAACGGGATTGTCGATAGGAGGTGATTTTGTCAACCGAGTTTGATTTCAGGAAGACATCGACTTGCTCGATTTTGGGTTCCGGTGAGATTGATCATTCTGGGTGGTCTGAGGGTTCGAATAGGTCGTCGTCGACTTGTGAGCGAAGACGAAGTTGGCCGGAGGGGCGGCGAGTTTGTGTGCACGTGCACCGTGCCTTGGCGTAACAATGGGTTTTCTTTGGTCGTTGCAGTGGGAAGGGAGAAGATGAAGTCAAACTCGAAGTGGTACTCGAGTAGGAGGTGGGTTGGCTCGGGTATTTCTTTCGTGATTGCGTGGGGAAGCAACAGTTGAGACTTAAACTGTTTTAAGAAAAAAATATAATACGAGGAGAGGAAGTACTCGGGGAAATTGGGGTTTGTCTCGGGAAGATGATGGCATAGCTCGAAGTTGCTCTTGGGGTAGTTTAGCTTGAAGCCAGGTTTTAAAGCATAACAGGTTTTTAAAATTTAAAAATGTAAATCATGATCCAGGTTTTAAAATCTAAACAAAGTTTTCAAAACTAAGTAAACAAGTTTTCAAAGCTTAAGAATGAAAGTGAGGTATTTATCATGTTTTGTCAAACAAACTTTGAACTTAAACTTTAAATTCAAATATGATAAATATTTATTTTGATTTGGTTTTGAAATAATTGATTAATTAAAAAAAAATCCTTAAGTGTTTTCAAATGAAGTTTTAATGATATAATTAAGTCATTAATTAAGATAAAAAGGGTTTATCTTTAATGAATTAGGGTGGATAATTAAAGAATTTAATGATAATAAAGTGATTAATCAAGATAAATGATCTATCTTTGAATTAATTAAGTAATTAAAAGTAATCTAAAAGGTAATCAATCACTTAAGGATAATTTCTTAATGAAAGCAATTAAGGAGTTAATTAATTATGAAATTGGTTTAAATGTTAATTATTTAATAATTAAAGGTTGATGAATTATAATTAAAGGTTAATTAATTTATTACTAATGGTTAATTAATAAATGATTAAAGAATAATTTATCAAAATGATTTGTAACTTATTAATGTTAACTAATCAGGATTAGCGACTAATCTGATTTAATTAAATCAGATTATTAATTAATCTTATCTATGGATATTTGAATTCTATTGAATGATTGAATTACTTGATATTCCCTGATATGTGATGCCCTGTGATATACCCTGATTTATGTTGTGATCTGTAATTTACTTATCTGTGATATATATCTGTGATCTGTGCCTAAACGATAAGCGATATAGTTTATATCGTTTATCAACTATATTTCTGTATTTTGTTATGTGATGATTGATGTTGCACTATTGTGTTGAACCCCTGGACCACACTTATACACACACAAATATGGATTTCACGTGGAAATCGGTTAAGTCACAGATAATTTAAATTTGATATTTTTGAAATTGAAATTTTAATTTCAATTGATTTTGAAATTAGAAATTTGGGTTTTTAAGTGAAAAGCTTTTGAAATGGAATTTTCAAAGATAAAAGTTATTTTGAATAACTTAATCGAGTTTAGAAATTTAAATAATTTGATTTAAATTTGAATTTAAGTTTGAAATTGAATCCTATGATTTGAAATTAGGGATTAAAGATGCTATACAAGTTATATATGGGTTAAACTGTTTTAAAAGTAAAATTTTGAGAATTTGAATTTAACCCAAAGATTTTAACTCGTATAAATGAATCAGATTTTCAAAATAAAAACTGTTTGTTTTAAAGGAATAAAAGCTTTCAGATAAGAAATGAAATTCCAGTTTAATTAAAGGAATTTCAAGACTGAATTGAAAAATGGTTTTCCAAGTTATGAATGAATTCTTTTTGAAAGCTATGAATTGAATTTGTTTATTTTTAACAGATTTAGAATAATGATTTGTTTGAATCATTTGAAATGGAATTATTTCGAAAGCTATAAGTTAAATCTTTGATTTAAAGATTTAACGAGTTAAATTAAAATGGAAATTGATTTGGAAAATTTGTGAATGAATCTTTTGTTTAAAAAGATTAAAGTGTGGAAATTGTTTAAAACCCTTGAAGGTTGTTAAAATGAATCTTTTTGTTTAAAAGATTAAAATGGTAATTTTTTGAAACCATTTAAAAAGAAAGTTTGGGTAATAAGTTGTGACTTAATTGAAATCCCAATATCCATATATTTTTAAATATTACGCTCACTATTCGGGTTAGCCGGGAAAGGACCTTTGGGTCGTATAACTCATTCCGAATAGTGATACGTCGTATATGGATAGCATTTGAAGACCGGTGTTGAAGACCGGATATTTTTCGGAAATGAAAGGACAACCTGTCGAATGTCTCTACACTGAGTCGCGCCGGTATAGAGATTTATATCACTCTTTTTGTGACGGGAAGTCCGGACGTGATTGAAAGTTATCCGGAATTGCAAGGGCTTCGTGAGAAGTGCCTTCGGTTCTGTTCGATCCCGGAACAGACTTATATGGATACATGTCTGACATTACACTTTGAGATATAAAGCCGATTTCTTTCAAATACATTTCTGTTTGGTGGCGGAGAATTTATTCTCTTAGCTTAACACCCTTCTCTGAGACGTACGAGCTCAGAGGTTATGTAGTTGAAATTTATCAGCGATATATCCCAATTTGGTAATGTGGCATGCTGAGTGTTGCTATGTGATGATCAGTGTTTGATCATTTGTGATATGATCATTTATTTGATCTTATATCTTTGTGATCATAGGTTGATCATCTGTTGACCCAAAGCGTGGCTTTTTGAAAAAGCGTAGCTTTGTGGACGAGACTTCGTCGAGCCTCACAACCCGGTAATGGTCGAAACAGGAATTGTGCGGCAAGGTTTTCAGGGGTAGCTCCCCTAGGGTATGACCATTCCTTCTGGAAAAGGGTAGTATCATGGTATGGAGCCCAGATACTTACTCATATGGACACACTTTATTTATGACGTGTGATGTTGGATTAGAGGTACCTCGGTTAAAGGTCCCAAAGGACCGGGGGTGGCATATCCGAGGTTTCTTTTATCCCTTGGGAAAAGGGGTTGCCGGCCTTGTTTGGCAGAGAACAGTTGGTTCTCGGAACGTCCCGCCAGAGGCGTTTCTTTCGTGGAATAGGAAGTTCCTTAGCCTGACCATTTGTTGGAAATCCAAACAAAACAATACGAGCCCTGTACGGTTTTAGTTGTATTACCTGCCATGGAATGTGGTGGTAACCTGCTATTGAACATGGTAGCTATAGTAGGCATAAGTTCGAAATGTCTATGCTGGCTAAGATTTATATTCTACTTTCGAAATTGTTTTCTGCACTATGCACTAGTAATAATATCAAATGATTTGATTTTGCATAGTAAGCATCTTTGAATATCATAAGAAGAAATCTCCTCCAATTCTGCGTTTGCATTGTGTGTGTGGCGGGAGGTCTTATGGTAGTTTCATTTTCCAAAAGCATTGCGAATTTACTTTAAATTCTCTTGCTATTTGTTTTAAAGATAAACTGTTTTGTTGCTCACACCAGTCCCATGACTGATCCGGAGTTTATTGTTCCTTTCCTAAACTCTGGGTGCTCATAATTTCCTACACGAGCAGTCTTGAGTTGGGGTTTTCAGATATTCAGGTTTAGTAGATTTTCTGGAGTTGGTTCAGTCTTTGGATCAGACTGCACTTGCTTATCTTTGTGCCTCGTTATTGGGAGTTCGAGCTATTTCTGGATCGTGCTTTGGAGATGAAGATTATCCGCTGCTGATGTTATCTATTTTTCTTTCCGCTGCAATTTATTGTATCATATCTCTGATGTATATAGATATTCATTGTATCATCATTGTACCTGGATATTGTATCAGATGTTGTATATCTATATTCTTTTAATTCCGCTGTGATATTTACTTAACTGTGTTATAAGCTCCGGCGACTCGGATTTGAACGGTCGAATCTACGGCATTCGAATACGATGTAAAGTATGGATGTTGATTTTCGAGCGCGAAAATCTGGGACGTTACATTTGGTATCAGAGCTAAGGTTGAACTTTAGCTCAGGAGTGTAACACATTAAGTAGCTCATTAGAGATAGAGTGAAGTAAACTCTAGAATGAGTAATCCTTAAGATATCCGTCTGAACGTCTCAGTAAATTCTCTTGCTATCTCCTGATAGTGAGTATGAGTACAAGAAGAAGACGAGATAGGGGACAGGGAAATACGACTATAAATGGTCAATACCCTGCAACAGTGGAAACAACTTTCTATCAATTTTCTTTGATTCGTTTCCAAATTCTTTTGATTCCTTCGTATCAGCTACAAGAAGAAGTTTCGATGTGATGATGGCTCTACGAATCGTTGTAGAAATTCTTACCTCGTATCTTAATCGGTTTCTTATCAGCTTTTTGATTTAAACCTTAATGAGTTTGAAATTGAAAATATTAAATTGAGATTAATTGATTAATAGAATATGAAGGCTAAATTGAATTGAATCAATTAAAACGATATCGTTTAAAACCGAATTTGAAATTCTATTGTAATTTCTTTTGAATACCAAAGTCCGAAGAGGGACAAATTGGTATGTATTCTGAGATATTCCGACTAGAGTTTGGAATTCATATCGTAAGTTTGAGGAATTATAGAAGATTGAATCTGTCTATCTCTTTGTTGTTTTCGTGCCTGCGAATTTCGAGGACGAAATTCTTTTAAGGAGGGAAGTTTGTAACGACCCTAGATTTTTATTCAATTTAAATTAATAATTTATTGAATTTTGAATAAAAAATTGTATAATTTATTTTAAATTGAAGCGAGTTTCCCCGATATCCAGATAAATTCTATATTAAATCATTTAAATTTTAAATATTATATATATATATATATTGGATTTGAGATAAATTGTAAATAAATGGTTTAATAATAATTTATAATAATAATAATAATACATATTAAAATTGATGGTGAATAATAATTTGAATTTATCAATGTTAATATAAGGTAATAAATATTAAAGGAAAATAAATAATTGAGTATAAATAGAAATAAATGAGGGATGAACTATAAAAATAAAAGTAACACTTAAATAAAATCTAACAACAAATATAAAATAAATATTTAATCTAGACATAAATTAGTTAAAATTCAAACAACATATTTTAAAATAATATTGTAAAGTGATAAAAGGAAGCAAGCAAGGAATAAACAAAACAAATTTGTACATACATATTAACAAATAATATGAGCTTGTAAACAAATTAGAAGACATACATTTATTAACATCTTCTCAAATACACCAAACTTGTCTCTCAGCCGAGTAAATATGCAAGTTTCAATATATGAAGGCAAGGACAAGTTCAATTTTCCAGAAGCAATATGTACATGAAGAAAGCATGGGTGGGCTGCAATACAATATCTTTGATATTGTACTAAACAAATCTAATCTCCTCCAGCTCATAATGTATAAACAAGTTTATATATTCAAGTATAGTTTGTACAAAAGTCATTAATGCAAGTACAGAAGATATCAGCCAAGCTAACAACAAAATAAAATAACATAACTAAAAATAAGTTTGTAAATAAAATAAGAAACAAAAGTACCTCCGCCTATCTTCTCAGCCGAAATGCAAAGATATCAGCCACCAACACTATATTTTCAGCCAACAAAGATTAAAAGATCTCCGTCTACTGTGTACAAAACCATATAATAACCTGTACAAATATACACCCTGTAAACCTCTCCCTTATATCAAGCCTTTTTATTTTATTTCGTCCATCTTAAACTTAAACAAATGCAAGCACAAGTTTTAGCTTCAACTGGAAAAATCAAACAACTAAAAAAACAAAAAAAAAGATAATCTCCAATCTTAAAACTTGGAATGATCAACTTAGCAAACCTGGAAATCAAGGCAGGCTCTGTTTTCAAGCATTCCAGGAAGATCAACATCAAGTTTTCAAACTTCAAATCAGAAACAAATGCAAGCTTCCACATTCAAATCATTTTCCAGGATTTAAAAATAATAATAATAGAAGTTTTAAAACCAGATTCTCTGTTCTTCTCTGTTGCGAATACCCAGGTGAGCAAACTTCTAAACCTAAAGGCTTGAATCTGTTTACATTTTGATGATGCTTGAAATGAAGTTGTTTGACATGTTTGCATGATTTATCTTAGCTGGACATATGCTTTAAATTGCTCTGTTTTAAATGTATATATATATCTGTATAAATATATATAAACTGTCTCTATTATCTCCATAGGTTCGAACTACTTTAAAAATCTAAATCTCCTCATACAATCAGAATTGGGTTTTGATCCTTGAATGAAATATGGTTATAACGACATAGTATCAATTCTAAAAATACTTTCAAGAATTTTAAGTTAATAATTAATCCAAAATTTAGAAAAATACAGTGATGATCTGAATATAGTTTAAAATCAATCATTTTAATTTTATGATTCGATTCCACAACCAGATTTGTAATAGCATAAGATGAATTTAGGGACCAGAATCATAATTTTTAGTTTAATATCCTCTGAGAAAATCAAAGTTGAACAAATTTTGGTTTATCACCGATATTTGACGATCGGAAAAGCTTTGGGAGATGGGTCTTGGTCTGGAGGAAGTTGGTGGCATGGGGAACTCAGAAAAAATAGTTCAAGATTTTTCTGGTGATCGTTGTGGCTTTGCGAGGCAAGATTAGGGTTTAAGGTCAGAGGAACAGGCATTTGGATTTTGGGTTCGTTTGAGTTCGCCATTGCATTGAGTTGAATCGGAGATGGGGGAATCAGAGCGTGGGTCATCGGTGAGGCTTTGATCGAGACGGCGTGAATTCTGGTGAACGGGATTGTCGATAGGAGGTGATTTTGTCAACCGAGTTTGATTTCAGGAAGACATCGACTTGCTCGATTTTGGGTTCCGGTGAGATTGATCATTCTGGGTGGTCTGAGGGTTCGAATAGGTCGTCGTCGACTTGTGAGCGAAGACGAAGTTGGCCGAAGGGGCGGCGAGTTTGTGTGCACGTGCACCGTGCCTTGGCGTAACAATGGGTTTTCTTTGGTCGTTGCAGTGGGAAGGGAGAAGATGAAGTCAAACTCGAAGTGGTACTCGAGTAGGAGGTGGGTTGGCTCGGGTATTTCTTTCGTGATTGCGTGGGGAAGCAACAGTTGAGACTTAAACTGTTTTAAGAAAAAAATATAATACGAGGAGAGGAAGTACTCGGGGAAATTGGGGTTTGTCTCGGGAAGATGATGGCATAGCTCGAAGTTGCTCTTGGGGTAGTTTAGCTTGAAGCCAGGTTTTAAAGCATAACAGGTTTTTAAAATTTAAAAATGTAAATCATGATCCAGGTTTTAAAATCTAAACAAAGTTTTCAAAACTAAGTAAACAAGTTTTCAAAGCTTAAGAATGAAAGTGAGGTATTTATCATGTTTTGTCAAACAAACTTTGAACTTAAACTTTAAATTCAAATATGATAAATATTTATTTTGATTTGGTTTTGAAATAATTGATTAATTAAAAAAAAATCCTTAAGTGTTTTCAAATGAAGTTTTAATGATATAATTAAGTCATTAATTAAGATAAAAAGGGTTTATCTTTAATGAATTAGGGTGGATAATTAAAGAATTTAATGATAATAAAGTGATTAATCAAGATAAATGATATATCTTTGAATTAATTAAGTAATTAAAAGTAATCTAAAAGGTAATCAATCACTTAAGGATAATTTCTTAATGAAAGCAATTAAGGAGTTAATTAATTATGAAATCGGTTTAAATGTTAATTATTTAATAATTAAAGGTTGATGAATTATAATTAAAGGTTAATTAATTTATTACTAATGGTTAATTAATAAATGATTAAAGAATAATTTATCAAAATGATTTGTAACTTATTAATGTTAATTAATCAGGATTAGCGACTAATCTGATTTAATTAAATCAGATTATTAATTAATCTTATCTATGGATATTTAAATTCTATTGAATGATTGAATTACTTGATATTCCCTGATATGTGATGCCCTGTGATATACCCTGATTTATGTTGTGATCTGTAATTTACTTATCTGTGATATATATCTGTGATCTGTGCCTAAACGATAAGCGATATAGTTTATATCGTTTATCAACTATATTTCTGTATTTTGTTATGTGATGATTGATGTTGCACTATTGTGTTGAACCCCTGGACCACACTTATACACACACAAATATGGATTTCACGCGGAAATCGGTTAAGTCACAGATAATTTAAATTTGATATTTTTGAAATTGAAATTTTAATTTCAATTGATTTTGAAATTAGAAATTTGGGTTTTTAAGTGAAAAGCTTTTGAAATGGAATTTTCAAAGATAAAAGTTATTTTGAATAACTTAATCGAGTTTAGAAATTTAAATAATTTGATTTAAATTTGAATTTAAGTTTGAAATTGAATCCTATGATTTGAAATTAGGGATTAAAGATGCTATACAAGTTATATATGGGTTAAACTGTTTTAAAAGTAAAATTTTGAGAATTTGAATTTAACCCAAAGATTTTAACTCGTATAAATGAATCAGATTTTCAAAATAAAAACTGTTTGTTTTAAAGGAATAAAAGCTTTCAGATAAGAAATGAAATTCCAGTTTAATTAAAGGAATTTCAAGACTGAATTGAAAAATGGTTTTCCAAGTTATGAATGAATTCTTTTTGAAAGCTATGAATTGAATTTGTTTATTTTTAACAGATTTAGAATAATGATTTGTTTGAATCATTTGAAATGGAATTATTTCGAAAGCTATAAGTTAAATCTTTGATTTAAAGATTTAACGAGTTAAATTAAAATGGAAATTGATTTGGAAAATTTGTGAATGAATCTTTTGTTTAAAAAGATTAAAGTGTGGAAATTGTTTAAAAACCTTGAAGGTTGTTAAAATGAATCTTTTTGTTTAAAAGATTAAAATGGTAATTTGTTGAAACCATTTAAAAAGAAAGTTTGGGTAATAAGTTGTGACTTAATTGAAATCCCAATATCCATATATTTTTAAATATTACGCTCACTATTCGGGTTAGCCGGGAAAGGACCTTTGGGTCGTATAACTCATTCCGAATAGTGATACGTCGTATATGGATAGCATTTGAAGACCGGTGTTGAAGACCGGATATTTTTCGGAAATGAAAGGACAACCTGTCGAATGTCTCTGCACTGAGTCGCGCCGGTATAGAGATTTATATCACTCTTTTTGTGACGGGAAGTCCGGACGTGATTGAAAGTTATCCGGAATTGCAAGGGCTTCGTGAGAAGTGCCTTCGGTTCTGTTCGATCCCGGAACAGACTTATATGGATACATGTCTGACATTACACTTTGAGATATAAAGCCGATTTCTTTCAAATACATTTCTGTTTGGTGGCGGAGAATTTATTCTCTTAGCTTAACACCCTTCTCTGAGACGTACGAGCTCAGAGGTTATGTAGTTGAAATTTATCAGCGATATATCCCAATTTGGTAATGTGGCATGCTGAGTGTTGCTGTGTGATGATCAGTGTTTGATCATTTGTGATATGATCATTTGTTTGATCTTATATCTTTGTGATCATAGGTTGATCATCTGTTGACCCAAAGCGTGGCTTTTTGAAAAAGCGTAGCTTTGTGGACGAGACTTCGTCGAGCCTCACAACCCGGTAATGGTCGAAACAGGAATTGTGCGGCAATGTTTTCAGGGGTAGCTCCCCTAGGGTATGACCATTCCTTCTGGAAAAGGGTAGTATCATGGTATGGAGCCCAGATACTTACTCATGTGGACACACTTTATTTATGACGTGTGATGTTGGATTAGAGGTACCTCGGTTAAAGGTCCCAAAGGACCGGGGGTGGCATATCTGAGGTTTCTTTTATCCCTTGGGAAAAGGGGTTGCCGGCCTTGTTTGGCAGAGAACAGTTGGTTCTCGGAACGTCCCGCCAGAGGCGTTTCTTTCGTGGAATAGGAAGTTCATTAGCCTGACCATTTGTTGGAAATCCAAACAAAACAATACGAGCCCTGTACGGTTTTAGTTGTATTACCTGCCATGGAATGTGGTGGTAACCTGCTATTGAACATGGTAGCTATAGTAGGCATAAGTGCGAAATGTCTATGCTGGCTAAGATTTATATTCTACTTTCGAAATTGTTTTATGCACTATGCACTAGTAATAATATCAAATAATTTGATTTTGCGTAGTAAGCATCTTTGACTATCATAAGAAGAAATCTCCTCCAATTCTGCGTTTGCATTGTGTGTGTGGCGGGAGGTCTTATGGTAGTTTCATTTTCCAAAAGCATTGCGAATTTACTTTAAATTCTCTTGCTATTTGTTTTAAAGATAAACTGTTTTGTTGCTCACACCAGTCCCATGACTGATCCGGAGTTTATTGTTCCTTTCCTAAACTCTGGGTGCTCATAATTTCCTACACGAGCAGTCTTGAGTTGGGGTTTTCAGATATTCAGGTTTAGTAGATTTTCTGGAGTTGGTTCAGTCTTTAGATCAGACTGCACTTGCTTATCTTTGTGCCTCGTTATTGGGAGTTCGAGCTATTTCTGGATCGTGCTTTGGAGATGAAGATTATCCGCTGCTGATGTTATCTATTTTTCTTTCCGCTGCAATTTATTGTATCATATCTCTGATGTATATAGATATTCATTGTATCATCATTGTACCTGGATATTGTATCAGATGTTGTATATCTATATTCTTTTAATTCCGCTGTGATATTTACTTAACTGTGTTATAAGCTCCGGCGACTCGGATTTGAACGGTCGAATCTACGACATTCGAATACGATGTAAAGTATGGATGTTGATTTTCGAGCGCAAAAATCTGGGACGTTACAGTGACGCCCCACCTTGATACCCACGCTAGCCAAGAACACTACAGAGTAATGCTGTCAACTAGCACGGAGAATAAGGCTGTTGAGGAGCGACCATCCGTGTAATTTCTTTGCGCGAGCACCGATATGTCAGGTAGTAAAACATGCATTTCATATAAGGAGGAAATTCGACATACCGATACAAACTCAAAGCTATCACACGGTGGCTATATAAAATCTTCGGAAACAAACATAGAAGTAAACATAACACAATCAGTCACAGACATCCATATCACAAAGGCGGAAAAATATATGAATATATAACACATAAAAAGTGTACATCAGAGTAGTGGTCAGAAAGATCCACGATAATACAAAAGGACAGCTACAAGCTAAACAAAAGAGTAAGTATACATCACGGAGTCTATATCTCAAATGTATACAACAAAAACTACTAATCTAAGTAGTTAGCCAAAAGTCAGAGTAATCCCAGAAGAGAAGTCAAGCAGAAGCACCTGTAACATCTCGGTCTGACCCGAGTATTATTTATAAGAAAATAATAAACGGATCAGTCTAGCTATAAATATCAGATGATATGGTACAAAATAAAAGACATGGCATGAACATGTAATAACCATAATGGCATACTACTATAAGTATGTAATTGAAAATCAACATGAGATTAATCAATATCACAAGAATCTTCTCAAAGATAAAATAGGGTATCATACCCTAAACTTGTATTCATAACAAGTCAATGACACACAAATTCACCAATGCACAAAAATTGATAAAACATATCAATGAAAATCATTAAAGTTGGTGAAGCACAAATTCCAAAAATCAACACACGAAATCCAGAAATCACAAAAGGGGGGGGGGAGGCCTATCACACGAACGGGAGCATGAAATCTCACCAACATATGTATCACACGAACGAGAAGCTATCTCATGTAAGCTATCCATTAATTTTTGAACACCACAACGGCCCGAAGACCATGGGGCGCTACCCCACATATGTGATGCTGAAACATCACACAAACGGGGTTTAGTCTCCCTCGTAGACAAAGAGACATCGCACAATTGCTAGTCTAAATCACAAAAATGATCATCATGATCATCAAGAAGTGTCAATCACACCAAGCTAGTAAATATATGAGTTTAGCTTCATGTCCCATAACCACTTGCTTAACTTAAATATTTACGAACAAACTGTAGATCTTCACTAGAAAATTGTCACAAAAGGTTCAGTCGAACAAGTCCAAGAATTAACCGACGAAGTAAACGCAGGCGTTTCATACCACCTGTTTTGCTAAGTCGTTTAATTAGATTTCTCATCCGAGTGAAGTAAAGGCTTGTATATACTAATAGATTGGAAAGCGGTTTAGGAAAAAGAGCTTTGTACTAAAATAGAATTTGAAATCGTTTTGATGAAAGAGTTTTGATATTTACTACTAGTATTGAAACCTTTATATTTTTGAAGTGACAAATCACAAAGATGATTGTAGGACAATCGGTCATAAAAATTCACATTCGAAGATGTGAATAAAATCCAAAAGAAATCAATATGAATCCATCAAAGTGGTAATATGATGCAGCGCATCACAAGAATAACTTTAAATGGCGAGCTAGGAGTGAGTTGCGGCCTAACAAAGTAGTGCTCCAGGAATCACAACCTAGAACCAAGGAGTTGCGACCTAAAACCAACAAGTTACGACCTAACTCTTGGCCGAGCTAAACAGTTAATAGGGGCGTGCGACCTAAAGCGAAGAAAGGTCGAGCGACCTAACCATGATCGAGCTAAGAAAAAGGGTCGAGCGACCTAACATGGAAACAGGTCGAACGACCTAAAGGCATATCATGCCGAGCGACCTAGGTGAAACGAGCTAGTGCTGAGCTAGCATGGCCGACCTAAAAGGGTGCGACCTAAGTAGAGGAACGACCTAATGGCCGAGCGACTTAGGGGTGAACGACCTAAGTAGTTAGCGACCTAAGGCTTCACGAGATGTAGCGTCCTATCACGTGGCACGACCTAGTGATTGTCTGTGCCACGCGACCTAAAGTGGAACGAGTTGACAGGGGCAAGCGACCTAGCATGCAAGCGACCTAGCATGCAAGCGACCTAGCATGGCCGTGCGAACTAACGACCTAAGTGCAGGCGAGCGACCTAAGTCCAGAACGAAAATATGCAGGCCGTGTCTTCGAGGCAGTGCGACCTAAGACCCAGAATTTGCCAAACACGCTGAAAAATTGGGGTTTTAACCAATTCAATCCAAACCAAATGCAAATATACATGCTAAAGTGATAGGAAGTCATTCCCATCAATCCAAGACAGTTATAGACAAGAATGTGAGATAAAAATCTCACCTTTGCACCAAAAATCAATGAATATGAAGCCTAAAGCAAACATGAATCAATTCCTCTTCAATCTCAACACAAGAAGCTTGAATCCAATGTCTTCTTCTTGAATTTGGAGTTGAATGATGGATTACAATTGAATTTGAGCTTGGAGTTTTAATTCCCATTCCCTCCTCCATTTTTGATAAAGCTTGAATGTTAAGCAAATAGAATCAAGTTATGAAGAGAAGAGGGGGTTGGGCTGAGTTAGTAAGTTCAGTCCAAACCAAAGCCCTAAGTGAAAAAGTGGCAAAAATTCCACTAACTCCAAACATATCAAAGTTTACACTTAAAAAGATCGCAAACGTCATTTTGAACTCAATGGAGGTGGTCTCGAGTCTTAATTTGACCGTATGCAAAAAGTAGCCTTTCGGACTAACATCCGACTAACGATAAAATATTTAAATAAAATATTTAAATATAAAATCAATAAATATGCGGGTTGTTACATGTACGGTCACGTCAAGTTATATTAATATATGTATATTTAAATCATCAAGCTATATAATTTCGGACCACAATCGAGATGTGCCGCCTGGCATTCTATATGTTATACCCCTATTCCAAACGTAATGGAACTAATTTCGAGACCTAATTCGATCGTATGCAGAAGATAGCTTTTTGAACCCAATTATTATGTTAAATTTTCAATATTAATATTAACGCGTTTCTATCTCGCACGACCAAACGGTACATCTAATCTCCATGAAATTTGATGGCGTGTTATAATTCATTATTATGGAACTAATGGCACTAGTTTCGTCGAAATTCGAGATAGTGCCCCGGAAGGCTATTTTCACTTGTTAATTAAAACGAGTTATTTTCAAAATCAGTTAAATCACTTTTAAATCCAATTTAAAAGTTTTATTACCTTCATTCTTATTAACAAAAATTAAATAAGCCTTTAATCATTTTTATCCAACTTAAAACCCAAGATTCAATTATTCAAACAAACTTCAATTATTAAATTCAACAATTAAATTATCCAATAAATCGCTATATTTGAAATTCGAGTTATTTAATCTATAAAATTAACTTTTCAATATTTAAAATTAATTAAATATATTTTAAGAGAAATGACTTGAAAGTGATATTTAAAATAAGATTTAAACTATATTTTTAAAAGTGATTTAAAAAGGATTAAGTGAAAGAAGACATGGATTTCGACATTATTTTGTAAATAAACGTTTTCGAGAAAGTGAGGAAGACATAGACTATAACATTGCTTTATGGTAAGTGATTTATGAAAGGAGATATTTTATACGGGATTTATACATATCCTATATTTGATTTAAGATTCGAGGTGGGTAACTTATATCTCATTTTAAGTTAAGAATGTGGTCCATTCAAGGTCTGGGAGGTAACGATACCCCAACTTGACCGACTTCATTGTTAACTAATAAATAGTATAAGTTCGACATCGAAAATTAATATTAAGTATAATTAATCAGATTACTATACTATTGTTTTTGGTTTGCCGTAACGATGTTTTATGCAACATTCGTTCTGACCCAATAAAGTGTGTTTTAGAAAATAAGAAGCTTTTTTCAAAGATTTCTATGGATTTAAGTATATAGAGGTATTTTCTAAGTGTTTAAATTGAAATAGTTTCTTTGGAAAGAAGATAGAAATTTTTGGTGAATAAAATTTTTAAAGTAATTTTATATAAAGAAGCATCATTATAAAAATGTTTGAATAAATTTTTTATGAATTTCATAAAATTTTTGCGAAGGTTAATAAGTACGTATGAGGTACGTAGATCATTTCGTTGCACGATTTTGATCTAAGATTCAAGTATAGGATTTTGAGGTATGTACACTGGTCCGAAAAAGAATTTATCACTCGATTCTTGATGGCGAACATTGAGGTGGGTTTGTGGTTGGGTAGAGTTTCTTTCATAGTTGAGAGCTATGTAAGGAAAACGAAGGTTTCTGATCAAGAAGTCCGATTAGAATTCGCACTAAAGGATCAAGAGATCAATACAAGTTTGGAAGTAAAATTGTGAATTTGAATTGGAAATTGAGTCAAATATTGTGTACGGATGATCTGTATACATCATATGGATTTAAGTTTATAAAATAATGTTTTGGGCAAACTCTTTTGGGTTTTGGGTTGTGGTTAAATTTCGGGGATGAAATTCTTTTTAGGGGGAAGAATGTAACAACTCAGAATTTTATCACTTAAATATGGAATATTTAATTAATTTTAAATATTCAAATAATTAATTTTAGATATTAAATAATACATTTTGATTAATTATATACTAATAATGATTCATTTCAAATGGTTTTATGAATGTATGAACTCATTTTAGAAAGAAATTAGTTTCTTTGTGTTTTTTTATAGGTTGAAAATATAAGTTTCTAAAAAAATTATAAATATAATAGCCTTAATAAACTTCATATAATTTTTATATAATGATAATAAGCGATTTATAATGGTTTATAAATATATATACTTGTTTTATAAAATGTACAAACTTCGTTGCATTTTGTTAGTTCGACGTCGTATATTTACAATCAGATTTTAATATCATTTAATATGGTTTTGTAATTCAAATAAACTAGTTTTAATTATTTAAATACGATATGATAAGAAATTTATTTTAAATTTTTGTTTACATAAATAAATAGTTTGATTAAAAACTGAAAATGCGACTGGGATTCAGCTTCGGATTTTCGACCTTTCGTCGAACAGAAGTTGTTTCAAATCGTTGCAACGTTGTTTGATTCACATACACACATGCATGTACATACATATATATACACATATGCTTTCACAATTAGTCAAATCAAAGCTAAAGTAAATATCTATAATAAAGTATACATATGTATATATAAACTCCTTATATGTATATAAATGCAAACTTCACTCTTAAGTCTCAAAAAGCAACCCTCAAATTAAATCAACTTTCCATCACCTGCATATATCATGACATGAGGGGGACACGTGCACATGGGGGGACAAGAGGAGGGGGTAACATGTATGACATGATGGCGAGGTGGTATTTTGGTCCATTTGCAAGCTTAAGTGCTAAGGCTTCTAACCCTATAAATACATCCACACCCCTTCACAAATTCATTCATTCCATCTTCATCTTCTCTTCTTCTTCCTTAAGGTCTTTAATGGCTTCTTCTTCTCTAAGAAAATAAGGCAAAACTGTAGCAAAATAAAACAAAATTATATACAAAGTTATTCCACTTCTAGAATGTTGCCAAATTTCTCCACTTCTCTTTATAGTGCATGGCTCACCCCATCCACTACTCAAGGCCCATCAACCACCACCCACACACTAATGCCGAACACTAATAAGGTCAAGGAGTAAGTTCATAAAGCTCCAAAGTAGAGAAAATGGAGAGAAGTGCTGCCGGAGTACCGTCGGAATAATTTCTAGGAGTTCGAAAGGAAAGGTTATAATAGTGAGAACATATCCTAACTTTAGTTTCTCTAAATCTTAAATTGATTTTAAATGTTGATATGCATGATTAATTTGTTAATTAAAATATTTCGATAAATATTGGTTGATAACTTTGTTGTGATTGGTTGATAACTCGGTTGTGATAAAAAGAATTATTATAACTAATAATATGAAAATCATATCCAATGGAATAGAAATGATTACTTTAAATAGCCATGGTTAATTCATGAAAAATAATCCATATTATACTCTGAAATAATATGCGTATGTGGACTATTAAGCCTCTTTGATTTATAAATCAAGAAAGCATCATTTTATAAAGGTTGGAATTTGGTTTCGAAATAAAAGAAAGTGGAAAGGAGGAGTTTTGAAAAATAATTTTTATGATTTGTTTTGAAAAATAATGGTTTTAAAAAATGAAATTGATATGAAAATATCATATGAATTATATAAAAGAATCGTCAATGGAAAAATAGGAAATTGAATATAATAATGATATTATAATATTTAGAAACAAAAGTAAAATGGATTTTGGCATAAAGTAAAATAGTGAAATATGGGTTTAAAATGATTTAAAATGTTTTATAAAAGTTTTAAAAGTGTTTCGACAAAGTTTTGTGAAGTTTGAAAATTTGAGTAAAAATGAGCTCGTTGCGTAGCGATAGTTCGCGATTTCGCTTGTAAAAGTTAAATCTATGTGTATGATAAAATATAAGTCGGAATTCTTTGAAATAAGAATTTTCCAGACCCTAGTGGGTATGATTTTCAAACAAAAATGAAAAATCAAGATTTCATTTAGTAAAGTTTGAAATATGTCCAAACTAAGTTTTCAAAATCATCACGTTTTGGCAGTTCGTAAAATATTGTTTTCAACTCTTTAAAAATGGATATTTTTAAATCTTTAAAAATATGAAATAAATTCCATAAATATGCTAAAATGTTTTAAAAGGGATTTTATTTATAAATGGACACATATATAATGAAATTGATGTTTTGATCTATAAAGCTTTAAAATCATTTTTGGCAATTTAGCAACGGAATTTGACAATATTTGAATAAATGATTTGAACTTGGGTTGTCGTCCCGAATCTTTTTTAAATGTTTTACAAATATAAATCAAATACTTTTAAAAATTTAGCGTTGATCATATAACTTGACATCCATATAGGTGAAAGAGAGACTATCTCTAGGCTGGAGTTTGGGAAGCTAATTGCCTGCTCCCCCTAGCTATCTGGACTGGCCCGACGGAGGGGATAGTTAATTTGATTTACTCAGACCACATTTTCTTAAGGTAAAAGAAAAGAGATTTGGAGTTTTCCAAAAGTTAAACAAGATTTAAAATAGGATTTCGGTTGTTAAAGAAAACATTCTAGTTAAACTCTGTATTAAATTCCGAGGAGGGAACTCACTCTGTCTGTATGAATTTAAAAGGTGATTTCACCATTATTCGACGAATAGTACATGTTGAATATGGAAATTAGTGTTGAGTATAATTAATCTAAAATTTATGGATCACTTTTATCGAACACTAGCTGGTTTAAGTTTACAATAAACAATGTCTTAAATAACATTGTTTTTAACCGATTAAAGATATATTTTGGGAATATGAAATCTCCATTAAGATTGGAATTGTACTAATATTAGAAGATGGAAATACTTTCCTAAGTAATTTTAAAGAAATGATTTGGTATTTACAAAGTTAAAAAGAGGCTTAATGATCCCATATATACAGAAAGAAATAGAAAGGGTTAAAGCTTATATCTCTGAAGATGTATTTATTTGGATGAAAAGATTTATAAATTGGATGATGTTTAATAATCATCCACATACCTGACATCTTTTTAATGATGATTCGTTCGAAGAGACCGGGATCGGATTCGAGTGATTCCTATCCAAAAACCACTTCGAACCAATATATGCGTTTGAAAGTGAAGACATGTTAAAGACAATGATTTTGATGACGAGGATCTTCATCATGTAGGGCTATTTGCCGCTAACCTCTAGGGTGATTCCCAAATAGGAAGTAGCAGGAGGAGTGCCTTCGGTTTGTCCTTCACCTGGATAACTTGTATGGGCGAGTGTCTGACATTGCATTTCTAAGACCACATACATTGGTTTTTATGAATGTCCATCTTTTTGGTGGTGTATGAAGTAACCTCTCTTGTACTTAACACCTTTCGTTGAGGCGTGTGAACTCGGGGGTTGTATTTTGTGGAAATCAATAGTGTGTTATTAGAAATGGCAATGTGGCATTTTAAGTGGAATTTTCTTTGTGGAAAGTAAAGCATGGCCTCATGAGCGTTACATCTTGGAGATGATACAGAAAACTATGTGGTCCGAAGGAAATATTGAAATATTACTAATTGTCGAATAATCGCGGATAAAAAGGTATTGCATCCTTAGAGTTTAAATTTTATGAGTCCCTGTATGCAAAGCCACCTGATATGCTAATTCATAGTAGTGTAGCAATATGGTATAGTGGTGTATGAGTCCCTGTACGAGAAGCCATTGGGTACTATGATTGCTATACATTGAGTCTGCAAAGGAAGGAAAAGCCCACTAGTACCCTATCATGTGGGAAATCCAATTCTAATACGAGCTTTACGATTTTGATTGTATTCCCAAAATATTTTTAATGCCTTGCAAACATTTCAGCTACCCCTTGGTACCATATACTCTGTCTACTTGTCTAGGTAATGGTACTTTCTTTGTATATACATTTATTTGAAAAGTGTTTTCAAACCAATGTCATTAATGGTAATATCAAAATGTTTTGATATAAAGTATTTTGGTTATCGTAAATTAAAAATCCGTCCGTGTTTATGTGCGGCGTGGTCTTATGAGATACCCTTTCTTTTCAAAATGGTTTTGTTTTGGCATTAATCTGATCTATGAAACTGTCATATATATTTATAATTCGTGCTTCTCACATTGGTTTGCCAAGCCAGATTCAGGTATTTTGAATACTCGGGTTAGATCCGAATAGTTTTAGGTTTAGATTATATTCCCACTGCATTTGTTTCATTGATTTGGTTTTTCAACATTTGTAAGGACATGTGTTTATAACTGTCTAGACCGAGCTTAGGTTAGAATCTGTTATTTGTATTTCAAATTTTCCACTGTAAATATTATTGATATTATAAATTATTCCATTCGTGTAAGCTTTTGTTCTATCTCTATTTTCTTTTATCCCTAACAATCGATCTTTCCGGCACTTGAATGTTCGCATGCAATATAGTGGATGTATTTATGTCGATTTTCGAGGATCGAAAAGCCCGTTCGTTACAGAAAAGGAGCCAAAAATTGCCAAAGAAAAATCTCCTAAAGAAAAAGCTGACAAAAAAATATGAGAATATCAAAAAACGACTGAAAGATTTGAAATTGGAAATGAAGAAACTGAAAGAGGATAATGCAGCTCTAAAAGAAGAGAACAAGCTCCTGGAAAATGAAATTAAAGATTTGAGAAAATGAAAAGAAAAGGAAGAAAATGATAATGATGGCAAAGTTGATAATGATCAAATAAATATTGATGAAGCAATAGATGACGATGTTGATAATTATGAAAAATATAAAGCTGTTGACAAGGATAAATATGTTAGTATTAATAAAGTGGATGACGGTAATGATGTAGTTTTATATGCAGATGTTGAAGGTCTTAAAGAAGACATAACTATTAAAGCCGATGGTGCTGACAAAGATGATGGTGATCATAATGCTAGTGCTGGTAATGTTGATGGTATTGTTGGTAATGCTGGTGCCGGTGCTGGTGACAAAGATGGTGGTGCTGATGATAATATTGGTGATGGTAATGTTGGTGGTATTAATGGTGATGATAGCTGTATTGATGGTGCTTAACAAAATAAGGATGATACTGCTGCAAAAGATGATGATGACACTGATGAAACAGCAAGCCAATTTGAAATAGCTCTCATACCAAAGGAAGTAAAAAGCAATGAACAAAAAGAATCAACAGAAAGGAAAAAAAAGCACAGGAAAAGGTAAATATTTACAAATTATTGTTGAAAATTAAGGTGTGCAAATATTTGCCTGGCACCAGGCACATATTTTCCCGACAAATACTTACCATCTATAAGGTAGTAAACAAAATAATTAACAACTGAATTTTTTTGATAAACTAAGTGATAAACCAAAAGATTTGATGGTAGAAAGACATTATAAAAAAATAATTCAAAAAACAACAGGTATATATTTTAAAATGAATTTCGTTTTTTTCATTTAAAATAAGTCTCTCAAAATATTTGACATAAACTAAATACACAATTGAAACGGATGCTCAAAATTTTGGCATGCTAGGTAAAGACTTCCCAACATTTAAAATATTGACATCAAGCGAAAGCTAGGAAAGTAGCCAAAAATCAACTAACGATCAAATGGAAATCCAAAAAAATTAACTGTAGAATACGAAATAAAGAAGGAAAAAGAGGAGAAAAAATCAAGAAAGAATAAAAGAGAAGTTTCTCCAACTTCACTATCTAAGAGAATTAAAACTAAAAATAGAAGAGGAAAAGCAAAAGATTCAAATTTCCAGTACGAGCCATAAAAAAAAGAAAATACATAAGGAAATCCAAGAAAGACAATGTTGACAAAAAAGAAGTTAAAAAGGTAATATTATTGACATACCTGAAGAAGATGAATCTGATCGTGACAGATCAGAAACAAAAGAAGATGCTGTGATAGATGTTGAAAAAAGAAAGCTAGCAAAAAGATGGCTTTCAGACAACCAAATCAGCGAACTAAAAGCTTTTTAAAAATAAGCAGGAAATAAGTTAGTTATTTAAATAAAACATAACATAACATAACATACATATATACATGTATGTATACATAACAAATATTTTCCTACCAAATATTTTCCTGGATATTTTCCATCTACACATGCTCATCAACCTACAATAATACATACTAATATAATTTTGATATTATTAAAACAGGCTAACAACATTCTATGACGTAGAAAACGACATTGAAATAAGAGGAGTAAATATTTCAGATATGTTGTTCAACAAATTCATCGATTCGAAGGTATATAATTTTACAACATATTTTCTATATAATCATATGATAAATATAGACTAAAAAAAAGAAAAATAATGTATGAAATTTAATTTCGATGCAGGTTATAAATTGGTTCACGAAAATCAAACTTGAGCCAAAACATAAAGATTTTTTTTCTTACATTCCTATGCAGCGGTATGAAATACTTAAAACCAAAATTACATATCAATCTAAGACTAATTATACTGTAAACACAGGTATCTATTATTGACAATTACAAAACCACATATGAATCTTTGGTTGTCAATGTGCTGGAAGAAAGAGCAATGACTTGCATAAAAATATTTATACCGCTGCATCATGTCAACCACTACACACTATTAGAGTTTAATGTAGTTGAAAAGACATGGAAGCACTATGATTCCCAAAGACCAAGATCAAAAAATGCCAACTACCCATACAAACATCAAGCTATTAAAATTGTAAGTTTATAAATATGTTTACAATTGATGTTGACAAATATTTACAGGGCAAATATTTGCATCCCAAATATTTGCAAACTAATATTTAATCAAAATTACCAAAAAAATAATTAATTCATTGATAATTTTCAGAGAGACAATTAGATGGACCTGCTTAGAACAATTTATTCAAGAAATGGTAAAAAACTAACATAGTTAGAAAACAATCCACTCAAATTCATTACTTGCCCCCAACAAGAGCCTCATTTGTAAGTAAAACTTATTATTTTTACAAAAGTATTTTTCAAAACATTAAAAATATATGATGCAGAATTGATTGTGTACTATTTGTCATGATGTTCATGGAAGATCTTTTCAAAGACAAAGACATTGAAGACAATCCTGAGATGTATAATTTTGATTCCATATAGAATATTAAAGCTTTGATGGTATATGATATAGTTGGAGATGAAAAACATGGATGTAGATTAGATCCTGATACACATAAATGTATCAAAGATTTGATGGCTACATGCAATTTTGAATAATGAATGCAATAAACTTCTGGACGTTGGATGTTGGTTGTTAGCTTTTAGATGTAGGTATTAGATGTTAGACACTGACGTTAGACATTGATTGTTAGACGTTAGATATATGATATACATTAATTGTAAGATTTTCACTGTCAGATGTTAACTTCTAGATAACTACATGTTTGATGTTATATTTTCACTATTATATGTTTATATACATTGTTTGATATCAGATTTTGAATGTTGCATATGTTTTTTAACAGAAATGTAATATGAAATGTTCAGAAAAATGCTGTTGATTTTATACGGTATAAAATCATAAAAGATTGAATATTCATTTCAATATATGGTCATATACTTTGACCAACAAAAATTTTCCAGGCAAATATTTGCCAGGAAAATAATTGCCAGGCAAATGGTAAATATTTATCGGGCAAATGTTTTGAGATAAAAATTTTAAAAATTAGTAAGATTACTACATTTTCTTGTAACTGCATTGACGTATTGCTATAATTTTCATATAGAAAAAACTTCAATAAAACAACAACTACCAACACAAATAAAAAGTTCATACCAAAGCAAAAGAGCAAAAATTATGAAGTCAAACATAAATAAAAAGTTCTATTTTCATTTACTAACATTCCATTCTATAAAGAATACTTTTCCTAACTTACAAGAAGCAGATTCCAGTTCTGGATTGTGTGTAAATACATTTTTTAGTTCCTTAAAAAAAAATTGTTATAGCACTAGAACATACAAAATTGAATGCCTATATTTTTCTATCAGAATGGAGGAGGATTTCATTTTACTTTAATCTCTCATTTAAAATCAAAGACAAGTAGTGTTTTCCTTCCTAAAATTTATAACCGCACGATCGCCATCCCTGTCTGATCTTTCTAAATATTCTATCTCTTCTTCTTCATCTCTTTGCTCTGAATCCTCTATATGCATTCAAGTAGACCTGAACTTAAGGCTATTAAAGGACAATGGCCAGAAGGCTCGGAAAGCAGAGAAAGATGGGAAGAGATTGCCGCCTTGATGAGAAAGAAGCAAATTATGGAGAGCCAGTCAGTACAGTGACTATTTAACTGGCACTCATTTTAGTTTGAGTACTGATAGAATAATACACAAAAACACCGTCAGTACTCAAACTAGAAAGGATTGCCAACCAGAGAAGAAAAAATAGGAGATAATAGTAGTCAACCATAGAAGAAAGCTTTAAAATATAATTTTCCACTGAAGAAGAATACGAAAAGCAAAGAAGAAAAAAAAAGAATATATAGACACAAAAAAATCTCAGCCGTCGATCTACAAATTAGCCAACCAATCCCAGCCCTAGAAATTTGGACAAGGGATAGGACTGAAAACTAATTCAATGACATCAATACTGGACTGTTTTGTTTCTATATTAGAACCAGGTCAAAATATAACTGCTTTTCATGATTCAATGACAAAGGCTTTTGACCAACATTTTAAGCTAATGGACAAATTAACCAACTGCATCTGACTAACACACGCATGTTGCATAAATATTAAAACAACGTACTAAATATTAAAACAACTTATTAAATATTTAAACAACTTACTAAACATTTTTTGAGAAAAAATGACAAACAAACAGAGTAACCACTGATACTTAAAAACAAACTCAAAGCTACTAAATATTTATATGACAATTATAAGCCAGGTAAATACCAACCTTTTGATATTTGATATTCTACAAAATATCAGAATACCGGTTCAAAGACATCAATAAATGATGTAGAACTGTTTGTGCGAGATTTACAAAGAAAAACAAATAGACTAAATATTCAAACTCAAAGCCACTAAATATTTATGTGGCAAGTATAAGCCGGACATGCAAATATTTGCCCTTAGATATTGTAACAACCCGCATATTTCACGATTATATATTTAAATGTTTTATTTAAATATAGCATCGTTAATCGGATTAAAGTCTGAAATGTTACATTTTGTAAACAGTCGAGTTGGGACTCGAGACCACTTCCATTGAGTCCAAAATGGCGTTTACAACTTTTTTGAGTATAAACATCGATATGTTTGGAGTTGATTAGAATTTTGATGTTTTCATTTGGGACTTTGGGTTTGGGTTTCAGCCCACTAACCTAATAAGAGAACCCAACTCCTTTATCAAACACTCTAATTCAACTCCTCTTCATTCATTTCATTCCTGATTTCCTAACACTCAAGCTCAAGGGAAAAATGGGGGAAAAGATTGGAAATTAAAATTCCTAAGCCCTAGTTCACTTAGGAAATTCAAGTTTTTGCTCTAAAATCAAAGAGAAACTTAGGTAAGCATCCACTTCTTCTTCTTCTTCATCTCAATCTCTCTTCAATTCTCAGAAATTCCTAACCCTAACTTAGGAAAAACTTTACCTTTGATAATAGATTGAAGTATCTAGAGGTGTATTGAAGAGGAATTGGTCTTGCTTAGTTTTAAAGCCTCTCATTTGTTGTCTTTGAGTTTTAAAGGTGAGTTTTTGAACTCACATCTACGTCTATAACTTTCATTATTGTTAGGTATGAATTCCTAACATCTATTCATGTTCATTTGCTTTTGATTTGAATTGATTTGGTGAATTTTCCAATTTTTTGTTTTTGAAGTCCAATTTTATGAAAATCCTACTATGGATGTTTGGACATGATATTTGGGGTGTATCGAAGAGCCTATAAGGCTGGGTTGTCGCTTGGCATAAATCCCTAGTCTTCGTTGCTCATCCGATCGCTCCCGATTCGTTTTGGCCATCATGGCCTAGGCAAACTGTTGCCCAGGCCAGGTGACCAGACGTCTGGGTACCAAGTCCAGATGTCTGGTTATAGACCTGGAGGAAAAAAAAATAAGCACGCAGAAAATAAAATGGCAGAGATCAATTCCAAACGTCTGACTTATAGGTTCAAACGTCTGGTTAGGTCTCAAACGTCTGCCTTGAAATTTCAGACGTCTAGGGGTTTTCTGAATTAATTCCAGAACCTAAATCCAGACGTCTGGATTCTAAACCAGACGTCTGGAACTGCCAATTTTGCCTATTTTGGGCTGTTTTTGATTGGATTTCCAATTTTAATCGATTTTTGTCGATCCGGTTAGTTGTTATCACTTATTATCGACTTTGATGACTTTATTCGTTGGATTTTTGGGAATATCCATTTGATGGATTTGATATCGATTTCTATGGTTTTGATTCACGTCGTCGAATGTGAATTTTTGGTTGATTGATTGTTTCTACAATCGTTTTCTGTGATTTGTCACTTTTAAAAATACAAAGGTTTCTATACTAGTAGTAAATATTCAAACGCTTTCACAAAGATGATTTCAATACCATTTTTAATACAAAACTCGTTTTTAAATCCGTTTTCCAATCTATTAGTATATACAAACCTTTACCTCATTCGTATGAGAAATCTAATTAAACGGCTTAGCAAAACAAGTGGTATGAAACGCTTGCGTTTACTTCGTCGGTTAATTCTTGGACTTATTTGATTGAACTCTCTTGATAATTTTTGAGTGGAAATCTACAATCTGTTCGTAAATATTTAAGTTAAGCCAGTGGTTATGGGACATGAAGCTAAACTCATTTATTTACTACCTTAGTGTAATTTACACTTGTCGATCATTGATGATCATTTTGTGATTTAGACTAGCGATGTGCGATGTCTCTTTGTTTGTGTGAGGGACTAAAAACCTTGTTTGTGGAGCTTCGGTTCAAATTGGTGGGGTAGAGACCCATGGTCTTCGGGCCGTTTGTGGAGCCTCGGCTCAAACTTGATGGTTAGCAACCATGGAATAGTGTTCTGTTTGTGATACACGTGTTGGTGAGTTTTCATGCTCCCGTTTGTGATAGGCCTCCCCCTTTGTGTTTTCTGGATTTCTGGTTGTCGATTTCTAGAATTTGTGTTTCACCAATTTTTGTGGTTCGCATTGATAAGCTTTATCAATATTTTTGGTTTGGTGAATAAGTTAAAGAATATGGCATTATTTTTGGTGTTTGAGTAGATTTGAGATATTATATGATTTTTATTGTTATTGAATGTATACTTGTCACAGTATGGCATTAGTGTTATCATACGTTTTTGTCATATCTCTTATCCTATCTCATTTTATATGATATATATAGCTAGACTGATCCGTTTATTATTTTCTTCTTAAATAATACTCGGGTCAGACCGAGGTATTTCAGGTGCTTCTACTTGACTTCATATCTGGGACCATCATCTGATTTTTGGCTAGCTACTTTAGATTTGTAGTTTTTTCTTTTATACATTTGAGTTAGAGACTCCTTGATGTATACTTATTCTTTTGCTTAGCACTTGTACCTATTCTTTTGTGATGTAGTGGATCTTGTATGACCACTACTTTGATGTACACTTCTTTGTGTTATATTCATATCTATTTCCGCCTTAGTGATATGAATATTTATGACTAATTTGTGTTATGCTTATTTCTATATTTGTTTCCGAAGGCCATATAGCCACTATGTGGTAGCTTTGAGTTTGTATTTGATATGTCAGATTTCCTCTTGAAATGAAATGCATGTCATACTATCTGACATATCCGTACTCGCACAAAGAAATTACACAGATGGTCGCTCCTTAATAGCCTTATTCTTCGTGCTAGTCGACGGAATTACCCCGTAGTGTCCTTGGCTAGTGTGAGCATAGAGGTGGGGCGTCACAGATATTTCAAATTCTACAAAATACCAGAATACGGATTTAATAACATCAGTAGTGAAATGTTTTGTTTCTACCTCCATAACAATAACTATTATAACTCACTCATTTGAACAATTCATATCAACATTTACAACTAGGTGCATATATATTATTGTGTGCATCACCATTCCCCTAACTCACTTGCATTGACAAACAAGAACATACTAGAACTATTTTATAATCATGCACTAACGCAGCATCGTTCGTTAATAGTACAATAGCATGATCAAAGTCAGAAACATATGCCCGACAAATATTTGCCCGACAAAATAGTCTCTACCTCCATTCCCCTATCAGTTGAACAATAGTCTGTACCTCCACAACAAGAAAACAGTCTCTACCTCCATTCCCCTATTATTTGAACAATAGTCTCTACCTCCGCAACAAGAAAACAGTCTCTACCTCCATTCCCCTATTATTTGAACAATAGTCTCTACCTCCGCAACAAGAAAACAGTCTCTACCTCCATTCCCCTATCATTTTAACAATTGTCTCTACCTCCCCAACAAGAAAACAAGAAAATAGTCTCTACCTTCATTCCCCTATCATTGGCAAACAAGAAACCGGTCTCTACCTCCAAAACAGCAACTATTACAACTCACTCATTTGAAAAAATCACACCAACATTTACGACTAGGTGCATATCATACCTATTATTGTGTGCATCACCATTACCTTAACTCACTTGCATTGGCAAACAAGAACATACTTGAACTATTTTATAATCATGCACTAATGTAGCATCATTCATTAATAGTAGAATAGTATGATCAAAGTCAGAAACATATGCCCGTCAAATATTTGACCAACAAATATTTGCCGGACAAAATAGTCTATACCTCTATTCCCCTATCATTTGAACAACAGTCTCTACCTCCATAACAAGAAAACAGTCTCTACCTCCATTCCCCTATCACTACCAAATAAGAAAACAGTCTCTACCTCCACAACAACAACAATTACAACTCACTCATTTAAACAAATCATATCAACATTTACAACTAGGTGCATATCATACCAATTATTGCATGCACTACCATTCCCCTAACTCACTTGCATTGGAAAACGAGAACAAACTTGAACTATTTTATAATCTTGCACCAATGTAGCATTATTCATTAATCATAGAATAGCATGATCAAAGTCGTAAACTTATGCCCAACAAATATTTTCCCGGCAAACAAATTTATAAACGTATTCTTTAAAACATTAAAAATACAATTAGTTTGATGTAATGTAGAATTGATTGTGCAATATTTGTAAAATATTATCGCATTTTCTAATAACTAAATTGACATATATCTACAATTTTCATACAGAAATAAACTTCAATAAAACAATAACTACGAACACAAATACAAAGTTAATATCAACTAGAGATGAGTTTACAGCATTTTTCAATTTCGTATTATGTGTAAATACACAACCTAATACACAACATATTAATGCATTGACATATTGTTATATTTCTTATAAAAAAATAAACTCTATTAAAACAACATTCAAGTACATATGAGTTTACAACAACATGAATTTTGCAAACCACTTTCCTCTGATTCCAGTTCTGGAATGTATGTAAATACATTTTTTAGATCCTTTTGCTTGAGCAGATTGCTCTCATTTTCTAAGGCCCTCGTTTTATCTTTGAGACTCAAGCGTTCATTTTTATATATGCCTAGACTTTTAGAAGCAATCAAGTTCAATCAAGTAGAGATGATTTTATAGCAATAACTTTCATTTCTTCTTCTAACTCATCCTGTTCATCTCTTTACTCTGAGAAGAAGCAAATTGTAGAGAGCAAGTAAATACATCAGCTATCGAGACGACACTCATTTTAATTTGAGTAATGATAGAATAATAAACAAAAAACACCATCATTAATCAAACTAAAAAGGATTGCCAACCAAACAAGGAAAAATAAGAGACAATAGTAGTCAACCATAGAAGAAAACTTAAAGATATAATTTTTCACTAAAGAAGAAGATGAAAAGCTACAAATTAGATCTACAAAGAAGAAGACAAAGAAGAAGATATATACATAAAAAAACTCAGCCATAGGTATACAAATTAGCCAACCAATCCCAGCTTTAGAATTCTGGTCAAGGGATAGAACCGAAAACTGATTCAATGGCATCAATACTAGACTATTTTGTTTCTATATGAGGAACATGTCAAAATATAACTACTTTTATGATTCAATGACAGACACTTTTGACCAACATTTTAAGCTAGTAGGCAAAATAACCAACTGCATCTGACTAATGCACACATGTTGAATAAATATTAAAACAATTTACTAAATATTAAAACAGCTTACAGCTTACTAAATATTAAAACAACTTATTAAATATTTTTTGAGACTGAAAGAAAATCAAACAGACTAACTGTTGATACTTGAAATCAAACTCAAAGCTACTAAATATTTATATGACAATTATAAACCGGGCAAATATTTGCTTAGAAAATATTTACCCTCTGATATATGCTATTCTACAAAATATCAAAATACTGACTCAACGACATCAATAGTAAAATGTTTTGTTTGAAATTATGCAGAACTAATTGTGTGAGAATTACAAAGAAAAACAAAGAGACTAATAGCTGAAACTTAAAATCAAACTCAAAGCTACTAAATATTCATATGATAAGTATAAGCCGGGCAAATATTTGTTTGACAAATATTTGCCCTCTGATATTTGCTATTCTACAAAGTATCAGAATAACAATTTAATAACATTAATAGTGAAATGTTTTGTTTGAAATGATGCAGAACTGATTGTGCCAGATTTGTTTCCAACATCTAATGAGTCATTTCCAATCACATCATTTTATTACATTCTTAAATACCTAGAGCAGCAAGCCAAAACATCTATGTTCACAAATATTTACAGGGCAAATATTTTCCTCACGAATATTTACAAACTGATATTTATCCAAAATTAACAGATAAATTTATATATTTGTTCATAATTTTCAGAGAGACAATATGATGAACATGCTTAGAACAAAATATTCAAGGAATAGAAAGAAACCAACATAATTAAAAAACAATCCAGTCAAATTTGTAACTTGCCCACAACAGAGTCTCATTCGTAATTAGTACTTATTATTTACAGAAGTATTTTTCAAAACATTAAAAATATCAATTTTTTTTAAATGATCCAAAATTGATTGTGCGATATTTGTCATCAGGTTCATGGAAGATCTTTCCGAAGGCAAAAACACCGAAGACAATTCTAAGTTGAATAATTTTCATTCCATACAGGATAATAAAGCTTTGATGGTATATGATATAGTTGCAGATGAAAAACATGGATGGAAATCAGATCCTGATACATACAAATGTCTCAAAAATTTGCTGGCTAAAGGCAATTTTGGATAATGAATGCGATAAACTTCTTGATGTTGGATTTTGATTATTAGCTTTTAGATGTAGGTATTAGATATTAGACATTGATTGTTTTAAAAATACACGTTTGATGTTAGATTGTGACTGTTGTATGTTTATATGCATTGTTTGATATCTGATTCTGAATGTTGCATATGTTTTGTACGAAATAATGCAGAACTGATTGTGTGAGATTTACAAAAAAACAAACAGACTAACTACTGAAACTTAAAATCAAATTCAAAGCCACTAAATATTCATATGACAAGTATAAGCCGGGTAAATATTTGCCATGGCTTGGTCAAGTGTTCGGTCATAGGCTCAGACATGGGCTCGGTCAATGGCTCGGTCAATGGCTTGGTAAACGGCTCGGTCATGGGCTCGGTCAAGAGTTCGATCATCCGCTCGGTCATGCACTCGGCCATGCGCTCATTCGTAGGATCGGTCATGGGCTCGTTCATGGACTTGGTGATGGGCTCGATTATGGCTCGGTCATGGGCTTAGTCATGCAATCGGTTTTGAGCTCAGTCATGGGCTTGGTTATGGGCTTGTCATGGGCTTGGTCATGGACTCGGTCAGTGGGACGGTCATGAGCTCGTCCATTGGCTCGGTCATGGGTTCGATCATGGCTCGGTTATGGGTTCGGTTATGCAATCAGTCGTGGACCCGGTTATGGGCTCGGTCATGCACTCGGTTATGGGCTCGGTCATGCACACGGTCATGGGCTCGGTTGTGAGCTCGATTGTGGATAAATAACCAAGATATATTGTTTAATCACGAATATAATGGAATACAAAATTAACCAAATGCTAAACCGAATACCAAACCAAAAGCTAACCGGATGCCAAGCCTAATTGGATACATATGGATGCAAAGCCTAATTAGATGCTAAGCCTAATCAAGTACAGATGAAACAAATATATACCCTGAATATATTGTTTAACCTAGCATACCATCAAATGTAAAAGCTGACCGGATGCCAAGCCTAATCGGGTACATATGGATGCAAAAGCTAACTGGATGCCAAGCCTAATCGGGTACATATGGAACCAATATATACCCTAGATATACTGTTTAACCGAGCGTACCATCGAATGTAAAAGCTGCATGAATGCCAATCCTAATCAGGTACGTATGGATGCAAAAGCTAACCGGATGCCAAGCCTGATCAGATACATATGCATGCAAATGCTAACCGAATGCCAATCCTAATCGAGTACATATTGAACCAATCTATACTTGAGATATATTGTTTAATCGAGCGTACCATTGAATGTAAAAGCTGACCGGATGCCAAGCCTAATTGGGTATGTATGGATGTGAAAGCTGACTGAATACCAAGCCTAATTAGATACGTATGCATGTAAAAGCTAACCGAATGCCAAGCCTAATCGGGTACATATTGAACTAATCTATACCCAAGATATATTGTTTAACCGAGCATACCATCAAATGTAAAAGCAAACTGGTTGGCAAGCCGAATCAGGTACGTATGCACGCAAAAAGCTAACCGGATGCCAAGCCTAATCGGATATGTATGGATCCAAAAGCTAACCGGATGTCAAGCCTAATCGGGTACATATGAAACCAATATATACACTAGATATATTGTTAACCAAGTGTACCATTGAATGTAAAAGCTGACCGGATTCCAACCCTAATCGGGTACGTATGGATGCAAAAGTTGACCGGATGCTAAGCCTTATCGGGTACATATGGAACCAATCTATATCCTAGGCATATTGTTTAACCGAGTATGCCATCGAATGTAAAAGCTGACAGGATGCCAAGCCTAATTAGATACGTATATATGCAAAAGCAAACCAAATGCCAAGCCTAATCGGGTACATATGAAACCAATCTATATACTAGATATATTATTTAATCGAGCGTACCATGAAATGCAAAAGCTAACTGGATGCCAAGCCTAATCAGGTACGTATGGATGCAAAAGCTAACCAGATGCCAAGCCTAATCGGGTACGTATACATGCAAAAGCTAACCAAATGCCAAGCCTAATCGGGTACATATACATCCAAAAGCTAACCGGATGCCAAGCCGAATCGGGTACGTATACATGCAAAAGCTAACCGGATGCCAAGCCTAATCAGGTACATTTAAATGTAAAAGCTAACCGAATGCTAAGCCTAATCGGGTACATATGGCACCAATCTATACCCTAAATTATATTGTTTAACCAAGCGTACCACCGGATGCAAAAGCTAACCGAATGCCAAACCTAATCGGGTACGTATAGATGCAAAAGCTAACTATATGCCGAGCCTTATTGGGTACATATGAATGCAAAAGCTAACCGGATGCCAAGCCTAATCGGGTACACATGAAAATGATCTATACCCAATATGCATTGTTTAACCGAGCAAACCTCGGAATACAAAACCGAACCGAATGCAAAACCTAATCGAGTACGTATGGAATGCAAAAGTGAATCGAATGCCAAACCTAATCAGGTACGTATGGATGCAAAAGCCAACCGAATGCCAAACCTAATCAGGTACATATAAAAGCTATCTATACCCAACATATATTGTTTAACCGAGCACACCATGGAATGTAATAACTAACTGAATGCCAAACCTAATTGGGTACATATAGATGCAAAAGCGAAGCGAATGCCGAATCTAATCCGGTATGTAAGAATGCAAAAGCCAACCGCATGTCAAACCTAATCAGGTACAGTTGAAAATGCTATATACACAAGATATATTGTTCAACCGAGCAATCCATGGAATGCAAAAACTAACCGAATGCCAAACCTAATCAGATACGTATGGATGCAAAAGACTGAATGCCATACCTAATTAAGTATATATGGATGTAGAAGCCTACTGAATGCCAAACATAATTGGGTACACATGCAAATGATCTATACCCAAATATTAGCTTGATAAATATTTGCCAAGCAAATAATTGCAAAACTATTACTGACCAAACAAAGTAAATTACATTACTAACTAAACAAATAAATAAAATATAAAAAAAACATTTAATTCAACAAAACAAAGCATGAAATCAAAGCATCTGACTCAAAGCTACTCAAAATTTGAATAGAAAATATAAGCATGGCAAAAATTGCCCGGTAGATATTTGCCCTCTAATACTTTCCATTCATACAAATTTACTAGAAAAACTTATAGTTGAAAGGAGAAAAATAAATAAATTAGTAAGACAAAAAAGAACACATATTTAATTCAGTCAAATAGAATACAATAGTACATTAATAATCTTCAAAACATAAAGCATACAATGTATTGAAATTACATTTGATTTCTTAACAAACAAGACCTTTTGTTATGTCCTAATTTCTGACATAAACTACAGCGATTGGACTTATTCACCTCACCAATCGACTTAATCCGGTCTGAAGATGGAGGCCTTCCTGCACCACGTCTTCTCTTAGGTAGATGAACTTCAACATCTTCTGATAAAACATCTTTCATCCGAAAATTAACAAGTGGATGAATCGGATGAGAATAAGATGCTCGGAAAAAGGATACTATGAAATAATCCTCAATATAACAATAAACATCCAAATCAAAAGCAAGTATACTTCTAATAGCATGACCACATGGAAACTCCTCAATGCACCACAAGTTACAACTACATCATCAAACACTCAAATCTACATGATAAGTTTGAGTAGATTGAACCTCATAAACATCAACAGCAGATCTAATAACTTTCCATTGCACACCTTCAAGGTATAAATCCCTTATACATTTTCCATGATAGGGCACAAATAACTGTTCTTGGTTTTACTTATTTCACATCGATCCAACAATAGTTTCATAAGCTTCAAACAAATTCTATCCAAACATTCAGTGATAGGTAAATGTATTTCCTCCAAAATCCAACGATTAAAGCTTTCAGCACAGTTAGAACTCATTTCCCCATAACGATTTCCAACAACAAAAAACATTAGCAAACTTTTCAAAAAATAAACCATTCAAAAAACTTGCTACTGTAGCCCTACCAGCAAGCCTAAACTCAAACAAAGCAAGATTAAATACATCTACTGTAGCAGCATGGGCAACTTTAAAAAATAAAGAAATGATCCATTTCTTTTTTCCTTGAGGATACCTTTTTGTTAAAAAAAACTCTTTAAATTATTCTTTAAATGATAGTAACAATAACCATGAGCTAAACCTGGGAAAACTTGTGGAACAACAAGCAAAAGACCAGGATGGCGATCAGGGTGAAAACACAATCATCAACATCTAACATTTCACTAAATTTTGTCAAAAACCAATGTTAATTAGGTTCGTCTTCATCAGATACAATACCAATAGCTAGTGGATAAAAACTAATATAAAAAAAATAGGTATGTCAAATTCATAAAATAAAAATTGATGAACATATCAAAATTACAACAGCAAAGAAATATCGAATATTTTCTGGGGAAATACATGCTCAAATTTTCAAAGATCAAAACAGGTAAAAAGAGGAAAATAATTTAAGACTATATCACACCTTAATTACCATTCCCAGTAGTAGAAGACATAATACAATCGTATCATCTACCTTTCATAAAAGCCCCATCAAGAAAAATCAAAGGACTACAATAGCCAAACCTATATTTGCATGCATCATACCCAATAAAATCCAACTCAAATTCAAGACTAGTAGGATGACCTAGAAGTTCAACAATACTTCTAGGATTGCAAAAAAACCACTTCATAGAAAGATTTCAAATGATGGTAGGAAAGCAAATCATTCCTATGGATTTCTTCAAGAGCTAATGTCTTACCAGTGTACGCATAGTAGTAACTTAAAACAATATTATACTCAGTCTTGAATAAATGAACAATGTCTTTCATCTTTATTAAAGGATTCGATTGAATAAAATCAACAACCAACTTCTTAACGAAATTTCTAGAATTAGGTAGATGGTTAACATCAACAATGCCAGCTCCATAAGAATGAATAGGTTGCATAGTTTTATAACAAAAAAACCAGGAAGATTGAAATTATGAGAAGCATGAACACGAAATGTACAACCTTCACGTGAACAAATAGCTGTAACATGATCCCTAACATTCTTAACAACATTTACTTTGTATCCATTCTTAATACAATATATCATAAGATATAATTGAAACTCTTCAACACCATCATGAAATCTTTGACCTACTCTAGTAAACATTGGTTTGCTAGAATCATTTTTTAACAACTGCTTCAAAAATGAATTAGAAACAATTGAAGAAACAACCATACAAGAATCACACGAACCACCTTCACTAAAAGAACTAGCAAATGACAAAAAATAACATCAATCAAACTGCTACCAAACCTCTTACATATAGATAAATCTTTTAATATAACAGAAACAAGTATATAATCTTCACGACTATGACTAATAAGCAACAATATACTATGCAAATCAGAATTAGTTTCAATTGCTCTTTTCCTATCATATCTTCCATAAACCAATTCAGAAGAACTAGATGTTAATTCAGTCTAATATTCACATATATCTTCTCCCATTCTCAACACAAAATCACCCAAACCAAGCCTTTAATATAAGTATTGGTGCCCAACATAAAAACAACAAGCACATCAACATAAAAAGACGTGCACAAATACAATACTATAATGACCCGTAATTTTATCACTTTGATTTGGAATATCTAATTAATTTTAATTATTCAAATATAGGTTTATTAAACATAAATAATCATGTTTTATGTAATAACTAATAACGGTGATTTTTTTTGGAAAAATGTATAAAATTATATTCTTTGGAAAAATATCGATAATATGACCAAAAATCGTTTTACCGATAAACAGCTTTTTAACCATCAAAAGTCACGCACGATTTTTTTACATACACTTATTTCTCCATTTAAGCAAGAATATGTAATAAAATTATTTATTTTATTTTTGAAAATAAAATGCCTTTATGACATCATCAATGATGTCATCATTTTAAATAATTGATTTTTTAATTTAAATTGAGTTTAAATGATGTAATAATTGTTTTAAAATAAAATGAGGCCCTTTTAATTATTAAATAATACTAGAAATACCATTTTTAAATTATATATATATATATATATATTAATAAGTGAAAATGTGACCGGGAATCAGCTTTCGGATTTTCAACGGTTTGACGAATAAAAATTGTTTTAAGTTGTTGCAACATTATTTGTACATGCACACACATGCATAAACATACATATATACACACATATATGTATACACAATTAGTCAAATCAAAGCTATATAAAATATCTAAGATATTGTTCACCAAAAAGCAAACATCAAATCCACCATTAATGCATGTCATTCCATGCATAAGATATTTTTGCACCATGTCTTATCACATTACATCTCATTAATGCATGCACTTGAGTATGTTGGCAAGGAATTGACATTGAGGTGATATGGTGTAAGAGATATTTTGATAATATCTAAGGGTAGTTTAGTAATTTGCCACATTTTCCTAAGGCTACAACTAAGACCCTAAGGCTTCACCAATTCAAGACATCTCATTCCTTCTTCTTCTTTATCTTCTTCTTCACCTCTACTTTAATGGCATCCATCACCTTCATCCTCTTATCCTTAGGTCGAGCTCCCCTTGGCTTTAAATTGGAGGAAGAAGTGCTATAGTGAATGAAAGGGATAGCTTTAAGATAAGAAAAGTTTTACTCTTTTAGTTAATATTACATGATGCTATGATACGCTTTTATGCTTCTTTATTTAGGTGCTATCATGATGTTAAATATGTTTGGATTGTTAATTAAGTATGTTAAAAGTTAATTATGAAGTTAATTACTTAATGGGCTATGCGGAAATGACTAGTACACGTGTTTCGTCTCTGAGATCCAAAGAAACTTGGACGAGGGACGGAACATGTCGAAGGGAAAGCCCGGATTCTCCAAAATAAATATCAATAATATTTGAGTGAATCAAATAACTTGACGGCCTTATATATATATATACACTATAATAAGTGAAAATGTGACAGGGAATCGGCTTTAAGATTTTCAACGGTTTGACGAATAGAAATTGTTTTAAGTTGTTGCAACATTGTTTGTACATGCACACATATGCATAAATTTACATACACATACACATATTTTTTTTAAGAAAAATGTGTGATCCTCTAGAAATAGAGGAGAGCACACAGGTAACTATATATATAACACAAAGCAAGGTGCTGCCAACATGCCTGGCAGATAGCAAATCTAAATACAAGTATCAAAGGAAAAAACTCAAGTACTCCTATAATGAGCTCCGGCAAGGCCACCGCCCATTACACTCCAATATCGAGCTCCGGCATGGCCACTGCCCGATATTAAGGTGTTAGAAGTACCTGAAAAACTAATGAATATCACAATGCCAATAATACTGGAAGGCAACACCATCTAATAAGGAAGCTCCATGCTGTTGACTCGAAAGGAACGGAGATGCGACTAATCTGAAGTGAAACTGCTAATGATCCTGAATGGAAACTCTGCTCTATAGACTCGATAAAACTGCAAGTAGCTCCTAGCTGAAGAGTGAATCCTCCTGAAAATAGAACGCCATAATAAAGAGTACCGAGAAGAATCCCTCACTGCTATCAGCAATCCTGTGTACTTGCAAAGAGAAACTAACACCCTATCTAGCCCTGACCTATATCTGAAAAGTAACTAAAGAAATAGTTAGAATGATACACATATATGTATATAGATGAAATTTATATGCATATATATGTATAAATGAGGTAGAAGTAAAGATACAAAAATAAAGCTAGTAGGTCAGAATAAAGAAAAGATCAGAAAAAAGACTAAAAAACAAATGAAAGATCTAATAAAGTAAAGCTAATAGGATCCATAGAATTAAAAGATCTATAAACTAAAACAAACAAAAACTAAAACAAAATTAAAATTATCCTTATGGACTTTTGATCAAAAGTAAATTATGATACATAGTGAAATCATCATTTAAGTTTGAAAAAATATTAATACTACAGTTATTATTGTTAAAAATATTATTTTTATGTTTAAATAGATTAATATTATTACTTACCTTATTAAGATATTCTTTAAATAGGTTAGCTTTAGCTAATTTATATTTAGGATTAGAGATCTAATTGAAACAAAATGAAGAAATTATAAAAATCAATTTATTAAATTGACTATTATTATTATTAAAAATTCTCTGATTTCTTTCAAACCAAATATACCAACAAGTTATAATAAGTGAAGTGTCAAGTAAGAATCTATTATCCTTTTTGAACATAAATCTAAAAGTATTATAATAGAATTCATAATCAGAAATTTTAGTTATTATATTAAAGTTAAAGATTTTAAGGGTATTAATTAGAATGAAATAAGTATACATGCAATCATAGTATACATGTTTAATATCTTCAAAATGCAGATTACAAAAATAACATTTATTATCAATTTGTATATTTTTCTTTTTTAAAAATTCTATAGTATTTAGTTTTCCGTGCATAATTAACCACATGTGAATTTTAGATTTAGGAGGAGCATTTGATTTCCAAATAAATTTAAAAGAGTTATAACGAACCGCTCACAGAACTCATAACGAGTGTGAAATGCGGTAAGAGTAACGCTATCCTCCGCGACTCGTAGCTCATGAAAAATGCATCGTCAACACAATACCCGGTCTAAAATCTTCTCTGGGTTCAACTTTCAGACATGAAATAGGTGGCCAAACGACCTTTGATTGAACTAAAAATTGGTGTGCACAAAGTAGAAAACTTCAGCTTTCAAAAAAAAAAGAATCGATGAATTTCAGTAAGCTATAAAGTTTCTTTTTACCACTTTTAAATATTTTTTCCTGTAGAAATATTGTTTTCCGAGTTGATGCAAACATGGCCTGAGTCCATGTTTGAGATAGCATAATTCTTTGGTTACAGCCGAAAAGTTAATAAATCTAAAAAAAGAATTAGAAGTATATTTCTTACTCTTATCCCATTCCCAACTAATATTATCATTATCATTATCAATATTATATAGATTTAATCCACCATAAAGCAAAGAAAGCTGCCTAAGGGTTGAACCTACTAAAATTCTGTTAAAACTAAAATTCCAAGGAGGGTCATTTTCGGGAGAAAAAACTTCTATAGTTAAAGCATACTTAAAATTACAGATTTCATAAAGCTCTCTAAATTCAATCATAAGAGGGATAGCGGAAATTCAACGGTCATGCCAAAAAGAAGTACTATTACCTGAATGAACTATTGTATTAGTGCCTGAGTTAAAAATCTCATGACATTTTAAAATAGATTTCCAAAAATTAGATAGTTTACGAATGACTGAAGGAGTAATTTGATATAAATTTTTACTACCATTATAGTAATATTTAGTAATGATTTCTTTCCAAGTAGAATTCTCATTAATATCCTTAAACTTCCATAACCATTTACCTAATAAGGACAAATTCATATTACGCAAATTAATGATTCCTAAATCACCGTCCTTTTTAGGTTTACAAACAGTTTCCTAATTTACTAAACATTTAATGATGCTATTAGAGTAAAATAGTTTAAGGTTGAAAATAGTTTTAATATAAAATAGTTTTAATATTAAAAATGTTTAGATAAATAAAATAGTTTATATATTAAAATAATTGGATAATTAAAATAGTTTTTATATTAAGATAGTTTATATTAAACTGTTTCTTTCTTTCACAACAATTTGAACGCATGTTCCAAATCACAACGAAATCAATTCTTTGACTTCCAATTCAAGTAAACATCATATTAAAAATTCAAATTAAATCAACCTCAATTCAGACGATTTCCAATTTTACTTCAAATTCCATTTAAACGATTTATTCAAAGACTGAAAGTTTCAATTCAAGTTCTCATTTTTAAACAATTTAGTTTAAATCCATTTCACATCCAAAACTTTGAAATACCACTTTAAACCACTTTAGTTACAGTAAATTCAAAGTTTAAATCTTTAAAATAATTCACTTTCAGTAAATTTAAGTCATTTCTCAAATTCAACTTTAGATTTCGAATTTAATCTGTAAACAATTTCATTTAACAGTTTCAATTCCATCATTTCAAAGCTCGAATTTAGAAAATAATTTAATTCATATGAATCCAATTTTTATTTTCTTTAAAACAATATAATTTTAACCAATTTAAATTCAAGATTGAGAAACCATTAAATTTAACCAATCCGGTGTCCGTATATAATTGTTTACTCTATGGCCAAGTGATCAATTAATTCAATTTTAATTACATGAATGGAAATATATCATTTCAACCCAAAATTAAATGACATAGGTATATATCATTTCTACCTATTCCTTAGTTCGTTTCAAATGGTCCAAATGATAATATAAATGATGTCAATAAATAAATAGGTAATAACAATAATATGTCAAATAAATAAACAACCATACATCCATCATCAATCAATAGGCATACAATAACAATTAACATCCAAATCAACCAATATATCACAACAGTTACTGATTATCAATTGTCGGTGTTTAACTAGCAATTAAATTCAATATTAATTTAAATGTCAATTTAATTCAAAATAAAATTCAATTTCAACTAAAATGTCAATTTAATACTACCAAACAGCAACCAATAAAATTCTTATCACTTCATAAATTTAATTCAACCAACATAAGAAGATTTAGTATTGTGTGAGTGGGTTAAATCACTCACCTTTTATTTTAAGCCCATTTAAAATCCAATAAAAGCCCAAAATCTAAACAGTCTCCTAATTCATCCAAATATGTTTCATATTGTCTGGAATTTCGATACGAATCCAATGAAGGAAACCGCGTGCGAATCTGAGTTCATATGCAAAAGTTATTCACGTTAGAAGGTTAAAATTTTAAAATTAAATTTAAATTAACTAGGGGCAATATGGTAAATAACCAGTCACCTTCCTCAATCTTTACGTGAACACGCACTTATTCAAACCCATCACAGCCGCCACTTCATCAACCTGCCGTGCCACCTACTGGTCACTATGTGAAGATCGGACATCGCCGCCCAGACCGCCGTCATCCCCTCTACCCACGCCCAGACCGTGGCCTCTTCTAGTGCCGCCACCACCTCCGACCGAGACCCCACATGCATGCCCTTATGGCTAAGATTTGGCGAATTCAAACACTATTGCCATGATCCATCCCGATGGATGAACTCCACTTGACGTCACCTACGATGCGGTGCCCTCCGATCGTCGATTGGATGAAGATCCACCGTCGATTTGAAAAACCCTACTACGGACGGCTGAGAAAGATCGCCAATTTCTGGCCAAACCAAGACTCAAATGAAAAAATGAATTGCAGTCCCTGATTCCATTCGTCGAGAGCTTCGCGACGATATATTATATGATAAGATTGGAGTAGTTTGAATTTTTGGATTTGATTTGAAATTGTAATTAGAGTTTTGGCTTATCTCCATTAAGAAGGAGCAGAGCAGAGCAGATAAGAACTGAAATGTACGTATAAAAATTAGAATAGAAAGCTGCTAGGGTTTATAACGATATATATATAGACAGAGATTGAATAGAAACGGATGGAACAGATCGATTTGGTCGAAGCGATAACAAAGATCCGAAAAGCCTGTTTCGTTTCCGAAACGAAAATAGGTCATCTTATATATCAAAATATAGCTTTTCAATAATTTAAACTTAATGAAACTAATTTCAAACTATAATTCTATTGTATATAGAAATTAGATTATAAAATCAAATTATTTTAATTAAATTCCTTTAATTGATTTCTACGCTTTTCGAGCTCGCACGATCAAACATAAGTCCGATTGCTACGAAACTTGAAATCCTACAATAATTCACTATTACGGATCCGATGAAACTAGTTTCGTCGAAATCCGAGACAGAGCCCAAAAAGACTAATTTTACACGTTAATTAAAACAATCTATTTTAAAAATCAATTTAATCACTTTTAAATTCTAAATTAAAAGTTTTCTATCATCATTCTTGCTTAAAAAGGAATTAGTATTATTTTAAAATACAATTTTCCATGTTAAATCCAAGATTCAAATATTTAATTAATTCCACCCTTTTATTACAACCGTAAAAAAGCCTGGTTAATTATATTTAAATTTCTACCTATTCTTTTATTTTGATTTAAAAGTCTTTTATATTAAATCAACAATTACTTATGTATAAATTAAACATAAGTTTCCACTATATTACACTCATCACTCAACCGTTAACGTCTTTTCTTCTATTAACTGCAATATTTCAATTACATTAAATTTCATTGATTTCCAAATTAATTCTAATGGATTTAATAATAAGATGATAAATAAAACAATTGTTATACATTAATAATTCATATCTATTAACTTATTGTTTACAAATAAGGATTACTAAATCTACGTACTAACTAATTGGTTTCTTATTACATGCCAAAACCAATTAAATAAAATAACCTATGATTTCTCTTTTTAATACAACATTTAATTTCATTTCTTATTAACTTTTATTATTACCATTAATTGAAATTACATTAATGGTTGTCAATTACATCCAATCAACATTGTTAAATTATATCCTAATAATTTTTTTATTAATAAATAACAGATTTTAATTTCTGACAATATTAAATTCCATAGTCCTATTTAATTTAATATTTTTTTATTATTAAAAATACGGGTCGTTACAATCTCCCCCACTCAAAACTTTTCTTCCCCGAAAAGGAACAAGAAAGAATCAAGAGATTTGATATATTTTATTTAAAATAGTCAATTTATAAACAATTAATCTTACATATTTAATTTTAATATAAATTTGAAAATAACTCGACTTTCACAAAATTTTCTAAGTCCTAAATTTACGAAAAATTTCGGCAGCATCTCCTTTGCGCTGCTAGGTCCGAAAAAATAACAATATCAATAATTACATTGTATATATCTTATTTTAATAATAAAGCATCCCTAACCATGGAAAAAATAATAAAATACCGTTACAAAAACCGTAATCCTAAAACGTACCTATTTGCCAGGCAAACAAAGCTGTATTTATGAAACCAAAAACAATAGTTATTGCTTCCATAAACCTATATCTTACTTACATAATCTGTAACGACCCGCCATCCTACGTCCAGGAAGACGCATCGTTTTGAAGAAAAGAAAGAGGTGAGAAAGTAGAAAAGAAAGAGAAGAAGAAGAACAACAACAGAATCTCAACAGCGGAACGAATAAATTATATTAATAACAAAAGTATTACATAATATACAACACTTATTAGAGTTACACAACATATACATCATATACTAGACAGTTATAAACATCTGTCTAGACATTACAACTCAAATACAATACAAACACTATCACAGAGATCTACACAGCGGAATACTATATCTACGAACGCCGAAGCCTCCTGCTCCATTGCTCCTCCAGAATATTCGTCAAAGCTAAACCTGAATCCCTTGGCTACTCGTAAAAATTTGAGTACCCAAGAGTTTATAAAACAGAAATAAACAACTTGGGTCAGACATGGGTCTGGTGTGAGTAACAGGTTAAACTTGCTTAACTTCAAAACCTTTTGAAAGAAAAGGTATCACGTAAGACTTCCCGCACATAAACACGGAAAAGTTTTTACCTTACGATAACCAAAACATTTGATAGGAAATCCAGTTATATTATAATAGGGTCTAGGGTTTTCAAGTAAAATACAGAAATAGCTGGAATGCTTACATCTCACGTTCCAACATAGTTGGGCACAACTAATACGTACGGCACTTATTGGATTTTGGATTCCATACAATGGCAGGGCTACCGGGGTACCGCCCGTCACAGTACGTGGCCTAGATCACCGTACCGAGGATCACTCCCAATCCCCTGCAACACAAGGCCGGAACATCCCTTACTGGATAATTCCCGCACAAGATATCCCAGCAGTTGTTGCAATTCAACTGCCCACTCAATCGAATAATAAGAAGGGACCTCTAGACAGGGATAATCTTGTCCTACTTGGGTGCTACCCACTAACCTTGCTGCACCTCCCCTGTTTTAGCCATTCCCGGTTTGATGAGGCTTGAGGCTACGATTACCTTTAATCAGAACACATCACTTAGAATGCTCATCGTCCACCTGACGATGTTCTGAAAGCATTCAATCCATACAAGTTCGTTCCGGGTTCGAACGAAACCGAAGGCATTATCTCGTTACACTCATATTGGAATCACCCTCAGAGTTAACGACCATAACCCTTGCACTCTGAATCTTCATCTCGAATCTGAAAGTACTATCTCCGTCAACTCATTACGGAATCACCCTCAGAGTTATATTGACAAAGAATAGTTCTTACACCTCGAGTCTTCACTTGCTCCAATTGGATTAACGACCAACGTTTAATTTGGATCGATGTGGTTTTCGGATATCCAAATCTGGAAACCCGATCCCGGTCTCATCGAAATCCAAAACGTATCTTCTAAGGCCAAGTTGTTTTAAAGGTTAAAACAATTCAATTCTACTATCTATTTACACACAGATAGATAATTCATAGATTCACAATAGATAATCAACATTATCATTATAAGCAGATGATTCATATCATTATGCAACCAAAGCATCCAAATCATACAATATCTATTATCTCATATCTGAGATCTCAAACCATTCAAGGTAAATCAATATCATTCAGTATCCTTAAGCAATGATTCATTAATTACCATCTATAATTAATTTAAAATGAATTAAATTAAATACTTCATCTCTAATTAATTTAAAGTAAATTAAATTAACTCCTTTCATTATTAACAATCTTGCTTAAGTTACTATTAATTAATTATCAATTAATTAATCAACCCTTATCCAATTATTCATTTTAATTAATCATCCTTGATTAATTAACATTTAATTACATTCAAGTAATTAACACTTCAATTAATTTCACAAATTAATTATTCTTAACCTCTTATAGTAATTAACCTTTAATTACTTTATTAATTAATTAACTAAAATTAATTACCTTAATCCTTAATTAATTACATTAATTAATCGCTCAGTTATTAATTATTCCTTAATTAATCAATTCTTAATTACATCATTATTTATATTAATTAATGATCCTTAATTATATTTTATCATTACTTAATTACATTAAGTAATTAATCTTTAATTAAACCATAATTTATTTATCACTATTGATTAATCACATTCAGTAATTAACTAACCTTAATTACTTCTTAAAATAAATTAATTATTCCTTAATTAATTTCTTAATTAATCCCTTGATTAATTCCATTAAGTAATTAACTACCCTTAATTACTCCATTAATTACATAAGTAATTATCTATTAATTACTTTCCTAAGTAATTAATCTTCATTAAATTACATTAAGTAATTATACTTCACAAATCATTAAATGATTATCTAAATTAATTAAACTGAATTAATTAACTTAATCTAATCAAATTTAACTCAATTAATTACAATGAGTAAATAATTTCTTAATTACTTCCATTAAGTAATTTTATTAAACAATTTCACAAATGATTATCTTTTAAACTAATTAATCTAATTAATTATCTAAATTAATCACATTAATTAATTATCCTTAGTTAATGATCTACATTAACTATTAACTATTTTAATTATCTTTCTAAAATAATTAAACATTAATTAACCATTATTAATTACAACTTAATTAATTCTAATTATTAATAAATTAATCTCTAATTACCTAATTAATTAAGTACTTAACAATAACTTACTTAAACCTTAATTACCTTAATAATTTTATTTCTAACCATTAACTTATAAAATTAATGATCCTTAATTCAAATTAATTACCTTTAATTAATTTAATTAAACCTTAATAAATCAATTTAAAACCCTTAATTACTAATTTATAAATTAATTAAATTGATTAATTAACTTTTTAATTACCTTAATAATTTATTTTACCCCAAATTATTAAATCTTAATTATATTTAAGATAACACTTTATTCTTATTAATGATTAAAATATTATAAATAAAACATTTAAAATAATTTACCTCTAAATTTACTTTTAATTTCATTTTAAATTTAAGATTTAAAATGAAGACAAATTTTAACCTTAACAAAATTTTAAAACCATTTAAACCCTTTTTAAATCATATGTTAAATAAATATTTACTTAATTAAAGAAATTTAAAACCAACTTCATTTTATATTCAAAACAAATGAAATACACTTTGAACATTCAAAGTTGTTTTAAAACATTTTATTTCAAACTTTATTTATTTCAAAACTAGAATTTCAAACCAACTTAAATTCTGATTTAAATTTTAGATTTAAACTTTGGTTTAAATCTTTAGCTTTACAGTTTAAACTCCAGGTTTAAATTTTTAAAACAAAACAGGTTTCTTTCTAAAACCTGTAACATATATTTTAACCCGAGCCATGCCTTCATTTACTCGAGAGTTCCTTCGAGTCTCCAATCCATTTCCCACGAGAACAACCCGAGTTTCCCACTCCTTCTTCCCCAATCACCACAACAGATACCCAAACATATACGTGCACGTGCACAGTCAAATAACGACGCTCCGACCATCAACGTTGATCACTCCACATCGGCGATTACATTCACGTCCAAAATCGATCAACAAAAGCACCCATACGAGCTCGAAATCGAATCGATCATTCAAACGAAACCTGGAACACGAACTCAGCCAACGTTCCATAACCTGTCAACAGCTCGCCTCTGCTCCTCCGACCACCAGAGAGCCACCACCACCGGCCACGCCTTCACCTACCATCCCTCTACTCATTCCCAAACCCCCGTTGAACTCGATGCTTCGTGGCATTCGAACAGACCCAAAAACTTCACTCAGCCAAAACTAGGGTTACCCACTGAAATTGAAAGCCACCATCGCCACAGTGATCGCGAGTGCCTCCGACCATTTTTCCTTACTTCCCTGATCAACCATCTAGCTCCAGAAACAACCTCGATCACCCAAACTCTACAGATCGACAGAAAAGACCCAAAGTCCAAACTCTGGTTAACTAAAGACTGCACCCTTATTTCAATTCTAAAAATTGAAATTGTAGTTTTAAAAATCTTACTTTCCAGTATTTATTTCAGATATAAACTTGAATCAGTGGAATGCAACATTTGATTTTTACAAGTTTTAAAAGATTCCTGCTGGTATTTCCAAATACAAGTATATTTTAGATCTTTCATACTTGTTTATATTTTCAGTACTTAGATTTTGTTAAAACTAACTATTTTGTTTTTAATCTAAGTGTTAATCAGAGATTAGATATAAAAATATGTGAAATTTTGATTAATTTGTAACCACTAAATCTGGAAACAGAGATATATTGACATGCACAGTTCAAATCAGAAGCATTCACACAACAATTACACTTATATATATAAACATATGCAAAGCACTACAACACAGCAATTCACATGCATCTATTATCATTACTAAATCTTTTATATAAATGTTTACTCACTATTTCAAGGACATAGTCTTATAAACAGCATGCACACAATATCAGACATTCACTTATAAAGATATATGCAATACACATTTAAATTCAGCCTTCTAGCATGCAACCAAATTTATTTTATTTTAAAAAGTTACTCACCTTATTTTTGAAGAAGACAGAGTCTTCATTTTTTTTTTTTGAAAATAGCTTTGAAAACCTTTAGAGATTTAGTTGCTGGAAAAGTCTTTTGAAACTTGAGAACTGGAAGGTGCCTTTTGCTTTAAAACTTGAGTTATTAAACTGCATGCTTTTGATTCCAGATCTATTTGCTTTCTCTCAGGTTGCCTCATAAAGATGTTACAGGCTCTAGATTTCAAAACAGAGAATATTGATCTCTGCTTTGATTCCAGGTTGAAGAAGAATTTAGTTCAGGCTCATATACTTTTGAAAATGAGTTTGCAGCCTTGAACAGAACAGGCTTTTGAATTTGATCTTTAATTTGAAAGTGGATTTGCAAAAATTCGATTTTTAGATATATTTTGGTTTAGAGGTGATTGTGTTTCAGATTTGAAGAAATTGCAGGCTTTTGAGGAGTTGATTTCAGATTGAAGAAGAGGCAGGCTGAAGATTGTTTTCAGATTTGTTTCTTTTGAGAATTTTGGTTCGAGGAAGATGTTATTAACTTAGTTTTTTGAAAATAGTTTCAGCTGGATATTTTCTTCTTAGTTTTGATAAAAAGGAAAGAAATGAGGAGGGGGATAACATATGTATTTAGATTGGCTAAAATGATTTATTTAAAAATTAAAAGAAAAACAAAATCTTGACACTTGTCATGTAGTTTTATTTATTACTTAACATGTGTCACATTAGGCCTTAATATAATGACATTTGTCTTTTAAGTATTTAATACATAATTTTATATATTTTTAAAATGTGAATAAAAGCTTTTTACACTAGTTTACTATTTATAAATACTTACCTAATATGTATATGTATATAAATTACTTTAAAGAAAATGTAAATAACCAATATATATATAAATAAAATCTTATATCTATATTTTAAATCCAAAATATTTTAAAATATTTCTCTTTTGAATTTCTATTATAAATCCAAATTCATATTCAATTTAAATTTATAATAACAATCCTATTTTATTTAAAGTCTATTTATTTTTATAAAAACAAAGTATTATAATTATTATTTGAAAATATCAAATTTGACAAATTTAAATAATTTATAAAAGAGATTATAAATTACTTCTATTTTTAAATCATATATCTCAAGTAATATTTAAAAAGAAATAAACAAACCTTTTTATTTAAATTTGAACTTAAGCTAAAAATCTATTTTAAACAATTAAACATTTATAATATGTATTTAAAACTATATAGTTATTTATTAAATAACTTTGAAAAGCTTAATATTAAATTAAATCATGATTTCCAAATTACCCAAAATATATTAGAATTTGAAAACATAATTTCATTTGTTAAATTCAAACCAACTCATCTATTTACAATATATACAATTATACATATATATTATAAATAGAAAATATTTTATTAAACTTTTAAAAGATAAATCACTAATTAAATATTTATTTAATTAGATTATTAAATTTATTCAAATTTATTAACAAAGATCAACAAATCAATTTAATTTTTAAATATAGATTATTAAATTGATATTGTCCAAATTCCCGGGATATCACATAATCCAAAAGAGTTAAAGCTATGTAAAAAGTGCAACATATTAGTTGTTTCAAACAGCAGCACAAGCATCACAACATATATAATAACCATATGCAAACAAAAGCAGTACGACCATTATATGCAACCAAAGAATCCATCACACATCTAAAGCAACCAAAAAGTAATTGTTTGTCTAGGTTCAGAAACTTTTCATCATACAAGGGTAATAAATAACTACCAAGTGTACCTTACGCTCAACAGCCTTAGATAATTACTTAATCTATCATCGTACAAGGGTAATAAATAACTACCAAGTGTACCTTACGCTCAACAGCCTTAGATAATTACTTAATAGATTATTCATACAACCTCAAACAATTTGAAGTGTCATTTCCCAAACTTTCCATAAGCCAAACAACATAATTTTTTTTTAAGTTTTGTAACGACCCGTAAATTTCAACTGTTTTAATAACGTAATTAGTTGAAATTTTGTGAAATTTTAAACGGTAAAATTTTGAAATATAAATTTGATATTTGGAATGCGTTTAGTTAAACATAGCAACTAGTAAATTTTCGTCCGAAAATATGAAAGTTTATTTCACGCGTAAATTTACTTCAATTTAATCAGTTAAAAAGCGATGAAAATAAAATGTTTCTGAAACCTAAATATTTTTAAATAGAAAAATTCTAAAACATCTTCTGAGCAAGATGTCAGTTTGTCGTTTTTCCAAATTCGGACATCTTTGGCTCCGTCGATCTTATTTTTCAGTGTTTTTCTTGCATTTTTCGCTGGTTGAAATTTTGAATTTTTATAATTCAATCAAGCTACTAATATCTGCATACCGTTTTGATCGCCTCGTCGCACTGATCAAAATGGTATATTCATTCGTGCAAATCGGAGTCCGACGAAAAAAAATCATCGCGTTAATTTAACCGTCCGGACGTACAGGTTAAACCGTTTTCAGCTTAATTTTTTTTCCAGTATCCACTTAAAAATTTGAAAATTATAATCCCAGCTGGTGTAGTAAATGAGGCAGTTGGCAGCTGGTGAATAGCACTGAAAAGGAAGTGCCGTATCGGATTACAAAGCAACATTTATTTATTGTACTGAAAATTTATAAAGTTTAAAAGAAGAAAAAAAGCATTGTTTCATTTCTTTCACTAGCCAGACACATCCTCCTCTCTCCTTCTTGTTCATACTTTAAGGAAAATATATTATGTATCTACTCTGTAACAAATTTACAGTCTTTTTTTTGCCTCATGAAAATTTTAGTAGCATATACATAAGTTAGTTTGCAAGCTTGAAATTTTTATATATGTATTAGTATAGTAATCCAAGTGTAAACTTAGATCTGTGATGACACTAGTCATCTTCTTCATGTCTGCAAATGCAACAAAACCCATTCTCTCTCATTCCATGCTCGACTGCACTCAACCTCCGCTCACTCGCCACCGCCTCCGCCTAGCAACAGTATCTCCACTCACCGCCATCAACCTTGCGGCCACCCTCTTCTTTCCACCTCCACTGCTGTACCCTGGCCTCACCCCTCTTGCTCCGCCCAGACATGTAGCCGACCCGCCTCATACTCCATCACCATGCCATTGCAAACCATCTACGACAACACGAAACCCATCACCACCTTCGGCCCTCACCTAGACGGCCGTACCCACTCGGCCTCCGACCTTTCTTCCCCGTTCCACTTTCAACCCATCACCGCAAGCTCGGCCTTGCTAAATGCACAGCCTGACCTGAGCCGAGTACCACCCTCCACTCGCTAAGCCTCACTTCCTCCACTATCGTACGTCTCCTACTTTCCTTCCCCTGCAAACGAACCCGAGCTTCCCTCCTACCTCCTCCTTCATCTTCACGCCTTCACCTTGCATAGACCCGAAGCTCGGTCTTTCTTCGGCTCGCAAACTCCGACCGCCTCTCTATCCTGTTGCGAGCATCTTTTGTTTGAGGTATATATTTGTATATATGTGTTTATTTAACTCTTATATGTAAGTTATTATTTTATACGTATATGACAGTTATTATTAATTGTTGCCGCATTTTTTTTTTCTCTGTTGGTATTTATAGTTTATATATACTTGGAAACTATAAAGTTATGTGTAAGTGATAAGTTATGAAAGTTTTGTTTGAAAACTGTTTGATTATATAAAGGTTAGAGATATGTTGTATAGCAGTTTTAGACTTAAACTTTTACAAGTTATATATGTTTGTATGTAGGTTGCGTGTGTAGTCAATATACTTGCAGTATATTGTAATTTAGATGTTATGGTTATAAGTATTACTATTAGTTGTTTCAGTTTTATACTAGGAAAACTAGTTATTTTGTGATACATACATAGTGGTATATATATAGTTGTCATGCCTTTTAATACTGCTGTTATGAATGTTTTGGGTATGCATAAGTTATGAAATAAGCGGCCTAGTTATATGCAATTAAATGACAGGCCATGTTTTGGGTGTATACAGAAGTTTTCAAAACTATGTATATTAGTTTTAAGTCGTTTTGTTGAGCTTATTTTAGTATATTTTAAGGTGTATATGTATAGATATATACACATATTTTACGTTTAAAGAATTTCAATTTTGAATGATACAGTAAAAATATGGTACTTTAATATATAGATGGTATGTTAGGTCGAAATGAATATAATGTATTACTACTGGTTTTATATATATGTTGAGTCTGATTTAAAAGCAATGATTTTGAAATGCGTATATGTAAAAATAATAATAATAATAATAATAATAATAATGTGACTGTATTTAGAATATGTTTATATATTTAGTTATCTACAGTTATATATATTATATTCACTTATACCAATTACCTTCGTCAATCCAGTTCATCGTGCCTTACTCTTGTCTCGCCAATGTCCAGTTGGATCGCAGCACCTTTTGATTTGCTAGTGTCCGTATCAGTGTGTATCCGTGTCATCCCCTGTTCTCTCTAGCCTCGAAAGGTGGGCACTCACTCACGATTAACGTTCTTTTATTTATTAGATTTGATTTCAATTGAAACGACAATTGAAATATGCTACTGTTAGTTAATTACACTGTTATTTATGCTATTAACTGTATCAGTTCACCTATGACATCTAACACCATTATCTGTTAATTATTTATACAATGATAATACAGTTTGGCTGATAATTGATTGATTGTTGATATTTATATTGGACGTTAAATTGTAAATGTTAAAATGATAAATAGTATGAAATTGAACTTGATATAGGATAATTAAATGTTAAATTTGATTAACTGACATTTGTATAATATGACCCCTTTAACTGTTGAATTTATTGACACGTAGGATTTGTTTAATTACATATTGAACCATTGAATGTATGTTGTTAAATTGATGATGTATGAAATTGTAAATAGATGACAAGTGAAAAACCGTAATGTAATAATCTTTAATCTACATGAAATGATAGTGTAGATTCTAGAAATAATTATATTAATTCGTACAAATAAAAATGCGAATTAATACGGTTATTTTGAGATTATTTGAATTGATTATTGGTATTGTTATTGTTTGTTGTTATTGCTTGTTTATTTACTTTGACACCATCCCAGTTATCACACTGCAAGTTCCCTTTGTTATGCTTTGATTTTGAATTGAATTGGAATCGGGTTGAAATGATAAATACCCAAATTGAACTTTGACCTAGGAAAGAGAATTAAATAAAACCCGATTGGTCAATAATTTGATTTAAGAATAAACGAAGATTTTATTTGAATAAATAATACGGTTTTGAAATGGAGTTGAAACTTGATTTTTTAATAATATGAAACAAAATATTAACAATGTAATTGATGAAAGAATGTCGTTTAATTTGAGAAATGATTGAATTAAGTTTGAAATTATAATTAAGTTTGAAATTATTAAACTTTGAAATGATTTAATAATTAAGTTTGAAATTATAAATAAGTTTGAAATTATTAAACTTTGAAATTATTTAATAATTAAGTTTTGAATTATTTAATAATTAAATAAGATTGAATTATTTAATGATTAAATTAAAATTGAATTTTTGAATAAGTGAATTTTACTTCGTAAATAATTGAAATTGAGTTTCTTATTTAATTAAGTTGGAAAATCATTTAAGTAGGTAAATAAGTGGAAATTGAATTTCTTTAACAAGAAATAAAATGTGTTTTATTGAAATTAATGTAAGACTGGAAATTTAAAGAATTTGATTTGATGAATTTAATTTAATTCAAATTGTAAGTTTTGAAATAAGGAAGTTGAATTTAAATAATTGATTTAATGAATTGGAAACTTAATAGAAATTGTTTTGAATGATAAAGTAACTTAACGAATATTGAATGAAATTGATAAATGAATTTGAAATTGATTTGAATGTTAAACTAGATTAATTTAAATGATTTCGGAATGAAACTTATATACGAACTTGAATCAATATTTGAATTGTTTAAATAAAATTTGAAATTGTATTATAAGATTTTGAAATGGTAATTTGGAAGCTTTGAAACGTGAATTATGGAAATTGTTTTAGAAAGACAAATGAAATGTTGATTTACGAATTCTAATTGAAATTGAATTTGATTTGGTTTTGAAATAAATAAACGACCAATCAGTGAAATAATTTCGAAGGTTATTAAAGAGACCGGAATCGGTTATGGATATACTCTCTATCTAAACCGAAAACCACTTTAATAACTATACGCGGAGTGATGATCCAGAATGAAGTGGTTGGAATGGTGTTCGTGTTGACTGAAGAAAGAGAACGATGATGGATAGCCTTGACACTTGTGTCAAATTGGAAATGACTAAAACAGGAGCCGTGCCGGGCCAATGGAGGATTAGCTACCTCAAGTGGACACACTTCTTCGAACTACTCATTACTTGTTGTCGATTGGTGCACCCTTGATTTTGGGAGTGTTGTTTCACGGTGTTGCGGGCGCTGCGGCGTTGCGTTCTCACCAGTCCGGATCAGGCAAACGGTAGTATCACTACCTTGGGTATTGCCTCATGTGCCTTGTCATACTTGTATCCCTATACGCGACCACTACGAATTTGTTTGTACCTTTAGTATATGGATTGCCCTCTGGTGACTTCCGGTTTTGGGGAAACTACGGTCTTGTATATGCTCTTGGGAATAAAAATGTGTTAAGGGGGATAATGGTAACGCCTTAACACTATTTTGATATCTTATTATTACTGATAGACATTATCTACTTATCGTACACTACTACATAGTAGATAGTTTAACGGATCCTTAAAGGATGGTTATTCCAAACATCCTTTGAGTTACTTGTATTTCAATTGCTATTTCACTTGAGTTGGATTTATTAATATAAGAATGTTAATCCTGACTCGAGTGTCTTGTGTTTTTTCTTTACGCTCGGGTCAGACTGAGTGCACCAGTATTCGAGACTCACCTTTGGAGTTGGAGCTTTGCTTGAAGATCCAGCCATCTATCCAGCTTTCAGTATTCGATGATTCCAGTGATGTATTCTGATTTGTATCTGATGTATCGTATTACTCTTCCGTTGTATCTGGTTTAACTCTGATGTAACTTATACATTTATATAGTAGCTTCATGAACTACTATCTCTTTTATTTCCGCTGCAATTATTACTCTGTGTCTGTGATCTGTGATTATATTTATTTACTGTATATGTTCAGTTTTGCCAAATTTAAATTAACAACGCGGTATTTTGAGCAATTCAACTCCGGCATGAGTGTCTACCTATACACTTATAATGGATGCGAATGGTCCAAAATGGCGGGTCGTTACAGTTGGTATCAGAGCTTTGGTAGCTCTAGGCAAAACTCAACATATAGGGTAAATGTATTTACGGAATCACTCTCATTCGAGTTTCAATCTCTTCCCTTGACTCAATTCCTTTGAATTTTGGAACGTTCCCCTCGGTTCCGAAATTCATTCGTGTCCCTCACTATTCATCTTCTTTCAATCCAGGAGCATCCCATAACTCCATTTTGAATGTTATCTATAATAGATCGGCGGTCTCGCCAATCTTCGAATGATTCGTAAAGGAGTAAACTCCTTTATAATAGGCATCGATTTACCGGAGATTTCTATATCCTCGGTTTACGATGCTATCTATTACCCGCTATACCTGAATTCCATCTCTTGAGATCGAGTGTTGATTTACCTCGGAATCCAGCATCGATCTTATTCTTGAAGTCACGGTTGACCCGGTTAGGGTTGTCCGCGATTTATATAATTTATCAATCTTCCTACTTTGTTAGTTAATCATCTTATCTTTGTTTCGAACCTATCTTCGAATCAAAAATTCTCTTTGATTTGAGTCCATCAAATTGAATCTATATCCTTGCTTTAAAATCCATTCTTGTATCGTCGAGCGAGGAAGTGTATTTGTAAATAAATTTTAAAATGTTTTATTTGTGTTGTTTGAGTTGTTGATGTTGATTTGGGTTTTCGATCGATTCGTCTGATCAACGCTATCGATAGGATTTCCAAAACACTTGAGCAGAGCAAACTGACACAATATCGTTTTCAAATTTGATAAATAAAATAGAAGTTTTGTATGATTATCTTATATATAAATATAAGTTTTCTGAAATTAAATTGTTAATGAATTTGTTGTTTGAAAATAATAATATTTGATTTTCATTTATTGTTTTGTAAACCATTGGCTATTGCATAATATAAATAAATGAATTTGTAAACTTGGTTATAAATTGATTGGAATTTGAAATGAATTTAATTCAGAAATTTGAGAATTTACTAGTTTCCGGTGATTTTGAACTTTGGTTTTTAAAATTTTTAAGTATATATTATTGAAAGTATTTTCGAATAGAAATCGTTTCCAAAGAATTTTAAAATGTTGAAATCAGTGCTCTTCTCTTTGTCGCTGGAAAATAATTTCGGTGATGGCGGCCGCATCATCGACGTTCATTTTCGAGTTTCGAAGTGGAGATACTAGTCTGTAGTTTTGCTACGGCTTTGTTTTGAAAAATATTTTAATTTGAATTTCTTCAGTATAATTTGATATATATATATAAGTATCTTATTTTAAAAATTTAATTTGATTTGATATAAATATATTAAACATATCTCTAAATTGTTTAAAGTTAATCGGAAATCTAATTCTTAAATTTTGTTAAAGGATGATTTTAATTATAAATAAACCAAAATCTGGAATAAATATTTAAACTTGAATAATTGAATTGGGAAAATTTTATTTGTATATTGTTCAACTGCATTCTAATACAACTTACCTAAATCATTCAGAAGTTGAATATGTAATTGGATAATATATAAGATAAATTGAATTTATAAATAAAATTTGAGTGTTTATAATAAATGTTATACACTAAATTTTGATTATAAAGATGTTAATAGAGTTAGATAGGATAATAAGTAAACTCAGTTAATAATGAAATAAATTTGTTTTGAAAGAATTAATAAATTTGTTTTGAAAGAATTAATAAATTGAAATTTGATCAACATATGAAAATACCTTGAATTTAAAGAAATTAATAGATGTAAATTAATTTAAATCGAAACTTTTATGGATTAAATTAATCTATATGGGTTAAATATATGTGATAAGATATATTAAGTAGAATAAATTTAACAGTAATTTGGAATAAAGAAGAATTTAATTTTTTTTGAAGAAAATATGATTATAAGAAAAGACTATTCAAATTTATGGTTTTAGAAATTGTAAATTGAAGAAAATGGGATAACAAGATAATGAATTTAGAAATAGTTGAGATTGATTTTGGTGGAATCAAATGGATTAAATCAATTATTGAATATCAATTAATTTAAATTTAAATTTATATGGTTTAAATTAATTGTTATTTTGTATTTCAAAATCCGGTTTTTCTTTCTGGTTGTTTCTATTCTTCTACCTCGTTCCTTTTCGGGGACGAAAAGTTTTGAGTGGGGGAGAGTGTAACGACCCGTAAATTTCAACTGTTTTAATAACGTAATTAGTTGAAATTTTGTGAAATTTTAAACGGTAAAATTTTGAAATATAAATTTGATATTTGGAATGCGTTTAGTTAAACATAGCAACTAGTAAATTTTCGTCCGAAAATATGAAAGTTTATTTCACGCGTAAATTTACTTCAATTTAATCAGTTAAAAAGCAATGAAAATAAAATGTTTCCGAAACCTAAATATTTTTACATAGAAAAATTCTAAAACATCTTCTGAGCAAGATGTCAGTTTGTCGTTTTTCCAAATTCGGACATCTTTGGCTCCGTCGATCTTATTTTTCAGTGTTTTTGTTGCATTTTTCGCTGGTTGAAATTTTGAATTTTTATAATTCAATCAAGCTACTAATATCTGCATACCGTTTTGATCGCCTCGTCGCACTGATCAAAATGGTATATTCATTCGTGCAAATCGGAGTCCGACGAAAAAAAATCGTCGCGTTAATTTAACCGTCCGGACGTACAGGTTAAACCGTTTTCAGCTTAAATTTTATTTTCCAGTATCCACTTAAAAATTTGAAAATTATAATCCCAGCTGGTGTAGTAAATGAGGCAGTTGGCAGCTGGTGAATAGCACTGAAAAGGAAGTGCCGTATCGGATTACAAAGCAACATTTATTTATTGTACTGAAAATTTATAAAGTTTAAAAGAAGAAAAAAAAGCATTGTTTCATTTCTTTCACTAGCCAGACACATCCTCCTCTCTCCTTCTTGTTCATACTTTAAGGAAAATATATTATGTATCTACTTTGTAACAAATTTACAGTCTTTTTTTGCCTCATGAAAATTTTAGTAGCATATACATAAGTTAGTTTGCAAGCTTGAAATTTTTATATATGTATTACTATAGTAATCCAAGTGTAAACTTAGATCTGTGATGACACTAGTCATCTTCTTCATGTCTGCAAATGCAACAAAACCCATTCTCTCTCATTCCATGCTCGACTGCACTCAACCTCCGCTCACTCGCCACCGCCTCCGCCTAGCAACAGTATCTCCACTCACCGCCATCAACCTCGCGGCCACCCTCTTCTTTCCACCTCCACTGCTGTACCCTGGCCTCACCCCTCTTGCTCCGCCCAGACATGTAGCCGACCCGCCTCCTACTCCATCACCATGCCATTGCAAACCATCTACGACAACACGAAACCCATCACCACCTTCGGCCCTCACCTAGACGGCCGTACCCACTCGGCCTCCGACCTTTCTTCCCCGTTCCACTTTCAACCCATCACCGCAAGCTCGGCCTTGCTAAATGCACAGCCTGACCTGAGCCGAGTACCACCCTCCACTCGCTAAGCCTCACTTCCTCCACTATCGTACGTCTCCTACTTGCCTTCCCCTGCAAACGAACCCGAGCTTCCCTCCTACCTCCTCCTTCATCTTCACGCCTTCACCTTGCATAGACCCGAAGCTCGGTCTTTCTTCGGCTCGCAAACTCCGACCGCCTCTCTATCCTGTTGCGAGCATCTTTTGTTTGAGGTATATATTTGTATATATGTGTTTATTTAACTCTTATATGTAAGTTATTATTTTATACGTATATGACAGTTATTATTAATTGTTGCCGCATATTTTTTTTTCTCTGTTGGTATTTATAATTTATATATACTTGGAAACTATAAAGTTATGTGTAAGTGATAAGTTATGAAAGTTTTGTTTGAAAACTGTTTGATTATATAAAGGTTAGAGATATGTTGTATAGCAGTTTTAGACTTAAACTTTTACAAGTTATATATGTTTGTATGTAGGTTGCGTGTGTAGTCAATATACTTGCAGTATATTGTATTTTAGATGTTATGGTTATAAGTATTACTATTAGTTGTTTCAGTTTTATACTAGGAAAACTAGTTATTTTGTGATATATACATAGTGGTATATATATAGTTGTCATGTCTTTTAATACTGTTGTTATGAATGTTTTGGGTATGCATAAGTTACGAAATAAGCGGCCTAGTTATATGCAATTAAATGACAGGCCATGTTTTGGGTGTATACAGAAGTTTTCAAAACTATATATATTAGTTTTAAGTCGTTTTGTTGAGCTTATTTTAGTATATTTTAAGGTGTATATGTATAGATATATACACATATTTTACGTTTAAAGAATTTCAATTTTGAATGATATAGTAAAAATATGGTACTTTAATATATAGATGGTATGTTAGGTCGAAATGAATATAATGTATTACTACTGGTTTTATATATAGGTTGAGTCTGATTTAAAAGCAATGATTTTGAAATGCGTATATGTAAAATAATAATAATAATAATAATAATGTGACTGTATTTAGAATATGTTTATATATTTAGTTATCTACAGTTATATATATTATATTCACTTATACCAATTACCTTCGTCAATCCAGTTCATCGTGCCTTACTCTTGTCTCGCCAATGTCCAGTTGGATCGCAGCACCTTTTGATTTGCTAGTGTCCGTATCAGTGTGTATCCGTGTCATCCCCTGTTCTCTCTAGCCTCGAAAGGTGGGCACTCACTCACGATTAACGTTCTTTTATTTATTAGATTTGATTTCAATTGAAACGACAATTGAAATATGCTACTGTTAGTTAATTACACTGTTATTTATGCTATTAACTGTATCAGTTCACCTATGACATCTAACACCATTATCTGTTAATTATTTATACAATGATAATACAGTTTGGCTGATAATTGATTGATTGTTGATATTTATATTGGACGTTAAATTGTAAATGTTAAAATGATAAATAGTATGAAATTGAACTTGATATAGGATAATTAAATGTTAAATTTGATTAACTGACATTTGTATAATATGACCCCTTTAACTGTTGAATTTATTGACACGTAGGATTTGTTTAATTACATATTGAACCATTGAATGTATGTTGTTAAATTGATGATGTATGAAATTGTAAATAGATGACAAGTGAAAAACCGTAATGTAATAATCTTTAATCTACATGAAATGATAGTGTAGATTCTAGAAATAATTATATTAATTCGTACAAATAAAAATGCGAATTAATACGGTTATTTTGAGATTATTTGAATTGATTATTGGTATTGTTATTGTTTGTTGTTATTGCTTGTTTATTTACTTTGACACCATCCCAGTTATCACACTGCAAGTTCCCTTTGTTATGCTTTGATTTTGAATTGAATTGGAATCGGGTTGAAATGATAAATACCCAAATTGAACTTTGACCTAGGAAAGAGAATTAAATAAAACCCGATTGGTCAATAATTTGATTTAAGAATAAACGAAGATTTTATTTGAATAAATAATACGGTTTTGAAATGGAGTTGAAACTTGAATTTTTAATAATATGAAACAAAATATTAACAATGTAATTGATGAAAGAATGTCGTTTAATTTGAGAAATGATTGAATTAAGTTTGAAATTATAATTAAGTTTGAAATTATTAAACTTTGAAATGATTTAATAATTAAGTTTGAAATTATAAATAAGTTTGAAATTATTAAACTTTGAAATTATTTAATAATTAAGTTTTGAATTATTTAATAATTAAATAAGATTGAATTATTTAATGATTAAATTAAAATTGAATTTTTGAATAAGTGAATTTTACTTCGTAAATAATTGAAATTGAGTTTCTTATTTAATTAAGTTGGAAAATCATTTAAGTAGGTAAATAAGTGGAAATTGAATTTCTTTAACAAGAAATAAAATGTGTTTTATTGAAATTAATGTAAGACTGGAAATTTAAAGAATTTGATTTGACGAATTTAATTTAATTCAAATTGTAAGTTTTGAAATAAGGAAGTTGAATTTAAATAATTGATTTAATGAATTGGAAACTTAATAGAAATTGTTTTGAATGATAAAGTAACTTAACGAATATTGAATGAAATCGATAAATGAATTTGAAATTGATTTGAATGTTAAATTAGATTAATTTAAATGATTTCGGAATGAAACTTATATACGAACTTGAATCAATATTTGAATTGTTTAAATAAAATTTGAAATTGTATTATAAGATTTTGAAATGGTAATTTGGAAGCTTTGAAACGTGAATTATGGAAATTGTTTTAGAAAGACAAATGAAATGTTGATTTACGAATTCTAATTGAAATTGAATTTGATTTGGTTTTGAAATAAATAAACGACCATTCAGTGAAATAATTTCGAAGGTTATTAAAGAGACCGGAATCAGTTATGGATATACTCTCTATCTAAACCGAAAACCACTTTAATAACTATACGCGGAGTGATGATCCAGAATGAAGTGGTTGGAATGGTGTTCGTGTTGACTGAAGAAAGAGAACGATGATGGATAGCCTTGACACTTGTGTCAAATTGGAAATGACTAAAACAGGAGCCGTGCCGGGCCAATGGAGGATTAGCTACCTCAAGTGGACACACTTCTTCGAACTACTCATTACTTGTTGTCGATTGGTGCACCCTTGATTTTGGGAGTGTTGTTTCACGGTGTTGCGGGCGCTGCGGCGTTGCATTCTCACCAGTCCGGATCAGGCAAACGGTAGTATCACTACCTTGGGTATTGCCTCATGTGCCTTGTCATACTTGTATCCCTATACGCGACCACTACGAATTTGTTTGTACCTTTAGTATATGGATTGCCCTCTGGTGACTTCCGGTTTTGGGGAAACTACGGTCTTGTATATGCTCTTGGGAATAAAAATGTGTTAAGGGGGATAATGGTAACGCCTTAACACTATTTTGATATCTTATTATTACTGATAGACATTATCTACTTATCGTACACTACTACATAGTAGATAGTTTAACGGATCCTTAAAGGATGGTTATTCCAAACATCCTTTGAGTTACTTGTATTTCAATTGCTATTTCACTTGAGTTGGATTTATTAATATAAGAATGTTAATCCTAACTCGAGTGTCTTGTGTTTTTGCTTTACGCTCGGGTCAGACTGAGTGCACCAGTATTCGAGACTCACCTTTAGAGTTGGAGCTTTGCTTGAAGATCCAGCCATCTATCCAGCTTTCAGTATTCGATGATTCCAGTGATGTATTCTGATTTGTATCTGATGTATCGTATTACTCTTCCGTTGTATCTGGTTTAACTCTGATGTAACTTATACATTTATATAGTAGCTTCATGAACTACTATCTCTTTTATTTCCGCTGCAATTATTACTTTGTGTCTGTGATCTGTGATTATATTTATTTACTGTATATGTTCAGTTTTGCCAAATTTAAATTAACAACGCGGTATTTTGAGCAATTCAACTCCGGCATGAGTGTCTACCTATACACTTATAATGGATGCGAATGGTCCAAAATGACGGGTCGTTACAAGTTTGTACGATGCACATATATCATTTGTACACAATACCAATTCCGATCGCTTGCTTGAATACGTAAATTTCACTTTCAAACTAGTATTGTTAACTCGACTACTCTAATGCGGACTTTGATCCGATTTCTTGATTAGAAATCTGAGTTTTCATTGCATAGCTATAAACTATGATAGAAAACTTCAAAATCATATCAAAAATTTGTATCAAGCGTTCGCCGTCAAGAATCGAGCGAAAAATCCTAATTCGGACTGGTGTGAATTTCCACAATCATGTATTCAAATCTGGATCAAAATGGTTATGTGAATAAAATGATCAACGCATAACATACAAATTTTATTCTATTGGTTTCTCTTTTCACATCATTTACTTTTCATTTATTTTAATTCTCATTCATTCATACACGAACATCTTTTATTAATTTACGTTCATTTACTTATATAAATTATTTCCCATTCAATATTTAAAATCATCAATGAATAAATTTTTAAAGTATTACATACGTTTCTTTGAAGTTCAATTCATATTTATTTACTTATGTAACTTGATTTTCATTAAATATTAATATTCATTAATAAAACATTTCATATTTAAGTTTCTCCATTCTTTTTAATTCACATTTATTCCTTTATATATAGTATCATTTAATATTAGCTTTATTTATGAATCATTCAACATTTCCTTAAGTTTATAATCATTTACTTAAACAATATTCACCCTTTTTTACTATTTAATTTAATTTTAAGCATTAACTTAAGTATATAACATTTATTGTACATTGTCATTCTTTATTTGTAGACATAATTCCATTTTGAAATATTTTTATTACTTAAGTTTTTTACTTTTATAATATTCCATTATCCTTTTAATTTACAAGTTACAAATTTCGATTTCTTATATTTTCATTAAACAATTATCTTTTAATTCAGATTTCAATTTGGAAGTTCCCAACTTATTAAAATAATCAAGATTACATTCTATTACCAATTGAAAATCATTGATTAAAAGAAAAATTAAGAACTAAATACTGAGTTTCATTTCAAATCATCTTAAAATAATATACTTTTATATCTTTTTATAAATATCAAATCATACTTAGGAAATTTAAATCAAAATTTGTTTATCTAAAAAAATGTGTAGCAAAGCTACTAAGTGGCCTCCACCACTTTGAAACTCGAAAATGAATGTCGATGTTGCGGCTGTCATCACCGAAATTATTTTCCAGCGACAAAAGAGAGGAGTACAGAACTTACACCCTTTTTAAAATTCTGTTAAAACATTTCTTTCCAAATAATACTAATATTATTTTTCATAAATCTTTGAAAACCAATTTCAAAATACCGAAACTTAAGTTCTCAAATTTTCAATTTATATTCGTTTTATTGGTAAATCATAATTTATAAACCATATTACATAATTGCATTTTCTTATAACATACATTAGTTAATAGTTTTGAGAACCTTGACTAACCAATCAATAAATGACAATAATCAAATATTTTCATTTCCTAACAACCGCACCAAAAATAACACTATCAATTTATGAAAAAATTATTCTTATAAATACAAAATATAATACTAGGCAAAATTATTTCATTTTCCTATTTTTTTAAAAACAATATTGTGTTAGTTTACACTGTTCAAGTGTTTAGATATCCCTATCGATGCCATAGCGTCCTATGTACCGACTGGAATTCATAAATACTCAACAGAACAAATTAACACAATACAAAACATTTTTATAGCACTAACAAATATGCTCTCTCATATACATACACTCAAACTCATTCTAGAGTATTATTACCCTATCTCTAATGAGTTAACTCCCAACATGCTAAGGTATCTCTGAACCAAAGCTATGATACCAACTATGATGACCCACCTTTTTGGACGGTTTAAATCGGCAATAAACCACACTTGTCTAACTCAAACCATCCAAAAGGATAGATTATCAATGGGGTAAATAAGAAAATAAGAGAAAAGGAGAAAAGCAAAACACAGAATCTCACAGCGGAATGGCAAAATATAATAATCAAATAAATAGTTCATGAAGTTGTTTTACAATATACATTTGATTACACAATTTTTACAACATAATCAGAGTAGAATCAACAAACATACCAAAATAATGCAGCGGAATAATAATAGTAAATACGGTCTAGCAAACTTCATCTTCATCTTCAAGGAATAATGTCTTCAAACACTAAAATGCTCTGGCAGACCCAAGCGTAATGAAAAGCAAAACACTCGAGTCAGAACAAAAAGTTCTTATGTAAGATAAATCAATAACAAGTAGATATGAGTGTAATAGCTTCAGACATGGTTATGGATTTTCTATCTCTTATCAAGTGTACAACGTGAGTGCAATAACCTAAGAGATGTTACAAGATTTTTCATCTCCTAAGGACCCGTTAAACCATCTATATGTAGTAAAATATGCTATATATGTAGTGTCTATCGGTAATGTAAAGTAATAAATAACGTTAAGGTTTTACATTGATCCCCCTCAACACATTTTTAAGTAGGTAGTCTATGCAAGTCCTGTAACACAACCAGTAACGACGGTAGCCAATGAGTCCCCTATAGGTAACATACTAAAACAAAATCGTAGTGGGCGCGTATAAGGATAAAAGTATAACAAGGCACATGTGGCAATGCCCAAGGTAGGATTCTACCAGTTTACCCTTTCTGGCTGATCGTAACACATCGCCATAGTGACTGCCGACCGAGTCCACTACCTCCAAAATCAAATCAAGGTGCACCGATCAAGTAAAAATCAATATAGTAATGTGAAGAGGTAGGGCCCCTAAAGATAGCTATCCCCTTGGCCAGACATAGGCTCCTGTTTTAGTAATTTCAAATTGACACAAGTGTTGGGGTCATCCATCAACGTTCTCTTTCTTCATTCCACTAAACATCGCCAGTTCAACCTCTACATTCTGAATAACATCCACCGCGTACACGATTGTTAAAGTGGTTACGGTAGAATGACAGAGAGTATGTCATTCATCCGGCCTCGGTCTCTTTAACAACCAATCGTCCATTTTACACACCCGTCGGTTCTTTTAAATTTCAAGAACAAGTCATAATTCATATCAAAATATAAGATTTGCTTCAAAAATCATTTCGAATTCAAATAGCTTATACCTTCAAAACATTCGTATTTAAATCAATGATTTAAATCTAACAATTCCCACTTTTAAAATAGTTTGAATATTGAAAATGGGTTTGAATAATGAAAATAATTGAATATTGAAAATAGTTGGATACTAGTTTTAATATTGGAAAGAGTTTTAAATAATTAAAATAGTTTAAGGTTGAAAATAGTTTGAATATGGAATAGTTTTAATATTAAAAATAGTTTAGACAATTAAAATAGTTTATATATTAAAATAATTAGATAATTAAAATAGTTTTTATATTAAAATAGTTTATATTAAACTTTTTCTTTCTTTCACAACAATTTGAACTCATGTTCCAAATCACAACAAAATCAATTCTTCGACTTACAATTCAAGTAAACATCGTATTAAAAATTCAATTTAAATCAACCTCAATTCAGACGATTTCCAATTTTACTTCAAATTCCATTTAAACGATTTTTTCAAAGGCTGAAAGTTTCAACTAAAGTTTTCATTTTTAAACAATTTAGTTTAAATCCATTTCACATCCAAAACTTTGGAATACCACTTTAATTATAGTAAATTCAATGTTTAATTAAAATTAAAATCTTTAAAATTATTCAATTTCAATAAATTTAAGTAATTTCTCATATTCAACTTAAGATTTCAAATTTAATCTTTAAACAAATTCATTTAACAGTTTCAATTCCATCATTTCAAGGCTCTAATTTAGAAAATAATTTAATTCATATGAATCCAAGTTTTATTTTTTTTTAAACAATATAATTTAAACCAATTTAAATTCAAGATTAAGAAACCATTAAATTAACCAATCCGGTGTCCGTATATAATTTCCAACCTCATGGCCAAGTGATCAATCAATTCAATTTTAATTACATGAATGGAAATATATCATTTCAACCCAAAATTAAATGACATAGGTATATATCCTTTTAACCTATTCCTTAGTTCGTTTCAAATGGTCCAAATGATAATATAAATGATGTCAATAAATAAATAGGTAATAATAGGAATATGTCAAATAAATAAACAACCATACATCCATCATTAATCAATAGGCATACAATAACAATTAACATCCAAATCGACCAATATATCACAACATTTACTGATTATCAATTGTCGGTGTTTAACTAGCAATTAAATTCAATATTAATTTAAATTTCAATTTAATTCAATATAAAATTCAATTTCAATTAATATGTCAATTTAGACTACCAAACAGCCACCAATAAAATTCTTATAACTTCATAAATTTAATTCAACTTACATAAGAAGATTTAGTATTGCGTGAGTGGATTAAATCACTCACCTTTGATTTTAAGCCCATTTAAAATCCAATAAAAGCCCAAAATCTGAATAGTCTCCAAATTCAACCAAACTGGTTTCATGTTGTCCGAAATTTTGATACGAATCCAATGAAAGAAAGCACACGCGAATTCGAGTTCGTAAGCAAAAGTTATTCACGTTAGAAAGTTGAATTTTAAAATTAAATTTAAATTAACTAGGGACAATATGGTAAATAACCAGTCACCTTCCTCAATCCTTACGTGAACGCACACGCATTCAAACCCATCACAGCCACCATTTTATCAACCTACCCCGCCACCTAATGGTCACCATGCGAAGATCGGACATCGCTGCCCAGACCGCCGTCATCCCCTCTACCCACGCCCAGACCGTGGCCTCTGCCGCCGCCACAATTCACCTCCAACCGAGACCCCACACGCATGCCCTTATGGCCAAGATCCAGCGAATTCAAACACTCTTGCCAAGATCCAACCCGATGGATGAACTCCACTTGACGTCCCGTACGATGCGGTGCCCTCCGATCGTCGATTGGATGAAGATCCACCGTCGATTTGCAAAACCTTACAACGGACGGTTGAGAAAGATCGCCAACTTCTGGCTAAACCGAGACTCAAATGCAAAAAAGAATTACAGATGTTGATTCCGTTAACTTCGCGACGATATATTATATGATAGGATTGGAGCAGTTTAAATTTTTGGATTTGATTTGAAATTATAATTAAGGTTTTGGCTAACTCCATTAAGAAGGCATTAAGAAGGAGCAGATAAGAACTGAAATGTACGTACATAAATTAGAATAGAAAGCTGCTAGGCTTTATAACAACATATATATAGATAGAGATTGAATAGAAATGAATGGAATAGATCGATTGGGTCGAAGCGATAACAAAGACCCGAAAAGCCCATTTCGTTACCGAAACGAAAATAGTTCATTTTATATATTGAAATATAGGTTTTTAATTTTTAAACTCAATGAAACTAATTACAAACTCTAATTCTACTGTATATAAAAGTTAGCTTTTAAAATCAAATTATTTTAATTAAATTCCTTTAATTGATTTCTACGCGTTTCGAGCTCGCACGATCAAACGATAAGTCCGATCGCTATGAAACTTGAAATCCTATAATAATTAAGTATTACAGATCCGATGAAACTGGTTTCGTCAAAATCCGAGACAATACCCAAAAAGATTAATTTTACACGTTAATTAAAACAATCTATTTTAAAAATCAATTTAATCACTTTTAAATTCTAAATTAGAAGTTTCCTATCATCATTCTTGATTAAACATGAATTAATAATATTTTGAAATACAATTTTCCATGTTAAATCCAAGATTCAAATATTTAATTAATTTCACCCTTTTATTACAACCGTAATAAAAGACTGGTTAATTATATTTAAATTTCTACCTTATCTTTAATTTTGATTTAAAAGTCTTTTACATTAAATCAACAATTCCTTATGTATATATTAAACATAAGTTTCCACTTTATTACACTCATCACTCAACAGTTAACGTCTTTTCTTCTATTAACTGTATTTCAATTACATTAAATTTCATCGATTTTCAAATTAATTCCAACGAATTTAATAATAAGATGATAAATAAAACAATTATTATACATTAATAATTCATATCGATTAACTTATTGCTTACAAATAAGGATTACTAAATCTACGTACTAACTAATTGATTTCTTATTACATGCCAAAACCAATTAAATAAAATAACCTATGATTTCTCTTTTTAATACAACATTTAATTTCATTCCTTATTAACTTTTTGTGACGCCCCACCTCTATACTCACGCTAGCCAAGGACACTACTGGGTAATGCCGTCGACTAGCGCGAAGAATAAGGCTGTTGAGGAGCGACCATCTGTGTAATTGCTTTGTGCGAGCACCGATATGTCAGAAAAAATAACATGCATTTCATCTCAAGAGGAAATCCGACATATCCAATACAAACACAAAGCTACCACACAGTGGCTAAGTAATCTTCGGAAATAAATATAGAAATAAACATAACACAAATCAGTCACAGACATTCATATCACAAAGGCGGAATCAGATATGAATATATCACATGAAAGTGTACAACAAAATAGTGGTCATAGAAGATCCACTACATAACAAAAGAATAGGTATAGGTGCTAAACAAAAGAATAAATATACATCAAGGAGTCTCTATCTCAAATGTATACTAACAAAAACTACTATGCTAAAGTAGTTAGCCAAAAGTCAAGTGACGAACCTTGAGAAGAAGTCAAGCAGAAGCACCTGAAATACCTCAGTCTGACCCGAGTATTATTTATTAAGAAAATAATAAACGGATCAGTCTAACTATAAATATCAGATAAAATGATATAGGATAAGAGATATGACCAAAAACGTATGTTAACCAAAAATGCCCTACTGTGTCAAGTATACATCAAATAACAATCAAAAATCATACAATATATCAATCATCTAAAAATACCAAAAAGAATATCATATTCTTTATTTTATTCACCAAACTACAAATATTGACAAACATATAAATGCCAAACGCAAAAGTTGGTGAAACATAAATTCCTGAAATCACAACGAGAAATCCAGAAATCACATAAAGGGGGAGGCCTAGCAAAAACGGGGGCATGAAAACTCCCAAACACGTGTAACATAAATGGAACGCTATTCCATGGGTCGCTAACCCATCGAATGAACCAAACATCGACGCACCCTAAAAGATACGACTCATGCACATATTCGGTCGTGGTACATTCCCCACGCGGATAAATGAGCCGAACAATGACGCAACCTAAAAGATACGACTCATGCACAGACTCATTGAGCCGATTGCTCCACGAACGGTCCGAAGACCACGGGTCGCTACCCCGCCAAATTTGAGCCGAAGCTCCCCAAATGGGTTTTAATCCCCATACCAACAAAGAGACATTGCTCAATCGCTAGTCTAAATCACAAAATGATCATCAATGATCGATAAGTGTAAATTACACTAAGCTAGTAAATATAAGAGTTTAGCTTCATGTCCCATAACCACTAGCTTAACTCAAATATTTACGAACAAATTGTAGACTTCCACTCGAAGTTAAGTGTAAATTACACTAAGCCAGTAAATATAAGAGTTTAGCTTCATGTCCCATAACCACTAGCTTAACTCAAATATTTACGAACAGATTGTAAATTTCCACTCGAAAATTGTCACAAGAGTTTCAATCGAACAAGTCAAAGAATTAACCGGCGAAGTAAACGCAAGCGTTTCATACCACTTGTTTTGCTAAGCCGTTTAATTAGATTTTCTCATACGAATGAGGTAAAGGTTTGTATATACTAATAGATTAGAAAACGGTTTTATAAATGAGCTTTGTATTAAAAATAGAGTTGAAGTCATCTTTGTAAAGAGTTTGAATATTTACTATTAGTATAGAAACCTTTGTATTTTTAAAGTGACAAGTCATAGAAATGATTGTAGAAACAATCAATCATCAAAAATTCACATACGAAGACGTGAATAAAATCCATAGAAATCGATGCCGAATCCATCAAAATGGATATACCCAAAAATCCCGAAAAAGGAGTCATCAAAGTCATAATAAATGATAACAACAAATAGGATCATCACGAATCGATTCAAATTGGAAATTCAATCCCAAAAGGCAAAGTGGGCTGAAACAGCAAATTCAGTTGACTGAACAGAGATTTCAGTCGACTGAATCATGCCTGGAAACTTTCTGTTTCCAGGTTCAGTCGACTGAACAGAGATTTCAGTCGATTGAATCATGCCTGGAAACTTTTGGGTTCCAGGTTCAGTCGACTGAACAGAGATTTCAGTCGACTGATACTGGCCCAGGAAATTTCCTGGCTTCAGCTCAGTCGACTGAACGCTCTGAGTCGGTCGACTGAACTGGGATTTCCAGTATTTTCAGCCTAAAAATGAAGAGGCAATCTCTTCGCAAATGCAACCGAACGAGCAATGGGCGCTAGGGGTTTATGCCAATCGACGACCCGGCCCTATAAGCTCTTCAATGCATTACCAAACCATGATCAAACATCCATAAAAGGATTTACACACAAATTTGACATCAAAAACCAAAAATTGAAATATTCACAAAACCAATCCAAATCAAGGACAAATGCACATGAAGAAGTGTTAGGAATTCATACCTAACGACCAAAGATAATTATAAACATAGATGTGAGATAAAAATCTCACCTTTATACACAAAAACAAGGAAGGAGAAGCTTGAAAACAAAGGAGGATCAACCACTCTTCAATCCCACCTCAAGAAGCTTGAATTTAAGCTTAAAAGAGAAACATTTCCTAAGTTAGGTTTAGGAATTTCTGAAATTGAAAGGAGAACGAGTTGGGGAAGAAGAGAAGGCTTACCAAAGCTTCTTCTTGAATTTGGAGCTAGAACTTGATTTGCAAACTGGAAACTAGGGCTTAGGAATTCTAATTCTTTTTCTCTTCCCCCATTTTTATCTAAAGATTGAGTTGTATTAGGAAAATGAAATGAATGAAGAGAAGAGAGGGTGAAGCTTGGGTCTAATGGGCTGAAACTAAACCAAAGCCCTAAGTGAAAAAGTATCAAAATTTCACTAACTCCAAATATATCAATGTTTATACTCAAAAAGGTCGCAAACGTCATTTTGAACTCAATGGGGGTGGTCTCGAGTCCTAATTCAACTATTTGCAAAAAGTAGATTTTCGGACCTTAATCCGATTAACGATTCTATATTTGAATGAAATATTTAAATATTAAATTCGTAAAATATGCGGGTTGTTACACTTTTATTATTACCATTAATTGAAATTACATTAATAGTTGTCAATTACATCTAATAAACATTATTAAATTATATCCTAATAATTTTTTTAATTAATAAATCATAAATTTTAATTTTTGACAATATTAAATTCCATGGTCCTATTTAATTTAATTTTTTTTATTATCAAAAATACTGATCGTTACAATTTAAGGCATCTCATTCCTTCTTCTTCTTCCTCACCTATACTTTAACGGCTTCTATCACCTCCTCCTCTCATCCATAGGCCAAGCTCTCCTTGGCTTTAAATTGAAAGAAGAAGTGCTATAGTGATTGAAAGGGATAGCTTTAAGATTAGAAAAGTTTTACTCTTTTATTTTATTATATGATAATATGATACGCTTTTATGCTTGTTTATTTATGTGTTATCATGACGTTAAATATGTTTGGATGGTTAATTAAGTATTTTAAATGTTAATTAAGAAGTTAAATTTAATGGGGAATATGAAAATGACTAGTACACGTGTTCCGTCTGTGAGATCCAAGGAGACTTGGGCGAGGGATGGAATATGTCGAAGGAAAAGCCCGGATGCTCCAAAATAATTATCAACAGTATTTGAGTCAATTAAATAACTTGACCACCTTATGGGTAACAGAATGGTAGTCTCTATGCTGGTGTTTGGGAAACCAATTGCCTGCTCCCCCTAGCTATTTGGCCTGGTCCGACGGAGGGAAAAGTCAAATTGATATACTAAAACCGTTTTATCCCAAGATAAAATTAAAAGTGTTATAAATATTTGATAGAATGAAGTGTTTATTATAATTTATTGTTATGTTTAATTCATTGATTAATTGTTTGGATTAAGCTCTGCCAGTTTATGAGCAATAACCCTTTTTATATGCATGGGCTAGGTAGATAATAAATTAAGGATGATTTAATATGGACACTTTGTGATTAGAATTTCACAGTTTGACTGTAAGGTGTTCGCGGAGAATATTGGTTAAGCAGATATTATAATAAAAGATGTTTATTATAATTTTGGAAATAAAATATATTTTATTTTTTGAATTGAAATGATTTCTTTTGGAAAGAAATAGAAATATTATGAGAATAAATATTTTTGAAAGGATTATACATAAAAGTGATTTCCATAAAATGGTTTACGAAAGGTTTTATAAAAGAAGAGAATTTCAACGACTAAAAACCCAATGTTTGAAAATGATTTCAAAAGTTTTGGGAAATGAAAACACTACGATTGAAAGTGAATATTAGTGAAAATGATTTATCACTTTGGAATGTAAAATAATTTGTTATGTTACAGATGATTCGGGTAACCCATAACTAAAAAGGTGGGCAAGGGAGGTGCATAAGTTCTGTAACCTCGGTATAGTCCACTCGACGGACAGAGGAATATAAATATCTATTTTTTTCTTGGAAAACTAGGACCCAGTTGCCCTGTTATGGCTAGAAACCTCCCAATCCGGTTGCATATATTTTTATATGCTTTTATATAGAGTATTTGATGTCATTTCAAAAGTGATTTTATTTTTAAATCCATAAGTAAAGTATAATTTGATACGAAAGATGTATATATTATTTCAAAGGTTTTGAAATAAAAATCGGGAGTTTGGTCCAAAGAAATTATTATCGAAAATGATTATATTTTGAAAACAATAAAGTTAAGAAATCTAAATTTGAGGGTTAAGCTAAGTAGGCATATTTGGAACCTACATTTGCATGATATGTGCTATATAGTTTGGGATGTGCATATTTTTTTATGCATCGTAAGCTCTCATGGAGTCCTATTTGTGGTAGGTGAACTACGTTGGCCTGATCCTATATCTGATTGGATATCCAATTAGATAGGGTATGTAGACAGTCATAAGTGGTAGTGATGCAGCCCCAATAATGATATAATATTTTCTTGTTTGTTGTTTGCTATTTTTCATGAATTAAAGTACATCCAGTAGAATAAATAATTAAACTCTGAAAAGTTAGTGACTCATGTATCCTATTCATTTAGGACAATGTGATATATTTATCGGATTATAATATGTTAAAATAGTACTTTTCATTTGTTGGTTTTAGAACGGACAGATTTTTTGGCATTTTGACCGGTCCAAAAATCCGGGTCATTACAAGTACCATATATTAAAATAATATCACAAAAGAAAAAAAACTAAAATATTTGACATTCGAATATATATATCGGGCAAATATTTGCCTCATATATATTTGATTGCAAATACAAAATTGTATGACAGTTCGCTAAAATAAATACTTAACATTCTATCTTTTTTCAAAATTCAATTTAGCAAGATGCTATATACAAATTACAACAATGAACAATAAAACTACAACCATCAATTCAAAATTACTTATTTGCACAACAATGAACAACAAACTTACAACAATTCACCAAGATGCTATATTCAATTTAGAAATACTTGTTTGCACAACTGTTGTTAAACAGAGATGGCACCATCAATGAAAAAAGATTACATGATTCAATTTAGTAAGATATTACAAAAAATCAACAATAAAATATAGAAATAAAAACAACGAACATTGAAACAACTATTTAATCAGAATCAATTTGGTAGACAAAATCCAAAAACGAAGAAAGACCCTCGTATATAATTTGATGAAGACGATATCGACAATTTAGTAAATCGGATTGGACACGATCTTGTCTGTATGATTCCGCAATGTTGATGTTGATTGACTACGAAGACGATTCCGCGAAGTCAATCTTGTTTGTATGATTCCGCGATGTCGATCTTGATTTTGACGATTTCGATTGAAAATTTGAAATCGATTTTAACGGAGAAAGAATAAACGAAAAAATAGAGACGTAAAAAGTAGAAGAAATTTTGGAGGGGGGAAACTTATGTAACATTTCAAAATTGGGATCTCACACTTATTTCCAATAATCTTTTTCCATATTAAATGCATGATCCACCCAACAGGATTGTTTTTCTCATTAAATGGACATTTTTTCTTAGCATAAACCTTCTTATTACTTGATGAAACCTTTAAATCTTATGCTCAAATGTTTAAATACAACAATATAATTTGGTTTGAAAATATAATATCTTTGGGAACATTTATTTTGTAAAGCTTCTGATTTGGGCTAATAGGTCTTGAAGGGTAAAACAATACTTTACATATCTTTTTATGATTATTTTGAAAAAATTAGTTTGGTTGTAGCTTTCGTTTTATAATTAGTATTGCCTTATGTATACGTATTTCCTTGTAATTATTTGAATTAGCATAATGTGTCCTTGATATTAACCAAATGTATTTATGCAGTTCAAAGGTAATAAAAATATTTTACAATTATTTAATTTTGTATTTGGTTTAAATAAATTTTGGATACGAATTCTTATTTATTAACCTTGGTGGAAACTAATTTGACTTTACATAATTACTCTATTACATGTATTACTTCCATTTTAACTTTTGCGTAACCCGTATTTTACTCATAAATTTTTACACTAAATGTATTTATACTATCTCATTTTGTTTAATAATATTATACTAATTAATTGAGTTGTCAAACAATCCATTTCTATATTAAATGCATGGTCCACCCAAAAGGATTGTTTTCCTCAATTAAATGGACAGTTTGTTTCTCTTATTTCCTCATCTATTTTGCTTTCTTCTTTTTTCTTTGTACAAGGCTTTTTTGCTTAATTAATCCCTAATGGTTTTTCGATCTTTAAATTACGAGACAAACAAGGAGATAAAATATACATACATATATGTATGTATAGATGTATGTATGTATGTGATTATGTGCACTTATACAAAGAAAATAATGCTGAAAACCTATGTTCAAGTTAAACATCTTCAATCACTAATAATGTGAATTTGCGTTTCTCTACTCTGTTTTAATCAATATTTATTAGTTGACATGATTATTTCAGTTGCTTATTTAACGTTACGACAACAATCCCCTATTATGTGACTTTGTAAACTTAAACCATTTCGTATTTTTTTACCACAAACTAGAGAGTGTTGGATGAGGAGACAGGGATACAAAATTTTTAGTTGATGCAGCTTCAAAAACTTGCTTTCTTCAACGGTTATTTATTTGAAAAAACTTTTTTTCATAGAGTTGAGGGCATCAAAAATGGTATATGGGAGCTGTAAAATAATAGTTGGACTCCCATAAACATTGACATAATCACATACATGTTCTTCTGAATTAGACTTTGAGAAGTATGGAAGAAAAGTGTGTTTATGTTTCTCTTGATAATCAAAATCTGATAGTTGGTAAGTACTTCTTGGATTTGGGTTCTAGGTGCATCATGTATTCACAGATGATGATTGCACTTCATGCATAAACTTTTGTTAACATATTTACTATGCATGCTTTTGTCCTTGATTTATTTTGTAAATAATGTAACTTTTTTGCTTTAAAACACACCAATTTGTGAGTAATAGTGACAATTATTGTAAATACAAGTAGAATAACAATTCATTTTTATTAAATGCTTTCATATTTGATTCAGATACACAACAAAAATAAAAAGAATTAGCATCTTTACTACTATTTTACAATTTTATGTTTTTTGTCATTTCTTAATCAATCCATGACTTATCATCACATTTATATTAAACTTCTGGCTATAGTATTGGCTGGCAATTATTGGTTATAAAACTATGTTTAGTCTTGCCATTATTGGTTCCATAAATTTATATTATTGACCTCATTTTGAATTTCACATCTATTGTTAGATTTTTTATTCTATGAAATCATGAATATGTATTTTTATTGGGAAAGGACACTGAATATTACAAGTTTCCAATATATCCTATTTCCAATTAAATATGCATGTTGGTTAAAACCTCTAACACAAAGTTTTCTTTAATGCATAGTTTTACAGTGTAATTTAAGTGCATTTTACGAAATAAACATGTCTATTGAAATCTCTCAAACAAATCGTAGTTGTTGATCTTATATATAACTAACCATGGTGAATATCATTAAACCCCATGCTGAGCGAGCTGATGCTCTTACTAGAGGGTAGGAGATAGTGTATGTATCTTCTTTTAACTTACATGTATGCTTTTATAGCATAGTTGTATCTAAGGCACAACTATTAATTTCAGGACATTTATGACCAGGCTTCCTTTTGAGCTACAGGATATATTAGATGAATCATATCCTTTTGTGATTTTTGAATTTTTTTAGCATAAAGTGGTGATAATTTTCCAGCCAAGTAAAATGTAATTTAATAAATATGTATACGTAAAGATATTAAGTTTATACCCTTTTTGTTGTGCAAATTTTAATTAATTTGCACTAACTCCAAAACTACAGTGGAATACTAAGGCGCAGAAGCAACCAAAAGAAGGATCTAGCTTGTGATTAATTATCAACCACCAATTCAATGAAAAATAATCACCAAACAAAGAAAAACATAAGAGTAGAGAACACAAAGATTTAACGTGGTTCGACTAGATTACCTACGTCCACGGACCCAATAACTATTCTTTATTTTACTAAAGAAAGAGAGTACAAAAGAGAGAGAGATTACAAAATTATAGGTAGTAAAGTGGAGAGACTGACCTATAATTACAAATCGAATAATCAATTTCTCCAAAGACTTGTTTGCGCTCAAATCCTCTAATTTGGTTTGACTACAGAAATTAGGGTTTACTGAAGAAAGAGGATAATGGTAGATGCTCCCTCACACACTCATATGAAGATGAACTTCCTTCATTTAAATAGGCTTGAGAATAAAGGATTACTTGGAGATTAAGAAAATTAGTTGCCCAATTGCCTTGAAATCTTTCCAAATATCCATGCCAAGAATCATCTATTTTTTTTAGAGTTCCCTGTTCCCGAGTTCAAGTCGAGGTGCTAGGTTCCGTCAGGCTGCTTTGATTTCTACGCAAATGGATAATGATGATATTGATTTCCATAATTTAGTTCAATTGATTGAATCTCCATATATAAACTTGGCAAATTCTATTTCAACACAGATAATTACTTAGCAGCCCCCCTAAAATAAATAAAATTTTAAAGACTAAAATACCCTTAGAAAGCTGCGTACTTTCTTTCTTCTCAATTCCATTATCTTCTTACGTCAGTTTCTTACTGTCTAAACCACCACTTCTTCAAAACTCTAGTTTCTAAATCAGTGAGGAAAATTTCAATTTTTCACTACTAAGTTTTTTTTGGGTTTACAGACTTTTTTAATTGTAGTTCTGAAGAAAATATAAATTGGGTTTCTAAATCAGTGAAGAAAAAATTCAATTTTTCACTACTAAGTTATTTTTGGGTTTACAAACTTTACTAAGAAAAAATTCAATTTTTCACTACTAAGTTTCTAAATCAGTGAAGAAAAAATTCAATTTTTCACGTTTTGCATGATGGGAAGGGTAGTTCTGGAAATGGTAGGGGGCTACTAAGTTATTTTTTGGGTTTACAGATTTTTTTAATTTTTGGAGGGCTACTAAGTAAATACTCGAGTTGAAATAGAATTTGCCTATAAACTTTTCTCTCTCCATATAACAAATCTTTTGACTAATTAATTGATTAGCTAATTAATTAGTTTCCTTTCTTCAAAAGCAACCAAACATAACATTCCTCTCTTTCTTTCCACCTATAACATAATTGATTGATAAGAACAATTAGTTAATTATTTTCTTCTTTGGCAAATATTTGAATCACCTGAATTTAACACTCGACCTTGATTCAAATATAAAAATCTCTCTTCATCACCACATCTTAACAAACTGTTGGGTCTACGCCACATGACGTCAAACTCAAGATGAACAAGTTTGGTCATTTTTGCCCAAACAGAACTTCAAAATCTTTCCCAAGCATAAGAAAGATAGTATGCACATCAGCAAACAAAATGCATATGAGAAAATACCAAAATTCTTCAATATATCCGATGTAGGAGATGAACATGTAGATATTAAACTTCGAGAGACCAATGGAGATTTAACATCGCACTTCACCATCTCCATTCTACATTGAGTGAGGACATACTCAACCTTATCTACTGCAATCTCCTCCATAAGACGTTTGCTAGACTTTTCTATGTCAACACCAACAGACTCACCAACAAGTTCCACAACATTCAAAGACTAAGATGAAGAATCATCGCTAAAAATATGCTGACAGATAAGGTCAAGTGAACTAAAAGGCCTTTCCTGCAACTGAGCTCCACCTAGAGTCTGAACTTCTGTAATCTTCTAATCAACCATGGTATCATCGGAAATACCAATATCTCTCTAAATATGGAAACAATCTGACAACTCCAAATATATTTGGCAATTTTCTATCCTCCCAATGTCATCACTTAATAGAGGCTCCACCTTCAACAAAGACCTCTCATCAAATATCGCATGCCTGCTAGTCACAATTCTCCTAGTTGTTTTTCAACACAACTTATACCTCTTCACTCCTCTATAGCCTTACAAAATGTGCTTGCTTTCCCTAGGCTTCAAATTATCATGTCTCTCGTCTTCTAAGAAAGCCGAACAACCAAACACTTTAAGGAATGAATAATCATGCTTTCTTTTCCATATCTCATCTAGGATCTTTATATCTATGGTAATAGAAGGTGTATGGTTGATGAGAAATACTGCCACATATTTCACTTCTGCCGAAAATCCCTCTTCTAGATCAGCAGCCGTTCTCAAGCTCATAGCTCTCTCCCATAATATCCAACACATGCTCTCCACCACCCCATAACAATATGACTCAACAGAAATAGAAAAATATCTATCTACATGCTCGGACGCACAATAGTTAGTGAATTCTTGTGACATAAATTCACTACTATTTCCAACTTTGAGAACCTTTAAACGCTTCCTCGACTGCTTCTCTACCAAGGTCTTCCACTTACAAAACTGGGCAAATACTTCATCTTTGGTCTTTAAGAAATAGAACCAGACATTACGTGAGAAATCATCCACAAATAAGACGAAGTAGCTAGCTCCACCAAAAGATGCAACTGGGGTGGGCCCCCGCACATAAGAATGAACATACTCTAGAAACCATGTAGCTCTAGGTCTCCAAACATCAATTGTGACACGCTTCTTCTTTCCAAAAAAAATCTCCACAAGAGATAGGCTTCGACTGACAAATACCATCAATCAACCCACGCTTCTTTAATACTTCAAGACTCTCCTCATCAACATGACCTAAACGAAGATGCCATAACTGAGTAGAATATGGAAAACTAGAATTAGTAGAAACTGCCGACTCTCCTAAGACCGTCTCTCCATGAAGCACATATATATCATCAACTCGCACCCCTTTCATCACTACCAAGGAACCCTTCGCCACTCTCAAATTCTCTCCATCTATTATTATCCTTATACCAAGTCTACTCAAAGCTCCAACTGACAACACACTTCTACGCAGCAATGGAACATGTCTAACATCCGTGATAGTCCTAATAACGCCATCATGCATCTTAAACCTCACAATTCCAACGCCCACAACATGACAAGATGTGTCATTTTCCATATGAACTGCTCCTCCATCAATCTTCTTGTAACTGACAAAACAACTCCTATCTTGCGCTATATGACAAGAGGCTCTAGAATCAATCACCCAACTTGTATTTTCTAAAGGTGAAATACTGGATGAAAATAATGATGTATCACTATCGCTTCAATTTACATCTGATCTAACTACTACCGTAACTGAAGCTTTCTCCTTCTTCTCTCTGTTCTTTCTAAGAGCTGGACAATCCTATATGAAATACCCTTTCTTCTTACAGTAATAGCAAACACCCCTTCCAGGACCCATGAAATGAGACTTATGCATATCTCTTCTACCTCCAAGGTGCTTCTGGCTTTTATCTCTTCTTCTACACGAATGAAGTTGTTGCTGAAGAACACCGTTATTAGTCTTCACCTTCCATGTCCCAAACACTCCTTTCCTAAAAACTTTAAGGATGCCATAATTTTTCATACCACTACTAAAAGAATTTTCCATTGATAATTAATCTAAAACAAGATAGCTAGCTCTGATACCATGTTGAAATTTTCGGCATCCCCTCGCATCTTCTGCTATACGCGCACTTCATTTAGTGTAGAAGCGGCAAGACCACTGAACGAATCTCTTTTGGTACCAGCGTCATGATTGGATATCCCTACATCCCCCCTAGAGCACATATATTTTCATGGAAACATTTATTTGTAACAAAAGGAATCCCTTGTTGTTACATGCTACCAATCTCATATATATGCTCATCTCTTTTAGAATATCTTACGATGTGGGACTAATCATAACAATTTACGCACCCACTCTAATACAATGTGAGCCACACCTAACGGATCTCCACCTTGGTAAGCATTTTCTCAATTCAACTTGAAGTTATACAGAGTCCTCAAACACTTGGATAAGGTTGCTAACACCTCCGGCGGTTTAGATTAGATCGCTACCACCTCCAACAGTTGGGCCAAGCTGTTTCACAAAGAGTTTTCTTTTCCACGGTTGGAGCATGCCACGTTCGAACTTATAAATCCACTTTAATGAGAATCCCAAGCTCAAACCACATATTAGAGCACGCTTAGGTCAACGCTACATCAGCTTGGTCCCCTCGAACCATCGGCTCTGATACCAATTTGTTGTGCAAAATTTTAATTAATTTGCACTAACTCCAAAACTACAGCGGAATACTAAGGCGGAGAAGCGACCAAAAGAAGGACCTAGCTTGTCGATTAATTATCAACCACTAATTCAATGAAAAATAATCACCAAAAAAAAAGAAGAGTATAGAACATAAAGATTTAACGTGGTTCGGCTAGATTGCCTACATCCATGGATCCAATAACTATTCTTTATTTTACTGAAGAAGGAGAGTACAAAAGAGAGAGAGAGATTACAAAATTATAGGTAGTAAAGTGGAGAGACTAACCTATAATTATAAATCGAATAATCAATTTCTCTAAAGACTTGTTTTCTCTTAAACCCTCTAATTTGATTTGATTACAGAAATTAGGGTTTACTAAAGAAGAGGATAATGGTAGATGCTCTCTTATGCTCTCATATGAAGATGAAATTCTTTCATTTAAATAGGCTTGAGAATGAAGGATTACTTGGAGATTAAGAAAATTAATTGCCCAATTGTCTTGAAATCTTTCCAAATATCCATGATTTGATTTCTACGCAAATGGATAATGATGATCTTGATTTCCATAATTTAGTTCAATTGATTGAACCTCCATATATAAACTTTTATATCTCCATATAACTAATCTTTTGACTAATTAATTGATTAGCTAATAAATTGGTTTCCTTTCTTCAAAAGCAACCACACATAACTTTCCTCCTTTTCTTTCCACCTATAACATAATATAATTGATTGATAAGATCAATTAGCTAAATTCTTTTCTTCTTTGGAAAATATTTGAATCACCTAAATTAAACACTTTTTGAAGGTTGAAATCAATTAGTACATGCATAATTTTTTAGTCAGTTTGTTTGTTTTTTACATTTTCTATCTAAGGCGGTTTTACATGCAAAATTAGTACATGCATAATTATGCATTTGGGGGTTGAAGGAGTAACATATCTAGAGGTATGATAATAATAGTAAGTGGAGCTAGAGGGATATTTGATTTTCCATTTTTACTTTTTTTCCACATTGGTGTTTAGCCTCCGATTGTGTGTCAAAACTTGATGAGAATATATTTTGAGCAAGATATTCGATGCTTATTATTATCTAAAATGTTGCTTAGCCTTTGATTATGTCAAAGGCTGCTGAGAAGAACCTTTTGACCAGGATATAAAAGCTTATTATTTTGAACGATGATGTGAATTAAGTTCTAATATTATTCATTTTGTATATCATGTTTTTTACATGTATGTTAATATGTTTGTTAGTAGTTGTGTAATGTTGGAATTATATGATCATCGGTAAAATTTTCACATTGCAACTATATCAAATACGTTAATATTATATGCTTCAATTTTAAACAATTCAGGCTTAAATATACAAACGCTTTATATGTGGTGTATTAACATAGATAGAGCTGCATGTCATATCCATCACCAAATTGCAAATAAAACAAAGTCTGCCCTCGTTATATATCGTGCTCTATTGGTTAACTAAATTAAATATTTTATGTATAATGCAATGAAAAAATTCATCTAGTATCACTATCGAAACTTTGTTTTTTTCTTGTCTAAGAACACAACTTTCTAACTTAATTCATTTATCCCTTCGTATTACTCATTTTTCGTTCTTTCTTTCATACATCTTATTGTTCACCCTTCAATTAGTTTGCATAAATAGAGAACTGATAACTAATGTATGACATGAGAAAATAAAACCAAAAATACATAAAATGTGAATATTATATCGATTAGTAAAAATATACTACATATTATAGAAGCTAAAGTATTCTTTACATATTTTAAACATTTAATAAATATTACACTGAACTAACTTTGCACTCATGCAATGCACAGGCTCTATACTAGTACATACATACAAACATATATACATACATATGTATATATACATGTATATATATACAAATATATAGTTTTATCATACCAAACCGTTGTTCTACCCAAACTTATTTATCTTTTTTATTATGAATCTTGGGTGCTCCTATGAGTAGGCTGTGTTAGATATTGTAATGATATTTATTCTTACACCGTTTAAACTTATCTTAAGCTCTAATATATTGAGGTTAAGCCGATAATATTCAATCATAAGTGAAATGATCAATCAATTTGTAATAAGGAGAATATGTTGAATGATGCATGTGCATGAGATTTAATCTTTTAAATTTGCCAAGATTATTTTTGGCCGATGCCCATTAACTCCATATGTAACCCCATAATCCCTTATTCACCTACATTATTCTCTTTTTTTAAGAAAAATGAATGATTCCTTTCAAGGAGGAGAGCACTCGTGTATTTTATTCTACACTAAAAAATGGTGCTGCAAAAAAGCCCAATAGGTAGTAATATGCCCATACAATAAAATAAAACTCCCCTAATTCTGATAAATAATGTCCATAATATGAATGAAATAAAGATAAAAATAATAAAACTAAATTGGACCCTATATATACTCCAACATTTATAATCATCCATGATAGTAAACTCTGCTAAATCCATCCAAGCGTGGATACAACTAAATTTGAAATCAAAAACTTAACCATACGATTAGATCGGCACATACGTACACATACATACATATATATTATATACATATATATTCCATGACAAAATAAAAAACTTATGAAGTACTAAGTAAGAGATATTATAAACTATAAACAAAAGAATTAAACATGCCAATATAAAACATATGAATTAAAATAGACAACTTGGATAATTATGAAATGAAAGATAAATACTAAACAACATTTTATGGTCAAACTAGATTCCCACTAAAAACATTACATCTGAAAATTCATTGGCACACATCTGTATTGAAGAGGCATTTAGAGTGTTATTATCATTACGATTTTTCGAGATGAATTTTTCCTTAAAATAATCAATAAATAAAAAATACTAAGACTATTTAAAGAGAATAAAACTAGTGATATGACATCCAAAATATAAATATAAACTATTTTTCATTTTCATATTATAGAAAACAATTTTTTATTGATAATTAGATTATTTAAGTTCCACAATATTTAATTTCCTATTTAAGATTAACCACATATGTACTTTTGCTTTAGGCGGAGCATTCCCTTTCCAAATGTATATTTAAATGTTCATTTCTATTCTCGAAAAATTAAGAAATTTATAAAGAAAATGAGACGTATAATTTTACTCTTGTCCCAACACTATATTTAAATGTCATTTTCAGTATCAATGTTGTACAATTCTAATTTAGCACAAAGGAAAATAGACCGTGATAGAGTAGTTCCATCTAATGTATGATTAAAACTAAATTCTCATGGAAAATTTCTATTTGGTCTATATATGTGTGAAATCAACACATTTTTAAAATTAAAAATTTCATAAAGTTCACTATATTCCACTTTAAGGGGAATAACTGATATCTAACAATCATGATGTCAGGATGAAGTTTCCCAGAATGTTTTAGGTTATTAATACCTAATTTGTAAATATCAAAACTTGTTTTTATCGATTTTCAAAAATGAGAAATATTATTTGTATTACTAGTGGAAATATGGTACAGATTATATGTACTACAATACCACTGATTCAATATTATTTCTTTCCATATTAAGTTTTCATTATTACCTATGTATTTGCATAGCCATTTTCCTAATAAAGACGTATTTAAATTATGTAAACTAATAATTTCCAACCTTCCCTCCTCTTTAGATTTATATATTATTTCTTATTTAACCAAACTCTTTGAACTACTGTTATGGTTATCCATACTCCATAGAAAATCTCTTTTAATTTTATCTGTTTTATCAATTACACATTTTAAAAAGAGATATAAAGACATCCAGTATATGGATAATGCTGATAAAATAAAATTAATAAGAACAATCTTACCCACTCTCGATAAATTTTACCACTACATTTGGATAATCTTCTAATAGTTTATCAATTATTATGAACTAATCGTCATGTTTAAGTTTTGTGGACTTATAATAAACCCTAAGTATTCTATGGAAAATTTCATAATTTTATAGGTAAAGGTATGGAAACTTGGTTCTCTACGTTATTTAAGTCATTCAATACTAGCACAGAACATTTATCAAATTAATCTTTAATCAAGAAATTAACTCAAAACCACATAAATTAAACTTAAGAGCTATGATGTTCCAAGATAAATGAGATGTAAAGTGCACGGTATCATTCGCAAAATAGAGAGAACCATTACTCGTAATCTCATTTTCTATATCATCCAAAATCTCGTTATTATGGTAAGTTTGATAATTCAAACAAAACCATCAACAACTAAATTGAACAAAAGTGGTGACAATAGGTCACCCTGCCTAAGTCCACATTTCGATTGGCATTTATTTCCTAATACATTGTTAACCATAATACTTGAATTTCCAATTTTAAGTAAAGACATTATCCAACCAAACCATCTAACACTAAAACCCTTAGCTAGTAATATATCCTTAAGAAAATCTCAATCAGTTAGATCAAAAGCTTTTGCAAGGACAAGCACCATTGTCCCAATGGTTAAGCGCTTTGACTTTGGTGCGAGAGGCCACAGATTCGAAACTTTCTTAGCATGATTCAAACATATATTGACATGTATTATGTTATATACTACCTAATGCTTGTAGTCCCAATATGTTCGACCATCTAAGTTCCCAATTCAAAAAAAAAAACTTTTGCAAAATCAAATTTTAGAAGCATACAAGGACTATTATTTTTACAACAATATTTAATAAAATTTTGAATTATCGCTACCCCATCTGTAATATTTCTGCCCTTGAAAGAAGTAGTTGAGTATTTTTAATTAATTCATTCATTTTAGTATTTAACTTATTAGCTAAAACCTTAGAAATAATTTTAGAAGAATATTTTGATAATGAAATAGGTCTAAAGTCTTTCACCTCATTCGCTCCCACTTTCTTATGTAGTAAATTACATTGGAAAAATTAAACCTACCTATATAATGAACCATCATAAAATTCATTAAACATTTTAATTATATCATATTTTAAAACATTTCAAAAAGATTCATAAAATAAAATAGAAAATCCATCAGGGCCAGGCGATTTATCACTAGGAATATCTTTTATTGCCCTCAAAATATCCTCTTTTGTAAATGGGTTATCAAATCCATATAAATCAATCCTAGTACCATCAGGTACAAATCATCTCATTTAACCCTAATCCTATGCCCTTTTTAGCTCCAAAAATTCCTTTATAATAATTAGTAAACACATTTTTTTATTCCTTTTGATCAAATATCTCAACATTATTGATTAAAATTGAATTAATGGTGTTACTATGTTTCCTACCATTAGCTACTTTATATATTTTTCATTATTCTCATTTACATTCAAGAAAATAAAAGCCTTATAATTTAAATGCCTTATCACCAATCTCTCTTGGTTGAAAATATTTCATTGAGAAGAAAACCGCACTCAAATTTAAGACGAGGAAAGCTAGAAAATATAAAGATACACTAATCTCATAATCTAGGTGGTTAATATAACATCGCTATGAAATTAAAGCTTATATAATTCAAATTTTTATTATGGATGATAAAGTGCTAGTTGTTTCCTGTATTAAATTTTTGATTAATGTCATTAGAAAATTTATATGCATTTATAATATGACTAAATGGCTAAGAAAAAGGAGTTGGACCTCTAAAACGCCTGATCATATGCTTAGAAATGCTTAAGGTCAAACTATAAAAACAAACAAGTATTTTCGAAAATGAGTTTTTCGTAAAAAAATGAATATATGAATTTAGAGACTTTAAATGGATTTTTAAAAGGTAAAAATGGGGTTTCGAAAGAAAACAATAACTAAAAATACACCCTTTTCCCTAGGCTGAATTATATTGGGAAGAAATTAATTTAATGAATTTATGAGAACTTTCTATTAATTTTAGGATTATTTCTAAAATTAAATTTGTTTTCCAAATTCCTTTTGGTATAAGTAAGGAGGAGATTGACGAAATGGAGAAGTTTAATTAAATTTATGTACCCTAAATTAGAGAAGAAAGTGTTCCGCTACATATTTTTTTTGAATTAAAGCACAAACGACAACTTTACCAACCAATAAGTATTTGATATGTAAGCATGCATAATACTTAATAGGGTAGGGGATAAGAACATGTACCCGAAGAATTAATGGTTAAGTAAAATCATTAAGCATCAGTATAACCTAAGTACAAGACCTCGAAACGTCATGACAAACATCGAAGACCAGAGGAACTAAATGATCGAAGGTCGTATGTTTTGCATGTTATATCTCTTCATTTGCGCTATATCACTTGAACATTTAGACTTGGTCAACTATAAACACTTTGATAATGTTTATAGTAAATTTAGAGCTTCAACATTCGAATTCATTATTAGTTTCAATCTAATAACATCTATTGATTACCCATACTTTCTTAAACTAGGCCTTTTCGACTTTATATATGTCTTTAATTTGCTGACACTAACCTTCTTGTTTCCAATGGAGATGAATCCCCTCTTAAAATAGTCTTGCTTCATGTGTTTTAACATTCACCCAACTATTGTTGTAATGTGCTTGACTCATGTTATTACATGAAATCAAAGTATGGTCTTCATACATAAGTTCGATGGTCCTCTTAAACCAATAAATTAGTGTCCATTATCATATGAGATCTTCGGCTTGATTAAGACATAATTACCTGTAGAAGCATCTCAATAAGTCATACTATGTTAATCAACAACCAATACATGTACATAACTCATTTGTCTCTTTGCACTAATTGTTATGAGTAAAATAATATCATCCATTTTAGAAAATGTTGCACACGCACTTATCTATCTTGTAATTAATATATTTTTTTCAACATACCTTTAGCTATGAACACATTTTGGAAGCCATGTTTAAGTATCAGTTCCAATACTTATGATTATGAATTTTTTTCATAATTATGAACATTATAACATGAACTCTAAAGTTTCTATCGACATGTGATAACTTAACTCTTTACGTTCATTACATGAAGATGTAATTTCATGTTAAAAACAAAATCAAATAGCGTTCAACATAGATTAGTTATGTCTCAATTATATAATTCAAAATACACAATACAAATATAGTCACTCATATCTCTACTAGTTCCATCTCGTTCATTGTTGGAGGACCAAGATTGTAGTTATCAACTTAATCTTATTAGTATTCTTCTTGTAATTTGAAGTTTATTTAAATTAACATATGTCTGATTAAAGTTAAGCATAGAAGTTTGGGTTTATACATAAAAATTATAATTTTTAATTATTGAATTTATGACATTTCGATATTAGTTGCTTGAATAACTAGATGTAAATTTACATTTTATCATGATCTGTATTAGTTGAAATATAACAAGTATATTATATGTTTATTGATTCATAGGTGTTAACTAACTGTTTGTGACCTCCCTCTTGATAATTTTTAGTTATAAGCAAAAGAAAAAAAACTTCAAATGTTTGGAGCAAACTTATTGTAAAAATAGATATTGTTTTCACCAAATCAGCAATTTGTGATTTCTCATTTTCAAAGTGCACAAGCATCAAAAATTGTGCATGTGCATTTTAAAAGTGTCACGAATTTTAATATTTGAAATTAGCATATATTTCTTCAATTAGTTTCCACCAAATCCTCTGGTTGGTGGCTTTTTTTGGTGGGGGTTTGGGGTTAGGGTTAGTGTTGGAAGGGCTTATAAATAAGATTTGTCTTGTTTGATATGATACACACGTATATGAACAATGTTTTCATAGCCTTGTGCATAATTACCAAGATATGACCCAATCTTGGTTTGACCAACCTTGAATTCTAAAGCACTCCAATTTAGAAAATGAAATAATCCTGCACATGCATGTATTGACGGTCTAATCCGTAAATATAAAAAACATTAAGAACCAATCTCGGTTTGACGATTAACATTTGATTCGGTAGCACAGTGGTTTCAATGAACTATTTTTTAATTATAATTGTAACTATTAATCATGTAATAGTTGTACTATGAACTATTTTCAATTTTATCTGCAAACATGTAATGTAAGTGCAATCCCTTTGTATTTGTTTTGCACTTTATTTGGTTGTTATAGAGCATTTATTGCTATTTATCGTTATTTTACTACTTCTCCTTTTTTGTAATTTTTAATGTTGTTAACCCTTAATCATTGGTGTTGCATAGTGATATTTATTATTCAAACTATATTAGTGGTGTTGCTCCTTAGTGATGCTATTTTAGTGTTGCTACCTATGTTTTTCGAGGCATCGTAGAGCTCTAGGTGCTAAGAATGTATTTAGAGTTCAAGTGGAGTCTAGGTAGAGCCTGGACAAAAATAAGTGCTTGCTACATAATTAGATACAAATAAATTTTACATTCAGTAACAATAATAACAATCAAAGTAATATGAGTGATATATATGTGTGTGTGTGTGTGTATGCATACAATTAAAGTGTATTGTCAATAAATTTAAAAAACAAAATTCTATTATAGTTTACAATAGTAATATATTTGTAAATAATAATGTTTATACAATATGAAATTTATGCCATAAATATAAGAAAAAATTTGTGTACATAATAACCACGACTTCATAAAAAAACACAATTGTAAACAATTTATTTTTATTTTTAATTATAGTATATTACCCTCGGTTATATTACAAAAATATTTAAAATAGAATTTAAAAGGAAATGGAATTAAAAGTAAGAACAATCAAAATCAAACTTTGAAGAAGTGAAAAGTTATAAGTAATTACTATATTTGTAGGATTATAATTTTTTACCCAAAAACCAACTAAATAAGCTTTTTGAAAAAAATTGTATGTTTATTTTGAATTATAAAAAGAATATTTATTAAATGATTTTCTATATATTTTGATATGAAATATATAAAGTACAAGTAAAATTTTAAATTATATTAAAAGATGAAGAACTTGGATATTTTGATAATAAACAAAATAATTGAGTCTTTTTAGTGTAATTATATTTGGTTTAGTGAAAGTATAAAAAATTATAGCAAAAATGTTTATTTTCTTAGCGTCTTAAGAAAAACTTAATGCTCAGACGACGCCTCAAACAAAGGGTAGAATAAAGCACCAAAGAAAAAAGTGGAGCACCCAAATTGCAAAAAAGCACCTAAGTGGTGGTCATTGGCTGTTTACACCAAAAATTGGATAAACACCTGATTGTATTATAAGTAGAGATTAAGTGAAGAAATTAAATGAAAAATGAAGTAAACGGCACAAAGAAATTTACAGTGGTTCGGCAATACTATGACCTACGTCCACTAAAACTTTGTTAATGATTTTAAGAGATTTTACAAATTGTGTTCTTACAACTCGGTGTTCACAACTTGATGGGGATTCAACAAAGTAATAATGTAAAATCAAATTATTCAGAAATCAGAAAAATGATCTCGATTTTTTTCCCATCTCCTCCTGTTTATAGATGTAGATTAGAGAATTTGGCTCTTATATTTGCTACCCATATTCTCCACCTTCAGGATGAGGTTCCTGAGGGAGATTGTGGCCATGTTCCCATTTTGGTGGTTAACTTGGAACTGAGTTGTGCTCCATAACTCGATGCCAAGTTGTGAGTTGATCTATTATTGAGCATTTGGCTGTATTCTTCATTTTATTAAGTGGAAAACTCTTGACCAATCTCTCTAAGCTTTAGTATTTCATACTGTGTTTAGCTTAGTTGCCAAGTTCCCTAAAGTTGCATCACTAATTCGAAAACATGACTCAATATAGAGTTGAGAGCTTCAACTCGGTACCAAGTTGACGCTTAGCTTGATTTTTTCAAGTCTCTTGTTCACCACTCGGTCCTTCCTGAGAAGTCGTTAGCTTCCTTCAAGTTGCAAGCAAGTTTTTATATCTTGGTTTCTGGTTGAATTCTGACTCTTGGAATTATAGCTTCGGAATCATGGTTTATTATATGACCATTTGATGGTTCTGCACTTAGATATAGCCTGGTTAAAAGGCAAGGTAACACTTACCCCTCCAAAGTATATCTTGTTATCAACAAGGTGTGCTTTGGATCAAGACAAGCTATTGATTTCAAACTTTGATCTAAATAGAAATCTTCATTTTTTGAACTGTTTTCACAAAGCAGTGGGTCTTCTCTGGATCGTCACATCACTTTGAATAATTACAGATTTGTATCCTTTGGACGGTATGAGAATTGAAGTTTGTTGTTCAAGTTCGCCACTTGGATTTTGGAAGTCTTGGAAGTTCTTTCTTTTAGTTGATTGGTCAGGTAGGATGGTTTCATTGTGAATGCTTTCACATTCATCATTAATCCCACTTTTTTCTTCTTCATTTTATATATATCCACAAGTCGGTACCAACTGGTGGAGTATGGTTCAGTGCCAATTTTGGCTCGAATTATGGGGATGATCCAATACTCAAATGATTAGTCATCCCTTCCATACTTCACTTGCTTTGTCTTGCCTTATCCAGTCTCCAGCCCTAGAACTTCTGCCATTGGCAAACTTTGAGCCCGACTTCAATTGCATTTGTCTTCAATTTAGGGATTCCATTACCACCGTTTTAGGCCTCATTTCAGACCATCTATCAACGCCGCCACCTATAGCCTAAATCTACTGATTTCAAACCTATTTTAACTTGTAGCCCCAAATCAATTTGGGGTTCAGAACTGATCCTTCTTGTTTTTGATGCCATCCCCCCATCATCTTATACTCCACGTGGGTGGTGTTGCTACTTGATGGTTGCCAACGCTGACAATAAGCTTACAAGCACATACAGTCATGGCTTGAGACCTTATCTTCCCCTTAAGCTTGGACTAGATAATTAGAATTTTTTTTGGAAATTTGGATTGTTACCCGTTATCCTGACCCGGCTATATTGAACTGATTGCACAAGATAGATTAGTCCGTTAGCTTATTCTATTCCTCGAATTTAATTTTATTTCCTTCATTTACTTCTCTACACAAATATACTCTTGGGTGTTTGTGACCAATTTGGTTGTAGACAAGGATATAGTTCATTTTCCAAAGCCTTGAGTGAACCTAAAATATTTCATCATTTTTCTAGGCATGACCCGAGTCTTTTCTTTGGGTTGTTTTCTCTGAGTCGACTCTGAGCCACACCCAGCTTCAACCCAAGTATTTCAAATAGCTATGCTGTTTTCAAGCCTTTCTAGTAAACAAATTCTATGTTTCAAAAGGAAGTGGAAAATGAAGGTCTCGAGTGACTTTTGGTCAAGTGTGAGTTAATGATCCAGTTTCGATGGGACGGTTTCATATAATGGTCACTTCGAATGCACTTCAGCATTTGGATGGACTTTTCGTTACTGCTTTAATTTAACACTTCACTCCGATATCCCTATAAAGAGAAATCCCATGTCTCTTTGGATAGCCGTTCTATTATCGTAAACCGTACGATAATAGGTAAAATCTAATACACGATTCTGTTGTATGATAAAGCTCGTTTGCTAGCATGAGCGAGCTATCTACATAGAGTCTTCACATTCCCTGTGTTGTGGACACTGGACACATACACACGCACACACACGCACACACTGCACAAACTAAAGTGTGTATGATTTCTCCCGTCAATGTATAAGATCTGATTAGTCAATACATGTTGACATCTGCTGGATCTTATACATTAGCTACATAGGGTTCTTATTTCATTATGGGAATTACAGCTAAATTCTGACCGACCTTGCTCATCTGTGAAGTTTTCAGTAGTTATTGATTGTAGATGTTCTTTGCGTATCTCAGCAATGGGTAAAGGTCAATCGACTTCAAAGTTAGTTCAATCTAGGGCATAGTTCATTCACTTTGTCATCCTTCGAGCCTCAACCAGCTTTTTGTCCTGTAGGGCAATCTATGACGATCGTTTCCTTTATAACAGCGGATGAGGAGTTCATGGGGATTACCCAAGACATCGACCTTGAGGGATGCAATCATATTTAATAACCCTCCGAACTCTCCCATGTCCATGATGGATGATGCATGTGTTCGAAGAATCTGTAAAATGCACAACATCCCATTCAAAGACATTCTTGTTCCAAAGCCTTATCATTGGGCCCATAATCTGCCCAATGGCTATTCTGCATGTAATCAATATATGTGCCTGGATGGATGCGTCCCTCCATTCAATCGCTTCATCCATTTGTGCTCCAATTTATGAAGCATGCCCCTGCCCAACTTCACCTAAATAGCTATGCTTCCTTACACATTATGTATATGGTTTTTCTTCATCATTTGGGAAGGGTGCCAATAATAGAGGAGATTCACTATCTGTATGCTTTCAAAGAGCAAAAAAGAGCCTCTCTCTCACGCCTTTTTAGATCTATCTAAGGGTTGCGGTATCATTATTGGTCTTTGGAATAAGCTCAGCTATTTCAAAGATGAATAGCACTTCATGCGCTGCCTCATGGTTTCGCTCAGAAATGGTTGTCCGAATGTAATTTTTTACTATAATATACCACTTCAATTATGTTAATTCATCTGGGTAGCTACTCTTTCCATTTCATGAATTCTTAGATATCCTAAGATGGCCTGGCAGTTTAGCCTTGGCAAGTACTTTCCAACGTTTGCATGTTGTCCTCGAAGAGGAGTGGGTAATGATATATCTGTTGACAGATGAAAGGATGTCGAAATTCAATCTCTTTGTCCATAATCGTATTTTAGGCCTCACGCCCAATATTCATGAGGATGCCCAGCCCGCTCATGAGGCTGAGGAGAATCTAATTGTTCTACCCATTTAGGATCCCCAAGTTAATCCAGAAGAGAATATGGGTGGAGATAGGAATGAGGATATCACCATAAGAGACGGCGATGGTAGTTATGATAATGATGATGATAACAATAAAGATGAGGGTGATATAAGGCGTGGACCTTGGCCATAAATCTGCTGGTGAAACGGGTGGCGACGATCAGGTGCCACTCATTCTTTGACGGCTAAAGCTAAATATTATTTTATCCCGTCCAGTTTCACAGCCACCTCTTGCATCGATAGAAGAAGTGACACCGATCCCTTCTTCTACAGATATATATAGCCAGTTCGGGAGCATACCAGATATAATAGCTTCTTGTGATCTTTACAACATCAGCATTGGCGACTATGTTTTGTTTTTAGGTTCCATGGATAACCAACATCTCTTGGATGAGCTCCGAAGCTAGGGTGGTGAATATTAGAGGTCTGACGCATCACATTGACATCGCAAGTCATCTCATGAGTTTGATTCAAGTAAGCGCCATAGAAGAGAAAAATAAAGGCAAGATAGAGACTATAAGCACCATGATGACCGCTATGGAGGATCTGGTAGGACCTTACCTCAGCGTAGGGCTCGTTCTCCCCTACTTGAAAGTTCGAACAGGTATTTGACAAGACCTATTCTAGTCCCTTCAACTCAACTTCTTACTACACCTATTCCAGTGACACCTATTACACTATCCACAATGTCTTCTCGCAAGCCCAAACAATCTACTTAGCCATCCAGGTCTGCCTCTTCTGACCCTTCTAAACGAAGGCATAGCAAAAACCATATTCTTGTTTCTTTTTCAACAGCGGTGACCGAATCTGTCTCGAATCCACATCTTGCAGCCATGAAAAATGCCTTACTGAAGATTTTTTGATGGGGCCAAATTTGCTTATACCTTAAAGATTCCTTGCCACGTGGGTTTGGAGGTTGTGTGTTACACGAGTGACGTATATGGTCAGTATAAATATGGAAAAGGCTTGGAGAGGTTCTTTCCGAAGTCAATAAAGAACAAATAGTGGCTCTTCAAGTTAGAAACTGATAGAAGTGGATAATAAGCGCATTGTTGAGACTTTGGATAAAGAAATCGAGGAGCTTAAGACATCACTAACGGTTGTGAAGAATCTTTTGAAGAACAACCTAACATGCAGCATGACCAGGTTGAAGCTGCACATCACAAGAGCCATAACCTTAGATTGGAGAACAAAAAACTTCAAAAGACCGTGGATGAGCAGGCCTTAGAGATCCAGAAATTGAAAGCCGCACTAGAAGCTGAAAGGAAAGAAAATGATGAAACCCTTACTCAGGCTCAAGAGTATTGCAACGAACTATTGGATGCCTGACAAGCGCAAAAGAACGCTAAGTTCTAGGCAAAGACAACTAATGATCGAGTCAAGTCTGAGATAGAGACGACCCTAGTTCGATTCTACGCGAATGTTATCAAGTTTACGAACTTAAGGTGGCTTAACAAAGGTTACCCCAGGGATTTAGCTAGGGCCTAGGAGGAAATATTTAGGTTAGAATGAGAGCGGTCTAATAGTGCCTAGGGTGATGAGGAGGTGTTAAAGTACAACCTCCTAGAGGATGAAGAATCCGACGTGCTTGAGATTGGTAAAGTTCTGTTAGAGTCTACGGTTGTTTCTCAAGCTGGTGCATTTGCTGAGGTCCTGCCCAAACCTAACTCTAATGGTTTGGGTAAGAGTTCCACTTCCACTTTTAAGGGACCCACTATAGAAACTTTGATGCTAATGGCAAGCACATCTTATGTCGCCACCTCTTCCACATCAAGGCCTCTCATCGTTGAACCTATTGTTCTTTCCTCTAGTACTACTACAACTTCCACTATTGTGGTGACTTAAGGTATTTCAGCTACTTTGATGTCTTCAGCTGATGTACATTACAACCTCGAGGAGCCCGACTATACAAAATCAAAGTCATTTCCAAAGCTGCCTATATTATCTCCAATCGTGGAGGGAAATTCTTTTGGGACTCCTTCACATATGACCTCCGCCTCTCCTGGAGGTATATCATTAACTTACCCCATGTTTGAGATGGCTCACATGAAACTGATTGATGTCTCTAATCTCTATTTTTCAATTTCCAAGTTTCAAGTTTCAAGTCCACCTGCACTTGCCTACTTGCCGGAAGGGAATCTAACTTTAGGCACTCAAGCTACAGTGACAAAATCAATCATCATGTCCACCCTTACTTCGATTACAGTCTCGTCAGTAGGTCATACTCCTTGTCTGGATGATGAAATTACATATGCTTTGAACGAAGAGGCCGTACATGATCCTAACATAACATAGGGGGATAAGGATATAGTCATCATAGGGGCCACCGAGCATACGTCTGGACCTTTAGTGCAAGAGATGAAAGGTATGCAAATGAAGAAAGTTGGAGAAATTAAAAAGGAAAAGATAGACGATGTTCCTCGTCCTCTTTCAGTCTCGTTGCCTATACCGCTGATCGTTATCCCTACTTCTGCTCTTGCCCCTGTAGCATTCAAGCTAATGTTCTCGAGTCTACGAGGAGCGATTATGATTGTAATACTGACCCCAAGGGATACATATCTGGTGGAAGAAGAGGTAGAAGGTGTGGTAGGTCTGGTAAGAGGTGCATAAAAATAATATTTCCCAAGGAGAAGAAGGACAAGAAGAGGAGGAAGAAAGACACCTTGTTGTTGTCTTTTTACGTTATCACTTGCTTGTTTGTATTATTTTTTGATTCATGTACAGAGGTTGTTATTGTGCAGGTACGACCCCCGCTTTTACTTGGAAAGTTTGTTAGTTGTTATTAAAATAGCCTTTTCTTTTAGATTTCTATTTCGCTTTCCTATGTACTTAGTTTATTTATGTTAACTGTCGTTGCATTTACATCAAAGCAATGTTATTATCCATCATAACTATGTACATGTAAATAACTTCTCGCCATTACTTAGCTATATGTCATTATTCCATCAAGTTTGTTGCTTTGAAAACATTCCCCAATTGATGAAAAGAATCATGATCGTATAGCTAACTTCATGGCCTACTTAGCTTATCTTCAGTTAGGTTCTATTTGACTGGAGATAAAGTTGAATTTCTGCATCACTTCCTATCTTTGGGAAGTGATGTTCTGGAAATCTATTTCTGGAGATCCATGCTCGATCTTGCCTATCTGTAGCATTGATCTTAAGCAGTCATCATAACTAGGGCTTGGGACGTCTATCTTTGGATGTCTGAACTCGATCTCACCAAACTCTGGGCATTGATCGTCCTTGCACAAAGAGGTTCATTCTCCCATTGGGTCCTATTTTTAGGACATGGCAGGTAAGATGCCTATCTCGGGGCATTGCAATTAGAACTTGCTAATCTCCAGGCTATGGTCTTAGACTTTGCCTATCTTCGAAAATGGTTAAAGGATAGATGTATATGGCGCATCATCATGATTAGCCCCAATGTGATTATACTCCAGCATTCCGATCATTGAGGACGGAGTTTGTTGGCACCTACCTTTGGGCACCTAAAATAATCATAATCCCACGATCCGATCATTGACCGAAGGAGTCCGTCGGTACCTATCTTTGGGTACCATGATATCTGTATTTTCAAAATATAGAATATTCAATGTTGTTGTTGTTGTCCACAATGCAAAATTTAGCTATTGAGAATACAGTTCCATTAATCCCTAAAGCCAATTCATTTTATATATGGAAGAATGCCCGACTCTGCCTTGTTACATTGGAGCCTAGTTAGGTATTTACAAAGATATAATTAAGCAAAACAGCATCGTAGGTATTCACTATTCCATGCCCTCAGAAGTGAGATTCCATCAACAATTGCCAGCTTGAATGTTCTATCTCCAAGCTTGTGTTCAATGGCTTATAGACCTTCCTTATTTGGGCCTAAGGTCAGTGGACTGGTAAAAATTCATTTCAGAATGAGATCATCGATCTTAAAGGTCTGATTCCCGACCTTTGCATTGAATTGTCATGCTACTCTTTTCTAGTGAGCACCAACCCTTAAGTCAGCTTCTATGTGCTTCTCATCGATCATACCAAGGAACTCAAGCAAGAGTTCCTCATTTGTTTTGGGATCAAAATGAATCTTCCGATGAGAAGGCACTTTCAATCAATTGGAATTATGGTCTCTGATCCGTAGGCCTAAGCGAATGAAGTATGGTAGGTCTTGGACTTTTATGTCATTAGGTAAGCCGATAATGCTAAAGGTAATTCATCGACCCACTTGCCCTTGGCGTTTGTCAGTCGTTTCTTTAAGGTGGATTTAATGGTCTTATTCACCACTTTTACCTGTCCATTCGCTTGTGGATGTGCTACAACCTCAAATCTCTTTTAAATTCGGTACATATATATTGTTCTTCACCATGAAATCGATCATTTTCTTTTTAGTGGTCATGGGAAGCGATTCTGCTTTAGCCTTCGTAAAATACATACTTTACTCTGCCTTTTGACATTAATGGCACATCGATGATGTCAATTCCCTAAATTGCAAATGGCCATGGACTAACCATTTGTGTAATTTCTGTAGATGGAGCCGTAGGAATCTTGGCTTTGCACTTTCTAGTGTAATCAACTGCATCACAGTTGATTGTTAGCCAAAAATATCTGTAGCAAAGAATCTTCCTCACCAAAGTCTGTCCCCCGGTGTGATCACTACAGGCTTCTTCATGTACATTCGTAAGGATCCTTTTAGCTTCTTCATTGGTGACACATCGCAATAGGGGAGCAGAAAATCCTCTTTTGTATAGCACTCTTTTCTTGAATAAGAATTACAGCACTTTCCTAGGAGTTTCTTTCGTTCATTTCTTCCGTTTAGGAGAGTTCCCTTTATCAATTACTCCTTGATCGGAGTCATCCATGATTCCTTTCCCACATAAGCCTCGAAGATCTAGTTGACATCCATCTAGTCGATGCTCGAAGCCAATAAAACTTCCACTGGAACCAATACCATAAGTTGCCCATCCCCAGAGGCAGCCAGTTTGGCCAATTAATCAGCTTTTGTGTTCTCCTCCCTAGGAATGTGCACTATCGTGTAATACACGAAGTCATTCAGCAGCTCCAGAACCTTCATCCAGGAAGGGGCTAATCTTGCTCCCTTTACTATTCCTTCTTCACTTGATAAACCACCAATTGAGAGTCACTATATCTTTGTGCAATGTTCTGATTCCCAATTCCTTCACTATCTTGATTCCCTCTATTAGTGATTCATACTCGACTGTGTTGCCGTTGTCGAGAACTCAAGTATCAGGACATAACAAATTGTTTGTTTCTCAAGGGTTTCCAAGGTCTCTCTTTCCCCAAAGGAACGTTCATTTGATGCTCCATCCATGTATAACTTCCGTTGAGAAAGTCACTCCACATATTCCTTTGTCCATTTATCTTGGGTGGTAAATTTAAATGAAATCAGCTGATGCCTATCATTGGATCGCCCCCTTTGGATGATAGGTTATGTAGTACTGACTCAATTTAATATTCCAATTTAGTAGCCTTCCCAAAGTCTTGGATCGGTGTAACACCTGTCTCAAAGGTTGATCAGTAAGTACTTTAGTCGGATGAGCTTGGAAGTTGGGTCATTACTTCCTCGATGCAATTAACAAACCATAATATAGCTTCTTTGACTTCAAACTATTCTTTTCTGTTCCAATAAACCATTTGTTGATGTAATACACATGCCTTTGAATTTGGATTCTTTACGTGCTAGTGTAGCACTTAGCGCATGAACAGCCACCATCAAATAGGTAAATAGGTCTTCCTCTTCCAAAGGCTTCAATAAAACTGATCGTCTCTCCTTATGATCCAGTAAGGTATAGAAAGCTTTCTGACACTCCTCCATCCAGACAAACTTCCTTTTTCTCCTTTCCGAGGGCATCAAAGAATGACACACGCTTATCTGTCGCCTTTGAGATGAACCAACTCGGCGCAATGACCTTTCCGTTTAAGCTATGCGTTTCCCTCCTCGTCTTGGGGGTAGTTGCATTTTTTAAGGCATTAATTTGCTTCGAATTAGCCTCAATGCCTCTTGAGTTCACTATGAAACCAAAAAAATTAATTTGTGCAACTTCGAAGGAACACTTCAATGGATTGAGCTTCATTCCGTATCTTTGAAGTACATCGAAGATCTATGAGAGGTCTTTCATATGATTAATCGATCTCTATGACTTCACCAGCATATCGTCCAACAGACCTCCATCATGCATCCGATCTGATTTCTGAACATCGAATTTACCTATCTCTGGTAGATTGCTCTCGCATTCTCCAGACTGAACGGCATGACATGGTAGTAATACAGTCCCAAATCAGTAATGAAACTTATGTGCTCTTGATCTAAAACGTTCATTGGTATTTGATTGTTGCCAAAATAAGCATCAATAATGGATATAAACTCATGTACGATGGTTGAGTCCACTAGTTGATCAACCTTTAGTAGTAGAAAACTGTCTTTTAGGCACGTCTTATTCAAGTCCGAATAGTCGATGAATGTCTGTCATTGTCCATTAGGCTTTTTGACCAACACTGGATTTGACACTCATTTGGGGTATAGAGCATCGTGGATGAAGCCGTTGGCCTTCAGCTTATCCACTTCCTCTTTAAACATAGCGGATTGCTCTGGACCTAGGCTATGCCTTTTTATTTCACAGGAGGACATCTGGGGTTCAAATTCAATATGGCACGCTATCTCCAACGATATTCCACACATATCAGAATGCATCAAGGAAAACCATCTAGGTTTTTCTTGTGGAACCCTGCCAACTCCTTCATTCTTACAATACGCTGAGATCCAATCTTCAGGACTCAAGTAGGATCATTCTAATCGACCAAGATGTTAATCATCAGCTTAGCTGGAGTCGCCCTTGCATCCTTTTGCTCTTTCCTTAGATGCATAGATTTGTATAATTTACTATGATGTTCGTGTCAGGGCTTTGGTGGTGGTTGTTATGCGTCAATCAATTTGATGTAGAGAGCCTTCACTGCATCCTTTCCCTTTTGATGTTGCTTTGCCTTCCTCGGCTCCATGGTAACACTTATGTATCATATTCTAATTACCCTACATGACTCCTATCCCATTCTCTATGGTAAATTTCATGGTTAATCATGAAGGGGCTAAAGCCATCGTAAAACTGGAAGGGTCGGTCGGCCCAAGAATGCATTTTACGTAGAGTATGTACCCATCACAACGAAGGTCAAAACTCATACTCTCTTGCGGTCACCTTCTCCTAGTTCCACTGGTAACCATACATCCAACATGCTCTACAGCCTCTCCGATAAATCCATGAATTTGAGATTTACACGACTTCAAATCTTGACCATCCAACATCCTCTTAAACAAAATGTTAACCGAGCTTCCACAATCGATGAGAACTCGTTTCACAGTAGTCAGCCAGTCATGACCGTTATCACTAGGGGTCAGCAACGACACTTTTACCCCATCAGCATCACGATTTCAAAATACTATGTCATCTGTCATCATCTTTAGCTGCTTTGCCGGAGCTCCATCTTCAACAACAAAGCAGCTCTATTGTGTAACATGCTTCAGAGAGCTTCTGTACCTCTCCATTTCGTTCCATTTCTTATCAACCGAGTGAGGTCCACCAATGATTGTATTAATAACAAGTCTTTTTTCAAGCTACCTAGATCCACCTCTATTAGGCCCATCCTGACCCTGTTGAAGCATCTACCCCTGGGGTTGCGCATTTCTTTGCCCACCATCCCAAGGGGCTTTCACATATTGTTAAAGTTTCTTCTTTTGAATCAGGTCCATGATTACATCTCGCAAATGTCTGCATTCATTAGTATTGTGCCCATGTGTTTCATGGAAGAGACAATACTTCCCAGACATTTTCTCTTTTTCTGTTGACTCCCCCTGATTTGACTTCTTATAGTTTTCAATACCTTGCGACACAAGATACATATTCTTAATAGTATTATTCAACGGAGTGTAACCTCGTGTTCTGGGTACCTCAGATCCTTCTTAAAGTCTACTTCCTACCTCCAACACCATGATTACCTCTCTTCTTGTCATTTTCATTCCTAACATTAATAGCAACATTTCCGGTGCTCTTATCTGTCTGTTTCACAATAATATTACTTTGTACCACTTCAGTAGATTTTCTTCCACCAACCTTTCCAGTGGTCGTATCTTCCTCTTCCTAGTGCATAAATTGTGTTGCCTTCCTGTAAAACTCCTCCATGATTGGTGGCACTTTCATCTTCAACTACGTATCGAAATCCATTTTCGGATGAATTCCTCTGATCAATGCCATCAACATAATGGCATCTTTGGCATTGCTCACTTCAGACATAGTCATAATAAATCTACTTAGGAATTTTTTAAAGACTCCTCGGGAGTCTGAAAAATGTTGGATAAAGACATCACTTCTTTAAGACGAGCAACAAGCAACCTAAATTGCATCATAAACTTTCTGACTAACTAGTCAAACGAAGATATAGACCTTGGCAAGAGCTAAGTGAACCGCATCGTAAATACTCCTAGGAATATCGGAAAACATCTACACCTAACATTATCAGTAGCCTTAGCACTATCGATGTGTCTTCTGTACTTTATAAGATGTTGCCTTCAATTAATTGTTGCATTGTAGGATGACATCGTAGGTATCATGAATCTCCTAGGGTACTCCTCTCGTAAAATAGCATCGGTAAATGGGTTCCTATTAGGAGAATAACCCCAATCATCATTATTCTTATGCTGGTTCTTATTCACAAACTTCCTTAACGTATCAGCCAAGATCTCCAATTCAATCGAATCGACTGGGTGGCAATCATCATGGCCTGCCCTGAATGTTTGGCTCCGCAAATGATCTCAGTTAGTTCATGATATCCGGGTTCTCCTATCTCTGGGTGAACCGTTCGTCTAGTCATTCGATTTTGATGTTCTCTGTGCGATGGTTAAATAATAGTAGCTTAAACTCCACCATTTTGGGCACCAGCAACATGGCCATCATCATCATCAGCATCATCTTACAAATCCACATACACGTCATCATTCATGACTCAGGTCACTTGGTCGATACCGAACTATAACATTGGGTCATTGCTGAGTTATCCATTGTCAACTTGAGTTCTTCTAATTCCAAACTTTGAAGTCCCAACTTCCTTCCTCTTCATTTCCTATTTTCCATATCTGTGGTTTCTATCTAACAAGGGCTAACTTTCTTCTTCTAAATCGAAAGGTGATAACTACTTTCTACTCCTCCTACTGCTCTGGGATAGATGGATTATCAAATCTATTTTCTCTTCATTTTTTTATTACAGCATCCTGGGACTCCATTAAGTTCTTATTCATCTCCATTATCATCCTACCTGAATTAACTGTAACGTACGATCCGTTTTTTACATATCGAAGAATCATACAATATTATTTTTGAATTCATATGAGGTAGTATGACTCTATAACATTAGGAAATGCCTACTAGTGACATTGTCTATCTTTAGAATTTTATCGGATGATTTTACCCCTGAAAGCTTGTAACAGTTATAACTTTTGATGGAATTCGAATTAGCATCCAAGACCATTTTCGTTAGAAAGATATAATGGTTTACCTTTCCGTAAAGTGATCGTAATAGCGATTTGTACTTTCTGGCTAGGATATATGGCTGTTTGAAGTTTGGCAGTTCTTGGAGCAGCTTAGTGGGTAATTAGTGAATTTGGGGATAGGTCCAACAAACTATTTTGGGTTTGGAGGCTATATTGGCTGAAACAAACATCCCCAAATTATTTCTACCATCTTCAAAATAGATCCAAGCCTCCATTAACCCATTATTCACTCAAAATCTTCTCTTTTCTCCTCCAAATTAAGTCTAAATCATAGATTTTGACTAGCAAGTAGATTCATTAGAGATCTTTATATCCACATTTTTGGAAAAGAAAAATCAGATCTTGTTGTTGATGGATTTTGGAGGTTTTGGTGAGTGTTTTATATATATATATATATATATATATATATATATATATATGTGTGTGTGTGTGTGTTTTAACATGTTTAGATTCATTTTTGGAGTCAAAATTATGTTTTATTGCTATTTTAAAACCCTATATATAGTGAAAACATGAATGAATGGATTTTTGGTGTTCTAGACATGTTATGTGGATATGTGATTGCCTTGGTATACATTAGGCTATGTTGTAGGCACCTTGTATGATGATTTCTTGGTGTTTGAATGTTGTTTGGTGCATGTATTGTGTTTGTTTGTATGCTTGTATGTTTGACAAAACTCATAGGAGAAAACTAGAGGTAGAAACAGTGAAATCAGGTTTCAATGAATAGGCCCGAGGATGTTAGGAGTTGTATCGATGCATACGGAAGGCATATAGGTCGTAGAACGGAGCGTAGCGATGGGATCGATGTGAAATTGGGATTTGGAGAAGCTACAACGTTTTGGTTTGGTGGTTCTTGTATGGTGGTTGAGTGCTCGGAGTGTGCTACGGTTCGGTAGAGGTTTGACTCAAGCTTCACTTCGGGCAGCATGGAGAAGAACCAGACAACAAACGCTGTCTGGTTATGCTGATGCTCTGGGGCCAAGCCAGAATTACTGCTTAGTGAATGCTTCTTGTCTTGCTCGATGGTTTTGCGGGAAAGCTTCGGTCAGCACCCGAACAGGTTTTGTGGTTCGGGCTTTTTAGGCTACTTCAAGTCGATAGGTTGCTTTGGGTCTCCTTAGAAGTTGGTTCAAGCTTGGTTTGGGTATAGCCAGGAAGGAATGGAAGTTGAGGAATTTTCATTATGGCAAGGTGACATCTCTGGGATTTCTTCATGGCATGTTCGAAGGGTCTTTGTTTGATGTGGAGTTAAGTAGGCAACTCCAAATGATTCGGTATGTCCATGGATTTTGTGTGGCGTAGCGATGTGATGGTGTAGTTCTTCAACGCGACGATGACGACGACAACTTCGAAACGTTGGTGTAATGATGCTATGACTTGCGATGGGTGTCTAGAGGCATTCCAAAGATGAAAACTCAATGTGGCAAGTGACTTTGGCATCTGGTGATAGACCGAGAGGACGAGTTCTGCGTGATGACTCAGGATAATACATGAGGGTGTGATGCTCATTAATGGGACAGGGTAGTCTATGTATACCCATATTGTTAGATGTATGTGTGTGTCCAGTCCCTAGCCATCTGCATAGGCATGAGTTGAGCAACTGTGAGTAGTTCTACTATCAGTACATATGCTAAGAGATCAAGGGATAACTCTGAGGTTGCGATGCTCATAGTTGGGACAAGGTAGTTTTCACTTACCTAGGGTAGTCACCTGTACCCATATTTTTCGACGTCTGCGTGTGTCCAGTCCCTAGCCATCTGCGTGGGCAATGAGTTGAGCATCTGTAAGAGTTATCGTATATCCGAAGCATTTGAGTGAGAGATGCAAGGCTATGAGATAGATGTATGTTTATTATGTGCTTAATATGCTATGTGATGCCCCATATAATCTATATTTTCCACTTATGATAGTAGTTTAGCATGTACTGTGTTTATGTGCTAACTCTTTGGATGCAGAGATAGGTCAGGTATGGTTCTTTGTACCCTATGCCCCTATTTACTATATACGATTTCTATAGTATTTTTGAGATGATGTATCGCTCATACCAGACTGTTGTCTGACCTAAGATTTTATGCTTTGCTTCTTATTATCTTGGGTACTCTTAAATGAGAAGATTATGGATAATAGGTCTGGATAGAGCATGGAGCTGTAGGAGTATAAGCAGGAGGTTATGCTTTCATATATCTATACTTAGAGCATACTATCGCTTATATTCTATTGTGCAGTACTGGAGTCTGGGGAGCTATACCTACACTTGTATTACCTTAAAGACAGTTAGAGTTTATTTTGAAGATTTGGGATGTACAAACTACTATTTTAGTTTTTGTACAATCTATGAACTAGCTGCACTCCGATGTTCTTATTTATGGCACATTTGATTATATCACCATCTCGTCAGTTTTACATCTATGTTATTATACTATATTTTATCTACGCACTGTGAGATGTTCTACATGTTCTGTGTTTGGATTTCCTTTACTTTACACCCTTGGCTATCGTCCTGCATCATTTGGGTACCTCCATAGTACACCATATCGGTATATTGGGTACCGAAGGTGTATGGTGGTCATCACATTAACTATGGTAACCATTTCTGATGCACTCTGAATTTCTACAACACCGGGTTAATTGTGATTTTCTCCATGTTGAGAGCCATCATTCTCTACATTGTTAGTGGGTTCGGAAATAGTAGACTTCTCTTTGATGTTTCTAGGTTCCATAGCTTTCCTTGGATCCTAACATAGATTTTACGAAAATCAAACTAATCATGGATCTTCCCAGAAGGACGTTTAAATCACTTTGTGGATTATAACAATCCGAAGGTTCAAGATAGATCAAAATAGTGAGAAATTCAAGTTTTCTCAATGAATGCACCAAAATATTTGCACCAAAAGTTGGACAAACACCTGATCGGATTATAAGTTGTAACAACACAATATTTTTAACAAATATTTTAAATTAAATTTATTTGAAACTTAGATTTTTAAATCATTTTAAATTGGAATTTTGGGATTTTCCAATGTATTTTGGATTTTGTTTCTAATTTATTTTCCAAATAAATTAAATTAATGAGTTTCTGAGAATTTTATATTTTGGTCAACTTTGGTCAAAATTTGACTTTCGGTTGAAATTTTAATTTTGAATTTTTAATTTCTAATCTTTTTCTTTGAAACAGTATTTGTTTCTGATATTCGTTCTGCTTTTCGTTTCGTCAAATTCTGTTTTATACTTTTTAAATTTGATAAAATTCAGCATTTTACACGCAATTATTTTCAATATTTCATTGTTTATTTTCTATTTTACTTTTCCATCTTTTATTTTGTTTGGGCATTGGAATTTTATTTGTTGTTCTGAGCTTGTTTTGAAATGGGTTTTTGATATTGGGCCTAGGAAATTTCAAAAGACTTATGTTTCTTTTCTTTAATGTGAATGGTGTCTCTTCCTTTTCCTTTTCATAGCCGTGTGTTTCATCCCATAGCCGTACATATCTTTTTGTTCCCATCTCTCTTTTCATTTTCATTTCTAACAAAATTTTAAAGTAAGTTTTTCCATGGCTTCCTCCTCTCTTTCTTTTTCTATTTGTTGCAAGCAAGTTTGGCCATCACCATAATCCCATCCCTTAACCGACCATCTCCTCCACCACACCACCAACCATGATCGGCCTACACCATCACCACCATCAACCCATGTTGTTGCCGTGACCCATAGATCCAAACCCATCGCCAAACTAGGCTTCAAACCATAGCCGAACCCTATAGGACATCACCTTCCTCTTATTGCCTCGTCCACCCCTTGTTCACCACTTTCCCCTTCCTTTGGCCATGACCAAATCCATCCCAAAGCCTTCATTTCAGTTGTGACTTGACCATAGAACATAGGACCGAACCCATAGCACCGAGGGCCGAACCATTGAAACCTATGGCCAAACCCAATAGGGCATGACCCTTCATTTCCTTTGACCTTTAGCCTCCCACTTGACTTTTGGTTTGCCAACCCTTCACCTACCACTATGCCGTGTATATTTGTTAACCATAGCCGAGCATTTCATGCAGCAACTAGCCTAGGCCGAACCACTTTTGGTGATGGTCAAGCCTATTGGTGAAGTGACCGAACCACTTGCATGAGTCAAGTCATTTTGTTCCACTTTGTCTTTGTTTTTGTATTGTTTAATTCTTATATTCTTTCGTGTTTAATTATATACTTGTGTATGTTTTGTATTTGTTGTTTACAAGACTTGGATCTTGGCTCTCCATCTCCTCGAATTTGATTCGTGCTTTGTCGTGCTTTTCGGAGTTTGTTCTTGTGTTTCGAATTGTCATCTCTAGCTTTAGAAGGTGAGTTATCACTCTTGACTTCATACTTATAAAATTGTGAAACAAAGTTATGTGAATTGTATTAGTGATATGCCATGTTGATAGTAATTTCATATATGCTTGTGATATGATATTATATGATGTTATAACCTGATTATATACCTGTTTCATCACCTGATATGACATGCTATGCTTTATTGTTTACTTTATATATCTGTTTCTCACACTGCAAGTTCCCTCACTATGGGTTGAAATGATACATACCCGAACTGACTTTAGAATAAGGAAAAGTGATTATGAGCTGAAATGATAGGCTCGAGCGATTTTTATTTGACTTGGGATTGCGGGTTTGAAATGATCAAACCTGGGATTTTCATTTCAGATTGAAATGATATATATCCGTATTCACTTGACCTAGGTTAGAAAATATTATACAGACCCGTGGTTAATTTTTAAATATAAATATTTCCTGAAATTATTTAAGGTATTTGGAATTTTAAATTATGAAATTTTAATTTAAAATTTGATTTAAATGATTTAAAAATGTATATATATTGACTTTTTCTATAAGTTAAAGTTTATGAGTTAATGAATGATTTTAAATGTAAATTAAAATTTTGATCTAACTTAATAATTGAAAATTTGGTTTGAAATGGAATTTTAGGCTTAAATTAGTAATAAAATATTTTATTTATGAAATGGATATTTTTAAAGGTAAATAAAGTATCTAGTTATTTGTTAAAATTAAAAATTAAGCAATTTAAATGTAAATTTGACTTAATAAATGAATTATGGTTAATTTGGATATTTTATTTATAAAATTATATTTATTTAATCGTAAGTTAAATGATATCCAAATAAATAATTCTGAAAAGTGAGATATGTTTAATAAGTTAAAAATGGTGAAAACTGAAATTATAATGTTTCTGAAATGTTATAGTAAATCTCAGATTTGTATTGGCAGCATTTCTGAAATGCTGTGGTTTTAAGGTAACGTTTTCTGAGTGCTGTTGTTTCTAAAAAGACAATATTTTGAAATACCACTATATCTGCAGTAACATTTTCTAAGTGCTGCTGTTTCTGAAAAGACAATATTTGGAAATGAATATTATTATTGAAAGATATTAACATCGAATTTAAAGGGTTTAAAATGATCTGTTTTGATTCGAAATATAAACGATTTTGAAATTTATAACCACGGGTTATAATAACGATCGGTTGTTAAAGAGAACGGGATCGGATATGGACATACTCTCTGTCGATACTGAAAACCACATTAACAACTATGTACACGGTGGAAATTCCAGAATGAAGTAGGATGGTGGCGACGATTCTATTTTGAGGTATAAACGTGGACCCGACTCCAGTGAGTTGGCATAAGGTGGCTAAAACAGGAGCAATTGACGGGCTAATGAGGTAGCACCTCTGATCGGACACATTCCATCATATACCATTCTATTACTTTGTGATTGATTGGGTGCACCCCTTGATTCGAGAGTGTGGCTCGAGGTGGGCGATTGCTGCGGCTTTGCGTTACCACCGGCCCGAAAGTGTAATTGGTATATCTACCCTAGCATTGCCTAGGTGTGCCGTGTCACCTACCCTAGCGTGCTTTACTACGAGTTTGTTTTGTACCATACCTGTGGAGTGCCCTCTGACGACGCCCATTACGAGGGAGATTACGGTACTGTATAGACTATGGGAATATAAAAATGTGTTAAGGTGGAAAATGTAAAGCCTTAACGCTATTTTGATAGTTTACTTTACTTTAGACATTATTATAATAGCGTATCTTACTACATAGTAGATAGTTTAACGGATCCTTAAAGGATGGGCGATCCCAAGCATCCTTTAAGTTAGTGATGCATTCCTATTACAGTTCACTTGAGTTGATTTACATTGTATAAGTATGTATGTCCTGACTCGAGTGTTTTGTGTTTTGCTTTACGCTCGGGTCAGCCTGAGTATTACAGCTTTGGATTCACCTTCTGAAGCTAGAAATTGCTTGAGTTTATCTGTCTATCTAGTTGTCTTTCCATTTTAGTTATTTCATTCAGCTTTGCTTATGTATTTGTGAGCTTATGTATTTAGACTTCTGTTGTATCTGTTTTTCAGACTATGGTATTTTGTATATGTTTTGAGACTATGTATTGTAGTGGCTTCATGAACCACTATGTATTTTTATTTCCGCTACGAGTTATTCTGATATTCTGTGCATGTGATTCTGTGATTGATTTTATTTGCTCCAAATTTATTTACAATCTATTGTTTTGAATTATTCAAGTCTGACATGTGTGGATTTATTATTGATTTGAATGGTCCAAAATAGTGGGTCGTTACATTTGGTATTAGAGCTTTGGTTGTAGGCAAACCTTAGCCTATGGAGCAAAAAATCATTAGAGATAGGGTAGAAATACCCTAGAATGAGTGAAATCAATCTTAGAATCATTTCTTTGTGAGAGAACGTATTTTAAGTATAAAATGGTTTTCAAATTATTTTAAAGGATTATTTTGGATATAAAATTTTCTTGTTTTATAATCTCATTTCTTAACTTCATTCCTTTCGAATCCACCTTGTTTATTTGAATTCTTTGATTAGGATTTCCATCCAAGTTGAATCTTATCTTTGTCTTTCTGTTTTACCTTTGTCCTAAAATTCATTCTTGATTTTTCCAGGATGAATCATAGGAATGCTAGAGGTAGGGTTCATGGTATTGCCCCAGTTCCAGAGCCTGTTGCACCCATCAGGTTCACTACTCTTTGCAAGGAATTCACTCAGCTTAGTGGCACCAAGTTTACTGGATCTGAGAGCATCGTAGAGGCTCAATAGTGGTTGAGGAGTCTTGAGAGGATTTTTACTGGTTTGGAGATTACTGATGCTCAGAAACGTCAGTTGGAAGCTTGGCAGCTTCAGGAGGCAGTTCAGGATTGGTGGGAATCTGTCACAGCTCAGACTGTGGAGGCAGATATTTCTTGGGAGCAGTTTAGGTATCTTCTAGTGTTGGTTTTTGAATTCGTTTCAGCTTTTTCTCTTTGAAATCTATCTTAAGCTTTGCTATCTATCTCTTTTCAGGGAGGCTTTTGTGGCAAAGTGGATGCCCGAAGCCGGGAAGTCCCAGCTATACAGGGAGTTTATGGATCTTAACCAAGGGAGCATGTCATTTTCTGAGTATGAGCGGAAGTTCAATGAACTTTCCAAGTTTGGTCCTGGCATGATTGACACCTCTCTTAAGAAGAATGAGAAATTTATAGCTGGAGCTCGCCCAGAGTTTTATGATCGTCTCATTTCTCATGTTCATGGTACATTCACGGAGTTGATGGACATGGCCATTAGATATGAGAATCCCACTTCTAAGGAAGTTTCTGTTCCTCGTGCTTCTCCATCTCAGCCTAGTTCTGGCAACTCTAAGAAGAGGAAGCCTAATTTCCATCAGCAAAAGCAAAATTGGCTCAAGAATCTTGGTTTAGGATCTACTCCTCGGAAGCATCATATCGCCCTATCTTCCATCACCTGCTTCAAATGTGATCAGAGGGGACACTATGCCAATAGTTGCCCTACTTCGGTTGGTGCTGCTGTTCCTCCACCTCAGGATACCAGGAACAATCTCTGTCATGTCTGTCTACAGCCTGGTCATTTCAAGAAAGATTGTCCTTTGTATCAGAAGGGCAAGACATCTGGAGTCTTCGCCATGACTTCTTCCACTCCTGCTCCACCTGCTCCTATTGATACCCAAGGTACTCTCCACGGCACCTTTTCTCTGTTTAATTTTCCTGTTCGTGTTTTATTTGATACTGGAGCTTCGCATAGTTTTATTTCTGTGGATCTTTGTGATAAGTTTAAGCATATCCTTTCACCTATGTTTGCTGTTGTACCTTTGTGTGTTACTAATCCTATTGGGGGTCCTGCAAACCTTAGTAGGATCTGTAATCAAGTGAAACTCTTCTATTCTGGCCATAGATTTTCTGGTGATTTCTATGTTCTTGGTTTCGATGCTTTTGATTTATTTCTTGGAGGTGATTGGCTAAAGAGGCATGAAGCCGTTATCTCTTGTAAAACCCGAACTATTTCTCTTGTTGATGATCGGGGAAATTCTTTGGTGATTCAGTGCAGTATGCCTCAGGATTTTGCTGGCAGTTTTATTTTCTCTTTGGATTCTTCTCCTGGTGATCTTGATTCCACCCCTGTGGTTAAGCTCTATCCCGATGTATTTGGGGAGGTTTCTTCTTTACCTCCTAAGCGGGAAATTTATTTTCGTATTGATCTTATTCCTGGAGCTCGACCTGTAGTTCTTCCTCCCAGAAGAATGGCACCCCGCGAGAAGGTTGAGTTGAGGAAGCAAATTGAGGAATTGTTCTCCAAGGGTCTGATCAGACCTAGTCATTCCGAATGGGGAGCAGTAGTGGTTTTCGTCACTAAGTCCGATGGTTCTTTGAGGATGTGTGTTGATTATAGGGAGCTGAACAAGCTCACTATGAGGAACAGATATCCAATGCCTCATATCAATGATATGTTCGATCAGCTTTATGGAGCTACGGTTTTCTCTCGGCTTGATCTTGCCACAGGTTTCCACCAGCTCAAAGTTGCTGAGGAAAGTATTCCCAAGACCGCTTTCCGTACTGAGAATGGTTTCTATGAATGGTTAGTTATGCCCTTTGGTTTGACTAATGCCCCAGCTTTCTTTGTTGATTTGATGAATCGTGTTTTTCGTAATGTTCTTAATAAGTTTGTTCTAGTCTTTGTCGATGATATTCTGGTCTTTTCTAAGACCGAGGAAGAGCATGAATCTCATTTGAGCTTTGTTCTGCGGACTCTTAGGAGTCATCAGTTGAAAGCTAAATTCTCTAAATGCCATTTCTGGAAGGATGAAGTCCGATTCCTTGGACATATTGTTTCTAGTAATGGAGTTTCTGTTGATCCAGTCAAGATCGCTGCGATCAATGTTAGTCTACCTTTTTCTCATTTTTCTTTTGTAATCCAATTATTCTATCTTTCTTTGTAATTCTTATTTTTCCCTATTCTATTTCAGGATTGGGAAACTCCTAGGACTCCATCTGATATCCGTAGCTTTCTGGGCCTTGCCAGTTATTATCGGAGATTCATTGAGAATTTTGCTGGGATTGCTGCACCTCTCACTGCTTTGACTTGTAAGAATGCTAAGTTTATATGGAATGATAAGTGTGAAGCTGCATTCAATGAGTTAAAGCGCAAGCTTACTTCCGCACTAGTTCTTACCGTTCCAAATGGAAATGAAGGATTAACGGTATACACTGATGCTAGTCGTGAAGGTTTGGGAGCTGTTCTGATGCAGGATGGGAAGGTCATTGCTTATGTCAATCGTCAGTTGAAGACCCATGAAGCCAATTATGCTGCTCATGATTTGGAATTTCTTGCCGTGGTTTTTGCTTTGAAGCTTTGGAGGCATCATCTTTTAGGAACTAAGTTTGAGCTTTTTACGGATCATCAGTCTTTGAGGTATATTTTCACCCAGAAGGATTTGAATCAGAGACAAGTTAGGTGGTTAGAGTTCCTTGCTTCTTATGACCTCGGCATCAACTATACCCCTGGAAAAGCTAATGTTGTGGCCGATGCTTTGAGTCGGAAGAAGGCGATGTTGTGTCAGCTTGTTGTTTCTTCTCCTCTTTTGGATCGTATCATTACTAAGAAGGATGAGGATCGGATGCTTAGGCTTATTAAGGAGAATGTTTGTAGTAGGGTTGTTGGTAGTAGTCTTGATGGTAGTGGAGCTCAGATCGATGATAGAGAGATTTTGAGGATTAATAATCGGATTAGTGTCCTGAATGTTGATGGATTGAGATAGGAGTTACTTCTGGAAAATCATCGATCCAGACTTTCTATTCATCCGGGTGTGACGAAGATGTATCAGGATATGAAGAAGTTGTATTGGTGGAGAGGTATGAGGCGTGATATCTCCATTTTTGTTAGTAGGTGTGCGACTTGTCAGCAAGTCAAGGCCGATCATCAGAAGACCCTTGGTCTGTTGCAGCCTCTTGAGGTTCCCAATTGGAAATGGGAACAAGTTTCTATGGATTTTATTGATGGATTACCGAGGACTAAGAGGGGTAATGAGAGTATTTGGGTTATTGTGGATAGATTGACCAAGTTAGCTCATTTCATTTCGGTCAAGTCTACCCGTTCTGCTTCCAGTTTGGTTGAGATTTATATGAGGGAGATTGTTCGTCTCCATGGTGTTCCTGTCAGTATTGTTTGTGATCGTGATCCCATCTTCACCAATCAGTTTTGGAAAGCTTTTCAGGAATCTTTGGGTACTCATCTGAATCTGAGCACTGCTTACCATCCCCAGACCGACGGTCAAACGGAAAGAGTGAATCGGATTTTAGAGGATCTTCTTCGTGCTTGTGTTCTTGATTTTGGAGGATCTTGGGAAGATCATCTCCATCTTGTCGAATTCACCTATAACAAAAATTATCAGGTATAATCTCAATCTTCTATTTTAATCTTGTCTTAATCTTTTATCTATCTCATCTCATCTTTTGAATTTAGGCTAGTATTGAAATGTCTCCGTTTGCTGCTCTTTACGGACGACCTTGCAGATCTCCATCTTGCTGGATTGAATCCGGTAATCGTTTGGTTCTTGGTCCTTATATGATTTTGGAGGCTTCTGAGAGAGTTGAGGAGATTAAGAGGAAGATGAGGTGTGCTCAGGATAGGCAGAAGAAGTACGCCGATCCGCGTAGAAGGACTTTGGAATTTGCTGTTGGTGATCTGGTTTTTCTTAAGGTCTCTCCCTTAAGGAATGTGATTCGTTTTGGTCATAGAGGGAAGCTTGCTCCTAGGTTCATGGTCCTTTCCGCATCTTGGAAAGGATTGTTTCTTTAGCTTATCATTTGGATTTGCCTGAGAAATTTTCTGGAGTGCATAATGTATTCCATGTTTCGCATCTTCGCCAGTATCTTCATGATCCATCTCTTATTGTCCAGCCTTCTGTTCTCGAGAGTTTGGATATTCAGCCTAATCTGACTGTCGAGAGGAAGCCACTTCGTATTGTCGATAGAGGTACGAAGCATCTGAGAAGGAAATCTGTCAACCTGGTCAAAGTGCAGTGGAGTACTGATGATCGGGATTGTACCTGGGAGATGGAGGAGAGCATGCGTGCTTCGAATCCGGAATTGTTTGTTTCAGGTACTAGTCGTTATTCTATCTTATTCTCACTTTCTTTGTTTCTGTGTTTCATTCCTTTTCGGGGACGAAAAGTTTTGAGTGGGGGAGAGTGTAACAACCCAATATTTTTAACAAATATTTTAAATTAAATTTATTTGAAACTTTGATCTTTAAATCATTTTAAATTGGAATTTTGGGATTTTCCAATGTATTTTGGATTTTGTTTCTAGTTTATTTTCCAAATAAATTAAATTAATGAGTTTCTGAGAATTTTATATTTTGGTCAACTTTGGTCAAACTTTGACTTTCAGTTGAAATTTTTAAATTTGAATTTTTAATTTCTAATCTTTTTCTTTGAAACATTATTTGTTTCTGATATTCGTTCTGCTTTTTGTTTCGTCTAATTCTGTTTTATACTTTTTAAATTTGATAAAATTCAGTGTTTTACACGCAATTATTTTCAGTATTTCATTGTTTATTTTCTATTTTACTTTTCCATCTTTTATTTTGTTTGGGCATTGGAATTTTATTTGTTGTTTTGAGCTTGTTTTGAAATGGGTTTTTGATATTGGGCCTAGGAAATTTCAAAAGACTTATGTTTCTTTTCTTTAATGTGAATGGTGTCTCTTCCTTTTCCTTTTCATAGCCGTGTGTTTCATCCCATAGCCGTACATATCTTTTTGTTCCCATCTCTCTTTTCATTTTCATTTCTAACAAAATTTTAAAGTAAGTTTTTCGATGGCTTCCTCCTCACTTTCTTTTTCTCTTTCTTTTTCTTTTTGTTGCAAGCAAGTTCGGCCATCACCATAATCCCATCCCTTAGCCGACCATCTCCTCCACCACACCACCGACCATGACCGGCCTACACCATCACCACCAGCAACCCATGTTGTTGCCGTGACCCATAGATCCAAACCCATTACCAAACTAGGCTTCAAACCATAGCCGAACCCTATAGGACAGCACCTTCCTCTTGTTGCCTCGGCCACCCCTTGTTCACCACTTTCCCCTTCCTTTGGCCGTGACCAAATCCATCCCAAAGCCTTCATTTCAGTTGTGACTTGACCATAGAACATAGGACCAAACCCATAGCACCTAGGGCCGAACCATTGAAGCCTATGGCCGAACCTAATAGTGCATGACCCTTCATTTCCTTTGACCTTTAGCCTCCCACTTGACTTTTGGTTTGCCAACCCTTCACCTACCATTATGCCGTGTATATTTGCTAACCATAGCCGAGCATTTCATGCAGCAACTAGCCTAGGCCGAACCACTTTTGGTGATGGTCAAGCCTATTGGTGAAGTGACCGAACCACTTGCATGAGTCAAGTCATTTTGTTCCACTTTGTCTTTGTTTTTGTATTGTTTAATTCTTATATTCTTTTGTGTTTAATTATATACTTATGTATGTTTTGTATTTGTTGTTTACAAGACTTGGATCTTGGCTCTCCATCTCCTCGAATTTGATTCGTGCTTTGTCGTGCTTTTCGGAGTTTGTTCTTGTGTTTCGAATTGTCATCTCTAGCTTTAGAAGGTGAGTTATCACTCTCGACTTCGTACTTATAAAATTGTGAAACAAAGTCATGTGAATTGTATTAGTGATATGCCATGTTGATAGTAATTTCATATATGCTTGTGATATGATATTATATGATGTTATAACCTGACTATATACCTGTTTCATCACCTGATATGACATGCTATGATTTACTGTTTACTTTATATTTCTGTTTCTCACACTACAAGTTCCCTCACTATGGGTTGAAATGATACATACCCGAACTGACTTTAGAATAAGGAAAAGTCGTTATGAGCTGAAATGATAGGATCGAGCGATTTTTATTTTACTTGGGATTACGGGTTAGAAATGATCAAACCCGGGATTTTTATTTCTGATTGAAATGATATATATCCGTATTCACTTGACCTAGGTTAGAAAATATTATACAGACCCGTGGTTAATTTTTAAATATAAATATTTCCTAAAATTATTTAAAGTATTTGGAATTTTAAATTATGAAATTTTAATTTAAAATTTGATTTAAATGATTTAAAAATGTATATATATTGACTTTTTCTATAAGTTAAAGTTTATGAGTTAATGAATGATTTTAAATGTAAATTAAAATTTTGATCTAACTTAATAATTGAAAATTTGGTTTGAAATGGAATTTTAGGCTTAAATTAGTAATAAAATATTTTATTTATGAAATGGATATTTTTAAAGGTAAATAAAGTATCTAGTTATTTGTTAAAATTAAAAGTTAAGCAATTTAAATGTAAATTTGACTTAATAAATGAATTATGGTAAATTTGGATATTTTATTTATAAAATTATATTTATTTAATCGTAAGTTAAATGATATCCAAATAAATAATTTTGAAAAGTGGGATATGTTTAACAAGTTAAAAATGGTGAAAACTGAAATTATAATGTTTCTGAAATGTTATAGTAAATCTCAGATTTGTATTGGCAGCATTTCTGAAATGTTGTGGTTTTAAGGTAGCGTTTTCTGAGTGCTACTGTTTCTTAAAAGACAATATTTTGAAATACCACTATATCTGCAGTAACGTTTTCTGAGTGCTGTTGTTTCTGAAAAGACAATATTTGGAAATGAATATTATTTTTGAAAGATATTAACATCGAATTTAAAGGGATTAAAATGATTTGTTTTGATTCGAAATATAAACCATTTTGAAATTTATAACCACGGGTTATAATAACGATTGGTTGTTAAAGAGATCGGGATCAGATATGGACATACTCTCTATCGATACCGAAAACCATTTTAACAACTGTGTACGCGGTGGAGATTCCAAAATGAATTAGGATGGTGGCAACGATTCTATTTTGAGGTATAAACGTGGACCCGACTCCCGTGAGTTGGCATAAGGTGGCTAAAACAGGAGCAATTGACGGGCTAATGAGGTAGCACCTCTGATCGGACACATTCCATCGTATACCATTCTATTACTTTGTGATTGATTTGGGTGCACCCCTTTGATTCGGGAGTGTGGCTCGAGGTGGGCGATTGCTGCAGCTCTGCGTTACCACCGGCCCAGAAGTGTAATTGGTATATCTACCCTGGCATTGCCTAGTTGTGCCGTGTCACCTACCCTAGCGTGCTTTACTACGAGTTTGTTTTGTACCATACCTGTGGAGTGCCCTCTGACGACGCCCATTACGGGGGAGATTACGGTACTGTATAGACTATGGGAATATAAAAATGTGATAAGGTGGAAAATGTAAAGCCTTAACGCTATTTTGATAGTTTACTTTACTTTAGACATTATTATAATAGCATATCTTACTACATAGTAGATAGTTTAACGGATCCTTAAAGGATGGGCGATCCCAAGCATCCTTTAAGCTATTGATGCATTCCTATTACAGTTCACTTGAGTTGATTTACATTGTATAAGTATGTATGTCCTGACTCGAGTGTTTTGTGTTTTGCTTCACGCTCGGGTCAGCCTGAGTATTACAGCTTTGAATTCACCTTCTGGAGCTAGAGATTGCTTGAGTTTCTCTGTCTATCTAGTTGTCTTTCCATTTCAGTTATTTCATTCAGCTTTGCTTATGTATTTGTGAACTTATGTATTCAGACTTCTGTTGTATCTGTTTTTCAGACTATGTTATTTTGTATATGTTTTGAGACTATGTATTGTAGTGGCTTCATGAACCACTATGTATTTTTATTTCCGCTGCGAGTTATTCTGAAATTATGTGCCTATTATTCTATGATTGATTTTATTTGCTCCAAATTTATTTACAATCTATTGTTTTGAATTATTCAAGTCTGACATGTGTGGATTTATTGTCAATTTTAATGGTCCAAAATAGTGGGTCGTTACATAAGTAGAGATCAAGTAAAGAAAATAAATGAAAATTGAAGTAAACGACACATAAGAATTCATAGTGGTTTGGCAATACTCTGGTCTATATCCACTTAAACTTCGTTGATGATTTTGAGAGACTTTATAAACTATGTTCTTACAACTCAGTGCTCACAACTCGGTTTGTTTTCTTATGTGAAAAACTCCTGGCCAATCTCCTTTAGCTTCAATACTTCATTCCCAGTTCAGTTTAGTTGCCAAGTTCCCTAAAGTTGATTCACTAGTTCAAACACATGACTCGGTACCGAGTTAAGGGCTTCATCTCAGTATAAAGTTAACACTTGGCTAGATTTTTGCCAAGTCTTCTCTTCACCTCTAGGTCCTTCCTAGGAAATTGTTAGCTTCCTTCATGTTGCTAGCAAAGTTTTCTATCAGTCTTTGGTATCTAGTTGAATTCCGACTCTTGGAGTTATAGCTTCGGATTCCTGTTTTGCTATCTGATCATTTGATGGTTCTGACTCATCTAGATATGACCTAGTTAAAAGGCATAAGAACAACGACACCATGATGACGCCATTGACAGCATAGGTTGCTACTATTACTGCTTAAGTGGTATTTAGTTTATTGAATCATTATTCAGTGCCTATATGGTTCTTGTGACATGAAATTTTATGATATGTTATGGTAAAATTTAAATTTAAAATGTACTCACTTAGAAAAAATGCATGGTATTGATGGTCCGACCGAACAAATAGTCGAAACTTCAAATCTTGGGGTGCACCAGTTCAATTCATGGTTCTTTTTGATAACTATGATCCTACGTAAATTTTCCACAAAATGTGTCAAACAGTAGTCGAGTTCTATGACATACGTCCAAGATGTCAAGCTATGTTTGAGGAAAAAACATTGTGAATGCACCTTTTAACAGAGCCTAGAGGTCAGATGGGTATGTAACTAAACATGTATTTGCAAGATAAAAGAATTGTGCATGAATTTCAGATACATAGTTGCTTTGATATAATTTAAATGTTGTAACATTGGAATATAATGCGGTCTAAAAAACAATAAATAATTTCATAATTAAACATGAATGCCACATAATTAAAGTATACAATAACACTATAAATTAACAATCAGAGTTTGTAAATAGCATGAATATAGGTGTTGAAGGCCATAGCGAGCACATCATCGACAATCACATTCTAAAACAATGCTATCTAAATCACACCCGTTCCTAGGTTTGAACTGCCAAATGCATCAACAACATGAGCTGGATACTTTTCATCCTTATTCCTCTAAAAGTGAATCGACTCCTTTGGAAACATGAATATGTCCCCAGCCTTCATGAATTGTGTAAACAATGATAAAGGTAGGTGCATGCCCTTAGGGAAATTATGTAATTTCTTTCGTATATCTAACTCCATGACCAATCTAGTTTGAAATTAAAGGTGTTTTTATTTTGATTATATACTTTCCATACAGTGATATGTTAATTATTTACTTAATTTAAGTATATTAAATAGAAAATACTTAAATGCGATGTTATGTGTTAGTAACTACAATATGTTATAATCATGAGAAATTTATCACGCTAAAAATAACATATTATTTTGAATATTCCTAGTCAAGATGTTTCAAGACAGGATATCGATACATTCGTTGAGACAAAGTACATAACTATCACCAAATGTTGGATAGTGTATTACTCATGACTGTTGGGGGCACTATAGGCTACGTACTGATAGTCATTGGATAACTATGGAATCACTCACTCGAGAGTTTTCTATTGGGTAATATAACTAGGGTCAAACAGAGAATCTCGAAGTGACGATATTATATAGTTCTCTCGTCTTGAGAATACTATTATAGTTCAGTATGGATACTCTACATTGATTATAGTAAAATCATAGCATGGCATCCATCGAGCAACTATAGTTGGGTCTGAGTTGAAGCATTGGAAGTAAAACACTATTCAATAGAGAATTCGTCTCCTGAGTTATATGAGGTTAGTATCATGGTCAACTATAGTCAACTCAAAGTAAGTCTCTGGTCAAAGCATTACAATTAATGATAATTATTATTATTTAACAAAGGACTTTATGTTTGGACTAAACAAGTAGAATGAAATGATATTGGAAATTTGACCAAAAACCGAATTCCATAAGTCTTAAAGTGATATAGTTCTAACGAAGAGAATTGGTGTAAATAAAGATAACTACCGGGTACCACTTAAAATAGTAAAAATTGGATTTTACTGAGAAGATGTGTAAGCGATTAATTCGACCACTGTCACACCACTTGCTAATATGACGTGTGAACATTGATATTCGAATTGTTAGATATTAATTGTTAACTGAATTCGCACCTGCGAGTCGCACAACCATAGTGGTAAATTCTCCAAAATACACCGCGATATAATTGATTTATAATTGTTATTAATTAAATTAATTAATGTTATAATATTATTTATTTATTTGATGTATTGCGTGCTATTAGTATTTTCTGGGTGCCATTAGTAATTAACTGGATGTGTATATAAATGTTATATATGCACGGATCGGTACATTATATCAATACACATTTAAATTGGATTTAATTATGATTAATTACTTAACCGGTTTGAAGTATTTAAGGGCCCATATCAGCTCTATGAGTGGCCGACCATTGGTAGAACAAGGGTATGATTTTTGAAGTTTTAAAATTTAAAAACTAAGTGAAATTGAGATTATAAAATGAGGAGAAGAGTTCTCTTAATTTCTCTATATAAATTGCTCCTTATCCCTTTATTGTTTGGTTGCTGAATCTTCTACCTCATCTTTTCCATTGCCACCACTTCTTAATCCTCTTAGGCCAAAAATAATTGACTTATTTACAAAATCAATTCAAATTAAAGAGATTCTATAAGCAGTTGCGTAACTAGGAGCTTTAATCAGGACTGAATCTAGATAAGTCTGCCAATCAAGGTGCATATATAAGGCAATGTCTTTTAGGTAACATTTTATTATCTATGATTACTATATAATCATGTTAGTATAGTTGTATTATTAATTTTGAATGAATTTATATGCCCAAATACTATCAAGTTTAATTGTATTATTCCTCATTTGTGTGTATATATAATTTTAGATTTGAAACTTTAACTATCCACTATTTATATTAATTAATAAAAAATGTTGCTATATATACAATATAGTAAGGAAAATATATGTATATAGGTTTTATTTTTAAAATCAGTACAAACTATTTTATTAATTAAAAACTATTTATCTATTATAAATAAATAAATAAAACTACACATATATTTATACATATATTATTTCTTTTATAAAAAAGTTTCAGAAATAGAAAAAATGAAACATATTTAATTATTTATTTATAAACATAAACTAATTATTAATATTTAAAAAAAAATGTGTGTCCGAGTATGCGCATGTGAGTGTATATATTAATATGTAATATATATATATATATATATATCAATGTATCTATGTATGTATGTATAAGTAGAACTATATTTTTTACTCTCGGTTTTATGAAAAAAAATCATGTCGAAAGGTGTTTTAATATATATTTTATATTTTCGTAAATCAACTAATAATTGTTTTAATGTTAAATTAAATATATAAATATATTAAAAAAATTATTATTATTACACATATTTTTGGTGATTACTATATATATTTAAAACTATCACGATGTTTTATTTGAATATATAACATTTAAATATAAATATCTTAATTTTGAATTATAGATCCTTATATATTTTTAAACTATTTTACTAAGTAAACAGATTAGTTTTTGAAAATAAATTTTTAATTTTGAATTCATTGACTTAGTCAAAATAACTTTTAAAATTATTTGATATTTAATTATTATATATATAATTTGAAATTAGTTTTGGATAGCAATGTGCATATAAGGGACAAATGTGTACGTAACGGTGTAAATTGTAGCGCTATAAATGCATAGATCAACATTGTACACTATCTTTATGTTGCACATGCAGTTTACACATATAGTTATATTTTATACACTTATAAGATTATAATTAAATTGAAATTAAACTAAACCTTTTACAAGGAAACAAAATAAAATAAATATTTTATTTAAAATAGTTTAGATTGAATCTAAAATCAACTAAACTTCATAGGCCCAACAAAGATCGAAACATGGAACTTTTTTTGCAATTCACCCATTTTACCCGACCCAACGCAGTTTCTTCAATGGTATCAGAGGCCAGTAGCCTATGTGGTCTAAATTAGTAGTATTAGAGCTAACTTATTAAAGTCTATCCATTTAGTAAGTTGCCTAGAAAGGTAGTGTCTAAAGTTGGGTTTGTGTAATCAAGTACTTTGCCCTACCTAGCTGCTGGTCTAGCCCGAAGGATGATGCAAGCCCAAAGGTTATCCCCAATTCAAAAGCCCGAATTTATTTGGACCTTAGGCTAATTTCCAAATCCTGTTTTGAAAACTTAAATAATATTTTTATTTAAAAATTAAGTTAAAAATATAAATGAGTTTTTATAAATGTTATAAAATATTTTCAAAAATTATTTTTAAAAATTAGTAAATTATTTTTTGAAATTTATATTAATTAATTATATTAATTAAATAAATAAATAATTAAAAAATGATTAATTAAATCAAATCATATATAATGATACATGTATATTGGTCTTAAAATGTAAAAGGTAAATAATAAAAATCATTTCGAAAGTAATTTTATTTTAGTTAAATTACTTTCATTAATTAATTAAATGTTAATTAATAAATAATATACATGTATAATGATATATGTATATAAATTACTATAAATGTTATAGTCCATATTCATTTTAAGATGTTTAGAATGAATAAAATTAAATTAATTAAAATGTTGATTAAATAATAATTAATAAAATTAAAATTAAAATTAAATTAAATATGATTTAGTTAAATAAAGTGGAACTATCGAAAACTTAACTTAGGTTTAAGGAGTAAATATATATGTATAGTACGTATACCGTGATTTCAGATGTGTGTGACACTTGAATCACAAGAACAATTCATAAGAAATAAATTATTCCCTATATCGATATTATTTAAATTAATATAATAAAATTTATGAATCTTTGATATTAATGTTCTCCTCTACCATTTATATATATATTAATAAATTACTTACATTCTCTTTAATTGTTGAGCAAACTCACGTTAGAAATGTTACATGTAGTATTGTTAATATATTGATAGACGTGGTAAGATACATTTATGTATTTACTAGGCAAACTCAAGGTACATACATTATACTTAGGCCATCACTAGTTAGCTACGAATGAATAATCTCTTTCCATTAGTTGAGTAAACTCAATTTGAGATGAAATTAGGACAAAGACCATAGGTTAGGAGTTGTATACGATACTAACGTGTTATTCATCCATGCGGGCCTATGATTTGTTGAGAAAACTCAAGGTCAGAATCCCAAGGCAAGCGAGTCCTAACACTTGCTAGAGAAATCAAAAGACTTCTATCTTTTTCTTAGGGTTTTGAGAAATATAAAAATCAGGTGGTAGCCTTATTAGAAAAATGAAATGAATGCATTTAACCTTTCTAATATTTTAGGAAAATATGTGCTATACAAGTTAAAATAATATACTTCAATAAATTTTTGTAATCTATATAATTGATGAAATGTTTATCGGTTAAAATATACAAATGAACGGAATAAAGATTAACACATAAATATAAAATGTATACTTACCAATAAATATTTTGGAATTGTCACTTCAAGACCCATGCAAGCGCTTAATTGTAAAACTACTAACACATCGATACCTTAGTAAATAAAGGTTTTATTTGCTCGAGACTATGTGTCGTCTTCTATGAATTTTGAACACTTAAGCAATACAAGAATAGGGATAATTGATCCACATTCGAGCATATATAAATGTTATATGGTGAATATTCAATATCTGTATTGTACAAAACCTTGATGAAATTAGTTCAATCGAAATGAGAAAGTAAAACATTATGCAGGATTATGCATTCGATACGATTGATGACAATAAGGTTCTTATTGTGTTAAATGCAATGCTTGACCAAGAACTACAAAATGGACCTAGGAATTCGATCGCTGAATCGTCAGTTTGATCAAGTTACATAAAGTCCAATTTATTCGATATCCTTAAATGCTAAGGGTGACTAAATGCATTTTTGTAAAGAGTTCGTCACACTCTTATAGTAAGGAAATTCTTTTGAATGGTTCAACCATTTGAAAGAAACAAATGAATTAAGTGGATGTAATTTAGGCACAACAGGGATGAAGAGAGTGAATGGTTAACTTTGGTTTATGAAGAGACATTGAAAATGAAAATTAAATAGAATAAAAGACACTTAATATGGAATAAGAAATGTGATTTTTATTCCAAATATATTTTCATATATAAATATGTTTTCTACGAAGCTTATTTCTTTAAGTTCAAGATATTTGATTAGAAATTATCGGCTGTAAACTAGTTACAATATATGAAATAAAATTTTGTAATAAGTGGTTGAATGGAGCTTTATATTTCGTAGGCTATTATAGTAATAATGGAAATAGTGGGAGCATACCATAAAATACTCCTTAGTGGACAGATCAAGTTACAAAAAAATTGTTTTCGTAAACACACAAAATATTATTTATGAAATAATAATTGTTTTAAGTATTTACTAAAAAAAACAAAGTTTTATTTCAATATGAATATTCGCTATAAGATAAAACAGTAATAATGGTATTTGTTTTCATAACAAAAATTATTCATTAGAAAATACAAAAGTATCTAAAATTTTATAATTATTTTGGAATTATGGACTAAGCCATAGTTTTGAGAACTAATTCTTTAATCATATAATTATGAATCATATAGTGTTAGTGAATTGTATCTCAAACAATTAAGGGCAAAACACCTAGTCAATGGGAGTGGCAAAAGAATTGTTGAACTCTTTGGATTGATACATAAAGATGTATGCAGTCCAAGGTCTAATAATACCAAAAATTAATCACTTACTTCGTTAAATTCGCAAATGAATTTCCATAGAAATGAACTTGCGTATTTGATACATAAGTATTGTATTTACGATAAGTTCATTAATATAAAATGAAAGTGGAAAACATAACATGCAAACAAAGTAAAAGAATTCAATTTGATCGAATAGGTAAGTGCTTTGGAAAAAGTTCAAAAGGTATCTAAAAATAAATAAGATTCAACCTCAAAAGTCACTCTTCCCTATGATACATAATGGTGTATCATTAAGGAGTAATCAGACTTTGTTGAACAAAGCCTGACTGATAATGAGTGAAGTTAAGTTAACTTCTTTCTATAAGGTCGCATACTTAAGACTTAAGAGTATGCACGTAAGGTTAAAATTAATCTAAAACATAATTTACGAGATCATATAAGATATGAGTTTAAAAGAAAACTTCAACATGTCCTAGGTCAAGGAGTTGACATGCTGTGTGAGCCGAGAGACTACACGTAATATTTGTTTGTATGGGATTATCTGTGGACCACCCTAAAGAAGTTTGGGACCGCCAATATTGATTGATCAACTTATATTATAAATATAAGTATCATGACTAAACCAAATTAGTTATATATATATATGCATTTCGTAAAATGTTTATAAACTCTTATTTTGTTGCACTAAGAAACAACCGCTGGCTAAAGAAATGTCAACTTCATGATGAAGGAATTTCTTTTAAAAGTTATTGGTTATAAGATGGATTTGGATACGATCCAAAGATAAAAGTGATTACAAAGGATGAAATGAAATTACCAAGAAAAATGAAAAAAAAACACATTAGAATGTCTAATACGAACTCTCGAACAATGAAGAGAAACTATGAGTTTCTGATCGATGTTGAGAAAAGATTTCCTCGGTTGTTAATAAGCATGGAGAATATTAACTTTGCTATTTGGCACGATGCACAAATATGGAATGGATTCCAAGTACAGTATCAAAATATGATTTTGATAGTTGTACCCAAAGCAATATGATCCATTGACCACAAATGTGTCTTCGAGAAAATAACCAATGTAGTTGGACTACAGTGATCAATGTTTTTAAGAAAACATCTTAAATTTCAATTGTTGAAGTTGCATAACTTATTCGTCATTCAATGTGCTTAAGTTAATTCGGATTTTACTCGCAAAATTATTGCTCGACGTGACTTCGAGTTTTGGTACATATATGTTGAAATAGAAAATTCTAAATGATAGTTTAAAATAGACTATTTGCACATAACAACCAAAATATCCTGAAGTTAGTGAGAGCGATACTAAGTTTGTATGTTTCGTATATGATTCAAAAATTGATACAAAAGTATCGTTTGATAAGCATCAGAGTTGAACTAGTATTTTGATAGAAATATCAAATAGTTTGATATTCGGTCAAAATGTAGAGGAAGCGTGTGTCTATTGAAAAACATTATAATGTACTAATACATTCTAAAACTATAAGTAAACATTTACTTCTGATTATTAACGATGCACCCATGTTAAAATCATTTTAGCTTAGTTGTTTAATACTTGACATTTGATTTGAAAATGGCATCTATTATAATTGGTATAAAGGAATATTGGGATTGTCCCAAATAATATAAATAGACACCATATTAAAATATTTAATATAAAGCATATAGGATAGATTCCTCATGCATCGACAATCAGGAATCATCATATTGATATATTGTCTATTATATTGCTAATCGCTTATGTAAATGGTACATTGAGCAAGTATCAGATCAAATTAAAATCACTAAATGGTAATTAAGATTATTCTCTAGTATTTACGATATACTGGATAATTATTTGTAGAAACAACGAACTCCTTATAAAGGAGTACTCGGACTCAAACTTCATGCGTAATATTGAGTGTAATATGTCAATTCTAATTTCATGTTCAATTTTAGTTAAGGAGTATTAAGTTAGAATTGTTCCAAATGAAAGGTTATGGTGTATTCAACTAAAAGGTTAAGTACATGGCCTTGAATAGCACCATAATATAAGCAATGTATATATATAATGAAATTTTTTATAATTGAGCTAAGGGTGATTAAGAATTATATAACATTATTATGCAATAACGATGTCGTGATATAGATTGCAAAAGAACCAAAAGTTGAAAAACATACTCTGAAGAGTTCCATATGATAAAGGCAGTTTATCAGCCTCGAATCGAGTTGATTGACAAAGTCGATAACCAATACAATATACCATATCTGCTCACTAAAGTGGCTAGCTTGATTAGTTTTGAGAAAAATAATTTGAGAAATGGAAATGACATTTCATAATTGACTCCAAGTGCAAGTAGGAGATTGATAGAGTTTAGGGTATGCCCTAGGGGTAATTATGAAATTTTCTATATATATCTAACTCTATGATCGATATAACTCAAAATAAATTGTTTTTTCTTTCTATTATTATTTTCCATATTGTGATATGTTAATTAATCACTTAATTTAAGTATATTATATAGAAAATCCATAAATGATATATTACGTGATAGTAATTACAATGTATTGTAATCATGAGATATTTATCACATTAAATATAACATTTAACTTTTAATACTCCTAGTCAAGATGTTTTGATAGAGGATATCGATGCATCCGTTGAGTTTTAGAGCACATAAGCTTGCTCGAATTTCTCGCAAGTATGATTAGACTGCCAACACATCAAGGCCCGGCCTTGATCCACGTCAATTAGCACTTCTTAGCCCACAGTCAACCCAACTCCATCCCTGCAAATCAAACAAGCATGTCACAGATAGGTTGGCCAATACTCCTATGCATGGCCATGCCCGACACAAGTTGATATAATCATCTCATATGGCTTAACTTGGCCCCAATCAAGCCCATTTGCTCAGAGATGCTCTAGGCCCATGAGCGGTCGGCTCAACTCAACTCAAGGAGGCTTCAACAGCTAACTCTCCAAATAAGGCCTAGCTTAAGTGTGATCCATCTTTAACCTAGCTTCATCACAGCCCGTCGTTGACCAGTCTTAGGCAGCCCATCTCATTATCCCTTAGCTAGCCTAGCGCCTCCTTTGCTACTTGGTCCTTAGCTACATAGCTTCCCTCAACAAGCTTTGGTAGCAAGCGACGGCTAGCACAGTCTGGAAGAAGCTGCTCATCCACCTTGCATTATAGACATATAAAAGTAAAAGATAATTCACATAGCTTGCCATACTAGGTATGGTAGCAAATCTGCCAAAAGCATACACACTCCTTTAGCAAAGCACGCGCCTAGTATTCTCAGCTACACATTTCATACCACCTTTGTAATTGTATTCCATCAGCTAGTGCAACCATATTGATGGCCAAGCATGCTTCCTGCCTAGTTTTCTACGCAATCTCATCCATCCATCATTCATTTTAGCTACTGTAAATACCTCATGCCATACATCAAAGGGGCTAAAAATTGTTTTGTATGCTCGGAATACACATTTCCAGCAATCAAATCTTCTCAACGCCCTTAGGAATAGCAATTTTTTAGTCTTAAATGTAATTTATTATTATTCTCTTATAATTCCTTGTAATTTTAAGAGAGAAACATAGTAAGAGATCTTCATAGTGGATGTAGGTAATCTTGGCTGAACCACTCTACATCTTTGTGTCATTCACTTTAATATGCTTAGTTTCTCGTCATCTCACATTTTAAGCCTTGTATTAGAAAGTAATCTTTGTTTTCACAAATTCATTAGTCTAATTTTGAGGTTGGTTAATTTATTAGTTAGCATTTTGGTGCTAGAAGGAGGGCTCCAACCTCCAGTCTTATGGTTAAAAGGTCATCCATGGGCCTCCCTTAAAAGCTCTCACATTTCTTCACCTTTTCTTCTACACACACTCTTTTCATGTTTTATCATTGCAAATCCTAATGGTGAGAACGAACTCATTAACTTTAATGATCATGAAACTAATGGTAACACGGTCGCTAGCACTGCTAGTGCCATCCTTGGGCTTAGCAATAACATTTGACAAAGTGTGCTACAAAGCTTGAACAACTTGGGAACTCTAGCCCGCAAGGTAAATGAACCAATAACAAAGTTAGACACCCAAAAAAATGTGAACTTTGTTCCACCGCCTTTCCAATGGTTGAATTAACTCCTCTCCAACCTATTCTCCCTATTGCTAATGACCTCATGAACACGGCCGAGACTCGAGGTAGAGTGGTGCCTAAAACAGTGGTCGTGGATGTTCATGCCCATCTAAGAAGACATGTTATGCGTGTGCCAAGTCACGTTTTCAACATTGACCAAGAGATAACCATGCACAGGAAGTCAAGACATCGTCGCTCTTCTTCAGTAGAACGACAGTTAGCTTTTGAATGCCTTCAAGCGGTAGAGCTTCTTAGTGGTGGTGTCCACACCATTGATGGAGAGCCAAGGTCCCCATTGGTGCACTCCCGGTCCTAGAAGGGGCACCCAGGCCAAGATCAAGAGAGGGATGGGATAGTCATTCATGCTCTCCCTTTTGCATGGGAAGAGGAGGAATCTCACACCAACTTGTTATGATCACCATCACTCCATCACCTCATCATTGCCAATGTCCCACTCCATAAAGACATCGACTGAGTCCATAGCCGATCATTAACCAGACCATCTCGTAGTAGGCCGATGCTAGCTATCAGTAATATATGAACATCCTTCACTAGCAACTCAACAGAATTCAATCCTAGAATGTCAGGGGCAAATCTTTTTTGATGATGAGAATGGTGAACCATTTTTAGAGGAAATCCTGAACACTCATTAACAGGCAGTATGCCTTGCCACAAATTGACAAGTATGATGGTAGTGCTGACCCATCTGATCACATTACCAACTTCAACACCATCACCCATGTCGGCCATCTTTGTGGCCCAACAAAGTGCTTACTCTTCCCCATCACTCTCATAGTGCTGGCCTCACATTAGTTTCTACTTCTACAACCGGGTAGCATCCATTCTTGGGCCCAGCTATGTGCAGACTTAAAAACCAAGTTTTTCACTTTAAATTAAAAACCCATGTTATGATGACTAGTGAGCTTGGTAACATCAGACGCGGGCCGATTGAGAGTCTTTGGTCATATGTGAACCACTTCAACAAAGAATCACCAAGATTGGGGGTGTTGACAAGAATAGAGTGGTTGTGGCCCTCTACTTGAGGGTCAGACACAAATCGAGAATCTAGAAGGAGCTTCAAAAGTAGTCAGCTATGTCCCTAACCGACTTCTATCAACGGATGAATGGCATAATGAAGATGGATGATGCAGATCTTTCTGCCAGCGATAATGAAACCCAATGTACCACTCAAGCCGGTCCATGTGATAATTCCAAACGACGAGGAAATGGTCAACAAAACAACGCTAAAAGTCGAGCAGAGACTGGCACCGAATACAGATCTAGGTTTGCTAACTATGCTACTTTGAACAGAGATATGGAGACAATATATCTTACAACCAAGGACCTAGTGTAATTTCAAAGGTCAAATGCCACAAGAGGTGGAAGAAGGGAGAGCCTCGCGGTAAAGGCAAATACTACCAATTCCATCAAATCTACAGCCTCTCCACCAAGGAGTGCTAGGTGATCAAAGATGAAATTGAGAGACTAATCTAGGAAGGGGTGCTTTTAGAGTTTGTCCGGCATCAAATGCAATAAAGGACAGCTCAAAACAACTAGCCTGTAACACCCCAATAACCCAACAACAACAACGTTGCAGCCATAACCGACATCTTGTGTGACGACCCGAAATTTTTGAGCATTTGAAATTGGAATACTTAATTAATTTTAAATATTCAGAGGTTAATTATAAACTTAAATTTCAAATATCGCTGTTTATTGAGTAATTTAATTATTAAATTAAATTATTTGAAGTTAGATAAAATAGTAAATATGGTATTCTAAGCTAACTAAAAATATTTTGAAAACTCGTAAAATTCATATTAATGATACTGAAGATAATAGAACTTTTAAAATTGAATTCGAAAGTAATTTGTTCAGTTTTAAAAATGTATCGATTAAATTAAATTTTAAAATAGCCTTCCGAGGCGCAGTCTCGGAATTCGACGAAACTAGTTCCATTGGGTCCGTAATATTGTATTATTATCGGATTTCAATTTTCGTAGCGATTGGAGTTGTTGTGGGAGCGTACGACATATAAACGCATTGAAAATTTTACTGAGACGATTTGAATTTAAATAATATACCATTCAAATCATAGCCGAAATAATTTCACATCAGTTTTTTTTAAGCTTTCATTTCGTGATCACTGTAGCTGTCTGTACAATGTTTCCTCGTTCCTTCCTCAACACGCCGTTACATTTGTATTTGTCTCGAGCCTTCATTCTTCTTTCAGAATTCAACGAGAAATGGCCGAGCAACTCATCAAGGAAATCGTATATTTCTTTTCCCTTTCCTCCAATTTAAATCAGCATCACGCGAAAAAAAAAAAATTAAAAGAGAAAAGAGGGGAAAGCTCGACTGCTCGCGATTTTTTCCCCAAACCCTAAAACATCTCAGCACGAAGGAATCAACGTTCCTCTCCTTTAATCGAGAACGGTTCGAAGCTCGAAGGTCTGAATGTGGCATAGCACGCGGCGAGTTGGGTTTGTGGTTACCGTTCTGGATTGAAGCCCTAGCGCGCGAGATTTCTTGGTGATGGTCGACCGAAGGTTTGGGTAGCTCGATCTCGAGTTTGAGGCAGCACGTGGGTGAAGGCTCGAAGTCGAGCAGGGTGGTTTCGCGTACGACAGTAAGGCTTGGCGCCTGGTCGAGGCGTTCTTGTAGGCTTATCGGAGGCGATGTAGTTCGATCGTTCGATCTTATGAATGCAGTGACATCTCAAAGCTCAGGTTGGAAGCTACGATCAGCTCGAAGGTATTTACGATTTATTTAATTCAATTTAAATTTGAGAAATAAATTTGAATATATATACACACATAAACACTCTTGTATATGTTAATGTGGATGTTTACAGGAAGACAGAAAAGAAAAAAATGATTTGTTTTCTTAGGTACAAGATTTATTTACAGTAGGATATTTATTCAGAAGCAAAGAATTTATATACGGTTTAGAAATGGAAATCTACCAGTTTATTTTAATAATGAATATTAGAGATTTATGTGGTTAATAAACTTATTTACTTTTCGGGAGTTCGTTGTAAATTAATTAATTTGTTAATTAAGGTTTATGGGAATATAAGAATTTTTATATGAGTTTGATTTTTAAAATATATGTAGTTTATTTTAAGTATATATGTAGTTCTGATAAAATAAATATACATATACAAATTTTAACTTTACTAGTTATTTTAAAAATAATGAACTACGGTGATTAATGTGTTTTATTAGTCTATTTAATTAAATTTGTTACTAAAAATATTTATTAAAGGAAATTAGTTAAATTGAACTATTAGTAAATTAATTATATTAAAAAGGAAAATTTAATTGTTCGATTTATTCGAATATTAATAAATCATATAAATTGTTTATACAAGGTCTAGGATGGTGGAGAAATTTATCGAGATGGATTGGATTGGCAAAACAAAAAGTAAAGGTGAGTTAATCTCACTCAGCTGAATTTTATCTTAAATTTAAATGGTTAAATTTAATTAATTGATTGAATGGTTGAATTGATTTGGATGTGCTATATCATATATAGTAGTATATAGCAATATATACATATTGGCATATGTATATATTGGAATTGTTGATATTCCCGCATTTTATAGCGGATGAGACCCTATGCGCCGCATAATAGCGGATGATTTTATATAAATCCCATATACCGCGATATTCCACCTTGAAGTGGAATTGGTATTGTGCTAACATCTGTGGATGCAGGGAAACAGGTTGGAGGGATCCAACTGGATTCCTCAAAAATATTTAATTTGGTTTAAATATTTTGTGATATGATTTTTGATATCCTGTGATGAAATATATGGATAATTGGATGTTATGGTTTGGTTGGACCGATTTGGAAAATGCCGAGTTAGCAAAATCTCTAGAATAGAAATTTTGAAAGAAATAAAAGAATAAATTTTTAAGCTAAATAATTTTAGTGAATTTGAATAACTTAAATAATGAATTGTAAAAGAAATAAAGTAATTTCTAAATTCGAACAAATATGGTTAAAGGGGATTTTGAATTAACATGAGGGTAATGAATTTTAAACTAAAGTGATATTATTGGAAAGAATAAAGAAATTATTTTTGAACGTAAGGATTAAATTTAATAAAGGAATAAAGAAGGAATTTTGGAAGTTTTTAATTGGTATTTTCAGTTAAAAGGGTCTTAACTCAAAATTAAGAAATAAAATCTGAAAGTAAATGTAATTTGAAATAAATGAAGTAAATAAGAAATTTATTTCAAAGTAAAGTAAATGGGAAAATCAATGGGAAATTGATTTGGTTGTTTAAAATTGGAAGTTAAAAGAGAAGGGAGATCTTGGAATTTATAAACTGGGTTTATAAAGTAAAATAAAATATCAGGGGATATTTGGAAATATAAATTCAAGGTGGGAATTTATAAAAGGATATGGATTGGTTTAAAAATAAATGTTGGTTTATTTTTAAAAGGATGGGAATGAGAAGTGTATTTCTCTGGATAGCCAAGTACGTTTTTCCAAGGCAATTTTAAATATAAGTTAAAAGTTTAATATGCTTTAAAAAGCATATTTTAGAAGATTGATTATTTCTAAATGTTAAAGTCTAAAGTAAGTATTTTCAAAAATCTATTATTGTAGTAATTATATAAAAGTGATTTGCTATTATGTTTTAAAAGAGAAATTTAGTTTATATTTGTAAAGTGGTTTCATTTTAAATATTCCTTAAGTATATATTTTGTTAAGGTATTAAAGTAGTTTTTCTAAATTTCAATATTATAAAGTATATTTATAGTAAAGTGCTTTTAAATTATTTTTAAATCTAAAGTATTTTGTACTTGGTGTTTCAGAGAAATAAATATTTGGGGAAATGTATGCCGTAAGCGGAAACTGTTTGAAATTGTTTTCAAAAGGAGTTTGAAAATATAAATATATCTTGGAAAGATATTTGGGCAAATAAATAATGTGGGGAATTATTTATTGTGTGATGGTTGTTTGTGGATGTTAATTGATAGTTAAATAACCGACTATCAATATTGGCCAAATGCGCTGATCGTTTCGAAGAGACCGGGATCGAGTTTCCGTATACCAGGATTCTAGGTCTGGAGACTCGAATACCACTTCGATTCGGTTTGTACGTTTCGTGAAAACGATTTCAGAGTCGAAGATGGAGCTGTGAAGTGCAAGGGCTAGTCGCTACTAATCCTGAGGATATTTCCAAAATGGATGTAGTAGGAATAGTGCCTTCGGTTCCGTTCGAACCCGGGACGGACTTGTATGGACGAATGCTTGCGAAACATCGTCAGCGGACGATGGGCATTCTAAGGGATATGTGCTATAAAGGTATCGTTTAGCCTCGAACCTCATCAACCGGGAATGACTGAAAATCAGGGGTTATGCAGCAAGGCTTCGTGGGTAGCACCCACTTGAGAGTAAGGTCATCCCTGTCTAGATGTCCCTTTATTTCGGCTTAGTGTTGCGGTTGCTGATCCCAACCGTGGGGTGATTTTACTTGGAATTATCCAGTAAGGGATGATTCCGGTCTTGTGTTGCAGGGGAGCGGGCGTACTCCTCGGTACTGTGATCTAGGCCACGTACTGTGACAGGTGGTACCCCAGTGCCTAGTCATTCGTTGGAAATCCATTCTCCCTACGTGCCTTGTACGAGTTTTGTTTGTATTACCCACGTTGTGGCTAGTATGCTGGAATTTAATCATGTAACAATTTCAGCTATTTGAATAAGTATTTGTGAATAGACACTATTATAATATCAGAGGATTTTGATATAAAGTGTTTTAGCTATCGTAAGGTAAAAACCCGACATGTTTATTTGTGGCGTGGTCTTACGAGATGCTTTTGTTTTTCAAAGGATTTTGAAACTTTAATAATCAATTTGAGTGTGATTTTCTCACGCTGGTTTTCCAGACTGACTCGGGTATTGTTTTATATGATGCTCGGGTCAGACCGAGATAAACAGGTTCAGATTGATGCTGTGGAGCTCAGGAGACGAGCTGGATGACGATGCGTACTCCCGTACTTGTTATTATTTTTCCGCTGTGTATTCAGTTGTATGTTATGGATGTTGATGTACTCTGATGATGTATTCTGATGATGTATTATATAAACAGATATAGTTTTTGATTTGTGTAAAGATCTGTTGATATATATTATATTTTATTCCGCTGCGATGGTTAGATTCTGATTTTGTTTTCTATTTTTCTTCTTCTACCTCTTCTTCTTAACACAAATGGTCCGGTTTTTCGTGTATGGAAACCCGGTTCGTTACAGTGGTATCAGAGCTTAGGCTGGCGACAACCTTGGCTCTGGTGGGAATTTTGAGAGTATTAATAGATATGAGCGCGTATTTGTTAGTGAATATAAAATTGTTTTATATTGTGTTGATTGGTTTATTGAGTAGTTTATGGATTCTGGTCGATGTGTGGGACGCCACAACATTGATAGGGATCTCTAAACACTTGAATAGAACAATTCGACACAGTATTGTTTTAAAGTAGGGTAAATGAAATAATTTTACCCAAATTATTTTTGTATAAAAAGAAACGTTTTGTAAACTATTCTAGTTAATATATATGGTTGTTTGGATGTTAGAAGTGATAATATGGAATTATTATCATTAATATATGGAAACTTAACTAGAAAGTGAAATTTATAACCAAAGCAAAGAATAAAATTCTATAATAAAATAAAATTTGAGATATAGATTATAAATGTAATTTATGAATTGAAATAAACTTCTTATACAAATGAGATTTGTAAATGTAAACTGTAAAGGTGATTATAATTTTGAAATTGAAATGAGATAAAATTCCAGAGAATGTTTGAGTATAGATTTAAAGGAATTGCAATTTGTGATTTTTGGGAAAAATTTAAATTCCTTTGAGTTTTGAAATGGTTTTCAAAAAGGTTTTGGAGAAATAATAGTATTATTTCAGGAATATTTTTGAGTTGAATTTGAAATCTTGTGAGATTTGGAAATTAAAATATTTGAAATGTTTTTAAACAAATAAGAGCACTAAACTCTTTGTGGTCGCTGGAAAATAATTCCGATGATGATCGCGACATCACCGGTGTTCATTTTCGAGTTTCCAAGAGATAAATTGCTACCTGGATGTTTGGGTTGGAGTTCGTTTGCAAAACTGGGGTTTGGTTTTGTAATTGAAAAGGGTTTTGGGTATAGTTGATTTCAAAAATGATTTTGAAATTTTGAAATTGTTTAAACTCTGGAATCTCATTTAAAGATGTTTATGGAATAATAAAATATATATTGGCTAAATAAAATATATAATCCCGAGTTAAAAAGCAAAATGTGAATGGGATTGATTGTAAATGGGTGAAATATGAATATAAATAAGTTTGTGACTTATAAAATTTGGGAGTAAAATAGATAAGCCAAATAAAATTGTGTGTAATGATAATCAATATAATCCAAATTTTAAATTATAAATGGATTGAACTCCAGTAAAATAGTTAAAGTGAGTTTGAAATAAAAAAATCTAATACTGGGTATAAAATTTGGAATAAACCAATAGATAATTAATTGGTTAATGAAATGGAATGTAAGTTGTATACCAAATTAATGTGACAAATGTTGGGTTGTAAATGAAATATGAAAATGAAACTTGAATTGGTTAATTAAAAATTGAATTGTGAATAAATAATAGAATTTGAAAGTGAAGTTTGAGTTATAAATATACATTCAACATGGAATTGTAAGTAAATTAAATATGAAATGAAGTTGTTTGGAATTGGATTACAAGGGAATAACTTGAGTTGCTAATGAAATCCAATAAGAATATAACAAGTTAAATATGTGCATGGATATTATTTTGATAAATTGAGAGTGTGAATTAGCAATTTGAATTGGATAGAATTTGATGAGAATCGAATACAATGAAATTAAGTGTAAATTGAATTGGAACCAATTAATTGGATATGAGTTGTTTGATTGAAAATGAATTGTAAGCTATTGGAATTGGATAAAATGGTTTGAATATTGATTGAAAACCTTTAAAATAAGTGTCGAACATTTCAAATGTGCTTATGGAAGTATATGAGATGCATCGTTTATGGAATCCATGTTTTTAGCTATGTGTTATTAAGTGAAATGTTAATAAACTTTGTATATTGGTCACTTACCTGTTTAAGTTGAGTAGTACAGGTACCGGGAAGCCGTTTGGCTGGATTTGATTGCGAAATTTGCTAAAATAAATCACCGCTTGCTTTATAAATTGCTATAATAAGGTACGCTTACGCAAAAATTCAAAATAGGAGATATGAACTGTTTTTTTTTGTTTTCCGGCCGGGTGGGCCGATGTATATATATTTGTACATCCTGCGATATCGCAGAAGTCCCTCCGTACAAAGAAGGCTCTGCCAAAATTTTCCGTAAATTTTAGGAGTTAGAAATATTTTTGAAAATTTTTGAAAATTTTCATTAACGATAAATAATCTAAATTTGCTAAGCAAATGGAATTGGAACCGAATAATTGAATCTAGTTTAAATATGATGGTAAAGTAAGTGAAATCGAAGGAACTTAAGAAAGTAAAGTTGCAAATAAACCTTTAATTAAGATTTAAAATAACTAGTAAGTATAACTGATTAAATATTCAAGTGGAAACCAAATTTAAAATCAAATAGAATTGTAAAGGCAAAAGTGATTAGAATTTAATATGTACTTCAATAATGAAGTGAAATAAATCCAAGCAGTATGTAAAATATTTATATTGAACTTAAGAAGTATGGTGAGATTCTTAAATAATTTGGTATTGAGGAAAATTATTCTAGATGAATAATTGAATGATGATTAAAATTTGAAGTGTGAAAGGAGAAAATTGTGGATAAGTGAATATGTAATCAAAATGAATGTGAATAAAGAGGAAATTGATATAATTGATAATCAATGAATGTAAATACGTAGGGTGTACGTATATTATTTTATTCGCATAAGCGATTTGATCCAGAATTCGAACACAGAATTTCGAGATAGTTTTATCGATCCGAATCAGGATTTTTCACTCGATTTTCAACGGCGAGCCTGGATATGGATTGTTGATTGATTCTGGAAATTCTCTATCATAGTTTGTGGCTATGCAAGGAGAATGACGGTTTCTGATCAAGAAACCAGATCTGAGTCCGCACTAGGAAGTCGGGTGGACAATACTAGTTCGGAAGTGAAATTGTGTGATCGAGTGAGCGATCGAATATGATATTGCGTACGAATGATATATGTGCATCGTACGGGCATAAGTAAAGCAAATATTTAAAATTTGTAAAGGAGTTGATAAAATAATTTTGAGTCCTATGATTGAATATTATTGCTTAGTAGAATATACAGGTGTATAAAAGCAATGGATAAATTGGGATTTTTGATTTTAAAAGATAAATTTAATGGCCCGACAAAAAGGTATGTATTTGAATTTCTGTATGAAATTTGATTGGGTTTTTGATCCAGCCACTTGGCTTTTTGTTTTCTTTTTGAGATTGGGAGGCCGTAGAGCCATTTTGTAGTTGTACCGAGCTAGCCGCGCAAAGGAGACGCTGGCGAAATTTTTCGGAAATTTAGGGAGTTAGAAAAATTTTGAGAAAATTTTGATAATTTAAAATTTGAATTCAAATTTAGATTTGAATTGATAAGTAAGTGATTTGGGTTGAACTTATGAATAAGTTTGGAAAGTTAAAGGATGATTAGTGTATCATTAATAAAAGATTGTTTGGGTATTGTTGAAACTATTTGGATTTGAGGAAATAGTAAACGGGGATTGAATCATTCTTCCTAACTGGTAATTTCGAGGACGAAATTCTTTTAAGGGGGGAAGAATGTGACGACCCGAAATTTTTGAGCATTTGAAATTGGAATACTTAATTAATTTTAAATATTCAGAGGTTAATTATAAACTTAAATTTCAAATATCGCTGTTTATTGAGTAATTTAATTATTAAATTAAATTATTTGAAGTTAGATAAAATAGTAAATATGGTATTCTAAGCTAACTAAAAATATTTTGAAAACTCGTAAAATTCATATTAATGATACTGAAGATAATAGAACTTTTAAAATTGAATTCGAAAGTAATTTGTTCAGTTTTAAAAATGTATCGATTAAATTAAATTTTAAAATAGCCTTCCGAGGCGCAGTCTCGGAATTCGACGAAACTAGTTCCATTGGGTCCGTAATATTGTATTATTATCGGATTTCAATTTTCGTAGCGATTGGAGTTGTTGTGGGAGCGTACGACATATAAACGCATTGAAAATTTTACTGAGACGATTTGAATTTAAATAATATACCATTCAAATCATAGCCGAAATAATTTCACATCAGTTTTTTTTAAGCTTTCATTTCGTGATCACTGTAGCTGTCTGTACAATGTTTCCTCGTTCCTTCCTCAACACGCCGTTACATTTGTATTTGTCTCGAGCCTTCATTCTTCTTTCAGAATTCAACGAGAAATGGCCGAGCAACTCATCAAGGAAATCGTATATTTCTTTTCCCTTTCCTCCAATTTAAATCAGCATCACGCGAAAAAAAAAAAATTAAAAGAGAAAAGAGGGGAAAGCTCGACTGCTCGCGATTTTTTCCCCAAACCCTAAAACATCTCAGCACGAAGGAATCAACGTTCCTCTCCTTTAATCGAGAACGGTTCGAAGCTCGAAGGTCTGAATGTGGCATAGCACGCGGCGAGTTGGGTTTGTGGTTACCGTTCTGGATTGAAGCCCTAGCGCGCGAGATTTCTTGGTGATGGTCGACCGAAGGTTTGGGTAGCTCGATCTCGAGTTTGAGGCAGCACGTGGGTGAAGGCTCGAAGTCGAGCAGGGTGGTTTCGCGTACGACAGTAAGGCTTGGCGCCTGGTCGAGGCGTTCTTGTAGGCTTATCGGAGGCGATGTAGTTCGATCGTTCGATCTTATGAATGCAGTGACATCTCAAAGCTCAGGTTGGAAGCTACGATCAGCTCGAAGGTATTTACGATTTATTTAATTCAATTTAAATTTGAGAAATAAATTTGAATATATATACACACATAAACACTCTTGTATATGTTAATGTGGATGTTTACAGGAAGACAGAAAAGAAAAAAATGATTTGTTTTCTTAGGGACAAGATTTATTTACAGTAGGATATTTATTCAGAAGCAAAGAATTTATATACGGTTTAGAAATGGAAATCTACCAGTTTATTTTAATAATGAATATTAGAGATTTATGTGGTTAATAAACTTATTTACTTTTCGGGAGTTCGTTGTAAATTAATTAATTTGTTAATTAAGGTTTATGGGAATATAAGAATTTTTATATGAGTTTGATTTTTAAAATATATGTAGTTTATTTTAAGTATATATGTAGTTCTGATAAAATAAATATACATATACAAATTTTAACTTTACTAGTTATTTTAAAAATAATGAACTACGGTGATTAATGTGTTTTATTAGTCTATTTAATTAAATTTGTTACTAAAAATATTTATTAAAGGAAATTAGTTAAATTGAACTATTAGTAAATTAATTATATTAAAAAGGAAAATTTAATTGTTCGATTTATTCGAATATTAATAAATCATATAAATTGTTTATACAAGGTCTAGGATGGTGGAGAAATTTATCGAGATGGATTGGATTGGCAAAACAAAAAGTAAAGGTGAGTTAATCTCACTCAGCTGAATTTTATCTTAAATTTAAATGGTTAAATTTAATTAATTGATTGAATGGTTGAATTGATTTGGATGTGCTATATCATATATAGTAGTATATAGCAATATATACATATTGGCATATGTATATATTGGAATTGTTGATATTCCCGCATTTTATAGCGGATGAGACCCTATGCGCCGCATAATAGCGGATGATTTTATATAAATCCCATATACCGCGATATTCCACCTTGAAGTGGAATTGGTATTGTGCTAACATCTGTGGATGCAGGGAAACAGGTTGGAGGGATCCAACTGGATTCCTCAAAAATATTTAATTTGGTTTAAATATTTTGTGATATGATTTTTGATATCCTGTGATGAAATATATGGATAATTGGATGTTATGGTTTGGTTGGACCGATTTGGAAAATGCCGAGTTAGCAAAATCTCTAGAATAGAAATTTTGAAAGAAATAAAAGAATAAATTTTTAAGCTAAATAATTTTAGTGAATTTGAATAACTTAAATAATGAATTGTAAAAGAAATAAAGTAATTTCTAAATTCGAACAAATATGGTTAAAGGGGATTTTGAATTAACATGAGGGTAATGAATTTTAAACTAAAGTGATATTATTGGAAAGAATAAAGAAATTATTTTTGAACGTAAGGATTAAATTTAATAAAGGAATAAAGAAGGAATTTTGGAAGTTTTTAATTGGTATTTTCAGTTAAAAGGGTCTTAACTCAAAATTAAGAAATAAAATCTGAAAGTAAATGTAATTTGAAATAAATGAAGTAAATAAGAAATTTATTTCAAAGTAAAGTAAATGGGAAAATCAATGGGAAATTGATTTGGTTGTTTAAAATTGGAAGTTAAAAGAGAAGGGAGATCTTGGAATTTATAAACTGGGTTTATAAAGTAAAATAAAATATCAGGGGATATTTGGAAATATAAATTCAAGGTGGGAATTTATAAAAGGATATGGATTGGTTTAAAAATAAATGTTGGTTTATTTTTAAAAGGATGGGAATGAGAAGTGTATTTCTCTGGATAGCCAAGTACGTTTTTCCAAGGCAATTTTAAATATAAGTTAAAAGTTTAATATGTTTTAAAAAGCATATTTTAGAAGATTGATTATTTCTAAATGTTAAAGTCTAAAGTAAGTATTTTCAAAAATCTATTATTGTAGTAATTATATAAAAGTGATTTGCTATTATGTTTTAAAAGAGAAATTTAGTTTATATTTGTAAAGTGGTTTCATTTTAAATATTCCTTAAGTATATATTTTGTTAAGGTATTAAAGTAGTTTTTCTAAATTTCAATATTATAAAGTATATTTATAGTAAAGTGCTTTTAAATTATTTTTAAATCTAAAGTATTTTGTACTTGGTGTTTCAGAGAAATAAATATTTGGGGAAATGTATGCCGTAAGCGGAAACTGTTTGAAATTGTTTTCAAAAGGAGTTTGAAAATATAAATATATCTTGGAAAGATATTTGGGCAAATAAATAATGTGGGGAATTATTTATTGTGTGATGGTTGTTTGTGGATGTTAATTGATAGTTAAATAACCGACTATCAATATTGGCCAAATGCGCTGATCGTTTCGAAGAGACCGGGATCGAGTTTCCGTATACCAGGATTCTAGGTCTGGAGACTCGAATACCACTTCGATTCGGTTTGTACGTTTCGTGAAAACGATTTCAGAGTCGAAGATGGAGCTGTGAAGTGCAAGGGCTAGTCGCTACTAATCCTGAGGATATTTCCAAAATGGATGTAGTAGGAATAGTGCCTTCGGTTCCGTTCGAACCCGGGACGGACTTGTATGGACGAATGCTTGCGAAACATCGTCAGCGGACGATGGGCATTCTAAGGGATATGTGCTATAAAGGTATCGTTTAGCCTCGAACCTCATCAACCGGGAATGACTGAAAATCAGGGGTTATGCAGCAAGGCTTCGTGGGTAGCACCCACTTGAGAGTAAGGTCATCCCTGTCTAGATGTCCCTTTATTTCGGCTTAGTGTTGCGGTTGCTGATCCCAACCGTGGGGTGATTTTACTTGGAATTATCCAGTAAGGGATGATTCCGGTCTTGTGTTGCAGGGGAGCGGGCGTACTCCTCGGTACTGTGATCTAGGCCACGTACTGTGACAGGTGGTACCCCAGTGCCTAGTCATTCGTTGGAAATCCATTCTCCCTACGTGCCTTGTACGAGTTTTGTTTGTATTACCCACGTTGTGGCTAGTATGCTGGAATTTAATCATGTAACAATTTCAGCTATTTGAATAAGTATTTGTGAATAGACACTATTATAATATCAGAGGATTTTGATATAAAGTGTTTTAGCTATCGTAAGGTAAAAACCCGACATGTTTATTTGTGGCGTGGTCTTACGAGATGCTTTTGTTTTTCAAAGGATTTTGAAACTTTAATAATCAATTTGAGTGTGATTTTCTCACGCTGGTTTTCCAGACTGACTCGGGTATTGTTTTATATGATGCTCGGGTCAGACCGAGATAAACAGGTTCAGATTGATGCTGTGGAGCTCAGGAGACGAGCTGGATGACGATGCGTACTCCCGTACTTGTTATTATTTTTCCGCTGTGTATTCAGTTGTATGTTATGGATGTTGATGTACTCTGATGATGTATTCTGATGATGTATTATATAAACAGATATAGTTTTTGATTTGTGTAAAGATCTGTTGATATATATTATATTTTATTCCGCTGCGATGGTTAGATTCTGATTTTGTTTTCTATTTTTCTTCTTCTACCTCTTCTTCTTAACACAAATGGTCCGGTTTTTCGTGTATGGAAACCCGGTTCGTTACATCTTGACCTTATGTAGAGGCTCGCATATGTCCAGAAGTAGCTTGGTATTATTGTGACGACCCACCTTTCTCGACCCTCGAAAATCGACACAAAATACTCAACAGTATAATATGCCAACGATCGAATGCCGGAAAAGACAGATTGTAGAAGAGTAAGAAAGTAGATAGAAGAAGAAAGAACTAAACAATCAGAACCTCACAATCGCAGCGGATAAAATATAATATATAGAACAGATCTTTACACAAAATGAAAACTATATCTGTTTATATACAATACATCATCAGAGTCTATCACAATACAATCAACAGTAATCATTCAGAAAATCTCAACCATCACAGCAGCGGAATATAAACAAGTACGAATAATACGCCTCGACTCCAGCTCCTCTCCTGCTCCATAGCAACCTATCCTGTAAATATACTCGGTCTGACCCGAGCATTATAATAAAATAACACCCGAGTCAGTCTGGAATACCAGCGCATCATAAATACACCCAATTGATTATTAAAGTTTCAAAAATCCTTTGAAAACAAAAGCATCTCGTAAGACCACGCCACAAATAAACATGTCGGGTTTTTACCTTACGATAGCTAAAACACTTTTTATATCAAAATCCTCTGATATTATAATAGTGTCTATATACAAATACTTATAAAATAGCCGAAATTGTTACATTCATTAAATTCCAGCATACTAGGTATACAAACAAAACACGTACAAGGCACGTAGGGAAAATGGATTTCCAACGAATGACTAGGCACTGGGGTACCACTTGTCACAGTACGTGGCCTCGATCACAGTACCGAGGACCCACCCTAAGTCCCCTGCAACACAAGGCCGGAATCACCTATGGGCAATTCCGAATATAATCACCCCACGGTTGTGATCAGCAACCGCACCACTAAGCCGAAATAAAAGGGACATCTAGACAGGGATGACCATACTCTCCAGTGGGCGCTACCCACGAAGCCTTGCTGCATAACCCCTGATTTTCAGTCATTCCCGGTTGATGAGGCTTGAGGCTAAGCGTTACCTTTATAGCACATATCCCTTTGAATGCCCATCGCCCACCTGACGATGTCACGAAAGCATTCGTCCATACAAGTCCGTCCCGGGTCCGAACGGAACCGAAGGCACTACTCCTACTACATCCATTTTGGAAATATCCTCAGGATTAGTAGCGACTAGCCCTTGCACTTCACTGCTCCATCTTCGACTCCGAACACGTTACACGAAACGTACAAACCGGATCGAAGTGGTTTTCGAGAAATAAATCTCGATCGCGGTCTCTTCGAAACGATCAGCGCTTTTGGCCAATATTGATAGTCGGTGATTTAACTATCAATTCACATTCACAAGCATCCATAAGCATCCATCACACAATAAATAATCTCACACATTATTTATTCTTCCCTTTAATATCTTTAAAAGATATATTCACATTTCAAAACTCATTTTGAACGAATTCCCAAATTTCCTCCTTTACATGGTAAACCATTTTACCATTTTTTTTTCCATTGGAAAAACCAAGCTTAAACATTTTGCATTTAAAAACAGTTAAAATATTTTATACTGAAATATACTTTAAAATATGTAAATTACTTCTATCTATTTACTCAAATATAAATTTCAGAACTATTCTAAATACTATTATTTAATAAGATATAAATTCGATTTAAATAAGGGTTTAGTCTACTAAATTTAAAAGTGGAGTTTAAAAGAATAATACTAGCCTTTACCAATAACTTAATCATATATCTTTAAAACAACTTGAAATTTCTTCTTTCAAAGTAATAATTTTCTTAAAATACTCTTTAAACAATTTAAAGCTTTAACTTTTAATTAAATAAAATCCTTTAAAACACTAACTTGGTTTTCCCCAGAAACCTTTCCGTTCAAACATCCCAAAGCATTCTTTCATATAAATCCATCCGATTTATTTCAATTTCAGTTTATGTTTACGACATAAATTCCCAATTCCATACTTATCTATAACTTCATCCGAAGTTCCAACTCAATTTCCCATATCCAGAAATTCATTTTAAAAATATAGTTTAAACATTTTAAAATAAACATTTTGGTGAATTCTTCAATGAAACCAGATTTACAATTTACTTAGAAAAAATTCCAATGGAGAAAACGGCATTTTAAAATATTCTATTTACATTTAAAACTGTAAATTTTACATTTGGAAGCTTCATTCCAACACATTTAAATTTCCGGATAACACTATTCATTATTAAAATAAACCATCGTTATTTAAAAACAAATTGTAATTTCCATAGAATTCATTCCCAGAAATTTATACTTCCCATTTATTCATTTTATAAATCTCAATTTGGCCAATTTACATTTTCCATCCAAACCAGATTTCAAATTCTATTCTTTGAAATTCTTATTTTAACCATTCATTTTATTTCGTAAAAACCCAATTCAATCCATTTATAATTAAATTCTGGAATTGTAATTTATACAACAATTATCACAATACAGTTTAATTTCAGATTTATCAATCACAATAATATAAACAGGCATCATTATCAATTATAAAATAATTGCTACATTGTGAGGAATCCAGTTGGATCCCTCCAACCTGTTTCTCCCTACATCACAAATATTAGCACATCACGATATAAACATCAATCCAAACTGATAACCACAGTTATAATCAACCAATCACACAGATATTTAAATATTATCTATTAATCTGCCTAGCATCCAGATGTGAGTGAGAAAACTCACCTTGAGTTTAGGCGAGCGTTCGAAATTTAAATTAAATCGAACAACGTTCGATTTAACCCAAATTCCTACTTGCTCGGAATGACTCCAGATCTGCACCATCACGAAGTACGTCTCTCTGCGATTCCAATGGTTCCAATTTCGTTAAAATCTGAGTACGTATGAGTTCATTATGATATTACAAAGTTTTGAAATTAATTTAAAAACAAATTTTCTTTTAAAAAAAAACAATACTAACAGCCGTTAGATCTGCATCTCAAAATCGGGGCCGCACTCTAACCCTTCTTCCCAAACGCAACAGGGAATGAATCGAACCCATCATCGTGACTAGGGTTTTGAACTACAACCACCACGACTCGCTTCAGCATGATCGGTGATCACCACTGGAAAGGACTTCGCGAGCTCTACCACCAGGCATGGCCACGACGAGCTCGGTCATCACCTGACGAGGAAAAACGTGTTCGAACGGCCCAAGAACGCGGCGAAATAGCAACTCCAAACGACGATTACATGCTAGATCCACCGTTGGATCTAATGAGCACGAGTCCCTCTACGATCTTCCAGTTGGAAGAATTTCCTATAAGCGCACGGATTTGATGAAAAATGGAGGAGAAGGTAAGAGCCTTCCGGCCATTGAATAAGAAGATGGCGGCTGGCCGATAAAGCTAGGGTTTCTCTATACGTATATGTATACGTGTAGCTCATTAATTTAATATTAAATTTATTTTTAACGAACATTTGCAAACGAGCTCCAAATCTCACGTTCCGACAGGCTATCCTGGGGTTTTTCCGCGTTCCGGACACAATGGAACAGGTTTCGTAAGCCAATTTGATCGTATGCACGAGTTACAGAATTAAACGATCAATTTAAAATTAAATCGGTTAAATCGATTTCTAGGCGTTTCGAACTGCCACGGTCAAACGACAACTCCAATTGCTACGAAAATTGAAATCCGATAATAACTAACTATTACGGATCCAATGGAACTGGTTTCGTCGAATTCTAAGACTGTGCCCTGGAAGCCTATTTTAACGCGTCTATTAAATCAGGCGATTTTCGAAATTTACGAAAACGCTTAAAATTTTTACTTTTAGAATTTTATTAACTTAACCATAAATCATATAAAATTTATAAACACGTTAAAAATCATTCCGGCTCATTCCGGATCAAAATCTGATTAAATTGCATTTTAATAATATTAAATTATTATTTTTCCATTAATCAAATTCAACCCGAAATCACTATAATTAAAAATTACAGCTTATTTCATTGATTGAATCTGAATCTATTCATTTTAAAATCAATTAAGAATTCACATTAACATTTAAAATGAATTAAATGTTCAAATTCAATGGCTTAAAAATACGGGATGTTACATTCCTCCCCCCTTATAAAAATTTCGTCCCCGAAATTTGCCAAGGTAGGAACATACTTCCCAACCCATTTACTTACCCAATTGGCTTAGTTAAAAGCTTATATTCACTTTCTAAAACCCTTCAGCCCAATCCCACATTCATTTGCTTTATTTACATTCAAAAACTTTAGTTTCACTTTATTTCAAAATAACTTCCCAAGTTAATAAATTTTCTAAAGTCCCAAAAATTTTCTAACTTCCAAAATTTCTGGAAAATTTTGGCGGAGTATCCTTTGTACGGAGGAGTTTCTGCGATATCGCAGGATACACAAATATATATACATCGGCTCACACGGCCGGAAACCAAAATATATCACAATATATATATCATTTCCCAATTATATTTGCGTAGGCGTACCTTTTAGCAAATTTTTAATAGCGAGCGGCTAATATAACGCATATACGCGCTCCAACTCTCTCGAACGCCTCCCGTACCTGTACTTACTCAACAAACTCATCAGTTTTCAAAGATATGAGCATTTTCATAACATTTCCAATATAAATGCCAGCCAAACATATCCATTTCATAACCAAACCAAGCAAACTTCATCATTAACAATGTTAACCATATTTTATCAACAATTCAAAGTTTTCAATCACTTTTCAAATTACTTATTCAAGTCCAAACTTCATTCTATTTCTCTTGAATGACTTACATTCAAATTCTCTATATGCAATTTATATTTGTTACAACCAATTCATTTCTATTCAAAAATATGATTTACATATGTCTTACTTACATCTCTTATTTAAATTTAAATTCCCTATTTGATTCACCATCAAATTTTATTTTAAATTTGAAGCATTTGCATTACTTTTATGATCCACCTCCATTCACATGCAACATTACTCATTAAAAGGTCAATTCATTCCTATTGATTCAAAATCAATTCCATTCGCTATTTTTGAATCAATTCACTTGCATTTATTTACAACTTTGAATTAGATTCCAATCCATATTAATTTATTCAAAAAAATCAATTTCAATTGCCTGTTAAACAACTCAATTCCGAATACATGCCAATTTCATTTCATTCAAACAAAATAATCACCACTCAAGCTTATAACCATTTAAAATTAATTTCAACTTAGATTTATATTAATTTTATTCCGTTTGCATGGTTCACAATCCCAGTATTTTTATTCCAATGCAATTTGTTAATTAAATTTCCCTTACACCTTTATTTCATTAACCAACTCAAGTTTATATTAATATCATTCCATTTTGGATTGTTTACAACCCATACATCCTTATTTCATCTCAATAATTAATTAAAACTCATTTCACTTGTTTTCCAGTTTTATTATCTAACAAATTGCACTCAAGATTACTTAATAAAGCCCATTCAAAATCACTTTGTTTTTCTTTCAAGTTACTTAAGTTCTTTCACAATAGATTCATTATCTTCTTATATCAATTTTATTTTATTTCCATTTGATTCTCATCCAATCAAATTTCAATTCATTTACAACTTTAATGCTCTTTGTTTATTTATCCAATCCATGTACAAATTTATTTTATTAACAAAGAGACCTTTTAAATTATTTCTCTCATTTGAATTTACTCACAATTCAAACCATCATTATTATAATCTAATCCCATTATACACTCACACTTCCAACATTTATTACCAAACTTAAATTTCATTCCACAACTGGATTTTTACTTACTTTCAAATTTTGGCCAACAATCAAACTTCTATTCATTACCATACACATTCCATTTAATTTAGTTTACACAAATTCATTTCCAAACAATTATTTTGGATTTAATTTAGTGAGCATTTACTCCATTTAACCTCATTTCAACTAAATTAAATTTCCTTCCGATTCTATTCTTATCCAAATTTTATTCAAGTTTAACTAAATTTTATTTAGCCAAATTTTCATTTAACCCACTTCTTTTACCACTTAAATAAGAATTGAATTTCATTCAATATTGCTTATAATGTATCTGACTTTTGAATTTCACTTCAATCCAATTTATTCTTTCATAACTAAGTTCAAAGCTTTTTTTTTTACTATTTAAGTTCATTCACATCTTTTATATCTCACTTTACCTCATCTTACTTTACATTCCATTTAGGATTAAGTTTGAAATAACTATACCATTCAACTATTTCCATTTGTGATTATATTTCCATTTTACTTTGGTTTAAAATCAGATTGCTCATTCTCAAGTTCTTCAACTTATTTATATTTTGTAATTACAAAGTCAAATTATAACACTTTATAACTTAAGAATATGAAGTTATTTGCACCATCTTGAATTCACAAATTTTAGATTGTAAGTAAAATACTTAATAGCTTATGGGTACAATTTATTACACAACGACCCATAATTACAAAGTTATTTTATCCTTCAACTTAACCCAAATCAATTTAATCCCAATTCTCAATTTTACTTAACTTATTCCAAGTTAAATTCAACTTCTATTCACTTCAATAACTTCATTTACTTTCATTTACCCGAATTAAGTTTTAATTTCAGGGTTAAAATTTCCATTCTTCCTTTCTCACTTAAATCAACTTTACTTTCAAGGTTATAGTTGATTTATTCCAAATTTCCACATTTTTATTTTAACAGAATTCCCAGAATTCAATTTACCCGGATTTATTTCAAAACCAATTTGAAATATAAATCAACACATTTCCATTTGATATCCAAATCAAATACAAAATTCCAAAAAAATCTGCTTTTACCAAACAATTTTCCCTTTTGGAAAATTCTAAAATCACTTGTTTCCTAAACAAGTCCAAACAATGTCATACCCAACTATTTTGGTAGCAATCAATCACTTTAGAAACTCGAAAATTAATTCTGATGATGTGGCCAGCATCATCAGGATTATTTTCCAGCGATTGAAGTGAGTTCAATGCTTTCCACTTCCAAAATTCACCTCAAATCAATTTCCATTCAAAAATATTTTCCAAAATATACTCCATCATTTACTTCAAAACCTTTGGAAAACATTTCAACATTCCCAAATTTCAATCAAATTCAATTTAAAACCCTTCCCAAAATTTCCGGAATCAAAATTCTGGTTTAAATCTAATTTTAATTATACTTCTTCTTATTTAAACCATATTTAGTTAATTCCATTTGGTTATAAACCATTTTAATATTTTAAATTCTTATTTGCTTATAAATCATTTCAAATTTTAAATCATATTTTAATTTCTTATTTAATTATAGAAGAAACAACCAACCAAACATCCAATATATAATAATCCAGAAAATTATTTCTTTATATCAAAATATAATTTGGGGTAAAATTATTTCATTTACCCACTTTAAAACAATACTATGTCGGTTTATCTTGTTTAAGAGTTTAGAAACCCCTATCGATACGGTTGTACTTCCCGCACCGACCAGAATTCATAAACACTCAACCGATAAGTCAACACAGTATAGAAACAATTTTATATTCACTAACAAGTACGCCCTCATAGCTATTATTACACTCAACTCATAATAGAGTACTATTGACTCTATTTAAAATGAGTAAATTTACCCACCAAAGCCTAGGTTGTCGCCAACCTAAGCTCTGATACCAAGTGTGACGACCCACCTTTCTCGACCCTCGAAAATCGACACAAAATACTCAACAGTATAATATGCCAATGATCGAATGCCGGAAAAGACAGATTGTAGAAGAGTAAGAAAGTAGATAGAAGAAGAAAGAACTAAACAATCAGAACCTCACAATCGCAGCGGATAAAATATAATATATAGAACAGATCTTTACACAAAATGAAAACTATATCTGTTTATATACAATACATCATCAGAGTCTATCACAATACAATCAACAGTAATCAGTCAGAAAATCTCAACCATCACAGCAGCGGAATATAAACAAGTACGAATAATATGCCTCGACTCCAGCTCCTCTCCTACTCCATAGCAACCTATCCTGTAAATATACTCGGTCTGACCCGAGCATTATAATAAAATAACACCCGAGTCAGTCTGGAATACCAGCGCATCATAAATACACCCAATTGATTATTAAAGTTTCAAAAATCCTTTGAAAACAAAAGCATCTCGTAAGACCACGCCACAAATAAACATGTCGGGTTTTTACCTTACGATAGCTAAAACACTTTTTATATCAAAATCCTCTGATATTATAATAGTGTCTATATACAAATACTTATAAAATAGCCGAAATTGTTACATTCATTAAATTCCAGCATACTAGGTATACAAACAAAACACGTACAAGGCACGTAGGGAAAATGGATTTCCAACGAATGACTAGGCACTGGGGTACCACCTGTCACAGTACGTGGCCTAGATCACAGTACCGAGGACCCACCCTAAGTCCCCTGCAAGACAAGGCCGGAATCACCTACGGGCAATTCCGAATATAATCACCCCACGGTTGTGATCAGCAACCGCACCACTAAGCCGAAATAAAAGGGACATCTAGACAGGGATGACCATACTCTCCAGTGGGCGCTACCCACGAAGCCTTGCTGCATAACCCCTGATTTTCAGTCATTCCCGGTTGATGAGGCTTGAGGCTAAGCGTTACCTTTATAGCACATATCCCTTTGAATGCCCATCGCCCACCTGATGATGTCACGAAAGCATTCGTCCATACAAGTCCGTCTCGGGTCCGAACGGAACCGAAGGCACTACTCCTACTACATCCATTTTGGAAATATCCTCAGGATTAGTAGCGACTAGCCCTTGCACTTCACTGCTCCATCTTCGACTCCGAACACGTTACACGAAACGTACAAACCGGATCGAAGTGGTTTTCGAGAAATAAATCTCGATCGCGGTCTCTTCGAAACGATCAGCGCTTTTGGCCAATATTGATAGTCGGTGATTTAACTATCAATTCACATTCACAAGCATCCATAAGCATCCATCACACAATAAATAATCTCACACATTATTTATTCTTCCCTTTAATATCTTTAAAAGATATATTCACATTTCAAAACTCATTTTGAACGAATTCCCAAATTTCCTCCTTTACATGGTAAACCATTTTACCATTTTTTTTCCATTGGAAAAACCAAGCTTAAACATTTTGCATTTAAAAACAGTTAAAATATTTTATACTGAAATATACTTTAAAATATGTAAATTACTTCTATCTATTTACTCAAATATAAATTTCAGAACTATTCTAAATACTATTATTTAATAAGATATAAATTCGATTTAAATAAGGGTTTAGTCTACTAAATTTAAAAGTGGAGTTTAAAAGAATAATACTAGCCTTTACCAATAACTTAATCATATATCTTTAAAACAACTTGAAATTTCTTCTTTCAAAGTAATAATTTTCTTAAAATACTCTTTAAACAATTTAAAGCTTTAACTTTTAATTAAATAAAATCCTTTAAAACACTAACTTGGTTTTCCCCAGAAACCTTTCCGTTCAAACATCCTAAAGCATTCTTTCATATAAATCCATCCGATTTATTTCAATTTTAGTTTATGTTTACGACATAAATTCCCAATTCCATACTTATCTATAACTTCATCCGAAGTTCCAACTCAATTTCCCATATCCAGAAATTCATTTTAAAAATATAGTTTAAACATTTTAAAATAAACATTTTGGTGAATTCTTCAATGAAACCAGATTTACAATTTACTTAAATAAAATTCCAATGGAGAAAACGGCATTTTAAAATATTCTATTTACATTTAAAACTGTAAATTCAACACATTTAAATTTCCGGATAACACTATTCATTATTAAAATAAACCATCGTTATTTAAAAACAAATTGTAATTTCCATAGAATTCATTCCCAGAAATTTATACTTCCCATTTATTCATTTTATAAATCTCAATTTGGCCAATTTACATTTTCCATCCAAACCAGATTTCAAATTCTATTCTTTGAAATTCTTATTTTAACCATTCATTTTATTTCGTAAAAACCCAATTCAATCCATTTATAATTAAATTCTGGAATTGTAATTTATACAACAATTATCACAATACAGTTTAATTTCATATTTATCAATCACAACAATATAAACATGCATCGTTATCAATTATAAAATAATTGCTACATTGTGAGGAATCCAGTTGGATCCCTCCAACCTGTTTCTCCCTGCATCACAAATATTAGCACATCACGATATAAACATCAATCCAAACTGATAACCACAGTTATAATCAACCAATCACACAGATATTTAAATATTATCTATTAATCTGCCTAGCATCCAGATGTGAGTGAGAAAACTCACCTTGAGTTTAGGCGAGCGTTCGAAATTTAAATTAAATCGAACAACGTTCGATTTAACCCAAATTCCTACTTGCCCGGAATGACTCCGGATCTGCACCATCACGAAGTACGTCTCTCTGCGATTCCAACGGTTCCAATTTCGTTAAAATCTGAGTACGTATGAATTCGTTATGATATTACAAAGTTTTGAAATTAATTTAAAAACAAATTTTCTTTTTAAAAAAAAAACAATACCAACAGCCGTTAGATCTGCATCTCAAAATCGGGGCCGCACTCTAACCCTTCTTCCCAAATGCAACAGGGAATGAATCGAACCCATCATCGTGACTAGGGTTTCGAACTGCAACCACCACGACTCGCTTCAGCATGATCGGCGATCACCACCGGAAAGGACTTCGCGAGCTCTACCACCAGGCATGGCCACGACGAGCTCGGTCATCACCTGACGAGGAAAAACGTGTTCGAACGGCCCAAGAACGCGGCGAAATAGCAACTCCAAACGACGATTACATGCTAGATCCACCGTTGGATCTGATGAGCACGAGTCCCTCTACGATCTTCCAGTTGGAAGAATTTCCTATAAGCGCACGGATTTGATGAAAAATGGAGGAGAAGGTAAGAGCCTTCCGGCCATTGAATAAGAAGATGGCGGCTGGCCGATAAAGCTAGGGTTTCTCTATACGTATATGTATACGTGTAGCTCATTAATTTAATATTAAATTTATTTTTAACGAACATTTGCAAACGAGCTCCAAATCTCACGTTCCGACAAGCTATCCTGGGGTTTTTCCGCGTTCCGGACACAATGGAACAGGTTTCGTAAGCCAATTTGATCGTATGCACGAGTTACAGAATTAAACGATCAATTTAAAATTAAATCGGTTAAATCGATTTCTAGGCGTTTCGAACTGCCACGGTCAAACGACAACTCCAATTGCTACGAAAATTGAAATCCGATAACAACTAACTATTATGGATCCAATGGAACTGGTTTCGTCGAATTCCGAGACTGTGCCCTGGAAGCCTATTTTAACGCGTCTATTAAATCAGGCGATTTTCGAAATTTACGAAAACGCTTAAAAATTTTACTTTTAAAATTTTATTAACTTAACCATAAATCATATAAAATTTATAAACACGTTAAAAATCATTCCGGCTCATTCCGGATCAAAATCTGATTAAATTGCATTTTAATAATATTAAATTATTATTTTTCCATTAATCAAATTCAACCCGAAATCACTATAATTAAAAATTACAGCTTATTTCATTGATTGAATCTGAATCTATTCATTTTAAAATCAATTAAGAATTCACATTAACATTTAAAATGAATTAAATGTTCAAATTCAATGGCTTAAAAATACGGGATGTTACAATTATAGTCTTGGTATCAAAGAGAAGTGGGTTTGGCCGGCATATTCTATCTTTAGAGCATTGAGCATCCAAAGCACCTAGGATGGAAATAGATCAGCCCATTGGGTTCACTGTCAATGAAAGGGAAGCCATCTCTTAACCCCAAAATGATCCTATGGTCATCACTCTTGCAATAACCAACTCAAATGTGCATTGAGCCATCGTGGATGGAGGCAGCTAGTCAACATTATGTTCAAACATGTTTTTAGGGCTCACAAGCTTCTTGCCTCTAGCTTCACCCCTACGCCTTGCCCATCTATGGCTTTAGTGATATAGGCACTATTCCAATGGGTACTGCCTCCCTCATAACCACATTTAGTAAAGACCCCTTGTAGTAAAGATTCAAGTAAAGCTTGTAATTATTGATTGCCCATCTGCTTACAATCTCCTGATAGGACGGTCGACACTCGCAGAATGGGAAGCAATCATCTCCTATAAATGGCTCATCATGAGGTAGGGCCAATAAGGTCTGGGGCAATCAGTAGAAGGCTGGCGAGTGCTGTAACGACTGGGATTTTCGACCCTCGGAAATCGACACTAATACATCCTCGGTATTCATGTGCCAAAAATCCAAGCGCCGGTGACCCGGTTCGTTAAGGGTAAAAAAAGAAAAAAAGACAGAACAGAATCTTACACGAATGGAATAACATATATTATTTCAATATATATAACTATAGCAGAAAATTTAAATATATTTATTAGAGTTAAACATGGACAGTTATAGATCTCTATCCGTACAAAATGCAGAATACAATAGTACACAATTGTCATGGGAATGGATAATAGTCTACTGAAGAATCTTCTAACTCTATGCTCTCAGCTCTTCCAGATTTCTTCTAACTAAACCTGACTACTATGCTGCCGAAAAAATAGGGCACCCAGAGTTTAAGGAAAGAAAAAAACTCTCGGTCAGTCATGGGACCGGTGTTAGAAACTCAAAATATGGGTTTTGAAAACAAAAGGTATCTCATAAGACCTCGCCCCATATAAACACGGAACAGGTTTTTACCTTATGATCACCAAAACATTTTTACACGGAAATTTGTTAATATTATTTTTAATGACATTCTTTTGAAAACATTTACAAATAAACTTATAAATCTTAGCTGAAATGCTTGCATCTCACATTTAAGTACTTTGCACAACTAAGTCCGTACGGCACTTATTGGATACTGGATTTCCAACTAAATAACGAGGTAAGGGACTACCTCCCGTACGGTGCATTTCTAGAGGAATGCACCCGAGGCCCCTATGTTGGTCCTCATGCGAATTAAGACCGGTCTATCCGAAAATTACACGAATAGAACCGAGTATTAAGTCACCAGACCGTTACCGACCTATCCGAGATCCCAAGCATACACCACATAATTTAAACCTGATGTTATAGCGGTTAGAAATTTTATAGATCAAGAAGGTGATTTCATACCCTGATTGGTTGCGACCCACTTTAGCCTTAAAGCATCCCCTGTTTTACAATTCTCGGGTGTGAGGCTTTGAGGTAACGATTACCTTTTATATAGAACATATTCCACTTTGAATACCACTTTGCCATTTCACAATCACACAACTGATTTCTACAAACGCATAACTCTCGAGCATGTACGTGTCAGAAATGGGTGTTAAGTTAAAGAAGTTTCCTTCTCCGCCACCAAACAGTTGATAAGTTCATAGAGATCAATCAATATGATCTAGAAATGCAACATCAAACATTCGTTGATATGCACGTAAAAATGTATATTTTTACTCACACACATAATCTCATTTTAGTAAAATAAATGTCATAATTGGGTGTTTTTACATGTTTAAAACCAAATTTCAAAAAAAAATTCAAGTCATCATTCATGCATCTACATGCACATGGGTTAGAAGCCAAAGAAATGAAGAAATAAAGGAATTCAAGTAATCATGGAGGACTCCACCTACCCACTAACCATGAACCACAATTAAGGGCTAATGCACATGTTAGTGGGAATTAAAGTCACATGCACATTGAATGGAGGATTAATTTCATGCTAATGATAACTTGGATGTCACACTACCTCAAGGGCATTTTAGGGAGTTCCCTAAAAATGGATTAGGGCTTTAGCCATGTATAAATAACCCTCTTACGTTCATGTAATAGAGTTTAATCTTCTTATCATATTATGCAAGTTGTAGCCACAAAATTAATGAGAAATAAAATGGCTTCCTAAGCCTCCTTTTCTTCTTTGATCTTTACATGCTTTTATTTTATTTTATGCTCATTTTTATTTACATGCTCTCTTTCCTTTTATGTTAGTAGATTAGATTTCCATTTATGCACTTAGTTTAGTTTTATTTTTAAGCAAGTAGTTAGTTTTTTTTATTTTAATTAGCGTGCACTTTTCTTTGTTTTGTTCTATGTTGAAATTTACATGTGTTGAAATGATAACACAAATGAGAAGCTAAACCCCTTAAATTTAGGATTAATGAAGCTCTCTAAAATTATGAAGATTCAACATATTTTGTTATTTATGATCTCTTTAGTGCTTAATGAATAGTTGGATTATGATGTAAGTTTATTAGAGAATTTGATAGCCTATGTTGTGTTTCTAATCAAAAATGGACTATGCTTAATCCAACATAAACACAATTTACATCATCATCTAACTAAGTGATTTTGATCATGGAATTAAAATAGAATCAAAATTTGATGATCTATGTTACTAATCAGAAATAGTAAATAGATCATGCTTAAAATAGATTTTGTTTTAGTTTCATTTTCATTTTCATGACATTTAATAAGTGGTTTTAGTTGTTGTATTAAAGTTTGATGGTTTAAGTTGTGTTATTTAATAACATAAGTAGACCATACTTATGATAAATACATCACTAATTCAACTTAGATTAAAAAGAGATCATAGATTGATTTTGTGTTGATTTTATGTGAGAGTATGAGAGTGGATTTTTCTCTAAATTGTCCCTTAATCTCATATTTTTATTCACCTTTGCTCTGGTTTAATTTTTGCTACTCTTCTTAGTTTAAAACAAACTTGCAAATTTGGGTTAATTTGATTGAGTAGAATTAATATCAATCATTTCCCTATGGATCGACCCATACTCGCATACGTACTACAATTATACATCGTGCGCTTGTGGTTATTTTTATTATTTTTCGGCGATTTTCTAACCGATAGAAAATTCGTCGTCTAACAAGTTATCGGCGCTGTTGTCGGGGAAATTGTAATTTGATTTTATTTCTATTCTTCGAATTATTTTTGTTTGATTTTATTGTGTGTTTAGTATGTGCATTAATTTGCATTAAAAAATATTTTATGTTGTGTGTTTGTTGTATGATTTGTGCTTTCAATTGATTTGTGTGCTTGTTGTTTTTCTATTTGCATTTGCATTTCTATTTATAAAAAAAATTTGTGAAGCATTTGTTTTGTTCAATTTATTTATCTTTGTTTCCATTTGTTTTGACTTAGTTGTGTCTGTTTTTGTTTTGTTTTATTTCTATTTGCATTTGCACTCTCTATATATAAAAAAACATATACAATTTCGAAACAAAAGTATTTTATTATATTTGCATTACATCTACATTTTCTGTTTTGATTTTACAACTTTTTTTTACAAAACAGTTCCATTTTACTATTACAATTCACTGTGCATACATCCACACTACTGTTACATACATCCCCGTGCATCCATCCATTGCCTACAACAGCCATCAACAATAAATTTGCCTCCACCCACCCACTTGAAACCATCACTTATCACAAAACTGTTGCCTTCTACTTATCACTTATCAATAATAAACAGCCTTCTGCTTATCAAAAAATTGTTGCAGCCATCACTGCTGCTTTCCTCCACCCACTTGAAACCATCTATGCATCATTCCATCGCCTCTGTGATAAACAACATACCAAACAAGCCACTGCACTTACCACTTACATTTCACTGCATCAGTGACAACAGTTCATTCAACCATCAGCACCACTTACAATACCCACCACTTCTTCAATCACTATCAAAACTGTTGCATCACTGCCTTCTTCACACTACTGCTCCTATATCACCCACTGATTCTACTATAGTGCATTCTGAGCATCAAATTGTGCATCAAACTGTGCTACCACCTCGATCCCCTTGTCTGACACAAAAAATTATCCACTTCACCACTTCTGCATATCCCTCTGCAAACATCCCCTACCATCTAACCCCAATCCTCCATCAACCTAAACATATATCTCCTCTTCCTGCATACCTCTGCACCATATCAAAACTGCACATCCTTCAAAACTTTCATATCTTCCTTCTTAATCATACTTCAACAATCTGCAACCACTTTCTCCTTCATACATACCATACTTCTCAATCATACATTATACCATAATAGTCACCACCTCAAACTGCAACACACCATCACAACATCCATCTCTGCCTCTACCCATACACCATTATAGCATCAACATTCCAACAACTATACTTCTGTCGTTCATAGTACTGTCACATACTACATTTTCCTTCAACAGTCATCACCATCCCACTAGAGCACTACTTAAACTACCACTACTGTTGCCTATTGCCCTCACCTTCTACCTCTATCAACTGCCTCATCCATTTCAATCTGCCATTATCTACAACAAACTACAACTTGAACTACAACAAACTTCAACTACACTGCCATAAAACCAAAACACATATCAACTTGCTCCTTACCACTTCGACCTGAACCATCTCCTCGAATTGCAAATTCATCACTGCAAATTCAACAACCAAGAATCAAACATACAGTGCTGCTCCACCTCCGCCCACCACTGCAATATATACTTCTTCCAGCAATCCACTGCACCAACATAGGCCTCTGTCATATTCAAATACAACAGTGCATACATACCTTACAAGCAGCACTGCCTCAACATAAAACCTCCTCCACCACTTAACTCTAGCAAACTCTACCATTCACTAACACCTACAACAACCCAACAAGTCACCATCCTCCCTGCTTTCAACTGCCACCATACTGCCTCTGCCTTGCTATTCCATCTCAATTCCACTGCCCATTCATCAGCAACTCCACTTCCTTTCTTCCTCGAAACCGCCTCGACCCCCAATACCCGCCGAAACATCTCAGCAACCCAAACCCAAAACCAGCGAACATCACGAATGCGAGAATTCCTGAATCGAATTTGAATTGAAAATTTGTTTTGCGAAATTTAGTTTGGGAAATTCTGATTTGGGTTGCGATTTTTCTTTTGAAATTTTGATAAACGAATTGAGGAGCCGCGTGTATTAGAACCTTTTTTTTAACTAGACCGGGTTTTGTTGTTGAACTGTTTTGAGTGTTTTTATTTTATAAAGAAGAAAAAGATTTCCTTTGTTTTTGTTTTATTCTTTTATAAAAAAAAGAAAAAAAAACTTATATATATATATATATAAAAATGTGTATATATATAATTTTTGTTCAAATTTTTTTTTTAGGTTGCAAATTGCGAGAAATCAAGAGGAATTGCTTACTTCGCTTCGCTTGCCAAAAATTAATCGCTTGCTAAAAAATATATTTTGTTGCTTAAAATAAATTGCTAATAATTATGCACGCTCTCGTATCGTGCCCTTATCCCTTATTGTTATTTTCATTGCATTGTTGGTTGCTTACATTTATATAAAAAATTCAAAAAAAAAACAAATTTCATTCGTAGTTGCATCGTTAATTCACCTTTAATTTCTGTTTTGCATTTATACCATCTTATTTTCTTTCCTAAGGGCAATACCCAAATCCACATAAGGTGGGGGATTTCATTATCCCTTCCTTGGCCTACAAATTGCATTTCATCTTAGAATTTGACTAATAATAACGCTTAGACTTTGGATTTAAGGGAGTCACGAGCTTACCTATGGCTTAATTGTATCTTGACATGTTGTCATCTATCGACAATTTATATTCTTAGTGTCTAGGCTACTGCAGAGCAATAATCAGTTATAAATATTACGGTGATTCGTAAATATTATAGTGATTGTTTCTCTGAAGGTAGATTCGTGGTGCACCGATAACTCCTGTCCGTTATCTGGCTGAGAAATATTTTGTTGAATTAAGACAAAGTGTGATTATACACTTTTGGGTTAGGAGCTGCAAAGGACAGAAAATGTGTAATTAAGTCCTTGCATTCATTTAGTTGTATTAGTTCATGCATATATAAAAAAAATCAAAATCAAAATCCAAAAACAAATTGTACATTTTACTTAACTTAGTTTTTTTTAATCCAAAAAGAAAAAACAATTAAATCTCTTCCTTTGAAAAAAAAGGAAAAAAATTTCAAACAAAATAAAAATCCAAAAACAAGTTTTTTTGTTAAAAATAAAAAAAAATCTTTTCAAAAACCAAAAAAACTATGAAAAAAAATAAAAACATATAAAAAAAGAGAAAAAAATTTTGAAAAAAAAAATCAATCTTCCTTTTGAAAAATAAATCCTTTTTGGTAAATATTTTTCCTCTTTTAAAAAAAATATATAAAAAAAAACAATTTCTCACTTCATTTTCTAAACCTTGCTTCATTCTCCTGAACTCGATTCTCACTTCTTTCTCTCTTGACCTTCCACTAGTGCATGAGTATTTGGACTCGTGACACTTCTACGAATCTTTGGACTCGTGACCCTTCTACGAATCGTTTAACTCGAACAAATGATACTCCAGTAATGGCAAACGAAAATGCCCTCGAACTCTCATGGATAGAATCTTTTCCGATAGAGTTTCTATCCCTTCTTTTATCACGTTATTCGCCCCTATGGGTAATCATTTTGAAATTCATTCAAACCATATTGCCACGCTTCCGAAATTTGGTAATTTTGAACACAATGACCCATACATTTTCTTAACGAAATTTGAACAAGTTTACGCAACCATTAAACTCCAACAATTATGTGATGATGGGATCAAACTCCGGTTAATTTTATTCGCTCTTACTGATTACGCTGAAAAATGGGTGTACAACTTACCTTCAAACTCGATCAAAACTTGGGAAGAATTCATTAAAGTCTTCTTGAAAAAGTTCTACCCCTTGGAAAGAACAACTAAAATCTGAAACGAAATCATCAATTTAGTGGTGAACCATTCGGAAAATATTTTGAAAGATCTAAAGAGCTTTTGATAAAATGTCCACACCATAATTTCAAAAAATGGACTCTTTACCAAATCTTATACGATGGACTTGAAAATAGCTCACGAACCATGCTTGAATCAATGTGCCAAGGAAATTTTCTTGCTCAACATCACGATGATGCTTGGAAATTTCTTGAAAACCTAGCCAAAAAGTCATCCCAATGGGAACGTTCTAATGAAAAATTCATTTACTCACGATTGAACGCACACTTGATAGGATCATCTTTGGCTTTGAAAGCTAAAATAGACGCAATGATTAATAAATTCGATAACATTTTCTCATCCAACCAAATGAACCAAACTTCCTAATCCATGTGTTATAAATGTAACGATCCGAATAAAATAGCCGATCAGTGCCCTAATTCGGTCGAACAACTTAATGCTTTCGATAAGGTTAAGAATGACCTGTTTTCTCCAACTTACCATCCTGGTTGGAGAAATCATCCGAACTTTGCTTGCAACCAAAATGATTCCAACACAAATTTGGTTCGTCCCAATTTTCAAGCATTTCCGAACAATGCTTTGAATTCTCCCTTTCAACCCAATCATTTTCAACAAAATTTTGCGGGTTCGTCTCCAAATCAACCACAACAATCTTTTGCTCCCCAAGACGATAAATGATTAAGTCCACTTGAGAAAAGTCTTGAAACTTTGGCTAAGACAACCACTTAAAGCGAATTGGGATCTTCCATTTGAAATCATGTGTGACACTTCGAAATTTGCAGTTGGTGCTGTCTTAGGACAACGCATCAAAAAGATCCTTCATGTTATCTACTACGCTAGTATGACTCCGAACGATGCTCAACTTAATTACACAACCACTGAAAAAGAGCTTCTAGTGATAGTTTTCGCACTTGAAAAGTTCAGACCATATTTGATAGGCTCACATATTACTGTTTACACTGACCATTCGGCTCTAAGGCACCTTTTCGCCAAAAAGGATGCTAAATCCCGCTTAAGTCGTTGGATCCTTTTACTACAAGAATTCGATCTTACAATCAAAGACAAAAAAGGATCCGACAATGTCCTAGCCAATCACTTGTCTCATCTTCCTAACGCACCATCGCCTTTACCAATCAATGAAAACTTCACTGATGAACAACTCTTTTCAATTTCTATGAATCCATGATATGCTGATATAGTGAACTACTTAGCACTAAGGACACTCCGCCATCTTGGTCCAAACAGGACAAATACAAATTCCTGTCCCAAGTGAAATATTTCCATTGGGACGATCCATACTTGTTCAAGTATTATCCAGACCAAATCATTCGACGTTGCATCCCGGATAATGAAATAAAGAGTGTTCTCTCATTTTGTCATGATCAAGCGTGCGGTGGACATTTCGGTCCTTGAAAAACTGCTGAAAATGTACTTCAATGTGGCTTTTACTGGCCCACACTTTTCAAAGACTTGTTCGAATTTTGTAAGACTTGCGATCGTTGCCAAATGGTAGGAAAAATCTCTCGACGAAATATGATGCCCTTAACTCTCATTCTTACGATCGAAATCTTTTATGTTCGGGGTATCGATTTTATGGGACCGTTTCCCAACCCTTTCGGAAATTTGTACATTCTTCTTTCTATTAATTACGTCTGTAAATGAGTTGAAGCCGTTCCTTGTAAAACAAATGACCATAAAGTTGTTATGAAATTCATTAAAGAAAACATCTTTTCGAGGTTTGGAACACCTTGCACAATAATAAGCGATAATGGAACCCATTTCTGTAATCATTTTTTGAAACTCTAATGAAGAAATACTCGATAACCCACAGGTTATCCGCTCCATATCATCCTCAAACTTGTGGTCAAGTTGAAGTTTCAAATCGACAAATAAAACAAATTTTGGAGAAAACTGTTAATAAAAATCGTAAAGATTGGTCTAAGAAATTTAATGACGCGCCTTGGGCATACCGTACCACTTTTAAAACAAACCTTGGGATGTCCTCATTTCGTTTAGTTTACGGGAAAGCGTGCCATTTACCGATCGAACTCGAGCATAAAACGTTGTGGGCAATGAAGAACTTAAACTTTGATCTTGAAAAAGCTGGCGGAAACAGAAAATTTCAACTCAACGTGTTAGAGGAAATTAGGAATGATGCGTATGAAAATGAGAAAAATTAAAAAGAAAGAACAAAAAAATTTCATGACAAGTCTATCCTCAGAAAAACGTTTTTGCCAAACCAAAAAGTTCTTTTGTATGACTCTAGACTTCACTTATTCCCGGGGAAATTAAAATCAAGATGGACCAGACCATATATTGTACGTACTATTTTTCCATACGGTGCCATTGAAATAGAAAACCCTAGGGACGGTTCAATTTTTAAAGTCAATGGTCATCGTCTAAAGCCTTACTTGAGTTGGCGTATGATCGAGAGAAGGAGCTCATGCTTCTTTATGAGCCATACTACCTCTGATAAGAAATGTTAACCCTTTTTTATAAATATGTACATATTTTTCCCCGTTACACTCATTATATCATGCATTGACTGTGGGACACAGTCAAAATTAAGTGTGTGGGGGAGTCTCATCTTCATCTTTGATGTTTCATGGTTTATTTTTTGCATTTTCAATTTCCAAAACTAAAAACTTAAAAAAAACAAAAAATCTCAAAACAAATTTTTTTTAGCATATTGATTTACTTTTGAAGAAACACTAGAGGATATTTTGGTTATTAAATTGAAATTTCTGAAAATTTATTTATCTCAACAAAAATAAAAATAAAGTTTGATTACAAGTAACTATGGTTTAACTAGTATATACGAAGGTTCATGGGTGTTAATTATGAAGTATATCCTAATTTAAAGTGGTTGATTTAAAGTAAAGGCGATAACATTTTCAATCTTCTAAGTTAAGTGGTGCTAAGATGATTTTGCGAAACTCTCTCTCTCTTTAAAAAAAATAAATAAAGTAAAACAAAAAAAATTGGTTCTTGTGAAAATAAGAAACACCTAGAGTCATATGTTCACACGCAAGTGTGTACACTCACCATGCTCTGTACCCTTCTCACGTAAGCCCGAAAGGTAGTGCATGATCAGCATATCTGGCCTCATTTTATCGAGTTAGGTGTATGTAAATAAATTTTTAATAAAACTAACCAGCTAGAGTCATGTGTTCATACGCAAGTGTGTACACTCGCCACACTCTGTACTCTTCTCACGTAAGTCCGCAAGGCAGTGCATGATCGATATATCTGGCCTCAGTTTATCTGAGTTAGGTGTGTAAATAATAGAAATGTTAATACTTTTCAACAATAGAGAGAGCAAGCAATTAAAATCCAAGCATTATTTTCACTTAGTTGATTCGACTTTTTATTCAAAAGAAATAAAAATACCACTTTGAAAAAACTTTGATAATCGACTAAGAATCCATTTTATAGTTGCACTATGTTATCAATCGAAATAGCTAGCTAAACTAGAGTCTAATTGTGATGATAACTTAATTTTTGTTGGAAGTTTTGATGAGTAAAAGGACTTAAATTTCTTGTTAATGTTCAGAACTTACATTCAACTTATTCATGTCAATTTAAAAGTAAATTTTTTATTTTGTAAATATTTTCAAAAACTTGCATTCATATCTTTGTAAATAAATCTTGCATTTATGAATTTTTCATGTTGCATTTGGATTTTGTGGGTGGTATCTACTAAAAACCCTCACGAGACAATATTCGTCCTACTAGGGACACCTAGAGGTTTAACGGCTTGTTGCACACGCTTAATAAATTCGTGCTCCCTACGAAAGTGGATTTATCTTAGTTTTTCTATATTCAAGGATGAATAAAAAGATAAGTGTGGTGGTATTTGATGTGCATGTAGAAATATATATTTTTACTCACACATTTAATCTCATTTTAGTAAAATAAATGTCATAATTGGGTGTTTTTACATGTTTAAAACCAAATTTCAAAAATGCTTTCAAGTCATTATTCATGCATCTACATGGGGGCAAAACGATAATTTTGTGTATGATTTAATTTTAGAAAATTCACTTGCACATTTTTATTTTTAAACTGTAGGAAATGGAGATCAAATATGAAGAACCCGTCATGGAAATATGCATGCACATGAGTTAGAAGCCAAAGAAATGAAGAAATAAAGGAATTCATGTAATCATGGAGGACTCTACCTACCCACTAACTATGAACCGCAATTAAGAGCTAATGCACATATTAGTGGGAATTAAAGTCACATGCACATTTAATGGAGGATTAATTTCATGCTAATGATAACTTGGAAGTCACACTACCTCAAGGGCATTTTAGGGAGTTCCCTAAAAATGGATTAGGGCTTTAGCCATGTATAAATAACCCTCTTACGTTCATGTAATAGAGTTTAATCTTTTTATCATATTATGCAAGTTGTAGCAACAAAATTAATGAGAAATAAAATGGCTTCCTAAGCCGCTTTTTCTTCTTTGATCTTTACATGCTTTTATTTTATTTTATGCTCATTTTTATTTTCATGCTCTCTTTCCTTTTATGTTAGTAGATTAGATTTCCATTTATGCACTTAGTTTAGTTTTATTTTTATGCAGGTAGTTAGTTCTTTTTTATTTTAATTAGCTTGCACTTTTCTTTGTTTTGTTCTATGTTGAAATTTACATGTGTTGAAATGATAACACAAATGAGAAGCTAAACCCCTTCAATTTAGGGGTAATGAAGCTCTCTAAAATTATGAAGATTCAACATATTTTGTAATTTATGATCTCTTTAGTGCTTAATGAATAGTTGGATTATGATTTAAGTTTATTAGGTAATTTGATAGCCTATGTTGTGTTTCTAATCACAAATGGGCTATGCTTAATCCAACATAAACACAATTTACATCATCATCTAACTAAGTGATTTTGATCATGGAATTAAAACAGAATCAAAATTTGATGATCTATGTTACTAATCATAAATAGTAAATAGATCATGCTTAAAATAGATTTTGTTTTCGTTTCATATTCCTTTTCATGACATTTAATAAATGGTTTTAGTCGTTGTATTAAAGTTTGATGGTTTAAGTTGTGTTAATTAATAACATAAATAGACCATACTTATGATAAATACACCACTAATTCAACTTAGATTAAAATGAGAGATCATAGATTGATTTTGTATTGATTTTATATGAGAGTATGAGAGTGGATTTTCCTCTAAATTGTCTCTGAATCTCATATTTTTATTCGCCTTTGCTCTGGTTTAGTTTTTGCTACTCTTCTTAGTTTAAAACAAACTTGCAAATTTGAGTTAATTTGATTGAGTAGAATTTGAAATCAATTCATTTCCCTACGGATCGGTCCGTACTCGCATATGTATTACAATTGTACATCGTGCACTTGCGGTTATTTTTATTACATTTTTCGGCGATTTTCTAACCGATAGAAAATTCATCATCAAACATTCGTCCGTACAAGTCTAGGAAAATGACAAACCGAAGGCACTCTCTTACCACATCTTATCGGGTATTACCCCTAGATTCAAATGGGTATTATTCCTGGTGCTTGGCATCCCGGTGGAAGTGAAGAAAAAGATACGGAAAAAAACATTTCTAGGTGGAGTGATAGATCCGGACCAATTTTTTTTTGATCCTTCGATAAAAAGATTCATTCTCCTCATAAAAAAGAGGAGGTAGAACTAATAAAGATTTCTTTTTCGATTCATCTCTGGAGTTGAATACCTCATTCAAGAAAAAAAATATGTTTTTTTTTTACCGACGCACAAAGAAAATATTTTGTTGCGAATGAACAAGATATTGAGGAATTGTATTTCACCGAGCCTCTCTCCGAGACAGTGCCCAGATCGTTACGCCTTTCGTGCGGGTCGGAACTTACCCGACAAGGAATTTCGCTACCTTAGGACCGTTATAGTTACGGCCGCCGTTCACTGGGGCTTCGGTCGCCGGCTCCCCTGGATTTGCGATCCCAGGTAAGATCGGTTCAGGATCATGGGGTCTTTTTCTATCAGATAGGAAGGGCTGTTGCACAAAATGTACTTATAAGTAATTGCCCCATAGATCCTATATCTATCTATATGAAGAAGAAATCGTGTAAGGAAGGAGATTCCTATTTGTACAAATGGTACTTCAATAGGGTTTGGACAAAAAAAATTTCTGTCACCCCATTTCGTTTTTGAATTTTCTGACTTAATGTGAGGACTTAATTCATACTTAGATCGAGATATTCTATTGGACATAGAATGCCAATCTTTAAAATGTAAAAAAAGGAGTAATCAGCTGTGGCACGTTCACTAAAAAAAATAGCGAGTTAGTCCTTGCATAAGAAGATCCCAGAACGAAGAGACCACTACTATTTATTTATCACGAGAGCAAATTCGATATTGTTAACAAGTAGTTCTTCTATTATAAAGATCCCCGCCTTCAAAATCATAATCTTCGATATTATTTTCTTCACTTTCGAAAGGTAAATCAGTTCGAAGTGGTTTTTAGATAGGAATTACCCAAATCAAACCCCACTAACTTCAAACCAATTCTCGATAAAAAGATGTTTCATAAATAGGTGATCATCATTTGATTTATTCATTTCCTTTTATTGGAAAAACTATCTTTGAGAAATATATATCTGGAAAAAAACATTGGTGTTGGTATATATGAAATCATTAAACCTCTCTTTATTAAATTCTTTTGTTTAGTTAAATAATTCTGAATCATTTCACTTAAACCTTAACCAAGATTTCTTATTTTAAAATGTAACTTTTTAATAAGTTGAAACCATGTTATCTAAGATGGTAAATCCGAATTGTTTAAATTTGGAAAATTTAATCTTTTATACTAAACTCTTTTTCGACATTCCAACCTTATCTATCCCTCGCTTGGTGGAGGCTAGGTGAGACAGGGCACTGGTTGCTACTAAACATCTCCTTATTTTAAGCACCCCCATCCTGATCTCATGAATAGAAAAAGCAGTAATCGTTGGCTTATTAGAGCCAAGATTAACACATTTGTTTATAATAGATTTTCTTTAAATAATTTATTTTAAACTCTTTTAAATAAATTATAAAATCTTCATAATCATCTTTAAAACACTTAATTATTCATTTAAAATCATTTGTAAAAGATTTGGAAAAGAATTGTTACTTTTAAAGTTATATTTCAAAAGTTATTAAAAACTGCTGCAAATATTGCTGCGAATAGTGTTTTTAAAGTTAAATTGATTTAAAATGGCTTTTTAATCATTTGAAAATTAATTTATATAACCCAAATCTCTTTTAAAAGATTTTTAAATATTTTTTTAGATTTTTAAACCATTTAAAATATCCATTTTAAATACTTTTTAAACCTTGGTTATTAAACTACAAAACCGCGATATTTTTGAAAACTTGTTTTTGACTTATTTGAAAATCTATAAGATGAAAACTTGATATGATTTCTTTATTTGAAAACTATGGATATAATAGTCCGAGAAATTCTTATCATGTAGAATTCGGAGCTATATTCCACTTCATATACTCGTTCGAATTTTACGATGCGAAATCGCAAACTACGTTACGCGACGCGCCTAGTTTTGACTTGTTTTTCATTTCTTATTCAAACTTCACCATATTTATTTTTAATGATTGTAAAACATATTTAAACCATTTTAAACCATTTCAGAGAGTTTTAATGGTTCCATATTACTTTTATAACTTGATTCGGAAAGTGATTTCCTTGTGTAATAACGACGTGGATTTAACGTGACTTGTTAAAGCAACCATATTATACAATCAATACTTGGATCAAAGTGTAAACAAACAGCCAAACATGATTAACAATCATCACAACCAAATATAGAAAACCATATTATATCACCCAATATATAATATATACAAATATATAAATATAGAGTTTCTCACCATAATCCAAACCGATACTTCCTACCAACATTCAAACAAATCAACGCTTCACTAAACATCTCCTAAACATCCAATGCTCATGGCCATGCCTCCTTCACTTGCTAATCATGCTTCCCATGATGGCTTAGGCTTAATACTAGAGCTTAGAAGAGATTAGAGAATATTTGGTTAACTTTTGAAAAAGTTAGAGAGTAATTAGTGGATTAGTGCTTAAGTACTTCCACTATTTTGAACCCTCCTACTTTTTCTCAAGTTTTGAAAAACAAGATAGACTTCCATGGAAGCCATTAAAGTGCATAAGAAAGCTAAAGAATGAAGAAGAATGAATGTGAAGAATAAGTGAGATGGAGGGGTTGTATTTATAGGAAAAAATTAGAAAATAACTTCGAAGTGAAATTACCACCATACCCTTACCCACCCTAGAAAACACCTCCCCCTCCACCCTTTGTGGCACACGGTAGCCCCCCCATATGGTGATGAGGTGTAGGTGATGGTGGTAATGATGGTGAAGGTGGTGATGTGATGTGGTGTAAGATTGATTTGATGTTTCTTTTTAAACTAATTATTACTTTAGATATTTTATTCTTTTACCATTAGTAGATATATGTTTATGTTCTACTCTTATCATGTGTATATGTACATGATAATGTATGTATGTGCATGTCAGAAATGTGTACAAGTCATTTGGACTACGTCGTACAACTTATATACGTCAAACCGTTACGAATTTGGATTCCGATCTTCGGTCATATTTTTACTTCTTAGTTAATATATATATATATATATGTAAAATAAGTTTGAAAACTAATTTCTTATCATCATAGATGAATTAAAACGATCGCATTTGAATTATAAAACCATCAATATCAAACAATTGTTTGCAAAAAGTGTTATTATATCGATAAACCGATATCGATTTTCCTTATTTTTTCAAATCACTGGTATATTTTTTTAAAACTATTATAAATGATTTATTATCACTTTATTACTATTACAAATTAATTCTTATCATTTTAAAATAATTATTTGGATAATTATAATAATTATTAAATCATATAATCTCAATTTAAAATCATTAATTAAATATTAATTATAATGACATTACTGATGATGTTATAAATACATTTTATTTTTCAAAAATAAAATAAATTACTTTATTTCATATTCTTGTTTAAATATAAAATTGAGTGTATATACCTAGTCTCATTCGAGACTTTGGATAATTATAGAGCCGTTTATCGATAAAACGATTTTTGGCCATTTTATCGATTTAAATCCCGAGGAAGATATTTTTGTAACTATCCATTCAAAATAGGATTATTATTATTTATTATTACTCAAACAATATTATTTGTATTATTAAACTTTTATTTGAATAATTTAAAAATAAATCAAATTTATCAAAGTGATAAATTTGCGGGTCGTTACAGACTTCCCCCTTTAAAAGAATTTTATCCCCGAAATTACAGTTGAACAAAAACCCAAAGGTGTTTGTCCAAAATATTTATTTTTAAACTTACTCTTGTACGATGTATATAGATTATTTGAATGCATTATCTGACTCGATCTATTATTCGAATCCACAACTTTACTTCCAAACCATTATTAATCCCCCGATCCTCTAGTGTGGACCCTGATCAGGTTTTTCGATCAGAACTTTAGTCTTCCTTGCATAGCACTCAACTATGATAGAAAAATCAAATACCAATCATAAACCCTCATCAATGTTTGTCGTCAAGAATCGAGTGATAAACCCTTTTTCGAACCGCCATAAACACCTCAGAGTTCCGTACTTGAATCTTAGATCAAAATTGTACGACAAAATGATCTATGCACAACATACGTAGTTATTAACTTCCCAAAATCTTTATGAAAACCTTTCATTTATTAAGTTTCACTCAAAAATCTACTTCTTTATAAAATCTCCTTTATGGCACTTATTACTTTTATTAATAAAAATGTCATTTATAAATATATCCCTTTATTTATAAAACTTTGTTTATAAAATTATTACTTCGAAATATTTATTTACAAAATATTTCTATCACTTTTCCAAAAGAGACCATTTAAATTTAAAAGGAAATTTATCTTTATTTTCCAAATTTACAGTAAACTTCTCTTATTATAATATATTCCTTTTTAACTTTTGAAAATTATCTAGATCGAGTAACTCTAAAATAATATTGATAACCCAAAAAATGGATCAACACCCTAGTTTGAGTGTGAAAGCACCAGTCCTGTTCTCACAGAGCAATAATATAGATAGTAGATATAGAAAAAAGCAGTAACAGAAAGAAGACAAGAAGATTTTTATAGTGGTTCGGCTGTTAACGAAGCCTACGTCCACTTTATAGTTTTTATTATAAACTGATTATTGTTACAAGCAGTGTTCGATTACAAAGCTCTTGATTGTCCTTAGCTAGTTGAATCTCCAAAGTTAGAATCCACTGGAGAATCACAGTGGACTCCTTTGAAGATCGTTGTGAGGGAGGTCAAGAGTGAAGAAAGTTTCCAGCAGAGTTTCAGCAACCAGCCCGGAGGAGATCCCATTTATGTCACGGGTGGGATGGTAATTATATAGATTGGAGAGTTATTGGGCCAAGCCTATTTGCCGATTGCTTGCAGATGGACACCGGAAGACGCATTGGAGCTTAGCTCACGATCCGAGCCAAAATCATGGATCGCTAGCGATCTATGGTCTAAGGATCGCTATCGATCCATAGCAATAGCTCGAATGCGAGCTAATTACTTACCTCCTTTTTCTGCTTCAATCTGTGTGGGTCGCATGTATTCCATGGTCACGTATGGATCGCTGGCGATCCATACACTTAGCGTATTTTGGGCTTTGATGTTTGGGATGCTTTTGTTGCCTTGTATTGATGTTGTTCGTGCAATCTCGTTGCACATTGCCTAATTTTGATGATGATTTACTTGCTAGTTTTATTTAGCTGCTGATTGGATTGGATGGATGTTTGTTTATTGGTTTAGCTAACTCGGAATCTCATCAAACTCAGTCACCACTTTAGTAATATGGGTTGGATCTTGGTGCAAGAGATTTGGTTGAACATGGAACTATCCTCATGGAATGCTAGCGATCCATGCCCTTAGTTGATTTTTCATCCTTTAACCTTGGTTCTCCTTTAGCCTGTTACTATAACTCTTTTGGTTGACTTCTGAGCTATTATGACTCCATCAAGTTGTTCCGTCTTCTCTTGGATCTTGCTCGATTAAAAACCCGGATAACATTTGCCCCCCAGAGTATGTCTTCGTTGAAAACAAGGTGTGATCTGGAAGTAATTTCTTTTAGTCTCTGCTTGTTGAATTCCAAGTAATCGTGTTAGAGTTTCACGAATGTGAACTAAGTTATGCTGCTGCTTGCTTAGTGTTAGTTTCGACCATCATTTCTTGTCGTAACAGATCAAACTTTTTTCTATAGCCTCTCGGCATGTCTTGAAGTAGTGTGGGGACGTCGCTAGGCAAAATGGAGAAAAAATTTCGTGCAACCATATGGATCGCCAGCGATCCATAGATGATGGATCGATAGCGACCCGATGAATTAGAAATTTTTTAGCATTTTATGTTTTCCTATTTAAGCTCCTTCGACCTGACCCTTCCATTCATTCGAGCCGAGCCACTTCCTTCTGCGATCCATACACTTTGCAGCAATTTGATTCAAGTCTTCACCCGTGATCCGATCCATCACTTCCAGGAACTCGACCTTGTCTAAAGCCTCTGCCGTGACTTCTTCTATCCACCAACACCAGAGCATCGCCGTCGCATGCCCAGATCACCTCCGACCAAAACCCTAATTCGCTTGTGCCTTAGATTGCCGTCGATTCATCCCTAGATCGTCGTTGACCTATTGTAGCTTGCTGATCCTAAAGCTTTAACCAATTTTGCGTTTAGGTCATTAATCCAAGGTGGGTTTGCTGATTACAATGTTCATTTAATGATTTGGTGGCGAGGTTGCATTCGTGATGTTTGTCGTGAGGAGTCCGAGTCGATTAAGGCTTAATGGAGGAAATTAGTAAATAGAGTCTTGAGTTCCTCCTGCAATCACATTCAGGCCTTCCCCCGGTGCTTGATATGTCTTCGTCCATTGAGCTGGAATTGACTCGTGCCAAGTTCCATAGCTGATATTGCACGACACATCGTGAATTGGTCCTGGCTCTTCCGAAGAATTTGGACTTCTTACTTGCTTTTGTACGCTCGGTGTCCTTGTACTTAAAGGATTTTTCCGCGTTGCTTCAGGCAACGGATCTGTTATCGATCGTTAATCGATAACGGGTAAGTGTAGAAGAAGTAAAAACAAAAGAAAATGATATGAGAAGTCCTTTGCTTTTTCCGCTGCGACCGAGCTATCTACACGGGATAGAGAGTTTGTAGTGTTTCGGACACTGAGCTCACCCCTATAGATATGTAACGACCCGTAAATTTCAACTGTTTTAATAACGTAATTAGTTGAAATTTTGTGAAATTCTAAACGATAAAATTTTGAAATATAAATTTGATATTTGGAATGCGTTTAGTTAAACATAGCAATTGGTAAATTTTCGTCCGAAAATATGAAAGTTTATTTCGCGCGTAAATTTACTTCAATTTTAATCAGTTAAAAAGCGATGAAAATAAAATGTTTCCGAAACCTAAATATTTTTACATAGAAAAATTCTAAACCATCTTCTGAACAAGATGTCAGTTTGTCGTTTTTCCAAATTCGGACATCTTTGGCTCCGTCGATCTTATTTTTCAACGTTTTTCTTGCATTTTTCGCTAGTAGAAAATTCGAATTTTTATAATTCAATAATACCACTGATATCTGTATACCGTTTTGATCGTCTCGGCGTGCTGATCTCTACAATATATTCATTTCTGTGTTTTGAGACCCGGTACGCAATGAAATCTGCAAAACGACTAACAGTAGCGGTGCTACGTTCGAGCTTTTTGGCTTACGTTGCCCTTCATTGTCTTCGGTATAATTCCAATGGTCACTGCATTTAATATTTCTAGAAATCATCACTTGTGACCTTTCTGTTCATAACATTTCAATATTTTCAATATATTCCGCTTGTTGCTTTTAATAAAAGAAATAAATATACTGTTGCATTGGTTATCTAGAAACCCACTCGACACTTCTGTTCATCCTCCCTCTTCATTCCTATTCTTCTTTTAATTTTGCTCACAGAAGAAAATAAAACAAATTTATTCGAAAGAAAAGCCTCTATCTCCTCATTTCCCTGCTTCTCGTTGCCTCGCCCTTGCCCCTTTCACTTACGCGCCTTCACCATTTCCATCACTAGATCCATGCCGTGCTCGAGCCTTAACCCACCCCTACCCACCGTTCCCTCCTCCACCGTGAACAACATGGCCACGGTAGCCAGCTCAGGAAGCCTACTCGCCGATGCCACAGCCCCAACCTCCTCACCAAAGCCATCACCACCTTTATTCCGAGCCTCCCTGACAAGTGCAGCCAACCAAACGTAGCAGCGATCACCTTCGCCCAGAGATACGCCGCCTGACCTCCTTTCGTCCCCACCACGTCAACCTGACCAACCCCATCCACATCCGGATCTGGAGGCTTGGCTGCCTTCGTGCTTTATTCAGTGGTAATATACATGTTGTTCATGATTATATATATATCAGTGGTTACGTTTTATGGTATACATATCTAAACATTTATTTCGTTTGTTAGTATACTTGTACGTTTATGAGGGCATATGTATAAAGTGAGTTTTGTTATATATTGATAGTATATAGTAATTTTCGTACCTATCTATATAAGTGTGTGTATTTTAAAAAAAAAGAGTGTTTTGTTTACAGTATATATATATATTGTATAGGTTAAGTACATATTTGATTTGTTTTCGTATAAAAAGAAAAATGGGCTTATAGTAAGTACATCATAGTAGATTATATATGTAACTTTAAGACTTTGAAAAAAAAAAACAATATGTAAAATTTTATACGTGTTATATGCAGTATAGTTGTAGTAATGATGGTATTTGGGTTTCAGCTGTAATTTTGAACTCGCGTTTATAAGATATGTAAAAGTTTTGGTTTTGACAATATAGTATATATATTATATCATAATTCCATTCTTTGTTCTGTTTGATGTTTATTTGTCTATTTCAAAATATTATATGTTGGGTATTTTGTGAGTTATAAAGGTGACAGTATCGGTCATTATATGTGGGTTTAATTATATATGTTACATATATCCATTCCTATAGATTCAATTAGATGCGTTACTTTATGTTAAGTATAATATAATATTGTTTATATTAACATTGTCTTCGCAACTCAAATGTAACGTTGTTATGTATACGTTACTTTATGATTATGTTATGTATTGTATTTTTACTGTTATAAGTTTATAAAATTATAAATGTTGTTTGTTTAATATATAATAATTGCAAATATTAATTTTTAAAATGATAAGTATAAGTGTACAGGTGATATATATAGCTCATTCTATATATATATATATATATAATTTAAAAATATAAATTGAATAAAATTGATACGTATAGGACTTTATTTTAATAGAAGTTTAAATAAAATATTGAATCTATATAGTTATGTGTGTATATAGATTTTGGAAGTTAAGCATTTATTTTAAATGATAAGCTGTATATAATTTGTATATAGTATATATATTTATATATATGTTCATTTATACCATTTACCTTCGTCAATCCGGTTTTGATTTGCTTTTGTCTATTCGTATTATCAGCTTATCCGTTGAATTCGTGCCAATCTAGCTTTGCTTTGAAATTCGGGCCCGGATTTATAGCTTATTTGATCGTCAAACCATCTCTAGCCTCGAAAGGTGAGCACTCACTCACGATTAACGTTCTTTTATTTATTAAATTTGATTTCAATTGAAACGACAATTGAAATATGCTGCTATTAGATATTTACACTGTTATTACCTGTATCAGTTAACCTATGACATCTGACACCAATATCTGTTATATATGCAATGATAATCCAGTTTGGTTGTTAAATGACTAATTGTTTGATGTTTACAATTGGACGTTAAAATTGTAATGTATAAAGTGATAAATATTATCCAAATAACTTTGACGTAGGAAAATTAAAATTTGAATCGATATATATGTTGAATTTGATTAGTTAAATATGACCCCTTTTAATTGTTAAATTAATTGACATGTAGAATAGTGATAATTACACTTTGAACCATTGAACGTATATTGGATTAATTGTTGTAGTGTAAATTGAAATCGAATGACAAGTGAAAAACCGTATAAATATTAATGTAATAATCTTTAATCTACATGAAATGATAGTGTAGATTCTAGAAATAATTATATTAATTTGCACAAACAACAATGCGAATTAATACGATTATTTCGGGATTATTTGAATTGATTATTGGATTGATATTGGTTGTTGTTATTACTTGTTTATTTACTTTGACACCATCCCAGTTATCACACTGCAAGTTCCCTTTGCTATGCTATGATTTTGAATTGAATTGGAATCGGGTTGAAATGATAAATATCCAAATTGAACTTTGACCTAGGATAGAGAATTAAATAAAAACCCGATTGGTCAATAATTTGATTTAAAAATAAACGAAGATTTTATTTGAATAATAATATGGTTTTGAAATGAAGTTGAAATTTGAATTTTAATGAAAGGAAAATGTTAATATTTAATAATCTGAAACAAAATATTAACATTGTAATTGATGAAAGAATGTTGTTTAATTTTGAGAAATGATTGAATTAAGTTTGAAATTATAATTAAGTTTGAAATTATTAAACTTTGAAATGATTTAATAATTAAGTTTGAAATTATAATTAGGTTTGAAATTTTTAACTTTGAAATTATTTAATAATTAAGTTTTGAATTATTTAATAATTAAATAAGATTGAACTATTTAATGATTAAATTGAATTGAATTCTTTAATAAGTGAAATTGAACTTTTGAATAAGTAAATTTTACTTCGTAAATAATTGAAATTGAGTTTCTTTATTTATTTAAGTTTTGGAAAATTATTTAAGTAAGTAAATAAGTGAAATTGAATTTCTTTAACAAGAAATAAAATGTGATTTATTGAAATTAATGTAAGACTTGAAATTTAAAGAATTTGATTTGATGAATTTAATTTAATTCAATTTGTAAGTTTTGATATAATGAAGTTGAATTTAAATAATGGATTTAATGAATTGGAAATTTAATAGAAATTGTTTTGAATGGCAAATTTACTTAATGAATATTGAATGAAATAGATAAATGAATTTAAATTGATTTGAATGTTAAATTAAATTAATATAAATGATTTTGAAATGAAACTGATATACGAACTTGAATCAATATTTGAATTGAAATTGAATTATAAGATTTTGAAATGATAATGTGGAAGTTTTGAAACGTAAATTTTTGAAATTGATTTCGAAAGAGAAATGAAATGTTGGTTTACAAATTCTGATTGAAATTGAAATTGATTTGGTTTTGAAATATATTAAACGACCAATCGGTGTAATAATCACGAAAGTTATTAAAGAGACCGGAATCGGTTATGGATATACTCTCTATCTAAACCGAAAGCCACTTTAATAACTATACACGGAGTGATAATCCAGAATGAAGTGGTTGGAATGATGTACGTGTTGACTGAAGAAAGAGAACGATGATGGATAGCCTTGACCTTTGTGTCAAATTGGAAATGACTAAAACAGGAGCCGTGCCGGGCCAATGGAGGATTAGCTACCTCAAGTGGACACACTTCTTCGAACTACTCATTACTTGTTGTCGATTGGTGCACCCTTGATTTTGGGAGTGTTGTTTCACGGTGTTGCGGGCGCTGCGGCGTTGCGTTCTCACCAGTCCGGATCAGGAAAACGGTAGTATCACTACCTTGGGTATTGCCTCATGTGCCTTGTCATACTTGTATCCCTTTATTCGCGACCACTACGAATTTGTTTTGTACCTTTAGTATATGGATTGCCCTCTGGTGACTTCCGGTTTTGGGGAAACTACGGTCTTGTATATGCTCTTGGGAATAAAAATGTGTTAAGGGGGATAATGGTAACGCCTTAACACTATTTTGATATCTTATTATTACTGATAGACATTATCTACTTATCGTACACTACTACATAGTAGATAGTTTAACGGATCCTTTTTTTTTGAGATCATGGGGAATCTTAAGATCATGGTATTCATTGATACTCACTTAAGTAAACCCCACGCCGTGTGTCTACCCCGCTTTTATTTAGTCGTCGCACACGGATGCTTAACGTTGAAACTCCCACTGATGGTTTGGCGCTGGGATTCGAACCTGCCCGGACACAGTCCTTTGGTTCCCATCTCCCAGCTCCCAAACCAACCGAGCTACGAACGGCGGGTTAGTTTAACGGATCCTTAAAGGATGGTTATTCCAAACATCCTTTGAGTTACTTGTATTTCAATTGCTATTTCACTTGAGTTGGATTTATTAATATAAGAATGTTAATCCTGACTCGAGTGTCTTGTGTTTTTGCTTTACGCTCGGGTCAGACTGAGTGTACCAGTATTCGATGCTCACCTTTGGAGTTGAAGCTTTGCTTGAAGATCCAGCCATCTATTCTGCTTTCAGTATTCGATGATTCCAGTGATGTATTCTGATTTGTATCTGATGTATCGTGTTACTCTTCCGTTGTATCTGGTTTAACTCTGATGTATCGTATTACTCTTCTGTTGTAAACTCTGATGTATCTTATACATTTATATAGTAGCTTCATGAACTACAATCTCTTTTATTTCCGCTGCACTTATTACTCTGTGTCTGTGATCTGTGATTATTTATTTACTGTATATGTTCAGTTTTGCCAAATTTAAATTAACAACGCGGTATTTTGAGCAATTCAAATCTGGCATGAGTGTCTATCTATACACTTATAATGGATGTGAATGGTCCAAAATATCGGGTCGTTACAGTTGGTATCAGAGCTTTGGTAGCTCAAGGCAAAACTCAGCATATAGGGTAAATGTATTTACAGAATCACTCTCATTCGAGTTTCAATCTCTTCCTTTGACTCAATTCCTTTGAATTTTGGAACGTTCCCCTCGGTTCCGAAATTCATTCTGTCCTTCACTATTCGTCTTCTTTCAAATTCTGGAGCACCCCATAACTCCATTTTGAATGATATCTATAATAGATCGGCGGTCTCGCCAATCTTCGAATAATTCGTAAAGGAGCAAAACTCCTTTACAATAGGCATTGATTTACCGGAGATTTCTGTATCCTCGGTTTACGATGCTATCTATTACCTGCTATACCTGAATTCCATCTCTTGAGTTCGAGTGTTGATTTACCTCGGAATCCAGCATCGATCTTATTCTTGAAGTCACGGTTGACCCGGTTAAGGTTGCCCGCGATTTATATAATTTATCAATCTTCCTACTTTGTAATTGAATTATCTTATCTCTTGTTTCAAACTTATTTTCGAATCAGAATTCTCCTTGATTTGAGTCTATAAAAATTTGAATCTCTATCCTTGCTTTAAAATCAATTCTTGTATCGTCGAGCGAGGAAGTGTATTTGCAAATTAATATTTAAAAATGTTTTAATATATATTGTGTTGTTTGAGTTATTGATGCTGATTTGGGTTTCCGATCGATTCGTCTGATCAACGCTATCGATAGGATTTCCAAAACACTTGAACAGAGCAAACTGACACAATATTATTTTCAAATTTGAAAATGAAATAAAATTTGTTTGATTATATTGTGAAAATATAAGTAAAAAAAATTCTGGAATTTAATAGGTAAATTAAATTGTTTGAAATGATAATATTTGATTATCATTTATGGTTCTAAATAAATTTATAAATACGGTTTATAAATTGATTTGGAATTTGAAATGAATTTAATTCAGAAACTTTAGAATTTAATTTCTGGTGATTTCAAACTTTGATTTGAAAGTTTTAAAGTGTATAGTATTTAAAATATTTTCGAATAGAAATCGTTTTCAAAAAAATTTTAAATGTTGAAATCAGTGCTCTTCTCTTTGTCGCTGGAAAATAATTTCGGTGATGACGGCCGCATCATCGACATTCATTTTCGAGTTTCGAAGTGGAGAAACTATTCTGTAGCTTTGCTACGGTTTTGTTTTGAAAAATATTTTGATTTAAATTTCTTCAGTATAATTTGATTTATATATATATATGGGTATCTTATTTTAAAAATAAAATAAAAAATTTAATTTGATTTGATATAAATATGTTATATATATCTCTAAATTGTTTAAAGTTAATCGGAAATCTAATTCGTCAATTTTGTTAAAGGATGATTTCAATTATAAATAAGACCAAAATTTGGAATAAATATTTAAACTTGAATAATTGAATTGGAAAATTTTATTTATATATTGTTCAACTGCATTCTAATACAACTTACCTAAATCATTCAGAAGTTGAATATGTAATTGGGTAATATATAAGACAAATTGAATTTATAAATAAATTTGAGTGTTTATAATAAATGTTATACACTAAATTTTGATTATAAAGATGTTAATAGCGTTAGATAGGATAATAAGTAAAACCCAGTTAATAATGAAATAAATTTGTTTTGAAAGAATTAATAAATTGAAGTTTGATCAACATATGAAAATACCTTGAATTTAAAAGAAATTAATAGATGTAAATTAATTTAAATCGAAACTTTTATGGGTTAAATTAATCTATATGGATTAAATATATGTGATTAGATATACTAAGTAGAATAAATTTAACAATAGTTTGGAATAAAGAAGAATTTAAATTGCTGAAAAATATGATTATAATAAAATACTATTCAAATTTATGGTTTTAGAAATTGTAAATTGAAGAAAATGGGATAATAAGATAATGAATTTAGAAATAGTTGAGATTGATTTTTAGTGAAATCAAATGGATTAAATCAATTATTGAATATCAGTTAATTTAAATTTGAATTTATATGGTTTAAATTGATTGTTATTTTGTATTTCAAATCTGTTTTTCTTTCTGGTTGTTCTATTCTCCTACCTCGTTCCTTTTCGGGGACGAAAAGTTTTGAGTGGGGGAGAGTGTAACGACCCGTAAATTTCAACTGTTTTAATAACGTAATTAGTTGAAATTTTGTGAAATTCTAAACGATAAAATTTTGAAATATAAATTTGATATTTGGAATGCGTTTAGTTAAACATAGCAATTGGTAAATTTTCGTCCGAAAATATGAAAGTTTATTTCGCGCGTAAATTTACTTCAATTTTAATCAGTTAAAAAGCAATGAAAATAAAATGTTTCCGAAACCTAAATATTTTTACATAGAAAAATTATAAACCATCTTCTGAACAAGATGTCAGTTTGTCATTTTTCCAAATTCGGACATCTTTGGCTCCGTCGATCTTATTTTTCAACGTTTTTCTTGCATTTTCGCTAGTAGAAAATTCGAATTTTTATAATTCAATCATACCACTGATATCTGTATACCGTTTTGATCGTCTCGGCGTGCTGATCTCTACAATATATTCATTTCTGTGTTTTGAGACCCGGTACGCAATGAAATCTGCAAAACGACTAACAGTAGCGGTGCTACGTTCGAGCTTTTTGGCTTACGTTGCCCTTCATTGTCTTCGGTATAATTCCAATGGTCACTGCATTTAATATTTCTAGAAATCATCACTTGTGACCTTTCTATTCATAACATTTCAATATTTTCAATATATTCCGCTTGTTGCTTTTAATAAAAGAAATAAATATACCGTTGCATTGGTTATCTAGAAACCCACTCGACACTTCTGTTCATCCTCCCTCTTCATTCCTATTCTTCTTTTAATTTTTCTCACAGAAGAAAATAAAACAAATTTATTCGAAAGAAAAGCCTCTATCTCCTCATTTCCCTGCTTCTCGTTGCCTCGCCCTTGCCCCTTTCACTTACGCGCCTTCACCATTTCCATCACTAGATCCATGCCGTGCTCGAGCCTTAACCCACGCCTACCCACCGTTCCCTCCTCCACCGTGAACAGCATGGCCACGGTAGCCAGCTCAGGAAGCCTACTCGCCGATGCCATAGCCCCAACCTCCTCACCCAAGCCATCACCACCTTTATTCCGAGCCTCCCTGACAAGTGCAGCCAACCAAACGTAGCAGCGACCACCTTCGCCCAAAGATACACTGCCTGACCTCCTTTCCTCCCCACCACGTCAACCTGACCAACCCCATCCACATCCGGATCTGGAGGCTTGGCTGCCTTCGTGCTTTATTCAGTGGTAATATACATGCTGTTCATGATTATATATATATATATCAGTGGTTACGTTTTATGGTATACATATCTAAACATTTATTTCGTTTGTTAGTATACTTGTACGTTTATGAGCGCATATGTATAAAGTGAGTTTTGTTATATATTGATAGTATATAGTAATTTTCGTACTTATCTATATAAGTGTGTGTATTTTTTTTTAAAAAGAGTGTTTTGTTTACAGTATATATATATATATATATTGTATAGGTTAAGTACATATTTGATTTGTTTTCGTATAAAAAGAAAAATGGGCTTACAGTAAGTACATCATAGTAGATTATATATGTAACTTTAAGACTTTGAAAAAAAAACAATATGTAAAATTTTATACGTGTTATATGCAGTATAGTTGTAGCAATGATGGTATTTGGGTTTCAGCTGTAATTTTGAACTCGCATTTATAAGATATGTAAAAGTTTTGGTTTTGACAATATAGTATATATATTATATCATAATTCCATTCTTTGTTCTGTTTGATGTTTATTTGTCTATTTCAAAATATTATATGTTGGGTATTTTGTGAGTTATAAAGGTGACAGTATCGGTCATTATATGTGGGTTTAATTATATATGTTACATATATCCATTCCTATAGATTCAATTAGATGCGTTACTTTATGTTAAGTATAATATAATATTGTTTATATTAACATTGTCTTCGCAACTCAAATGTAACGTTGTTATGTATACGTTACTTTATGATTATGTTATGTATTGTATTTTTACTGTTATAAGTTTATAAAATTATAAATGTTGTTTGTTTAATATATAATAATTGCAAATATTAATTTTTAAAATGATAAGTATAAGTGTACAGGTGATATATATAGCTCATTCTATATATATATATAATTTAAAAATATAAATTGAATAAAATTGATACGTATAGGACTTTATTTTAATAGAAGTTTAAATAAAATATTGAATCTATATAGTTATGTGTGTGTATATAGATTTTGGAAGTTAAGCATTTATTTTAAATGATAAGCTGTATATAATTTGTATATAGTATATATATTTATATATATGTTCATTTATACCATCAACCTTCGTCAATCCGGTTTTGATTTGCTTTTGTCTATTCGTATTATCAGCTTATCCGTTGAATTCATGCCAATCTAGCTTTGCTTTGAAATTCGGGCCCGGATTTATAGCTTATTTGATCGTCAAACCATCTCTAGCCTCGAAAGGTGAGCACTCACTCACGATTAACGTTCTTTTATTTATTAAATTTGATTTCAATTGAAACGACAATTGAAATATGCTGCTATTAGATATTTACACTGTTATTACCTGTATCAGTTAACCTATGACATCTGACACCAATATCTGTTATATATGCAATGATAATCCAGTTTGGTTGTTAAATGACTGATTGTTTGATGTTTACAATTGGACGTTAAAATTGTAATGTATAAAGTGATAAATATTATGCAAATAACTTTGACGTAGGAAAATTAAAATTTGAATCGACATATATGTTGAATTTGATTAGTTAAATATGACCCCTTTTAATTGTTAAATTAATTGACATGTAGAATAGTGATAATTACACTTTGAACCATTGAACGTATATTGGATTAATTGTTGTAGTGTAAATTGAAATCGAATGACAAGTGAAAAACCGTATAAATATTAATGTAATAATCTTTAATCTACATGAAATGATAGTGTAGATTCTAGAAATAATTATATTAATTTGCACAAACAACAATGCGAATTAATACGATTATTTCGGGATTATTTGAATTGATTATTGGATTGATATTGGTTGTTGTTATTGCTTGTTTATTTACTTTGACACCATCCCAGTTATCACACTACAAGTTCCCTTTGCTATGCTATGATTTTGAATTGAATTGGAATCGGGTTGAAATGATAAATACCCAAATTGAACTTTGACCTAGGATAGAGAATTAAATAAAAACCCGATTGGTCAATAATTTGATTTAAAAATAAACGAAGATTTTATTTGAATAATAATATGGTTTTGAAATGAAGTTGAAATTTGAATTTTAATGAAAGGAAAATGTTAATATTTAATAATCTGAAACAAAATATTAACAATGTAATTGATGAAAGAATGTTGTTTAATTTTGAGAAATGATTGAATTAAGTTTGAAATTATAATTAAGTTTGAAATTATTAAACTTTGAAATGATTTAATAATTAAGTTTGAAATTATACTTAGGTTTGAAATTTTTAACTTTGAAATTATTTAATAATTAAGTTTTGAATTATTTAATAATTAAATAAGATTGAACTATTTAATGATTAAATTGAATTGAATTCTTTAATAAGTGAAATTGAACTTTTGAATAAGTAAATTTTACTTCGTAAATAATTGAAATTGAGTTTCTTTATTTATTTAAGTTTTGGAAAATTATTTAAGTAAGTAAATAAGTGAAATTGAATTTCTTTAACAAGAAATAAAATGTGATTTATTGAAATTAATGTAAGACTTGAAATTTAAAGAATTTGATTTGATGAATTTAATTTAATTCAATTTGTAAGTTTTGATATAATGAAGTTGAATTTAAATAATGGATTTAATGAATTGGAAATTTAATAGAAATTGTTTTGAATGGCAAATTTACTTAATGAATATTGAATGAAATAGATAAATGAATTTAAATTGATTTGAATGTTAAATTAAATTAATATAAATGATTTTGAAATGAAACTGATATACGAACTTGAATCAATATTTGAATTGAAATTGAATTATAAGATTTTGAAATGATAATGTGGAAGTTTTGAAACGTAAATTTTGGAAATTGATTTCGAAAGAGAAATGAAATGTTGGTTTACAAATTCTGATTGAAATTGAAATTGATTTGGTTTTGAAATATATTAAACGACCAATCGGTGTAATAATCACGAAAGTTATTAAAGAGACCAGAATCGGTTATGGATATACTCTCTATCTAAACCGAAAACCACTTTAATAACTATACGCGGAGTGATGATCCAGAATGAAGTGGTTGGAATGATGTACGTGTTGACTGAAGAAAGAGAACGATGATGGATAACCTTGACACTTGTGTCAAATTGGAAATGACTAAAACAGGAGCCGTGCCGGGCCAATGGAGGATTAGCTACCTTAAGTGGACACACTTCTTCGAACTACTCATTACTTGTTGTCGATTGGTGCACCCTTGATTTTTGGAGTGTTGTTTCACGGTGTTGCGGGCGCTGCGGCGTTGCGTTCTCACCAGTCCGGATCAGGCAAACGGTAGTATCACTACCTTGGATATTGCCTCATGTGCCTTGTCATACTTGTATCCCTTTATTCGCGACCACTACGAATTTGTTTTGTACCTTTAGTATATGGATTGCCCTCTGGTGACTTCCGGTTTTGGGGAAACTACGGTCTTGTATATGCTCTTGGGAATAAAAATGTGTTAAGGGGGATAATGGTAACGCCTTAACACTATTTTGATATCTTATTATTACTGATAGACATTATCTACATATCGTACACTACTACATAGTAGATAGTTTAACGGATCCTTAAAGGATGGTTATTCCAAACATCCTTTGAGTTACTTGTATTTCAATTGCTATTTCACTTGAGTTGGATTTATTAATATAAGAATGTTAATCCTGACTCGAGTGTCTTGTGTTTTTGCTTTACGCTCGGGTCAGACTGAGTGTACCAGTATTCGATGCTCACCTTTGGAGTTGGAGCTTTGCTTGAAGATCCAGCCATCTATTCTGCTTTCAGTATTCGATGATTCCAGTGATGTATTCTGATTTATATCTGATGTATCGTGTTACTCTTCTGTTGTATCTGGTTTTACTATGATGTATCGTATTACTCTTTTGTTGTAAACTCTGATGTATCTTATACATTTATATAGTAGCTTCATGAACTACTATCTCTTTTATTTCCGCTGCACTTATTACTCTGTGTCTGTGATCTGTGATTATTTATTTACTGTATATGTTCAGTTTTGCCTAATTTAAATTAACAACGCGGTATTTTGAGCAATTCAAATCCGGCATGAGTGTCTACCTATACACTTATAATGGATGCGAATGGTCCAAAATATCGGGTCGTTACAAGATAGCACACTGAACTTGCCCTGGTACATACTTGAAATTCGATGTGCCGGCACAAATCAATGTCTCTCCGAAATTCAAGTGTTATAGGGGAAACTATTAGTTTAGAATAGAATTACCCGACCGTTTGTTTAGAATGAAGTATCCATCTTCTTCCCGTAAGTCAAGCGAAGGAAGTCCGGCACTTTCGAAAGCCGAGTCATCGTCCATCGCCCTTTCTTCCTCTGCCTCACAGGCTGAGTATGGCTAGTTAGTTCTGGTTGGTTCGGTCTTGGATCGAACCCCCTCCCCAACTTTAGAGGTTTTCTCAATCCACCGGAGAGAGCTTCTTCTGTAATCTCTGCTAAGGTCCTGCATAATATCTGCACGCAATATGGCATACCGGAGGAAGTCGTGCGCCTTCCAAAGAAGGATGGGTTTGCTTACATGCCACCTCCGGGATATACCGCTATTCATCGGTATATGTGCCTGAACGAAGCTGTGCCCCCCCTTTAACTACTTTTTGCACGAGACCCTTTCGAATTTAGGAATCGCTCCGTGCCAGATTCATCCCAACGAATACGCCATCCTAACTTGCTTGCATGTCCTCTTCATGCGTACATTCAATCGTGCTTCGATCTTTGATGAGTTGCGGTACTTTCTTTCATTCAAGAGAAGAGATGAGTGTCCGTCCTTGGTTGTAATTGAAGCTCAAAGGAATCGAAAAATTGTATTACGACTGCAAAGCAATCTATCCCAGTTCAAGGCCCAGTATTTTTTCGTCAGATGCCCCGAGGGGTTTAACCATCTTTGTACAACGGGGGGTAAGTTCTTTTTCCTACTTATTGAGTTCCGATGTGTCGCTGCGGAGTTTCTAACAAGTCAAATACTTCTTGCAGTTATCCCGAGGCCGAATAGGGACTTGTCTCTCGATGAAAATTTTCAAACCCAGAAGACTATCGATGCTAAGGAAAGATCCGTTAAAGTCTTGCTGACTAATGAAAACTTACTCCGATATGGATTATTGCATCCACGGAGATCGGTTGTTCCAATTGAGGTCCCTTCTCCTTCTCGATCCAAGGTTCGCACGCGATCCACTTCCTCTTCTCATTGTTCCGAAGAAGGCACTTCTCAAGAGAGAGAGGGCTTGTCTGGAGAATCAGCCGAAGAGGCTTGCGATGGAAGAGGTGCTGCTGCGACCGGAGTTAGTCACCCGGCCAGAATGCCTTCGATTCCGGAAGAAGGAGAAGAGGAGTTAAAACAAAGGGAAGGCAAAGCCGCGATGGACTTAGAAAAAGAGGAGGGGGAGATTGGGAGTAGCAGCGATGAGTTCACTTCTAGCGGTGATTTCTATGCAGAATCCAATGATGGGGATTCTGAATCATGCGACGAGACTCCGGGGATGAGTCCTGTTATTCCGAGCTCACCTTCTCTAGACACAGTGGTAAAGACGATACCCCAGAAATCAGACGATGTCAATATTCTCCGAGTAAAGATGCTCGCACTGACTTTGGAGATTTGAGCGATGTTTACGTCGATTTCAACACGCTCATGGGGGGAGATTTCAAATTTGAGGAGGTGCTCCCTCATTCGGGCCATGTTTCACCTGAAGTTAGTCTGATTCCTTCTGCGGTGCCTGCCCGATCTGGTTTGTGACGTCGTTTTATGCTCTCCTCCCAAACACATCACATGCTTCACTAGGGTTACACTCACTTGTACACATACTTTTCATGTTTATTTTCCATTTCTAAAACCTTTTATTTATGCTTTGTGTCAGGTATGACGAGAGGACGCGGCCTTTACGATGATTTTGAAGAATTTATGGACTCCAAGCGTTGGTCCAAGCATTCTTCCGACCGTCGCCGGCCTCGAGAGACGGAGGAAGAGTATAGAAGAAGAAAATATTTAGAGGCCGAAGCTCGTCGCCGAGACGAGAGGGAGCGGAGTTGAATAGTCCAAGGTGGGTATGAAAAGAGGAAGACTTTCGACCAGAGAGAGGAGCCGTCGAAGAAGTCTAAATTTGATCGCGGTTCCCATTCTTCAGAACAACAAGCTTTTGTTTCGACGCTCTCTTTAGCGGGTCAGGAAATCGCAGTTACTAATGTCTCCATTCCGCCTTCAACTTACATTCCATTATCTTCCGTTGCTCTTACCCCCGGTGCTTCACGCCCCCATCAGAGACCCATCTATGTTTTTCTGTCCGGTCCTCCCAAGCTTGAGGCGGTGCTCCCCGGGTGGTTTCTAAGGGGGGTTAAGTTTGATCATGATCTCCAAAAAGAAAACTATCTCCGATCACGATCTTATCGTAGAGAGGCATAATAGGACCATCTTCGACCAGGCTGAGACAATCGCCAGGCTACAGGATCAAGTTGCGCACCGATAAGTCTCGCGTTGAAGTTGAAAAGGCCGCTGCTATGGCGGATCATCTGGAGCTTCAGAAGGCTTTTGAAAGGAAGATGGAGAAGATGGATGAGACCATCTTGAATTTTTATGTCAACTCTCTGCTGCATCAAGGGAGCCTTAGCTACTTGGGCCATAACTCCCCGCGCACTCTCATTGTGGCTTGGGAGGAAACCTTGACCCACTTTCATGACAATAGTGACGTTTATACCGAGCGAGAGTTAGAGAACTCCTACCTTAATGAAGAATCAAAGAAGGCGTTGCTAGAGGGCCAAGAGATTTTACGGACCGAGAGGGAGAAAGAAGCTGTCGATGCTGCCATGACTGCGGCTGCCGAAGCGCTTGTAGAGCCTTTCATTTTTGGTGCCGATGAACCATCGGGGCAGCCCCGCGATCCATTAATAAGTTCTAGGCTTGAGGCTTCCCTTCGGATTGTAGAGTCGTCGAAGGATGGTGAAGGCGGTAAATACGAAGTTGACATTCTCTGTCATTCGTCCGGTGCAGGTAATCAACTTGCCTCTCCCAAGTTTGAGATTTTCATCTCACGCCGCAAGAGCAAGACGAATTTAACGCTTTCATTTTTGACCTTATAGGTCCATCCTCCTTGTCTTCCGATCTGACTGTTTCTTCGATGCTTGGACCTGCTGCTATCTCCACCATTTTTGTGCTCATTTCTGTACCTACTCCGATCACCGTGTCCGTGTCTGGCTCGCAGTCGCTGTCACGTATGGAAATTTTCGACTTTCGAAAATTCGACATCGATACTCACTTTATCGACTGCCGAGAAATCGAGTGCCGGAAACTCCAATAGTGAGGGTTTTAAAAAGAAGAAAAAGGCAGAAGAAGAAGAAAATAGAGAAGAACAACACAGAACAATAGAAACAGAAAACAATACCAGAATCTCACATATCGCAGCGGAACAATATATAATAGATAATCACTAGTCTTTTAAAACAAAGAACTATATCAGTTTATACATACATCAATCAGAGTCAATATACAACAATGGACAGTTATATAAACTTGTCCTCATACAGAATACACAGCGGAATAAATACTATCAGATACAAATACTACGTCTCGTCATCCAGCTTATCTCCAAAGCTCCAGAATATCCAGAATATCCTGATAACATAACTCTAGGCTGCCCGTGTGGAAATTGGTGGGCACCCAGAGTTTAGAAGGGAACAATAAACTCCGAGTCAGTCATGGTGACTGGTGTGAGATCGTAAAACAGTTATTTTCACAAAGAAAATAAAACAAATTCGCAATGCTTTTGGAAAATGAAACTACCATAAGACCTCCCGCCACACACACAATGCAAACGCAGACTTGGAGGAGATTTCTTCTTATGATAGTCAAAGATGCTTACTACGCAAAAATCAAATTCTTTTTGATATTATTATTAGTGCATAGTGTAGAAATCATTTCGAAAGTACAATATAAATCTTAGCCAGCATAGGTACCATTATAGTATGCTTGCTATAGCTACCATATTAAATGGCAGGTTCTACAACTAAAACCGTACAAGTCTCGTATTGTTTCTTTGGATTTCCAACAAATGGTTAGGCTAAGGAACTTCCTATCCACGATGGGTACATCCCTGGAATAGACGACCCGAGAACCTAACCGGATCTCTACCAACACAAGGCCGGGTTACCTCTGCAAAAATAGGTAACTACTGACACGCGTATGCCATCCCCCGATCGTAACCGATCTTCCCGAGGATCCCCGATTTTCCAACAAACCACATAGTAAAAATGCAGCAACCACATAGGTTAAGTATCTGGGCTCCATACCATGATACCACCTCTATCCAGAAGGAATGACATACACTAAGGGGCGCTACTCCCTAGAACCTTGCCGCATCCTTCCTGTTTTGACCATTTCCGGGGTGTGAGGCTCGACGAAGTCTCGTCCACAAAGCTACGCTTTCTACAAAGCCATGCTTCGGGTCAAACAAAAATGATCAACCTATGATCACAAAGATATAAGATCAAACAAATGATCATATCACAAATGATCAAACACTGATCATTTCACAGCAACACTCAGTATGCCACGTTACCAAATTGGGAGTATATCGCTGATAAATTTCAACTACATAACCTCTGAGCTCGTGCGTCTCAGAGAAGGGTGTTAAGCTAAGAGAATAAATTCTCCGCCACCAACAGAAATGTATTTGAAAGAAATCAGCTTTATATCTCAAATTGTAACGTCAGACACACAATCCATACAAGTCTGTTTCGGGATCGAACAGAACCGAAGGCACTTCTCACGAAGCCCTTGCATATCCGGATAATTTTCTAATCACGTCCGGACTTCCCGTCACTAAGGGTGATAAAATCTCTAAACCGGAGATCAGCCGATGTAGAGTAACTCGATGGTCATCCTTCCGTTTTCAAAAATATCCGGTCTTCAACACCGGTCTTCGAATGCAATTCATAACGACGTATCACATATTCGGAATGGGTTATACGACCCCATGGTCCTTTCCCGGCTAACCCGAATAGTGAGCGCTTATTCAAAAATAAGTGTGACATTCAATTTCATCCAATTCACAACAAATACTCATTCAAGGTAATTATTGATAGTCGGTTATTTAACTATCAATAAAGATGCGCAACATCATCAGATTCCAAATAATTTTCCAAATTATTTATTCTCCAAAATATCTTTTACTAGATATAAAATTTCCACACTTAATCATTTGAAAACAATTTCAAATCAATTTCCACATTTCATTTTATCTTTGAAGATAAAATCTCAAAAGAGTTCATTTCATATTGGAAAAACATTTCCATACTTATTTAATAATAAGTATTTCACAAATCTATTTATTTTCACATTTGAAAATACTCGATATACTTAAATCAATATTAAGTATATATTCATTCTTTTAAGGAAATCATTAATTTTAACATCTATTTGAGTCAAAACAAATGTTGCGTAAAACATCGTTACGACGACTCGAAATCACTAGTATAGGGATTCGGATTTTAAGATAGATATATATAAATCCCAATACTACATTAAAAACATTTCCTTTTGGAAATCATTTACTATAACAACAGTGTTATAGTCCACCATTTCCTTATTTTTCGAAAACGTCTATTTCAACAATAAATGTTGAAATCTATGATTTCGATAGTTCACACGTTTTAAAACATCTTTTAAAACAATTAACTTCATTTATAATATCGCTTTCCCAAACATACTATTTTTTTTCAATAATATATTCACTATCCAAAATCGTGAATATACTTCAATAACCAAGTTTCAATCCCTTTTTACATATTTATTTCAAGAATTATCCACTGTCCAAAATCGTGGATAAAATTCCCTTAATCACTTTCTATATTCAATTTATCAAATTTGATTTATTTTCGAATTCATAAACAACGTTTATAAATTCATCTTCATAATTCATAACAACTTTGATTTAATAAATCTCTTTTATTAACAAATTCGATCAATATTCCATTTAAAGGCAAAAATCCAATTTATAAGTTAATTTCTTATACATCTCCTATTCGACAGTTTCATTCATTTTAACTTCACGATTTATACATCTATAAATTTCATTCTTTTTAACTTCACAATTTATACATCTATAAATTTCATTCTTTTTCCAAATTCGTTTCAATTTGAAATTAAATTTCAAATTGGACTTCCCACTTATTTCTTTTTAAATAAATTCCTTTTAAAGAAAATAAATTTCTTTATCTCTTTCAATCTATTTAAAAATCCAAATTTAAATTGAATTCTTCAATTTATAATCACTGTTTTATGAAATCCATTTATTTAGCATTTTCACTTTATTCTGGGATTTATTCAATAAGATTATAAAAATCAGCTTTTATACCTTTAAATTTTTTTCTTCGAACTTATTCAACTTCTAAAAATTTATTTACTTAAAAATTTCTATTTTGATTTCAAAAATTCAATTTCATTTATTTTTGGAATCCAATGATATCAAACATCCATTCAGCTAAATTTTAGCTTTCAAACAATTTCCAGACATCAATTCAATAACATCAATAATCATTCACAGATTATCACATCACAGTAGAAATAAATTCAATCAATGTGAGGGGTCCAGTTGGATCCCTCCAACCTGTTTCCCTGCATCCAAAGACGTTAGCACAATACCAATTCCACTTCGAGGTGGAATATCGCGGTATATGGGTTTTTATAATATATCCGCTTACTAACGGCGCAATAGGGTCTCATCCGCTATACGAGGCGGGAAATCAATCAATCCAATATATACATATGCCAATATGTATATATTGCTATATATATATATATCCTACTATATCTAATATCACATCCAATAGCAATCAAACAGTCAATAACTGCAAAAATTCCACATTCAATTTGAGTGAGAAGATCTCACCTTAGCTTTAAATTTGCAATCCATTCCAAATCCAGATTTATTTTTCTTCGTTGTATTCGACCTTGTATAAATAATTTACACAATCTATTAATATTCGAATTAAATCGAATAATAAATTTCTATTTGGTAAATTTAACTAACTAATAATTTATTTGATTTAAATTCGAACAATAAATTAAGTTTTAAACTGATTTTCTTTTAAAAATCTATCTAACCAAGATTTTTCTTTAAATTAATATCCTTATTTTTAAATCAATTTCTTTTAAATACATATTTATTTAACTAATCATTTCTTTATAACAAATTCTAGAATTGTTAAATAAATTGATTAAGTAAATTAAACTCCTCAACATATCATTTAAAATCTACAATTAGTTAAATATTGGTGTGTGTGTGTATATATATAGTTTCAATAAAATAAAAATCCAAAACCAATGTTTACCTCACTGTAAATTTAGGAACCCAGATCAAAAATCATGATGCTCATCCAACTGCTCGAAATCGAGCTCGACTTCGACAGCCGTCCCCCTAGCTTCGTCGTCGATAATGATCGAAGCCAAAGCCTACGCTGCCTCTGCTTCACTACGCGGCAGCGCGCACGCACCACCTCCCCAGGTCGCGATCCACCACCACCGCAACTACAAGTCGTACAACTTCACGTCCTCCCCACTGCCATTATCTCTTCGCGAGATCGAACTCACGAGCCACTGAAAACAGCGCGTCTCCTTTGCTTCCAAAATCACAGCTTGCCCCAATTGTTCGAACGCGAATCGAATTCGCTCGGTTCCCCAATTCGCAATCCTTCAAACCCTAGGTGCGTCGCCCCTTCATCGCGATGTTCCCACTGCCGCTAGCTTCCGGTCGCTGCCTCCTCCTTGCCTACCTGGTCGCGAATCACTCGCGCGCTGAAGCTCGAGCTACTTGACGCCGCCATAACTCGATGCTCGACGAACTCGCAGGCGAACTCCCGCTATTCCATTTCGCGAGTGACTCGAACGAGTTAATTTAGAGAAGAGGGATTTCGTTTTGTTTTGAGGGTTGGGAAGAAAATCGAGATTTTAAATTTTCAAATGGCTCGCGATTTGTTTCTGAATGAAGGAGGCTTCGGCCATTTTCGTTTTGAATGATACATTTTCTTCTAAAATGTTTTAACTGAGGAGAGGGAACGAGATTTTAAAATCGAATGGAGTATGGCCTCCACTATTTCTTTACGTGATTCACTGCGTGAGACTAGGCGTGAGTTAAGGGAGAGGAACGTGCTGGCGTTGTCCAGTTTCCAAATTTTAAATTTAAATTTTTAAATTGAATTTCATTTTATTTCAATACGTTTGCATATCGTATGATCACATATTAACTCCGAAAATTACGAAATTTGATACCCGACAATAATACAATATTCCGGACCCAATGGAACTGGTTTCGTCGAATTCCGAGACTGTTTGAAAAATGATTATTTTTAAATATCGGTTCAAACAATTAAATTCAAAACTGAGAAAAACAGTTTAAATTTCAATTCTGAAGTTGCTGTTATCTTCAGTGTTATCAATACGAATTTTAAAAGCTTTCAAAATATTTTTCTTCAACTTTAAATTGAGGATTCAAATTTTTATTCAGCATTCAATAGATTAAATTTTAATGTTTAATCGCAAATTTCAAAGTTCAATCAGGGATTCAAATTAAATCATCGTTCAAATATTTAAAATTAATTAAATATTCTTAATTTAATTTGTTCAAAATTCAGGGTCGTTACAGACTTCCCCCCTTAAAAGAATTTCGTCCTCGAAATTACAAGTTAGGAAAAGTAGTCCTTAACTCGTCTACTATTTTTCACAATCTAATAGTTTTATCAATTCATCAAAACAAATCTCTCTACTAAAGATTTGTTATCAATTCAACTAACTTTCTAAACCTTTCATAGTTTTCAAACATCATTGTTTTCCTTCAAAATTCAAATTCAATTCAAATTCAAATTTAAACTTCCAAAATTTTCTCAAAAATTTTCTAACGCCCTAAATTTCCGAAAAATTTCGCCAGCGTCTCCTTTGCGCGGCTAATATGGCACGACTACAAAACGTCCCTACGGACTCTCAGATTTCAAAAAGAAAAAGAAAAAGCCAAGCGGCTAGACAAGAAATCAGCAAATCTCATATTTAAATTTAAATACGTACCTTTTTTTCGAGCAATTCAAATTTATCTTTGAAATCAAATCCAATTCCCTTTATAACCTGTATATCCTACTAGCCATAATATCTAGTTACAACATTCAAACTATTTTGCAAATTCTATTACAAAATTTTCAATATATACTGCTTATACATTTTTACTTCACTGTTGAAGTTATATATTCTTTTCATTTAAGTTTACATTTCAAATTCATTTGAATTCAATTCACAATTCCAATCTAATTTGGATTCAGTTTACAATTTCAATTCTATCTTCATTTATAATTATTCAATTCAATTTATTGCCTACAAATTCGAAATGAATTTTAACATTCAATTTTATTTTCTTGCACTTGAAATTGCAAATTTATTTGTTCATTTCCTAATTCATTTGTTTTCAATTTGAATCTCATTCCAATCAGATTTCAAATATTCTATAAGTTATCAACTTATTTACATCTTGATTTATACAATCATTTATACATTCCCATTCACAATTCCATTTTATTAAGGAATTTTATTTTCATTTATAAATTCATTTACAATTTATATTCACCATTTTATTCATATATGAATTCATCTCTTTATATTTCAATTCACATTTATAAATTTCATTCGTTAAATGGATTTTTTTATTTAAACTTTAAACTTTACAAGTTATCAACTTCATAATATTTCATAAATATTTCTACATAGTATTCCAGAGTTTACCAACATTTCAAAAACCATTTTTTTTTAAAAACAGTTCAAATTATTCTTTGAATTTCAAAACAAAACCCAACTTTTCAAACAACTTCCATTTAAAACAATTTGGCAGCAATTCCTCTTTTGGAAACACGAAAATGAACATTGATAATGCTGCAGTCATTACCGAAGTTATTTTCCAGCGACCGAAAAGAGTTAAGAGCTTTTCATCTTTTCAAAATATTTTTCAAAACCTTCGAAATTCATTTTCAAATCAAAAAGAAATTAAACTTTCCAAATCTCCAAAATTTTCAAATTCATTTCAAAACATTTCCAAAAACTTCTCTGGAATCCCGTTTTAAATTATAAGTCACATTTATAATTTACATTCTTAAATTTCATTCGTATGTGAATTAATTTCTTAACTTTGGAGTAAAGATTTCAGTTTCTTATTCAACTTCATATAATAATGATAACATTCAATATTATCACTTTCCTAACAACCATGCAACCATATACTATGATAATTCATAGAAAATCATTTCTTTTCTATACAAAAATAGTTTTGGGCAAAATTATCTCATTTACCCGTTTTAAAATCAATATTGTGTCAGGTTATCTTGTTTAGGAGTTTAGAAACCCCTATCGATTAAAGTTAGCTAGACTGCACCGACCAGAATCCATAAACAATCAACCGATAAGTCAACACAATACAAAACAATTTTATATTCACTAACAAATACGCACTCGTATCTATTATTTCACTCAAACTCATTCTACAGTACTACTGACTCTATCTCTAATGAGTAACACCCAACAGAGCAGGGTTGTCGCTTAACCATATGCTCTGATACCAGCTGTCACGTACGGAAATTTTCGACTTTCGAAAATTCGACATCGATACTCACTTTATCGACTGCCGAGAAATCGAGTGCCGGAAACTCCAATAGTGAGGGTTTTAAAAAGAAGAAAAAGGCAGAAGAAGAAGAAAATAGAGAAGAACAACACAGAACAATAGAAACAGAAAACAATACCAGAATCTCACATATCGCAGCGGAACAATATATAATAGATAATCACTAGTCTTTTAAAACAAAGAACTATATCAGTTTATACATACATCAATCAGAGTCAATATACAACAATGGACAGTTATATAAACTTGTCCTCATACAGAATACACAGCGGAATAAATACTATCAGATACAAATACTACGTCTCGTCATCCAGCTTATCTCCAAAGCTCCAGAATATCCAGAATATCCTGATAACATAACTCTAGGCTGCCCGTGTGGAAATTGGTGGGCACCCAGAGTTTAGAAGGGAACAATAAACTCCGAGTCAGTCATGGTGACTGGTGTGAGATCGTAAAACAGTTATTTTCACAAAGAAAATAAAACAAATTCGCAATGCTTTTGGAAAATGAAACTACCATAAGACCTCCCGCCACACACACAATGCAAACGCAGACTTGGAGGAGATTTCTTCTTATGATAGTCAAAGATGCTTACTACGCAAAAATCAAATTCTTTTTGATATTATTATTAGTGCATAGTGTAGAAATCATTTCGAAAGTACAATATAAATCTTAGCCAGCATAGGTACCATTATAGTATGCTTGCTATAGCTACCATATTAAATGGCAGGTTCTACAACTAAAACCGTACAAGTCTCGTATTGTTTCTTTGGATTTCCAACAAATGGTTAGGCTAAGGAACTTCCTATCCACGATGGGTACATCCCTGGAATAGACGACCCGAGAACCTAACCGGATCTCTACCAACACAAGGCCGGGTTACCTCTGCAAAAATAGGTAACTACTGACACGCGTATGCCATCCCCCGATCGTAACCGATCTTCCCGAGGATCCCCGATTTTCCAACAAACCACATAGTAAAAATGCAGCAACCACATAGGTTAAGTATCTGGGCTCCATACCATGATACCACCTCTATCCAGAAGGAATGACATACACTAAGGGGCGCTACTCCCTAGAACCTTGCCGCATCCTTCCTGTTTTGACCATTTCCGGGGTGTGAGGCTCGACGAAGTCTCGTCCACAAAGCTACGCTTTCTACAAAGCCATGCTTCGGGTCAAACAAAAATGATCAACCTATGATCACAAAGATATAAGATCAAACAAATGATCATATCACAAATGATCAAACACTGATCATTTCACAGCAACACTCAGTATGCCACGTTACCAAATTGGGAGTATATCGCTGATAAATTTCAACTACATAACCTCTGAGCTCGTGCGTCTCAGAGAAGGGTGTTAAGCTAAGAGAATAAATTCTCCGCCACCAACAGAAATGTATTTGAAAGAAATCAGCTTTATATCTCAAATTGTAACATCAGACACACAATCCATACAAGTCTGTTCCGGGATCGAACAGAACCGAAGGCACTTCTCACGAAGCCCTTGCATATCCGGATAATTTTCTAATCACGTCCGGACTTCCCGTCACTAAGGGTGATAAAATCTCTAAACCGGAGATCAGCCGATGTAGAGTAACTCGACGGTCATCCTTCCGTTTTCAAAAATATCCGGTCTTCAACACCGGTCTTCGAATGCAATTCATAACGATGTATCACATATTCGGAATGGGTTATACGACCCCATGTTCCTTTCCCGGCTAACCCGAATAGTGAGCGCTTATTCAAAAATAAGTGTGACATTCAATTTCATCCAATTCACAACAAATACTCATTCAAGGTAATTATTGATAGTCGGTTATTTAACTATCAATAAAGGTGCGCAACATCATCAGATTCCAAATAATTTTCCAAATTATTTATTCTCCAAAATATCTTTTACTAGATATAAAATTTCCACACTTAATCATTTGAAAACAATTTCAAATCAATTTCCACATTTCATTTTATCTTTGAAGATAAAATCTCAAAAGAGTTCATTTCATATTGGAAAAACATTTCCATACTTATTTAATAATAAGTATTTCACAAATCTATTTATTTTCACATTTGAAAATACTCGATATACTTAAATCAATATTAAGTATATATTCATTCTTTTAAGGAAATCATTAATTTTAACATCTATTTGAGTCAAAACAAATGTTGCGTAAAACATCGTTACGACGACTCGAAATCACTAGTATAGGGATTCGGATTTTAAGATAGATATATATAAATCCCAATACTACATTAAAAACATTTCCTTTTGGAAATCATTTACTATAACAACAGTGTTATAGTCCACCATTTCCTTATTTTTCGAAAACGTCTATTTCAACAATAAATGTTGAAATCTATGATTTCGATAGTTCACACGTTTTAAAACATCTTTTAAAACAATTAACTTCATTTATAATATCGCTTTCCCAAACATACTATTTTTTTTCAATAATATATTCACTATCCAAATCGTGAATATACTTCAATAACCAAGTTTCAATCCCTTTTTACATATTTATTTCAAGAATTATCCACTGTCCAAAATCGTGGATAAAATTCCCTTAATCACTTTCTATATTCAATTTATCAAATTTGATTTATTTTCGAATTCATAAACAACGTTTATAAATTCATCTTCATAATTCATAACAACTTTGATTTAATAAATCTCTTTTATTAACAAATTCGATCAATATTCCATTTAAAGGCAAAAATCCAATTTATAAGTTAATTTCTTATACATCTCCTATTCGACAGTTTCATTCATTTTAACTTCACGATTTATACATCTATAAATTTCATTCTTTTTAACTTCACAATTTATACATCTATAAATTTCATTCTTTTTCCAAATTCGTTTCAATTTGAAATTAAATTTCAAATTGGACTTCCCACTTATTTCTTTTTAAATAAATTCCTTTTAAAGAAAATAAATTTCTTTATCTCTTTCAATCTATTTAAAAATCCAAATTTAAATTGAATTCTTCAATTTATAATCACTGTTTTATGAAATCCATTTATTTAGCATTTTCACTTTATTCTGGGATTTATTCAATAAGATTATAAAAATCAGCTTTTATACTTTTAAATTCTTTTCTTCGAACTTATTCAACTTCTAAAAATTTATTTACTTAAAAATTTCTATTTTGATTTCAAAAATTCAATTTCATTTATTTTTGGAATCCAATGATATCAAACATCCATTCAGCTAAATTTTAGCTTTCAAACAATTTCCAGACATCAATTCAATAACATCAATAATCATTCACAGATTATCACATCACAGTAGAAATAAATTCAATCAATGTGAGGGGTCCAGTTGGATCCCTCCAACCTGTTTCCCTGCATCCAAAGACGTTAGCACAATACCAATTCCACTTCGAGGTGGAATATCGCGGTATATGGGTTTTTATAATATATCCGCTTACTAACGGCGCAATAGGGTCTCATCCGCTATACGAGGCGGGAAATCAATCAATCCAATATATACATATGCCAATATGTATATATTGCTATATATATATATCCTACTATATCTAATATCACATCCAATAGCAATCAAACAGTCAATAACTGCAAAAATTCCACATTCAATTTGAGTGAGAAGATCTCACCTTAGCTTTAAATTTGCAATCCATTCCAAATCCAGATTTATTTTTCTTCGTTGTATTCGACCTTGTATAAATAATTTACACAATCTATTAATATTCGAATTAAATCGAATAATAAATTTCTATTTGGTAAATTTAACTAACTAATAATTTATTTGATTTAAATTCGAACAATAAATTAAGTTTTAAACTGATTTTCTTTTAAAAATCTATCTAACCAAGATTTTTCTTTAAATTAATATCCTTATTTTTAAATCAATTTCTTTTAAATACATATTTATTTAACTAATCATTTCTTTATAACAAATTCTAGAATTGTTAAATAAATTGATTAAGTAAATTAAACTCCTCAACATATCATTTAAAATCTACAATTAGTTAAATATTGGTGTGTGTGTGTATATATATATAGTTTCAATAAAATAAAAATCCAAAACCAATGTTTACCTCACTGTAAATTTAGGAACCCAGATCAAAAATCATGATGCTCATCCAACTGCTCGAAATCGAGCTCGACTTCGACAGCCGTCCCCTAGCTTCGTCGTCGATAATGATCGAAGCCAAAGCCTACGCTGCCTCTGCTTCACTACGCGGCAGCGCGCACGCACCACCTCCCCAGGTCGCGATCCACCACCACCGCAACTACAAGTCGTACAACTTCACGTCCTCCCCACTGCCATTATCTCTTCGCGAGATCGAACTCACGAGCCACTGAAAACAGCGCGTCTCCTTTGCTTCCAAAATCACAGCTTGCCCCAATTGTTCGAACGCGAATCGAATTCGCTCGGTTCCCCAATTCGCAATCCTTCAAACCCTAGGTGCGTCGCCCCTTCATCGCGATGTTCCCACTGCCGCTAGCTTTCGGTCGCTGCCTCCTCCTTGCCTACCTGGTCGCGAATCACTCGCGCGCTGAAGCTCGAGCTACTTGACGCCGCCATAACTCGATGCTCGACGAACTCGCAGGCGAACTCCTGCTATTCCATTTCGCGAGTGACTCGAACGAGTTAATTTAGAGAAGAGGGATTTCGTTTTGTTTTGAGGGTTGGGAAGAAAATCGAGATTTTAAATTTTCAAATGGCTCGCGATTTGTTTCTGAATGAAGGAGGCTTCGGCCATTTTTGTTTTGAATGATACATTTTCTTCTGAAATGTTTTAACTGAGGAGAGGGAACGAGATTTTAAAATCGAATGGAGTATGGCCTCCACTATTTCTTTACGTGATTCATTGCGTGATACTAGGCGTGAGTTAAGGGAGAGGAACGTGCTGGCGTTGTCCAGTTTCCAAATTTTAAATTTAAATTTTTAAATTGAATTTCATTTTATTTCAATACGTTTGCATATCGTATGATCACGTATTAACTCCGAAAATTACGAAATTTGATACCCGGCAATAATACAATATTCCGGACCCAATGGAACTGGTTTCGTCGAATTCCGAGACTGTTTGAAAAATGATTATTTTTAAATATCGGTTCAAACAATTAAATTCAAAACTGAGCAAAACAGTTTAAATTTCAATTCTGAAGCTGCTGTTATCTTCAGTGTTATCAATACGAATTTTAAAAGCTTTCAAAATATTTTTCTTCAACTTTAAATTGAGGATTCAAATTTTTATTCAGCATTCAATAGATTAAATTTTAATGTTTAATCGCAAATTTCAAAGTTCAATCAGGGATTCAAATTAAATCATCGTTCAAATATTTAAAATTAATTAAATATTCTTAATTTAATTTGTTCAAAATTCAGGGTCGTTACAGTCGAGGTCGGAGTCTGAGAAGATCGCCGCACTTCATGGCTTGGATAACCTTCCGTATCTTTGGAAGGTGACATAACGGTGGCCGAAGCTCGGGAGCAAGAATTTCAAACTAAGCAGCCACGCAGATCTCAAGAATAGCTGGTTGCCGTCAAAAAGGAGAAGTTTAAAGCAATCAAGGATTCCAAGAGCTCCTGCAAGTCACGGAAGCGTAAAACGAAGGGCGAATTTTCTGAGAAGGTTGCAGAGCAGAAGGAGGACATTAGCACTGAGGATATTGTTGACATTACCGGCAGCGACAACACTCCCGAGGCGAAGCAAAAACTTTGAACAAAAGGCGGAAATGGGAGTGGTGGAAATAAGTGCAGAGAAGTTTGGGTGGTGACTGATCTGATTTTAATTCATTTTGTGTTGTTTTGTTCAAGTGCAGGGTCTGCACTTAGTGTTTTTGTTGTGGTGTCTGTATTTTTCTTTTGTTGACCGGCATTGTGTGGGTACGACCCCCACGTTTTGACCTTGTATAGAAAGTTATAAGTAATACATTGTTGATATTTTGACTATACTCTTACTTAATCTGCTCATATGTGTTTTGTGCACTTATGCTCGTTTTGTTTACACTTATCTGCTTATGTGTGTTCTGTGCACTTACATTTACTTTATATACTTTCACTTCACCTTATCTAGTCCTGTGGTTACTGCCAAAATTCTTTGTTTGGAGTAACAATTCTTTGTTTGGAGTAGCAAAACTTGTGAAATTATTGTTTTTAAGTATTTTTATTTAAGTACCGGTGTATGCTTCCCAGTTCACAAGGCTGTTTACTTCAAACAATTAAAAAATGACTGGTAACTTACGGTTTAAATAGTTTGCATACTAAGACTTAAAATTTGACTAAGTCACAACTTGATCTTTCTTCCTTTAAATTTTTTGCAACTGTAGCATTTAGTCCAAGTTTTTACGATATTCTGGTAAGTATGCAACATATGCATGTTTGAAATGTGCACACTGTATAAGTTAACTGTAGGCAGTTACACATTATCAACGTTAAATGTTATAGTTAATCATTGAGCGTCAGCAGTTGAAGTTTCCCGTTGGTTTGTAGCACTCCGGTTTAGTTGGAGACGTGCACATACTTCCAATAATGGAAGTGGTTCGATTCTTGTTATTCCTATGGAAGATAAGTTTCATGGTACTGCCGAAGCAATTCTAATACTTAAAGGTGCATGCTGTTTATGAGATGCGCGGTTTTTCGGAAGTATGCATGAGTAATCGAAAGCGTGGCTTTTAGGATCGATATGAACCGTCGATCCGGATCGGTTTTGACACTTCTCGGTGTTGCCTATCTTCGGGCAACGCGAGGAGTGTATGTTTTAAAAATTAGTGCGCGGCTTATGGGATGTGCGGCTTTTCGTACTCCTTGGTGTTGCCTATCTTCAGGCAACGTGAGGAGTTTACGTTTTAAAAGTTTGTGCGTGACTTATGGGATGAGCGGCTTTTGATATTCCTCAGTGTTGCCTATCTTCGGGCAATGCAAGGGGTTTACGTTTTAAGAGTTTGTGCGTGGCTTATGGCACGGCTTTTGATATTCTTCAGTGTTGCTTATCTTCGGGCAACGTTAGGGGTTTATGTTTTAAGAGTTGGTGCGCGGCTTATGGAATGCGCGGCTTTTTGTACTCCTCGGTGTTGCCTATCTTCAGGCAACATGAGAAGTGTTTGTTTATGTTTAAGCCTTCCCGATGTTACCGGGGCAACACTGATTCTTAGAAGGCGAAGATCGGGTTCCGCCGATCCAACGGTTTGATTCGATTTGCTTCCGTCGAACGGGCGGGTAGTTATTATGTTTTGTTCGTCCAAAAAGCGAATCAATTTTATTAAGGAAAGCAAGGCAAATTCTGCCTATTTACAATGCCCCTGGCATCCCGAGATGGCTTATTTGCTGAAAAATAGAGAGTACATAAGGTTGTTTGCCGAAAGTAACGGCGGAGTGATTCGCTATTCCATGCCCTGGGAATTTGGATTAGGTCAACGGTTGTTAGCTTGAAAATTCCGTCCCTTAGCTTTTGATTGATGACATATGGCCCTTCCCAGTTCGGTCTAAAGGCCCCAGGAATGGGGTAGACTCGCTTGAGCATGAGATCTCCCACTTCGAAGGTTTGGTTGTGAACATTGGAGTTGAAGTATCATGCGACCCTTTTTTGGTGGGCAGCGGTTCTCAACTCGGCTTCTTTCCTTCTTTCGTCAATCATGTCTAGTGATTCGAGTAGGAGCTGCTCATTTTGTTTTTCATTAAAATTTTGCCTTCGGTGCGAGGGGACTTCTAATTCAACAGGAATAATTGCTTCTAAGCCATATATTAGAGCGAACGGAGTGTGGCTGGTTGCCGCTTTGTGGGTAGTTCTGTAAGCCCATAGTGTCAGTGGAAGTTCATCAACCTAGTTTCCTTTTTCTTTAGTTAGTCGCTTTTTGATAGTGGACTTGATGATCTTGTTTACCGCTTCCACTTGCCCGTTTTCTTACGGATGAGCTACCGCGGAGAAGCTCTTCTTAATTCGGAAGCGTTTGCAGAAATCTTTGAACTCAGTGCTTTCGAATTGAGTTCCATTGTCAGTGATGATTTTTTGTGGCACACCAAACCTGCAAATAATGTTTTTAGAAACAAAATTAATGACTTTCTTTGTGGTTATAGTGGTCAGTGGTTCCACTTCGGCCCACTTCGTGAAATAATCAACGACAACTATAGCATATTTGGCCCCTCCTTTTGCTATTGGCAGGAGGCCAATCAAGTCGATTCCCCATATTGCAAATGGCCTCGGGCTGACCATCTGTGTTAGCTCTGTTGAAGGTGTTCTTTTAATTTTACTGAATCTTTGGCAATGATCACATCTCCTGGCGTATTCTGCAGCGTCGCGGTTAATCGTTGCCCAGAAGTATCCATCCCGGAGGACTTTTTTCGCAAGGTTCTGCCCCCAAGTGTGGTCTCCGCATTCGCTATCGTGCACTTCCTTTAGGATTCGTCGGGCTTCATCGTTGGACATACGTCTAAGAAGGGTGGTTGAGAATCCCCTTCGATAAAGTATTCCATCTTGTATCATGAATCGTGGTGCCTTTCGGAGAAGCTTTTTCCATTGATTCCGGTCAGTCGGAAGGGTCCCTGCAAGTAAATAGTCCTTTATCGGTGTCATCCATGTCTCCGGTTCGACGGTGATGTTAAGGATCCAGCCGACATCCATTTTGTCTATGCTCGGGGTGGTTAGAGTTTCAACTGGGACTAGTCCCAATGATGGAGCTTCTTTGGAGCTTCCTAGCTTAGCCAAATAGTCCGTCTTGGTGTTTTGCTCCCATGGAATGTGGGTTATGGTGTAATGTTCTATGTCGCTTAGCAACTCTTGCACTTTAGATAGATACGGTGCAAGGTTCTCACCTCGAGCTTGATATTCTCCTTTTACTTGCAGACAACTAGCTAGGAGTCACTGTAGATGTGAACAGATTTTAAATTGAGCTCTTTCAAAACTTTTAGTCTTGCTATCAACGTTTCATATTCCTCTTCGTTATTTGTAGCAGGGAATTCCAAGCGTAAAGCATAGCAAATGGCTCATCCTTCGGGAGTTTCAAGCACTAGTCCTGCTCCTGAACAGAGGTTGTTAAATGTGCCATCCATAAAGAGTCTCCATTGCGTTTCCACTTCCAGCTATGTTTCTTCATCGTCATCCCGTATAGTAAATTCCGCAATGAAATCTGCTAGTGCTTTCCCATTGATGGTCTTCCTTGGGTGCTATGTGATATCATATTGGCTCAGTTCGATGTTCCACTTGAGAAGTCGTCTGGAAGTTTCAGGTCGATACAACACTTGCTTCAGAGGTTGATCGGTTAATACTTTGATTGGATGTGCCTGAAAGTATGGTCGTAACTTTCTGGACGCGATCAAGATGCAATACGCTAGCTTTTCCATCTTTGGGTAATTTTCTCGGCTCCGGTAAACCGCTTGCTAATGTAATACATGGGTCGTTGGATATTCGCTTCTTTACGCACAAGGGCGGTGCTCAACGCATGAGGCGAGATTGCTAAGTAAATGAACATGTCTTCTCCATCCACAGGCTTTGATAGGATTGGCGGAGCTTCCATGTGCTGCAGTAATTCTTCAAATGCAGTTTGACAAGCTTCACTCCATTCGAAGTTTTTCTTTTCTTTCTTCAGTGCATTAAAGAATGGTATACACTTGTCGGTAGCTTTCGAGATAAATCGACTTAGTGCAGCGACTTTTCCATTCAGGCTTTGTAGTTCCTTCTTATTCTTCGTAGCTTGGACTTCTCGTAGTGCCGTTATCTATTTTGGATTAGCTTCAATTCCCATGGCACTTACGATGAATCCTAGGAATTTTTCGAAGGCTACTCGGAAGTGACATTTAAGTGGATTGAGTTTCATTCTGTACTTTCGGAGTATTTCGAACATTTTAGGGAGATTATCTAGGTGGTTGGCAACTGCTCGTGATTTGACCAACATGTCATCCACGTAAACTTCCATAGTCTTCCAGATTTGGCATTTGAACATGGTATTTATCAACCTTTGATACGTTGCACCGGCGTTCTTCAAATCGAATGGCACTACCCTGTAGCAATATAGTCCCAGGTCGGTGATGAAGCTGGTGTTTTCTTAATCATGTTCATGTATCAGGATTTGGTTGTACCCGGAGTATGCGTTCATGAATGATAGCAGCTCATGTCCTACCATTTTGTCCACAAGCTGGTCTATTCTGGGGAGAGGGAAGCTGTCTTTCGGGCAAGCTTTGTTTAAGTTTGAGTAATCGATACAGGTTTGCCACTTCCCATTGGACTTTTTGACTAAGACCAGGTTAGATACCCATTCAGGATAAGTTGTATCACCGATAAAACCATTGGCCATTAATTTGTCCACCTCTTCTCTTAACGCCTTAGACCGTTCAGGACCCAGGCTGCGCCTCTTTTGCTTTACTGGTGTGAATTTAGGGTCAATATTGAGCACATGGAAAGCGATTTTTGATGATACCCCACACATATCGGAGTGTGTCCAAGCGAACACATCCAAGTTGGCTCAAAGAAACCTTAGTAATTTCTAACCGCATCTTGTTTCCATGGTGCGATCCAATTTTCAAGACTTTAGTTGGGTCGTCCATATCGACCATGACAGACACCGTCAATTCTGCCAGTGTTGGCCGTTCCTCCCCTAAACTCTTCTTTATAGTGTCCAAAGCCTTGTCGAATCGGCTATGGTTCCCAAGCCAGGGCGGCTCTGTAGTTTCTATTCAGAAGGTTCACGGATGTGGAGAGTTCTCCCTACATCCTTCCCCTTTCCCCTTCTTCTGGATTCACATAATTCTGCAACATAGCATTCCTTGGCGGTGCACTGATCTCCTTTCACCACTCCAATTCCATTTGTAGTTGGGAACTTCATGGTTAGTCACCATTGGGCCAGAGCTATTCTGAAATCTGCTAGTGCGGGTCATCCTAAGAAGGTGTTATATACAGACATTTCGTCCATGATTACGAAAGTCTAAATAAGGGTGATCCTTCGATCGCCCTCTCCAAGTTCCACTGGCAGGTCGATCGTTCCCATAGGTTGCTTGGGTTCATTAGTGAACCCTTGGATTTTTGTTTGGCATATAGACACGCTTTTCATGCCAATCTTCATTTGATCAAAAGTACGTTTGAAAAGTATACTAATAGAGCTGCCACTATCGACCAACACTCGTCGAACAACGGCGAGACTGATTCCCACCATTACCACCATTGGATCGAGAGTCGGAGCTTCGATTTTTTCGATGTCCCAATTTCGGAACACTATATCATCACCCAAAACATCCAGCAGCTTGGTTGGAGTTTCATCTTCTATTGCGAAACATGATTCCTTTGGAGCATGCTTCAATGAACTTGCATACCGCTCATCTCTCCCCAACTTCTTTGTGTGGGGTGTGGTCCCCTAGATATCGTTCCAATAATAAGTCTTTGATCAATTCCTTTGGACCCCTCTTTACCTGTTCTGGCTTGATTCCTACGTTCCCTAGGAGCTTGAAGAGTCGCGAGTTAATCAGGGTTCTGTGACTTTCTCACGTACCGCTGGAGTTTGTTTCCTAGATCAATTCTTCAATTACGTTCTTCAGATGGAGGCATTCGTTTGTGTTATGACCATGATTTTCATGGAAGCGGCAAAATTTTCCTGAGAGTTTTTGCTACTCAGTTGCTTCCTTCCTAGGGGGTTTTTTGTATTCCTCGGTTCCTTATGTTGCGAGATAAATATTTTCCGGAGTGTCATTTAGGGGTGTGTAGTATTCGGGCCTAAACCCTTTAAGCCTTTTATTGTTGCCATTACCATTTTTTTATTGGAGTTTTGATTTTTCCTCTTTTGATTTCCATCTTTCCCTGTGATTTCTTCCACAGTTCTAGAAGCGTGCGCGTTTTGATTCATTGTTACATCGCTCTGATGTTCGTTGGTTGCACACTAGTAGACTTCCTCTCCAGCTCCTACGCTTCCTCCAAACTTAAGTATTAACTTGCTTTACGATTGAATTCTTTCTTTATGGTAGGTTGCTTCATCTTAATCCACTTTCCAAATTCATTTTCCAAGTGAATGACACAGACTAACACCATAAAAACCATGTCCTCGTTGGGGTTTCTTACTTCCGTCACTGCAGTATTGAACCGATTCATGAAAGATTTCAGCGATTCGTTGCGTCCCTGGAACAATCCGGATAGGGACAGGACATCTTTTGGTTGCGCGATATAGAGCCTGAACTGATGAGGAATCTTGTTGCTAATTGGTCAAAAGTAGCGATAGATCTCGGCGGAAGCCTAGTGAACCACATAGACGCAATTCCTTCCTAAAAGATAGGAAAACACCTGCACCGAACAGCTTCAGAGGCATTAGCTACATCCATGTACCAATTGTATTTGTACAAATTGGGTTTTGGGTCCTTTGTCCCATCGTAGGATGGAATAGTTGGCATTGTGAATTTTTTTGGATACTTCTCATTTAAGATTTCATTAGTAAAGGGAGTCCGACTTGGTGCAGATCCCCATTCATCATCTCTCATATTTTTACTCTTGTCCATTAATCATTTGACCATGTTTGTTATGTATGCCTCAGATGTCTGGTAATCCTGGGGGCGGCAGTTAGTCACTACACCAAGTGTTTGGCTTTGCAAACGGTCATGGCGAGTGGGTTGAAGCCTAAGCTCTCCTGTCTTTGGGAGAGCCACTCCCGCGGGATTTCCTTGGCTTGCAGTTGGCTTGATTGGGGCAGTCTGGACGTTCCTAGCATCAGCGAATGCGTTGACATTCTCTTCCAACTAGTTGTCTTGCTCTTCATCTTTTGAGTCTAAGAGGTCCATAGCTATATCTTCTTGCGGGGTCTTTGCCCCTTGATTCAAGTTCAGAATTGGTTGCCTTACGGCGAGCGGGGTACTTGTATTTCCTTCCACGTTGAGTCCCATGGTTCCTATTGTCACCCTTTTTGCGGCTGTTTTCCGTTTCTTCTATTTAGACCAGAAACGGAAGAATTTTCTTGTTCTATGACAGCCACAGGTTCAGGCATATTTCTTGGAGCAGGGTTTGACTGTAAGGTTAAGAGAGCATTAAGCTTCTCCATCAGAGCCTTCTCGCTACTCTCTATTTTTTGGTTGATCTCGTCAACCATCTTATTCAACTCATCTCTAGTAACGACTTCGTGCCGACTGGAGGACGTTGGCGCTTGATTTCCTAAGTTAACACCATGTACTTTAGTTTGTTGAGGATTAACATTTTCTCCAGCTATCGTTGCCCCTATGGACCTTCCAGAGGCAGTTCTCCTTCTTAAAGGAGCCATTGATTACAAGCGATAGATTTTTCAAGCAAAGATTGAGGATCTAACTTCTGGACCTATCTAATCCAAAGTAGACAGCTAGATCTGGATCCTGAGTTGGATTCTCAGTGAAAGCACCAAAATGTTAATCCAAAAAATGGATCAACACCTTGGTTTGAGTATGAAAACACCAGCCCTGTTCTCACAGAGCAATAATATAGATAGTATATATAGAAAAAAGCAGTAAGAGAAAGAAGACATGAAGATTTTTATAGTGGTTCGGCTGTTAACGAAGCTTACGTCCACTTTATAGTTTTTATTAAAGACTGGTTGCTGTTACAAGGAGTGTTTGATTACAAGCTCTTAATTGTCCTTAGCTAGATTGAATCTCCAGAGTTAGAATCCACTGGAGAATCACAGTGGACTCCTCTGAAGATCGTTGTGAGGGAGGTGAAGAGTGAAGAAAGCTTCCAGTGGAGTTTCAGCAACCAGTCAGGAGGAGATCCCGTTTATGTCGCAGGTGGATGGTATTTATAGAGATTGGAGAGTTATTGGGTCAAGCCTGTTCGCCGATTGCTTGCAGATGGATGCTGGAAGACATAGTAGAGCTTAGATCGCGATCCGAGCACAAAACATGGATCGCTAGCGATCCATAGCATTAGCTCAAATGCGAGATAATTACTTAGCACCTTTCTCTGCTTCAATCTGTATGGGTCGCATGTATTCCATGGTCACGTATATATCGCTGGCGATCCATACACTTAGCATATTTTGGACTTTGATGTCTGGGATGCTTTTGTTGCCTTGTATTGATGTTGTTCGTGTAATCTCGTTGCACATTGCCTAATTTTGATGAGGATTTACTTGCTAGTTGTATTTAGCTGCTGATTGGATTGGATGGATGTTTGTCTATTGGTTTAAGCTAACTCGGAATCTCATCAAACTCAGTCACCACTTTAGTAATATGGGTTGGATCTCGATGCAAGAGATTTGGTTGAACACGGAACTATCCCCATGGATTGCTAGCGATCCATGCCCTTAGTAGATTTTTCATCCTTTAACCTTGGTTCTCCTTTAGCTTGTTACTCTAACTCTTTTGGTTGACTTTTAAGCTATTCCGACTCCATCAAGTTGTTCCATCTTCTCTTGGATCCTGCTGGGTTAAAAACCAGGATAACAAATACCAAGTAACTAGGTACTACCAATAGTATCACATATCCTCTTAACCGGAGGTGTAATAATACTTAAGAGAAGTGTTTACCATCCGAACATATTTCCTGCCCATTTTTGGTTGTTTTCGAGTCATTCGAACTAGTTATCATAAGAGACTTCCTTTCTTTTCAAATTTTTTGTTTGAAAAATATTATTGTTATTTCAAAAATCCTTTAGAAATTACTTTGTTTTTATAAAACACACTCATATAAAATACATTCATATATTTAGCTTAATCAAATTCCTTAACCTAATATTATTAATCAAACACCACATAGTCAAATTGTAAAACTAAATTTATGAGGTGTTTGTGTTTAACTTTTAACCAAACAATTGGTTAATCAATGATAATAACTGGATATTTATTATTATCAACTTTCAAAATTCTTTGAAATTTTTTTCTCAAAAACCTTTTAGATTAAAATCCTCGTTTCATAACCATTTTTCAACTTATCAGGTTCTATTTATTATTTATATCCCTTAATATTCTTAGCGTTATTTTTTAAATATCTTATAGTCAAACTATGACATTCAAATCGCAAGATGTTTATACTTAGATTTTACAAATCTTGATTAAAAATCATCCAAGTTATAATATATCTAACTATATATCCTTTCTAAAATATATTCTTTATATATAAAATATAATTCTAGGTAAAATTATTTCATTTACCATACTTTTCAAAAACCATATTTTATATATCATTAACAAATACGCACTCATATATATAATACTCTCAACTCATTCTAGGGTGTTACTAACCCTATCTCTAATGAATTACTCATCCTAGGGTATTACTAACCCTATCTCTGATGAGACTTTACCATGATCAGGCAAAGGTGTTCGCTCAACCAAAGCTCTAATACCAAATGTAACGACCGAGATTTTCGACCCTCGGAAATTGACACTAATACATCCTCGTTATTCACGTGCCACAAATCCGAGCGTCGGAGACCCGGTTCGTTAAGTGTAAAAAAAAGAAGACAGAACATAATCTTACACGAATAGAATAACATATATTATTTCAATATATATAACCTTTATAGTGGAAAATTTAAATACATTTACGTTTGTACCAAAAATGGGCACAACACTCTTCGTCCAAAGTGTTTGTACCAAAAATGGGCACAACACTCTTCGGAAGTTTTTGAAGATATAAAATGAAGAAATTAAATGGAAAAGGAGGGTTATCTAACAAAAACTTCAAAAACAGATATGTAAATGATGAAAAATGCACAGAAACACAGGAATTTAGAGTGGTTCGGCGTATTGCCTACGTCCACTATGAAATTGATCGCTTTATTGATGTTTCTTTGATGATTACTGTGGAATATGCATGTATATGCTTTTTGTTTGATGATAATAAACATATATACATTCATTTAAATGTGTTTGATATTGTACTATTTATTTTTCACAGATAAAATAAATATTTGCTGAATAAAATAAATAACACAGAATTGAAATTCAAATGAATATTTTATTCAAACAAATATTTATTACAATTTTGATAGTACAATTTCAAGCTCTCACTATAACTATACAATTTCAGTCACAGTACAATTATATCACAATTTCATAGTTACATCAATTCCTCACTACATATCACTCACACTCGTATTTATCTTCAACTTCATTCCAATGTGAATCCAGCATCTGAGCAATCTGCAAAAATATACATTGACGTAGTAAAATTGAAAATAAAATGTTTTTGCAGTATAAAACAAAATATGGATTTTGAAAATAATATGTGCCTCAGTTATTTGGGTTGTTCGTCATCATTTATATTTGAATTCATCACATACGAACATTGTGACATGCACAGTGCATCACTGTACATGCCATAAGGCCGTGCACACTGAAATGTACACTTGATAATGTTACAGGGACAGGTGAGCACAGGCCAAACCCAGACTATCGGATTCAACTCAGGTGCAATAAAACAATGTCACAACAATCAGTACAAGGTCAAACCCGAGTTTTTAAAACTGGATTCAACTCAAGCGAGACTCAATATGTACAGCATGAATCAAAGGCAAACCAGATCCACAGCACCAAAATCAGACTCGAGAAAAATGTACAAAACCAATGCTACAACTACAAAGACCAGAGAAATGCAAGTAAAGACAAAGTGCAGACAATCAATACACTTCAAGCTAGTGCACAATAGAAGGGGCAGAAGTACATAAACCATAAGAGGCAGCCAACAAAATGGACTTGAGTGATGAAACACTACAACTCGACTAATAAAATGAACCATGATGATGCAAATGTCCAGACAATAACAGAGCTCAATGCAACACAGTGGCAACCACAAGATGCAGACATAAACAACATCAAAGAAACAAAAGTACAACCTGAATTCTACCCCAAACCAATGCACTAAGCAAATGAAACAGTCAGTTCAAACATGTATCAAAGAGCAAGTGATAATATATACAAGTGCAGTGTATAAGATGAAGCAACTCAACAACAATACATGCCTGAGTTTACTTAAAGCCGTGAATGAACAGATTCAAAACCGAGGAACAACATCAAGTATGCTCAAGTCCAAATGCAACAGTTTGAACAATACCAAAGACAAAGAGAAAGTCACGGAATCAAGTTCAACAGAAGTTTTTTTTAAGTAACAAAAGTCAACAATGTGCCAAGCAAAAGTCATGCCGTATTGACAAAGAAATGAAATTCACGCAACAAGTTAAAAGTCACAAATTCAAAGCCGTGTTTTTTTTAAAGTCAAAATTGAAGAAGTCAGAGACGTCATGAACAACATATCAAGGTCAAGCCGTGGTCATCACGAAATGAAGCTGTGATCATCAAGTAAACAAATATACGCATTTGAACAAGTCAGTGCAAATCATCATCATTCAAGTGAAATCGAACGGCAAGCAAAAGTGATTGACGAAATCAAATAACTATCAGACGAACGAAAAACAAGGAGATATAATCCTATATAAACCCATCATCATTGGCAATTAAATCCATTCGAGTTCGAGCTAACAGAAAACAATAAACCAATAACTCGAATCACATTGAGTTCAATCAATCCAAAACCAGCAAAGCAAAAAGAATTCACATACCGGTATCGCAGACGAACTTCAGAGAGAGAGCTGAAGCTCTAATCCCAAATTCCAGACTCGAGGCAAAAGGTCGAAGCCTAAAATCGCAACAGGGAAAAGCCCTAATTCCAAGAGCAAGCAAATAGAAGTCGTAGCCTCGATTCCAGATACAACAGAGATTCAAGAAGGCGAAGCTAACAATTCCAGAATCGCCATAAAGAAGAACGGAGCCCTAGTTTTCTAATCGCCAAATTTCTTTCATCAGAGAAAGGGGATCGAACGGGAATTGAAGCAAGCCGACATTTGTCTAAAGAAAATAAAGAATGGGCCGGGCTAGCTTATTAATTAGGGTTTAGTTTTAAATTTGTGGGCCGGTCTTGTTTTCTATGGTTATTTATTTATTTGAGGGCAAAACTGATTTAAATTTGCAATTTAAATTTTTGCCCTGGTTTTAATCTGTTTTAGTTTTCAGTATTTACTTTTTCAAGTCAAGTAAGGGTAAATCACCACCTAGGGTTTAGGTAGTGTCAGATTGTCTAGTTAGGGTTAGTTCAGTGAGTAGGGTGTGCGAGTTTACGAAACTCTATAGGCGGAGCAGGGTGTGCGAGTCTGTAGGAGTGTTTGTAAGCGGGATACTGTTTAATTCTAATAGAATTCTGGGAATGCAGCAGTAGGCAGGGGTTGTCGAAGCTGGGTAAATTCTGTGTGTGATTTACTTTTCTGCATATTTATTTATCTGCATTTTGATTACGTGTTTAATTCGAGAAAATTGCGATAACCCTATTCACCCCCCCTCTAGGGTTAATCTAGATCCTACAAGTGGTATCAGAGCCCGGTATTTTTCTTTGACTCTAGAGTCATGAATTCATCAAATAATGCTTTTTCTGAGGGGCAATCTATTGTTAGGCCACCTATGTTTAATGGGAGTGATTATGCTTACTGGAAAGTTAGGATGGGTATTTATCTTAGTTCTGTAGATTATGATGTTTGGGATATTATTGAAACTGGCTATACACCTCCCACTATAACTATTGGTGATACTGAGATTCCTAAACCTAAGGAGAGGTGGGATGCTAACGATAAGAAATTGAAACCCACAAATGCTAAAGCCATGAATGCTTTAATCTGTGCTCTTGATAAAACTGAATTTAATAGAATTTCTCATTGTAAAACAGCACAGGAAATTTGGCATACTTTGGAGGTAACACACGAAGGAACTTCTCAAGTCAAGGAGTCTCGTCTAGCCCTGTTCAGCAATGAATACGAGAACTTTGTGATGGACAAAGGCGAGAGCATAAAGGACATGTTTGGACGCTTCTCAACCTTAGTATACAATGCTAGAGCGCTTGGAAAGGTATTCTCTGAGGTAGAGCTAGTGAGGAAGATACTACGAGTCTTACCGATGAACTTTGAGGCAAAAGTCACAGCAATACAAGAATCGAAATATTTGAGTAAATTAAGCATGGAGGATTTGATCGGAAACTTGATGACGTATGAGCTTGAGCTAAAAGCAAAGGAGGAACGCAACAACCCCGAATCGAAGAAGAAGACGATTGCCTTAAAGAGCAAAGAAGAGAGCGATAATGAAGCAGAAGATCCAATTGAAGAACTTGCAATGGCTGTCAATAATCTTAGAAAATTGTCGAGATTCAGGTCACGCAAGAAGAAAACGAATGGTTATAGATCAAAAGATTCTGACAGTTCAGAAAATGAATTAACCTGCTATAACTGCAACAAGCCTGGTCACTTCAAACAAAATTGCCCACTTCTCAAAAACAACAAGGGAAAGAAAAAGAAGAAAAAGGCTTTCGCAGCGACTTGGGATGATGAGGAAGGAGAGGAAGTTTCAACTAATAGCTCAGAGGAGGCTAACTTGTGTCTTACGGCAAGATCAGATTCGAAGCAAGCTCAGAGGAATCTAGTGAGGTAAAGAACTATTCTTATAAAGAACTTGTCTTTATGTGCCTTGATCTTACTAAAACAGTTGATGCTCTAGATTCTAAAATTGAAAAACTGAAATCTGATAGGAGAGAACTTGCCCATGAAAATTTTAGGTTAGAAACTGAACTTGAAAATATTCAAAACCTAGATTGTAAAAACTGTAAAACTTTAGATTCAGAATTATCAAAACTGAAGAATAGCTTTGAGAATCTTGAAAAAGAAAACTTGAATCTAAAGGAAACCATTGAAACTAGGAAAAAGGATTTTATAAACAGATGCACCTCACTTGTGACTGAAAACACAACACTGAAAACCAAAGTCCAAGATCTTGAGAAATCACTGAGTAACTTTTCAAGAGGAGAAAAGTCATTCAATATGTTATTGGGAAATCAATTGTTTGCTTACAATAGAAAAGGACTAGGTTTTGGAAAAACACAAGTTGATGATAGTGCTAAAGGAAAGAGTGTCTTTACTGGATGTGAAATAAATGGACATCATAGTCATAGGAACAAGAACACAAAATTTATACAAGTTTGGGTTCCTAAAAATTCTACAAATAAATTTCATGTCTATTGGAACAAGAATGAAAGGACAAAACAAATTTGGGTTCCAAAGGGATTGTTTATTCACAATTATTCTGCCACTAACAACCAAGGACCTATAAAAACAAATAGGTCACATAAATCTTTAACCGTGTAGGTGTGGTGGCAGGCTAAGGAACAACATTAGTGTTATCTGGATTCTGACTGTTCCAGATACACAACAGGCGACAAATCAACGTTCCTTAGCCTAGTATAAAGGTGACAGATTCACAATGGGCAAACAACGAAAGATTATCGTACGGGTAAAATAGGTAATTGTATTTATTTTCAAACGATAGATAAAATGTGAAAATATACACCATAATCTAAATTAAATCAGTCAGAAATGTGAAATGATTGATGATGTTAATTCTGATTCTTTTGAACCAATCATTGTTAATTAGAATTACTTGAAGTAATTATGATGGTTGTCAGATTCTAACTTGCTTAATATGATCTTACATGACTTGTTCTTATCTATGACTTTGATTTGTGCTTAAAAGTTGACCAACCATCTCTTTATTGAATTTAATCTGTTTGGTCAAATTATGATGTTGATTGATTTCTGATTATTCATGCTATAAAAAGTTTTTTGAGAAATTGTTGAAATTGTTGAAACTTTGTGAAATTGGGGAAGCTTCAAGAAATTGTTTTGAAATAATGATGATGGTTTAATGATTGTTGATCCTACGATTTTGAAATCTGACTCTATGATATTTGTTTGATTGTTTACACGGCTTCAATTCAATTTCAAGAGAATTTCATTTAAAAATTGTTGAACATTATTCTGAAAGAGTTTGTTGAAATTTCATAATCTGGTCTATGACTTCAAACGAGTGATTACTGAGTGAAAGTAAAAATCAGATGCAGATTTCACTGGCAATGTAGTTGTTAGAAAAATTACTAGTGAAATGTGATTATTTATTGACTTTCATTAGCTACATCATTTTTCAAAGAAAATATCTGCACATTTTTCACTTGGAATAATTTTTTAATTTAACAGAAATTTTTCTTAAACCCCTTCTAGAAAATAATTTATGTTGACCTTGTATCAGATTAGTTGTTTGATTTTATAACTATTTTTGAAATTGATTAACTGATCTGACCCCCTAATAATTATCTAAAAAGATAGATAGTGATTGAAAATAAGATGAGTGTTGATATTAATCATATATTATAACTTGAGTAAGTATAATTAGAAAATTTCTTTAGAAATTTAAACAAGAGTTATAAAAACTTTTTGTTGATAAATATTCCATGATCATTTCTATTTCTATCATTTTTTCTATCGACCATCACTCATCAAAAATCAATATAGTATGTCAATATGTGGTAGTTTAAATGGGAAATCATTTGTGCTTCATTTTTTATATTTCTAACAATAAATAATAATATCCAAAATATTCACTCTCATTTAAAAGTCCTCACGGTTATGCATGGGTGAATTACTTGGATTTTTGATTATGTGCTTCCATGCTCATTTAAAAGTTCTCACGGTTATGCATGTATGGAACGCATATCAAAAATGATTGATTAAATAGGCAAGTTGATTCTAATCCCATTTAAAAGTCCTCACGGTTATGCGTGGTTAGAAGATACTTGAATTCATTTTTGAATTAAAAATAAAAATTTAGAATACTACTAATCTCATTTAAAAGTCCTAACGGTTATGCATGGTTAGTAGATATTCAAATTTCCTGAAATAAATATACCACAAATAGACACAACTATATGGTTTTATTCGATGAAATCATTTCTATCATTCTAAAGTGGAATATGCATCAATTAAAGTATTTATGATTTTTGTTTGATTTTCTTATTGAAATTAATATTTACACTCGATTGAGTTTTTAATATTGTATTAATGTCTATCACTATATCTCTATTTTTCTAACACTATTATTCTTTTGCTGATAACAAAAGGGGGAGAGAAAAGTTAAGATTTTGAAAGTAAAGATCAAAGATTTTCTATTTGCATATAGATTCATATTGCATATTTTATTCTCATGCATATATGTAGGGGGAGTATTGTGTAGAAAGAGAGCATTTAAATAAGGGGAGCAAATTGAATAATCAAATACATTTACAATAGTCAAAATCTTAAATATATGTTTGTTATCATCAAAAGGGGGAGATTGTGGAATATGCATGTATATGCTTTTTGTTTGATGATAATAAACATATATACATTCATTTAAATGTGTTTGATATTGTACTATTTATTTTTCACAGATAAAATAAATATTTGCTGAATAAAATAAATAACACAGAATTGAAATTCAAACGAATATTTTATTCAAACAAATATTTATTACAATTTTGATAGTACAATTTCAAGCTCTCACTATAACTATACAATTTCAGTCACAGTACAATTATATCACAATTTCATAGTTACATCAATTCCTCACTACATATCACTCACACTCGTATTTATCTTCAACTTCATTCCAATGTGAATCCAGCATCTGAGCAATCTGCAAAAATATACATTGACGTAGTAAAATTAAAAATAAAATGTTTTTGCAGTATAAAACAAAATATGGATTTTGAAAATAATATTTGCCTCGGTTATTTGGGTTGTTCGTCATCATTTATATTTGAATTCATCACATACGAACATTGTGACATGCACAGTGCATCACTGTACATGCCACAAGGCCGTGCACACCGAAATGTACACTTGATAATGTTACAGGGATAGGTGAGCACAGGTCAAACCCAGACTATCGGATTCAACTCAGGTGCAATAAAACAATGTCACAACAATCAGTACAAGGTCAAACCCGAGTTTTTAAAACTGGATTCAACTCAAGCGAGACTCAATATGTACAGCATGAATCAAAGGCAAACCAGATCCACAGCACCAAAATCAGACTTGAGAAAAATGTACAAAACCAATGCTACAACTACAAAGACCAGAGAAATGCAAGTGAAGACAAAGTGCAGACAATCAATACACTTCAAGCTAGTGCACAATAGAAGGGGCAGAAGTACATAAACTATAAGAGGCAGCCAACAAAATGGACTTAAGTGATGAAACACTGCAATTCGACTAACAAACTGAACCATGATGATGCAAATGTCCAGACAATAACAGAGCTCAATGCAACACAGTGTCAACCACAAGATGCAGACATAAACAACATCAAAGAAACAAAAGTACAACCTGAATTCTACCCCAAACCAATGCACTAAGAAAATGAAACAGTCAGTTCAAACATGTATCAAAGAGCAAGTGATAATATATACAAGTGCAGTGTACAAGATGAAGCAACTCAACAACAATACATGCCTGAGTTTACTTAAAGCCGTGAATGAACAGATTCAAAACCGAGGAACAACATCAAGTATGCTCAAGTCCAAATGCAATAGTTTGAACAATACCAAAGACAAAGAGAAATTCATGGAATCAAGTTCAACAGAAGTTTTTTTTAAGTAACAAAAGTCAACAATGTGCCAAGCAAAAGTCATGCCGTATTGACAAAGAAATGAAATTCACGCAACAAGTTAAAAGTCACAAATTCAAAGCCGTGTTTTTTTAAAGTCAAAATTGAAGAAGTCAGAGACGTCATGAACAACATATCAAGGTCAAGCCGTGGTCATCACGAAATGAAGCCGTGATCATCAAGTAAACAAATATACGCATTTGAACGAGTCAGTGCAAATCATCATCATTCAAGTGAAATCGAACGGCAAGCAAAAGTGATTGACAAAATCAAATAACTATCAGACGAACGAAAAACAAGGAGATAGAATCCTATATAAACCCATCATCATTGGCAATTAAATCCATTCGAGTTCGAGCTAACAGAAAACAATAAACCAATAACTCGAATCACATTGAGTTCAATCAATCCAAAACCAGCAAAGCAAAAAGAATTCACATACCGGTATCGCAGACGAACTTCAGAGAGAGAGCCGAAGCTCTAATCCCAAATTCCAGACTCGAGGAAAAAGGTCGAAGCCTAAAATCGCAACAGGGCAAAGCCCTAATTCCAGGAGCAAGCAAATAGAAGTCGTAGCCTCGATTCCAGATACAACAGAGATTCAAGAAGGCGAAGCTAACAATTCCAGAATCGCCATAAAGAAGAACGGAGCCCTAGTTTTCTAATCGCCAAATTTCTTTCATCAGAGAAAAGGGATCGAACGGGAATTGAAGCAAGCCGACATTTGTCTAAAGAAAATAAAGAATGGGCCGGGCTAGTTTATTAATTAGGGTTTAGTTTTAAATTTGTGGGCCGGTCTTGTTTTCTATGGTTATTTATTTATTTGAGGGCAAAACTGATTTAAATTTGCAATTTAAATTTTTGCCCTGGTTTTAATCTGTTTTAGTTTTTAGTTTTTACTTTTTCAAGTCAAGTAAGGGTAAATCACCACCTAGGGTTTAGGTAGTGTCAGATTGTCTAGTTAGGGTTAGTTCAGTGAGCAGGGTGTGCGAGTTTATGAAACTCTATAGGTGGAGCAGGGTGTGCGAGTCTGTAGGAGTGTTTGTAAGCGGGATACTGTTTAATTCTAATAGAAATCTGGGAATGCAGCAGTAGGCAGGGGTTGCCGAAGCTGGGTAAATTCTGTGTGTGATTTACTTTTTTGCATATTTATTTATCTGCATTTTAATTACGTGTTTAATTCGAGAGAATTGCGATAACCCTATTCACCCCCCCTCTAGGGTTAATCTAGATCCTACAATTACAATTGATTGCAGCGGGTTACAGCAGATAACAATGGATTACAGCAGTAAAATTCGTTAGCAGCAGCAGTAATGGACTTTTGAACTGAATCCGGTAGAGTCTGGGCGTTGGAGGATTCAAAGATCCTTTTTCTGTAGGCTCTGAGGGTTCTATTTATAGGTGTAGGAGGCTGATATTTCGCTCAGATCTCGGGAGACTTCTTCTGGCACGTGAGCGGGCCCACGCGACCGAGCCCACGAAGTTTCGGCTCGATTTGTGATCGATACGAACGAATTTCGTATCGATCAGGATTTTATCCAATGGAGTCGAAACTTGGTGTGGACATTCTTCATCTTGTACGCAAGCTCCTGTGAAAATTTCATAGCATTTGGACTTGTGGATCGCGAGATATGATCGATACGAAATGGGGACTTTCGGCTGGCTGTTTGATTCGACTCAATCATTTCGACTCGATCTTGTTCGACTCGATGGCTGCGCGTGCCCAGGTGATGATGTGGCGAGCACTCTTCGGAACGATCCACTTTTTATGCCGAGTTGATCGAGTTGTTCCAAGATTTACGCCTTGTTCGTATCGAAGTATTTGTTTTGTTCGAATCGATGGAAGGTGACTCTCGTTCGCATTGATTCGAAGAGCTCTGTTCGTATCGATGGAGAACATGTGGAATAAGTCAACCGCGTGGCCATGTTCGTATCAATTGGAAACGACTCCAGTCGATCGATACGAAGTTGAAGTGGCCAGATGGATTCGAACACTGGTAGCCCGATCGATACGAATAACCATGATATGGATCGATACGAACAAGGACTTCTCGATGGATACAAAGCAACTGGACTTGAAGGATATGAACAGTGATCCACTGTTGGATACGAACAGTGGCTTGTCGATGGATGCGAAGTTGACACTGGACTTGAAGGATACGAATAGTGATCCACTGATGGATACGAACAGTGGCTTGTCGATGGATGCGAAGTTGACACTGGCTGATCGATACGAAGTGGACTCTGGTGATGGATACGAAGTCGACCGATACGAAGTGGACTCTAGTGATGGGTACGTAGTTGATTGATACGAAGTGCGGCCTACTGATGGATACGAAATTGGGGCTATTTCCTCCAACTTGCATCGATCGTAACTTGAGCATACGAACTCGGATTGACTTGAAATTTGGAACGTTGACTTTCATTGCTTCACTCGGCGTGTCTTGTCGATTGTAGCTTGATTCGGACTCGGACAAAATTCGTCGATATCCATAGTGAGTCTGCGTATAACCGATCTCTAATACGAACTGTCATTGGTTTCTAGTCAAGTTCTTGGTGTCACGGCCTTGCCAAAAGGCGGGATAACATTTGCCCCCCAAAGTACGTCTTGTGAAAACATGACGTGCTTTGAAAAGCTGCAACCTTTACTTTGATCAGTCATCATCCTTTGAAAGTTGTAATCTTTGACTAATTTCCTCGGTAATGTGAACCGTGGATTGTCAACTGTTGTACCCTGTATCATTGTAGCTGATTGTTGCTTGATTGAGATTAGATGTTTGTTGTAACCGTTATCAGATGAGTATCCAATTCCTGTGGATATTGAAAATCGAATATTAGTCCGACATATATGCATATATGTTAATCTGACTCTCGTCGACGTTGCTCATCCGCGAGTCGTTGTTAGTTTATCTCGTATCGAATTCCGTATCGGTCCTCTCCTGAACCGATGTGAAATTCGAATTGTAACAACGCTCGATGGTTGTTTTTGAATGTTCCTTCGTATCGTTCCTCTCCTGAATCGATGTAAAAGGTTGAAACATTGTCTTCGCATCGATATACATCATATTGATGGATACGAAATGAACATTTCGCATCGATGGATGTGAGGTTCGATGGATGCGAAATGATTGTTCGTATCGATGGAGCTCAATGCCTTCAGAATAGCCCTCATTGTGTATTTCGAATCGATGGGCCCTATCGACCATTTCGAATCGATGGGAACTTGGGCTGATGGATTCGAACAGACATTTCGACTCGATCCGATGGTTGACCTGTAGTGACCGGTCGTGTTGACTGGGAGGCGAATCGTTTCTCCCTTTCACACTCGAGTCCATATAAATACCGTGGACTTAGTCGTCTTTCACTTCTTACTTTTTACTTTTCCGCTTTGTCTTCGTATCGCTCTAGAGACTTGGAAAAGGAAAACTGCTTGCCTTCGAATCGAATCAAAACCTTTATTCCCTTTAACCAGTTATCGAAATTAGGTAATTAATTGAACAAATTCAGTCCTAAAACGATGAGATTCAAATTCTCATGCCATTCCATTCGAATTCATGTCCGAACGTAGTTCGGGGAAGTAGATATTGTGTGAGGTCGAGGAAGGAGAAGATGGAGTTCGAATCGATCTGGGAAGAAGGAGTGTGGAGGAAGATGGCTTGATCCTCATTTCGTGTCGATCTGGGGCATCTACGTTCGAATCGATTCAGATGGTAAGGTTCTATCTTAGAGTTCGCATCGATCCCAGAAACTTTAAGTGGAATGATGTAGTTCGTATCGATGCTTGAGGATGGTGGGAAATTATGTCGATCTATAATGATCGTTGCGTGGACTTGTCCTGTTCGATCGATATGGAATTCTCACTTCTACGATCGATGCAAAAAATTAAGCCAACGATCGATGCGAAGTCCCTGGCTTCAGATTGATTCGAAAGATACTCTTATGATCGATACAAAATGCATCGACTTGAATGTGATCGATACGAAGCCATGGCTCCCTTGACTGATACAAACCCAATCGTCGACGATCGATTCGAAGCCTCTGGCCTTGATCGATACGAAATCAGACACTGATGATCGATTCGAAGAAAATTCCCGATGACCGATACGAGCCCGAACCTTGATGGATACGAAACTTTGAATAACCGATAGCATGATTTCCGATGAGCTTCATTCTCGCATATTTGGACTTAACTGTTACCCTGCATATTTGACTACCTATCGAAGCTCGTCGATGGAACTGTAACTTAACAAAATTTTAACAAACTTTAACTCAGATCGATCCCTATTATCTGGATGGCACGGTTGTGACGGTCAGCGATGACGGTCATTCCGACTGAATTTTGAAGTCTTATCGTTTACATGCTTTCCTTAACTCTGTAGAATTTTTCAAGTGATATACAGCACTGCACTGCACAACATATTCACACACTTCACACTACGGGATGCACGGGTTTATTATCTGTTTAACGATGATTTTTCATAAGCTAGTTAGTCATGGAACCTTCAAGTTCACAATAGTAGGAAGTTCAAGGTTCAATCCCTCCAATAATCGAGATACCGGCCATCGAGGCCGAAGTCATAGATCCAGCTCCGGACGAGTTTCCAGGCGCCCAGTTCATTTGTAATCCACAAGACTCTTTACCGTCCGGCATCTCCGAAGATATGCTGGGACGGATTTGTTTAAGGCATGGCTTGTCGCTTGACGACGTGTTACTCCAGGGCCAAATGATAGGCCGCATGCTCCCCCGGAGGGGTTTACTGCTTTCAACCGTCATGCTTGCACAGTGGGGACACTTCCTCCATTTAATCAGTACATAAGGGAAATGCTGTCATTCCTTGGAATCGCTCCATCCCAGCTACACCCCAACGATACACCTTGTTGAATAGCACTTTCATTGTGTTTATGGAAATTCTCTTTCGACCACCAAAGCCGATCGAGATTAGATATCTCTTCAACATCAAGAGCCGCGGAGATAGCCCTTCTTTCACATTCTTGGAAGCGGTCAGGAACTGCCAAATAGTAACGGGGTCCTGGGGAAGGCTGAGTTACTTTAAAACGGAATGGTTCTACATTCAATGCCCCCTGGATTCGCTAGGCGATGGTTGGATAGACGTAACTGTTGCAGTCCTTCTCATGAATTATCGGGATAATAGTAATCGTTTTCAAAACTGATATACTTCTCTTCTTTTACAGCCGCAATCTCACGACCCGATGGTGGATATTTCAGAGAGTTAGTTCGGATTCTCCAAGCAGTTCTGGGTGAAGAGAGGATCATTGACTTGGTTCTGACCGACAGAAACTTGAGAATTGTCGGGCTAATTGAACGGAAGCAAAGCATAAGGCTGGAAGGGACACTTAGGGCGGTCTCGAAGAAGTGGGCGAAATGCAAAGCGCCCGGCATCGTGATAACTGAAGGGGTTGATCTGGAGAGAACACCCACGGAAGATGAACTTATAGCTGGGCCTTCTGGCAGTTTCCAAGACTCAGGAGGAAGGAGAAAAGGCAGGGTAGTTGCTCATAAGCATCCTAAATCCATGAGATTGAAATCCGTGGTCATGTCTTTGACTGTTCCTGGAATTAGAATTTCGGAGGCTCCTCCCCCGCAAGTAGAGAATCCTTTCGAAGGGCTTGTTGATATTCTGATTCCGGATTATGTGTCATTTCAACATGGCACCGGGATGGAGAAGTTTGACAGTGCTCTTGATCTGAGCGAGTCGCTCGCTATGAGTGCGGCCGACATTTCCGGTTGGTCGGGGGGTTGCACATACATATACTTCACTGCACTACATGATTTTCTAATCACAAATTGTCCTACTCAAGAGATCGCTAATTTTTCTTTTGTTTCTCATTCATAGGTACGATGTCCGGGAGAGGATCAATGCTTGGGATCCTTCGCTCGGCTCGAAAATCTTCTTCTTCTTATTATGATTCCCGCAGGAGAGATTCAGATACTGACCGCGATCGCGGGCACTATAATCAAGAGAGATACGAGCGGGATAGGGACAGAGAATATAGACACCGATCTAGGTCTCGCTCTCCACCTCCTAGAATCCCATCCCCACCTCCTGTTCAGACTTCACATCCACCTGAGCCTCCGCGACACCGGCCGTCTTCTCAAATTTCTAGGCCTGAAACTCATCGCCAGAGGGCTGACACTATAGCTCCCATAGTTGCAGAGCAGGTCCTGACCGAGCCCATGGGGGAAGGGGCTATTAAAATCGCTTAGCTGAGGAAGGAGTTCCCGAACATATGCTTCGACGGCTATGTCTTTCCTCCTCATTTAAAGAGGATCCCCTCGGAGGCCGAAAATACAATGCATGATTACATTCATGATATGTACTCCCAGTATAGAGAATGGGTGAAGGCTGCAGAGAAAGCTTCCAAGGTGGCCTTTGAATGGGCCAAGGCAATCGAGAAGATGGAGTCCGACCTTGCTAAAAAGGACCGAATCATCCAGGTGCTCAATACCGAGGCCGAGTCTTCTCGGATATCTAAAATTAAGGCCACCAAAAAAGCTAACGAAGCGACTGTGGCGATGGATAGGTTGAGGAAGACACACGTTGCCTTGGTGGAGGAGATGGGCCATCGAAACACTACAGTCACCGCCGAAAGGGATGCGGCGGTCAAGGAACTCAACGAGCTCAAGGCCAAGTTCTCTGATATGGCCAAGGAAAGGGCTGATGCGAACAACGCAGCCCAGGAGGTGTGCAAACAGGCTGTCTTGCTTCGGGGTGAACGGGATGCGGCCATGGCTAAGGTTTGCGAGGTGGAGACTGAGGTCGAGGAGAAGGTGAAATCGGCCGAGTCCAGGCTAGAAGCCGACATTGAAGATCTTCTCGTTGTTTACAACGCTAACGTGCTGAGGCACAGGGGTCTAGCCTGGATTGATGATTACCCGGCACATCTATACAATGCCTGGGGCCGATTGGTTGAGGAAGAGAAAGCGGTGCATTTGGGTGAGTCTGACGATGAGTTTGAGCTCGAGAATCGTCTGTTGAATGAATATGAAAGGAAGATTCTCCATGAGTCAATGATTTATTATGAGAAGGAGAGACTCGGCACCCAGCACCTAGAAATAGGAGAAAGCTCTGGGGTTGAACATCACAACGCAAGTCTCGAAATTCCCGTGTCAACCCAGCTTGAACCCAAGCCGTTCCTGCCTACAATCCGGATCAGCCGCATATATCTCCGGCTATAGAGCAAGTTGCTGAAGCCGTTCAGCCGTCTACAAGCCAAAATGAGGAAGGTATTCTGAACATTCCACATATCTGTCTTAAGTCGGAATCGTCACTCGAATTAAGTTCTAATAGTTCTCTTATTTTTTTTCCAGTGATTGATGCTGCACCGGTCATGCCTCCTGTCACTCAAGAGTCATATCAGACGCAGGAGGCCATCGTCACCGAAGTGACCACCATAGCTACAACTATGCCACTCGATGAAATGCAGGGAAGCATGCTTGTTTTTTATGAGCATATGATGGAGGAACTCTTTCGCCGTCATAGCAATCCTTTTGCTTACCTGCCATTTGTCATGGGTGGAAGCGCTCCTGCTACAAGCTCTTCGATTCCAACTATTGATGCTCATCGCGAGGCCCAAGTGATTACTGAAGAGGAAATAATGGCCGAAATCGATGCTGAAATGGGAGCAACGGCTCATGGTGGCAGTTTTGGAGGTGGGATGGCGGCATCTGGTCCAGCTCCGCTCAGAATGATATCTCCAGGTGGTACAGTTTTCGACACCAGTGTGCCCATTCCACCTTCTACACTTGATCATGTTCCTCCGACTCCGCCTGTAGGAAGCATCCCTATTCATTCGAGTTCGGAGGAGGATGTCGAGATCATGCCCTCGCCTGGAGACCGACCACCGAAAAGTAAAGGCTCAAAGGGTAAAGGTAGTGGTGGCTCTAGCGGGTCTACACCGAAAAGGAAGCCGAGGAAGAAAACAAAGTAGACATGCTTCCTCAGTTTATTTTGACTTTTATTTTGTTGGCCGTGTATAGATGCGGGTTCGGCCCCTGCTAGTAGGAATTTTTGGAGTAAACTTGTATATGAAATTCTTTCACAGAAAGTAGAAATGAAACTTTTCCTTTTTGGCTTCTTCTTAGTTATTGTGTATTTGCCTAAGTGTTTCAATATCTGAAGTGCACTTGTGAAGTTTCATCTTCCGAGTCAAGTTTGTTTCTGCTCGCCAGGTCCGGAAACTGCGGACATGGCTTACGACCGGGAAGTGAGTTGGATTTTGACATCGCACTGCTTCAGTCAATCGTCGATGCTTAAGTCCTGCCCCCCAGTCTTGGGGATGAGTTGTTGAACATCAGCCAGCGATTGCATTTCACTTACAACACGTTGAGTCTAGTGCCACTGAACGGATGTTTGGGACAAGTGGAGATTGAGTGGTTCAACCCCCCTCGTTTAATTATCGGCGATCATATCCGCACTCTGGGGATTTTCATTTGTTCACCGGAGGTCGGTTACGATGGTTTAAGCTTTAATTATATGTCCGCACTCTGGGGACTTGGAGTCGACATTTATACTCCGACTCGCACTCTGGGAGTTCGGAGTTGGTGTTTATACTCCAATTCGCGCTCTGGGAATTTGGAGTTGATGTTTATACTCCGACTCGCGCTCTGGGAGTTCGGAGTTGATGTTTATACTCCAACTCGCGCTCTGGGAGTTCGAAGTTGAAGTTTATACTCCAATTCGTGCTTTGGGAATTTGGAGTTGTCGTTTATACTCCGTTTCACACTCTGGGAATTCGAAGTTAATGTTTATACTCCAACTCGCACTCTGGGAGTTCAGAGTTGGTAAACAGACGGTCAGTCACATCTGCTGTGTGTTTTCGGATTTCGCTCGCACTCTGGGAACGAAAGGTGTATCAGGATCGTGGATGGTCGGATTACATCCACCCTGAGTCAACAAGTGAGGTCGTTAGATGGACGTGTCCACCCTACTCAAACTTGGTTTGGATACGGACGAAGTCGTTGGGTGGACGGATCCACCCTCTTCGTAGACGTATTTGTATGTTTATACTCTAGTTCGCACTCTAGGAATTTGGAGTTAAGCGAAGGATTGTCGTGTATCAATCCTTTTTTGACTTCGGTGTGATGGCTTATCCCCGTGAATGGGTTTCACTTAGCGAGTGACCGGTTGCATCATAGTCACTCCCTATTTGAATAAATCCCACCGTATGGTGAAACTTAGCTCTCCATGCATGGTGATGTTCATATGAAGTATTTCAAGTTAATCACATCATCTGGCTCGAAGAGATTGCATTTTATTGCTGAAATTAGAAAATATGGCAAAGTCAGTTGCCTTATTACAAATTCTAATTTCGAAATGCAGAAACAAATTGCAAATGGAAAATAAACTAAATAAATAAACATAGCCTATTATGTGTAGTAGCGAAGAAGACTCTCGCTGTTCCAGGCTCTTGGCAGAGTAAGACCGTCAACGGTCGATAATTTGAATGTGCCATCTCCGAGCCTTCGTTCAATAACATACGGTCCTTCCCATGTCGGCTTCATATGTGAAGGGATCAGATAGATTCTTTTCAGGACAAGATCGCCTAGTTCAAAGGTTCGCGGGCGGACCTTGGCGTTGTACAATCGGGCAACTCGACTTCGATACGTGGCTGCCCTCAAATCAGCCTCTTCACGCTTCTCATCTAGCAAATCGAGAGATTCAGCAAGTAATATAGCATTTGTCTTCGGATCATAGTATGTCACACGATGAGAAGGTACTTCTAGCTCGATTGGAATAACGGCTTCCGAACCATAAGAGAGAGAGAATGGAGTGTGACCGGTCGCGGACTTGTGGGTTGTTCGGTAAGCCCATAAAGCCATAGGAAGTTCATCGACCCACTTGCCCCCGACCTTCTCCAGTCGTTTTTTCAAAATGGACTTTATAACTTTATTGACCGCTTCGACCTGTCCGTTCGCTTGAGGGTGTGCAACTACAGAGAATTTCTGTTGAATGTGAAACCGTTTGCAGAAATCTTTAAATTCAACACTGTCGAATTGGGTTCCGTTGTCAGTAATAATGGTGTGTGGGAGACCGAATCGACAGATAATGTTGCGGACTACAAAGTTAATTACTTTTTTCGTCGTTATGGTAGCAAGCGCTTCAGCTTCAGTCCACTTCGTAAAGTAATCAACTGCGACGATGGCGTATTTCGCACCACCTTTTGCCAGAGGTAGAGTGCCAATGATGTCGATGCCCCATATTGCCAACGGCCATGGACTGACCATTTGCGTTATCTCGGTAGGTGGGGCTCTAGGAATTCGAGCATGCTTTTGACATTTATCGCACTACTTTGCATAATCTGACGCATCGCGATTCACAGTCGGCCAATAATATCTGTATCGAAGTATTTTCTTAGCCAGTGCTTGCCCCCCGGTGTGATCGCCACATTCTCCCTCGTGTACATCGTGTAATACTCGTTTAATTTCATCGTGAGCGATACACTGGAGTAAAGGAACAGAGTACTCTCTTCTGTACATGATTCCATTCTGGATGGTGAATCGTGAGGCCTTCCAAAGGACTTGTCTCTTTTCGCTCCTGCGCTCCGGCAGGGTTCCGTGCTCAAGGTAATTTCTGAATGGAGTCATCCATGACTCCTTATCGGGAATTGTTTCACATACCCAATCTATTTCTGCCCGGTCAATGCTTGGGGAAGTTAACGTCTCTACGGGAACGAGTCCCATCTGCTGAGCTTCACCTGTGCTGGCTAACTTCGCCAATGAATCGGCTTTCTAATTGCGTTCTCGAGGTATACAATAAATGGCATAATAATCAAACTAATCCAGTATTTCCTGAACTCGAGCTAAGTAGACAGCCAGCCTTCGATCTCTCGCTTGATATTCTCCCTAAACTTGACACACAACTAATTGTGAATCACAATAAATTTCCACAGCGATAATTCTCAAATCTTTGGCAAGTTTTAGTCCAGCTAAGAGGGCTTCATATTCGGCTTCATTATTGGTTGCATGAAAATCGAACTTTAAAGCATAACATATAGATCGGCCTTCAGGGGTTTCAAGTACAACACCAGCGCCCGAACACCGGTCGTTTGATGCACCATCAGTGTACAGCTCCCAGACGTATTCGGGGGATTCACTAGTTTCGAGCAAGTCCTCTGGAATGGTAAATTCAGCTATGAAATCGGCTAGGACTTGTCCTTAATTGGCTCGCCTTCGAGTATAAGTAATATCAAACTGACTCAGTTCGATGTTCCACTTGAGCAACCTACCAGACGTCTCAGGCCGCGTAAGGACCTGTCGTAACAGTTGGTAGGTGTAAACAATAATAGGATGTGCCTGGAAATATGGGCGGTGTTTCCTTGATGCAATAATAAGGCAATAAGCCAATTTCTCTAGTTTCGAATAATTCCTTTTAGCTCCGGTCAATCGTTTGCTGATGTAGTATACTGGCTTCTGTACCCTGTCTTCTTCTCGAATTAGGGCAGCGCTGATAGCGTTCTCTGATATCGCCAAGTAAACGTACAACTTCTCATGATCAATAGGCTTTGACAGGATAGGTGGTGTGGATAGATGCTGAATTAGTGCTTGCAAAGCGCCTTCACACTCTGTGGTCCATTCAAAGTTTCGCTTTCCTTTTCGAATCAGATCGAAAAAGGGAATGCATTTGTCAGTGGACTTTGAGATGAACCTGCTCAGTGCTGCTACTTTCCCATTGAGACTCTGGACTTGTTTTATAGTTTTTGGAGTTTCAAGATTTCTGATAGCCCAGATCTTTTCAGGATTAGCTTTGATTCCCCGAGCATTGACGATAAACCCAAGGAATTTTCCGGATGCAACTCCAAAATGACATTTCAGTGGGTTGAGCTTCATTCTGTATTCTCGAAGTATGTTGAACATAGTCTCCAAGTCTTTAATATGGTCAGTGGAAAATTGTGACTTCACAAGCATGTCGTCTACATATACTTCTATGGTTTTCCCAATTTGATTGGCAAACATCCGATTGACCAATCGTTGATAAGTAGCCCCGGCATTCTTGAGTCCGAATGGCATAACTTTGTAGCAATAAAGTCCCAGATTGGTTACAAAGCTGGTATGTTCTTGATCAGGTAAGTGCATCGGTATCTGATTGTAGCCAGAATACGCGTCCATGAAGGATAAGAGCTCATGTCCAGCTGTTGAGTCTACGAGCTGATCAATTCTGGGAAGCGGGAAACTGTCTTTAGGACAAGCTTTATTCAGATCGGAGTAATCGACACATGTTCTCCAATTTCCGTTCGACTTTCGGACGAGCACAGGATTCGACACCCACTCGGGGTATAGCGCATCTCGAATGAACCCGTTTGCTTTAAGCTTCTCTACCTCTTCTTTAAGGGCGGCAGATCTCTCTGGATCCATACCATGCCTTTTCTGTTTGACCGGGACATGCCGCGGATCGATATTAAGAGTGTGGCTCGCGATGTCCGGCGAGATCCCACACATGTCAAAATGCGTCCAGGCGAATACGTCAAGGTTCGCCCGTAAAAATTCAACCAATTCCTCTTGAGTTTGCTGGCTTAGCTGAGAGCCGATCTTTATCATCTTTGAATCATCATCATTGTCAATTGGGACAACGATCGTCAGTTCGGCCGGGGATGCTTGACTTTCTTTAGATTCTCCTTCGTCTTTAGTTTCTCTTGGGTCAAGATCCCTTTGGAATTGGCTGGGGTGTCCGGGCCTAGGCCCAGGCGTTAATTGTCAATTATCAGCAAAACGGACGTAGAGAGATTCCTCTATGCCCTTTCCTTTCTCCTTTCGCTACGCCTCCCGCAGCTCGGCAACATAACAGGCTCTCCCAGCAGCCTGATCTCCTTGAATGATTCCCACTCCACGATCAGTGGGAAACTTTAAAGTCAAACACCACGGGGCAATGGCTGCCCTGAATTTAGCGAGGGCCGGTCGGCCCAGGAAAGCATTATAAGGGGAGTCTATGTCTAATACAACGAACTATAATATTCGTACTCTCCGGCGTTCTCCAACTCCCAACTCCACTGGTAGTTCCACTACTCCAGTGGGTATAGTAGCACTCCCGTTGAAACCATGGATTCGAGATTGGCAAGGCTTTAAGTCTTTGGCTTCCATTTTCATTTGGTCGTAAGCTCGTTTAAACAAAATATTCACAGAGCTTCCACTGTCAACTAAGATCCTCTTCATCCAAGCAGGACCTACTTGAGCTGAGATGACCAGAGGATCAATAGTGGGGGCTTCGACTTTATCAGCATCTCTGTTTCTAAACACGATGTCATCTGTCATCGTCTTATGTTGTTTGGCCGGATCCCCTTCATCAAAACTACTATAACACTCGAAGTCTGCATGCCTGATAGAGCTGGCATACAACTCCATTTCCTTCCAACTTCGGTCTGCTGGATGAGGACCACCACTTATTGTATTAATAACCAACCTCCCGCCAGTTCGAGCGGGTTCTTCCTGCCTTTCTTGATTTGGTGCACGATTCTGATTCGATGGGCCCGCACCTCCTGACTGCGGCGCCCGCACATACTGATCCAACTTCCGTTCACGTATCATCTTTTCAATGAGATCTTGTAAATGACGACACTCATTTGTATTATGGCTATAACTTTCATGGAATCTACAGAACTTTCCTGTTTGGACCTGTCTTTCTGTTGACGATTTCGGGGCTGGTTTTTTGTATTGCATGGTATTACAGGTCTGCAAATACACATTCTCTAGCGACGTATTCAATGGAGTATAATTGTCGAACATGGGAGCTCTACGCCGTGGACCACGATTTTGATCTCGTTTTTTACCTTGACTTCCACTGTCCCTCTGCTGGTTCTGTTTGTTTTGTATATTCAACTGAACTTTCCCGGAACTCTCCCCGGATTGTTTAACTGCGATGTTACTCTGAATTCCTTCAATGTTGGGCCCTGCGTCATCCTGCTTCCTAGACTGTTTCGCATCCTCCCTTCTCAGGAATTGGGCTGCCTTGGAATAGAAACGGTCCAATGACGCAGGCGGCTTCCCAGCTAACCAATTTCTGAACTCGGAATCAGGGTCAATCCCCTTAGTCAATGCCATCAGGATAGAGTTGTCATTGGGATTGCTTATTTCTGCCCATGCAGCATGAAATCGCTCCAAGTAACGTCTGAGTGTCTCTTTGGGAGCTTGAGTGACACTAGACAGAGTATTAACGTCTTCAGGTCTCGCTACGTGCATACGGAATTGTTCAACAAACTTGGTGGCCATTTGGTCAAAATTTGAAATGGATCGTGGTGGTAAACGGGTAAACCACATAGTAGCAATGCCCCCCAGGGAAATGGGGAAACTACGGCATTTTACTGCATCATCAGCTCTCGCAGCATTCATTAGCCATTCGTACTTTAGGATGTGTTGATTTCGATCAGAATTCCCTTCATAAACTGGCAAAGTTGGCATTCTGAAGCACCGAGGTGGTTCGGCATATAATATGTCATCGGTGAAAGGGGTATGACTCCGGGAGATTCCCCAGTCGTCGTTAGTGAGAGCCTGACTTTCACGGATCATCTGACGAATCATCATCCGTATATCAGGCATCTGGATATTTGGAGGATGTTGTGCCAAGGTATGGTCGGGTTCCACAGCGTGAGTCTGGACCAGACATGGTCGACGGTCCGTGCCTCGCCTCTTTGGTTCAACGTTCTCAGGGACATAAGGTTCAGGAGTATGATCTCGTTGGTGACGATGCGGATCAGCTTTATTTCTAGCATCAACTCCTTGTTCGGTAGTGGTGGTGGTAGCGAGATTGCCTGTGACATGGTAAGGAGTGGCACCCCCTCGGGATGAAGGTCCGGTATGATGACTGGTGGATGGTCCAGTTCTGGGTTGTCCAAGATTCAAGGCAGGTTGGTGTCCCGCGGCATGGGTGTAGCTTACATCCAGCCGTGGGCGTGTGGATCGGTGATGATCATCAGATGAGGCTAAACTTTCGGTGGAAGAGTAAGTAGCTTGATCTCTTCTGGATCTTCTGCGCCTTTGGCGATTCAGCTGGTTGGTCAACTCTGTGTTGGCGCGCAGTTGTTCAGTAAGTTGTTGTCGACTTTGGGTCAACTCTTGAAGCAGCATCTGGAATTCTTGTCTTGTGACCGGTCCCGATGGATCTGAAGGTCCGGCGGCATCTTGGTTGGATGGAGGCAATTGCACGGGATTCTGTCTATCCCGTCCTTCTTGATCAGCAGCTGTAAAAGCAGTTCGTGTGCTTACCATGATGAATTGATGAAGTCCTTTCCTAGATCTGATGCAAATCTGAATAGAATGGAAGGGCCTCAAGGTCTAAGATCTGGATCTTCTTCTTGGATTTATGCAATCCGGTATCGATAGCAGATCCAAAGAGCAGGAGAAAAATTGGGTTTTCTCAGTGAAAGCACCAAAGTGTTTGTACCAAAAATGGGCACAACACTCTTCGTCCAAAGTGTTTGTACCAAAAATGGGCACAACACTCTTTGGAAATTTTTGAAGAGATAAAATGAAGAAATTAAATGGAAAAAGAGGGTTATCTAACAAAATATCCAAAAACAGATATGTAAATGATGAAAAATGCACAGAAACACAGGAATTTAGAGTGGTTCGGCGTATTGCCTACGTCCACTATGAAATTGATCGCTTTATTGATGTTTCTTTGATGATTACAATTGATTGCAGTGGGTTACAGCAGATAACAATGGATTACAGTAGTAAAATTCGTTAACAGCAGCAGTAATGGACTTTAGAACTGAATCCGGAAGAGTCTGGGCGTTGGAGGATTCAAAGATCCTTTTTCTGTAGGCTCTGGGGGTCTATTTATATGAGTAGGAGGCTGATATTTCGCTCAGATCTCGAGAGACTTCTTCTAGCATGTGAGCGGGCCCACGCGACCGAGCCCACGAAGTTTTGGCTCAATTCGTGATTGATACGAACGAATTTCGTATCGATCAGGATTTTATCCAATGGAGTCGAAACTTGGTGTGGACATTCTTCATCTTGTACGCAAGCTCCTGTGGAAATTTCATAGCATTTGGACTTGTGGATCGCGAGATATGATCGATACGAAATGGAGACTTTCGGTAGGCTGTTTGGTTCGACTCGATCATTTCGACTCGATCTTGTTCGAATCGATGGCTGCGTGTGCCCAGGTGATGACATGGCGAGCACTCTTCGGAACGATCCACTTTTTATGCCGATTTGATCGAGTCGTTCCAGGATTTTTTCCTTGTTCGTATCGAAGTATTTGTTTTGTTCGAATCAATGGAAGGTGACTCTCGTTCGCATCGATTCGAAGAGCTCTATTCGTATCGATGGAGAACACGTGGAATAAGTCAACCGCGTGGCCATGTTCGTATCGATTGGAAACGACTCCAGTCGATCGATACGAAGTTGAAGTGGCCAGATGGACTCGAACACTGGTAGCCCGATCGATACGAATAACCATGATATGGATCGATACGAACAAGGACTTCTCGATGGATACGAAGCAACTGGACTTGAAGGATACGAACAGTGATCCACTGATGGATACGAACAGTGGCTTGTTGATGGATGCGAAGTTGACACTGGACTTAAAGGATACGAACAGTGATCCATTGATGGATACGAACAGTGGCTTGTCGATGGATGTGAAGTTGACACTGGCTGACCGATACGAAGTGGACTCTGGTGATGGATACGAAGTCGACCGATACGAAGTGGACTCTGGTGATGGGTACGAAGTTGATCGAAACGAAGTGCGGCCTACTAATGGATACGAAATTGGGGCTATTTCCTCCAACTTGCATCGATCGTAACTTGAGCATACGAACTCGGATTGACTTGAAATTTGGAACGTTGACTTTCATTGCTTCGCTCGGTGTGTCTTGTCGGTTGTAGCTTGAATCGGACTCGGACAAAATTCGTCGATATCCATAGTGAGTCTGCGTATAACCGATCTCTAATACGAACCATCATTGGTTTCTAGTCAAGTTCTTGGTGTCACGGCCTTGCCAAAAGGCGGGATAACAATTTATTAGAGTTAAACATGGACAGTTATAAATCTCTGTCCGTACAAAATGTGGAATACAACAGTACACAAGTGTGGTGGGAATGGATAATAGTCTAATGAAGAATCTTCTAACTCCATGCTCCGAGCTCTTCCAGATTTCTTCTAACTAAACCGGACTACTGGGCTACCTAAAAAAATAGGGCACCCAGAGTTTAAGGAAAGGAAAATAAACTCCGGGTCAGTTATAGGACTGATGAGAGAAACTCAAGGTACGGGTTTTGAAAATAAAAGGTATCTCATAAGACCACGCTGCACATAAACACGGAACGGGTTTTCACCCTATGATCACCAAAACATTTTTACTTGGAAATTTGGTAATATTATTTTTAGTGACATTCTTTTTAAAACATTTGCAAATAAACTTATAAATCTTAGCTAAAATGCTTGCATCTCACATTTCAGTACTTTGCACAACTAAGTCTGTATGGCACTTACTGGATATTGGATTTCCAACTGTATAGCGAGGTTAGGGGCTACCTCCTGTACAGTGCATTTCTAGAGGAATGCACCCGAGACCCTTATGTTGGTCCTCATGCGAATTAAGACCGGCCTATCTTAAAATTACACGAACAGCACCGAGTATTACATCACCCGGCCATTACCGACCTATCCAGGATCCCAAGCATACACCGCATAATTTAAACTCGGCGTTATAGCGGGTAGAAATTTTATAGATCTAGAAGGTGATTTCACACCCTGAGAGGTTGCGACCCAAATAAGCATCCCCTGTTTTACTATTCTCGAGTGTGAAGCTTTGAGGTAACGATTACCTTTTATATAGAACATTTTCTACTTTAAATGCCACTTTGCCATTTCACAATCACATAACTGATTTCTACAAACGTATAACTCTTGAGCTCATATGTCTTAGGCAAGGGTGTTAAGCTGAGAGAAGTTGCCTCCTCTGCCACCAAACAGATGATAGGTTCATAGAGATCAATCAATATGATCTAGAAATGCAACGTCAGACATTCGTCCATACAAGCTGTTCAGGAACAGGATAAACCAAAGGCACTCTCTTACCACATCATGTCGGGTATTACCCCTACGATTAGTAGCAAGTTAGTCCTTGCATATAAAGATCCCAGAACAAAGGGACCACTTCTATTTATTTATCTTGGGAGCAATTCCGAATATTGTTAACAAGTAGTCCTTCCATTATGAAGATCTCTCCACCTTCAAAATCAAGGTCTTTAATATATATTTTCTTCACTTTCGAAACGTAAATTTGTTCGAAGTGGTTTTTGGATAGGAGTCACCCAAATCCGACTCCGGTTCCTTCAAACCAAATACCGATAAAATGATGTTTCATAAATAGGTGATTATCATTTGATTTATTCGTTTCTTTTTATTGGAAAAAAATATCTTTGAGAGATATATCTTTAAAAAAACATTCTTGTTTGTATATACAAAATCTTAAACCTCTCTTTATTAAGTTCTTTTGTTTAGTTAAATAATTCCGAATCATTTTACTTAAATCTTAACCAAGATTTCTTATTTTTAAAATATAACTTTTTAATAAGTTGAAACCATGTTATCTAAGCTGGTAAATCCGAATTGTTTAAATTTTGAAAATTTAATCTTTTATACTTAACTCGTTTTCGACATTTCGACCTTATCTATCCCTCGCTTGGGGGAGGCCAGGTGAGCCAGGGCATTGGTTGCTCCTTAATATCTCCTTAGTTTAAGAACCTCATCCAGATCTCACAAATAGAAAAATCAAGTGTACTCGTCGGCTTATTAGAGCCAAGATTAACACATTTGTTTATAACAGCTTTTCTTTAAATTGTTTATTTTAAACTCTTTTAAATAAATTATAAAATCTTCAAATCATCTTTAAAACACTTAATTATTCATTTAAAAATATTTTTAAAATATTTGGAAAAGAATTGTTACTTTTAAAGTTATATTTCAAAAGTTACTAAAAACCACTACAAATAGTGTTGCGAATGGTGTCTTTAAAGTTATATTGATTTAAAATGACATTTCTAGCATTTGGAAATTCATTTATATAACCAAAATCCATTTAAAAACATTTTAAAGGATTTATAAATATTTTTCCATATTTTTAAAACATTTAAAATATCCATTTTAAATCCTTTTTAAACTTTGGTCATTAAATTGCAAAACCACAATATTTTTGAAAACTTGTTTTTGACTTATTTGAAAATCTATAAAACGAAAACTTGATTTTCTTTCTTTATTTGAAAAATATGAATATAATAGTCCGAAAAATTCATATCATGAAGAATTCCGAGCTATATTCCACTTTATATACTCATTTGAATTTTATGGAGTGAAATCGCCAACTACCGTTACACGACGCGCCTAGTTTTGACTTGTTTTTCATTTTTTATTTAAAATTCACCATATTTATTATTAATGTTTATAAAACATATTTAAATCAATTTAAAACCATTTGGGAGAGTTTTATTGATTCCATATTACTTTTATAATTTGATTCGGAAAATGATTTCCTTGTGTAATATCGATGTGTATTTAACGTGACTTGTTAAAACAACCATATTAAACAATCAATACTTGATGATCAAAGTATAAACAAGCAACCAAATATGATTAATAATCATCACAACCAAACATAGCAAACCATATTATATCATCCAATATATAATATATATATATATATAAATATATAGTTTCTCACCATAATCCAAATCGATACTTCCTACCAACATTCAAAAAAATCAACGCTTCATTAAACATCTCCTAAACACCCAAAGCTCATGGCCATGCCTCCTTCCACTTGCTAATCATGCTTTCCATGATGACCTAGGCTTAATACTAGAGTTTATAAGAGATTGGAGAAGATTTTGTTAACTTTTAAAAAAGTTAGAGAGTAATCTGTGGATTAGTGCTTAAGCACTTCCACTATTCTCAACCCTCCTACTTTTCTCAAGTTTTGAGAAAGAATAGAGACTTCGATGGAAGCCATTAAAGAGCATAAGAAAGCTCAAGAATGAAGAAGAAGATGAATGAATGTGAAGCATAAGTGAGGAGAGGTGGTATTAATAGGAAAAAATGAGAAAATATCTTCGAAGTGAAATTACCACCATACTTTTACCCACCCTAGAAAACACCTCCCCTCTCCACCCCTTGTGGGCAGCCCCCCATATGGTGATGAGGTGTAGGTGATGGTGGTGATGATGGTGGAGGTGGTGATGTGATGTGGTGTAAGATTGATTTGATGTTTGCTTTTTAAAGTAATTATTACTTTAGATATTTTATTCTTTTACCATTAGTAAATATATGTTTACTTTCTAATCTTACCATGTGTATATGTACATGATAATGTGTGTATGTGCATGTCACAAATGTGTACAAGTCATTTGAAAAACGTCGTACAACTTATATACGTCAAACCGTTACGAATTTGTATTCCGATCTTCGGTTATATTTTTACTTCTTAGTTAATATATATATATATATATATATATATGTAAATAAAGTTTGAAAACTTATTTCTTATCATTATAGATGAATTAAAATGATCTCATTTGAATTATAAAACCATGTAAATCAATATTGAACAATTGTTTACAAAAAAATGTTATTATATCGATAAACTGATATCGATTTTCCTTATATTTTCAAATCAATTATATATCTCTATAAAACTATTATAAATGATTTATTATCACTATATTACTATTACTTATCATTTTAAAACAATTATCTAGATAATTATAATAATTATTAAATCATTTAATCTCAATTTAAAATCACTAATTAATTATTGATTATAATGACATTACCGATGATGTTATAATTACATTTTATTTTTCAAAAATAAAATAAATCAGTTTATTTCATATTCTTGTTTAAATATAAAATTGAGTGTATGTATCTAGTCTCATTCGTGACTTTGGATAATTATAGAGTCGTTTATCGATAAAATGATTTTCGGCCATTTTATCGATTTAAATCCCGAGGAAGATATTTTTGTAAATATCCATTCAAACAAGATTATTATTATTACTCAAAACAATATTGTTTGTATTATTAACCTTTTATTTGAATATTTTAAAAATAAATCAAATTTATAAAAGTGATAAATTTGCGGGTCGTTACAAATGTAATGTGACCTCCCTCAAACAAGCAAACAAAGATGTTCTCATGCTTTTACAAGAACTTGCAACACTCTATAGTAAGTCACTCGAGAGAACCATTGAGTCGGTCGATCGCTTTGCTTCAAATTGAGATCGCCCCCAACTCTGAAGTGTCAACATCAACAGATCCTCCCACTAGCAATGTCCTACCTAATCAGATCGCGGTAACCAACGACGTGTCACCTGAGAGTACTCTCGAGCCTAACAATGCTCAAGGTCATGCCAGGATCGTCCTTAGCCTTGAAGCTATATCAACTAGTGGCATGTCACCCGAGAGCACCCTCGAGCTTGGTAGCGCTTAAGATCATGCTGGGACCGCTGGCCACAATGAAAATTGAGGTAGAAGGAATCCAATCTCCTTAGACACTCCTCAAAGAACTAAAGAACTCGTCTCATCATGGAATGAAAAGGTCTCACCCCATTAGCAAGCAGAGACATCTCACACAATTCCTATCCTCTCAACGCCGACAAACTCATCTGTAAGAGCCAGGGACAGCATCAACACCCCAACTTGAGCTGTCCTAGCCAAGAATGGAATAGAGTGCACGATTTATTTGCGGGACCAATACGACTTAGACACAAACATTGATCTTGATGACAACCCGCTCAACCCTTGTAAGGGAGATTCAAACATTGAGGGCAGACCGGATACTCCATTGGAGTCGATGTCTATAGACTGTGCTGACCCTAGCAAAGTCGTTGAAATCAGCATAGAACTCTGGCCAGAAGTTAGAGATGACCTGACCAAACTCCTACAATAAAGCAAAGATGTTTTCGCACGGGGGCATGCTGACATGACTAACATTGATCCCATGATCATTTTCCATGCACTCAATAATCCCAAATCCACCCTCATCAGTCAAAAGCATCGACCACTCAACCAGAAAGGTATTGACCTCTTAAAGAAGAGGTGGAGAAGTTGATGTCTAATGGCTTTATTCGAAAGGTGGAATATCTGATCTGGGTAGCTAATCAAGTACTGGTTAGAAAGCCAAATCGGTCTTGGAGAACTTGCATTGACTTCTTGACCTCAATAAAGCCTTTCATAAAGATAGCTTTCCATTGCCTCGCTTTGATCGGCTAGTGGATCAGACTAGTGGATACGAGCTCCTCACTTTCATGGATGCCTATTCTGGGTATAATCAGATCGCTATGCACGACCTGGACCAAGAGCACACCTCATTCATTAAAATTGTCATCCTATATTACTATCATGTCATGCCTTTTCGGCTATGAAATGCTAGCGCTACTTCTCAGCGCGTCATCAACTACGCGTTCTTTGAATAGATCGGTCTGTCTATAGAGGTGTATGTAGACGACATGCTACTGAAGTTTGAAAAATCAGTGGGGCATTTACAAAAACTGGCTGAGATTTTTAGTATATTGCGCTTGTACAATATGAAGCTAAACCCAAAGAAATACTCCTTCGCCATCCAATCTAGCAATCCTTGGCTATATTGTAAGTACCAAGGGTATTGAGGATAACCTTGACAAAATCCAAGCCATCCAAGACATACAAGTACCTAAATTTGTAAAGCAAGTACAAAGCTTAAATGGGATGGTGGTGGCATTAGGCCGATTTATGTCGAAGGCAACCAACCAATGCCTCCCTTTATTCAACCTCATCAAGAAGGGGAAGTCATTTACATGGAAGAATGAATGTACCAAGGCATTTGAGGAGCTAAAGTAGCATTTGGCGGCTCGTTCGGTACTATCCAAGCTCGTTGACGAAGAGGATTTTTATTTATATTTAGCAATGACTAACCACACGATCAGCGCTGCCTTAATTAAAGAAGATGTGAATATCCAACGGTTGATCTACTATGTTAATAAGAGGTTGTTAATCCCAGAAATGAGATACATAAGGCTGGAGAAGCTTGCCTTCTGCCTGCTTATGGCAGCCTGGAAACATCGACCGTACTTTCAAGCTCATCCCATCAAAGTTCTAACCAACTAACATTTAAAGCCAGTCATAAATAGACCCGAAAAAGTCGGCTGGCTAGTGGTCTATCGAGCTTGGACAATATAAAAACCTTGCACTTTTTTCAAGGGCCTGGTTGTTGTAGATTTCATTATCGAGTATTCAAGCCTAGACAACGAAAAAAAGGATACCATTATAAGCCAGCAAGTTTGTGCCGGTATGTGGATAGGGTGTCAAACAAGAAGGGGGAAGAGGCTGGCATGGTCCTTGTCACTCCTGAAGGAAAAGAACTATGTTTTGCGATCTTCCTCACCCTCAAGGCGACCAATAAAAAAGTCGAGTATGAAGCTATCTTGGCCGACCTCGGGATGGAAAAGGAGTTACACATGGATTCCATCCTTTTTTAGTGACTCGTTATAATTGGCTAATGCTTTCAAGTCAAGGATAAGATGTTAGCCCTATATGTTATCGAGACTAAGAAGTTAATCGACACGATCATCGAGTTCAAGCTTGAGCGGATATCCAAGGAGCAAAACTCCCAGGTCAATCAACTGGCCAAGGAAGCAAGCAACCCAGAAGAATTCACTCCTTAGATTCCCTTAGAGATTCGAAGCACCCTTTGCTATGGGCCAGGGGCAACAATAATGAAGATCGACGTGCTATTCATGGGAAACTATATGACACCCCTTGTCAAAAACTGAACAAGTGATGAAATTCTTGTCGACCAAAAGGAAGCCAGAAAGATTCCCTACTGGGCTCCCACTACACGATCGTAAATGAGAAGCTCTACAAATAGGGGTACTCCGCACCACTTCAGCAGTGCATGTCCAAAGACAAAGCTGGCCAGATCCTAAAAGATCTACATGAAGGGTTTTGTGGGGATCATGCCTAGGTGTGGAGTTTAGCAAAAAAGACTGCTTGATAAGGCTACTATTGGCCTACTATGATTAAAGATTCTATGGACTACATCAAGAATTGCGACCGGTGTCAAAAGTTCACCATGGTCCCAAGAACCTTGCCTTCCCTCCTGAACTCGATAACTTCCACATGGTCATTCGACACATGGGGAATTGACTTGATAAGAAAGCTGCCTAATGCCAAGGGAGGGTATAAGCATGCCATAGTCGTCATTGCCACTTCACCAAATAGGTCGAGGCCGAGCCCTTTACTGGGTTCACCGCCCCCAAGATCTTGAACTTTGTCATAAAGAACAATGTCTGCATTTTTGGCCCGCCAAAGAAGATTATCACTGACAATGACACTTTGTTCGAGAGCAGTCTCTTTCATGACTTCTACAAAAGGAACAAGACCGAGAAACACTTCTTTTCCATTTCCCATCTTCAAGTAAATGGATAAGTCGAGGCCACTAACAAAACCATAAAATCAGTACTCAAGAAACGCCTTGCAAAATCTAAAGGAAACTAAGCCGAAGAACTGCCACTAGTTCTTTGGTACTATCGCACCTCCAACTGCACTTCAACTAGTCATACCCCTTTCTGGCTTTCCTATGGGTATGTACTCTACTTACAATGTGTTGTAATCGTGAGTGATTTATGACAATAAATAAACAAGTCATTTTAAACATTCTTAGTCAAGATGTGTCGAGACTAGATATCGATGCATCCATTGAGAAGAGAACGTAATGCTTTCTAAATGTTGGGTAGTGTAATACTCGTGGCTACTAGGGGCACCAAGGAGTTACATACCGATAGTTGTTAGAAACCATTGAATGACTCACTCGATAGTTTTCCATTGGTTAATAAGACCAAGGTCAAACAGAAAATATTGATGTGACAATATTACACAATTCCCTCAACTTGAAAATACTATCAAGCTTCTATATGGAAACTCAACTTTGATTATAGTTAAATCGTGGCATGTCTTCCATCGAATGACTATAGTTAGGTTAAGTAGAATAATTAGAAGTGAGAAACTATTCAAGAGAGAATTCTTCTCCTCGGTTATATGAGGTTGGTATCATGGTCAACTGAAGTTAACTCAAAGTCAAAGTCTCTGGCCAGAACAGTTTAGTTAATAATAATTGTTATTATTGAACCAAGAACTTTGTGTTTAGACTATAACGTCAAACATGGATGATATTGGAATTTTGACCATTACCAAATTCCATAAGTCCTAATGTGATATAGTTTTGACGAAGAGAATTGGTGTAAATAATTATCATTGCAGGGTAACGCTTAATTAAAGTAAAATTAGATTTTACAAAAGCCATGTAAGTGATAAATTTGGCATAAATGTCACACTATCTACTAAGTAACATGTGAACGTTAATATTCGAATTGTTCGATATTAATCGCTGAATAAATTTACACCTAAGAATCACACAACCGAAACGTTAAATACTCCTACTACCACATGATTTAATAAAATAATAATTGTTATAAATTAATTAACCTAATTAATATTTATGAAATATTACTATTAAAATATTATTTGATATTTGTTGACCAATATTAGTAGTGTGTATATAATAGTTATAAATACACCAATCGATATACGATATTGATATACGTTTAAATTGATTTAAATGTGTTTTTTATTGATCGGGCTTGAAGTGATTTTGAGACCCAAGATGGGACCTAACTAAGTGTGCACATGATAGCATAGGGAGGTTGGCCATATGATAGCTAAGGAGGATTTGAATTTTGAATTCAAAGAGATGAGTAGGTAAGTGAGAAAGGTGGATCTAGATCCTTCTTTTTCTCTTCAGATCTCCATTATATACTCGTCTCTAACCTCTCATTTTACTTTTTACTCTCTTGCTCCATTAGCTACAAAAATGGCCGGCCACTTCCCTTCCCTCAAATAAGATTCAAACACCAATGGTAGCAGTGTTTAGTCTAGTAGCGTTTTCTGGATTCAGGATTCGATTCAAGGAGTGTTCAGATTCAGCATTTCTAGGTGTATCGATTAGGCTTTGGTGAAAGTTAATAATGTACCGAATACCATTTATATATGTATATTATTCATTATGTAATTATGCTGTTATTGTTTATATGCTCAATATCACGAATCTGCATATATAAGTGTTGTCACCGTTTGATGGACTATATACATTTGTATATATTAATCTTTTTATGTATATAACTTACTATATGTTCGCGGCCAGAAATAAAAAAACATATTTTTACATTATTCAAAATTTGATAATAATATAAATTCATTTTAATGTAAAAAATTTAATTAATACAATATGTACAACGTATAATGTTTGTATTTTATTTTATAAATGTATATATGTATATTTATAAGTTTTCAAAAATAATTTTACTATAGATATATATAATATATATACATACGTACATACTACTTATTTTCAAAATTTGAATTTAATATGTATGTATTGCATTCAAATAAATGTCATAAGTTTTTTACAAATAATATAATGCATGATATATACACTTTTATTATCCTCAAAACATTTTAAAAAATTTAGCAGAATTCAGTATGGAATTAATTTTGAAAACAAATTTTAAAACTGAAAAAAACTTTTCATGACCGAAAGCACATTTATGTATATATACGTATTTATATATTTTATTATTATTTTGTTAAACATATTTATATGTACTTACACATGTTGTAAATATATACATACATACATATATATATATTACTTCAACATATACATACATACATATGTACATACATATATATATATATATATATAATTATTAAAAAAACATTATAATACCTTTTAGTTTTCAAATTTTTTTAATATATATATATATATGATTTAAATTTAATTTATAATATTAAATTTAAAATTATTTTACAATAAAATTATACATAAATACATACTTATATACTTACATATATATATATACTGATAGCACGTATGCATATAGAGGGGCTATTATGTCCATTGTGATGTAAATCCTAACACTTATATATGGGCATGTTAAACCATGTACACCTTTTATATTGCACGTGCACATACACACATGTGTATATGATATACATAATACATAATACATAATATAATATAAACTAAATAATAAATAAGACTTTATTTATCAATTATTTAAATAAAATACTGATTTTATTTAAAATAAAATTTGGATAATATCTGAATAAACTTAGACTTCATAGGCCTAATAAGAACCAAATAGAATATATTTTTTGAAATTTACCCATTTACTCTATACGTCCTGGCCCATTTCCATCAATGGTATTAGAGTCCAATACCCTATGCTGTCTAAATTAGCAGTATTAGGGCTAACTTATTAAAGCCTATCCATATAGTATGGTGTCTACAAAGGTGGTGTCTACTCTACCCTACCTGGCTACTAGCCTGGCCTGAATGGATGAGGTCGACCCAAAGGTTAATTATCCCCAATATAAAAGCATAAACTAATTTGGGTCTTGGGCTACTTTCCAAAATCCATTTTGAAAGTAAAATTAAAATTAAAATTTAAAAGGTTAAATTTAAAATAAATAATAGTATTTTAAATACAAAAGTTTAAATTTAAAACAAGTAATGATGTTATGTTATAAAATAATTTTCAAAATCGTTTTGAAAATAACATAATTATTATCAAAAATTATTAATAATTAATTAGATGAATTAAACAAATAATTAATTAAAATTTAATTAATTAAATTAAGAAACATATATATTGATATATGTAACATTATCCTCAAATGTTAAGGTAATATATGTATGTTTATATATAAATATATATTATGAAATTAATTAAAAAAATTAATTAATTAGATGTTAATTAATAAATAATATAATACATTTATAAGATATATGTAAATAGCTATAAATATTATCATGCAAATATTCAATTTAAAATGTTTGAAATGAATAAAATAAAATTAATTGAAATGTTAATTAATTAATTGATTAAACTAATTTAATAGGATTTAATTAATAAAATTAATATAAGATTATACATATATTATTATGTAAGCTAATTAAATTATAAAATGTTATACAATAATTAAACTTATATAATATAAATGTATAATAAAATGCGGAACCGTAAGAAACCAAAATAGACTCAAGGGATAAATATATAAGTATAGTACGTATACCATGATTTTTGATGCGTCCAACACTTGAATCACGAGGGTATTTTATAAAAAATACATTATTCCATAAGTCGATATCACTTAATTAAATATATTGAAGATTATAGATCTTTAATATAAGTGTTGTTCTCCAACATTTATATATTAATAAATTACTTGCATACTCTCTGGTTGTTGAGCAACAAGCTAGAGATGTTATGTGTAGTATTATTAATATATTAACTAGACGAGGCAAGATAACTATATGTATTTGTTGAGCAAACTCAATGGACATATACAATACTTAGGCTATCGCTAAACGGTGGGTACGAGTGAATAATTTCTTTTGATTTGTTGAGCAAACTTAAGGTCGAAATGAGATTAGGAAAAGGAACCGCAGGTTAGGAGTTGTATATGATACAATCGATAAGGAGTCATCCATCGTTTGCGGGGCTATGAATTACTGAGCAAACTCAAAGTCAAAATGCTAAGACAGACACATCCTAACACCCACTAGTGAAGTCGAAAGTCTTCTACCTTTTTCCTTAGGATTTTGAGAAACATAAAAGACTAATGGGAGTCTTGTTAGAAAATTGAAATGGTACCATTTAACCTTTCTAATACTGTAAGAACGTCTACTATATGTAAATTAAAATAATATACATCGACAAATTTGTGCAACTAATAAAATTCATAAAATGCTTATCAATTAAAATATACAGAGGAGCTTAATTAAATACTGAAAAAAATATTAAACATTCTTACCTCAAATCGTTAGCATGTTGTCACTTCAAGAACCATGCAAGAGCTAACTTATACATTGCTTACATTCATAACTTGGTCACTTACATGTTTACTTATCTGATAACGTGTATTGTCTTCTTTGAGTTATTGAACTCTAAAAGCAATATAAAACTATGGATATTTGATCCATAATCGACCACATATAAACTTTATATGGTGAATAATCACAATTCATAATGTATGAACCCTCGATGAAATTGGTTCAATCGAAATAAGAAAATAGGCTATAGTGTTAGATCACGTATTCAATATGATTGATTACAATCATGATCTTCTTTTGTTAAATGTAGTACTATACCAAAAGTTACAAGATAGGTATAATAATTCACACTGAAATATTAGTTTGATCAGTTTCAGTAAAGTGCAATATATTTGATTTCCTTAAATGTTAAGGATGACAAAATGCACTTTTGTAAAGAGTTCATAATGATATCGTAGTAAGAGTTTCCTTTGAATGGTTAAACCATTTAGAAAGGAAAGTGAATGTACAATAATAGATGTAACTTAAGGTATAGTTGGGATGAAGAGAGTTAACGGTCACTTTTGCCTCATAAAGAAACATTGGAAATGAGAATTGTAAAATTACAAGGAATAAGAAATACGATATCTATTCAAAATGTAGTTTTATAAAGAAAATTGTTTTCTATGAGATTTATTTCTTTAAATTTAAGATAATTGATCTGAAAATTCTCGACTATTAACCAGTTATAATAAATGAAATAAATAGCCTCCATTTAGTGATTTAATGGGGTTTTGTATTTCATACACCATTATAGTAATGGTGGAAATAGTGGGCACATTCCATATTGCACTTATTGGTCGCATCTAGTTACGGAAATTGTTCTCGACCGAGCATTATTTATGAGATAATAACTGCTTTTTAGTGTAGACTAAAAAAATAGACATATTTTTATTTTAGTATGAATATTCTTTATAAAATAAACTATAAAAATGGTATTTGTGATGCATTGAAAATACAGAAGTATCTAAATTTATTTGCAATTATTTTGGAATTATTGATCGAGCCATAGTTTGGAAAAATAATTCTTTGATTATATGATTATAAATCATATAGTGCTAGTGTATCTAAAACAATAAAGGGCAAAGCACTCATTGAGTAAGAGCGACATAAGAGTTCACGAACTCTTCAGGTTGATACATATAGATGTATGCCATCATAAGTCAAATAATACGAAAATGGTTCCACGTATTTCACTGTATTCACCAATCAATTATCACAAACATGAACATGTGTATTTGATACATATGTAGTATGTTTTTGATCAGCTTATAGAATATAAAATGGAAATAAAATAACATTCAATAGAAAATAAAAATGATTCAATTTGTTCGAAAAGGTAAATATATTGGAAAGTGTTCTAAACGTACCTAAAAATGGATAAAGATTCGATCCCAAAAGTCACTCCTCCCTATGACACATAATGATGTATCGATAAGAAGTAATTGATTTGGTTGAACAAAGTAACGGTGAGTGAAATTAAGTTAACTTCTTTCTATAAGGTCATGTACTTAAGAGTGGTACACAAGGTTAAAATTAATTTCATCTAAAATAATAGTTTACAAAATTATACAAGATAAGGGTTTATATGAAACCCCAACATATTCTAGGCCAAGGAGTTGGCAGGTTATGCGAGTTGAAAAACTACATGTAATAATTGTTCATGAGGGGTCTTGTATAAACCGCCCCGAAAGGAGTTTAGGAACGATTGTTATTGGATGACCAATTCGTGTTTTGAACATAAATATCATAAACTAAAACAAATCAGTTTAATATATAAGGAAATTCGTCAAGTGTTTATGAACACCCGTTCTGTTGCACTGAGAAACAATTGTTGTTTCAAGAAATACCAACTTTATAGTAAAGGTATTTCTTTTAGAAATTATTGATATTAAAATGGATTTGGGTATGATCTAAAGATGAAATTGATTACATGGGATGAAATGGGATTAACAAAACCTAAATACAACGCTTAGAATGTCTTATAAATATTCTTGCACATTAAAGAGGAAATATGTGTTTCTTATCAATTTCTTGAATAGATAATCCTCAGTTGTCAATTAAACCATTAAGAGTATTGAATCTGCCATATGGTATGATACATAAATAAAAAAGGATTCCAAGTACGTTATCAAAATATAATTTTTATAGTTGTACCTGAAAGGATATGATCCTTGTGTCTGCAAGAGAAAGACTAATGTAGTTGGAATATAGTGAGCAATGCTAATAAGAATAACATCGTAAATTTCAATGTTGAAATTTACGTATACATATCGCTGATTGTTAACGATGTAGTTATGTTAAAATTAGCAGTAGTTTGGTTGTTTAATACTCGATATTGGATTTGTAAATAGTAACCTTTATAATAAGTATAAAGGATGTTAGGAACGTTCCAAATGATATGCAAAGACACCTTATTAAATTGTTAAATATGGAACGTGTATGATGAATTCCTTATGCATTGAAAATAGAAATTATCATACATGTTGTATTTTCTTCAATATCGTAATTCGCTTATGTATTCGATATATGAAGAAAATACATAATCCAAATTAAGAGCAATTAATAGTAGTTTACAGTGTTCTCAAATTTTTACGAAATACTAGAAAACTATTTATAGGAATAACATACTTCTTATGAAGGAGTGAACAGATTCAAACTTCATGAGTGATACTGAGTATGATATGTCAATATTAAATTCATGTTTAAACCTTGTTAAGGAGCTTTAAGTTGAAATTGTTCCAAATAAAAGGTTGTAGCTAATTCAATGAAAAGGCTAAGTACATCGCCTTGAATAACGCTAATGTAAAAGCAATGCATAAATACAATGTACAAATTTATTATCGAGCTAGAGATGATTCCAAGTATTAAAAATACTACATTATTTTTATAGGGTAACAATGTAATGATAAGAGCTCACTAGAAGTTGAGAAACATACTTTGACTAATTCCACACGATAAATGTAGTTTATCATCATTGGAGAGAGTTGATTGACATAGTAGATAATTAAAAAAACATATCAAATCCATTAACAAAGAGTCTAACTCGATCAGTTCTCACCGAACTAAACGAAGGGATGGGATATACGTTCCATAATTGGCCCCAAGTGCAAGTCAGAGATTGATAGAGAGAGGGGTATGCTCTAGGGGCAATTATGTAATTATTACATAAATCTAACTCGATAACCAACCTTGTTCGAATTAAAAGGTGTTCTTTCTATTATATACTTGATATAATATGTTATAATAATTAATTAAATTAAAAGTATATTTAATAGCAAATCCATAAATGGTATGTTTCGTGATAGTAGTTACAATGTGTTGTAACCATGAGTGATTTATTGCAATAAAATAAATATACTATTTTATATATTCCTAGTCAAGATGTATCGAGACTAGATATTGATACAACTGTTGAGACTGGATTACGTAACGCTCTTCAAATGTTAAGCAATGTATTACTCATGGCTACTGGGGGCACCAAGGGTTTATGTACTGATAGTTATTGGATAACTATGGAATAACACTCGATAATTTTCTATTGGTTAATATAACTAAGGTCAAACAAAAAATATTAATGTGACAATATTACACAATTCCCTCGACTTAAGAATACTATCAAACTTCAATGTGGAAACTCCACTTTGATTATAGTTAAATCATGGCACTATGTCCATCGAACGACTATAGTTGAGTCGAGTGGAAGCATTGGAAGTGAGATCCTATTCAAGTGAGAATTCGTCTCCTCAATTATATGAGGTTAGTCTCATGGTCAATTGAAGTCAACTCAAAGGAAAAGTCTTTGATTAGTGCAGTTCGGTTAATAATAATTGTTATTATCGAACTGAGGACTTTGTGTTTGGGCAGTAAAGTTGAATATGGATTATAATAGAATTTTGGCCCATACCAAATTCTATATGTCCTAATGTGATATAGTTTTAATAAAGAGAATTGTTATAAATAATTGTCACTAGCAGGTAACGCTTAATTAAAGCAAATTAGATTTTAAAAGCTATGTAAGCTATAAATTTGGTCGTTATGTCACAAAACCTATTAAGTGATGTGTGAACATTAATATTTGAATTATTCGATATTAATCGCTGACCAAATGTATACCTAAGAGTCACACAACCAAAACGTTGAATACTCATGTTTCCGCCCTATTTAATTAAATTATAATTGTTATAAATTAATTAATTTAATTAATATTCATGAAATAGTGATTATAAAATTTTATTTGATATTTTTTGATCAATATAGAAGCGTGTATATAATAGTTATAAATACACTAATCGATATACGATATCGATACACATTTAAATTGATTTAAATGTGTTATCTATTGATCGGGCTTAAAGTGATTTTGGGGCCCATGACGGGCTACCGAGCGCGACTATGATAGCATAGAAGGCCGACCATATGATGGCTAAGGAGGGATTTAATTTTGAATTCAAAGAGATGAATAGGTAAGGGAGAAAGTTGGATCTAGATACTCAATTTTCTCCTCGGATCTCCACTATATATTCATCTCTAACCCCTCATTTTATTAAAAGAAATTTTTTCATACATCCTTATCATTATAAAAAATTAGTCTTAGGTCCCTTTCAATTTTCTTTTACAAATTACATCCTTATTTTTTTTTAAATGGTGAAATTCAGGCGGGGATTTAGGTTATTTTACTAACTTTAACATGTGCTTTTAGGGAAAATGTTCATAACTCATAACCGTCGTAATACATGTCGTAGCGGTCATTTTTAAATTTGGAAATGGGAGAAGTCAAAAAGAAAGAAATCCAAAAAAGTGGGATACAAAAAATAGTTTCTAAAATGGGATGTAAAATAAATAAGTTTAGAAAAGAATGATGTGTCCATAATTTCCACTTTTTTTTTACGCTCTTACTCCATTAGCTACAATAAAGGCCAGCCACACCCCTTCGCTTATTGTGACATTTCATTATTTGAGTAATTATAGTAATATTTATTTGGATTTTTAGTTGGAATTTATTTGAAAACGATGATTTAAAAATTTAAATTTGGAATTTGAATTATTTTTGAAATCCAAAAGACGTTTGTAAATTTGTTTTTGAAAAATAAATAATATTCATGGAATTTTGGAAATAAAACAATTATTTTATATAGTAGTTAAAAATTCAAAAGTGATATTTTAATAAAAAAAAGTTTTTATAAATATAAAATAAGAATTTGTTGAAACGCCTCGAGCGAATTTTTAAACGGGTATATGAAGTCGGTTTGAGTAATTAATCGGTTAAAGGTACAAATTCATTTAATAGAAAATAAATTATTCGAAAAGTTTTACTTGACCTCAACTTTTATACTTATATATCTGTATAATGATTTTATTTTAACGTTTACGCAGATACTTAACCCTAATGTAAATTACCACACACCTATATAAACAATCAGTACATCCATATTTCCTTCCTCCTCCCTCCTGCAAAACCAAAAGCCTTATTACTCTGCTAGATTTCTTCTCCACCATCATCAGTTACTTCATCATCAGCCAATTCATCTTCTTCAGCAACCATAGTGAGTATACTCTTTTCATCTCTAGCTCACCATGCTTAAGTTACTGTAAAACTTATGGTTCATCATTTTACCGTAACTTTGTATTGTTAAACATTGTCCACTTCATGTCTTATAAACACATCAGTGAGTACACTTTATTATTTCATTTTCTTGTTTTTCTTTATCCCCATCATAGAACTGTCATTAAGACCACTTGCGTTGCACAATTATATATTGTCCTTCTCGTACTTTGTCTTGCTCCATTTTTAGTCAATAAACGTATATATAGACAGAGCATTGTATATTTCTTCTTTGTATGTATGTGTGTGTATGTATGTATGTATATGTTAACCCATTCAATTTATAAACTCTGGTTGATATCTCTTAATCTAGTATCTCCACTCAAGTCGGTCAGTATATCCTCTACCATAACACAAGTACTTTGAGTGGTTTTCTTTGTTTCTATTATGTATTTCACTGCAAAGAACGATGACAGAAATAATAAAATATATGTTGCTTTAGTGTGCATATAGCCTTAGTGTCCATTCCCTACATTACTTGTGTCTAAGCAATTGACTGTCCATCAAAATTGGATTAATATGTCCACATGAATGAACATAGGCACTCTTGTAAACTAGAATATGTACGTACATTTGATTAATATTTATAAACTTGCATGTATTACTAAAATGAGATTAATTCATCCACATATACACACATTCCTCTTCAAAACTTCAATCGGTTATAACTCAAAATTTAAGATGAATTAGAGCATGCAACCAAAAGAGAAATTGTAGAAGAAAGTGAGACAAACAAATCGACTAGCTTTTGTCTTATTTTCAAAGTCCGTAGTGATCAGAAATGACACCATCACTTCTACGTTAGTATTGTGAATGGGTGCACTAAAGTTGGAATAGAAGGTACAGGTAGGATCCTATTGCATAGCTGAGTGCGATGGTGGTCTTAGTTCAGTCGCTGATGACCTGAGGTGGCGGAGCCACTGCCAAACAGCCAACAAGGAAGATTGGAAATTGTACACACTCGTGCTATGAAGAAATGGAAGGCGCCATAATTGGGGGCTGGTGAAGATAGGAGGTGGTGTGGCTGATGGTTGGGTCTCGCCGGTCCAAGGTGGTCAGAGGCAGTGAGGCTAGGCGAAGAAGGAGGGCGCAGGCATGGTTTCGAAGCGGGAAGAAGAGAAGGAACAAAAAAGCCAGTTGCAAGTTTTCATCCATGTTCCATGCACAGGGGACAAAATGAAAAATTGAAAGTGCACATGTTTCATGCATAGGAACTTAAAAAAATTATAAATAAAAATAAAAATAAAAATAAAATATGAAATATAATATGCATATATTTATATGAAACCATTAAAAGATACTTTACTTTATTTCTTTTGAAAAAAAGCACGTGCACGTGCACGATGACAAGTGCACTACAAACGATTTATTTGGAAACATTGTCTAATTTCATTAATAAATGAGAGTAAATGTTATGGGTGGTTTGTATGTGTTAATGGTTGAAATATTAAATTTAGTGTATAGAAGTATACTTAAGTTATAACTATATTTTTGGGTTTAAATTGAATTAAAAGAATAAATCCTAGTTAAGTAATTAAAAATCCACTTTGATTTGAATATTATGAACTTGTGTTATTGGATGCTATGGATGATTTTATACGAGTTTAGTTAGTTTAAATTCCATCACTCAAATTTAGTTACTTTATTTTAGCCCGATTATTAATATTCAATGTCGTGTTTAAAAATTGTTAATGCTAAAAAAGATGCTATTACCTGTAAGTTAAACTATATTGCACGACCATGACAAATCAAATGGGCTATATGATGGGTTTAAAATGACATTGCGGGAATGAATGTCATTTGGGATGACCAAATAATTTTAAAGTAATAAATTTAACATTTAAGTTCGATATAGGAATTGACTACTAGACTGCTAATATCCATCTTAGCGGACTGATCCGAGGGTTGCAACCTGAATCGTGACAACCTTGTCCCTCATCACTATATATGTCCAAACGATCTGTAGCCAGGGCATTTAAATCTATCAAGGATAATAAAGATTTTCGGAGATGCGGTGCAAACGAAGAGAAGTTACGCCACCGATAGAGATATAACACTGTTGATGCAGTGGACTACAACATCGGTAAAATTTACTACACCTTCGGATACTTGAAGGGTACGACAACTAAGGGATCGTGTGAAGTGCACATCACAAATGACGGGAAGTATATGGGTGAAATGGACAAGGATGAATTGCCGAGGTGGATTAGTTTATGTAGAGGGTAAATCTACGGATGAGATATATCAACATGTAATCCTCCTGGATTCAAAAGACAAGAAGAATAATTTGAATTTATACAACACAAGGCAACTCATAAGAAAAACGTAGGATATGATATCTCAGTTGATTAGAGTTGCAGCCGTGTATGTTATATTAATTAGTGCCCTAACATGGGTGTTATAACTGACATTACAACAAAAATACCCTTTTACAACGGGCAATGCCCGTTGTAATAGGGGTTTCGCAACGGGCCAGCGCCCCTCTTATTAGGCGATGTGGTAATAGATCTAGAAGATTTTACAACGGGCAATGCCCGTTGTAGTAGACTTTTTTACAACGGTCACTAGCCATTACAATAGCATCATTACAACTGTTTTGCCCGTTGCAATAGCATGATTTACAAATGTTTTTGTCCGTTGTAATAGGGTCTTTTACAATAGTTTTTGTCCATTGTTAAAAAATTTGAATAAGAAAAAATATGTAAATACTATTACATTACACTCACAAAATTAAAATAAATTTTCCGTTGAAACCAAAATATTGTACCAATAACAAACATATTCATTCATATCTTTTAAAGATAACAAAAAAGATTTATATTTCTAAATGCCAAAATGATTCATGTATTCTTAGTCTTTTTTGATACAAATCCTATAGAAGAAATATATATATATATATATATATATATCTACAAAAACAATGGAAATATAATGAATATATGATTCATCTAACTATGTATGCCTTGGCTATTGAACTTTAGCAGCTTGAACCCCCGCATCAGCTCTTTCAGGAACAATATATTTTTTATTAGTCTTGCAGCTGTTTCACACGGTGTACGACAAAACAGGAAGCATCTAGTTCAATTTCTTCATCTATCAATAGTATTGCATGCACAATGGAAGAAAATTGGTTGTAGAAAAAATTAGTTTAAGTGAACTATGTACATAATCATTGAAAGTAAATTCATATATCAGGAAGAGAAATCATTTGATTGTTCATCCACCCTTCACATATACTCAAGAAAAACTTTGGGATAAAGAATGAAAACTATAATTTTAGAATTAAGAAAATGATCCACATGTTTCCCAATTCAATGTTGAAGTAAGCAAACATCAATATATGGCGAATAAGCAAAATATGATGTTGTAATGTATGGTTGATCATCAACTGCAGAAACATGCCTATTCAAGTATATAGATGTAACCATTGTTCCATGAGTAAGGAATATTCATGTCAAAGACTCTAGCAATTAATGAGTAAAGAGAAAGGCAAGCAGTGCCAGAACTTAGAAACGGCTCCAACTGCCAGCAAAACATGAAGTAAAAACTGTTCAATATATTTGGTAATAATATTAGCAAAAATTATTGAAATTTCGTATAAATAAATATTAAGAATCTTCCTCACCTGAATCAGTAAAAACTATCTAATGGTACACTGCTGCTAATGTTGCGCCCACAAATGGACCAACCTAGAAAATTCATTACATAAATAAAAAATGTTGATCTAAAGCTATTAGAGATAATAGATATAGCATAAACATTTGTAATTTTTCATGTCATATAAGAATGTTCTTTTTCTTTATATAAGATATAAAATATCAAACAAAATACATGATCATCTCAGGCATCCTTTCTATTATATACAATGGCTGCCCCTAAACTTCTAGCTGGGTTTATACCTGGCACTGATAGCTTACATGCCAGCAGCCAAACACTGCATCACCACATATGGCACCCAAACATTGCATCCGAACACTACATTACCATGTAGAAGACCGCTCTTGGCACTGATAACTTACGTGCCAGCAGCAACCCGAATGTCACTGCTGGATTTATGTGCTCTCCTGTATAGAAATCACAAAATTATATCATACTTAAATTTTCATGTATCAACATGCATTCTTTTTCCTTTCCAAAAGGCAATAACTAAAGCAGCCAAAAATGAAAAAACGCAGACATAATCTAGAGAATTCCATGACTTTTGTTGTTAAGATGTGTCATGCAATGCAAATAAAGAACTATATACTACATGGAAAAAGAAGGGTAAAATCGAAACAAATTCAACAAGTGACAGTAATATAGTGCGCTAGACATGAAAATGAGAGAAACAAGCATTTCTAACTGTATAGTTTCCAACAATGATTCATAAGAGCTAAACAAACCAGAGTAACATGGGTCATAGTCGGTCATATCACATTATGGCAAGAAACGTTTAACATTAGGTGAAATAAGACAGAACCGAACAAGCTACTTGGCCATGCAAATTAAGTTAACATTTTCATCAACAGAGTATTTGATCACCATTGTTTTAAGAACTGACGCGTTACCAAGAACAAATTTGACAAATTTGACAAACTTGAGCTCATTTTGGTTCCCAGTAAATGAAGTCAGCCGAACATATTGAGCCTAAGGCCATGCTTTCCTCCCCAAAATCCATTAGCGGATATCGAGTAACTAAAGTTCTACTTAGCATAAATATGGGCATGCATCTATTTTAGTACGATGTGTACTATATGACATCAAACAAGGCTCAATGAACACACATTTAATGCTTTAAAATTTATAGTAGCAAACTTACCATTAATTTAAGATATTTTATGAGAGGGGAACTCTTGAATATACAAAAAGCTGCTAGAAATTCTTGCAAATCTTCAAAATTAACACTCATTTTTAGATGTTTGATTGGACATACTGATGGAAGATAGGCTGGAACATCGCCAACACCCTGATGCTACAACATAGCAAAAACATAATGTTATTAGCAGCCCAATCTCCTATAGGCAACAATATTCTTCTAGAATAGTATGCTTTACCTACAAAGCAAATTCATGAAATCAAGTTTCCAAAGACGTGGCATGAAACCAAGAAGCTCAACTATTTTGCAATCTTTGCATTATGTGAAGATACAGCGATTGGTACGATATTCAGCACTTAGGTCGTCGACAGCTCCTCTACCTCACACATCGCGTTCATCAACACGATCATTTTTCCGAAATTACCATTTAGGGGCTTCTATTCTAGTCTCAAATGGCCGTCAACAACAATTAGGAGCTTTATTTGTTGATTGGACTTCATATATTGTGATATTATGGTGGAGGAAGTGAGAAAGTGAAGAAATGGAAAGTAGCGACTTTGATTTGGTTTTGTTTTAGGATTAGGCGGTGAGATTTGGAATTGAAGTTTAAGGAAAAATTTGGGGAAAGCGGGAAATGAAAATTAGCATCTAAGGAGGGCGGGAAATAAGGTACTGACCATTAGTTTTAGAGGATAACGCTAGAATAATTGAAAATAATGGTTGCGAAGTGCAGATCTGGAAGTGAAATGAAGGGGAGTAAGTGGGCTAAATTTTCAAGCATTTATAAATTTATTTTAAAATTTTAAAAAAAATTCAAATATTAAATAATACATATAATTTCAAATATTAAATGTTTTCGCCTTTCTCAGATGATGCTAATAGATTTGTTGATTTCAGAAAACAGAAAAGTTATATTATTTTCGAAAACGAAGGCTGTAGAGTATATATAGGGGGAAGGCGTCTGTTGGTGGTGACTGTTCGAAATGAACAGATACCTTCCCAACAGTCATACTCATTTGCTGTTTGAATTCAAATTCAAACAATAAACGAAATGTACTATTTTAGGACAGGGCGCCGTTTGCTGACGTAGGTCGACCCCCGTTTGCTGACGTATGTCGACCGCCGTAAGCAGGGGGGTTGCCACCTCCCCTTCGTAGTGGCAATCAATTTAAACAATTTTACGAAAACTTCCAACAAGTCTTGGTTGTTAATTATTAATTATTTAATAGTAATTACTAATTATTAATTATTACTTATTACATCTTAATTATAATTGAATATTAATTATTAAGTGTTACTTATTATGTATATTTTATTAATTATTAAATATTAATAGAATTATCAATGGCTAACTATTATATATTTAATATTAATTATTAAATGTTAATTATTAATTATTACTTCTTATTTATTAATTATTAATTATTAAAAATTAATTCTTATTTGTTCATTATTAATTATTTTGTGAATACCAAGGCATCTGTTACAACGGGTAAAATAAAAGAGTAGTTGAAAATAAGTTTATTACAAGTTCCAGAAAAAAAACGTTGTAAAAGACATTTATTAAAATTGGCATTTTGTGACCGTTATAAAATTACTGTTTTAATATGGTCTTTTTGTTGTAGTGAAACGTAGATTATCATTAAATATTAAATACTAGATAATAAATATTACTTATTAATCATTAAAAATTACTTATTAATTATTAATTATTAAATACTAATTGCTAATTATTTAATAGAAATAATTAATTATTAAGTATTACTTCTTATTTATTAGTTATTAATTATTACTTCTTAATTATAATTAAATATAATTATTTAATATTAATTATTCAATAGTTTAATTATTTAATTATTTAATATTAATTATAATTTAATATTAATCGGTAATTATTAAATATTAAATATTACTTCTTATTTATTAGTTATTAATTATTACTTCTTAATTATAACTGAATATTAGTTATTTAATATTAATTTTTAATTATTTAACATTAATTATTAATTATTTAATATTAATTATTAATTATTTAATATTAATTATTAATTATTTAATATTAATTATTTAATATTAATTATTAATTATTTAATATTAATTATTAATTATTTCTAAATTTTATGGATCTTTTTAAATTTAAAAAAATTATTTCTAGATTATTAAACTATAGTAAATAATTTAATATTAATTATTAAAATTGTAAATTAGTTAAATATTAAACATTAATCACAAAATATCAATTATTAGAAGTTAATTATTAATTATTTAATATTAATTATTTTACTAAGTATTAATAATATTTATTAATTATAAGTCATAAATATTAGCTATAATTTACTAATTATTAATAATTAAATATATTAAATTATTAATATAAAAATAAATATTGATTATAGATAATAATTAGTAATTATAAATTATTTATTAGTAATCATTAGTTGTGATAAATTATAAATAATGACCTATGTACGTTATCATTTATAATTATTAATTATAAATTACCATTTATAAATTATTAAGTAAATATGTATCAATAATCGAAGATAATGATTGTTAATATTAATATTATTAATAATTAATTATTAAATATTAATAATTAATATCTTTGAAGAAAGCATTGTAATTATTGATTATTGATTATTAGTTATCAAAAATCGGCAACGGCATTTATTACAACAGGCATTCTGTGGCCGTTGTAAAATTGGCATATATTACAACGGGCAAAAGAAAATAGTAGTAATAGGCATCTATTACAACGGGCAAACATGGATGAAAACTGGTATCTATTACAATGGGAAAAAAACCGTTGTAATAGGCATATATTACAACGGTCAAATTAAAAACGTGTTAATAGGTGTCTATTAGAACCTGCAAAGTAAAAAAGTTGTTGAAAAGTGGTATCTATTACAACAGACTTGAAAAAACAGTTGTAATGGGTTTATATTACAACGGGCATTTAAAGACCATTGTAAAAACGACGTTGTAATATGGTTTTTTTTTGTGGTGTGATTTGTGAAAATGAGGATTGGGGAATTTGTTTGGTGTGTGTGTGACCCTTTATGTAACTTATATACCCCACAGAACCCGATTCGACATATTCATTTATATTCTATTGCACGAATTGACTCACAGAAGATGTCTAGCCTGACTCGAGGTTTTGTTTTATTACAACTCTTTGGGTCGGACTGAGGTTGTTCTACAGGTTTGATATGACTGTATATGCTTTGTGGGCTATGATATGGAGTTCCAACAGATGGCTATGTCGAGTGATTTTTTTATTTATAATTATATTGACATTTCATTGTATTGGTCGATGTAATGTATTTGTGTGATGAGTTGTATGTGTATGAGATAATGTATTAGATATTCAAATTTATTCAGGTATTGAAACATATCCATGTTGATCCAAAGCAGTGTATACGAGAGATCTCTCCTTCCATGCTCGTTGATCCGAGTTATCAGACGATAAACTCCCTCTTATAATTTGGTCACTGGAGCAGGGGCGTCACACTTATCCTCAAATTTTCAATCTTAAAACATTAAATCAAGTAAGATTCAAACGTCAGTGGTAGCTGCATTCAGTCTAGTAGAGTTTTTTGGATTCAAATTCAATTCAAGGAGTGTTCAGATTCACTATTTCTAGATGTATCAATTAATAGCTTTAGTGAAAGGTAATTATCTACTAAATACCATTGATATATGTATATTATTCACACTACAACAAAAATGGTTTTTAGCTGCATAAATTGGTGGCGTTTGAGGCTATATGCAACCGTTAATAGGTTTGACTTATAAAAATGAACAAGGAAACGCTACAAAGTGCTTCCCGCCAACCATTCACGTAAATTTGGATAAAATTTTCCGTGGCCGCATATTTTTAGTGGTACCCTCCTCGCTCAAATTTTTAGTGGCCGCTCATATTTCCCCTTTCTTTTCCACCTTTTTCGTCACAAAATCGAGTTCCAAATCCCTCGTTTTCATTTTCCCCCAAATTTATCACAAAATCCATAGCCTTCGTTTTCCAAATCCCTCTTCTTCTTTTGATATAACTACAGCTGCTATAGTTACCGTCATCGCGTCAGCTTCCTCCTCCACTTAAGTATTGGCCGCAAAAAACAAAGCTCCTCTTAATATTCGCATTTGTAATATTGGAATTGGTCACGTCGCTCATAACGCCTCCATTTGGTTTATTATTGAATATAAATTTTCAAACCTTGCCATAGTTCTTGAAGTTTGTCTTAAGGATGTGTTCAACGTTTGCAGGATCACATGTGTAAATCTGCCTATTAAAGGGATCAAGTAGCCTGAAGGTCTTATAGTTGCGACATAAATTGGTGTTGAAGTCGTGTAGTCGCTTGAAGTTGAGAAGCTGATGAAATATCGTTCCTGCTACTGGAGGGTACTGCCTTTTCTTTTTGTTGCTTCTCCATATATAGATGCAAAATGCTACTGCTAGTAACAGAGATATTGCAGAAAAGAATGCTCTTTTGTAAAAGAAGATGGAATCCATGAGGTCAATTTGATACGGATGATAATTGAGAGGTAATTTGAACTATTTATATTGTTATGGAATCAAGGTAGCTTTAATTGTTGGCTTAAAATGTTAGCATATTCTTATTATTCACCCATGCCTTGCCAAACGTATTGTTGTTGACTATATGTTAGCCACACATTCTTTTAAATTTTAATGTAATTACTGGCGTTTTAAAAGTTTTGTTAGGCTTGTGCATGGATTTTAATTTTTAGTTTCTTACGTACGAAGAAGTACATTGACTGTTACCAAACCAGATATTTTGCAATTTATAAACATAGTTGAATCATATGATGTTACTGTTATGGCGTTATTAATAGCAATTAGAAAGCTATAGTTGCCAGGACCTGTCTAAAATACGTCATCGGTATACATTCCTACCGACGCTGCACCAACACTGCACCGACAGCATAGTTTTTAGCGTTGCCACGAGGTTCGGTAATCGTAACATATGTATTTTCTGGTGAAAGTGTGTGCACACACATTAACATCATACAACCCCTAAGAAATTGTCAGAATACCAGAAGAGCAATCTTTACAGAAAGTAAAACCAAATAAAAAAGAAAGTCCTTTACAAGAAATAAAAATACGCAGAATAGAATTATAAAATTTTCTACTTGTGGTGCGAACGAGGAGGAATAATCTGCGTCATCGGAGCTCTTCTCCTTTTCATTCTCCTCCTTCTAAGTGTAGACAACTGACGAATAAGAATCCTCTCCCTGCATATGCTACATGAGTTTACGTCAAGAATAGCTCCGCAGTTTATACAACTAACGACTCTTTTATCCTTAACTGTTTCACAATCATCCATGCAATGCGAGCACCAATGTTTCACCATCTTTTTATTATTATGTTATTATGAGTTGAGCGAAATATTTGTATCTCTTTTAGATAACCAAAGGAGGAAGGGATGTGTTACAGGCTATACCATATGGATCTTTATATCAGTGGTTCCAAATTGAGTAAAAATTCAACTTATTTGCGAAGTTAATGAATCTTGCCAAAATTATTCAAAAATATTATAGTTTAACTTAGTTCTATTAGACATAATTAAAAATTCTAAATCATCGAATATGTAGTTGTAATAACCTATTTTTCATCTCTATTATATCACTAAACTAAGTTTGTAATGTTTTAAAAGCAACTTTTGTTTAATTTTTTTTCTTCTTATAACAAACCTATTTTTATCGATACATGTTAAGCACAACTAGGACTAATGAACTTGTCTTGAGGTTCATCCTATGTTTTCAAATGCGTTTTTCACACCATCTATTGTTGATTCATTTAGGAAGTCAAACCGTGTTATTTCTATTATAAGAGTCATAAACATTAGGCTCTTGCAACATTTTAAGAGTAAATGGAGCTTGATTCATATCACTACCACGATTGGTAGTTGCATATGGCTTGATAGCCATAGCAGAAGTGGGAGCAGTGGAGCTAGTTGCCGTCAACAATATCCTACAATATTTAATGTAGCAAACAGGTCTTGGCTACATAACAGAGGCGTTATAGTAAAGATCATGTCAGTTAGGCAACTAATAGTAATAATAACTTAATTTTGATTTCAACTTGGATGGATGTTGTTATCAATTTCATTGTCGCTGCTTAGCGATTGTTCTATTAAACTGGTTTCTCTACTTTGTCATATAGCTTAGCGATTATTTCATTATTGTGCATCAACTTTGGCATAACAAGGGATATCTATTGCATTAACTTTCATGTTAATATAAGTTTGGAATTTGGTCCTTACTTTGAAACTGTTTCTCATTGTAGCCGAGGGAGGAATATCATGCTAGGAATATTAAGAGATTATCAACTTGTATGTTCCAAGTACCCAGAAAACATGAAGACTCTAGTAATCCGGACATGATGAAATTAATAAATTATGTTTTATTTTGTTTTCAGGTTGGACTGCAATGATGCTTTCATTGTATAACAACAAGCTGAATGGCATATTGGTAGATGAGATGGTGCTTGGAAAAACAGTGCAGGTTCCCCACTGTCAATTTTGAGAAATGATATTTAGTTCTTGTTATTCTTTCTAGTTTAGTTTCTTTACTATGTCTACATGCCTAGTATTCTTTTCTATTTCCTATAGTTCGAGCCATTCAAAAATTAAAAAGGTTAGCTTTGACAGGTCATGGCATTGATTCCATGTATTCAACTTTATTGCTTAATTTTATGGAAAATTTAACATGTCCACACCAGGTACATGATATTAAATATATGATTATTGCATACCCTTGTGTGATATGTGTATTCGAAACTTAGTTATCAAGGTATTTTTAGGTGGAAAATAAAGGTTAATGTGAAGGGTAGATTTTTTATTCCATGTGGAAAGGAATTTGTATTATATAACAAATATATAGGCAGATTCGTTTTGCTCAATTTAACACAAGTTTTTTTTCCTTTATTTTTAAGTAATAATAAACTAATATATACATGCTAACATTTTCTTTTTTGACTTTATATGTCTTAACAAATAGACTGCTAATGTCAACTACGGATGGTGGCTTATATATTAGATAGTATTCGAAGTTTCATGGCTACTCGCATGCTATTGTGATAGAAAAGCCTTTGTAAGTCAGACTTCGTCTTTAACTACTCTTTGTTGCTAAGTTGCTAAAGCTAATAATAGTTGCATGTAAGTTATTATATAATCCGCAATAGAAGCTTTTTATAATCCGCAATAAAAGCTTTTTACGCCATTTGGTTAGTATTCCTTGATATCTTAGTATATATGTTGATTCAAACCTGTAAAGTATGTATCCAAAATCTAAAGTTAAAAACATTTTCTTGTACTATAATCTAGATGTTTGAACACTTATTATGCGCATAAATTTGCTAAATGGTCTAACTGTAGAGCCTTGGATGAAGATCACCAAAGTAAATTTATATCAAATATAAGGTTTATATTGAGTTGGTGGTCATTAGAACATAAATTATCACTAGTTCTTGGTTACCCCTATTAATGAAAAGTAATACCATGTAATATATTTGCAAAATAACATCGGTCCTGCAAAATTATGATGGTTGAACTCGGCATACAAAAATAGCTGTTAAGTCTTGTAGTGGATCAAACTTAATTAGAGAATTAATTTAGTAGTGAAGTTGACTTACATAATGAGTTGATGAAATTAAAACATGAAAATGATGGTCTTTTCCTCAAAATAGTTCGCAACTAAATTTTCCTATCACAAATAAACTTGGAATTTTTCATGTTTAGTCGTTGCTTAGACAAAGCCTCCTTGCTTGTTAGCATGAACACATGCATTATCAAACTTGACATGTACATTGGAACGGATGTTGACATGTTGTGATACACTGCCTGATTTTAGCATATTTTTGTACTAAATGCATAAAAAACTAACACTGATTTGATTTAAATTTCATCATAAATTTAATTTTGTGATCTTAAATGCTTGTATTTCTGTTCTGCAATTGTAGAATTTACGCATTCTGCCAACCCTTTATCCAAAAGTATCTTCAAATATCAACCCTCTCCCGCAAAGCAGTATCAATCTGGCATATCCAAAATTTGCATCAAATTTCAGCATAAATGCAATATAATTCATCTATAATATATGATATGGTAGGGTTATATCCTATGTTTATATTGATTTGGTACAACACAACTCGAAGTAATTGGTTTCATTTTAACTGTGCCAAACCATCCATTGAAAAAAACTGGCCGAGGAGGCTCTAAAACATGAAGGGGAAGGAGACAGTGCGAGCTTGGGTTCAAGCACATGTGTCATGAGGATGCGTGAATGTGGAGGAAAGGGGAAAAACACCGGATGTTGCAAACGAGGTTGCTGGCCGAGGAGGCTCTGGCCGAGGTGGCATGCATAGTTAAAGCTAGGTGGCAGTGTGAAGTGTCGACCTGGTCTGAAAGGAGGCGGAGACGGCGGCTGTAGGAGGCTATTCTAGCGCGTGATATTTACAAGTGGTGCATGCGAACTATAAGGGTTGAGCTACTATTTGTTTAACTTGAATTTGCAAACAAGTCCTAATTAATGTAGACAATTGCAAGAGTAAGGGGGAAAGCTGCTTTCTGTTGTGCTGAGAATTGGATGCAGGTCTGATATGGGCTTTGGGCCCTGCTTGTTTGGGTGAGAAAACATAATTAATATGTTGAATTATTATTATAAATGCATGTTAGCTATAAAATAATTACTAACAGAATCTTTTAGTTAACCATCATTATATTTAGACCTATTCATTCATAACTCCTAACCGAACAGTGACAAACTATTTCAATGCAACTGCCAATCTGATCTGAAGTCTTCACTGCTTCACAAGAAAGGAGGTGCTGTAAACAAAAAAAATAGAAACAAAAAATGCAGCTTGTATCAATATTGGCTTTGGTAAGAGTTTCCTTTCCAGCAGACCATATCTGATTTTTGTTGATTAGTTGCTCGTTTTAGTGGCTTGTTTTTCAGATCGTTCTTCAATTGCAAGTAATGCCAAACTTTTGTTATAATTTAATTTATTTAAAACTTAAAACATATAAAATAAATTAACTTTTAAAAATTAAATTCAAAATTAAATTAACTTTTAAAAGTTTAAACTTAAAACTTTAAATTAACTTTAATTTTACTTTAGATTAACTTTAAATTAACTTTAATTTTACTTTAAATTAACTCTAATTTGAAATTAACTTTAATTTTAAACTTTAAATTAACTTTAATTTTAAATTAACTTAGAACTTTAAATTAAATTAAATTTAAAACTTAAAATTTTAGTACCTTCAACTAAACTGTTAACTAATTGCTTTACTGTTAACTAATTGCTTTACATATTATGCATTAAATTACAATTTACAAAAGTATTATGAATTTAGGTGCTTACATTGTCATTTTTTTCTTGCTCAGGTTGTTGGATTCACCATTCTATCAAAGGAGGGTTCGTAAGTGTGCAAAATTGATTCCTACTATTTAAGCTCAAGAAAGGACTTTATTTTATTTTTTTTATAACTTTGATAATTTATATGACATCATTTATAGTAGGATATACTTGTATACAATGTAGTTAATGCCTCGCTATTACCCCACTATAACCCCGCTATATCTCATAGCGGATTTCTACCGCTACGATATTTTCATATAGCCCCAAAATATAGCCTTTCCGCTTTAAGCCCCGCTATATCCCGTTATTCCCGCTATATTCCACTATTTCCGCTGTATCTTCTTTAATAAAATGAACTTAAAAATTGCATTTATACATTATAAAAATTATGAAACTGATTTATTTGATTTAATTTTTACTATATTTTCAGAATGAAAATACTCTAATATTCTATTAAATTCAATTATGTTATATAACAGTTTTACGTTTATTTAAAGTATATTCGCACATGTTTTTATTTAAAATTATTTATGTATTAATTATAATTCATTTGAATGATTATTTTTTCATTTAATTACCATTTATATATCTGTAAAAACATTAAGTACGAGTTTTATATGCTATTTTAGAGTCATCCGCTATATCCCGCTATATCCTCGCTGTATCCCCGCTATGACTTTTTGCACCTCCACCGCTTTGAATCTGCCGAGCGCTTTAACTGCACAGCTTGTATAACGTTGTAGATGTTTGATCTCATATTTGAAGTCCTACGAGTTAATGTAATTGTTTGACTATCTATTGTGCTTTCACTTGTGTAGGCATCGGACTTTTGAAGAGAACAAATTTGGACTTGATGATGCTAGCTTTCACTTGTGTATGCAACAAAGAATTATGGGTAATCAAACGTTTTGTTAGCACTAGTTAGATATAACATTTATTAGTACCCGATGTGTAAATTTGTATACAAATGGTTATTGTATGTGAGTTAGGTCATTTTGTCGAAAAACTATTGTATTAGAATTGTTATGGATATTTTATTTGATTATATGGTTAATGTGTTTTTTAACTTATTTGAATATGATGATTATGTGAGTGATTGTTGATTGATATAATAGAACTAAAATAGACAATTAATAGGAAATAATAGCATGAAAAAATGGTGTAAAATAATAAACAACTTTTAGTAGCGTTTCAAAAACGCTACCGAAATATATATAGTGGCGTTGAGTAAATGCAACCGTAAAACAGGGGTAAAGTTGGAAATTCTATTAGTAGCGCCAAAAAATCTTTGGGTGGCGTTTTTTAAACGCTACAAAAAGATTTATGGTGGCGTTTGAAAAACGCTGCCAAAAATGCATTTATAGTGGCGTTAAAATAAATGCAACAAAAAATCATGGATTTTTAGTGGCATGTTTTCTCGTAACGATTATCAAAACGCCACCAAAAGTTTTTGTAGCGTTTTTTGAGCGCTACAAAAAATAAAATTTCTTGTAGTGTCATTATGTAATTATGTTGTTATTGTTTATATATTCAATATCACAAATCTGCATCTATAAGTGTTGGCATCATTAGATGGAATATATATTTGTATGTATTAACAACAATTATGTATATATAACCTATAATATGCTCACGGCCAATAATTATAAAAAAACATTTCTTTTACATTATTTGAAATTTAATAATAATATTATAAATTGATTTACTTTAAGAAATTAATTACAATATGTATTACATGCAATGTTTATATTTTATTTTATAAATGTTTCTATATATATAATGTTTTTGAAAATAATTATACATAATGTGTGTGTGTTTAAAAGCCAAATATATAATATATATACATATTACTTATTTTGAAAACTTTAATGTAATATATATGTATTGCATGCAAATAAACGTCATAAAATTTCTACATATATTATAATGTAAATATATAAACTTATATTCTTAGAAATTCATTTTTTTATTTTGCAAATTTCGTAAAGAAATAATTTTAAAAAATAAATTTGATACTAAAAAAATACCAAAAATACCTTGCATGGTTGAAAAGCATATTTATGTATACATATTTATATATTTAATTATTATTTTATTAAACATATTTATATGTCCTTACATACATTATTTATATATTTCTAATTTTTATATTACTTCAACATACACATATTTACATTTAATTATTTAAAAAAACATTATAATACCCTTTTAGTTTTCAGAATATGTGTGTGTGTGTGTTTGAAGGTTAATTAATTATATTAAATTTAAAATTGATTTACAATAAAATTATATATATTTATGTATGTGTATATGTTATTCTATAACTTTTGTATGTTATAAATAATATTTTATAAATTATAATATATATATAAGTATTTGTGTGTGTGTCTATATACGCACACGCATGCGCGCATACACACATATACATATATACAAACATACATGCATAAATATATATATATATATATATATATTGACAACATGTATGTATATAGACAAGCTAATATATCCATTGCGATATAAATCTCAATATCTATATACATGCATGTTAAACCATGTACACCTTTTATGTTGTGCATGCACATACACACATACATGCATATGATACACTTATTATATAATATAATATAAACTCAATAATAAATAAGACTTTATTTATTAGTTAAATAAAATATCGATTTTATTTGAAACAAAATTAAGATAAATCAAAATAAACTTAGACTTTATAGGCCCAATAAGATCCAAATGGAATAAAAAAAATTGAAATTTACCCATTTACCTCATTGCATGCTGGTCCAGTTCCATCATCTACAAGATTGAATCACCATGCATTCACTCCCTTACTTGTGGGCTGGCCATCTGCCCTGTGGGTTTGGGTGAGATGTCTCTCCCCTGCGTGCCGGGTTGCATCGACCAGTTAAGAAGAGACCGCAACGACCTCGTTTCTCTCACCCATGATGTCACCCGTCCCTCGCACACGACATGGCACTATTGTTGAGCCAGCGTTGTTTCCCCGAGTGATGTCGAAGTCTGACATTCATAGTGCACCCGCATAAAAATAAGTTGGGCTCAACATAAATTAGCAGCATGTCACCCAGAAGAACCTTTGAGTCGCTCAGCACTCAATTTCATGCTAGGATCATTGGCCACTCAATCGTACCACCTATCACCCAATAGAATCTTTGAGGCACTCGGCGCTTAGGATCATGCTTAGATCGCCCACTACATTGTCAACCGAGCGCGTGTCGCCCATGGAAGCCTCAAGCCACTGGGTCTCAGGTTCTTGCTGGGATCGCCTACTTCTATATCAACTAGCGCATGTCACCCAGGAGAACCTTCAAGCTACTCAGCGCTAAGGTATATGCCGGGACCGCCCCTCTTCATGAAATAACAAGCAAGCCCGACAACCCTATGCATGCCTTAGTTCTTAATGGTAACTGGTATATCCAGCATCTGCTCATATCCGAGCCCACATGCTAGCCTGGCTTGATATACATATGTAAAACAACTACGTTCACGGTTCCCATGAATGGGTTGCTCTTATAGCCCGTCCCACTACCAAACTACTATTTTATCTATCTTGTGAAAAATATACAAGCACAAAAAAACATAGAATATATCGACTACTTAAAGTATGCTACCCTATAAGCTACACATAGATAAACAAGGACAGATAAAGCAGTCAAGTACTTAAAAAATATTACAATAAAAAGAATTTCATTCATCAACAAAATGCAGGACACATAGCCCACCTCGCTAGGCATACAAAAAGAAGGAAAGATTTACAAGGCCGGTTCACTAGCCAATTAGGTTAAGGAGTCAATTTTCTCCTTGGTCAAAATGGCTGGCACGGACATCTCAACCGCCTCCATCTCGACAGCTACATCAGCTCAGGCCTTAGCGTCAAAAAGGGGTGTGGAGATGGGAGATCATAGTTTTCCCTAAATAGGGCCTTGATCATGTCCATCGGCTAGTTCTTCCATACAGTTTCCTCTACTACCTGAGTAGCCTCCACATCAGCAGATGACCGACACTCAATTGTGTGCTAGATCAGATCATTTCACTAAGCTTCGACCTCTTTCTCATCTTTCTATAACTTCTCCTTGAGGTCCGCGACCGCCTTCTCTGTCCGATCCTTTAGCTCGATTGCATCCTTTGCTGCCTTCTCGGTCGCCGCTGCCACTCTTCGGCCAACCTCCTAGTCTGCCTACATTTCTAGGCTTCATTTGTTAACTCCAGGAAGTCGTCTCGGAAGCGAACGAAGCGGTGGCCGACCTATAAAAAATCAGTTAGGATATTCCATAAACCAAGCAAGAGAAGTTTGAGTTTGGAAAGCTTACGAATAGGGTGTCTCATGTGTGGGCGTTGATCACATCCTCCTAGAGTGCCGACTCCATCCAGATTGGGCCTAGTGGGTCGATGCTAGAATCTCAACAGACATCAGCTGAAACGACCTCGGCAGCCGTTACAAGTCATAATGGCTTGATGCCTGGTTAATCTCCAAGGACACACCCACCATTAACACTCCCTTTTCCCTTTGGGCCAGCCCTTCTCATCATAGATAGTGTCTTACAGGTAAAAGGAGCACGGGCCTCAGAAGACAACTCCTCCTTAACCCATGTACTCCTCCTCTCATCAAACCACAGAGGCATATGCTCGTAGTTGGGAGGCAGCTCAATGACCTCTTTGTTTGCCCCAGGTGCCTTGGGCACGGGGGTCGCGGTGGGTTGGACAACGGAGTTATGGTTATCAAACACAACATAGTTGAACTTATCGACCACTACAACAAAAGTAAAGAACAACGGTTAGTCAATGCAAAGTAAAAGAAAGACAAGTGTAAGTAAACTACCACTTATACTAGCTTGGCCTTGCTTCCTGATAAGGGGCGAACATGATGAGGCCTAGCTGCCTACGCTAGTTTGATCTATCCCGACATAAGGCTCACTTGGAGGCACAACTTCGTATCTTAGATACAAAGGGCCATATGTAGCAATTTCCTTGGAGGAGGGACCAACATCCCAACCGTTTCTCGGCTCTTGCAACCCTCCCCCAAAACCACTTTCGTCAGAGCTCGCCTTAGTATCCTGGTCAATGGGCGATGTCTTAGGCCGAGGGACCGAAACATCAACTAACTATTAGGGGTCGTATTTTTCCCACGGTGACATCGACACAACATCACTTAGTTTTTCAAGGTCCATGTGTTGCCACTCTCTAGGCTCCTCACCCATAATAACGTCATCATATCATCTTTCCACCTCAGTACTCAACTCGCCCATGTTATCCCAAAATTTGATCTAGTAGTACCAGAGTAGTCCTGCTTTTCTTTGGTCGTCATATCCTCTTTCCCCTCATTAGCTTGACCTGATAGAGGTTACTATCAGCCACTAAGATTCTAAGGTCCCAAATATTGGCGGCAGCTATCTTCAATGGGTTTAAGTGTTCATTCAAGCAAAGGAAGCCCCTATCAATGGGGAAAGTAAAGCAAAAGAAGGATAGGCAATGTAAGAAAAGGACATAGGTGAAGAAAGGCGAGCGGCAATAAGAACTTTCTAGGGGTCTGCAAGTCTATACGCCTAAGTTAGGGAAAGCTTACTTTTTCTCGAAGAAAACTTAAAAAGGCGAAGGGTTTTTTTTTGAAGTTTTTTGAGAGTTTTAATGGTTGAAAATTTGTAAAAGAATGGATGGGGGAGAAGATGAAGACCATTTATAATACCTACCTCCTTCATCATAGCCGTTGGATTCGAAGAATCATCATATCTTGACCGTCTAGGTGTCATGAATGCCCTTGTCACTTAACCCAAGTTGGAAATATGAGCCATTTGCCACACCTGGGAAAAGTGAATTGTCTCGGTCAATGATGATGCACTACATGTGGCACACATTAAGTGCATAGTAGAAGAAAAAATCAGTAAGATCTTTATGATTTGACAAGCTTGCCCTTATTCATAGGGTCGGGCTTAGGGAGCAAAATGTTGCTCAAATTTATTGCAAGTAGGATTAGCCGACCAGCACAACAAGGTCGGGCCCGGATCCGTGTCAACTAGCACTTCTTAGCTCGGCCCAGTTCTAGCTGGCCCACAGTCAAACTGTCTCCATCCTAGCAAATCCTATAAGCAGGTCACAGATAGGTCATCCCAAACTCCTATGCCTGGCCTGATCTGACATGAGTTGACACGATCATCTCATATGGCTCAACCTGGCCCCATGCCAGCCTATTTTCTCAAATATACTCCAGGTCCATGACCGGCCAGCTCAACTCAATTCGAGGCGGCTCCAATAGCTAACTCTCCAAACAAGGCCTGACTCAAGCACGATCCGTCTTTGGTCCAACTTCATCACAGCACATCGTCAACTGGTACCAAGCAACCCATCTCATCAACCCTTAGTCTTCCTATCGCAAGCAACACAACTTTTCTCTGCTAGCGTCGGCAGCAAGCAATCGGCCAGGACATCGCAGAAGTAGCTACTCATCCACTTGCCACATAGAGATAAAAAAAGTAAATGAAAATTCAAATAGTCAGTCGTACAAGGTACGACATCAAATATGTCAAAAGCATACCCACTCCCGTCGCACGCCGCCAACAATAAATAAGCGTTAAATGCAAAGCATGTGCCGAGTATTCTCAGCCACACATTCCATACCATCTTTAGAGTTGTCTTCCATCGGCCCATGCGACTAGATCGACGACTAGGCATGCTTCCCGCCTATTTTTCTATGGAATCTTAGTCATCTATCATCCATTTCGGTTACTGTAAATACCTCGTGCCATGCAACATCAAATGGGTTGAAAATTTATTTCTTGATTTCTATGCTTAGAATACACATTTTCAACAAGCAAAATTGCTTAAATCTCTTAAGATTAGCAACTTTTTAGTCTTAAGTGTAATTTCTTATTATTCTCTTGTAATTCTTTATAATCATCAGAGAGAAACATAGTAAGAGATCTTCATAGGGGATGTAGGAAAGTTTGGCCAAACCACTCTACATCTTTGTGTCATCTACTTAAATTTTCTTATTTTCTCCTCATTTTACATTATAAAGCATAGTGTTATCAAGTAATCTTTGATTTCGCAAATGCATTAGTCTAATCTGAGGTTGGCTAATTTATTATTCAACACTAACGTTCTCCAAATGTTGGGTACTGTGTTACTCATGACTGCTGAGGCACCAAGGGATTACATACTGAAGTTATTAAAAAACCATTGAATAACTCACTCGACAGTTTCTCTTGGTTAATATAACTAAGGTCAAATAAAGAATCACGAAGTGACGATATTACATGGTTCTTTTAATTTGAGAATACAGTTAAACTTCAATGTGGATGCTCCACTTTGATTATAGTTAAATTGTGACATGACATCCATCGAATGCCTATTGTTAGGTTTGAGTTGAAACATAGGAAGTGAAACACTATTCAATAGAGAATTCGTCTCCTCGGTTATGTGAGGCCAGTACCATGATTAACTAAAGTCAACTGAAAGTCAAAGTCTATGGCTAGAGCAATACGCTTAATGATGATTTTTATTATTTAACCAAAGACTTAGGATTTGGAGTAAACAAGTTGAATGTGGATAATATTGGAATTTTAACCAATAACCAAATTCCATAAGTCTTAAGGCGATATAATACTAACAAAGAGAATTGGTGTAGATAACCGTTACTACTGGGTACCGTTTAAAGTAGTAAAATTGGATTTTACCAAAAAGATGTATAAGCAATAAATTTTTCTAAATTGTCACACCACAAGCTAAGGTAATGTATGAAAGTTAGTATTCAAATTGTTCGATATTAATTCCTAATTAATTCACACCCATGAGTCGCACAACCATATTACTGGATTCTCTCAAATACCTCATGATTTAATTAATTTACAATTATTATAAATTAATTAATAGCTATGAATTATTAAAATTTTATTTATTTATTTGATGTATTGGGTGCAATTAGTATTTTCTGGGTGTCATTGGTAATTAATTGAGTGCGTATATAAAAGTTATACAGATATGAATCGGTATATGATATCAATATGCATTTGATAGGTTTTAATTATGATTAATTACTTAACGGGTTTGAATTGTTTAAGGGCCTATAACAGCCCTATGACTGGCGGCCTTATTAGAACACGGTGGATTTATTAAAGTTTTAAAATGTTAAAACTAAGTAAAAATGAGAATAGAAAATTGAGGAGAAAACTTCTCCCTGATTTCTCTATAAATACCCTCTTACCTCTTCATTATTTGGTAACTGAATCTTCTACTTTATCTTTTCCATAGCCACCACTTCTTATCCCCCTTAAGTCGAAAAACATTGACCCACATACAATATCAAATTAAATTAAAGAGGTTCTCCAAGCAGTTAAATAACTAGGAGCTCGGATCAAGATTGAATCTAGGAAAGTCTGCCAATTAAGGTGTTAGAAAGAGGAGAATTATATTTTGAAAATTAATGGAGATGGAAAGATTGGAAGAAATATTTCTTTTTTAACCATCTCAGTTCAACTTGCATGCAAACATAAGAAAATGACAACATATTTATAGTAGACTACATACCCTTAAATAGACATAACTCTTTAGACATACATCTTTTCATTTCAACGGACATGGCTCTTCACTGAATAGACACAACTCTTCACTTCAATAAACACAACTCTTTATTCAATAGACATGACTATTCACTTGAATGAACATATGACTTTTCACTTGAATGAACATATGACTTTTCACTTGAATAGATATAACTTTTCACTAATAGACATTTTGATTGGGTTTACATCTCAACACACCCTAAACCCAGTTCATTATGCAACTTTTGAAAAAATGGTCTTTAATGGCTTTGTGAAGATATCTATAATTTGATCTTGTGACTTTACTAACTTAAGATGTACTTCCTTCTTTGATATGAAGTCTCGAATAAAATGATACTTGGTATCAATATGCTTGCTCCTATCATGAAAGACTGGATTCTTCGCCAATGAAATAGCAGATTTACTATCAACATAAATCTCTTTTGAATTGGTTTGCGGTAGGTTAAGCTCTTTCAACAAACCTCGTAGCCAAATAGCATAACAAACACAAATAGTGGTTGCAATTTATTCCGCTTCACATCTACAAAGAGTTATAACGGGTTTTTTCTTAGAAATCCACATAAATGTTGAATTTCCCATAAAGAAAACAAACTTGTAGTTTTTTGATCATCAATACCACCGGCCCAATCACTATCGCTTAACCAACAAGCTTGTAGTAATGATAAGAAGCATATAAAAGTCCATAATCGATTGTAACTTTGATATCTCGAAGTATTTTATTGGCCACTTTCAAATGTGATATAGTATGAGCTTCCATATAATGGTTAACAAGTCCAACTCCGAAAAAATATCAGGTCTCGTGCAAGTTAAACATCTCAAGCTTCTAGATAGACGTTTAAAGAATATAGGACTTATTTTCTTCCATGTTGATGTAAGGATAATTTAACTCCACATTCTACAAGGATGGTAATAGATTTGCAGCTCTCAATTTTAAATTTCTTGAGAACTTCATTTGCATATCCTTCTTGAAAAATGAATATGCCATCATTTTTTGTTTCACTTTTATTCCAAGATAATTGGACATTAACCTAATGTTTGTCATTTCAAACTCCCTTTTTATAGCTTTCTTATAATCATTAAACGTCTTCGGATTATTCCCTGTAAATAACAAGTCATCCACATACAAGTAAATTACTAGCATATAAGCATCTTTATTTACTTTTCCATATAATGCATGCTCATGTGGACATTGGATAAAACCATTTGTCGGATAATACCCATTGGTTCTATTATTCCAAGCACGATAGGCTTGCATCAAGCCGAAGTGAGTCTTCTTCAATTTTAACACTTTATCTTCATATCCTTGTATCACATATCCCAACGGTATAGATTTCTTCCTCCAAGAAACCATTCAAGAAAGCAGATTTGACATCCATTTGGTAAATTTTCCAATGATTTTGGTCTGCAAGGGTAATAGTCAATCTAATTGTTTCAAGATGAGCAACAGGTGCAAATACCTCTTCATAATCAATTCTATCTTTCTATTTGTAAACTTTGGCAACTAACCTTGCTTTTCATTTTCCAATCTTGACTTTAACATTTCTTTTTATTTTGTACATCCACTTCACGCTAATTTTTTTCCATTGGGTAAAGATACGAACACCCAAGTGTCATTCTTCTTAATTGCCTCAAATTCTTCATCCTTTGCAGTTTTCCTTTTTTCATTACAAGCACCATCATCAAATCTCATAGGTTTAGATTTTGGTATCGCTTCGATAGGTTTATATAATTCACACATACATTTGAATTTACGAGGCACTTCACTAGAACATGAATCATCATCATGTGCAATTTGTGGTTGATGTGTTAATGGTGGAGTAATGGGTTATGTTATGACTTCTCCATCATCAAAGAATGGACAATATTTTTGGTTTTCCATTTATTCTTCCATTCCCTAATACCTTCATCAAACTCAACATCTTAGCTTATAAATTTTTTTCCACTGTTTGGATTATATAGTCTATAACCTTTAGAGCATTGATCATAGCCGATATGTACTTTGCACTTTTATCATCGAGTTTACTTTTTTTTCTCATCAAGAATGCATGCATAGCCTATGCTTCCAAGAGCCTTTAAGTTTGAAACACTTGTTTTGTAACCACTCCAAGCTTCTTGATGTGTTTTTCCATAAACACTTTTGGTGTAACACCGATTCATTATGCAGACCACATAAGAAACGGCTTCAGCCTAGTATTCCCTTGGCTTGCTTTTAGTTTTACATAATTTTTACCATGTTAAGGATAATATGATTCTTCCTTTCAGCTACTCTATTTTGTTTAGGTGAATATGGAGTTTTCATAGGACAACGGATCCTATTTTTCTCACAAAATACTTTGACCCACGTTGATGGGAACTCATCATCTACATCAGATCTAAGTGCTTTGATTTGCAACCACTTTCATTCTCCACCAGTGTCTTGAACCTTTTGAAAGTTTCACACACATCCAATTTCTCTTTCGAAAAATATACCCAAGTTTTTTAACTATAATCATCAATAAAAAGCACAAAATTATTGTTCTCAAAGTGATGATGGTTTGATAGGTTCACATATGTATGAATGAATCAACTCCAATGGGTGTTGAGCTCTTACCAAAGACTCCTTCGGGAAACTCTTTCTTGCTTTTTTACCAAGAAGACATCATTTAAAAAGTTGATTTGGATGGTCAATAGAAGGTAATCCTTTTACCATTCTTTCTCTACTCATTGTTCTTAGTCCACCAAAATTGAGGTGGTCAAGCCTCATATGTTGCAGCCAAGATGAAATTTTGAAACAAGATTTCAAACAATTAGGACATCGGATTCTTTATCATAGGTACTTTGGCGAGAAATCTTCCTTTTTCATCTTTCATGGCCAAACTTTTATCTTTCAAGTTTGTTTCATTATTTTTCTCAACAAGTTGTCCCAGACTCAAGATGTTACTTTTCATGTCCTGGACATAGAAGATGTTAGAAATAAAGTAATGGCTTCCATCTTTCAAGAAAATCATAATCATACATTTACCCTTTACTTGAATTTTTGAAGAATCAATAAATGTGATATCACCAATAATAGACTCATCAATTTCAACGAATAGATTTCTCTTTCCACAAATGTGATTGCTTGCGCCAAAGTCAAGATACCGCTGGTTGATCTCTCCATCTTAATTACCAATGCAAGCAAGAAGTAAAGTGGGTTCTTCTTCTTCTTTGTTGATCTCCATAAGATTATAACTTTCCTTTACGCTACTTCTACACTCCCATGAAAAATGACCAAAGAGATGACACTATAACATTCACTATTTGATTTATCATTTCTTAGCTGGCTTGTTTGATAACTTCCTCTTCTACCTCCTCCACGACCTCTTCGTTGATTGAAGTTTCAACGTAATCACTATTATTTCAAGTATGTTTTTCACCTCATCCTCCTGTTACATAACCTCATCCTCGATTTTTCCATTGACCATTGGCATCCCTACCTCCTCGGCCTCTTTAAAATATGTTATGAATTATTTCCTTTTCTTCCAAAGATAAATTTTCATTTAGTGTTGGTCCTACGAATTCTTGAATCAGTTTCTTCAGTATTTCTTCATGAGCTTGTAACAATCCAGCAAGTTCATCCATGGCCATAGTATTCAAATCCTTTGATTCTTCAATAGCAACAATGACATTATTGAATTTTGGATCCAGTAATCTTAATTATTTTAACAACCCAATCGTCTTTTATGTCTTCTTGATATCTTTTCATTTGGTTACTAATAGCCAAAACTCTTAAAATATAATCTGAAACAGATTCGGTACCCTTCATGTGTAGATATTCATATTCACCTCTTAATGTTTGGAGACACGTTTTCTTAATTCTATCAACTCCTTTACAGGAGGTTTGAAGAATATCCCATGCTTGCTTAGAGGTGGTAGCACCAGAAACTTTTTTGATCATACTATCATCTAAAGCTTGATACATGAGTGAGAGCGCCTTTTATTCTTCAGTTTTTGCAGTTGCATCATCTCCTCCAACACCTTTCTCCACACATTCCCACGCTCCATAGGATCCAAATAAAGCCTTCATCCTTATGCAACACTTATCATAATTTTCTTTAGTGAGAGATGGAACTATTAATGGTGTTCCATTTGACATCTTTCTATAAACTTTAATCTCCAAACACAAATGACTCTAATACCAGTTTGTTAGAAGAGGAGAATTATATTTTGAAAATTAATGGAGAAGGGAAGAGTAGAGGAAATATTTCTTTTATTACCACTTCAATTCAACTTTATGCAAACACAAGAAAATGACACATATTTATAGTAGACTACACACTCTTACAAATAGACATAACTCTTCAAATAGACAGCTTTTCATTTCAATAGACATGAATCTTCATTGAGCATACATGACTCCTCGCTTCAATAAATGCAACTCTTTATTCTTTGGACATATGACTTTTCACTTGAATAGACATGACTTTTCACTAATAGACGTTGATTCAGTTTACTTCTCAACACAAGGTGCATATCTAAGGCACCATCTTTGAGGTAATATTCTACTATCTATGATTACCATATCATCATGTTAGTATAGTTCAATAATTAATTTTGAACAAATTTATATGCATAAACGATGTCTAGTTTAATTATATTGTTCTTCATTTGTGTGCATGCATAATTCTAGATCTGAAACTTTAACTATCAATTGTTTATATTAATTAATCATTTTATATAATATTACTATATGTACAATATAGTAAGAAAATTATATGTATATTTTAAAAAAAAAATCATTACAAACTATTTTTTAATTAAAAAATAATATATATATAAGTATAGGCTACGCCACATTTTGGCTACACCTTTAATCTCCTAATTTCAATCATATGTTCTGATTTAAATAATAGTACTTTCTCTCTCTTATCACTCCGCTCTATTATTTAATTTAGAATGTGTGGTGAAAATCAGCGGAATTGAGATGTAGCCGATCCTTGCCTCCCTCCCCCCCTCAACACAAACATACACATACATACATACAGTTATCTATCTATATATATCATAAATTTGAATTATATATCCATATCTATTTTAAAACTATTTTACTAAGTAAACAAATTAGATATTTTGAAACTAAACTTTGAATTTCAACTTATTGACTCGGTCAAAACAACTTTTTAAAAGATTATTCTGATATTTGATTATTGTATGTATATGAATAATTTAAATTTTGTTTGGATAGCAATTTGCATATAAAGAGACTAATGTATCCGTTGTAGTGTAACTTCCTACATCTATAAACGTACACATTAACCATGTATACGATGTATATGTTGCATGTGCACTTTATACACATAAGTGTATTTAATACACTTATAAGATTATAAAAATTAAATTAAACCTTTTATAAACAAACTAAATAAAATATTTTAGATTAGATCTAAAATTAACTTAGACTTCATAGGCCCAACAGAGACCTAATGATGGAAAAAAATTGAAGTTTATCCATTTAACCCGCAGCGACCCGGTTTCTTCGTTCAAACAAGTTACACCTGGAGTCAACTAGTCCAACCCCAAGCCATCCTTCAAGGACTAAAAGGATCTGGGAGGCAGGTGGATGGGTGTGGGGCTCGTTTACACTACTGGGCCCAAATTACAGTGAAAGGTAGGATACCCCTAGGCCTTGTAGGGCAAGGAACTTATTCTGGCATGCTCTTTTCACATTGAACACTCCTTTTGCACGTAGTGTTGCACCTTGTAAGGCGTCTTTCAGCCCTCTGAATGTGAACTTTGATGCATTTGGGTTGGCTACTAAGTAGTCTGAAAGGATATCTAGAGCGCTTGATTAATGGTTAGAAGTGGTATAAGAACAATAATAGCAAGGATTATGAATGAAGCGTTGGCCATTTTTATTCTTCTTTCTTTTATTAGTTTAGAGCATGCAATTGTTTTTGTTTAAGAGTGATCAGTTATTTATGGGTATATATTGATAGAGTTAGGGGTATGCCCTAGGGGCATATATGTAATTTGTTATATATATCTAACATGATAACCAATCTTGTTCAAAACAAAAGGTGTTTTATTTCTATTATATACTTGATATAAAGTGTTATGTTAATTAATTAATTTATTTAAAAGCAAAGTTGTAAAAATTGCTAGGCGAACTCTAGACGGTAAGTATGGATCAGGGATTAATCGTTTAGGTAAGGACTTATCAAAACTAGTCATTTTTGATAATTAGTGTATTTTGGATAAAATTTTAGTATTTTATTTAGTGCCAATTGATATAAATAGAAAATTTGGGATTTTGGATGCACTTTGGAATAGCTAAGGTGGCAAGATCACCTAAAACTAGCACATTGGTGTTTGTACATGGCACTTAACCTTAAATAATGTTTAACCAATGCCTAAATACATGTTTCGATTCTTACTTGAGATAATAAACCTTGTCTAGTCAAGCCTGAGCAAATCGCTAGGTAGTAAGCCTCGCCTAGCGCCTAGGCAGTGCCTAATCGGAGGCCTAGAAGGATTTTTACAACAGCGATTGAAAGTATAGTAAATAGAAAATCCATAAATTGTATACTTTATGATAGTAGTTCAATGCGTTGTAACCATGAGCGATTTATCATAACAAAAATAAACATACTGTTTTAAATATTCCAAGTCAAGATGTATCAAGAGTAGATATCGATACTTCAGTTGTGACTAGAGTATGTAGCGCTCTTCAAATGTTGGGAAGTGTATTACTTATGACTGTTGGGAGCATCAAGGGTTACATACTGATAGTTATTGGATAACCATGGAATGACTCACTCGATAGTTTTCTGTTAGTTAATATAACTAGGGTCAAACAGAAAATATCAATGCGACAAAATTAAACTGTTCTCTTAACTTGAGAATATTGTTGATATTTAATGTGGAAGATTTTCTTTGATTATAGTTAAATCGTGCCATGACCTCCATCGAACCATTACAGTTGGGTCAAGTGGAAGCATTGGAAGTGAAACATTATTCAAGAGATGATTTGTCTCCTCAGTTATATAAGGTTAGTATCACGGTCAACTGAAGTCAACTCAAAATCAATGTCTCTAGCCAGAGCATTTTGGTCAATAAATGATTATTATTATTGAACCATGGACTTTGTGTTTGGACTATAGAGTTGAATATAGACGATATTGGAATTTTGACCTTTACCAAATTTCAAAAGTCCAAAGTGATATAGTTTTAACGAAGAATTGGTGTAAATAACTGTCACTGCCAGGTAATGCTTAATAAAGTAAAATTGGATTTTATCAAAACCAAGAAAGCGATAAATTTAGCCATAATGTTACACCACCTACTAAGTGATGTGTGAACGTTGATATTTGAAATGTTCAACATTAATTACTAACTAAATTTACACCTAAGAGTCACACAACCAAAACATTAAATAATCATTTTACCATCTGATTTATTTAATTCATAAATTGTTATAAATTAATCAAATTAATTAATATTTATGAAATATTTATTATAAAATTTTATTTGATGTATTTTGAAAAATATTAAACAGTGTGTTTATAATAGTAAAAAATATACCGATCGATATACGATATTGATATGTGGTTAAATAAGATTTAAAATTGCATTGAATATTGTTTGGACTTAGACCAGTTTGAGGCCTATATAGGCATGTTATTTTCGGCTGTAGAATGCATGGTTTAGATGGCTATATGATGGAAATTGCAGAGAATTTTGAATGATTAAAAGAGTGGAATTGGTAAGAGAGAGGTATTAGGACGTGCTCCACTTTTCTCTCCCTTGACTCCCTATATATATTCCACAATTTATAGCATTTCATTTTACACTTTGCCTCTCCTATCTCTCTCTGATAATTTCGGCCAGCAACCATCCTTCCTAAACCCAAAAAAATCAAAGTACAAAATTACATCAAACCTCTTCGATTCGATTGTCAATGGTAAGGCGGTTCGGGAGCTAGCAACTTCTGATTTGTGATCAGATTCAAGGGGATCGATTCAATGTTTCAATATATATGTAAGGGCTTTGGTGAAAGGTAATTCTTTGTTTTATTTTGTTATATCATATTTATATTATATATATATATGGATGTTAGATTATATTAAGAATCATGTATATCGAAATGCTATCGCAAATTATTTGGTTTTGTATATTATTAAATCAATATATAATAAAAAAAGAAATTTTTTATGCTTTCTTACTAGATGCTCATGGCCTACGAATTAAAAAATATATATATAATACAGGAAATTATTGTTAAGGACAAAAAATTTCAGCGTTTTTACCTCAAGGACAGGTCTTCAATATTTTATCCTGAAGGACAACTTTCTTTAGGTATCAGTTTTTAGTCATTGATAGTATCAGTTTGTAGTTATCGGTAGCAGTTTTTAGGTATCAGTTTTTAGCTTGGTAGCAGTTTTGTTGTCCTTATGAATAATTTTGGAAAATATTTGTCCTTATGAATAATTTTTAGAAGAATGTTTGTCCTTATGGTAAAAATATCGAGGTTGTGTCCTTGAGGCAAAAAATATACAAATTTTTGTCCTTTAAATTAATTCCCCCTATATAATATTATTAAATGAATTAATTAATCAAAATCTATATTTAATAGATTAATGTTATATATCATATGTTTTAAATTTTTTAAACCATTATTTATGTATAATATGTATTCGGCTGTAGATGAAAAATTATTTGAATAAATATGTATTTAATTATTTATTTAAGCTAAGATTGTTTATTTAATATAAAATACTTGCTTGTGCGCGCGCGTGTGTGTATTACAAATAATAAAATCATAAAAATATTACATAACATAATTTACACAGAAAAGTTACGAAAATATTTTTTATTATTTAATTTTACATGGGTTTTAATTTTAAAAGATATTAAAAATTCAAAACATAAAAGAAATAAAAAATATACGGCCGTGAGCAATAATTTCTAGAAGCATTATTTAATATATAAGTATATATATAATTTTATTATTTATATTAATATATATATATATATATATTTCTAATTATACATATTTATATATATTGTGTAAATTAATTTAAAATAAAATAAAATATTATTTTAATAAATTATGTTCGACTTTCATATTATATATTATACATATATAGGTGTAAAAATTTATTTTATAAACTTTTATTTAATCAATTTAATGATTTATTATATATATATTTATTTATTTATTTATTTACATATATATAGATATATAAATTGTATAAATGTTTTATATAAAAAACTTATTTGTAACTAAAATTTGATATATGTGTGTGTGTATATATATATAATATATTTACTTGTATATTTTATTATTGATATAAACATATACACATTTAGACAACAAGTCGAATACAAGTGGATAAACATGTCTGTTGCGGTGTAAATCCCAACTTCTGTACATGGGCATGTTAAACCACGTACACGTTGTTCTATTGCACGTGCACGTAAACATATATGTGTATATGAGACACACACACACACACACACATATATATATATATATATATATATTGAAACTGAATACACACACACGTGTGTGTGTATTATAAAATAAAATTGTATATAAAATAAAACTTTGTTTATAAATGCAAATAAAATATTGATTTTATTTAGACAAGTTCTAAATAAATTAGACTAAATAGGCCCATTAAAGATCGAAATAGGTAAAAAAAATTGAAATTTACCCAATTACCGCACTACAGGTTGGGCCAATAATAACAATTGTATCAGAGTCCAATAGCCTATGTGGTCTAAATTAGTCATATTAAGGCGAACTAATTAAGCTTACAATCTATTTAGTAGGTGTCTAAGAAAGGTGGTGTCTAGGCTGGATTGTTGGATAATCAAGTACTCTATCATAATAAGCTACCGACTTGGCCCAAATAGTTATGTGAGCCCAAATGTTGCCCTTAGTAGTAAAGGCCCAATTTGAATTAGGCCTAGGGCTAAAAACAAAACTGCTTTGAAATTAACATAAAAAATTAAATTTAACAATTAAATTTAAAATAAGAAAAATATTATAATTGTTATAATAGTAAATTTAAAAGTTAAATTTAAAATAAAACACGTTATAATAGTTATAATAAAAAAATTCGAAATATTTGAAAATGTTATAAAATTAATTTTGAAAATATTATTTATTAATAAGATTAACGTAAATTAATTAACTAATTAAGTTAATTAATTAAATATATATATATATATTATATAATGATATATATTATGTTGTCTTGAATTGTTTAAGACAATGATTATACATGTGCGTATAAAAGAATTTTCGAAACTGATAGTATTTAATTAAAAAAAGTTTACTAAATAAATTATTTAAAAGTTAATTAATAGATTAAGATACGTATATAACACATACATACATATATGTATATGTGTATATGTATGTATGTATATGCGTATTTGAATAATATATGTATTCAATATAATATGTTATATTTGAATAATATAATAGTTAATTAAATACAAAATTTGTAAATACTATAAAGTTTATGCTATATATATATTCAATATAAAGTTTATACTATATATATTCAATATAATATGTTATATTTGAATAATATAATAGTTAATTAAATTATTAATTAATTAAATAAGATTAATTAATATAATATTATACATAAAATATTATATAAGTGAAATAAAATATAAAATTTATATAATAATAAAACTTATACAATATGAATGTATAAACTAAATGTGGAACAGTAAGAAACCCAATTAGACTTAAAGAATAAATACATACGCATAGTATGTGTTCCATGATTTCTGATGTCTTCAAAAATTGAATCACAAAGTATTTCATAAGAAATACATTATCCCATAAGTCGATATCACTCAATTAAATATATTAAAGATTATGAATTTCTGATATAAGTGTTTTCCTCTACCATTTATATATTAATAAATTACTTGTATACTATCTGGTTATTGAGCAAACTCAAGTTATAGATGTTATGTGTAGTATTATTAATATATTAGATGGACAAGGTAAGATAATTGTATGTATTTGTTGAGTATAGTCAAGGTACATATACTATACTTAGGTCGTTGTGAAATGGTAGGTACGCGTGAATAATCTCTTTCGATTTTATGAGTTAACTCAAGGTCGAAATGAGACTAGGACAAGGAATCACTAGTTAGGATTTGTATATGATACAACCGATAAGGAGTTATCCATCATTTGTGGGGTTATGACTTGTTGAGCAAACTTAAGGTCGGAAATGGAAGAAAAACGAGTCCTAACACCCATTAGTGAAGTCAAAAGACTTCTATGCTTCATCTTAGGGTTTGGAGAAACATAAAAGATTAGTAGGAGTCTGATTAGAAAAATGAAATGGTGACATTTAACCTTTCTAATATTGTCAGAACATCTACTATATAAAGTTATAATAATCTACATTGATAAATTTGTACAATTACTATACTTGATAAAATGTTTATCAATTAAATATACAAATTTATTGAATTAATATTGACAATATAAATATAAAAATATACTTGCCAATAAATTCTTGCATGTTGGCCCATACAATCGCATAATTATACAACCACTAAATGCGTTCGTAACTTGGTCATTAACGAGTTTACTTGTCCGAGATTATGTATTGTCTTCAAAGAGTTTCGAACTTTAAAAGTAGTATAAGAATATGGATATTTGATATACAATCACTAATAAATGTTATATGGTGAACGTTCAATACGTAGTGTATGAAACCAAGATGAAATCAGTTTATTGAAATAAGCAAGTAAACTTTAGTGCGAGATCGTGTATTCAATATGATTGCTTACAATAATGATTTGTTGTGTTAAATGTAACACTAAAACAGAGACTGCAAGATAGTTCTAAGAATTCAATCACTGAAATGTCAGTTTGATCAGTTTATGTAAAGTTTAATTTATTTGATATTCTTAAAAGTTAAGGATGACCAAATGCACTTTTGTAAAGAGTTCATTACGATATTGTTACAAGAGTTTCGTTTGAATGGTTTGACCATTTAGAAAGGAAAGTGAATGAATAAGAGTAGTAGTAATTTAAGACAAGGTTGGGACAAAGAGAGTGAACGGTAACTTCTGCTTCATAAAAAAACATTGTTAACAAGAATTGTAAAATAATAGATACTTAACAAGGAATAAGAAATATGATATCTATTCCAAATTTGTTTTCACATAGAAAATTAATTTCTATGATGTTTATTTCTTTGAATTTAAGATACTTGATCTAAAAAAATTCGACTATAAGCCAATTACGGTAAATGAAATACATGGCCTGTATTAAGTGGATCAATGGAGCATCGTATTTCATACACTATTATTGTAAAGGCGGAAATAGTGGGAGCATGCCATATAAAACTTATTGGTCTCATCAAGTTATGAAAATTGTTTTCGTACAACGTAGTAAACGTTATTTGTGAAATAATAATAATTTTTCGGTATTGACTAAAAAAATAGAAATAGTTTTATTGCAATATGAATTTTACGAATATTCGCTATAAAATAAAACTATAGTACTAGTATTTGTGATGCATAGGGAAACACAGAAGTATTTAAATTTATTTTGCGATTATTTTAGAATTATGGACTAAGCCAAGGTTTAGTGAAATAATTCTGTCTATATGATTATGAATCCTACGATACTAGTTAATTATATCTTAAACAATTAAGAACAAAACACCTATTCAGTGGGAGCATGATATAGTTGATGAACTCTTCAGATTGATACATATAGATTTATGCAATCGCAAGTCTATTAATACCAAAACAGTTCCACGTACTTTGTTAAATTCACCGATGAATTATCACAAACATGAATATGTGTAAATGATACACACGTGCTATGTTAATTGACGAGTTCATAGAATATAAAATGAAAGTAAATAAAATAACGTGCAATAGAAAATAAAAATGATTCGATTTGATCAAATTGGTAAGTATATTAGAGTTCCAAACGTACCTAAGAATGAATGAAGATTCAATCTCAATAGTCATTCCTCCTTGTGATACACAATGTGAAAATTAATTTCATCTAAATAATTATTTACAAAATCATACAAGATATGAGTTTATAAGAAATCCCAACATATCCTTAGTCACGGAGTTGGCATGTTGTGCGAGTCGAAAGATCACACGTACTAATTATTCATGAGGGATCTTGTATGAATTTCCTTAAAAGGACTTTGGAAACGATCGTCATTGGATGACCAATTTATCTTTTAAGCATAAGTATAGTAAACTAAAACCAACCAACTTTTTATATAAGGCAATTAATTGAATGTTTATAAATACTCATTTCGTTGAACCGAGAAACAATTGTTGTTTCAAGAAACACCAACTTTATAGTGAAAGATTTTCTTTAGAAATTATTGGTAGTAAAATGGATTTGGATACGATCCAAAGAAGAAACTAATTACGTAGGATGAAATGAATTAACTAACCTAAATTAACACGACACGCTAGAGTGTCGTGTAAGTATCCCCACACGTTGAAGAGAAACTATGAGTTTCTTATCAATGCCGAGAATAGATAATCCTCGGTTGTCAATTAACCATTAAGAATATTGACTCTACGATATGGTATGATTCACAAATCCAAAAAGGATTCAAAGTACATTATTAAAATATGATTTTGGTAGTTGTACCCAAATGGACATGATCCATCAGCCATGATTGTGTCTTCAAGAGTAAGACTAATACAGTTGGAATTGATGAGCAACATTGATAAGAATAACATCGTTAATTTTAATTATTAAAATTAGCATAATAGATTCATCATTCAACGTGCTTAAGAAAATTCGGATTTTCTCATAAAATTATCGCTTGGTAAATTTTGCGTTTTGGTACATATGTGTTAAACTGAAAAATTCTACATAATGATTTAGAATAGACTATTTGCACATACTTGGCCCCAGGTGCAAGTGGGAGATTGATAGAGTTAGGGGTATTCGCTTAAGGTAATTATGTAATTTGTTGCATATATCTGACTTAATAACCAATCTTATTTGAAATAAAAGGTGTTTTCTTTTTATTATATACTTGATATAATGTGCTATATTAATTAATTAATTTAATTAAAAGAATATTTAAAAGAAAATCCATAAATGGTATGTTTTTTTATAGTAGTTACTAAGCATTTGTAACCATGAGTTATTTATAACAACAAAAATAAACATATCGTTTTAAATATTCCTAGTCAAGATGTATCGAGACTTGATATTGATATATCCATTATCACTAGAGTATGTTACACTCTTCAAATGTTGGATAGTGTATTACTCATGACCGTTGGAGGCACCAAGGGGTTACGTATTGATGGTTATTAGATAACCATGGAATGACTCACTCAATAGTTTTTTATTGTTAATATAACTAAGGTCAAACAGAATCTATCGATGTGACAAAATTACACAATTCTCTTGACTTGAGAATATTGTCGGTCTTCAATGTGGAAGCTCTACTTTGATTATAGTCAAATCATGGCATGACTTCCTTCGAATGGCTATAGTTGGGTCGAGTGGAAGCATTGGAAGTGAGACAATATTCAAAAGAGGATTCGTCTCCTTAGTTATATGAGGTTAATATCATGGTCAATAGTAGTTAACTCAAAGTCAAAGTCTCTAGCTAGAGCATTTTGGTTAATAATAATTGTTATTATTGAACCAAAGACTTGTGTTTGGACTATAGAGTTGAATATGGATGATATTGGAATTTTCACTATTACCAAATTCCATAAGTCCAAAGTGATATAGTTTTGACGAAGAGAATTGGTATAAATAATTGCCACTATCGGATAACACTTAATAAAGTAAAATTGGATTTTACCAAAACCAAATAAGTGATAAATTTGGTCATAATGTCACACCACCTGCTAAGTGACGTGTGAACGTTAATATTTGAAATGTTCAATATTAATCATTGATCAAATTTATACCTGAGAGTCACAAAACTGAAACGTTGAATAATCATTTTACCATCTGATTTAATTAATTTATAAATTATTATAAATTAATCAAATTAATTAATATTTATCAAATGTTAATTATAAAATTTTATTTGATGTATTTTGAATAATATTAAACAGTATGTTTATAATAATTACAAATATACCTATCTATACAATATATCGATATGCGGTTAAATAAGATTTGAAATTGCATTGAATATTGTTTAGATTTGGACCAGAGAGGCCTATATGGGCATGATATTTTCGGCTGTAGGATTCATGGTTTGGGTGTCCATATGATGGCGATTGAAGAGAATTTCGAAGGTTAAAAGAGTGGAATTGGTAAGAAAGATATATTAGGATGTGATCCACTTTTCTCTCCCTTGACTTCCTACTTATGTGTCATCTTTTACACCATTTCATTTTACACTTTTGCTCTCCTCTCTCTCTGATAATTTCAACTAGCAACCATCCTTCATAAAGTTAAATAATTTCAAGTACAAAATTACATCAAAACTCTTTAATACGATCGTCAGTGGTAATGTAGTTTGGGAGCTAGCAACTTCTGATTTGTGAACGGATTCAAGGGGATCGATTCAACGTTTCGAGATGTATGCAAGGGCTTTAGTGATAGGTAAGTCTTTTTTTATTTTGTTATATCATATATATATATTTATATTATTTATATAATAGGATGTTAGATTATACTACGAATCTTGTATATCGAAATGCTGTCACAAATTGGTTGGTTGTGTTTATTATTATATCTATATACAATAAAAAAATATAAAAAAATTATACTTCCTTACTAGATGCCTATGGCTTACAAATTTAAAAAATTATATAAACAATATTATTAAATGACTTAATTAATCAAAATTCATATTTAATAGATTAATGTTATATATCTTATGTATTACATTAAAAAAAATTATTCATGCATGATATGTATTCGGCAGTGAATAAAAAGCAATTTTTTATTTGAATAAATATATATTTAAATAATTTTTTAACCTAAAATTATTTATGGAATACAAAATACTTACATATATAAATATTTACTGCAAATAACACAATTTTGCGTAAAAATATTACATAACATATTTTATACAAAAGACTTATGAAAATAATATTTTTTTTTATATTTTTTATATTTAATTTTACACTGTTTTTAATTTTAAAATATATCAAAATTCAAAATCGAAAAGAAATTTAAAAAAATTATATAGCTGAGAGCAATAATTTGAAGAAGCATAATTTAAATATATATATATATATATGTATGTATTTATTTTATTTTATTATTTATATTAATATATATATATATATATTTAACTATGCATATGTAATTACATGTATTGTATAAATTAACTTAAAATAAAATAAAGTAAAATAAAATATTATTTTAATAAATTAATTTTGGCTTTTATATTATATAATATACACATATATAGGTGTAAAAAAATTATTTCATAAACTAATATTTTAATTAATTTAATGATTAAATTATTATATATATATATATATATTTACATACATATATATATATAAATTTTGTAAATGTTTTATATAAATAAATTGTTTATGACTAACATTTAATATATGTTTATATATTTATATTTATATTATATATTTACTTATATATTTTATCATGATACAAACATATTCACATTTAGATAGCAAATCGAATACAAAAGGGGCTAACATGTCTGTTGTAGTGTAAATCCCAGCATCTATACAGGGTATGTTAAACCATATACACATTGTTCTGTTGTACGTGCACGTACACACATATGTGTATATGATACACATGTATGTATTATAATACAAAATTATATATAAAATAATATTGTTTATAAATTCAAATAAAATATTAATTTTATTTAACATAAAATTTTGGAAATTTCTAAATAAATTAGACTACATAGGTCCATTAAAGATTCAAAAAGGTAAAAAATTGAAATTTACCCAATTACTCCACTGTGGGCTGGTCCAATGATAACATATACAAGCTTCAACTCAGGATATTGATTGCCATCGTTTTGATCACAATATGTTACTTGTTGCTTTCGATACAATGTAGATTTATTGTTTCATGCACAATTGTTTGCTTCTGTAATGGATAATTGACTAAGCCTACGTATCAAACAACACATTAGTGCTGTTGAAAATATGACTCAAATCTATCATCATATAGAAGAAAAGGGAAACAAATCAATTAGTTTAATTAATCAATTGGTCAAATATATAATAAGAGGAAATAAGGTATGTGCATCTTTTTATAGGAGGAGATAAACATATATATTAAATTAAAGGTAAATCAAATCTTGGAAAAAATGAAAATGTTTTCAAATTTGTACGAAATTGATTTTTTGCTTTCCTAATTAATTTCATTTCTTCGAAAGATTCAGCTTCGTTCTACTCCTATTTAAAGAGGCCTCAAGCTATTGGAAAAGTATCTCATTCTTCTCAAGCAATAGTTCCTCTTAAATATTCTTTTGTGGATTTCTCTGCTTTAAGAAATCTCTACCATTTTGTAATCTCTTCTCTCTAAATTAGTGAAGTGATAAAGTTGTTGGGTCTCCATGGACGTAGGATACAAATCTAAACCACCTTAAATCTTCTGTGTCTTTTCTTTCTATTATTTGATCTTGTGTGATAGCGTAATTGATATTGAATTTACATCGATGTTCAATCTATAAAACTAGATTGTGGCTAATCGCTTCGTCATATTAGTGATAAATCATTCCCTACATTTTTCACCACATTTTGGCATCAGAGCTAGTGTTTTTGTTCTGTTTAGGCACTAATGATGAATTCTAAAAAATTCTATTGGTAGATATGGTGTAATGTTTTAATGGAAAGGGAGATTTTGGAACTTGGAAGATGAAAATGGAGGCAGTGTTGAAGAAGGAGAAGACTTATAAGATTGTTTCTACGCCTGAGAAATTGAAGAACATTGAGGCAAATGTTTTAGAAAAGATGAAAGATGAAGCTCTTATGACAATCCAGTTGAGTCTTTCGAATGAAGTTCTTAGAGAGTTTTCTCAAAAGAAGACGGCGAAGGAATTATGTGATGCATTTGTTAAATACTGGAGTGTCTACAACACAATGTTGGATCTTAAGGCTATTCAGACACTAGAAGTGGTGAAATGTGTATTAACTACTTACTTATGGATATAAAACTGTATTTACTCAAATTGCAAATAGAAAGAAGTAACCAGAGAATAAGTAAGTAATAAAGTTAAATGCGGTAATGTAAATAACACCCGAATTTTTATACTGGTTCGGATTAATCAATCCTACATCCAGTCCTGCACTCTATCGTGCAAAATTCCACTATAATCGCTTGCTTTCCAAGGGTGGCAAGAACACCTTTACAATCTTGGTTTCACAGGCTACAAGACACACCCTCTTGATTTTACAGGCTACAAGAACACCTTCTCCTTATCACCAACAACAAACTATGGCAAGTAGTCGTATCTTCAATACAGGTTCTTGCATATTCGGTACAACTATCCTTTAGACCTCCAATGGCAATATATCTTTGAATTCTTTGAGGAATAGGATGAAATCAGAGAGAGAATGATGTGAATTCAAGTACAACTCTCTGATATTGTGTGGTTTGCAAATCGGTGAAGAATTGGAGTGAAATAGTATCGATTTGCAAGGAGATTTGAAGAGTATACAATGGATTTCTTTTGCAAATGTTTGGAGAAGAAGGATTAAGAGAAAATGAGAATTCTTGATGTTAAAATTCGTTTTCAGAGGCCTTTATATAGTGGTTGAAGAGACGTGTCTTTTGGTGAAGAGGTGGAGGGAAATGTCTCTTCATTTAAAATTTGAAATTCTGAAAAACGGCTAGTATGTCGACAACCCCCTACCCCCATGTCGACAAGGGTGTGTTGCAAAATGAACAGCAACACTAATAAGTGTTGCAAATTTTTAGAATTTCAAATTACCTTATATTTGTGGATTTTTGTGATTCGGTTGAGGTCAATGGTTGACGATCTTCAAGTATAATTGCCATGAGATCTTTAACAAGATATTCTAAGGTTCAACCAACTCCTCATCACTTCAAACACCTTTATCCTTCAGCATTCTTCTCTAATTTGGTTTTGTTCTTCAATTGCTCTGATTAACCTTCTTCTATAATTCATTTGCTTCCATTGTATTCTTGATTATCTCTATAAATGTCTCCATAATATACTGATTTGATTGCATAACTCGGAGATACGTTAGTAGTAATATTTATGTGGTTGTTGTCATCAAAATCAATACTAGGGTATTAACAATCTCCCCCTTTTTGATGATGACAACCATATAAATATTTGAGAGATAAAATATAATATTTTTATATTTGACTCCCCCTAACTCTATGCACTCCCCCTATCATTTTGCCTAGTATATTTATACCTTTTCTCCCCTTTTGTCATAAACAAAAAGGGTAAAAAAGAGTCGCTTAAATCACTGCTAGACAATATGTAGAGTTTGTATATAGAGATAAATACATATAAATAAAACACTTGAGGGGAAACCAAATCAATTCAAAACATGAAATAAACTTATCAAATAATAGGATGAGTTTTAGCGTTACCGACTTTGCCGATGCCAATAACAAATCCTTTCCATATTTATCCAAAGTTCAATAGATTTCTTGTCATATGCTTTGAGCATACGCTATCTAGTATATATTGTTTGGTACCTGAAATATTATAAAATATGCACACTGGTACCCTTTTTATTTTGGGGTCCATGGGGTTAAGTTTTAGGATGCCAAACCCATCAAGAGTTTGAATGTCCTTTAAAAATATAATCATTAGATGAATGAACCTTATTAATAAAATTATCAATATATTTTTCTTTTTCAATATCATCCATCCTTTTTGGAACCCATAAATTAATGAACCTATTTGGAGGTTTTAACTTTAATTTCCTAGGTTTTGGTTTGAACTTGGTAGCCTTAACAAACTTAGTGCTTTGAGTACTATTTTTCTTTGATTTAGCCTTAGGGGTGTATCCAAGTCCATGTTTATTCCTAGTGTGTTTAGATGTAGATAATAAGTTTTCTAGATTATCCTTCCCTTTGTTAAATTTATCAATATCAATTTTCATTTTGTCAAAATCCTTATTATGGTTAAGAATAACATTGTCCAGAGATGTTATTTTGTCATTCAGATCAGTGATCTGTGACTTCATTGAAAGATTTTTTGATTTTAAGGATTCATTTTCACTTTTTAGTTTTTCAACACTTCCAAGTGTCAAATCCTTTTCATCATTATACCCATTAAGTCTTTCAATTTCATCTTTTAGACATTGTTTTCTTCAGTTAACCTTTCATTAAATATTTTTAATCTATCTATCTCTGCCAAACTATTGTTGTACTCTTTCCTAAGTATTTTATATCCCTGATACATATCATTCAAAACATTAGTAATTTCTTTATTAAAATTCCATACCTGGTCATCCTTTGCCATGAAGCACATGTTGGCATTTTTTGTTTCTGAATCACTATCACTTGATGATGTATCTGAATCATCCTATTTTGCATTGAATGCATGTTTCCTTTCCTTATTGAAAGTGTTTGAAAAGTACTTTGATTTCTTCAGGTTGGGACAGTCTCTTTTCAAATGACCAGGTTTATCACATTCGAAACACTTAACAACATTTCCATTTCTAGAATTATTATTGTTAGTTTTTCGAAGTTTGTTTGTTATCCAATACTTTAAGAATTTCTTGAACTTCTTTGTCATAAACTCGATATCATCATCAATAGCATCATCATCTGGTTCATCGTTGTCGATCATAGCATTGAGTGCTAGTGATTTCTTCTCATTTGCCTGATTCTCTTTTCTAATCTGCAACTTTACTTCATAGGACATTAGGTTACCAATTAAATCTTCTATTTTCATAGTACTAATATCATTGGCTTCTTCGATTGCCAGAGTCTTCTGATCCCATTTACTAGGAAGTGAATTCAAGATCTTTCTAACTTGGTCTTCTTCAGTAATTTTCTTTCCTAATGATATTAAGGCATGTACTATATCTTGAAATCTAGAATACATATCAGAAATAGACTCATTTGGTTTCATTTGAAAGAGTTGAAACTGGTTTGTTAGCATAGATATCTTCGTTTGTTTTACTTTACTGGTGCCTTCATGTGTGACTTGCAGTGTTCTCCAAATTTCATATGCAGAATTACAAATAGACACTCAATTAAATTCATTTCTATCTAAGGAGCAAAATAAAATGTTCATGGCCTTAGAGTTATTAAGTGCTTGTGCCTTTTGGTCTAGTGTCCATTTTGAATATTCAGTTTAAGGCTCTGTGTACTCTATTTGGGTAATGTTCCAAATATCCAAACCATTAGACTGCAAATAACATTTCATCCTACAAGCCTAATATGCATAACTACTGCCATCAAATAGAGGGGGTCTAGTGGTAGATTGCCCTTCTCCAAAAGTGTTTAAAAATGTGTTACTAGTGTCATTATCCATTTATACTTTTCAAAAACCAAGTTATGAATTTATGAAAACCAATGCTCTGATACCAAATGTTAAATACTGGAGTGTCTACAACATAATGTTGGATCTTAAGGCTATTCAAACACTAGAAGTGGTGAAATGTGTATTAACTACTTACTTATGGATATAAAACTGTATTTACTCAAATTGCAAACAGAAAGAGGTAACAAGAGAATAAGTAAGTAATAAAGTTAAATGCAGTAATGTAAATAACACCCGGATTTTTATACTGGTTCAGATTAATCAATCCTACATCCAGTCCTGCACTCTATCGTGCAGAATTCCACTATAATCGCTTGCTTTCCACGGGTGGCAAGAACACCTTTACAATCTTGGTTTCACGGGTTACAAGACACACCCTCTTGATTTTACAAGCTACAAGAACACCTTCTCCTTATCACCAACAACAAACTATGGCAAGTAGTCGTATCTTCAATACAGGTTCTTGCATATTCGGTACAACTATCCTTTAGACCTCCAATGGCAATATATCTTTGAATTCTTTGAGGAATAGGATGAAATCAGAGAGAGAATGATGTGAATTCAAGTACAACTCTCTGAAATTGTGTGGTTTGCAAATCGGTGAAGAATTGGAGTGAAATAGTATCGATTTGGAAGGAGATTTGAAGAGTATGTAATGGATTTCTTTTGCAAATGTTTGGAGAAGAAGGAGTAAGAGAAAATGAGAATTCTTGATGTTAAAATTCATTTTCAAAGGCCTTTATATAGTGGTTGAAGAGACGTGTCTTTTGGTGAAGAGGTGGAGGGAAATGTCTCTTCATTTAAAATTTGAAATTCTGAAAAACGGCTAGTATGTCGACAACACCCTACCCCCCATGTTGATAAGGGTGTGTTGCAAAATGAACAGCAACACTAATAAGTGTTGCAAATTTTTAGAATTTCAAATTACCTTATATTTGTGGATTTTTGTGATTCGGTTGAGGTCAATGGTTGATGATCTTCAAGTATAATTGCCATGAGATCTTTAACAAGATATTCTAAGGTTCAACCAACTCCTCATCACTTCAAACACCTTTATCCTTCAGCATTCTTCTCTAATTTGGTTTTTTTCTTCAATTGCTCTGATTAACCTTCTTCTATAATTCATTTGCTTCCATTGTATTCTTGATTATCTCTGTAAATGTCTCCATAATATATCTGATTTGACTGCATAACTCGGAGATACGTTAGTAGTAATATTTATGTGGTTGTTGTCATCAAAATCAATACCTAGGGTATTAATAGCATTATCTAATGCATACTAAGACAAGTCTCTCACAAATCATATTATTCTTCAGCAACAGCTATATTCATTTAAGATGAAGCCTGGAGCTGATCTTATAAAGCACGTTGATGCTCTTACTACATTGGTTATGAACCTTAAGGAAATAGTTGTTGAGATTAAAGATGAGGCTCAAGTAGTGATCCTCTTGTGTTCTTTACCTAAGGAGTATACCGCTTTTGTTAACTCCGTGATATATGGTCGTAGTAAGATTAGTCTGTCAGATGTTAAGGCTAGTCTTCATAATAAGGTGTTGATAGACAGATTGGGGAGAAGTAATATAGACAGTGACTTAAAGGGCTTATCTATTCAAAGAGGTAGAACTCAAGGTAAGTCAAAGTATAGTGGAGGTCGAAATAAGTCAAGGTCTCAATCTAGGGGTCCTAATCGATTAATTTGCAATTATTGTAATAAACTAAAGCACTTTGTAGCTTAATGTCCCAAGCTTGAAGGACGAAGAAAAGACCCAAAGCAAGTTTTAGTCTCTACTATGGTGACATCAGATATAAAGAGTGATACCGATGTGTTTACAACTTCTGGCTCTATAGGAAAGAGCAACTAATGGATTATTGATTCTGGCGCATCCTATCATATGACACCTGATAGGAACTATTTCTTTACATACCATAAAATTGATGGAGAAGAGGTTCTAATAAGCAATGATGCTTCGTGTGGTTGGTGTTGGTAGTGTGAATGTCAGAATGTTTGATGGTGTTATTTGTACGGTTACTGATGTCAGACATGTACCAAATTTGAGGAGGAGCTTGATTTCAGTTGGGACTTTGAGTAGGCTTGGGTTGAAGATGGTCATTGAGGGAGAGAAAATGAAGATATCGAAGGGTTCCATGATTGTTATGAAAGGTATGATGGCAGGAAATCTTTATTTATTAAAGGGAACTACTATAGTTGGTGAATCGGCTGATTCAGATTCTTCTATATTGTGGCATTTATGGATGGGCTATATTAGTGAGTTCAGTTTGGATGAGTTGAGAAAGCGAGGTTTGATTGATGGTATTCATCATTCAAAACTTGGCTTTTGTGAGGAGTGTATTCTTGGCAAGCATACAAAGATTTCTTTTGATACTGGAGAGCATAAGACGAAGGCTGTTTTAGAGTATGTTCATACAGATGTTTGGGGACCCTTTCCTTGCCCATCTTTGGGTGAAGCCAGGTATTTCATTTCTTTTAGACGATTTCTCTTGTAAAGTTTGGGTATACTTTCTACAGTCTAAGAATGAAACATTTGGCATGTTTCAAAAGTGGAAATTTATTGTTGAGAAGCAGTCGGGGAAGAAGTTGAAAGTTCTCCATTCTGATAATGGCAGTGAATTCATATCATAGGAATTCATTGATTTTTGTGAGTCCAAAAGCATTAAGAGACATTACACCACACCTGGCGACCATCAATCTAATGGGGTTGTTGAAAGAATGAATCAGACGTTGTTGGAGAGAACTTGTTACCTCTGATTGACTACTAATTTGAAGAAGAGATTTTGGCTGAAGCTTTATCTATGGCGGCTTTTCTCATCAACTGCACACGTTTTATTGCCATAGACATAAAGATCCCTGAAGAAGTAGGGAAAGGAGAGTCTGTTAGCTATTCGTTTCCCAGAGTGTTTGGATGCTCAGCTTATGTGCATGGGAATAGAGGCAAGTTGGAACCTAGAGCTCGCAAATGTATCTGTCTAGGTTATAGAAGAGTAGTGAAGGGATATAGGATGTGGTGTCCTATCAATAAGAAGATTATTATCAACACGCATATGACTTTTGATGAGAAGCTATGTTGAAGGTGGAGCCTTCCTCATCCAATGACAGTATGCGGACATATTTAGAATACCAAACACAAGACAAGTCATCTTCAGATTATTTCCATAGAGGTATAGACGGTGTTTCCGATGGCACTGTGGTTGATAAGGATAGTACAGATGTTAGTGCAAAGGATCAGACTCAAGGTGGAGTTCGTTTAGAAACTAGGCATTTTAGACAGAGGAAGAAGCCTAGGTGGCTTGATGATTTTGTTGGATTGAGTATCGAAGACATTGACTTCGATGACATGGCAACATATGCATTGGGCGTTGTGCATGATGATCCCAGAGATTATAGAGACGCTATTGCATCAGTTGATAGTTCTAGTTGGTTAGTTTCTATGGAAGAGGAGATTGAATCTTTGTAGAAAAATCATACTTGGAAGACGCCTCTTCCCACTGACAAGTGGGCAATTGGATGTATGTGGATCTATAGAGTGAAAGATGGTGGCAATGGTGCTTTTAGATACAAAGCAAGTTAGTAGCAAAGGGGTATGTTCAGAAGAAAGGGGTAGAGTATCATGATATCTCCGCTCAAGTTTTTAGGCATACATCCATTCGTATTCTTTTAGCATTAGTTGCTCAATATGATATGGAAATTGAGCAACTAGATGTCAAAACTGCATTCTTGCAAGGTGATCTAGATGCGGAGATTTATTTGCGGTAGCCAGAGGGATTCATTGATAGTAGAGGGCCAAATTATGTTTGTAAACTTAACAAACTTCTATATGGACTGAAGCAGTCTCCTAGACTATGGTACAAGAGATTTAATAAGTTTATGCTTTCACATGGTTATTCTAGAAGCTTTAAAGACAAATTTGTTTATTTTAGGAGGTGTGATGGAGATATGAAATATCTTTTGTTATATGTTGATGACATGTTGATTGCATCTCAGAGTATGGTTAAAGCTACAGAGTTGAAAGTAAAGCTCAATAAAAATAGTTTGATATGAAAGGTTTGGAAAAAGCACAAAGAAATTTGGATATGGAGATATTCAGAGATAAGAAGCAGAGAGAGTTGAGACTCACTTAGGCACAATACATCGAGAAGGTCCTCGTCCGATTTGGTATGGAGAAAGCTAAATCGGTTGGCACTCCATCAGGCTCTCATTTTAAGTCGTCGAAAAAATTATCACCTTCATCGGATGAAGATAAGAGGTATATGGAAGATATACCTTATTCTTGTGCTGTTGGTAGTCTCATGTATGTGATGGTGTGCACGAGACCAGATTTGGCCTATGCAGTGGGTGTTGTGAGTCAGTATATGTCTAACACATGCAAAGAACATTGGCAAGCAGTGAAGTGGATACTCAGATATCTTCATGGCACTTCATCAGTTAGCTTGTGGTATGGTGGAGTAGATGACGACATCTCTCTTAGAGGTTACTGTGATTTAGATTATGCTGGGGATAGAGATGGACGAAAGTTGGTGTCGGACTATGTTTTTACACTGGGCATAGGCTCGATTTCGTGGAGGTCAAAGCTGCAGTCTATAGTAACTTTGTCGACTATCGATGTCGAGTTGATATCGATTGTGGAAGGGACTAAGGAGGTATTATATTTACTTCAGTTATTAGATGATCTTTCTATGGTGGAACGGACTATAGAGCTATTTTTAAACAGTCAAAGTGTGATTCATCTTGTAAAGAATCAAGCTTACAGTTCTCGTACGAAGCACATTAATGTTAGAGGCTTCTTCCTTATGCTTAAGGAAGAACGAAGCAATACCAAGTTGTTGAAGGTGGGTATTATAGATAATCCTTTAGATATGATGACTAAGTTATTTTTCAAGGACAAGTTTGAGCATTGCTCAAACTTGATTAGCTTAGTCCCAAGTTAGCGCCATGAGGCCTTGATCCAACAACTCATAGATAACAACTTAGGTGGAATGTTGAAAATATGACTCAAATCTATCAGCATATAGAAAAAGGAAACAAATCAATTAATTTAATTAATTGATTGGCCAAATATACAATAAGATGAAACTAGATATGTGTGTTTTTTCATAGAAGGAGACAGATATCTACATTAAATCAAATCTTGGAAGAAATGGAAATGTTTGAAAATTTATATGAAATTGATTGTTCGATTTTCTAATTAATTTCATTTCTTCACAAGATTCAATTTCATTCCATTTCTATTTAAATGGACCTTAAACTATTGGAAAAGTATATCATTTTTCTCAAACAATAGTTTTTCTTAAATATTCTTATGTAGATTTCCACGCTTTAAAAAATTTCTAAGATTTTGTAATCGCTCCCCTCTAAATGGGTGAAATAATAAATTTGTTGGTCCTCCGTCGACGTAGAATACAAATCCGAACCATATTATATCTTTTATATCTTTTCTTTATGTTATTTGATTTTGTATAATAACATAATTGATATTGAATTTGCATTAGTGTTCAATCGACAAAATTAGATTTTGGTTAATTGCTTCCGCATATTAGTGATAAATCATTCTCCAAATTTTTCACTACAAGTGCCACCATTTTTTTAATTAATCATGTTTTTTGAATCAACGAGTTTGGTCAGCAAAATTATATTTTATGGATGTTGGTCTAGTGAATTGAGACTTTCATGTTTGTTCCTCATGTTTCCATGATAAATCCTTATACGATACCGGCTAGTATTAGATTGAATTTGAACAAGTTATTCAGTATCAAACAAATACCAGAAACACGCGTTCTTTTGATAATTAAACATTACTTCTGCTAACTCATACTACTGATATGTGGCTTGTCTTAACTGATGCTTGTGCATATACATACACACAGAGACATGCATATATATATAGGGTTGAAATTCAACATTTCAATCAACAACTCAAGCAAGATCCGCACATGTGGTCATTAGCAAAATTACCAATACATGAATTTAATATTAGTTATGAATTCATACTTATCATAACAACATAGAAATGCATATGGGAGCACAAATTGTATGCAGGTAAGAAATTTCATATGCTAAGTTATTGTGTAACATGTTTTCATAAATCTTCATCATACATTTTGTTACAGTTATTACTGGTGAATTAATTTTATTTGAAGTGATGTCCCAGTGCAATATGGGACACGTAATATTCTTCATCCATTTTGTCTAATTCATCTGACATTTTGTGGAAGTTTTCCCTACAATTGGTTAAACTGTTGTAAAGAAAGTAAAGTTAATAATAGCAAGATCGCGTGCGTCGCAACCACATGGTATACAATAGCAAAATTGATGCATTTTAAGTATCATATCGTGGTGGTCCACAAATATGATTGTTTCCCTGCTATGACAGACTATGAGAGCAAATGAATTCAACTCCAATTGAAGTCATATAAAAAAGTAAATATTAGTAGTGCATAGCTAAAACCGAATTTAATTCAAACGGCATTCTCTCTATAAAAAAAATTGTAAAACGGATCTCTATAATTATTTTACTATAGCAGCATCTATTTTTCGTGTTTTTTTGCGCCAGTGTTTAAAAAAATTTCAAAAAATTGTAAATATTATAACTAGGTTTCTGGTCAAAAAAATAATTTACAGACATATCTGCAATTATTCAATATAATTGCAGATATGTTTGCAATTATTCACTGAATAATTGCATTCGATAAACATCTAAATAATTGCAGACATGTCTGCAATTATATGAAATAATTGCATACATATCTGCAATTATTCACTGAATAATTGCGTTGAATAAAAATCTGTATAATTGCAGACATGTCTGCAATTATTGCATATATTTACAGACATGTACGCAATTATTTACTGAATAAGAGCACATTGATTTAACAATCAGGATATTTACGTAAATATCTACACTTATTCTTTAAAATTACAGACATATCTGCAATTTTTAGTTGCAAAGGCATGCTATCCAGAATAAGTGCAGACATGTATGCAATTATTCTCTAAAATTGCATACATGTCTACAAGTATTCGTGAAACATACCGTATTTCATTTTTTTCACTTTTCATCCTTATTTTTTGATTTTTTTTTATATGAATACGAAGATAAATATTAATTGAAATAAGTTTTAAAATTTGAAAGTTTTTTTTTATATGTTTTTTTGATGATTTTTGAAAAATAAAAACCTAATTTACATACTTTTTTTCACTGTAGTTTTTGTGAATTTTAAAACCTATCAAGGACTTGTTGCAAAAGCATAAAAAAAAGCTAATTTTCGTGATTGTTATTTGAAATTAGCTTTAAAAGATTATTTTCTTATGTGTTATGTAAATTGACATTACAAAAAAGTTTGTTCATGTGAACGTTTTGTTAGGAAACTATGTCATTGTTAGAGTTCAAAGGTAAATATATGTTTACATTACCAATTAAATTAGCACGCAAATGTATACGTATCGTTATTTTTAATAAAAAGTCATTACCATTTAACTTTCTGAACTGCTTTTTAATCGATTAAAATGTTTTCGAAATCATTTTATTATTTGTGCTTTTGCAATTGCAGTGGTTGTTCTTTCTTTTTTTATTATGAGCAACTAAAATGTATATGGCATTCATATTTTATATAACTTGATGTGCTCTTTGTTCTTGGTTTGATTCAGAGTTTTGACCAGATCCAACCACGGATCAACTTCGAATAATCCTAAACCATGGATCACTACGGTCTGGAACTCAATCAGATTTTAATTGTGCACGAACTCAAGTCGGACCTTCGAACTAACGGTCCAACCGTCAATTTACTTGATTGAACCGCAGTTCTTTTATTTTTCCGTTTATTCTCTCACCGTGTAATTCTCTCTCATTCTCATCCCGCTGCAAGCTTTTCCAAGACCACTACAAGATTCGTCAAGTTTGTATCACTAAATTTTTATCGTTGTGCACTGCACTACTGCGTACACAACTGTAGTTGTTTTGGTGAAGTTGTGCATCGCAACAGTTCACAACATCGGTTGCAGACCTTGTAAACCATCTATCGTTCATTTACGCAGCATTTTAATTTCAATATCTTTTGAATATGACTTATAATTAAATGTGTAAATTTTCGAAAAAAAATCCACAGTTCTGACGGTTTGCCAAATTGAACCATCAAAATTTTAAATCATGAATCGTCACGGTTCGACTTAATGCAGAGTTACGAAAACTATGGTTTGATTTTTAAAGTTCATGTTGTATGTCATTTTTGAAATGTCTCCTTAAATTGTTCCCCTTTCGTACTATTGGTTTAAATATAGGGGTTTTGGACCAAAGGTCCCTATTTTCAAAGCTCATGTACAAAAAGTCTCTGCTCATAAACACATGTAAATTAGGTCCCTATTTTGTTATTTTTTACCAAACTATCCTCTTTTAGAAAATCGACTTAGCATTCATTTAAGGGGCAAAAGCGGTATAAATTAGCCAAAATCTAAAAATAGGGACCTAATTTTCATAACTTATTCGGGAGGGACTTTTTTTCAATTCCAGAGACTTGACAGCGATTCCTTGTTAAATATATTCTCTTGGTTACAATTGGCTCAAGCATATCAGTTCAACTTTAAGGCTAACCGTTATTTACGGCAAACAATTTAAAACCTTTACTGTAGAATTAAAGTTAGAGTTAAGTACAAATACCATAAATTTGTTGATAATGACCTGAGTAGTTAGCATTTCTGTGAATGCTTACATTGTTTAGATAACGATCCACACTGCCTGCTGTATCCAAGCTGCTCGGTAATTTTATAATTGAAATGTTTCTGTGCTACCTATTTAAGCATGGCGGTGCAGGTTTGGGGTGATTATATCAGGATTCATTGACTAAGCTAGCATAGTTACCTTTTAACGTACATAGCTTGGCGAAGGATAGGGAAGGTGTAGCTATACATGTTCATTCAAAGATAAAAGAATTAACTGCATGAATTTTCAAGATACAGTTGCTTTGGCACCGAAATTTACATGTTCTTAATATCACATGGCACAAAACAGATTCATATAATGTTAAAAATTGATAACATAATTCACACTATGACATATAAATAAATGCAAGACCACAGAGACAGATAAAGCATGCCGTAGTATTTTACTAATACTACTCGATCAAAGTTTGGCGATGGTGTGAACATCAGTGTTGAAGGCCATAGCGAGCACATCATCAGCAATTCCACTTTCAAACAGTGCCTTCTGGATCACAACAGTTCCAGGGTTTGAACTGCCGAACGCAGCAACAGCGTGGGCCGGGTACTTATCATCCTTATTCCTCTGAAAATGAACCAGCCCCTTGGGAAACACAAACATGTCCCCAGCTTTCAGGACCTGTCTAAACAGCCTGTTGCTGGAGTCGACCAGTCCGACCTCCAGCCATCCTTCAAGGACCAGAAGGATCTCAGATCCACGTGGGTGGGTGTGGGGCCCGTTAATGCTGTTGGGCCCGAATCGCAATGAAGCGTAGGATACCCCTAGGCCCTGTAGGGCAGGGAACTCATTCTGGCCTGCTCTTGTCACGTTGAACACTCCTTTTGCAGGTGGTGCTGTGCCTTGTAAGGCGGCTTTCAGTCCTCCGAAGGTGAACTTTGATGCATCTGGATTGGTTACTAGATGGTCTGAAAGGATGTCTGGATCCCCTGCATTAATGGTTAGAAGTGGTATGAGAGCAATAATAGCAAGGCTTATGAACGAAGTGGAGGCCATTCTCTTCTTCTTTCTTTTGTTACTTAAGAGCAGCTGTTCTGGTTGAGGAGAGTGATCAGTAAATAGGGAGTATATATAGCTAAGCTTCAACTCAGGATACTTAGTTGAGTGCCGGCACAGTTGTTTCCTTCTTGTTTGCTTATGATATGAGCCAATGACCTGCAGACTTGGACTTGGTCTTCTCCACAATTAATATATCACCATTACAGAAAGCAGCCAAGAAGACATGGATTGAATAAGAGATGCCAAATTCTGATCATATACCATACATCACTTTTTCCATGTCACAAAAAGATTAGTGTGGTGTTAAAAGACACCCAACATTTTGTTTAAGGCAATGCACTTGGCAGAGTATCGTCTGATGCGCTTTGCTAGCCTGGACGGTAGTCCGCCGACCATAGTGCAAAAGAAAAAAATAATTAGCCATCGATGGTGGTGCCTTTAGCACCACACAAAATTTAACAGAATTTAAGGCAAATACACCGTTATTTTTTTCAAAATTTAAATCGACATTAAAGGATGAAAATTTCATCCTATACAAATTCTCTTTGTCCGCGGTGTGTGTGTGTATATATTTCAACGAAGCGACTAAAATTTCTATTCATTATCAACTGATTTAAATTTAAATTCCTTTCAAGCATCAAATTCTATTTAAACCACTCAAATTCCACCCTCAAATCTCCCTACACATCTAGCCGCCGTGTCAATGCACTCGGGATGTCATAACCGACCTTCTCATCCAAAATCTAACGGCCTCCTCTTTGGTAATCATCAAGCGCCACAGAGGTGCCTTCCGTCGTGACTCCCGCCCTCGTTATTATGATGTGGATAGATTCTGAAATTGAACACGGCGCCACTGCCACTGGAGGTGGACTCACCATCAGCTAAGAAGTAGTAGCACCAAAAATTGAATACCGTTGAAGATCTTGATCTCACTCCTGCATTTTCCATTTTCTTCACCGTCCTTTATAATCCAATGGCTTAAAAATACCACTAAAACTTTCTGAATTTCATGTTGGAGCTTTGTTCACTACTACGAATCTATCATTTTCTGACGCGAATTTGACGTTGTTAATTTTTTTAGCAAAGTCAGAAGAGCCGATAGAAAAATGAGCGTCATTAAATTGTTTGACATTGCTAAGACATCACAAAATCTGCGTCTCTATGGCGTCGCTAAATTTTAGCGATACCTACGCAAGTCTGTATTAGAAAAATAGCATCATAATCGCGTCGCTGAATTTTAGTGACGCCATTATGACGCCCATGTTCTAAAATTTTAAAAAATTTAATAAACAAATTTATTGCTTAATTAACGCAAATGGAAAATTTTGCAACTTTGCAAACAAAATTCAACTTTTTAGAACAAGTCCCAGTCAAATTTTTTTAAAAAACTGTAAACAAACAGTTTATCAATATTAAGAAATCAACATCAAACATTCATTAATCAATGTTTGGTAAACATAATTCAGTCTTTCAAATAAGAGCGACCATAACAAGATTATTAAAGCCATTATACATTACGATTTGATCATATAAGACTTCTTTAACCACTATTAATAATAATAATCAAATTTTGATCCACACACAAGATAAATTCACTATATGAATTGAATTTAGCTCTGTAGCTTCCTTTTGTGCTTTCAATGACCACTATCTTTCTCAATTTATCTCAAAATCGGTGAATTAAGTGCAGTGCACCATATTTGCTCCTCCTGAGGACAATTACAAACTATTTTTTTCAACTAATGCAAGTACCCGTGAGTGTTTTCAATAGTCCAAGACATGGATTGTGTGTGTGAGCATTCTATTATTTAAATTGGAATGTGTGGTGAAAACCAGGACACTACAAGGGGTGTGTTTTATTATTTAAATTGGAATGTGTGATGGAAATCAGGGGCAGGAGTCTAGAGGGGTGTGTTCTATTATTTAAATTGTAATGTGTGATAGAAATCAGAGGACAGAGGGCTACAAGGGGTGTATTCTATTATTTAAATTGGAATGTGACGGAAATCAGAGGGCTACAAGGAGTGTTGCAGGAGGTGTCATTGAACGCTCCTGTGTGTATGTATATGTATGTATATGTATATGTATATACGTATATGTATATATATGTGTGTATGTATGTACATATGTATGTATATATATATAGGAAAGGATTCCGCTACACCTCATCTGCACATCTCTTATTTCTCGATCTACAAAATTCAAAATCGAACGAAAATTTGTAGATATGTGCTCACGTAACTCAGCATCATATCTCTACAAAACTTGGCATAGGTTGAGCAATCGTAACATGTTCAAAATCATGTTTCAAATCAAAGGTTAAAATAAGTGTTCTAACGGTTAATATACCAACTTAACATTTTGAACATGTTAGGAATTTCGAAATGATCTCATTCTTTTGTGGACATGATATTCATAGTGTAGATAATATCCTCAAAGTTCCATTTGATTTGAAACAGTGTAACACCAAAAACCATAGAGGTGTAGCGGATCCTTACGTGTGTGTGTCTACCTATTAAACACTTAGTTGATCAACCCTTCCAGCTGGAAGTGCGCAGCCTGCAAGCTATATTTTGCATTAAAAAATCATATAACATACATGAAATGACAAGGTAAATAAAAGGTTAAATTTTGAATCACTAAAAAGGGATTACGTTAACATAATCAATAATTCAACTTAGAGAAGTACTTGGGAATGGAAAATGAGAGGTTATGTACAATGGAAGCCGCTGCTCCAACACTGCATAACATAGCAAAATGTTATTATGCTGATAATTCTTCAATATTTAACTGCATAAAATATACTGTGTTTCCAAATGATAAACGGGGTTTTTAATCTTACCACTGAGAGCAAAGGTCCTTGTTTTTTCATCACTTTCAAAATAGCATATTTGGTTCAAATTGGAAATACTAAAACGATCAGCATATTTTTATAATATCACCTCATAATCTACTTAGTTTCTTGTTTAAGAATGTTGAAAAGAAGCATATCTCTAGAATTTATTGAGTATACTGAACCCGACAAGCTCCTTTTGGATTCACATTTTGAACAGGATACCTCTCCCAATTATACATTTTGATATAAAAGTAAAAGAACCCAATGTAGGTTAAATTGGTAGCATGCTGAAATTCTTGTTTACATTTGGATGTAACCTGACTTACAAAATTGTGTCATAAAAAGAGATCATGCCATCAAAAAAGTTGAAAAAATAGAAAAAGATTAATAGTTACAGAACTGTAGCCTGAGACCATTTAAAGAACCGATGCATACCACTTCTCCACTTTTTTTACTTATTAATTGCCAAATAAATAATCTAGGAACCCTAAAAGCTTAGCATTGTAATTCAGTACTCCCATATATGAAATAAGTTATGCTTACATTAATGTAATACAGACTGTAAATGCATCTATAGATCATTCAGACAAAATTTGTTTTCCAGAGTAAACTACCAAGAGAAACAGCAAAATTTTCTTGATAGATAATTATATTTGTTTCTATTAATAAGCTCATAATTTTCTTCTAAATTTACCAATTCAAAGCTGATGTATGTGGTATTGTTACTGCAGCACAATGCTAAACCACAGTGTTTCATGTAAAGAAACAAACCCAATAAAAAGCATGCAGGACCACTATAACAATTAAATAAAGAATTAAGTCACAATAACTAGGTAGAACATAGACAGCAGACAAAGAACTAAGTTATATGACTAATAAAAACTAGTGACTAATAGAATTTAAACAGTGAATAGCCTAACCCAAAAGAAATAAAGAAGATAGAGTAATCTATTACTCAATGAAGTGGAGATAACTAAAAAGTGAGATAATTTATTTCAGCAGTACATGCACCAATTTATAACAACAAAGAAAAATGTTCAGAAGATCGCGTTCTCCTAATTTTATTCCACTGAACCCAAAATAAAAGGAAGAACAATTCTAGTTCATAAACAAAAGGAAATACAACTAACTTAGCAATCATAGTTTGTACTAATTACCTATATCCCTAGTTCACTGTTGGAATAATTAACTCTTCTGTGTGTTTCATTGAACGAACGTAAGACCAAATAATAATGAGGAGTTACACCACTAAGTGGAATAAATCCAAGAAACTCTATTAAAATTTTCAGCTTTGTTAAGGGTCAGACGTCAAAATCCTCAGATCAAGCTTAAAGGAGTAAGTAGTTTCCTCAAAATATGTATCGTTCATTTAACATGTCGATGGAAAACAAGCTCATACTGCAAACTAAACTCCAACAAATGGTAAACATATTAGTTAAATGTATATTCGCTAGTTAATATCTGCTTTTAACTTCAGTACCTATGCATGTACATGTACTCCACATATGAGTAATAAAAAACATGTAAGGGTGAAGAAGACTCGATCATTATTTATTTATTTATATGAAATGTATATTTCTCAAAGTTGGAATTTCAACATCAACCAACCAAATATGTACCTGGGGAGCATGTGTAACCGCAGATAACTGATTTAAAGCGAACTGCTGCATGTTTGCAAGCCTAAACCAGATACTAAAGCATTATATTGCAATTCTGTAGGATACAAGTCAGATTTAATCACTAAATTACAGTGCAGAAACTGCACCCAGAGCCTGTACATTAAAAAAAACTAAATAAAGAATGAAGCCACGATAACTAGATGGAACATAGACCTCAGACAAAGAATCAAGTAATATGACTAATAGAAGAATTAAGTCACAATAACCATTTCAACACAGTAATCCAATTTCAATTCAAGAAGAATACTTAAACACGAAGCAATTTTTCAATTAGAATAATTTGACTGAAAGAAAGTAAAAACAAGACTCATTAAATAAAATTTATGCTCAAAAAAGATAAACTAAAGAACAATCTATGCGGTTAAATAATATTACTCACGGTGATTAAGGGTTCTGAAAGGCGCGGAGAAGATGAACTGCGGAGAGGCGGGTTGATTTGGAGCGCCGAGCGACGGTGATCTAGGGTTTTGGGCTGGAGCGACGAGCGGCGGAGCAGGAGGAGAGAGGCGGCGGTTGTTTCTATTTAGGTATTTTTTAAATTTGGGAGAAAGGAAGATAACCGTTCTGGGACACAAATAGTGATAAACGCGCGTTGTATGTGGTATGTTTTAATTGTAATTATATATTTTAAATAGTGGAAATTTGGTTGAAGGGCTTTTATTTTCAAGGTAACTAGTATAACCGCACGACGGTGGGAAAACCGACCGTTGGATTATATAATTCTAAAAGAAAAATATTTATTGCGAGTCTGTAGCTTTGACAAGTCTGTAGCTTTGACAAGATTGGCAGATAGGTTGATGGCATGGCGACGAAGATGAATAATGAGAAATATAGCGTTTGTAGCAGATGCGTTTAAAAAGAGAAAGATCGGGAGAAAGTTGGATCTGGAGAAACAGAATTAGATCTGGAGATAGATATTTTAAAGCACAGATGCTGATAAATTAGGGATTTGAATTTGAATAAAGAGAATTGCAGAGGAAACATAAAATATCAGAAGAGAGGACACGGTCTAGAGGATAAAATTTGGGGGAGAAGAAAATGGGGGAAAAAAATAACAAAACATGGGGAATGTTTTTTTGGCTTCAGGAAAATTGATTTTGCCTAGTAGAAGTAGGCAAACCTCCCTACGGTCGGTTTGATTAGTTTTAAGGACAACACATTTGAATAATTAGTTTTAAGGACAATTTACAGGATAATGATAAATTCATTTATCTTTTTAAGTTATACAGGAAAATGATAAATCCTTTTAGCATTATTTCTGTATAACTGAAAATGATAAATTCTTTTATCTTTTTCCTGTAAAATGTCCTTAAAACTAATTTTTCAAAAATAGTGTCCTTAAAACTTATTATCCACACAAATAAGCCCTTGAAGTGAAAATCCCCTTTTAAATATCTGTATTAGTAGTATTGGTAGTTGGTTTGAAAGCGCAATCTTTTGGTTCAACCGTGAACTTTTCAAAATATCTTTTACTCGTGTATAATTTAACACTCATCTATATATGTTACCAAATTCCTTAAAAATTGGATCTTAACAAATAAACTCACTTTACAAATTCAACATGTGTCTTTACAAATATTAATAAACATTAATATCACTTGAAAATAGGATCTGATAAATAGTTTTTTTTAACAAATTCATGTGTGCTCTCCTCTATTTTAGAGGATCACACATTTTTCTCAAAAAAAAAATTTTTTTACAAATTAACAACGATTAAATATAATCAAATCTTAATGTCATTTTAAAATAGGATATAACAAATAAAATTCTTTTACAAATTCTTTCTTTATTAACTAATAACAGAAATATAAATTCAAACTACTAAAAAAATTAAATACCGAAACTTAAAAATATAAATTCAAACTACTAAAAAATTTAAATACCGAAACTTAAAAATAAAAATTCAAACAAACTATGCATGAGTTCAACGCAAAATACGACTAAATAGTTCTGGAAATTATTTTTTTGCGTGTTTTGAAACATATACAATTAGGAACAACTCACGCGCGAAGCGCGTGCCGTAACGCTCGTATTAAATAATTTGTTTCGGTGCAAAAGGCATTGATAAATCTCTAGGAGGACAATTGGGATGCTAGTTCAATGTTAATTAGCAACATCTTTGTGACGTCTTAGAGACGCCTTACTGACACAAAAAAATTTACCGACGCGGAGTCGCCATGACGTTGCTAATCAACGTAAAAATCAACCCTTTATCTTGTAGTGGTTTCTCCATGCTGTTAGTGTTAGCAGGATGAGATCTGTGACGTTCGTTAACATGTACACTAAAGCTAATTTTCATGCTAGCGATTTTAAGATGGAGAATATCACTTTTCCTGTCCATGGTGAGGTACAATTTTGCATACAAAAGTTGCATTACTTTGTTATAAAAATTTCACTCGGCATTATAAATGGAGCTGAGGGGAGAGGCGGGAAGTTATCATACAAAGGGAGAACGTAGTAGGAGATTTTACAGATAACAGGGTAGATGAAAACATGGTGAAATAAAACGACTATGAAGTCCTCAAATCTATCCATCAACAAATAAATACCATACATGAGTAATTTGGTAAAGTCAAAAGATTCAAATTAGTGTATCATCATCGTATATAGATAACAATATCATGTGAATATAAAGCTTAAGTTATACCAGATTTATAAGAAAAGATAGTCCATAGTAACGTTTTCTAAGAAAAATCCAAGGTTCAAATTTCTGGGGGGCACGTCCCCTAGTGTCTCTATTCTGGTTCCGGCGTGGACCGGACTGGAATATGCAAAAAACACTGTTTCGGTATCTTGGCTAAAAGACTACATTGAAAATTCGAAGCAGCATCTCGAAAGTGAAAGCTGAAGTAGGCATCTCGATTCGATATTCATCATCTAGGGCAAAGATTGAAGAGGATCATAACAGATAGGAGAAAGGTTAGGGTATTTTATTGAGCTAGTAATAATCATGGGCCGCATAAATTTGTAATTATATTTATAATTAGGTTTAAATTATGGGTTGTGTAAATTTTGTTTAATATTATGGGTTGTATAAATTATGATTATTGGCTGCATAAATTTGTATAAATTTTGTTTAGCGTATTAGTTAATATTATTATTGCATATTGGTTAGCGTTTTTACAAAAATGTACCGGAACATAATTAAAGCGGGATTTTTGGAATTTCTAAAATGAAAGCGAAATTTTGAAATTTCCCAATGAACGGAACAAAAACGAAAAACGGAATTTTGAACCTTGAAAAAAAGGCTACAAGAATTACAATTAGTTTGCTTATTAAACAATAGATTAACTATAACTTTTTAATGCTGTGTGAAACCAATTTTATAAAAAAAATGCTAATTTTCGCAACTGTCATGTAAAATTAGCTTTAGAAGTTTATTTTCATATGTGCTATGTAAATTAACCTTGCCAAAAAGATTGTTCATGTGAACATTTTGTCAGAAACTATAGCCGTATGTCATTTTTAGAGTTCTAAGATAAATATATGTTTACATTACTATTTAAACTAGTGCAAACTCGTGCTACGCGCATAGAATTCACAAAATAATTTGTTTATCGGCACTTTCCGTTATATGAAGATGAAAGCATATATTTATCGATTGTAATTTATTTGGATTAGTCTTTTCTTAAACACTTTAACAAACATTTGTTGATAAATATGCTTAATTAATCTCGAAGCAGACGGAGTATAACAAATTTTATAGAGAATAACGGATTTATACAAAAAACAATAATAACAACTACTAATTATTCCTTACTTCGTGACAATTATATTACTGAGCATACATATAAATTTAAGGGATGAATAAGTTCAACATGAGTTCATGTTTTAGAAAGTATAAATTCAAATATGTCCACATTCAATATGATAATAATGTTCGATATCTGGCATAAATTAATCACGCCCAACGTTAAATAGTGATTCAAATTTGGTTAAAATTAAAAAGTTTCAACATTTGCATCAATTCAATTTTTTGACGCTATCCTAGAAAAATATTTCAAGAACATTATATTTTCTAATAAATATTGCATAAAATGGTGCAAGAAATAAATAAAAATTATGAATATTCTATAGCGTAATTTTTTTTCTTGATACTCAAGCAAACCAGATAATATATAAACTTCGAAGTGAGCGTCATATTAACCACCACAATAAGTAATAGATTTAATGTGGTCGTTGGGAATTGATTTTTACACCTCTTCATTACCCCTAGCTAAGGCCACGACCGAATAAGCTATTACTCAAGGACAGTGTATTCTAATTTCCAAATCAATTAAATTTTTTTGTTCCGAATATTCATACCAACATAATAAATGAAATAATATAAATTTTAGCATAATTCAAAGCGAAATAATGTATTATTATTAAAAAAATAACTTCTGAATACATATCAGAAATACTTTAGATGACACCACATTAGAGATAACTATAAGACCGACTGACATAAGAATACACAGCCAATGAAGCGAAGTATTAAAATATCATGTAAATGTAACTCATTATGAATAGGCCTGTCAATGGGCAGAGTTCGGTCCGGGTATTATAAAACCCGGACCCGAGTCCAATTACAATAATTTAAATCCGAGCCCGGCCCGAATCCGTAGGGTATTTCAACCCAATATCCGAGCCCGGCCCGTCGGGCTTTTTGAACCCGCTGGATAATAACCGTATACCTAATCCAGAATATTTATGTTAAAACCATATTTTAAAACTGCAACTTTGATAAAATTTGTATACAAAAAATGTTAACATATAAATTGGACGGTGATGTAGTCAAGCTCATAATAAAAGTATGCAAAAATATCTACATGTAAATAAACAAAATGGTAAATAAATAACATATGTACTCATGTTTTGATACGACGAAAAACTAATAGTCGGGTCGGGCCCTAACCGGACCGGATTTTGATAAAACCGTACCCGACCCGGATCGGGCCTGAGTCGGGCTAGGGTAGTAAAAGGCACCCGTATCCGCATAAATAGGACGGGTTCGGGTCGGGCTCGGACCGAACCCCGTACCATTGACAGGCCTAATTATGAATGCTTGTAATATTGTGCTTAGACATCCAACATCGAAAAGATAATATTTATTACCCAATGAAATCGTTATGCATGTAAGATAAAAATTATAATTATGCTTAAATATATAAAATATATAATGTTTCCTTTTAAACATAAGAAATAGGTCAAAAATGTCATGTTGCTTTTAATGCATAAGAAAATATTATTTGGTAAGTTTGTTGAAGAAAATTATCTTTAAATATATTTCCATGGTTTTTTTTTTTTTGATTTTTTGCTAGATCTAGTTAAGGATAAGATACGTATTTGTAAGAATAAGTAATGAGTTTAATAAAAAGGAATCAATTGATTACATATTATTTCTTTAATTGATTAGCATTAAAAAGAGTTTGTATGTAATTAATTGTCTCATTAAATTGAATTATAGGTTAAACCTCTAATTACTTTGAATTCAAATTGATTAAAATGAAAAACAAATAATTCCATTTATTTATTGCATGATAATAATTTTCGAAATTATTCTATAAAAATAGTTCAATTATACACAATACAAATAATATATCCTAGTTTATATTTAGGGTAAGTTTGGCTCACATCCCTAACAAGTTTTAAAATAGAGAAAACATCCTTTCCAATCAACATTTACGTTTCCGCTTCCTGTTTTCAAATTCACGCACGCAAAAAGACCGAAATACCCTTTATGTTTTTAACTTTTCAAACGTGTATAACTTTATTTACAAAAATCGGATCAACATAACGTTTTCACCAAAAAATCGCAAATTTTATGATCTTTAAAATGAGATCCATTGTTGATACCAAAAATTTAAATTTGTATTAAATCTGCAATTATTTCAAATATTTGTAGACAATTCAGCAAATATTGAACATTTTCGATTTTTTTTTAAATATATAAAAATTGCAGATATTTCTGCAACTATATGATATAGTTGCAGAAATGTCTGCAACTATTACATATAGTTGCAGATATTTTTACAACTATATGGTATAGTTGCTGAAATGTCTGCAACTATTTCATATAGTTGCAGAAATGCAACTATTGCAAATAGTTGATGCAACTATTGCAAATAGTTGATGCAACTATTGCAAATAGTTGTAGAAATGTCTGCAACTATTTCATATAGTTGTAGACATTTCTGCAACTATTGCATATAGTTGCAGAAATGCAAATAGTTGCAGATGCAACTATTGCAAATAGTTGCAGAAATGTCTGCAACTATTGCATATAGTTGCAGACATTTTTGCAACTATATGATACAGTTGCAGAAATGCAAATAGTTGCAGATGCAACTATTGCAAATAGTTGCAGAAATGTCTGCAACTATTGCATATAGTTGCAGACATTTCTGCAACTATTGGAAATAGTTGCAGAAAACGATCTTACACGGTATTTCAGTAAAAATCTTTTATTGCAAACAGATAAATCATTAAGCAAAGATAATTTTATCGTTCAATATAAACCAAATAATCACAGATAGAAAAATGGAGCACGGTATAAACGAGGGTATTTATGGAAAAGAATTAAGCCGAAACAAAAATAGGGACCGGATTTATAAAGCTTCGAACGGAAGGAGTTTTTGTGAATTACGTTTGGTTTTAGGGATGTGACCCTAATTTTCACTTATATTTACCTATTTATAAACATTTTCAAACTGCAAAAAATAAAAAAGATCTAAACAACATTAAATCATAGATATTTATCTCATTGTTCAGTGAGATCAAGACTTTGGTGGTAACTATGAATGCATGTTTCTTATGAACGTTACATATTCTTTTAAACTACACAACCAAATAATATTAAAATCCTAGATTGATTAATAGGAGAGTGTCAGACAATACAAAAAATAAGTTCAGATTGGAAAACACTAAATAATGCGTTTTAAAATAAATAATAAGCTCATAAAATACGTACTCAAAACTAACTTTTAACAAAAATTTAAAGCTGTCCAATGAAGGTAGAACAATCATATGCTTATATAATCATCCTTTTCACCAAAATACATTATGAAATTTTATTATTTGAATATATTCGCTTACTTCGTATATATTGTTTTTCTTCCAACTATATTATATACTTATGATTGAGAATAAAATAAAGATCAACTTGACCTCTATTTGATTATGCAAATTTTTTAAAAGCTTTTTGGTATTTACATAACTAAAAATGAATAACTCCCTACGAAAAATTTAGGAACCCAAATTCATACAATTACCTTTACTGTAGAATTAAAGTTAGAGTTAAGTACAAATACCATAAATTTGTTGATAATGACCTGAGTAGTTAGCATTTCTGTGAATGCTTACATTGTTTAGATAACGATCCACATTGCCTGCTGTATCCAAGCTGCTCGGTAATTTTATAATTGAAATGTTTCTGTGCTACCTATTTAAGCATGGCGGTGCAGGTTTGGGGTGATTATATCAGGATTCATTGACTAAGCATAGTTACCTTTTAACGTACATAGCTGGGCGAATGGTATAGAAGTGTAGGTATACATGTTCATTCAAAGATAAAAGAATTAACTGCATGAATTTTCAAGATACAGTTGCTTTGGCACCGAAATTTACATGTTCTTAATATCACATGGCACAAAATAGATTCATATAATGTTAAAAAACGATAACATAATTCACACTATGACATATAAGTAAATGAAAAGACCACAGAGACAGATAAAGCATGCCACAGTATTTTACTAATACTGCTCGATCAAAGTTTGGCAATAGTGTGAACATCAGTGTTGAAGGCCATAGCGAGCACATCATCAGCAATTCCACTTTCAAACAGTGCCTTCTGGATCACAACAGTTCCAGGGTTTGAACTGCCGAACGCAGCAACAGCGTGGGCAGGGTACTTATCATCCTTATTCCTCTGAAAATGAACCAGCCCCTTGGGAAACACAAACATGTCCCCAGCTTTCAGCACCTGTCTAAACAGCCTGTTGCTGGAGTCGACCAGTCCGACCTCCAGCCATCCTTCAAGGACCAGAAGGATCTCAGATGCACGTGGGTGGGTGTGGGGCCCGTTAATGCTGTTGGGCCCGAATCGCAATGAAGCGTAGGATACCCCTAGGCCCTGTAGGGCAGGGAACTCATTCTGGCCTGCTCTTGTCACGTTGAACACTCCTTTTGCAGGTGGTGCTGTGCCTTGTAAGGCGGCTTTCAGTCCTCCGAAGGTGAACTTTGATGCATCTGGATTGGTTACTAGATGGTCTGAAAGGATGTCTGGATCCCCTGCATTAATGGTTAGAAGTGGTATGAGAGCAATAATAGCAAGGCTTATGAACGAAGTGGAGGCCATTCTCTTCTTCTTTCTTTTGTTACTTAAGAGCAGCTGTTCTGGTTGAGGAGAGTGATCAGTAAATAGGGAGTATATATAGCTAAGCTTCAACTCAGGATACTTAGTTGAGTGCCGGCACAGTTGTTTCCTTCTTGTTTGCTTATGATATGAGCCAATGACCTGCAGACTTGGACTTGGTCTTCTCCACAATTAATATATCACCATTACAGAAAGCAGCCAAGAAGACATGGATTGAATAAGAGATGCCAAATTCTGATCATATACCATACATCACTTTTTCCATGTCACAAAAAGATTAGTGTGGTGTTAAAAGACACCCAACATTTTGTTTAAGGCAATGCACTTGGCAGAGTATCGTCTGATGCGCTTTGCTAGCCTGGACGGTAGTCCGCCGACCATAGTGCAAAAGAAAAAAATAATTAGCCAACAAAGAAGATGCCTTTAGCACCACACAAAATTTAATAAGATTTAAGACAAAAACACCATTGTTTAAAAAAATAAAATTAAAATCAACATTAGAGAATGATAATTTCAATATATAGAAATCCTCTTTGTCCAAAGTGTATATATTCAATATAATTTTTTTTCATGAAGCAACTAAAATTTCTATACATTAGTCATTACCAATTGATTTGAATTTAAATTCCTTTCAAGCATCAAATTTTATTCATACAGTTTCAAGATATAGTCATGCATAATCGATAATAACATTTTTCATTTTAGGTTAAACATAAAAAATAAATTTTCAAATTAGGTACTAAAATTAATATGATTCAGAGTTATAAATTCTTCTCTATCATTTACTTAAAATATATCAAGTTTAAATTTAATATCAAATTTTAAATAGTTTAACATTTCAGTATTCAAAAATTAAATTCGAGTTTCTATACATAAATACCAAAATAAATTTAAATTCATTGAAAGATTTGAATTTGAAATTTTCAAGAGTGAATTTTGGGATTTTAAGGATCAATGTTACTTGGTTTGATTAATGCAAGAGAAAGTTAGTGAAATTAGATAATTGTTTTGTCTTTATCCATTTTAGTCCAATCTAAAGATAATTTTATAATATACGCGGTGTATATCGAGCAAAAAGGATGTATATGATTTTAACAAAATCTTCAATGTATGTAAAGAATTTACGAATAGAGTTTGCCATAAAAGATATAAACACTATACATGCTTATATGGCCCTGGGCCTTAAGTTATTGCTTAACGTATTCATGGTACATGTACAAAATTATCATATGCACAGAGCTAAGAACTGCATCAACTGAAAAGCTTTTTCAATAACTGTCTCAATGTAATTGACTTAGCCTGCTGCACCATTCATTTTGTAGTTTATCATATTTTTCAAATCAACGGAACATGGTCAGAAAAATTATTTTGTAGTAATATATATTATGGATGCTGCCCCAGTTAATTAAGACTGATGTTTGTTCCTCTTGTTTCCATGGTAAATGCGTTGATGTTACCGGCTAATTTTACATTCAGCATTACTAAGTTTCATGTCTGTCAAAACAACGCGTTATTTTGATGATAAAAAACAATTACTTCTGTGATATCGGTATAAGGATACATCACGCTTAACTTACGTTGTCGATTATCAATTACTTCTATGAATATTTGGTTTAGTTATTTAATTATAAATAAGAGGGAATTAGGCACAAGGACAAACTTTGAAAAAAAATTAGGCTGAAGGACACAAAGTTTCATTTTTGGGCTGAAGGACAAACTTTGAAAGAAAATTAGGCTGAGAAAAAATGCTAAATATAGTTAGCATTTTGTACAGTGCAAACATTGTACAAAATGCTAATTATAACTAGCATTATATCCAGTTTTACATTGTACAAAATGCTAGTTGTATTAGCATTGTCCTTCAGCCTAATTATCTTTCAAAGTTTGTCCTTCAGCCTAAAAATAAAACTTGTTGTCCTTCAGCCAAAATTTTTATGAAAATTTGTCCTTGTGCCTATTTTCCACTTATAAATAATATATTTTGATGGTAAACTATAGAAGTTTATACACATATGAAGTTGCACCCCCACACCTAGACATGGAAACACATATTACAACTCTATCACATATATATTATACACATGCACACTTTACACTTCAGTCACGCAAAAATCACAGTACACATATAACATCCACTTAAATGTATACGTGTATATATATGTATATCTGTATCTCTACTAATAATGCAAATTCTTTACTGTGGTGAAGCTTTTTTGAACTTCCCAACCAAACCATCCACATACTACCTATGTAACTAAATTACCGAAAAAAAGAAGAGGACATATGTGTCCTTTCTCCTACCCATATTCTAATCCCCACTACTTTCAGCCGTTTGTCAATAATTCTCACCATTTTCTCTCTTTCCACTTTCTCCTGCCAATGTTTTCTCACAACCGCCTTTCCTTAACCCTCCTCCGGCTCAACCCCGTGTCGCAAGCTTCTCTTTCTTCCCTTTCTTCTACAAACTAAATCGATCTGCTCTTCTACAAACTAAAATTTATGCTCCCCCTTCTTTCTACTTCCGGTGTTTACTCCCCCAAAATGTCAACTGCCTTTCCTCAACCCTCCTCCGGCTCAACCACGTCTCCCAACCTTCTACTTCTTCCTTTTCTTCTACTGAATTGATCTGCTGCACTGAAATAGAATGTATACCCATGCTAATTTGCTTTTTAATTTTACGGTTTTAGGTGTAAATCGACGAGCTAACAAGTTGTGATTTTGGTACGGTACTGCTACGGACTCTGCGATTTTTTGCTTCGGGTAGATAAGGACTCGGCTATGGTTTGCTTTCGGATCTGGCGTGTTGAGGTCCGGATCTGGTGTTTGGCGACGTTACTTGCATGCTCAGGTTGAAGGAGGGAGTCGGATGCTACGATGGCTTTGGTTGTTTGCGGCGCATTGGAGATAGAAGTATTGACAGTGAACTGTGGTGGTTTTTGTTTATGCTGCTGAAAGTTTTGGGTTGCGAATCAATTGTACTTGGTGATGCTATGGCAGGTCCATCGATCTGGAAGTTTGCTGGTAGACATGGCGAATCAATTGTAATTATGATGATGTGGCAGGTCTACCGATCTGGAAGTTTGCGGGTAGGCATGGCGAATCAGCTGTAATTGGTGATGATGTGCCAGGTCTGCCGATCTGGAAGTTTGCGGGTAGACATGGGGAGACGAGAGGTTGAGTTCTACAGGACAGGGATTGGATTGTGATTAAACTTATGGAAGAAGATGGTCGTTCGGTTATGCTGGAGGTAATCCACGATTTCAACTGTTGGGTTTAGGTGAACTTCGTCCCATTTCCTGTTTGGTTCATTTTGATGGGAAGATGATGCGGCTGCGGTATGTGAGCTGATGATGGGATAATTGGTCATCATGTTGTTCTGGGTTGAGTTGTGGAAGGAGTACAAGAATAGAGAAGAAAAATGTGTTTTTCGCAGGTATGTGCCAACATTCACAATAACATCACACATTCAATTAACTTTCCACTTTCATAGTGCACTTTCACAATTCATTTAAAACTATGTTTTTCCCCCAAACATGCTGGTGGCAGGAGTATAACTTGAGCTCCATTGATATCACAGATTCACAATGCAGTTTTCTTTTAATTATTTCAACTTTTCATTATAAGTAGGATGACTCTTATTTAGCATACCCTATATTTTCTGTAATATTAAGGCTTACGAGGCCGTCTGAATTTGCTAAGGAATTTTAAGCCAGCAAAGTTAAGGAACTAATTTGCATTTTTACAACTGCACCTCCCAAAACATTAATATATATATATATATATATATATATATATATATATATAGACACACACACACACGTACATACGTATACATATAAGTTTGTCAGTTTCCCTACACCACTACCATCGTTTCGTACCAACATTCTACTTTCTTCTGGCTGTTCTTAACTCACTCTTCTACATTGCCACCTGCCCTGTCCTCTATAAACATTTTGTTGATGTTTCTACATTGACAACTGAATTGTCCTCTACAAACACTTTGTTGATGCAAAACTTGCATCTACACTACCTTATTTTCCTACTCTCAATGTATACTAATATGTATAAAATATCAGTTATACTGCTATGTATAAAATATCAGTTTTTAGGCTCATAAAGAGACATAATGTACGGAATTCATTTGCTTGAAGCTGTTAATTATGCCTTTGGCATTGTTAACTTATCATACTACATGTTACATATGTAACAGATTAAAAGAAGAGGCTATGTTAAAATTATAGTACAACCAAGCTTAAATTTAGGTGGCTAGATCTGCACAGTTAACCTAACCTATGATTCAATGTTTGTCTCTTTTACATCACTGCTTTATTTTCAAAAAAAAATTAACCCAATTATGTTATAAAATTACAGTACAACCAAGCTTAAATTTATGTGGTTAGATCTGCACAGTTAACCTAACCTATGATTCAATGTTTGTCTCTTTTAAATCACTGCTTTATTTTCAAAAAAATTTAACCCAATTATGTTACAATTACTTCACCGCATAGTTAAGCTAATAATTTCATATTATAACCAACTATTATAAGAGCTTCCACTGTAAATCTCTTTTACATCACTTCATTACCAAATAGATTGACAACTACATCATTATCATATACACACTAACAAACTTTTATTTTTTAATACAACTGAAAACTAAAGTAACCATTGTATGCGAGTACTTTCTCCTATGTAATGTTTATTTTATAGTTGTACAATAAGCTTGCTAACTTCGACGAAATTTTTGTAGGTTAACGATTCCAGGGTGAGTTCTTCTGCATAGGATCCATTGTACATAGTGAAGGCCGAGATTCAACAATCGGTAAGTCATTAAATCGTTATGATACACACAGTAAAAGACTTTTCTATTTTTATAACACTGAAGACTAAAGTAACCATTTGCTGATGATTTAAATCTATGTGGTGATTTGACCCGTGGCGATGGTGGTTTTGATTCATTATCCTATCTCAGACAATGCAATTAGGTTTATATTTGACCTTTCTAATTTTCTGGACTATTCATCTGTTATAACTTATTTTACTACTGTTTGCATATAATAATATTTATCAAAGATTAGTTTTTAGGCTCATAAAAAGACATAATGTACGAAAATCATTTGTTTGAAGGTGTTAATTATGTCTTTGAATTTGTTAATTTATCATACAACATGTCACGTATGTTACAGCTTGAAACAAGAGGCTATGTTAAAATTATAGTACCAAAGATGTGAATTAACAAACCATCGTGTTATCTACCACGTACTGATTATATATTGTCCCAGGAGAATAAATAAAATAGTTACTGTCTCAAACTGATTTGTTCCATTTTTTTTAAACCAAGCTTAAATTTAGGTGGTTATATCTGCATAGTTAAACTAATCTATGATTCAATGTTTGTCTCTTTTACATCACTGCATTATTTTCAAAGATATTTAACCCAATTATGTTACCATTGTATTACTACACAGTTCAGTTAATCCTTACATAATTAAACCAATTGTTAAAAGAGTTTCCAGTGCAAATCTATTTTCCATTACTTCATTATCAAAAGATTGACAACTAATTCATTATGATACACACTAAAAGACTTTTCTATTTATATACAACTAAAGACTAAAGAAACCATTTTATGGGAGTACTTTCTCCTTGTAATGTTTATCCTATAGTTGGACAATAAGTTATGTTCCTACCTTTGACAAAATTCATGCAGGAAAAGGATTCCAAGAGAAGTTCTTTTGCACAGGATCCATTGTACATATTGTAGTACAAGATTCAACACTCGGTAAGTCACTAAATGGTTATGATACACACAGCAATAAACTTTTCTATTTTTGTACCACTGAACAGTATAGTAACTATTTTATGATGATTTTAATATGTGTGCTGATTTGAATTGTGCCGATGGTGGTTTTGATTCATTATCCTATCTCAGTCTATGCAATTAGGTTTATATTTTACCTTTCTAATTTTTTGCATCATTTCAAAATCTCATTGTCAACTTATACGCTTTATTTTGGTAGCTAAGGTGATTTTAACTGCCCTCCATTGTCACCTTCCACAGTGTAATCAATTTTCTACGGTTTTTTTCTAACATGAGTTTTAATATTATTTTGCAACTAACATATATCTTTTACCACGCAGCACAAATCTTTACTACAGAATAAAGACACTACAACATCCACTTCCACAGAGAAAATCGAACATAAAAGCACACGTCTAACAAAGCAGCTTCACTCATTTGCTGACGATAAAGTAGGAGCTTCAGACACCGTCGGAAAACACGTTGTTCTTCATGTTGAATCGAAAAATGATAACAAGCCGAACAATAGCGTTCATCTTCCACTGTATCCACTTACTGAAAAAACCATGGAAAAAAATGACAAATTTTTTGACTTTTACGACAGTGATGTACATGTGCCACTAACTGTTGAATCCAACTTCTTCCCCAATGTTCCGACAATGATAATTGGGATGATTTTTTAACTCCTGAAGTGGTATGCTACAATTTATGTACTTCTGCATTCATTTCTAAATATATACATATACACATATATATATATATATGTATATATATATGTATATAAATATGTGTGTGTATATATATATATATATCTGTGTGTGTATACCTATATATACATATATGTTAACATATGTGTATATACAAGCATGTGTCTTTTTGTACATATTGTTATTATACCTACCATAATTTTTATTCCTCTTGCATACTGAACAATGTGATAAGATTGTCGATCGTTTTCTTGCAGACCGTTCGCACTAACGCTCCTACTGCATGCACCTTTTTTACATTCCTTCTCACCGTTTTGAATCTATTTTCATAAGTTTGTTCGCGATTGCAACGTTATGTATTTTTTTTCAATTAACCATTGTAATTTTCATCACTCCTTTACCAATGCTGAAATTTATGCTCTACTTTCCATATTTCTGTTCTGTGTACTACAAATTTACAAACCTTGCTTTGACCGCTCGTTTACTTTCATAAATTGCACTTACAAAATGTTTTCAGTTCATACACTGCCTTTACCCTAACAATCATCCCTACTTATACACGTTTCTAGCATGTATATCTGTTTTACATACATCCAGATTTTAGGATGTCACACGCATGTTGGTCTTGAATGCTCTTGATTTATAACCTGTCATCTTTGTGTGAATGTCAGCCTCAATCATATCACTGTTATATATATAAACTGACTGGGAGTATGTGAATAGGCTTTGATTAGCGGGTTTTTAGATGCATGAATTTAAGGAGCATATGTTTTTCAACTTATGTGAATTTTAATATATTAACTTACAGGATTTATAGCTCCAAATATATGAACTTTGTCCGTAAATCAACTTTGGGTAACATATATGTATTAACTGTGCTGAGTTTTAACGTATATAACGACAGTAATGCATATTCAGATTCTAATGTACATCTGTGTGTGTATCAAATTTGGCATATGTGCAAATCTTAAATGTTTAGGTTTTTAATGAAAACCAGTTTTGCTTGCAAAAAGATTTCAAATTATTTAGGTTTTTAAACTGTATAATTTTGAATACTAAGTTTTTTGTAAATTTTGAATATACATGTGCAGCCTCTTAATACATACAGACTCATAAAGTTTTAATCATAAATGCAGTTTTAAACGTACATTCTCATATCCATATGGATTTTGTGAGCTTAGAATCTTTTAATACATGTGTCAGGTTTTGAACAAAATAAGCTTCCTTTAAATATGATCCCATGTTAGTGTCCTCGGACTTTGAAATAAAAGACTTATATATCACCGAGTTTCATCTATTTACGGTTAAGAAATATTTGGGTTTTGAAGTTTATAAGTTTGACTGCAGTAAGGCTTGATTGTGTGTATACATCATCATGTTTGAAATTCATATTGCTTCAAATATATACATTTCGTATGTATACGATACAATGGTATTTGAATATTTAAATATAGTAGTCTAATATACTTTGGGATTTTTATGAAATATCCTTAATGCTGAAGTACATATAAACATGAGTTTTCAGGCATACGGATTGTGAGTATATATCAACCACCCGATATGCAAGGCTATCAGCTGTATAGTACATATTGAATCCAACAATTTCAAATCAATCTATGGCAGGTCCCAATGGGGAAGTGCACATAAGGCCTTGAGTATGTATGGATAGAACATGCGAATACGCCAAACATGTAAATATGATTATTATTTTTGATAAATATTGTGTACTGTATGTATTACACTTTGACGTGTACCGGTCTGCCACATTGATTTCTACGGTCTGTGCAACTTTGAGGTAAAATAACTTCATATATAATTAAGTATACATCGCACGTACATGCATTTAATAGCTATGGATATTTAGTTTTTATTTACTAAATAAAATTAAATGATGGATATGTGCTATAACTGCAAAATCTTTGGTGATCGCAACGGTTTTATTTCCAGTAGTTGGTGGTGGTGTTGCTTGCAAATTTATAGTGAAATCCATTGATGGATGGTCGGGTAGAGAATGGCAGTCGACATAGTAAACCAACTATGAAATTGAAGAAGGTATTTTAAGAATTGCAAAAAGACAACGCCGAAACTCTATTTATTGAGTTCTCTTTAGTACAAGTATAGATGTGTAAAATAATGAGTAGTAGTAAGATGGAGAAAGATACCTACTCATTGAATTGAGGTAGTTGCCTTACTTCACATCCCCCATCAATTTCCGATAAAACATTGACAAAATATGGAGGTTGGACAACAAAATGAATTCACACAGTAATTCTTTTCCACGGTAGACATTCAACATAGTTTTCTTCGCACCCAACCAATTTTACACATGTTTGCCTTACGCACGTCCATCGGACGTGCCTTCGTACTTGTATATATAAAGCAAATACTTTGGTTAACAGTTTAGAGTGAAGCCTTTTAGCATTGACCAAAATACACATACTGACAATTAAATCAGAAGTGCTCGTCCATGGCTAGTTTTGCCATTTCCAATGCATGCGACAGTTACTCTGAACTGTGCGGTCATATTTCCCAACCTCACACGTACACGTACCACATAAACTCATAACTACAGTTACTTCCCTTCAACTTCCCCTCTCTTCTCCTAAAACTCCTCCATCGCTACTAAAATCAAAACAAAAAATTAAATCCTAAACCAAATTGATTATCAATTAAATCAACTTATCGTTCAGAGTATATGGAAGATGCGGATCATTGAAGAAGAGGCACTGCGTGGGAAATAGGTGAGGGATGGATTTAGGGTTTCAAATGCCATTGATTGAGTTTCGAGTTTGTGGTATTCCACCAATTTGGCTTTTAATTTTTTAATTTAAAATTTTTCTTGCTGATTTGATGTTGTGAGACAAAAAATTTCAACAACGCTAACCATGTTGGGTGTTGGATGATCCCAACAGCAGGACCAGCACAAGTCAGAAAGGATGGTGCAGGTTCCAAACTCTTAATGCTTGGATCGATAATTTTTTATATTTTTTTCCAAATGTAAGTAAGATGGGATGGTGTTACAGCAAGGTTGCTAGAATTCACATTTTGCCTAAGTGAATTTAATTTTTTACTTTTATTTTTGTACACACACTCTTCCAAATTAAATACCAATTAGGATAATGTAAAATAATTTGAATTGATTAGGCGATAAAACAACTATTTTTTTCTAAAACTTTATTCACGTTATTTATATAAAAATCATGTATTGTTAAATTGGTCATCAAATCATTAAGCCTTGACAATAACACCGTTGTTGAAGGTTTTTATGCTTTCAGTCGTCCTGATTTTTCAAACATTCTTATTTATGGTGCTTAAATTTTCATAGCTTGGACAATTGATTGGTGTGAAGTGCTTAGCCCTTCATCGAATAATTGGTGTGGGAGTTCTATTATGTGGAGATCTTGGCTTAGCATGCAAGGTTTGCAACTTCTCTTTAACAGTATTAAATTTTTGTTTAGTCAGTGTATGTAACAACGATCAAAATTAATATCATGTTTTGTCTTCCAATACCTTCCTTTTCATTTTTAGGATATTCATACCAAGGTAGTAATGTCTGCTTTGTGTGAAAATAATAACATTGGTTGTTCCATTTTTATCAAACTAACTTTATGCAATCATCGTACCAATACGGTAAACATGTATATAGGTTATCGGGTATACAATAAATATGCTAGATAAATTTTCCATATAGATAAGCATGACGTGGATTTTGGATTTGGATAATTTTTTGTACTTTTAGGAAATAATCAAAACAGGTTTTCTTTATTTGCCCTTTCCATGTAGGGACTTTGAATATCATTTTGTTGAAATATTCTTTATTTAGCCATTGTCTTATCAAATCCCTTAAAGAAACTATATTTAAGTGTATATTCTTCTATAAAAGGAAACCAATGATTAGATCTATTCTCTTTAGTCATTGATATATTGGATACTTTAAATATTTATGGTTAGATGCATCTTATTTGGTAGAAAGAGATTATTTATGTATCACACCACTTAATTCTAATGTTGTTTACTAAGTTAATGAAACTTACCAGGGTTCTATAATTTTATTTACATATTCAAATTTTGCATATTTGTATAATATATATTCATGCATTTCAACTATAAACACCACACTACATTACTTGGAAATTTTAAAACATGGAACAATCGATATGTAAAGTCATATAACTTGCACTAGGAAAAAATGGAACATGAATATGAAAATATAATGAAACATTTAGAAAACATGAGATTGTTGACATGCAAAGCTATATATCTTGGAGCAGATTAAAAATGCAACATTTAGTTGATTTTTCAACAATTTTTAACAAATATTTGATGCGGTTAGGTTGATTGTGTTTTCTTAAATTATATTGCATATTACATTTATACATACTTATTAAAAATAAATTTCTTATGTATTTTAGATTTTTTTCATATGAACTTACTAACGATTTTGGTATACTGTGAACCAAGTCATGTGCGACAGTTGTGGGAAGAGTTCTCTCTACATTTAACTGAAGATTATCAGCATACTTCCACTTCCACAACAAACAATGCCCATTTACTCCTTCACTGTTTCTCTGATCTTAATGACCTACTGAACCAATACAATAAATCAGTTTTTGATTACAACTTACCGCACAATACTCTTAATTACTCTACCGATTATAGTACTACAACCAGTATTTTACAAGAGCATTCAGTCGAAATACCACAAGCCGACATAGAATCCATAAATAATTTCAACTTACAGCAGAAAGAGGCTTTTGATATGATAATGAATTCGATAAACTTGAAAACAAGCTCAATTTACTTCGTAGACGGTCCAGGTGGAACCGGAAAAACTTATTTATATCGAGCAATTTCAGCCACTTCAGGTATTGCTTCCATAGCCTTACTCGGTGGTCGAACTGCACATTCTCGCTTTAAAATACCAATAAACCTTGATTCCTCCTCCACCTATTATATTTCCAAACAATCTGATACAGCTAAACTACTATGCGCGTCCACTGTTATATTATGGAATGAAGCTACAATGGCTCATCGCCACGCATTTGAGGCAGTGAACAGAACGTTAAGAGATCTATCACTTCAACGTAAATATTGAAGGGATGAGAGGTGGCTTTAATAACAGTCTATCATACTAGGAGAGAGGAGAAGCAAGTGGTGTTAAGTATGGAGGCAGAGAAGCTTAGATGGAGAGAATCGCCGCTCCGCCATTTCTAGGGTTCGAGTGTTTAGTGTGTTTGAGAGATAATATGTCGGCATAGTATGTTTCTAGGTTTATAGATATTTAAGGCTAGTTTCGAGTGTAAGTATATTACCTGATGCTATGTAAGTTGGGCTTAGCCCATTAACCTTCTTTAAAAAAAAATAACTTTCTTGGCCAACCTTTAATTTAGGGTGCTAAGAAGGTTGTAAAAGGAGTTGCTACAACAAAGAAGAAAGTATGTTCTTTTGCAATAAAAGATGCTTGTTTTTATTGTATAACTTATGTTTTGTGTAACAATGAAATATGGTCGTGCTATGAATGCACAGGAAAAGGTGGTGAACCCTTTGTTTGAGAACATTGCAAAGCAATTAGGAATTTGTGGGGCCTTATCACTAAAGAGGGACCTCCACAGATTCGTAAAATGGTCGAGGGTTGTTAGAATTCAAAGGCAGAAGAGAATTCTTAAGCAGCGATGGAAGGTTCCTCCTGCCTTGAATCAATTCGCCAAGACCTTGGACAAGATTTGGGTATTTGATTTATTTTTAGATGTTGTACTTTATTTTTGTTTAAACTGATCAAATAATTTGCTTTTTAATTTTGAAATGATAACTAGGATACTATAAAAGCTTTTAACTCATCATTCACTATACCTTCGTCTCATGTAGCCTTAATTAGTTCACTGCTCTTAGCTTTACATCTTTCTACTGGATTACGTAATTACATGGGTGTCTTTGGTTTACCAAACTTATGCATGTGAAGTTATCAAACATGAAAGTTCAATACTTAAATTGGTGACCTCCCTTTTCCTTTTTCTTGTTTAATTTGCTATAATGAAGTTAGGTTAGCATTTGTTATAAAACATAATGTTATTTTGTAACGCGTTGATATTTTACATGGATAGATGACTAACTATTTTTTTAAATTTGCATTCATGTTCTTTTAAAGCCACAAGCTTTTTCAAAATGCTTCTCGAATACGGGTCCAAGGACAAGGCTACAAAAGAAAGAACGACTCTGAAGAGAGTGCAGGCTGAGGCTGAGGGCAAAACTCTGGAGTTAAAAAAGTCAATTGTGGTTAATTACGGTCTTAATCATACTTACCTCATTGAGTAGGTCTGACCCTTTTTTAATATTCATTTGAAGGACATTCTTTCCCCCACACTGCAATGTTTTATAGTAGAGGAATTATAGTAATATCATACTCTACAGACTTGGCATTTTACAATCCACAATACTACCGTATTCACAATCAACAGTAGTATAAATGTGATCAGTTTCTTTAACCGGTTTGGGTATTACGACTACTATCTTGTTAATACTAAATTTATTGTCATATTTTTGTGTTAGTATATAATGTCCCTAATACACCCACTATCTTTTCACGTCTTCAATATTTGTCTAGCTATTATCCATGTATTATTCTGTTTGATTTGTTAAGGCTCTTTTTTTAGCATGTAGCTGCATATATATATCTTGCATTATTTGGACTTTGACAATTGGTTATCTTCTCCATCACCATTAATGCTAACATTTGTGATGATTAAAAATTCTCAACCATGTATTATACAAGGTCAAGTAGGTTTTGGTACTTTAAAATTAATTTTTTCTTAAAAAGATATATTTTGCAGAACAAGGCTCAACTGGTGGTGATTGCACATGATGTGGACCCAATTGAATTGGTTGTTTGGCTTCCTACCCATTGTAGTAAAATGGCTTTGCACATAACGCTTGGGAGCAGTAAAGATATCACTTTTCCTTTCCTTAATCCATGCTCATATGCTTTCTTTCTTACACATAGTTGTATAACTTATCACTAATATTGTCTCTCTATATATAACTAGGCTGCGCACAAGAAAACTACAATGGTTCTATGCTTGACAACCATAAAGAACACAGACAAGTTGGAATTCAGCAAGATTTTGGAAGCCATTAAGGTAATGCAACTTGATAATGTTATTGTTTGTTCCTTTATATCTGTGATAATTTTTCCAAGATTCTATAGTCGCACACAGGGTTCAGCACATAATTTATTTAACATTGTATTTTTGGATTTGTTGTTATATTAGATGAAAGCGTATGATTTGAATTGTAATTTTTTTCGTAGGTCTTTTATCAAACACTATTAACAAACTTTTATTGATAAATCTATTTAGGTAATCTTGAATGCAAAGGTATAACTAATATTTTTGGACCACGATGACTTTGGAAAACAAATGCTAACATTAATATTTGTTACTCTGAATTTGGTAAGCATTGCCTTGATTGACTATTAATTTTCAAGTCAAGTTGCATTAACATATAAATTTTAATATGTACACTGTTTACTAAAATAATAGCATTCTAAACCGAGAATATAGAAAATGTGTTCTAAGAGAAATAATGTTACAAATTTGGTTAAAAATTTTTTCCAACATTTGCATTACTATACTTTTTTTAAAATTGGGTATCTAGATATTATTACATAATTGTGTTTCTCTACTTTTCTACCTAGATAATATTAATTGGATTAGAAAAAATATCACAGTAGCTAGGGAACACCATATTTTCTAACTCGTATAACATAATCTGACATGAAAATAATAATAATATTTCATTAAAGACGGAATTAGATCAAATGATGTAAGAAAACACAATCAATGAAACAAACAATTAAAAATAAGTTATTATTGTTAGAATATAAGTTATAGTATATGCTTATATTACAATGCAGAACAAAGTATTTTATAAAACAGGCACCTATGTATGCATAGAACCAACAAATATTGAAATGGAAGTAAGAATGTTGTGTGGTACAATAATAATTTTATAAAATGCAAAAATTAAATAAAGTAAACTTGTTTTATTGTGTACTAAAATCCATAGAAAGTATTTTTTATTTAGAGATAAATTATTAATTTTTCCATAAAAATCTTAAATAAAACTTGCATTTCTATTATGTGTATTAATAAATACATTTGTTAATTTCCATAGAATTCTTTATAATAATTTATTGAAGAAACGCCTATCATGTCTATGCTTATTTAGTATACCAGTGCCACTTAGTATCTAACTCTACATTCGAACATATTTTTCATTTAATTCTGACTTTTTTATTCGATATTCTTTCACTTTCACCTTATTTATTTTGTTCGTGGCTGCAGATAATGACCATAAGTTTTCATCGGAGATTCAATCAGTAATTGACATGAATCCTTTCTAGAGTATTAATCCAATACTGGTACTAATGCTTTTAATATTGCTCATTTGCATCTCAAATTATCAACACAATATGTAATTTATAACACAATCAAATTGTGTATTCATGTCAGGTAAAATATATAATCATGTTCCATAATATATTGAATATATAATGTTGACTTTCAAGCATAAATAAAAGTATAAATTTAATATTTCTTTTAAAACCATAACACTATATTAGCCTACTATAATATCAACCGCCAATTAAACTAAAATGATAAACATGTTAGGTAAATTATGCATACTATCTAATAAATTTATAAAAATTAAAATTTTAAACTAATCTTGTTTCTGATAAACTAAAAGTAGTTTTAAAACACAATGTATCATCATTTTGGCATTTGTGAATTTTGAGAAAGAAGCGTCTATGACACGAAAACCTTTTGGTTTGCAAACAATTAATGAAAATGTTGATCATTAAAGTGTTAAAAAATATCACACCCCTACATTATTGCAATGTATAAATATGTGAATATAAATATCACATGAGATTGAATTTATATTTAGTTTCATATGGACAAAGTTAAGAGTAGAATTCAATTATAATAAAGATATTTACTAATTCAAACTAATTTAGAATAATTTACAGTACGAATTTATGATATATTTGATTTCAAATTAAGTTTGAGAATTAACTACACGTTAATTTTGAAGTCATCTCTCCTTAATGCTTGTTAAATGAATTAATTTCCAATAATTTGGAAATTCAATTATATTCAATTAATTGAGAATTAAATTTGAAAAAATATAAAAATATAACTTAGACTAAAATCATTAATAATATTGATAATCAGGTAAACCCAAAAAAATGTAAAGTTTTAAATTAACCAAATTACATAGATTCTCCATTAATTATATATACTTCTTATTAAAATAAACCTAGATGTACTTTCTATGTTTTAAGAATTAACTTGAGTTGGAAGTAGTCTTCTATAAGTCCCTATTTATGATGTTCTTATAAGAAAGGTCCATATAGAAATGAATATGTAAATCAGATCTATGTTTTTGAAAGATAGAAAATGAAAGGTAACTTGCACTTTTCTAACAGAAAATGTAAGGAAACTTGTAGTTTTCAGGAAAAAAATATAAAATTCGCTAATGGTGAAAAATTATAGTTATTTACTAAAATTATACCTAAGTAACAATTATTATTATTTACAAATAAAGAAATTTGATTTTTCAAATTTTGGAAAATTTCTGAAAATCGCAAGTTAACTTACACTTTCTATCAAGAAACTGCAAGTTGATTTGTACTTTCTATCAGAAAACTACAAGTTGGTTTGCGCTTTCTGATTTAAAAAAATAGAGACCTAATTTACATATTCATTATTACATGGACTTTTCTTATAACATGGACCTAGTGTGCAAAGCCCCTTTAGAAAATTAATACATTGAAAAAACCAAGAGTAACTTATACTTAAAACCGAAAACATAGATAATTTATGCTTTCACCGGTTGACATTTTCACTTTTGAGGCAAGTATACAATTTAAGTTTATAGATGTTGTAACAAACTCAATCTGCACTACTATAATAAAAATAAATAATAAATTAACTCCTTTCAATTTATAGACTATTAGATCGTATAGAAAATTTCACATAGAAATGAATATAAAATGGATATATTTATTGTTACAAACAAATATAAAATTGTATATACAAATAAATGAATATACATATATACTGATACATGCAACAAAAAGTCGAAGTCACTATGATAAATACATTTACTATTTTATATACTTTAATTTAAACTAAATAGAGAATTAATATTTTTATATTCTATCTTATTTCTCTTTGTTCCGATTCAAGTTATTAGTTTGAGATATAATTACATATCAATTCTTAAATTAATTCCCTCAGATGCTAAATTAGCGAATTCATTATCACTAATGGGCATATTCATTCAATTATGATTAAATAACCAAATACTAATGAATAGAAAATGCAAACATACTCATTTAAAATATTAACTAATAAATAAAATAATAAACATGTTATTAAAATTTTAAATTAACCAATAATGCATATACTTTAGTGAATTTATAAAAAAAATCTATTTTTTAAACTAAGCATTTATGTTAAAACTAAAAGCGTAAAAATACTAAACCTAACATTATATTTTAAAGTTGAAAGCATAAATAAGAATTAATAGTTTCAACACTTTACGTACTAACTTTTACATATGCTATATCATTAAAGTTAATAAATTATTTCTAGTATATTAGCTTTCGAAAGAACATTAACTTATGAACTATGTATCTTCCATCTATGGTGATTCCAACCGGTTGAACACAATCCTAATTTGTTAGCAAATCTGCAAATAATATGAAAAGGAACAGCACAACATGATTCAATGAAGGTAAATTTGGAGAATGATGAACTAAATAGAATTCAAAAGCTAATATGGTAGTAAAATAATGATTATACAAAAGTGTTGTAGATGGAAATAAAAACGATGTAAGGAGAAACATGCAAAATAAAGAACTGCTCATAATTTTGACATTACTCAATACTAATAGAATTAGATAAATATACCATAGCATTAAATTTCATGTTTTTTAATACATACAACATAATATAGAAATATCCTAGAACATAAACCTTGTGAAATCTAATTTTTGAGACAAACAAATAATTATTCCTTTACTTCAGATATACATGCAGACATTATATTGGAACAATACAAAAATTAACATTACTCAAAATGAAATAATGCATCACCATAAACGTCTAGCATCACTGTCCTAGTGGTTAGGCACTGTAGCTTTGGTCCATGAGGCCATATGTTTAAGTTCTACGTAGTGCGTGATTCGAACCATTGGACATAAAATATATTAATTTTAAAATTGCATGATAATAGTATTCGATATTATCCTATCTATTTTTTTTAAAATAGTTTGCTTATAATCATTATAAACAAATTCATCTCTAATGCATAGAAATTACTGCCACCCAAGTACTTAGTTTAAAAATAAATAAAAACTACTTGTGGAGGATCGTATAAAATACTTGTGGAAATAATTAGAAAAAATTAATTGATTGTATTTTGATTCTTTGATTGATTAGCATTAAAGAGAATGTATGTAATTATTTTTCTCATTAGTTGAATTGTAACTAAAATAGAATTAATTGTAATTAATTCTTTAATTATTTTGAATTTAAACAGATAAAAATTAAAAGCAACTAATTTTTTTTAACAATTGCATGGTAACAACATTCGATATCATCATACCTATTTAAAAATAGTTCACTTATAATCACTATAAATAACTTCATCTCCAATATATAGTTATCAATAAACATTTCTATCTGCATAAAAACTATTGTACCATAAAAAAATTCATAAAAAATCACTGATAATTACCTCATTATTTCGAAATATCACTAAGAAGTTAATGGAAACCATGAAAGTGAGTTTTTATGAATATTTCATAGTACATTAAACAACAAAATAGAAAAATATATAAAGTGTAAATTGGTTAAGAAGGATTTAATACCAAAATTCACAAAATATAAGTTTAAGTGATTAAGATTACATATGAATTTAAAATATTGAGTTACATATTTAAATCTAAATCACTAAATTTAAAAGTTACCTACTAAAGTAGAATAAAAATAATTTTTATGCATTTATATTTATTTTCCCTTGACTATTTTATTACAAATTAATTTTTATATATACATTTACTTTAGACATAATTTTTTTCGAAACTTGATTTTTCATATGTATTTATGTTTGAGAAGGACAAATTTGACCTCTATTTAATAATACAGTAAAACTTAAGGTTTTTTGGTATCTATATGTTAATAAATATAATATTTTTCTGCTGAATAAGTGAAAAAAAACCAAATTCGTAATCTTTAACAATGATTCTTTGTAGAAAAATATTACCATAGCATAAATTGTCATGTTTTTTTAACACATATTGCATAATATAACATTAGAAATTTACGTAGAACATAAACTTTGTGAAGTCTAATTTTTGGAATAACCTAATAATTTTTTCCTTTACTTCAATATAAATGAAGACATTATAAATAAAATAGTATGAAAATTAACATAATTCAAAGCAAATAATGTACCACCATAAAATGTCCAACACCATTGTCCCAGTGGTTAGGCCCTCTGGCTTTTGTTCATGATGTCACATGTTTGAATCCTACATAGTACGTGATTCGAACCATTGAACATATGTCGACTTGTAGTATGTTATATACTACTTGAGACTTTTAGTACCACTACATACTACCACATATGTATCCAATTTAAGAAAAAGCTACTAGTGGATATACATAAAAATATTAATTTTAAGGAATTACTTGTGGAAATAATTAGAAGGAATTAACTTATTGAAGTTTAATTCTATAATTGATTAGTATTAAAGATAACTAGTTGTAATTATTTTTCTCGTTAATTGAATTAACATTAAAAATAAATTTAATTGTAATTAATTATTTAGTTACTTTGAATTCAAACGGATCAAAATCAAAAGCAAATAATTCATTTTAACAAATGCATGGTAATAGTATTCCATATTATCCTACCTTTTCAAAAAAAGTTTGCTTATAATCATTATAAATAATTACATCTTCAATGTATATTTATCTATGAACATTTCCATCTGCAGAACAATTTGGAACATTGTAATGTAAAACAAATTTTATACAAAATCACTAATAATTACCTTATTGTGTCATGATATCACCGAGAATGTGATGTTTCTAATGAATATTTCATAGTATATTAAACAACAGAAAAGAAAATTTTATAAGTGTAGATTGCTTAAGAAGGATATACTCAAATTTATAAAATATAAGTTGAGATGAATAAGATAACAAAAAGAACTTAAAAATTAAGTTTGCGATATACATATTTAAAACTAAAATTTTCACAATTTTTTGAAGTAGTCTACTAAATATAGAACAAAATAATTTCTTATGCATTTATATTTTTTCCCTTTACTATTTTATTCTAATTAATTTCTGTCTATTGCTTTACTTTAGATATAATTTTGCTCTTCCAACTTTTTTATTCTTTTTTAGAATTAGAGTGTTATTTATCAAAGCAGATCACTCATTTTGATGTCTTGAGAGCTTGAATCCATGATCTCTAGAACTTTAGTCTAAAGCACCATCCTCTAACCCTTGAGGTAGAGGTCCTTGACTTGATTGTTCTTATATATTTATGTTTAAGAATGAGAAAAATTCAATTTTACCTCTATTCAATTATACAAAACCTAAGGTTTATCATATATATATATATATATATATATATATAAATTGAAAAATTAATTTTTATACAAAACGTAAAGACTAAAAAATAGTTCAACTTTACCGATAACATTTTTTTAGAATAACTGAGGATTCTAAGATGCTTATGCATAAATCCAATAAACTCCTACATAATGAATGAAGAAACCCAAATTCATAAGCACTCTGCTCGAAAAAAATATAAAAGGAAAATAGAATTTGGACACAAAATTTAAATCAAAGATTAAAGTCAGAAATTTATTACAAATACAACAAATTTAAACTCAAACTAAAAGGAAAATAAGTAATAAAATAATTAAAGATCTAACCATTTATTCGAGTTCATTGATGCACTGAGTGAAGATTATTGCCGGCTTTTAGATATTTTCCATAAAAATATGGAAACCAAATGCACCAAAAAAAACAATCATTGCAAAACATGAACAGGTTCATAAATAATTAAGGAGAATACAATGGTGAAGAAAAGAACTAGATTTTTTGTATAAGAAACTGGAGATGTGAAAGAAATAGTTTGTAACGCTCCATATTTTCAGTAACATTATAAACAATGAATTAAAGGTAAGTTAAAATGAAATAGCGAAGGGGTAAATTAGGAAAAAGAGCATTCTAATACCCTAAAACCTTAGCCGTGCTCACACACACATTCATTTGCAAAAATTAAATTTAGAGGCCGACCACCATTAGCAAGAAGAAGAGGAATAAAGAGCTAAAGGAAAAAGATCAATCAACTTAATCTATTCAAATCTCAAACTCCAGAATCTCAAAGCTAAGGTGAATAATGACTACATCTTATTTTTCTAATTGTTTTTGGTTTTAAGATGAATCCGAAGTATTTTGCATGATTATGCCATGTTTTGAATGATTAAATGTTTATATATGCTTGTTGATGAATTATGCTTATTCATATAGATTGTATGATATGTTTTGATATGATAACCCTATTAAATGACATCCAAATGTCTTGCGATTTTAGACTTAGATCAGAAATGATATTTTAGAGATGGGTTTAAATTTTCATAATTTTCTGAATTAATGTGGATTTTATATTAATTTTCTAGTGAGGAAAATTATTAATTGGGTTTAAAATTATTTACGGTTAAATAATATATGTTTTGGGTCTGAAATTAATATATGTTGGAAAGCATATTAAAAATGATTTTCTGGAATTTTTGTAGAATTTTCCTAGGTGTTTTATCAGTTATATAAAATTATTTAAGGTATGCAACTTAAATGTTTTATGTATTTATAAAAGGAGAAAGGGTATTTTGTAAATAAATAAAATTGTTTATTTCAGAAATATTGGAAGCACTTTTAGAAAAGAAATCAGCAACCAATAATATTTTAACAAACAATGCAGGTTAGTTGAAAAGAAATTATTTTTAAAGTAAATATCAGTTTTACATGCTTTTAGCATGTTTCGCCACTTTCGGCACAGAGGTTCCGACCAAGTACAGCCGCCTTCATTACCATCGAAACCAATGCACATAGTATTAATAACTTGGTGCAGAGTGAATTGGGCTAAGGCGAAAGGTACTGGGTCGAGACCATAGGTTCTGATGGGGTCGAAGCATGACTTTGATTTAAATTGAAAATTCACCTGCTTTGCTTTTGAAGGAAGTGCTTTCGACTTGGTTGGCTTTCGGCAAAGTCAAATGTTTTAAAGGAATGGTTTCGAATGGGTTGCGCCTTTTGTTTTTAAGTAAATGCTTTCGAATGGGGTTGAAACCCCTAACTATCGCTTTTCTACCTTAGAAGTCAATGGTTTCGGAAGGCATACTTTTTTTTTAAAACTTAGCTGCTTTTCCAATGCTTTCGGAAAGTTGGTTTCGACACCATCACTTCTTTACTTTGGAATATCTTTCGAAAGAGTGCTTTCGACTTAAATGTTTTATGACCCTTTTGCTTTGTTAATGGTAGAACCCAAAGGTTTCGAAGGAGTTAATTTTAAATGGTTCGAAAGGTGTTTCCACATGTTTTAAATTGAAACCAATGCTTTCGAAAGGTTTGTTGTTTACAAATGTTTTGATGCCTTCGAAAGGTTTTAAAGAAAGGTTTCTAAGGGGTGGTTCCCCAATGGTTCGAAAGGTCTGAAAGGAAAGGTTTTCCAACTGTTTCGAAAGGCAGTGTTTAAAGATTTTAAAGAATGATGTCTAAGGTTTAATACCTTTCGAAGGAAAGGTTTTTCAATGATTTTGAAAGTTTTATATGAATGGTTTCGAAAGGAATGTTTTGGCATTTCGGCCTAGGTGAAAGAAAGGGGTTTAGTTGGATTCGAAAGGGGTACTTTCAAAGGTTTAAATGTTTTCATCAACAAAGATTTGAGTAAAGTATATATAACATGGCAAGGTGCTTTTGAGTAAAGAATGGAGTATATATTTTCCTTGTTTAAGTTTGGTTTAAAGGTTCTTAATCAATTTGAGATGAAAAGGTTTTCAAGTAAAATTTTGGCAAGATTGCCCTAAGTAAAATGACTCAGATATTAGAATACCATATGGGACGAGTATAGGGTCATGCCCTATACATTAGCTATTAGTCTCAGTTAATTTAGTCCAAAATTCCAGTATGTGGGCTTTGTTACAGGTAAAACTAAAATTATGATTACACACAAAAAGGAATATATATTTGTATAAAGATCGGTTATTGGTGAGCCCACAAAATCTGTAACCCTCTAATTTTTAATAAAATTATTCAGGAGATTTAATTAGAATAAACTATATAGAATAATGTAGATAAGGAGATTGAGGTTGATTAATAAATATGTAGTGGCCGTGCTTATTTAAATTAAATGAACTTATAAATGGTTAAGTGTTAGCTAAATAAATATAAGGGCATTAGGGTAATTGCCAACCACATTCTCCACCCTTATGCTATCTCCTTAGTCATACACGTTCATTTTATCCTAAACAAAAACGTTAGAAAAAGAAAGAGCAAGGTCGGCCATTAGGAAGAAAGAAGAAAAGAGAAATTCAAAGTAAAGCTTAGGATTCAAGCTAGAAGAAATCAATCTCAATCAATCGTCAATTTCCTTATCTAATCTAAGGTGAATAATAATCACTACATCTCTATTTTTGGTTTTATAATCATATGGTTTCGGATTTAAGGGATAAATTCGTTTTTATGATTATTGAATGATGATATGCTTGGTTTATGATTTATATGGTTTAACCAAGATGGTTTAAACGAAGATATGCACGGTTTTAGGGTAAAACCGAAGTTAAATGATTTATAAATGCCATGGAAAAATTATATGTTATGGAAAACATGATTTTGGAGTTGGGTTTCAATTTTTATAATTTTCCAAGCCGTGGAGAATCAGCTTCGAGTTTTTGAAGGAAAAAATGGGTATTTGGGTTTATAAATTTATTTTGGAAAATATATTAAGAATTTGGGTCTGAAATTTTGTTACGTTAGATAACATGATTAAAGTGAATTTTTGGAATTTTTGGGGATTTTTACTAAGTGATTTAGTATGGGAATTAAATTATTTTGAAAGGAGGACCTAAATAACTTAATTGTTTTGTTAATAGAAAGGGCTTAATTGTTAAAAGTTATCATGTTTTTAGACCTGAGAAAATGCGGAAAATAATATCCAAATTATTTATAAGTTTATGAAAGCCAATCAAATGTTTACAAGTAGGCAAGTTTGTTACAAAAAGTTTACTTTATTTGGTAAAAACATCATTTTGCTCAGAAAAAAGGGTTCCGCCTTCTTTAGAAGGACCCTTCGACTCAAACCTTACGCCCCCAACCTAGTCGAAACCTTCTAGGTCGAAACCAGTAAACCAATACACATGGTATCATTTCGATGGTACAAAGTGGATTGGTGAAAGGCGGAAGGTAGGGTGTCGAAAAGTAGCTTTCGAAGGGGTTGGTTCCTTTGTTTTATTTTGTTTCAAAAGAAAAGTGCTTGCCTGTTTATAAATGGGTTTCGAAGTAGTCGAAACATATGGTTTCAAAGGGGTATTTCAACGAGGCTTTCGAAAGAGAGTTGCCGCCTATGTTTTAAAAGAAGTAGCTTCCAAAGGAGTTACTTAGATTTTGTTTAAAGCTTTCTGAAGGGGTAGTTTCGACCAAGTCGAAACCCTTCTTAGAATTGATAACCTTCCGATGGTATTGAAGACATCAATATTGTCGAAAGATTCAGTTGTGTTTATAAATACAAGCCACTTCCTAATGCTTTCGAAAGGGGTTAGGGGTTTCGAAGGCAATGGTTTCGGAAGGGGTTTCGAAGCTAACCTTCAATTATTTTACCCAGGTGTTTTATTGCTTTCGAAAGGATGGTTTCGACACCATTAAACTTCCCCAATACTTTTTGAATTAAAGAATGGTTTCGAAAGAGATGCTTTCGGACCCACATTGATGTTTTAAGTATAAACCCAATGCTTTCGAAAAGGGGACTTTCAATGGCTTCAAAAGGGTACTTCTAAATGGTTTCGAAGCTATGCTTCTATACTTATATGATAAAACTTTAACATGGTCGAAAGGTTTCGAAAGAGATGTTTTAAAGTATTCGAAAGGTAAGAGCCTAGTGTTTTAAAGATAGATTTTTATGCTTTCGAAGGAGGTCATCCTATGAGGTCGGAAGCAAGATTTCGAAGGTTTTAAAGCCCAAACTCAAATTTTAAAGGAAAAACCTATGGCTAAATAAAGGAGTTTTGAAATGACTTTAAGTATGTAAATTTGAAGAAGTATGGCCTTGATAAAAATATAAGTAAAAGGGATAAACTATATTCTATATGAAATGTATTTCAAGGACCTAAAACCCACAGGGGTGGTATTGTTAAATTATTAAGTTTGCTTCTTCAAATATGAGTATATTCACATGATAAAGAACCCATAACTGTATTTTGGGGATAGAAGGGTGGAAGAACCAGCTAGGTTAACCCGGTAGTGAATATAATTCGATAAAACTCCTAAATGAGTAGAATTTCATCCAGGGAGTCAAGGAGACCAAAATATAGGTTCATAGTAAACCCATGAATACTGTGCACTATGCAAGTTGGCAGGGGCTAATTGTTTGTAGTGAACCCATGAAAACTATATCCAGATTAAGAATTGACATCAGTCAGTAGTCAACCCATGAAAAATAGGATAAGAAAGAAGTTAACGGAGGCATCAGTAGGTTCCTAATGAATCCATGAAAACTAGGATGAGAAGTGAGTTACTGGATAAATTCATAGGTTCCTAGTCAACCCATGAAAACTAGGATAAAGGGATTAGTTATTGGAATGACTAACAGGTTCAGGGGACCCATGAATTAATTAAGTTAATTGGCAAGAGCCTATAGGTTCTTAGTGACCCCATGAAAACTATGAAATAGGACAGGGTGTCCATGTGTAATGAAAAAGGTTATTAGTAAATCCATGAAAACTATTAGGTTAATAGTGACCCTAAAAACTATAATTATGATGGGGTGTCAATCTAAACTGGGGACAGGAAATCCTAAATGATTTTATATATGCATATCATCCTAATATTTTGAAATGTATGTTTTTACCATTGTGGATGTAGGAGCACAGTATATGGTTTTATAAAGGTTTTAGGATACTAGTGAGGGGAAAACCCGTTCCGCTAAGGGGCGTGGTCTCACTAGATATCTAAAAGGATTGAGATGTTAGATTATTATTCATACCAGGCTTTATGTCTGACTCGAAGTTTTTGTTTTCCCCTTAAACTCTCAGGTACTCAATTAATTTTGAGTAGTTTGAGGTTTAGGGTTTTCAGGTTCTTTTCTTAGACGAATAAAGCTTCCAGAGACGTGCAAGAGGCAGTTAGTTATTTAGAGTTATCTTTTTCCGCTGTGTATTTGGATGTAAAGGCAGATTTATTAGCCTTATTATATACTCTGATCAACCAAGGGGGCATCTTCATATGTCTCTTTTGGCGTATGTGTAATAATTATATTCGCTGAACGTGGTTAACGTTTTGGGATTATGTAATGAACAAGAAATGTTTTAAATGGAATGTGGAAATATGTTTTTGAATTGTTAATTTTTTTCCACATTCTTGTGATCTTTGTAACAATGAATCTAGCACCGCCGTATTCGATCGGCAAGGATTAATAATTATAGATGACTGCAGCATCCATAGCTATTAGTTTTGGACCTCCAAGTAGGAGGATGTTACAAGTTGGTATCAGAGCATAGATTTATGAAACTTTAAAAGAAAAGTAAAACCTAAAATCTTTTTGAAACATAATCCAAAGAATTTGAAAATATGATGGGGGTTTGGGTTAACGCTATAGTAACGTACTTGTATTTGATATATAGGTATATATCTAAGTATGTGTTCCCCCCTCTCTTAGAACATTCTTCTGTATCTTACTAAGGCTCGTATGCATATTTACGAGAAAGAAGATATGGATGCAGGAAACGGAAGAGGAAATCTAGGTGGAGGAAGCACCACAACCAATGGAAATGCTCGACCTAATACCTAGAGAAACCAAGGTCGATAGGCTAATGCTAATCCAAATGCTGAAGCCAATGTAGGTGCTGGAAATCCGCCAGTAGATGCGAGGATGATGTATCAGTTGTTAGAAAATCTTTTGGAAGCAGGAGCTACTGGTAATGTTGGAGGAGCTAATATTATAGCTCCAGCTAGATATAATTATGCTAGGCTGAGCGGGGATTACACCAGTCTGGGTGGATAGCCGTTTATAGGAACGGAGGATGCTATTGAGGTTGAGAATTGGCTTTTGAACTGTGAGAGGATTTTTACCGATTTAGGCTTGGATGATGGAGAAAAGAGAAGGCTAGCCTCTAGATGGTTGCAAGGGTTAGCGCTTCACTGGTGGAACTGTGTGACAGCCAGAGTTTCGGAGGAAGAGCTGACATGGGTTGATTTTAGAAGAAGGTTTGAGCAAAGGTTCTTATCTGAGGTTGCCAAATCGGCATTGATGAGGAAGTTCATGGATCTTGTTCAGGGAGAGATGTCAGTGATCGAGTATGCTGCTAAGTTTGATGAGCTGTCTCGATATGGATATGCTTTGGTAGACATTGATATCAGGAGGAATGAGAGATTTATTCATGGACTAAGGCCAGAGCTAGGCAGAATGACTATGACTCATGTCAGAGAGCCTTGTAATGTGATGGTGGAGATGGCCATCCGCCATGAGGAGATGCTTGCTGTGTCAGTTAGAGAGAAGCCAGTTGAATCCCCGAGTCCTCAGGGAAAGAAAAGGAAATTCTTTAAGAAGAAGGGAGCCCAGAAAAGGGAGGCTGCCAAGAAGGCAAATGCTGATTTGGTGTGCTTCAAGTGTGATAAGAAGGGCCATTATGCTCATGAGTGCCGGACGAGAAAGGGAAAGAAGTCTGCAGAGAAGAAGAATGTGCAATGCTTCAAGTGGGACCAAGTTGGGTATTATAAGAACCAGTGTCCAAAGCCAGTCAGGGCAGACAGAGGGAAGGTGTTTGTTATTGTACCACCATCTACTTCTAGGCCTACTACAGCAAAGAAAAGGAAAACTGTGATGGAAGGTACGCTTTTGATTCAGAGTATACCAGTTAGGGTACTATTTGATACCGGTGCATCACATTCATTTATATCACAGTATTTGGTTGATAGGTTATGCATAGAACCTGCATACCTTGTTACTTTCTTAAGGGGTGCGAATCTAATAGGAGGGTATGCAACTTTAGGGATGAGATGTGACCGGTTAGAACTTGATTTGTTAGGTCATAAGTTTGCATGCAGTTTGTATGTTTTTGATTTCGTAGATTTCGGGGTCATTTTGGGTATGGATTGGTTGGGTAGGTATGAGGCTAGGATATTTTGCCAAGATAGGAAAATATCATTGAGGCACCAGATAGTCATAACTGAATCTTCTCAGTGGAGAATTCCAGTAAGAGCATTTGTGCTTTGTTAAGTGCTATGGAGGTTGGAGAGGAATTAAGTCAGGTTCGAGTGGCAAGGGAATTTGCAGATGTCTTTGAGCCAGTCACAGGACTACCACCGAAATAAGCTGTTGAGTTTCGGATAGATCTTGTACCGGGAGCTGAACCTGTCAGTAGACCACCTAGCAGGATGACACCGATAGAAATGAAGGAATTAAAGGTGCAACTAGTGGATCTTGAGGAAAGGAATTTTATTAAACCAAGCAGTTTTCCTGGGGGAGCGGCCGCCGTTTTCATGAAGAAGCCAGATGGATCGTTAAGGATGTGCATCGACTATTGTAAGTTAAACGAAAGGACGATTAAGAATAGATACTCTCTGCCGAGGATAGGTGATCTGTTTGATCAGTTGAGTGGAGCTTGAGTGTTTTCCCAATTGGATTTGGCGGCGGGGTTCCATCAGTTGAGAGTGGCGGAGGACAGTATTCCTTTGACAGCATTTCAGACTAGGTATGGTTCGTATGAGTGGTTAGTGATGCCATTTGGATTGACAAATGCACCTGCTTTCTACGTAGACTTGATGAACCAGGTTTTCTGAGAGCACTTGGATAGGTTCGTGTTGGTATTCATAGATGACATTTTGGTGTACTCAAAAGATGAAAGAGAGCATGAGATTCATCTTAGAGTGGTGTTGGAGACCCTGAGGCAGAATCAGCTGAAAGCGAAGTTTTCTAAGTGTCATTTTTGAAAAAAAGAGGTTAAGTTTCTTGGTCATGTGGTTTCAAAGGAGGGATTGTCGGTTAATCCAGTTAAGATTGAAGCTCTCAATAATTGGAAGAGACCAGAGACGGTAACCGAGATCAGAAATTTTCTTGGACTTGCTGGCTATTACCGGAGATTCATTAAGGATTTCTCGCGGATAGCAGCGCCTTTTACTAAGCTTACCAGGAAGGAAGTGAAGTTTGTTTGGTCCGACAAATGTGAGAAAGCATTCCTTAAGTTAAAACATTTGTTGACCAATGTTCCAGTGTTAGTAGTTCCAGATGGTAACCAAGGGTTGGTAGTATACATTGATGCATGTGGGACTAGATTGGGAGCAGTGTTAATGCAGAAGTGCAAAGTCATTGCTTACGCATCTAGGCAGCTTAGACCGCACGAAGTAAGATATCCTACTCAAGATTTGGAGTTGGCAGCGGTAATTTTTGCCTTGAAGATTTGGAGGCATTATCTCCTGGGGGAGAGATTTGAGTTATATACCGATCATAAGTCATTAAAGTATTTATCCTCTCAGAAGGAGTTGAATATGTGGTAGCGGAGGTGGCTGGAATTTTTGGCTGCTTATGATTTCGGTACAGAGTATACTCCTGGGAAAGAAAATAAGGTAGCAGACGCTCTCAGTATGAAACATCAGAATGTGGTGTTAGCGATGTTGGCAGAATGGAAGGATCTAGAAGCCTTGGCTAGTTGTGGTGTGTAATTGAGATCTACTGCTAGTTCTAGTCAAGGTACTGCCATGTTATCTTGTTTAGAAGTTCGACCAGTGCTGATCGAGAGGATAGCTTCTAAGCAGAGAGAGGATCCAGTTTTAGCCGAAAGGATTAGAAAACTTGAGGTAGAATCAGAGGTTGATGATCTAAAGGACTTTAGTCTTGACCAAAGAGGATGGTTGAGAAAGAAGGGACGATTATGCGTTCTGAATGTAAAGAACTTAAGGAGAGAAGTTCTGGAGGAATGTCATCGATCGAAGTTTACGATTCATCCTGGAGGGACCAAGATGTATCAAGATATGAAGAGAAGCTTCTATTGGGAAGGCATAAAGATGGATGTTGGCTTGTGGGTTAGGCAATGTGTTAACTGTCAACAAGTGAAGGCCGAACATTAGAAGGCAAGCGATTACTTCAGTCTTTAGATATTCCATTTTGGAAATGAGATTTTATATCCATGGATTTTATTGATGGGTTTACAAGGTCAAGGAGAGGAAATGAGAGTATATGGGTTATTGTGGATAGGTTGACCAAGAGTGATCATATCATTCCAGTAAAGTCGACCAGGACGGCACCAGTTTTGGCAAAATTGTTCATAAAGAACATAGTTAGACTTCATGGAGTTCCTAGTAGCATAGCCAGCAACAGAGATGCATTATTCACTAGCTAATTCTAGAAGAGTCTACAGGATGTGCTAGGCACTAAGCTCAAGATGAGTACCGCATATCACCCACAGACGGATGGGTAGACGGAGAGAGTCAATAAGGTACTCGAAGATTTGTTGAGAGCTTGTGTGTTGGATTTTTGTGGATCTTGGGAGGATCACCTGCATTTGGTCGAGTTTTCTATAATAATAGTTATCAGACTAGTATAGGAATGACGCCTTTTGAAGCTTTGTACGGAAGGCCATGCAAATCGCTAGCATGTTGGTTAGAGACTGGAGACAGATTGGTCTTAGGTCCAGATTTGGTTAGAGAAGCATCAGAAAAGATTGAGTTAATCCGAGGATGGATGAAGGAAGCTCAATCCAGGCAGAAGAGTTACTCAAATAAGAGGCGTAAAGACCTAGAGTTATCAGTGGGAGACAGGGTTTTCATTAAAGCATCACCGATAAAGGGTGTGGTACGATTTGGAAAGTCGGGAAAGTTGGCCCCGAGATATGTTGGACCATTCCAGATTATAGAAAGGATTGGAAAGCTCGCATACATAGTAGAGTTGCCGAGCAGTTTGGCAGGTGTCCATAATGTATTCCATGTGTCTCATCTTCGTAAGTATGTGCATGATCCAGAGACTACTATTCCTCAGACAGAGTTGGAGGACTTGGTAGTAGAGCCTGATTTGAATTTTGTTAGACAACCAGTTCGGGTTATAGCGAGAGATGAGAAAAGATTGAGGACCAAGAAGGTCAAGTTGGTGAAAATTCACTGGAGCGACAACGAGAAGTACTTGGGAGACAGATGACAGGATTCGAGATGCTTATCCTGATCTGCTTTGATGGTATGTCTATATTAGATTTATATATATTAGTTGCTAGTCGGGTAGGCTAGTATGGATGTTAGGAGTTGTTACAGATGATTGCTATGTTTTCTAGTTAGTCCATACTGAATTTCGAGGACGAAATTCTTTAAGGAGGGGTGCTTGAAACCCCCTTAATTTTTAATAACATTATTCAGGAGGTTTAATTAGAATAAATTAAATAGAATAATGTTGATAGGGAGACTGAAGTTGATTAATAAATATGTAGTGGTCGTGCTTATTTAAATTAAATGAACTTATAAATGGTTAAGTGTTAGCTAAATAAATATAAGGGCATTAGGGTAATTTCCGCCCACATTCTCCACCCTTATGTTATCTCCTTAGTCATACACGTTCATTTTATCCTAAACAAAAATGTAAGATAAAAATAAATATCAAGGCCGGCCATTAGGAAGAAAGAAGAGAAGAGAAATTCAAAGTAAAGCTTAGGATTCAAGCTAGAAGAAATCAATCTCAATCAATCTTCAATTTTCTTATCCAATCTAAAGTGAATAATAATCACTACATCTCTATTTTTGGTTATATAACCATATGGTTTTGGATTTAAGGGATAAATTCATTTTTATGATTTATTGAACGATGATATGCTTGGTTTATGATTTATGTGGTTTAAACAAGATGGTTTAAACGGAGATATGCACGGTTTTAGGGTAAAACCGAAGTTAAATGATTTTTAAATGTCATGGAAAAATTATATGTTATGGAAAACATGATTTTGGAGTTGGGTTTCAACTTTTATAATTTTTCAAGTCGTGTAGAATTAGTTATGAATTTTTGAAGGAAAATATGGATATTTGGGTTTATAAATTTATTTTGGAAAATATATTAGGAATTTGGGTCTGAAATTTTGATATGTTAGATAACATTATTAAAGTGAATTTCTGGAATTTTTTGGGGATTTTTACTAAGTGATTTAGTATGGAAATTAAATTATTTTGAAAGGAGGACCTAAATAATTTAATTATTTTGTTAATTGGAAGGGCTTAATTGTTAAAAGTTATCATGTTTTTAGATCTAAGAAAATACAGCAAATACTATTCAAATTATTTAAAAGTTTATGAAAGCCAATCAAATGTTTACAAGTAGATAAGTTTGTTATAAAAAGTTTACTTTATTTGGTAAAAACAACCTTTTGCTTAGAAAAAGGGGTTCCGCCTTCTTTAGAAGGACCCTTCAACTCAGACCTTCCTCCCCCAATCTAGTCGAAACCTTCTAGGTCGAAACCAGTAAACCAATACACATGGTATCATTTCGATGGTATGAAGTGGATTGGAGAAAGGCGGAAGGTAGTGTGTCGAAAAGCTTTCGAAGGGGTTGGTTCCTTTGTTTTATTTTTTCAAAAGAAAAGCGCTTGCCTGTTTATAAATTGGTTTTGAAGTAGTCGTAACCTATGGTTTCAAAGGGGTCTTTCAATAGAGCTTTGGAAAGAGAGCTTATGCCTATGTTTTAAAAGAAGTAGCTTCCAAAGGAGTTACTTAGATTTTGTTTAAATCTTTCGGAAGAGGCGGTTTCGACCAAGTCGAAACCCTTCTTAGAATTGATAATCTTCCAATGGTATTGAAGAATCAATGTTGTCGAAAGATTCAGTTGTTTTTATAAATACAAGCCACTTCCTAATGCTTTCGAAATGGATTAGGGGTTTCGAAGGCAATGGTTTTGAAAGGGGTTACAAAGCTAACCTTCAATTTCTTAACCCAAGTGTTTTATTACTGTCAAAAGGATGGTTTCGACACCATTAAACTTCTCGAATACCTTTGGAATTAAAGAATGGTTTCAAAAGAGATCCTTTCGTCTATGCTCACTTTAACCCACAATGATGTTTTAAGTATAAACCCAATGCTTTCGAAAGGGGGACTTTCAATGGTTTCGAAAGGGTACTTTTAAATGGTTTCGAAACTATGGTTCTATACTTATATGATAAAACTTTAACATGGTCGAAAGGTTTCGAAAGAGATGTTTTAAAGTATTCGAAAGGAAGGAGCTAGTGTTTTAAAGATAGATTTTTATGCTTTCGAAGGAGGTCATCCTATAAGGTCGGAAACAAGATTTCGAAGGTTTCGAAAGGATTTAAAATCCAAACTCAAATTTTAAAGGAAAAACCTATGGCTAAATAAAGGAATTTTGAAATGACTTTAAGTATGTAAATTTGAAGGAGTATGGCCTTGATAAAAATATAAGTAAAAGAGATTAACTATATTCTATATGAAATGTATTTCAAGGACCTAAAACCCACATGAGTGGTCTTGTTAAATTATTAAGTTTGCTTCTTCAAATATGAGTATATTCACATGGTAAAGAAACCATAACTGTATTTTGGGGATAAAGGGGTGGAAGAACCAGCTAGGTTAACCCAGTAGTGAATATAATTCGATAAAACTCCTGAATGAGTAGAATTGCATCTAGGGAGTCAAGGAGATCAAAATATTGGATGCCTAAACTTTGAAGTTTCCGGGAGATAGGTTCATGGTAAACCCATGAAAACTATGATTATGTAGTTACTGGAGGTAACCAATAGGTTCATAGTAAACCCATGAATACTGTGCACTATGTAAGTTGGCAGGGGCTAATTGTTTGTAGTGAACCCATGAAAACTATATCCGGATTAAGAATTGACATCAGTCAGTAGGTTCCTAGTCAACCCATTAAAACTAGGATAAGAAGGAAGTTAACGGAGGCATCAGTAGGTTCCTACTGAATCCATGAAAACTAGGATGAGAAGTGAGTAACTGGATAAATTCATAGGTTCCTAGTCAACCCCATGAAAACTAGGATAAAGGGATTAGTTATTGGAATCACTAATAGGTTCAGAGGACCCATGAATTGATTAAGTTAATTGGCAAGAGCCTATAGGTTCTTAGTGACCCCATGAAAACTATGAAATAGGACAGGGTGTCCATGTGTAATGAAAAGATTGTTAGTAAACCCATGAAAACTATTAGGTTAATAGTGACCCTAAAACTATAACTATGACGGGGTGTCAATCTAAACTGGGGATGGGAAATCCTAAATGATTTTATATATGCATATCATCCTAATATTTTGAAATGTATGTTTTAACCATTGTGGATGTAGGAGCATATTATATGGTTTTATAAAGGTTTTAGGATACCAGTGAGGGGAAAACCCATTCCGCTAAGCGGCGTGGTCTCACTAGATATCTAAAAGGATTGAGATGTTAGATTATTATTCATACCAGGCTTTATGTCTGACTCGAAGTTTTTGTTTTCCCCTTAAACTCTCAGGTACTCAATTAATTTTGAGTAGTTTGAGGTTTAGGGTTTTCAGGTTCTTTTCTTAGACGAATAAAGCTTCCAGAGACGTGCAAGAGGCAGTTAGTTATTTAGAGTTATTTTTTTCCGCTGTGTATTTGGATGTAAAGGCAGATTTATTAGCCTTATTATATACTCTGATCAACCAAGGGGGCATCTTCATATGTCTCTTTTGGCGTATGTGTAATAATTATATTTTGCTGAACGTGGTTAACATTTTGGGATTATGTAATGAACAAGAAATGTTTTGAATGGAGTGTGGAAATATGTTTTTGAATTGTTAATTTTTTTTCATATTCTTGTTATCTGTGTATCAATGAATCTAGCACCGCCGTATTTGGTCGCCGAGGATTAATAACTATGGATGACTGCAGCATTCGTAGCCCTTAGTTTTGGACCTCCAAGTAGGGGGATGTTACAAAACCATTAGAATCAAGTGACCCTGGGAGAAGATAAGTTAGGGACAGACCATCTAGAAGAGGAGTATCTAACTGATAAGTTAGGGACAGACCGTCCTGAAGAGGAGTATCTAACATGTGTTAGGTTATTTTATTTATATTGTCTGGTAGGCCCTAGTCGGCCAAATGTTAGTTGTTAGCCAAACAAAACTATAGAATTCAGACAGATAGTTCATTTGTTACCTGATATGTATGTTTACATGATAGTGCTTTACAGTTTAACCAGTTTTGGTTGTAGGAAATGATTTGCAAAAGATATGTATTAAAAGGATATTAGTGAGGGGAAACCCATTCCGCTAAGCAGCTTGGTCTCACATAATATCAAATATCGAGATGTATAATATTATTCACACCAGGCTTTATGTCTGACTCGAAGTTTATGTTTTTCCCCTTAAACTCTCGGGTGCTCAAAATTGATTTTAGTAGACTGAGGGATGAGGTTTACAGGTTTTTAGTAGGTTGGCGAATAAAGCTTCTGGAGACAAGCAGGTGGCTGACGGATAACTATTTAGGAGTTGTTGTTTTATTTTGTTTTGTTCCGTTGTGTTGTATTAAGTCTGTTATGACTATATAGTACTCTGGTCAACCAAGGGGGTATCTTCATATGTCGCTCTTGGCATATTTATGTAATAATTATATTTTATTTGAACCTGGGAAACGATTGGGGTTATGTAATTTGGATATGAAACATTTTTTATGAAATGTAATCGAAAATGTTGTTTTGTGAAATCTGTGATTTTTTTTCATATTCATGTGCTTCTGATATTATGGATACCATTAACATTACCGTATTTGGTCACCTGAAGTTAATACTATGGATGACTGTAGCATTTGTAGCACTTAGCTTCGGGCCTCCAGGTAGGGGATGTTATAACCTGGTATCAGAGCATAGGTTTATGAAAAACTTTAACTAAAAATGAATTTTGAAAACATAATCCTAAGGAATTAGAGTAAGATCGGGGTATGAGATAACGCTATAGTAACGTACTTGTATTTGCTACATATAAGTATACGCTATATCTCTATTCTCCTATCTCTCTTAGGCTATTCTTTTGTATCTCATGTGGCTTGAATACAGATATGGATGCTAGAAGTGGAAGAGTGAATCTTGGAGGAAGCACCACCACAAATGGTAATGCCAAACCGAATACTAGAAGGAACAAGGTCAGGCTCAAGCGGGGAATGTTGGTGCTGGAGTTCCAAAAGTGGATATGGGAGCTATGTATTAGTTTTTCGTGAACATAATGCAAGCAGGAATTACTGCTGGAGTGGTCGGAGGAAATTTTAGAGTAGGAGTTCAGGAAGCTCCGGTGGTCAACAACTATGCTATCCCGAGCAGAGATTATGTTTGGCTTGGAGGGAAGCCATTTATTGGAATTGAGGATGCAATTGAGGTGGAGAACTGGTTGCTACATTACGAGAGGATCTTTGCAGACTTGGGGCTCAATGATGAGCAGAAGAGGAGGCTTGCTTCGAGACAGCTTCAGGGAGCAGCTTTATTTTGGTGGAATAGTGTGACAGTTAGAGTGGATGAGGAAACGATGACATGGGCTGAGTTTAGGAGGAGGTTCTAGGAGTGGTTAATGTCTGTGATGGCGCAGTCTGCTTTGCTCAGAAAGTTTGTTGAGTTGGAGCAGGGGGAGATGTCTGTGTTGGAATATTCTAAAAGGTTCGAGGAGTTGTCAAGGTATGGACATGCCACTGTGGATACTGTAATGAAGAGGAATGAGAAGTTCATAAGGGGATTGAAGCTTGAGTTGGTCAGGGCCACATTATCTCATATTAGGGATCCTTGTGATGTTATAATAGAGATGACTTTAAGACATAAGGAGATGCTTGCTTCTCTAGAGAAGAATAAGATGAAGAAGGTCCAGGTGGGGTAGAGTCAGAAAAGGAAGTTCTTTCATAAGAAAAGTGCTCAAAAAGGTGGAGCAGCAAAGAAAGGAAAGTCGAAGGTTGTTTGCTTCAAGTGCGATAAGAAGGGGCATTTCGCTAATGAGTGTCGTATTGGAAAGGCGAAGGAAGTGATTAGGAAGAAGAATATCAGATGCTTTAACTGCGATCAGATTGATCATTATAAGAATCAATGCAAAGAGCCTGCTAGGAATGGATGGGGCAAAGTATTTGCATTGGAGCCTGCTACATCAGGACCCACGGTGCAGGAGAAAGGGAAAGCAATGTTGGGAGGTATGCTTCAGATTCATGGTATGTCTGTTAGCGTTCTGTTTGATACTGGTCGCATTCTTTTATATCTCATTGTTTGGTAGATAAGCTTAACTTAGAACCCTTATATTTAGTTACTTCCTTAAGAGTTGCAAATCCGATAGGAGGATATGCAACACTTGGGATGAAGTGTGACCACCTAGAGTTTGATTTGTTAGGTCATACCTTTGTTTGCAGTTTGCATGTATTTGACTTTGTAGGGTTTGGAATTATTTTAGGTATGGATTGGTTAAGTAAGTATGAAGCTAGGATATTTTGCCATGATAGGAAAATTGACTTAGACACCATGACTGTAGTGATCAGATTGTATATACCATAGAAAACCCTAGCTATGAGGTGAATGCTATGTTGGGTGTTACAGAGTTGGAAGATGAGTTGAATCGCATTTTCATGGTTAGAGAATTCGTGGATGTTTTTGAGCCTGTAGTAGGATTGCCACCGAAATGAGCCATTGAGTTTTGGATAGATTTGGTGCCTGGAGCTGAACCAGTGAGTAGGCCGCCAAGCAGGATGACACCTACAGAGATGAGAGAGCTAAAGGTGCAAGTGGTAGATTTGGAAAGCAAGAGTTTTATTAGACCGAGTAGTTCGCCTTGGGAAGCAGCCGTAGTGTTTTCCAAGAATCTGGACGGATCGTTGAGGTTATGTATCGATTATCGTAAGTTGAATGAGAAGATGATAAAGAATCGATATCCGTTAACTAGAATTGATGATTTGTTAGATCAGTTGAGTGGAGCCAAGGTATTTTCTCAGTTGGATTTAGCAACAGGTTTCCATCAGCTTAGAGTAGTAGAGGATAGTATTCCTTTGATGGCGTTTAGGACTAGATATGGATCGTACGAATGGTTAGTGATGCCGTTCGGACTAACTAATGCGTCGGCATTCTTTGTGAACTTAATGAACTGGATTTTCCGAGAGCACTTGGACAAGTTCGTTTTGGTTTTCATAGATGATATTTTGATATACTCTAAGGATGAAAAAGCATGAAGTTTATCATAGAGTTGTGCTTGAGACGTTGAGGCAGAATCAGCTGAAGGCGAAATTTTCGAAGTGTCATTTCTGAAAGAAAGAAGTGAAGTTTCTTGGTCATGTAGTCTTAGAAAAATGGTTGTCTGTAGATCCGACCAAGATTGAAGCGGTGAATAATTGGAAGAGACCCGAGACAATGACTGAGATAAAGAGTTTTCTTCGATTAGCTGGGTATTATCGAAGATTCATAAAAGATTTTTCGCGTATAGCAGCACCGATGACCAAGCTAACGTGAGAAGATGTGAAGTTTGTTTGGACCGATAAGTGTGAGGAGGCATTCCAAAGCTTGAAACACTTATTGAACCACGCACCTGTGTTGGTTGTTCCGAAAGAAAATCAGGATTTGGTAGTTTATACAGATGCATATGGAACTTGATTAGGAGCTGTATTAATGCAGATAGGTAAAGTGATTGCATATGATTTTCGACAGCTTAGACCGAATAAAGTTAGATATCCCACACATGATTTGGAGTTGGCTGCGGTGATATTTGCATTGAAGGTATGGAGACATTACCTTTTAGGAGAAAGGTTTGAGCTTTATACAGATCATAAGTCGTTGAAGTATTTGTTTTCTTAGAAGGAGTTGAACATGAGACAACAGAGATGGTTAGAGTTTATTGCTGCTTATGATTTTGGAATCGATTACACACCAGGGAAAGGTAATAAGGTTGCAGATGCGCTTTGTAGAAAGCATCAAAATGCAGTGTTCGCAATGATAACAGAGTGGAAAGATTTGGAAGCGTTGTCGACTTGCAGGTTGCAATGGAGATCTGAAGTTGGGTCTAGTAAAGGACCAGTTGTGTTGTCTTGTTTAGAAGTTCGACCAGTGATGATTGAAAGGATTGCTTCTAAATAGATGGAGGATCCAGTATTAGTTGAACGGATTAAGAAGTTAAGGGATGGAACAGAGAGTGATGACTTAAAGGATTTTAGTCTTGACCAGAATGGGTGGTTGAGAAAGAAAGGTAGGTTGTGTGTTCCGAATGTGGAGGACATAAGGAAGGAAATTTTAGAGGAATGCCATCATTCGAAGTTCACCATTCATCCGGGAGGAACTAAGACGTATCAAGCCATGATGCGGAGTTTCTTCTAGGAAGGTATGAAGAGGGATGTAGGCTTATGGGTGAAGCAGTGTTTGAACTGCCAACAGGTAAAAGCCGAACATCAAAAGCCTAGTGGGATGCTTCAGCCATTAGATAATCCGGTATGGAAGTGGGATTCTATTTCCATGGATTTCATAGACGGATTGCTAAGGTCAAACAGAGGAAATGAAAGTATATGGGTCATAGTGGACATATTGACCAAGAGTGCCCATTTCATTCCAGTTAAGTCAACTAGGACGACATCCGTTTTAGCTAAGTTATTTATGAATAATATAGTTAGACTTCATAGAATTCCTAGTAGTATAATAAGTGATAGAGATTCCTTATTCACTAGTGAGTTCTGGAAGAGTCTACAGAATATTTTAGGAACCAAGCTCAAGATGAGTACCGCTTACCATCCACAGACCGATGGGCAAACATAAAGAGTTAACGAAGTCTTGGAAGATTTGCTAAGAGCTTGTGTGTTAGATTTTGGAGAATCATGGGAAGACCGTCTACACTTAGTCAAGTTTTTGTATAACAACAGTTATCAAAAGAGTATAGGGATGGCACCGTTTGAAGCTTTGTATGGAAGGCCATGCAAATCTCCCGTTTAATGGTTAGAGACCGGGGATATGTTAGTTCTTGGACCAGATTTGGTTAGAGAAGCTGCAGAAAAGATTGAGTTGATTCGAGATAGGACGAAGGAAGCTCAGTCTAGGCAGAAAAGTTATGCAGATAGAAGACGGAAAGACTTGGAGTTCTCTATTGGAGATCATGTTTTTATTAAGGTGTCACCGATGAAGGGTGTGATTAGATTTGGAAAATCAGGGAAATTAGCACCGAGATTCATAGGACCATTTCCTATTATAGAGAGGATTGGGAAACTCACATATAGAGTAGAGTTACCGAGCAGTTTGGAAAGAGTCCACAATGTGTTTCATGTTTCTCATCTAAGGAAGTGTGTTAGAGATCCGGAGTCTACTATAGCACCGACTGTGTTAGATGACTTAGTAGTAGAACCAAACTTGACTATAGTTAGAAGGCTGATTCGTATAGTCGCGAGAGATGAGAAGAGGCTAAGGAACAAGACAGCCGGATTAGTGAAAGTCCAGTGGAGCAACGATGAGAGAGACTGCACTTGGGAGATTGAGAGCAGGATTAAAGACGCTTATCCTGATTAATTTAATGGTATGTTTTACCTTCATGTTTGATTTGTTGTGTAGCTTATCGTAATTTCGAGGACGAAATTCTTTAAGGAGGGGAGATTGTAACACCCCATATTTTTAGTAATATTATTTAGGATATTTAATTATCTAAATTAAATAAAATATTGTGATGTGATGATTCGGGGATTGAGATTTGTGATTAAACTAAGGGGTAACCATGTGATTGAAGTTCGACTTATCTTAGGTCGTAGGTCGTTTACGCGACCTAACTTAGGTCGAATCAAAACTCCGCGACCTAACATAGATCGAACTTCAATCTCGTGACCTAACTTAGGTCGTATCCTTTTAGCTCGTTCGCACTCCTTCACACTGAATCCAGTAACTCGTGTGCCGTCTTCACTAGGTCGTGAGCGACCTAAGACTTCAGCTTTCCACGACTTATCCCCAAGATCTAGTTCGTTAACTCGTGCGTCTCCACTAGGTCATTGTCGACCTTCACCAAGTCGCTGGAACGACTTAAAGACCTCGTTAGGTCGTACGCGACCTAAAACTTCAACTTCCCACAAGTCTTTACGAAGTCTTAACTCGTTAGCCTCCTCTTTAAGTCGTACCCGACTTACCAGCATGTTAGGTCGTACACGACCTATGTCTTCAACTTTCTGGGCTGCATCATCCTCCCCAGGTTGAGAAAAATTCGTCCCCGAATTTGCACTCTCTTCTTCCACAACAGACTCATCCCCATGATATGGTATAAGATGTTTAACATTGAAAACATCAGAAGTGTATACATCTTCCGGTAGCTTCAATCTATAAGCATTTTCATTGATCCGTTTCACAATCTTCACAGGACCAATCTTTCTGGCTTTCAACTTGTTGTAAGTGCCTACTGGAAAATGATCTTTTGTTAGCACAGCATAGACTAAATCTCCTTCATTAAATTCAACGCTTCTTTGCTTCAAATCTGCAAATCGTTTATACTTTTCATTTGCTTTCTCCAATCGTTCCTGAATGATTTTATGACATTCCGCCAATCCATCAACAAAATCAACAGCCCGTTTAATGGTCCCCTTTGGTTGTGGTATTATCGTCAAATCCAACGGCCCCTTTGGTAAGCTTGAATACACTATCTGAAATGGACTGAAACCCGTACTACGGTTTATAGCATGATTATAAGCAAACTCTGCTTGGCATAGCTTCATATCTCAACTCTTCAGATTATCTTTCACAAGACATCGCAATAAATTCCCCAGCGATCTGTTAACCACCTCCGTTTTTCCATCAGTTTGTGGATGGTAAGCGCTACTAAACTTCAGTTTTGTTCCGACCATCTTCCACAAACTTAGCCAAAAATGACTCAGAAAACGAGTATCCCTATCCGACACAATAGATTCTGGCAATCCATGAAGTCGATATATTTCTTTGAAAAATAACTGAGCAACATGAACAGCATCCGCCGTCTTCTTACAAGCAATAAAATGTGCCATTTTCGAAAATCGGTCAACCACCACATAAATGGAATCGTTCCCCCTTTGAGTTCGCGGTAACCCCAAAACAAAATCCATACTCACATCAACCCAAGGCTTAGTTGGTACAGGTAACGGCATATATAATCCAGCATTGGTCGCAGTTCCTTTCGAAACCTAACAGATATGACATCGTTCCACAAATCTCTCAACCTCCTTTCTCATCGATGGCCAAAAATAAGATTGTGAAATCAACTGTAATGTACGGTCTCTGCCCACATGTCCTTCCTCATGCAACTCCTTTACCATCTTCATACGTAAGCTGCACTCTGGTATACATAATCGATTTCCTTTGAACAGAAAACCATTTACCATCATGAACTCATCCGTCTCTCCCTCCTTGACTTTATCAATAAACTTTGCAAAGTACGGATCATCGACAAATAATTCTGGCAACACATCAAACCCCGTTACTTCAACCTTCATTGTTGTTAACAAATGATTCCTTCAGCTCAACGCATCTGCTACACGGTTTGTAACTCCAGATTTATGCTTCACCACAAAGGTAAATTGTTGCAGGTACGCAATCCACGATGCATGTCTCGCTGAAATCTTGTCTTGCCCTTGTAAATGCTTCAACGCTTCATGATCAGTGTAAAGAACAAACTCTTTCTAAAATAGATAGTGTCTCCAGTGTTTAATAGCTTGCACAACAGCATAAAATTCCACATCATATGTACTATATCTCATCGTCGCTCCCGATAGCTTCTCACTAAAATATGCAATAGGACGTCCCCTCTGACTCAACACTCCTCCAATCCCAACCTTGGATGCATCAGTATGTAGTTCAAACACTAGCTGAAAATCTGGTAGCACTAGAATTGGTGCTGACGTCAAGAGTTCTTTGATTCGCTCAAAAGCAACCCCTGCTTCCTCCGTCCATGCAAACTGTTTACCCTTCATACAATCAGTCACAGGCGCCATCACACTACTAAAGTGTGGAATAAACCTTCGATAAAATGAAGCCAACCCGTGAAAACTCCAAACCTCTGTTATCGTCTTGGGCTGTGGCCAATCTCTAATCGCCTCTACTTTACTCCGATCCACCTGTATCCCTTCTTCTGATACCATATACCCCAGAAATAAAACACTATGCGTCATGAACATGCATTTCTTCGTTGCAGCATAAAATTGTTCTTGTCGCAGAATAATTAACACTTTCTTCAAATGCTGAACATGCTCTTTTGTACTAGCATTGTAGATCAGAATATCATCAAAGTAAACCACCACAAATTTCCCAATGTACGGCCTGAAAATTTGGTTCATCACACTCATGAATGTACTCGGTGCATTCGATAGACCAAACGGCATTACCAGCCATTCATACAATCCTTCCCTCGTCTTGAATGCTGTCTTCCATTCGTCCCCTGGTCTAATGCGAATCTGATGATAACCGCTCTTCAAGTCAATCTTAGAAAAGATCACAGACCCACTAATTTGATCTAACAGATCATCAAGCCTCGGCATCGGAAATCTGTATCTGACCGTTATCTTGTTCAATGCTCTACTATCTGTGCACTTCTCCATGAGCCATCCTTCTTCGGTACGAGTAATGCTGGTACAGCACATGGACTCAAACTCTCCTGTATTCGTCCCTGTTCAAGCAATTCCTCTACCTGCCTCCGCAACTCTTCATGTTCTTTCAGACTCATTCTATAGTGTGGTTTATGTGGCAATATTGCTCCCGGAACAAGATCAATTTGATGTTGAATGTCTCTCAGTGGCGGTAACTCCTTTGATAGCTCCTCTGGAAATACATCCTCAAATTCTTTCAATACTGGTTTCACTTCTTCTGGAATTTCAACCTCTTCACTGCTTTCACGCCCAATTAACAAGAATACTTCCGGCTCCTCTTCGACTTCTTTAACAAACTCCTTCAAGGATAATAAAGTTTTCAGCTCTTCAATCTCCTCCAGTTTGTTTTCTTCTTGTGGTCGCTTCTTTCGAACTAGGGTAATCTTTGTGCCTTCAAACATGAAACTGTAACTGTTGGTACGCCCATCATGTTGCACCGCCCTATCATACTGCCACGGTCTTCCCAGCAACAAATGACAGACATCCATAACTACCAGATCGCACCAGATTTCATCCTTGTATTTCTTTCCAATTGAAAAATTCACACAAGCCCTTCGTCCAACCTTCACCTCCCCGCCTTTTCTTAACCAAGCCAACTTGTACGGTTTCGGATGTTTCTCAGTCTTCAATGCCAACTTCCTCACAGCCTCTGACGAAATTATATTATCACAGCTTCCAGCATCAATAACAAATTTACAAACTTTCCCCAGAATAGTACATGTCGACTGAAATATATTGCTCCTCAACCAACTACAATCCTCCTCTTGCTTTGGTGTCAAACAAGACCTCCTCATCATCTGATTACAACCTTCGTCTCCTGACACTTCTTCTTCCTCCTCATCGAGTGGTGAATTGGAACATTCAGCTTCTTCATCCTCATCCTCAACCTCCGCTATCATAGCTCTCTTCTTCGGCTTTGGACATTCATTACTTTTGTGGCCCATTTCTTGGCAATTATAACACTTGAAACCATTATTGACTTTCATCTTCCCAACCTCATTTACAACTGGTTTTGCAACAGCTTTTGAAACATTAGAACTTCCACTAACACCCTTCACTGGAATGTTGGAATTTGTAAACACACCACCTCCCCGTCTTCCCTGTTTCTCCTAAGCCAAAGCTTTCTGGTGTGCTTCCGCTATAGATCTGGGATCAAACATGTTAACCATATCCTGAATCTGCATTCGCCACCCCCCAACAAATCTAGCTGTCAATTGTTTCTCTGTCTCCATAATATCATTCCTTGCAATCAGTTGATAAAATTCGTCAGCATAGTCATTCACAGATTTCGTCCCTTGTCTCAAGTTTTGCAACCTCTGATACATAAGCGATTGATAATTGTAAGGTAAGAATGTGGCTTTCATCATTTTCCTCATCTTTTCCCATGATTCAACCTTTGACTTCCCCATCCGTTCACGTGTAAGTTTGGTTTACTGCCACCATGCCAAAGCTCTACCCCTCAACCTTGTAGCAACCAACTTCACTCTACGATGTTCTGGAACTTCCTTGAAGTCAAAAATCTCCTCCACATTAGACAACCAGTCCAAAAACTCTTCAGCTTGCATACCTCCTTTGAACTCTGGAATTTCAGTCTTCATCCCAGATTCCCACTTGTGATCATACTCCGACTGATTTCTTCCTTGTCCACGTCCTTGTCCATGAACACTTCCACCATCATACTCCTCTTCAAAATCAGATGTATATCGATGTCGATCCTGACCACCAACATCTCTACTACCATCACGTCTTCCACCAACATCCCTTCTATCTACATTCCTCCATTCACGATCATTCACATTCCTCCCACGTCCTTGATCATCATCAACACTTCTTTCTCGATTGGAATGTGATGAGACTCTACTTCCCCCATGGTTGGATTCAGGTGAAACCCTTCTCCGATTTTGATTCATCTCTAACATCATCTTCTCTAATCGTCCAATCCCTTCATTAAGTTTCTCACTAAAGTTTTCATTAATTCTTTGCTCCATCTCATCAGCTTCTTCTCTTCTATACAAAGCTTCTACGTTTTGGTGACGATTAGCTCTTCTCGGCGGCATGGTTGATTCTTCAAACTTTGACTTTCGGCTCCACTCCAAATTTCAAACACCTTTCGAACTTAGATCCAAAATGAAATGGATCGAAAACTCCCTCTTTGTTCCAATTTGCGATGAACACGATGAACAATAACTTCTCGGCCTTGAATGATATTGCTCGGCTCGACTTGATCTCTTCAAACTTCTTCAAAAGAATTGGCTCCAAGGACTCGATTTAGCTATGATTGGCTAAAACAAGCTTTGATACCAAACTGACGCAGCGGATTATACAAAAACAAGGTAGAACGATGAAAGTAGCAATCGGTGGATTGATGAATACTGAAATGCCCAAATTCGTTGATCCGAAGATACCGAATTCTAGCTATCCCAAACACGTTGATCGCGCACGATACCGTGTTCAAAGATCTGCGATTCTTCGCACGTTGATCTAGCGCACTAGATTCCGTGAATCGGCTTCTGTAGTCGTTGAATCGAGCGCACTCGATTAACCGAAAGAGGAGATAGGAGATTACACTCAACTACCAATTTAAGAAGAGGCACAAAGCTCTCAAACAAGAATTTTATTCAAAAATCAACAACCTATTACAAATGGCACCACCGGCCTATTTATAGAAGTTACAACACACGCTACAGAAAAACTGTACAACTCCTAAATTGGCCACGACTTAACACATCACGACCTAAAAGTACACGACCTAAAACATCACGACTTAAAAAACATCACGACTTAAAAAAAAGTACAACATAATCAAATACAACACATAGGTCGTCAACGACCCAAAACTACACGACTTATCATTTGAACGACCTAAAACAAGGCAGCATCTTCCAAGAATCCAGGCGGCAGCGAACTGTAGCAATCGGCGATCTAAAGTTCTCGCGACCTAACTTAGGTCGTAGGTCGTACGCGACCTAACTTAGTTCGTAGGTCGAGGCATTCTTCATTCTGAATTTCGGAGCGACTTATCTTAGGTCGTAGGTCGTTTACGCGACCTAACTTAGGTCGAATCAAAACTCCGCGACCTAACATAGATCGAACTTCAATCTCGTGACCTAACTTAGGTCGTATCCTTTTAGCTCGTTCGCACTCCTTCACACTGAATCCAGTAACTCGTGTGTCGTCTTCACTAAGTCGTGAGCGACCTTCACTAGGTCGTGAGCGACCTAAGACTTCAACTTTCCACGACTTATCTCCAAGATCTAGTTCGTTAACTCGTGCGTCTCCACTAGGTCGTTGCCGACCTTCACCAAGTCGCTGGAACGACTTAAAGACCTCGTTAGGTCGTACGCGACCTAAAACTTCAACTTCCCACAAGTCTTTACGAAGTCTTAACTCGTTAGCCTCCACTTTAAGTCGTACCCGACTTATCAGCATGTTAGGTCGTACACGACCTATGTCTTCAACTTTCTGGGCTGCATCACCATGCCATATAAACAATGAACTAAAGACAAGTTAAAATGAAATAGAGAAGGGGTAAATTAGGAAAAAGAGTATTTTAATACCCTAAACCCTTAGCTGTGCTCACACACACATTCATTTGCAAAAATTAAATTTAGAGGCCGACCACCATTAGCAAGAAGAAGAGGAAGAAAGAGCTAAAGGAAGAAGATTAATCAACTTAATCTATTCAAATCTCAAATTCCATAATCTCAAAGCTAAGGTGAATAATGACTACATCTTATTTTTCTAATTGTTTTCTGTTTTAAGATGAATCTGAAGTATTTTGCATGATTATGTCATGTTTTGAATGATTAAATGTTTATATATGCTTGTTGATGAATTATGCTTGCTCATATAGATTGTATGATATGTTTTGATGTGAAAACCCTATTAAATGACATCCAAATGTCTTGCGATTTTATACTTAGATCAGAAATGATATTTTAGAGATGGGTTTAAATTTTCATAATTTTATGAATTAATGTGGATTTTATATTAATTTTCTAGTGAGGAAAATGATTAATTGGGTTTAAAATTATTTACGGTTAAATAATATATGTTTTGGTATTAATAAATGTTGGAAAACATATTAAAATGATTTTCTTGAATTTTTGTAGAATTTTCCTAATTGTTTTATTAGATATATAAAATTATTTAAGGTATCATACTTTAATGTTTTATATATTTATAAAAGAAGAAGGGGTATTTTGTAAATAAATTAAATTGTTTATTTCAGAAATATTGGCAGCACTTTTAAAAAAGAAAATCAGCAACTAATAATATTTTGACAAATAAGGCAGGTTGGTTAAAAAGAAATTCTTTTTAAAGTAAATATCAGTTTTTACATGCTTTTAGCATGTTTCCCTACTTTCGGCACAGAGGTTCCAACCAAGTACAGCCGGCTCCATTACCATCGAAACCAATGCACATAGTATTAATAACTTGGTGCAGAGTGAATTGGGCTAAGGCGAAAGGTACTGGGTCGGGACCATAGGTTCTGATGGAGTCGAAGCATGACTTTGTTTTAAATTGAAAATGCGCCTGCTTTGCTTTGCTTTCGAAGGAAGCGATTTCAACTTGGTTGGCTTTCGGCTGAGTCAAATGTTTTAAAGGAATGGTTTCGAATGGGTTGCGCCTTTTGTTTTTAAGTAAATGCTTTCGAATAGGGTCGAAACCCCTAGCTGTCGCTTTTCTACCTTTCGAGGTCAATGGTTTCAGAAGGTATACTTTGTTTTTAAAACTTAGCCGCTTCTCCAATGCTTTCGGAAGGTTGGTTTCGACACCATCACTTCTTTACTTAGGAATATCTTTCGAAGGAGTGCTTTCGACTTAAATGTTTTATGACCCTTTTGCTTTGTTGATGGTAGAACTCAAAGGTTTCGAAGGAGATAAATTTAAATGGTTTCGAAAGGTGTTTCCACATGTTTTAAATTGAACCCAATGCTTTCGAAAGGTCTGTTGTTTACAAATGTTTTGATGCCTTTGAAAGGTTTTAAAGAAATGTTTCTAAGGGGTGGTTCCCCAATGGTTTCGAAAGGTCTGAAGGGAAAGGTTTTCCAACTGTTTCGAAAGGCAATGTTTAAAGGTTATAAAGAATGATGTTTGAGGTTTTATAACTTTCGAAGGAAAGGTTTTTCAGTGGTTTTGAAAGGTTTATATGAATGGTTTTGAAATGAATGTTTTGGCCTTTCGGTCTAGGTGAAAGAAAGGGGTATACTTGGTTTCAAAAGGGGTACTTTCAATTGTTTCGAAAGGGGCACTTTTAAAGGTTTAAATGGTTCATCAACAAAGATTTGAGTAAAGTATATATAACATGGCAAGGTGATTTTGAGTAAAGAATAGAGTATATATTTTCCTTGTTTAAGTTTGGTTTAATGATTTTTAATCAATTTGAGATGAAAAGGTTTTCAGGGAAAATTTTGGGAAGATGACCCTAAGTAAAATGACCAAGATATTAGAATACCATATGGGACTGGTATAGGGTCGCGCCTTATACATTAGCTATTAGCCCCAGCTAATTTAGTCCAAAATTCTAGCGTATAGGGCTTTGTCACAGGTAAGACTAAAATGATGATTACACATAGAAGGGAATATATATTTGTATACAGATAGGTTATTGGTGAGCCCGCATAACCATTAGGATCAGGTGACCCTGCGAGAAGATAAGTTAGGGACAGACCGTCCAGAAGAAGAGTATATAACAGATAAGTTAGAGACAGTCCGTCCTGAAGAGGAGTATCTAACAGGTGTTAGATTATTTTATTTATATTTTCCAGTAGGCCCGAGTCAGCCAAAGGTTAGCAGTTAGCCAAACAAAACTATGGTGTTCGGACAGATAGTTCATTTGTTACCTGATATGTATGTTTACATGATAATGCTTTACAGTTTTAACCAGTTTTGGTTGCAAGAAATGATTTGCAAAAGATATGTTTTAAAAGGATATTAGTGAGGGGAAACCCGTTCCGCTAAGCGGTGTAGTCTCACTTAATATCAAATACCGAGATGTATAGTATTATTCACACCAGGCTTTATGTCTGACCCAAAGTTTATGTTTTTCCCTTAAACTCTTGGGTGCTCAAAATTGATTTGAGTATATTGAGGTTGAGGTTTACAGGTTTTTAGTAGGTTGGCGAATAAAGCTTCCGGAGACAAGCAGGTGGCCGACGGATAGCTATTTAGAAGTTGTTGTTTTATATTTTTTATTCTGCTGTGTTGTATTGAGTCAGTTATGACTATATAGTACTCTGGTCAACCAAGGTGGCATCTTCATATGTCGCTTGGTGTATTTATGTAATAATTATATTTTATCTGAATCTATGAAATGATTGGGATTATGTAATCTGGATATGAAACATGTTTTGTGAAATGTAATCAGAAATGTTGATTTTGTTAAATCTGTGATTTTTTTAATATTCATGTGCTTCTGATATTATAGATACCATTAACATTACCGTATTTGGTCACCGGAAGTTAATACTATGGATGACTGCAGCATCTGTAGCGCTTAGCTTTAGGCCTCCAGATAGGGGATGTCACATGGTTGTTAGAAGAAGAGGAGGAGGAAAGTAAAGACGTGAAATGTAACGACCCATAAATTAATCGCTTAGTATTTAAATATTTAAATCATATTTAAATATTTAAATAATGGATTTTAATAACCAAATAAACATATTTTAAACATTAATTATTGATATTAAAATCATTTTCAAATTTTGTTTACTAAAATAATTAGTACAAATAAAAATAGAAAATGTGACCGAAAAATGTTTTCCGAAATTTCGACTTTTCGACCTCGGAAAGTCATCGAAAACGTTGTGCACATTTTTGTATCACTCATATACACATGCACACACATGCACATATTTCATGTGATAAGATAATCAATGTTAAAGTTAATAATCAAGCTTAGTTTAAATATAAAACTTGATTTGACATTAAATGCCCAAAAATACATTAAATAACCTTAGGAAATTAATTAAATAACCTAATCATAACCTAAACAAGTACTTAAAGCATGGTGTAGGGTGGACCTAGGGGCGCACATGTTCTAAGGTGAGGGGGAGGTATGGTAGCATGCAGATGACAACATTTAATATATTTTAAACGTTTAAGTTAAATTAAATTAATATTTCACTTCTTTCCCTATAAATACCCACCATCTCCACACATTTTCCACTTTACATATTCATTTATATCTTCATTTCTTATCTCTTTATATACATGAATACTTCCATGGCTTTCAAGAGAAATTCCCAAGCCAAAAACTAGTGAATACACTTCAAAAAATCAAGTTAAACTCCATATATTCATCTACAAACATCCCTCTACCAAAACAAAAGCCATCTCCACCTTAAAACTCCAAGGCCGAGCCCATTTATGCCCAGGCCGAGCCCATCTATGTCCTTGGCTGAGCCATTTTGCCCCTACAAGCCCACACTAGGTCCTATTTTGGAGTTAAGGCAAGTTGCTAAGAGTTTAGACAAGTTTGGTAAAGTTAGTAAGCGTTTTGGTGAGTGAAGCTTCCACCTTTGAACCATAAAGTTTAAACTATATTCATGCTCATATTTGTAGCTATTGAATGCTTATTGTATAATTGTAATAATGTTTTGGTTGTTGGATTGGTTTGTCGCTTTGAAAATTAGTTGCTTTGGAAAGTTAGTAAGCGAATCTTTAAGTTATATGAAAATCTGGTAGTTAAACTAATTCCGTTGAAAATAAGTGCTTGATATATGTTGTATTATTGTAAATCATCATGTATGTATGCTCATTCCATTGCTATGTGATGTTTGGTTGTACTGCAAATGACATAAGCTTGAATTTTGAGTTGTCCGTATAGCAATAGTCGCTATATCGGCACTTTCGAAAAATCTCCTTTTATCAAAACCGTTTGGTTTCATTATCGTGCTTGGAATTATTTTATAAGTTAAACAAGTTTTAATTAATTATGTTTTCAAAAATAATTAATTATTGTAATAATGATTATTTAATTTAATTAATTATTAATTAATAAGGATTAAAGTTAACTAATTAACTTATTAATGATGTGTTTTAAATTTAACTAATTACTTATTTAATGATGTTTTAAACTTAATTAATCATTTTATTTAATGATGTTTAAAGCTAATTAATCTTTTGATAATGATGGATTGAGATTTATTAATTATGATGTTTTTAAAATTAATTAATCCTTTTAAATTAATGACTTTTAAAGGTTAATAAATCTGTTTAACCTTGATTAATCTTTCCTTAATTAAAGTTTTAAATTAATTAATCACTTTTAAATAATGATATTTAATTATTATTTAATTTATTTAATTATTTACATTATTAACTAATTGAATTAATGATGTTTTAAAGAAGATTTACCCTTTTTAATTAAGGGTTATTGAAGTAAATTAATTAACTAAGTAACAAAGTTTTAAAGTTAATTAATCAATGTAATAAGGATGTTTTAAGTTGTTAAATCCTTTTTAATAATGGTTCAAAGTTAGTAAACCCTTATAACAAAGTATTTTAAAGTTAATACTTGTATTGTGAAGCCAAGTACGGGTTTTTTAAAAAAATGGTTTGAATTGTTTATGGAAATGAATTAATTTTCGTAAAAGCGATTCACTGGTATAGAAACGATTTATTTGTATAATTAGCACTAAACATCGAAGAATTAGAGTTGTCTCTATTTCGAAAGTTAAGAATAATTGTAGGACATGACTTTGAGGTAACACTACCTTGACTTGTCTGGTATTATTGTTAACCAAGAAATAGTACAAGTTTGAATTCGATGAGTGGTGGTAAGTATACAAGACTTAATTGTCATATACGATCATTTTGCATCCTCGATAGTTGGTTTCTCAACTATCAATTACTTCAGCTTCTTTATTATCGTTAATCTAAGACGATTTGTTGCTCCGTTGAGCTTTGTTATTCTTTGTCGATAAATGACTGAACCCAAAGCGTGAAAGGACGTCCAGCTATGTAGGGTTGCTCCCATTAGGGTATTGTCACATCTCATCTAGATCGGATTTATTTGCGCATTTAGATGTTAAGTATTCGGATACTCGGTAAGGTTTGGCGGGGTCTAGTTGGTACATTTTCGAGAAGTGTCACGAAATATATGAGCTTCTCAAAAGTATATTACTAGAGGTATAATTCAAGGGTGGTGCACCTTCCTAGTCATTTGTTGGAGATTTTCCTTTTCTTATTTAATTCGAACCTTCAAATTTATTTTCTTATTTGCATTAGGAAGAGTCAACACTCTCCATGATGTTTAATTATTTATCCATTCTATACGTTTGGATGTTGATTTATGTGGGAGTAAACCCGTTCTGTGTTCAGCAGCATGGTCTTACATGTTTGTGTTTAATTTTACGCCTATTGTTTAAAAAGTTTTACTCATACCAGACATATCGTCTGACCCGAGTTGTTTGTTTTCCCTAAACTCTCGGGTACTCATTTTATTTGAGTAATTCGAGAGTATCAGGTCTTTTGTGGGCCCTTTTGAAAATGGTGTCCGATCAGAAGGCTTTCATCTTCTTAGTTATCTATTTTGCTATATTATCTTATTTGTGTAAGTTTATATTGTTTCAGCATATGTAAAGGCAGGGTGTTATAACTGCCTAAGCTAATTTGTAGTACTTTTGTGTAACTTTGATAACTCCCTGTTGAGGAGTAACATGATGTACTATTGACTGTTATGGTTTATTTTGCAGTTTCATTGTAAGGTTTTCCATTCTGTTCTTTATTTTACCCCACAACGATTCATCTTTCCGTTGCTTGGGCAACATCACACGAATACCGAGGATGTGTTAAGTATCATTTCTAGGGGTCAGAAAGGTGGATCGTCGCATGAAATAAAAAGGAATAATATGTTTTCTCTTACATTGAACGCATGGAGTAGAGGAAGAGAACTTCACTTGGATTATTTGAGAATAATGAATAAAGGATGTGGAGTGGATGTAAAACTTAAACCAAGTTACAACCGTATAAGAGAAATGATTATCTTTCAATGGAAATAAATTTAGTTTAAATGAGTATATTTAATTTTAAATGAGAATATAAAGAGTCTTATATTCTAGTTTTTATATAATACAATAGATAAAATTAATAAGAATTTGTTTTTTATACAAAAAAAGGAATGAGAAGTGGAAAAGACATGAAGCAATGAGAGAGCTCATAGATGAACTTGGTTTTAATAGTATAGTATAGATTTGTTGGTTGTATCGGTAAACTTCAATGATAAATTTGAGGAGTATAGGGAGAAGTGGGATGGCGGATTAATGGGGTCAAAATCTTAGGAAAAGACCAATGTCAACTGAGGCAATTTCCTCGGTTAAACTGAGGCAATTGGCCTGCCTCAGTCAATACGGAGGCATTTGGCCTCAGTTATAACTGAGGCTTTGCCTCTGTCAATACCGAGGCAGTGGGCGTGGATGTATATTACGTGGACGTATATTAGTTTTGCATCATGAAGTTACATCACCCTTGAGGTTCTTATATTATTTTTTCTCCCTAACTTACAAAATGTGGAATGATGTATTTTAAAAAAGCTCCTATGCTATAGAATTACGTAGAGAACAATATGTCTGAAGGTCAGCATATTTTTCCAGTACTCAGTATTTTAATGCTTATTTTCCACTATGTGTATGATATGATAACGTCTTTTGTTATTCAAACCAGAACATGCATTTGGCCTTGCTTCAACTAAAACACAAGGTTTTGAGTTAAGACCCAATGCTTGGGCACAAGGTGATCTGAAGTTCACTTATGCAGTAGCATGCTAAATATATGGAAAACGAAGGGAAGAATAGAAGTAAAAAATATTGCTTTATTAATGCAACGATCTGTGTATAAAATTATTCTGATATTGCTCATAATTTTAAATGTTTAATCTTTACGACGTCTGATCTATTTATGTATCAAATATTAGGAATGAGGCTCTTAGAATCGCTTATGTTAACATTGTTGAGAATCTGAGGAAGGAGAAGCCTAACATAGAATACTAATCAAAACTTGTTAAGGCTGACATTCATGCCAAAGATAAGGTTTGGACATAATCCCACTCCATTCGTTTTATTTTCCTCATATGTTCTTGTGTATTTTTACTTTCACATATAGCATGAAATTACTTTGGGGAAATTTCTTTCAGAAATTAAAATTATGAAATACTTTATTAAAAAATTAAAATACTTTATTAAAAATTATTTAAATTATTTATATATAATTTTTTTTAACTAATATATAATAAATAAGTATATGAATAAATATAAATTACACACACATATATATAATAATTATAATAGCTTGATAAACTTATTATAGAATTATGCGTATGAATTAATATGAATTAATGTATAATATATTATAATATATATATATAATAAATAAGTATATTGATAAATATAAATTAAACATACATATATATGTATGTATGTAAATTATATAAGATTTAAATCGTGTGTGTGTATAATGTAATTATAAATAGTAGGAGTAATAATAATATCTTGATAAACCTAACCAAAGCGTGTAAACGTATTATAGAATTATCTGTATGAAAATAATACAAAATTATAAACGAACTACTATATATATAATTTAAAACAATTTATTAATATATATATATATAACTAATGTATATAATAAATAAGTATATGAATAAATATAAATTACATATATATATATAACAATTAGTATAATTATACTACCTCGATAAGCTTATTAAATGTAAACTTATTATAGAATTATATGGATGATTTAATATGAATTAATATATAATATATTATAAAATACATATACATAATAAATAAGTATATGAATAAATATAAATTACATATATGTATGTATGTATATGTATGTATGTATACATAAATCATATGAACTTTAGATTCAAATCCTGTATATATGTAATATAATATAATATAAATAGTACCAATAGTGGGAGGAAGAATAATAATAATATCTTGGTAAACTTAACCAAAGCGGGTAAATGTATTATATAATTATATGTATGAAAATAATTCAAAACTATATACGAATTATTCTATAATAAATCATACAATATGAATTAATATAAATTATATATATATATATAACCAAGAACATTTAAGGCTGGTTACGTCATAATGCAATCAATTTATTAGTTTAATTTATATGATTTATATGGTTACGGCTACGTCATAATGTTCAACCAAGAATATTTAAGGACGATTCATATGCATCATAATGGTATCAATTTCCAATAAGTATATTTTAACCTTTTTTCTAGATGCATTTCTCCATTTACTTAATTTAACATCCATTCAAATTCCATAAATATGTTGGTACAAAATTATTGGTATCGTCTGCTTTTGAAATCCCAACCATCAAAACTATTGATGCCTAATATTGCTCGCACTTTACTTCACTTACTAATTTATATTTTAGAAGGTTATTTTTTTTGTTTATTATTGGTTCATGGGTTTGGGATATAGGCCTATTTTTCTTCCATAATGAACCTGAATGCATACACAACATTATGAAATGGGCAATTTGTTCAATTTTACGTTGATTCAAACAGCTTCATGCGTATTGAACCTGAATGCAAACATCATCATTTTACATAGTCATTAGCATTGTGAAAACACAAATGTACTACTTCATATCTTATATTTTACTACACAATATAAAAGAAAAATACGGTTCAAGGAGAGATTGTAACTCATAATCAATGTCCATGAATTTAGTACCTTGATGAATATATAAAATTAGTCCAAAGTTGTACGGTTTACCATACAGAAAACAATACATCATATTATATGATTACTTGATGTACGTTAGGGCCAACTCACGATGCAACTCCGAATTTCTGGCCCTAACTCATTTGCGAACGAGTTGGATTGAGTTGTGCCCAACTCGGTCACCCAAAACTCATTGTACCGCTCTAAATGATAAAGCTTATAGAGGATAGAAAACTACATGTCTAAAATTTATTAATTATCACATAATTACTAAACTTTTTTTACAAGCATCTAAACATATTTGGTGCAAACAAGTAGCAATATGGTAATTTGAAGTACTATTTGGTGTAGTATGTATCATTTTGGTGTGAACACTTCCATGTATCATATTGGTTGACATGCTTGTACATATTATTACTTTTGGTCACTAGTATTTGTAATCTTAATACTTTTATTATGAAATATCATGTTCGTACATTATGTTTTGGTGCAATTATATTTTTGGTGTGAGAATATTTGATTACATATGCAATGTTGATTATTATATGTGCTATTTGTGATTCTAATTTTGAAAATGTATATGCATTGGATTTGTACTATAAAAGATAACTAGAGCATTTCAAAAATGCTGTAAAAATAAATAGAAAAGCTATGAGCGTGTATTTTTTAACGTTATGTCTATGCTATCTTATGTTACATAATTATCATAACATGATGTTTAAAACTGCTATAACATACGTTAACAGCGTTTTTGAAACGCTTAAAAATGTTGTTATAGCGTTTTTTCCAATGCTATCATTTCAAATAGACTTTTTAGTACATAATGTTTCATAGCTTTTCTTTTACAACATTTTAGTCAACGCTATCGTTCTCATAGACTTATTATAACATGTTGTTTTACAGCATTTTTAAAAATGCTATAAAAGGCTTTAATAGCGATTTTGAAATGGTATTAAAGTATTTATTGTTGTAGTGTTTATAACAATTGAGTCAAAAAGGAAATCTCGAGTGACGATGTTATACGGTTCTCTTGACTTGAGAATACTATTGAATTTCAATGTGGAAACTCCACTTTAATTATGTTAAATTATGGTATGGCATCCATCGACAGTTGCGTCTAAGTTGAAGCATTGGAAGTGGAACATTATTCAATAGAGAATTCGTCACCTCATTTGTATAATGTTAGTGTCATGGTCAATTGTAGTTAACTCAAAGTCAGAATCTCATGCTAGAGTAGTACAGTTAATAATAAATATTATTATTTTAACTAATGACTATATTTATGGACTAACCGAGTTGAATATGGACGATATTTGAATTTTGACCAAAACTAAATTACATAAGTCCTAATGTGATATAATATTGAAGAAGAGAATTGGTATAAATAATTGTTACTAAATGGTACCGCTAGAATTTGTAAAACTAATTTTACTAATGAGATTTATAAACGATGAAGTCAAACTATCAGCTAAGGTGACATTTAAATTATTTAAATACTAATCATCGGCTAAATTCACATTTTTGAGCCGCACAACCGAATCTACTCAATCTCTAAAATACCGCTTCATTTTATTGATTTATATAATTATAAATTAATTAAATTAATTAATAAATATCAATTATTATTATATTCACTGTATAGGGGTGTATTTAGTAAAATGATGTCGCCTCTACAGTTGTTAGGGTTGCTATTAGTAATTTATTAGTACGTACAAAAGTTATATACGTACGTATTGATATACGATATCAGTAATGATTTAAATTGAATAAATTATTAATGAGTTGAGTAGATATTTTAGTCCATTATGGACTCTAATCCATATGGAAAAATGGAGGGGCATAGAGGGCATTTTGGGTTTGAATTGGAAAGTGGGATTTGAGGAAATATTTGTTCCTATATTTCACTATATATTTAAACCATCAGCCTCCACTTTCTTTCGAACTTTTGCCTCCTCTTTATATCTTTGGCCACAAGCTCATCTCCCTTCTCTCTCCATTTTCTTGCCTTAAACACATCTATTCATTCAAATATAATTAATTCTGGTGTTTATATGGCCTTCTATTGCAAAGAAAAGTGCACATCTAAGAGATCGAAGGAAATTATTTAGGTCAAAGTGTGAATTGTAGGCTACATCTCAATAAGTAATTCTCTTGTTTACAATTTAATATACATACATACATATATATATGATATTCTATGCATGATGTTGATATTATATTTGTGTTTGATTACCACCACATACACACACACAGATATATATATATATATATATATATATATATATGTGTGTGTGTGTGTGTGTGTGTGTGTGTGTATGTATGTGGATGTGTATATATATGTCCCTACCATATAAAATCATATGTTGCACATCTATGAATTGTTAATTGATAACAATATTTGAACCTAGTATAATAGTGTAAAAAAATTATTTTTTACATATATGTATAAAATGTATTAGGCCATTATTAAAAAAATATGATTTTTAAATTGCAAAATACATTTTAAAACAATACTTATTAACTAAACCTTATATATATGTTTTACATTTTTATTAATTATTATAGATATATTTTATAAATTTTACTTTAAAAAAATTGAATTATATTGTAACTGTTTCGATATCTAATAATATTATAAGCTAGTATCATAGTTAAGTTAATACATAACTACATATATATATATATGATTAATACACACACACACACACATATATATATATACGCATAATAAGGTTCTCGGATTTTTTTAAAGAAAATTAATTTTTTCGATCGAAATGATTTTACACACACATATATAAATATAGTTTTTATAATTTATAAAATGATTTAAGCATTGCAAATACCATTTAATTATTATTATAATAATTTTTTATACACACACACACATATGTGTGTGTGTGTATGTAACTTAATTATATATATATTATATCATTAAAATAAACTAATTCAAATTTCAGGTATTTAAAAATGTAAAAATATAGATCATAGATTTTGTTTCAAATATAAGTATATTTACTTATCAAAACCAGATATTTAATTGAAAATTCAATTTTTGAAATTTAATTTAGTCAAAATTTATAAGATATTTTTGAAATGATATTTTATATTTAAAATTATAATTTTAAAATTTGTGTGCGCATGTATAATATACAAATAACTTTGGCAAACGACATATGTATACATATAGTGTCAAGTATATACATAGTAGATATAAATCCAACATCTATAAATGTATATATTTTACCATGATACGTTGCACGTGCATATTTTACAAACATGAGCATATATCGATATGCTTATAAACTATATAAATTAAATATAATTAAATTCATTAATTAATTAAAATCAAAAAATTAAATAAAATGTAATTTTATTTAAATTAATAAGATTGGATCTAATTTACCCTTTAGACTTCATAGGCCTAACAGATCCAAAAGTATTCTTTTTTATCTACATATTTCACCCACTTCCGACCGGACCAGCTACAACAGTATGTTAGATAAGAACTCTAACGATACCTAAAAGATAATGGGATCATCTCCTAGGTCACTCCCTTTTGTACTCCGCAACACAATCATATTTCAGGGAGAAGAAATCAAACCATATTAGATATGGTTTGATATGTGATGAGTGGGGATGAGTTACATTGTTCCTATTAGGGATATGCATATAAATTCATAGTGTGTATGCTAAATTTGATGCTTACTAATTGTGTGCCTAAATCACCATTTAAGATGTGGCATGGGAAGAAATCCTAGCTAAAGTATTTAAAGGTGTGAAGTTGTCCAACCTACATTAAGCATATTGGCCCCAATAAGCTTAAGGCAAGATCCATATTGCTTAAGTTAATACGATATCCCAAAGATTCTATTGGATATATTTTCTTTAACATAGTGGAACGAAAAGTCCATGTTTCTCAACATTCTATCTTTTAAGAAAAAGAATTTCTAACAAAGGAAATTAATAGTGAAATTATAGACTTGGACGAGATCCAAGAAACTAATTCAAAGACTGAACCGGTAGAAGAGTCAAATTCAGTCGATATACAATAACATGCAACATATTAAAAGGTCTAGTAGAAAACATCATACACCAAAGAGATACTATGGATTTCTCGTGGATGGAAAGAAAGAGGATTGTGTCCTAGAAGATGACACTCCCCTCACATTTTGACAAGAACTAGAGAGTAAAGACTCTATGCTATGGCTTGAAGCTATGAAATCCGAGATGGATTCCACGTACATGAACATAGTATAGACCCTGGACGATGTACCCAATGGGATAAAACCCACTAGCTATAAATGGATCTTTAAAAAGAAACTAAATGCAGATAGAATGGTAGAGACCTCTAAAGCGAGGCTAGTCACGAAAGGTTTTCATCAAATTCAAGGTATGGATTATGATGAAAAGTTTTCACCCGTAGCCATGCTTAAGTCCATTCGAATTTACTTGCCATTATCGTGTACAATGATAATGAAACAGGACAAATGGACGTGAAAACGGCATTTCTAAATAGTGATTTATAAGAAAACATTTACATGTCATAGCTCGAGGGTTTTGAGGTCATTGGGAGTGAGGGAAAAGCTTGTAAGTTATGAAAATCGATATATAGTCTTAAACAAGCTTCAAGGAGTTGGAATAAACGTTTTGATAAAGTAACCAAACAGTTTGGTTTTTATCGCAACACATATAAAGTGTGTGTGTGTATTGAAAAGAGCAGGGCAGTGCTATAGTTTTTATTATCCTTATGTCGACAACTTGCTCCTGATTGGCAATGACGTCCTGCTATTGCAATTGGTGAAAGATTGGTTGAAAAGAACCTCACCGTGAAGGATTTAGGAGAACCAATCTATATATTTTGTATTAGGATTTGTAGAGATAGATATAATAGGTTGCCAGGATTATCCCAATTCTTGTACATTGACACCATACTAAAAAGGTTTAGAATGGAGATACTAAGCATGTAAATGTTCTGACGGAATCAGAAATTGTCGTTTCTAAGAAACATGCTCCTCATATCGATGAGGAGAACAAGCGTAATAAGAGAATATTATATGCATTAACAATTGGAACCATTATGTACGTGATGCTATGTTTGAGACCAGATATGACATATGCATTAGGATGCATAAGTTGATATCAGTCGAATCCCAAAGAAAAATGTTGGACAACAATGAAATGTTTTCTTAAGTACTTACAAAATAATAAAGACTTATTCTTAATCTATGGAAATGAAGACCTCCTTAGAAAGGGGTATATAGACTTGAACTTCAGAGTGACATCGGTGAGATTAAATCTATGTCGGTATAAGTATTTACGTTAAATGATAGGTGGTAAGCTGGAATAGTTCCAAGCAAGGAGTTGTAGCTGATTTAACAATGGAGGCTGAGTACATCACCATAAACGACGCAGCTAAAGAAGCGGTCTGGATGCATAAATTTATGAGTAAGCTGGGATGATTTCAAATGTTGAGAATCCTATAACATTGTTCTGTGATAACAATGCCGCAATGCATAACATGAAAGAACCTAGAACTCATAAGAAATCATGGCACATATTTTGGAAGTTACAACAACGGAGAAGCGATGATTAAAAGAGTAGATAATAAATAAAATATAGCAAACTTGTTCATGAAAAGACTAGCCTGATTAGTACTGAGTAAATCAACCGAAGGATTTAGATTAAGAATCCATAATTGGCACCAAGTGCAAATGTAAGATTGAGAGAATTAATGTATGCCGTAGGGATAACTACGTAATTTATTGTAAATTATCTAACTTTGTAATCAATTTTTTGGTAATAAAGTTGTTTGTTTTCTTTATATACTTTGTTATATTATGATATAATTAATTAAGTAATTGATTTAAAGTATATCAATAAGAAAACCCTTAAATAAGATATTATGTAACTATAGTTATAAATAGGTTCAATCAAGTAATTAATCACTTTTGTTTTAAATATAACTGGTCAAGATGTTTTAAGAAATGATATCGATACATCCATTGAGACCAGAGTATGTAATGCTCTCCAAATGTTGGAGTGTATTACTCATGACTATAAGGGGCACCAATGGTTACGTACTCATAGTTATTGGTTAGATATAGAATGACTCATCCGGGAGTTTCCTATTAATTAATAACGACTATGTCAAACATGACACCCTAGTGTGATGATGTTACACGGTTCTCTCGATTTGAAAATACCATGGACCTTCAATATGCATACTCAACTCTAATTATAGTTAAATTGTAGCACAACTACCATCGAGGGACTATAGCTAGTCTGAGTTGAAGCATTAGAAGCGAAACACTACTCGATAGAGAATTTGTCTTCTTGGTTGTATGAGGTTGGTATCATGGTCAATTGTAGTCAACTCAAAGTCAAAATGTGGTCGGAGTAGAATAGTATAATAAATGTTATTATTGAACTAAGAGCTTTGTTTATGAACTAATCAGTTGAATGTGGACATTATTAAAGTTCTGACCGATACCAAACTCCATATATCCTAAAGTGGCATAGTGTTCACGAAGAGAATGAGTATAAATTATTGTCGCTTTTGGTGCCGTTTAAAGTGATCTAAAATGTGATTTTACTAATAAAGATCTATAAGTGATGAGTTCGGCCAAACTGTCACACGTTAGCTAAGGTGACATGTGAATGTTAATATTTGAATTGTTCGATATTAATCGCTAACTGAATTTACACATGTGAGTCGCATAGTTGAATCAATTCAGTCTTCGAAATACCATCTGATTTAATAAGTTTATAATAGTTATAAATTAGTTAAATTAATTATTAATAAATATTTAGAGAAATATCAATTATGGGTATATTTAGTATTTGGGGTACCTTTAGTAAGTGGAGTAGCTCTTGGAAATTTTATGGGTACCTTTAGTAATTATATATATATAACTGTTATATATGCATGTATCAATATATGATGTTTGTTTGTACTTAATTAGTTAAAAATTGAATAAATAACAACAAAATTAATGTGGGGTCGAAAATTATTGCCACATCATTAGATGAGGCCATCCATATGTGGTGGGGGTGAGTGTTGAATGAGTGTGTGTGTGTTGCTGAGAGATAATTGGGTAGATATTTATTTAAATATGTCCTTATTTACTTCTATAAATACACAACATATTTCATTTATTTTTTATTTTTTTCACAACCCTATCCGCCGATCCCAGCCTTCATAGCCAAGCCCCGCTGTTCAACTTCCCAAATATAAATTACTCCATTAATGTGGTTATATGTTGAAGGTTGTAACTTCGGGTAGTGATTTTGGAAATCTAGAAGACTACATAAATCGAGTTATGATAAACATGCTTCATCTTCATCTAGGTTTCATTATATATCGTATAGATTGTTATATGCTTAGTCTCGCCATTTATATATATATATATATATATTAATGTTGCCTTGTTATAATTTCATATTAATTTTTACAATTTAACAATTAATTAAACGGGTTTAATTCAATTAAATATAATGGTTTAAATTATAAAATGATTTTCACAAAAATAGTTTGTTGGCCATGGATATTTTTGTAATGTACAAAATATATTTTTTACATAAAACATATTTTCAATAATTTTCATTAATCACTTATTAATTATAAACATTTTAAATGGTAAAATACATTATTTTTAAATTTAAAATTAATATATATAATAAACCATATATTGTTCTCGCCCTTTGCTTTTTTTTTAAATTTGCGACCAAAAGATATTTTATATTATATATGTTTTTTGAGTAAACTGAGTGGTCCTCTCAAGGAGGAGAGCACCTATATAATTTTGTTTTACACTTAAAAGGAGCTTCCAACAAGCCTGGTAGGTAGCAAAAACCCTCATATAAAAAGAGAGAGAAATCCCTCCCAAAACCAAAAGACTAGGAAAATCAACTATAGCTTATGTAAAAACCAAGCAAGAAGGAGTCCTTAAGAAATAGGCGGAAAACCTCAAGCGGGATGATATAGATGTTGGTCAAATAGTCTATGCCTTCCAATGAGCAGCAGAAGCATAGATGACGTACCGAGTAGATCAATGGAAGCGAAATAATAATAATCTGACATTAGTTTATCTTAAAAGGCAATATCATAGCGAGCCCTCAAATGGTAGCTAGTCAGAATAATTCTGCATCCATATTCCGTCCTTATTGGCGCCAAAGCATGATCAGTCGAATCCTTCACAACCGATTGAGCCTGAAAAAACTCAACATAATGGCGAATCCAGCGCGCGCGCACACACATATATGTGTGTATCTAAGAGTTCATATACATATATATGTGTGAAGAAGGTAAGCTAGCCCGCAAGTTTAATAGATTTAGTTTTCACCTAGGAGTAAGACTTTTGGGTAGTAATCTTCATTAAATGATACTAGGTTGGTGCTTAAGACCATACTGTGTCTCTCATTGTTGTAATCAACTTTTACCTTCAGGTCATTAATGCGAATTTTTTAATTTTATAAGAAATTCCTTGAAGTATACATTTTTAGCCAGTTTATAACTAGGACATGCAATCCAATTATAACCGAAAAGCACAATAACATAGTTCAAGTTATTAGGGGGAGTATTAACATTATTGAACATCCTTTGGTTCCTTTCAAACCATTTTTTGAGCTATGGTGCTAGGATCTTTATTAATAACTAAAATAAATTGTACAAGGTGTATGTACAAAGTAGAACTTGCACCGGCCCATACATTCCAAAACTCGTCCAAAAGTAAATAAACCCTCAAGCTAAACATAAGATAAATTACTTTCATCCACCACCACACTAAACTACTTCATTTACTCTAACTCGAACCTTCCACAATTATCTCTGAGAAAGATAATGGCAGCCTATGCTAACAATAAATCACCATCAATTCAAATTCTGAGCAATTTTGACGCCAGAAACACCACCAACTTATACATCTATAGTTGCTCACTCTTTATTCAACCATCTGAACGACAAAGGCGCTAATCGAATACTTACGCTTAATGCCTTATTTTAGTGTGTTCGCTTCAGATGTAGTTGTAAAAATATTTCATGCAGATGCGGGAGACGGATAAGTAACGTAAATCTAATCTTTGAATTTAATTTCCAGTTTCTGTAGGTTTCCTGACATATATAAAAATTATGAATTAGGCGAAGCTGCTCCCCTACAGCACACACTATCGCTCTTCGTTTCCTTTATAGTGACTTTGATGTACATAAATTCATGTAATGTTATTTATGATAAAATAAAAAGAACAGTGTAACTAATACATGTTAGAGAACAGTTAGAAATGAATGAGCATTTCATTGGAAAATGTGAGGCATTAAATGCCTTGGGAAATGAATAGTCCCACATCTTAGAATAAATTGTACATTCTGTGTTTATATACTAAGATGTGGACGCTATTATAATTACTATGAGACAAAGGGAGACATAGCCATCTTGGCGGATGATGCAACGCACCACCCCGCACGCACGCGCCTGCGCCCACGGTGCGGGCGAATGGGCTTTTGAGGCGTATTAGAGGCAATTTGCAGTTGGCAGTTGGCTTGGCTGTTCTGACCGAACAGTTTTTTTTGTCCATTCAAACTCAAACTATTGCATCGCTTGGTAAAGAGTCGCAACCTTTCCAACTATCGCAACCGTTTGAACAAGCACCTATTACCGAATAGGAGCATCCCCGTGCCTATATATAGGCTGAAGGAAAACATGAAAATTCACTCAGTTTTTCCTGCACTTATTCCTCTCCCACAAGACCTCTGTTCTTAATTATATTCTCTTGAGTTTGGCGTTACTCTGTGATTGTTGCGCAGCATCATAGAGACAAGTTTGTTTCATCTTGGGAAACAATTGCTCGATATCCTTAAGCGCCGTAGAGGGAGCAATATTGTTTCAAGGAAACAGAGTATTCTGAACTCGGACAATATAGTCGGTATTATATCTATTGCACAATTTGTTTACTGCACAGTTCTATTCGTAACAATTTTTGCAACTATGTTGTTACAGTTCTGTAGTGTTGCAATTTTGCAACATAATCGTAACAGTTTTGCAACATATTTGTAACGGTTCTGCACTTGTAACAGTTCTATAGTTGTTGCAATTTTGCAACGTAATCGTAATAGTTTCGTAACACTTCTATAATGTACTATTAACAATCTTGAAACAATATTGATTTATTGTTGGTTGTTTTTATAGACGACAATGTCTTATGAAAGCACCACTTCTACACCAACACGGACTGTGATTATTACTCAGTCTACAATTATGGTTCCAATGATGGCGCTGTCTCATGGAGAAAGGCCGGAAAAGTTCACAAAGATGGACTTCAAACGCCGATAGCAAAAGATGATGTTCTATTTGATAACTTTGGGCCTTGCAAAGTTTCTTACAGAAGATGCTCCCATAGTCGAAGAAGAACCCGATGCAACAAAAGTTGAAGCCTTGAATGTCTGGAAGAGTTCTGACTTCATATGCAAGAACTACGTATTAAATGGACTCGATAAAAGCCTATGCAATGTATACTGTATTGCTCGAACTTCCAAAGAACTCTGGACGACATTGAAGAAAAAGTACAAAATTGAAAATGCGGGCATGAAGAAATTCATAGCAGGAAAATTTCTTGACTTCGAAATGATTGATGCGAAGACCGTTATCAACCCGATTCAAGAGTTACAAGTCATCATCCACCAACTGCGCGATGAAGGAATGACTCTAGCGAATCCTTTCAGGTTGCCACTGCAATTGAAAAGCTTTCTCCATCATGGAAAGATTTCAAAAATTACCTTAAGCACAAGCGCAAGGAGATGAAAATGGAGGAACTTGTAGTTCGATTAAGGATTGAGAAAAGATAACAGGGAATCTGAAGAAGTCTTCGCATACCATGATTGCTAAGGCAAATGTAGTCGAGTCAGATAAACCCAACAAAAGAAAACGTGAGTATGCTCCTAAGAAATCAAAGAAATTTCAAGGTTCATGCCATAACTGTGGAAAGAAAGGGCACAAAGCCACCGAATGTCGCACACCCAAGAAAAAGATATCGGAAGCAAACATTCAGAGGGCGTGTCTGATATGGACTTATGTATAGTAGTGTCTGAGTGCAACCTTGTTGGTAACTCGAAGGAATGGTTTGTAGACACAGGAGCCATGTGACACATATGTGCAAATAAGTGGATGTTTACAACCTACAAAACTGCTACTGAGGATGAACAACTTTTTATGGGTAATTCATCCACATCAAAAGTCGAAGGCAAGGGAAAGATTGTACTGAAAATGACTTCTGGAAAAGAACTAACTTTGGCAGATGTTCTTCAAGTTCTAGAGATCCGCAAGAACCTGATTTCTGGGGCACTGCTTAGCAAGCATGGCTTCAAACTCACCTTTGTGTTTAATAAGTTTGTGTTGTCAAAGAATGGAGTGTATGTAGGAAGAGGATATGTGTGTGATGGTTTATTTAAAGCAAATGTAACCACTATTGTACCAAATAATGATATGAATAAAACTGAATCCTCTGCTTATATTGTTGACTCTTCTAACATATGGCATTCTAGATTAGGCTATGTCAATTTTGATACCTTGCGAAAATTGATTAATCTAGACTTTATACAAAAATGTAAAATAGATTCCAACTATAAATTTCAAGTTTGTGCCGAAGCAAAATTGACAAGAACCTCGTTTCACCATGTTGAAGAAGAAACTGAACTTCTAGACCTAATACACACAAATGTATGTGACTTAAAAATGTGTCAAACTAGAGGTGGACAAAGGTATTTCATTACCTCCATTGATGATTGTACAAGGTATTGTTATGTGTATCTCCTTAGAAGCAAGGACGAGGCATTCGACATGTTTAAATAGCATAAAACAGAAGTTGGAAATCAACTCAACAAGAAAATAAAAGCTTTAAGAAATGGTAGAGGAGGAGAATATGAATTTCCCTATGAAGAATTCTGCACCGAGCATGGTATTATACACCAAACTACTGCCCCGTATTCACCTCAATCCAACGGTATAACCGAACAGAAAAATAGAACTCTTAAATAAATGATGAATGCCTTACTAATTAGTTCTGGCTTGTCAGATAACTTCTGGGGAGAAGCTATTCTTTCTGCAAATCATATTTTGAATAAGATACCACGAAAGAAAACATCTAAATCTCCCTACGAACTTTGGAAAAATAGACCACCATCCTACAAATACTTAAAAGTGTAGGGGTGCCTTGCGAAAGTGGAGGTTCCTAAACCAAAGAAAGTCAAAATTGGACCGAAAACAAATGATTGTGTATTCATTGGATATGCACAAAACAGTGCTGCTTATCGGTTTTTGGTACACAAATCTGAAATTGATGATATTCACGTAAATACCATCATTGAGTCGAGAAATGCAAGATTTTTCGAACATGTATACCCTTTAAAACAAGGTACTGAAAATTATACTCAAAAGAGACCAAGGGAAACTGAAATCTCCAATTATCTTCAGGATACTTAACAAAATATTGATAATGATCAGCAAAATAGTGTTAATCAACAAGTGGAGGAACCAAGGAGAAGCAAAAGATCAAGGACATCAAAAACCTTTGGACCAGACTTCTACACATTTATGTTAGAAGACGATCCATTAACATATAAACAAGCTATGTCCTCTGCCGATGCCCCTTATTGGAAGGTGGTCATTAACAATGAAATCGAATCATTTATGGAGAACCATACATGGGAGTTAGTTGATTTACCTCAAGGATGCAAAACCTTAGGTAATAAATGGATATTTAAGTAGAAATTGAAACCTGATGGTTCAATGGACAAGTATAAAGCTCGACTTGTGGTTCAAGGATTCAGACAAAAGGAAGACGTGGACTATTTTGACACATACTCTCCAGTAACTAGAATAACTTCAATAAGAATGCTGATAACAATTGCATCCAGGCTTGATTTAGAAAAAACATCAAATGGATGTAAAGTCGGCATTTTTAAATGGTGAACTAGAAGAAGAAATATACATGAAACAACCTAAAGGTTTCCTAAAAACTGGAAATGAAAGTAAGGTTTGTAAATTAAAAAAATCACTGTATGGGCTGAAACAAGCATTTAAACAATGACATGAAAAATTTGATGAAAAAATGATACTAAATGAATTTCATATAAATGAAGGTGACAAATGTGTCTATTCTAAACATACAAATATAGGATATGTCATTATATGTCTATATGCAGATGATTTACTAATATTTGGAAGCAACAAGGAGATAATAAAATTTACAAAGATATGCTCTCCGCCAGATTTGACATGAAAGGTCTGGGAATCGCTGATGTGATACTTGGTGTAAAAATACATAAAACCAACCAAGGATAATTGTTGTCCCAATCACACTACATTAGGAAAATACTTGAAAAGTTCAAACAACACAATATAATATCAGCAAAATCACCCGTAGATTTGAACCAAAACTGGATTAAAAATAGCGGTGACAGTATTTACCAACTTGAGTACTCTCGTATACTAGGCAGCATTATGTACGTAATGAACTACACTAGGACTGATATAACATATGCTGTTAGTAAACTAAGCAAATATACTAGCAATCCATGAAAGATTTATTGGAAAGCTATAATTCGAGTACTAGGATATTTAAGGTATACACAAAGTCATGGACTACATTATGAAAGGTACCCATTTGTAATAGAAGGGTATTATGATGCAAACTGGATAACTAGTTCATCAAATACAAAATCCACTAGTGGATATGTGTTTACCTTAGCTAGTGGGGCAATATCTTGGAGATCCTCTAAAAAAACTTGTATAGCAAGATCAACCATGGAATCAGAATTTATTGCCTTAGACAAAGCCGCAAAAGAAGAGGATTGGCTTCGAGGTTTTTTAGAAGGTATTACGAATTGGGAAAAACCTGTACCTCCAATAAGTGTACATTGCGACAGCCAATCAACTATTGGAAGGGCCACTAGTAAGCTTTACAATGGCAAGTCTAGACATATTCGTCGTAGACATAAAACTGTTAGACAACTTCTCTCCAATGGGGTTATCACAATTGACTATGTAAGATCAAATGATAACATTGCGGATCCACTAACAAAAGGTTTATCTAGAGAGAAGGTTAATATCTTATCGATGAGAATGAGGTTAAGGTCCATAAACTAAAAAGTTTCTTTAAACGGAAACCCCACCTAGCTGACTGGAGATCCCAAGATCTAGGTTCAAAGGGACGACTAAGTTTAGATAAACTTGATAGCACTGTAAATATTCAAACCATTCCTATGATAAGTCAATGCACTACTCACCGGAGAATAGGATAAGTTTTGATACTTTTAATGATGTCTATACTTGGTAATATTAAGAACCAAGTGGAGTATTGTGAAATACCCTTTATTGTATCACCTACGTGAGTGCGAAGGCGCCGCTTCAAGGAGAATTGTAAGGCCAAATTCTCCAAGCACTCATGAGACCAACCTAGTGTTCATGGAAAAAACGAACACAAACAGAGAACCAAGGTAGATAAGAAACACTTATTGTGTGTTGTCTGTTTTGGATTTACACAAAAGGCTTACAGTTCAAAAACAACCGAAGTCCATTGATTCGCTAGTAAGTCAAAAGGATAAACACTAGGAAAGTTCAAGGCAAATGTGCTACTTTAACCGATACAATAAATGTTTCGCAAAATTTAAGAACAAATTGAGCAATTACTCATTCATGTGGGGGACTGTTAGAAATGAATGAGCATTTCATTAGGAAATGTGAGACATTAAATGCCTTAGGAAATGAATAGTCTCACATCTTAGAATAAAATATACATTTTTTGTTTATATACTAAGGTGTAGACACTATTATAATTACTATGAGACAAAGAGAGACATAGCTATCTTGGTGGGTGGTGCAACACACCACCCGCCGCACGCGTGCGCTCGTGACCGAACCCGCATCCGCGGCGCGGGCGAATGGACGTTTGAGGCATATTAGAGGCACTTAGCACTTTGCAGTTGGCAGTTGGTTTGGCTGTTCAAACCGGATAGTTTTTTTATTTATGTCCATTCAAACTCAAACGGTCGCACCGCTTGGTAAAGGGTCGCAACATTTCCAACTGTCGCAACCGTTCGAACATGCACCTATTACCGAATAGGCACCTCCCCCGCATATATATAGGATGAAGGAAAACAGGAAAATTCACTCAGTTTTTCCTGCACTTATTCCTCTCCCACAAAAGCTCTATTCTTAATTACATTCTCTTGAGTTCGTCGTTGCTATGTGATTGTTATGCAGCGTCACAGAGACAGGTCCGTTTCATCTTGGGAAACAATTGCTAGATATCCTTTAGCATCGTAGAGGGAGCAATATTATTTTAAGAAAATAGAGTATTATGGCTCAGACAATCTAATCGGTATTATATCTATTGCATAATTTGTTTACTGCACAGTTCTATTCGTAACAGTTTTTGCAATATAGTTGTAATAGTTCTGTAGTGTTGCAATTTTGCAATATAATCGTAACAGTTTTGCAGCATATTTGTAACTGTTCTGTACTTGTAACAATTCTGTAGTTGTTGTAATTTTGCAACGTAATCATAACAGTTTCGTAACACTTCTATAACGTACTGTTAACAAGAACTTCCCCAAAGGAGAGGTCGCTTCCTAAAAGATGCAAGGATACCCAATGACCAAAACGACAGATGTACCACTCAAAACGTGGCTCGGGTGTATTCTTAACCGCCTCCATGCTATGCAAATCTCTTCATTTATGTTGTTCGGATAATGTTTATGTTTGGATTTTGATGCTCTAATGCTCCCTATGATGTCGATTTGCGAGCAAATAGACTATTCCGTTTGAGAAATGTTGTGAAATTTTTTCGACATATCCCATAACTCTGACTCCAAAATAAGGAAGTCAGGGTTTAATATTGGCCACTTCAACTTATTTCTACACCACTACCATATATTATATAGGGGATTTTCACTTCAAGGGCTTATTTGTGCAAGTAATAAGTTTTAAGGACACTATTTCTAAAAAATTAGTTTTAAGGACATTTTATAGGAAAAAGATAAAAGAATTTATCATTTTCAGTTATACAGAAATAATGATAAAAAGATTTATCATTTTACTGTATAACTTAAAAAGATAAATGAATTTATCATTATCCTGTAAATTGTACTTAAAACTAATTATTTAGAAGTAGGCAATGAAATCGAATTACGAAATCCAGGCACAAATTCAAAACAAGCTATACGAACACGATTCCACGGAGAAAGTAGGCACGATGAACAACAGCTGATAAAAGGGAAATCGATGAGAACGACGGAATCAATTGATATAAATTAAACTGAATACATATATTATTGTTCCGAAATCAATTTAAAACATATAATTATTTTCAAATTTTGTACTTACTCAAGCGTATAATAACATAGTATACTTATAACTATAACATCTAAAATAAAATATACCGTAAGAATATTTACTACACACGCAACCAACTTATATTATATTAAACAAACAGATCAAAGATATATATATTATAAAAAAAATGAAACATATACTATAAATAATAAACATACAGCATTATATATACGAATAACCTTGATATTTTAGACAACAAATACAACCTTTCAAAATTTGCCTAAATATGCAATATATAACAGAACGTCAGCTATATAAGCTACTAATATATATTTACACTTTACCTAAATCATACATAGCCTGATATTACCACTAACTCAACCTTGCATACGGTAATACATGTAAACGGATAACTCATAAGTAAAAAAATGTAAATCTACTAATATAATTTATTCTTTATCTATATTACGTTAAAAAAATATTTATATAACTTTTATAATTCGAATATAAGGACAGGCTATACTTGTATGACAACAGTTTCCCATATTTATATATAGATATAACCCAACATCCAATACAATACTTCCCATAAATATGGTGAATATACTCAACTTTCACGGTAAACGATTTAAACACTTATTAAATTTAAATATATATTTGTGCCCAAAAAATGCAAATACTAACATACAGCATAAACAAGAAATTTACACTCTTTAATTTCTAAAACACGTTTATTTCAAATCAAAATATACAAGCAATTGCTAGATAAACTCAGATATATTTACAAGTGTATGGACTAACATAAGTATTACTGACATTTACTTCACATCCCTTCAAAATTTTCCAGATCTCGTAAAACATAATATAATATACTTTACAACATATGACTAAATATTCAAAACTAACAAATATATTAACATATATGCGATATATAAACATATTACTGTACGAATATAAACGGTAAACAATATACCATATTTCTTTTATAATAAAATCTAATTTAACTATATATTAGCAAAAACAATACAATCATATGAACAGACTTATAATATATGTATACCCAATATATAAAATAATGTATATACCTAGAAAATGACAAGCCTGCTGCAAAGTTGATGGCTCGGCCTGCGGGGTTGAGTCACGGAGAAGAGAAGGGGAAACGTGGCTGATGGTGGGCTGAGGTTTGGTTTGAAAGTATCAGATGCAAGGCGGAGGTTGTGCAGGTGGTCGGGTTGCGGAGGAAGAGTGTCACATACCGAAATTTTCGACTTTCGAAAATTCGACATCGATACTCACTTTATCGACTGTCGAGCAATCGAGTGCCGGAAACTCCAATAGTGAGGGTTTTGAAAGAAAAAGTAGAAGAAAAGATAGAAGAGAAAGAAAGAAGAAGAGAAGAACAACAGAACAACTTTCAGAACAGAAAACAATATCAGAATCTTACACATCGCAGCGGAACAATATATAATAGATAAATGAATAATCTTTAAAACAAAGAACTATATCATTTTATACATACATCAATCATCAGAGTCAATATAAAACTCAGTACAACAATGGACAGTTTTATAACTTGTCCTCATACAGAATACACAGCGGAATAAATACTATCAGATACAAATACTACGTCTCGTCCTCCAGCTTATCTCCAAGGCTCCAGAATATCCAGAATATCCTGATAATCTAACTCTAGACTGCCCGTGTGGAAATTGGTGGGCACCCAGAGTTTAGAAGGGAAACAATAAACTCCGAGTCAGTCATGGTGACTGGTGTGAGATCGTAAAACAGTTATTCTTTAAAATAAACAACAGGATAATTTTTTTTTAAAGTCAATTCGCAATGCTTTTGGAAAAATGAAACTACCATAAGACCTCCCACCACACACACAATGCAAACGCAGACTTGGAGGAGATTTCTTCTTATGTTAGTCAAAGATGCTTACTACGCAAAAATCAAAACCTTTTTGATATTATTATTAGTGCATAGTGTAGAAAACATTTCGAAAGTATAATATAAATCTTAGCCAGCATAGGTACCATTATATTATGCCTGCTATAGCTGCCTCTTGAGGAGACAGGTTATACAATTGAAATCGTAAAGGCTCGTATTGTTTCTTTGGATTTCCAACAAATGGTCAGGCTAAGGAACTTCCTATCCACGATGGGTACGTCCCTGGAATAGACGACCCGAGAACCTAACCGGATCTCTGCCAACACAAGGCCGGGTTACCTCTGCAAAAATAGGTAACTACTGACACGCGTATGCCATTCCCCGATCGTAACCGATCTTCCCGAGGATCCCCGATTTCCAACAACCACAAAGAAATAAATTTTGCAGCAACCACAGAGGTTAAGTATCTGGGCTCCATACCATGATACCACCTTTATCCAGAAGGAATGACATACACTAAGGGGCGCTACTCCCTAGAACCTTGCCGCATCCTTCCTGTTTCGACCATTTCCGGGGTGTGAGGCTCGACGAAGTCTCGTCCACAAAGCTACGCTTTCTACAAAGCCCTGCTTCGGGTCAAACAAAATGATCAACCTATGATCACAAAGATATAAGATCAAACAAATGATCATATCGCAAATGATCAAACACTGATCATTTCACAGCAACACTTAGTATGCCACGTTACCAAATTGGGATATATCGCTGATAAATTTCAACTACATAACCTCTGAGCTCGTACGTCTCAGAGAAGGGTGTTAAGCTAAGAGAATAAATTCTCCGCCACCAACAGAAATGTATTTGAAAGAAATCAGCTTTATATCTCAAATTGTAACGTCAGACACACAATCCATACAAGTCTGTTCCGGGATCGAACAGAACCGAAGGCACTTCTCACGAAGCCCTTGCATTTCCGGATAATTTTCTAATCACGTCCGGACTTCCCGTCACTAAGGGTGATAAAACCTCTAAATCGAAGATCAGTCGATGTAGAGTAACTCGACGGTAATCCTTCCGTTTTCAAAAATATCCGGTCTTCAACACCGGTCTTCAAATGCAATTCATAACGACGTATCACATATTCGGAATGGGTTATATGACCCCATGGTCCTTTCCCGGCTAACCCGAATAGTGAGCGTTTATTCAAAAATAAGTGTGGCATTCAAATTCATCCAATTCACAACAAATACCTATCCAAGGTAATTATTGATAGTCGGTTATTTAACTATCAATAAAGATGCGCAACATCATCAGATTCCAAATAATTTTCCCAATTATTTATTTTCCAAAATATCTTTACTAGATATAAAATTTCCACACTTCAAAAATAAATCAACGTTTATTTTTTAAACAACTTCCCTTTTCTTTTATAAATTCCATAGTGAATTTATATTTCAAAAATATCTACTGATATACGATTTTTCAAATCGATTCCAATATTCATTTTCAATTTATCTTTAAGAAGATAAAATCTCAAAACGTTTCATTTCATTCTGGAAAAGTACTTCCATACTTATTCAAAAATAAGTATTTCGCAAATCTATTTATTTTCAACATTTGAAAATATTCAATATACTTAATCAATATTAAGTATATATTCATTCTTTAAGGAAATCATAAATTTTAATATCTATTTGAGTCAAAACGAATGTTGCGTAAAACATCGTTACGACGACTCAAAATCACTAGTATAGGGATTCGGATTTAAGATAGATATATAAATCCCAATACTACATAAAACATTTTCTTTCGAAAATCATTTACTATAACAACCGTGTTATAGTCCATCATTTCCTTATTTCTCGAAAACGTCTATTTCAACAATGAATGTTGAAATCTATGGTTTCGATATTTAACACGTTTTAAAACATCTTTTAAAACAATTAACTTCATCTTAAATATCACTTTCCCAAAACCATATCCATTTTACTTAACGATATATTCACTGTCCAAAATCGTGAATATACTTCACTAATCACATTTCAGTATTTAATTCATCAAATTCAATTGATTTTGAATTTATAAAACAACGCTTATAAATTCCATTCTATTTTGTAACAACTTTGATTTATCAATCTCCTTTTATTTACTTCTAGAATTTCACTTATCAAAATAAGTGATTTCGGATTTATAAACAACGTTTATAAATCACATTTATATTTATAAAAACTTCAATTTATAAATCTCCTTTGTTAACAAATTCAATCCATAACTAAATTTTTATGCCAACTATCCATATTATAAGTTGAATACTTATAATTCATTTATTCTACAAAATCATTTCCATTTATAATAACTTCAGTCCCAAATCAATTTCGATATTGATTTAAAAATTTATTTATCACTACTAAGTAAATTCCTCATTTTTTCTCAAATGGTTCAATATTCCGTTTTAAAATGGATTCTTCAAATTGAAATCATTTTACATTGATTTCCCAATTTATTTCAATTTACCAATTAAATTTCTAGTTGGATTTCCAACTTATCTTCTTTTAATAAATTCCTTTTTAAGGAAATAAATTTCAATCGTTTCTTTCAATCTATTTAAAAATCCAAATTTAAATTAAATTCTTCAATTTATAATCACTGTTTTATGAAATCCATTTATTTAGCATTTTCACTTTATTCTGGAATTTATTCAATATGATTATAAAAATTTACCTTTTTATACTTTAAAAATTCCTTTCTTCAAAATTTCTTCAATTTCAAAAATTGATTCACTTAGAAATTTTCTACTTAAATTTCAAAAATTCAATTTCGTTTATCTTTGGAATCCAATGATGTCAAACATCCATTCAGCTAAATTTTAGCTTTCAAACAATTTCCAGATATCAATATGATTAATAGCATCACTATAATCATTCACAGATTCATATCACAATAGAAATAAATTCAATCAATGTGAGGGGTCCAGTTGGATCCCTCCAACCTGTTTCCCTGCATCCAAAGACGTTAGCACAATACCAATTCCGCTCCAGTACGGAATTATCGCGGTATATGGGTTTTATAAAAATCCGCTTACTAACGGCGCAATAGGGTCTCATCCGCTATACGAGGCGGGAAATCATCAATCCAATATATACATATGCCAATATGTATATATTGCTATATATAATAGATATATCCTACTATATCTAATATCACATCCAATAGCAATCAAATAAATAACTGAAAATTCCACTTTTCAATTCTTGAGTGAGAAGATCTCACCTTAGCTTTAAATTTTGCCATCCATTTCCATTTTGATCATTTCTTCATTGTATTCGACCTTGTATAACAATTTTATACAATCGATTAATATTCGAATCAATCGAATATATTAAATTTCATTTGATAAGTGTACATTTCCAAGTGGTTTTTATTTTGAACAAATCCTCCTTTTAATAAATTGATTCAACCAGAATTTAAATTCGAAACTATATTTTCTTTTATTCACCAGAGATTTTATTTTAAACCAAATTTCCTTTAATAAATTTGCTTAACTAGAAATTAAATTTAAAACTAATTTCTCCTTTTAAAAATTTAACTAAAATTTTACTTTTCAAAACTAAATTTAATATATCAACCATAACTATATTTTTTCTTTCTTCTGCATATTTTATTTTATAACCGTCTGAAATAAATTTCTGCCCAAATTATAAATCCAGTGGCAGGTTATATATATATATCCTAATTTCTCAAATAAATATACCTATTTCTTAAAGGTGGGCTGATTCCTATATATATATATATATATTATCAAAATCAAAATTATTTTATTCCTTGCAAAATATAAAATTCCTATTTAAACCTAATTATACGAACAGCATATAACTTCATTTTATTTAATTCCTTTCCAACTAGAAAATTTGTTTCCATACTTTTTTATAAAAATCTCTGCATATAAACAATTTATATAAAAGTAAATCAAATATAAAATTGCAATACCTATATTGATCGTTTCCAGGAAAACTCACGGCCAACACCACCACTCTCATCACTTCGCGTTCACGGTTGCGAGCTCCTACCCCAGTCGAACTCGACTCTGCCTACGTCCATTGCCTGCTCGTGACCAGGCATCATCGCCGAAGCTTCCACCATCATCTCGAAATCGCGACTTCGCCATCGAACAACCTCCTCTCGTGATGCCCTAAATCGCGCACCCCCCGATCGTACATCGCCTGCTCCCAACTTCGTCGATCGAGTACAACCCCCCTTCCAGTTTGCTCGCGCGAGAGCCAAGCATCCAAAATCCATCGTTTTCCCTTGCTCGCCACCGCCGCTTTGAATCGCACGCGAAGCCACGCTTCCCCATCACTCGCCTTTTGCCCGAGCTCGAGCAAACCAATGTCGCGCCACCAATGCGAGCCCCGCGCGTTTGCGCCACCAGCATCGACAAGGTCACATCGCCGTTCGCACTCGCGAACCCTGCTTTCGTCGCCACTTCGCGATTTTGGGTCGCGAATTGCTGCTCGCGATTTGATTTCGTCTGAAAAGGGAAGTCGCGATTTTAAAGAATGAACGAACGGATTCGTTCGTTTTTAAGAAGGAAGCGGCATTTTTTTCTTTCGTTTTGATTTTCGAATCTGAGAGAGGGAGAGTTCGGCATAAAAATGGAAGACGACGTGATTTATCAGAGAAAGTATGGTTTGCACGATTCCTCAACGTGATTTTAGGCAAGAATCTAGGGATGCTGTCTGAAATAAAATTTTAAATTTAAATTGAAACCGTTCAAAATTTCAATGCGTTTGCCTGTCGTATTCTCACATATCAACTCCGAAAAATACAAAATTTGAAATCCGACAATAATTCAATATTACGGACCCAATGGAACTGGTTTCGTTGAATTCCAAGACTGCGCCTCGAAACGCTATTTTTAAATATCGATACGAACGATAATTTTCAAAACTGAACAAACCGTTTTCAAATTCAATTCTGAAGCTGCTGTTATCTTCAGTGTTATCAATATAAATTTTACAAGCGTTTGAAATATTTTTCTTTAGCTTTAAATTGAAGATTCAAATTTTTATTCAACTTCAATCGATTAAATTTTATAATTTAATCGTCAGTTTCAAAGTTATATTCGGGATACAAATTAAATCATCGTTCAAATATTTAAAATTAATTAAATATTCTCAATTTAATTTGTTCAAAATTCTGGGTCGTTACAGACTTCCCCCCTTAAAAGAATTTCGTCCCGAAATTACAAGTTAGGAAAAATGATCCTTAGCTCGTCTACTATTTTTCACAATCCAATAGTTTTATCAATTTATCAAAACAAATCTTTCTACTAAAGATTCGTTATTAATTCAACTAACTTTCCAACTTCAATTACAGGTTTCAAACAACATTGTTTAACTTCTAAATTCAAATTCGAGTTTAAATTCAAATTTTAACTTCAAAATTTTCTCAAAAATTTTCTAACACTCGAAATTTTCGAAAAATTTCGCCAGCGTCTCCTTTGCGCGGCTAATACGGCACGACTACAAAACGTCCCTACGGACTCTCAGATTTCAAAAAGAAAAAGAAAAAGCCAAGCGGCTAAACCAGAAATCATCAAAAACTCATATTATAATTCAAATACTTACCTTTTGTCGAGCAATTCGAATTATCTTTGAAATCAAAATCCCAATTCCTTTTATAACACCTGTATGTCCTACTAGCCATAATATCTAGTTACACATTCAAACCAATTTTTCAAATTCTATTACAAAATTTTCAATATAAACTACTTATACATTTTTAGCTTACTATTGAAGTTACATATCCAATTTCATTCAATTTTTCATTTCAATTCTCATTTGAATTAAATTTACCATTCAATTCAATTTGGATTCAGTTTTAATTCCAGTTTTATTCTTTTGCTCATTTCCAAAATTTGTTTTCAATTTACCCTTCGGTTAAACCTACTTTCATTTAAACTGGATTTCCAATTCGAATTCAATTTACTTTTCTTTTGTAATTATTGAATTTAATTCGTTAAACCTTATTCATTCGGTCTGTATTCAATTAGCTTCACTTACTAATTTTAGTTCAATACTTCATTTATCAAATTCAATTCCAGTTCTATTTACTTTCAAATTCAAAAATGAATTTTAACATTCAATTTCATTTTCTGGCACTTGCAATCGCAATTTATTCATTCATTCACTAATTCATTCGTTTTTCAATTTGAATTTCATTCTAATCAAATTTCAATATTCTATAAGTTATCAACTTATTAATATTTCGTAAGTATTTTAAATAGGATTCCAGAGTCGTTTCAACTTTTTCAAAACCATTTGAAAACAATTCAAATTATCCTTTTAATTTCCAAAACAAAATCCAAAATTTCCAAACACTTCCATTTAAAATAATTTGGCAGCAATTCCTCTTTTGGAAACCCGAAAATGAACACCAATGATGCCGCGGTCATCATCGAAGTTATTTTCCAGCGACCGAAAAGAGTTTAGAGCTTTTCATCTCTTCAAAAGACTTTTCAAAACCTTTGAAATTCATTTTCAAATCAAAAGATTTAAACTTTCCAAATCTACCAAATTTTCAAATTCTTTTCAAAACATTTCTAAATACTTCTCTGGAGTTCCGTTTCAAATTACAAATCACATTTATAATTTATATTCTTAAATTTTACTTGTATATGGATTTATTTCTTAACTTTGGAGTTACGATTTCAGTTCCTTATTCAATTTCAATGATAATAGATTAATATTATCACTTCTAACATCCATACAACCATATACTATAATAATTCATAGAAAAATCATTTCTTTTCTATACAAAAATAGTTTTGGGCAAAATTATTTCATTCACCCCATTCAAAACAATACTGTGTCGTCTTGCCTCGTTTAAGTGTTTAGAAATCCCTATCGATAATATGGCGTCCCACATACCGACCAAAATTCATAAACATCTCAACGGATAAGCAAACACAATATAAAACATTTTTATATTCACTAACAAATACGCACTCGTATCTATTATTACACTCAACTCATTTTAGAGTACTACTGACTCTATCTCTAATGAGTAACACCCAACAGAGCAGGGTTGTCGCTTAACCATATGCTTTGATACCACTTTGTCACGTACCGGAGTAAGCGGTCACAACTGGTAGGCTTTTCAACCATCCCAGCCCCACCGTGGCTGACAGTGATACCCCAAACTTGCTTTTACGGCCAGCCTCTCGACTGTCACGGCCTCTGCCTAACCAACCCATCCCTCTCAGGGACATGTAGGGGTAAGAGTCTCCCGTTCGCCACCTAACCGCGAAGCGAGAACCCCCTATCATGCTGTAATATAGCAAGACTGGTGTGAGATCGTAAAACAGTTATTCTTTAAAATAAACAACAAGATAATTTTTTTTTTTAAAAGTCAATTCGCAATGCTTTTGGAAAATGAAACTACCATAAGACCTCCCACCACACACACAATGCAAACGCAGACTTGGAGGAGATTTCTTCTTATGTTAGTCAAAGATGCTTACTACGCAAAAATCAAAACCTTTTTGATATTATTATTAGTGCATAGTGTAGAAAACATTTCGAAAGTATAATATAAATCTTAGCCAGCATAGGTACCATTATATTATGCCTGCTATAGCTGCCTCCTGAGGAGACAGATTATACAATTGAAATCGTAAAGGCTCATATTGTTTCTTTGGATTTCCAACAAATGGTCAGGCTAAGGAACTTCCTATCCACGATGGGTACGTCCCTGGAATAGACGACCCGAGAACCTAACCGGATCTCTGCCAACACAAGGCCGGGTTACCTCTGCAAAAATAGGTAACTACTGACACGCGTATGCCATTCCCCGATCGTAACCGATCTTCCCGAGGATCCCCGATTTCCAACAACCACAAAGAAATAAATTTTGCAGCAACCACAGAGGTTAAGTATCTGGGCTCCATACCATGATACCACCTTTATCCAGAAGGAATGACATACACTAAGGGGCGCTACTCCCTAGAACCTTGCCGCATCCTTCCTGTTTCGACCATTTCCGGGGTGTGAGGCTCGACGAAGTCTCGTCCACAAAGCTACGCTTTCTACAAAGCCCTGCTTCGGGTCAAACAAAATGATCAACCTATGATCACAAAGATATAAGATCAAACAAATGATCATATCGCAAATGATCAAACACTGATCATTTCACAGCAACACTTAGTATGCCACGTTACCAAATTGGGATATATCGATGATAAATTTCAACTACATAACCTCTGAGCTCGTACGTCTCAGAGAAGGGTGTTAAGCTAAGAGAATAAATTCTCCGCCACCAACAGAAATGTATTTGAAAGAAATCAGCTTTATATCTCAAATTGTAACGTCAGACACACAATCCATACAAGTCTGTTCCGGGATCGAACAGAACCGAAGGCACTTCTCACGAAGCCCTTGCATTTCCGGATAATTTTCTAATCACGTCCGGACTTCCCGTCACTAAGGGTGATAAAACCTCTAAATCGAAGATCAGTCGATGTAGAGTAACTCGACGGTAATCCTTCCGTTTTCAAAAATATCCGGTCTTCAACACCGGTCTTCAAATGCAATTCATAACGACGTATCACATATTCGGAATGGGTTATACGACCCCATGGTCCTTTCCCGGCTAACCCGAATAGTGAGCGTTTATTCAAAAATAAGTGTGGCATTCAAATTCATCCAATTCACAACAAATACCTATCCAAGGTAATTATTGATAGTCGGTTATTTAACTATCAATAAAGATGCGCAACATCATCAGATTCCAAATAATTTTCCCAATTATTTATTTTCCAAAATATCTTTACTAGATATAAAATTTCCACACTTCAAAAATAAATCAACGTTTATTTTTTAAACAACTTCCCTTTTCTTTTATAAATTCCATAGTGAATTTATATTTCAAAAATATCTACTGATATACGATTTTTCAAATCGATTCCAATATTCATTTTCAATTTATCTTTAAGAAGATAAAATCTCAAAACGTTTCATTTCATTCTGGAAAAGTACTTCCATACTTATTCAAAAATAAGTATTTCGCAAATCTATTTATTTTCAACATTTGAAAATATTCAATATACTTAAATCAATATTAAGTATATATTCATTCTTTAAGGAAATCATAAATTTTAATATCTATTTGAGTCAAAACGAATGTTGCGTAAAACATCGTTACGACGACTCAAAATCACTAGTATAGGGATTCGGATTTAAGATAGATATATAAATCCCAATACTACATAAAACATTTTCTTTCGAAAATCATTTACTATAACAACCGTGTTATAGTCCATCATTTCCGTATTTCTCGAAAACGTCTATTTCAACAATGAATGTTGAAATCTATGGTTTCGATATTTAACACGTTTTAAAACATCTTTTAAAACAATTAACTTCATCTTAAATATCACTTTCCCAAAACCATATCCATTTTACTTAACGATATATTCACTGTCCAAAATCGTGAATATACTTCACTAATCACATTTCAGTATTTAATTCATCAAATTCAATTGATTTTGAATTTATAAAACAACGCTTATAAATTCCATTCTATTTTGTAACAACTTTGATTTATCAATCTCCTTTTATTTACTTCTAGAATTTCACTTATCAAAATAAGTGATTTCGGATTTATAAACAACGTTTATAAATCACATTTATATTTATAAAAACTTCAATTTATAAATCTCCTTTGTTAACAAATTCAATCCATAACTAAATTTTTATGCCAACTATCCATATTATAAGTTGAATACTTATAATTCATTTATTCTACAAAATCATTTCCATTTATAATAACTTCAGTCCCAAATCAATTTCGATATTGATTTAAAAATTTATTTATCACTACTAAGTAAATTCCTCATTTTTTCTCAAATGGTTCAATATTCTGTTTTAAAATGGATTCTTCAAATTGAAATCATTTTACATTGATTTCCCAATTTATTTCAATTTACCAATTAAATTTCTAGTTGGATTTCCAACTTATCTTCTTTTAATAAATTCCTTTTTAAGGAAATAAATTTCAATCGTTTCTTTCAATCTATTTAAAAATCCAAATTTAAATTAAATTCTTCAATTTATAATCACTGTTTTATGAAATCCATTTATTTAGCATTTTCACTTTATTCTGGAATTTATTCAATATGATTATAAAAATTTACCTTTTTATACTTTAAAAATTCCTTTCTTCAAAATTTCTTCAATTTCAAAAATTGATTCACTTAGAAATTTTCTACTTAAATTTCAAAAATTCAATTTCGTTTATCTTTGGAATCCAATGATGTCAAACATCCATTCAGCTAAATTTTAGCTTTCAAACAATTTCCAGATATCAATATGATTAATAGCATCACTATAATCATTCACAGATTCATATCACAATAGAAATAAATTCAATCAATGTGAGGGGTCCAGTTGGATCCCTCCAACCTGTTTCCCTGCATCCAAAGACGTTAGCACAATACCAATTCCGCTCCAGTACGGAATTATCGCGGTATATGGGTTTTATAAAAATCCGCTTACTAACGGCGCAATAGGGTCTCATCCGCTATACGAGGCGGGAAATCATCAATCCAATATATACATATGCCAATATGTATATATTGCTATATATAATAGATATATCCTACTATATCTAATATCACATCCAATAGCAATCAAATAAATAACTGAAAATTCCACTTTTCAATTCTTGAGTGAGAAGATCTCACCTTAGCTTTAAATTTTGCCATCCATTTCCATTTTGATCATTTCTTCATTGTATTCGACCTTGTATAACAATTTTATACAATCGATTAATATTCGAATCAATCGAATATATTAAATTTCATTTGATAAGTGTACATTTCCAAGTGGTTTTTATTTTGAACAAATCCTCCTTTTAATAAATTGATTCAACCAGAATTTAAATTCGAAACTATATTTTCTTTTATTCACCAGAGATTTTATTTTAAACCAAATTTCCTTTAATAAATTTGCTTAACTAGAAATTAAATTTAAAACTAATTTCTCCTTTTAAAAATTTAACTAAAATTTTACTTTTCAAAACTAAATTTAATATATCAACCATAACTATATTTTTTCTTTCTTCTGCATATTTTATTTTATAACCGTCTGAAATAAATTTCTGCCCAAATTATAAATCCAGTGGCAGGTTATATATATATATATCCTAATTTCTCAAATAAATATACCTATTTCTTAAAGGTGGGCTGATTCCTATATATATATATATATTATCAAAATCAAAATTATTTTATTCCTTGCAAAATATAAAATTCCTATTTAAACCTAATTATACGAACAGCATATAACTTCATTTTATTTAATTCCTTTCCAACTAGAAAATTTGTTTCTATACTTTTTTATAAAAATCTCTGCATATAAACAATTTATATAAAAGTAAATCAAATATAAAATTGCAATACCTATATTGATCGTTTCCAGGAAAACTCACAGCCAACACCACCACTCTCATCACTTCGCGTTCACGGTTGCGAGCTCCTACCCCAGTCGAACTCGACTCTGCCTACGTCCATCGCCTGCTCGTGACCAGGCATCATCGCCGAAGCTTCCACCATCATCTCGAAATCACGACTTCGCCATCGAACAACCTCCTCTCGTGATGCCCTAAATCGCGCACCCCCCGATCGTACATCGCCTGCTCCCAACTTCGTCGATCGAGTACAACCCCCCTTCCAGTTTGCTCGCGCGAGAGCCAAGATCCAAAATCCATCGTTTTTCCTTGCTCGCCACCGCCGCTTTGAATCGCACGCGAAGCCACGCTTCCCCATCACTCGCCTTTTGCCCGAGCTCGAGCAAACCAATGTCGCGCCACCAATGCGAGCCCCGCGCGTTTGCGCCACCAGCATCGACAAGGTCACATCGCCGTTCGCACTCGCGAACCCTGCTTTCGTCGCCACTTCGCGATTTTGGGTCGCGATACTGCTCGCGATTTGATTTCGTCTGAAAAGGGAAGTCGCGATTTTAAAGAATGAACGAACGGATTCGTTCGTTTTTAAGAAGGAAGCGGCATTTTTTTCTTTCGTTTTGATTTTCGAATCTGAGAGAGGGAGAGTTCGGCATAAAAATGGAAGACGACGTGATTTATCAGAGAAAGTATGGTTTGCACGATTCCTCAACGTGATTTTAGGCAAGAATCTAGGGATGCTGTCTGAAATAAAATTTTAAATTTAAATTGAAACCGTTCAAAATTTCAATGCGTTTGCCTGTCGTATTCTCACATATCAACTCCGAAAAATACAAAATTTGAAATCCGACAATAATTCAATATTACGGACCCAATGGAACTGGTTTCGTTGAATTCCGAGACTGCGCCTCGAAACGCTATTTTTAAATATCGATACGAACGATAATTTTCAAAACTGAACAAACCGTTTTCAAATTCAATTCTGAAGCTGCTGTTATCTTCAGTGTTATCAATATAAATTTTACAAGCGTTTGAAATATTTTTCTTTAGCTTTAAATTGAAGATTCAAATTTTTATTCAACTTCAATCGATTAAATTTTATAATTTAATCGTCAGTTTCAAAGTTATATTCGGGATACAAATTAAATCATCGTTCAAATATTTAAAATTAATTAAATATTCTCAATTTAATTTGTTCAAAATTCTGGGTCGTTACAAAGAGAGTGGCAAGTGAACACGAGCAGGCGAGGGGAAAGGTGGCCGATGTTAGAGAAGGTGACCGGCAAAGGTGAGGGGGTGAGGCGCTGTCATGGGCAGGCATTCGGTGGCGGATGGAAGGGTTTTATGGTGGGGAGTAAGGGATGGCCGAGGGCTGTCAGTAGGCGTGGTGACGTGGTGGATCTGGGTGCTGTGATGTCCAGGCGGTGGTGGAGGGCAGCTTGGGACGTGTTGTGGTTCATGTGGCAGGTCGGGCGCTTGGTAGCTGAAGGGTCGGAGGGTGTTGCCCCGGGCGTGGTGGCTCGGGAATGAACGGGGAAGAGGTGGAGGCCCGGAAGCTTTGGTGAGGCGGAAGGAGGAAGTCGCCGCGTTGATGAGATGTGGAGAGGGGAGGGGACAGTTCATGCGTATATTCTTTCTTCTGAAATGTAACAGAGAATAGAGGTGGGTTCAAATCTAAGCAAAAAGCAAATGAAAAGGTAAAGCAAAATAAATTTGAGGACTTGGAAATAGCAAGAGTCTTGCACGTTGAATTCAAGTATATTAAATGTAAATGACCATTGAATTTCCCAGTGGATAAACGAACAAACAAAGGAGTCCAGAAAGTTCAAAGCTGTACCGATGCGTATGACCATTTCGAAGTTTCCACGTCATATCGGACTTCAAAATACAGAACTGAATATACCATAGAGATCAACACGACGGGACGATCAAAACGGTATATAGATATTAGTGGTATGGTTGAATTATAAAAATTCGAATTTTTCTACTATGAAAAATGCAAGAAAAACACTGAAAAATAAGATCGACGGAGCCAAAGATGTCCGAATTTGGAAAAATGACAAACTGAGATCTTGCTCAGAAGATGGTTTAGAATTTTTCTATGTAAAAATATTTAGGTTTTGAAAACATTTTATTTTCAACGCTTTTTAACTGATTAAATTGAAGTAAATTTACGCGCGAAATAAACTTTTATATTTTCGGACGAAAATTTACCAATTGCTATGTTTAACTAGACGCATTCCAAATATCAAACTTATATTTCAAAATTTTATCGTTTAAAATTTCACAAAATTTCAACTAGTTGCGTTATTAAAACAGTTGAAATTTACGGGTCGTTACACTCTCCCCCACTCAAAACTTTTCGTCCCCGAAAAGGAACGAGGTAGGAGAATAGAAACAACCAGAAAGAAAACAAATTTGAAATACAAAATAACAATTAATTTAAACCATATAAATTCAAATTTCAATTAATTGATATTCAATAATTGATTTAATCCATTTGATTTCACTAACATCAATCTCAACTATTTCTAAATTCATCATCTTATTATCCAATTATCCTCAATTTAAACCATAAATTTGAATAATCTTTTATTATAATCATATTTTATTTCCAACAATTTAAATTCTTCTTTATTCCAAATTATTGTTAAATTTATTCTACTCAATATATCTACTCACATATATTTAACTCATATAGATTAATTTAAACCATAAAAGTTTCGATTTAAATAAATTTATATTCACTAATTGCTTTTAAATTCAAGGTATTTTCCTAAGTTGATCTAATTTCAATTTATTAATTCTTTCAAAACAAATTTATTAATTCTTTCAAAACAAATTTGTTAATTCTCTCAAAACAAATTTATTTCATTATTAACTGAGTTTACTTATTATCCTATCTAACTCTATTAACATCTTTAAAATCAAAATTTAGTGTATAACATTTATTATAAACACTCAAATTTTATTTATAAAATTATTTTATATTGTATATTATCCAGTTACATTTTAACTTCTGAATAATTTAGGTAAGTTATTTTGAAATGCAATTTAGTATTATACAAATAAAATTTTCAAATTCAATTATTTCAAGTTTAAATATTTTCAAAATTTTGGATTTATTTATAATTAAAATCATCCTTTAACAAAATTTAAGAATTAGATTTCCGATTAACTTTAATCAATTTGGAGATATATATAATATATTTATATCAAATCAAATTAAATTTTAAAATAAGATATCTATATATATATAAATCAAATTATACTGACGAAATTCAAATCAAAATATTTTTCAAAACAAACCGTAGCAAAGCTACAGAATAGTATCTCCACTTCGAAACTCGAAAATGAACGTCGATGATGCGGCCGCCATCACCGAAATTATTTTCCAGCGACAAAGAGAAGAGCACTGATTTCAACATTTTAAAAATCCTTTGAAAACGATTTCTATTCGAAAATACTTTCCATAATATATACTTTAAAATTTCAAAACCAAAGTTCGAAATCATCGGAAACTAATTTCTCAAATTTCTGAATTTAATTCATTTCAAATTCCAATCAATTTATAACCAAGTTTATAAATTCATTTATTTATATTATGCAATAGTCAATGGTTTACAAAACAATAAATGAAAATCACATATTATTATTTCAGACAACAAATTCATTAACAATTTAATTTCAGAAAACTTATATTTATATATAATATAATCATTCAAAACTATTTTATTTATCAAATTTGAAAACAACATTTTTAATATAAATTTAGAAATACATTTCTTTGCTCGACGATACAGGAATGGATTTTCAAAATAAGGATAGGGATTCAAATTTGATGGACTTAAATCAAAGAGAATTTTGATTCGATAATAAGTTCGAAACAGAAGATAAGATAATTTAATTTCCAAAATCGGGAGATGGAGGAGTTTATTTAATTCACGGGCAACCTTAACCGGATCGACCGTGACTTCAAGAATGAGATCGGTGTAGAATTCCGAGGAAATTGACATTCGATCTCAAGAAATAGAATTTAGGTATAGCAGGGAATAGATAGCATCGTAAACCGAGGATACAGAAATCTACGGTAAGTCAATGCCTATTGTAAAGGAGTTTTGCTCCTTTACGAATCATTCGAAGATTGGCGAGACCGCCGATCTATTATAGATATCATTCAAAATGGAGTTATGGGGTGCTCCAGAATTTGAAAGAAGACGAATAGTGAGGGACAGGACTGAATTTTCGAAACCGAGGGGATGTTCCAAAATTCAAAGTAATCGAGTCAAAGGAAGAGATTGAAACTCGAATGAGAGTGATTCTGTAAATACATTTACCCTATATGTTAAGTTTTGCCTAGAGCTACCAAAGCTCTGATACCAACTGTAACGACCCAGAATTTTGGACCATTCGCATCCATTATAAGTGTATAGGTAGACACTCATGCCGGAGTTGAATTGCTCAAAATACCGCGTTGTTAATTTAAATTTGGCAAAACTGAACATATACGGTAAATAAATAATCACAGATCACAGACACAGAGTAATAAATGCAGCGGAAATAAAAGAGATAGTAGTTCATGAAGCTACTATATGAATATATAAAATACATCAAAGTTTACAACAGAAGAGTAATACGATACATCAGAGTTAAACCAGATACAAATCAGAATACATCACTGGAATCATCGAATATTTGAAAGCTGGATAGATAGCTGGATCTCCAAGCGAAGCTCCAACTCCAAAGGTGAGTCTCGAAAGCTGAACTACTCAGTCTGACCCGAGCGTAAAGCAAAACACAAAACACTCGAGTCAGGATTAACATTCTTATATTAATAAATCCAACTCAAGTGAAATAGCAATTGAAATACAAGTAACTCAAAGGATGTTTGGAATAACCATCCTTTAAGGATCCGTTAAACTATCTACTATGTAGTAATGTACGCTAAGTAGATAATGTCTATCGGTAATATATAAAGATATCAAAATAGCGTTAAGTCATGGCCCATTCCACCCTTAACACATTTTTATTCCCAAAAGCATATACAAGACCGTAGTTTCCCCAAAACCGGAAGTCACCAGAGGGCAATCCATATACTAAAGGTACAAATCAAAATCGTAGTGGTCGCGCATAAATGGAATACAAGTATGACAAGGCACATGAGGCAATACCCAAGGTAGTGATACTACCGTTCGCCTGATCCGGACTGGTGAGAACGCAACGCCGCAGCGCCCGCAACACCGTGAAACAACACTCCCAAAATCAAGGGTGCACCAATCGACAACAAGTAATAAGTAGTTCGAAGAAGTGTGTCCACTTGAGGTAGCTAATCCTCCATTGGCCTGGCACAGCTCCTGTTTTAGTCATTTCCAATTTGACACAAGTGTCAAGGCTATCCATTATCGTTCACTTTCTTCAGTCAACACGTACATCATCCAACCACTTCATTCTGGATCATCACTCCGCGTATAGTTATTAAAGTGGTTTTCGGTTTAGATAGAGAGTATATCCATAACTGAATTCCGGTCTCTTTAATAACTTTCGAAATTATTACACCGATTGATCGTTTATTTATTTCAAAACCAAATCAATTTCAATTTCAATTATAGTTTATAAATCAACATTTCATTTGTCTTTCGAAATCAATTTCCAAAATTTTCGTTTCAAAACTTCCAAATCACCATTTCAAAATCTTATAATTCAATTTCCATTTTTTATTTAAACAATACGAATATCAATTCAAGTTCGAAAATAAGTTTCATCTCAAAATCATTTAAATTAATTTAATTTAACATTCAAATCAATTTAAATTCATTTATCGATTTCATTCAATATTCGTTAAGTAAATTTGTCATTCAAACAATTTCTATTAAGTTTCAAATCCATTACATTACCTTTTTAAGTTCAACTTCATTAAATCAAAACTTACAATTTTGAATTAAATTAAATTCGTCAAATCAATTCTTTCAATTACAAGTCTTTCATTAATTTCAATAAATCACATTTTATTTCTTGATAAAGAAATTCAATTTCACTTATTTACTTACTTAAATAAATTTCCAAAACTTAATTAATAAAGAAAACTCAATCTCAATTATTTACGAAGTAAAATTCACTTATTCAAAAATTCAATTCAATTTAATCATTAAATAATTCAATCTTATTTAATTATTAAATAATTCAAAACTTAATTATTAAATAATTTCAAAGTTTAAAATTTTCAAACTTAATTATTAAATCATTTCAAACTTAATTATTAAATCATTTTAAACTTTAATAATTTCAAACTTAATTATAATTTCAAACTTAATTCAATCATTTCTCAAATTAAACAACATTCTTTCATAAATTACATTGTTAATATTTTGTTTCAGATTATTAAATATTAACATTTTTCCTTTCATTAAAATTCAAATTTCAACCTCATTTCAAAACCATATTATTTATTCAAATAAAATCTTCATTTTATTTTAAATCAAATTATTGACCAATCGGGTTTTATTTAATTTTCTATCCTAGGTCAAAGTTCAATTTGGGTATTTATCATTTCAATCCGATTCCAATTCAATTCAAAATCAAAGCATAGTAAAGGGAACTTGCAGTGTGATAACTGGGTTGGTGTCAAAGTAAATAAACAAGCAATCACAACAAACAATAACAATCCAATAATCAATTCAAATAATCCCGAAATAACCGTATTAATTCGCATTGTTGTTTGTACGAATTAATATAATTATTTCTAGAATCTACACTATCATTTCATGTAGATTAAAGATTATCACATTACGGTTTTCACTTGTCATCCAATTTCAAATTTCATACATCATCAATTTAACAACATACATTCAGTGGTTCAAAGTGTAATTAAACAAATCCTACGTGTCAATAAATTTAACAGTTAAAGGGGTCATATTATACAAATGTCATTTAATCAAATTTAACATTTAATTATCCTATATCAAGTTCAATTTCATATTGTTTATCATTTTAACATTAACAATTTAACGTCCAATATAAACATCAACAATCAATCAATTATCAGCCAAACTGTATTATCATCGCATAAATAATTAACAGATAATGGTGTCAAATGTCACAGGTGAACTGATACAGGCAATAGCATATATAACAGTGTAATTAACTAACAGCAGCATATTTCAATTGTCGTTTCAATTGAAATCAAATTTAATAAATAAAAGAACGTTAATCGTGAGTGAGTGCTCACCTTTCAAGGCTAGAGAGTAGGCAATGAAATCGAATTACGAAATCCAGGCACAAATTCAAAACAAGCTATACGAACACGATTCCACGGAGAAAGCAGGCACGATGAACAACAGCTGATAAAAGGGAAATCGATGAGAACGACGGAATCAGTTGATATAAATTAAACTGAATACATATATTATTGTTCTGAAATCAATTTAAAACATATAATTATTTTCAAATTTTGTACTTACTCAAGCGTATAATAACATAGTATACTTATAACTATAACATCTAAAATAAAATATACCGTAAGAATATTTACTACACACGCAACCAACTTATATTATATTAAACAAACAGATCAAAGATATATATATTATAAAAAAAATGAAACATATACTATAAATAATAAGCATACAGCATTATATATACGAATAACCTTGATATTTTAGACAACAAATACAACCTTTCAAAATTTGCCTAAATATGCAATATATAACAGAACGTCAGCTATATAAGCTACTAATATATATTTACACTTTACCTAAATCATACATAGCCTGATATTACCACTAACTCAACCTTGCATACGGTAATACATGTAAACGGATAACTCATAAGTAAAAAAATGTAAATCTACTAATATAATTTATTCTTTATCTATATTACGTTAAAAAAATATTTATATAACTTTTATAATTCGAATATAAGGACAGGCTATACTTGTATGACAACAGTTTCCCATATTTATATATAGATATAACCCAACATCCAATACAATACTTCCCATAAATATGGTGAATATACTCAACTTTCACGGTAAACGATTTAAACACTTATTAAATTTAAATATATATTTGTGCCCAAAAAATGCAAATACTAACATACAGCATAAACAAGAAATTTACACTCTTTAATTTCTAAAACACGTTTATTTCAAATCAAAATATACAAGCAATTGCTAGATAAACTCAGATATATTTACAAGTGTATGGACTAACATAAGTATTACTGACATTTACTTCACATCCCTTCAAAATTTTCCAGATCTCGTAAAACATAATATAATATACTTTACAACATATGACTAAATATTCAAAACTAACAAATATATTAACATATATGCGATATATAAACATATTACTGTACGAATATAAACGGTAAACAATATACCATATTTCTTTTATAATAAAATCTAATTTAACTATATATTAGCAAAAACAATACAATCATATGAACAGACTTATAATATATGTATACCCAATATATAAAATAATGTATATACCTAGAAAATGACAAGCCTGCTGCAAAGTTGATGGCTCGGCCTGCGGGGTTGAGTCACGGAGAAGAGAAGGGGAAACGTGGCTGATGGTGCGATGAGGTATGGTTTGAAAGTATCAGATGCAAGGCGGAGGTTGTGCAGGTGGTCGGGTTGCGGAGGAAGAGAGTGGCAAGTGAACACGAGCAGGCGAGGGGAAAGGTGGCCGATGTTAGAGAAGGTGACCGGCAAAGGTGAGGGGGTGAGGCGCTGTCGTGGGCAGGCATTCGGTGGCGGATGGAAGGGTTTTATGGTGGGGAGTAAGGGATGGCCGAGGGCTGTCAGTAGGCATGGTGACGTGGTGGATCTGGGTGCTGTGATGTCCAGGCGGTGGTGGAGGGCAGCTTGGGACGTGCTGTGGTTCATGTGGCAGGTCGGGCGCTTGGTAGCTGAAGGGTCGGAGGGTGTTGCCCCGGGCGTGGTGGCTCAGGAATGAACAGGGAAGAGGTGGAGGCCCGGAAGCTTTGGTGAGGCGGAAGGAGGAAGTCGCCGCGTTGATGAGATGTGGAGAGGGGAGGGGACAGTTCATGCGTATATTCTTTCTTCTGAAATGGAAAAGAGAACAGAGGTGGGTTCAAATCTAAGCAAAAAGCAAATGAAAAGGTAAAGCAAAATAAATTTGAGGACTTGGAAATAGCAAGAGTCTTGCACCTTGAATTCAAGTATATTAAATGTAAATGACCATTGAATTTCCCAGTGGATAAACGAACAAACAAAGGAGTCCAGAAAGTTCAAAGCTGTACCGATACGTATGACCATTTCGAAGTTTCCACGTCGTATCGGACTCCAAAAACAGAACTGAATATACCGTAGAGATCAACACGACGGGACGATCAAAACGGTATATAGATATTAGTAGTATGGTTGAATTATTAAAATTCGAATTTTTCTACTACGAAAAATGCAAGAAAAACACTGAAAAATAAGATCGACGGAGCCAAAGATGTCCGAATTTGGAAAAATGACAAACTGAGATCTTGCTCAGAAGATGGTTTAGAATTTTTCTATGTAAAAATATTTAGGTTTTGAAAACATTTTATTTTCAACGCTTTTTAACTGATTAAATTGAAGTAAATTTACGCGCGAAATAAACTTTTATATTTTCGGACGAAAATTTACCAATTGCTATGTTTAACTAGACGCATTCCAAATATCAAACTTATATTTCAAAATTTTATCGTTTAAAATTTCACAAAATTTCAACTAGTTGCGTTATTAAAACAGTTGAAATTTACGGGTCGTTACAGCTGATGTGATACTTGGTGTAAAAATACATAAAACCAACCAAGGATAATTGTTGTCCCAATCACACTACATTAGGAAAATACTTGAAAAGTTCAAACAACACAATATAATATCAGCAAAATCACCCGTAGATTTGAACCAAAACTGGATTAAAAATAGCGGTGACAGTATTTACCAACTTGAGTACTCTCGTATACTAGGCAGCATTATGTACGTAATGAACTGCACTAGGACTGATATAACATATGCTGTTAGTAAACTAAGCAGATATACTAGCAATCCATGAAAGATTTATTGGAAAGCTATAATTCAAGTACTAGGATATTTAAGGTATACACAAAGTCATGGACTACATTATGAAAGGTACCCATTTGTAATAGAAGGGTATTGTGATGCAAACTGGATAACTAGTTCATCAAATACAAAATCCACTAGTGGATATGTGTTTACCTTAGCTAGTGGGGCAATATCTTGGAGATCCTCTAAACAAACTTGTATAGCAAGATCAACCATGGAATCAGAATTTATTGCCTTAGACAAAGTCGCAAAAGAAGAGGATTGGCTTCGAGGTTTTTTAGAAGGTATTACGAATTGGGAAAAACCTGTACCTCCAATAAGTGTACATTGCGACAGCCAATCAACTATTGGAAGGGCCACTAGTAAGCTTTACAATGGCAAGTCTAGACATATTCGTCGTAGACATAAAACTGTTAGACAACTTCTCTCCAATGGGGTTATCACAATTGACTATGTAAGATCAAATGATAACATTGCGGATCCACTAACAAAAGGTTTATCTAGAGAGAAGGTTAATATCTTATCGATGAGAATGAGATTAAAGTCCATAAACTAAAAAGTTTCTTTAAACGGAAACCCCACCTAGCTGACTGGAGATCCCAAGATCTAGGTTCAAAGGGACGACTAAGTTTAGATAAACTTGATAGCACTGTAAATATTCAAACCATTCCTATGATAAGTCAATGCACTACTCACCGGAGAATAGGATAAGTTTTGATACTTTTAATGATGTCTATACTTGGTAATATTAAGAACCAAGTGGAGTATTGTGAAATACCCTTTATTGTATCACCTACGTGAGTGCGAAGACGCCGCTTCAAGGAGAATTGTAAGGCCAAATTCTCCAAGTACTCATGAGACCAACCTAGTGTTCATGGAAAAAACGAACACAAACAGAGAACCAAGGTAGATAAGAAACACTTATTGTGTGTTGTCTGTTTTGGATTTACACAAAAGGCTTACAGTTCAAAAACAACCGAAGTCCATTGATTCGCTAGTAAGTCAAAAGGATAAACACTAGGAAAGTTCAAGGCAAATGTGCTACTTTAACCGATACAATAAATGTTTCGCAAAATTTAAGAACAAATTGAGCAATTACTCATTCATGTGGGGGACTGTTAGAAATGAATGAGCATTTCATTAGGAAATGTGAGACATTAAATGCCTTAGGAAATGAATAGTCTCACATCTTAGAATAAAATATACATTTTTTGTTTATATACTAAGGTGTAGACACTATTATAATTACTATGAGACAAAGAGAGACATAGCTATCTTGGTGGGTGGTGCAACACACCACCCGCCGCACGCGTGCGCTCGTGACCGAACCCGCATCCGCGGCGTGGGCGAATGGACGTTTGAGGCATATTAGAGGCACTTAGCACTTTGCAGTTGGCAGTTGGTTTGGCTGTTCAAACCGGATAGTTTTTTTATTTTTGTCCATTCAAACTCAAACGGTCGCACCGCTTGGTAAAGGGTCGCAACATTTCCAACTGTCGCAACCGTTCGAACATGCACCTATTACCGAATAGGCACCTCCCCCGCATATATATAGGATGAAGGAAAACAGGAAAATTCACTCAGTTTTTCCTGCACTTATTCCTCTCCCACAAAAGCTCTATTCTTAATTACATTCTCTTGAGTTCGTCGTTGCTATGTGATTGTTATGCAGCATCACAGAGACAGGTCCGTTTCATCTTGGGAAACAATTGCTAGATATCCTTTAGCACCGTAGAGGGAGCAATATTGTTTTAAGAAAATAGAGTATTATGGCTCAGACAATCTAATCGGTATTATATCTATTGCATAATTTGTTTACTGCACAGTTCTATTCGTAACAGTTTTTGCAATATAGTTGTAATAGTTCTGTAGTGTTGCAATTTTGCAATATAATCGTAACAGTTTTGCAGCATATTTGTAACTGTTCTGTACTTGTAACAATTCTATAGTTGTTGTAATTTTGCAACGTAATCATAACAGTTTCGTAACACTTCTATAACGTACTGTTAACAAGAACTTCCCCAAAGGAGAGGTCGCTTCCTAAAAGATGCAAGGATACCCAATGACCAAAACAACAGATGTACCACTCAAAACGTGGCTCGGGTGTATTCTTAACCACCTCCATGCTATGCAAATCTCTTCATTTATGTTGTTCGGATAATGTTTATGTTTGGATTTTGATGCTCTAATGCTCCCTATGATGTCGATTTGCGAGCAAATAGATTATTCCGTTTGAGAAATGTTGTGAAATTTTTTCGACATATCCCATAACTCTGACTCCAAAATAAGGAAGTCAGGGTTTAATATTGGCCACTTCAACTTATTTCTACACCACTACCATATATTATATTGGGGATTTTCACTTCAAGGGCTTATTTGTGCAAGTAATAAGTTTTAAGGACACTATTTCTAAAAAATTAGTTTTTAGGACATTTTATAGGAAAAAGATAAAAGAATTTATCATTTTCAGTTATACAGAAATAATGATAAAAAGATTTATCATTTTCCTGTATAACTTAAAAAGATAAATGAATTTATCATTATCCTGTAAATTGTACTTAAAACTAATTATTTAGAAGTGTTGTCCTTAAAACTTATTACCCTGAAAATAGAAGCCCTTCAACATAATTTCCACTATTATATTTGTGTTTGCATGTAAAAAAAATAGTGTTTAATGTCTTCTTCCCCCTCATTACATAGCATATGTGTATGGTCTACTTGTACACATCTTTGGTTCAGACAAGATTTTGTAATAAGCGAATTATTGACTGCTTTATACAAACAAACTGACATTTTGGGCATGTTTGATCTTATTCCATATGATGTTAGACCATAGAGTTTTGATGAAATTTCATGATTTCTATTCCAAATTTCTTTAAATTGATATTTTCCCCTACTATTGTCGATCCACCACCAAAAAATTTCTCCACTTCCTCAAACTATTTCTATATTTTCAATTTCCTCCTTTCCATTCCTTAAAAACTAAATCATTAGCATCTTCATTCATTTTCACCTATGATCTCACTAAAAGCCATTTTTCACTTCTAGTCCTGGCAACGGGATCATTTTCCTTTCTATTTACTAATCTGCCTCCTTGGAGCCATGGATCATACCGTAGAGAAGTTGTTTTGCCATCGACGATCCTTTTCCTCATGCATTTAACTGCCTACAGCCTAACATTCAATAAGAATCTCCAAACCCTCGACTGATCACTTCGTTTTTCCATCTCCCAAAATGATGGTTGCTTTATATATTTATGTTGCATCCACTCCGCCCATATTCCCTCCTTGATAAGTTTCACTCCAAGCACCAAGTTTATTTCCTCAAAATGCCTTAGCCTCATTCCTCCTTCATCTTTCGGTCTGCATATCGTGTCCCAAGGTATTTTAGCTAATTTATCTTTCCACAAGAAATTCAAGCAATTTTGTTTGATCTTACTAACAGTGGTTGTTGGTAATTTAAAGTTATGCATCCAGAATTGCACAATTGGGTATATTGTAGATTTTAGTAATTCCACTAAACCTGCAATGCTAAGTAGTTTAATTTCATACCCCTCTATTTTCTGCTTGATTTGATCAATGTGATTTTTGCAGTCTTTGTCTCGCAAGTTTACGCTAGATAATGGGATGACTAAGTACTTTATAGGTAGAACCCCTTGTTTGATATTAAGACTATTCTCAATTTTATCTTTACAGTTTACCCCTCCCCAAAAAATAGGCTAGACTTTTTGCAATACCGACTCAAACCTATACTTTTGAACATGTAAACAAACACCTCCTTTAAAGCTACCACCCCTTCGCAATTAGTGTGCATGAACAACATAATATTATCGGCGTAGATGGTATGTGCCAGTTGATTGGATGATGGGAATAGAGGTTTTATTTTTCCCACTCTAGCTTTTTCCTGCATTAGTAGAGTAAAAAATTCCATTACAAGCGAAAAGACATTAGGGAACGTGGATCTCCCTGTCTCAACCCATTAGAACTACAAAAATGGCCATAATGACATCCTTGGAAAGTCACTGAAAAATTGGAGAGATATCAATTCTTTTATAATCCTCATTCACTTGTCGCTGAAATTCATACTTCTCATCACATGCACAATAAAATCCCACTTAACTAGATCATAAGCCTTGAGAAGGTCAATTTTAATTTACATTCCTAGGTTATCTTTATGCCCAAAACCTCTGATTATTTCATGAGCAAAAGGTATTCCGTCTGATCATCCTATTTGGATCAAAAGCGCATTAATTCTTTGAAATTAATTCTTCTATGAATAACTTGAGTCGAGTAAACAAAACTTTAGCAAAAGTTTTATATGTCATGTTACAACATGATATTGGCCTGAAATTTTTAATACCATTCACAAGTTTACTCTTCGGAATTAGATGGATGAACGTGTGATTACATTCCGTCAAAATTCCTCCCTCTCAAAACATGTCATTAAACACCTCTAATAACATACCTTTAATTTGTTCCCACTGCATTTTATAGAGTTTCGCTCCAAATCCATCCGGGTCTGGGGCGGTATTATTGTTTACACTATAAATGGCCTCTTTATTTCATACATATAGATTCTGTCATTTAGGAAATTATGCCCATAATATGTAATGATCTTTTTGCATATTATCTTGAGCATGCTATAACTTCGTGATTCGTTAAAGAGCTTGGAAAAATATTCTGTCGCGTTCCTTATAAAGCTTTTCTAATCTAAGTAACTTGTTCCATTAATAGTAATATTGCTAGACCGATTGTTTGTAATTTTTTTACTTGACATTTTGGCATAAAAAAAATATTGTTGCATCATCACCTAAGAGCTGCCAGTCGTTTTTTTGTTTTTTTTTCTAGCATCTGAAATTTCTTGGATAAACCTACCTTTAATTTCTCATTCATTTGTTTTAGCTCCAACGCCATCAAGTAATATGTATTCTCCTTTAGTCTCTGTAGGATGGAAGATTTACTACGAATATTTGATACCTCTCTTTATGTATCGCTCTTACTCCTACTCCATCCTTTAAGAAGCTGTTTAACCGTCTTTTGCTTCTGAAGAAAATGATATAATGGCTTCCCTCGCACACCAACATCCACACTACTTCTACAACCTCTTTATAACTGTCAAATAAATGTCAGTGATTTGTGTATCAGAAATGTCTAATGCCAAGAGAGTTCTACTGAATAAGAGGGATATGAGTGGGTATGTGATCGTTGGCTCCCGATGTTAGAAAGTTAGCTTCTATATTAGTAAAAATCTTCAACCACTCTATGTTCACTAATACTGTAACAACCCAACCTGGGACATGCCTAAATTTCAACCCAAAAAAGGCCCATCAAAACTTAGATCCATTCTAAGGCAAGCTGTTGATAGTAAAAAGAAATAACATTGCAGAGCCATAACTAAATTTTCAAAACTCACAGTGGATGGAACAAAATATAATAGTAAAGTGTACCAATTTATTTCAAAACCAGAAAAATGTCATAACACAAAATCCCATAAAAATGTAATATAATTTTACAACAATTATTTAAATCCATGGGTACACACGAAAGAAAATAATAATAAATATTGCCGCTAGCCAAGCTTCTCCATTTTTAAGCATCGTCACTGCCATAACTTCATCTTAAACTTGTGTTGTAATGAGGAGGGAGTCAAAATAACAAGTGTTTGGTGAACAAAAATCTCGAGTCTTACCTTTTCAGCACTTGGGCAGTATATTTCAAAATAAGAATATGTTTATGAACATAAAACCATTAAAAAACATTTAATAATTCTTTATAAGGAAAGGAGGAGGGTCCAACCACTTAATAACTTCCATTCTAGAAGTAGATCCCATATCCCAATCATACGTCATAAATGGCTAATAATGTAAGAGACGGTACCCAAACCACTTAATACTTCCCAGTGGAAAATAGGCAGACCCTGTCATTTAAGGCCCAACTCCAGAAGCGTGCTCCTCAATGGAACTATCTAGCTGACATCATATGGAGTCTCATAGGCCACTTAAGACTTCCAAGTGGAAAATAGGCAGACTCCGTCATTTAAGGCCTATTTCCAGAAGCAGACCCCCGTAGAGATACCACCTAACGTAAATCCTTGGCCATTTGATACTTCATCTGCAGAAAAAGGCGGGTCCAACCACTTAATACCTCAAACCCCGAAGCAGACCCTTCGTCTTATGGCCTATACCCATAATGACGTCTTACATTAGTTCGTTATTCGTAGGAACTGGTAGTCAGATTAGTTGGGTATATTTTCCCTACAGAATTTGGAACTAACCTCGCTTCATTACATATATTAATCATAAGGATATCTCACATCAATAAAAATGTACAAAACTGCCGGTAGTCTCAAAGTGAAGGGCAGACTTCTGTCATGTAACTCTATTAACCTCGCATCCCTGAGGTGTCATTGATCATCCCAATCAAGCTCTCTAAATATCTTCTCACAGTTCCTAGTCCATGCTTTAGCTTCCGAATATCCTTTAGTTCTAGAGCATGTCCTCCCTCCCATATTGAGGAAGTCCTTACATAATTTAGGAAAGTCGGCAGCACGGGGTGCTACATTAGCGGGCGGGGTAGTGGGTTCTACTAGTGCAGCTAGAGGAATAGGATCTGCCCGACAGTCCTAAGGTATTGTTTAAACCATTCGGACATTCCACGAATGGGTGGTCTTCCACAGGTAGGGTTCCCTTGTTCAGAAGAAGACTGATTATCAGCCATATCAACTATTTGCAGGTTAAACCTTCTGAGATAGTATTTACATGTTGAAAGAAAAGAAAAGTTTACCTAGTGTATGTGTGTATGTTCAAGAAAAGGGGGGTATAAGTATATATATGTATATATATGTGTGAATATATATAGTAAGAATTCTTTTGAAAATTCTTTTTGAAAAACCTTTTTAAAAAAATACATCTCTCATACGTATAGTTTTCCCCCGTTGATCAGTTAACCTAGAGCTCTAATACCAAATGTAACAACCCATCCCGCAACAGGTTTAAATTTCGACCTAGAAAAGGCCCATCAAAACATAAATCCATTCTAAGGAAAGCTGTTGGTAGTAAAAAGAAATAACATTGCAGAGCCATAACTAAACTTTCAGAACTCACAGCGGATGGAACACAATATAATAGTAAAGTGTACCCATTTATTTTAAAATCAGAAAAATTTCATAACATAAAATCCCATAAAAACCATAATATAATATATGTTACAACATGTTTAAATCCATGGGTGCACATGAAATCAAATAATAATAAATACCGCCATCACTCCATTCTTAACTTGTGTTGTAATGAGGGAGTCAGAACAACAAGTGTTTGGTAAATAAAAATCCCAAGTCTTACCTTTTCAGTACTTGGGTAGCATATTTCAAAATAAAAATATGTCTACGAACATAAAACCATTAAAATCATTTAATACTTCTTTATAAGGAAAGGAGGCGGGTCCAACCACTTAATACCTTCCATTCCAGAAGTAGATCCCATATCCCAATCATACGTCATAAATAGCTAATAATGTAAGAGACGGTACCCAAGCCACTTAATACTTCCCAGTGGAAAATAGGAAGGCCCTGTCATTTAAGGCCTAATTCCAGAAGCGTGCTCCTCAATGGTACCATCTAGCTGACATCATATGGAATCTCAAAGGCCGCTTAATACTTCTAAGTGGAAAATAGGCGGACCCCATCATTTAAGGTCTATTTCCAGAAGCGGTCCCCTGTAGAGATACCAGCTAACATAACCCCTTGGCCATTTAATACTTCATCTGTAGAAAAAGGCGGGTCCAACCACTTAATACCTCAAACCCCAAAGCAGGCCCTTCGTCTTATGGCTATACCCATAATGACGTCTCACATTAGTCCGCTATTCGTAGGAACTCGTAGCCAGATTAGCTGGGCAGATTTCCCCTACAGAATTTAGAGCTAACCTCGCTTCATTACAAATGTTTGTCATAAGGATATCTCAAATTAATAAAAGTGTACACAACTGTTGGTAGCCTCAAAGTGAAGGGCAAACTTCCGTCATGTAACTCTATTGACCTCGCATCCCTATGACTTAGCCATAAACTAATTACTCTCTCTCTATATATATATATACACTTATCTCACTTTTTCATAAATAAGGCCTTATAAGGAATCTTCCTTGTTACGCCTTAAATTAATAATTAGGCTATATAAGAGTTTCCTCTTATTTTCGCCCCAAAATAAATTACCTCCCCAATAGGGGAAAATAAATGTTAATAAATGCCTAATTAACTACGTCATATACGCAATAGTTATATGTTAATTATGTAAATAGAAATAAATAAATATTCGCGCTTAATAAGTTCTAAACGTACGGATTTTACACTTTAAACTAGTGTTAAATGTCAATTTCCTAACCAATTATTATTGGTCCTTTTTCTTCAATTTTTCATGATTCCAACATATCAAAATAGGGGATTTCAATATCCAAATAGGGAATAATTATTCATAACGAAAACTGCAATAATAGACTTGCAAATAAAATAGAAACTCAATTTATTACAACAATTCAATGGAATATTCTAAACAATAGGAATTGCAATCTAAACTCTGTATCTATTCAACTCCTCTTTTATAAAGAAATAGAGAAGAATAAGTGGTGAAAACTACGAATAGAATTCCTAATCTAAACACCTTATTTCATTGAAGAATCACAATTTGAACCGAAGAAGAAGGAGAAGTGGAATAGACTATGAAATTATCAAAAATTTCATAAACGAAACTAATTCCATCGAATTAATGTAAATAATTGAGAATCTCAATATAAAATTGACACTTCGAAATAAAAAGGAATTTTGGGGTATTTTATTTATCATATTTTTGGAATCCCAAAATCCCTAAGGTATATTCAAATCCAAAAAGAGATACATTAAACAACTGCTGAAAAGAAATACTAAGGTTTCCACTCACAGATTAAACTTAGCTTTACTCAAATGGATTTGCAGCCTTTTGATCTCTTCCAGAATCCCTCCTTTTGATATATATATATATATATATATATATATATATAGACACACACACACACAAATAGGTAAGAGGTGTATATATATGTATTCATTAGATTAAGAATAATTGGAGAAGAACATGATAAGAATAGATTGGAGAAAGAAGAAACAAATAGAAAATAGGTTGAATCCTTACATGAATTCTCTATGGAGTTTCTAAATCTTATTAGAGAGATAGCAATGATAGAGTTTCGTCGTATTTCCTAAAATAATATGAATAAAAGTGGAGAGAATAGTGTTCTATTTATAGGAGTTGAAACGCACCAGAACTGTAGGATGGAAGTAGGTAGGAAACGGGTAAATCTGCAGCGCATAACCGAATATAACATAACGTAAAACCCTAGCCACCACTGGCAACTACCGTTGGCAAACGGTCAACCACCCTTAGACGACCAGTCGATCGCTACGGTCGATCGGTTGATCTATTCAGGTCGACTGCTCTTTTATTCGGTGCGTTTATTTTTGTTTCCATTACTGTATTATTTTATTCCTTAGTTAACTTTTTAACATTAAGCCTTAATTAATCGTTTACTTAGCCCCTAAGCCAAACCTTTTGAAATTTAAATCCTAAATTTGATTTCTCATTTGAATTTGAATTCAAACTAAATTAATTTAAATCTGAGAACTCCAAATGCTCATAACTTCTTTGCTTGAGCTCCATTTTTAGCATATTATATATGGAAACAGATCAGAATTTTGCCACGAACGCAATAGTATAACTTTCATGGTCAAATTCCAACTTTTATAAAATTTCCATACTCAATTCTTATCATATTTAATTCAATTTACTTTATTTATTTATGGTTCATTTTACGGGGTGTTACATTCTCCCCTCCTTAAAAAGGATTTCGTCCCGAAATCTTCCAAGGGGCGAACAATGTAACTCGCAATACATCCATGTTATACAACCAAATTCTCTACACAACTATCTACTCAACCATTAGTGCAATGAGATTATGTACTGTAGACATGCTAAAACGATCTCAATCCAAGTGTGAGTGTGTAATCTTGTCAAGTAAATATGTCAATATCCTAAACATTCATAAAAATTTCTGTATGAGTGTAAAGTGTTTGTGAAAAAGTGTAACAGCCATCTCCTACCATCCAATCTAGCAACCACGATGCAACCAAAATCCTAATTTTGAAGAGAAAAATTACCAGTGAAAAGCTCTGAGTGAGTTTTCTTCATCTTCTCCTCGGTCTCTCATGTGCTTTCCGTCAGATTGTCCCCCCATTGTACTAGGATCAACTTAATTATTTTATTACGGAGTCTCCTAGTATCGTGCTTCATAATGAATGCAGTGGCACATGGCATTGTCGGCTCCATCTCAAAATCCTCCAACTGATCAGGCTCTACTCTGTTGCGGTGTCATGTAGGTATTTCTTAAGGTGAGAAACGTGGAAAACATTGTACACTCCTTCCAACTTTCCAGGAAGCTCCACACAATATGCCAATTTTCCTATTCTTTCCAGAATACTGAATGACCCAATAAATCTAGGTCCCAATTTTCTAGACTTGCCAAATCCAACAACTTTTCTAAAAGGGGAGATTTTAACAAATACCATATCTCCAACCTCAAATTCAATCTCTTTCCTTCTTTTATCCGCATAAGATTTCTGACGGTCTTGCACTACCTTCATCCTCTGCCTGATCAAATCTACTATTTCCATGGTATCACGGATCAAATCGGGTCCGAGCAACACTTTGTCGGTGGTTTTCCACCAACAACTAGGCGATTTTCATGGCAATCCATAAAGTGCTTCAAAAAGAGTTATACCAATCGTAGTTTGATAGTAATTATTAGACGCAAACTCAACCAAAGTTAGATGCTGCTCCCAATGTCCTCTGAAATCCAAGACACAAGTTCTCAACAAGTCTTCCAAAATTATATTCACCCTCTCCATTTATGCGTCAGTTTATGGGTGATACGCCGTGCTAAGGTTCAAAGAAGTTCCCAAAGTTGTCTGTAGGCTCCTCCAAAACTAGCTAGTGAACAAGGGGTCCCTATCACTGACTATGCTTACAGGAATACCACGTAGACAAACTACTTCTTTAATATAAATCTGGACGAGAGAGGTGCTAGTCCTATTTCTCCTAATCGGAACAAAATGAGCACTCTTTGTGAGTCTATCTACAACAACCTAAATAGCCTCATTGCCCTTCTGACTTTTAGGCAATCCTTCTACAAAATCCATTGAAATATGCTCTCGCTTCCAAGTCGGAACTTCCAAAGGTAATAATAATCCATCAAGCTTCCCTTACTCAGCTTTTATTTCTTGACATGTTAATCACCTAGCCACAAATTCAGCTACGCTCCTCTTCATTCCATTCCAAAAGAAAATTCTCTTCATGTCGTTGTACATCTTATCTCCTTGGGGATAAATGGTTATCCTTGAGTGGTGACACTACATAAGCACATCTCTCATCAAGTCATTAATCATTGGGATGCAAAGACGTCCATCTCTTCTCAAATATCCCTTCTCATCAACTGAGTACCTCCTAGCATAGGGAAAATGCTCTTCTATTCTTATTTTTTCTAAAATCTCTACTAACTCCTTGTCTTTTACTTGCTCATGCCCTATACGATCCATCAAGTCTGGACTAACCTCCATAACTGATAGAAAACATTGGATGGGTTCTATTGATGGTTGGAGGTTAAAATTCGAGAGAAACACCAACTGTCTCCATTCATATATAGCACGTAAGGTAGCGTATCTCCTACTAAGAGGTTCGGCGACTATGTTCCTTTTTCCAGAGGTATATTGAATACCAAAGTCAAAGGATACTATATACTACAACCACCTCTGTTGTCTAAGATTCAAATCATTTTTTGAAAAATAGGTATTTGAGTGATTTATGATCAATGAATAGCTCAAACCTTTCCCCCAAGAGACAATGCCTCCACATCTTTAAGGCAAAAACAATAGTTTTCAATTCTAAATCATGCATGTGATACCTCTTCTCATGATCTTTCAGTTGTCTAGTAGCATAGGCAACTACCTTTCCTCATTGCATAAGAATTGCTCCTAATCATGTGCCACATGCATCCGTGAAAACCGTAAATGGCTTGGTTCCATCCACAATAGTGAGTACGTGTGCACTAGTTAATGACTCCTTAAGCTTTTCAAATGCCTTAGTGCACTTATCATCCCAAACAAAGAGTATATTCTTCTTAGTCAATCGGGTTAAAGGGGCTGCTATTTGTGGAAAGCTCTTGATGAAGTTCCTATAGTAGCCTGCCAACCTTAGAAAACTTCTAACCTCTGATGCATTACTAGGAACCTTCCATCCTTGGACAGCTTCCACTTTATTAGGGTCCTCTGCCAATCCTTTCTCCGAAATAATATGCCCAAGGAACCTAACTTCATTTTTCCCAAAGTGACATTTAGAAAACTTGGCTTTGAGTTGGTTTCTCCTCAAGGTCTCCAATACCCCCCTAAGGTGGTCCTCATACTCCTTGCTTTTGGAGAAAACCAAGATATCATCAACAAATACCATAACAAATTTATTAAGTTACCCTCTAAATATTCTACTCATCAGATCTACAAAGTATGTTGGGGCATTTATCAGTCCAAAATACAATATTTTCCACTCATAGAGTCCATCTAGCATACAAAATGCGGTCTTCGGCTTGCTTTCCTCTACAATCCTTAACTGATGGAATCCCATTGTTAAGTCTAATTGGGAAAAGACTTTAGCTCCTACAAGTTGGTCGAAAAAGTCATCTATCTAGGTAGAGGGTACCTATTTTTTCTTGTCAGCTTGTTCAACTCCCTATAATCGACGCATAGTCTTAAAGAACCGTTTGCCTTAGTAGCAAAAAAACTAGGGCTCCTCACTCAAAAGTACTCCCATGGATGAATCCTTTCTTCAATAGCTCTGAGATTTGCTTATCCAACTCCCTTCTTTCTTTGGGGGCCATATGTCTTGAAGGCAGAGCGACAGATCTTCTGTCCTTCTCCAAATCGATTCGGAACTCAATCTCCCTATAGAGTGGGAGACTCGTGACCTCCTCAAAGACATCAAGAAATTCACAAACTACGGGTACAAATAATGGCTCTCAATAAACAGAAAGATTCAGTGAGTATAAATGGGTTAACTCAACTAAAGCTTTGGGTGTACATAGAACTTCTAGGTCACGACCTCCACGACTCCTTAATTGTACTACCATTTTATTACAGTCAAGAATGGCTCCATAATATGACAACCAATCCATACCCAAGATAAGTCCATACCCCTTGAAATTTAATACGTATGTAGTACATAAGGAATCAACGTCGCATATGTCTAACACTAGCTCTTTGCAAATAAGAGAAAGATGGGTCGAACCCCCAATGAGATTGGAAACCTCTATTAGGCTATTGACCATCTAGGTTTTAAGGTTTAAGGAATTTACTACATCCCTAGCTATAAAGAAATGTGATGCCCCCGAATAAAATAGGGTATGAATAGTAACCCCAAAAATAAGGGTTATACCTTCTAGAGCTCCTTTTCCTTGGTCTCTTGGGGGCTTACTAGCAATAGGGACAACATCAGTAGCATAGGCTTGTCTGCTTGGTCCTTCCTTAGCTATCTTGGGACATTGATTCTTGTGATGCCCTTCCTCGTGGCAGTTACAGCACTTTCCTTTAAAGGCTTCCTTCATCAAGCTCATCCTATAATCTTTAGCTTCGTGACCCCTCCTTTGGCATCTCTTACGCACCTTTACTTCCTTCTTAAACTTCCCCTTCGACTTCTTGTTGGCCTAAAAACTCCCCTTCTTATACCCTCCTTGCTTTTGGGTCTGTGTAGACTTCTCTTTCTCTCTCTGATCATTCTCATTGGCTACGTGCAGCAACGCTGTTTCTACCAACATCTCATATGTGGCCTCCATAGGTACTTGGGTCAACAACATTTCTCTTAGCAGGGAATTTAAGCCCTTCGCGAACTTCATGGCCTTTGTTATAAGTGTGTCTATCAGGTTCATCCCGAATTTAGCCAATTCAATAAACTTAGCTATGTACTCTTTAAGGGTAGAATCTCCTTGTCTCGGCTGAATGAACTTTTCCAATTGTAAGCTAACCTCTGCTCTAGACATGAATCTCATCTCGAATCGGTCAATTGAATTCATCCCAAGAGAACATCCTGCCCGGGTGCTCATCAGTCACAAAGTTCCACCAATTTAAAGCTTCTATCCTGAGGTGCCAAGATGCCATTCTTCTTCTTAACTGGTCATCCAAACGAAGCTCTTTAAATATCTTTTCACGGTTACCAATCCATGCTTTAGCTTCTGAATATCCTTCAGTTCTAGAGTATGTCTTCCCTCCCATATTGAGAATGTCCTTACATAACTTAGGAAATTCAGCAGGATAGGGTGATGCATTAGTGGATGGGGCAGTGGAAGCTACTGGTGCAGCTGGAGGAATAGGAATTTATGACAGTCCTAAGATATTGTTTAAACCATTCAAGTATTCCACAAATGGGTGGTCTTCCACGGGTATGGTTCCCTTGTTCGGAAGAAGATTGATTATCAGCAATATCGACTATTGTAGGTTAAACCTTCACGGACGATTTCCTAAGATAGTATTTACATGCTGAAAGAAAAGAAAAGTTTGCCTAGTGTATGTTCGTATGTTCAAGAAGAGGGGGTATAGGTATATATATATATGTGTGTGTGTGTGTGTGTCTAGTAAGAATTCTTTTAAAAATTCTTTTTGAGAAACCATTTTCAAAATAACATATACATCTCTTATACGTATAGTTTTTCCCCGTTGATCGGTTAACCTAGAGCTCTGATACCAAATGTAACAACCCACCCCGAAACAAGCATAAATTTCAACCCATAAAAAGGCCCATCGAAACTTATGTCCATTCTAAGGCAAACTGTTGGCAGTAAAAAGAAATAATATTGCAAAGCAATAACTAAACTTTCAAAACTCACGGTGGATGGAACAAAATATAATATTAAAGTGTACCCATTTATTTCAAAACCAGAAAAATGTCATAATACAAAATCCCATAAAAACCATAATATAGTATCTGTTACAACAATTGTTTAAATCCATGGATACACATAAAAGCAAATAATAATAAATACTGGCGCTAGCCAAGCTTCTCCGTCTTTAAGCATCATCACCGCCATTACTCCATCCGTAACCTGTGTTGTAATGAGGAGGGAGTCAGAACAACAAGTGTCTGGTAAATAAAAACCTCGAGTCTTACCTTTTCGGTACTTGGGTAGTATATTTCAAAATAAGAGTATGTCTACGAACAAAAAACCATTAAAATCATTTAATACTTCTTTATAAGGAATCGAGGCGGGTCTAACCACTTAATACCTTCCATTCCAGAAGTAGATCCCATATCCCAATCATACGTGATAAATAACTAATAATGTAAGAGACGGTACCTAAGCCACTTAATACTTCCCAGTGGAAAATAGGCAGACCCTGTCATTTAAGGCCTAATTGTAGAAGCATGCTCCTCAATGGTACTATCTAGCTGACATCATATGGAATCTCATAGGCCACTTAATACTTCTAAGTGGAAAATAGGCGGACCCTGTCATTTAAGGCCTATTTCTAGAAGTAGACCCCTATAGAGATACCACCTAACATAACTCCATGGCCATTTAATACTTCATCTGTAGAAAAAGGCAGGTCTAACCACTTAATACCTCAAACCCTGAAGCAGGCCCTTCGTCTTATGGCCTATACCCATAATGACGTCTCACATTAGTCCGCTATTCGTAGGAACTGGTAGACAGATTAGCTGAGTAGATTCCCCTATAGAATTTGGAACTAACCTCGCGTTATTACAAATATTTATCATAAGGATATCTCACATCAATAAAAGTGTACGCAACTGCTGGTAGCCTCAAAGTAGAGGGCAGACCTCCGTCATGTAACTCTATTGACCTCGAATCCTATGACTTAGCTATAAATTAATTACTCTCTCTCTATATATACACTCATCTCACCGTTTCATAAATAAGGCCTTATAAGGAATCTTCCTTGTTACGCCTTAAATTAATAATTAGGCTATATATATAAGAGTTTCCTCTTATTTTCGCCTCAATATCAATTACCTTCCCAATAGGGGAAAATAAAATGTAAATAAATACCTAATTAACTACGCCATATATGCAATAGTTATTCGTTAATTACATAAATAGAAATAAATAAATATTCACGCTTAATAAGTTCTAAACGCATGGATTTTACGCTCTAAACTAGCACTAAATGTCAATTCCCTAACCAATTATTATTACAGGTCCTTTTTCTTCTATTTTCCATGATTCCAACATATCAAAATAAGGGGTTTCAATATCCAAATAGGGAATAATTATTCATAACGAAAACTGCAATAACAGACTTGTAAATAAAATAGAAACTCAATTTATTAAACCAATTCAATGCAATATCCTAAACAATAGAAATTGCAATCTAAACTTCATATTCTATTCAACTCCTCTTTTACAAAGGAATAGATAAGAATAAGTGGTGTAAGCTACAAATAGAATTCGTAATCTAAACCCTTTATTTCATGGAAGAATCACAATTTGAACCAAAGAAGAAGGAAAATGGAATAGACTATGAAATTATCAAAAATTGCATAAATGAAACAAATTCCATCAAATTAATGTAAATAATTAAGAATCTCTACATAGAATTGACATTTCGAAATAAAAAGAAATTTTGGAGGATTTTATCTATCATATTCCCAAAATCCCTAAGGCATATTCAAATCCAAAAGAAATACACTAAACAATTGCTGAAAAGAAATACTAAGGTTTCCACTCACAGATTAGCCTTAGCTTTACTTAAATGGATTTGTAGCCTTCCGATCTCTTCCAGAATCTCTCTCTTTTGATACACACACACACACACAATAAGGAAGAGGTCATTAGATTCAGAATAATTGGAGAAGAATAGGATAAGAATAAATTGGAGGAAGAAGAAACAAATAGGAAATATGTTGAATCCTTACCTGAATTCTCTACGGAGTTTCAAAATCTTATTAGAAAGATAAAAATGGCAGAGTTTCGTCATATTATCCAAAATAATATGAATAAAAGTGGAGAGGATAGGGTTCTATTTATAGGAGTTGAAACGCACCAGAACCGTAGGATGAAAGTAGGTAGGAAACAGACAAATCTGGAGTGCACAACCGAATAGAACATAACGTAAAACCCTAGCCGCCACTGGAAACTGCTGTTACCAAGCCGACGACCACCCTTGGGCGATCGGTCGATCGGTTGACCTATTCAGGTTGACCGCTCTTTTATTCAGGGCGTTTTTTTGTTTCCATTGCCATATTATTTTATTCCCTAATTAACTTTTTAACTTTAAGCCTTAATTAATGGTTTACTTAGCCCCCAAGCTAATTTTTTTTGAAATTTAAATCCTAAGTTTGATTTCTCATTTGAATTTGAATTCAAACTAAACTAATTTAAATATGAGAACTTCAAATGCTCATAACTTCTTTGTTTGAGCTCTGTTCTCAGCATATTATGTATGGAAATAGATCAGAATTTCGCCACGTACGCAGCGGAATAACTTTCATGGTCAAATTCCAACTTTTATAAAATTTTCATACCTAATCCTTATCATATTCAATTCAATTTACTTTATTTATTTGTGGTTCATTTTACGAGGTGTTACAAATACCGTATCAAATTATGACAATATGTTCCTCTTCGGACTTGACCACCAGGAGAACTCAAAACCACCCACTTTAAGCTCGCAGACTCTTAAACGTAGCATCCCGAATTCCAATTCCATCAACTTATTAAACTGAACAAAGTTTCCCCCACTTCTACCCTCGGTTACCATTATGTAATTAAAGTCTCCTAGGATAATCCAAGGCCTAAAAATATGCATCACATCCTCCTCCAAATTGTACCTTAACTTAGTTCGAAGACTTTCAAAGTTTTGAGCATATACAATGGTACAGTTACATCTGGCTCCTCCCACATTAATAAGGTCTAAAGATACATGCTTATTGCTCGTACTAAGGATGTGAAATTACAAACCTCCATGTCAATAATGACTAGGATACGACATTTGCAATAACATGAGACATTACTAATAATGCATAGTTTATTGTCAAACTGTCTTCTCAAAACTTCAATTTCACATTACCTCAGCTTATTCTCCAAACTACCAATACAACTTACCTTATATTTATTCATTATTTTCTTGACCTTTACTACTTTATTTGGGATATGGAAACCCCTTACATTCCAACCTATAATTGACATTTATTTAGATTTACTTAAGCTTTTTAACACCCTGCCTTGTGTGTTAGCACTCTTACTCTCCAAGACTTCCTCCTTGTTATCTTCACCCCATTCAGGATTCCACTTCATTAATAAATCAATTTTAACTTTGTCCGGTTTCTTTTCTTCCAATTCACTGGCGGGGCTCTTAGGTGCACTCTGGATTTTATGTCCAGAATTTTTGTCAAGTAGGTCATTCATGGCACACTTGTTGTCCTTTCCAGATTGCAATCCAGCCTTCGGTTTGGGACCCATATACTGCAAAAAAACATTGTCTCTATTAGCATCAATATTTACATTACTAGGAATTGATGAAATGGGGGGGAGTAAGCCACGAGGCTAATCCAACGTTGTCCTGCGATGAAAAAGGAGTCTTAAGAATATTAATAGGAGATGATGGTGATTTGTCCTACATGTGAATTGATTCTATTGCTCCCATTGGCTTGCTAGCAGTCATGGTCGAAGTAGCATAGGTTATTTCAGGTGATGGGCTGATCGTCCCCTCCTCGCGTTTGTTTAAGGACATATTCTCATGCGTTTCAACCTTGTTTGAGCTTTCTGCCTCACTACATTAACAACCTATCCCATATTTGTTGCCTATTTCTCTTCTAGCTTGAAGCAACTGATTGATGGCCTCATTTTTCTGTAAGATGGTCTTCTCCGGGCTTTTAATTTTAACTCCAGCAAACTTTGTTCCCTCAGATGCCAGTTCACTGCCATAATTTTCCTACTCTATCTTATGCTGACATTCTTGATTCAATTTCTAGTTATCCACATGTACATCACCTACCACACTAGAACCTAGTATATTAATCTCCTCTCCTATTAACACCTCTTGACCTTTCCCTGTTGTTGTCATATGATTTCGGGCATCCTCGCCAATTTTTTCTTTGGGTTTCCAAACTTTACTCATAGGGCATTGATGCTTAAAATGTCCAAAGCGCATATATTTTCCCATCTCAGCGGGGGATTTTCATAAATTACTTCTTAATGGAAAATCTTACCATTTTCATTTATCACCTCTACACTGCTTGGGAATCTCATAATCGCATTGACATCCACCAAAACTCTTGCAAAGAATATTCTAGTTTTATTCTTAGTTACTTCATCCATTTTAATAGGAATGTCAATTGATCTCACTAGACCGCTGATAGCTTTCGGTCCCCATAGTCTGAAACTCAATCCCGGTAGTCTAATCCACAAAGGTATATATAGTCGTCAAGAGATCCTGGTCTATTCTTATTTTTGGAGTTAACCTCTTCATTATAATTAGTCTCTTCTTGAAAAACCTAGGTTCTTCCTCCAAGATTTTGTCAAAATCATCACTACAACCAAACCTTACCACAAAGAATCTGTTATCTCTTGTCTACATGTCAAAGCTCTTCTCCGTCTTCCACATTCTCTTTGCATAAGCATCAAATGTCTTGAAATATGGTCTATTTCCTACAACGTATAGCAAAACTCAATATTCCCATCCTTTGTCCGCTCCTCTGATGGCCTCTGTCGATAATACTCCCTTGATTTGGCCATTTTTGCTTTTGGGTTCAATGAATTCGAACTCAACTGATTTAAGACCCTCCTCCCTTCCTTTAACTACATCCACATAGCTAACTTTCTTAGCATCATTAGGGATCACAAATCTTTATCTGATTGGGTCTTCTTTTTATTGCTGCCGATTTGGAATGAATGGGTTTTGGGGCTGATTTACTATACTGCCTTACTTGTATCACCTTTTTCCCCTTCTTCTGAACCACTCCTCCCATCCTTCCTCCACATGAACCCCACCTACACGAATCGTTGCCTCAAACATCATGGATAGAAGAATGGTATCTACTAGGATCATGTAACATTTGTATATTGAAATCTAAGGTCGTTCCAGTAGCAATCACAACTAAAATTTGTGGTAGTTGTGCTAAAGTCAAAATAGAATGGGTGCTTACAAAAATAGAATTAGTTAGTGGACAATAATAATATAAGTATGTAACATTTTCTAAGTCTTAATTGCAGAAAACACATTTTTTTTTATCTATAAGCAAGTTCTCTTTGTTAAAATTTCAATTTAATTTCTTATGCAAGATTAACCACATGTGCATTTTTCATTAGGGGGATTATTAACTTTCCAACTAAATTTAAAGATGCTTTGTTTAGTCCCAAAGTAATTTAAAAACTTGTAAACTAAGTTTGAGGAGTATATTTGATTATTTTTCCAATACAAGCTTTTAGTATCATTTTCATTATCTATGTTGCAGTATTCAAGCTAGTACAAAGTGTTCCAATTGGGTCACGGTTATACCTTCAAGGGCCATGAAATCAAAGTTCCACGGGAATTCGTTATTAGGTCTACAAACCTATGAAATTATGGCATCTTTGAAATTGCAAATATCAAAACGTTTATTATATTCAACTCAAAAGGGTATAACAGAAATCCAACTAGCATGCCAAAAAGTTGTGTTATAGCTTGGATGAACTACGTTATTAATACCTAGGTTGAAAATATTAAAGTGTTTTAAAGTAGACTTCTAAAAGTGGGACATGTTGTTAGAGTTGGAGGAAATATGATGAATGTTGTAAGTGCTACCATAAAATTGATCCAAATTCATTTCTTTCTATATATATTGTAAAATTTAATAATATAGTTTGGCTATTTATTATAATATAACTATAAAAATGGTACTTCTTAAATATGAAGACATTTTATATATTTGAATTATTAAATTGACTTAGCTTATTTAACTAGACAGATTTAAATATTCTAATTAAATTAAATTTGAAATTTTGACTTAGTCAAATTGTATAAATATTTTAACAAAGTCTAATTTAATATTCTATAAAATTTAAATTTCGAGATTATAATAGTATATATTAATATTAAATAATTCAAATAAGACTGTGTGTGTATATATGCTTATTATATACATAGTAGATATAAATCCCAATATCTATACATGTATATATTACATAATATTTACTTTGTTATAATGTTATGCTCATATATCACTCTATATAGTATGTATACATAATAGCACTTAAAATATAAATTATTGAATAAAATTACACGTTACTTAAAGTTAGAATGGATCTATATGTTTGACAATATATTTACACAGGTCGATTAAGATCCTATTAGGGATTTTTTTTTGAAGTTTATCCTATTTCACCCACTACCTAATGGACCTAATTCAACATTAGTTTGGATGCAGATAGTAGTAGTAGTGATACATTAGTGTTTTCAGTAAATATTTCATCGTCAAGGAGTACAAGTTGGGTGATTGATTCTGTAACCTCTTATTGCATGATGCTAGACCGGTGTTGTTTTATCATTTATAGGGAGATCGATGGTAGGGCAGTTCATATGGGGGATGACACACCTTATCACATTGTGGGTGTAGGATGTTTAATGGCATTGTAGGACTATCACATACATTAGGCATGTTCTCATGTTGCATATGAGTTTGTTGTCAATGGGAGCTTTGAGTATATTTAGTATGAGAATAATATTGAATGATAGGAAATTCAGTGTGGCGAAGGGTTTTGTAGTAATGGTGAATGAGATATGGGATGGTAATATTTGTGTGCTTCAAAGAAAGAAAACATTGAGAGAGTCGGTAGTTTGTATTGATTTTAGTGTTATAGATTCTATTCGATTATGGGATCTTCGTTAAGACCATGTTAATAAGCAGAGTGTCGATGTATTACTAAAGCAAAGGTTGATTGATGGTATTTCTCAATCGATGTCTAGCTTTTGTGAAGTTTGTGTTCTTGCAAAGAAACAACATAACGCGTTTGATGTTAGGATATTTAATCAATGCGCTATGTACTAGAAAGATTCTTTCAATGACCCCACATTACCACACTCAACGAAGCATGTGCTTAGGCAGATACAATTTCAACATGAGGAACTAAAATTTGGTTTCTATATTAATAAAAAATTGACAAATTATAATTCTTTGGTAATTAGAAATGTTGTTTATATATTGTTGTAGGTCATTTTTTTTGGTCACTTTTATATCGATTTGCAAAAATTTAACTTATGTTAAAGTGCACGCATTTTCAAAGTAAGATAAATGTACTTTGATGACTACAAAGAGTTAATACATTAACACTAAATGAATATAGTTTTCATTACTATTACAAAGCGAATATTTTCGATAGATGACTAAAATTTGAACATTATATATCAAGGTTGTGGTAAATGTGTATATTTGCACCATTCATTTTAAATTGCAAGCAAAAATGTAAATACTTGCTTCCAAGTTGCTAATATTTACAAGATATTTCAAAGCGCATGCAAATGCAAGTGTTTGCATTAAATAACTAAATTCGACATTATTTACTTCAAAACAATAGTAATTGCAAAAATTTGCAATTTTTTTTTCGAAGCATGGATTTTTTGCCAATATTTGAATCTACAACGATATTACAAAATACGTTCCATACAAGAGTTACCACTATTTAGTATTTGAATTATTATGGAGGTATGTTTAAGTGAGGGTGACTATTTTAAAGTCAAAACATAAATTACATTTGTTGGTTGTCCTTAAGTTTTTATTGTATTGATTAACTCTGATTTTAATGATGTGTCTATAACATTAGTAATCATTTACTTAACTACATTTGTTTTAAAAATGGCATATTTATCTAATTACTTTAGAGTTTAAATTTACTAATTTTGGTTTGATCAATAGTTTTTAGGTAAATTCTGGGTTTGTTATTTGATGTTTATTACATGATTAGATAACAAAGCATATGAGCATCGTGAGACATCCAAAACTAGAAGTATAATAAACTTAATCGATATATTTTGATGTATTTAATAGTTTCACAAGAAATCCTAAATATTTCATTGATCATTTATCGTCCTTACTATTCAACTTAGCAGAGGATGTTTTCTCAAGGATCATCAAGTTATCTATCGCATATGGGGTTTTGGAAAGCGTAAGCAGTGATATCACCAGCGATGATCTTTCTATTCTCCAATTTGCCGATGACACAATGCTTTTTTGTTTTGCATTTACCTTGCCATACTACTGCTCTTAAATTTATTTCATATAGCTTTGAAATGCTTTAGATTAATTTTGAAAAGAGCTCGGTATTAGTGTTAAATAACGTAGATGATGTTGAAAATCTAGTAGCCTCTACTTTTAATTGTACAACCATGAAGTTCCCTATTTACTACCTAGGGTTCCTGATTAGACCAATAAGTTAAAAATGATAATTGGCAAGTGATAACTGATAAAATTAAAAGAAAACTATTTAATTAAAATAATAGGTTTTTATCTAGTGGGTAGAATTATCTTCATTAACTCCGTTTTATGGGCACCACCAATCTATTGGATGTCCTATTATCCTTTTCAAAATGGTTAACTGATAAATTGAGAAGATATTTCCTTTAGAGGGGGGGGGGGGGGAGGAGGACAATTCTTGCTGTAGTATTAACTTTCTAAATCAAAAGGAGAATGTGGCTTAGGAATCTTAGATCTCTGTAATCTAAATGTGTCTGTATTAAGTAAATGGCTTTAGAAATTTAACAATAATAATAAAAATCTTATTTGGAAAGAAATGATCTCAAATCAATTTTATGTTGAACTTATAACCTTCACTGTATTTCATCTAATAGCAATAACTTTTCTCACTTTTGGAAATCTATTTTAAAACACACTAATATTTTTAACCTTGGCATTAATAATGTAGTCCACTCTGACAATATCACATCCTTTTGGCTTGGTAGTTGGATTTCTACTATACCTTTGAGAGTTGACTGCAAAGAACTCTTTGATATTTATAATTTCAAAATTTCCTTAATTTGTGAGGTTTTCAGTCTCTTTAACGAATTTCATTAGAACTTTAGTTTCGACCGTGCTCTTTAAGGAATTATCTTGACCTAATCTATAACACTATGTACTAAGCTTGAATAATATAACTTAGATAATGAGAGTGATATCAAAATTAGGTGTTGGGAAAATAATAATGCTCCTCAAAATCTCTTTGCAAGTTTTTAAATTTTTTCTGGAACTAAACAGAAGTTTTTCAAATTAAGTTGAAGAATTAATGCACCCCCTAAAACAAAATTGCAAATGTGGCTAATCATTGACAAGGAATTAAACACTATCGAATTATTGACGAAAAAAGTTACTTGCATACAAAAAAATGCATTTTTGTAATTTAGGTATAGAAAACATAACACACCTATATTATAACACTGTGCCTTCACTAATTATATGCTTATGAATAATCTTATCTTGTTTGACTTATATTTGACAAACATCGATTTTAATTGTGACTACTGCTGGAATGAACTAAGATTTTGAAATGCTAAGTGCTGTAGAATTTACTTGACACTATATTAATAGTTACCTGTTGGTATTTATGGTTTGAAAAAAACTAAAAGATATTCAATAATGTTAGCACCCTATTTGATAATCCGATTTACGCCATTGCACTTTTTAATTATAATTGGATTTCAAGTCTAGCTACAAATTAGCTAAAAATATATGCTTCAACATTTTTTTTAATAAAATAAAGAGGAGCATTGATAGCCTAAAGGTCAATTTTTTTTATAAGATCACTCCATTTCGGTCATTGCTTTATTATTTACAGACACACGCATATGTATATAAGCTCCACATATACATATATAAGTGTAGAATTCACGTTCTTGTTGAGTTTATTTAGGTTTAGTAGGTTGTAATTGATAGAACCGACTATGCTTTGGCAATTCAGTGAGCACAACGTTGATGCCACCGGACACTTCTTGAAATCCCTTCATCGTAATTGCCTACAATGATTTATCTTACAGACGAGCTTCTATTACTCCGCTTTTATTGATACACTTGGCTGTTAGCTATGTTTTTCAGCTTAGCTAGGCTAACTGTGTCATGTCTTCTTCTCGACTAGTACCTTTACTCTATACTTTTAACCATAGTAGGTTCCTCAGGATTCTAGTCTTTAGGTTCACTACCAAAAAACATCAAACTAAAGACTGAAAAATTAAGTCTTTAGTTAAAAAATTCAGCCACTAAGTAAGTTTTAAAGACCGATCAATCTCATTCTTTGATTCTCAAGTCCCAAAAGTAATTTGAAACTGACATGTCAGTCTTAAAATTTAAAGACTGAAAGTTCAGTTTCAAATACCTTTAAAGACTGAATGATTGAAACTGAAATGTGGTATGTAATCGGTCTTAAATTCTGCAAAATAATTTTTTCTTTAATATTGAATAATGTAGAATCTTGAAGAAATACATTAAATTACATTTATATATTATTATAATTCAAACTTATACATAGATGTATACGTGTACATGCATATATACGTATAAAAGCAAACATATACATATATAAATAGACAAGTAATATTGAACAGTGCGTATACTAATTCTAAAGAAAATGATCATTTCTATTCATATAATGCAAAGTGATACACAATCCAGTATTGACTATATTGTACAATCTATTCTTTAAAATCAACAAACTCCTCGTCTCTCTTCTTCCCATGTAATCACAATACAATCCATTCTTTGAAAACAGCAAACCCACATTACAGATTAATGCATTTCCTCCTCGGCCTAACCTAATAATTGAAACACAAAAATAGTAAAATGAACACCTCAAATTGACATCAATTCCGGTAATCCTAGTATATACGCAACCTAGCATAAAATATATTTTCAATTAACACATCATTTCTCAGCACTATCCAAAGCAGTGGCCATCTTTGGAAATTTTGATATTCTTGCTTATATTATTGCTCAAATTGAAACCATGGTCAGATAAAAATCAGGGAAACTATGGTTGGAATTGAATTAGAAGGAGTTGTAAATATTTGTGAAGGATAGAGAGAGGGATTAAGTAGATATGGAGAAGGTACGACTAAGACGTGAGGGAGGGAGTATGTGAAATGGAGGTCAGATATGGAGAAGGAAGGCGGAAGAGAAATTGCTATACCCGTTGCATGAGGAAGTTAATTTAATGTGAGAAATAGTGAATCGGTAGTGGGCGTAAAGTGATGGGAACGTGGCTTTGGTTTTACGGAAAATTTGCTGATATAAAGTCTATTTTTGTGTAAACTAATTAATTATTTAAAGCTGAAATAAATGTTACTAAACAAAAGTGGATTTCTAATTAATTTTAAATGACGCAGATCTCCATGTATGTCCTTTGAATCCATAATGAAATGCAGTCGAGACCATTAGATGTTTGCCTAATGTAAATACAAATTTAAGATAAAGTAAAGGCTGAAATATAAGTATCTAAGCAGCCTTAACGAATTTAAACTGAGTAAAGACTGAATTTCAGTTCGTACTTTTTAAAATTAAAGACTGAATATTTTGGCCAATAATTGGTTATTAATTAAAGACAGAAAAATGTCGGTCTCTAGATGACCGTATCTAATCGTAAGTTTTTTTGTAGTGGTTTTGAGAGGTTTTTTTTTTCTTTTCTCTTCTTTGTATTGGTTTTTTTGGGAGGGAGTTGCTACTTGCCAGATTTGTTGACAGCACTTTTTAAGCGTAAAATAAAATTATACGAATGTTCTCCTTGCGAGAACTACTCATTTTTCTCAAAAATTATTTTGAACAAACTATTTAGCTATAAATTAAAAAATAAAATGAAAAACTGAAAATTAGATTTTGCGTGTGAGTAATCGTATTGTTTTTTCAATCTTGTTTCGCATACAATTAATTTTAGTCCAAAAGGTGATCAAACATTTATGTTAAAATAAAAGAGACCAAACATAAATTCTTCCGTTAGTAGTTATAACATAAAAAGTAAACTTCAGAAATTAAAAAACGATTGTTATATTTCCATTATTCAGTATAATGTAATGTAAAGTAAATTACTTTCAAACTAAAAACAACAAACATTATAGGTGTCATGAATTGAAGCGGACAGACACAATGTAATTTTCCTTAAGAGTACTGGTCCGTCGGGTTCTACTGAATATAGCACAAACAAAAACAAAGAAAAAAAAACAAACAATGATATTAATGCATGTGAATCTTAAAATATAAGAGATCTCGGTGTGAAATATAAGAAGATAATAAAAATGAGTAGAGTAACAGTTTCAATGTATGGTTACATTTTTATTAATTGAGAAACGCTTATCAGATTTTTTCAAGAACATCACATTTGTTTTCTGTTTCTTTAAGTTGTGCTATCTACACTATGTTTTGGTCAACATCATACCGTCTTTCACACCAAACGACCATGAATTACAGATGAACATTGAAATTCAAAAAATTGAACAACTATGTCGTAGGCTACACTTGATGGTCAGTCTTTTTTAGCCGTTGGTAATGAACGGGGGACAAACTATACCACCATTTGCCGTCAAGAGCACAACTCATTTTATTTTTATTTTTCAGGAAATTATTGTTAAGGACAAAATTTCTCAGCATTTTAACCTCAAGGATAGACCTTCGGTATTTTAGCCTGAATGACAACTTTCTTTAGGTATCAGTTTTTACAGTTTTTAGGTATCAGTTTGTAGTTATCGGTAGCAGTTTTTAGTTCGGTGACAGTTTTGAAAAAATGGTTGTCCTTATGAATAATTTTGAAAGAATGTTTGTCCTTATGAATAATTTTTAGAAAAATGTTTGTCCTTGTGGTGAAAATATTAAGGTCGTGTCCCTAAGACTAAAAATATACAAATTTTTGTCCTTTAAATTAATTTTTCTTTTATTTTTCCCCTTTTTTTGGGTCAGACGAAACCAAAGAATTATTTCAGCCCAATAACCCGTTTAAGATAAAAACACATTTACCACCATCTCAAACCAACTTTCAAAGCCAAACTTTGACCGCCATCCCCAAAGTAACTGTCGCGGTAGGGCACGGTGTCTTTGTTTCCACCGATTTCTACCTGTGGCTCCCATATGCAACTGAGGGTGCAAGTTTGAGTGCAGCAGGCAGTGTCTAATATGCTCTTTTCAATAAGACACCTTCGATAGGTCCTCCTGCTTCCGCACGGCCATTTAGTTTCGTTTTCTTTCCCTTTTCTTTAACATTTCTTTTCTTTTTCCTCAATTTCTCCTAATAAACAGTTTGCCTTCTTCGAATCCTTCTAAACGATAGCATAGTAGACTGAAATAGTTTTTTAATTTCTACAAAACTTTCTTTGGCTGAGTTTTCTTTTCGTTTTTGTCTGAATTTTCAAGCTAGGTCGTAGATATTTGATAGAAAAGCCTTCTTTACTGAATTATAGTGTTATACTTCAATTATTTTTATATTGTGAGATAAAGAATAGTGATTTGGTGTGGGAATTAACTCTATACTTGTATTTTTAGTTCTTTGCGTCCAGTTTATTATTGATTTTTTTTGGGTGAAATTTGAGCTGTGTTGGGGTGACCACTGCTGATTATATTGGATTTGTCAACGTGTTTGTAGAAAAAGGATTAGCATTTATCTGTCATTTGAGAAATGGAAGCTCCATCTAGTAGTAGATTAGGGAAAAAAAGGGTGGAATGGGATTTGAATAATTGGAAATGGGATGGTCATGAATTTTTAGCCACTCCTTTGAATATAAATAAATCTCATTGTCCAGAAAATCTTTCCCAAGTTATTGATTTCGGAGATATAGACAAGAAGAGAAAGACTATAGTAATTGAAGATGATGAGGTTGATACAAATATAGGTAACTGTGGTGGTAACGTGACTTTAAATCTTTTTGGGAATTCGGCTAGGACTAGCGAAGTGCTACAAGTTGGTGTTAGGAATCGATCATCCTCTTGCCAAGTTGAAGGATGTAATGCCGATTTAAAGTGCGCAAAAGATTATCATAGAAGACATAAGGTCTGTGAGGTACATTCAAAGGCGGCTAGTGCTATGGTTAATAATGCCGTGCAACGATTTTGTCAGCAATGCAGCAGGTTATAATTTGTTCGCTTGTTTCTATGATTTAGTTTCATGTCAATATTTGTCTAGTAATATGAAATGCCATTTAGATATAGGCCAACAATATCTAGTTGTTAGTTAGAGATTCTTTTCTTTAATGTGCTAAATGCACACTATCACAATGCATGTGGAAATTTGCTTTGTTTTGTGAATCACACACCATCTGACAGCATCCATTACACCTATCCTCTTCCTCATGGCTGGAACTTTTCACTAGCTCACAGACCGACTCCACAAACCTCATCTCAAATCTTTTTAAGTTTCATATGGTGAGAACATACTTCTAAACACATATACGTTATCCGCCTTCCTCCCCTTTCAAGAATGTGACATGAACTCCTGCCTTCCCATCACAGTGGTTACATCCTTTTCTCTCATTGAAATCTAGCTTGATATCTGGACATATGGATGTATAAGTAAACTCAAATAGTATTATGCACATGTATTACACAAGATTGCATAACATTGTTTCAACATATGCAAGATGTATGTCATTATTAGTGTGGAAATTATGATTATATTTAATTAATATTTTTAATGTATGTCTGACTATTTCTTAGTTCCTATCTATTCTCAGTTTTTCTAGTTCCTATTTATTCTCAGTTTTTCCTAGTTTTTTGGCTAAATAAGTTGTAACAGCGTCAAGTCTGAAGACTATATATATCTGTACGTTTTCTTTCAGAAAGTATCAATAAAAAAAAAGAATTATTTTATTCCAAATATTCTTTATGGTATCAGAGCTGAATCTCTGAAATCTATCGCCTCTTCTCAGTCTTATTCAATCGATTCACCATGACTAAATATGGTTCAGCATCTCAAACCTCTTCTTCCCAGGCCAGCGAAATCTCTCCAACCAATACCGATACCTCAGCCACAAATCCACAAGGAGGACCTGAAGGATTATACACGATTGTTACTGGTCACCGATTCAATGGACAAAATTTTCTCCAGTGGTCACAATCGGTACTGATGTTCATCTGCGACAAAGGAAAAGAGGACTACCTCACCGGCGATATCACAGCTCCAGCAAAGGAGGATCCCAAATACAGAACATGGAAGATTGAAAATCACTTAGTCATGTCATGGTTAATCAACTCCATGAACAATGATATCGGTGAAAATTTCCTTCTCTATGGGACAACCAAAGAGATTTGGGATGCTGCCAGAGAGACTTATTCCAGTTCTGAAAACACCTCGGAACTATTCCAAGTTGAGGCATATCTCCATGATCTTCGTCAAGAATCTCTATCTGTAACTCAATACTTCAACTCTCTCTCTCTCGACATTGGCAACAACTTGACATGTTTGAAGCATTTTCATGGCACTGTGCAGAAGATGCAACATCATTTAAACGTATCATTGAGCGGAAGAGGACATTCAAGTTTTTACTCGGCCTCAACAAGTCTTTAGACGAAGTCAGAGGAAGATTAATGGGAATGAAGCCCTTCCCAAATATCAGAGAAGCTTTCTCAGCGGTTCGACACGAAGAAAGCAGGAGAAAAGTGATGATGGGGCCACAAGAAGAACCTGTCGAAGAAGGATCAGCTCTTGCTGCCCGAGGTTTACATAGCAACGAAAATAAAACTCGACAAGGAAGGCCATGGTGTGATCATTGCAGAAAGCCTGGACATTTCAGAGAAACTTGCTGGAAAATACATGGAAAACCAACTAATTGGAAGCCTCGAAACTCTAAGATCGTCGTAATGCTATAGCAGTGACAAAAGAAACACCACAACCTGAAGCTCCATTCACCAAGGAGCAGATTGAGGTCTTGCAACAACTCTTCAGCCAACAACAAGTGACCTCTGCATCATCCTCAACTGCTTGCACGGTAGGAAAAATAGCTCCTGGACCATGGATTGTTGATTCCGGAGCATCAGATCACATGACCGGCGATGGATCGTTGTTCAGCTCCTACAGCCCAAGTAACTCAAACTCCACAGTTCAAGTTGCTGATGGATCCGTGTCTAAAGTCTTGGGAACATGTTCCATTATTTTGTCAAGAGACATAATTCTCAAATCAGTTATCTATGTTCCATCTCTCAAGAGCAATTTAATTTGAGTTAGTAAATTAAACCGTGATCTTCACTGTGAAACTAAATTTTTTCCAAAACTGTGTGTGTTTTAGGGGCTGGATTCGAGCAAGATGATTGGCAGTGCTAGGTTGTGCTCGGGTCTCTACATCCTCAACTCTCCTAATCTGAACTCAAAATGTTCAGCTTCAGTTTCTTTGATCCATCAATTTAATTCCAATGTCAATAAAGATAGTGAAATTATGTTATGGCACTATCGATTAGGTCATCTCAATTTTGTGTATCTTGAAAAAATGTTTCCATCTCTATTTATTAATAAAAATCCTAGTTCATTCAGATGTGAAATTTGCCAATTAGCCAAGCATACTAGAAACACATTCACTCCACTTCAATATAATCCATCTAAACCATTTGCACTCATTCATAGTGATGTATGGGGACCATCTAGAGTTCAAAACATTTCTGGTTCTAGATGGTTTGTATCATTCATAGATGACCATACAAGGCTAACCTGGCTGTTTTTAATGAAAGACAAATCAGAGGTAGAAAACATATTCAAACACTTTCATTTCATGATCCAAACACAATTCCAAGCCAAAATTCAGATTCTTAAAACTGATAATGCTTTAGAATACTTTAAATCTACACTTGGATCTTATCTCTTAGATCAGGGAATTATTCATATAAGTTCATGTGTACACACACCTCAACAAAATGGGATTGCCGAAAGAAAGAATAGACATTTATTAGAAGTAGCTCGATCCTTAATGTTCTCTTCTAATGTGCCTAAACATTTTTGGGGAGATGTTATACTTACCGTTGCCTATCTAATTAATAGAATACCATCTAGAGTATTAAAATTTCAAAGTCCTCATCAAAGTCTTCTTCATCATTTTCCACATTGTAGATTACCCTCTTCATCTCTTCCCACAAAAATATTTGGTTGTATGACATTTGTCCATATACCCCAACAGTTTAGGAGTAAATTAGAACCCCGTTCCACAAAATGTATCTTTCTTGGGTATTCTTCACACCAAAAAGGGTACAAGTGCTATTGTCCTACTACAAAGAAAGTATACAATTCCATGGATGTTACCTTCTTTGAATCTCAGCCTTTTTACTCTAAAACTGCAATTCAGAGGGAGAATGGACATGAATCCCAGTTTTGAAAAAATATAATCGCTGTTCAAACTGCCCCCTCCTCATCACTCACTAACCAGCAGCCATCGGAAACTCATACTCAGCCTCAAACCAACTCTGAACCCAGCTCTAATCATCCTCCAGCCACAAATACTAACCAGCAGCCATCAGAAACTCATACTCAGCCTCAAACCGACTCTGAACCCAGCTCTAATCATTCTCCTGCCGCAAACATTGATCAGCAGCTCCCAATTCGTGTCTATACTCGAAGAAATAAACAACCTGCACACCAATCATCAGTTGAATCAAATCCAACTCCTACAGAAACAAACTCAGGTAAGGATATTATTTTACATAAAAATATTCCTCTTATTGATGACATTGATCTTCCAATTGCTCAAAGAAAAGGGGTTAGATCATGCACAAAATACCCAATCAGCAGACATATATCCTACAATAGATTGTCTCAATAAGATTTCATCTCTGCTCATGACAGCATTCAGATTCCGACTACTATTGACGATGCTCTCAAGCATAAGGGTTGGACACAGGCAGTACATGATGAAGTACTTGCTCTTGAGAAGAACAATACTTGGAGGATTACATCGCTGCCACCAGGAAAGAAACCAGTAGGTTGCAAGTGGATTTTTACTATAAAATACAAAGCAGATGGGAGCGTTGAAAGATTAAAAGCTTGATTAGTCGCAAAGGGATACACGCAATCTTATGGTATTGATTACCAAGAGACTTTTGCACCCGTAGCCAAATTAAATACAATCAGAATTCTACTCTCTATTGCTGCAAACTGTGAGTGGAACTTGCATCAACTTGACATAAAAAATGCCTTTCTAAATGGTGATCTTGAAGAGGAAGTATACATGGAGATACCACCAGGACTCAAAAATTCACAAAACAACAACAAAGTGTGTAGGCTGCAGAAGGCATTATATGGACTTAAACAGTCTCCTCGTGCATGGTTTGGAAGATTCACCAAGTTCATCATAAAGCTCGGTTACACACAGTGTCAATCGGACCACACACTGTTTGTAAAATTTCGTTTAGAAGGAAAGATTGCTGTCCTAATAGTGTATGTGGATGATATAATCTTGACAGGAAATGATGAGGAAGAATTAACAACATTGAAGGACCATCTTGCAAAGGAATTCGAGATTAAAGACCTGAGATCTCTTAAATACTTCCTTGGTATGGAAGTACTTCGTTCCAGGAATGGCATAGTAATCTCACAAAGGAAATATGTTCTTGATATGCTAGAAGAGACTGGAATGATGGATTGTAAACCGGCTGACACTCCCATGGACGCATACAAAAAGATTGGAACCGACAAAGAAAGTGGACCGGTTGAAAAAGGGAGATACCAAAGACTTTTGGACGACTCATTTACCTTGCTCATACACGGCCAAATATTGCATTTTCTGTAAGTGTTGTAAGCCAGTACATGAACAACCCAAATGAAGAACACTTGGACGCTGTGATGAGAATTTTAAGATACTTGAAGATGAATCCTGAAAATGGTCTGCTATTCAAAAGAAATGACAACATGGACATCGAAATGTACACTGATGCAGATTGGGCCGGAGACATTACAGACAGGAGATCCACTTCCGGCTATTGCTCTTATGTTTGGGGAAATCTAGTTACATGAAGAAGCAAGAAGCAAGCCGTGGTTGCCAAAAGTAGTGCAGAAGCAGAATTTCGATCACTCTCTCTAGGTATTTGCGAAGGCATGTGGATCCAAAAGGGTACTATCTGATTTAAAACTCAACAATCTGAAGCCTATTAGATTGTACTGTGACAACCATGCTGCCATCAGCATTGCTAAGAATCCAGTGCAACATGATAGAACGAAACATATTGAGATTGATCGACACTTCATTGTAGAGAAAATTGATAACTCGACTGTTCAGCTGAACTATACTCCTACTCATCAACAAACATCTGACATCCTCACCAAAGCACTTCCAAGAGTCCGCTTTGAAGAATTGAGTTGCAAGTTAGGAATGTACAATTTGTACAACCCAACTTGAGGGGGAGTGTGGAAATTATGATTATATTTAATTAATATTTTTAATGTATGTCTGACTACTTCTTAGTTCCTATCTATTCTCAGTTTTTCTAGTTCCTATTTATTCTCAGTTTTTCCTAGTTTTTTGGCTAAATAAGTTGTAACAGCGTCAAGTCTGAAGACTATATATATCTGTACGTTTTCTTTCAGAAAGTATCAATAAAAAAAAGAATTATTTTATTCCAAATATTCTTTAATTAGATCATGAATTGTATGATTTAACTTTGAAAAATATATCTTCATTTATGTTGCAAAGAAACATTATATTTTCGGAAACCGTTCTTTGTTGAAATAAATCACTGGGAGCGATTTCAGAGTAGATCAAGATATTTTACAAAATGAAATAAAAAAGTATGATCCAACTGTCTTTAATTAATTATAATTATATATTCAATCTTCGTTAAAAAAAAGGTATATTAAAAAATTAATATCAAAAGGCTTCACTATATTACCGGTCCTATTTGAATTAACAACGGTGATAAACAATCACTTTTAATGGAACTTCTAATTATCTTAAAGTACACTCACGTGGTAAACCATGATAAAGTGGCTCAAAGCTTTATAGTATCACCATAAAATTATAAGGTTTCACTAATGACATCACATTCTGATCAGAGAAAAATTAGATAAGTCCAAAATCAAATTTAATGCACCATATTGATAAGAGTAATAATCTGATAGCCACTGTCATATATACCTGAAAATTGATAGTTCCCTTACCAAAATAGAAAATAATAATTGATTTAACCTTGACAGTTTTGATAATAATCCTTGATTACTGAAAAATTCTACTCTACTTCCATGAGTCAATTGTTCATTAATCAACAACCATCTACTTGTTAGAAGTTCGAACCCTTGCATTTGTGTGACAATTTAAGAAGAATAAGCAGGGAAATCTCATGAAGCAGAGAATTACTTGTCCGTTTCTGAGACAATACACACTTCAAACTAATCCTCAATCACTCAAATACGATATTGTATGTTTCAATGGATAGATAAATACTTCTCTGCATGATGACTTTCTTGGTTATAGCCTTTTTCTAATCTCGTATATTATTTGAAATGAAGAATATACCTGGAGGGACAAATGTTGTATTAGGACTCTAGCATGTGATTTACTTGGTGTATTTAGAAATGAATTATTATTATTATTATATTATTATTATTATTTTGACTTTATTCTTTGTGTTGTATACAGGAGAAAATAAAATGTTGTAAAATTGGTGTAAGTTGATATGTATTTCCTGAAGTTGACTTACTGTGTTCATAGTTATCATGGCACGCGCTATAGCGTGCTATAGCACAAAATTACCCATAGCGTAGGGTGCGCACCAATTAACTTATAATATCGCACGTGTCATATATAGTGCAAAATAGCAAATAGCTCAAATAACGTGCTATTTTGTTTATTTATTTTATGCGTGTACATTGAAAAAAGCCAAATGAAATTGAATGACACAAACTAGGACATGTGCAGACTAACCAATCATATCTTCGGTAATAAATCAAAATCATTTATCAAAGAATGACCATGATTCTTTCAAATAAAATTGAATGTAGGTGTTTGCTAGGCATATCATACTCAAAACGCTTATGTGGAAAAAGTTAATGTTTTTTGTTTTTTTCTAGCTATATTAATAGGTGGAAACTTTATAGCCTTAAAGAATTCATTTTAAATTTGCTAATGATGTTATTTACCACATTTAATGCTTTAAAAAAAACTTTCACTTTATAGTACTTAATAGTTTGCAACATCGGATTTTGTTATCTACCTCGTTTTTAACATTGAAAAAGTATGAAGGCTGAACATCCTCCTTTTCTTTTAAATTCTTTTGAAAAAACTCTTAAAAGCAGAGTTCTTTCATTTTATGAAACATAATAAAATTTCATCTCTCATACATCAAAAGTGTTATTGGACAAATACTTTGAAACTGATCTCATGGATTAGTTTATTTTAGCTTTATAAGAAAGCAAATTATTCAGCACAAGGTACCAAATTTCAGTGCATAACAAATGCCATTTTTTTTTTCATGAGAAATTAGTCATTCAACCGAACAACAAAAGTCTTAATTTACATCTACTACCATCAAATATTATGATGTTATTGTGTAGATTCAAACATAACTCAAGTCCCTTTGTTCATACCAACTTCACTAGATGAAAGACTTAACAATGGAAAAATACTTTCAGTTCTTTTAGTTTATAAGCATCTAAAATGTACATAGGTTTTGATATTATATATCAATTTTTTTATCCACTAAAGAACTAAGAAGTTTGTTTTGATAAACTTTTATGATGCCAAAAATCTCGAAACAAATGAAATCAAAATTTACATTAAAAAAATGAAAATAAAACAATTTTAAATCAACATAAAAAATGTCGTAAATATGTCCACTTTCTTTTCCACTTTAGGCTTCTATAATTCTATGCAATTACAATAGTCATTTTTCAAATGTCAAAATGTGTTGAAAAGCATAAGATGACCGCTAGGTTTTGCATAAGGAATAACTTCTAGCGCTCAATAATACTTTATGAACTTAAAAACATGTACTATTAGAGCTGTTATGGTAACGGTAGATTTCTCATTACCATACCATTACCAGTCAATTGGTTACAATTTTTGATTGAAATCGGTTAGTATCTGTAAATTTACCATTTCTACGGTAAATTATCGGCAACGTTTCTTCAAAACCAGCGAGGTAACGGTAATTTTACCAATCAATTTAAAGCACATGTATATTCATGTGATATGCTTTATTACAGGTATTTAGAACTGAACAAATGATTAAATTTAGTTCAGTAATCAGGTGAAATAATGTCAAATACACTTTTTTCTTTCTCATTTATGTCTTTTATTAATTAACATTATAAATAGTATAATGAAGATGCGTTATAGTATTAAAACATGTCTAGTTACAAACTTTTTTGGATAATCGGTAATTTATCATTACCAGTGTAATGATTACCAGATTATCGGTATACCAGTCTTCGGTATACCAATCGATCGGTAATGGTAAGCAATTTTAGTTTACCAGTAAAAACGGTGCGGTAACGGTATTTGTGAAATGGCAATGGTAATCGTTACCATAACAGCTTTATGTACTACGGGTTCAGTTCTTGTGCAATATTAAAGGAATACAAAGTGCATATTTGTTTGTGGATGCTGGTGTTAGTTTCATTTTGCAATTTTTGTTTACTATTACATGCCAATGTGATTTGTGCTTTTTTGTGTGTGTGCACACGTGGTCATTTGTTTAATATAAAGCTTTAAACATTTTCATGATTTCCTGCCAGATTTCACCATCTTACAGAATTTGATGAAGAGAGAAGAAGCTGCAGACGTCGATTGGATGGCCATAACAAACGTAGGAGGAAAACCAATCAGGGCTCTACAAATAATGGTCATTCTACAATTGATAATCAAGCTACCTATTACTTGTTAATAAGTTTACTTCAAGTACTCTCCAGTTTACACTGTAGGTTGTCATGCTATTTTGATTAGCGTATTTTAACAGTGATTAGCGCATTTGTGAGTAATTATTGCGTTCACCTCTTTTGGACTTCATGTACTAAATACAAGTTGTAGTACCAACTACGAACGAGTGACACTCACACAGAATAATGTGACTTACATTCAGATGTCACGTTTGTTGTCTAACGTGTTTCATGTTATTCTCTTCCGAAATTGTTTTGTGTTTCGAAGTTAAATTAAATTTTAACATCAGATCTTTAATCTTTTCTCTTCTATTATAGGATATATCCATTACAACATAATAGAAATTAGTGTTTCATATTCTATTTGTGAATAGAACATTCATTGGTTAGTAACATCTTAACTGGAGCTGACTTTGTTCCCATTTCCCTTGACATCCTTGCAGCTGGTACGTCTAATCAATCAGAAAACAATGAACTCGTATCTCAAATCCTTCAAACTCTTGCCACTGTGGCCGGTTCATTTGATGCATCATCTTTTTCTGCGTTATTACAAGCGATTCAAGATACACAAAAATTTGCAAAGTCTGCTGAAATTACTTCAGAAATACCTGATGGTTTAACTACAAGTAGTATTCTTGAGCACACATCAGCCAAAGAACAACCTTTAATTCGTAAACCGATATCTAGTGAGCCTTCACTCAATGGAACTGATATTTCAGTAAGGAAGCAATACACAGAGGTGTTACCTGGTCAGTATGTACTATTTATATCATTTTTTCCATCTCTTGGTGTTATGTTTAACTACAGAATGTCAAATCAACCCTTTCACCTAAGTGGCAGATTTAAACAACTACAAGAACTCTATTTCCCCTTTGTAGATTGTACTCTGTATCGTTTATTACTGAATAGCACATTTTAACTCAAATATTTTCATTTTTCAGAACAAGTACTTCACCTGTGGATGAATATTTATCGGAAAATATTGTTATGTATGTTTGGTTTGGAAACTAAATAAGATCGAGTTTTGCAAAACAAAGCATTTTTATTCTCCTTAAATTTCAGTTGCATGGTATGATTTTAAGGGATATGAAAACACAATTCTTATTTTTACTGAAAGATAATATTCGTCGATAACATATTACCATTATACCTTCACAATATCCAAATTGAAATCAAAATTGATTGATTTATTTGAATTAAACCACTGGTTGAGGTTATTTAACTAAAGCTCCATTGATTAAAATAATAACAAAGTTGAGTACTTAACGAACTGCTCATCGTTTACAGATTCTTGCGTTGAGAAGGTGAAATATAAAGAATTTGATTTGAACAACACATACAGTGATACCGAAAATTGCAATGATAGAAATAACATCGGTGCCAGTTCCCCGATCTCCCCTTCATGCATATTACAGGATTCACATGAGTCAAGTCCGCAACATATGAGCGGTAATAACTCCGATTCAACATCAGTTCAGCCACAGTCACTTTCGGTTGGTGATTCTAAGGTATTGTGACACGACTCACAAATACTTTGTGTTTCTTCATATACATTGTTATATCAAACTTTGTGCTGTGATAAATGGTTCTACCTTTGTAATTTTATCCAGAGTCGAACAGGCAAAATTGTGTTTAAACTCTTTGGTAAAGATCCAAATGATTTGCCTCCTCATCTGCGCTCACAGGTAATTGTAATTTTGAGTTGCATCTTGTTCTAGCTTCTTTGAATTCAGTTCTTTTTCATATTCCATCTGTTCTGTTTGCAGTACTGTTCTAATGTGAACGATAAATTGAATTGACAGATCCTTGATTGGTTATGCAATAGCCCAACAGACATCGAGGGCTACATCAGACCTGGTTGTATCATTTTGACAATTTATCTTCACCAAACCGAGTCAGCATGGGGGGAGGTGTGTGTTTGTAACTCTGTTCTATTTTATGCTAATTTATATGTATACCATATGTTTTTCTCATCCCAATAATTGGTTGTATATTGTTTCCATGTGTACAGCTTTGCAACAATTTATTTTCCAACCTGAATAGGCTTTTGTACAGTTCTTCCTATAGTTTCTGGAGGACAGGATGGATATATGCTAGAATCCAGGAGCATGTTTCATTTATATACAACGGTGAGTTGATTTCTTTGAAAGTACTGAATTGTCGTTTCATCCCTTGATTAACAAACATAAGTAGCAGTCATGTGATGTTTCGTATTGAGCCTTTTATTTAAAAAAATAAAATAAGAGGAAAGATCTTACAGGAAAAAAAATACATGTTAATTGGAAATCTTAGTAGCTTATATTGTCATCAGCTGCTTATCAGTCACTTACCTAATGTGATATTTGAAAATATCAGAATTAAATTGGATATGTTATAATATCAGTATTGACCATATATTGGTCAAGTACTAAAATGTGATATTTAAAAATATTAAGTAATATCAGTCAAATACATATTTTTAAAGCTAAGACATCTTGAAATATAATTTATCTTGACAGTAATATATAGATCTGAATGTTATGGAAACAATTGTTAACCGGTTCGAGATAATTGTCACAATTGAAAATCAAAGATACAAATTTCAAAATGATTTGCTTGTGAATTTTGTATACAAGAAGCTTCAATTTAATTAATTATATGAAACTTAAAATGAAAAACATAGAAAAAATAACTTATAGAGATAAAAGGATTATAGTAGATTAGCGTGTTATAAAATCAGAATAAATAAGAGAAATAAGCCCTACACAAATCAGGCTTTAAAAAAGAATTGTGAAGCATTCTTGTTTGTTTGAAAGTTTATTAATATTTAATCGGCAAACATAAAAGAGGAATCCCAGGAATCCTGCATGCATAATAAAATATACTTTATGTTGGATTATTCATCATTTATGTCAGTAGAATGTGAAAAGTGCAATATTGTCAATCCCTTTATTTTTCATTATTACATGTTGAAAAACTACAAATGTTCCACTTTTTTTCCTTTTTCTAATCTGAAGTAAAATTTCTGATCAAATTATCATTAAATTTCAACTAATATTTCGCTACCTATGTTTTAATCAAAATTTAAAAATAAAACGGTCAAAGTCCCAAATCCGATATTTTGCCAAAGTTTAACTGAAATTTTCCAAAATTAAATACTTAGCTGGAACTTTGAAATATTGGTATTGCAGCATTCTGGAGGAACGGTTCCTCTACATATCAAACTTCATATATCCACCGAACATTATATTGTTAATGATTTGTCCAAATTTCACAAAGCTAGTTGTCCTGTTGTTTAAGTTCACATATTTTTTGGTGAATGTTTAAAGTTCAAACCACTAATAAAAACCATTTCGACCCGGAACTTCATACTTTCTCTGTACTGAGGGAAAAACCATAACTAGAAATTAGTTAACCGCTAAAAGTTTTTTTTTTCCTTTTTCTCGTTACACACACACACACCCACCCTTTGTCAAAAGTTAAAGAATAATTTAAATCACTACTGCTTAATGCTTTGATTTCTGAACATAGGAATTAATTTTCTAGATGACCTTGACGTTTGAAAGTATTTTTTTAATAATTCTGTAGATAATTTCAAGACTGGGTAGTAATAAGAACAAAGCACAGAACTATCTATTGTCATGTTCAAGTTAATAGATTGAACATTCCAAAATGGAATTGGTCCTGCAGAAATTTTGAATAGTTAACTAGCTAGAGTATGCTTTTGGAATTATTGTTTTTGGTGTATGTATGGATATATGAATATTGAGGGGTGATGCAGAACTGATTTGATCTGTATATAGAAACAACTTCCTGTATCATTTTGCCCAGGTTGATTAAGCTGCTGGATTGAGAGGGGGAATGTGTATTCTTAGATTAGCACTTGCACACTATGATTTTGTTGTTGAAGGGCCTAATTAAAAATAAAACCTTTTTCCTCGATGATATGGATTAATTAACATAATTATATTCAAAAAGGGATAATATGGTCCATCATTGTCAAAAATCGTGGTACTGAAAGTTCGTTCAATGCATATTGATATATTCACCATATTGATTTTGGTATACAACTCCAATTCTAAGTTGTATAAATAGAATAAAAATGGAACAATAGGAAAAAAATGAGTGTTAGGTTTAGATGTTGAAGTTCAAACATCAAAATCAATTTCAGAGTGTGTACAAACCTTGAAATACCAATTATTTTATTAATAATACTTCCTAATGATAGTGCTATCACAATTTGTTTTGATTCTCAGATAACTTGTTCGGATACTTTTCACACAACAAACTTGTGTTCATTCTGTAATAAATTACCATACAAGAGAAAATGATTTCATTTGAACTTGTTCTATGGAGCAATCTTTAATTTATTCAGTGTAATATTACAATATAAACATGGTATTATGAAGTGCAAATAAAAACATAAGGTGTTCTTGGCAATACACCATATTTTGTGTAGTAACAGAAATTGTATTTTGAAAACATATTTTAATGCTTAATGTTAAAAGCAAGCTAGTTGATGGTTGATTAGTTGAATGTTATGCCACTGAGAATATGGAATTGTGTAAAATTATCATGTAAGAAATTTAGTTATTTCTTTACTGGGGAGAAAATGGAAATGAAAAAATATGTGAAATTAGAATGCTCCAAATAAAATAAAATAAAATAAAGGTTGAAAATTTAAAAATAATAATTCCTGCACTTGAATGTTACGATAAAATAATAAGATGGATTTGTTCTAGTTTATGTAAGTAATCTATATTTTCTCAAAGCGAATAAATTGAAAGATGAAAAACTACGTGAAATATGGATGCCTCGAAAAATATATTAAAATAATAATGAAAAAAAAGGTAATTCTTGACCATATAAAATTTTGTATTATGACAGTAAGATGACAAGAATAGTAAACCGATTTTCAACTTCTGTTCGATAATAATAAATTTATAAAAAGTGTAGATGCATCATTTTAGTTTTATGATAAGATGACTGGAAGATTTAACTAAAATAAATTTTTATTTCAGTTCAATATCGAAATTGATTTTTTTTTTCCTTTCAAAAAAAAAAAACCTATTTCATGATATAAAAAATAAAGTAAATAATAAAAAAAAACATTTTTTGTACATAATTTTGTATTGATGAACATATTAAGGAGACTGTACAAAATTTGAAACAAAAGAAATATAGTGTCACAGTATCGAATTCTACTTCATACTATAGCAATAGATTTTGTTCGTCTGCAGGTAAAATTTTGCTTAGCACGCCTAGGGTGCTTGGGAGTCCTTACCTTTATGAGATCGCATCTGTATCACCCATTGCCGTTGCCATCTCTTCAAGAGTCAAATTTACCGTGAAAGGTTTTGATTTAGCTCAGTCAACTGGAAGGTATGTATGTCTCCTAGTATATGATTATTTTGTCAAAATTGAAATAAACCATAATATTAGCATGATTAATATGTGATAAATTAGCAGGTGCCCTTCAGTGAAGTTCATTCTAGTTTACAATTAGTTGTAGCAACTGCATCAATTATTGTTTCTTATCATCAAAACATGCAAGGTTTTTTTTGTACCACATAATTACAATCATATTCTACAGGTTACTCTGTGCGTTTGAGGGGAATTATTTGGCACAAGAAACTACTGAAAACATTGCTGAAAATGCTGAAAATGGCAGCAATCACGACAATGTTCAGTGTTTGAGCTTCACATGCTTACTCCCTAATAAAATGGGAAGAGGATTCATTGAGGTGCTCACCTATTAGTCGTTTTCTGCTATTTGCTATTTCTGTTGTGTTATATCATTTTAATTACTTCTTACTGGTTTCATACCGTAATTAGGTTGAGGATGATTGCCTTGGCAGCTCCTTCTTTCCCTTTATAGTTGCTAAACACGATATATGTTCTGAAATTCGAACACTTGAGAAACTGATTGAAGTTTCCTTATTAGAAGACGATCTAATGGATGCAAGAACAGAAGCCTTGAATTTCCTAAATGAAATGGGATGGCTTCTCAGGCAGAAGCAGCTGAAAAGTACTTGCTCAAATACCTACTTCTCCCTCATACGATTCAAATGGCTCATAAGTTTTGCCATGGATCAAGACTGGCATGCTGTGGTAAAAAATCTGTTAGACATTTTATTTGAAGGAACAATAATAGATACAGATGGAACTTCTCCGAATGAGATTGCTCTCAAGGAGTGTCTGCTTCAAACTGCTGTTTGCAAGAACAGTAGGTCAATGGTAGAGGCTATGCTGAGATATAAACCTGTGAACAGTGACACTTTCTTGTTTAGACCAGATCTTCCGTTGGACACCACCAGTATAACTCCTCTTCATGTTGCAGCATCTATTAGTGGTTCAGAAAGCGTGTTAGATGCATTAACTGATGACCCAGGACAGGTTCTGTTTTGCTTTCCCACCCTTAACCCTCATTCTGAATCCCTTAGCTAGATGCCTTACTGATTTCAATGATAAACAGTTATTACGATTTCATTTTGTCTCCATATTTCCAGTTTCATGGTAGTTTGCCTTTAACATATATCCCATTGCATGTGAATGAAGTAATGCTACTTACTTGCACATGCATGTGCTAAAGTTATTACCGTTCATTTTGAGAAACCTATTGTAACATATTCCTTTTTCAAGTATTCTAACTCTTTGTTCTCATTCATATGTTCAGTTTGGATTGAAAGCATGGAAAGCTGCTCGAGACATCACTGGTCTTACTCCTGAAGACTATGCAAGATCTAGAGGCCATGAATCCTACCTTAACCTAGTACAAAAGAAAATAGACAAGCAACAAATGAACGATAAATCACACATTATCGCTATACCGCATGTGATATTCAATAAACTGCAAGCTTTTGAAACCGAGAAAAGAGGTTCGGTTAGTTGTAAGTTGTGCAGTCAGCAGATGATGTATCGCCCAACCGTTGCAAGGCCGTTTCTTTACAGACCAACAATGTTATCAATGGTTGCAATTGCCGCAGTGTGTGTATGTGTAGGATTGCTATTTAAAGGACCGCCCGAAGTTTTCGGTGTGGTCCATCCATTTAGGTGGGAGAAACTGAGATATGGATCGATGTGAGAATTGTGGTTTTTATTATTATGTTGTGATCTTTACACCAGTGTAATTTATCCTTGGATTCCTTTTCCTTTACCCGTGTTGATTTGTGTTTATGGATAGTGATGCAAGTTTGCAACAAAAATGGGGAAATTGGAATAACAAGCAGAACACATGTAGAGTTTGATAGTTTAGTGAAATAAATAAAATAAGTGTTTGATACATTATTTTATTATTGTGTTATATGTATGGTGTTACTATGTCTGTCCATTTCTCTGCATCTCTTATCTACCGCTTTTCTCGTACGTTAATATTTTGGAAAAATACTTCTCATCCTTGTACATCTACTTCCCATTTTATTAAAATATTTATAAAAAAAAAACAAGCATTCATTCATTTGTCTTGCTTAAAATATAATCGTAAACAATCGTGTATCCAAAATTTTATCAACTCCTATCTTTTTTTCCACAAATTTCTATCAAATCAAAATTCGATCCGAAGTGTTGGTTAATTTGATAATTTTAATACCTTGGTATATAGGATGTTAGACGATTTAGTTTGAAATCTCTTCTTAATGATTAGAATTGAAGATATCATAATGATAGCCTACAAAGAAGCAATTTCTTCAAGTTTATAAATAAATTTGAAATATGCTAAATCTTTTGGGTTAACAACAATGGTAGGTGTTTGAAGTGTTTTTTTTTATATTCTTTTAATATCTCTTTAAGTGACATTATGAAATGTATTAGTGGATGTATATAGTAACACCCTGTATGTATAGATATGCTTGTATGCATAGTTTGAGCATTCACTGACACCCTTTTGTTGGAGTACCATTTGAATGGAGTATTCTTTTAACACTTCTATCATATTTTTAGTTGCATTATTTTAAATACTACAAAATTTATGGGTTAAATCTATATAGTATTATAGTGATAATCATCTCTAATTTTTTATTTATTTATTATAATGTAATATTCACCATCCTTTTTTTAAAAAAAAATCTTTGCAAGGCAAACGGAATTGAACGGTCCCCTACCATTTTTATAGAAACAAATACATGTGTGAGGCCAATACATCTATTACCGATGAAGTAGTGAGAACAGAGAAGAAATGGTAACAAACATACATCACCTCATATATGTAGCATCAACGATCTATGATGGGAACAAGACATCAATATTGTACTTAGTGCCATCATCCAAGTCCTTGGGATCTGGCTGCCTCCATAAACTAAGTGGTGCTAGACTTGAGGTTTGGAACTACGATGTAGAGGTCACAAGAGACTCAAAAGACTTCGACGAAGGAACATCATTAAACATAGTAGCGTGGGGGAATAGTAACCGTGTCAATAACACCACGAGCTCTGTAGGAGGTAGGATAGTAATCGTACCCATGGAATTATCAGAAGATGTAGTGGCTAGAAGAAAGTCATTAAACCATGCGACTTCTTGGAATTCAGGTAGAGGTGGTGCAGTAGTCAAAGAGGGTGTATCAATCAATGTCGGACTTGGTATAAATGGACTCTTCACTCTCTATTGTCTAAGAGGTGGTTTCCAACGTTAAGAGAGACCAACGTGACCGATCATCCTAGAGAGGCCCATAAATAGGTGGAAGGCATTAAATGGCCATGAGTAATCTCACTAAGTGTTCAGGCATACTCGAGTCCATCTCTCCTCTCTGTAGACTCGTCAAAATAAATAAGCTCTTCAACACGATTGCTAACCAGTCAATTGCTTTCAATGGCTTTAGAGAGGAGGGGAGGTTCTAGAACTTAAACTAGATGGCCACAAACAACAACTGCTCACAAGATGAGTCAATGGACGGGTCCTACTAAGTGATAATGAAAATTGTATATAGTATAACAATAGGGTCTTCTTCATGTGTTTTATGTTTTTCCTCCGGACATGAAAAGTCAAAAAAGAATATATCCTTATCAAATCTAACTTTCAACGATCTGTTAAGTCTCCATTTACAGTGAATTTCAGATATATATATAAGGTTAGTTGGACTCAAAATCCAAACTTTGTCAAGATGATTTTGTTTACGATAAGAACTTATTTACTAAATTTTGTAGCATTAATAACAGTGTAGCTTAAAATATGATAGAGGTACTAAAGGATTCTGCAAAAGAGGGGTGTATAAACCTTCATCTCTCTCATTTTGTGTGTGTATATCTGTGTGTGTAGAGAGAGAAGGAGGGGGAGGGGGAGAGAGAATATAGGGGGGAAGAAGTTATGGAGGGATTTACATCCCGTTTGTTCCTTGTATGTGATTTATGCCCATTTTTATTTCTGATATCAACAACCATCGAATTCGATAAAATTTGGTGTTATGTTTTACTTATCATTAATACCATCTCTGCATAAAAATACATTATTCTTATATTTTTGCCCACCAAATATTAGTATTTTTGACTAATGAGTGAAATAAATAATCACAACATACAATTTAACGAATGGCTATTTTTATGATTTAAATGTATTGAAATAGGATAAATTTTCGCAGAAACGATGATGATGGTAAGTGGATCACACATACAAAAAATTACTAGATTGTGATTGTTGTAGATACCAAAAATTGAATTAGACACGGATCGAGAATACAAAAAGCTAGGTATGCGGATCCCTCCACACACACACACACACACACATATATATATATATATTATATTATATATAAGGTATCTAAATCCCTCTCTTATAAATCCCTTTCTCATCCTGCACTTGTCTTTTGAGGCAAAATCATTTCGAAATTACGTCAAATTTCATGAATATGTTAGATTGATTAGTTATTGAGACCATATATGTTAACTATTAAATTATTTTGAAACTTTAGCCTGTTCAAAATTACAAAAATATGAAATTATTTGAATGCTTCAAATTTTGAATCATCTATGTAAAAATTACAATCATATTGAAATTTTAACCGCTTCAAAATCGTAAGCCAATACGAACTGTCAAAAACATTTATATTTTCCGTCAATTTAATTTTGATTAGTTTAAAATTTTAATGATCAATTTGCATAAATGGCTCACTAACACATACAACATTTGTTGCAAATTACTTTGTTTCTAAAAAATTACACTAAAAGACCGAGGAGAAGACATGAAATACATACATACATAAATGTGTGTGTGTGTGTGTATGTGTGTGTGTATGTATTTGTGTGTGTGTGCATTTTCATGCGTTTGAATACGTAAGATCATCGAAAAAAATTAGTTTAATAATTGATTTGAAATGCAATTTTAAAGGAGATGGATGTTTTAGAACGACACTAATTTTGCACAAATAACTTTTCTTATGAACATATATGCAAGAATTTACTACGATCGAGAATTTTTTCTACACAAAAAGATAAAGAGGTGTTGTAGGGTAGTGAATGAGAGTAGAATCTAGATTCTTACACACGGATAAGGGTCATGCTACATTCTATTTATATCTGTACAATTTTTCGAGATGCATATTTCTAAAATGAATAGAAATACATAGAAAGTACAAAAGAAAGCAAGTTTACTAACGCCAAAACGGCGTTGGCGAGGTGTTGGTAAACTGCTTACTGATGCTGCGCTAACACCATAATAGGCATCGAAATTTTTTATCGGTGTTTTCTAGGGGTACTTACCGATGCCATATCGACGCCTAAATCAATCATTCTATTCTTTATTTTAATGAAATTAAACTTACATTCACAAATGAAATATTTATTTTATTTGATATAAATGTTTTTTTCATTAAATCAAACATTCCTTGTATTTTTACAAAACACAAGCTACGTTTAATTACACCTATTAATTTACAATCTAGTGTCCTCTCTCCTATTAATTGAAATTATTCAATTACATTAATTTCAGATGGTTACTAAGGTGAATTTCAAAATGGACTAAATAAATATAATGAGAAATAGAATAATTATTTCCTATCTAATAGTAATTTAAACATATTCATACACCATTGGATACAAACAGGAGTTGTACATTTTTTACTAAATAATAGTTTCTCATCCCTATAATTAATCTGTAAGCTAAAATACATTTCAAACAAATAAACATATGTTTACTCCTTTACTAAACTTATTTATTTTGTTCTTTATTAAATTAACACTTATTCATAGTAATTGATTTAAAAGTCTTTTATATTAAATCAAAAATTCCTTATGTAATCTATTAACATAAGTTTCCATTTTATTTCACTCAAGTTCTACCGTTAACATCTTTCCTTATATTAACTGCAACATTTAATTACATCTAATTTCATTGATTCCCAAATAAATTCCAACACGGATTTAAAAATAGATGAGAAATGAATAGCTGTTACATTTAAATAATTTGAACACATTAATACATTTATTGTTTACAAACAATGAGTATAAATTTACTTACAAATGTTAAAACCAATTTCAATAAAATAACATATAATTTCACCATTAATACATCATTTATTTTATTCCTTTTTAGACTTACAATTATTTCAATTGATTGAATTATATTAAAACAATTGTCAATTTCATTCAATCAACATTATTAAATTATATTCTAATTTTTTTTTTCATTTATAAATCATAAATTTTAATTTCTGACAATATTAATTTCCAAAATCTCATTTATTTAATATTTTCAAATATCAAAAATACGGGTCGTTACAATCTTCCCTAGTCAAAAATTTTCGTCCCGAAAAGGAACAAGAAGAAATCAAGAAATTTGTTATATTTTATTCAAAATAGACAATTTATAACAATTAACTTACATACTTAAGCTTATATAAAATTTGAAAATAACTCAACTTTCACAAAAAAAATTTCGAGTCCTAAATTTACGGAAAATTTCGGCAGAGTCTTCTTTGCGCGAATAGGTCTGGAAAAATAACAATATCATTAATTACAATATATATATATATATATATATATCATATTTCAATAATAAACATCCCAAACCATGGGAAAAACAATAAAATATCGTTCTAAAAACCGTAATCCGAAAACGTACCTATTGTCGGGCAAACAAACTTCATTATGAAACCAAAAGCAAAAGCTATTGCTTCCATAAACCTGTATCTTACTTATATAATCCAAAAGAGTTAAATTATGTAAAAAGAACAATATATTAGTAGTTTCAGTTAATAGTACAAGCAACATACAACATATATAATCATATGCAAACAAAAGCAGTACAACCATTATATGCAACAAAAGAATCCATCACACGTCCATAGCAATCAAAACTAATGGTTTATCCAGGTTCAGAACTTTTCATCGTACAAGGATGATAGATAAACTACCAAGTGTACCTTACGCTCAATAGCCTTAGATAATTACTTAATAGATTATTCATACAACCTTAAACAATTTGAAGTATCATTTCCCAAACTTCCCACAAGCCAAACAACATAAAATTTAAATATCATTTAAGTTTATTCTATTGGTGTTACACGAAAAAATCCACCTTTCGACTAAGTCGAAAGGACCTTAAACAAAGATCAAGAAAAAAGAGTTCAGGCTAAACCTTTCGAAGAAGTCGAAGGGATGCGACCTTCAAAGTTCAAGAGCTTCAAGACCTTTCGAAAAAGATGAAGAAGTCGAAGCAAGAATTAGTAACCCCTTCGAAAGCTATAGTAAGCCTTTCGAATCGGTCGAAACCAATAACAATTAAACTTTTTGAGACCAATGAAGTCAACTATCGACCGTGTCGAAGGCTTCAAACTCACTTCCACTAGCAACAAGAAGACAAAGATCCATCCAGGACACCTTTCGACAACATCGAAAGGAGCTATGAAGAAAGCAACACTCAAAAGCCAGCAAAGGGGAAAGAATAATAAAAGCCTTTCGACAACGTCGAAAGGAGGCATGGCTTTCGACCAAGTCGAAAGGATAAGAGAGAATGAAGGAATTGTTAGAGCGTGACAAAAGAACAAGGACACCTTTCGACAACGTCGAAAGAAAGCATAGCCTTCGACAACATTAAAAGGAAGCAGGGCCTTCGACAACATTAAAGGGAAGCAGAGCCTTCGACAACATTAAAGGGAAACGTAGCTTTCGACAACGACGAAAGGAGGTGTAGCATTCGACTAGGTCAAAAGGTTCAAATAGCATGCAAAGGAACACCTTTCGACAACGTCAAAAGGAGGCATAGCTTTCGACCAGGTCGAAAGGTTCACAACAGCATATAAAAGGAAGACCTTCCAACATTGTCGAAATCAAGGGCACGGAAGGGAGGCCGCCTGCATCTATAAATAAGACCCAAGGTGTCACGTTTTAGGGATTTGATTTCTCTCATTCCAAACTTGTATTTTCTTTTACAAAGCATTGTAACCCTAATTTGGAGATTGTGGATTTGGGAATTTAATGAAATAAAGTTTCTTTTGATGGAGAAAGGGAAGTCTTGTGTATTTTTGATCTCTTTACTGTTTACTAAGCTCTTGTTGGATTAACCTTTAAATTTCAGGTTTAACCCCCTCGAAAGGAACCTGTCGACGAGGTCGACAACTCTTTAGGCTCAAACCACTTTTGTAAGCTTTCGAGGCCATCAACCCTGTAGTCTATAGCTTTCGACAAGGTCGAAACCCAATCTCAAAACACCAAAAACTAGACTTATAGACTCAACCCAAAGGAAGGTGATCCCACAGCTTTCGACAAGATCGAAGCCTACTTTAAAAGGAATTAACTCAAGGAATTTCAATTTAATTAAAAGGAAGGCTTTCGAAGGAGATATTACCCTAACTCAATTGGATCGAAAGGTCACTTCATCCAAAGACCATACCTTTCGACGTCGTCGAAAGGTTTGACTTGAGGAATATTAATAAATAAAGCCAAATTGGAAGGCGATTCCTAAGGAATCTACTCTCACCACTCATACAAAAGATTACCTATCTTCCTTAACATTACTTTGGGTGTTAACAAGAAATTTTATTAACATTTTTGGTGCTAGAAGGAGAGCTTGAACCTCCGACTTGGATAAACCCCTAACACAACTATTCTCTAGCCCTGCTTGGATCAATCCTACATCAAGTTTATCTGCATTGGTGAATCATGGCTACAAGAACTAAGAGATTTAAACAAGGGTCCTCTGAACCACATTTGACAAGGTTCCCCCAAAAAATTATCAAGAACTCGAATCAAGATGAAGAATAAAGGTTAAGACTCGAAGCCCTAAGAATTATAAACAAGAAGAAAGCAGAATCTTATGATCCTAAGAAGTGGAGTCTAAATCCTGTTCATGTTGGTCCTACCCCTATCTTTGCACTCGGAAAAAGGACAAATGGAGGTGACAATGTCTTTAATCAAATAAGAAGAACCATTCAATATTATTCCAAAGACACAATCTTTGAGAGAGAAATAATGGCTGATTACAACGCCTTTGCAAATAAATGGCAACAACCAATTGTAAAGAGAGCACTCCCTACATAAGATGTACAAAGAGTGCTAAAAAGAAAAGCAATTGAAGGGCATGAGAACACATGGCCAAAGAACAAAAAGTCAAGAAGCCATCCACAAGAATCAAGCTTCAAGTCTAGACTTCCAAAGGAGTGCAACTTAACAACATCAATTGAGAACGTCTACTTGCTTACAAAGGATGGGCTCAACTATTGGCCATCATAGAAAAAGAAGTCAAAACATGAAAGAAATTTAGGAAGGTCCTACTGCCACTATCATATGATGAATGGTCATGGAACTAACCATTGCAGAGCCCTAGAAGGGATGATCATAAACTTCTTTCGTCAAGGAAAAATCCACGAGTTTGTAAAAAGAATTTGAGATAAAGTCAATAAAGAGTAACTTTCTATAAAGAGAAAATCTACATGGTTGGGAGTGAAATGCTCCTTATATTTGGATACTACCTAAGATGGTAGTCTACCTAAGATGGTAGAAAAGCCTCTGTCTGTGCCAATATGGCCAGGGTAGAGCACCTCCTGGCGGGAAGGCGGGTAAGCATTTAGCCGCGCCATAAGATGGCCAGGTTAAAGCATCGGACAAGCTCTTGGCCGCGCCTCTGGTTAGGTCAAGGCACCTCTTGCAGGGAGGACAGAGTAAGCCTTTATATGCGCCATAAGATGGCCAGGGTAAAGCACCGAACAAGCCCTTGTCCGCGCCGCAAAAGGGCCAGGGAAGGGCGCCTCCTGGAGGGAGGTCAGGTAAGTCCTTGGTTCCAGCCTCTAAGGTGAGCTGACCAAGAGCACCGAACAATAATGGACTAAGATGTCCAGGCCCAAGAAAAGGCTCATCAAATAATGGACTAAGATGTCCAAAGGACTGAGACGTCCAAGCTCGAGAAGAGGCTCATCAAATCATGAACTAAGATGTTCAAGCTCGAGAAAAAGCATATTCGGTTGTGGACTAAGACGTCCTAGTTCATACAAGATCTTTTTTTATTAATTTACATTCATTACTTACATAATTTATTTCCCATTCAATATTTGAAATCATCGGTGAATCCATTATTAAAGTATTACATACATTTCATTGCACTTTAATTCACATTTATTATTATATAACTTTGATTTCCATTTAATATTAGTATTCACTAATGAATCAATTCATACTTAAGTTATTCTACCTTTTTAATTCACATTTATTCCTTCATATATAATATCATTTAATATTACATATGTTTCTAAATCATTTCAATATTTTCTTAAGTTTATAATCGTTTACTTAAATAATATTCACTTTTTTTCTTTTACTATTCAACTTAATGATTAAGCATTTCAAACATTTACTTATGCTTATAACATTTCTTGTACATCTTAATTCATTTATTTATAAACATAGGTTCATTTTGAAGCATTTTTGTCATTAAGCTTTTACTTGTATAATATTCTATTACATATTTATTTAACATTTCAACTTTTTAAACATTTCTGGTAAGTTTTATATATGTTTTTAGAATGTAATTGAGTGTTATACAAATTTATCTTATTCATTTTAGTTAACAAAAATGTTTAGTAATTAACATCTTCTTAATTTTCATTATCTTTAATTTGCAAGTGACAAATCTCCAATTTCTTTACAGTTTCATTAAACACTTAGCTTCTAATTTCTTATTTCTCATTTTAGAAGTTTCCAACTATTAAAATAGTCAAGATTTCACTTCATTACAATAATTGAAATCCCTAATTTATAGAAAACTTAAGAACTAAACACCAGGTTTCATTTCAAATCATTTTGAAATAATATATACTTATATCTTTTATATATCAAATCATACATAGGAAATTTAAATCAAATCTTGTCTATCAAGACAAATGGGTAGCAAAGCTACTTCAGTGGTCTTCCCACTTTGAAACTCGAAAATAAACGTCGATGATGCTGCGCAGTCATCACCAAAATTATTTTATAGCGACAGAAGAGGGGAGTACAGAACTTATTTTCTTTAAAATTCCTTTTAAAACATTTCTTTCAAATTTTATTGAAAATATTTCTATCCGAAAATACTTCCAAATAATACTAATATATTTTTTCAAAATCTTTGAAATCCCACTCCAAAATACTGGAATTCAAGTTCTCAAATTTCCAATTTAAATTTATTTTATTAGTAAATTTACATTTTCTTATGACATATAATAGTCAACAATTTTAAGGACCTTGACTATCCAAACAATAAATGACAATTATTAAACATTATCATTTCCTAACAAACAACACACCAAAAATAACTATATCAATTTATGAAAAATTATTCTTTTAAATACAAAATAAAATATAATATTAGGTAAAATTATTTCATTTACCAATTTTTAAAAACATTATTGTGTTGGTTTACGCAGTTGAAGTGTTTAGAAATTTCTATCGATGCCATAGCGTCCTATGTACCGACTGGAATTCATAAATACTTAACAGAACAAATTAACACAATATAAAACATTTTTATAGCACTAACAAATACGCTCTCTCGTATATATACACTCAAAATCATTCTAGGGTATTACTAACCCTATCTCTAATGAGTTAACCCCAAACAGGCTAAGGTATCTCTAAACCAAAGCTCTGATACTAACTGTGACAATCCACCTTTTTGGATGGTTTAAATCGACAATAAAGCATACATGTCTAACTCAAACCATTCAAAAGGGAGGATTGTCAATGGGGTAAATAAGAAAATAAGAGAAGAAAAACAAAACACAGAATCTCGGAGCGGAATTGACAAAATATAATAATCAAATAAATAGTTCATGAAGCTGTTTTAAAATATACATTTGACTACAAAAATTTACACAAAATCAGAGTACAATCAGCAAACATACCAATAATGATGCAGCAGCATAATACTAATAATATAATATACCAAACTCCATCTTCGTCCTCCGAAAATAATGTCTCCAAATACTGAAATGCTCAGGCTGACCCGAGCATAATGAAAAGACAAAACACTCGAGTCAGAACTAGAAGTTCTTATGTAAGTTAAATCAAAACAAGTAAATATGAGTGTAATAGCTTCAGAGATGTTTCCAGGATTTTCCATCTCCTATCAAGTGTACAATGTGAGTGCAATGACTTAAGAGATGTTATGTGATTTTCCATCTCCTAAGGATCTGTTAAACTATCTATATGTAGTAAGATACGCTATATATGTAGTGTCTATCAGTAAAGTAAATATTAAAATAGCGTTAAGGCTTTACATTGATCCCCCCTAACACATTTTTAAGCAGGTAGGCTATGCAGGTCTTGTAAAACAATCAGTAACGTCGGTAACCAGTGAGTCACCTATAGGTACCATACTAAAACAAAATCGTAGTGGTCGCGAATAAGGATAAAAAGTATAACAAGGCACGTGAGTCGATGCCCAAGGTAGAATACTACCGTTTTGCGTTTCTTGACTGGTGGTAACCCCTAACGGCCCACCGCGTCCAACACTCCCAAAATCCGAAGGTACGCACCAATCAAGTTTCAAAGTCAAGATGGTAATATGAAGAAGTGTGTCCGTTAAAGGTAGCTAGCCTCATTGGTCAGGTATGGCTTCTGTTTTAGTCATTTCAAATTGACACAAGTGTCAGGGTCTATCCATCATCGTTCTCTTTCTTCAAATCCAACAAACGCCTCCAATTCAACCACTTCATTCTGGATAACATCCACCGCGTACACAATTGTTAAAGTGGTTCCAATATTGACAGAGAGTATGCCAATAAGAGGCCTCGGTCTCTTTGACAACCAAAATTCATTTTTCACACCGGTTGGTTCTTTTATATTTCGAAAACGATTCATATTTGATATCAAAATATCATATTCACTTCAAAAATATCACTTCATTTCAAAATACCATATCTACTCAAAATATGTCATTTCACTTGAAAATATCATTTCAAATCCCAACTTAGGTTATAACCTCATTTATCCACATTCGCATTTAAATCCACGATTTAAATATAAACATTCCAACTTGCAATGTTTGAATTTTTAGAAAATAGTTTGAATAGTTTTAAATAGTTAAATAGTTTAAAGATTTAAAAACAGCTTGATATAAAATGGTTGAGTATTGAAAGTGGTTTACATAGTAAAATAGTTTGGAAAATATAAATAAATTTGAATATCAAAAAGATAGATTTTAAACAGTTTATATTAAACTAATTTATTTTGAAAATAGTATCGAATCAAACTGTTTCTTTCCATTTCAATAGATCTGGGCCCATGTCCAAGTTTCAAATCAACAAAGCTCAATTTTCAATCTTTCAATCCAATTTACTCAATTTTGATTTAGTTTCAAATCAACTTGATTTCAATTTCAATTCCAATTAACTTCAATTTTCGAAACATTCATTTTTAACTCCAAATTCGATTCAACAATTCAATTCAATGATTTAAATTTCAATTCAATTCTTATTTTAAACCATTTCAATTTATCAATGTTAAGTCCAATTTCAATTTAATGATTTAAAACACTTAAATCAAATTAACCCTCATTGTTAAAATTTAAGGTCCAAATCTTTAAAATAATTCAATTTCCAAAATTAAATTCATATATCAATCACAACTTCACATTTCCAATTCAATTCTTTAAAACAATTTTCTTTTAACCAATTTCAGTTTCAACATTTCAAAGCTTGAATTAGAAAATAATTCAATTCATATAAATCCAAAATTTATTTCTTTTAAATAATATTAATTAACCAAAATCCAAATTCAATAATTTTAAAACCATTTAATTTAATCAATCCGATGTCCGTATATAATTTTCTACCCTATGACTAAGCGAATAGTTATTTCAATTTTAATTATAGGGATGGATATGTATCATTTCAATCCAAATCAAAGTGTCATAGGTATATATCATTTCAACCTATTTCTTAATTTATTCGAAATAATTTAAATAACAGTTTATATGCTGTCACTTAATATACAGAGTGACAACAGAGCTATATAAAAATAAATAAACATCCAATCGTCCAAAATGTCAACAAATAAACATCCATCATAATCAACTTCCAAATCTGCCAATAATTCACAACAATTTATTGGTTATCAGTATTAGATATTTAACTAGCAATTCAATTTCAATATTAATTTAAATGGCAATTTAATTCAAAAAAATTCAATTCAATTAAAATGTCAACTTAAGCTATCAAATAGCAACCAATAATATTCTTATCACTTCATAAATTTAATTCAATGAACATAAGAAGATTTAGTATTGCGTGAGTATGTTAAATCACTCACCTTTGATTTTAGCCCATAAAAATTCAAACAGAAGCGCAAAATCTCAAGAGTCTCCAAATTCAACCATAATTTCATGTTGTCTGGATTTTAAATATGAATCCAATAGAAGAAATCGCGCATGAATCGAAGTTTATACGCAAAAGATATTCATGTTATAAGAAATATTATTAAAATAATAATCGGAACACGTTTAATAAAAAACAAACAAAGTTTAATACTTACGTTGTTCTCAAGATGTGGCTTCAAGCAAAGGTGGAAGAACAAACTAAGATAAGGGCAGGATGTGTAGGAAAAATGAAAAATAATAAAACTCATGTTTCATAAAAAAGCTTTTAAATTTGCAAAAATGAGAGCTTTTGAATTTGGAAGCTCATGTTAAAATGATTCGAGGAAAGGAAGATTTAAAATGGAGATCTGAACATAGAAAATGAGGCGGTGACAAAAAAATGAAGGGACAAGTTTAAAACGTGAACAATTTTATGATAAGAATATACCTTCAGCAAGAACAATTCGAACTAAATGAATATGAGGTGTCAAGAGAAACAAAACGCAAATGAAGAAATAAAATTGCAGGTTATTTAATAATAAGGAAATGAAGGTATAGGGACAAAAATGAATGTCATGTTCTGTTTTGAAAGCATCAGGCATTACTAATGCATAAGGAAACGTACGTAGGAATGGGAAAGTTTGCAAACCAAAGGAAAATGAAATTTTGTACAATTAAAAATGAGATGGCAAGAATTAAATATAGCCTAAAAGTCTAGGCTCGGGTATTAAAATAAAGGAGAAATGAACGGATCAAGTATTAATAATGAGGTAACTATTTTAAAACGTACATGCAACAATTAATAACAAAAGAAATGAAAGGACCTTGTATATCGCACAACCTTTTGAAATCAAAATTTTGAGACGTAACCAAATTAATTTCATTAACTCAAATAATACTCAATTTGTACACATTTAATTTTTTTATCAACACATATTAAATAAAATTATACTTACCTTAAAAATGAAAATGTTTAATTTGGTTTTTTTTTGAAAACCCAAGAGAACCCGGCAGGCCGGTAAACTCCTGAGGAGGGTATAGTAAAGCCGTCCGCTGATCCAAACATTTAATTTGGTTTTCTCAAAATGATCGTTTATTCCATTAAAACTCTCTTTCTGTTTAACACAAAACGTGCGTTTCTTTTATTAAATTTATTACAACGTTTTCTTTCCTTTTAATTGAAATATTTCAATTACATTAGTTGCAATTAATTGAAAATTTAAATTTCAAAACAGGCAAACTAAAATGAATGAAAAATAGAAAAATTGTTTCCTTTAGTCATTTAAACATGTTTATAAATTTGTTGTTTATACACCAGAGTAATAATTAACTTACTTAAATAAATTATTTTCCTATTCTTGTAATCAATCTGTATGCCAAAACATGTTTCAAATAAACATATATTTCTTTCTATAAATCAATCATTCTATTCTTTATTTTAATGAAATTAAACCTACATTCACAAATGAAACATTCATTTTATTTGATATTTTTCATTAAATCAAACTTTCCTTATATTTTCACAAAACATAAGGTATGTTTAGTTACACCTATTAATTTACAATTTAGTGTTCTCACTCCTATTAATTGAAATTATTCAATTACATTAATTTCAGTTGGTTACAAAGGTGAATTTCAAAATGGACTAAATAAATATAATGAGAAATAGAACAATTATTTCCTATCTAATAGTAATTTAAACATATTCATACATTATTGGATACAAACAGGAGTTATACATTTCTTACTAAATAATAGTTTCTTATCCCTATAATTAATCTGTAAGCTAAAATACATTTCAAACAAATAAACATATGTTTATGGCTTTACTAAACTTATTTATTTTGTTCTTTATTAAATTAACACTTATTCATAATAATTGAGTTAAAAGTCTTTTATATTAAATCAAAAATTCCTTATGTAATCTATTAACATAAGTTTCCATTTTATTTCACTCAAATTATACAGTTAACATCTTTCCTTATATTAACTACAACATTTAATTACATCTAATTTCATTGATTCCCAAATAAATTCCAACACGGATTTAAAAATAAGATGAGAAATGAACGGTTGTTACATTTAAATAATTTGAACACATTAATACATTTATTGTTTTCAAACAAGGAGTATAAATTTACTTACAAATGTTAAAACAAATTTCAATAAGATAACATATAATTTCACCATTAATACATCGTTTATTTTATTCCTTATTAAACTTACAATTATTTCAATTGATTGAAATTACATTAAAAGAGTTGTCAATTTCATTCAATCAGCATTATTGAATTATATTCTAATTTTTTTTCCATTTATAAATCATAAATTTTAATTTATGACAATATTAATTTTCAAAATCTCATTTAATTTAATATTTTCAACTATCAAAAATACGGGTCGTTACACCTCCGTTAATGGGTCCCGAAGCATACAAATGGGAGATGATAGGGACTCTATATAGGGATGATCATACCCTACTTGGGAGCTACCCACTCATCACTGCTGCATCTCCCCTATTTTAGTCATTCCCGGCTGATGAGGCTTGTGGATACGATTACCTTTCAAGAACATTTACACTTAGAATGCTCATTGCCTCCAATAACAATGTGCTGATAGCATTCATCCATACAAGTTCATTCTGGGTCAATGAAACCGAAGTCACTATTCCTACTACATCTATTTTGGAATCACCCTCAGGATTAGCAGCGATTAGTCCTTGTACTTCACATCTCTATCTTTGATTCCATGCTCTTTCCGATGTCTTCACTTCGTAATGCGTTCGTTGGATCGAAGTGGTTTTCAGATAACATATCCGATCCCGGTCTCTTTGAAACAACGTTTGATAATTTCCGGTAAACTCAACCCCGGTTCTTCAGGAAATAAACTGTCAAAGATAAGATCGAAGATCATCTCCTAACGGTTGGTGGATGGATTTCCTTATCATTATCCTAAAAGAATGAAACGGAATTTATACGCACAGTACAACATCATCGAAGATGACTATGCCATATAACTCATATGTTTCTCCTAGATATTTCCAAAGTTACGTTTTGGGTCCAATTTCGATAGTCGATTATTTAACTATCGAATAACAAACATTCAATCGAGGATTTGTTTCATAGAAAAAACCAACATTGGTTAAGCATATAAGCAATCACTAGCCTTGTTTTATAAATCTTCATAAATAAAACCCACTTTGTAAATTTTTTGTATATAAACACCTTTAAAAAGATATAATCACGAATCTTTATATTTCAATACATAGAAATATCCATATACTTATCTCAACGGTATAAGTATATCCACAAAATTTAGAAAGTTTTATTTTATTCGATTCTCCAATCATTTATAAAACTCCTTATAATCCTTCTTAAAACATTTATAACTCTTTATATAAATCCTATGGACAATTTATAAAATTCTTTTATACATTCCAAACGTTCATAAATTCTTTTTGTACATTTCAAAAATCATTTGTAAAGCCTTTATAAATCCATAAAACCACTTATAAAACTTCTTTCATGAATCTATAAACCCGTTTCTAAAATTGGTTTATAAATATCTAACCATTTATAAACTCTTCCACCTTGCAAATACCCCTTCCTTTAGTTCTTTAAATCATTTTATAACTTCCTTTATAAATTCCAAGTCTTTCAACTCCATTTTCAGGTCTCGGAACGTTTATAAATAATTTAAATCATTTACTTCAAACATCACTATATAATAATAATTATTAACAATGAACATTATAAATAAATGGAAATTATTAACTTTAAAGCATCTTAAATAATAACAAATAATTCCAAAATATTGTTTAAAAAGTAATAATAATTAATCTTTACCATTTTATAAATAATAATAATTTATTTCAAAACCTTATTAATAAATCCTTATTTTTAACTTTAAACCATAATTTTCTTGAAATAATTAACCTTTTAATGTTTAGATAAATTCTTTAAAACCATATTACTATAAACAAATAACTTTAAACAATACTAATATAATTTAAATAATTTTAATGTAACATTCCACTATTTTAGACCATTCAAATCGACAATAAATCCACACATGTCGGACTTGAATACTTCAAAACAGTGGATTGTCAAGAAAATTTGGAGCAAATAAAATCAAATACAGAATCACAGACACAGAATATCAGAATAACTCGCAGCGGAAATAAAATACCATAGTTGTTCATGAAGCTACTATATACATACTCTCAAACATATACAAAATCTCATAGTCAAAACAGATACAATAGAAGTCAGGATACATAAGTCAATAATACAGAGACAATACTGAATAGGAAATAACTGGAATAGAAGTCGATGAACCGATAGACAAATAAGCTCCAACCAATCTCTAGCCCCAGAAGGTGAATCCAAAGCTGTGATTCTCAGGCTAACCCGAGCGTAAAGTAAAACACAAACACTCGAGTCAGGACATACATACTTATACAATGTAAACCAACTCAAGTGAACTGTAATAGAAATGCACAATAACTTAAAGGATGCTTGGGATCGCCCATCCTTTAAGGATCTGTAAACCATCAGTTAAGCAGTAATAAACGTTATCATAGAAATATCCATATTAAAGTAAATAATGCAAATAACAGTGTAAATGTGACTAGGGTAGCGCAAAGCTGCAGTAATCGCTCATCTCTAGCCACACTCTCAAATTAAAGGTGTGCATCCAAATAAATCACAAGGAAATAAAGTAGCATATAGAGAAGTGTACCCGTGGTTATAGATTTCAAAATGGTTTATAATTTCGAATTAAAATCATTCATTTAAACCATTAAAGGATGAAGTCATTATACCTTCAAATCAAATATTAAATTCCACAAAAAAATTTAACCTTTTCTGAGCTCATTTAAATACTTTAAACATTTAAATTTCAGCTTCCGCAGCACTTAGAAATACTGCGGTAAGTTACATTTGAAAACAATTCAATTCAGCAAAGACGGCATTTACAAAACTGCTGTAGTAGTTCAGTTATAACTAAAAATCTTATTTCAGCCAACTGCAACACTTATCAAGTGCTACTGTAGCTCTTTTATTAGTTTCAGATTTTAGTTTTAATTCAGCAACTACAACACTTACCAAGTGCTGCAGTAGCCCTTAGTTAATTTTAGCCTTTAGTTCATTTGCATCAACCACAACACTTACAAAGTGCTGCAGTATCATTTACTTAGATTGTAAGTTAATTCCAAAAACGATAGCATTTCTGAAGTGCTACTAAAAGAATTTCCAGATTTATACCAAAAATTCCAAAAACATTTAAACTTCAATTTTAACCATTTTTACTTATAAAATCATATTTTTCCACTTCAAAAATGTACTTTTAAATACCCTTTAATTTAAAATTTTATAAAGGAAAATTTTACAATAATTATCAAATTTTCAATAATTCTCTTATTAAATTCAAATGTACCATTTTCCCATTCTTTGCATTTTTTAACAGTTTACTTTAACACTTAAATTTAAATTTCCATTTCAAAATAAAACTTAATTTCCATTTTTATTTAATTAACTTAAACTTCCATTAAAAATCAAATCACAAATTTCCAAATTAAGTTATGTTTAAAAATCATAATTTTTCCATTCATTTATTTAACATTTAATACATAGAAAATCAATATCACTTTATTAAATCATTTTAAATTCAATTTAAATCAAATTATCATATTTTTACATTTTAAAATACTTAAAATTTTCCAAAAAATATATAAAATAACCACGGGTCTACATAAAATTTTCTAGCCTAAGTCAAGTGATACGGATAATATATCATTTCAACCCGTAATTTACAAAGAAAAATCCGGGTTTTATCATTTCAAACATGCAATCCCAAGTTAATAAAAATAATAAAAAATCGCTCAGGCCTATCATTTCAGCCCATAACGATTTTTCCCTATTCTAAAGTCCATTCGGGTATGTATCATTTCAATCCATAGTGATTCTATTCTACAGGGAACTTGCAGTGTGAGAAATAGAAATAAACAAACAGTATAACAAAATATAACATAATAGATGATGTGACAAGTTTATAACAGGGTTTAACATCATATAATTCACATTACAGGCAGGTATAACATGATATAAAAATTCTACACATTCACTTGTTGTCACTTCACAAATTATATAAGTATAGATGTCATGAGTGAATACTCACCTTTTCAAGCTGGAGTTAGCAAATCAAACACACAGATAAATTCCAGAAAGCACGATACAGCACGATTAGATTCAAGTGGAGAGAGAGAGAGCCAAGATATTAATCTTGTATACAACAAATACGCAAAGCAATTATAAATATACATTTATAATACAAAGATAAATTTTGAAACAAATGGAAATAGAATTAACAAATGACATCACCAAGCTTTTAAATCAACATTTCTTGATCTCAACTCACTTTTGCTCGACCATACATGTTATTTGGCTCGGCCATGATGTTATTTAGTGAAAATGGCTCAGGTTTGGACTCAATAACACACGACTAGGCAAGAGAATGTGAAGAGAATGGAGTTACAACTGAGGAATGCAAAGGGTCAAGGCCTAAAAGGAGTTTGGTTGCAACATAGGCTCGGCCTATGGTCCTATGGGCTCGGCTATGGTCTGCTACAGGTCAGGTGATGTGGTGAAGGGACGGCTAGAGGTGGTGGCAGCAAGTGGTGGTGGAGCTAAGGGTGATGGCCGAGGATAAAGGAGATGGTGATGGGAAATAGGGGTTCGGCTATACATTTTTCAAGGAGTTTGCAAGGTTTTTATGGTGATTGCTTCAACCTAGTGCTCACGGCCATGACTGGACAGGGGGTAGGAGGGTTGTTGGTTATGGATGATGAAGGGATGGTGATGGTGGTGGTCGGTGGAGGAGAATATAGGTGGTGGCCGAGCAAAGCTAGAGAGGAACCAAAGGAAAAAAAATGAAGATCAAAGTGAAAAATAAGAAGCCATGAACTTACAAAAATATTTTCAGAAATGCTTTGGCCGTGAGAAATGAAAGTGAATGAGAAAGTTTCACGTGAATAAGCAATGAAATGCATGGCTAAAACTTAGAAAATGAAAGGTCAAGACAATGAAAAGACTATAAATTGAAAAGTCACAAGCAAATGAAAAGACTTGTCTCTTTAAATTTCCACTTTATTTTAAATTCAATATAAACAAATAAAAATCAAGTAAATAAAATAAAAGATAAAACAAGATAAAGTAGAAATGAAAATAAATAAATAGTCTTAGAAAAATAGGAAAATAAATAAAGAAAATAGTTTAATTTATTGAAACTTGAATTAAAAATTGTAAACAAAATACAACTAATATAGGAAAATTCCAAACACAACAAAACTCACACAATCTAATTCAAAACCCAAAACAAAATAAAAGATGGCAAATAAAATAGAAAATGAAAAATAAAAAGCAGATACAATTCTATGTCGGAATTCGATGAAACGAAAAGCAAAACGGATATCAGAACCAATTACTGTTACCAAGAAAAAGATTAAAATTTAAAATTTTCAATTTAAAAGTCACAGATTGACAAAATATAACATTTCTAGAAAAATCAATATTTAATTGTATTTGGAAAAATAAAATAGAAACAAAAATCCAATATACATTGGAAAAATTCCAAACTTCAATTTCAAAATTATTTAAAAATCAAAGTTTCAGAATAAAATTTAATTTAAAATATTAATTGAAATTATGGGTTGTTACACTTAAAATAATAATGCTATAATTAATTAACTTTTAAAACAATATTAATATAATTAAAAAAACCTTAAAATAATATTACTATAATTAAATAACTTTAAAATAATATTATAATTAAATAACTTTTAAACAATATTACTATAATTAAATAAATAATCTTTAGAACACAATATTTTCGAAGTCCAATTTCAGATTTAAAAATCGTTTCTCGTCTCAACAACCAATTCTGACTCAACGACAATTTGCAGTATTTTTAAAATACTAATTTGAGGCCAATAGCCACCCAACACTTAACCAATATCCATATTGATTTTCTATCACTACCGGGTTTTTACATTTCAACGTATAACAATGTTATAACCATAATGTCCACAATCAGGTTTATTTTTCAATAATCCATATAAGAAATCTTATTGGAAATAATTCAATAATAGCGAGGAATCCCGTTGGATCCCCCCAACCTATTTTCCCCGCATCACAAATGTTATATAATCATAAATATAAATCAACCACTTCGAGGTGGGTTTCGTATACAAAGGGTCATCCGCTCTTAGACGGGAACGTAATAGGGTCCCATCCGCTCCAATAGGCGGGAATATATCCAAACCAACTAATAAATATAATAATTCAGTCATTCAATAATTTTTATCAACTATATATCATACTAGTTAACCTAAAAGACGAGTTGAACTCACCGAAATTTTTTGTTGTCGCCGAGGCGTTCCGGTTTAGAACTTAAATCGAACGACATTCAATTTTAGTCCAAACTTTCAACATGCTCCTAATCCATCCAATCCAATTTCATCGCGAAGCCTTCGTCAACACGATTGCAATGCAACTCGTTGCACTCAAAACCGACCTCGTATGAATTTAATATGGATAAATGAATGTTTGAATAGATTAAGTTATAATTAACTTTAAATAATTAAATTTTAAACCTTAATCAATCTCCCTCCTACACGCTCGTACCAGGCCAAAACACGACCCATTAACGACCGTGCTTCCCTCATCTCACACCACCACCTCCAGCCACCACCGCCGACCGCACCATCGCCGGAGCAACCCAGACCTCGGTCGAACTCAACCAACCATGAATTGCCCATCCACATCAATCATAGCTCACAAACGAGCCCTTCGACCTATCCTCATTCATCCCCCTTTATCTTTGTCGTTCGACCACCGTTGGCCCAGCCACGACCACCACTGAACTCCCCTAGCTCCCCTCTACCTTTCTTCTTCACACGTCATCACCTCCAGGCCCACCAAATTGCCAGAATCGAAGAATCCCCTTCCTCCGTTCATCTAAAACTGCGGCCACCGCACTACGCCGTGCTTTCATCCAAGTGTACAACCCCCTCATCTTGTTGCCGCGACTATAATCCTAGTTGAACTTGAGGCCTAATATGGCTTTTGGTGGTCTAGATCGACCACGGCCGTAGGATGAGGCTGTTGAATTTCTCTTTTTTTTAACATTGGCTGATGGCAATGGTATATATAGAAGGGGAGGCTACGGTGAACAATGGCAAGGGTGTGGGGTGATGGTGATGGAGCATGGCAGATGATGGTGATGGAGCACAGGCCTGAACAGGTAGGTTGATGGCCTATTATATTGTGTGTGTGTGTGTTTGTATCTTTTATATTCGAAAATATTAAGCTACAAATGTCCGAAAATTCCTAACTCCAAACGAGATGTGCCACCTGGCGTTCTATATCTTACACCCCTATTCCGAACGCAATGGAACTTGTTTCGAGACCTAATTTGATTGTATGCAGAAGATAGCTTTTTGAACTCAATTATTATATTAAATTTTCGATATTAAATTCTATGCGTTTCGATCTCGCACGACCAAACGGTACATATGATCGCCATGAAATTTTACGGTGTATTAAAATTCATTATTACGGATCTAATGAAACTGGTTTCGTCGAAATCCAAGATAGTGCCCTGGAAGGCTATTTTCACTCGTTAATTAAAACGAGTTATTTTCAAAGTCGATTAAATCACTTTTAAATCCAATTTAAAAGTTTTATTATCTTTATTCTTATCAATAGAAATTGAATAAGCTTTTAAATTATTTTTATCCAACTTAAAACCCAAGATTCAATTATTTAAACAATTTTCAATTATTAAATTCAACAATTAAATTATCCAATAAATCGCTATATTTGAAATCGAGTTATTTAATTTATAAAATTAAATTTTCAATATTAAAATTAATTAAATATTCCAAACTCAAATAACTAAAATTCTAGATCGTTACAACTAACAAATACGCTCTCTCACACACACACACTCAAACTCATTCTAGGGTATTACTAACCTTATCTCTAATGAGTTAACTCTAAAAGGCTAAGGTATTTCTAAACTAAAGCTCTGATACCAACTATGACGACCCACCTTTTTGGATGGTTTAAATCGATAATAAACCACACATGTCTAACTCAAACCATTCAACAGGGCATATTATCAATGGGATTTAATAAGAAAATAAGAGAAAAGAAGGGAAACAAAATACAGAATCTCGCAGCGGAATGACAAAATATAATAATCAAATAAACAGTTCAAGAAGCTGTTTTACAATATACATTTGGTTACAATTTTTATAACATGATCATAGTACAATCAACAAATATACCAAAATAATGCAGTAGAAAAATAATAGTATATACAGTCTAGCAAACTCCATCTTCATCTTCAAGGAATAATGTCCTCAACACTGAAATACTTAGGCTGACCCGAGCGTAATGAAAAGACAAAACACTCAAGTTAGAACTAAAATTTCTTATGTAAGTTAAATCAATAACAAGTAAATATGAGTGTGATGCTTCAGAGATGTTTACGGGATTTTCCACCTCCTATCAAGTGTACAACGTGAGTGCAAAAACTTAAGAGATGTTACAGGATTTTCCATCTCCTAAGGATCCGTTAAACTATCTATATGTAGTAAGATATACTATATATATAATCAATAAAATAAATATTTTTCTTAGCGTTAAGGCTTTACATTAATCCCCCTTAACACATTTTAAAGCAGGTAGTCTATGCAGGTCCTGTAACACAACCAGTAACGTCGGTAGCCAGTGAGTCCCCTATAGGTACCATACTAAAAAAGTTGTAGTGGGCGCGTATAAGGATAAAAGTATGACAAGGCACATGAGGCAATGCCTAAGGTAGGATACTACCAGTTCGGGTCGCAGGGCTGGTAGTAACGCATCGTAGCCACGACCACCCACCGCGTCCAGCACTTTCGAAATCAAATCAAGGTGCACCGATCAAGTCAAAATCAATATAGTAATATGAAGAAGTGTGTCCACTATGGGTAGCTAGTCCACTTGTCCCTGACAAGCCGCCCTGTTTTAGTCATTTCAAATTAGCACAAGTGCCGGAGTCATCCATCATCATTCACTTTCTTCAAATCCAGCAATCGTTTGCCAATCCAACCACTTCATTCTGGATCATCCACCACATACACAGTTGTTAAAGTGGTTCCGATATTGATAGAGAGTATGCTAATATTCGGTCCCGGTCTCTTTAACAACCAAATTTCATTTTTCACACCGGTTGGCTATTTTACATTTCCAAAACAAGTCATATTTCATATCAAAATATCAGATTCACTTCAAAATCATTTCGAATTCAAAACAAGTTGTACCTTTGTATCAAAGCATTCATATTTAAATCAATGATTTAAATCTAAATAATTCCCCTCTAAAACAGTTTGAATATTGAAAATGGTTTTGAATAATTAAAATAGTTTGAATATTGAAAATAGTTTGGATAATTTAAGATAGTTTTAATATTGAAAAATAGTTTGGAATAATTAGAATAGTTTAAAGATTGGAAATAGTTTTGAATATAAAATAGATTTTAATATTGAAAATAGTTTGGATAAATAGTTCATATATTAAAATAATTTATATTAAAACTGTTTCTTCCTTTTCAAAACGATTTGAACTCATGTTCCCATTTCAAATCACAACAAATTCAACTTTTCAACTTCCAATTTCAAGTCAACTTCATATTCAATTTCCTATTTACATCAGCCTCAATTCAAAACAATTTTAAACTTTACATCCAATTTAATTTAAATAGTCCTATTCATATGGCTGAAAGTCTCAATTCAATTTCTCATTTTTAAACATTTTTGTTTAAATCCATTTCACGTCCAAACTTGAAAATACCAATTTAAAACCATTTTAATTTAAGTAAATTCAGCGTCTAAATTTAAATTTAAACTTTTAAAATAATTCACTTTCAATAAATTCAAATCATATCTCAATTCAACTTTAAGATCTCAAATTAAATCTTTAAACAATTTCATCTAAACGGTTCAATTTAAATATTTCAAGTCTCGAAGTAGAAAATAATTAAATTCATATAAATGAAAAATTCAATATTTTAAAACCATTTAATTTAACCAAATCCGGTGTCCGTATATAATTTTCTATCCTATGGCCAAGTGATCATTTATTTCAAATTTAATTACATGGATGAATATATATCATTTCAACCCATAATTAAATGACATAGGTATATATCATTTCAACGTATTTCTTAATTAATTTCAAATATTACAAGTGACAATTTATAAGATTTCAAATAATAAATAGGATAATAATAGGGATTTATCAAAATAAATAACAACCATGCATCCAACATATCATTAAATAGGCATCCAATTACAATCAACATCCAAATTAACCAATATATCATAACAGTCACTAATTATCAATTGTCGATGTTTAACTAGCAATTAAATTCAATATTAATTTAAATGTCAAATTAATTCAATAAAAAAATTCAAATTAATTTAAATGGCAATTTAATCTACCAAACAACAACCAATAAAATTTTATCACTTCATGATTTTAGTTTAACTAACATCAGAAAATTTAGTATTGCATGAGTGGGTTAAATCACTCACCTTTGATTTATAGCCCAATAAAAATCTAATAAAAGACCAAAATCTCAACAGTCTCCAAATTCAACCAAACTAGTTTCATGTTGTCCATAATTTCAATATGAATCCAATGGAAGAAACTGCGTGCGAATCCGAGTTCGTATGGAAAAGTTATGCAAGTTAGAACATTTGAATTTAAAATTAGATTAAAATAGAAAAGGTTAAAATGGTAATTATCCTCACCATCTACAAACCCTACAGACAACGTCGAACCCACATAGCCGCCTATCTTCCAATCGCCACCATGCATAACTCCGGTCCTGATACAATGATCAAGCCCCACCACGAGAACCCCCTCGTCCAGGCGCATCCCTAGGCCCCCACGCGACCACCTCCACCTCACCAGAAACCTCCGTCACTGCCTCTTTGAAGCCAAAAGCTGATGAAATCGTGGCGATTTATGATGATTGTCCTTCGATCGTCGTATAGTCGATGATCCACCGTTGAATCCAAACCCTAACATGGATGGCTGAGAATGTTTCGCCAATTTCTAGAAAAATCGAATATCCAATCGAAAAATGAATTGCACCGATTCCATTCGTCGAGAGCTTCACGATGATATATAATTTGATAGGGTTTGAATTTTTTTGGATTTGATTTGAAATCAATAATTAGGGTTTTGTCTAATCTCCATTGAGAAGGAGCAGATAAGAACTGAAATTGTAACGACCTGCCTTTTTGGACGGTTTAAATCGATGATAAGACACACACGTCAGACTCAAACCATTCAAAATGGCATATTGTTATGGGGTAAATAAGAAAAAGTAGAAAAAGAAAGGAAAAAAAATACATAATCTCGCAGTGGAATGACAAAATATAATAATCAAATAAACAGTTCATGAAGTTGTTTACAAATAACATTGGTTAAACTTTTATAATACAGATCAGAGTTACATACAACTAGAATAAATGAAAAATAAATGCAGCGGAACAACATGATGCAGTAGAATACATATAATAAATAATAATAGTACAAAATCTTCGTCTTCATCCTCCAGAAAGCAGTCTTCGATAAACTGAAAAGCTCGACTGACCCGAGCGAATTTGAAAAGACAAAACACTCGAATCAGAACTAAAAGATCTTATATAAGTTAAATCAACGATAAATAAATATGAGTGCGACGGCATCAGAGATGTTTACGGGGTTTGACATCTCCTATCCAGCGTCTAACGTGAGTGCAATAACTTAAGAGATGTTCGAGATTTCCATCTCCTAAGGATCCGTTAATCTATATACTACGCAGTACAATACGCTATTATAATAGTGTCTACAGTAAAGTAAAGTATTAAAATAGTGTTAAGGCGTTACCCATATCCCCCTTAACACATTTTTATATATTCCCATAGTCTATACGGTACCGTAACTGTAAACTAGAGGGCTATCAGAGGGCACTCCATAGGTATGGTACAAACCAAACTCGTAAAAGGCGCGATAGTGCATATGAATACGGCACTAGAGGCAATGCCAGGGTAAATATACCAATTTCACTCCTGAACTGGTGGTAACGCATAGCAACTACTACCGCCCACCTCGGACACACTCCCATAATCAAAATTAAAGGGTGGCCACCAAATCAATCACAAGGTCAAAATATAGTATCGAAGAAATGTGCCCGATGGGAGGAATGACCTCACTTGGCCCGGTATAGCTCCTGTTTTAGTCACATCTAAGCTGACTCACGGGAGTCAGGGCTACGTAAATACCTCATACAGAATCGTTCGCCAAACCATCCTACTTCATTTCAAGAATTTCCACCACGTACACAGTTGTTAAAGTGGTTTCCGATATTGGCAGAGAGTATAATAATATCTGATCCCGGTCTCTTTAACAACCAAACGCTTGTCACACACCGGATGTGTCACGCCCCACCTCTATACTCACGCTAGCCAAGGACACTACGGGGTAATGTCGTCGACTAGCACAAAGAATAAGGCTGTTGAGGAGCGACCATCTGTGTAATTGCATTGTGCGAGTACCGATATGTCAGAAAATATAACTTACATTTCATTTCAAGAGGAAATCCGACATATCAAATACAAACTCAAAGCTACCACACAGTGGCTAAGTGGCCTTCGGAAACAAATATAGAAATAAACATAACACAAATCAGTCACAGATATTCATATCACATAGGCGGAATAAGATATGTATATAACACATGGAAGTGTACATCAAAGTAGTGGTCATAGAAGATCCACTACATCACAACAGAATAGATACAAGTGCAAGACAAAAGATTAAGTATACAACAAGGAGTCTCCATCTCAAATGTATACTAACAAAAACTACAAATCTAATGTAGTTAGACAAAAGTCAGAAGATGATCCCGGATAAGGAGTCAAGTAGAAGCACCTGTAACATCTCGGTCTGACCCGAGTATTATTTAAGAAGAAAATAATAAATGGATCAGTCTAGCTATAAATATCAGGTAAAAGGAGATAGGATAAGAGATATGACCCAAAACGTATGATAACAAGGAAATGCCATACTATGTCAAGTATTCATCAAATAACAATCAAAAATCATACAATATATCAAATCATCTATAAACACAAAAAAGAATCACATTCTTTAAATAATTCACCAAAACACAAATATTGAAAACATATCAATGCCAATCCACGAAAATAGGTGAAACACAAATTCTAGAAATCACAATGAGAAATCCAGAAATCACAAAGGGGGAAGGCCTATCACAAACGGGAGCATGAAAACTCACCAATACGTGTATCACAAACGGAATGCTATTCCATGGTCGCTAACCATAAAGATGGTGCCACAACGTAGTACAGCGAACGCCCGAGGAACCAAACTCAAATAATCTAGAACATCGACGTAGTACAACGTTACGCTCGATGAACCAAACTCGAATAATCAGGCACAACAACGTAGTACAGCAAACGCCCGATGAGCCTGAACACAAATAATCCGAAACAACGACGTAGTACAGCGAACGCCCGATGAACCGAACTCCAATAAAAGCATAGGTCGCTAGCCTATAAAAATGAGACGAAGCTCACAGAACGGAGTATAGTCCCCTACGCGGACAAAGAGACATCGCACATCGCTAGTCTAAACCATAAAATGATCATCATCGATCATCAAGAAGTGTCGATTACACTAAGCTAGTAAATATAAGAGTTTAGCTTCATGTCCCATAACCACTAGCTTAACTAAAATATTTATGAACAGATTGTAGATTTCCACTCGAAAATTGTCACAAGAGTTCAATCGAACAAGTCCAAGAATTAACCGACGAAGTAAACGCAAGCGTTTCATACCACTTGTTTTGCTAAGCCGTTTAATTAGATTTTCTCATACGAATGAGGTAAAGGTTCGTATATACTAATAGATTAGAAAACGGTTTTATAAACGAGCTTTGTATTTAAAAATAGAGTTGAAATCATCTTTATAAAAGTGTTTGGATATTTACTACTAGTATAGAACCTTTGTATTTTAAAATGACAAAGCATAGAAATGATTGTAGAAACAATCAATCACCAAAATCCACATACGAAGACGTGAATCAAATCCAAAGAAATCGATACCGAATCCATCAAAATGGATATTCTCAAAAGTCCCGAAAAAGAAGTCATCAAAGTCAATAATAAATGATAACAATAAATCGGACAATTACGAATCGATAAAAATTGGAATCCCACACAAAATAGGCAAATTGGGGTGAGACAAGCAGATTCAGACGTCTGAATTGGATATTTCAAACGTCTGAACCTGGGGCTCAGGCAATACTTTGCCTAGGCCAATGATGGCCAAATCATATCGGAAGCGATCGGATGAGTGACGATGGCTAGGGGTTTACGCCAAACGACTACCCAACCTTAAAGACTCACCAATACACTCCGACCAACATGTCCAAACGTCCATATATTGATTTTTCATAGATTTTGACTTCAAACACCAAAAATTGGAATATTCCACAAATCAATGCAAATCAAAATCAAATGATTATGTAAAGATGTTAGGAATTCATACCTAACAATCAAAGATAGTTATAGACATAGATGTGAGATAAAAATCTCACCTTTAAACCCAAAAACGATGAAGGAGAAGCTTGAAAGCAAAGGATGATCAACTACTCTTCAACTTCAACTCTAGAAGCTTGAATCTAAGCTTAAAAGAAGAACATTTCCTAAGTTAGGTTTAGGAAATTTCTGAAATTAAAGAGAGAATGAGTTGGAGAAGAAGAAGGAGATGCTCACCTAAGCTTCTCTTTGAATTTTGGAGCTAGAACTTGAATTTGCAAATGAATCTAAGGCTTAGGAATTTTAATTCCTTTTCTCCTCCCCCATTTTTTCTAAAGCTTGAGTGTTAGGAAATATTATGAAGGAGTGAAGAGGAGTGAAGAGGAGTGGAGTGGAGTTGGGTTATGTTGGGTTAATGGGTTGAAACCCAAACCCAAAGCCCTAGTTAAAAACTTCAAGATTTTACCCAACTCAAAACATATCGATGTTTATACTTAAAAAGGTCGCAAACACCATTTTGAACACAATGGAAGTGGTCTCGAGTCTAAAATGTTGATTCTCAAATTCATTCATCATTCAGACGTCTGAAATCTGCAAATCAGACGTCTGAATCTGGAAAAATAAGAATTTTCCATCTTCATTCAGACGTCTGAAATGCACGATTCAGACGTCTGAATCTGGAAAAATAAATGTTGTTCCAGAACAATATTCAGACATCTGAATGGTATATTTCAGACGTCTGAAAATGGCTATTTTAGCCTATTTCCTCTCTGGTTTGATTCGAACCATTTTAGACATCTGAATTATGCATTTTAGACATCTGAATTATGCATTTCAGACGTCTGAATTATGCATTTTAGACATCTGAATTATGCATTTCAGACATCTGAATTATGCATTTTAGACATCTGAATTGTAAATCACCATGTATATATGCTCATACCCTAGCTATGTGATGTGTGGTTATGTTGCAAATGACATAAACTTGTTTGCTGAACTGCCCGTAAAGCGATAGTCGTTGTATCGGCACTTTCGGAAAATCATCTTTTGTCGAAACCTTTTGGTTTCATTATCGTGCTTGGAATTATTTTACAAGTTTGGCAATTTTTTTATTAATTATGTTTTCAAAAATAATTAATTATTTTGATAACGATTATTTAATTTAATTAATTAATTAATAAGGATTAAAGTTAACTAATTAACTTATTAACGATGTGTTTAAAATTAACTAATCACTTGGTTAATGATGTTTGGAAATTGATTAATCATTTTATTTAATGATGTTTAAGGTTAGTTAATCTTTTAATATGATGGATTAAAGTTAAATAATCAATTTTCTATGATGTTTTTAAATCAGTTAATCTTTAATTAATGACTTTTAAAGGTTAATAAATCTGTTTATCCTTAAATAAAGTTCTAAATTTATAATCACTTTTAAATAATGATATTTGATTAATTTAATTAATTATATCATTAATTAATTGAATCGATGATGTTTTAAAGGAGTTTACCCTTTTTAATTAAAGGTTATTGAAGTAAATTAATAGCTTAGTTAACGAAGTTTTAAAGTTAATTAATCAATGTAATAAGGATGTTTTAAGTTGTTAAATGCTTTTTATAATGATGTTTCAAAGTCAGTAAACTCTTTAACAAAGGGTTTTAAAGGTAATACTTATAATGTGAGGCCAAATACGAATTTAGATTTTTAAAAGAAAAAGTTTGATTTGTTTATATAAATAAATTAATTTTCGTAAAGCAATTCACTTGTACAGAGATTTATTTGTATAATTAGCACTAAACATCGAAGAAGCTCTCGCTATTTCGAAAGTTCAAAATGATTGTGGGACATGACTTTGAGGTAATACTACCTTGACTTGTCTGGTATTATTGTTAACCAAGAAATTGTACAAGTTTGAATTGGATGAGTGGTGGTAAGTTAACAAGATTTAATTTCCATATAGGATCGTTTTATATCCTTGATAGTTGGTTTCTCAACTATTGTTACTTCAGCTTCTTTATTATCGTCATTCTAAGATGATTTGTTGCTCCGTTGAGCTTTGTTATCCTTTGTCAGTAAATGACTGAACCCATAGCGTGAAAGGACGTCAAGCTATGTAGGGTTGCTCCCATTAAGAGGGTATTTCACATCTCATCTTGATCGGATTCATTTGCGCATTTAGATGTGAAATATTCGAATACTCGATAAGGTTTGGCAAGGTCCGGTTGGTACATATTCGAGAAGTGTCATGGAGTATATGAGCTTCTCACAAGTATATTACTAGAGGTATACTTCAAGGGTGGTGCACCTTCCTAGTCATTTGTTGGAGAATTTCCTTTTCTTATTTGATTCGAACCTTCAAATTTATTCCCTTATTTGCATCAGGAAGATTCGACCAATCTTCATGGTGTTTAATTATTTTTCCATTCTTTATGTTTGGATGTTGAAATATGTGACAGTAAATCCGTTTTGTGTTCATCAGCATGGTCTCACATGTTTGTGTTTAATTTCACACCTATTGTTTAAAGTTTTACTCATACCAGACTTATCATCTAACCTGATTTGTTTGTTTTTCCTAAACTCTTGGGAACTCATTTTATTTGAGTAGTCTGAGAGTAGCAAGTCTTTGTGAGCTCATTTGAAGATGGCGTTCGAGCAGGCGGCTTTTATCTTTTAGCTATATATTTCGCTGTGTTTTCTATTTTGTGTAAGTGTATTTTGTTTCAACATTTGTAAAGGCAGGATGTTATAACTGCCTAAGCTGATTTTTAGTACTTTTGTGTAACTCTGGTAACTCCCTGTTAAGAAGTATCAGATGTACTATTGATCGTTATGTTTTATTTAGCAGTTTCGTTGTGAGGTTTTCTGTTCTTTAATTCACCCACGATAATTTATCTATCCGATGCTTGGGCAACGGTATGTGAACACCAAGGATGTGTTAAGTGTTGTTCCTAGGGGTTAGAGAGCCGGTTCGTCACATTTATCGCTCAATTATTTTCGATGAAATCCAATTGTACATTATTAAGTGTTACCCGGTAGTGGCTTAACACTCCTTCATTAGGAGTTTGTTGCTTCTATAAACAATTCTCTAGTACTTCATAAATACACGAGAACACCTAAAAAATCATTTAGTTATGCAAATTTGGATTTGATATTTGCTTCATGTATCAAATACATAAACAAATTATGATATCGTAGAAAACATAACATGTACGATAATTCCTATTACTAATGCATAAATCAATCTTACATGTTCCATATCAAACATTTTAATAAGGTGTCCTTGCATATCATTTGGGACATTTCCAATATCCCTTATACTTATTATAAAAGACATCATTTACAAATCCAACGTCGAGTATCAAAACAACTAAAGCTGATTTTAAAACAAGTACATCGTTAATAATTAGTCGCGTATTGTTTACTTATAGTGTTAGAAATATCTATGTACCTTTTAGCATTCTTTCTTTTAGCACACACATCCTTTGAATTTTGATTGATAATCAAACTATTTGATATTTTTATCAAAACACTTCTTAATTTTGATTCTTATCGAACGATACTATCATAGTTGTTTTAGACATATCCAAAAACTCATAAATCCAAATATCGCTTCGACTGACTTCGAGACACTTTGCTTGTTATGTGCAAATAGTCTATTCTAAATCATTATTTAGAATTTCAGTACATACTTGTAACATTCCCCCTTCTTACCGCCTCCAGTCGGTGATTAAACCAACTAGAAACGTTCAAAAAGACGAATTGTTATTTAGTTTATAAGGTTTAAACAGAATCAGCCACAGAAACACAGAATAATAACACTGAATTAAAACAAATGAGAATTTATTTCATTACTATAAATCTTTTTATATACATCAGAGTTTATACAATTTTAATACTGATACAGCGGAATATCTTAAAATACAATTTTCTTCTGAAAACTAAAGTGATTCTTTACTCTCTCTCTAACTTCGCTGCTCGAAAATCTTCAAGCTGTAAAATACTCGGTCTGACCCGAGTATTATATTCAAAAGAAATAATACACAGGTCAGTCTAATTCAAACCAGTTTATTTGTGCATAGAGGCCGTAATAATTTAAATAGACGACAGTCACAATAATTCCCGTCTATCCGACTCTTTAAACAAAGAAACCGGATAACGAAAATTTTAACACTAAACAGTGTTAAACAATAAATCAGCAGATTTAAATAATCAACAGAGATAAATAAACAATTTATCAAATCGACTAAATCAATTTAAAACAATTGAAATTGTCACTTTAAAAACCATCAAGACTCGATTGGCTGCCGTACACGCACGCGTGTACGGCCTCGCCAATATGGCATAAAAATCAATGCATCAAAAGCAAAAGAAAAATCGATTCAAATCTGTCGAGTTTGGGTGGCTGCAGTGCACGCACGCGTGCACTACCTCGCCACCACCGAACATAAAGTCATCACATAGAAACAAGGGTAAAACTGCAACGAAAATGCAGCCACCACTTGAAGTGTCAAGTGACATCATATAAGACAGCAACTAAAAGTGATATAGGCATATGTACCCAAACCAAGAAAAATCATTTCCAGAGAAAAAAATGCAATTCTAACATGCATATATACATATCAAATGATGTATATACATACGTGACTGCATATATATATATATATATATGAAGACTAAAATGCAACTGGATGCAAACAGTTTCAAAAACATGAATTTACGAATTGTACATTTATATTTAATACTGTAACTATACAGTATAAATTTCATAGTCTAGAACAAAGCAAATGCCAAAGTCGAAGCACATAGGCGAAAACAACAAACCAGATAAAAGAATGCCAACAGGATGAAGTCAGTGCCAATACTAATGACAGCAACTCGATCATCTCACGAATTATTAAATGCAGACAGCAGTGAAGTGCCATATACTAACCAACCAAAAATCATCATATAAACTCGTCCCAAATTTTACTTAAGGTAAGTTCAAAATCATGGTACAACAGTCTTACAAAACTGGACTTCAGCAAGACCACTGACCCAAGTTCAAGTGGATCAAGTAACAACTTAAATGCAGCTATAGTGAACATGTACAAGAATAAAATGGTTGGACCAAATGCGTATGGATACTATGCAAGACTGTAAACAAGATCAAAGGCAGACCAAAAATAAGTTCAGTACAAATCTGAACCAATATACATGAATGCCCCAAGCATCTACAGACAACCTGCTCAAAGTAAAAGAATGCATAAATGAAGACTACTTCAAGATTCTAACAAAGACAAATGCAAACCAGATGATAGTGTAACAGTGCACCGACAAATGCAAACCAGATGATAGTGTAACAGTGCACCATCACGACCAGAAACAAGAAATAGTTCTGTAACCAGACAAATCTTCAAACTGAAACAAGTCAAAACTGTCTCAGAAATCAAAACATAAACCAGAGTGGAACTGGACTCCAAAAGAATCCAGATTTAAATACAAGTGCTAGACCAAACTGCTACAAAATACACATGTGCAGACTCGACTACAAGAGCACATGTAGGCAACTCGACTAACAAACTAAACTATAACAATATCAAAGTCCAGGTCTGTCCAAACATCAAAGACCAGTGATGCAATAATGAACCAAAAGCAACAACAACTACACAAAATGCAAACACACACATGGACAGTAATCAACTACAAGGTATGCAAACAAATATGGAATGGAATGCATCTACAAGTGCGGATGGCCAGAGTCGAAACTCACAGTGAAACAATGAAGTGCACAGCTACAATGATGCATGATAAGCAATGGCAAAAAGATGGCCAGTGCTTAGTTCGAAAAAAAATCAAGTAGCAGTTTGAACAATGACAGAGAATACGAAGTCATCTTTTATCTCGAAGTCGAGTATGATACAATTATACATGTATGCATATATGTATATATATACATACACATACATGCCTATTTCAATAGAAACAGTACCGAAGATCAAAAATAGTTCAAGTTTTACAAATCCAATTACAAACTGAAAACAAAATAGCAACTAAAATGTTTGGTCAGTCAAAGTGAACGATCACAATACAAAAGTATGTTTAGGGCTGAGATACTATACAAAATCAACTGACCGAAGTCACAAAAGAAACCGGCCTCGTCAAATAAATTCAAATGACTGGAGTCATCATAAACCATGCCAAAAATCAATGCCGAGAGTATTGAATATCAAAATTTTCAAATTAGTTAAAATCAGAGAAAACATCAACCTCACAGTAAAGTCGAACTGCAGGAATAAACTAATTGACAAATTCAAAAATTGAAGATTGAATTAGATGTGAGTGGGGGAGAGAACCACTCACCTTAGCTATCGGAGTAGTCGCGCGAACGAGATGGAGCCGAAGCCCTAGCAAGCATCGAAAGAACGAACGCGAGGCGAAAAGCCCTAATTTTTTGTGTGGAGGAGAACGAGGCCGCTGCTACTAACGTCGAAGCCCTAATTCCCAGTCGCCATTTATCTTCTCGAGGAACGAACGAAAGAAGTCGCCGCCATTATTTCGATCGTTATTTTAGGTTTAGGTTTTGTGAGGAATGAATGAGAAAAATGAGAGGCGGGTACGTGTTTTATCAGAGAAAAAGGGTATGGGCCGGTATGGTCTGGAGTATGGGTTTAAACGTGATTTTTTTCTTTTCTTATTTTTAATTATATTTTGTAGATAAAATTTTATTTCCTGTTTAACATCTTCATCTGTATAACAATAATTTGCAAACCTCATAGCAATTTCAAAAATGTGAAGTTTTTAAATTTTAATCGAACAAGATAAATTTGATTTTAAAATCCAAAGATTTTATATTTTAAATTTTAAAGCAGATTGTCTTATTATTATATAAATCCCGATTCAATTTTAGATTCAAATATATTTCTCATTTTAAACTTAACGAATTCAAACAAATTCGCAATTTAAATCAAAATTTAAATTCATTTTCAATTTAACATGGTTTAAAAATTCGGGATCGTTACAAACTCCCCTCCTTAAAAACTTTTCGTCCACGAAAAGGAAAAGTTGTTAAATTTTCATCGATATTTATACTCTAGTCAATTTTTTTACTAAACTTAAAACTTATTACAAATAAATGAAGATAGGATTCATTCCATTTGTTTAATCTCACTAGTTCTGTTTATCTTCTCTTTTATTCAATGATTTCTACAATCATTGATTTCTAAAATCAAAACGCAAAAGTCTTTTATCAACATTTTCGATTTACAACTCAGATTCAAACTTAAAATTCTTCACGTTAGAGATTTATATAATATATCTCTTCCAAAGCTGTGAACTTTCAAAACATTGCAAAAATCCTCTTCCTTAGTTTATTAAGTCGGAATTTTGTAATTTTAATTTCAAACTATTGATTCACTATTTACAGTTTGAAAATACTTGCTAACTCGAAATTTAACAAGTCCATCTTCGTTCTTACAGACATTAGGCATACGCTGGCCAGGCGCAGGTCTAAAAATCTCCAAGTACTAAACATACTTGCTTCAATTCCCAGTGAAAATACTTTTAAAATTCTTTTTAAAAATGGATATGGAAAGCACGTTCCCCCATGGATTACAGTTCCACCCGGCGGTTACGCTACTATCCCAGTAGAGTCGCTTGTGGCTGTAGATTTCTCATCTCTTAAATTTCGCCATGGTTGTCGCCATAGATTGCAGTACACACGGCGGTTACGCTACTATCCCAGTAGAATCGCTCGTGTCTGTAGGCATCACGCCCCTCAAATTTTGCCTGGCATTAGATTGCAGTTTACCCGGCGGTTGCGCAACTATCCCAGTGGAATCGCTTGTAACTGTGGACATCTCGCCCCTCAAATTACGCTAATCATCAATCAAATCTAATCTCATCGCGATGATCTATCGCGAAGGATTTCCGATTCAAATAGTCACTCTGACTAAATGTAAATTCTACGTAGCTACGAATTTCAAATGGACACTCTTCACGAGTTCCAATACCTTCTCTAATAATAAATGGAAGGTACTTTTCCACATCCTCAGTTTAGAAAACATAATATCATATATGTAGTACTTTCATTTCACATTTCGTACATATAACATCTATGTAAACATACATAAGATTTCCATAACAATGTCTTTCTAAACTAACGGTTTCAAATTTACCGCATTCATATATATAAGTTCTAAAAATTTACATATCTCATATTCATAACAAAATAGAGGATTTCAAAATTTTCCTCTAAGTCGATTTGGAAATTTAAGGTTATCTCAAACCTAATTCATATTCGTAATTCCATTTATTATCGACTTTCACATTCGATTTGAATTACACGCCACATCGTCAATTCTCAACACAGAATTGATGTCTATCGATATATAACCTCTGAGCTCGTACGTCTCAGAGAAGGGTGTTAAGCTAAGAGAATAAATTCTCCGCCACCAACAGATATATATTTAATAGAGATCAATTGCTATGTCATCAATTCACAATGTTAGACATACAATCCAAATCATCATCTGAAATTCAAAGCTCAACTTATATTGTCATTGATGTCGAAGTTAAACTCAATTTTAACTCAACGATTCAATCTTTTTGAAAAATTTCAAATTGAACAAATTGTTCAAATTCTCATTTAACTTTTCAACTTCGACTTCAAAAATGAATTTCAAATCATTTATTCCTTACGGAATATATTCACAACATTTCATATTTGGAAAAACATTTCCATACTTATTTAAAAATAAGTAATTCACAAATCCATTTATTTTCAACATGTGAAAATATTAGATATACTTTAATCAAAATTAAGTATATATTTCATCTTTAAGGAAATCATTCTCTTTCACATTTTTATTTGAGTTAAAACGAATGTTACGTAAAACATCGTTACGACAACTCAAAATCACTAGTATAGGGATTCGAAATTTAGATAGATGTATAAATCCCAATACTATACAAAACATTTCCTTTCGGAAATCATTTACTATAACAACAGTGTTATAGTCCATCATTTCCTTATATTCGAAAACGTCTATTTCAACAATGAATGTTGAAATCTATGGTTTCGATATTCAATGCCTTTGAAAACATCTTTTAAAACAATTATCTTCGTTTTAAAATATCACTTTCCCAAAACATGTCCTTTTTATTCAATATTATATTCACGGTCCAAAATTGTGAATATACATCTTTTAACAAACTATAAAGATTTTGCTTATCAAAATAAGTCAGTTTCGAATTTATAAACAACGTTTATAAATTCTATTCCTATTCATAAAAACTTCAATTTATAAAAATTTACTTTATTAACCATTCATTCACAACTCAGTTTTATACCAGAAATTTGATTTATAAGTAAATTACTTACAAATTCTTTTATTTCGCAACATCGATTCATTTTTATAACTTCACAATTTCAATTCTGTAATTTCCATTCACTTATGAAATCCATTAAATATTTCACTTTTAACACTTATACAATTCCAATATTTTATTAACACTTTTCAAATCTTCAATTTAAGCCGTTTATAATAATTCAAAATTTCCAATTTAAACTTTTATATAAATTTATCAGTTTTCCATTTCCAAGATAATCAACTAGTTCTTTAGTAAATCATTCATTGATTTGATTTCCAATCTAATCGCATTTGATTCATTCACATTGGATGTTACTAACATTTATTCATATCCAATTAGTTCACTTTCACTAATTTACATTCAAGTTAGTTTGCTTTCGATTCAAATCAAATTTGATTCTAGTTAAATTTACTTTGAATTCAATTTACATAGTTTTCAATTTCCATTAATTCAATTTCATTTATACTTAATGGATGTCCATACGATCAACTAGCAACCAATGCACATTCAACATAACCAAATTTATTTACTTTGCTTACATTCAATTTGGTTCAACACACTTAATTTCAATTGGTTTATATTCCAATTCAGATTGAATTCTAATATTCACTATATTCACAACTTCACTTTTACAATTAAAGTTGAATTTCCCTTTCTATAACTCAAATTCATATTCATTCTTCACTTTATCAATTCATTTTGATATCAAATTCAATTTGATTCAATATTACTTAAGCTATGTTTCATTTTATCTTCACTTGTATTTATTTTCACCATAAAACTTAAGTTCGCCTCAAATTTATTTGAAATTCTATTTTATTTAACTTTTACTAAAGTCAAATTCATATCACTATTCAAAATTCAGATTTTGTTTTACTTAACAAAACTGTTTAACCATTTAACAACTGGTTTTACTTAAATTTTCTCATTTTATAAGTTAAACAACTTATTAAATTTAAACTTTCAAATCCATATTGTATAATAACTTATCTTTCAAGTTTAACTTTCCATCTCAATAATTTATCAAATCCAGTTCAATTTATTTAACTTCCTTTAGTTAAATTTCAAATCCATTCATTTATTAATACTAATTCAATTCAATTTAACTTTTCTTAAGTTAAAAATCTTTATTTTCAAAAATAGTTTTATACTTCTTTAGATTTGAAAAAACATTTTCTTTTTAAAGTGTTTCTAGTAACTATTCATATTAAACATCATAAACTAAGCTTTGTGTAAACCAAAGCTCTGATACCACTCTGTAACATTCCCCCTTCTGACCGCCTCCAGTCGGTGATTAAACCAACTAGAAACGTTCAAAAAGACGAATTGTTATTTAGTTTATAGGGTTTAAACAGAATCAGCCACAGAAACACAGAATAATAACACTGAATTAAAACAAATGAGAATTTATTTCATTACTATAAATCTTTTTATATACATCAGAGTTTATACAATTTTAATACTGATACAGCGGAATATCTTAAAATACAATTTTCTTCTGAAAACTAAAGTGATTCTTTACTCTCTCTCTAACTTCGCTGCTCGAAAATCTTCAAGCTGTAAAATACTCGGTCTGACCCGAGTATTATATTCAAAAGAAATAATACACAGGTCAGTCTAATTCAAACCAGTTTATTTGTGCATAGAGGCAGTAATAATTTAAATAGACGACAGTCACAATAATTCCCGTCTATCCGACTCTTTAAACAAAGAAACCGGATAACGAAAATTTTAACACTAAACAGTGTTAAACAATAAATCAGCAGATTTAAATAATCAACAGAGATAAATAAACAATTTATCAAATCGACTAAATCAATTTAAAACAATTGAAATTGTCACTTTAAAAACCATCAAGACTCGATTGGCTGCCGTACACGCACGCGTGTACGGCCTCGCCAATATGGCATAAAAATCAATGCATCAAAAGCAAAAGAAAAATCGATTCAAATCTGTCGAGTTTGGGTGGCTGCAGTGCACGCACGCGTGCACTACCTCGCCACCACCGAACATAAAGTCATCACATAGAAACAAGGGTAAAACTGCAACGAAAATGCAGCCACCACTTGAAGTGTCAAGTGCCATCATATAAGACAGCAACTAAAAGTGATATAGGCATATGTACCCAAACCAAGAAAAATCATTTCCAGAGAAAAAAATGCAATTCGAACATGCATATATACATATCAAATGATGTATATACATACGTGACTGCATATATATATATATATATATATATGAAGACTAAAATGCAACTGGATGCAAACAGTTTCAAAAACATGAATGTACGAATTGTACATTTATATTTAATACTGTAACTATACAGTATAAATTTCATAGTCTAGAACAAAGCAAATGCCAAAGTCGAAGCACATAGGCGAAAACAACAAACCAGATAAAAGAATGCCAACAGGATGAAGTCAGTGCCAATACTAATGACAGCAACTCGATCATCTCACGAATTATTAAATGCAGACAGCAGTGAAGTGCCATATACTAACCAACCAAAAATCATCATATAAACTCGTCCCAAATTTTACTTAAGGTAAGTTCAAAATCATGGTACAACAGTCTTACAAAACTGGACTTCAGCAAGACCACTGACCCAAGTTCAAGTGGATCAAGTAACAACTTAAATGCAGCTATAGTGAACATGTACAAGAATAAAATGGTTGGACCAAATGCGTATGGATACTATGCAAGACTGTAAACAAGATCAAAGGCAGACCAAAAATAAGTTCAGTACAAATCTGAACCAATATACATGAATGCCCCAAGCATCTACAGACAACCTGCTCAAAGTAAAAGAATGCATAAATGAAGACTACTTCAAGATTCTAACAAAGACAAATGCAAACCAGATGATAGTGTAACAGTGCACCGACAAATGCAAACCAGATGATAGTGTAACAGTGCACCATCACGACCAGAAACAAGAAATAGTTCTGTAACCAGACAAATCTTCAAACTGAAACAAGTCAAAACTGTCTCAGAAATCAAAACATAAACCAGAGTGGAACTGGACTCCAAAAGAATCCAGATTTAAATACAAGTGCTAGACCAAACTGCTACAAAATACACATGTGCAGACTCGACTACAAGAGCACATGTAGGCAACTCGACTAACAAACTAAACTATAACAATATCAAAGTCCAGGTCTGTCCAAACATCAAAGACCAGTGATGCAATAATGAACCAAAAGCAACAACAACTACACAAAATGCAAACACACACATGGACAGTAATCAACTACAAGGTATGCAAACAAATATGGAATGGAATGCATCTACAAGTGCGGATGGCCAGAGTCGAAACTCACAGTGAAACAATGAAGTGCACAGCTACAATGATGCATGATAAGCAATGGCAAAAAGATGGCCAGTGCTTAGTTCGAAAAAAAATCAAGTAGCAGTTTGAACAATGACAGAGAATACGAAGTCATCTTTTATCTCGAAGTCGAGTATGATACAATTATACATGTATGCATATATGTATATATATACATACACATACATGCCTATTTCAATAGAAACAGTACCGAAGATCAAAAATAGTTCAAGTTTTACAAATCCAATTACAAACTGAAAACAAAATAGCAACTAAAATGTTTGGTCAGTCAAAGTGAACGATCACAATACAAAAGTATGTTTAGGGCTGAGATACTATACAAAATCAACTGACCGAAGTCACAAAAGAAATCGGCCTCGTCAAATAAATTCAAATGACTGGAGTCATCATAAACCATGCCAAAAATCAATGCCGAGAGTATTGAATATCAAAATTTTCAAATTAGTTAAAATCAGAGAAAACATCAACCTCACAGTAAAGTCGAACTGCAGGAATAAACTAATTGACAAATTCAAAAATTGAAGATTGAATTAGATGTGAGTGGGGGAGAGAACCACTCACCTTAGCTATCGGAGTAGTCGCGCGAACGAGAACGAGCCGAAGCCCTAGCAAGCATCGAAAGAACGAACGCAAGGCGAAAAGCCCTAATTTTTTTTGTGGAGGAGAACGAGGCCGCTGCTACTAACGTCGAAGCCCTAATTCCCAGTCGCCATTTATCTTCTCGAGGAATGAACGAAAGAAGTCGCCACCATTATTTCGATCGTTATTTTAGGTTTAGGTTTTGTGAGGAATGAATGAGAAAAATGAGAGGCGGGTACGTGTTTTATCAGAGAAAAAGGGTATGGGCCGGTATGGTCTGGAGTATGGGTTTAAACGTGATTTTTTTCTTTTCTTATTTTTAATTATATTTTGTAGATAAAATTTTATTTCCTGTTTAACATCTTCATCTATATAACAATAATTTGCAAACCTTATAGCAATTTCAAAAATGTGAAGTTTTTAAATTTTAATCGAACAAGATAAATTTGATTTTAAAATCCAAAGATTTTATATTTTAAATTTTAAAGCAGATTGTCTTATTATTATATAAATCCCGATTCAATTTTAGATTCAAATATATTTCTCATTTTAAACTTAACGAATTCAAACAAATTCGCAATTTAAATCAAAATTTAAATTCATTTTCAATTTAACATGGTTTAAAAATTTGGGATCGTTACAATACTACCAAACCCAAATTCATACTAAGCAATAATTTTATGAGTAAATCCGAACCAACTTGAGCACATTGAATGGTGAATCTATTACATTAATTTCAACGGTTGAAATTCACGGTATAATTCTTATCGATATAGCACTATATTCCAACTGCATTTGTCTTTCCCTTAAAGACACATTTATGGCCAATTGATCATATTTGTTTGGATACAACTACCAAAATTATATTTTGATAATGTAATTGGAATTTATTTCGGATCTATGCATCGTACCATCACAGAGTCAATACTCTTTATGGTTTAATTAAATAACCGAGGATTATATAGATTTCGACATTGATAAGAAACTCATAGTTTCTCTTCAATGTGCGAGAAACTCATTAGATATTCTAATGCAGTGTGTTCATTTAGGTAATTTCATTTCATTTTACCTTATGTGATCAATTTTATCTTTGGATCGTATCTAGTTTCGTTTTACTACCGATAATTTCTCAAAAAATTCCTTTACTATGAAGTTGTATTTCTTGAAACAACAATTATTTCACAGTGCAACAGAATAGGTATTCATAAACACTTTATGAATTTCCTTATATATAAAACTGATTTGGTTTAGTTTATAAAACTTATGTTCAAAAACATAAATATGTCATCCAATGACAGTCTTTCCCAAACTCCTTTTAGGGAGATTCATACAAGTTCCTTACAGATAACTATTACATGTAATCTTTCGACTTGCACAGCATACCAACTCCTTCACCTTTGATACACTGGGATTTCCTATGAATCCTTATCTTATAGGATTTTTTAAACTATTATTTAGATGCAATTAATTTTAAGCTTGTGTGTTATTCATAAATACACGACCTTATAGAAAGAAGTAAACTCAACTTCACTCATAATTGATCGTACTTCGTTCAACAAAGTTCGATTATTCTTATCATTACATCATTATGTGTCATAGGAAGGAGTGACTTTTGATTTGAATCTTTATTCATTTTAGGTACATTTGGAACTCTTTTCGATGTATTCACTCATTCGATCAAATCGAATTATTTCTATTACATGTTATATTATGTACTTCCATTTTATATTATATTAGCTTATCATAGACCATACATATGTACCAAATACACATGTCCATGTCTGTGATAACTCATTGGTGAACATGACGAAGTACGTGAAACCTTTTTGGTATTAATAGACTTAGGATTGCATACTTGTATATGTAATCCAAAGAGTTCATCAACTTTTATGAAGCTCCCAGTAAATGGGTGCATAACCCTTGATCGTCTGAGATATAACTAACTAGTACCTTATGATTTATAATCATTTAATAAAAATTATTTCTCAATACTATGACTTAATCTATAATACAAAAATACTTGTAAATAATATTAGATACTTCAGTATTTTCCAATGCATCACTTTTGTTGTAAAACAAATGCCACTTTATAGTTTTATTTCATAACGAATATTCATAGTATTCTTATTGAAATATAACTATATCTGTTTTTCAATCAACACTGAAAGTATTCATTATTTCATAAATAATGTTCAGTACTTTTACGAGTATAATTTTCATAATTTGACACATTCAATAAGTGCTAGTGGCCTACTCCTACTATTTCCACCATTACTATAATAGCGTACTTAATTCGGAGGTCCATCATTCACTTAATATAAGTTATTTATTTCATATACTGGAACTAGTTTACAGTGGAGAGTTCTTTGATCAAATATCTTGAACTCAAATAAATAAATCTCAAACAAAATAATTTTCTACATGAAATACATTTCGAAATAGAAATCGTATTTCTTGTTTCAATGTTAAGTATCAATCATTATTATTACAAATCTTGTTTCCAATGTTTCTTTATGAAGCAAAAGTGACAATTCACTTTCTTCATTCCAACTGTACCTTAAATCACATTTACTCTTATATATTCATTTTTCTTCTAAATGGTAAAACCATTCAAAAGAAAACCCTTACTATAATATCATAATGAACTCTTTACAAAAGCGCATTCGATTATCCTTAACATTTAAGGATATCAAATATATTGCACTTTACGTAAACTGATCAAACTGATAGTTCTGTGATCGTGTAACATCCTAGAATTTTATCATTTTAATTTTAAAAATTTAATTAGTTTTAAATATTTGAATAATTGGTTTTTAAAATATAAATAACTTATATTCAAATATAGATATTATTTAAATATTAGAGTTGTGAATTAAATATTAATTAAATGAATTTAAGAGCCTTATTTAATTCCTTTTAATTAATAAATGCTAATGGCAAACTCATTTTATAAATTTATTTGCAATAATAAATAGTTTGAATAAATAACAAGAAATTCAATTGTTAATAAAACGACTTGATTTTTATTGACGTATTTTTAAATAAATTTATAAGATTTTTCTATAATTTTTAATTTGGAAAATATTTAAATTATCATTTGACGTATTTTACAGCAAACGATGGTATTTTTGTAATTTTATAGAATAAGATAACCAGTGTATTTTATTGTTGTTTATGATCGTGTCACATTTTTGTGCACGATCGTATTTTTGTTTTGTTGTTCGCGGTTCGTACGCGAATTGTAACGACCCAAAATTTTCGACCCCGAAAATTGACACTAATACGTTCACTGAATAGAATGCCGAGCAATCGAGTGCCGGAAATCCCAGACTATTAGGGTTAAGAAGAAAAGGAGGTAGAAGAAGAAACAGAAAAACAGAAGCACAGAAGCATAAAATTTCACAATCGCAGCGGAACAAATATAATACCAAATAACAGCATTTATACAAGAAGCTGTAAATGTCAATTTACATACAATATATCAGAGTACAATCATTCACAAACAAACTGGACAGTTGTAATAACCTGTCCCAGACTACTATCAATACAATCTCAACTGCACAGCGGAATATATATAGCTAGATACGCAGAAGCCTCCTGCTCCAAGCCTTCCTCCAAAATACGTCAAAGCTACCTGAAACACTTGGCTACTCATAAAAATTTGAGTACCCAAGAGTTTAAGAAAACAGAAAATAAACTCCGGGTCAGACATGGGTCTGGTGTGAGTAAACGGTTTAAGTTTGTTTAACTTGAAAATCATTTGGAATCAAAGGTATCTCGTAAGACTCACCGCACATAAACACGGTCAAGTTTTTCCCTTACGATAACCAAAACATTTGATAAGAAATCCAGTTATATTACTATATTGTCTATGGTTTTCAAGTAAAATAGGATATAGCTGGAAAGCTTACATCTCACGTTCCAACATAGTTGGACACAATCAAAACCGTATGGGCACTTATTGGAGATTGGATTCCATACAATGGCAGGACTACTGGGGTACCGCCTATCACAGTACGTGGTCTTGATCACCGTACCGAGGATCCACCCTGATCCCCTACAACACAAGACCGTAGCTACCCCTTACTGGATAGTCCAAATAAGATAACCCCACAGTTGGCGCGACCAACCGCCCACTAAGCCGAATAAAAAGGGACCTCTAGACAGGAGAAAATCTCATCCTACTTGGGTGCTACCCACTTAGCCTTGCGTGCACCTCCCCTGTTTTAGCCATTCTTGGTTGATGAGGCTTGAGGCTACGATTACCTTTATAGCACACATATCTTGGAATGCTCATCGTCCTCCAATAACGATGGTCTGATAGCATTCGTCCATACAAGTCCGTTCCGAGTCCGAACGGAACCGAAGGCACTATCTCCGTTACACTCGTTTTGGAATCACCCTCAGAGTTAATGACAAATAGCCCTTGCACTCTAAATCTTCATCTCGATCTTCACTTGATATTTCACGACCTATCGCTTAATTTGGATCGATGTGGTTTTCGGATAACAAATTTGATATCTGATCCCAGTCTCAACGAAATCCAAACGTCGTCTTAAAGTCCAAATTGTTTTAAGTTTAAACAATTCAATTTATATTCAGGATATCATATTCACATAGTAATTCTATCACAGATAGATAACTTACATTATCACAATTCATCCAAAGCATCTCATATCATAGAGCATCACAATCACATATCAGATATATCAAATAATCCAAGGAATTAAATATAATTCAATCACCCATAAGCAAGGTTAATTAGTTATACAATTCCTAATTAATTTAATTAAATTAATTACTTTTAATTCCTGCTTAATTAACATTAATTAATTACAAACCATTTATTATTACTTCAAATTAATTTATCATCTTGTAACCATTCACATTAATTAATTAACCCTTAATTAATCACATTAATTAATTATCCCATAATCACTTACATTAATTAATTATCTTTTAATTAATCACATTCATTAATTATCCTTAAATTACTTACATTAATCAACTAACCCTTTAATTAATTACCTTAATTAATTAATCCTTTAATTAATTACATTGAGTAATTATCCTTTTAATTACTTCCATAAATTAATTATCCTTTCATTAATCAAGACCTTAATTAATTGAAGATAAACCCTTTATCTTAATTAATTACTTGCATTAATAAATCTTTGATTAATTACATTAAGTAATTATACTTTAATTACTAAGACCTTAATTAATTAAGTTAAACCATTTACCTTAATTAATCACTTAATTACATCATTTAATTCTTATTAAATTAAATGCTTGAAAATTAACATACAAAATCATTTGAGATCTTCTTGATTTAATTAAGGATTAATACTTACCTTAATCACTTCTTAATTACAACCTTTTATTTCACTTGAAAAAAAACATTTAGGAATTTAATTAAACAATTACTCTAACATATAATTATTTTAAAACAAAACAATTTTAAAACATTTAACTTTTAAAATTAAATCTTTAAAACTTGTTTCTAAAAAATTTTCTCAGAAACCTGGTATCATTCCTATTGAAAACTTATTCATTTTAATAAACTTAAAAACTTGTTAACTAAATGCACTTTATTTTACCTTAAAACTTGGTTAATTCAACTTAACAAAAACCCGAGCCCAAAGCTAAAACACCCGAGCCAAACCCCGAGTCACTCGCGTACAACTCCGAGACCGACCCCAAGCAAAACCCTTCTTCCCCAAAGCCTCAAACAAACCCAGACATCACCGTGCACATGTGCATGTGCACCGACAAACCGACCACCTCCGACCATCGCCGCGATCACCCACACATCAACGACGACTTCGCCGACGACCCAGATCGTCCAGCACCATCGATTCGCTTCGAAATCAAAAACGAGCCACTCGATCACTCACAGGAACCCAACCGATCGACCAAATCACCCCCCTCCGACGCCTACGACCACCAGAACTCATGCCGACCGACCCAAAGCTGCGTCACATCACCACACTACGATCCCCCACACTTCGATCTGTTCCGATGCACCAACGTCGACGCACGAAGCTCGACAATCTCATCAACCAAAACAGGTCATCGAACCCTAGTTCATCGTCGCCCGACCACCACAGCCACCTAAAAATTCTCCAGTCATTTTTCCTATGAGTTCCACCCTTCCAGCTATTAGTCCCTGAGAAGTTGGTTTTGATGACAACAACCTTAGAATAAGATTATAAAATATAAATACTAACATTATTGTTTAGATATATATGTATATGCAGGATTTATATACATGTACCAAAGAATGAAGATTGTACAGTATAGAAATTCAAGAACTGATGAACTCAAGATCGAAGATATCAAGATTCAAGACTCATGAGTATCAAGATTATCAAGAGTTCAAGATTTCAAGATAAGTAATTTAGTTAGGAATTTTGTTAAAACTCCTAGAAAAGCACTGACATCTCAAAATCCATTTTATTCGTGGAATGGAATCCACTTCGAGCCCGTTAAAGGGATGGAACCCAAAGTAGGATGGAACCTATGAAAAATCTAGTGGAACATTGTTTTGTATCCACTAACTTTTATTCAAATGTTTTACAAAATTATATCTTGTTTTCAAAATGATTTCAAAAACTTCCTTTTTAAATCAAAAACATCTATCCTGGTTTTAAAATACTTTTAGCCTCAAAATAATCTTTATTTTCAATATCAAATTATCTTTGGTTTTAAACTATCTTTTAATTATAATATATTTAACTTTTAATATTTATACTTAGATTTAAATATAAAATTATAGTAAAATTTTATATATACCAAAATATTATTCTCTATATTTATTTTATGTATTTTAACTATAGTTAAGTATATTTATAAAGTTTAAAATAGTTTTAATACAAGATAGAAGTTATTTTCAAAGAAAAACAAATTACCAAAAATAACTTAGGCCTGTCGACAACCCCAAGGAACCCTTGTCGACAAGGTGACAGTTTATTTCAAAAGTTTGAATTACAAAAGAAGTGTCTATTCGTCATATCCTTTCACGAATGGACATGGCTGTTGTTCTACTATAAATAGGGGCTGTTTTAAACGAATTTATAATCATATTTTTTCTGATTTCACTTCTCTTCTTCTTCCACGTTTCTTTATATACATTTTTACCATTACTCTGTCGAAATCACCATTGAATCTAACTAGATCATCTCTGGTTTGATTCTCTATCACTATCTCAACAAGATCCCAGTGCTATTCAGAGTTATAGACTTCTTTGTAATCAATTGAGCGAGAACAGGTGTGATTGTAGCCTGGAAAATCAATCGGGTGAACTTGTTGCCCGTAAAATCAAGTATCTCTACCCAGAGGATTGTGAATCTAGAGCGGTGTACCTCGTGGCCTTGAAATCGAGGGTGTAATTGTAAGAATTGATTTTGAAAGGAAATCCGTACTTGTGTTGTGGGACTGGATGTAGGGTAACTCCGAACCAGTATAAAATCCGGTGTGTTCTTTCCTTTATTGCTTTTACTTTATATCTGCATCTGTGTTTGATTCTGTGATCATATCTGCGTCTGAATATTGCATACGTTTTTGTTCAAATTAATATAAACTCAAAAAGAATTAGTAATTCCTTAAAACACTATTCACCCCCCCACCCCCTCTAGTGTTAATTCTAGCCTTAAGATCCGTAATCCGCATTTCTCACACCAGCTACCCCCAGCTTCAAGCACGACATCCCACTCTTTGTCGATCGCCGAGAATCGTCGAAAGAACGATTTTTGATCAACTTGCAATTTCCCATCATTCCTAAAATTAAAAATCATGATATTCTTATCAAAAATCATCATTTGCTATCACGAATCTGATTATGAAATCCAATCATGAATTCCAGACTTTTGATTTTCTGGCTTATAACGATTTTCACTATAAATTATCATTTTTGAAATAAATGCTTAACATATACATTTGAAATTATTTTTAAAATTTAATTTACATTCCTACAATCAACTTTTATTTAGAAATCATAGCCTAAAATTTATTGGATGAAGAGCAATTGAATTTATTAAGTGGATTCGTGCCTGTGATTCAAACAGAGACATATATATTTACATATACAAACATGCACACAATATATATAGAGAAGTTCAACCATTTTCCAGTTTAAAACATCCATGCAAATCTTATTTACCACATTACTATACAAGTTTATCACATGCATCATGTATTTGAACTGATTTAATCTTTTTAAATGTTAGTTTACTCACCAGATTTTTGTTAAACAGAGAACAGGAAAACAGGCTTTTGAAATTTTGAAATCTGCTCTTGATTTTGATCTGCAACTTGAAACTGAATTAATTTATGTTGAGTTGAATTTGAATCTTCTATGTTTGCTTTTGCTCAGTTTGAATTTGAAAGAGTTGAAGTTGTTGTTTGATTTTTCTTTTCAGTTTTTAATTTAGAAGAAGATGAAAGAAGAAAAGAGTTGAGAAAAAATAAATATGGAAAAGAATTGAACTGTAAACAACCTCTTCTCTAACCTTTATATATATATATATATATGTTTTCAATTAAAAGAACAAGTGCCACTTGTATTTTGCATGTTACACACATGCTACAAATGTCCTAATCTATTATTTAAATATTTTCTTATGTCTTTATTAATTATGTTTTATTTATATATATTTACAACCCATATTTATTTCTTGCATAATTTTTAAAAGAATGAATATAAACCTTTTATTAAAACTTATTTAAGCTATCATACTATTTAAATAAATATTTATCTTATGTTTTGAAAATATAGAATATATCCTTAAATAACTTTTGAAAGTATTATATTGAATTTAAAACATAGCTTCATATTCACAATATATATATACATATACATTATAATTAGGAAACATTTCTATTTGTTTTGAAAAAGATAAATTTGTTATAAAAGAAGATTATCAAATTGCTATTGCCAAAATTCCGGGTCATCACACGAATGGAATTCTATGTAGCGACATGTCAAAAATCACAAAATAAATCAAACACCACACATGCTTTTCAACACACTTAGACTATTCTTTCATTCATTTCAATTTCCCTCTTCTCTCTCTTATTTTCATCTTCCAGTAAAAGAAAATTTGATTTCCACCTTCAAAAATAAAAATCAAAAGATTTACTTAAATAAAAATCATGAGACTAGATCCTTTGAGTTTGTATTGACTAGATCTTCAAATCTATATGCTCAAAGTTACGTGTGGCCTTGGTTGAGGATGATTGACTTTTAACCGTCGAACCAGAGTTTTGATTTTTTCCTTGATTTAAGGCAAAGTGGATGGCACCATTGGGTTTCTCTTGGTGGCTAGCACCTTTAGGCACTCACGGAGTGAAGTCCGGTCGCATATGGGGAAAGTGACATCGGCTACAGTGGCACGAGGGGGATCAGTCACATTTCTCTGAAGATGACCGAGCATGGAATTTTTTGGTGCAGATGGAAGCTCTCGTAAAGAGAGGATGAAAGGAGGTGGTTGTAGTCGATTTCGTCTACTATGGTGTGTACGGTGGAGGAGAGAAGGTTGCGTATGTAGTTGGATGTGCATATCCGTGCATGACCTAGAAACCAATTTAGGAAAGAAAGAGGTTTTATGGTAATGATGGTGATTAGGTGTTAATTAAATAATTAGGTAATGTTTAAATTCCAAATTCTTATAAATTGAATATCTTCTCCATATAAGGTCAGATTTAGACATGATCTTTTGTGTTGGACTCATATCAACGTTATTTATGCATAGATTCGTTGTATGTGAAGATAGTAGAATTTTGAGCTAAAATCGAATGTCATTCGATTTTAGATCAAGCCGGAATGCGAAAGCGTCAACTGGAATTTTGACGAGTTTACTCATCTCCAAATAAACTATATGATATATATGTTGTTATAGATTATTATTGAATGCTTAAATGATAGTTTATATATTGTTGTTTGACTGTTTGTTTGGATTTGATTCTCGCTTGAAAGCGGATGCCATAAATAACCATTATGAATAAGGGATCAAAAGCAAGAGGAAGTCGAAGTGTACGTAGCGAATAGATCGCTACGGATCACTTCGAAATACACATACATATATGTGATTTACATGGAACTTCTGTAGAGAGACCCTAAGGGTTGCTCGCCAATATTGATTTACTTATATTCTTATATTGCTTGTATTTATGTTTGGTTGAAATATTTGTTACATACTGTTTGATTTGTGTGAGTGTCGTTATAACGATGATTGATATACCATCAGTTATGAAATATCTTTTCCTTAAACCTCTGTGTACGTTGAACTTATGCTTATATTTTTACAAAATAAATGCGTGGTCACGTTTTTGCACTTTGAAAGTTGTTTAAACTATATTTTCAAGTATTTTTGAGAATTTTGAAATAAAGGAAGAGTGTTGTTTAAAATTTATAAAAGGAGTTATGAATTTGATTAATTATCTTTCGGGATAATTAATGTTGATTTAAATTTATAAAAGATTATAAATTTGATTAATTATTTTTGGCGATAATTAGTGTTGTTTTAAATTTATAAAAAGATTATAAATTTGATTAATTATCTTTTGGGATAATTAATTTTGTTTTAAATTTATTAAAAAATATAAATTTGATTAATTATCTTTTGGGATAATTAATGTTGTTTAAATTTATAAAAAGATTATATATTTTATTAATTATCTTTCGAGGTAGTTAATGTTATTTTAAATTTATAAAAAGATTATAATTTGATTAATTATCATTAGGATATTTAATGTTGTTTTAAATTTATAAAAAGATTATAAATTTGATTAATCTTCTTTCAAGATAATTAATGTTGTTTAAAATTTATAAAAACATTATAAATTTGATTTCATTTCTTTTCGGGATAATTAATGTGGTTTAAAAGTTATAAAAGTGTTATATAAATTATCTTTTCGGAATAATTAACATTGTTTCAAATTTATAAAAGTATTTTAATTGATTTATTATCTTCTAGGATAATAAATGTTGTTTTAAAGTTATAAATGATAGTTCATAAATAAAAAATCTTTAAAAAAGATTGTTTAAAAATAAAGCTAAGTGTAAATTGTTTTGAGTTTATAGTAAATAATATTTTAATGACATTTGTTTTTTACCCTTCTCTTTAATGCACTAGAAGTATAATTTTCCCTTTAAATAGAATATTTTAAAGAGTGTTTTTTTAAAGTGATTTTACAAATATTTGTAAAATGACAATCAAGCACACGTATGGATCAAATGTTTTAAGAGATTTAATTTTCATATACAACCATTTTGTTATTCCCAATAGCTTGTTTATTGACTATCGATTCTGTTATCTTCTTTATGTTCATCGATTCAAGATGATTTTGTTGCTCATTTAGGGCATTTAAACTCTTGCTATTCTTAAAGTTAAGAATGACGTCGAGTCAAGATAGGAAGCAACACTGCCCTAACTTGTTCGGCTTCATTGTTTTCCTTAGGGTAGTAATAGTTTGTTTCTGATAGTTTATTCACTGACTTTTGATTTTGATATCCTTTGTCAAAAATGACAAAAACCAAAAAGAATGTAGGGACCAAACTATGTGGGGTTGCTCCCATTAAGGTACTATCACATCTACTCTAGATTGGTATCGGTTGTATGCACATGGAGATGTGAAATACTCGGATACTCGGTAAGGTTGGTGGGGTCTGGCTTGGATGTTTTCGAGAGCCATTGTTGTTCTCAAGTATATTTTCTAGAGGTGTCTTTCGGTAAGGGTGTGAACCCTCCTAGTCATTATTGGAAAATTTCTCTTTCCTTATTTTTGATTCAAATCTCTGAATTAGTTCTTTTATAGTTGCATTGGGAAGTGTCTTGCACACTTCATGATGTTTAATTACTGTGTCCATTCTTTAAGTTTGGATTTTGATCTTCTTTATGCCTATTTTTCAAGTTTGAGTTTTATTCTAATTTGTTTTCCATTCCTTCATGTATGGAAGTTGTTCTTGTGAGGTAAAACTTGTTTTTTGTTTAGCGATGTGGTCTCATAGTATTATTATTGCTCACCGTATTTCTTGAGTTTTCTCACGCTGGTTTTCTAGACGGATCGTGGTGTTATTTTATTATAATGCTTAGGTCAGATCGAGTTTTTCCAAGTTATCGTTGGTGGGACATAAAGCTCATAGAGTGGAGTTGGATGTTCACCTACTGTAGTATTTTTATTTTCCACTTTATTATTATGTATATCCATCAGCAATTGTAAATGTCAAGAAGTGATAAATGTCCAGGCTGATGAGGTTTGTTTTTAAATCTGATATACTATGTATCTTAGTGCGACAACTTTTGTTGTCTTTGTTATATTATATGTGATCGTTCCACTGTGAGATTCTATTTTTCCTCGTTCCTTTTCTTTTTACCCTAACAATCCACCTTTTTGGCGCTTGGATGCTTGACATTTGAATACCATGAATGTATTACGTGTCGACTGAGGGTCGAAAAGGCGGGTCATTATATATCTAATTCTTAGATTTTTCTTGTAGCTTTAGTCTAGTGTTACTTTAACACAATACGATCCTTTTATAATCAATCAAATTGAATATTCAATCTCAAATTATTGTTTATTGACATATTTCGAATGAACTAACTTCATCGATGTATCGTACATTACGAACTGTGATTATTCCCTATATAACCTTATATGCAATAGTATATGGATCACATATCCATAGTCTTATATTCTTTTTAGAGTTCGAGACTCATAGAATGCAATACATGGTCTCGACCAAATAAATACGTAAGCGACCAAATTACAAATGTATTTAGTAGTTGTAAAATCAGGCAGTTGCATGGGTATTGAAACATTAAATATGTAAGAATCATTTATTAGTAAGTATATGTTATATTTCTATTTACCAATCTTCAGTTCAATCCATTTGTATATTTTTATTGGTAAACGTTTTATCAATCATTTTAAGTGCACAAATTTATTAATGTGGGTTATTATAACATTATATGGCATATGTTCTTACAGTATTAGAAAGGTTAAATATTATTATTTCATTTTTCTAATAAGACCCCCACTAGTCTTTTATGTTTCATCAAACCCTAAGCGAAACATAGAAGTCTTTTGACTTCACTCGTGGGTGTTAGGACTCGTATGCCTTGGGATTCCGACCTTGAGGAAAGCTCAATAAATCATAGGCCCGTATACAATGGATAACTACTTATCAATTGTGTCACATACAGCTCCTAACCCATGGTTCATTGTCCTAATCCCACCTTTACCTTGAGGAAAGCTCAAAAAGTAAAGTGATATTATTTGCTCGGACATATCATTTTGCGACGGCTTTAGTATAATGCACATACCTTGAGGAAAGCTCAACAAATATGTGCAGTTATCTTACCTTGTTTATTCAATATATTAATAGTACTACAAAGAACCGCCTTTCTTACTACCAAAGACGACACTTAATACATCCTTGGTATTCATGTGCCGATCATTTAGTCGTTCGAAATACTGGTCATTAAGGGTGAAAGAAAGAAAAGATAGAAGAGAAGAAACTAAACAACACAGAATCTCATAATGCAACGGAACAATATATATTACTCAACGTAATATATTACAAAGTCATTTCAAAAATGTTACATTAGAGTCATACTAATACGAATTCTACCATAGGATAGTTATAATGGCATGTCCCTACCTAACAGATACCATATACATATAATACAGTGGAAGACAAAGTAATAACTAGCTATCGATGAAGTCACCTGCTCCAAACTCCTCAAAAATGAATCTGTGGAACAAACAGAACTACTTGGTACCCATTCAAATTTGAGCACCCAAGATTTTAGGAATACAGGAAAATAAATACCAGACCAGATATGGGTCTGGTGTGAGTAAAGCAAAAGTCTTTGATTTTATAAAAACCTTTAAATCAAAGGCATCTCGTAAGACCACGCCGTACATAAGCACAGATGGGTTTTTACCTTACGATAACCAAAATATTTGCATATAAAATCCAATAATATTATAATAATGTCTATGGTTTCCAAATAAAATATGAATATAGTTGAAATTCTTGCATCCCACATTTCAACATAGTTGGGTACATCTATAACCTTAAAGGCACATATTGGAGAATGGATTCCATACAATGGTAAGGTAAGGGTCTACCTTTCGATGGTACACCCCAAGAAATAGCACTGGAGTTTGAAAAGAACTTCTTGTACCCCTGCTACACAAAGCCAGCTGCCCTTTTAACATAGCGAACCGGATTACCTCATCCCTTTTTGACACCGAGGCCTTATACTACCACAGTGTTTGCGTGCTAAACAACTCAAATTTGGACAATCTAGAATGGGATGGTGGCTTCTAATGATATCTGACCACAAAGCTCTACTGCATACCTTGTTTTTGCCATTTTTCCTGGTTATGAGGCTTGAGGCTACGCTTTACCTTCTTTCATACCAGCAAACCATCTTGGAATGCTAACACTGTCCCACAATGTCGGCATTCATCCATGCAAGTTGTTCCGGATTAAACAAAAATTCCAGATTACTATCTTCCATTTTGGAATCACCCACAGGAAGAATAGTATAACTCCACAACATACTTCAATATGATTTAACATCATTCGTTATTAGTTTGGAGTAGTTCGGATAAATCCAAGGACCGGTGTCTCCAAAACTAAGCGATAATTTCTGGATAACTCAATTCCGGTTCTTTTGGAAGTATGCACTAAGCAATGGAGACCTCACCGGGGAACTCGAATATACTCGACATACCCCCTGAGTCAAAACAGGTCCATATTTGATAATCGGTTATTTAACTATCAAGCAAACAAACAACAACCAATTCCATTTAAGATTTATCTATCCATAGCAACTACTAACCTCAAAACAAATCATTATTTAATAAATCTCTTTCATAAACATTTATCTAAAACATTCATATACTTATCTCTCTAACATATGTATATTCACAAAACATTTACTAATAACTTCTTACTTCCAAATCATGTTAAAAGGATTAAACAAATGTTGTTTAAATTGGAGGTAAGGGTAACCTAAACACTACCCCCTCAGTGTTAAGTATGGAACGGATGTTCCATACCACCATTTTCAAAAGGTCGGTTTAGAGAAACCCAGATCTCAAATTCTCATTATATTTCTTTTGATAAATCCTTTTTAATCAAATCCATTTCATTCATGAAATCTCTTTTACTTGAAATCCAAATCCATTTCAAAATACTTTCCAAACTTCCAAATTCATTTATAAAAACCCTTTTATACTATGCAAAATCATTTATAAAACTTCTTTATAAATCTTTTTTATTTAAACAACTTCCTAAATAACATTAATTAAATTAGCTTCCTTTAATAAGCAATCCCTTTTATAAATCTCCCTTATTTATGAAATTTTCTTTGCTTAAAAACTCAAATCCATTTACGCAAAAATACCTTATAAATTCTGAACTTCCTTTATAAAACTCTTTATAAAAAAAATTCTTTTTTATAACATGGAAAACCATTCCCATTAGTTAAAAACATCTTTAGTAAAACCATTTGTCAAATCATTCTTTAAATATCTTGTTCAAAATGCAGTAACTTTTAAAGCATTTCAAAAAGAAAATGAAATATTTACTTACAAAATCAAACGGAGGCTTAATGACCACAATGGTGTTTTTAATTTGGTTTTACTTTTCCAGTTTAACATGGCATCACATAACAACAGGTATATAAGGGATCGACACATAGCAATCAATTAACTTAAGTAAATGTCCAGGTTAATTGTAATAGCAGAATGGTGTTTTGTTCTGCTAATAGATGTCATTTAGTTTTTCTAATCATATAGGGTTACTTAAGGGTAAGCGACAAAGAAATCTCTTGATTTAAAACAAATTTGAAAAGAAAACAGTTTAAAACAAAACTGATTACTTAAACTTAAAGCGATTTTAAATAAATTAAAAACCTTGTAAATGAGAACCAAATCCTTGTTAAATAGTTATTAAACTCTAATTAAAAATAATTAAACCTTTGTTAAGCCTTATTAAAACATAATTAACTTTAATCAATGATTAATTAAATAAAACCCCTTTAAAATAATAATTAATTAAAAATGATCTTAAATAAATAATTAAATAATAACTAATTAATCCTTAATTAATAATTAAATAATAATTAACTTTAATTAAGTAACAAAACATGATTAACTTAATTGATTAACATTTAAGTTTAAAAATCATTATTAACAAATGGCTAAGTACTAATTACCTTAATTAATTAATTAATCTATAAACAAATAAATAATTAAATAATTTCTCTCTAATTACTTTATTTGAGTTAGAAAACATTTCCAAAAGGATTTCTAAGTGAAAACAAGTTTGGATTAGAAAACAAGTTAATTTTTTTTCGAACTACGCGTATAGCGACCATCGCTATACGAACCCGTAATTTCTAAAACTTGAAACTTCTTTTTTTCTAACTTTTAAATATTCCCTTTTGAACTTTTATCCTCTTTGAAATATGAAGATAAACTTTTGAAAACCAAAGTTTGAAACTTGAAAACTTTTCACTTTGAAACAAAAATCAAACTTTCGACAAAAAGCAAATTTCTATGTCGCTTTTGGTTAGCAAATCGCTATATTTGTGTCATGACAAATATAACATTCCAAATAATATCACATCATAACATTATAGCACCATCATAAACAAATCACAATAGTAACTAACTTTTTCCAATATTCAAGGTATAATCTTTATCGCCTTCTCAAACTTCTACATAAGCAATCAACACCAAATCAACATATATGCATGCATACACAATATATGACATTACTACATACTTGAGCAGTATTTTAACTCATAAATTTTACAAATTTAAAATTTTAGTAACGTAAGTTTGAAAACATGAACTTTACTCACCAAACTTTCACTAAAACATGAATTCGACCTAGATCTTTGTATTAACTTGCAAATGAGAAGACTATGGATCCGTGCATGTATTTGGGCTCAGCCATGGATGTTTGTGGAGGGTGTGGACTTGTACTTTGGAAGAAAGGCATTGTAGTGTATGTAAAAGTGGTTTAGTGGACTAAAGAAGAGGTTTTGAGTATAAAAGAAGTGATTTTTCTTACTTTATAATTTATGAAGAAAGCCATGGATGTATTTTCTCAAGCTCTTATGAATTTTAGAAATGAAGATGGAGATTATAAAATAAAAATTATGAAATGGAAGGAGCATTTATAGTCTTAGGAATATATTTTTAAAATATGAAGTGCTTATATTTGAATATATACACATGCATGCACTCCATACCTCCCCTCTCTCTCTTGTACACGTTACCACCCCCCCTCTAGGCCATGTTGTAGGGTTCTTAAGGTATGGCATAGGATTTGTATATATAAGTGTGTTTATATGTATATCTACCCCTTTTATAACATAATTTGTTACATTCACTTTTATGCTTAATTATGTGTTAGTATGTAAATAAGAGTGTTTTATTATTATTAATCCTATCATATATATGTGTGCATGATCCACCAAGTGTGCACAACCTTCCCGACAACTTTCGAGTGTCGTAAAGTCGAAATTTCAGAAAACTTTCTTCGGTCACATTTTCTATTTTTATTTGAATTATCTATATTGGTAAAAAATTTGAAAACTATTTTCTCATCATTATTAAATAATTAAAATTGGTTTATTTGCTAATAAAATCTGTTTACTGATTATATAAAATAGATTTAAATAGTTCTATTTCAAAGTACAAAAATCTTGGGTCGTTACAAATCTATTTTACCACCATTCGTTATTATTTAAAAGTGTTATATTTTAATTATAGAACCTATTATTTTACTATTTAAAATTTACTAAATATTCGGAAATCAAGATGATAAAATTCCGAGTCGTTGCGCTCTTCCTTCCTTAAAAGAATTTCATCCTCGAAATTGTACCACAACCCTAATTCTCGGAAACACAGTAACTATTCATCAGTCTGTATGATTTACATAGATCATTCGTGTGTAAAATATGATTTGATCATTCACTCGAACACATAACTTCACTTCCGAACTAGTATCGCTCACCCGACTTTCTAGTGCAAACTTTGATCAGGCCTCTTAATTAAAAACCTATATTCTCCGTGCATAGCCTTAAACTATGATAGACAACTTTTGGTTCCATGTAAGAACCCTCACCAACGCTCGCCATCAAAAATTGAGTGATAAATCCTTGTTTGGAATGGTGTAAAACACCTCTAGTCATATACTCGAATCTAGGATCCAAAACTATGTGAAAAGGAGAAATAATCTTCATACAGCCTATGTACTGATCTAAAGATACTTACTATCTAACTACTTTCAACCATGCTTCATAAGAATTAATTTTTAAATTTATTTTACTTTCATAATACTCTCTACATCCTAAGAGTATATACAAACATCTGATTTTTAATTCTATTTAATTTTAACCATTAGATGTAGGCCAAAAATAATTTGGGTCTTGAAACTAAGTTGACCGAGTCAACCTCTTTATCCTAATTAGCCTGGTACGTAGCTAAGAAGAGTAGGATGTTGGTATCCAAGATCCATCCTAGATTCTACTTTTTCTTAGACACTACTAAGGTAAAGATGTCTATTAGCCGGCCTAATAACATCAAATAATTCTTCACATCTTAGATGTTAAAATCAAAAGACAGTTTAAATAAACAAAATTTATTAAATCTCCTTATTTAATATAACCTAATTAAAACTTCATTTATTAATCCACATTCAAAATATCTTTTTAGTTTGAAAACTCTTTCTTTCAAGGGATCCAAGAACAAAATACCTGGGTTTTATTTAAAAAACTTGAAAACATACATATAGCCTGAGTAACACCAAAATGATGTCAATGAACTGGGTGCTACCAAATAGTATCATATACCCATTTTCTAAGAAAGGCAATACCCAAGAGAAATGTTTGCCATCCGATCACATCTCTTACCCATTTTTAGTCATTTCTGAGACACTCGAACTAGTTAATAAAAAAATATTTCTTCTTTTTCCAAATTTCTTCTCAAAATAATACTATTTATAGACAAATAGTTTTAACAAAATCATCCACTTGCTTTGGATTCATTCGGATTTGAACTCGTCCTGATTGTACAATGACAAAGAGGATAATTTACTAAGTGCATTATCATATCTGCCTAAGCAAACATTCGAGTTGTCATTTAGAAGATTATCCTGATCATCACAAAACAGATTTGAACCATCCAAAGGAAACTTTACTCTCAAACTTTATTTTAAAATATCTATATCTTAAAATGTTTGTAAGAAAGAGTACTACTATTTTCCCAACGTCATTTGAAACTTTATCAAAGCATCGAGATTTAATACTCTCAAATCCTTTTTCATTTTTAAAACACATTTAATAGTTCTAATTTGTAAAATCATCTCTCTTAATTTACCTTATAAAATTATCTGGGAATTTTTCTTTTTAATAAATGCCTTTATTAAAATTTGATTTTAACCCTACATATCATCAAATGCCTTATAGTCAAATTATGAAACTTAATTCACAAGGTGTTCAATTCAACATTCCTACAAATTCTATCTACCTAAGCCATGGTGGAAAAAAGGAAATCTACTATTAAATCTGACAACAGTTAATGCTGAAAACTGGACGAGCATGACTAGTTAAACCCCAAATGCTAATAAATTAATATTATTAACTCCTAACCAACTCACCCCATAGATGCTATATAGATTTTGAAAATCATCCTTTTTTATATATAGAAAATATATTCCTAGGTAAATTTATTTCATTTACCAAATTTAAAACACGATTATGTCGATTGGGCTTGTTTAAGTGTTTAGGAAATCTTTATCGATAACATTGATCAGGTACATCGACTAGAATTCTTAAGCCACTCAACAAGCCAAACAACACAATATAAAACATTTTTATTCACTAACAAACACACACTCATATATATATATATATATTACACTCAGACTCATTCTAGGGCACTGTTGACCCTATCTATAATGTGTTTACCCTACCAAAGCCTAGGTGTTTGCTTAACCTCGCACTGGTACCAAATGTAAAGAACCTCCTTTCTTACTACCAAAGATGACACTTAATACATCCTCGGTATTCATGTGCCGATCATTTAGCCGTTTGAAAGACTGGTCATTGGGGGAAAAAGAAGGAAAATATAGAAGAGAAGAAACTAAACAATACAGAATATCAACACGCAACGAAACAATATATATTACTCAACGTAATATATTACAAAGTCATTTCAAAAATGTTACATCAGAGTCCTACTAATACAAATTCTACCCTTTGACAGTTATAACATCCCGTCCCTACCTAATAGAGACCATATACATATAATATAGCGGAAGACAAAGTAATAACTAGCTATCAATGAAGCCACCTACTCCAAGCTCCTCCAAAATGAATATGTAGAAAAACCTAAACTAGTTGGCTGCCTAATTAAATTTGAGCAACTAAAAGTTTAGGAAAAAGGAAAAATAAACTCCGGGTCAGACATAGATCTATTGTGAGTAAAGCATAAGTCTTTAACTTTATAAAAACCTTTAATTCAAAGGCATCTCATATGACCATGCAGCACATAAACACAGATGAGTTTTTCCCTTATGATAACCAAAACATTTGTATATAAAATCCAATGATATTATAATAATGTCCATTGTTTCCTAATAAAATATGAATATAGAAAAAATGCTTGCATCTCACATTTCAACATAGTTGGGTACATCTAAAATCTAAAGGCATGTATTGGAGGATGGATTCCATACTATGGCAAGGTAAGGACTGCCTTCCAATGGTACACCGCTAGAAAATACACCGTAGTCTGACAAGAACTTCTTGTACCCCTGCTACGCAGAGCCGACTGCCATTTAACATGGCGAAAGCCTCATCCCTTTTTAACACCAAGGCCTTATACTACCATGGTGTTTGTGTGCAAAACAACTTACATATGGACAATCTAGAAGGGGATGGCGGCTTCTAATGGTAGCTGACCACATAGCTCTGCTACATTCCCTATTTTTGTCATTTTTCCTGGTTGTGAGACTTGAGACTACGCTTTACCTTGTTTCATACCAGCAAACCATCTTGGAATGCTAACACTGCCCACTAGGCAGTGATACAATGCCATCATTCATCCATGCAAGTTGTTTCGGGATGGAATAAACATTCCACATTACTTCCTTCTACTTTGGAATCACCCATAGAAAAAATAGTATAACTCCATAGCATACTTCAATATGATTTAACATCGTTCATTATTAGTCTGGAGTATATCGAATAAATTCGAGGACCAATGTCTCCAAAACTAAGCGACAATTTCTAGCAAACTCAGTTCCAGTTCTTTTGAAGTACGCACTAAGCAATCGAGTCCTTACCGGGGAACTCAAATATACCTGACATACCCCCTGAGTCAAAAAGGTCCAGATTTGATAGTCACTTATTTAACTATCAAATAAACAAACAACAACCAATTCCACCTGAGATTTATTTATCCATAGCAACTACTAAACCTAAAATAAATCAATATTTAATAAATTGCTTTCCCAAAATTTTGTCTAAAAAAATCATATACATATCTCTCTAACTTAAGTATATTCATAAAACATTTATGAATAACTTCTTACTTATAAATCATGTTAAAAAGGATTAAACAAATGTTGTTTAAATTGGAGGTAAGGACAACCCTAAACACTATCCCCTCGGTGTTAAGTGTGAACGGATGTTCCATACCACCATTTTTAAAAGGTCAGTTTAGACAAACCTAGATCTCGAATTCTCTTTATATTTCTTTCGATAAATCCTTTTTAATCAAATCTATTTCATTTATGAAATCTCTTTTACTCGAAATCCAAATCCATTTCAAATATTTTCCAAACTTCCAAATTCATTTATAAAAACCCTTTATAAATATTCAAAATCATTTATAAAACTTTTTTATAAACCTTTCCTGTTTAAACAACTTCCTACATAACCTTAATCAAATAGCTTCCTTTAATAAGCATTCCATTCTATAAATCTCCCTTATTTATGAAATCTTCGTTGCTTAAAAACTCAAATCCATTTACCCCAAAACACCTTATAAATTCCCAAATTCCTTTATAAAACTCTTTATAAAAACTTCTTTTTTATAACATGGAAAATAATTTCCATTAGTTAAAAACATCTTTAGTAAAACCATTTTCAAATCATTCTTTAAATATCTTGTTCAAAATGCAATAACTTTGAAACCATTTCAAAAGGAAAATGAAATATTACTTACAAAATCAAACGAACGCTTAATGACCATAATGGTGCTTTTAATTTGGTTTTACTTATCTGGTTTAACATGGCATCACAAAACAACAGGTATATAAAGGATCAACACATAGCAATCAATTAACTTAAGTAAATGTCCATGTTAATTGTAATATCAAAATGGTGTTTGTTCTACTTATACATGTCATTTACTTTTCCTAATCATATAGGATTACTTAAGGGTAAGCGACATAGAAATCCCTTGATTTATGTTTGCGCCAAAATTGGTCATAAACACCCAATTGCCAATGAAAGCACCAGTTCACAATCACAGATAACAAGTATGTAGAGAATTAAAAATGAAGAACACTCAGAAAATTTAGATGAAAGCAGTAAAGAACACAGGGTTTATAGTGGTTCGGCAATCCGGCCTACGTCCACTTTGAAGTTGATAATTTTATTGAAGTTTGCTTGCTGATTACAAAGAGTTACAACTGATTACAACAACAAAATTCGAGTACAATGATGAATCCGGCAGAGTCTGGACGTAGAAGAGCCAAAAGTCCCCCTTTTCTGAAGCCATTGGGAGGCTATTTATAGGCATAGGCTGCAAATATCTCGCTTGGATCTCGAGAGACCTCTTCTGGCACGTGGGCGGACCCACGCGATCGATCCCATGTGGTTTGCAATATAACCGTGATCGATACGAACGAATTTCATATCGATCAAGATTTTGCCCAATCGAGTCGAAATCGAGCATGAATATTCTTTAGGTTGTACGTAAGCTCCAGTGAAAATTTCGTAGCATTTGGACTTGCATATTGTGAGATATGATCGATGCAAGTTTGTGTTTTTCGAAGGCTGTCTCCTTCGTATCGATCGTTGTTGCACTGTTCGTACTCGATCGATGTTGCACTGTTCGTAATCGATCGATGTTGCACTGTTCGTACTCGATCGATGTTACACTGTTCGTACTCAATCGGTGCACTGTTCGTACTCGATCGATGTTGCACTGTTCGTACTCCATCGATGTTGCACTGTTCGTACTCGATCGATGTTGCACTGTTCGTACTCGATCGATGTTGCATTGTTCGTATTGATCGATGTTGCACTGTTCGCACTCGATCGCACTCGATCGCTGTTGCACTGTTCGTATCGATCGTTGTTGAACTGTTCGCACTCGATCGCTATTGCATTGTTCGTATCGATCGTTGTTGCACTGTTCGTATTGATCGCTGTTGCACTGTTCGCACTTGATCGTTGTTGCACTGTTCGTATCGATCGTTGTTGCACTGTTCGTACTCGATCGCTGTTGCACTTGATGGATACGAACAACAGAGGAATGATGGATATGAACAGTAGAGGATTGATGGATACGAATAGTTGATGATTGATGGGTACGAACAGTTGAGGCCTGATGGATACGAACAGTTGGGGGTTGATGGATACGAACAAGACCTTTCAGTTGATTGCTTGAATTGCATCGATCATATCTTGAGCATACGAACTCCGATCGACCTGAAATTTGGAACGTTGGCTTTCACGGCTTTGCTTGTCATGTCTTGTTAATTGTAGCTCGATCCAGACTCGGAAAAAATTCATCGATATCCATAGTGAGCCTACGTATAACCGACCTTCGGGACGAATTGTCATTGATTTCCAGTCAGTTTTTTGGTGTCACGGCCTTGCCAAAAGGTGGGATAACACTTGCCCCCTAAAACATGCCTTGCGATAGGAAGGTGTGTTTTGTAAAATGATAGGCTGGATGTTCGTATCCTGTTAATGACCTGCAAAGAAAATTGATGATCTTATCTGACTATGAATAGTGATCGTTCGCGATCGTATGTCGTTTGGGGCGGTACGTGACCATTCGCGGTCGGATGTCGTTTGCGGTGAATTGTGATCGTTCGCGATCGGGCGTCGTTCCAGACGAATTATGACCGTTCGCGATCGAGTGTCGTTCTAGACGAATTGTGACCGTACGCGGTCGAGTGCCGTACGAGACGAATTGTGATCGTTCGCGATCGAGTGTCGTTCGAGGCGAATTGTGACCGTTCGCGGTCGAGTGCCATACGAGGCGAATTGTGATCGTTTGCGATCGAGTGCCGTACGAGGCGAATTGTGATCGTTCGCGATCGAGTGCCGTTCGAGGCGAATTGTGACCGTTCGCGGTCGAGTGCCGTACGAGGCAAATTGTGATCGTTCGTGATCAAGTGCCGTTTGAGGCAAATTGTGACCATTCGCGGTCGGGTGCCGTACGAGGCGAATTGTGTGTGCCTGGGGGGGGACTTAGTATCATTATTTTCAGATTTCACGTTCGAGTGAGTTTCTGAGTTGTTGGTTATGGTGGTTTATCGCCATCTCAGAGCATGCCTGAGGACCGTTCGTGATCTCTTACATGTGTAAGTGGCTTAGCCGTTATGGAATCACAAATAGCATATTTACATTCAAAATAAGTCTTTCAACAGAAATGTCTAACAAAATCAAGTCTAAACATGAGAAATAGAAAATAAAAGCAAAACAGGGACGTCAAAGTGCAAACACCTACACTGATGCGATTTATAGTCGTATCAGAGCATGCCCGAGGATCGTTCATGATCCTGTACATGTGTAAAATGACTTTATCGTTTCGGTGTGGAGTTTTCCACTTATTCGTCATTATTTCAATCAATTGATGATAAGCTGACGCCTTGATTCTGAGTCGTCCTCAATTGGTGCAGGCGGTGGTCATTCTTGTTCCACCATCGTGGCTCCCCTTCTCACATACCGCGATAGCTGACCATTTCGGATATGCCCCTCAACCTCATCCTTCAAGTGTCTGCAATCATTCGTGCTATGACCATTCAGCTCGTGGAATAAGCAATACTTGTCGGATCTTCTTTCATTGCTGGTCGGATCCCTTCTCATTGGTTTCGATAAGGAATCTGCCCCCGGTATCCTGGTAAATTCGCTCCAAAGTCTCATTCAACTCCGTATAAGAGGTGAATCTTGGTTCCTTTCATGGTCGTGTTGGTCCATCAACGTTATCCTCGGCTTTTCGTTTTCCTTTATCATTGCTTGAATCTTTTTCGGGAGGATTTCCGCCTTTGACTACATAAACTTCTATTCCCTCTCCTTCCTCTCTTTCAACATTTGCGTCTTCTAACCGCAGGAATCCATCGGCCTCATGATAAAATTCTCCTAGATCCATAGGTGGATCCCTTGTCAGTGAATTTTTGAACTCCATTCCATCAGCGATGCCAGCTACGGCTGCTGTTAAGACCATGGATGGATCTGGGCAATCCACCGATGCTGCTGCTGCATTAAATCATGTTAGGAAATTCCTAAGATTCCCCAGTTTTCTGTTTTAGTGTCGCCAGACTCATCACATTCTTGGGCATCAAAATGTGAACTCAGAACTGCCTCATGAACTTCTCGGTCAACTCGGTCCACGTTCCAATGGAACCGCTCTCCAATTGTCTAAACCATAGTGCTGCTATGTCTGTCAAATACAATGGGAAGCACCGGGCCATGACCTCCTCCGATGCCCCCAGTACTTCCATGTGCCTCATATACCTTGTCAGATGAACCGTAGGATCCGTCCTCCTATCTTACATTTCCAATGTTGGTAGTTTGAATTCTAGTGGATTTCTAGCCATTCTAATCACAAGAGTAAAAGGACTCCTGTTCACATCTTCTAGATCTCTGTTTACTAATCCGCCTCTCATGGCTCGTTTGACCATTTTTTCCAAGCTATCACTATCTCCAAGCTGTAATCCTTGTACATTGCCTCTAATCTGCCCCCCGAGTTCGCGAGGGTTTGTTGGAATCTGCTCTTCTAGACGAGCATCCGCTCCTCAGTTAGCTGCTTGCGGTCTAATCTCAGCCGGTATCCTGCCTAAGATTGGATCAACACGCTCCTGAGGGGTGCCCCCTAATTCAGGGGCTGCCCCTGATGGTCCTGCTCTATCTGGTTCCCGGTTTGGTCCTTCCGGTCTTGCTTCGTTGGTCTAAACTCCAATAGCTCCAGCTGATCCCGCTTCAATTCATCTGAGAATGTTCTACATCATCTCTTCTTGCCTTTTGAATAGCTCCTCATGCATGGCTCCCACCATAATCTCCATCTCATCCTTGGTGATGAAAGCTGAAGTCTTATTAGCTCCTGAGGTGGTTTCTTGACTCCCTTCATGATGGCTCCTCTCCGTTCTTTGTCTTCTTGCTTATTGCCTCATCATAGTTGTCCAGATCTAAGTCCTTAAGCCTTTAAATTTGAAGTCCAAGCGGTAGAATTCCTGAATGCTAGCCTTCTTAGTGAAAGTACCAAAATGTTTGCGCCAAAATTGGTCACAAACACCCAATTGCCATTGAAAGCACCAGTTCACAATCACAGATAACAAGTATGTAGAGAATTAAAAATGAAGAACACTCAAAAAAATTAGATGAAAGCAGTAAAGAACACAGGGTTTATAGTGGTTCGGCAATCCGGCCTACGTACACTTTGAAGTTGATAATTTTATTGAAGTTTTCTTGCTGATTACAATGAGTTACAACTGATTACAACAGCAAAATTCGAGTACAATGATGAATCCGGCAGAGTCTGGACGTAGAAGAGCCAAAAGTCCCCCTTTTCTGAAGCCATTGGGAGGCTATTCATAGGCATGGGCTGCAAACATCTCGCTTAGATCTCGGGAGACCTCTTCTGGCACGTGGGCGGACCCACACGATCGATCCCATGTGGTTTGCACTCGATCTGTGATCGATGCGAACGAATTTCGTATCAATCAAGATTTCGCCCAATCGAGTCGAAATCGAGCATGAACATTCTTTAGTTTGTACGTAAGCTCCAGTGAAAATTTCGTAGCATTTGGACTTGTAGATTATGAGATATGATCGATGCAAGTTTGTGTTTTTTGAAGGCTGTCTCCTTCGTATCGATCGCTGTTGCACTGTTCGTACTCGATCGATGTTGCACTGTTCGTACTCCATCGATGTTGCACTGTTCGTACTCCATCGATGTTGCACTGTTCGTACTCGATCGATGTTGCACTGTTCATACTCCATCGATGTTGCACTGTTCGTACTCCATCGATGTTGCACTGTTCGTACTCCATCGATGTTGCACTGTTCGTACTCGATCGATGTTGCACTGTTCGTACTCAATCGATGTTGCACTGTTCGTACTCCATCGATGTTGCACTGTTCGTACTCCATCGATGTTGCACTGTTCGTACTCGATCGATGTTGCACTGTTCGTACTCCATCGATGTTGCACTGTTCGTACTCGATCGATGATGCACTGTTCGTACTCCATCAATGTTGCACTGTTCGTACTCGATCGATGTTGCACTGTTCATATCGATCGATGTTGCACTGTTCGTATCGATCGCTGTTGCACTGTTCATATCGATCACTGTTGCACTGTTCGTATCGATCGATGTTACACTGTTCGTATTCGATCGCTGTTGCACTGTTCGTATCGATCGCTATTGCACTGTTCGTATCGATCGCTGTTGCACTGTTCGTACTCAATCGCTGTTGCACTTGATGGATACGAACAACAGAGGAATGATGGATACGAACAGTAGAGGATTGATGGATACGAACAGTTGATGATTGATGGATACGAACAGTTGAGGCCTGAAGGATACAAACAGTAGGGGATTGATGGATACGAACAAGACCTTTCAGTTGATTGCTTGAATTGCATCGATCATATCTTGAGCATACGAACTCCGATCGACCTGAAATTTGGAACGTTAGCTTTCACGACTTTGCTTGTCATGTCTTGTCAATTGTAGCTCGATCCAGACTCGGACAAAATTCATCGATATCCATAGTGAGCCTACGTATAACAGACCTTCGGGACGAATTGTCATTGATTTCCAGTCATTTTTTTGGTGTCACGGCCTTGCCAAAAGGCGGGATAACAATTTAAAACAAATTTGAAAAGAAAACAGTTTAAAACAAAACTTATTACTTAAACTCAAAGCGATTTTAAAATAAATTAAAAAACCCTTATAAATGAGAATCGAATCCTTGTTAAATAGTAATTAAACTCTAATTAAAAATAATTAAATCTTATTAAAATATAATTAACTTTAATCAAAGATTAATTAAATAAAACCCCTTTTAAAATAATAATTAATTAAAGATTATCTTAAATAAATAATTAAATGATAATTACTTAATACTTAATTAATAATTAAATAATAATAATTAATTAACAAATCATGATTAACTTAATTGATTAACATATAAGTTTAAAAACCATTATTAACAAATGATTAAGTACTAATTACCTTTATTAATTAAATAATCATTAAACAAATAAATAATTAAGCAATTAAATAATTGCTCTCTAATTACTTTATTAAAGTTAGAAAACATTTCCAAAAGGATTTCTAAGTGAAAATAAGTTTGGATTAGAAAATTAGTTAAATTTTTTTCGAACTACGCGTATAGCGACTACCGCTATACGGCCCTGTAATTTTGAAATTTTGAAACTTCTTTTTTTCTAAATTTTAAAACTTCCCTTTTGAACCTTATGCTCTTTGAAACATGAAGATAAACTTTTGAAAACCAAATCAAAGTTTTAAACTTGAAAACTTTTTACTTTGAAACAAAAATCAAACTTTCAACAAAAAGTGAATTTCTACATCGCTTTTGGTTAGTGAATCACTACCTTTGTGTCATGAACCCACATACAACAAATATAACATTCCAACATAATATCACATCATAATATTATACCACCATCATAAACAAAGTATTACTTCACGATACTAACTAACTTTTTTTAATATTCAAGGTATAATATTTATCACCTACTCAAATTTCGGCATAAGCAATCAACACCAAATCAACATATATGCATGCATACACAACATATGACATTACTACATACTTGTGCAACTTTTTAACTCATAAATTTTACAACTTTAAAAAGTTAGCAACTTGAGTTTTAAAACATGAACTTTACTCACCAAACTTTCACTAAAACTTGAATTCGACCTATATCTTAGTATTAACTTGCAGAATGAGAAGACTTTGGATGCTTTTACACCTAAAATAGGCTTGGCCATGCATGTTTGTGGAGGGTGTACACTTGTACTTTGGAAGAAAAGTGTTGTAGTGTATGTAAAAGTGGTTTAGTGGAGTAAAGAGGAGATTTTGAGTAAAAAGAAGTGATTTTTCTTACTTTATAATTTATCAAGAGAAGCCATGGATGTATTTTCTCAAGCTCTTAGGAATTTTAGAAATGAAGATGGAGATTGTAAAATAAAAATTATGAAGTGGAAGGAGTACTTATAGGCTTAGGAATATATTTTTAAAATATAAATTGCTTATAATTAAATATATACACATGCATGCACTCTATACCTCCCCTCTCTCTCTTGTACATGTTACCCCCTTCCCCTAGGCCATGTTATAGGGTACTTAAGGTATGGCATAGATTTGTGTGTGTGTATATATATATATATCTGTGTGTGTGTTTATATTTATATATACCATTTTTATAACATACTTTGTCACATCCACTTTTATGCTTAATTAAATATGTGTTAGTATGTAAATAACAATGTTTTTATTATTACTAATTCTATCATATATATGTGTGCATGATGCACCAAGTGTGCACAATGTTTCCGACGACTTTCGGGTGTCGAAAAGTCGAAATGTTGGAAAATGTTCTTCGGTCACATTTTCTATTTTTATTTGAATTATCTATATTGGTAAAAAAAATTGAAAACTATTTTCTCATCATTATTAAATTATTAAAATAGGTTTATTTTCTAATAAAATCCATTTATTTGTTATATAAAATATATTTAAATAGCCTATTTCAAAGTGGAAAAATCCTGGGTTGTTACAAATCTATTTTACCATCATTCATTATTATTTAAAAGAGTTATATTTTAATTATAAAACCTATTATTTTAATATTTAAAATTTATTAAATATTTGCAAATCAAGGCGGTAAAATTCCAGGTCGTTATAAGTACTGCACATAACATTCTAGCTTGAGGAAAGCTCAACAACTAAAGAGCATGCAAGTAATTTATTAATATATAAATGATAGAGGATAACTTAATATTAAAGATTCAGAATCTTCAATATATATTATACAGAGTTACATCAACTTATGGAATAATAAATTTTCTATGAAATACCATCGTGATTCAAGTGTTGGAAACATTTGAAGTCACTGTATACGTATAATACGTATGTACTTATACCTTATGTCTGTTTAGGGTTTCTATAACGTTCCACCTTTAGTTTATACATTCATATTATATAAGTTTATTATTATACAACATTTATATTTCATGGTATTTATATAATAGTTTTATGTATAATATTATATTAATTTTATTTAATTTAATTTAATTTTAATTAATTTTATATTATTTCAATGTAACATTTATATTAAATATTCATTACATACTATAACCTTTATAGTATTACACATATACCATATATATGTGTGTGTATTATTTAATGAATTAACTTTAATTTATTTATTTAATTAATTAACCTTTAACTTATTTATTTAATTAAACAATCTTAATTAAATTATATAATTTCAAAATTCAATCTATATATATACATGTATACTTATGTCATTTTAAACATTTTAAAACAACATAACATATCTCATAATATATAATACATGTATTCATTTATTAATTAATTAACTTATTTAATTAATATATTTTATTAATCTCGTTAATAAATTTTATAAATTTCCTAATTAGTTTCCAAATATTTTGATAATTTTATTATATTACAAAGTTTATAATGTGTTTATATATTTTATTTTAAATTTAACTTTTAAATTTAAAATCTTATATTTTTAATTTTCAAATAATTTGAAATTTAGCCCAAGGCCCAATTTAAATTTGGGCCTTTTCTATTAGGGATAACTTTTAGGCTATGAGCTTAACAGTTAATCCTAATATGACCAATTTAGACCACATAGACTATTAGGCTTTGATACCATTATTGGAACTAGGCCAGCGCGCAGCGAGTTATGGGTGAATTTTAAAAAAATCCGTTATTGGATCCATATTGAGCCTTTGAAGTCTAATTTATTTGGAACATTTCAAAATTTTATTTAAATAAATTTCTTATTTTATTTAAATTTATAGATTATTTACAATTTTATTTAATTTATATTCTATACATATAAATTTACACATATGTCTCATATACATATATGTATGTGTGTGCATGTGTAACATGATAACATGTGAAAGGAATAACAAGCACATATATAGATATTGGGATTTACATCGCAATAGACATGTTAGCTCATCTGATATGTATTGCATGTTGTCCAAATATGTATGTGTGTGTGTTTGTTTGTTTGTTAATTACACAAATATTATATATATATATATATACGTGTGTGTATGTATAAATAAATTTAAATAATGTGAGGAATGAAAATATTTAAACATTTATTATATATAACTTATATATATGTGTGTGTGTAAAATATTAGTAATTTATATATATATATATACACATATAATTATGTATTATTTAATAAATATTAAAGTAATATTTATATCGAAAAGTTTATATATATATAAACATATTTATAACATCCGAATATACATAAGTGTGTGTGTTCGGGTGTATTAACTAATAAACCTAAAAAAAAAATTACTTCCAGATCATATACATAGCATAACCAAATTTTATTATAAATTTTACTACATATATATATTAATTAATCAGTCGAAATACAATAAAATATTGATAAATATATTTTTGAAACATATTTTTAAAATTTTAAGAAAAACTACCGTGATACTTTTTTGGGGTTTGGAAAATTTTTCCATAGTGTTTCACAGTTAATTTTTTTTATAATAACTAATTAGCGTATATTATAATGATTTTAAGAAAAGCAAAGATTGATTATTAAATTCTCGTATTTTGGCCTAAAGCTTATTTCATGATAAAATAATTTTTAAAATTTAAAAATTAATTTTAGCAACATATTTTATTTTATATAAATTATTTAAATAATATATTGATTTAAATAATATTAAATAATTATTTAAAAACACTTTTCTATTATCGAAAATTATATTTATAGAAAATATTCATGTATAAAATATATATTCAATTATTAGGATTATATGATGATATAAATATATACAGATCATATAATTATAATTAAATGACATAAAATAAATAAATATTAATTAATAAAACAATAATTTTATGTATAAAATACTTGGTTATGCATATCTGATTTATATGCGAAAAAAATTGTTTTTTATTATATACATACAACCAATCTAGTATGTGACAACATCAATACATATAAGAATCGTTACATAAATAACAATATAATATATATATATATATATGTATGTATGTATAATAAAATAATATTCTGAGATTATAAGCAATATAATATAGTAAAGACATACCTGAAACTAATGCCTTAAAGCGCACCTAGTAATAATGAACTCTCTCTCCTTTGAAAGCTTTTCGATTCGGCAGACCGCTAATCCTTGAACCGTAGATCTTTAAATAGTACTTGTTTTGAATTGATTTAAGTTGGATTTGCTTAAGCTCCTATGGATGTGATTGGCCAGCAAAAGAAAAGAGTGATAGACAAAAAGTTATTTAACAATTAGGATTAGAGGTCTTTTTATAGTGGATGAAAGAGATAAAGATATGGATCATATCTCATACCAATTCTCACTAAATTTGAGCCATCCATTTTTAACACATCTAGCCTATTTTTAGCCGCCCCCTATAGCCTTCATAATAGCCGAATTATCACCATATCATCATGGGCTAACATCTCATTTAAGCCTAAATAAATATTATTAATTAAATATAATTTAATTGCTTATCGATATCAAATATCATATAACTGTTATGGATATATTTAATAGTATTATTCCTCAAATCATATTCAAAATTTTATACATAATATTTCATGTTTTAACTAATTTAATTAATTTATAACAATTATAAACTAATTAAATCATTTGGTCTAAAGAAAATTCATTATTCCAGTTGTGTGACTCGTCGAATGTAAATTTGGTCAGCGATTAACATCGTACTATTCGAATGTTAATGTCCAGATGTCACTTAGCAAGCGGTGTGTTATTTTGGCCAAATTTATTGCTTACTTAGTTTTGGTAAAATCCAGTTTTACTTTATTAAGCGTTACCCAGTTCTGACATTTATTTACACCAATTCTCTTCGTCAAAACTATATCACTTTAGACTTATGGAATTTGGTAATGGTCAAAATTCCAGTATCATCCATATTCAACTCTATAGCCAAAACACAAAGTCCTTGATTCGATAATAACAATAATTATTAGCTGAAATTCTCCGACAAAAGAATTTTACTTCGAGTTGACTTGAGTTGACCATGATACTAACCCCATATAACCGAGAAGACGAATCCTCTCTTGAATAGTGCTTCACTACCAATACTTCCACTAAACCCAACTGTAGTCACTAGATGGATGTCATACCATGATTTGACTATGATCAAAGCAGAGCTTTCATATTGAAGATCCAAAATATTCTCAAGTCGAGAGAACTGTGTAAATCAGTCATATCGATATTTTCTATTCGACCTTAGTTATATTAACCAACAGAAAACTATTAAGTGAGTCATTCTATAGTTATCCAATAATAATCAGTACATAACACCTAGGTGCCTCTAACAGTCATGAGTAATACACTGTCCAAAATTTGGAGAGCATTACACACTCTAGTCCTGATAGATACATCGATATCCAATCTCAATGCATCTTGACTAGGAACATTTAAAATGGTATATTTGTTTTCTTTGTGATAAATTACTCACAGTTACAACATTTTGTAACTACTATCACAAAACATACCATTTATAGATTTTCTATTAAATATACTTTAATTAAGTTAATTAATTAATACAACACATTATATCAAGTATATAATAGAAAGAAAACACTTTTTATTTCGAACAAGATTGGCTATCAAGTTAGATACATGTAAAAAATTACATAATTTTCTCTATGGCATACCCATAATTCTATCAGTAGCGACTGGTGCCACAGGCGACATGGAATGGGGGAGGGACGCGATGTAATTGAGGGCGGTAGGTGGACGAACAACTTTAGGCGATAAGATGGCAATGATGATTGGCTGTGTGTGTAGGTTTAGCAGAGGTTGGAGGCGATGATAGTGAGCGCAATGGCTGGTTATAACATGGCACGGACTTGATGGTGACTAGGGTCCGAAGGCAGTGATTAGAAATTATGTTGAGCCGATGGTAGTTGCTGTTTTGGAACTCGAACATCATTTTGGTAAGTTTCTAAACTCGCAACTATATTTATTTCTGATTGCTTAATAAATAATTATCTTATATGTTGGTTGAATTGATTGGTTGAGATATTTGGTTTGGATATTGGATTGATTATGTGATATTGGATATGATTTGAATTTGATGTTGTGATTTGTGAATGTTGGATCATTAAAATGCAAAGAATATACTGTCCAATTGCATTTTTAATGTGTGTAATTTATTTATATGTTGTGTGTGCATTATACGGATGATCAGAGTTTACTGTGATTCGACTCGGGTCATACAATAAAATTGTGTTGATGATTTTGGAGAACTTTGCTCCATGATTTATATTTTGGATGTTTGATTGATTGTCTGGTTTTAAAAGATTTTTGAAGTTATGGAAATTAGTTATGGGATTTCAAAATTAGATTTAAGTTTATTTGTAAACAAATAAAAGTAGTTAGAAAATAAAAATGATTTATTAGAATTCATTTTGTATATATAAGTTGTTCTAAAATTGAAAATAAAGAACTTTCAAGAGTAATTGAATGTATAGAATTTTTATAAGAATAAATGAAAGGTTTTATAATATATCCAAAAAGGGATTTCTTTTCTAGAAGGGTATATTTGATTGAAAGGATTTAAAGGTAATTTTAAAATGTAAGTTTTTTATTATCAAAATCTATTTTTAAGAGTTTTGAAATTTATTCCCCTTTTTATATATTTAATGGTTTGAAATTAATTTATTTGATGATTTTGTGATTTAATTCTATATAACGAGGATGTTGAATAAACAAATTAGTAGTATTGGATGGTATGAGACGCTCGGTAATATATTTTTGGTTATTCTATTGATAATATTATAGAATATTCGTTGTTTGATGAGTGCAGTTTACTAGCTTCTAGTAAACGTTCGAGTAATACTAAGTAGTATGGGACGCTTAAGTAATACTTGTTCGATTACTGTTGGTGAGTAGACGTCACTTGTATTTCGGAGATGTGTCAAGAATTTGTTATATTATCTAGAAATGACTCCTTAGAGCTTAATAGTCGATAGTTCTATTACTCTCCAAGGGCTACAAGTTGGAGATATGTCGGGATTTGCATATTTATAATTTTAGAACTAACTAACCGAGTGATATTATAATTTAATCTTTGAGCTAGTAGTCGAGGAATTATTATGTCGTGACGCTCTCATTAGGACATATGGAGTCGAGAGTACATATTATTACTCTCATTAAGACTCATCTCATTGAGGGTATTTTGTTGCATCCTTTAAATATGACCTATTTGAGTATTATTAGCTACTCTTAGTTTTAGTAGTCGAGGATTTTTCATATTGAGATACTTTCATCAGGACTCGTATAGCCAAGAGCGATCACTCTCATTAGCACTCCTAGAGTTGAGAATATTCGACGTGGCTCTCAATAAAACTCATCGAGTCGAGAATATCAGTTATCGCTCTAATTAGGATCTATCGAGTTGAGAGTATCAGTTGTCACTCTCATCAGGACTTCTAAAGTTAAGAGTATTAGCTACTACTCTCATTAGGAAAAATATAGTTGAGAATATTAGTTGGGAATCCATGTCATAAGGATCATGCCACTATAGAGAGCGCATGAATTAGACCCACCAGATAGGCTAGTTATCCATCTTAGTCATCCTGATTGTGGGATCGCGCCTCAGATCTGTGATGTCACTTTGTTGGGATTGTAGGCTGAGTGTTTTACTGTCAGAAGCACTTGAATATGAACAAAATCACATATTTCCGAAATAGTAATTATAGTGATTACATTTATAATAAAATCATATCCAAGTTATAAAATCCCCAAAATGTATTCCCAGGCAATGATCAAATATAGTTTACAATAATACGCCAAGAGCGACATATGAAGTTGCCCCCTTGGATGATCAAAGAAATATAGACATAACTGTCTTAATACACAGCGAAAATAAACAAGAAGAACAGAATTTCCTAATTAGCTATCCGTCGGCCACCTACTCGTCTCCGGATGCTTTATTCTGAAAAACTGCTAAAACCTAAAAAACTAAACCCTTAGCTTGCTCAAATCAAATTTTGAGTACCTGAGAGTTTAAAGGGGAACAAAAACTTCAAGTCAGACATAAAGCCTGCTATGAATAATTCTGTTACATATCTGTTTACTGAATTTTAGTGAAACCATGCCGCTTAGCGGAACGGGTTTGCCCTCACCAATATCCTTTTTCAAAACATACATTTTGCATATCCTTTCCTGCAACCAAACTGGTTAATCAAACTGATTATAATAATATAGCAAGATCCATTATGATAAAAACAGGATATAAATAGACTAATTGTCTGAAATCTGGGCTAACTGCCCTTTACTGGACTAAATGTCCTAAAACTGATTATACCAAAATAGCAATATCCTTTATGCTAATAAATGGACTATCTATCCAAAACTGGTAAAAAGTGGACTAACTGTCCTTAAGAAGTAGCAAGGTACGTTATGCTAACAAATGAACTATCTGTTCATAAACTGGGCTGACTGTCCTATACTGGACAAACTGTTCAAAAACATGGCAAATACTTGCAAAATAATCGGATTTAATCTTAAAACCGAAACCAATAAAAATTCGAGATGTAAACATTATTCACCTTAGCTTTAGAGATTAAAGGAGCTTGAGATTTGAATGGATTTGATTTGAATTTGCTTTTCCATTAGCTTTTCTTAACCTCTTCTTCCCCTTTCCTGGTTAATGGTGGCCGGCCTCTATTATAATTTTTTTTGAAATGAAATGGATGTGTAAGTTATACATGACCAAGGTTTAAAGATATGGGAATGACCTCTTTTCCATATTACCCCTCCTCTAATTCATTTTAAACCCTTCTTTAATTATTAGTTTTAATGGCATGTCTACCTTAATTAAAATCAAATCTCAATCCCCTAATCAACACATTACTTTATTTAGTTTAACTAACTAAATCTCCTAAATAATGTTACCAAAAATCTGGGGTGTTACAGACTCCCCTCCTTAAAGAATTTCGTCCTCGAAATTACGATAAGGCACACTATAAATCAAACAAGGTAAAACATACCATCAAACAAGTTGGGATAAGTATCTCTAATCCTGCTCTCAACCTCCTAAGTATTGTCCCTATCACCGTCACTCCACTGGACTTTTACTAACCTGACCATCTTGGTTCTAAGCCTCTTCTCATCTCTCGCAACAATGTGAACTGGCTTACTCACTATGGTCAAGTCCGGTTCTACCACTAAATAATCTAGCACTATCGGTGCAATAGCAATCTTTGGGTCTCTGACACACTTTCTGAGATGAGAAACATGAAAAACATCATGGACACTTGCCAAACTGCTCGGTAACTCAAGTCTATATGCGAGCTTCCCGATCCTCTCAAGAATAGGAAAAGGTCCAATGAACCTAGAAGATAACTTTCCCGACTTCCCAAATCTAAGCACACCCTTCATCGGTGACACTTTGACGAAAACCTAGTCTCCAACCGAGAACTCTAAATCTTTCCATCTCTTATCTGCATTTATCTGCCTAGATTGAGCCTCCTTCATTCTAGCCCGAATGACCTAATCTTTTCTGCAGCCTCTCTAACCAGATCTGGACCAAGAATCAATCTATCCCCGTTCTCCAACCGACAAATGAGAGATTTGCATGGCCTTCCATACAAAGCTTCAAATGGTGTCATCCCAATACTAGTCTGATAACTGTTGTTATACGAAAACTCGACTAGATGCAAATGGTCCTCCCATGATCCACCGAAATCTAGAACACGAGCTCTTAATAAATCTTCCAAGATTTTTTTAACTCTTTCCGTTTGCCCATCTGTCTGCGGATGGTAAGCGGTGCTCATCTTAAGCTTGGTTCCTAAAAATTCCTGCAAACTCTTCCAAAACTCACTAGTGAACAAGGAATCTCTGTCGCTAAATATACTACTGGGAACTCCATGCAGTCTAACCACATGCTTCATGAACAGCCTCGCTAAAACAGGTGCCGTCCTGGTTGACCTAACTGGAATGAAACGGGCACTCTTGGTCAATCTGTCCACTATGACCGATATACTTTCATTTCTCTACTCGACCTTGGCAACCCGTCCATGAAGTCCATAGAAATAGAATCCACCTTCCACACTGGAATGTCTAACGGCTGAAGCAAACCACTTGGCTTCTGGTGTTTGGCCTTTGCTTGCTGGCAATTCAAGCACTACTTTACACACAAGCCAATATCCCGCTTCATACCTTCCCAGAAGAAACTCCTCTTCATATCCTGATACATCTTAGTACCTCCTGGATGTATAGTGAACTTGGAACGATGGCATTCCTCCAAGACTTCCTTCCTTATGTTTCCTACACTCGTAATACATAATCTTCCTTTCTTTCTCAACCACCCATTCTAGTCAAGACTGAAATCTTTCAAGTCATCGCTTTCGGTTCCTTCTCTAAGCTTCCTGATCTGCTCGGCAAACACTAGATCCTCCATCTGCTTAGAAGCAATCCGTTCGATCAACACTGGTCGAACTTCTAAACAAGATAATACAACTATATCCCCACTAGACCTAACCTCGGATCTCCACTGCACTTTGCAATCTGCTAGTGCTTCCAAATCTTTCCACTCAGCAATCATCGCTAACACTGCATTCTGATGCTTTCTGCTAAGCGCATCTGCAACCTTGTTGCCCTTCCTTGCCGTGTACTCAATCCCAAAATCATAAACGGCTATAAACTTTAACCATCTCTGCTATCTCATGTTCAGCTCCTTCTGAAAGAACAAATACTTCAGTGACTTACGATTTGTATATAGCTCAAACCTTTCTCCCAAAAGGTAGTGTCTCCACACCTTCAAAGAAAAATCACTGCACCTAATTCCAAATCATGCGTCAGATATCTAGCCTCATGCGATCTAAGCTGTCAAGAAGCATAGGCAATCACTTTACCTTTTTGCATCAGCATAGCTCCTAATCCTGTTCCACACGCATCGGTATAAACTACCAAATCCTAATTCCCCTTTGGAACAACCAATACAGGTGCATGTGCCAATAAGTGTTTCAAACTCTGGAATGCTTTCTCATACTTCTCGGTCCACACAAACTTCACATCCTTCCTTGTTAGCTTGCTCATCAGTGCTTCTATCCATGAGAAATCCTTAATGAATCTCTGATAATAACCAGCTAATCCAAGGAAACTGTTTGTCTCGGTTACTGTCTCGGGTCTCTTCCAACTATTTACTATCTCGATCTTAGTCGGATCCAATGACAACCCTTCCTTTGAGACTACATGACCAAGAAAATTCACTTGTTTCTTCCAGAAGTGACACTTTGAAAACTTTGCTTTCAGCTGATGCTGCCTCAGCGTCTCAAGCACCACTCCAAGATGAACCTCATGATCTCTCTGATCCTTAGAGTAAATCAAGATATCATCTATGAAAACCAACACGAACCTATCCAAGTGCTCTCGGAAAATCCGGTTCATCAAATCCACAAAGAAAGCTGGCGCATTCGTCAGTCCGAACGGCATAACCAACAATTCGTACAACCTATATCTGGTCCTGAACGCCATCAAAGGTATACTATCCTCTGCCACCCTAAGCTGATGGAAACCTGTCACCAAATCCAACTGAGAAAATACCTTTGCTCCACTTAACTGGTCGAACAAATCATCAATCCTAGGCAATGGATATCGATTCTTTATCGTCCTCTCATTCAACTTACGATAATCGATACATAGCCTCAACGATCTGTTCGGCTTCTTAGCAAACACTGCTGCTGCACCCCAAGGCGAACTACTCAGCCTGATGAAATTCTTGCCCTCTAAATCCATAACTGCACCTTCAACTCCCTCATCTCTGAAGGGGTCATCTTGCTCGACGGCCTACTCATCGGTTCTGCTCACGGATCCGAAATTCAATGGCTCGTTCTGGCGGCAATCCAACTACAGGCTCGAAAACCTCTATGAATTCTCTAACCACGAAAACTCGGCTCAACTCATCATCTGAATTCAATGCACCTAATAAAGGAAACACTACACCGCTAGAACCTTCTATGGTAAAAATAATCTTGTCGCTACAATCGGGGTGTTTAAGAGATATCTTCCTATCCTGGCAAAATATCCTAGCATCATACTCACTTAACCAATCCATCCCAAGGATAATCCCAAACCCCAAAAAATCAAATACATGCAAACCGCAAACAAAAGTATGACCTAGCATGTCAAACTCAAACTGGTCACACCTCAACCCTAGAGTTGCATATTGTTATCCCGCCTATTGGCAAGGCCGTGACACCAAAAAGTTGACTGGAAAACTAAAGACAGTTCGTCGTAAAAGTTTGTTATACACTGTTTCACCCAGACATCGATGAATTTTGTCTGAGCCCGGATCAGGCCGCAATTGACAAGACATGACAAGCAAAGCTACGATAGCCAGCATTTCAAGTTCCAGGATAATCTGAGTTCGTATGAAAGAGATATGATCGATGCAAGTTGGAGGAAATGACCCTAAGTTCGAATCGATAAACAACCTTCGTTCGTATCCATCGGTTCGACTCCATCTAGTTCGCAACCATCGGCAAGCACTCGTTCGAATCGGTCCGGATGTACCACTTCGTATCCATCTAGGCTCGATGGTTCGTATCCATCACTCAAATCCATGAAGACATCTTGCCTCGTACCCATCAGATGCTTTGCTTCGAATCCATGAAGCTACTCCACTTCGTATCCCTCAGGTCGAAGTCCTTCGAATCCATGAAGTCACCCTACTTCGTATCCATCCTGTTGCAACGACTTCGTATCAATCAACTATCGTATATCGCGATCGATACGAACGAACATCTGTTCGAATCCATTCCCTCGAACCAACCAAGTCAAAGCGGCAAAAAACACGGTGTCAACTCAGTAAAACTCGGAGCAAAAACTGGATCAACCCGGGAAGCGCGCGCCACGTCAACACCTTCGCTCACTAGGCCATCGATTCGACCCTATCGATTCGAAGGGGATCGATTCGAACGGAGCACATCAACCAGAAATGCAACCTTGAATCGATCATAACTAGAGGTCTACAATTCCAAATGCCATGAAATTTTCACAGAAGCTTGCACGCATGTTGAAGAATGTCCACACCAAATTTCAGCTCGATTGGATGATTTCTTGATCGATTCGAATGGACTTCGAATCGATCCCAAAGTGGGCCCGGATTTCCTAAGAGCGGGCATGTGGGCCCCCTCACGTGCCAGAACTGGTCTTCCGAGATTTAGGCGAAATATCAGCCTCCTACACCTATAAATAGAGCCTCTGGTCATTCAGAAAAGGGGTCGGACAATTTTAGGAGTTAAAAAGCACCCAGACTCTGCCAGATTTATTCAGAATCACCACTGCTTCCTTAGATTCAGGCTTAGCTCAGAAAATCAGTTGTACTACATTAGAAGAAATTGTAATCATCAAGTGAACATGAATAAAATCATCAACTTCAGAGTGGACGTAGGCAAGATCGCCGAACCACTATAAATCTCGTGTTTATGTTCATTATTTCTGAATTGTGATACCCTGTTTGCTTAGATTTGAGATTTGTGTGTGAATATTGTTGATTTATATTCATACACTGGTGCTTTCACAACACTCGGGGTTTGTGACCAATTTTGGCGCAAACACATATCCTCCTATTGGGTTCGCAACCCGTAAGGAAGTAACTAAATATGCGGGTTCAAGGTTAAGCTTATCTATCAAACATTAAGATATAAAAGAATGCGATGCACCAGTATCAAATAAAACGCTAACAGACATACCATAAATCTGAAGCGTTCCTCCAAGAACCGCCTTTCCTTTCTCCTGGGCTGTTGGCTTAGAAGCAGCAGGCTCCAATGCATACACTTTTCCCTTACCATCTCTAACGGGCTCCTTGCATTGGTTCTTGTAATGGCCTATCTGGTCATAGTTGAAGCACCTGACATTCTTTCCCTTAGCCACATCTTTTTCCTTCCCAGCGTGACACTCATTAGCAAAGTGCCCCTTCCTGTCGCACTTATAGCATACAATCTCAGACTTCCCTTTCTTGGCTGCTCCACCCTTCTGATCACCTTTCTTGGGAAAGAATTTCCTCTTCTAACCCTGCCCAACCTGGACCTCCTTAGCCTTGCTCTTCTCCAGAGACTCAAGAACCTCCTCCTGCCTCATGGCCATCTCTACAATAATATCAGAAGGATCCCTAAGGTGAGACAAAGTAGCACTAGCCAATTCTGGCTTCAATCCGCTGATGAACTTCTCATTCCGCTTCAACACTGTATCCACTGAAGCATACCCATACCTGACCAACTCTTCAAACTTCCTAGCATACTCTGCAACTGACATATCTCCCTGCTCTAACTCAATGAATAGTCTGATCAGAGCCGATTGTGCCATAACAGACATGAACCTCTCCTGGAATCTCCTCTTGAAATCCTCCCAGGTCATTGTCTCCTCATCAATCGTCACAGTGACACTATTCCATCAGTACAGAGTAGCTCCCTGAAGCTGTCAAGATGCCAACCTCCTCTTTCGCTCATCATTGAGCCCCAAATCTACAAAAACCTTTCGCAGTGCAATAACCAGTTCTCCACCTCAATGACATCCTTCGTTCCTATAAACGGCTTCCCTCCAAGCTTAACATTATCTCTGCTTAACTTACCAAAATGATTAACCACTGGAACTTCTGGAACCCCTGCTCCTGCAGTATTTCCTCCTAACACTCCAGCCGCAACTCTCGCCTGCATCAAATTCCAGAAAAACTGATACATAGCTTCCATTCCGACCTGCGGGACCTCAGCACCAACATTCTCAGATTAGGTCTGACCTTGACCTCTCCGCGCATCAGGTCCGACATTCCCTTCGGTGCTTCCCCTTCCTGGGTTAACTCTGCTTCTTCTACCATCCATATCTATATTTAAACCTTATGAGATATAGAAAGATAACCTAAGTAGTAATAGGAGACTAGAGATAAAGCGCATACTTATATATATAGAAAATACAAGTACGTTACTATAGCGTTATCCCAAACCCCAATTTTTTTCTAATTCCTTTGGATTTTGTTTTCAAAACCATTTTTAGTTAAAAAATTTCATAAACCTATGCTCTGATACCGAGTTGTAACATCCCATATCTAGAGGTCAAAAGCTAAGCGCTACAAATGCTGCAGTCATCCATAGTATTAACTTCTGGTGATGAAATATGGTAATGCTAATGGTAACCATAATATCAGAAGCACTTGAATATGAACAAAATAACAGATTATCGAAAGAATAATTATAGTGATTACTTTTCAAATAAAATCATATCTAAGTTACAAAATTCCTAAATGTATTCCCAGGAAATGATCAAATATAATTTACAATAATACACCAAGAGTGACATATGAAGATGCCCCCTTGGATGATCAAAGCAATATAGACACAACTATCTTAATACACAACGAAAACAAACAAAAAGAACATAATTTCCTAATTAGCTATCCGTCAGCCACCTGCTCATCTCCGGATGCTTTATTCACCAAAACTGCTAAAACCTGAAAACCTAAACCCTCAGCCTACTCAAATCAAATTTTGGGCATCCGAGAGTCTAAGGGAAAACAAAAACTTTGAGTCAGACATAAAGCCTTGTATGAATAATTCGGTTACATCTCTGTTTACTGATATATAGTGAGACCACGCCGCTTAGCGGAACGGGTTTCCCCTCACTAATATCCTTTTTCAAAACATACATTTTGCAAATCCTTTCCTACAACCAAACTGGTTAATCAAACTGAATATAACAATATAGCAAGATCCATTATGCTAAAATTAGGAAATAAATAGACTAACTATCTGAAATCTAGGCTAACTGCCCTTTACTTGACTAACTGTCCTAAAACTGATTATACCAAAATAGCAATATCTTTTATGCTAATAAATGGACTATCTATCCAAAACAGGTAAAAAGTGGGCTAACTGTCCTTAAGAAGTAGCAAGGTCCGTTATGCTAACAAATTAACTATCTGTTCATAAACTGGGCTGACTGCCCTATACTGGACTAACTGTCCTCTGGGCTGAATGCCCTCAAAATAGACTAAATGTCTGAATTTAAATGAGCCAACTACCCAAATTTTTCTTAGGGTTAACTACCCTTTAAATTTTCCTTGAAAACCTTTTCAAAATGATTTAGTCCGTCAAATCATACATATATAAGGAAAATATATCTTTAGATTTACTCTAAGCTACTTTTGCCATGTTATATATACTTTACACAAATGATGATGTTCCATAAGGATTAACTATCCTTTTAAATTAAGTTAAAGTCCTTTATAACTTACAGATGCTTAGGCTGTCTGCCTATTTATTATATTTAAAACATTTGTTTAAAACCTTTAAACAACCCTTTCAAAACCATTGAAGGTATCTCCTTCGAAACCATTGAAAGACCCTTTCGAAATCATTGAAGGTAACTCCTTCGAAACCATTTAAACATTGCTTTTCGAAAATATTGGTAAAGCCTTTCCTTTCTTTTCTCCGAAAGCTACAAAATATCAGACATCCTCCTTTTAAAACCTTTTAAATTTTTCCTTTCGAAACTATAGGAAAAACCTTCCTTTTCATTTTTGTCAAAACCATGGGGAACCACCCCTTTCAAAACCATTCATAAACCTTTCGAAAGCATCAAAATCAAACTCTTTCAAAAGCCCTTTGGGTTCGATTTAAAACATGTGGGTACCTTTCGAAACCATTCGAAGTTAACTATTTCGAAACCATTTAAAATGTTTTGATCGAAAATATTTGGATTATGCCTTCAAGTTGAGCAAAAGGATCAGAAAAACATTAGAGTCGAAAGCATCTGCTTCGAAATCCCTTTGAAAGTAACTCTTTCAAAACCATTTCATAAACAATGAAGAGATAGTGTCAAAACCATCCCTTCGAAAGCAATGGAGAAGTGGCAAATTTTAGAAAACAAAAGGTCCCCTTCGAAACCATATGGATCGAAAGGTAGGAAGCGGCAACTATGGTTTCGACCATGTCGAATGCAATCATTTAAAACAAAAGAGCAACCCGATCGAAACCATTCATTTTAAACCATTTGACTTAGTTGAAGCATTTTGGTCGAAAGCTATCTTGGTTGAAAGCAAGCAGGTGCATTTTCCTCAAAACCAAAACAAAGCCCCACCCCTTTCGAAACCCTTTGGTTTCGACCCTATACCTTTCGCCCTCTTCCAGTTCACTACATACCAATTGCCTGATACGATGTGCATTGGTTTCGACCGTGTTGAAAAAGGAGGAACAGAGGCGGAACCTAGTGCCAAAGGAGATCGAAACAGTTAAAAGCCTGTTTATTTGTACTTTAAAATAGTTCTTTTGTACCTAACCTGCCTTGTTTGTCTAAATCTGATTGGTTGCTAGATTTTTCTTTTCAAAAGTGCTGCCGACTTTCTATATTTAGCATTTTAAACATATTTATAAAAAGCCTCTTCTCCTCTATAATTATACAAAACATTTAAATCTCATACCTTAAATAATTTTATATAATCATTACAACACTTAGGAAAAATCTAGAAAATCACTTTATATATGTTCTCTAACATATAAAAATTTCAGATCCAAATAATTAGTTATTTTTTCGTAAATAATTTATAATCCAAAATACCATTTTCTTTACTATAAAATTTATAATAAATCCACAAAAATTCAAAAAAATCTGAAAATTGAAACCCATCTCTAAAATTTCTTTTTAGATCTTCATAAAAAATTTACAAGGTAATTGGATGTCATTTAATATGGTTTTCATCTCAAAACATGTCATAAAATTTATATGAACATTCATAAATCATCAACAAGCATATATAGTCATTCTGTCATTCAAAAACATGGCAAATACTTGCAAAATATTCGGATTTAATCTTAAAACTGAAACCAATAAAGATTTGAGATGTAAACATTATTCACCTTAGCTTTAGAGATTAAAGGAGCTTGAGATTTGAGTGGACTTGATTTGATTTTGCTTTTCCTTTAGCTTTTCTTAATCTCTTCTTCCCCTTTCCTTGTTAATGGTGGACGGCCTCTATTATAAATTTTTTGAAATGAAATGGATGTGTGAGCTATACACGGCTAAGGTTTGAAGATATAGGAATGGCCTCTTTCCCAAATTACCCCTTCTCTAATTCATTTTAAACCCTGCTTTAATTATTGGTTTTAATGGCACGACTAATTTAATTAAAGTCAAATCTCAATCTCCTAATCAACACATTATTTTATTTAGTTTAACTAACTAAATCTCCTAAATAATGTTACCAAAAATCTATAGTGTTACATTTACTCTCATTAGAGCTATTACCCAAACATCACTTAAGGACCAACAGTCCATTACCAAGGGCGAATAAGAGTCATGACCATTGCATAATGTAGTCTTGCATTATGTTTATGACATGCAATGGATATGAGAGTTATGATTTTGGGAGTAACTAACGGACTATAGGAAATGTGCTACAGTCATTAACATTTCCTATAGCAGTGCTATGGTACGTCGTTCTCCTATGTGGATGACCTAGGTAGATCCATTCATACGAGATATTTGATTCTATCACCTTATTAAAGGTGATGATCATATGACATTGACACTAGCTACATGTTAGACTTTATTTGAGATAACTTAACCCAAGAAGGTGCATGTTGTCTATCGATAACATTAGAGACTTGTTGTTAGCTTGTCTATTATTCTCTCATAAGAGCCTATGGCCGAGAGATCGCTTTTTTCTATGGTTTGTTGTTTCTATCTCCTATGACCATCCAGTCGAGAGTTTCGCCTCTCTTAGGACTAAAGGTCGAGATATATGATTTTGTTCGTTGGGTATTTGATTGACTTTGATGTTTATTGAGTTTGAGTTTTCTTAATATTTCCGAGGGCTTAACAGTCGGAAGCTATCACTTCCACTAGGACTATAGGTCAAGATAATTGTTTGGATATTGCTTTCGATATTTTGTATGAATTGTGTTTTGTTAGGATTTGTCTTTCTTGCTATCTCCTAGGACTAATGGTTAGAAGTATTTACTTTTATCAGGACTATAAGTTGAACTAGTATTCTTGGATATTAATTTCTATATTTTAGAAGGATTTCATTCTATTTAGGTCCCATCTTTCTTGGTTTACTTTCTTTAGCTTAACGGTCAAAAATTACTACTTCCTTTAGGGTTGTAAGTCGAGTTTTATGAGCCTTATTATCGATGATTTGATTTTATTTGGGATTCTGCATCTCTTGGTTTTTCTTTTAAGGATTGACAGTCTAAATTCTTTAATTCCATTAGGACTATAAGCCAAGATTGATATTTTGGTTGTTGACCATTGTATTTAGTATGATTCGTGAGTCATCCCTTTATTTGTGCCTTTTGTGGACACGTTGTGTGCTTGTCTACTGTGTTTTGGGACTTTTATGAGTTTGATTGTTATCACCCGATTTATAGGTGTCGTGATTCTTACTTGCTTATATGTATTTCATAGATGATTATGGTTATGAGTGCCATAGTATACTATTATGATGCTATATTGGATATTACGTTATGGCGTGCACATGTTATGCCTTTCATTTACCATGCTTACTTTTATGTAATCACATTTGGATTAAGATAAGTCCGATTCATTTATTATCTATATAATACTCGGGTCAGTCCACGACTTTTCAGGTATAAGGACATTAGCCATTTTGGATGATTGGGCTTTAGAGGGGACTATATATATATATACAATTTTTCATGTTTTGAGAAGTTAACGATGTATAGTTTCATTCAGATGTCTCCTTATATTTGTTTGTGATGAGATGGCTATGTTGGATTATGTGATGGTGTGTATTTTGTACTTGAGTCGGTATATATTGTCGTAGTGTGATAGACGTTATAGTTGGTATCGGTTTTTTCTGTTGTGCTCTGTGACTCTATGTTAATTTGTATATGTTGTATATTGTTCCATCCTAGTAAACCATATGTTTATTGCTTTGCATCAATAGTAGGTACGCATGGATGAGTTATATGAGATTTTTAACACGTACTGATGTTAGCCAAAGGGAATATTCATGTGTGGTCATTCCTAACAAGCCTCATTCTCTGTATTAGCAGACATGATTACCTAGTAATTTTGAGAAAGTTCAGAAACAATATAGGATATATGTGACATGAGTCTTGGCATTAGAGTGACTTTAGAGTCCTTGTTCCTTGTGGACGCGTGGTGGTTACACTAATTAATAAAGGGATAGTAGGAGTATATGATGATTACAGGGATAACAACTGGGAATGTACTTGTTGTTTTTCGTACAATATATATTCCATATCTCTACCTCTTTTGTATGTATTGTTCTCGTGTGAAATGGAATTCGTTAAGGGAGGTAGTGAAGTAAGGAGTTAATAGCCCGATGAGTAGTATCGGCATTGATAATGATGAATAAACCTCTGTGTGGCTTGAATATGAATGAAGTGACTTGGTTAGGGAAGCTGTAAAAGACCATATTTCAAATGCGATGACCGCCCTACACCATCGACACTCAGTGATGTGGTAACTTACGGTGTAACGGTGCCCGATCGATGTGGAGCGATCATCAAGGTAGTAAGGTAAAGTAAATCAACATAGAAACTGTTGTATATCTCACAATGCATCAAATAAAGTATAATAGTAAACATCTAAGATATAAACAGGCGGGAGAGTAGTAACTAAATAACGTATAGCCATTAGGTCTATTTCCACCTTATTTAATAAGTATTAAGTGGTCGAGGTTTTCTTTTAGGTAGTACAATGTTTAAATATATATGTATATATGAATATATTTAGCTACACCTCGGAGAAGGTTAGATATATTGTACGCGTGGATGAAATTTTACGGATAGCCATGAATAATGGACATAACACTTAAATAAAAGTAAAACGGCATAAATTAGTATTATGGATAAAACATGAAATTTTCCAATCACCAAAACGTTGTTCCGACCCTTACTCATTACAACCTGTGTGATAGATTTAAAGGACATGCTACTGGTGCAATATGGGAACTGCATATGGTGAAGTTTTCTCATTCATGCTCGACGTTGGCAAGGCAATCAAATACTAAAGGAATAATGTTGTTACAACTGACTCCATCAACTTGTGATAGCTTTGGCTTCCTTAACCTACGATTGTTTTTCATATCAACTTACGATAACTTTGGCTTTCTCAACATGCAATCTCTTATTCATATGAACTTGCGATATCTTTGGCTTTCTCGACATGTGATGGCTTGCCCATATTAACTTGTGATAACTGTGGCTTTCTCTATATGTAATGGCTTCATCTTGCGATAACTCAATTATTTCACCCTGCAATGGCTTCAACATTTTCAGCTTGTGATAGCTTTGGTTCTTAATATATGATAGTTTTAGACTTCGATATAACATCTCTGCCTAACTTTTTTTTAGAAAAATTTAGGGTGTGACAGCTTTGGTTAAGTCTTCAAACTTTACGTCTTCGGGGGAAAAATGGTAATGTCGATCATTGTCGATCGATCTTCCATCTTTAAAACTTGTCTTTTTTTCTTAAAGTAACATGGAGAATCATAATAGAAGCAAAGAGAAGTCAATATCCAACTTTTAATGGAATGGTATCGATCGATGGATCGGCTAGCTATAGTCAGCTTCTAGAATACTATGTCTTTCTCGAGGACATGAAAACTTAAAAAGGTACGTTGATTTTCAGATCATACATCTCTTATTCCCCTAAGCTTCCAAGCATTTAGAACGTGCCTTTTTACGATCGAGTAACAAGGTGAATCATCTAAAAAGGAACCAACTAAGTGGTCCTTCCAAAATGAGATACCCGCTTCAACGAACTCATCGAGAGGAGTTAATAATTTGTCAATGGAACAAACATCAAATTTTTTGGGGATATATGTTCCAACATCCCCTGGCTTCTTTTTAAAGAGAGATGACCAAGGGAAAACTTACCATTCGAATCAATATTTGCATCATCCTTAGGGATACTCAAGATCTTACTTAGGCTTCCAACATTTTCATATTTAGACGTAATAGAAGGGGTAAAAGGGGAAGATGCATGCATTGTCAAAGAGGGTTAGAATGAATTTGCAGTAGGCGATAACTCCATGAGATTAGCAATTTAGCATACATCATCGACACTGGCACATTGGAATCAGGAGCAAGGACCAATTCCTCATTCGCCTTACATTGGATGAACACAGCTAAATCAACAGTGACAATTGGAACTACAGAGGCTGATGAAGTAGCTACTAGCAGGGGAAAGGTGATCTCTTCAACGGGTGGAGGATGCTCAGATTTGGGCGATGGAGATTAGGTCCAAAGATCTATGTAGTGCAAAGGATGGGTTATCGAGCGTTAAAGAAAGCATGGAGCAGAATGCAGTGGCGACACCAAAGTTGTCGACCAAAATGAAGAGATGCGCCAGACGATGGACTAGAGAGGCCACAAATTGAGGTTCGCTTCTTTAATTATAGCAACAATAACACACCAATGTGAGCATATCTATGGTTACCAGCTCCTATGATTTGAATACACATTAATTCTTGAGCTCCACTATTATCTACTACATTCAAAAGGGTCCGAGGTCGAATCATATCATTTTTATTCGAATAGGGAAGAAGTCGCGTGAGTAGATGAGGAGGAGGGAGTTATTTGGCTTAGAGTTGGAAGAAAATCTTGTATAGATTTAGATTTGCATAGAGAGAGAAAGAAGCAATTTTTGAATCGCCAAATTTTATAATAAAATTTGAATAAACATGTCATTTTATTCAATAATATAACATAAGAAAATTTGAAGAAAAAAAACATTAGTACATTACATTGTAATAATGCATGATAGGGACCTGATTTAAAAATAAAACACAAAACATGAAGAGTTTTCTAAATGGGACAGTCGATTTTAATTTTCGAAAGAAATAAGAAGATTTGAGTTTCTTTTTCTTAAAGGTATAGGAATGTAAACCTAATTTCCCCTACTCAACAAGATTTGAAGAACTATAAAAGCAATATTCATATTTATAAATATTGAAATTCAAATATTAAAAAAAAAATGTTTCTTTTCCATATTTTTCCTTTCATTTCCCATAAATCAAAATAGAGCGGCTATTTAAACATAAAAAGAAACACGAATTCTAATGTAATAGATTTTAACCATTGGATCTAATTATGTTTAGATAAGATGATCAAACCGACCATTAAGGAGGTTTTTCTACTATTAGTGAAGGAATTGGGCCAGCTTGCAGCAGAAGAAATGAGTGAATTTCAAAAAATTTACCATTTTTGAATCATTAATGGGCCTATGAAGTCTAAATGTATTTAGATCTTATCTAAATTTCTTTTAAATAAAATCATTATTTTATTTAATACCATATTTTGTTTTATTAATTTAATTCTAAAACAATCAAGAATGGGATATAAAAATAAGGTTTGAATATATCAAATATATTCATTCCTTAATTGTGTGACAAAACAGTTAAAAATAAGGCGAGTATACTCAATTGATAACATGATGTATATGAATAAATAAGAATAAGTTTAAAGGCAATCACATAAGGGACAAAAGGGAAATAAAAAAAGATGACAAAGATGATTGGTTCATCTTTCCCTTTTTGACAAATTTGATTTATGCATCATTCAATAACAATCAATGAATCATTATGACGTAAGAATAGGAATAGCCAACAATAATTCATATGCTTATACTACTACCTCAATTAAAATTGTTTGATATTAATAAAGCATTTAAATTATACAATTTGAAATATAAACATTAAGTTTTATATGTACATATACATATAGATGTAATTATCTATACTATACTATGAATACCGAGTTCAATTTCAACAGTACACAAGCCTCCTTACTTTTGGCAACTAAGCCGTCTTCAAATTTTTCTTCCTTTACCTTGTACGTATTTTTATCTTCTCCCTTTCCTCCAGCTGAAACTTCCGTTCCCCCATCACTAATCTCCTCCTTCCAATTTCCTCCACCCAAAATCGGTCGATTCCCCTTACGCTTATCTTCTCTTCCCCCTTTCCTCCGTTAGGAATCGATAAATTCCCTTCGATTTCTACCTTAGTTGTTCCTTTACCATCGCTTTCTACCCCAGATCATCCACAATTGTACAAAACCTAGCCTCAATGCCATAACCTTTTTCGCCTCTCCATCGGTTTCCACTTTCGTCATTCCTTGCTAGCCACTGTTTTGCATCTACTTCCACTGTAATGGAGCTCGACCACGCTTGGTTGGTTTGCGTTTAAAGGTGTAGAGGAGCTGTACGTGTTGTTTCCTTAATTATACATCCCACTCGAGGTAAAAAAACCTAATTTTTGTTGATTAATCCATTATGTTGCCATTGCTTTCCTGTTTGAGCTTGCATTGTTTTATTTGCTTCATATTTTTTTGGTTGTTCGTTCTCTACGCTGTTGCTTCAACTGTGCTATTTTCGATTTCCAGTTTTCACTGCATAAATCAGATAGATCCACTCCTTTTTCTTGCTATATTGCAGACATATTCATGGATAAGTTGATGTCTGTTTCTAATGTTATTGATAGTAGCAAAAAATGAGTAAACTTCTAGATGAACTTACATTAGGCAGTGAAGTCACTTAGAGTGAACAACCTATTTTCTCCGCACTCAACTTTTGAGCCCTGTACATATATATTGTACATCATTTATTTCTGCATCGTTATCAATTTCTTTCCAGGTTTGCCTACCGCCAAGTCACCTGGTGGTGTTTTACAAGAGACGAATTGGAAAGTTCCGCAAAGGTTCAACTTTGTAAGGGGTTTATCCAACTAATCAGCAAGGATTAAAACATACAAAAGTGGTAACCAAAACTTCATGCTCAGCATAAATTATACAACATTACAGTTGACTTTTTGGGTTATGCGTTAGGCTAATGTGGGCAAAATAATATCATTATCAACTTATAACTATTTTTTTTCCTTTTTACTGTTGTTTTCCTCTATAGAACTCAATGTAAAACAGTTTTATATTTCTTTAATGGTTGTAATAAATTTTGAAAGTTGATAATAGAGTTCAAAACAAAATCGATAATAAAATTGATATGTTTTAAATATTTCGGAGTGTGATAATGTGTTGGACTGCTAATAGGTATCCTTTCGTTCTATTGTGGAAAATGTCCAATGTTTCCCCCAAAAAAATAAATGCAAAGATTTCATAGCATCCGCTGCCTCATTTCCTGTCTTTTGGTGCTTAAAATATTTAGTCTACATTTATTTCTAGAATTTCCTTTTCCCCGTAGTGTGATTTTGAATCTCACAAAATTCAAAATTTATACAATTTTTTTGACAATGAATTTCATTTGAACTGATTTTGTATTTGGGGTGCTAAATTTCATTTAAATATGAAGGATTCGGTGTGCTATATTTTGGTAGTATGCAATAGCACTGGAGTTTCTATTGATCAATATCTGAAATTTTGTATATTATATATATATATATATAGACAAACATGATCGGTGGATGCGGGCGCATGCATGTGTATGTTTGCTTATTTCATATGTGATCAGAATTCATTTAAGGTTAGAGGTTGAGTGTTTGAATAAGTTCAATATTATTTTGAATATGGACTACCTAAGACTTCTTATCTACCTATGCCATTGAGTTTGATAGTAGTTGCCATCATATATGAGATATGCCTTTTGTATTCTAAGTGATCCAAAACTACTGTTAAAGTTTGAAGTATTTATAACTTTTGAAGTTTATTTGGTATTTTTCATGAGTATGTGATATTCCAATTTGTTAACATCGATGTTCACTTACCATTTGCCTTTTATTTTCATAAAGATAATTGAATCAGTCAGTCAAAATATAGTGCATATTATTTTAATGTTGTATACATATCATTCTCTGCATGTTTTTAAAACAATATGTATGGAAGGTTAAGCCAGTAATCAAGAATTGCAATTATTGCAGTGGCTTTAACATCTAGACTTATTTTTAAATTGCTTATTTGGCTATCAGTTTTTTGTAGAAAAGGCTTATTTTATTAGTTTGACAGCACTGTTTTACATACATATACGTGATATTCTCAGTCTTATCATATTAATTGTACATATAGATGTGGCTTTAAAAGTGATATATTATATGGTCATATCATTGTTTCCTCGACTCGAAGATCTTTATTTTTTTTCTTCTCAGTTTTAGTGAATAAATGTTTGCTTATCATACATGGAGTTTTGAACATGTTAATAATAAATCTTCCGAGAGGCTCTTTGGTTATTTGGCCAAAAACATGCATATTCATTATAATTTTAATTAATAGGGATTGTACTATCCTTCGGATAGGAGGACTAAAAACGAAATCAACTGCTGTAGAAGCTGAAATAGTGACCTTCAAGTTTTTGCTAAATGTAGAGGGTTGGCCAAGTTGTGCATAACTTGAGGTAACAAAGTTTCATGCTGCATCGTATGCCTGTAACAAATAGTTATATTATATTACATTTGATACGAAATGAGATATCACGGTCATATTTTTTTTAGAAGCATTCATAATTTAAGAAAAAAACATGTTGAATTATGTAGTGAATTAACCAAATTAACAGATTCACTATATGTTCGTTTAAAAAGTAATAGGTTAAAAAAGGTTAATACGTAACTCAGCTACCTCCTTTTCCCTACCTCATTCTTTATGAATCACTCCATAGTATATCAGATATAGGTGCCAATAACCTCAATAGATATTTTGTTTGTAGGTGAAATAAGGTTAATATGGATAAACATAGAAGCTGAATCAGTTTGGGGAGCCTTTTTTGTTGGTTATGTGATTTCATCTTATAAGAAGTGGAATCCACAAATATTATTGTGAGTTACTGTGTTTAAATGGTTCTTAATATGAAGCTTTTTACCACTGAATTAGTTACTAAAGGTAGATATTATTAATATCTGCTACTTATTTCCGTTGGTTGACCTTCCAATTTTTTATTAATCTTTATATGTATCTTCATATATATATATATATATATATATATATATATATATATATATATATATATATATATATATAGCCTATTTTTTGTTCCTTTTCCAACGTGTGTTATATGTTATATATATTTTCCTTTGTCTTACAAGCCTGTGTGTACAGCCATTTATACCCAGTCCTTCATCCTTTATTTAATTTTCACCCGTAGCTTTCACATGCCACCTATTCTATTTTTCTTTCCATAGTTTAACTTGTTTGCATTTAGTTTTGTGAGTTGAGCATCTGGTTTCGTGCAATTAACCTATTTTTCATTTGGTCTAACTTTGTGCATTATTTCATTTGCTAATTTAGTGAGCTGTCACCTTGCTAGTAGGTGTGTGGTCCTATATTTAGTCCACGTGTTTATGTAAGAAGGAGCTAGCATGCTTTCGTGAATTACCTTAGTATGCTTTCATGAGATAGCTTCGTGAATAGTATGTTGTCCATTACATACATTAGCTTTCTTGTGTTATAATTTAGGCTTTCCTGTAGTTGCTTTCGTTGCCTATTTTATTTGGCCTTCGTGAGTTAAAATGCTGAGATCACCGTAACATGTTCAATTTCTAGCTTTCTCGTACGGTTTTTCTTGGCAAAAATTTGGATTTTGATCCTCAAAGAACATGAACAGTTAACCTCAGCTTAATTTATATTAAACCATGCATATAAAGGTTTGTAAATGCCTTGTGTTTGATGGTTTTTAATATGATTTGAAAGACATCGTTAGGTGTTTTTTTGAAAAGTTGTTAAGTAAAATAAGTGAAGTACTTATTGTAAAAAAATTGGACTTTAAATCGATTTGTAGCTGCTTGAAAACTGGTCGAACTTAAAAGCATATAAAACTAAATTTGTGGTAAGAACGGGAAACTGCGGCACTTTACAATTGCAACACTTTATGGGTGTCTGCGAACATTTAATAACAGGTCTTCAATGTTGTCGCTTGCTGTTTGGAACCTTAAAATGGTTAAAAGTGTTATTTAACTATTCTATGTTCGTACAGTTACTATGTTGTGTAGGATAAAAGCAAGCAATTCTTTGTTCATAAAACTACAAACTGAAAACTGTCGCAAGCAATTTTTAATTTTGGGCTGTTAACTTTATTAACTGATTTGTTTCTGATAAGCGTTGTATACGTTGCAATTATTTTATTTCATGTGTTATGAAGAATTTTTTGCATACTCATTAATCACTTTTACATATGTCCTTATATAGGTACAAGGAAAGAAAGTGAGGTGAGTATTTGAACTGAATGTGAACCGTGCGTATGCTTTAGGAAAAGAAAGCATGGTTAGTCCAAGTACAACTAGCACAAAAAGCATCTTTCAGATGGTGGATAGTCTAAAAAAACATACAATTTGTTAAGCAACGAGTGTGCTCTTCCTACCGCAGGCATTTTCTCTTTCCTTTTTCCTGTGGTTGCTGTATTGCTGACAGCTTATTTTAGATCAATTGTACAATTTTTAGTTGAATATAAAAGGGATTTAGAATGTAAGTGTCTCCAAGGTCTTTGTTATTAACAATTTTCATGTATTACTACTGGGTTAAACAAATATTACTGTTTCCAAGGTCTTTGTTATTAACTGATTGCAAGCCAATGTGGCTCACATGAGATTTGCATGCCTTTTTTTAAACATATTACATGTTGCTTCATAAACCAGTGGCATAAATGACTTTATGGCTTGAATGAACTAATGCAACAACTGATGCTGCTTAACTTACACGCCTAAACAGATTTTAGGCTTGCAATTCTCGGCTCGACCGTCTTCCTCCTGAAATTGCGTGAGTAAAAAATCCTACGAATTTTCAATCAATGAAAATGAACGAAATGAGAGATATCTATACATATATCACTGACATGTAATCCAAAATAATTTAATGAGGAAACCCAATCCAGATAAAACTAAAAAAAGATCATGAATGTTCTTCCTTTAGTTTTGTGTGACATTTAAACATGCTACCTAAGTTCATCGATCATCAAAAGTATTGTACTAATTAATTTTCATTAACAATGACACAGTGTAATTTGAGATTCAACGTCGTTTTTTTTAAGAATTGTTTTCCTATTTTTCCTTTCTAATTTATAAAGACCGCAATCGTCTTCAACATTCAATTAAAATATGGATTTTCGGTGTTATAGAAAACATGTGTAGAATGTATGATCAAGAAGACAAGTAGGACAAACTTTCTGATAATATTTGCTCTCGGAGGCCTGTAATGATAATTAAAAATTAAAAATTCTTTAAAACTTAACATTGTCCTGATTATATCTGAACTTGAGATCAGCATTTCTTTTTGCACTTTCACTGTTCTTGGTTGTTTCTATGTTAAGTTCCATTTTGAATCTGTTTCAATGTTTTTATAACTAAATTTACCGAACTATTACACTCTTACGCACTGTGATATGCGGCTTTACAAGAATATAAAAAATAATTCGTTGTCAGCGAATAAAGTGTGTGACTTATGGCATACCCTTAATTAAAAGTTTCAAGCGGTAATTACCTGTGCTGGTATACGTTACCGCTTTGAATTGTCTTCCACTAATATTTGATGAATGCATTCTTTAAATTACTTTTCAACTATTTTTGAATTCTTATCTTCAAACAACTTATTTCACCAATCTGTGTGCGAACCACATGTTCGCACTAGTGTGTATATAAAGATTAACCCAAAACTTCTTAATTAATTCAAAATAAACCATATTACATTTAAATTTTCTGATGTATTTATGAACTTATGTAAACTTAAACTAGTTAAAAAAATATATGTATACAACTAAATCAAGAGATTCAACCTATATAAAATTTTATTTTTAAACAAAAATGAAACATACTAAACTGAGCAATATATTAACAATCCTTTAAATACTTACAGAAAGATATTAGTCATGTCAAATACAGCAACAAATTTATAAATTTATTGTAATCAATTTATTATCAAAACATCCTTTAATCATGTGTGGGTTTCAATTACAATAAGATGCAGATAATAAGAACAAATAAACTTTCAAATCTAAGGAGATTCAACCTATATGAATAAATAATTTATTATTATTATTATAAAACAAAATGTGATATATACTGAATTAAGCAATATTTAAAATTCTTTGAATACTTAAAGAAGGATAATTGTGACGTCAAATAGGGTAACAAATTTAGAAATTTATTGTAATCAATTTACGATCAAAACATCATTTAATAATATGCAAGTTTCTATTACAGTACAAATAAAAATAATAAGAACAAATAAACTTTCAAATCAAAAGAATTACACTTTGGTTTGAATGGTTAAACATAAATGTAAAATTAATATATTGTCTAATCATATACAAGTTTCAGTTTTGATTATCTAAATAAAAAAACCAATCAATTCATATAATAAAAAATTCAAACTACATAAAACATTTATAAATCAACTGAGACAATATTATACACATATAAATTATGATATTCAATTTTATTCACTAAAACATTATATCAAAATTATTAGAATAAGAAGATCATAACTTAATTCCAACGTACACCTTGAAAGATTGAAATTTTCTTTTAGATGTAGCCAATGAATTGTACCTTGAATGGTGGATCAAACCTTACAGATTCAAAAATCAGCCTTCAAATGTTGCAAGGATCAAGAGACAAGAACCACTTTGAATTTATTTGTTTTGTTTGAATTTGTTTTATAAAAAATTTATTTTCATGGAGGCCATTAAAGGAGAAGAGGCGGGCTTAAGAAAGAAAGAAGGAAAAAATGTCTGTCTAAAACAAATCGTGAATGAGGACGAGAGAGAGGATATGTTTTAAAAGAAAACAATAAAACCTTTTCAAGTTCCTCCTTTAAAACCTTCCTTTTTTAATTCCAAATTAAATCACCAAATCCTTTTCCATCCTCTTCATTTATTCGGTAGAATAAAATAAAGAGAAAATGATAAAGTTTATTTCATAAATGATATTCAAGTGATTCATAAAAAGAAGATTTATTTCCTTTTTTAAAATTAATTCCTCCTTTAGATTTTCAAATCACATTTGAAAACTATCCATTTTTCCATGCATGTGGGCCTCAATGGAAAATTTTCAAAAAACACTTAGCAATTAATATATTTAAATCCAATTTAAATATTTTATTGATATCGAATATCAATACGCGCATTTATAGCTTTTATAGACGCACTTTATTAAGTACTAACTCAAACAAATCAAATGAAGTTTAATAATTAATATTTCATAAATATTAATTAATTTACAACAATTTATAAACTAATTAAATCATGTGGTTCATTCAGAGTATTCATCATTACAGTTGTACAACTCAAAGGTGTAAATTCAGCCAGCGGTTAATATCGAACTATTCGAATATTAATGTTCACACGTCACTTAGCAGGTGGTGTGACATTTTGACTAAATTTATCGCTTACACATCTTTTGGTAAAATCCAACTTTACTTATTATAAGCAGTATCTCATAGTGATTCTCTTCGTCAAAACTCTATCACATTAGGACTTATATAATTTGATAATGGTCAAAATTACAATATCGTCCACATTCAACTTTATAATCCAAACACAAAGTCCTTGTTTCAATAATAACAATTATTGTTAACCGAACTGCTCTGGCCAGAGATTGACTTTGAGTTGACATCAGTTGACCCTGATACCAACCCCATATAACTAAGGAGACGAATCTTCTCTTGAATAGTGTTTCACTTCCAATGCTTTCACTCGACCCAACTATAGTCGTTCGATTGACGTCGTACCACGATTTAACTATAATCAAAGCGGAGCTTCCATATTGAAGATCAACAGTATTCTCAAGTCGAGAGAACTGTGTAAATTAGTCACATCGATATTCTCTGTTTGACCTTAGTTATATTAACCAACAGAAAACTATCAAGTGAGTCATTCCCCTGTGGTGCCCCCAGCGGTCATGAGTAATACATTGTCCACCATTTGGAGAGCGTTACATACTCTAGTCTCAACAGATGTATCGATATCCAGTCTCGATACATCTTGACTAGGAATATTTAAAATGGTATATTTATCTTCATTGTGATAAATTACTTATGGTTACAATTCTTTTTAACTACTATCACAAAACATACCATTTATAGATTTTCTATTAAATATACTTTTAATTAAATTGATTAATTAATATAACACATTATATCAAGTATATAATAGAAAAAATACCCTTTAGTTTGAACAAGATTGGTCATCAAGTTAAATATATATAAAAAATTATATAATTGCCCTTAGGGCATACCTCTAACTCTATCAATCTCCCACTTGCACTTGGGGTCAATTATGGAATCTTATTCCAATTTCTCCAATCGGTTTTCTCAAAACCAATTGGGTCAGTCCCTTTATGAATCAGTATGCTATTATGTTTTATTATCTAGTCTATCAATCAACTCTCTCCGACAGTAATAAACCGTTTTATCACGTGGAACAATTCGGAGTATGTTTCTCGACTTCTAGTGAGCTTTAAGTTCTGTTATGAACTATATCGCAACATTGTTATCATATAACAATGTTATGAGATTCTCAAAATTTGAAATCAGCTCAGTTATAAATTTGTGCAATTATAATTTTATATATATTATTTTTATTACGGCAATATTCAAGGCAATGTATGTAGCCTTTTTTCATTGAATAAGCCATAGTCTTTTATTTGGAACATTTTTAATTTAAATATTCTTAACTTGGATTTATTATTGACATGATACATTCAATATGACTTATGAAGTTTGAGTTCGAACACTCCTTCATAAGGAGTTTTTGTTTCTGTAAACAATTCTCTAGTATTTCATAAATACACGAAAACACTTCAAACAACTATTTAGTGATATCATTTTGGATTTGATATTTGCTTCATATATCAAATACATAAACAAATCATGATATCGTAGACAACATAACATGTATGATAATTCCTTTTGCCAATGCAAAGGAATCAATCTTACATGTTCCATATTAAACATTTTAATAAGCTGTCCTTGCATATCACTTGGACATTCCAGACATCTTTTATACTTACTATAAAAGACATCATTTATCAATTCGATGTTGAGTATTAAAACAACAAAGGCTATTTTAACACAAGTATATCGTTAAAATCAACAACGTGTTGTTTACTTATAGTTTAGAAATATCAATGTACCTTTTAACGTTCTTTCATATGAACATATGCTTCCTTTGCACTTTGATTGAAAATCAAACTATTTTATGTTTCTATCAAAATACTTATTTAATATTGATGCTTATAAAATGATACCTTCATATCATTTCTTGGATCATATCCAAAGACTCAAAAGCTCAATATCACTCCCACTAACTTCGAGATATTTTTGATTAATATGTGTAAATAGCTTTCTCTAAATCGTTATTTAGACTTTTCTATTTCAATACATATGTATCAAAACATTAAGTTTTATCAAGTGATAATTTTGTGAATAAATTCGAATTAGCTTGAGCATGTTGAATATGAATCTATTACGCTATTTTCAACAATTGAGATTTGCGATATTATTCTTATTGGCATTGCTCATTTAATTCCAACTGCATAAGTCTTGCTCATAAAGACATAATTGTGGCCGATGGATCACATCCCTCCGGTTATGACTATCAAAATCATATTTGATAGCGTATTTGGAATTCTTTTGGATTTGCGCATCATACCATATAGAGTCAACACTTCTAATGGTTTAATTAAACAATCGTGGATTATATATTTTTGACATCGATAAGGAACATAGTTTCTCTTCAACGTGCGAGAATACTTATTAGACACTTTAATGCAATGTGTTGGTTTAGGTTAGTTAATTTGCATCTCATCTAATTAGTTCTATCCATGGATCATATCCAATTCCATTTCACTACTAATAATTCTTCAAAGAAATTCCTTCACAATGAAGTTGGTATTTCTTGAAACAATAATTGTTTCTCAGTGCAACAGAAGGTATTCATAAACATTATATGAATTTCTTTATTTATAAAACTGATTTGGTTTTAGTCTACAAAACATATGTTCAAAACATAAATATGTCATCCAATGATAGTCTTTTCCAAAATCCTTTTAGGGAGATTCATATAAGGTCCTTCATGAACAATTATTACGTGCAATCTTTCAACTCACACAACCTGCCACTCCTTGGCCTAGGATATATTGGAGTTTCTTATAAACCCTTATCTTATGTGATTTTGTAAACTGTTATTTAGATGAAGCAATATTAACCTTCTATACCTCTTAAGTACATGACCTTGTAGAAACTAGCTCAACCGCACTCATAATTAATCTACATTGTCCAGCAAATTTTGATTAATCCTTATCGATGCATCATTATGTATCACATGGATGAGTGACTTTTGAGATTGAATCTTTGTTTATTTTAGATACGTTTGGAACGTTTTCCAATATACTCACTCATTTGATCAAAACAAATCATTTCTACCGCATGTTATTTTATTTATTTATGTTTTGTACTTTATGAGTTTACCATAGACATACTACATATGTATTAGATACACATATCCATGTTGATGATAATTCATCGGTGAATATGGCGAAGTACTTGGAGCCATTTTGCTATTAATAGACTTACGATTGTATACATCTATATGTATCAATCCGAAGAGTTCATCAACTCTTGTTATGCTCACACTGAATAAGTGCATAACCCTTAATTGTTTGAGATATAATTAATCAGTATCATATGATTCAAAATCATATGATAAAATTATTTCTCAAAACTACAGCTTAGTCTATAGTTCCAAAATAACTGTAAATAATCAAACCGACCGTAGGGAGGTTTGCCTACTTCTACTAGCCAAAATAAAATACTTTGAAGTTATTTTGCTAATGTTTCGTTTTTTTTCCGTTCGTTTTTTTTGCCGTGTGCTTCTCCCCCAAATTTTATCCTCTAGACCGCCTCTTCTACCCAATCCCCGCATCTTCAGTATCGAAAGCCTCGTCCATCCTCCTCGGTACGTGAATCCACTCTCAAAGCATCCGCGACTCCTTAGTACCTGAAGCCGCGAACTACCTCTCCAGTGCCTAAAACCGCGACCAGCTTCTCCACCTACAATTGCGATTAGGTAATTTAACTCTAACTTTAGCTTTCAAAATTGTAGAAAAAATTGATTTTTTTTCCACAAATTTTGACCTTTTTAAGTTAATCCTTAGGTCTTGCACTTAAGTTCAATTGAATAAGGGCAACGTTATAGTTTTGGTTTTAAAGTTTGGAATCTTGGGTTCATCATTTTTCTTTCTTAAAGATATGTTGTTCATCATAGCATTTGCAATCAGGGGTTTAACCTTAGCTTTGCTTTCAATGTTTATAAAGATTAATTTATTTATTTTTTGAAATTTTGATTCTGGTTTGTTCCATCCCTCGGTCTTGCATTTGCATTGCATTGTATAAGTGGGTAACATTATATTTTGGTTTTATATTGTACATCTGAACAAATGGTGGGATAATGGGTTTGATGTTATCATTACCTTAAACCGGCAAATGTTTAATTTTTCAAATTGAATCCTCTCTCCCCCGCGAGGCAGTAGACGGTTTTCCCTTTGTAGAAACAATCATGACTGGTACTCTTAAATCTCATGCATAAAAGTGGCACACCAAGTGGGACTCTGTATGCTAACCGGCAAAGCCAGATGTATCATCCTATATGTGGTACAAAAATGCTACAAACAAAGCAATACTGTTGGGTATGTATATCACTGTCTATGTGATACTTTTCACTGCATACCGAGTGTACATGTAGGAGAACTTTATAGCCACCGAATAAATACTAGATGCATATTCGAAGCTGCACTCTTGGCCACCTAAGAACCCAAAAATATGCTAGCCTAAGCTTATAAGTTACTAGAACTGCAAATTTAAGTCAACAACTTCATACAATATACACCACGGGTATCAAATTTTACAAAGACATTTAATTTATTTGCAGGAACAATGATCTACCATATGTGGATCCTTATTGACGGTAACAATAATTTCCTGCATTCAGGTCATGGTTCTAAAACAACTATATTGAGTTCATCAATGATCTAACCGCAGCATCTGACCGCAGCAGTTACATCGTCCCTATGAGCAGAATAGACATGCAGCGAGAAGAATTCTAAGGGTCAAGGTCTATATACACAACTAATTTTATAAATCATTTATAGTGGAAATTAGTTAGATTAGAAAGTCTATATTAACGTACAACCTTGAATCATATAGATAGCACACATATTTCATATATTTAACTATTGAAAGGCACATTTTTTCCCAATATTGTGAAGGATAGACCGGTCCGCTTCCTTTTTCTTTTTTTTCAAATTTGGCTGTTATAAATTACTATAGGAACTGAATCCAGTATATCTGAGTATATAATCAAATATCTTAACAATAATTACCACCAATTCTTGACATATAGATTTATATTTAAACAAAAATTATTGAATTTTTGTCCTTAAAATAAAAGTCTCAATAGCATGCAGGTAGTAAGAACAATTGTGTACGTTGCCCCATAATACATGCAGACGAGACACCTTACAGCAAAGAGCGACACATGGAGCTATGGAGTTGTCCTATATGAGCTCATAACGGGTCGTCCTTCGATAGATAGAAAATGCCCGATCGGCGAGCAAAAACTATTGGAATGACTCAGACCTTACGTTTCCGATCCTAGGAAATTCCACATGATATTAGACCCTAGAATCGACACATAACAAGCTATGAAGTCGGTAAAAAAGCTAACTTCCATTGCAAGCAAATGCCCCGGGGGTAACCCAAGATCTAGGCCTAAAATGAGTAAGATATTGGAAATGATGCATGTGTTTGTACCAAAAATGGGCACAACACTTTTCGGGAGTTGTTTGAAGAGATAAAGTGAAGATTATAAATGTAAAACAGAGGTTATCTAACAAAAACTCCAACAAATAGAAATGTAAAATGCACAGACAAGCAATTTAGAGTGGTTCGGCGTGTAGCCTACGTCCACTATGAAGTTTTGATGATTTTATTGATTCTCTTTCAATGATTACAAGCGGTTACAGCAATGAACAGCGGATTACAATTTAGAATTCGAAATTGATAGCAAAAGTAGGATGCAAATCTCAATCCGGCAGAGTCTGGACGCTTCAGAGCAAAAAGATCCTTCTTCTATTGATTCTGGGGCTCTATTTATAGGCGTAGGAGGCTCAGATCTCGCCTAAACTTCAGGAGACTTGGTCTGGCACGTGAGGGGGCCCACGCGACCATTTCCAGAAAGTTTCGCCTCGATCTGCGATCGGTACGAATCCATTTCGTATCGATCAAGATGATGTCCAATTGAGCTGAAATTTGGCATGGACATCCTTCAGTGTGCATGCAAGCTTCCCTCAAAATTTCATTGGATTTGGATTATTAGATCACGAGATATCGTCGATACGAACTGAGATTCATCATAGGCTGTCTGGTTCGTCTCCATGAATTCGACTCCATCCGTTCGCCTCGCTGGCTGCATGTGATCTTGAAGTGAGGTGGCGCACGCGCTTCGTCTCGATCCGGCCTTTGTGCCGCATTGACTGTTTCGACTCCACATATCTCGCCCTGCTTACTTCGATGGAAGACAGGTCACCTTGGCTAATTGACTCGTTGGATAAGAGTAAGTCAGCGGTTACGGGTTCGAAGCATTGTCTTCTGGTGGATACGAAATGGTCATGGACTGATGGATACGAAGTCGACGCGGGGCGATCGTAACGAAGTAGACGTTTCTCCGATGGGTTCGAAAGAGCCTCTCTGGCTGGAGATTGATCGATGCGGAGTTCATATACACGTGGACCTGGCCACTCTGGTCGATACGAAACAGATGGATACGAAGTGAGGACTATTGAAGGACATGAAGTCCATCGATACGAACTCGATGGATTCGAAACATGACTAACATCACCGTTATGAACCACTGCTCCGGATGGATACGAAATAGAGCCTACTGATGGATACGAAAACACGCTGCTCTTTCCAACTTTGTATCCATCACAACTTGAGCCTATGAACTCGGATTGACTTGAAAATCGGAACGTTGGTTCACCTTGCTCTCCTAGTCATGTCCTATCAATTGTAGCTTGATCCGGATTTGGACAAAATCCAGCGATATCCATGACAAGCCATGCTTATTCTCTAGTTGGTTCCTTGGTGTCCCGGCCTTGCCAAATGGCGGGATAACATTTGCCCCCCAAAGTACGTCTTGTGAAAACATGACATGCTTTGAAAAGCTGTAAGTTTACGACTCTTCGTTAGTCTAAGTCGTTGTTGAATCTCGCATCGAGTTTCTCTCGAATCGATTCGAAACTCGTGTTGAAACGATGTCTGGTGACCGCCCTGAGCCAATGATTTGTGTTGATCCTCTTATGAATCATCGTTTGAAAGCTGGAAAGCTTTTCTTCGTATTGATGCAGGTAGACTGGATGGACACGAAATGATAATTCGCACTGAGTAACACAATCCGGGTCGGATTCTGATTCGCATCGATGATCTTTGATGGATACGAATTCATTATTCGTATTGACATGCGATGGACGGAGTTGCGAGCTCGCTGATACGAATAAGGGCTTCGAATCGATATGTGCGCTGTCCATTTCGAATCGATGGGAATCCTGGCTAGATGAATACGAATCAGAGCGTTTCGACTCGATTCGTGAGGTTAACCGGTTGCGACCGGTCGCGTGGACTGGGAGTCGAACCGACCCAGTTTTCCCCTAGGCTCCATATAAATACTCTGGACTTCGCCATTTTTTCACTTTTACTCTTTTACTGCCGCCTCTTACTTTTCGCTTAGATTTGGGAAAGAAGAAAGCCTGTAACCTATTCTCGAATCGACCAGATTTGTCCTTCCAATTCTTCGAATTTCGCCCTCAATTTAGGTAATTAACCATAAATCTGAACAATGAATCTATCTCCGATCCACTTCCTCTTCATCGATCACTGATTCTGGTAGTTGGCAAAACCAGATCTGGGCCAAAGCTTGGTCATAAACGACCATAGCAGCGTTTCGATGGATTGAAGAAGAGCGAGTGGGAGAAACAAGAAGTCTAGATCAATCTAGGGCTTGCGTTCGAATCGATGAAGGCAGTGATATCACTTCCCAGATCTAGTATCGATAAAAGGGATTTCTCCGTGGAGATGGGGCGATTCGTATCGATAGGTGCGGAGATGGATCGTACCGTCATGAAGTAATCGATACGAAAAAATAGTCAATGATCGCTCTGGAGCCCTTAGCTTTAGATCGATACGAACTTTGCCATTACGATTGATATGGGCTATCGATGTTAAGCTAGGGTCTTCTCGTTTGATACGAACCGGGCCACCAATGATCGATACGAAATCGTCTCATCTTGATCGATACGAACTCAACCCCTGATGATCGATTCAAAACACGATGCTTGGCATCAGTTCGAACTTGTAACCTGATGGATTCGAACGAGCCTTTCAGGATCGATTATTACTTTCCCTTTAATGGATGCAAAATTTTGAGCACTTGAAAACATGATTCCGATGAACTTCATTCCTGCATATCTGGACTTGATAATAAAACTACATACCTGATTCCTACGAGCTCCTGCTTTGCATAATAGAACTTGATCACAACACTGCACACCTGACTGCCTTTTTGAAGCTCGTAGATGGAACTGCAACCTAACAAAGTATAACGAACTTTAATCTGAATCGAATGTCAGTATCCGGACGGCGCGGTTGTGACGGTCAGCGATGACGGTCATTTCCAGCCTGACTCTCAGAGTTTTGTTGTTCACACACTTAGGCTTATTTCATAGAAATTTATTTGTTCAAGTTATGCATAACACTTGCACTGCACAACATATCCATACACTTTACACTGAGGGATGCACGGGCTTTTTATCGTCTAATGATGACTTCTCGTGAGTTAGCTAGCCATGGGACCTTCAAGTTCACAGCAGCAAGAAACTCCCAGACTTGAGATTCCGGACATTGAGGCTGAAGTCATCGGTCCAGCTCCGGACGAGTTACCTGACGCATCTTTCATAAACAATCCACCGGACTCTGTTCCGTCCAATATCTCAGAAGATACGCTAGGGAGAATATGCTTAAGGCATGGCTTATCGCTGGACGATGTAATGTTGCCTGGGCCGGATGACAGACCACACAATCCCCTAGAGGGATATACTGCCTTTAATCGACATGCATGTGCAGCCGGTACACTTCCTCCGTTCAACGATTATATAAGAGAGGTGTTGGCTTACCTGGATATTGCTCCGTCTCAGCTCCATCCGAATGGATATGCTTCACTCAATGGCTTGTTCATCGCATTTATGGAATACCTCTACCGACCTCCCCGCCCGACTGAGATAAGATACCTCTTCAACTTCAAAAGTCGAACTGACAGCCCATCTTTTACATTCTTGGAGTCTGTAAGAAACTGCCAAGTTGTCACGGGGTCGTGGACTAGGCTGAGCTACTTCAAGTCAGAGTGGTTCTATGTCCGATGTCCGCCGGGGTTTACCAGAAGATGGCTGTTTAGACGTAAGCATTGTCTTTTTCCCAAGTAATTGACGGGGCAATTTTTGAATGAAACTAAACTCATATCTCCTATTCTCTTTCTTTCAGCAATAATCCAGCGACCTGAAGGCGGCTACTATAAAGAGATAGTTCGTGTCCTTCAAGAAGTCCCTAGCGAAGAAAGGAATATCGAGTTGCTACTGACGGACCAGAACCTTAGAGTTCTTGGGTTGATCGGGCGGAGGCAGAGCATAAGGCTCGATGGTGCATTAAAGACCGTCTCCAGAGAAAAGGTCAAGCGGAAGAAACCCAGGGTTGTGATAATTGAGGAACCCGATTCCGAGAGAACTCATACCGACGAGGAACCGTTGGTCGGACCCGCTAATGCAACCCCGGAATCCGATGCAAAGAGGAAAGGCAAAGCAGTGGCCTCAAAACAGCCTAAGTCCGGGAGGCGGAAGTCTGTGGTTTTGCACCATCCTCTGCCATGAGTTAGGATTACGGAAGCACCCCCCCTGCAAGCTGAAAATCAATTCGAAGGGCCTGCTGACCCTCCAATCCCGGACATCGAGCCCGAGCAACATGACGTTGAATTGGGTGGACCGCGACATATCGTCGATGTTAGCGAGTCTCTTCCTGCCAGTGCGATTGACACTTCTGGTTGGTCCGGGGGGTTACACATTCACACACTCTTCACGGCACAACACATTTTCCTAACCGTAAACAACATATTGCAAACGGCTACTGATTCTTCGTGGTTTGCTTTTCAGGTACGATGTCTGAGCAAAGTTCTGTGCTCGGTAGTTTGCGCAACAAGCGCCGTTATCATGAGCCACGCAGGAGAGAGGGCGAGAGGGATTACGACTCAGGACATTCTGGTCAGGAGAAGTCTGACAGAGATAGGGGATACGTTCGCCGATCCCGATCTCGCTCTCCTCCCCCCAGGACCTCCGCACCTCCTACGGCAGCAGTTACTCGTCCTCCCAAAATTTCTCGGCCTAGGCCACCTTCTCAAGCTTCGAGGCCCGATCCTCCGCACAGGACTGAAATAGCCACCTCTTCGGCTTCTGCACCGGTCCCGACTGAAGCGTCCAGTGAAGGAGCGCTTAAATTGGCACAGATGAGGAAGGAGTTTCCCGACATCTGCTTTGATGGTTATGTCTTCCCTCCGCACTTGAGGAGAATTCCGCCAACCGCTGAAACCACTATCCATGATTATGTTGTGGACATCTTTTTCCAGTACAGGGAATGGGGACGGGCCGCGAGGAAAGCGTCCAAAGTGGCATTCGATCGGGGCGTCACTATTGAGAAGCTCGAGAAGGAGTTGGGTCACAATGACCGAATCATAAAAGCGCTCAACGCGGAGGCTGAGTCTTCCCGTAAATCTGAAATGGAGGCCTTAAAAAAGGTGGATGAAGTAAATGCTGCCATGACCAGGATGAAGCAAGAGCATTATACCGCCATCGTGGACATGGGTCATAGGAACACCACCATTACCGCCGAGAGGGATGTCGCTCTTAAGGAGCTTAATGAGCTGAAATCAAAGTTTTCCGAGATGGCGAAGGAGAAAGACGCAGCTAATGTCTCTGCGCAGGAGGCCTGTGATCAGGCAGTGGCGCTCCGAAAGGAGAAGGAAGCGGCTATGCAACAAGCTCGTGAAGCTGAAACTGGGGTTTACGAGAAGGTACAGCAGGCGGAGGCCAGGATTGAGGCCGAGGTAGAAGAGCTACTCGTCACTTATAACGCCAATGTGCTAAGGCACCGAGATTTGACATGGCTTGACGATTACCCCACGCATCTCTACAACGCCTGGAACTTACTGGTTGATGAGGAGAAGTCCGGGCACCTTGATGAAGCCCTTGATGAATTCGAGCTGGAGAACCGCATCCTCAATGATGACGAAAAGAAGGTTCTCCATGACTCCATGATTTCCCACGATAAGGAGAGGCTTGGTGCCCAGACCCAGGAAGTCGGAGAAAGCTCTGGTGCAGAGCACCATGTTATGAGTTCTGAGATAATCGTGTCATCTCAATCTGAGCCAACTCCGATGATCGACTCGCAGCATATCCCGGCATATGATCCAGACCGACCGCATCTATCTCCTGTTAAGGAGCATCCTTCCGAAGTCGTTCAGACGACCCCGAGCCAAACTGAGGAAGGTACTCTGAACTAACTTCTTGTATATTTGGATTGAAGAGTTTGTGTCGAAGTGTACACTAATGACATGTCCCTTTTCTTTGATCAGTGACAGAAGTTGCACCAGCTGCGCCTTTCACCGCCCAAGAATCAGGCCAAGCGCCAGAAGCCATCATTTCTGAGGCGACATCCGTCGTGGCAATGGCACCAGTCGGAGTAACGCAGGGGAGCTCACTTTCTTTCGATGAGCAGATGATAGACGAGCTTCTCGGCCGTCAGAGTGATCCCTTTGCGGGTCTGCCGTTTGGCCTGGGTGGATTCTCGTCTACTTCTGGCACTTCAACTCAGACTATTACAGCTCACAGCGAGGCCAGAGTGCAACGGGAAGCGGCGATGTTGGCCGAGATTAATGCCGAGATAGCGGCCGCGGCGCGTGGCGGAGCATCAACACAGTACCCCACTCCTCTTATGATTGTATCTCCTGGGGGCACGCTTATTGATACTAATGTACCAGTCCCTCCTCCGGCTGCGGAGTCTGTTCCTCTAACTCCTCCTGTGGGAAGCATCCCCATAGAGTCCAGCTCGGACGAGGACGTTGACATTATGCCTTCACCCGAAGAGAGCCTGCCTAAGGAGAAAGGCTCCAAGCGAAAGGGTACTGGTGGTTCCAGTAGCTCCTCGAGGAAGAAGAAGTTGAGGAAGCAGAAGGATTAGACACTCCTTTTAGGCATACTTTTCTTTGGTAGTCAGGGATTTTGTCATTTTCCTTTTTTTTTGTAGGCCGTGTTTAGATGCGGGTTCGGCCCCTGCAAGTAGGAGTATTTTGGAAAGGCTCATGTATGAACCGCAGCTTTTGATTTAGTTGAAAATAAAATTTTGTCTTCTAGTTTCAGCTTATGTTCCTTTCTATGCTTGAATATTGCAGTGTTCGAACTTTGGTCCGGTGTACTTGCATTATCTTATTGTTTCAAGAATAGCTCATTTTGCTTGTTAAGTATGGAAATCTCGGACTTGAGTTGTGATAGGGGATCGCATCGGAGCTGAACATCGTACAGTTTCGGGTAACGATTGACATTTGCCTCTGCCCCCAGTTCCAGGGTTAAGTTGTGATGATCAGCTTGTGATTGCATTAAGCGAGGACCGAGAGGTCGAACTACACTTGTTCTCTTATGAATTGTTTCATCCACACTCCGGGGATATAAGTCATCTCGCAAGCGGTTGTTCACACTCTGGGAACACGGAGTTGACTGATGTTTATACTCCGTCTCGCACTCTGGGAATACGGAGTCGAATGTTTATACTCCGCTTCGCACTCTGGGAATACGGAGTCGAATGTTTATACTCTGCTTCGCACTCTGGGAACACGGAGTCGAATGTTTATTCTCCGCTTCGCACTCTGGGGATACGGAGTTGGATGTTTATACTCCGCTTCGCACTCTGGGAATACGGAGTCGAATGTTTATACTCCGCTTCGTACTCTGGGAATACGGAGTCGAATGTTTATTCTCCGCTTCGCACTCTGGGAATACGGAGTTGGATGTTTATACTCCGCTTCGCACTCTGGGAACACGGAGTCGAATGTTTATTCTCCGCTTCGCACTCTGGGAATACGGAGTTGGATGTTTATACTCCGCTTCGCACTCTGGGAATATGGATTCGAATGTTTATACTCCGCTTCGCACTCTGGGAACACGGAGTCGAATGCTTATACTCCGCTTCGCACTCTGGGAATACGGAGTTAATTGCAGGATTGTCGTGTGTCAACCCTATCAATATCGGTGTCATGGCTTGCCCCCGAGCTCGGGTTTCACCTAGTGAGTGGCCGGTCGTATCACAGCCACTCTCCATTTGAATAAGTCCCATTGCATGATGGGATTTAGCTCTTCGTGCATCGTGATGTTGTATATCGTGCTTAATGAATCACAGCTCTGGCTCGAAGAAGTGGCATTTTATTGCTGAAATAAGAAAATGCGGCAAAGTCAGTTGCCTTATTACAAAATTCAAATTTCGAAATGCAGAAACAAATTGCTAAATAGAATGAAATAAATAAAGCCTGTCATATGTAATAGCGACGGAGGCTTTCGCTGTTCCAAGCCCTTGGCAAATCAAGACCGTCAACGGTCGACAGCTTGAACGTGCCATCTCCGAGCTTTCTTGTAATTACATACGGTCCTCCCCAGTTCGGCTTCGTGTGTGAAGGGACTGGGTAGATTCTCTTGAGCACGAGGTCGCCGAGTTCAAAGGTTCGAGGTCGAACTTTGGTGTTGTACAGCCGGGCGAACCGACTTCGATGTGCGGCTGCTCTCAAATCAGCCTCTTCCCGTTTTTCATCCAATAGATCCAAAGATTCGGCCAGGAGTATAGCGTTTGTTTTCGGATCATAGTAAGTCACGCGATGAGAGAACACTTCTGTCTCGACCGGAATAACAGCCTCCGAGCCATAAGATAGGGAAAACAGAGTGTGTCCGGTCGCGGTTTTGTGGGTCGTTCGATAGGCCCATAACGCCATAGGAAGTTCATCGACCCACTTGCCCCCAGCCTTCTCCAATCGTTTCTTCAGGATCGATTTTATAACTTTATTGACAGCTTCAACCTGTCCATTCGCTTGGGGGTGTGCGACAGCCGAGAACTTTTTGTGGATATGAAACCGTTGACAGAAATTCTTGAATTCCGCACTCTCGAATTGGGCTCCGTTATCAGTGATGATAGTATGCGGGAGTCCAAATCGACAGATGATGTTGCGAACTACGAAATTTATCACTTTCTTTGTCGTAATGGTTGCAAGGGCTTCGGCCTCAGCCCACTTTGTGAAGTAGTCAACGGCGACGATGGCGTATTTCGCACCGCCTTTTGCTAAAGGTAAAGCGCCGATGATGTCGATGCCCCACATTGTGAATGGCCAGGGACTGACCATTTGGGTTATTTCAGTAGGCGGAGCCCTCGGAATTCGGGCATGTATCTGGCATTTATCGCACTTCCGGGCATAGTTTGCCGCATCTTGGTTTACTGTCGGCCAGTAGTACCCATATCGGAGTATCTTCTTAGCGAGAGCTTGTCCTCCGGTATGATCGCCACACTCTCCTTCGTGCACGTCATGTAACACTCGTTTGATTTCCTCGTGGGCGATACATCTGAGGAGAGGAACGGAATAACCTCTCCTGTACATGACTCCGTTTTGGATGACGAACCGTGAAGCTTTTCGATGAATTAGTCTCTTCTCATTTCTAGGTTCAGGCAACGTCCCATTCTCAATGTAATTCCGATACGGAGTCATCCAAGATTCTCTACTGGGAGCGGTTTCAAACACAGAGTTCATTTCTATCCGATCGATGCTTGGGGAGGCCAAAGTTTCAACAGGGACAAGTCCCATTTGCTGCGCTTCACCTGTGCTAGCTACCTTTGCCAGTGAATCGGCTTTCTGATTGTGCTCCCGAGGCACATAATAGATGGCATAATAATCGAACTGGTTTAGTATTTCCTGAACTCGAGCCAAGTAAGCAGCCAGTCTTCGGTCTCTTGCCTGATATTCTCCTCGTACTTGACATACCACTAACTGCGAATCGCAATAAATTTCCACAGCGATAATTCTCAAGTCTCTGGCAAGTTTTAAGCCGATTAGGAGGGCTTCATATTCGGCTTCGTTATTAGTTGCATGAAAGTAGAACTTCAGAGCATAACATATGGATCGGCCCTCGGGAGTCTCAAGTACAACCCCAGCGCCCGAACACCGGTCATTTGACGTGCCGTCAGTATACAGCTTCCAGATGTATTCGGGAGATTTACTAGTCTCGGGCAAGTCTTTGGGAACGGTGAATTCAGCTATGAAATCTGCCAATACTTGTCCTTGAATGGCTCTCCGCGGAGCGTATGCGATATCAAATTGGCTTAGCTCAATTTTCCACTTGAGTAACCTACCGGACGTCTCAGGCCGCGTGAGGACCTGTCGTAACGGCTGGTCGGTGTACACAGTAAGCGGATGAGCTTGGAAGTAAGGGCGGAGCTTCCTTGAGGCAATGACCAAGCAATAGGCCAGTTTCTCCAGTCTCGGATAATTTCTTTCAGCTCCTGTTAGCCGCTTACTAACATAGTAGACCGGGTTTTGCACTTTGTCTTCTTCCCGAACTAGAGCAGCGCTGATCGCATGTTCTGATACTGCCAGGTAGAGATATAGTTGCTCGTGGTCAACCGGTTTTGACAAGATCGAAGGTGTGGAGAGATGTTGAACTAATGATCGGAACGCGCCTTCACACTCCGTGGTCCATTCAAAGTTCCGTTTGCCCTTCCGGATCAGGTCGAAGAAAGGAATGCATTTATCGGTGGACTTTGAAATGAACCTGCTCAATGCTGCGACCTTTCCGTTAAGACTCTGGACTTGCTTTATGGTTCTAGGGGTTTGCAAATTTCTAATAGCCCAGATCTTCTCAGGATTCGCTTCTATCCCTCGAGCGTTGACGATGAACCCAAGGAATTTTCCGGATGCAATGCCAAAGTGACACTTGAGCGGGTTGAGCTTCATTCCGTACTCCCGGAGGATGCTGAACATTGAATTCAAATCTCTGATGTGATCTATGGAGAATCGGGACTTTACCAGCATGTCATCCACGTAAACCTCCATGGTATTCCCGATCTGATCAGCGAACATCCGGTTGACTAAGCGTTGGTATGTTGCTCCAGCGTTCTTTAGACCAAACAGCATGACTTTGTAACAATAGAGTCCCAGGTCGGTCACGAAGCTGGTATGTTCCTGATCAGGTAAATGCATGGGTATTTGGTTGTAGCCGGAATAAGCACCCATAAAGGATAGTAGCTCATGTCCGGCCGTTGAATCTACGAGCTGATCGATTCGCGGAAGTGGGAAGCTATCTTTTGGACAGGCCTTGTTTAGGTCAGAGTAATCAACGCAGGTTCTCCACTTCCCGTTTGGTTTCCGAACTAGTACAGGGTTGGACACCCATTCTGGATACAAGGCATCTCGAATGAACCCGTTTGATTGTAGTTTATCAACCTCCTCCTTAAGGGCGACAGATCTCTCTGGATCCATACCGCGCCTTTTCTGCTTTACTGGGACATGTCGCGGGTCTATATTCAGGGAGTGACATGCAATGCTCGGTGAGATTCCGCACATGTCAGAGTGTGTCCAGGCGAAGACGTCGAGATTCGCCCGAAGAAATTCGACCAATTCCTGCTGTGTCTACTTGTTCAGTTGAGACCCAACTTTCAGCATCTTTGAATCATCATCCTCACTGATTGGGACGTCCACAGTCAGTTCGGCTGGAGAAGCTTGACTCTCCGTAGATTCGTCTTTATCCTCGTTGTCCCTGGGGTCCAGGTCTTTCAGGAATTGGTCGTGGTGCCCGGGCCGAGGCCCAGGCATCAATTGTCAATTATCGATAGATCGGACGCAGAGAGATTCCTCTACGCCCTTTCCCTTCTCTTTACGTTGCGCCCCGCGCAGCTCAGCAACATAACAGGCCCGTCCCGTGGCCTGATCTCCTTGAACAACTCCAATCCCATGATCAGTGGGGAACTTCAAAGTCAGACACCATGGGGCGATGGCCGCCCTGAACTCAGCTAGGGCTGGTCGACCCAGAAACGCATTATATGGCGAATCAATTTCTAGCACAACAAACTGTAACACTCGGACCCTCCGGCGTTCTCCAACGCCTAACTCAACTGGGAGTTCAGTTATTCCGACGGGTATCGTGGCACTTCCGTTGAAACCGTGGATTCTGGAAGAACAGGGTTTCAAATCCTTTGTCTCCATCTTCATTAAGTCGTAAGCCCGTTTAAGCAAGATATTCACAGAGCTTCCACTGTCAACCAGGATCCTCTTCATCCAAGCAGGACCTACCTGGGAAGATATGACTAGTGGATCGATAGTAGGGGCTTCGACCTTATCGGCGTCTCGGCTCCTGAACACGATATCATCAGATATTATCTTTTGTTGTTTCGCCGGGGTTCCGTCTTCGCAATTACTACAACATTCGAAGTCCGCATGCCTGATAGAACTAGCATACGACTCCATTTCCCCCCAGCTTCTGTCTGCCGGATGAGGACCACCACTTATTGTGTTGATAACTAATCTCCCGCCCACACGGGCGGGTTCCTCCTCTCTTTCCTGATTTTGTGAACGATTTTGATTCGAAGGGCCCACTCCGCCAGACTGCGGCGCCCGTACAAACTGATCTAGCTTCCTCTCTCTAATCAACTTCTTGATGAGGTCCTGTAAATGCCGACACTCATTGGTATTGTGTCCATAGCTTTCATGGAACCTACAGAATTTCCCTGTCTGAACCTGCCTCTCTGATGAGGGCTTCGGAGCAGGTTTCTTATACTGTACAGTGTTACAAGTCTGTAAGTATACGTTTTCCAATGACGTGTTTAGCGGTGTATAACTGTCGAACATCTGAGCTCTACGTCGTGGACCTCGGTTCTCATCTCTCTTCTTATTCTGGCCATTATTTCCTCTCTGCTGGGTTTGTTTGTTTTGTATATTCAGTTGAACTTTCCCGGAACTCTCACCGGACTGTTTAACTGCTACATTGCTCTGTATTCCCTCAATGCTGGGCCTCGCATCGTCCTGCTTCCTAGACTGTTTTGCGTCCTCTTGCCGCAAGAATTGAGCGGCCTTGGAGTAAAAATGGTCCAACGATGCGGGCGGTTTTCCAGCTAGCCAGTTCCCAAATTCAGAATCAGGATCAATTCCCTTGGTCAGAGCCATCAAGATTGAATTATCGTTAGGATTGGTGATCTCGACGCATGCTGCGTGGAACCTCTCCAGGTAACGTCTGAGCGTTTCTCCATGAGCTTGAGTGACGCTGGACAGGGTGTTAACATCTTTTGGCCTGGCAACATGCATACAGAATTGTTCTACAAACCTCTTGGCCAATTGATCGAATGAAGAAATTGATCTAGGTGGTAGGCGTGTAAACCACATTGTCGCGATTCCCCCCAGAGAGATGGGGAAACTTCGACACTTCACTGCATCGTCGACCCTTGCAGCGCTCATCGACCATTCATATTTCAAAATATGCTGGTTGGGGTCACTATTTCCTTCATACATCGGGAGAGTTGGCATTCTGAATCGCCTAGGGGGTTCTGCCTGCAACACTTTGTCTGTGAAAGGGGTATGACTACGAGAAATCCCCCAATCATCATTAGTGAGCCCCTGACTCTCGCGTATCATTTGATGTATCATGGTTGATATATCCGACACTGGCAGATTCTGAGTATGATGAGCTAAGGCGTGGTCGGGTTCCACGGTGCGAGTATGGATCGGGCGCTGTCGACAATCCGTATCTCGCCTCCTCGGCTCAGCATCTTCTGGGACATATGGTTCAGGAGTATGTCCACGCTGTTGATTCATCGGTTCCGATTGATTTCGGGCATCAACCCTTGTTTCTGCTGCGGTGGTTGCGGTGTGGTTATCCGTGGTGTACTGTGGGGCAGTAGTGTACTGTGGGGCAGTGCCTCCTCGTGTCGAGGGTCCCGTTTGGAAGCTGATCGATGGTCCTACCCTCAGTTGCCCAACAGTTACAGTGGGTTGATATCCAGCAGCTTGAGCACGACTCTCCTCTAACCGAGGACGAGTAGTCCGGTGGTGATAGTCAGATGAAGCTAAGCTTTCGGTAGATGCTCTGGAAGCATCATCTCTCCTGGACCTCCTGTGGCCCCGGCGATTTAGCTGGTTGGTCAGCTCGATATTGGCGCGCAACTGTTCCGCCAACTGCTGACGGCTTTGGGTCAGCTCCTGGAGCAATACTTGAAACTCCTGTCGGGTGACTAGCCCCGTTGAATCCGAGTGAGCGGTATTGTCTTGGTTAGAAGAAGGCGGCTGTGTGGGATTCTGCCTATCTCGGCCTTCTTGCTCTGTAGCGGTAGCGCTAGTTCTTGTGCTGACCATTCTCGGTGGTGGAGTCCTCTCCTAGATTTTGGGCAAATCTGAATAGAACGGAAGGATTCCGGACTGGATATCTGGATCTTCCTCTTGGATTTGTGCAATCCAGTATCGATGGCAGATCCAAAGAGCAGGAGAAAAAACTGGTTTTCTCAGTGAAAGCACCAAAGTGTTTGTACCAAAAATGGGCACAACACTTGTCGGGAGTTGTTTGAAGAGATAAAGTGAAGATTATAAATGTAAAACAGAGGTTATCTAACAAAAACTCCAACAAACAGAAATGTAAAATGCACAGACAAGCAATTTAGAGTGGTTCGGCGTGTAGCCTACGTCCACTATGAAGTTTTGATGATTTTATTGATTCTCTTTCAATGATTACAAGCGGTTACAGCAATGAACAGCGGATTACAGTTTAGAATTCGAAATTGACAGCAAAAGTAGGATGCAAATCTCAATCCGGCAGAGTCTGGACGCTTCAGAGCAAAAAGATCCTTCTTCTATTGATTCTGGGGCTCTATTTATAGGCGTAGGAGGCTCAGATCTCGCCTAAACTTCGGGAGACTTGGTCTGGCACGTGAGGGGGCCCACACGACCGTTTCCAGAAAGTTTCGCCTCGATCTGCGATCGGTACGTATCCATTTCGTATCGATCAAGATGATGTCCAATTGAGCTGAAATTTGGCATGAACATCCTTCAGTGTGCATGCAAGCTTCCCTCAAAATTTCATTGGATTTGGATTATTAGATCACGAGATATCGTCGATACGAACTGAGATTCATCATAGGCTGTCTGGTTCGTCTCCATGAATTCGACTCCATCCGTTCGCCTCGCTGGCTGCACGTGATCTTGAAGTGAGGTGGCGCGCGCGCTTCGTCTCGATCCGGTCTTTGTGCCGCATTGACTGTTTCGACTCCACATATCTCGCCCTGCTTACTTCGATGGAAGACACGTCACCTTGGCTAATTGACTCGTTGGATAAGAGTAAGTCAGCGGTTACGGGTTCGAAGCATTGTCTTCTGGTGGATACGAAATGGTCATGGACTGATGGATACGAAGTCGACGCGGGGCGATCGTAACGAAGCAGACGTTTCTCCGATGGGTTCGAAAGAGCCTCTCTGGCTGGAGATTGATCGATGCGGAGTTCATATACACGTGGACCTGGCCACTCTGATCAATACGAAACAGATGGATACGAAGTGAGGACTATTGAAGGACACGAAGTCCATCGATACGAACTCGATGGATTCGAAACATGACTAACATCACCGCTATGAACCACTACTCCGGATGGATACGAAATAGAGCCTTCTGATGGATACGAAAACACGCTGCTCTTTCCAACTTTGTATCCATCACAACTTGAGCCTATGAACTCGGATTGACTTGAAAATCGGAACGTTGGTTCACCTTGCTCTCCTAGTCATGTCCTATCAATTGTAGCTTGATCCAAATTTGGACAAAATCCAGCGATATCCATGACAAGCCATGCTTATTCTCTAGTTGGTTCCTTGGTGTCCCGGCCTTGCCAAATGGCGGGATAACAGCATGTACCTGTGAACGGTGAGAATATTGGAAGTAGTCCAATGCGTGAGTTAGCCATGAATATTTGCTTCTAAGGAAGAAAAAGAAACAGGGTCTGTGATTATTATACTACAAGAGTAGAAGAAGAAGCACGTGATCTGAAATTGTGATGACTTGTGTTATATGTGATTATTGTAATTGTGCAATGTATGTTTTGGACAGAAAGTGGTGGTTGAGTCATGCATAAGTGTATAAATGTATTCATTTTTTTGGCAGAAAGTGAAGGTTGAATCATGCATCAGCGCATAGATGTATTCATTTTTTTGAATCCATCTTTTGCACATTTGAGTTGTTTGAGAATATTATAATGAAAATCTGGAAGATTGATAGTATGTAAGTTTCTTGTTAGAAGAAATATCAACAATGACAGAATTCAAAGTTTAGTTTTTTTTTTGTTTCAGTAATTTTAGTTTATTTCTTGTTTTTTATTCAGCAGTGTTAGTTTTTCATATAATAATGTTATTTTTAGGTAATTTATTTAAACATTGTAGTTCAATAATATGAGATTTATTTATTAAATCAATTTTTGCATTAGTAGTCTTCTTTAATTAGGTATTGAAAAATATGATGATGTATATTGCGGTGATATTTTTTTTGAATTTTTTTTACCAAATTCATTAATACGTTTAAGCTACAAATAAGCTCAAAATTAAGTGTATATTAAACATTCTTGATATATATATGTCCGTGTGTCCATGGGTAGTTCATATCAATACATTAATAGCACATCCTTAGTATCAAGTTGACCTACATTATCAATCATTGATATAATAGAATTTACACAGTTTCAATTATTTTTATTTTTTTTTAAAATGCAGTTAATTTTTTATCAGATTAATAATAAAGAAAAAAATTAAACAAAAACATTTTTCTTTGATATCAAATACCACAACGGTCGGTTTCCCCACCGTTGTGTGGTTATACTAGTATTAGATACTTTATTTTTCCAATGCTTTATCACAAATCGTGTGCTGGACAAATTTACAATTCAAAATCAGCCTAACTTCAAAAAATGTCACAATCTATGCCCAGTATTCGTTCAAATTCAACTATCTCACCAGACCAACTAATCTGAACCGTCCGCTACTAACCCACCTACTCGTTTCTTCTATTATAAAACCCGGTCTCAGGAAGATAAATAGAAGTCGTGCAATTAGCCCCATCTTTCTTTATAATTCGAAGAAATCGTCTCCTTTGACTCGGAGTGGATCTAGGTCAGTTCTTTATTCGCATTTAGTTAATTTATATTTTAATTTGACTGAATATAGATATGTTATCTTACTATTTATCTAGGTTTTGGATAATCGATCTTTGATTAAGGGATTTTCTACTAGATTTGCTTCTGATCTGTTTTCACCTCAGTTTAGAAAAGTTGTCGAAGTGAAAATATTTATAGTTTTTGATTTGTGGATTTACATATAAGTTGTCTGTTTTTTTTAACGTTTTATCTGAACCAAATGATCACCATCTCTTTCATATGTTTTTAAGGATATTAGTTCCTATTACTACAGTACTAGAAAGTAATTCGGTGGCTAGAGAGTAGAGACCTTGAAGTTTTTTTATTTTATTTTATTTTATTTTATTTTATTTTTATACACCATTTTCAAGAGTTCTGTATGGATGCATAGACATAAATCAGTAAATGTATCGGTTGTCATCATGACATAATTCAGTAAATGTATCGGATGCATAGACATAATAATGAACATGGCTCACTTTGATAAAAAGTTCAAATTTGTACCATTTTTTGTCATGCTGGCATCAAGTCCGGCACTTTGCACTTGCTCGATTTGAAATCGCTCCATTTGGTCCTTTGTAGACCATATTTGCTTCCAATATTTCTCCCAAAGCATATTTTTTCTTGAGTAGTAATATTATGTGATCATCAGTTGTAAGTGATTGATATTTTTTGCCCAATTATAATATTTCATTTTTAATCAAGGCTACTTTAGTGATTGTGATATTTATATATTATACACATATATTTTATGTTTGATGAATGTTTTCCTAAATTAATAACGAATGATATCAACTAACACAATTGTATTAAATAACACAATTATTTTAAATAGCACAATTATATTAAAACAACATATATTTCATAATTCGATTGAAACGACATTTAATCTTTCTCGATTCCACAATAATATGATATTTCGATTATACATCAATCAAACAAAGTATATGCAATAATTAACTATTACTTCAAATAAACTAATTGCAGTATTATATATGATATTCCCTTACATTTTTAATTTGGATACGCACCCCATATTTTTATATCTGGTACTTGGCCTTATTTTGAGTTAATTCAACTTGAAGTGCTTCTAGTACGTGCTTTGAGATTTAAAATAGCTTTTCGAGGTAGTGGTGGATCGATCAACTATAAATGGGGCAATCCTTTGGATAAACAATATATAGGCGAAATCATCGTCCAACATTAGTCTTGGTAGTTATTAAAATAGAACACTTCATTTCATGACAACAAACTGGTTTCCACTCAAAATTTGATTCTCATATCGAATAGCAAAACCCATTCGAGTTCTACTCCACGTTGTTTATATTGTTCTATGTCTGTAACTTGTTTCTGTTGCATGTGTAGAAATACTTCTTCAACGGTAAGCAGATTGTTGACATTGTTTTTTATTTAGAGAACAACTTCTTTTTAAAAGAAGCTAAGCTGAAAATTGATACATGACACACTTAGACACAAAAAATCATAAGGTGTGGAATCAGTGTTTTTCAAAAGCACATTTGCCAATAAAGGTGAACACAGAGGTAGTTTCTTGTAAACACTAAAAGGTGTAAAGTGCGCTATTGTATGCCTTAGGAATAATACAATCATATTAACACTTTTTTCCTATTCCATTCCATTCTTTTTCGTTCACTTCTATTTATTATTAAGATGAGGAAAAAATCAGTCTTGTCATTTAACTATATATTTTTTTTCAAGAAAAAACTTTGATCAGAAGAATTATTGGATTTTTTTTATTAATTTTATTTGTGATTGCATTTTTTTCTAATTTTAACTTTTCATTTAGAATGTTTTTAATCTAGTAAAATAAAATTTAAATTTTATATCAAGTAAAAAAGTGTTCTTGGTGCTGATTTAGAATGCTGTTAATTTATTATTACAAGTATACTTCTAGATTCGAGGTCCTGAACTGCTTGGAGAAATAAAAAAAGGTAGAACCCAGTGCACGAGGCTTCCGCACGATAGCGGAGTCCGGGAGGTCGATAATATGCGCAACCTTTCTCTCGCATTGCAAAGAGGCTGTTTCCGAACTCGAACCTGGGTACCCAGTAAAACACAAAATACATTAAGCTTTGATTCGACATAATGAAATTAACATTTTCAGTTTTGCATGAAAAAACACGTGCCTGGGCGCGCAAGGTGCAAAAGATATGTGCCTAGGTGCAAGGGGCAAAAAAATGCATGCCTAGGCATAAGGTGCAAAAATACGCAAGTCCTGCCTTTTGTTGTGCTTTCTTAAATCGAATACCTTGAAAAGGAAATTTTGCATATATATTTTTGTGAATAGAGGAACAAAAAGTGATGCCATTGGGGAAAAATACGACCACGGTATAATGATATAAACATCGATTATGTAATGGGAAAACCAAACAACCCACCCCACCACCCCCCCCCCCCCCCAAAAAAAAACCATTCCGCACGAGTCACGAATCTGTTTTGCTTGGCTCTTTGATATACTGGCCTTTAATGGTGATCGCTAAAGCATCTACACTGTTGAGTTTGCTCTAAAAAAGAGGATGGGCTTATGGGTATGATCGGTGCAAATATAAAAATTACCAACCAATTAGTATTCTTTAGAAGTTTTTTTTTGATAGAATAATATTCTTTAAAAGTTGGTTTTAACCAATTAGGTGAAGTGCACCCTCTCAGATCAGAGTAGTGGGAGCCTAGCGTTTCTAGTATATCAATAGGCTGTAAGGTTTCAGGATTATCTACTCTAGTGATTCACTGAAGAAGTTTTTCTGTAAATCTAGAGGGTCACTTGCAAGTTTGAACCACTAAATTTTGTACCTGATTGTACAAAAGAAGTATACACACATTTGATGGGTTTCATCCAAGCTCTATTAATCTGTAGCGTGACCTGTTTAAATATAAATACATACTCAATGAACGAATCCTTTATCTGATTTTTTGGTGTTATAAGAGAGCTTTCATATTAATAGGCAAGTTTTTGTTTCTTGGTCAGTATTTGCCAAATCAATTATTCTAGTTACAATTGTAGAGTAAGCAATCCAAGATTCTTATATTATCATGGTTGCCAGTATTCCTTGTGTTTTATTGATTTTTCTATGATGAAAGAATCAGTATGTGCTGTGGATAACACTTACTTTGTAAGTAGTACGCATGCTAACTTCATAAAGTTGGAATATTTTTATGCATTAGTAGTGAATATTTCATACTAGTTGAATAAAGGTGGGATATTTTCACGTATTATTGGTGAAGATTGATACGTTGGTTTGAAAGGTAAATTTGATTCTCACTTGAGTTCTAATTTCATCATGCGTTATGAAGGAACGGATAAATCTTTTTGTCACCCACTTGAAGCTTAATTTGCCAAGCTCTTGCACTTAAGCTCATGGTTTTGGAGGCTTAATGCATTGCACCCACCATAATTTATATTTTTATATTTCATCGCGAACTTGTATTAGCGCACAGTTTTTCATCTCTCTCCTCGTTACCTTTTACAATCCTGTTTTAATATATTTAACACTAATCCAAAATCCATTATAATTATATATATTTTGCACATCATGTTTTCAGTGTCGAGAAATGGAAGAGACATTCCTATTCACTTCCGAGTCGGTCAACGAAGGTCACCCAGACAAACTCTGTGACCAAGTCTCTGATGCAGTACTTGATGCCTGCCTTGCCCAGGACCCGGACAGCAAGGTAGCATGCGAGACATGCACAAAAACAAACATGGTCATGGTCTTTGGAGAAATCACCACCAAAGCCAACATCGACTATGAGAAGATTGTCCGTGATACCTGCCGCTCTATCGGGTTTGTTTCAGACGATGTAGGCCTTGACGCCGACAACTGCAAAGTCCTGGTCAACATCGAGCAACAATCGCCTGACATCGCTCAAGGTGTCCATGGTCATTTCACCAAAAAACCAGAAGAGGTCGGTGCAGGTGATCAGGGCCACATGTTCGGTTATGCCACCGATGAAACCCCCGAACTCATGCCTCTAACTCACGTACTTGCCACGAAGCTTGGTGCAAAATTAACTGAAGTACGCAAAAATGGGACCTGTCCATGGTTGAGACCGGATGGGAAGACTCAGGTTTGTTGTTTATAACAGTCTTTAAATCTTACAATTTGAATCGATTAATCAATTTTTATTTGATTCTTGAGTTCCGATTCAATATTCAAGTCAAATTAAATGAAAGAGAATTGAACTTTTAAGTCTGAGAAATGTGAACTATTGAGCATTAAAAACAATTTCAGAAACATATGTTTTTACCATAAAAAGGCGGTTCTATATTTTCATATAGTGATAATGTCATTCAAAAACCTATGTGGATTAAAATTATTAGCATATGCAAGCATTATACGCATACACTATGAAGCTTTTGAATCTACGATCTATGATTCAAATTTTGTTTGCTTGAATCTGTGATCCACAATTCAAGTTGTGTTTCAAGTCAAAATTTATACTTAATGATTTACAATTTGAGTCGATGTTTACAAAAATCTTAGAAAGACGGTTCTCTATTTTCATGTAGTGATAATGTCATTCAAAAACCTATGTGGATTAAAATTATTAGCATATGCAAGCACTATACGCATACAATATGAAGCTTTTGAATCTACGATCTATGATTCAAATATTTTTTGCTTGAATCTATGATCCACAATTCAAGTTGTGTTTCAAGTCAAAATTTATACTCAATGATTTACAATTTGAGTCGATGTTTACAAAAATCTTGAATTCTTACGACTTGGATCCTGTTTTAAATCCATTCTCTCTAGTTTTGAATCAAATCTTGATTTCTGATTCAATACTCAAATAAAACGGAAGAGAAAATTAGACTTTTGATTTAAAATGTAGACAGACTAGCTTTAAAAATAATTTCAGAAATATAATTGATCTTTTGAATAACATTAAAAATATTTCAGAAATATAAATTATTATTATAGAACGAAAATTCTGTATTTTCACGTACCAATAATGTTTTTCAAAAATAGGGCATTGTGGATATCCATGCTAATACTAGTAGCGTGACTCAAGAAGATATTGTATTTTCACATGCTAATAATGCTAGTCTTGGACGTCGAAAGTGCATATCTGTATTTGCATCAGTGAATGTTTTAGGATATCCAAAAATATTCATATTTGAAGAGTAAGATACAGATATATTTGGATATCCAAAATATATGTATTTGAAAATTAAAATGTGGGTAGTTTTAGATGGTTGACAGTGTTTTGTATCAGAAATTTTATGATTTTATTTAAAAAATGAAGTTTTTAATTTAAAATTTGTATTTTCTTAATAAAAAAATTAAACTATCCAATGAAAAATTAGAATTTCTGTTTCAAAAATGTGTTCTATTTTTTTAAAATCCATTTTTTAAAATAAACATGCATTAGAAAATGCAGTTTCTAACTTCAAAAATGCATTTTCTTTAAATTAAAAAAATGCGTTTTTTTTAAATAAACATGCATTTTAAAAAACGCAGTTTCTAACTTCAAATTTGCCTTTTCTTTTAATACTAAAAAAAATGCAGTTTTTATTTGGAACTACAGTTTATAATTTATAAATTGCATTTTTCAATCATGCTTTTACATTTCAAAAAAATGCAGTTTCCAAATTCAAATTTGCATTTTTTTTAATAATAAAAAAATGCAGTTTTTATTTAGACCTACAGTTTATAAATTGCATTTTTCAATCATGCTTTTACATCAATCTAAAAAAATTATCATAAAACAATAAACTATATCTTTATTTAAATCTCAACTAAACTCTTTCACCATCAAATGCATTCATATAGTAATTTGTATTATAAAAGTTAACATATCCAAAAACATTGGATGATCAAATACATTTGATACTAATTTGTTAATATTAAATGAATTTCTTCGAAGCCTACTTGAAATCATCTAATGTTTAAAGACATAATATAAATTTATTAAATGTTAACTGCATTTCCTATAGAAATTGGACAGAACTGAATTTAAAAACAATTAAATTTCAGCAAAAAAATACGGTTTTTACATGCAGATTTGATTTATCTCTTTAAACTGTATACCATAAATTAAAAAGATAAGCTCACACAGAATGGATATTTTTCAGATATGAATACCATCCATCCACATGCATATCATTTTTTTTGGAGCTTAGACATCTGCATCGTTTTTCGAATATCGGATGTTTTCCATATTTTGAGCTACGGAAGCAAATGGATTCAAAATTATCAGCATACAAGTATTATACACATACAATATAAAAGCCTTCGAATATTGCCTCGTTGTTTTATATGTTATCTTCATTGATTATTTGGTTATTTCACTCTGTGAGCAGATAGTAACATGGATGTTATATGCAATATTATTTGCTTTAAATATGTAAACATATTGCGAGCTATATACTTGTGTCAAGGAATTTGGTTTGTGTGGGAACTTAGTTTAATGATCAAGTTTTGGAAATAGTCTCTCTAACCATGGTTATAAGATTATGTACAACTTGCATACTTCAAACTCCACTTAAGTGGGAGCTTTGTGCACCGAGTAGAGCATTAGGACTGATGAATGTGAAGCTTTACACACACACGCATACGTATATACTACATGCACATATGTACATATATGTATATATGCATATGCCTTAGAATTTTAAGATTTAAGATTTGAACCCTGTTTTGAAAACCTTGCTCAGGTGACGATTGAGTACAAGAACGACCATGGTGCCATGATTCCGATCAGGGTCCACACCGTGCTCATCTCCACCCAGCACGACGAGACGGTCACCAACGACGAGATCGCTGCGGATTTGAAGGAGCACGTGATCAAACCGGTCATTCCGGAGAGGTATCTGGATGAGAAGACGATCTTCCACCTGAACCCATCCGGCCGCTTCGTGATTGGAGGGCCCCACGGGGATGCTGGGCTCACCGGGCGTAAGATCATCATAGACACATATGGCGGATGGGGGGCCCACGGAGGTGGGGCCTTCTCGGGCAAGGACCCGACCAAAGTGGACAGGAGCGGGGCCTACGTTGTGAGGCAGGCTGCCAAGAGCATCGTGGCCAACGGGCTGGCCAGACGCTGCATTGTCCAGGTCTCCTATGCGATTGGGGTGCCTGAGCCCTTGTCCGTGTTTGTTGATACGTACGGCACTGGCAAGATTCCAGATAGGGAGATTTTGAAGATCGTTAAGGAGAATTTCGATTTCAGGCCCGGGATGATTATTGTTGACCTTGATTTGAAGAGGGGAGGGAATGGAAGGTTTTTGAAGACTGCGGCTTATGGGCACTTTGGGAGAGATGATCCTGACTTTACTTGGGAGGTTGTGAAGCCTCTTAAATGGGAGAAGCCGTCCGCTTAGTCAAGATCAATACTCATCGATCTCTCTCAGCTTGTCTTGTATTATACTTTCCTTTTTTTGTTGGGCTTTTTTATTCGATGTTATGATGTCTTTTGGAACTTACTACCACCGTTTGTCTGTGTTCAAGTTCCATATAATGCTTTTATGCAACTCTAATGAGTAGTCCACCTGTACTGTGTGATCATTATGCTTTTATGCAACTCTAATACTAAGTAGTTCACTTGTATTGTGTGATATTTATGCTTTTATGTATTACTTTTTGTTCAGCTGCTATTTCCAGGATTCCCATATCTGTGAGTAAGATCTCGTGTAGTTGAGTAGTAGAATCATACCTGCAACATTCATAGATACTGGTCATTGACTCATTCTGTGTTGTGCTGTTTGATGACTGTTCTTTCAGCGTATTGTGAAGTGTTATGTAAACAGAAACCGAAGTTCTATTTTCAACAGGAACGAATGAACACTGTTACCTTAGAATACTAGTTTCGTGACGTGTTAAACGATAAGGGGGGTTAAACTTGGAAGAACCAAATTTATGTTTAGAGCTACAAACGAATAACCGAAAAAATTGAAATCCGTCAAAATTTGTATTTGAAAAATAGATAAATATCTAATATTCGAAAAGAATGGATGCGGATACAATGGCAGTTATATTTGCTTAGGGGAAGGATCCGCAGTTTCCTTTAGCCTTAAAACGCAGCTTTCTACTTTGATTTAAATAATAATACTACTATTATTTAAATAGGAACGAGTGGTTGAAAGTAGAGGGCTGTGTTAAGGTTGAATAGAAGGGGCTGTGGATTCTTCATCTTTGTTTTATTTTTAACACTTTTATGGTAAATGAGATTAAAGAAAATTATGTTAAACTAAAATTTTTAATTAATGTTTTTGGTTTATCGGTTGTTAACGAATAAGATAATTACTCGATATTCGTCCATATTATCGATACGGATATCTTATATTCGAAAAAGATTTCAGATGCTGATGCAGATATAACACTATCTGCATCTTAAAGTATTCATTGATAGACTTATTTATGTTGTTATCACCAATGATTCAAATGATAAAAAAGTAAGCTGAAAGTTGTAAACTAACATGACGGTACAATAGTAAGACGTGGACCTTTGTTGCAATTTTTTTTAAAGAGAATAACCTTGGTTGTAATTTTATGTGAAAAAACGAAAATACTTGTATTGTAACGATAATTTATACTCGAATCCATTACCATATTGATATATACAATAGAAAAATTTATAAATTTTTTATAATTACAGGAAAGCATATAGAAGAAGTTGCAAAAAAATCTAGTCTCAGGGACAACAAATTTGTTTTTTAGTCTGAAGGACAATTTTTAGTAAACATAAAATAATAGTTACAACTATCATTCTGTGATTTACAATAGAAGATGTCCTTCAGTCTAAAAAACAAACTTCTTGTCTTTAAAACTAAAGTTTTCTTCAACTTTTTCCTTGAGCCTAAAAACCCCATTTGATTATTAGTTAGAATAGTCAATAAACGAATACTTCGATTGTGGTTGGTAATGATTTGGCTCAACTTGTAACGAAGTTTTACCGTTTACAAGTAAAATATTTGTTTGTCTACGGTATTTCGCATTGAAAGAATAAATTTTGGTAGTTTGTTATTTGTGGTAACTGGGGCTAGGTCCTTATTTTTCGTAGTTGTATAAGCTACGACTCTTACAGTTTTTTTAACATCCTACTTTGTTCATTTTAATTTTTAATTTTTCAAATCTACCATTTCCCTTAATTTCCTTTTGGCGTCTCTTCCTATTTTCAAATCTCGTGTGATCGATTTCAGTTTCATCAATTTTAAAACCCCATGCAATATTTTTAAGTTTTGGTCGTAGTCTTCAGCTTCATTTTCAAATCTCGAGCATCTTTATAATTTTCGGCTTCATCTTCATTGTCTTCTAATTCTGTTTCTGTAACGATCCGTAACTTTTAAGTCTTAGAATTTGAATATTTAATTTATTTAAATTTTCGAATTTGAATTTAATTTTAATAAAATCCGTGTTTCAAATAACTGCTCGATTTCTGGTGTAGTATTTTTAATTTAATTTATAAGATTTTTCTATAATTTTTAAATTGAAAAATATTTAAATTTTCATTTGATGCATTTTGCGGTAAATATCGATATTTTTGAAACTTCACATAATAAGATAACTTGTGTATTTTTGTATTGTTTTAAGATCGTCTCGCATTGTTGTGCACGATCGTATTTTTATTTCTGTTGTTCGCAACTCGTACGCAGACGTGATATTGTGTAGGTGAGTAATGCAAACCTTTTTCAAAAACAAAAAATACACACCATACCCTTTAACCTTTTTCCTCTTTCTTTTATTTCTTTTTTCCTTTACTGTAAACACCATACCCATCACCTGACTCCCCACAGTTCTTATTCCTCTCCTCACTTATCCATGCCCTGTCTCTTCTCTTTCACTTCTCCTCCATCCCTCATTTTCTTTTCCTCTTGCCTGTATAAACATCCACACACACAACACAGGGGAGGAGCACAGGCAAAAACAGCAGATCTCTACTCTTTTTCTTCTTCTTGTAATGGAAATGAACTCCACCTTTCCACTTCAAAAATAATATATCTCTCAATACACTCACAATTAGTCAAATATTCCATAATGAAAGTTGTCGAGTGTAGTCCCTATTATTTTATAAAAATGATCGCTTGAGTTTTCATCGAGCGTTGTGGCCGTGGTTGCTTGAGGACAGTAAGAGGGGAAATTTTGTCATAAACTTCGAAAAATCATTTCTCTTGATCCACCTCGGATTAGACGACGCCGTCTGTAGCATTGGCTTCATGGCGAGATGACGGATTTTTGGTAAACTAGTGGGGTTTGGTGATGGTGGAAGACGATGGCCGAAATTAGGGTTTGGGATTGGAGGAGATTTAGGCAGCGACGGGAGAAATGAAGATTGGCGTTGAGTTGCTCGTGTGAAGGGGAGCTTGCGGGGGCGTTTTAGTGAGGTGAGGTCGAGCTTTGTGGTCGCGACATTTTGAACAGTGAATGGGAAGCATCAGGTCGCGACGGTGATGAGGTGGCCGAGCTTCAGGTGGTTGTTGTCAATAGGTTGGGTTTGCGAAGAGGAGTTCGACGAGCAGACGACATTCCTTCTTGTGGAGCATGACTCCATAATCAGAAGTAAAACGAAACGATGTTTTGTATCACTGCACCATCTGTTATGAGTCGTCAGATCTTCTCTGATATAAAGGCCAGCATTGTTTGTATCAACTATTTTCGGATTGCCAACCTGTCTTGGGCTTGGCCCATTTAGTCTATTCTATTATAAATAATGTATTGTACAAGACTTTGTAATATACAATTTCTATTCAGTTTCTATTCTATCTGTTTCTTTTCATATCAATACAAAATATTCTTTATGGTATCAGAGCTACTTTTTTCAAACGATTGATCATCAGAATTTGCTCTATAATCATCATCGAGCCATCCAGAAAGACAGATTTATAATCTATCTCTCGGTTGCTCTCAGTTTTACAGAGCATTTCATCATTTGATTCTGCTACCATTCTTCCTTTCTCATTTCTGTTTTCATTTCCCTCTCTTTTCAAGAATCACTTTCTTTGAATCAGCACCTGGCTGCAAAATAATCTGCCTCGCCAGTCTCCTGTTCATCTCATCATGACTGAAGAAAGTGCAACAGTTGCTACATCAGAATTCAAAGCCAACAATACGGCCATTTTCTCTGGAATAATAAAATTAAAAGGTCAGACAGCAATACAACTAGATGAAAGCAACTATATCATGTGGAAATATCAAATAGAAACAGCCATAAAAGGCCATGGGTTAGAAGAATATATTAATGGTACTCTGACCATTCCACCCAAGATGATAACTGATACTGAAGATAAAGTTATCCCTAATCAAGAATTCATATTCTACCAGAGGCAAGATAATCTTCTTGCAACATGGCTAATGTCTTCAATTAACACAAACATATTATCCCATATTGTTGGATGCAAAACCTCACAAGAAATCTGGGAAGCAATTGAACAATTCTTCAATTCTCAATCTTCTGCAAGAATTATTCATTACAAAAGACAATTGCAGAATTTAAGGAAAAATGATATGTCTATGAGGGAATACTTAACAAAGGCCAAGAACTATTGTGATCTTCTCAGCACAGCTGGATACAAGGTATCTAAAACCGAACAGATTCTTACAATTTTAAGTGGATTAGATGAAGATTATGAATCCATAGTAGCAGTTATCTCAGCGAAAAAGAACTTGCCAAACATTCAATATGTACATGCAACACTTCTTGCACATGAAGGAAGAATTGAAGAAAAGAAAACACAAAACTCTGACTACTCTGTCAATTACACCTCTGTAAATAAAAGAAAAAACCAAGACACCCCTCAAAACTCAAACAGAAATCAAACTGGAGGGCATAGAGGAGGAAATCAGAATGGCAGAGGAAGAGGCAGATGGAACAATTTTAATAAACCAAAGTGTCAGATTTGTGAAAGAATGGGACATACAGCATCAAAGTGCTATTTTAGATTTGATCAGAACTACTCTCTCAACAACAACAACAGTCAGAGATCAACCAATCCAAATGTCAACATGGCACAAACAGGAGTGGATACCACCAATCAAAACACTGCACAACACTCAAAGAATGAGGATGCAGCATATGAAGAATGGTACCCAGACTCAGGAGCTACAAATCACATTACCAACAATTTGGAAAATCTGAATCTAGGAAACAAGGAATACAAAGGTACTCAAACTATTCTCTTAGGTAATGGTAGATCTATAGGAATCACACACACTGGAAATGCTAAAATCTTTGGTAAAAGAGAATTACACTTAAACAATTTACTCAGAGTTCCTCAAATAAAGAAAAATCTCATAAGTGTTTCTCAATTTGCCAAAGATAATCAAGTATACTTTGAATTTTATCCTAAACTTTGTCTAGTTAGAGATGCATCAACTAGAGAAATTTTACTGCAGGGTAATGTGCAAAATGGTCTATACTCATTCAATCTGAGGCAGCACAATAGGGTAGCCAATTCAGAAAAATGGTGCAACAATGTTGAAAATAATATCAAAAATAACAAAATCTTTGATCTTTGGCATTGTAAATTGGGTCATCCCAGTATTAATACTGTAAAATCTGTGTTGAAGAATAATAAAATCAATATTAATGATATATCTCTACCCTATGTATGCTCTGCATGTCAAATAGGAAAGAATCACAAATTACCCTTTTCTGATTCATCAACTAAATATACCAAACCATTAGAGATGGTAGCTACAGATTTATGGGGACCAGCCCCAATAAATTCTGATTTTGGATTCAAATACTACATATCTTTCGTTGATTCTTTTTCAAGGTATACTTGGATATATTTTTTTAAAAATAAAGCTGAAACTCATAGGGCAGTTATTCAATTCATTACTCAAGTCGAAAGACAACTAAATCATCAATTAAAAATAATTCAAACTGATGGAGGAGCAGAATTCAAACCATTAAAGAATTATTTCTTAGATAAAGGAATAATACATAGAACTACCTGCCCCTATACTTCTGAGCAAAACGGGTTAGTTGAGAGGAAGCATAGGCATATTGTTGACACTGGCATCACTCTCTTGGCACATGCTTCAATGCCACTCAAGTTCTGGCCTGATGCATTCTATTCAGCTATTCATCTCATCAACAGAATGCCAACAAAGGTACTGCATAAGAAAACTCCTTTAGAACTACTATTCAATACTGTACCAGATTACAATAACCTCAAAACATATGGTTGTCTATGTTTTCCTTATATGAGACCATATAATTCTCATAAGTTAAGTAATAGATCAACATCCTGTACCTTTATTGGTTACACTTCTAATCAGAAAGGTTACAAATGTTTGACTAATAATGGAAAAATTATAGTATCTCGACATGTTGGATTTAATGAATTTATATTTCCATTTGCTAGTACAGAAATCAAAACTTCTGAAAAGGTATATAACACAAAAAATGTTATACCTGATATACCCATCCTCTCTCACAATAAAGTGGTTGAAACTACACATCAGAATCAACTTGAATCTCAACTCACAGTGTCAAGTGAAGGACCAGGTCAAGATTGAAGTAACTCCAATAATGACTGCAACAATGACAATGAGTCTCATGCAGAAACTACGACAGCTCAAGAAAATCAAAGCAATAAGACTCCTCATCAAAATAATACTAATGAGGAGGAAACAGGTCATCACATGATGACCAGATCAAAGCATGGTATATTCAAACCCAAAGCATATCATGTCATCAGCAACTCATCTGAACCTGTTTGCTTCAATGAAGCCTTACAGGACAAGAAATGGAAAGCTGCAATGGATGATGAGTACAATGCTCTCATCAAAATGAAACCTGGACCCTTGTTCCTGCACCAAAGAATAAAAACATCATTGGATGTAGATGGACATTTAAAGTCAAAAGAAACTCTGATGGAAATATTGACAAATATAAAGCCAGACTTGTGGCTAAGGGCTACTCTCAACAATATGGGATAGACTTTAGTGAAACTTTTTCACCAGTCGTAAAACCCACAACTATAAGAATTATTCTCACTATTGCTCTTCACAATAAGTGGGAAATAAAACAACTAGATGTCAATATTGCCTTTCTAAATGGTGAACTTCATGAGGAAGTTTATATGCATCAACCATCAGGATATGTTCAGAATACTAAAAAGGACTGGGTATGCAAACCTGACAAAGCTATTTACGGGCTTAAACAAGCTCCACGTGTTTGGTATGAAAAGCTTAAATCTACTCTTGTTAATCTCAATTATCATCCCACTAAGTCTGACAATTCTCTATATGTCAAAATTCATAACAATATTACTGTGTTCATACTAGTTTATGTAGATGACATTATAATCACAGGAAATTGCATGAAGGAAATCAGGTATGTCACTGATTACTTGAACAACAAATTTTCTTTAAAAGACTTAGGAGATTTAAAATACTTTCTAGGCATTGAAGTCATAAGGAAATCTGAACATGAAATTATTCTTTGTCAAAGAAAATACATATCTGAAGTTCTAAATAGAGCTAAAATGAGTGCTGCAAAACCCATGCCTACCCCAATGTCAAGTAATTTACACTTATCTAAAGACAAAGGGGAAATCTTTGAAAATGAAAAACTTTACAGAAGTATTGTAGGGGCTTTGCAGTATATCACAATTACCAGACCTGACTTATCATATTCTGTGAATAAAGTTTGCCAATTTATGCAGAAACCTTTAGATCTTCACTGGAAAGCAGTTAAACACATTCTAAGATACTTAAAAGGATCAATCAATGAAGGTCTAAAGCTAAAAGCAGGTAAAGACTTATCTATTAAAGGGTTCGCTGACGCTGATTGGGCTTCAGACTATGATGACAGAAGATCTACGACAGGTTACTGCATCTATTTAGGAAGCAATCCAGTGTCGTGGTGTTCGAAGAAGCAACCCACCATGTCTCACTCTAGCACTGAAGCAGAATATCGTAGTGTGGCAAGCACGGCAGCTGAAATCATTTGGCTCAGATCTCTTCTCAAAGAAATCAGAGCTACTTCCTCAAATCAACCAGTGATATGGTGTGATAATTCTGGAGCCGTCTCTATCTCAGCAAACCCTGTTCTTCATTCTCGAACGAAACACATCGAGATCGATCTGTATTTCGTTCGAGAACAAGTCATTAAAAAGGAACTGGCTGTTAGCCATATTCCAGCTAGCCATCAGACTGCTGATATCATGACAAAGGCTCTCTCGAAGCATAACTTCAAAAGATTTAAAGCTAATTTGATGATTGAAGATGTCGAAAGCAGATCTAGGTTAAAAGAGGAAGAGGCAGATAAAACCCTAGATCAAATTGAGGGTGGGAATCAGAAGTAAAACGAAACGATGCTTTGTATCACTGCACCATCTATTATGAGTCGTCAGATCTTCTCTGATCTAAAGGCCAGCATTGTTTGTATCAACTATTTTCGGATTGCCAACCTGTCTTGGGCTTGGCCCATTTAGTCTATTCTATTATAAATAATGTATTGTACAAGACTTTGTAATATACAATTTCTATTCAGTTTCTATTCTATCTGTTTCTTTTCATATCAATAAAATATTCTTTATCCATGTCAGTGGTGAACGTGCACTGATGGTGGATGGGTTTGTTTGGTTGTGCGTCTACAAGGATTCAGGGGAGATAGCATTATTGAAGGCGGGTTGGTTGAGTTGGGCTTTAGGCCTTGTTTTGGGTTTGATTTAATTTTAGTTAATTAAGTTAGTTAATTAAATGATAAACTTTGAAAGGGGATAACTCACTCATTTTAAATCCATTTAACCCGCAAATTTTTATATTAGATTCGTATCAACATTTGTAAAATGATAATATTAGCATGTTAATGGTTTAACAAAGTATAAAATAGCGATAAATAAATTATGCTAAAATATTATAACGTTGATTTTACACGCGGTAGAAAGATTACATCAACCATTAATATATGGTATGCTACAAGTGAATATTTGAGACAAAAAATGAATCCTAATTTTCGGATGACTGATCCATCTAATCCAGTCCATCTAATGTCCTTTTCGGGAGCTTGAGGAAAGCATAAGATAGAATCGAAGTGGTCATAAGGATAATCGTTCTTCCCTTTAGCAGAATAAAAAATCGTTATGCTTTAATTAAATTGAATAGATTATTTTGGACATCTATTGAGCAGACTAAATCTTCATTCTATGCTTGCAAAGTAAAAAGATTATTTTTGAAGTTAATTAGTATATGAATTCAATTAATATTGGATAAATGATGTGTTAGCTATTGATTTTTAATGGTTGATAATAATGTGTTTGTTATTATTGTTTGGTTGTTTGAATGACACTCAAACAGTTTGTGAACAATTGGTTTTCATATTTATGGGGAGGGTGGATATGAACACTTTATGAATAGAATTTCACAGTTTGACTATAAGGTGTTCAATAAAAATATGTGTAAAAGAATAGTTCTAATAAAAGATATTTATTATAATTTCAAAAGGAAAAGATACTTATCTTTTAAAATGAAATTTTTTCCTTTAAAGAAATAGAAATATTTGGACATAAATATTTTTGAAGTGATTTTATATAAAGTGATTTATATAAAGATATTTATAAAAATGCGTTTTATAAATGAAAGGAAAATTTCGAGGACTAAAACCCAGGTGATTCTAAGATGGCTTTCCAACGATTTTGAGGAAATAAACAATACCGTGTTTTACAAATATTTGTGAATATTAGTGCAAAATGATTTGTCGCTTGGGAAAACAAAATGATTTGTTATGTTATCAATGTTTGAATAACCCATAACTAAAAACTGGGCGGAGGGTGGTGTAACCCTCGGTATAGTCCACTCTTGGTATAGAGGGATATACTTACTGATTTTGAAAGGGCTGCGACCCATTGCCCTATTATGGGAGAAAGCTTCCTGATTTGGTTGCATATACTTTAATATGCTTTTATAGTAGAGTATTTGGAATTTCCTAATAATTATATCAAATACAATACTGCATTATTATATAGAGTATTTGATACTGTTTCCAAAAGTGATTTGTTTTAAATTACGAAGAAAAGTATGATTTGATACCAAAAATATATACAATTTATTTTAAAAGGATTTGAAATGATACCGGGAATTTAGTTCGAAGAGATTATTTTCAAAAAGGATTATATTTTGAAAATAATAAAGTTAATCAGATTATAGAAATATAAATGAAAGAATATAAGCTTAAGTTGGTATTTTTCATTCGTAGTTTTAGAACAGACAAGTTTCCGGCAATTTTGGCTGGTTCGAAAGTCCAGGTTGTAAGAGTTGGCATTAGAGCTTAGGTTTGGTGTCTAAGTAAAATTTTACCCAAGGTCAGTAAATCAACCTAGGAATTTTAAATGAAACTACCTTAATTTGGTAGATAAAAATGGATAGGATAAGGCACCGTAACTCCGACCGGGGTTATGGTGGTATTATTTTTGGTGTGCTTAACTTTTGTTAATCATTTTTTTTCGTTATATCTCTCGCTCCACGGAATTTCGAGGATAAAATTCTTTTAAGGGGGAGATATTGTAACAACCCGTAACTTTTAAGTCTTCGTATTTAAATATTTAATTTTTTTGAATTTGATTTTAATTATAGCAAAATCTATGTTTCAAATAACTGCCCGATTTTTAGTGTGGTATTTTTAATTTAATTTATAGGAATTTTCTATAATTTTTAAATTGGAAAATATTTAAATTTTTGTTTGATGCATTTGCGACATATATTGGTATTTTTAAAACTTCACAGAATAAGATAACCTGTGTATTTTTGTGTTGTTTTAAGATCATCTTGCACTATTGTGCGCGGTCGTATTTTTATTTCTATCGTTCGTGACTCGTACGCGAACATGATATTGTATAGTTGAGTACCGCAAAACTTTTTTCAAAAATAAAATATATACACCATACTCTCCCATACCTTTTCACTTCTCTTCCTCTCCCTTTTATTTCTTTTTCCTTTACTATAAACACCATACCCATCACCTTACTCCCCTCAATTCTTATTCCTCTCTTTACTTTACCTATATCCTGTCTCTTCCCTTTCACTTCTCCTCCATCCCTCATTTTCTTTTCTTTTGCATATATAAACATCCACACACACAACATAAGGGAAGAGCACAAGAAAAAACAACAGACCACAACTCTTTTTCTTCTTCATGTAATGGAAATAAGCTCCACCTTTCCACTTCAAAAATCAATATCTCTCAATCCACTCACAATTAGCCAAATCTTCTAACATGAAAGTAGTCGAGTCTAATCCCTAGTATTTTATAAAAATTATCGTTTGAGTTTCCACCGAGCGCAGTGGTCGTGGTTGCTCGATTGCAGTAAGAGGGGAAATTTTTCTGTAAACTTTGGAAAATAATTTATCTCGATCTGCTTCGAATTAGAAGAAGCCGTCTGTAGCATTGGCTTTATGGTGAGATGATGAATTTTTAGCAAAGTTTGGTTGGTGTTTGATGATGATCGAAGACAATGGCCGAAATTAGGGTTTGGGATTGGAGGAGATTTAGGCGGCGATGGGGGAAACGAAAATTGGCGTTGAGTCGCTCGTGCGAAGGGGAGCTTGTGTGGGCGTTTTGGTGAGGTGCGGCCGAGCTATAAGGGTTGCGACATCTTGAACAGTGAATGGGAAGCATCAGGTCGCAACGGTAATGAGGTGGCCAAGCTTCAAGTGGTTATTGTCGACATGTCGGGTTTACGAAGAGGAATTCGATGGAGCAGACGGCTTTCCTTTTCGTGGAGCATGGTTCCCTGTCAGTAGTGAACGTGAATGAGTAAGGGATGGGTTTGTTGGTTGTGCGTGTACAAGGGTTTGGGAGGGAGAGCAAAATTAAAGGCTGGTTGGTTAAGTTGGGCTTTGGGCCTTACTTTGGGTGAGATTTAATTTTAGTTAATTAAATTATAAACTTTGAAAGGGGATAACTCACTCATTTTAAATCCATTTAGCCCGCCAAATTTTGCATTAGATTCGTATCAACATTTAGAAAATGATAATATGAACTTGTTGATAGTTTAACGAAGTATAAAATAGTGATAAATAAATTATGGTAAAATATAATTACGTTGATTTAAGTAAATAATGTAGTTAAATATTATATTTCATTTGTGACATTCAATTAGCAGAATAAATACCATTCTACTATAATTAAATTGAATATTTTATTTTGGACATCTGTCGAGCAGAATAAATCCCCGTTCGATGCTTGCAAAGTAAAAAGATTATTTTTGAAGTTAATTAATATGTGGATTAATTAACATTGGATAAATAATGTGTTAGCTATTGATTGTTAATAGTTGATAATAATGTGTTTGTTAATATTGTTGTTTGGTTGTTTGAATGGTGCTCGACCGGTTTGTGAGCAATTAATTTTCATATGCATGGGGTGGATAGATATGAACACTTTGTGAATAAAATTTCACAGTTTGACTATAAGGTGTTCGATAAAAATATGTGTAAAGGAATAGTTATAATAAAAGATGTTTATTATAATTTTAAAAGAAAAAGATACTTATCTTTTGAAATGAAATGTTTTCCTTTAAAGAAATAGAAATATTTGGAAACAAATATTTTTGAAGTTATTTTATATAAAAGCGATTTGCATAAATATATTTATAAACGGAAGAAAATTTTCGAGGACTAAAACCCTGGTGATTCTAAATGGATTTCCAAAGATTTTGAGGAAATAAACAATATCGTGTTTTGAAATTATTTGTGAATATCAGTGCAAAATGGTTTATCACTTCTTGAAACAAAATGCTTTGTTATATTACCGTTGTTCAGGTAACCCATAAATAAAAAGTAGACGGAGGATGGTGTAACCCTCGGTATAGTCTGCTCTTGGTATAGAGGGATATACTTATTAATTTTGGAAGGGTTGTGATCCAATTTCCTTGATATGGGTGAAAACCTCCTGATTTGTTTGCATATAATTTGATATGCTTTTATAGTAGAGTATTTGGGATTTTCTAATAATTATATCAAATACAATACTGTATTATTATACAGAGTATTTGATGCTATTTCCAAAAGTAATTTTTTTTAAATCCCAAAGGAAAGTATGATTTGATACAAAAGATATATATTATTATTTCAAAAGGATTTAAAATGATACAAAATGATACCGGGAATTTAGTTCGAAGATATTATTTTCGAAAAATATTATATTTTGAAAATAATAAAGTTAATCAGATTAAAGAAATATGAATGAAAGGATATAAGTCTAAATTGGTAGTTTTCATTCGTTGTTTTAGAACGGACGTGTTATTAGTAATTTTGACTGGTCTGAAAATCCGGATCATCAGAGTTTTTGTCGATTTCATCTTTGTCGGCTTCATCTTTGTTGGTTTTGACATCTTGTTGTGATTTTTTTGAATTTGATAATAAGTGTTTTACATTAAATTTTTAGGTTATTTATTTGTTTTTTATATTTTCCTTTTGTTATGACTTTATTTTTCCTTTGTTTTTAGTTCAAGAATTATATCACACCAAGAATTCTTATTAAGTTTTAATCCATTTGCTGTTGAAGAATGAGGCCAAGGCTTTTATTGATCTAAACGTTGTTATTCTTTATCATTGTGGTAATTGGTATAGCTATATTACGTTGTGCAGTGATTTTAAAAATGATTTTATACTGATGAATATTTGGCATTGTGTAGATGATACAAAAAGAATGGGATGACAAACAATTGTTAATCAAATATTATAAAGGTCTGTATTGGTATGACAAATATTTGTTTGACAAATATTTGCCAGTCAAATATTATCCAGATAGTATTAGTATGATAATTGCTAGATTAATATTTTGATTTTATTGTTGATGTTTTTATCTTATTACATTAATATTAGATATGTATTTATGCAGGTATATTATTGTTGACGTTTTTGTTGTTTTCATGTTGAGTAATAATACTTATAGTAAACAACACTTATAGTTGGCGACTTGGTTGGAGTGATTGTACGTTGAAATTGAGAAATAATATATGTGACCATGGTCTGAATTAATACACGGTTCCATTGGATTGGTTTATGAAAGAGATAATAGTATAAGAGTAGTTGAAACTAATTCTGATTTGTATAGTATATTTTTTCTTGTTGCTCATAATCGCTATGATTTTGTACTTCATTCGGTTACTTCAAAGCAGTCTAAGCAGTTCAGTTGACATTGGTTCTAATAGTTCTTTATTTGTTGGTTCTTTTACCGAGGGAGGTTCATCTAGTTCTTCAATGATTGTTTCTTCGGTTGATTTTAGTTCATATTTGAAACAATAAAAACAATTCTAGCAATTTAGTGTTTACTAGTGTTGGCGGAAGATTTCCTGATGGTGGTGAAAATTTTCGATTATCTCTTATGATTCATTGTATTAAAAATGAATATAAAGTTAACATTGTTAAGAATGATAGGAAGCGTGTTACTGGTACATGCTCATGGGAAGGCTGCATATTATGTTTTCATGCTTCTCGTAAATTTAAGCTTCTTGGTTTTTTTTGTTATTAAAACTATGCAATTTAATCATTCTAGTGGAGCCAGTATTATAGATGTTAACCATTACTTATTTCTAGCAAACTAGTTACAAAGTTGGTTTTTGATTTTTTTCGATCGAATCCTCCAATGAAAATGAAAGATATCGTTCATTTATTTCAAATCAAGTACAATATTGTTTTAAACTACTACTTTGCATATATAGGAACAAGATTGACTCTTTAAGAAATACATGGAAATGATTTTCTTTTGTATCATCTTTTGAAATCTTTTATGAAACTGTGGTTGTTTGCAATCCTGTTTGTTGGTTTAATTTTTCGTCGCTAACCAATTCCCCAAAACTAAAGGGTAATCTTCAGTTTATTATGTTAACAGCGTACTCAGTAGGCTGGTTACCGAAGGCTTTTGGGTGGATGTTTGAAATTAAGCTGAAGTTCCAAGGGTTGATACCGAAAGGAATAAATATTAGACTAAGCACATACTAAGTGCAGTAAGTAAAGCCGAAAATTAAAATATTAAAAGTAATGACACCAAGATTTATAGTGGATCGGCTAAATCTCTACATCCACCGCCCTTTCCTTCTTTAGAAATCTATACTAAGGCCGAGAGGCTATTACTTATTGATGTAGCTAAGTTCGCCATTAGTGAGTTTTTACAAGAAGCTCTAATATAGTAAAATACAGTTACTTAATAACTGTATTATGCAGGTGTCCAAATATCCTTAATGCATGAGGATCTGTGCCTATTTATAGGCATCTTATTACATTGTTATTGGTGGGGAGCTTTCTCTTAGATTGCCGACTTGGCTGTCCTATAGGGTTGAGATTTGAACATGTGTCGTCATTTGGTTATTTGCTAACAAATGCAGATTACTGATATGGCATTTTGTATATAACTTTGTGAGTTTGAGCTTGTAGGCTTCATATAAGCTTTAACGTATCTAAATCGTTGATATGTATTGAGGCCATTTTTAATCGTTGATCTTGATTGCTTTCTAAAGTGCTTTTGACTTTCGGTAGGGAGACAGCCCTGTAACTTGTGCTTTCGGTTGAACGCTGTCTTTTAGGCCTATGCTTTTGGTTAGGTTATAGTTCCATTGCATATAACCTCAGTCTAGGTCAGTTGGGTGACCATTGCTTTGAAATATTGTTTATACTTCGGCGTAGCTAGTGTCTTAGATCGATGCACTAATTGATGTTAATGCTTATAAAGAATTCAATACAGGCAAAATCTTATATGGTTTAAAGGTTAAGTGTAACTAATTAAAAATTATGGTATAACACATGTTCCTCCAAAGTTCATTTCGTGTGATGAACATAAAGTAGACTTTGGATTTTCTTGAGAGAGCTAGATCATACTTTTGTGCTTCATTGTTTTGCTCTTTCCTTAGTCTATATTAATTCCAATAATTATTAAAATAATAAATGCCTCTTTGTAGAATAAGAATTTGGATGCCGAAGGCTAAGTATAATAGAGTACCGTAAGGCAAAATTAGTTGTATGCCAAAGGCTATGTATAGTCGGTGCCGTGAGATGAAATTAGTTGTATGCCAAAGGCTGTGTATAGCAGGTGCCGTGAGATGAAATTAGTTGTACGTCATAGGCTATATAAGTAGGATGCTGTAAGGAGAATTAGTTGCATGCTGAAGGATATATACAATATGCGTTGTGAAACGAAATTAGTTGTATGCTAGAGTGTAGCGACCCGTAAATTCAATCACTTCGTCTTCGAATATCGAAACATTTTGAATATAGTTAAGTATTATAAATATGATTTTATAACCTTGCTAAACATCTTTTAATTAATGAATAATGGTAAGAAACTTGTTTTTGAAATTTGTTTATGAAAATATATTCTTCTAAGAAACATCGATAATGTGATCGAAAATCGGTTTATCAAAAAATAGCTTTTTGATCCATCTTGAATAAGCTGTTTACAAAATATATTCTTCGAAGAAATATCAAAGAAATTTGTTTACAAAAGAAATATCAATAATGAATAACGCTAGAGGAGTGAGAGCAGGGGTAGGTAACACCATCTTAAACCTATATAAGGAGGGACATATCCCTTGAATCCATTTCACAATTTTACTCAAAAAGTTTTCACTCTTTTACTCTTTTTCTTTATAAATTTCTTAAGAAAATAAATTTCAAAACAACTCCAATTCAACTCAAACTTGGACTAGAGGTTTAGGACAACATCACAAAAACTCCTAGCTACTTGGACTTGGAAAAATCAAAGCACATCTCAACCCCTAAAGGAAGGTTGTGAGCATTATTGGGCTTTTAAGCCTAGGGTAGTGCAAAAACAAGAAAGAAGGTAGGAAGTTAGGTGTTGCAAGGTAGAGGTTGTACTTTATTTGCTTGGACTTTCCTATTTTCTTTCTTAAGAATGAGCTAACTCACAACCTTGAATGAAAATATATTGCATATAGTTTCTTGTGATTGAATATTTCTTTGTGATTGAGTGGTTATTGATATATGTTGTAATATTAATATTTGTTTGTAACATTCTTTTGATTCTTGTTTTGAAATCAAATATCATATGTAATCCGCATGTATGAACTTGAATGGATATGTAAGACTTATGGAATAGCCTTGAAACAAAGCACATAGGTAGTAGTTTATCATAGGTTAGAAGTGGACTTGGATTTGAAAGTGCTCTTATAGAGATAGTCTTGGATACACTAAGGAATTGCCTTTTTTTAAATCTATTTCTATGGAACTTTGTAGAGAGATCCTTATTGGTTTCTTATCATATTTGTTATGTTTTATATGTATGTTTGCTTCCATGAAAAGTTTGAATCTGAGTTGAGTAGCAATTGAAATGTGGCCAAACTTACACTTGTGTAAAACCGCCCCGTTTTAGCCTTTGTTTTGGACTTTAAAGGTTTGAAAATATATTTAAATTTAAGTATTTTGTTTCATTTTTTTTAAAAATGTTTACTAACTCCTTTTAGAGTATTTTAAAAGTGGTTTGAGAATTTTATGAATTATTAAGAATTAGTTATGAATTTTTAAAGAAGACGGTTTAATTAAAAACACATAGAATACATGGTTTTTCCAAGTTTTTAAGTAAATGATAAAGTTGTTATTTTCAAGTAAAATTTTGAGTAAATATTTTAAAACCTATTATATTTATTTTGAAAGCATTTTTAAGTGTATGTACAGTTTTTAGAAAAGAAGTTAATTATTTTATTAATATCCTATATAAATTTCTCATCCTTTAAATCGTTTTATTAACTAGCTAGTTTTATAAATAAATTACTATTCATATATCTATATATCATTTTAAAAAGGGTTTTGAATTATAAAACCAAAGGTTTGAAAAGGGGTTAAGAATTGCTTAGCTAATAAATAGTGTTTTGATTACTTACTTGTTTGAAAAGTGATTAACTATGCTTAACACTAAAAGCCGACGAAATAGGCTTATCTATGTGTGAGAGTTAAGATAGATGTTTTAGTAAGGATGGAAGCAATCGAGGTCTGACCCACTAGCTTCTATCTTGACTGAGGAATAGTTAAGTCGAGAATGTCGAAAAATTATTAATCGTTTTTATTTCTCGTTCGTTTATGGAAGTCATTAATACTATATTTAACACTAAAAACCGATGATGTAGACTTGTCTATCTGTGAGACTCAAGAATGAAGTTTTTAGGCAAGACTTTGGTATGCAACCGGTGGTCTAACTTACCTGACTTCACTCATTACAAAGGGATAATATAAGTTGGAATGCTGGAAATGAGTTAAGTATACGAACATTAATTTGTATAAGCGATTGTTTTTTATTAGTTAGTCAATTATTCAACTATCGAACTTGACTTAATATAAACTTAGGTAGCATCTAAAAGCTTCACGGTTTCGTACCCTTTGAGAACCCTCGGGGAGGAGCATTGGTATGAAATGTCACTAGCTTTACAAACTTATATATATGAGATCCCCAGGGAGGACTCCTCTTTATATAGTTTGTTTACTTCTGAAAGAACCATAATTGGGTTTATCAAAAATTCATCAAATTGGTTTTAAAGAGGCTGGGATTGATAAGTGTTTTACTTATCAAATACCACTTCAAAAATAGTACACGGTTTCTATGTTTTGGAAGTGGATGTGAAGAGTAATGCTATAGAGTTGAACTATCTATCCTAAGGTTAAGTCCAAGGAAGAGGTCAGCATTAGCATTCGTCGGACAACTTATGCTAGAATTTATGTGGAGATTCGAGATCTGTTCGAGTTGCTCGAATCCATGTAGTGATTCGTGATCTGTTCGAGATGCTAGAATCTATTTGGGGATTCATGTTTTGTTCAAGTTATGAAGACTCGTAGGAGAGACGCTGAACATGACCTTGACATCGGAAATGGCTAAAGACAAAGTAAGGTGCACAATCTATGATTTGGCTCACTCGCAATAGAGTATTATTAACTCCATATCTAGGGTATGCTTATTGATATTTTGGTATCGGGAGTTGATGATATTTAGTTCCACATGGTTTATGTTTATGTTTGGGTGTGGGCCTTTGTGTTTACCTTATGGTATATTTATCTAGAGATATACAACACTCGGAAGGTGGTTTCTAATCCTTGTGCAGCGAGATTGGATTTTGGATTGACCGAAGAGACCTCTGTGGAAAATGCATTATGCGAACGTACCTTAGCAGTTTTGGTTGTACCCTAAATATGTTATGGTATAATCAATGTAAGCATCACATGTATTTGATATGATTTATATTCTATACCCTAGACATCATCTAACATATCACTACATTAAACTTAATGAATGGTTGGTTTCTTTTAAGAGGAAAACCGATACGGAAATCCATACGGTTTCATTTGTTACTATTATATGTATTCATGTATCTTAAGTTTTCTCATACCCGACTTTGTTAGATCCTCAATTGTTGGATTTTAATGACAACAACTATACAATTATGTCAAAGAATCTCTAAGCTATTTTGCAGGTACATGAGCATCAAAAAGAGATAATCAAATACGTTCAAAATGAAGATACACAGTACAAAAGGATGAAAGAATGTATATGGAGATACAAGAAGAGATATATACGATAGAGACAAGACGAAGGTGACAAGCAAAGTATTATTAGTCATAGAGTGTCGTGTCTAGAGTTTACAAGTGTTAAAATCTTCTCAAAATGATATACGCACATATATTTTAAATGAAAAATCAAGTTTTCAAAAATTGCATGGAGCGGGACTCGAACCCGGGTCACTAGTTCAGAAGGCAAGTGCTCTAACCATTTGAGCTATGATAATTTTTTGTTACAGGCTAAATTCAGACGTCTGAATAATGTCATTCAGACGTCTGAATGCTGAAACCTGAATATTGTTTCACAATATTCAGACGTCTGAATGAAAATATTCAGACGTCTGAATCAGGTCAAAAATGACCTATTTGCTTTCTGATTTGCACATGAACGATTTCAGAAGTCTGAATTCTATTTTTCAGACGTCCGAATTCCTATAACGGCTATATTTCTGAATAGTCACTTCTCTTCCATGAAGTGATACGACTTTTAATCAACATGTATGACCATATACTTTCATAATAACTATTCACGAACAATTGCACCTTTTTATAATCTATATAAACATGTTAGAATCATCAGTTTTATTTATCTAATTGATCTAACTCTTTCTATTCTTAATCTACTTTGATTCTAACACACTCTTGTGCATTCAAGTTCATTAGAAATCATTCATTTACTTCCATATTCTTCACATACACACATATATATCAAAAGGAGAAGATATAGGAAGGTTGTACTATCAAGAGACAAATCCGTGTTATCAAGAACACACTGTGTCAAATACTCTATGTATAAGTTGAAGTCCTGTTCTGCTGTTCAGGCGAGTGAAGTCCTCTTCGGCTGTTGAGGCATCAAAATCCTGTTCTGTTGTTTAGGTGTTGTAAACCTGTTCCTCCGGGTTAAGTGAGGATTGTTGTTAGTGAAATTCCAGAAAGGAGTCTGGGACTGGACGTAGAACGGGAAGTTCGAACCAGTATAAAAATCTCTGCTGTGCTTGTTTTTTATTTTATTTTATTTACTTTACTCTATTATCAGTCTTCAGTTTTATACTTCCGCACTGCTTGTTTTACACTGTTCCATATTACACGATCCATACAAACTTTCATTTGGTATCAGAGCCTGGAATTCTATTGATCGTCACAACATCATAGAATAATGGCCAGAAAATGATCCAGTCGAAATACAATAGGCAAAATCCTTGTCAAAGCCACCAATGAAGACTACAAAAAGGTACTTTCTGATTTACAACTTTCAGTAAAAGATAATAATGAATTAGTTAGTGTAAGCAATAAGATTTCAAAGCTTAATTTTATTATTTTAGAAAAGATGAAATCTGTTGAACTTGAAAATGAGAAATTGAAAAACGAGAAGTTAGATTTAGAAAATCAACTTGGTGTTTTAAAGAATAATTTTGAGGCTCTTACAGATGAACAAAACACCATATTTGAGAAAGAGAGAAAAATTTTCAAAAGAAAATTTTGATTTGAAAAGACAAAATGATTTATTACAATCCTCTTTAGATAATTCAGAATCTCAAAATTTCCTTCTCAAAAATGAAAACTGTACATTAAAAAACGAGAATACTGAATTAAATGAGAAAATTGATATTTTAAATAATAGTAATATTTCCTTTGAAAATAATAATTGTGACTTTAAAGCTAAATTTGATAAACTTAACACTGAAGTCACAAAATTTAATAAAGGTCAAAACGATTTAAACATGATTTTATCCAGTTCTAGACCGTTACATGATAAAAGTGGTTTAGGATATAATAAAATTGATCGTAGAAATAGCACTAGATATGCTTTCATGTATAGTAAAAATGTTAGTGCTAGTACTAAATTTCGAGTAAAGTCTAAATCCAATTTTTATAGAAATTCAAATACTGCTATGACCAATAATGTTTATGATTTCTCTAGAAGTACAAAATCATTGACCAGAAATATGAATAAAAATTATCTAAGTATTTGGGTTCCTATCAATTGGAAAAATAGAGAAAAATAGAGAAAAATACATTGATGATTATTTTGATATGGTAGTTAATAATGAAAATTATATTTTTAAAGGTTCAACCACACCCAAATGGGTATGGTTTCCTAAGACCTAACCCCCCGGACCCTAACATAATAAGTGGTACCGAAAATGATTATTATTTTTTGCAGGTACTCGGAGAAACAAAAGGAAAAGGATAGATTTTAGAATTTTAAAGAATGTTCCATACGTTTAATAGAATTACATGCTTACAATGAAATATGGACTTTAGCAAATATGGTAAAATCTATTTTATTTTTCCTTCATAATTAATAATGAGTTTATCTCGTTATTTACAAGATATTTAATATAATTTATTATATTCCCTCATTCTTTTTGATAATGACAAAGGGGGAGAAATTCATATGCATATTAATAGAGGGAGATATTATACTTAGGGGGAGCTTTAAACATATTAATATTATTTTTTATATAGAATGAATATTTTTTAAAATTGTATAGTTTTCATCATCAAAAAGGGGGAGAATGTTAGATCCTCAATTGTTGGATTTTAATGACAACAACTGTACAATTATGTCAAAGAATCTCTAAGCTATTTTGCAGGTACATGAGCATCAAAAAGAGATAATCAAATACGTTCAAAATGAAGATACACAGTACAAATGGATGAAAGAATGTATATGGAGATACAATAAGAGATATATACGATAGAGACAAGACGAAGGTGACAAACAAAGTATTATTAGTCATAGAGTGTCGTGTCTAGAGTTTACAAATGTTAAAATCTTTTCAAAATGATATACACACATATATTTTAAATGAAAAATCAAGTTTTCAAAAATTGCATGGAGCGGGACTTGAACCCGGGTCACTAGTTCAGAAGGCAAGTGCTCTAACCATTTGAGCTATGATAATTTTTTGTTATAGGCTAAATTCAGACGTATGAATAATGTCATTCAGACGTCTGAATGCTGAAACCTGAATATTGTTTCACAATATTCAGACGTCTGAATTAAAATATCCAGACGTCTGAATCAGGTCAAAAATGACATATTTGCTTTCTGATTTGCACATAAACGATTTCAGAAGTCTGAATTCTATTTTTCAAACGTTTGAATTCCTATAACGGCTATATTTCTGAACAGTTACTTCTCTTGCATGAAGAGATACGACTTTTAATCAACAGGTATGACCATATACTTTCATAATAACTATTCATGAACAATTGCACCGTTTTATAATCAATATAAACATGTTAGAATCATCTTTTTTATTTATCTAATTGATCTAACTCTTTCTATTCTTAATCTACTTTGATTCTAACACACTCTTGTGCATTCAAGTTCATACAAAATCATTCATTTACTTCCATATTCTTCACATACACACATATATATCAAAAGGAGAAGATTATAGGAAGGTTGTACTATCAAGAGACAAATCCGTGTTATCAAGAACACACTGTGTCAAATACTCTCTGTATAAGTTGAAGTCATGTTCCACTGTTCAGGCGAGTGAAGTCCTCTTCGGCTGTAGAGGCATCGAAATCCTGTTCTGTTGTTCAGGTGTTCTAAACCTGTTCCTCCGAGTTAAGTGAGGATTGTTGTTAGTGAAATTCCAGAAAGGAGTCCGGGACTGGATGTAGAACGGAAAGTTCGAACCAGTATAAAAATCTATGATGTGCTTGTTTTTTATTTTATTTACTTTACTCTATTATCAGTCTTCAGTTTTATACTTCCGCACTGCTTGTTTTACACTGTTCCATATAACACGATCCATACAAACTTTCAGACTTATGTCTGACACTTGGTTTTTGTTTTCCCTAAATTCCTCATGTATTCTTTCGAGTAGGCTTACAGGAGATGAGTTGAATGCTTCCGTTTCTATCTATTTCTATTTCTATTGCACTGTATTATGTATGTACCTATGCAGTTAAAGCTGCATTAAGGTCCTATGAAGTACCTGCTATAGCGCATAGCGCTCTTCGACCACTACGCTTTTTCAATATAGCACTATTAAATAGTAGATCCGCTTTAAGCCCCGCTATTTTCCACTATATCTACTAAATCAAGGCTTTTTAGCACCCTCTTTAGCAGCATTAATATAAAAATGTTGATTTTGACTAGTTCTCTTTTAAACTAAATCAATAAATTTAGGGTAATGACCTAATTTTACGGCGTAAGTGCACAATATAAGTTAGAAATCTACTTTAGTCACCAAATCTAGACTACATCAATCATGATATTCTTTTGTTTTATTATACAGGAATAAATAATATTTCTTTTTCCAACATAAATGATGTGAGAATGAGTATAAATTAGCTTTAAATATTGAATCTTGTATTTAGTGAAGCATTTTGCACCTTCGCTATTTTCCGCTATGTTATCCGGTATTTTGACCCGGCTATATTCAAATTGATTGGACAAGTTAGACTCGACTGTCACCAAGGCCAATAAGCCCAGAGCGATGATTATGGGGTCCAAAAATCAAGTACGCATAATAATATGAAGCCGTGATCGAATGAAATTGAGATATATGCAATGCAGGATGTTGAAAGTATGAAATATAGTTTAATCTAAAAAAGGGATCAGCTATAATCCCTCTCAACCATAGGGATCGGTCTACTTCAGGCAAACGTGCAAATCAATGAAAAATAATCGTATCTCGAGGTCTAGAAGTCCAGTGCATATGAAACTTTAGGAACAAGATGTGGGGACCCTACGGAGTCCACCTTAGGAATCACACCTCAAAAGGAGCAAGTAAGAGAGATCGGCCCTCTTCCCTTTAGAGGGATCGGCCATAATTAGGCAGCAACACACTTTGCAACAATGATCAATCAATAATTCAAAATCTACAAGTCCAATTGACATGAAACTTGGAGCCTAAGCATAATACAACATGTAGAAACTCCCGTAGGGATCGCACCCCAAACTCCTCCAAAATAGGAATCGTCTTTGATCCTTATTTCCTGGGATTTGGGCCTTGTGATCCCTCATATGAGCCCCTATGGCTCTGGAGATCCTACTACCGAATTTTCAGGGAAATATTTCACCATCTTCCTCTATGAATATAGGCTTGGTTGTTAAATTTTGGGATCTTTACATTGCATTTTTTTTGTACTCTATTGTTACTAAGGATTTTCATCCATTCTCTATTGTATTCAGTTTATAAAGTGATTAATAAGGCCATCTCTTCAAGGTGGACGTAGGCAAACAGCGTTGAACCACTATAAATTTTTGTGTCTCTGTTATTTGCTTAATTTTGATTGCTTTATTGCCATATTCCCTTTATTTACATTTAATATCATTCATTTATTTCTTATAAAATCTCCATTGGGTGTTTGTGCCAATTTTTGTTGCAAACATTTTGGTGCTTTCACTGAAAAGGAGATTCTCAGCTCTATTTGCATCCCTTTGCTGCTATTGGATTGCATAAATCCCAGAAAGAGATCCAGGATTATCTTCAAGTAGTTGATTTGTACTATTTAGATTCGTAAAAGTCTAAGGAAATCTATCAATAATGGTTAGGAACACCAGATCTACTTCTCAATACGTAGAAGAAAATGAAAATGCTAGCATCCAGTAAGGAGGTCAGAACAATCTATAAGTAGATGTTGATGTCCAGAATCCAGCAGATTCCATCACAAGCACTGATTTCCAGAATTTGAAGAGAGAGCTCATGGATAGCCCCCGATAGTTGAACCAGCAGACTTAAGCCAATATCGATCTAATGATTCAACTCATGGAGCAACATCGCAGGATACTAGGAGAGAGTCGACCCCTTATTCTACATCGGAGACCTCTACTTCATCAAATGATTATCATATATGCAGGTGCTGTAGAACTGATGGATATCACGTAGAAGCATATGGACATCAAAAAATGAGCCTACTTGGGTTGCCAGGACTGATCGAGCCCGATCCTTCTAGAGGGATCTGGGCTGATCCCTCATCCAGAGGAGGAAACTTGCTTCCTCCCAATGGAGCACAAGATGGAGTCATCATGGTTGATTTGGATGCTGTAGTTCAGGTGGATGCAAAGCAGTTATCTCCTCGGAATGACGATGAAGTGAACACACGTGATATACATCGAGAGGATGTTAAGCCAAGAAGGCGTGGAACAGCCCGTAGACATCGACCGGACCATTCACGTCAGGTGGGGTATGACTACTGCTTGGCTCCAACTATCCAAACGCTGGACTTGTCGGATATTGTTAGACATCCAGTAAGAGAGAGCCAAGGCTTGACCAATGCTGATTGGGGGATCTTGAGAAGCCCTACCCCATTCACCGACAATATCGTACATGCGGAGTATCCAAGGAGGTTCAGCATACTGTTGATGCCTGCCTATAAGGGAAAAATAGACCCCAAGTAGCACATCATGAGATATGAATGGTTGATGGATTCCCACGAGCTGATGATGCCACAAAATGTAGATGTTTTCCTATTACTCTCTCTAGCATAGTAACGATGTGGTTCACAAGATTACCCCTACGGTCAATCTCTAGATTTGACGATTTAGTAACAAAATTTGTGGAGCAGTTCCATATGTATGCAACTCGCCTTAAGGATGTAATCAAGCATGATCAGGGCTCCAGGATAATCACTAAAGACTATTTGGAGAGATTTCATACAACCATCACAAAAGTCTGTAATCCGAATGACCATTCAATATTGATGGTAGTAATAAGAAGGATTGACCCAGAATCTGAATTTGACTATTGGTTAGCTGGGAAACCACCCACAACGTTGCAGTGTTTCTATGTAAAAATAGCTCTATATTTAAGGAATGATAAAGCTAGATGCTCCAGGAAGAAGAATTTTGTGGGACCAAGTGGAGAGGGAGTGCGGAGTAACATTGCAGTGAAATAGTCTAGGAAGAGTTCCGGAAAAGTTCAAGGAAATGTCCAAAATAAACCGAATCAGCAAAAGAAAGGTAGTGATCGGAACCATGAGTGAAAGAGGGATTTTGGAAGAGGAAAGTCTAGCACTCTAATGTACGATACCTACCCACCACTAAATACATCTGTAGAGAATGTCTACTTGCAACACCATGCAATATAGGAAGCCACCTGCGAAAGAATCGATGGAGAAACAAAATTAGATTGGAAAATACTACCGGTTCCATAAATGCTGTGATCATAACACGTATAAATGTTGGCATCTCGAGGATGTTATCGAGAAACAAATTCGAGAAATAAAACTATAGTAGTTTGTTAAAACCCGATAGGATGGCGGGCAGGGGACATCCGACCCCAACCAAAGACAAGCATTGCATAGGGCTAATGAGCCTGCACAGACTAGTGGAAGATTAGTAATCAATACAATAGTCGAAGGTCCACTTCCATCTGATAAGAGCTAGCACGAGGTGGAGCGCTATGTTAGCGTTATCAAGCATATGAATTTTGAATGTTGTTCAAGTACAGAAGATGGGGCTCCAACAAAACAACAGCGTATAATGCCAGATGATATTGTATTCAGAAACAGAGATGCAGATAAGGTGGAGGCACCGACGATCGACCCAATGGTCATTTTGGCCATGATCGGCCCCGCCTTAGTGAGGAGGATCTTGATTGATTGTGGTAGTTCCATGAATATAATTTTCAAAAAGGCATACGATCGGATGAGGATGGAAACCAAGGACTTGAAATCATCTAAAGCCCGCATTCATGGCTTAATGGTGCTACGACCAAAACCGTCAGTTATGTCGAATTGCCCATGGTATTAAGAGAAGGTGCCCACATGAGAGTGCTGATGTTGCCATTTGTTGTTTTGGATGTTGAGTCTCCATACAATGCTTTTCTGAGCTGATTAGGCCTAGCTGAATTTCGGGCAGCTCTTGCCCTGTGGTGTTTGACTTTGAAGTTCCCAACTGATAATGGTGTTGGAGTTGTGCATGGTGACCAGGCAATCGGATGTGCCTGCTATGTGGCTGAATTGAGAGACGCTCAATGTAAGGAGAAAGGTAATGGTGTGGACAAGTCTCTCCGCATCCAAGCCACCGAAGATTGATAACCAGCGCGTGAGCCTTGTCTCAGGCACCACAGTCGGTTATATAAAGACATAAATTCAAAGGATGACGAGGAGGATCCCAAAGCAACCAAGGCTGCACCTGCTAAGCTGACAATCGAAATCACGGTCAGCATGACGATCTGTCACGGGTCCTAAAGATCGTATCACGGCTCAGCTCCACGATGATGAAAGAACTTGCTAGTTTTCTTCGAGAAAATCTTAATGTGTTTGCTTGGGCCGACTATGACATGTGTGGATCTCGTCTGCCATTATGAGTCACGCATTAAATATCGACCCGAGGCATGTCCCGGTGAAACAGAAAAGGCGTGGCATGGATCCAAAGAGATCTGCCATCCTTAAAGAGGAGGTGGATAGGCTCAAAAGCAATTGGTTTATTTGAGACGCCCTCTACCCAAATGGGCATCTAATTCTGTACTTGTAAGAAATGCAAATGGAAAGTAGTGGACATGCGTTGACTATTCAGACTCAAACTATAACGACTCGGGTTTTACCCGCTCAAAAATCAACATCCGTACTTCACATTGTACTAGAATGCCGCAGATTCGACCGTTCAAATCCGATTCGCCGAAGCTATAACACAATTAAGTAAATAACACAGCGGAAGAAAAGAATAATACATTGATATACAATATCTGATACAACAGAGTGATACAATGAATATCAATATACATCAGAGATATGATACAACAAATATCAGAGATACAAGAAATAGCAGCGGAAAATAACAGCAAATGGAAGAGATCTCCAAATGATCTACAAAAGAGAATGAATCCACAACTCCAAGATAAGCAACTCCGATGAATGAACTACAAATACTGAACTAGCTCCAGATAATCTACTAAACCTGAATATCTGAAAAGAAACCCAACTCTAGACTGCTCGTGTGGAAAATTATGAGCACCCAGAGTTTAGGAAGGGAACAATAAACTCCGGATCAGTCATGGGACTGGTGTGAGCAACAAAAACAATTTAACTTTAAACAACAGCAAAAGAATTTTAAACATTGAAATCCGCAATGCTTTTAGAAAATGAAACTACCATAAGACCTCCCGCCACACACACAATGCAAACGCAGAATTGGAGGAGATTTCTTCTTATGATAGTCAAAGATGCTTACTACGCAAATCATTGGATATTATCATTAGTGCATAGTGTAGAAAACATTTCGAAAGTATAATATTAATCTTAGCCAACATACGACCAGTATCGTATGCCTACTATAGCTACCATCTAAACAGTGGTGACCACCGTACGTAAATGGCAGGTTCTACAACTAAAACCGTACAAGTTCCGTATTGGAGAAATGGATTTCCAACAAATGGTCAGGCTAAGGAACTTCCTTCCGTCGCATGGGAACGCCTCTGGCGGGACGCCCCGAGAGACAAACTGCTCTCTGCCAACAAGGCCGGGTTACCCCTGTAACAGGTAACTCACGAATATGCCACCTCCCGGTCCTTTGGGACCTTTATCCGAGCGCTCGATATCCAACATCACACATCATAAAGAAGGTGTATCCACATGAGTAAGTATCTGGGCTCCATACCATGATACCACCCCTTTCCAGAAGGAAATGACATACCCTAAAGGGCGCGACCCTCATTACCTTGCCGCAACGATCCTGTTTCGACCATTTCCGGGTTGTGAGGCCCTGACGAAGTCTCGTCCACAAAGCTACGCTTTGTCACAAAGCCATGCTTTGGGTCAACAGATGATCAACCTATGATCACAAAGATAAATGATCAAACAAATGATCATATCACAAATGATCAAACGATGATCATCACACAGCTACACTCAGCATGTCACATTACCAAATTGGGAATATATCGCTGATAACCTTCAACTACATAACCTCTGAGCTCGTACGTCTCAGAGAAGGGTGTTAAGCTAAGAGAATAAATTCTCCGCCACCAACAGATATGTATTTGAAAGAAATCGACTTTATATCTCAAAGTGTAATGTCAGACATGTATCCATACAAGTCTGTTCCGGGTTCGAACAGAACCGAAGGCACTTCTCACGAAGCCCTTGCAATTCCGGATAATTTCCAATCACGTCCGGACTTCCCATCACAAAGGGTGATAAGATCTCTATATCGGGGACCAGTCGATGCAGAGACATTCGACGAGTTGTCCTTTCGTTTTCGAAAATATCCGGTCTTCACCACCGGTCTTCAAATGCTATCCATATACGACGTATCATTACTCGGAACGGGTTATATGACACAAAGGTCCTCTCCCGGCTAAACCGAATAATGAGCGCAATATTTTAAAAACATATGGACATTGGGATTTCAATTAAGTCACAACTTATTAATTCAACTTCTTTTCAAATGGTTTAACAAATTACCATTTTAATTCTTTAAACAAAAAGATTTAACCTTTACGGTTTAAATAGTTTCCACACTTTAATCTTTTAAACAAAAGATTCATTCACAGATTTTCCAAATTAATTTCCATTTCAATTTGATTAACTCGTTAAATCTTCAAATCAAAGATTTAACTTATAGCTTTCAAAACAATCCCATTTCAAATGATTTAAACCAATCATTATTTTAAATCTGTTAAAGATAACAGATTCAAATCATAGCTTTTCAAAACAATTCATTCATAACTTGAAAAACCATTTTTCAATTCAATATTGAAATTCCTTTAATTAAACTGGAATTTCATTTCTTATCTGAAAGCTTTTATTCTTTTTTTAAAACAACCATTTTCATTTCAGAAAATCTGATTCATTCATACGAGTTAAAGTCTTTGGGTTAAATCCAAATTCTCAAAATTATACTTTTAAATGGTTTAAATTCAGATAAACACATTTATAACATTTTTTATCCCTAGTTTCAAATCATAGGATTCAATTTCAAACTTGAATTCAAATTTAAATCAAATTATTTAAATTTTCAAAACTCGATTAAGTTACTCAAAATAACTTTTATCTTTGAAATTCCATTTCAAAAGTTTTTCACTTTAAACCCAAATTTCCAATTTCAAAATCAATTGAAATTAAAATTTCAATTTCAAAAACATCAAATTTAAATTATCTGTGACTTAACCGATTTCCACGTGAAATCCATATTTATGTGTGTAACAGTGTGGTCCAGGGGTTTCACACACAATAGTGCAACATCAATCATCACGGATCAGAATACAGAATATAGTTAATAAGCGATATAAACTATAACGCCTATCATATAGATCACAGATATATATCACAGATAAGTAAATTACAGATCACAACATGAATCAGGGTATATCACAAACCATCACATATCAGGAAATATCAAACAATTTAACATTCAATAGAATCTAAACATTCACAAGTGAATTTATCAACCAACTGATTAATTTAAATCAGATGTATCAATTTATTAATCCGGGTTATTTATCGTAATTTAATTACAAATTATTTGAAAATCTTTCTTTCAAATTTATTAGTTAACCCTTAATTATTAACTAATCATTTTTAAATCAATGAATCAAATTTTAAAACATTTTAAATTATCTAATTTAAAACTTATCTATTTTCAAATACAATTGAAAGTCTTTGTTATTTAAACAATGCTTAACAATCCACTTAAACTTTTAACACCTTTAAGTATTTGAAATAATTTAAAATTATAAAACTTTATTTTTCAATCCAGTTTCAAACAACTTGAAATCTCATGTTTAAACTTTATTTATAGACTCAGTTTGTTTTGATTTTCGAATTCAAAGCTAAATTTCAAACTGCTAACTGGAACAGGTTCACTGGAAAATAGCAGAACAAAATACGTGAGCCTCTCTTCATTTTCCCGATCCCAACACAAGGCTTCCTCGCGAAAAATAATTACCTGCTTCGAGTAAAACCCCCACTTGTTCAAGTTTTCCCCCTTCCCTGTTTTTCCAATCTTCTTCTCCTTCCTCCCTTGTTCTTTCTCAGTTGAACTAGCAACGAGCGAAGAAAAAAAACAAATCACAGTGCAAATCTCGAGTAACCCCCGAAGTAACTCACGCGAATACTCGATTCCATGTTTTCCTTCTCCTCGACCTGAAACCCCCCAGCACACGACACTTCGTGCACGTGCACGACCACTGCAAGCAACTTCGACCTCTCGCGACCATCCACACAAGTCAACGATCACCTTTTAACCACAATCCGATCACCAGAGGAACTGAAACACCCTAAATCAAAAACGAGCCTTCGAGCCCAACACAGTAGCAATGTCGATCTAAAGATCACCAAAGATCATCCAACCTCCGATCACCAGAATAGCCTTGCCTCCGGCCGTGGACTCGTCTTCCTCACCTCCACCAACCCCCAAGGTCGCATGGCACTCGATCATTTATATGGGTTGCACTGATAAATTTTTCTGACTACAGAAAACTAGGTTTAAATATTTTGATCCTTCATTACCACTTTCCTACTGTATTAATCCATCATCTACCATTTTTCCTTAACACCTGATCATCACTTCATCATTAAAGAAAATCACGGCCACTCTAACCTTCTAGATTGACAGTTCCAACCTTAAATGTGATTTCTGGTTAAACCAGAGTTACCCAGTCAATTTCAAACTATAAATTCCAATTTTAGTTTTAGAATTCGAGTTTTTGTTTATGTTATCGATTTATAATCTTGGATCAAAGAAACTGGAAATCAAATTTCCACTTACAACTAGTTTGTTCTGTTTGTTTTGTTTCCAGAGACCTCACAGTTTAATTTATACAAAATAAAATTCCAAACTATACTTATGTTATATACCCATACTTTGTTTTTAAACCTTAAGCCTTAACAAGGATTGAACATGAAATCATGGTTTTGATTTGGGTTTAAAACTGGAACTCTAGAACAGGAAGAACACATTAAAACCCAAACATGATTATCACAGAATAATTTAGAAGCTATAGTTACTGGAATTAGCTTAAATATAAATGTTACTCACTTTTACAGGGTGGAGAACAGAGCATGTTATACATATATACAGACATTCACACCATAAAATATATACTTGCAAGCCTATTCACATCCATATTCAAACAAAATTCATCCATGCAAACAATTTTCACCTCTATACTAACAGGATTAAACACCTAAACCACAGTATAAACTCAGATTAAAGTTTTCTTTTTATAGGTTGGTTTGCTCACAGATTCACAGGCAATTAAAAATAAAAAGAAAAACTGGTTTTAGAAAAATTAGAAGTTGCTCACCTTTGTCTTTGAGAAGGAAGGACAGAGCCTTCATTTTGTTTTGAAACAGGTTTCGAAAATTGCAAGCTGAAGCTTTGCACTGCACATTGTTTCCAGGCTCTTGATTTTTCTAGATTTGATTTTTTTTTTGAGTTTGTAGATAATGATGTTTATTATCTTTCTCCTGGAATGCTAAGTTTTGTTTTAAACAAAACTGAAATGAAGATGATATTTTTTTTTCCTTGGCTCAGTTTGAAAACAAACGAATGGAATGAAGTGGTGATGTTGTTTTTCCTTATACAAGGTGATAGTTTGATAAATATAAAAGAATTGTACTGGGTATATTATATTTTTGTACAAAAAACAACAGGGATATTTTCTTCTTTTGCTTGCTGATACTTCCCTTTGGTGGCTGATAGATATGTTTTGTAGTGTACTAAGGAGGCTGCATTTATTATCTTGTACCATTTTTATACTTTATACATTGCGTGAAGCAAAATCTGGTGGCTTCTATGCAAGCTTTCACATTTGTATTTTTATTTTCTTTTATTTACTTCATGTTTGTATTTGTACTTGTTTGCATTTTAATGATATTTTACCTATTTCTTACTTCTTGTTTCGGCTGGAAATGATATTGAGGAGATTTTTTTTTGTGGTAGCTTGCTTGACTTGGCCTTGTTACTTTGCATATTTCTTACAGGCTACATATGAATGTACTTAACATTTATTTTTATTCTTTTCAAGTGCATGTTGCTGTTTTGTTGTCTGGACTCATACTTATGTATATAGGCTTGTTCAGCTTAAATATACAATGTTGTTATCTTTTATTTCATTTATTTTTCAAAATCATTTATTTAAGAATTTATTCTAAATCGAATATATACACATATATAATATTTTTAATTTGAAATGATTTATATAGAATATATTAGAATCCGGGAAAACTCGCATCTCTTCAATCCATTTATCGTTTTATTTCACAAATATTAATTCAAAAATTAATAAATTATCATTTTAAATATTTATAAAATTCGGGGTCGTTACAGACTTCCCCCCTTAAAAGAATTTCGTCCTCGAAATTACCAAGGAAGACAAAAAGATAGATGAATAATATTTCATTAACTCAAACTGAACATCTATTCTGCATTTGGCTCACCAAATCAGAATATCAATAACAGATACAAGAACGAATCTGTTTAACACTTCAGAAGATACTCGGGTTATCCAGATCTACGAAATATACAATGGCATCGGTCAGTTCGAAGTGATAACTAACCATTCGTAGTACATATCCAGACCCAAAGAATAGATAGATATATGAATAAAATTCCGAAACTTTTAGTTTAAAACTAAAGTATACCTATCAACCATAGCAATCAAAGCAAACAAGGCAACCAATATATTCAAACACAATTTTGGCTTATTTGGAGTTTATTGTCCCATATTAATATATCGAATTTCTTCTCCCTGGATCTACCAGAAACTATCGAAGAATTGAGAAAAGATGACGAACAAAGAGATTGATACAGAAAATTTGCTTCCACTATTGTTACAGAGTATTGACCATTTATAGTCGTATTCCCCTGTCCCCTATCTCATCCTCTTCTTTCACTCATACTCACTATCAGTGGATAGCAAGAGAATTTACTGAGGCATTCGGACGGATATCTGAGAATTACTCATTCTAGAGTTTACTTCACTCTATCTCTAATGAGCTACTTAACGTGTTATACTCCTGAGCTAAAGTTCAACCTTAGCTCTGATACCACATGTAACGACTCGGGTTTTGCCCGCTCGAAAATCAACATCCGTACTTCACATTGTACTAGAATGCCGCAGATTCGACCGTTCAAATCCGATTCGCCGAAGCTATAACACAATTAAGTAAATAACACAGCGGAAGAAAAGAATAATACATTGATATACAATATCTGATACAACAGAGTGATACAATGAATATCAATATACATCAGAGATATGATACAACAAATATCAGAGATACAAGAAATAACAGCGGAAAATAACAGCAAATGGAAGAGATCTCCAAATGATCTACAAAAGAGAATGAATCCACAACTCCAAGATAAGCAACTCCGATGAATGAACTACAAATACTGAACTAGCTCCAGATAATCTACTAAACCTGAATATCTGAAAAGAAACCCAACTCTAGACTGCTCGTGTGGAAAATTATGAACACCCAGAGTTTAGGAAGGGAACAATAAACTCCGGATCAGTCATGGGACTGGTGTGAGCAACAAAAACAATTTAACTTTAAACAACAGCAAAAGAATTTTAAACATTGAAATCCGCAATGCTTTTAGAAAATGAAACTACCATAAGACCTCCCGCCACACACACAATGCAAACGCAGAATTGGAGGAGATTTCTTCTTATGATAGTCAAAGATGCTTACTACGCAAATCATTGGATATTATCATTAGTGCATAGTGTAGAAAACATTTCGAAAGTATAATATTAATCTTAGCCAACATACGACCAGTATCGTATGCCTACTATAGCTACCATCTAAACAGTGGTGACCACCGTACGTAAATGGCAGGTTCTACAACTAAAACCGTACAAGTTCCGTATTGGAGAAATGGATTTCCAACAAATGGTCAGGCTAAGGAACTTCCTTCCGTCGCATGGGAACGCCTCTGGCGGGACGCCCCGAGAGACAAACTTCTCTCTGCCAACAAGGCCGGGTTACCCCTGTAACAGGTAACTCACGAATATGCCACCTCCCGGTCCTTTGGGACCTTTATCCGAGCGCTCGATATCCAACATCACACATCATAAAGAAGGTGTATCCACATGAGTAAGTATCTGGGCTCCATACCATGATACCACCCCTTTCCAGAAGGAAATGACATACCCTAAAGGGCGCGACCCTCATAACCTTGCCGCAACGATCCTGTTTCGACCATTTCCGGGTTGTGAGGCCCTGACGAAGTCTCGTCCACAAAGCTATGCTTTGTCACAAAGCCATGCTTTGGGTCAACAGATGATCAACCTATGATCACAAAGATAAATGATCAAACAAATGATCATATCACAAATGATCAAACGATGATCATCACACAGCTACACTCAGCATGTCACATTACCAAATTGGGAATATATCGCTGATAACCTTCAACTACATAACCTCTGAGCTCGTACGTCTCAGAGAAGGGTGTTAAGCTAAGAGAATAAATTCTCCGCCACCAACAGATATGTATTTGAAAGAAATCGACTTTATATCTCAAAGTGTAATGTCAGACATGTATCCATACAAGTCTGTTCCGGGTTCGAACAGAACCGAAGGCACTTCTCACGAAGCCCTTGCAATTCCGGATAATTTCCAATCACGTCCGGACTTCCCATCACAAAGGGTGATAAGATCTCTATATCGGGGACCAGTCGATGCAGAGACATTCGACGAGTTGTCCTTTCGTTTTCGAAAATATCCGATCTTCACCACCGGTCTTCAAATGCTATCCATATACGACGTATCATTACTCGGAACGGGTTATATGACACAAAGGTCCTCTCCCGGCTAAATCGAATAATGAGCGCAATATTTTAAAAACATATGGACATTGGGATTTCAATTAAGTCACAACTTATTAATTCAACTTCTTTTCAAATGGTTTAACAAATTACCATTTTAAATCTTTAAACAAAAAGATTCAACCTTTACGGTTTAAATAGTTTCCACACTTTAATCTTTTAAACAAAAGATTCATTCACAGATTTTCCAAATTAATTTCCATTTCAATTTGATTAACTCGTTAAATCTTCAAATCAAAGATTTAACTTATAGCTTTCAAAACAATCCCATTTCAAATGATTTAAACCAATCATTATTTTAAATCTGTTAAAGATAACAGATTCAAATCATAGCTTTTCAAAACAATTCATTCATAACTTGTAAAACCATTTTTCAATTCAATATTGAAATTCCTTTAATTAAACTGGAATTTCATTTCTTATCTGAAAGCTTTTATTCTTTTTTTAAAACAACCATTTTCATTTCAGAAAATCTGATTCATTCATACGAGTTAAAGTCTTTGGGTTAAATCCAAATTCTCAAAATTATACTTTTAAATGGTTTAAATTCAGATAAACACATTTATAACATTTTTTGTCCCTAGTTTCAAATCATAGGATTCAATTTCAAACTTGAATTCAAATTTAAATCAAATTATTTAAATTTTCAAAACTCGATTAAGTTACTCAAAATAACTTTTATCTTTGAAATTCCATTTCAAAAGTTTTTCACTTTAAACCCAAATTTCCAATTTCAAAATCAATTGAAATTAAAATTTCAATTTCAAAAACATCAAATTTAAATTATCTGTGACTTAACCGATTTCCACGTGAAATCCATATTTATGTGTGTAACAGTGTGGTCCAGGGGTTTCACACACAATAGTGCAACATCAATCATCACGGATCAGAATACAGAATATAGTTGATAAGCGATATAAACTATAACGCCTATCATATAGATCACAGATATATATCACAGATAAGTAAATTACAGATCACAACATGAATCAGGGTATATCACAAACCATCACATATCAGGAAATATCAAACAATTTAACATTCAATAGAATCTAAACATTCACAAGTGAATTTATCAACCAACTGATTAATTTAAATCAGATGTATCAATTTATTAATCCGGGTTAATTATCGTAATTTAATTACAAATTATTTGAAAAATCTTTCTTTCAAATTTATTAGTTAACCCTTAATTATTAACTAATCATTTTTAAATCAATGAATCAAATTTTAAAACATTTTAAATTATCTAATTTAAAACTTATCTATTTTCAAATACAATTGAAAGTCTTTGTTATTTAAACAATGCTTAACAATCCACTTAAACTTTTAACACCTTTAAGTATTTGAAATAATTTAAAATTATAAAACTTTATTTTTCAATCCAGTTTCAAACAACTTGAAATCTCATGTTTAAACTTTATTTATAGACTCAGTTTGTTTTGATTTTCGAATTCAAAGCTAAATTTCAAACTGCTAACTGGAACAGGTTCACTGGAAAATAGCAGAACAAAATACGTGAGCCTCTCTTCATTTTCCCGATCCCAACACAAGGCTTCCTCGCGAAAAATAATTACCTGCTTCGAGTAAAACCCCCACTTGTTCAAGTTTTCCCCCTTCCCTGTTTTTCCAATCTTCTTCTCCTTCCTCCCTTGTTCTTTCTCAGTTGAACTAGCAACGAGCGAAGAAAAAAAACAAATCACAGTGCAAATCTCGAGTAACCCCCAAAGTAACTCACGCGAATACTCGATTCCATGTTTTCCTTCTCCTCGACCTGAAACCCCCCAGCACACGACACTTCGTGCACGTGCACGACCACTGCAAGCAACTTCGACCTCTCGCGACCATCCACACAAGTCAACGATCACCTTTTAACCACAATCCGATCACCAGAGGAACTGAAACACCCTAAATCAAAAACGAGCCTTCGAGCCCAACACAGTAGCAATGTCGATCTAAAGATCACCAAAGATCATCCAACCTCCGATCACCAGAATAGCCTTGCCTCCGGCCGTGGACTCGTCTTCCTCACCTCCACCAACCCCCAAGGTCGCATGGCACTCGATCATTTATATGGGTTGCACTGATAAATTTTTCTGACTACAGAAAACTAGGTTTAAATATTTTGATCCTTCATTACCACTTTCCTACTGTATTAATCCATCATCTACCATTTTTCCTTAACACCTGATCATCACTTCATCATTAAAGAAAATCACGGCCACTCTAACCTTCTAGATTGACAGTTCCAACCTTAAATGTGATTTCTGGTTAAACCAGAGTTACCCAGTCAATTTCAAACTATAAATTCCAATTTTAGTTTTAGAATTCGAGTTTTTGTTTATGTTATCGATTTATAATCTTGGATCAAAGAAACTGGAAATCAAATTTCCACTTACAACTAGTTTGTTCTGTTTGTTTTGTTTCCAGAGACCTCACAGTTTAATTTATACAAAATAAAATTCCAAACTATACTTATGTTATATACCCATACTTTGTTTTTAAACCTTAAGCCTTAACAAGGATTGAACATGAAATCATGGTTTTGATTTGGGTTTAAAACTGGAACTCTAGAACAGGAAGAACACATTAAAACCCAAACATGATTATCACAGAATAATTTAGCAGCTATAGTTACTGGAATTAGCTTAAATATAAATGTTACTCACTTTTACAGGGTGGAGAACAGAGCATGTTATACATATATACAGACATTCACACCATAAAATATATACTTGCAAGCCTATTCACATCCATATTCAAACAAAATTCATCCATGCAAACAATTTTCACCTCTATACTAACAGGATTAAACACCTAAACCACAGTATAAACTCAGATTAAAGTTTTCTTTTTATAGGTTGGTTTGCTCACAGATTCACAGGCAATTAAAAATAAAAAGAAAAACTGGTTTTAGAAAAATTAGAAGTTGCTCACCTTTGTCTTTGAGAAGGAAGGACAGAGCCTTCATTTTGTTTTGAAACAGGTTTCGAAAATTGCAAGCTGAAGCTTTGCACTGCACATTGTTTCCAGGCTCTTGATTTTTCTAGATTTGATTTTTTTTTTTTTTGAGTTTGTAGATAATGATGTTTATTATCTTTCTCCTGGAATGCTAAGTTTTGTTTTAAACAAAACTGAAATGAAGATGATATTTTTTTTCCTTGGCTCAGTTTGAAAACAAATGAATGGAATGAAGTGGTGATGTTGTTTTTCCTTATACAAGGTGATAGTTTGATAAATATAAAAGAATTGTACTGGGTATATTATATTTTTGTACAAAAAACAACAGGGATATTTTCTTTTTTTGCTTGCTGATACTTCCCTTTGGTGGCTGATAGATATGTTTTGTAGTGTACTAAGGAGGCTGCATTTATTATCTTGTACCATTTTTATACTTTATACATTGCGTGAAGCAAAATCTGGTGGCTTCTATGCAAGCTTTCACATTTGTATTTTTATTTTCTTTTATTTACTTCATGTTTGTATTTGTACTTGTTTGCATTTTAATGATATTTTACCTATTTCTTACTTCTTGTTTCGGCTGGAAATGATATTGAGGAGATTTTTTTTTGTGGTAGCTTGCTTGACTTGGCCTTGTTACTTTGCATATTTCTTACAGGCTACATATGAATGTACTTAACATTTATTTTTATTCTTTTCAAGTGCATGTTGCTGTTTTGTTGTCTGGACTCATACTTATGTATATAGGCTTGTTCAGCTTAAATATACAATGTTGTTATCTTTTATTTCATTTATTTTTCAAAATCATTTATTTAAGAATTTATTCTAAATCGAATATATACACATATATAATATTTTTAATTTGAAATGATTTATATAGAATATATTAAAATCCGGGAAAACTCGCATCTCTTCAATCCATTTATCGTTTTATTTCACAAATATTAATTCAAAAATTAATAAATTATCATTTTAAATATTTATAAAATTCGGGGTCGTTACACAAACAAGGCGTGTCCAAAAGATAGTTTTCCCTTTCCAAGGATCGACCAGTTGGTGGACTCAACCGTAGGACATGAATTGCTACCTTTCATGGATGCGTACTCTGGATGTAATCAAATCTTGATGCACATCCCCAACCAGGAGCACACCAGCTTTATTACCGATGTTGGTTTGTATTGCTATGTGGTAATGCCATTTGGGTTGAAGAATGCTGGAGCAACTTATTAGCACCCAGTCAACCGAATGTTTAAAGATCAGATTAGAAAGACGATGAGGGTATACCTTGATGATATTCTCGTAAATCATGACGATCAAGAGACCACATTAAAGACATTAGAAATGTTCGATATCCTCTGATATTACAAAATGAAGATCAATCCTCTAAAGTGTTCTTTTGGTGTTGCATCAAGAAGTTCTTGGGTTTCATCGTTAATGCTTGCGGAATTGAAGCTAATCCCAAGAAGATTCGAGCAATTTGCAACATCCAGGCGCCATAGACCATCAAACAAGTGTAAAGCCTAAATGGGAAGGTTGCTGCCCTAAATTGATTTATTTACAAAGCTACCGATAAATGCATTCCTTTCTTCGAATTGATTAGAAGAGGGAAAAGGAATTTTGAGTGGAGACAGGAATGTGAAGACATATTCCAAGCTTTGGTGAACCACTTAAAGGGACCTCCCATCTTGTCAAAGCCGGTGGATCACAAAGACTTGTATATCTACTTGGCCGTGTCGGTACACGCTATAAGTGCTACACTGCTTCGCAAGGAGCATCGAATCCAGAGACCGGTCTATTATGTTAGCAAGTGATTAACAGAAGCTGAAAGGAATTATCCAATGATAGAGAAATTGGCGTGTTTCTTATTGATTGTTTCATGAAAGCTCCACCCCTATTTTCAGGCTAATGCCATTAACGTTTACAACGATCAGCCATTACGACAGGTCTTATAGCGACCTGAGACGTCTGAAAGGTTACTCAAGTAGAACATCGAACCGAGCCAATTCAACATCACTTATCTCCCCCAAAGAGCAGTCTAGGGACAGGAACTGGTGGACTTTATAGAAGAGTTCACTACATAGGATGATCTCCCAAAGAGCGGTGGAGCCTCTACCATTCGGTGGGAAATGTATACGGATGGAGCATCCAATGATCATTGTTCTGGAGCCAGAATCATTCTAGTAACTCTAAAAGGTCGATCAATTTGCTATGCTTTGAAGCTTGACTTCCCTATAATGAACAACGAAGCTGAGTATGAAGCTCTAATTACTGGACTCAAACTTGCCTAAGAATTAGGGATAAAATCCCTTGAAATCTTTTGCGATAGTTGGTGGTATACAAAGTCAAGGGAGATTACTAGGTTAAAGGACAACGACTCGCTCTGTACCTTATCCAAGTTCAAGAGCCATTGACTGACTTTGAGTGCTATGACATTACGCACATTCCCCGGGATTAAAACAAAGTGGCCGACGTATTAACAAAGTTTGCTAGCACTGGGGATGCATAACAAATGGGCCTGGTTCCAATCGAAGTACCAGACGCTCCGAGCATAAACTAGATGGAAATCGACCGGGTACTAGAGATGGAGCCTGAGAAAGAGTCATGGATGACTCCGATTAAAGACTATTTACTATGGGGACTCCTTCCCGAATGGAGGAATGAAAGGCGACATGTCCTCCGTAAAGCTTCACGATATATCGTTCAGGATGAAGTCATGTATAGAAAGAGTTTTTTCCGTTCACCTGCTCTAGTATATCGCTCATGATGAAATAAAACGAGTCCTAAAGGAAGTCCACGAAGGGGAATGTGGCAATCACACTTGGGAGAAAATCCTAGCAAAGAAAATACTCCATTAGGGGTATTGCTGGCCAACTGTCAACGAGATGCTGCTGATTACGCTAAGCAATGCAATAAGTGCCAGATGTATGCAAAAGTTCCGAGAGCTTCATCAACGAAAATCACACAAACGGTCAATCTATGGCCTTTTTTCACATGGCGCATAGATATTATCGGTTCCTTACCAATCTTAAAAGGTGGTGCGAAGTACGCAATTATATCAGTTGATTACTTAACCAATGGGCCGAAGTGGTACCTTTGGCCACGATCACGACAAAGAAGGTAATCAACTTCATTGTCCAGAACATCATCTGTCACTTTAGCCTTCCATGAACCATTGTAACTGACAATGGAGCCCAATTCGACAACGCTGAATTCAAAGACTTCTACCGTCGGCATCATATTAAAAAGAGATTTGCGGCAGTTGCTCACCCTAAAGAAAATGGACAAGTTGAAGCTGTGAACAAGATTATAAAGTCTATTCTAAAGAAACATTTGGAAAAGGCTACGGGCAAGTGGGTGGATAAACTCCCATTAGCATTACGGGCTTACAAAACCACCCACAAATTCACGACTGGCTATGCTCCATTCGCCCTTACTTACGGCTCGAAAGTCGTCACTCCTGTTGAATTCGAAGTCCCTTCTCATCGAGTGACCTACTATGACCCTAGAATGAATAGAGATCTCCTCTTAGAATCTCAGACTTTGTAGATGAGAAGCACGAAGAAGCTGATTTGAGGGCAGCTACACATCGACATCGAGTCGCTTGATACTAAAACACTAAACTTCGACCTGGAACCTTTGAAATCAGAGATCTCATCTTGAAACAGGTTTTTCATGTCCCATCACACATGAATCCTAGTTTGGAAGGACCGCATGTCATTGAATAGAGGCTTGGAGAGGGAACTTTCAAACTAGTGACTGTTGATGGCGTCACACCCTGAAGGGCATGGAACAACGAGCATTTATATTGCTATTTCACTTAGTTTATTCTTATTCATTCATTTGTATTCAATTTTCGAATTTGTTTTAGCATCTGATTTTCCAGATATGTAATAAGACAAATTATGTCATTTCTTTCCATTTGGCAAATAAAGTTTGAAATTTCCTTTATGTCTGTGATTGCTGTAGCATTACATATTAGTTACGATACCCGACTAATTAATATTGACATGTTTGTTTGTACCAAAATTGGGCACAACACTTGTTGGATGTTATTGAAGAGATTTGAATGAAGAAATTAAATGAAAAAAGAGGCTAATCTAACAGTCACACCAAGAAAAGTAAGCAGAAATAGAAAAAGACAAGAATTTATAATGGTTCGGCGTTGTAGCCTATGTCCACTTTGAAGAGTTTGCTGTTTATTGATGATTCTCAACTAAGTTACAACAGTACAAATCACTAGCACTCAAGTTACAATGGAGTTTCAGCAGAGTAACAACGTAGAAATTCCAAAAGTCCATTTTAGTTGGCGTAGGGGTGCTATTTATAGGAGTAGATCGGGAAATATCTACCCCAAAACTCGGAATACCTCTTCTCATACGTAGGTGGGCCCACCAGATCGATCTGGGGTTATATGGGATCGATCCCTGATCGATCCATGTGCACCTACGTATCGATCAAGGAATGGCCAAATATAGCTGTGATCGATCATGGACATTCTTGAGTAAATAAGAAAGCTTATGTGAAAATTTCATGGCATTTGGACTTGTAGTTTTTGAGTTATGATCGATCCAAGATTGGATTTCCAGTTTGACCGAAGGCTTCGTATCGATGCTTGCGTATCGATGGATTTTGTATCGATGACGTGGAGCGAGAGTTCGGTGGAGATCCGTGTTTCATGCCTAAAGACCGTTTCCTTTGGTCCGACTATTTCCTTCGTATCCACCCAAGGTTATGTTCTTTGTGTCGATGCTTGCATGTGGTTTCGTATCGACGCTTGGCTCCTTGCTTCATATCGATCGATTGGCTGATCGATACGAAATGTGTAGAAGTGTGATCGATACGAAATGATAGCTATAGAACAAATGAACCATGATCGATCCGGGAGGCACTATTGCTTGATGGATGCGAAGTGGATGGATGCTGAGTGATGACTTGTGCTCGTTTCGTATCAATCCTGATGGGTACGAAATGATGGGTTTTGATGGATGGATACGAAGTTGATGTGTTCCTTGTGGATCTTAATCGATCCATAATTTGAGCATACGAACTTCGATTGACCTAAAATTTGGAATGTTTCCTTTCCCAGCTTTGCTAGTCATACCATGCTAATTGTAGCTTGATCCAGACTCGGACCAAGTTTTCCTGTATCCATCGTGAACCTGTAGATAACCGATCTTCGAGATGGGTTGTCTTCAGTCTCTACTCAAGTCCTTGGTGTCACGATCTTGCCAAAAGGCGAGATAACATTTGCCCCCCAAAGTACATCCTATGTGAACATGACGTGCTTTGAAAAGCTACGATCTAAAAAAGTTCTATCTGATTCATTGAACAGTTGGTTTCTTTTCATCAAGAGATGTAACCTTCAATTAATTTCTAGTAGTATAAATGTCGAGTTGTAGACTGCCAATGATCATGCAGTTCTATGTTGTAACTAATGGTCAAGTGCTAGCAATTTGTTGTTTCTCGTTCTGGATGTCACCAGGCAAGCATCCAATTCCTGTTAACTTTGAAAATTGAATGTTAATATAGCATACATGCACGTATGTTAACCTGACCCCATTCATGTTTGCACTTTCACGGGTCGTTATCAAGTTCTCTCTCTCTCTCTCTCTCTTTTTCTTCTTTTTTTGTCAATTTTTGTATCGATCCTCTCCTGAATCGATGTGAAATTCAAGTTGTAACAACAATTGATGATCGTTTTAATTCATTCCTTCGTATCGATCCTCTCCTGGATCGATCTGGGATGTATGAAGACAAGCTTCGTATCAATTGCTATCGACATGAGATAGACTAAGTACAGCATGCTACATATCGATCGATACAACATATTGGTTCTAGGATTGATGGATACTAAAGTGATGTTTCGTAACGATGGAGTTGAATAGTCTAGACATAACCAGGCAGTGATCTTCGTATCGATAGATACGAACTAGTGGTCTTCGGATCGATCCTCATCGATGGATACGAAGTGCTGACTCCACATTGATGGATACGAAATGTTAAGCTCTGGACTGCTTTGTTTTGATGGATGAGAAAGCCAATCTTCGTATCGATGGTTGCTGACCGTTTCCCTCGGTTTAGTGACTGGGATACGAAATGTTTTTCTTTGGATACGAAGCTATATAAATAGTTTTTAGACTTAGAAAAATTTCACTTGCTTTTGTTTTCACTTCATATCGATCCGAAAAGAAATAGAACTGTTGAAACTTTCATCTTCAACCAACTAACCCATTAACCTTCGATCCAATTCTTCAAACTAGGTAACTAATCGACTAAAACCCTTTTACAATGATGGGATTCGAGTTACACGGCACTTCGTCCAAGGTGATGGCCAACTCCGGTGTTGTTGATGCCGAAAATGGGGCTAGGGAGAGGTCGAGGGAGTAGTTAATGGCGTCTTGGAGAAGAAGAAAGAAGTGAACACTGGAAGGAGACGCTGGAGTCATTGACTTCAAGTCTTTATCAAATGCGCATCGATGGAAGATGATGGAAGGCTGCCTCCGTGATCGAGGGAGGAATTGTAGGAGTTCGTATCGATAAAGATTGATGGTTACGAAGCCGATCGTCTTGGATACGAAGAGTATCGATACACAGTTGATCGATACGAATGAGCATCGATACGAAGTGTATCGATACGAACAGGCTATCGGTCTAAGTTTTGTATCGATATGAACTCAGGCTTCAGGGGAATGATCCAATTCGAACTATGATGGATACGAAAGCCAATTGTCTTTTGCATACTTGAATACTTAACTTCGTCGGGCTTTAGCCTTGCATACTTGGACTTGATTGAAAAAATGCATATATGACTACCTTTCAAAGCTCGTCGATGGAACTGTAACTTGACAAACATAATCAATTTTAATTTGGATCGTTCTTCAAAGTCAAGATGGCACGGTTGAGACGGTCAGTGATGACGGTCAGTCCGGTCAAATCTCGAAGTCTTGTCACTTTACCATCTTTTAAACTTGTAGAAATTTAGAGTATTATGTAGCACTTCACTACACAACACGATCACTCACTTTACACCGGGAGGAACACGGGTTTCTTTCCATCTAACAATGGTTTTTGCTGAGTTCAATAGCTATGGATCCCGGAAGTTTCGAGCAGCAGGAAGTGTAGATTCCTCCACTTCCCAGAATAGAAATGCCAGACATTGAAGCTGATGTAGTAAGTCCTGCTCCGGATGAACTATTGGGTGCAGTGTTGGTTCTAAATCCGAAGGACTCAGCCCGTTCCAAGATTTCTAAAGACATGCTGGGCAGAATTTGTCTCAGGCATGGACTATCTTTGGAAGACATTCTACTACCAGGGTCAGAAGACGGAGCGCACAATTCCCTGGAAGGGTTCGCTTCCTGTACTCGATTCATGTGCGCGGCCGGAACATTGCTCTTGTTTAACCAATTCATTCGGGACGTGTTATTCTTCTTGAGGATCGCGTGCACACCAATGGATATGCGCTTCTCAATAGCTTATATATCATATTTATGGAGCATCTCCTTCGATCCTCGACCGATGAGGAGGTCAGATTCTTATTTAATGTCAAGAGTTGGGGGGATAATCCCTCATTCATTTTTCTAGAAGCGGTCAAGAACTGCCAAGTCGTGGCAGGTGGCTCTGAGTAAGTTGACCTACTTCAAGACTGAGTGGTTCTTCGTGAGATGCCCATAAGGGTTTTCTAGGTGATGGTTGGTCAGACATAAGTGCTTTAACTTCTTCGTCAATTAACTGGGTAATACAAATCGATGATGAACTCATCACTGCATTTCTTTTACAGCTTCCAGTCCACGGCCCGAAGGAGCTCGGTCCAAGGAGATAATGAGAATGCTTCAAGCGGTGCCCACCGATCTTAGAGAAATAGATGAATTTCTCAATAATGATAACTTGATCGTCGTCAGGCTCATTGAAAGAGGCCAGAGTATTGGGCTGACAAGGGTTCCTAGAGCGGTCCCAGTAAGGCACAGTGGAAGATGGGTTCCTACTATGTCCCCAGTCAAGGGAGCTCAGAGTGCACTTGGAGTTACAATCATCGAACTGGGTTATGACGAGATTATAACAGCTAGACATGAGCCCACGGTTGTGCCTCTGCAGGGCCTTCGATCATCAGAATCAAAGAGAAGGGGAAATAATCTCGCCCACAAAGCCAAGAGGCATAAGATCATTATAATAACTCAGCCCGTTGCAACTTCGATGGGTCCGGAGACCTCTTCTTCGTAAACGGAAGGTCCATTGAGAAGATTGTCGGATGTTCCTATTCTAGATGACATATCTTTGTTCCAAGATCTTGGATTAGAGAGGCTCCACTCCCCACCACGAACTGGCGTAGGCTTAACTTCTTTAGACATAGGGGAGCTAACTCCCACGAGCAAGGCTACCACAATCGGTCGATTGGGGGGTCTGCATATGCGTACTCACACTTCACGGCACCACACGACTTCTAATCACATGATTCTTAATTTCTGGACATAACTAATTCTACTTCTCTTCTCATTTTACAAACACGATGGTGAAACAAGGGTCCATGCTCAGTAATCTTCGCTCTTCATGCCATTCTTCCAGTTCACACTCTGAATCACAGTAGCTTGAAAGTGAGAGAGACTATGGTCGTGGCTATTACCCCAGCCAAGAGCACGAGCGCTATGATAGGGAGAAGGAAAAGTCATATCAAAGCAGGCGCCGCTCTCGGTCACGGTCTCCACCATCAAAAGGACCTTCGAAACCATATGGCTCTAACTGGAAATCTTCTGAAACTGCATACCAAATAGTGCCACCTCAGACTTTGAAATCCGACGATCAACACTGCAGAACTGAAACGGAAGCTCCCGTCGTCACAGAGCAAACCGCTGTAGAGCCCACAGGTGAGGGAGCCATCCGAATTGCCAAGTTGAAGAAAGACTTCCCAAATATTTGTTTTGATAGATTCCACTTCCCTCCAAAATAGGAAAGAATCCCAAACAACATAGAAAAACTGGTACAAGATTACGTGCATGACGCGTACAGCCAGTACCAGGAGTAGGTTAAGACGACTCTCGAGCGGGCTAAAACGATCGAGAAACTGGAGAGCGACCTTTCTCAAAAAGGCAGAATAATAACGGTGCTCACCAACGAGCTTGAATCTACAAGGAAAACGAAGAAGGAGGCTGACCAGAGAGCCGAAGAGGCTACGCAGTCCATGGAAAACATGAGAAAGACCCACATGGACCTGGTGCAGGAGATGGGCCACCGTAACATTGTTATCATCCGGGAAAGAAACGAGGCTTGAAAAGAAGTTGAGGAGCTAAAGGAGAAACTAGTCGAGGTCATCAAGGAAAAAGAGGAGGCTAACAAAGTCGCTCAAGAGGCATGCGAACAGGCGGTGAGACTCAGGGAGGAAAGGGATGTAGCGAATCTGAAGGTCGAGGAAGCCGATGCCAGGATTGATAGGGAAATTAAAGCGGTTGAGGCCAGGATGGAGAGAGAATTTGAAGATCTCTTGGTCACTTACAATGCTAATGTCTTGAGAAACTAAAACCTTAACTGGCTCAACGAAGAATATCCTTTCCATTTATACCTAGCCTGGAATCGCTTGGTAGAGGATGAAAAGGTGATCCGCGATGCTGCAACTAACGATGAGTTCGAACTAGAAGCTCAAATGCTCGTCGGAGATGAGCCTAAGTCATCCACGATACTATCATTTCTCTTGAGAAAGAAAAACTGGTCGCCACGTATCCGGAAATTGGGGAAGGATCTAGGATCGAACATCATGAAGTAAGTTCTGAAGTGCCTGCAGCGTCCCAATCTGAGCCTACTTCTTCTATCGATCCCCCAGTTGTCCAAGGATATGACCCTGATAGGCTACATCTCTCCCCAATAATCGAGCATGGCTCGGAAGGCACGGTAGCTCAGCATGGGAGCCAACACGAGGAAGGTATTCTAGACACTTCTTCTATTCATCCAAACATAGGAACATTGTCAGAAGACATTACTAATATTTTCTTCTATCTTCATTTTGCTTTAGATTCTGCACCGGCCGACCCTCCTACAACTCAAGAAGTACATCACGAGCAGGAGGTTCTAATGAAGGAGGCTACAACCTTGATGGCCACCACATCGGCTGGGGAGATGCACGATAACAGCCGCTTGCTTGATGAACAATTGACGGAAGCACTCTTCATCCATCAAAGTGATCCAAGTATCAAAGTGCCGTTCAATGTAGATGAAGTTGTGGTCATCATGGGCTCCTTGGGTCTGACCAGCAGCATTCTAATGAGCATATGTACGGACCGGGCGAAGTAGATAATGGAGGAAATAAAAGCTGAAATCGAGCAAGCTGAGCAGGCTCGTATAGCTGGTGGGGGCATGGCAGGTCCCGGTCCGGTCCTGATACTTGTCGTTTCTCCAGGTGGCACTATCATTGAGACTAGTGTGCCTCCTCCCTCTAACATCGAGAGTGCCACCATTCCTCCAGTTCCACACACAGAGGATATTCCGGTCCCTGTGAGTTCTCAGGAGGAGTTTAATTCCCCCGGTCGGAGACAAGCCAGCTGAAGCAGGCCGAGGAGGTAAAAGTTCAAAGAGGATTCTGAGCGGCAGCTCGAGCAGGTCCACGCCAAAGAAAAGCAAGAAGGATAAAAAATCGAAGGCGTAGATTTGCATTTTTGCTTCCTCTCTTTTGGATTGGTGGAATAAGCTTTTCGTTTGCGTTTTGTAGGCCATGTATAGATGCGGGTTTGGCCCCCGCTTATAGGGATTCTTTTGAACAGATTTTGTACTTACTTTTGCAAAGAGTAGCATGAGTAAAATTCCTTTTTTGTTTTCAGTGTAACTCTTTGTTCATTTGTCTAAGTACTCGCATTTCCATTGAATGTACTCGTAAGGCTTAATTCTCTGAGTCGAACTTGAGTCCAGTCGTTAAGTCCTGAAGTCATGGCTTCGGGTCATAATCAAATGTCGAGTCGAGTCCCAACGTTGCACTATCTCGGCCAGTGGCTGGTACTTGAGTTATGCCCCCATTTCTATGGAGAAGCGAAGTAGTCAATCAGCAGTCGTTCTTGGCCTTCACTAACTTCGACTTAACTTGGCCGAAACAAAGTTAAAGTGACACGAGTTCGAGCGGTCGGATCACACTCGCTCGCTTACTGATATTTGCATCCACACTCTGGGGATTAGACTTGTATGCTGGCGGTCGGTCACGCCTGCATAATATTTAGAATCATATCCATACTCAGGGGACATAAGTTACTTTATGGGCGGTCGATCACACCAGTTTAATGTTTAGAATTACATCCGCACTCCGAAGACATAAGTTATTTTACGGGCGGTCGGTCACACCCATTTTAATGTTTATACTCTAGTTCACACTCCGGGAGTCTAGAGTCAGTTGATAGACGATTAATCACATTTGTTTAAGTATTAGGATTTTGTTCGCACTCTAGGAACAAGGAGTTGGTCAAGGTTGTGGACGGTCGGATCACATCCACCTTGATTTGGCAAGTGAAGTCGTAAATGGATGGATCCATCCTTTTCGAGCTTGGAAAAATAAAGGCGAGGTCATGGATGGACGGATCCATCCTTCTCGAGCCCGGATTGAATGAGGGCGAAGTCGTGGGTGGACGGATCCACCTTCTTCGAGCCTGGAAAGAGGCGAGGTCGTAGATGGACGGATCCATCCTCCTCGAGCCTGAATTAAATGAGGGAGAAGTCGAGGGTGGACGGATCACCTTCTTCGAGCCTGTAAGGAATAAATCTAAGGTCGTGGACGGACACATCCATCTTCCTCGAGCCCAGATTTTGGAGTTTGTACTTCAGCTCGCACTCCGGGAGCTGAAGTTCGTAAGAGGATCATCGTGTTTCAATCCTTCTTTACTTTATCGTCGTTTGCCCCCAAGCTCGAGGTTTCACTTAGTTTGTGACCGGTCGGATCATGACCACTCCCTATTTGAATGAGTCCCACCATAGGATGGGACTTAGCTCTTCGTACATCATGACGATCGCACGATGCACTTCAAGAATCGCCAATCTGGCTTAATGAGTCTGCGCTTTATTGCTGAAATAAGAAAGTGCGGCAAAGTCAGTTGCCTTATTATAAGTTCAAATTCCAATATTGCATAAACAAATTTCAAAAGGAAAGAAGACTAAATGAATAAAAGCCAGTTATATGTAATAGCGGCGAAGACTCTCGTTGTTCTATGCTCTCGGCAGAGTGAGACCGTTAATGGTCGATAGTTTGAATGTGCCGTCTCCAAGTCTTCGCTCAATGATATACAGCCCTTCCCACATCGGCTTCATGTGTGAAGGGACCGGATAAATTCGCTTAAGTACGAGATCGCCAACTTTGAAGGTTCTGGGTCGAATCTTAGCGTTGTATAATTGGGCGACTCGATTGCGATGTGCGGCTACCCTCAAATCAGCCTCTTTATGCTTCTCATCCAATAAATCCAAAGATTCAACGAGTAAGATGGCATTTGTCTTTGGATCATAATAGGTCGCACGATGAGAAGGTACTTCTAGTTCAACCGGGATAACGGCTTCAGACACATAGGGAAGTGCAAACGGAGTATGGCTGGTCGCGGACTTGTGGGTAGTTCGATATGCCCATAAGGCCATAGGGAACTCATCGACCCACTTACCTCCAGCCTTCTCCAGTCGTTTCTTCACAATGGACTTGATAATTTTATTAACAGCTTCGACTTGTCCATTCGCTTGAGGGTGAGCTACTACTGAAAACTTCTTCTAGATGCGGTAGCGTTGACAGAAATCTTTGAACTCGGTACTATCGAATTGGGCTCCGTTATCAGTTACAATTGTTCGTGGGAGGCCAAAGCGACTAATGATGTTACGTACAACAAAGTTGATTAATTTCTTCGTCGTGATAGTAGCAAGGGGCTCGGCTTCCGCCCATTTAGTAAAGTAGTCAACTACAATGATGGCGTACTTTGCACCACCTTTGGCCAAGGGTAAAGACCCTATTACATCAATACCCCATGTGGCGAACGACCATTGACTGGCCATCTGAGTAATTTCTATAGGCGGGGCTCTTGGAATTCTGGCATGTTTCTGGTACCTATCACATTTCTTGGCATAATCTGATGCATCTCGATTCACAGTTGGCCAGTAATATCTGTATTTGATTATTTTTTTGGCAAGGGCTTGACCCCAGTATGGTCACCACACTCTCCTTCATGCACATCATGTAGCACTCGTTTGATCTCATCGTGGGCGATACACCAGAGTAAAGGAACAGAATATCCCCTTATGTACAGGACTACACTATGGATAATAAATCGCGAAGCTTTCCGAAGAACCTGTATTTTCTCCCTTCTGCGCTCGGGTAATGCTCTGTGTTCAAGATAATTTCTGATTGGAGTCATCCAAGACTCCCTCTCGGGTGTTGTCCCGTGCACCTAATCTGTCTCCATCTAATCGATACTCGGGGTAGTAAGTGTCTCTATGGGGACGAGTCCCATCTGTTGTGCTTGCCAGTTTCGCTAAAGAATCAGCTTTCTGATTTTGCTCTCAGGGTATACAATGGATAACATAATAGTCGAACTGATTCAACACTTCTTGAACTCGAGTAAGGTAGGTAGCCAATCTCCGGTCTCTGGCTTGATACTCCCCTCGGACCTGGCATACGACTAATTGCGAATCATAGTAAATCTCCATAGCAATAATTCCCAAGTCTCTGGCAAGCCTAAGTCCAGTAAGTAAAGCTTCATACTCGGCTTCGTTGTTAGTTGCTCGGAAGTCAAACTTCAAAGCATAGCATACAGATCGACCTTATGGGGTTTTGAGTACCACTCTAGCGCCTGAGAAATGGTTGTTTGATGCACTATCAGTGTATAGCTTCCATGTACACTTGGGAGATTCACTGGCTTTAGGCAAGTCCTCCGGTATGGTGAATTCTGCTATGAAATCTGCCAAAACTTGTCCTTGAAAAGCTCTTCTCGGTGTATAAGTGATATCAAATTGACTCGGCTCGATGTTCCATTTAAGCAATCTACCATATGTCTCGGGTCGTGTTAAGATTTGTCGTAATGGCTGGTCGGTGTAAAAAGTGACCGGATGAGCCTGGAAATATGGATGGAGCTTCCTCGAGGTTCCAACAAGACAATAAGCTAGCTTTTCCACCTTCGGGTAGTTTCCTTCTGCCCCAGTTAACCTTTTGCTGATATAATAGACCAGTCGTTGGATCCGGTCCTCTTCTCGAATCAAAGCAGCACTGATTGCGTATGCCGAAACCGCCAGATAGACATACAATCTCTCGTGATCAACCGGCTTCGACAAAATAGGAGGTGTTGCTAGATGTTGAACTAGTGCTTGGAATGCACCCTCGCACTCCTCTGTCCACTTGAAGTTTCATTTTCCTTTTCTAATCAGATCGAAAAAGGGAATGCACTTGTCCGTGGATCTAGAAATGAATCTGCTTAAGACTGCCACCTTCCTATTGATGCTTTGCATCTGCTTTATGGTTCTGGGAGTTTCGAGATTCTGAATCGCCTAGATTTTTTCAGGATTGGTTTCGATTCCTCTGGTATTGGCGATGAATCCAAGGAATTTTCCTAATGCAACTCCAAAATGACACTTCACCAAATTAAGCTTCATTTTGTACTATCAGAGTATGTTAAACATTGTTTCCAAATCATTGATGTGGTTGATAGATAGTCGCGAATTCATGAGCATATCGTCCACGTACACCTCCCTGGTCTTTCCGATCTGGTTAGCGACATTCGGTTTACAAGCCTCTGATAAGTTGCTCCAGAGTTTTTAAGTCCAAATGGCATCACCTTGTAGCAATAGAGTCCCAGATCAGCGACGAAGCTGGTATGTTCCTGGTCGGGAAGGTGCATTGGGATTTGATTGTAGTTGGAGTATGCGTCCATGAAAGATAAGAGCTCATGTCCGGCTGTTGAATCCACCTGATCAATTCTGGAAAGAGGAAAACTGTCTTTTGGGTAGGCTTTGTTCAGATCTGAGTAGTCCACACATGTTCGCCACTTTCCATTCAGCTTTTTGACAAGCACTGGATTCGATACCCACTCCGGGTATAAAGCATCACGAATAAACCCATTAATCTTGAGTTTATCCACTTCTTCCTTCAGGGTGGCAGATCTCTCTGGATTAATACCGCGCCTTTTTTGTTTCACACGGACATGCCATGGGTCGATATTTAATGCATGGCTCGTGATGTTCAATGAGATCCCACACATGTCTGAATGAGTCCAGGCAAACACATCGAGTTCGCCCAGAGCAAATCAACCAACTCCTGTCTCATCTGGGGGCTGAGTTGAGACCCGACCTTTACCATTCTAGAATTGTCATCATCATCGATCGGAACATCAATTGTCAACTTTGCCGTGGATTCCTGGCAATCTTTGACTTCCTCCTCATCATTATTGTCTCTGGGATCAAGGTTCTTAAGGAATTGGTTGTGGCGCCCGAGCATAGGCCCAGTCGTTAGTTGTCAATTTTCTAAAATACAGATGCGGAGAGATTCCTCTATGCCTTTTCCTTTCTTTTTTCCGCTGTGCATCCTACAGCTCCGCAACATAACAGGCGTGTCTAGCAACCTGATCACCATGTATCACTCCAACCCCATTATCAGTGGGGCACTCCAGGGTTAAGCACCAAGGGGCAATCGCTGCCCTGAAATCTGCGAGGGTCGGTCGGCCCAAAAAAGCATTATAAAGGGAATGTATGTCCAACACAACAAACTGCAACATCCAGACTCTCCGGCGATTTCCAATACCTAACTCAATGGGTAACTCCACCATCCCAGCTGGTATGGTTGCACTTCCATTAAAGTCATGTATATGTGACTGGCACGGTTTCAAATCTTTCGCTTCCATCCTCATTTGGTCATAAGCGCGCTTAAAAGTATATTGACAGAACTTCCACTGTCGACTAAGATCGTCTTCATCCAAGTAAGGCCTATTTGGGCCGAAATAACCAATGAATCGATAGTGGGGGCCTCGACTCTGTCAGCATCACGATTTTTGAAAACGATGTCGTTTGTCATCATCCTCTGTTGTTTTGCCGGGGCCCCGTCATCAGTATTACTACAACATTTGAAGTCCACATGCCTAATCAAACTGGCATATGACTCCATTTCCTTCTAGCTCTGATCAGCCGGATGAGGACCATCACTTACAGTATTAATTACCAACCTCCCGCCAGTACGTGCGGGTTCTTAGGTCTCGCTTGGCCTTGACCTTGATTTGGAGTAGACGGACCCACACCTCCATCCTACAGAACCCGGACGAACTGTTCTAACTTTGTCTCTCTAATCAATCTCTCGATGATATCTTGCAAATGATGGCACTCAATAGTATTATGGCCGTAATAATCGTGGAACCTACAGCACTTCCCAGTCTGGATTTGTTTCTCAGATGACGGTTTCAGAGCTAGCTTCTTATACTAAAGATAAACATTTTCCAGCAAAGTGTTTAAGGGAGTATATCGGTCGAACATAGGAGCTCTGGGTCTCCTATGATGTGGGTCTCTCTTCTTTCCCTGACCTCCATTACCCTTCTGTTGACCATGCTTGTTCTGTATGTTCAACTGTACTTTACTAGAATTCTCATCGGTCTGCTTTACTTCAACATTGCTCTAAATGCCTTCACCACTGGGCCCAGCAACGTCCTACTTCCTAGATCGTCTAGTGTCTTCTCCCTTAAAAACCGGGTTGCCTTAGTATAGAAACAATCCAACAAAGCGGGGGGTTTCCCAGCCAACCAATCACCAAATTCGGAATAAGGATCAATCCCTTTAGTCAATGCCATCAGAATAGAGTTGTCATTGGGAATGCTGACCTCAGCGTAAGCAGCATGAAACCTTTCCAAATAACGCCTAAGAGTTTCTCCTGGAGCTTGAGTAACACTGGACAAGGTGTTGACATCCTTCGGTCTCGTAGTATGCATACGAATCTGCTCAACATACTTGATAGCTAACTGATCAAAACATGAAATAGATCTGGGTGGTTAACGAGTGAACCACATAGTTGCAATGCCTCCTAAGGAGATAGGGAAGCTTCTACACTTAATCACATCGTCAGCTCGAGTGGTGTTCATGAGCCATTCATATTTCAAGATATGCTAGTTAGGATCCGAATTTCCTTCGTGCACCGGCAAGATCGGCATCCTGAATCGACGGGGTGGCTCTGCATAGAGAATATCATCGATGAACAGAGTGTGACTCCTAGAGATCCCCCAATTATCGTTTGTGAGGCCTTGACTTTCTCTAATCATTTGGCGTATCATGGTTGGAATGTCAGACATCTAGATGTTTGGGGCCAAGGCATGGTCGGGTTCCATGTTCCGAGGACAGTTCGGTCGCTGTCTACGGTCCGTTCCACGCCTCATTGGCTCCCGGTCTTCACGGAAGTGAGGATCCTCAGCATGAATGCGGTGACGAGGGGCTGGATCCTGTTGGTTCTGGATCTCGGCTTCCAGATGGCAGCAGAAGCTGCATGGTCATGAGTGGTGTGATAAGGAAGTGCTCCTCCTTGGGAGGAGGGTCCAGCTTGATGCCCTGTGGAAGGACCATTTCCAGCCTGTCCGAGATTCACAACACGCTAGTGCCCGAAGGCTTCTGCATAGTTTCCATCCAACCGACGGTGTGTAGATCTGTGATTGGACTCAGAGGACGCTGAGCTTTTAGATAAGGAATAAGAGGCATGCTCCCTTCTAGATCTCCTCTGCCTTTCCTTATTCAGCTGGTTTGCGAGCTCCTTGTTGGCACAGATCTGCTGGGTGAGCTCCTAACGACTCTGTGTAAGCTCTGGCATAAGGGTCTGGAACTTCGCTCTAGTCACCGGACCAAGTGGATTTTGAGCTCCAGCGGACGTTTGGCCTGCTATGGTTAGCTGCGTGGGATTTTGCTTATCCCTTCCTTCTAGATCTGTAGCAGTTCTGGTAGTGTGCACCAAGATGAATGTAGCTCTTCCTAGATCTGGAGCAATCTGAGTAGAATGGAAGGAACTATCGGAAGACATATCTGGATCTCCTCCTTAGATTTCAGCAATCCAACAATTGCAGGGGATCCACGGAATCAGAGAAAAACAGAGTTTTCTCAATGAAAGCACCAAAGTGTTTGTACCAAAATTGGGCATAACACTAGTCGGATGTGATTGAAGAGACTAAAACGAAGAAATTAAATTAAAAAAGAGGCTAATCTAACAGTCACACCAAGAAAAGTAAGCAGAAATAGAAAAAGACAAGAATTTATAGCGGTTTGACGTTGTAGCCTACATCCACTTTGAAGAGTTTGCTGTTTATTGATGATTTTCAACTGAGTTACAACAGTACAAATCACTAGCACTCAAGTTACAATGGAGTTTCAACAGAGTAACAGTGTAGAAGTTCCAAAAGTCCATTTTTAGTTGGCGTAAGGGTGCTATTTATAGGAGTAGATCTGGAAATATTTGCCCAGAACTCGGAATATCTCTTTTCACACGTAGGTGGGCCCACCAGATCGATCTGGAGTTGTTTCGGATCGATCCTTGATCGATCCATGTGCACTTCGTATTGATCAAGGAATGACCACATGGAGCTGCGATTGATCATGGACATTCGTGAGTAAATAAGAAAGCTTTTGTGAAAATTTCATGGCATTTGAACTTATAGTTTTTGAGTTATGATCGATCCAAGATTGGATTTCTAGTTTGATCGAAGGCTTCATATCGATGCTTGCGTATCGATGACATGGAGCGAGTGTTCAGTGGAGATCCGTGTTTCATGCCTAAAGATCGTTTCCTTTGGTCCGACTATTTCCTTCGTATCCATCCAAGGTTATGTTCTTCGTATCGATGCTTGCATGTGGTTTCATATCGACGCTTGGCTCCTTGCTTCGTATCGATCGATTGGCTGATCAATACGAAATGTGCAGAAGTGTGATCGATAAGAAATGATAGCTGTAGAACAAATGAACCATGATCGATCCGGGAGGCGCTATTGCTTGATGGATGCGAAGTGGATGGATGTTGAGTGATGGACTTGTACTCGTTTCGTATTGATCCTAATGGATATGAAATGATGGGTTTCGATGGATGGATACGGAGTTGATGTGTTCCACGTGGATCCTGATCGATCCATAATTTGAGCATATGAACTTCAATTGATCTAAAATTTGGAATGTTGCCTTTCATAGCTCTACTAGTCATACCATGCTAATTGTAGCTTGATCCGGACTCGGACCAAGTTTACCTGTATCCGTCATGAACCTGTAGATAACCGATCTTCGGGACGGGTTGTCCTCAGTCTCTACTTAAGTCCTTGGTGTCATGGCCTTGCTAAAAGGTGGGATAACAATGTCCAAGCAGGTTCCTAGAGTTTGGAGCTAGTCGATTAAATAAGTTCACGATTGAACTAAACAAAATGCACATGGTCCGACCATTCATTTGATGATTCTTGCTCACAACCCGATGGATGGAGTACCTAATGAGGCATGGATATGACTTGACTATCCAATAATCAAATTAATCCCATCGAGCGATGAGACAGACATGAATCAGAAGCGATCGTGATACGACCGATCGCTCACTAAGTAAAACCTCGACCTCAGGGGCAAAGCAATTAATTTAGGAAAATATGATCTGACTATTTTTCAAAATAACTCTAAGTCCCCAGAGTGTGGGTTAGAGTATAAACAAAAAATATGTGCGATCCAATCACCCACCAACTAACTCTTATCCAAAAGTGCTGATATAAGTATTAACAAATAGATGAGTGTGGTTCGACCCCTCACTATTCCACAAGCTCCAACCTGAAATCGACAGGAGGAGTATAAACTCGCTAAGGATGGAGTTCGACCATCCGCTATCTAACTCTGCTAACCCAAGACTTGGGGTAGAAGTATAATCACTTAAACTGCTGAATCTAATGGCGTAACACTAGGGTCGAACCTAGTGTTTGATACAAGTTAGGGCCATGACCACATGGAGGCCTTAAGTTAAAATTAACGGATGCTTATCTGAATCAATGAGCAATGAATTACAAGTAAATTGAATGAAATGTAATAGCTCGACTACTCAGACTAAATTCACATAAGAATTCAACGGAAAATAAAGAAATTTTATTTACACGTTAAACTTAAAAATCATAATACAAGTTTATCCAAAGCGGGGGCCGTACCCGCACAAACACGGCCAACGAAAGGAAAAACAACTGCACAAGCTATATATAAACTAAGCTGAAGTGACGGCTACTTCTTTTGCCTCTTCTCCCTTTTGGATTTCTTAGGAGTGGACCCATCCGAGCCTCCACCTATCATTCTCTTCAATCCTTTACTAGCCTTGGCAGGAGAGCTTTCAAAAGTTGGAGGGAGTTCTCCGGGAACTAACCCATCGGGTGGAATGACTTGCAGTGGGACGAGATTTGTATAATCGACGTCCACATCAACGGGTTCAGCTTTATCTTTTCTCTTCAATATCTCCTCTCTCTCGATGTGCTCCTTCAAGCTGAGCTCATCGATGCGTTCGGAGGTATTCATGATCACAACATCATCAAATTCTTCTTCCAGCGGCTGATCGTCGGCCTTTTCATCAGTAAGAGCTCCAATAACTTGAGCATCGGGCCCTGGAATGTCTGTAGCTGTTAGAATTTCGATAAACGTCGGTTGTTACTCCACAGTGGCACCGCTTCCTTGAGTTTGACTAAGAGCCCAAAGACCTACAGATTCGTGGGAATAAGAAAATAAGCCTATAACTATTGGGCATGATGAACAAAACCTCTCGAATAATGGAGAGTAGAGCGGGATATCTGTGTCCGGTTGACTTTCAGTTGTCGTTGAAGTGCTCCCTTCTTGAATGGGAGTTAGAACCTTTGATTGATAACCAGGTCTGTCCGGTTAATAGCTCAGATCCTATCTCAAGACAAGTGAAACTGATGCTCCTGCTGTTTGAAGTGAAGGGGGACCTATGGGATCAGACTTCGAAACTTCAGCGATGTTTTTCCCTTTTTCGGAGGGTGCTAAAATATCGAAGTATCGATGCCTTGAAGCAGCAAGATCTAAAGGTTCATTCCAATGAAAGACCTCTCGTACCAGTTTCTCCTCATCCAAATCAGCTTCGCCAAGGGCTTTCTTCTTCATTTCAACGATATATTCCCAAGCCTCGGCAAGCGACGATTCGAGGTAGTCCTCTCTAAGTAAACTCAGGTCACGATGGATTATAACCTTAGCATTGTATTCAACAATCAAAGGATCGAACATGTTCTTAATCTCATTCCAGGTAGCCTCTTTAGCATCCTCCAACTGGGCCTCGATTTTTTCTCTAACTTCATACGACCAGCTTCACTTGCCTCTTCCTTGAGGACTTCGATTTAAGCGAGTTGCTCGTCAAATTTAATTTTCAGCTCCCGAGCTTCGACGGCTTCTTCATAATACCTTTGAGACTCCTCCTGAGCTTCAAGTTTTTCTTTCTTCTCTTTCTTAAGGAATTCTTCGAGTTCCTCAATGTGGCGAGATAGATTGTTTTTCTCTTTTTATAGTGTGTCCTTCTCCAGAGCAAGCACATTGTTGCGATTGAGGGCAGCATCCAGCTCCTTAACCACCTTAAATGTTTCTTTAGCACTCTTCTCTGCCGCAACTAGATTTGCTATCAACTATGTGATCTCATCATCTTGGTATTTGATTATATCTTTATCGTGGATCACCTCTAGCTTAAGGCGATCGATTTCATGTTACCTTTCAATAGACACCTTAGAGATTTTCTCAACTAAGTGCCAGAATGCTTCATGCTACACAAAAATATCATTGACGCATGCAAGTGAACTTGCTTTAGCACTCCCTAGAATTGTATGGATAGAAGGAAGAAACTTTAGCCCATCAATGCAGATTTTTGAAAAATTGACCTTAAGTTCGGCCAACCTTTCTGCTGCAAGGCCTTGGGAGTTGTAGTAGTCAAAGCTAGATCAAAAGTAATAATTGGACATTTGCTTAACCTACGATCGTGAGGCTGTCGAGAACCAAATGAACCTAAATAATGCTTAGGCGGCACAGTAGTTTAGGGAACATGGGAAGAGGTCTGATCGTCGCTATGTATAGGAGGATTAGGCCGAACTTCCTAATGAGATGATTGAGATTTGAACTTGTGTTTAGAGGATGAAGACTCCCTTGAACGATAGCTTATTTCCCGACTGTCATCCCTTTCTCGATGCCCGCCCGAGTCTAGACCACGACTGGATCCATACTATGCTGAGGAGCCCCTCAAGCGATCAAAGGCATGGAAATGAGACATAACACCTACAAATTAAACAAGAGCAGGATTATGAGTGTCCTAGTGTCCCTCCGAAGGACCAGTTACTATGGCCTTGCTCATAAGAGTGATTTCCCCTTTGCTAGTGGGAGGAATGTCATCACTAGTCCTGTTTGGAGAATTAAGCCCTCCAACACTAATGTTGAGAAAGTCATAGGTCATGATATCATTAGCGATCGAAAGACTCGATCACCCTTGCATCGAACTTTCTAAAGGTTGAGAGGAAGACTCATCTTCAATAGTGGTGATGATGAACTTGGGCTTTTTGGTGGTTTTTCTCCTACGGAGTTTGTAAGCGAGCTTTTTTTCCTTTTCTTGTTGGCACATGATATTGCGTGCCTTGTGATGATTCGACCACAAGCACATTACCAGACCTACATAGTATTGCCAAGCTTGTTGGCTTTATCACCTTTAATTTCACCTTCTTCGGCATCATCCCGAGCCTCCTCGATTTGGGGACAACATGGCTATCAGTACCGCCTTTTTATTCTGCAACATTCCTTAGTGGTGTAACACTTTCTAGAAGACCGATGCTGCAACCTTCTTCTAACAGCCCAAAAGGAGATAACCTTTCATCGGTTACAAGGGATCTGATGTCCTTGTCCTCAACTAGGGTGGTGCAGATTGCAGAAACCGCCCTTAAATAATTATCACTCTCAGGTCGTGGATGGACATATGTAAATTTTCAAAGTATTTGTTAGTTCAGGACATGGCTCGGGCTAAGGAATTTGAGAATAAAGTGAAGGCAAAACTTACGTCCTTCCAACCATCGCCTTGCGAAGCCAGGTAGACAATGAATGTAGAACCATTCGTGTTTGAAGACACAGAGTTTGTTCCAAGCACCAGTCAGAACTTGATACTTGGGCGAAGGCTTAAGGAAAATATAAGAAAGGCTTCCTGTTCGTCATTTGAAATTGTAGATAAACCTGATGTCTTCGAAGATGGCGAGCGGAACTGAACATCCATAAATAGCAAGAAAGTGCCATGAAGAAAAGCATAGCTGTTCGGATGCAGCTGAGCAAGAGCTATTCCTAGATAATTTAGCATCTCTTGGATAAAAGAATTAAAAGGCGGCACAATCCGGCCTAGCACATAAATTTATTGCATGTCGTATACCCCTCCAGAGGCAAATGAGCCCTGTCATTCACTGAAGGGACTATAGCATCTCCAAACATGATCCCATATTTAGAGTACAGCCTACGGAGAGAAACCTTACCAATTCTGGAGGCCTGGAAGTCCATCAGGTTATCCAGGAATACAACACCCTTTATAGTGTTAGGGGCAAGATTTATCTCTTTCACCGGAAGGATGGGAACATCAAAGAAAAGGTCAACCAACGGACTGAAAATCTCTGGTTGCTTAGTTTGATGTTCAAGAGAAAGTCTACTAGATACAGTCATAGAACTTAACTTGGCACCTGGGTTGCTGTGCCATGAAGGTTGTCCAGAAGGCATAGCGGCTAAATGCCATGAACATCTGGAGCCTATATCAACTAAACTCAGATGATAAACGAGATTAGAAAAATTTACCTGTCCCCCCATGCTAAGTGTAAACTAGTGTATGTAGTGTGGTGCAGTGTTATGCAATGCAGAGATAAACAGTTCCAAATTAAAAGAAAAAGTAAGCGACGAGACTTTGGATTTCGGCCAGAGTGACTGTCATCGCTGATCGTCTCAACCGGTGTTTAGATTGATTGGTTGTGTAAGCTTTGGGATCGACCATCGACATATTGAAGTGTGAAGTTCATTATTGAAGTCCATATGTTAAGTTTTAGTTCATATTCTAAGTCCCGGCAGTTTAGTTGTTCAATTTCAAATTCAAAGTTGGATAAGCAAGCCTTGTTGTCCGTTATCGTCATATGTTCAAATTCGTTAAGACGAGATTGGTTCTGATTGTTCATGCAAGTTAATATGGATTAGTTTGCTCAAGTGTTCATGCTCAATTCAAAGGCTTAAAATCGGTTAAGTCTGCATAGCCGATCTCTCTCCTAAAGCAAATAGCCGATCCCTATGCCAAAACCAATACAACCGATCCCTTAGCCGCGTATACCAACACCGATCCCTCTATGCTCCACAAATAACTCATCCCTCGTCCACGAATGCAACCGACACCTTCCTTCTCAAACTTCAACAACCGATCCCTTTACCTAGCTGTTTTCACACTTCTCATGACCGATCCCTCTCCATACCTAACCATGACCGATCCCTCTCAACTCAAGTAATACCGATCCCTCCACTTAACAAACTCCCATGCCTTATTTCTATGAATCTCCTCACTCCTTACCTTATCCTCTCCTACCACCTCACCGAACCCAACAATGCCACTGTTCTCATCTTGAATCCTCCTAATTCAACCCATGCTCAAAGCCAGAAGCTCAACCGAACCCATCATCTCATCACAAATTAAATATAAATGCAAGAAAACCTACCTAAGTGTATAAATTATGAGTTACTCGAAGGGAATGTTGGATTTCGATTCAAATCAAAGGTGGAGAGGTGGTCCAAAGCAAGTGAGGATGGTAGATCTAAATATGGAAGCGGTGATTGATTCGAGGAGAGGGATCAGAGGCGAATTGGAAGAGGGGGGTTTAGAGATGAGCTTGAAGGAAGCAAAGGTGAAGAAAGAAATGAAGCACAGTAAAAGATGGAGAGGAAAACATTAGTTTATATACGAGGCTAGAGGGATCAACCTACCTTACCTTCTCTACGATGCCAAAAAGATTAAGCCCTCTAAATATAAAGGGATCAGGTATGATCCCTCGACTTGGGGATTCAATCTGATCCTTATATATATATATATATATATAAAGAGAGAGAGAGAAGAATGAAGATGGGAGAGAAAGGGGTCGGCTATAAGATAATTCAAATCCCTATTATACTAAAAAGGGGGAGAGGAAAAGGATCAGGTACGTACCCTATATGCATGCAAACATGTACATAAAAACTATATAAAGTAAATAAATATAAAATGCAATGAAATAGCATATAATTCAACGAAAATTAGTGATGATCCATGAGCATGCAAACGCATTCGGTGGCCAACAATAAGAACGTGTACATGAACATACATGTGTATATTCTAAAATTTCAATTTTTGAGATCAATAGAATTGAATTCTCATCTAAAGATTTCAAAGTCAAGACTAGATCAGATAACCAAAGCTGAATAGCCTCATAGAACCAGACATAGATAACAACTGATGGAATATAATCCTGTATTTATACTATTGGAAATCAATCAAACGTCGGACGATCAAAGAGAGATACGACACTTTGAGAAAATAATTGAACAAAGGGATAGCAACTATTTAGAAAACTGGACGGGTTTCTTTCTGGTGACTCTAACTTGCTTCGATTCAAAGCATTTCATGTTCAACACAAGATGTACTTTGGGGGGAAAGTATTATCCGACATTTTGACATGGCTATATCCAAACTGATTGGACAAGTTAGACTTGGCTATCATCAAGGTTAGTAAGCCCAAATCAATCATTATGGGGTGGATGGTTAAATGAAGCCATGATCCAACAAAATTGAGAGATATGCAATGTAGAATGTTCAAAGTATGGAATATAGTTTAATCTATAAAACAGATCGGTTATAATCCCTATCAACCATAGGGATCGGTCTACTTTAGCCAAATAAATGCAACTCAATGAAAAACAATCGATATCTTGAGATCCAGAAGTCCAATGCATATGAAACTTTAAGAACAAGATATGGGGACCTAGGGAGTCCACCCTAGGGATCTCACCTCAAAAGGAGCAAGCAAGAGGGATCGGCCCTCTTCCCTCCAGAGGGATTGGACAGAATCTGGTAGCAACAAGCTTTGCAGCAATGATCGATCAAAAACTCAACATCTACAAGTCCAATTGACATGAAACTTAGAGGCTACGCATAATACAACTTGAGAAGATCTATAAGGATCACACTCCTAAACTCTTCCAAAATAGAGATCGACCCCGATCCTTAGTTTTTGAGATTTGGGTTGTGCGATCCCTTCCATGGGCACCTATGGCTCCGGAGATCCTGCTGCCTAATTTTCAGGGAGAAATTTCATCATCTTTCTCTATAAATGCAGGCTTAGTTGTTCATTTTTGAGATCTTTACGTTGCCTTTTGCTTTGTACTCTATTGCAACTAAGAATTTTCATCCGATCCCTATTACTCAGTTTACAAAGTGATTAATAAATCCATCTCTTCAAAGTAAACGTAGGCAAACAACGTCGAACCACTATAAATTGATGTGGCTTTGTTATTTGCTTAATTCTTATTGCTTTATTACCACATTCTCTTAGTTTACATTTAATATTCTTCATTTATTTCTCTACAAAATCTCTATTGGGTGTTTAGGCTAATTTTTGGTGCAAACACGCTATATCCCCGCTATAAACTTTTACACCTTCGTTGCTATGGAACCACTAAATGCTTTATCTGCACAGGTATATATATCGGCATTACGAGGATAGACAGTTATAACTATTCAGGTTGATGATAGTACTTAGGTTAAAGTTTCCATATTCAGAGTAACCCTCTGTATTATTCTTTTGATATTATATATTATCGTTTCGCTGTGAGATTCTGGTGTTGTGTTATTTCTTTAATGTTCTATTTTTTTTAATTTTACCCTAACTTTCTGTCTTTCTAGCACTTGGGTGCACGAGACATGAAGAACTTGGATGTATGTGGTATCGACATTCAAGGGTTGAAAAGTCTAGGTATTACATAGAGGCTATGTATAGTAGAATTTCATAAGGCGAAATTAGTTGTACGCCAAGGTTATGTATATTAGAATGTCAGAAGAAAAAATTAGTTGTATGTCGAAGACTATGTAGATGCCATGAGGCAAAATTAGTTGTACGCCGAAGCTTATGTATAGTAGATGCCATGAAGAAAAAATTAGTTGTATGCTGAAAACTATGTATAATAGTTTGTCATGAGGCGAAATTAGTTGTATGTGAAAGGCTATGTACAGTAAGCGCCGTGAGGCGAAGTTAATTTTACGTTGAATGCTATTTATGTAGGTTTACCTTGTGGTGAGGGTTCTGATAATCTAACCTCACCGTATAGCTATGAGTTGAGAATCGAACTTTAATATTTAGTAAGGATTTGGCGCCGAAGGCTAAGTTGATTGAATGTCGTAAGGCTTAGTAGTTAAGTGTTGTAAGGCACAGTAGATATTGTGCCGTAAGGATTGGAAATACCATAAATATTGATTTTGATGACAATAACTATATAAATATAGAAAATAATGTTTTCCCAAGTTGTAAGAATATCTTATAGGATAATCATGTTTGAAGACTGATCAGTAAAAAGACAAGAGATCAAGATACAAAGATGATCAAGACTATTGTGTATGATCGATTTCACCCTAGAGGGGGGGGGGAGGGTGAATAGGGTGATGCTATTAATTATAAAAATTTAACGCGGAAGTATATAAAATAATTGCAGCACTGATAATAGCAAAATAATAGCAGCACAGATAATATCAGAATATAAAAAGCAGAAATAGAACAACATAGATTTACCCAGCTTCGGCAAAACCCTACCTACGTGCTGCCCCCAAGGTTTTTACTAAAAATTAAGTAGTCAGACGCTTACACATGTAAACTTGCGACACTCGCTATCGACTAACCTAACTCTATGCTCAAAACCCTACCACAACTCAGCCACTGAGTTGCGAATTCTTGAACTACACCACCGTAGTTCGTCCCCTAGTCACACGACTAGAAATTACAAAAGTTTAAAATAAAAATACAAATTAAAAGCAACTAAAAAACTAGAAACCCTATTTTAAATATTAAAGCCCAAATGAAAATACAAGTCGGCCCAAATAAGTATAATGATAAGAATTTCCCCCTTCTCCTTTTTATGTTGTTCGGCCGGTTCCTTGTATTTGCGTTGAAAAAATGGCTGCGTCTTTCTTCTTTCTTTCCTTTTTCTGATTTAGGGTTTCTGAGAAATTGAGCACCTGACTTTGTTGATCGATTGAATAAATGTTTAGAATTTATTGCTTTGTCAATCGATCGTTTCTTCGATTTGCACACGACTCCTTCTCGATCGAGTTTGACTTGAACTTGGTATGTATTTTATGCTCTTTGCTTTACTGGTTAATTTACTTGAACTCGATGTCTTGAAATGCCGATGATGATTGGGTTAAACAGGGTTCGAGTCCTCTAATCTTCGTTAGTATACATCTGGTTTAAATTCGTCAGTGAATTTGATCTGCCGTTCGATTTCGATTTCGATTTAGCTTGAATGTTGGTGATTTCTTTAGACTAGTTCAATTTCGTATATTTTCTTGCTTGATTATCACAGCTTGTTTGATCTTTGATTACGTGTTACCATATTGATTCTGATTTGTTCGAACCTGCCTTGGTCACCACGGCTTTGATTTTAGCTTGTTCGATTTTTGTTGGTCATCACGGCTTTGATTTTTGGCTTGACATTGATTCCGTTCTTCATTCCCTATTGACTTTGGCCACTCTGATTTGTGAAAATTTGATTTTGTTTGAAACTGCTACTTTGATTTGAAACTGCTACCAGATTTCTGTAAAAGCTGTAAACTGCTCTTCTTGTTTTTCGAACATGCTTGTTGCATTACTCCATGTATGTGTGCAGTGTTGGTGATACCTTGATTTAATCTTAAAACTATAGCCGTTGTGTCCACTGCTTTAAACTGCACTGATGGTTGTATTCATGTTCATGCTAAAAGTATTGCTTCACCTGAACTGATTTGGTCGAGTCTGGAGCTTTTTTGTTGGACTGGGTTTACTTGTTATCTTGTAAACTGGTTCACTCCAGAACAGTTTTGTCCATTATATGTGTATATACATATGTCATTTTATTTTCTATTTTGGTCTTGTTCATCTGAAGGCATTTGACTTTGATTGAGCTTGGGCATGTGTATGTGTTGTTTTGGTCTCTGTTGGTCTAGTTCACTTTTACCTTTTGATCTATTCATTGTTGTGGTCTTGTAATTAGTTCCATATACTTTGTTTGCATATTGTCTGGTTGCCTTGAGTACATATGTATTTGATTTGTGATGATTTGCTTAGTTTGGTTCCATATGCTTGCTGCTGCTCTATACATGCTTTGATTCGAGCTTGCATTGTTTTCATGGTCATGCACTTGGTAGAGATGTTGTATGGTTGTTCGAGTCTGGTTTCAATATGTATGCACACATCTCTATTGCATCTGTAGTTGCATCAGTCTTCGATGATGTTGTGTTCATTGCTTCATGTTCTGGCCATTGTTTTACTTGTAGTTTGGTTACATATCTGGTCATTCATATATAAGTCTAGTCGAAGCATTTTACTATTTGAACTTGTACTCGACTGCTCATTGCTGTAGTGTATATATATCTACATGTCGCCATTCACTTGTGTACCTGTACTTGTTTGCTTTAGACAACTGTTTGGTATGTCTGACTGCATGTATATATGTGCAAACATATGTATATATGAAGTCTGAAGGCATTTGTGTTACTGTCTACATATCAACTTTGAAGTTGTTGAGCTTCTTGTCACTTCGAGCCAGTTTATTGTTTTCACTGGACATATTTTGAAATTCATGTACATATTTATGTTATATGTCGCAGTCTCAAGTCTTGTGTAGTTTCATGTGTTGTTGCAGTTTGACTGTGCAGTCTGCAATGCTTGGAGTCTTGATACATTGATTTGTATCGCATGCACCTGAGTTGAACCAAGCTTTGGCTCGGGTTTGACCTTGTGCTTATATCGTGACTTTATTTGTATCGTACTTGAGTTGAATCCAGCCTCGGCTAGGGTTTGACCTTGTGCTCACCTGTCCCTGCAGTTTTGTCAAGTGTATATCGGTGTGCACGACCTCGTGGCATATACAGTGATACACTGTGCATGTCACAGGTTGTTCGTGTATGATGAGTTCAAAATAAATATAATGATGAACAACCCAAATAACGAAGGCAAATAATATTTTCAAAATACATTTTATTTTACACTACAAAAATATTTCTTTTTCAATTTTACTGCTTCAGTGTTTATTTTGTAGATCGCTCAGATGCTGGATTCAATCTGGAATGGAGTTGAAGTTAAATACGAGAGAATGAGTGAAATGTAGTGAGGTGAACATTGTAAATTGAAAATTGTGATGTAATCAAAATTGTATTGTAATTGAAATTGTGTATATATAGTGAGAGCTCAAATTTGTACTATTCAAAATTGTAATAAAATATTTGTTTGAATAAAATATTTATTTGAATTTAAATTCTATGTTATTTATTTTATTCAGCAAATATTTATTTAATTGTGTGAAAATAAAATAGTACATTAACAAATATATTTAAATGAACATATATATATATATATGTTTATTATCATCAAACAAAAATCATATACTAGCATATTCAACAATCTTTCCTTTTTGATGATAACAAACATATATTTAAGATTTTGAATTTATTAAATGTATTTGATCATTCAATTTGCTCCCCCTATTTGAATGCTCCCTCTCTACACAAAGCTCCCCCTTCATATATGCATAAAAATATGGAAATGAACCTAGATGCAAATAGAAAATACAAAATAAAATATTTGACCTTTATTTTCCAAAATCTTAACTTTTCTCTCCCCCTTTTGTTATCAGCAAAAGAGTACTAGTGCTATAAAAATAGAGATAAAGTGATAGACATTAATACAACATTAATACCCAGTCGAGTATAAATATTAAATTTCAATAAAAAATAAAACAAAAATCATAAATACTCTATTAGGTGCATATTCCACTTTAGAATGATAGGGATGATGCAAAAACATATAGCTGTGTCTGTTTGTGGTATATTTATATCAAGAATTTGAATATCTACTAACCATGCATAACAGTTAAGACTTTTAAATGAGATTAGTAGTATTCCCAATGTTAAAAAAATGAATTCAAGTATCTTTTAACTACGCATAACCGTGAGGACTTTTAAATGGGATTAGAAACAACTTGTCTATTTAATCAATCAATTTTGATATGTGTTCCATATATGCATAACCGTGAGGACTTTTAAATGAGCATGAAAGCACATAATCAAAAATTCCAAGTAATTCACCCATGCATAACCGTGAGGACTTTTAAATGAGACTGAATACTTTGGATGTTTTTATTGCTAAAAAATATAATAAATTGAAAAACGAATGATTTCCCATTTAAAATACCATATATTGACATACTATATTGGATTTTGATGAGTGATGGTCGTTAGAAATATGATAGAAATATAGATGGTCATGGAATTTTTACCAACAAAAAGTTTTTATAACTCTTGTTTAAATTTTTAAAGAAATTTACTAATTATACTGTCTCAAGTTATAATATATGATTAATATCAACACTCATCACTTTTTCAATCACTATTTATCTTTTCGATAATCAGTAGGGAGTCAGATTAGTTAATGTAGTCATTTAAGATCAAATCTAAAAATAATCAAAATTTCTAAAATGACTAATCTGAAACAAGGTCAACAAAAACGTTTTCTGGAAGGGGTTTTATAAAAAAAATGTCTGCTATTTGAAAATTAGTTAAAATAAAAAATATGCAGATATTTTCTTTGAAACCGATGCAACTACTGAATGTCTCCTCATAAATCACGTTCCACTAGTAATTTTTCTATCAACTAGATTACCAATGTTATCTGCATTCGAATATCCCTTTGACTCAAGATTACCATTAGATTGATGTCATAGACCAGATCATGAAGTGTGCAATAAAATATCTTAAAATCATTTTTAACAGCTTTTAAATGAAATTGAATTGAAGCCATGCAAATAAACAAATAGTGAACATAGTATCATATCCAAAAGCAGTAAAATAAGCAAATATATCCACTTGTATCATGAGTAATCAGCAAACAATAAAGCATCATCATTAATCCAAAAAAATCTATATGAACTAGTCCAGAGATTTTAGAGGTACTTAGAGTGTTCTCGGCATAAAAAGATAGTTGGCCAACAATTTTGAAAAAAAGTCAGAATCAAAATCAACATTCATTTCCTTATCACATAACTGGCTGGTTTAATTCAGATTATGGTGCAGATTTTCTTATTTAATAAATCATTCAAGATGAATATACCATTACCTATTTTACCTTTACCGATAATATTTCGTTGTTGCCATTGTGATTCTGCCACCTTTGTACTAGGCTAAGGAATTGTGATTTGTCCCCCGTCGTGTTCCTGGAACAGCCAGAATCCAGGTAACACAGTTGTTGTTCCTTAGCCTGCTACCACACTTACACGATAAAAGATTTTTGTGACCTATTTGTTTTTATAGGTCCATGGTTGTTAGTGGCAACAAATTTTAAAAAATAAGTTTGTGGAGACCCAAAACTATTTATATTTGTTCCTTTTGGCACCCAGATTTGTTTGACTTTGAGAGATTTTATATTCGTGCCTTTTGGAACCCAAATTAGAATGGTTTTCTCGTGTTTGGGTTTCACACTTTTCCCTTTAACGGTGTTATTAGTTATTTGTTCATATTTTGACACTTTTGCAAATCCAAATGCATTCCTTTTATTCTCGAAGAGTTGATTTTCTAAGAGTATATTAAATGATTTATCTCTAGTGAAAAATTTCCGAGTAACCAACTCAAGTTTATTAACTTTGGATTTTAAAATTTATTTTCATTTATTAACTTCGAACAACAACTAATGATACTATCTCTTTTTTCAAAACTATTCATTTTTAATCGCATATTTTCATTTTGAAGCTCTCTAATTTTATTCTCAATTTCTAGCATTTCAGTTTCAAAAAGTTGGAGTTTTTTAAATTCAAGTTTTTCAAAATCCTTGATTTTTTCAATCTTCTTTTCAAACTCGTGATTTAATCGAATAACTTCAGATTTGCTCAAAATCACGTTTTCTTTTTCAAGGGTTTTGAAATTTTCGTTGATCTCGTTTAATTTCTTTTCAAAAATCACACATTTAGAAATTTTTGACTTCTTAAAGCTATCCAACTCCTTTTGCAAAATATTATTTTTACAAATCAACTCAGTTTTGTTTTTCTCTCGAATTAAATTTTCGTTTTCTAACTTTTGAAAATTTTCATGAAAATGGGCAAATTCTTTCTCACGGTTCAAACACATTTTGCAATTATAATTTTTATTTTTCTTAATATTTTTAAGCTCATTTTCCAAATCATTATTTCTCTGATGAAGTTTAGCTTGTTCCCTTTCCAATTTATTATTTTTCAACTCAAGAGCTTTATTATTTTCAATTAATTTTTGGCACAAGAGAACTAAATCATAGAATGGAAAATCACTTATCTCATCGGCTATTAAATCTTCATCACTACTGCCTTTGCCAATCCTATTAAGCACGTTTCTTTAACTGAGTTGATTATAGGGGATTTCTCTCGGTTGTTGACTTTTGTACCATATATTGCATCAAAGGTATTCCAGATTCCCGTGCATTTTCACAATGAGAGATAAAGTTAAAATTATCTTGATTAATATGAGAATATAGTATATGCATAGCAAGAGCATTAATCGAAGTAATCTTTTCGTCTATTATATCACACCCATTTTCAATAATATCCCAACATTTAACGTTAACAGATTTTAAATAAAATTCCATTTTTAATTTCCAATTTAAAAAATCTGTTCCATCAAAGATAGGAGTAATAATACTAGACCGACCCTCAGCAAAAGCATTATTAAAAGAAGCCATTTAAAAATTTTAAAACAACAATTTTTTTTGAAAAATCAAAATTTAAAAATTGGCTTTTTGAACCTCGCTCTGATACCACTTGTAGGATCGATTTCACCCTACAGAGGAGGTGAATAGGGTGATACTATTAATTATAAAAATTTAATATGGAAGTATATAAAATAATCGCAGCACTGATAATAGCAGAATAATAGCAGCACGGATAATAGCAGAATATAAAAAGCAGAAATAGAACAACACAGATTTACCCAGCTTCGGCAAAACCCTTCCTATGTGCTGCCCCCGAGGTTTCTACTAGAAATTAAGTAGTCAGACGCTTACACACGTAAACTCGCGACACTCGCTATCGACTAACCTAACTCTACGCTCAAAACCCTACCACAACTCAGCCACTGAGTTTCGAATTCTTGAACTACACCACCGTAGTTCGTCCCCTAGTCATACGACTAGAAATTACAAAAGTTTAAAATAAAAATACAAATTAAAAGCAACTAAAAAACTAGAAACCCTATTTTAAATATTAAAGCCCAAATGAAAATACAAGTCGGCCCAAATAAGTATAATGATAAGAATTTTCCCCTTCTCCTTTTTATGTTGTTCGGCCGGTTCCTTGTATTTGCGTTGAAAAAATGGCTGCGTCTTTCTTCTTTCGTTCCTTTTTCTGATTTAGGGTTTCTGAGAAATTGAGCACCCGACTTTGTTGATCGATTGAATAAATGTTTAGAATTGATTGCTTTGTCAATCGATAGTTTCTTCGATTTGCACACGACTTCTTCTCGATCGAGTTCTTCTTGAAATGCCGATGATGATTGGGTTAAATAGGGTTCGAGTCCCCTAATCTTCATTCGTATACATCTGGTTTGAATTCGTCAGTGAATTTGTTCTGCCATTCGATTTCGATTAGCTTGAATGTTGGTGATTTCTTTAGACTAGTTCAATTTCGTATATTTTCTTGCTTGATTATCACGGCTTGTTTGGCCTTTTATTACATGTTACCATATTGATTCTGATTTGTTTGAACCTGCCTTGGTCACCACGACTTTGATTTTAGCTTGTTCGATTTTTTGTTGGTCATCACGGCTTTGATTTTTGGCTTGACATTGATTCCGTTCTACATTCCCTGTTGACTTCGGCCACTCTGATTTGTGAAAATTTGACTTTGTTTGAAACTACTACTTTGATTTGAAACTGCTACCATATTTTTGTAAAAGCTGTAAACTGCTCTGGCTTGTTTTTCGAACATGCTTGTTGCTTACTCCATGTATGTGTGTAGTGTTGGTGATACCTTGATTTAATCTTGAAATTGTAGCCTTTGTGTCCACTGCTTTAAACTGCACTGATGGTTGCATTCATGTTCATGCTGAAAGTATTGCTTCACCTGAACTGATTTGGTCGAGTCTGGAGCTTTTTTGTTGGACTGGGTTTACTTGTTATCTTGTAAACTGGTTCACTCTAGAACAGTTTTGTCCATTGCATGTGTATATACATATGCCATTTTATTTTCTATTTTGGTCTTGTTCATCTGAAGGCATTTGACTTTGATTGAGCCTTGGCATGTGTATGTGTTGTTTTGGTCTCTATTGGTCTAGTTCACTTTTACCTTTTGATCTATTCATTGTTGTGGTCTTGTAATTGGTTCCATATGCTTTGTTTGCATATTGTCTGGTTGCCTCAAGTACATACGTATTTGATTTGTGATGATTTGCTTAGTTTGGCTCCATATGCTTCCTGCTGCTCTGTACATGCTTTGATTTGAGCTTGCATTGTTTTCATGGTCATGCACTTGGTAGAGATGTTGTATGGTTGTTCGAGTCTGGTTTCAATGTGTATGCACACATCTCTGTTACATCTGTAGTTGCATCAGTCTTCGATGATGTTGTGTTCATTGGTTCATGTTTTGGCTATTGTTTTACTTGTAGCTTGGTTACATATCTGGTCATTCATATATAAGTCTAGTCGAAGCATTTTACTATTTGAACTTGTACTCGACTGCTCATTGTTGTAGTGTGTGTATATCTACATGTTGCCATTCACTTGTGTACCTGTACTTGTTTGCTTTAGACAGCTGTCTGGTATGTCTGACTGCATGTATATATGTGCAAACATATATATATATATATATATGAAGTCTGAAGGCATTTGTGTTGCTGTCTGCATATCAACTTTGAAGTTTTGGAGCTTCTTATCACTTCGAGCCAGTTTATTGTTTTCACTGGACATATTTTGAAATTCATGTACATATTTATGTTATATGTCGTAGTCTCAAGTCTTGTGTAGTTTCATGTGTTGTTGTAGTTTGACTGTGCAGTCTTCAATGCTTGGAGTCTTGATACATTGATTTGTATTGCATGCACCTGAGTTGAACCTAGCTTTGGCTCGGGTTTGACCTTGTGCTCGTATCGTGACTTTATTTGTATCGTACTTGAGTTGAATCCAGCTTCGGTTAGGGTTTTCCCTTATGCTCACATGTCCCTGCAGTTTTGTCAAATGTATATCGGTGTGCATGGCCTCGTGGCATGTACAGTGATACACTGTGCATGTCATAGGTTGTTCGTGTATGATGAGTTCAAAATAAATATGATGACGAACAACCCAAATAACCGAGGCAAATAATATTTTCAAAATACATTTTATTTTACACTGCAAAAAAATTTCTTTTTCAATTTTACTGCTTCAGTGTTTATTTTGTAGATCGCTTAGATGCTGGATTCAATCTGGAATGGAGTTGAAGATAAATACGAGTGAATGAGTGAAATGTAGTAAGGTGAATTTTTGTAAATTGAAAATTGTGATGTAATAAAAATTGTATTGTAATTGAAATTGTGTATATATAGTGAGAGCTCAAATTTGTACTATTCAAAATTGTAATAAAATATTTGTTTGAATAAAATATTTATTTGAATTTAAATTCTATGTTATTTATTTTATTCAGCAAATATTTATTAATTGTGTGAAAATAAAATAGTACATTAACAAATACATTTAAATGAATATATATATATATATGTTTATTATCATCAAACAAAAATTATATACTAGCATATTCAACATATTAAAGACTCGTGATTTTAAAGATAAAGACATGAAGAGTTCAAGACTATATATAATAGTTAATAGACATTAGATATACTCATTAAAGTCCTTCTATAACTACTTTCTTTTGTTTGAATACTCTCTTACCAAAATATTTATTTTATTTTCAAAATATATTTTTGTAAATATTTTATAAAAGTTTTATTTATTAAAATATTTAAAAACTATGTTAAATTATTTTACAAAATTTTAGAATTTTAAAACACCTTAAAGGTGTTATTGTTTTTGAAAACATACACGGGTATGTTATGTCGACATACCCTTCCTATGTATGTCGACATCTATATCGTTGAATTTTTTTCTTAAATTTTAAAGAGTTGTGATTTTTGGCTCCATCTCTTTACAAATAAGCATGTCCATTCAAAAATTATATAAAGGGGATCAGAAACGAATTTTTATAACTACTTTCTCTTCATTCTTCATCCTCCAAATTCTTATTATATATTTCTCAAAATCTGCTTTCTATAATCTTAAGATTTACTCAATTTCAATCTCCACTTCACCATATTCATTCTCTATAAACTACTCATAGTTTTGCAAGTATTGTCTCAACAATTGAAAGACCAAAGTTGTAAGGACCCGATTCTTCGACTTTCGAAAATCGACATTGATACGTCCACTATATCAACTGCCGAGCAAACGAATGCCGGAAAACCGAATTCTTAGGGTTTAAAAGAAGAGGTAGAAGAAAAGATAGAATAAAAAGAAAGAAGAACCACCGAACAATATCAGAAACAGAAACAATATCAGAATCTCACATATCGCAGCGGGACAATATATAATAGATAATCACTAGTCTTTTAAAACAAAGGACTATATCAGTTTATACATACATCAATCAGAGTCAATATACAACTCAATACAACAATGGACAGTTATATAAACTTGTCCTCATACAGAATACACAGCGGAATAATACAAAGTATAGGTGATACGTTTCGCCATCCAGCTTGCTTCCAAAGCTCCAGAATATCCAGAATATCCTGATAACATAACTCTAGACTGCCCGTGTGGAAATTGGTGGGCACCCAGAGTTTAGAAGGGAAACAATAAACTCCGAGTCAGTCGTGGTGACGGGTGTGAGATCGTAAAACAGTTATTTTTCACAAAGAAAATAAAATAGATTCGCAATGCTTCTTGGAAAATGAAACTACCATAAGACCTCCCGCCACACACACAATGCAAACGTAGAATTGGAGGAGATTTCTTCTTATGATAGTCAAATATGCTTACTACGCCAATCATTGGATTATTATTATTAATGTCTAGTGTAGAAAACATTTCGAAAGTATAATATTAATCTTAGCCAGCATAGACATTCCGAACTATGCCTACTATAGCTACCATCTAAACAGTGGTGACCACCATAAGTAAATGGCAGGTTCTACAACTAAAATCGTACAATTTCTTATTGGGAAATGGATTTCCAACAAATGGTCAGGCTAAGGAACTTCCTTTCCTACTGCCGAATGGGATCGCCTCTGGCTGGACGTCCCGAGAGACAAACTGCTCTCTGCCAAACAAGGTCGGGTTACCCCTGTAACAAGTAACTCACGAATATGTCATCACCCGGTCCTTTAGGACCTTTATCCGAGCGCTCGGTAACCAACATCACACATAATAAATAAAGTGTGTCCACATGAGTAAGTATCTGGGCTCCATACCATGATACCACCCCTTTCCAGAAGGAAATGACATACCCTAAAGGGCGCGATCCTCATAACCTTGCTGCAACATTCCTGTTTCGACCATTTCCGGGTTTTGAGGCCTTGACGAAGTCTCGTCCACAAAGCTACGCTTTTTCAAAAAGCCACTCTTTGGGTCAACAGATGATCAACCTATGATCACAAAGATAAATGATCAAACAAATGATCATATCACAAATGATCAAACACTGATCATCACACAGCAACACTCAGCATGCCACATTACCAAATTGGGAATATATCGCTGATAACTTCAACTACATAACCTCTGAGCTCGTACGTCTCAGAGAAGGGTGTTAAGCTAAGAGAATAAATTCTCCGCCACCAACAGAAATGTATTTGAAAGAAATCAGCTTTATATCTCAAAGTGTAATGTCAGACATGTAACCATACAAGTCTGTTCCGGGATCGAACAGAACCGAAGACACTTCTCACGAAGCCCTTGCAAATCCGGATAATTTCCAATCACGTCCAGACTTCCCATCACTAAGGGTGATAAAACCTCTAAATCGGAGATCAACCGATGTAGAGTAACTCGACGGTAATCCTTCCGTTTTCAAAAATATCCGGTCTTCAACACCGGTCATCAAATGCAATTCATAACGACGTATCACATATTCGGAATGGGTTATACGACCCCATGGTCCTTTCCCGGCTAACCCGAATAGTGAGCGCTTATTCAAAAATGAGTGTGGCATTCAAATTCATCCAATTCACAACAAAGACCTATTCAAGGTAATTATTGATAGTCGGTTATTTAACTATCAATAAAGATGCACAACATCATCAGATTCCAAATAATTTTCCAAATTATTTATTTTCCAAAATATCTTTACTAGATATATAATTTCCACACTTCAAAAATAAATCAACGTTTATTTTTAAAACGAATTTCCATTTCTTTTATAAATTCCATAGTGAATTTATATTTTCAAAATATCTACTGATATACGATTTTCGAATCGATGTCAATATTCACTTTCGATTTATCTTTACAAAGATAAATCTCAAAACGTTCATTTCATATTGGAAAAGTAATTCCATACTTATTTAAAAATAAGTGATTCACAAATCTATTTATTTTCAACATTTGAAAATATTCGATATACTTAAATCAAAATTAAGTATATATTTCATTCTTTAAGGAAATCATTTACTATAACAACATCTATTTGAGTCAAAATGAATGTTACGTAAAACATCGTTACGACGACTCAAAATCACTAGTATAGAGATTCGAAATTAAGATAGATATGTAAATCCCAATACTATATAAAAACATTTCCTTTCGGAAATCATTTACTATAACAACAGTGTTATAGTCCACCATTTCCTTCTTCCTCGAAAACGTCTATTTCAACAATGAATGTTGAAATCTATGATTTCGATATTAAACACTTTTGAAAACATCGTTAAATCGTTTTCATTCTATTTCAATATCACTTTCCCAAGACCAGATTCATTTTACTTAATAATATATATTCACTGTCCAAAATCGTGAATATACTTCACTAACCAAATTTTCAATATTTTCTACACATTTTATTTCAAGAATTATCCACTATCCAAAATCGTGGATAAAATTCCCAACCAACTCTTATTATTTACAACATTTAACTTAAAGGATAATTCGCTGTCCAAAATCACGAATATATCTCCTTTAATAACTTCTACGTTTAAAATTACCAAATTCAATTGGTTTCGGATTTATAAAACAACGTTTATAAATTCACCTTTATATTTCATAACAACTTTGATTTATAAATCTCCTTTATTAACAAATTCAATCAAGATCCATTTAAAGGTAAAAAAATCAAATTTATAAGTTAATTTCTTATAAATCTTTCATTCTACAATTTCATTCATTTTCAACTTCACAATTTATAAATCTATAAATTTCATACACTTACGAATTCCATAATTATTTCATTTTTAACACTTATAAAAACTCGTTTTATAATTCCAATATTTTCAATTTATAGATATCAATTTTATAAATCTTTTTATACAAATCGTTTATAGTTATTCAAAAATCCCAACTTAAACCATTTTATAAATCAATCAACTATTTATTTCAAAAATGACACTTTGGTTATATTTCACAAAAATCATAATTCTATAACTTTAAAAGTTGAACGTTTATAAATCAATTCAAAAATTAAATAAACGTATACTTTCAAAAATCACTTAAAAAATCTCTTTTAAATTCATCATCGTTATTTTTAACTTCAAAAATGAATCCGATGATGCAACGCACCAATTAGTCAATCACAACATTCAATATCATATATCAATATGATAACAGAATACATCACAATATCTGTAAATAAATGAATACTGGTGAGGAATCCAGTTGGATCCCTCCAACCTGTTTCCCTGCATCCACAGATGTTAGCACAATACCAATTCCACTTCGAGGTGGAATATCGCGGTATATGGGTTTTATAAAAATCATCCGCTTACTAACGGCGCAATAGGGTCTCATCCGCTATACAGTGTGGGAAATCAATCGATCCAATATATACATATGCCAATATGTATATATTGCTATATATATAGATATATCCTACTATATCTAATATCACATCCAAAATAACAATCAATTAGTCAATAAATAACTGCAAATTCAACTTTTCATTTGAGTGAGAAAAATCTCACCTTCGCTTTTATTTTGCAATCCATTTCCAAACTTAACTCGATTTCCTTGATTTATACCTTGTATAAATAATTTATACAATTTGTTAATATTCGAATCAACTGAACAATTAATTTTCGTTTTCAATTGTTTTAGATTAACAAATTTCTCCTTTAATAATTTTATTAATATTCGAATAAATCAGACAATTAATTACCATTTTAATATTAAATTAACTAGCAATCTACTAAATTTCCAAATGATCGTTAATCTAACTTAGTTACATTTCTTTTCTGCCCAAATTATAAATCCAGTGGCAGGTTATATATATATATATCCTAATTTCTCAAATAAATATACCTATTTCTTAAAGGTGGGCTGATTCCTATATATATATATATATTATCAAAATCAAAATTATTTTATACCTTGCAAAATATAAAATCTCTTTTTAAACCTATTTTATACGAACAACATATAACTTCATTTTATTTTATTCCTTTCCAACTAGAAAATTTGTTTTCATACTTTTTATAAAAATCTCTACATATAAACAATTTATATAAAAGTAAATCAAATAAAAAATTGCTATACCTATATTAATCATTTCCAGGAAAACTCACGGCCAACACCACTACTCTCATCATTCGCGTTCACGGTTGCGAGCCCCTACCCCAGTCGAACTCGACTCTGCCTACGGCAGAAATAATCTTCGACCGCCATATCGAACTGGGAACGCTGCCACATCGACGCCAGCGACCTCAAACTCGCGCCTTCTATCGAGTCGCCACTTCACTGCCACACGAGATCGACTTCCACTCCATCGTCTCGAGCCTCCAAGACAATCAATCGCTGCTTGAACCCCTCTCGCGAACGCGAGCTGCCTGCTTTCCCCCCTTCGCGAAGTTCGCCTCTAACTGCTTCGCCACAAATGCGCCCTCTCGAGATCGCGATGAACAATCGAACGCGAATTGGAACCATTTTCGAACGAGGCTCCGACCATTCAATTTTTTCTCGTTTGTTGGTTCGGCTATTAAATTTGAATGGGATGAATTATAGGGAAGGGATTATGGCTCAAAGGAATCGGCCCTGATTTAAATTTCGAACGAAAGAAGGTTTTCGTTTTATTTTTATTATTTTTGAACGAGAGTAAAGGGCTTTGGCCATTATTGTTTTTTTTTCTTCTGTGATTTTGAACTGAACGGAGTTGCGTGATTATTTAAAATAAAGGATGGAGGGAGACAGGAGAACATGGGTTGCACGATCTCTTTCCCAATCTTAGGCGTGATTTTAGGGGAGAAAGGTGCTGATGTTAATTAATAAAATTTTAAATTTTAAATTTGAATTCGATAAAGATTCAACGCGTTTACTCTCCGTATGGTTACATAACAACTCCGAATAATACGAAATTTGAAATCCGATAATAATTCAATATTACGGACCCAATGGAACTGGTTTCGTCGAAATTCCGAGACTGTGCCTCGGACGGCTAATTTTAAATATCGATTCGAACAATAAAATTTCAAAACTGAACAAAACAGTTTCAAATTCCATTCTGAAGCTTCTATTATCTTCATTATTGTCAATACGAATTTTCTAAGCCTTTAAAATATTTTTAATCAACTTAAAATTGAAGATTCAAATTTTAATTCAACTATCAACAGATTAAATTTAATCGCCAAATTCAAAGCTATATTGGGGATTCAAATTAAATCATCGTTCAAATATTTAAAATTAATTAAATATTTTCAATTTAATTTGTTCAAAATTCTGGGTCGTTACAATCTTCCCTCCTTAAAAGAATTTCGTCCCGGAATTACAAGTTAGGAAAAATGGTCCTTAACTCGTCTACTATTTTTCACAATCCAATAGTTTTATCAAATTTTCAAAACAAATCTTTCTACTAAAGATTTGTTATCAATTCAACTAAATTTCCAACTTCAATTATAAGTTCCAAACAACATTGTTTACTTCAAAATTCAAGTTTAAATTCAAATTCAAATTTTAAACTTTCAAAATTTTCTAACACTCGAAATTTTCGAAAAATTTCGCTAGCGTCTCCTTTGCGCGGCTAATACGGTACGACTACAAAACGTCCCTACGGACTCTCAGATTTCAAAAAGAAAAAGAAAAAGCCAAGCGGCTAGACAAGAAATCAGCAAATCTCATATCGAAATTTAAATACTTACCTTTTGTCGAGCAATTCAAACTTGTCTTTGAAAATCAAATCCAATTCTATTATACACCTGTATATCCTACTAGCCATAATATCTAGCTACAATATTCAAACTATTTTGCACATTTTATTACAAAATTTTCAATATATACTTCTTATACATTTTTAGCTTACTATTGAAGTTACATATTCATTTTCATTCAATTTTACATTTCAAAATTCTATTTGAATTCAATTCACAATTCCAATTTGATTTGGATTCTAGTTTACTTTCTGAATATTGAATTTCTATCAATTTACTTTCATTCACAACTACACTATTTTAGATTAGTTCCAATTACTAATTCATTACAAATTCTAATTCATTTATTCAAATTTGTTTTCAACATTCAGTTTCAATTCCAGTTTTATTTTTATTCAATCCTCAACTTAGAATAATTTCAATATCAAATTTTACTTAAGAATTTCACTCTTCATTTCTTAGGTTTAATATAAATATTCCATATACACATTATATTTATTTTCAATTTACCACTTCGGTTAAATCTACTTACATTTAAACTAGATTTCAAATTCCATATGAATTTTAATTTCTCTTTCAATTCACATTTATAATTATTCAATTCAATTCTACTGCTTACAACTTCAAAATGAATCTCAATTTTCAATTTCACTTTCATTTATTCAAATTTATTCACTTATACTTCTTTAATTTAACTCTATCTTTTAAGTTAAATTTATTCTATCAAAATTCAAATTGTATAAGTTATCAACTTAATAATATTTCATAAATATTTTTATATAGTATTCCAGAGTCTTACCAACATTTCAAAATCATTTTGAAAACAATTCAAATTATCCTTTGAATTTCCAAAACAAAACCCAAATTTTCCAAACAACTTCCATTTAAAATAATTTGGCAGCAATTCCTCCTTTGGAAACCCGAAAATGAACATCGATGATGCTGCAGTCATTACCGAAGTTATTTTCCAGCGACCGAAAAGAGTTTAGAGCTTTTATCCCTTCAGAATACCTTTCAAAACCTTTGAAATTCATTTTCAACTCCAAAAAGGATTTAAACTTTCCAAATCTCCAAAATTTTCAAATTCTTTTCAAAACATTTCCAAAAACTTCTCTGGAATTCTATTTCCAATTATAAGTCACATTTATAATTTTCATTCTTAAATTTCATTTGTATGTGAATTTATTTATTAACTTTGGAGTTATGATTTGAATTTCTTATTCAATTTCAATGATAATAATTTAATATTATTACTTCCTAACAACCATGCAACCATATACTGTAATAATTTACAGAAAATCATTTCTTTCGTATACAAAAATAGTTTTGGGTAAAATTATTTCATTTACCCGATTTTAAAACAATACTGTGTCGGTTTACCTTGTTTAAGAGTTTAGAAACTCCTATCAACACAGTTAGCTAGACTGCACCGACCAGAATCCATAAACAATCAACCGATAAGTCAACACAATACAAAACAATTTCATATTCACTAACAAATACGCGCTCATATCTATTATTACACTCACACTCATTCTAGAGTACTACTGACTCTATCTCTAATGAGTAACACCCAACAAAGCAGGGTTGTCACTTAACCATATGCTCTGATACCACGCTGTAAGGACCCGATTCTTCGACTTTCGAAAATCGACATTGATACGTCCACTGTATCAACTGCCGAGCAAACGAATGCTGGAAAACCGAATTCTTAGGGTTTAAAAGAAGAGGTAGAGGAAAAGATAGAATAAAATAAAGAAGAACAACCGAACAATATCAGAAACAGAAACAATATCAGAATCTCACATATCGCAGCGGGACAATATATAATAGATAATCACTAGTCTTTTAAAACAAAGGACTATATCAGTTTATACATACATCAATCAGAGTCAATATACAACTCAATACAACAATGGACAATTATATAAACTTATCCTCATACAGAATACACAGCGGAATAATACAAAGTATAGGTGATACGTTTCGCCATCCAGCTTGCTTCCAAAGCTCCAGAATATCCAGAATATCCTGATAACATAACTCTAGACTGCCCGTGTGAAAATTGGTGGGCACCCAGAGTTTAGAAGGGAAACAATAAACTCCGAGTCAGTCATGGTGACTGGTGTGAGATCGTAAAACAGTTATTTTCACAAAGAAAATAAAATAGATTCGCAATGCTTTTTGGAAAATGAAACTACCATAAGACCTCCCGCCACACACACAATGCAAACGCAGAATTGGAGGAGAATTCTTCTTATGATAGTCAAATATGCTTACTACGCCAATCATTGGATTATTATTATTAATGTCTAGTGTAGAAAACATTTCGAAAGTATAATATTAATCTTAGCCAGCATAGACATTCTGAACTATGCCTACTATAGCTACCATCTAAACAGTGGTGACCACCATAAGTAAATGGCAGGTTCTACAACTAAAACCGTACAATTTCGTATTGGGAAATGGATTTCCAACAAATGGTCAGGCTAAGGAACTTCCTTTCCTACTGCCGAATGGGATCGCCTCTGGCTGGACGTCCCGAGAGACAAACTGCTCTCTGCCAAACAAGGTCGGGTTACCCCTGTAACAGGTAAGTCACGAATATGTCATCACCCGGTCCTTTGGGACCTTTATCCGAGCGCTCGGTAACCAACATCACACATAATAAATAAAGTGTGTCCACATGAGTAAGTATTTGGGCTCCATACCATGATACCACCCCTTTCCAGATGGAAATGACATACCCTAAAGGGCATGACCCTCATAACCTTGCCGCAACATTCCTGTTTCGACCATTTCCGGGTTGTGAGGCCTTGACGAAGTCTCGTCCACAAAGCTACGCTTTTTCAAAAAGCCACGCTTTGGGTCAACAGATGATCAACTTATGATCACAAAGATAAATGATCAAACAAATGATCATATCACAAATGATCAAACACTGATCATCACACAGCAACACTCAGCATGCCACATTACCAAATTGGGAATATATCGCTGATAACTTCAACTACATAACCTCTGAGCTCGTACGTCTCAGAGAAGGGTGTTAAGCTAAGAGAATAAATTCTCCGCCACCAACAGAAATGTATTTGAAAGAAATCGGCTTTATATCTCAAAGTGTAATGTCAGACATGTAACCATACAAGTCTGTTCCGGGATCGAACAGAACCGAAGACACTTCTCACGAAGCCCTTGCAAATCCGGATAATTTCCAATCACGTCCAGACTTCCCATCACTAAGGGTGATAAAACCTCTAAATCGGAGATCAACCGATGTAGAGTAACTCGACGGTAATCCTTCCGTTTTCAAAAATATCCGGTCTTCAACACCGGTCATCAAATGCAATTCATAACGACGTATCACATATTCGGAATGGGTTATACGACCCCATGGTCCTTTCCCGGCTAACCCGAATAGTGAGCGCTTATTCAAAAATGAGTGTGGCATTCAAATTCATCCAATTCACAACAAAGACCTATTCAAGGTAATTATTGATAGTCGGTTATTTAACTATCAATAAAGATGCACAACATCATCAGATTCCAAATAATTTTCCAAATTATTTATTTTCCAAAATATCTTTACTAGATATATAATTTCCACACTTCAAAAATAAATCAACGTTTATTTTTAAAACGAATTTCCATTTCTTTTATAAATTCCATAGTGAATTTATATTTTCAAAATATATACTGATATACGATTTTCGAATCGATGTCAATATTCACTTTCGATTTATCTTTACAAAGATAAATCTCAAAACGTTCATTTCATATTGGAAAAGTAATTCCATACTTATTTAAAAATAAGTGATTCACAAATCTAATTATTTTCAACATTTGAAAATATTCGATATACTTAAATCAAAATTAAGTATATATTTCATTCTTTAAGGAAATCATTTACTATAACAACATCTATTTGAGTCAAAACGAATGTTACGTAAAACATCGTTACGACTCCTCAAAATCACTAGTATAGAGATTCAAAATTAAGATAGATATGTAAATCCCAATACTATATAAAAACATTTCCTTTCGGAAATCATTTACTATAACAACAGTGTTATAGTCGACCATTTCCTTCTTCCTCGGAAACGTCTATTTCAACAATGAATGTTGAAATCTATGATTTCGATATTAAACACTTTTGAAAACATCGTTAAATCGTTTTCATTCTATTTCAATATCACTTTCCCAAGACCAGATTCATTTTACTTAATAATATATATTCACTGTCCAAAATCGTGAATATACTTCACTAACCAAATTTTCAATATTTTCTACACATTTTATTTCAAGAATTATCCACTATCCAAAATCGTGGATAAAATTCCCAACCAACTCTTATTATTTACCACATTTAACTTAAAGGATAATTCGCGGTCCAAAATCACGAATATATCTCCTTTAATAACTTCTACGTTTAAAATTACCAAATTCAATTGGTTTCGGATTTATAAAACAACGTTTACAAATTCACCTTTATATTTCATAACAACTTTGATTTATAAATCTCCTTTATTAACAAATTCAATCAAGATCCATTTAAAGGTAAAAAAATCAAATTTATAAGTTAATTTCTTATAAATCTTTCATTCTACAATTTCATTCATTTTCAACTTCATAATTTATAAATCTATAAATTTCATACACTTACGAATTCCATAATTATTTCATTTTTAACACTTATAAAAACTCGTTTTATAATTCCAATATTTTCAATTTATAGATATCAATTTTATAAATCTTTTTATACAAATCGTTTATAGTTATTCAAAAATCCCAACTTAAACCATTTTATAAATCAATCAACTATTTATTTCAAAAATGACACTTTGGTTATATTTCACAAAAATCATAATTTCTATAACTTTAAAAGTTGAACGTTTATAAATCAATTCAAAAATTAAATAAACGTATACTTTCAAAAATCACTTAAAAAATCTCTTTTAAAATCATCATCGTTATTTTTAACTTCAAAAATGAATCCGATGATGCAACGCACCAATTAGTCAATCACAACATTCAATATCATATATCAATATGATAACAGAATACATCACAATATCTGTAAATAAATAAATACTGGTGAGGAATCTAGTTGGATCCCTCCAACCTGTTTTCCTGCATCCACAGATGTTAGCACAATACCAATTCCACTTCGAGGTGGAATATCGCGGTATATGGGTTTTATAAAAATCATCCGCTTACTAACGGCGCAATAGGGTCTCATCCGCTATACAGTGCGGGAAATCAATCGATCCAATATATACATATGCCAATATGTATATATTGCTATATATATAGATATATCCTACTATATCTAATATCACATCCAAAATAACAATCAATCAGTCAATAAATAACTGCAAATTCAACTTTTCATTTGAGTGAGAAAAATATCACCTTCGCTTTTATTTTGCAATCCATTTCCAAACTTAACTCGATTTCCTTGATTTATACCTTGTATAAATAATTTATACAATTTGTTAATATTCGAATCAACTGAACAATTAATTTTCGTTTTCAATTGTTTTAGATTAACAAATTTCTCCTTTAATAATTTTATTAATATTCGAATAAATCAGACAATTAATTACCATTTTAATATTAAATTAACTAGCAATCTACTAAATTTCCAAATGATCGTTAATCTAACTTAGTTACATTTCTTTTCTGCCCAAATTATAAATCCAGTGGCAGGTTATATATATATATCCTAATTTCTCAAATAAATATACCTATTTCTTAAAGGTGGGCTGATTCCTATATATATATATTATGAAAATCAAAATTATTTTATACCTTGCAAAATATAAAATCTCTTTTTAAACCTATTTTATACGAACAGCATATAACTTCATTTTATTTAATTCCTTTCCAACTAGAAAATTTGTTTTCATACTTTTTATAAAAATCTCTACATATAAACAATTTATATAAAAGTAAATCAAATAAAAAATTGCTATACCTATATTAATCGTTTCCAGGAAAACTCACGGCCAACACCACCACTCTCATCATTCGCGTTCACGGTTGCGAGCCCCTACCCCAGTCGAACTCGACTTTGCCTACGGCAGAAACAATCTTCGACCGCCATATCGAACTGGGAACGCTGCCCCATCGACGCCAGCGACCTCGAACTTGCGCCTTCTATCGAGTCGCCACTTCACTGCCACACGAGATCGACTTCCACTCCATCGTCTCGAGCCTCCAAGACAATCAATCGTTGCTTGAACCCCTCTTGCGAACGCGAGCTGCCTGCTTTCCCCCTTCGCGAAGTTTGCCTCTAACTGCTTCGCCACAAACGCGCCCTCTCGAGATCGCGATGAACAATCGAACGCGAATTGGAACCATTTTCGAACGAGGCTCCGACCATTCAATTTTTTCTCGTTTGTTGGTTCGGCTATTAAATTTGAATGGGATGAATTATAGGGAAGGGATTAGGGCTCAAAGGAATCAACCCTGATTTAAATTTCGAACGAAAGAAGGTTTTCGTTTTATTTTTATTATTTTTGAACGAGAGTAAAGGGCTTCGGCCATTATTGTTTTTTTTTTCTTCTGTGATTTTGAACTGAACGGAGTTGCGTGATTATTTAAAATAAAGGATGGAGGGAGACAGGAGAACATGGGTTGCACGATCTCTTTCCCAATCTTAGGCGTGATTTTAGGGGAGAAAGGTGCTGATGTTAATTAATAAAATTTTAAATTTTAAATTTGAATTCGATAAAGATTCAACGCGTTTACTCTCCGTATGGTTACATAACAACTCCGAATAATACGAAATTTGAAATCCGATAATAATTCAATATTACGGACCCAATGGAACTGGTTTCGTCGAATTTCCGAGACTGTGCCTCGGACGGCTAATTTTAAATATCGATTCGAACAATAAAATTTCAAAACTGAACAAAGCAGTTTCAAATTCCATTCTGAAGCTTCTATTATCTTCATTATTGTCAATACGAATTTTCTAAGCCTTTAAAATATTTTTAATCAACTTAAAATTGAAGATTCAAATTTTAATTCAACTATCAACAGATTAAATTTAATCGCCAAATTCAAAGCTATATTGGGGATTCAAATTAAATCATCGTTCAAATATTTAAAATTAATTAAATATTTTCAATTTAATTTGTTCAAAATTCTGGGTCATTACAATCTTCCCTCCTTAAAAGAATTTCGTCCCGAAATTACAAGTTAGGAAAAATGGTCCTTAACTCGTCTACTATTTTTCACAATCCAATAGTTTTATCAAATTTTCAAAACTAATCTTTCTACTAAAGATTTGTTATCAATTCAACTAAATTTCCAACTTCAATTATAAGTTCCAAACAACATTGTTTACTTCAAAATTCAAGTTTAAATTCAAATTCAAATTTTAAACTTTCAAAATTTTCTAACACTCGAAATTTTCGAAAAATTTCGCTAGCGTCTCCTTTGCGCGGCTAATACGGTACGACTACAAAACGTCCCTACGGACTCTCAGATTTCAAAAAGAAAACGAAAAAGCCAAGCGGCTAGACAAGAAAAAGCCAAGCGGCTAGCCAAAAATGTTATTATCATAGAAAAGGAAATAGCCGATTTTGAGGGAGAAGGTTATAATAAACATTGAAAAGGAAACAACTCGTATGATTTTTAATAAAACGACATTTGTTTTTTCAAATCCACATTCAACTTTGAAATCTTTTACGATTTGGTTTTCCGAGCTTAAGCTATGTCTCGCATATTTGATGAGACAAATGAATCGGTCTTTGGAAGACCGTTTCATTTACATTTTGACGATATACTTTCTGATCTCGTGTAAATACCATTCATTTTCGTATAAATAAAGGCCATTTTTATTTTTATTTTCTTATTTCCTTCCACTTGGGTTGACTGTGGGGACACAGTCAAAATCAAGTGTGGGGGGAGACTCATCTTTAATTTTTATTTTTCATGGTTTATTTTAGCTTTTTCTTTTTTTCTTTTAAAAAAAAACTCAAAAAAAAAATTAAAAAATTTAAAAAAAATCCCAAAAAACAATTTTTATTTTGATTTATATTTAAATAAGCACTAGGATAAATATATGGTTTTGGTTTATTAAATTGAAATTTTTGAAAATTCATTTGTCTTAACAGAAATAAAAATGAAGTTTGATTACAAACAACGATGGTTTAACTAGTATATAGGAAGATTCATACGTGTTAATTATGAAATACATCCTAATTGAAAATCTTTGTTTTAAAAAGTGGTTAATTTAAAGTAAAGTGTAACGACCCTAGATTTTTATTTAATTTAAATTAACAATTAAATAATTTTTTGAATAAAAATAGTAAAATAAATCGATAAAATGGAGCGAGTTTCCCCGGATTCAAGTATATTCTGTATGAATTAGTTCAATTTAAAATATTGTAAATATATTTGACTTGAATTTTAAATTTGTAAATAAATGATTTAATAATAAATAATAATAATAATAATGATTGATAATAATAATGGTTCGAGTTCATAAAATTTAAAACAAATACACTATAAATAATTAAATAACATGTTAGGGACAACATTCATTTGCATTTCAACCAGTAACATATGTTTGTATAATACATAAGAATTTGGCCAGCCTTCAAAAATAAAACCTGCAAGTCAAAAAATAATAATAATAGTAACTTGTTAGAAAAGCTTGCATAAGATAAGTATGTAAACAATGGCTCGAATACATGGGCAGGCAGTCTTAAGTACAATAAAATCAACAAAATATAAAAGAGATATAGGCTGGTAAGTAAAAATAGTATGTATATGGCTTGTAAACTAAGGCTCAGGCAAGTGTAAAAATAAGGAAGTATGAGACATAAAGTACAATAGCATTTAATGTTCCATTTATTAGCAGCAAATAAAGTCTATTCGAGTTGTAGAAAAATCCTTCAGCCTCCATTTTGTTAAAAAAATCTCTGAAATTGTACAAGTGTGTACACTGCTTTGTATAGGATATTATACCCTGAAACTTGTTTAAACATCACTCTGTAAACTTCTTTCCCTTACCACCTTTTCATTTCCAATTCGAGCTAAGTAAATAAAAAGACTAAGATAAAACTTCATTTGAAAACCCAAACAAGTCTTCATCTAAAACATCATCAGCAACTACAACTAAAACAAAAGCAAGGGACTTGGCAAAAGGATGTAAATGAAAACACTTTCCAGTTTTTCAAAGAATTCAAAACAAGTTCAAATGGCAGGCTGTTCAAAAATAAAGATGATGCTCTGTTCTTTTACAAAATCCGGTGAGTAACATTTAATTTAAAAATTTAAACCTAAGTTATTATGGAGCATGCTTTCTCTGTGATGATATATATTTTATATATAGGATTGTGCAAATTCTGTGTATATTAGTTTGCATTGATACTCTGTTGTCTGTTATATTTTTTTTTCCAGTAGATATGAGAATAAACCTTTACCTCTTGAAATAATAATTGTTTGAATGTAAAACATAAACAAAAGTAGTTTGTTTGACTATAATCTAGGTGTTAAAAATTTATATAAGTTGAATCAACTTGTAATCGACTCTGGAAACCAAGGAAACAAAGCTCAACTTCAAATAAGTTTAAAAATAAGTTTCTTGTTTAAAGTATTCAGGTGTATAAAGTGAAACTACATACAAAACCATGATTTTTAAGACAAGATTTATAATTTTTAAAACTAGGGGTTAAGAGCAGTTTTGGGTTGACTGTTTTAAGTGTTTTGGGTTGCTGTGGTCGATCTCGTCGCCTAGAGTTATCGAGTTTTCGTCTGGGGGTAGAGGAGTGAACGGAGAGGCCGGGAAAAATGGTGGAAGGCGCTGTAGTTTGTCGTGGTGACAACGGCTATGAAATCCTTTCTGTAAACCTAGTTTTTGTTATGGTTTTATATTAGTCTCGTTCGAATGCCACAGGGCATCGAGTTCAACTGGTGCTTGGGAATGCGTAGAGGGAGAGTAGGCGAAGACGTGGTCGGTGGCGGTGATGTCTCTGATGGTCGGAGGGGCAGAGACGAGCTATTGACAGGTTGGGATTGTTGGTCGAGTGTGTTTCCAGGTTGATGACAAGTAACTCGATTTTGATTCGAGTGAAGGTGGTAGGTTTTAGGGGTTGCGATGTGGTCGTGGGTCGACCGCCGATGGGTGGCGATGCTGGTGAGTGGCCGTAGGTGGCTGGAGGCACGGTGCACGTGCACCGTGCACTTTCGTTCTGGTGGAAGTTTTAGAATTGGGACGACAGATCCCATGTGTTGCTCGAGAAAATCGAGTATTTACTCGAAGTCATGCACGGGGGGGGGGGGGGGGACTCGAAGCAGTGGAGTTGGAGTTGGTTCCAAGTGAACTGTCGTTGTTTTTTTGTTGGGCTTTGTTTCATTCTCGAGTCAATTTAGGGTGTGGCCGAGTTTTTCTGATGTACGACTCGAAGTAAAGGGGAGTTGGCTCGGGTAAATTTTTGTTATGGAATTTAAGAACTGTCATTGTTACTGTTTTAAAATTTCAAACCTAAAATAAAATAGAGCAAGTTAATACAAGGCTTGAGGTAAGTTTAAATCTGAATTCAAATAAGTTTAAATCCTAGTTTTCAAAATATGTTTTATATAAAAAAAAATGTTTTATCAACTTTTAAATGTTTAAAGTAGATTTTAAATTGTAATTTAAATCTTGCCAAGTTAAATGTTGTATTTATTTGAATCTAGTATTTGAAATGAAATTTGATCATAAATAAGAAATGTTTTATCTTTAAATAAGTGTAGATTTAAGGATTTGTAACTTATAAGTTAATTAAAATGAATAATTAATTAATTTGATTAATTAATGATTGGATTAATTAATTTAGTAATTAAAAGTTAAATTAGTTAATTAAAGTTAAGATAATTAAATTAGGATTTATAAATGGATAATTAAAAAAATCATTAATTAAATAAGAGTTGAATTTTAAATTATGATTATTAATTAATGAAGTAAGGATTAATTAAGTTATATTGAATACTTAATTAATTAAATAACTAAAGATTAATTAATGAGTTATTAAAGATGAAATTTAATTGTAAGTAATAATAAATCTTAATTTAATTACTTTAGAAAAGTAATTTAAGAGGTGTTAATAATTAATAACGATTAATTAACCCGGATTTGAAATTCATAAGTAACTAATCAAATTTGAATAAATCAGATAATTAACTGACCTTACTTATGAATATTTGGATTTGATTGGATGATTGAATTGTTTGATATTTCCTGATTTGTGATGCTTTGTGATATATTCTGATTTGTGTGTAATCTTTACTGTAGTTTATTTATCTGAAATTTATATATATTTGTGATCTGTGAGTAAAAGATAAGCGATATAGTTTATATCGTTTATCAACTATATCCTGTATTTTGATTTGTGATGATTCATTGTGTTGCACTATTGTGTTAAACCCCTGGACTACACTATACACACACAAATATGGATTTCACGTGGAAATCGGTTAAGTCACAGATAATTTAAATTTGATGTTTTTGAAATTGAAATTTTAATTTCAATTGATTTTGAAATTAGAACTTTGGGTTTAAAATGAAAAGCTTTTGAAATAGAATTTCAAAGATAAAAGTTATTTTGAATAACTTGATAAAGTTTTGAAGTTTAAATAATTTGATTTAAATTTGAATTCAATATTTGAAATTGAATTCTATGATTGGAAACTAGGGATTAAAGATGTTATACCAGTTATATATGGGTTAAACTATTTTAAAAATATTGATTTGGGAATTTGAATTTAAATTCAAAGGTTTTAACTCGAGCAAATATAATTGGATTTTTTTTTTCTGAAACGAAAACTAATTGTTTTCAAATGATAAAAGCTTTCACATATATAAGAAATGAAATTCCAGTTTAATTAAAGGAATTTCAAGATTAAATTGAGAAATAGTTTTCCAAGTTATGAATAAATTCTTTTTGAAAGCTATGAATTTAATCAGTTTATTGTAACAGATTTAAAATGATGTTTTGTTTAACCCATTCGAAATGAAATTGTTTTGAAAGCTATATGTTAAATCTTTGATTTAAAGATTTAACGAGTTGAAATGGAAATTGATTTGAAAAAAATCTGTGAATGAATCTTTTGTTTAAAAGATAAAAGTGAGGAAATTGTTTTAAACCGTTGTAGGTCGTTAAAATGAATCTTTTTGTTTAAAGATTGGAAATGGTAATTTGTTTTAACCATTCGAATGAAAAGTTTTTGGGCTTTAAGCTGTGATTTAACTGAGACCCCAATATCCATATGTTTTTAAAATATTGCGCTCACTATTCGGGTTAGCCGGGAAAAGACATTTGTGTCATATAACCCATTTCGAATAGTGATACGTCGCATATGGATCGCATTTGAAGACCGGTGTTGAAGACCGGATATTTACGAAAACGAAAGGACAACTCGTCGAATGTCTCTGCATCGAATGGCCCCGATATAGAGATTTTATCACCCTTTGTGATAGGAAGTCCGGACGGGATCGTGAATACCCGGAATTGCAAGGGCTTCGTAAGAAGTACCTTCGGTTCTGTTCGAACCCGGAACAGACTTGTATGGTTACATGTCTGACATTACACTTTGAGATATAAAGCCGATTTCTTTCAAATACATTTCTGTTGGTGGCGGAGAATTTATTCTCTTAGCTTAACACCCTTCTCTGAGACGTACGAGCTCAGAGGTTATGTAGTTGAAATTTATCAGCGATATATTCCCAATTTGGTAATGTGACATGCTGAGTGTTGCTGTGTGATGATCATTGTTTGATCATTTGTGATATGATCATTTGTTTGATTTTATATCTTTGTGATCATTGCTTTGATCATCTGTTGACCCGAAGCATGGCTTTGTGACAAAGCGTAGCTTTGTGGACGAGACTTCGTCGAACCTCACACCCCGGAATGGTCAAAACAGGAAAGATGCAGCAAGGTTATAGGGAGTAGCGCCCCTTAGGGTATGTTCATTTCCTTCTGGATAGAAGTGGTATCATGGTATGGAGCCCAGATACTTACTTATGTGGATGTCGCAAGTATATATATATCTTACTTTGTGATTTGTTGCTCGGGGCCCCGGTTAAAGGTTGTTACAACCGGGAGATGGCATACTCGTGTCAGTAGTTACCTATTTTTGCAGAGGTAACCCGGCCTTGTGTTGGCAGAGATCCGGTTAGGTTCTCGGGACGTCCATCCAGAGGCGTTTCCATGTGGCAATGGGAAGTTCCTTGGCCCGACCATTTGTTGGAAATCCATCTTCCAATACGAACTTTGTACGGTATTAGTTGTAGAACCTGCCATCTAATATGGTAGCTATAGTAGGCATAGTATAATGGTACCTATGCTGGCTAAGATTGATATTATACTTTCGAAATGTTTTCTACACTATGCACTAATAATAATATAAAAAATGATTTGATTTTGCGTAGTAAGCATCTTTGACTATCATAAGAAGAAATCTCCCCCAAGTCTGCGTTTGCATTGTGTGTGTGGCGGGAGGTCTTATGGTAGTTTCATTTTCCAAAAGCATTGCGAATTTACTTTAAACTCTCTTGCTATTTGTTTTTAAAGATAAACTGTTTTTGTTGCTCACACCAGTCCCATGACTGATCCGGAGTTTATTGTTCATTTCCTAAACTCTGGGTGCTCATAATTTTCTACACGAGCAGTCTAGAGTTAGGTTTTTCAGATATTCAGAGTTAGTAGATTATCTGGAGCTAGTTCAGTCTTTGGATATGGACTGCACTTGCTTATCTTTGTGCCTCGTTATTGGGAGTTCGAGCTACTGCGGGAGTTCCCTCTTGAAGACTATCTTAGAGTTATTTGTTCCGCTGCTGATGTTAGTTATCTATTTTTCTTTTCCGCTGCTATTTGTTGTATCATACCTCTGATGTATATAGATATTCATTGTATCATCATTGTATCTGGATATTGTATCAGATGTTGTATATCTATATTCTTTTTCTTTTCCGCTGTGTTGTTTACTTAACTGTGTTATAAGCTCCGGCGACTCGGATTTGAACGGTCGAATCTACGGCATTCGAGTACGATGTAAAGTATGGATGTCGATTTTCGAGCGGCGAAAATCCGAGACGTTACATTTGGTATCAGAGCTAAGGTTGAAATTTAGCTCAGGATTATAACACGTTAAGTAGCTCATTAGAGATAGAGTGAAGTAAACTCTAGAATGAGTATCCTCAGATATCCGTTCGAATGTCTCAGTAAATTCTCTTACTATCCACTGATAGTAGATATGAGTGCAAGAAGAGGACGAGATTGGGGATAGGGAAATACGATTATAAATGGTCAATACCCTGTAACAATAAGGAAGTAATCTTTTCTCTATCAATCTCTTTTGTTCAACATCTCTTCTCTATTCTTCGATGATTTCTGGTAGGTCCAGGAATAAATTTGATATATTAATATGGGACATAAACTCCGGATGGACCAAAATTGTTTGTTTGGATGAATTGGTTGCTTTGTTTGTTATGGTTGATAGGTATACCTTAGTTCTAAACTAAAAGATTTGGAATGATATCCATATATCTATCTATTCTTTGGATCCTAATATATTCTACGAATGGTTAGTTATTCCTTCGAACTGACCGATGCCCCTGCATATTTCGTAGATTTGGATAACCCGAGTATTTTGTTAAACAGATTCGTTCTCGTATCTGTTATTGATATTCTGATTTGGTAAGCCAAATGCAGAATAGATATTCAGTTTAATTAGATGAAACATTCTTCATCTGTCTATCTTTGTGTTGTTTTCGTGCCTGTGAATTTCGAGGATGAAATTCTTTTAAGGGGGGAAGTTTGTAACGACCCTAGATTTTTATTTAATTTAAATTAACAATTAAATAAATTTTTGAATAAAAATAGTAAAATAAATCGATAAAATGGAGCGAGTTTCCCCGGATTCAAGTATATTCTGTATGAATTAGTTCAATTTAAAATATTGTAAATATATTTGACTTGAATTTTAAATTTGTAAATAAATGATTTAATAATAAATAATAATAATAATGATTGATAATAATAATGGTTCGAGTTTATAAAATTTAAAACAAATACACTATAAATAATCAAATAACATGTTAGGGACAACATTCATTTGCATTTCAACCAGTAACATATGTTTGTATAATACATAAGAATTTGGCCAGCCTTCAAAAATAAAACCTGCAAGTCAAAAAAAAAATAGTAACTTGTTAGAAAAGCTTGCATAAGATAAGTATGTAAACAATGGCTCGAATACATGGGCAGGCAGTCTTAAGTACAATAAAATCAACAAAATATAAAAGAGATATAGGCTGGTAAGTAAAAATAGTATGCATATGGCTTGTAAACTAAGGCTCAGGCAAGTGTAAAAATAAGGAAGTATGAGACATAAAGTACAATAGCATTTAATGTTCCATTTATTAGCAGCAAACAAAGTCTATTCGAGTTGTAGAAAAATCCTTCAGCCTCCATTTTGTTAAAAAAATCTCTGAAATTGTACAAGTGTGTACACTGCTTTGTATAGGATATTATACCCTGAAACTTGTTTAAACATCACTCTGTAAACTTCTTTCCCTTACCACCTTTTCATTTCCAATTCGAGCTAAGTAAATAAAAAGACTAAGATAAAACTTCATTTGAAAACCCAAACAAGTCTTCATCTAAAACATCATCAGCAACTACAACTAAAACAAAAGCAAGGGACTTGGCAAAAGGATGTAAATGAAAACACTTTCCAGTTTTTCAAAGAATTCAAAACAAGTTCAAATGGCAGGCTGTTCAAAAATAAAGATGATGCTCTGTTCTTTTACAAAATCCGGTGAGTAACATTTAATTTAAAAATTTAAACCTAAGTTATTATGGAGCATGCTTTCTCTGTGATGATATATATTTTATATATAGGATTGTGCAAATTCTGTGTATATTAGTTTGCATTGATACTCTGTTGTCTGTTATATTTTTTTCCCAGTAGATATGAGAATAAACCTTTACCTCTTGAAATAATAATTGTTTGAATGTAAAACATAAACAAAAGTAGTTTGTTTGACTATAATCTAGGTGTTAAAAATTTATATAAGTTGAATCAACTTGTAATCGACTCTGGAAACCAAGGAAACAAAGCTCAACTTCAAATAAGTTTAAAAATAAGTTTCTTGTGTAAAGTATTCAGGTGTATAAAGTGAAACTACATACAAAACCATGATTTTTAAGACAAGATTTATAATTTTTAAAACTAGGGGTTAAGAGCAGTTTTGGGTTGACTGTTTTAAGTGTTTTGGGTTGCTGTGGTCGATCTCGTCGCCTAGAGTTATCGAGTTTTCGTCTGGGGGTAGAGGAGTGAACGGAGAGGCCGGGAAAAATGGTGGAAGGCGATGTAGTTCGTCGTGGTGACAACGGCGATGAAATCCTTTCTGTAAACCTAGTTTTTGTTATGGTTTTATATTAGTCTCGTTCGAATGCCACAGGGCATCGAGTTCAACTGGTGCTTGGGAATGCGTAGAGGGAGAGTAGGCGAAGACGTGGTCGGTGGCGGTGATGTCTCTGATGGTCGGAGGGGCAGAGACGAGCTGTTGACAGGTTGGGATTGTTGGTCGAGTGTGTTTCCAGGTTGATGACAAGTAACTCGATTTTGATTCGAGTGAAGGTGGTAGGTTTTAGGGGTTGCGATGTGGTAGTGGGTCGACCGCCGATGGGTGGCGATGCTGGTGAGTGGCCGTAGGTGGCTGGAGGCACGGTGCACGTGCACCGTGCACTTTCATTCTGGTGGAAGTTTTAGAATTGGGACGACAGATCCCATGTGTTGCTCGAGAAAATCGAGTATTTACTCGAAGTCATGCACGGGGGGGGGGGGGGGGGGACTCGAAGCAGTGGAGTTGGAGTTGGTTCCAAGTGAACTGTCGTTGTTTTTTTGTTGGGCTTTGTTTCATTCTCGAGTCAATTTAGGGTGTGGCCGAGTTTTTCTGATGTACGACTCGAAGTAAAGGGGAGTTGGCTCGGGTAAATTTTTGTTATGGAATTTAAGAACTGTCATTGTTACTGTTTTAAAATTTCAAACCTAAAATAAAATAGAGCAAGTTAATACAAGGCTTGAGGTAAGTTTAAATCTGAATTCAAATAAGTTTAAATCCTGGTTTTCAAAATATGTTTTATATAAAAAAAAATGTTTTATCAACTTTTAAATGTTTAAAGTAGATTTTAAATTGTAATTTAAATCTTGCCAAGTTAAATGTTGTATTTATTTGAATCTAGTATTTGAAATGAAATTTGATCATAAATAAGAAATGTTTTATCTTTAAATAAGTGTAGATTTAAGGATTTGTAACTTATAAGTTAATTAAAATGAATAATTAATTAATTTGATTAATTAATGATTGGATTAATTAATTTAGTAATTAAAAGTTAAATTAGTTAATTAAAGTTAAGATAATTAAATTAGGATTTATAAATGGATAATTAAAAAAATCATTAATTAAATAAGAGTTGAATTTTAAATTATGATTATTAATTAATGAAGTAAGGATTAATTAAGTTATATTGAATACTTAATTAATTAAATAACTAAAGATTAATTAATGAGTTATTAAAGATGAAATTTAATTGTAAGTAATAATAAATCTTAATTTAATTACTTTAGAAAAGTAATTTAAGAGGTGTTAATAATTAATAATGATTAATTAACCCGGATTTGAAATTCATAAGTAACTAATCAAATTTGAATAAATCAGATAATTAACTGACCTTACTTATGAATATTTGGATTTGATTGGATGATTGAATTGTTTGATATTTCCTGATCTGTGATGCTTTGTGATATATTCTGATTTGTGTGTAATCTTTACTGTAGTTTATTTATCTAAAATTTATATATATTTGTGATCTGTGAGTAAAAGATAAGCGATATAGTTTATATCGTTTATCAACTATATCCTGTATTTTGATTTGTGATGATTCATTGTGTTGCACTATTGTGTTAAACCCCTGGACTACACTATACACACACAAATATGGATTTCACGTGGAAATCGGTTAAGTCACAGATAATTTAAATTTGATGTTTTTGAAATTGAAATTTTAATTTCAATTGATTTTGAAATTAGAACTTTGGGTTTAAAATGAAAAGCTTTTGAAATAGAATTTCAAAGATAAAAGTTATTTTGAATAACTTGATAAAGTTTTGAAGTTTAAATAATTTGATTTAAATTTGAATTCAATATTTGAAATTGAATTCTATGATTCGAAACTAGGGATTAAAGATGTTATACCAGTTATATATGGGTTAAACTATTTTAAAAATATTGATTTGGGAATTTGAATTTAAATTCAAAGGTTTTAACTCGAGCAAATATAATTGGATTTTTTTTTCTGAAACGAAAACTAATTGTTTTCAAATGATAAAAGCTTTCACATATGTAAGAAATGAAATTCCAGTTTAATTAAAGGAATTTCAAGATTAAATTGAGAAATAGTTTTCCAAGTTATGAATAAATTCTTTTTGAAAGCTATGAATTTAATCAGTTTATTGTAATAGATTTAAAATGATGTTTTGTTTAACCCATTCGAAATGAAATTGTTTTGAAAGCTATAAGTTAAATCTTTGATTTAAAGATTTAACAAGTTGAAATGGAAATTGATTTGAAAAAAATCTGTGAATGAATCTTTTGTTTAAAAGATAAAAGTGAGGAAATTGTTTTAAACCGTTGTAGGACGTTAAAATGAATCTTTTTGTTTAAAGATTGGAAATGGTAATTTGTTTTAACCATTCGAATGAAAAGTTTTTGGGCTTTAAGCTGTGATTTAACTGAGACCCCAATATCCATATGTTTTTAAAATATTGCGCTCACTATTCGGGTTAGCCGGGAAAAGACATTTGTGTCATATAACCCATTCCGAATAGTGATACGTCGCATATGGATCGCATTTGAAGACCGGTGTTGAAGACCGGATATTTACGAAAATGAAAGGACAACTCGTCGAATGTCTCTGCATCGAATGGCCCCGATATAGAGATTTTATCACCCTTTGTGATGGGAAGTCCAGACGGGATCGTGAATACCCGGAATTGCAAGGGCTTCGTAAGAAGTACCTTCGGTTCTGTTCGAACCCGGAACAGACTTGTATGGTTACATGTCTGACATTACACTTTGAGATATAAAGCCGATTTCTTTCAAATACATTTCTGTTGGTGGCAGAGAATTTATTCTCTTAGCTTAACACCCTTCTCTGAGACGTACGAGCTCAGAGGTTATGTAGTTGAAATTTATCAGCGATATATTCCCAATTTGGTAATGTGACATGCTGAGTGTTGCTGTGTGATGATCATTGTTTGATCATTTGTGATATGATCAGTTGTTTGATTTTATATCTTTGTGATCATTGCTTTGATCATCTGTTGACCCGAAGCATGGCTTTGTGTCACGTCCTGAAATTTTCGACTTTCGAAAATTCGACATCGATACTCACTTTATCGACTGCCGAGCAATCGAGTGCCGGAAACTCCAATAGTGAGGGTTTTAAGAAAAAGAAAAAGTAGAAGAAAAGATAGAAGAGAAAGAAAGAAGAACAACAACAGAACAAGAGTAGAAACAGAAACAATATCCAGAATCTTACACATCGCAGCGGAACAATATATAATAGATAAATGAATAATCTTTAAAACAAAGAACTATATCATTTTATACATACATCAATCATCAGAGTCAATATACAACAATGGACAGTTATAAAACTTGTCCTAATACAGAATACACAGCGGAATAAATATATCAGATACAATTACTACGTCTCGTCATCCAGCTTATCTCCAAGCTTCAGAATATCCAGAATATCCTGATAATATAACTCTAGGCTGCCCGTGTGGAAATTGGTGGGCACCCAGAGTTTAGAAGGGAAACAATAAACTCCGAGTCAGTCATGGTGACTGGTGTGAGATCGTAAAACAGTTATTCTTTAAAATAAACAACAGGATAATTTTAAAGTCAATTCGAAATGCTTTTGGAAAATGAAACTACCATAAGACCTCCCACCACACACACAATGCAAACGCAGAATTGGAGGAGATTTCTTCTTATGATAGTCAAAGATGCTTACTATGCAAAAATCAAATCATTTTTGGATATTATTATTAGTGCATAGTGTAGAAAACATTTCGAAAGTATAATATTAATCTTAGCCAACATACGACCAGTATCGTATGCCTACTATAGCTACCATCTAAACAGTGGTGACCACCGTACGTAAATGGCAGGTTCTACAACTAATACCGTACAAAGTTCGTATTGGAGTTTGGATTTCCAACAAATGGTCAGGCTAAGGAACTTCCTATCCACGATGGGTACGTCCCTGGAATAGACGACCCGAGAACCTAACCGGATCTCTGCCAACACAAGGCCGGGTTACCTCTGCAAAAATAGGTAACTACTGACACGCGTATGCCATCCCCCGATCGTCACCGATCTTCCCAAGGATCCCCGATTTCCAACAAACCACATAGATAATAATAATGCAGTAACCACAGAGGTTAAGTATCTGGGCTCCATACCATGATACCACCTTTATCCAGAAGGAATGACATACACTAAGGGGCGCTACTCCCTAGAACCTTGCTGCATTCTTCCTGTTTCGACCATTTCCGGGGTGTGAGGCTCGATGAAGTCTCGTCCACAAAGCTACGCTTTCTCAAAAAGCCCTGCTTCGGGTCAAACAAAATGATCAACCTATGATCACAAAGATATAAGATCAAACAAATGATCATATCACAAATGATCAAACACTGATCATTTCACAGCAACACTCAGTATGCCACGTTACCAAATTGGGATATATCGCTGATAAATTTCAACTACATAACCTCTGAGCTCGTACGTCTCAGAGAAGGGTGTTAAGCTAAGAGAATAAATTCTCCGCCACCAACAGAAATGTATTTGAAAGAAATCAGCTCTATATCTCAAATTGTAACGTCAGACACACAATCCATACAAGTCTGTTCCGGGATCGAACAGAACCGAAGGCACTTCTCACGAAGCCCTTGCATTTCCGGATAATTTTCAATCACGTCAGGACTTCCCGTCACTAAGGGTGATAAAACCTCTAAATCGAAGATCAGTCGATGTAGAGTAACTCGACGGTAATCCTTCCGTTTTCAAAAATATCCGGTCTTCAACACCGGTCTTCAAATGCGATTCATAACGACGTATCACATATTCGGAATGGGTTATACGACCCCATGGTCCTTTCCCGGCTAACCCGAATAGTGAGCGTTTATTTTAAAACAAGTGTGGCATTCAAATTCATCCAAGTCACAACAAATACAATCTAAAGTTAATTATTGATAGTCGGTTATTTAACTATCAATAAAGATGCGCAACATCATCAGATTTCAAATAATTTTCCAAATTATTTCATCTTCAAAAATATCTTTTACTAGATATAAAATTTCCACATTTCAAAAATAAGTCAACGTTTATTTTTAAAACAAATTCCCATTCCATTTATAAATCCCATATTGAATTTATATCTTTCAAAATATCTATTGATATACAGTTTTTCAATCCATTTCACATATTCACTTTCGATTTATCTTTAAGAAGATAAATTCTCAAAAACATTTCATTTCATTTTGGAAAAGCAATTCCATTCTTATTAATAATAAGAAATTCACAAATCTTTTATTTTCAACACTTGGAAAACATTCGATATACTTAAATCAAATTAAGTATATATTTCATTCTTTAAGAAAATATTCTTTTAACACATTTATTTGGGTCAAAACGAATGTTACGTAAAACATCGTTACGACGACCCAAAATCGCTAGTATAGGGATTCGAGAATTTAGATAGATATGTAAATCCCAATACTACATCAAAACATTTCCTTTCGGAAATCATTTACTATAACAACGGTGTTATAGTCCACCATTTCCTTAAATTACTCGAAAACGTCTATTTCAACAAGAACTGCGGAAATCTATGCTTTCGATTCATAATACATTTTAAAACATCTTTAAAATGTTTAACTTCATTTTTAAAATATTACTTCTTCAAAAATGAATCCATTTTATTCAATAATATATTCACTGTCCAAAATCGTGAATATATCTTCTTTAATAATCTTCCATATTGAATTTATCAAATTCAATCTATTTCGAATTTATAAACACGTTTATAAATTCTATTTCCATTTATAAAAACTACAATTTATAAATCTTCTTTATTAACTAGTTTAATTCATAACTCAATTTTTCTTCTAACGGTCCATCTTATAAGTTAATACTTATAATTCATTTATTTTCAAGAATCGTTCCTTTAAAACTTTAAAATTGTAAAGTTCATCCCTTTATAAATCATTTTAACATCATTTCCATTTTAAATTCACGTTCCCTTATTTCAATTGGATTCATTTTTTCCAAATATTCACTTTTGAATCTAAGATCGGATTTCAAATTAATTTCTAATTCTACTTTAACTCCAAATCAATTTCAAATTGATTTCTAAATTTATTTTCACTCCTAAAATAAATTCTTATCCTTTTCAAATTATTCAATATCCTGTTTTAAAAGGGATTCTTCAAATTGAAATCATTTTACATTGATTTCCCAAATTATTTCAATTTACCAATTAAATTTCAAACTGAATTTCCAACTTATCTTCTTTTAAATAAATTCCTTTTTAAGAAAAATAAATTTCAATCGTTTCTTTCAATCTATTTAAAAATCCAAATTTAAATTAATTTCTTCAATTTAAAATCACTGTTTTATGAAATCCATTTATTTAGCATTTTCACTTTATTATGGAATTTATTCGATAAGATTATAAAAACAGCTTTTATATTTTTAAATTCTTTTCTTCAAAATTTCTTCAATTTCAAAAATTGATTCCCTTAGAAATTTCTACTTTGATTTCAAAAAATTCAATTTCGTTTATCTTTGGAATCCAATGATGTCAAAACATCCATTCAGCTAAATTTTAGCTTTCAAACAATTTCCAGATATCAATATGATTAATAGCATCACTATAATCATTCACAGATTCATATCACAATAGAAATAAATTCAATCAATGTGAGGGGTCCAGTTGGATCCCTCCAACCTGTTTCCCTGCATCCAAAGACGTTAGCACAATACCAATTCCGCTCCAGTACGGAATTATCGCGGTATATAGGTTTTTTATAAATCCGCTTACTAACGGCGCAATAGGGTCTCATCCGCTATACGAGGCGGGAAATCATCAATCCAATATATACATATGCCAATATGTATATACTGCTATATATAATAGATATATCCTACTATATCTAATAGCACATTCAATAGCAATCAATCAATAACTGCAAATCAAAATTTTCCTTCGAGTGAGAAAATCTCACCTTAGCTATTATTTTGCAATCCGTTTTCCATTTCATCTTGATTTCACCGGTTTTGACCTTGCATAATCAATTATATGATTTTATTAATATTCGAATATAAATCGAACCATCCAATTATCGTTTTTAGTAATTTTAATTATCCAATGATTTTAAATTTTAAAATCTGACTTTTAACAAATTTCTTTTAACAAAACATTTTCATTTTCATTTTTTAAACAACTGTATAACAAATATACGTATATTTTTCCTTTTCAGAAAATAACCTAATCAAATTTGTTTAACTTTCCACATTTTCTCCTGTTTCACAACATAGTGACAACATTATATTTTCTCTGTAACTAATATTTCTTTTTCTTTTTCTTGATTCAGGCAAAAAAATCGATTTAAATTTTTTCCATTCGCTAATTTAATTAACTAACTATTTATTTAAAATTAAATTAAATCTAAGACAAAATTTACCTTACTGCAGGAAAACCCTAGCTACGCGTCTCCTCCGCCCTCATCGTCGCCGACCCCTTAAGCGATCGCTAACTTCCCACTTCCAGGTCCTCGAAGTCGATGTTGACCACGCCATCAATACGAACACCTTTGACCTCGTGCTTCCCCTTCAATGCGCGCGCCACCGCGAGCAGCTGCCACCAACATCGCCCAGAGCATCGCCAATACCCCCACGTCACGCCCTCTAACTCGCGATAGACGAACTCGCGATAAACTGTTTCGCGAATCCCCCTCCAGCCGGTTGACTCGAATCGCGACCATCGAACATCCCACCTCGATCTACTCGCGTGCCTGCAGCGTCGACCTAGACGCCATCGCGAATTCCTTTGCCGAGTTCGCCGAGAATCTCGTTTTGTTTTCGAAAATCGAACGAGCGATTGATTTTAATTTTTCTTTCTTTTGGGGACGAACTGAAAAGTGAAAGAGAGATTGCGATTTTGTTTTCGAAGGCAAGGAAAGGCTCGGCCATTTTCTTCGTTTGATTTCGCTTTATCATGTTTTGAACTGAACGGAGGAGAGTAGTATTTTTAAACGAAAGGGTATGGGTAACACGATTTTTTGTTCGTGATTCTCTGCGTGATTCAAGGAGATGAACGTGTGGTGATGTTGACCATTTTAAATTTAAATTCAAATTTAAATTCGATAAAGATTTTTAATGCGTTTACACGCCGTACGATCACGTATTGACTCCGTAAAATACGAAAATTGAAATCCGACAATAATCCAATATTACGGACCCAATGGAACTGGTTTCGTCGAATTCCGAGACTGTTTGAAAATTGACTATTTTATAAATATCGGTTCGAGTGATTATTTTCAAAACTGAACAAAACAGTTCGAAATTAAATTCTGAAGCTTCAATCATTTTCAGAATTATCAATATATATTTTACAAGCGTTTGAAATATTTTCTTCGGCTTAAAATTAAAGATTCAAATTTTTGTTCAACTTTAATCGATTAAATTTTAAAGTTTAATCGCCCAATTCAGCGATATATCGGGGGTTCAAATTAAATCATCGTTCAAATACTCAAAATTAACTAAATATCCTCAATTTAATTTGTTCAAAATTCTGGGTCGTTACAGACTTCCCCCCTTAAAAGAATTTCGTCCTCGAAATTACAAGTTAGGAAAAGTAGTCCTTAACTCGTCTACTATCTTTCACAATCCAATAGTTTTATCAATTTTTCAAAACAAATCTTCCTACTAAAGATTCGTTATTCATCAACTAAATTTCAACTTCAACTCTAAGTTTCAAACAACATTGTTTAACTTCTAAATTCAAATTCGAGTTTAAATTCAAATTTTAACTTTCAAAATTTCTCAAAAATTTTCTAACGCCCTAAATTTTCAAAAAATTTCGCCAGCGTCTCCTTTGCGCGGCTGATACGGTACGACTACAAAACGTCCCTACGGACTCTCAGATTTCAAAAAGAAAAAGAAAAAGCCAAGCGGCTAGTCCAGAAATCATCAAAAACTCATATTAAAACTCAAATACGTACCTTTTGTCGAGCAATTCAAATTATCTGTGAAATAAATTTTCCAGTCCCTTTATACACCTGTATATCCTACTAGCCATAATATCTAGTTACATATCCAAACCATTTTGCAAATTCTATTACAAAATTTTCAATATAAGCTGCTTATACATTTTTACTTCACTATTGAAGCTACATATCTATTTTCGTTAAATTTTACATTTCATATTCATATGAATTTAATTTACACTTACAATTCAATTTGAATTCTATTTAACTTCTGAATATTGAATTTATCAGTTATCTTTCATTCATAACCGTACTATTTTAAATTAGTTTCAGTTACTAATTCATTTCAATTCTAATTCACTTATTCACATTCGTTTTCAACATTCAGTTCTAATCTTATTCACGTACAATTGTGAATTCCCTTCATTGAAAATTTATTTATTCTTACTTGAATTTATTTGCAATTCCGAACCATTCTTTTATTTAGTTCATAATTCAAGTCTCGATTTATCTAACTCAACTTCATAATATTCATAGATATTTTCACATGGTATTCCAGAATCTTACCAACATTTCAAAATCATTTGAAAATAATTCAAATTATCCTTTGAATTTCCAAAACAAAACCCAAATTTTCCATTTAAAACAACTTGGCAGCAATTCCTCTTTTGGAAACCCGAAAATGAACATTGGTGATGCTGCAGTCATTACCGAAGTTATTTTCCAGCGACCGAAAAGAGTTTAGAGCTTTCATCTCTCCAAAATACTTTTCGAAACCTTTGAAATTCATTTTCAAATCAAAAGGATTTAAAACTTTCCAAATCTCAAAAATTTCAAATTCTTCTCAAAACATTTCCAAAAACTTTTCTGGAATTCCGTTTTAAATTACAATTCACATTTATAATTTATATTCTCAAATTTCATTTGTCTGTGAATTTTATTCCTTAACTTTGGAGTTACGATTTCAGTTTCTTATTCAGTTTCAATAGTAATGATAACATTTCAATATCATCACCTTCCTAACAACCAAACATCCATATATTATGATAGTTCATAGAAAATCATTTCTTTTATATACAAAAATAATTTTGGGTAAAATTATTTCATTCACCCTATTTAAAACAATACTGTGCCGAATTGTTCTATTCGAGTGTTTAGAAACCCCTTCGATACAGTTTTGCAAGACTGTGCCGACGAAGGTTCATATACCACTCAATAAACCAATCATCACAATACAAAACAATTTTTATATTCACTAACAAATACGCGCTCGTATCTATTATTACACTCAAACTCATTCTAGAGTACTACTAACTCTATCTCTAATGAGTAACACCCAACAGAGCAGGGTTGTCGCTTAACCATATGCTCTGATACCACTTTGTCACGTCCTGAAATTTTCGACTTTCGAAAATTCGACATCGATACTCACTTTATCGACTGCCGAGCAATCGAGTGCCGGAAACTCCAATAGTGAGGGTTTTAAGAAAAAGAAAAAGTAGAAGAAAAGATAGAAGAGAAAGAAAGAAGAACAACAACAGAACAAGAGTAGAAACAGAAACAATATCCAGAATCTTACACATCGCAGCGGAACAATATATAATAGATAAATGAATAATCTTTAAAACAAAGAACTATATCATTTTATACATACATCAATCATCAGAGTCAATATACAACAATGGACAGTTATAAAACTTGTCCTAATACAGAATACACAGCGGAATAAATATATCAGATACAATTACTACGTCTCGTCATCCAGCTTATCTCCAAGCTTCAGAATATCCAGAATATCCTGATAATATAACTCTAGGCTGCCCGTGTGGAAATTGGTGGGCACCCAGAGTTTAGAAGGGAAACAATAAACTCCGAGTCAGTCATGGTGACTGGTGTGAGATCGTAAAACAGTTATTCTTTAAAATAAACAACAGGATAATTTTAAAGTCAATTCGAAATGCTTTTGGAAAATGAAACTACCATAAGACCTCCCACCACACACACAATGCAAACGCAGAATTGGAGGAGATTTCTTCTTATGATAGTCAAAGATGCTTACTACGCAAAAATCAAATCATTTTTGGATATTATTATTAGTGCATAGTGTAGAAAACATTTCGAAAGTATAATATTAATCTTAGCCAACATACGACCAGTATCGTATGCCTACTATAGCTACCATCTAAACAGTGGTGACCACCGTACGTAAATGGCAGGTTCTACAACTAATACCGTACAAAGTTCGTATTGGAGTTTGGATTTCCAACAAATGGTCAGGCTAAGGAACTTCCTATCCACGATGGGTACGTCCCTGGAATAGACGACCCGAGAACCTAACCGGATCTCTGCCAACACAAGGCCGGGTTACCTCTGCAAAAATAGGTAACTACTGACACGCGTATGCCATCCCCCGATCGTCACCGATCTTCCCGAGGATCCCCGATTTCCAACAAACCACATAGATAATAATAATGCAGTAACCACAGAGGTTAAGTATCTGGGCTCCATACCATGATACCACCTTTATCCAGAAGGAATGACATACACTAAGGGGCGCTACTCCCTAGAACCTTGCTGCATTCTTCCTGTTTCGACCATTTCCGGGGTGTGAGGCTCGATGAAGTCTCGTCCACAAAGCTACGCTTTCTCAAAAAGCCCTGCTTCGGGTCAAACAAAATGATCAACCTATGATCACAAAGATATAAGATCAAACAAATGATCATATCACAAATGATCAAACACTGATCATTTCACAGCAACACTCAGTATGCCACGTTACCAAATTGGGATATATCGCTGATAAATTTCAACTACATAACCTCTGAGCTCGTACGTCTCAGAGAAGGGTGTTAAGCTAAGAGAATAAATTCTCCGCCACCAACAGAAATGTATTTGAAAGAAATCAGCTCTATATCTCAAATTGTAACGTCAGACACACAATCCATACAAGTCTGTTCCGGGATCGAACAGAACCGAAGGCACTTCTCACGAAGCCCTTGCATTTCCGGATAATTTTCAATCACGTCAGGACTTCCCGTCACTAAGGGTGATAAAACCTCTAAATCGAAGATCAGTCGATGTAGAGTAACTCGACGGTAATCCTTCCGTTTTCAAAAATATCCGGTCTTCAACACCGGTCTTCAAATGCGATTCATAACGACGTATCACATATTCGGAATGGGTTATACGACCCCATGGTCCTTTCCCGGCTAACCCGAATAGTGAGCGTTTATTTTAAAACAAGTGTGGCATTCAAATTCATCCAAGTCACAACAAATACAATCTAAAGGTAATTATTGATAGTCGGTTATTTAACTATCAATAAAGATGCGCAACATCATCAGATTTCAAATAATTTTCCAAATTATTTCATCTTCAAAAATATCTTTTACTAGATATAAAATTTCCACATTTCAAAAATAAGTCAACGTTTATTTTTAAAACAAATTCCCATTCCATTTATAAATCCCATATTGAATTTATATCTTTCAAAATATCTATTGATATACAGTTTTTCAATCCATTTCACATATTCACTTTCGATTTATCTTTAAGAAGATAAATTCTCAAAAACATTTCATTTCATTTTGGAAAAGCAATTCCATTCTTATTAATAATAAGAAATTCACAAATCTTTTATTTTCAACACTTGGAAAACATTCGATATACTTAAATCAAATTAAGTATATATTTCATTCTTTAAGAAAATATTCTTTTAACACATTTATTTGGGTCAAAACGAATGTTACGTAAAACATCGTTACGACGACCCAAAATCGCTAGTATAGGGATTCGAGAATTTAGATAGATATGTAAATCCCAATACTACATCAAAACATTTCCTTTCGGAAATCATTTACTATAACAACGGTGTTATAGTCCACCATTTCCTTAAATTACTCGAAAACGTCTATTTCAACAAGAACTGCGGAAATCTATGCTTTCGATTCATAATACATTTTAAAACATCTTTAAAATGTTTAACTTCATTTTTAAAATATTACTTCTTCAAAAATGAATCCATTTTATTCAATAATATATTCACTGTCCAAAATCGTGAATATATCTTCTTTAATAATCTTCCATATTGAATTTATCAAATTCAATCTATTTCGAATTTATAAACACGTTTATAAATTCTATTTCCATTTATAAAAACTACAATTTATAAATCTTCTTTATTAACTAGTTTAATTCATAACTCAATTTTTCTTCTAACGGTCCATCTTATAAGTTAATACTTATAATTCATTTATTTTCAAGAATCGTTCCTTTAAAACTTTAAAATTGTAAAGTTCATCCCTTTATAAATCATTTTAACATCATTTCCATTTTAAATTCACGTTCCCTTATTTCAATTGGATTCATTTTTTCCAAATATTCACTTTTGAATCTAAGATCGGATTTCAAATTAATTTCTAATTCTACTTTAACTCCAAATCAATTTCAAATTGATTTCTAAATTTATTTTCACTCCTAAAATAAATTCTTATCCTTTTCAAATTATTCAATATCCTGTTTTAAAAGGGATTCTTCAAATTGAAATCATTTTACATTGATTTCCCAAATTATTTCAATTTACCAATTAAATTTCAAACTGAATTTCCAACTTATCTTCTTTTAAATAAATTCCTTTTTAAGAAAAATAAATTTCAATCGTTTCTTTCAATCTATTTAAAAATCCAAATTTAAATTAATTTCTTCAATTTAAAATCACTGTTTTATGAAATCCATTTATTTAGCATTTTCACTTTATTATGGAATTTATTCGATAAGATTATAAAAACAGCTTTTATATTTTTAAATTCTTTTCTTCAAAATTTCTTCAATTTCAAAAATTGATTCCCTTAGAAATTTCTACTTTGATTTCAAAAAATTCAATTTCGTTTATCTTTGGAATCCAATGATGTCAAAACATCCATTCAGCTAAATTTTAGCTTTCAAACAATTTCCAGATATCAATATGATTAATAGCATCACTATAATCATTCACAGATTCATATCACAATAGAAATAAATTCAATCAATGTGAGGGGTCCAGTTGGATCCCTCCAACCTGTTTCCCTGCATCCAAAGACGTTAGCACAATACCAATTCCGCTCCAGTACGGAATTATCGCGGTATATAGGTTTTTTATAAATCCGCTTACTAACGGTGCAATAGGGTCTCATCCGCTATACGAGGCGGGAAATCATCAATCCAATATATACATATGCCAATATGTATATACTGCTATATATAATAGATATATCCTACTATATCTAATAGCACATTCAATAGCAATCAATCAATAACTGCAAATCAAAATTTTCCTTCGAGTGAGAAAATCTCACCTTAGCTATTATTTTGCAATCCGTTTTCCATTTCATCTTGATTTCACCGGTTTTGACCTTGCATAATCAATTATATGATTTTATTAATATTCGAATATAAATCGAACCATCCAATTATCGTTTTTAGTAATTTTAATTATCCAATGATTTTAAATTTTAAAATCTGACTTTTAACAAATTTCTTTTAACAAAACATTTTCATTTTCATTTTTTAAACAACTGTATAACAAATATACGTATATTTTTCCTTTTCAGAAAATAACCTAATCAAATTTGTATAACTTTCCACATTTTCTCCTGTTTCACAACATAGTGACAACATTATATTTTCTCTGTAACTAATATTTCTTTTTCTTTTTCTTGATTCAGGCAAAAAAATCGATTTAAATTTTTTCCATTCGCTAATTTAATTAACTAACTATTTATTTAAAATTAAATTAAATCTAAGACAAAATTTACCTTACTGCAGGAAAACCCTAGCTACGCGTCTCCTCCGCCCTCATCGTCGCCGACCCCTTAAGCGATCGCTAACTTCCCACTTCCAGGTCCTCGAAGTCGATGTTGACCACGCCATCAATACGAACACCTTCGACCTCGTGCTTCCCCTTCAATGCGCGCGCCACCGCGAGCAGCTGCCACCAACATCGCCCAGAGCATCGCCAATACCCCCACGTCACGCCCTCTAACTCGCGATAGACGAACTCGCGATAAACTGTTTCGCGAATCCCCCTCCAGCCGGTTGACTCGAATCGCGACCATCGAACATCCCACCTCGATCTACTCGCGTGCCTGCAGCGTCGACCTAGACGCCATCGCGAATTCCTTTGCCGAGTTCGCCGAGAATCTCGTTTTGTTTTCGAAAATCGAACGAGCGATTGATTTTAATTTTTCTTTCTTTTGGGGACGAACTGAAAAGTGAAAGAGAGATTGCGATTTTGTTTTCGAAGGCAAGGAAAGGCTCGGCCATTTTCTTCGTTTGATTTCGCTTTATCATGTTTTGAACTGAACGGAGGAGAGTAGTATTTTTAAACGAAAGGGTATGGGTAACACGATTTTTTGTTCGTGATTCTCTGCGTGATTCAAGGAGATGAACGTGTGGTGATGTTGACCATTTTAAATTTAAATTCAAATTTAAATTCGATAAAGATTTTTAATGCGTTTACACGCCGTACGATCACGTATTGACTCCGTAAAATACGAAAATTGAAATCCGACAATAATCCAATATTACGGACCCAATGGAACTGGTTTCGTCGAATTCCGAGACTGTTTGAAAATTGACTATTTTATAAATATCGGTTCGAGTGATTATTTTCAAAACTGAACAAAACAGTTCGAAATTAAATTCTGAAGCTTCAATCATTTTCAGAATTATCAATATATATTTTACAAGCGTTTGAAATATTTTCTTCGGCTTAAAATTAAAGATTCAAATTTTTGTTCAACTTTAATCGATTAAATTTTAAAGTTTAATCGCCCAATTCAGCGATATATCGGGGGTTCAAATTAAATCATCGTTCAAATACTCAAAATTAACTAAATATCCTCAATTTAATTTGTTCAAAATTCTGGGTCGTTACACTTTGTGACAAAGCGTAGCTTTGTGGACGAGACTTCGTCGAACCTCACACCCCGGAATGGTCAAAACAGGAAAGATGCAGCAAGGTTATAGGGAGTAGCGCCCCTTAGGGTATGTTCATTTCCTTCTGGATAGAAGTGGTATCATGGTATGGAGCCCAGATACTTACTTATGTGGATGTCGCAAGTATATATATATCTTACTTTGTGATTTGTTGCTCGGGGCCCCGGTTAAAGGTTGTTACAACCGGGAGATGGCATACTCGTGTCAGTAGTTACCTATTTTTGCAGAGGTAACCCGGCCTTGTGTTGGCAGAGATCCGGTTAGGTTCTCGGGACGTCCATCCAGAGGCGTTTCCATGTGGCAATGGGAAGTTCCTTGGCCCGACCATTTGTTGGAAATCCATCTTCCAATACGAACTTTGTACGGTATTAGTTGTAGAACCTGCCATCTAATATGGTAGCTATAGTAGGCATAGTATAATGGTACCTATGCTGGCTAAGATTGATATTATACTTTCGAAATGTTTTCTACACTATGCACTAATAATAATATAAAAAATGATTTGATTTTGCGTAGTAAGCATCTTTGACTATCATAAGAAGAAATCTCCCCCAAGTCTGCGTTTGCATTGTGTGTGTGGCGGGAGGTCTTATGGTAGTTTCATTTTCCAAAAGCATTGCGAATTTACTTTAAACTCTCTTGCTATTTGTTTTTAAAGATAAACTGTTTTTGTTGCTCACACCAGTCCCATGACTGATCCGGAGTTTATTGTTCATTTCCTAAACTCTGGGTGCTCATAATTTTCTACACGAGCAGTCTAGAGTTCGGTTTTTCAGATATTCAGAGTTAGTAGATTATCTGGAGCTAGTTCAGTCTTTGGATATGGATTGCACTTGCTTATCTTTGTGCCTCGTTATTGGGAGTTCGAGCTACTGCGGGAGTTCCCTCTTGAAGACTATCTTAGAGTTATTTGTTCCGCTGCTGATGTTAGTTATCTATTTTTCTTTTCCGCTGCTATTTGTTGTATCATACCTCTGATGTATATAGATATTCATTGTATCATCATTGTATCTGGATATTGTATCAGATGTTGTATATCTATATTCTTTTTCTTTTCCGCTGTGTTGTTTACTTAACTGTGTTATAAGCTCCGGCGACTCGGATTTGAACGGTCGAATCTACGGCATTCGAGTACGATGTAAAGTATGGATGTCGATTTTCGAGCGGCGAAAATCCGAGACGTTACATAAAGGATATAACATTTTTTTGTCTTCTTAGTTAAATGGTGCTAAGATGATTTTGCAAAACTCTCTCTTCGAGAAAGAAACAAAAAATTAATTAAATACAAAAAATATTTCTTGTATATATGTATAGTTTTTAATAAACACCTATAGTCACGTGTTCACACTTGTGTGTTCACTCGCCATGCTCTGCACCCTTCTCACGTAAGCCCGAAAGGCAGTGCATGATCGGTATATCTGGCCTCAGTTTATATGAGTTAGGTGTGTGTATATAAAAAATTATTTTATTAATAACGCCTACAGTCGATAAGTGTTCACACTTGTGTGTTCACTCGCCACGCTCTGTATTCCCCTCACATAATTCCGCAAGGCAGTGCACGGGTAATATACCTGGCCTTAGTTTATTCGAATTAGGCATATGTAAATATTGTTAATATCAATAAAATTTTCAAATAAAAAATTAGAGGGAGTAAACAATTGAAATCCAAGCACTATTTTAACTTATTTGATTTGACTTGTTATTGAAAAGAAATAAAATTACCAATTACCACTTTGATAAACTTTGATAATCAAATAAGGATCCATTTTATGGTTACACTTTGTTATCAACCAAAACAACGAGTTAAACTATTGTCTATTTGTTATGATAACTTGATTTTTGTTGGAAATTTTGACGAGTAAATGACTTAATTTTTCAAGATAATGACCAAAACCTATATTTAACTTAGTTGTGTCAATTAAAAAATAAATCCTTCATTGTAAATATTTTCAAAAAACTCACATTCATCTCTTTGTAAATAAATCTTGCATTTTGTAAATATTTTCATCCTACATTTGGATTTTGTGGGTAGTATCCGCTGAAAACCCTCACGAGACAACACTCGTCCTACTGGGGACACCAAGAGGTTTAACGACTTGTTGCATACGCTCAATGCAATCGTGCTCCCTACGAAAACGGATTTATCTTAGTTTTTAGTTTATTCGAGGATGAATAAAAAGATAAGTGTGGGGGTATTTGATGTGCACGTAAATGTGCATATTTTACCACCATATTTAATCTATTTAAATTAAATAAATGATCATATCGGGCATTTTAACTTGTTTAAACCAAAATTCATATTATTTTCAAATCGTCACATATTCATCTTCATATATGGGCAAAATTGTCATTTTTGTGCATATATTAATTTGAGAAAATTTAATTGGAAATTTCTATATTATTTTATAGGAATTTGGCTTCATATACAAGTGGTTTCATGATGATATATGCATGTACAAGAGTGAAGAGAACAAATGAAGATGGAAATAATTCACAGTGAAGATAATGGAGGACCCACCTATCCACCTACCCACCTACCTTAATGTACAAATTAGAGGCTAATGCACATGCTTATGGAATTAATGGCTTCATGTACACTTAAATGATGATTAGTAGAAGCTAATGATTACTTGGCCTCCACACTTTCTCTAGGATATTTTAGGCATTCCCCAAAAATATGAATTAGGGTTTAACACATGTATAAGTACCCCTTATGTTTCATGTAACCCCTCCCTCTCTCCCTTAGTCTCTCTTAGTTTAGTTTAGGCTCATAAATAAACAAGCTCTTCTCTTTATCTTTTCATGGTTACTTAGCCATTTTTATTTCATGTACTTTTCCTTTTTTATGCAATGTAATTATTGTTTCCTTTTAATTACATGTCATTTCCATTCATGCTAGTAGTGTAGATTTTATTTTATGCAATTAGAATAGTTTTCTTTCATTTAGCTTTCATTTTGCTTTCATGTTGCAAGCTACATTTGTTAATCAAATGACAAATATGATAGGCTAAACCTCTTCAATTTAGGGGTAATGAAGCTCTCTAATTATGTAGCTTTAACTATTTGTTAATTCATGCTCTCGTTTTGTGCTTAATGATGATGATAGAAATGGTTTACTAGTTGTTTTTGCTTTGAATTTGATAGCCTATATTGTTGACATCAAATAAGCTATGCTTAAACAATCACTAACACTAATTGCCTCTTCATCAAAATATGATTATGGCAAAAGAAAGTGATTTGAAATTAAAATTTGATGGTCTATATTTCTAATCAATAGTTAATAGGCCATACTTAAAATATATTTCATTTTCATTGTCAAATTTCATGAAAGTTAGTAAGTGGTTTAAGGGGTGTGTTATAGTTTGATGGCTTATGTTGGATAATCAATAGCACAAATATGCCATACTTATGATAAGCACATCAATTAAAGCACTAATGACCATAAAAGAGAGATTATGATTTCATATGTGTTGAACTACATAATCTAGAGAGTGGATATATTCTCTAAATTGTCACTTACCTCTTATATTTGCTTCTCTTTTCTTTTAGTTAGTTAGTTAATTCTCTAATTCTCTAGCTTAACTTTCACTCGACTTTGGTTTAATTTGATTGAATAGATTTTTAAAATCATCAATTCCCTGCGGTTCGACCCGTATTCACCACGTACTACAAGTGTATGCCATGCGCTTGCTGTTTATTTTAATTTGAAATTTTTCTATGGTTTTCTAATCCGATAGAATTTCCGTCGATTAACATGAAGCTTCCATCAACAATGGCAGACAACCTTGGGAGACAAAATCCTTAGTCCTAATAGCAAATTTATTCATATTCAAAGCTTGTACTTATAATCCGCTATGAAAGAGATAATATAAGTGTAGCAGTGGACGTAGGCACATTCAGGCCAAACCACTATAAATTCTATGTCTTTTTTACATTTCAATCCTTTATTTATATTTTATTGCAAACTATTTCTATCTCAATCATCCACAACTAAAAGTCTATCAAACAATAGCTCTCTACTACAACATCTTGGAGGTGTTTGCCCATTTTTTGTGCAAACAAAGACTAAGACAAAGTTTTTCAACAATATTCAAAGTTTTCAACACAACACCCAAGAGACAGGGTTTTGAAACTAAAAATATTATAATTTCTTCATAAATTTTATGGACTTGATTGAATATAACACTAGAAGTCGTTCTTGGGTTCAAAAGTGTAAATCTACCTCTCTTGGTGGTTTCCCAAGGGTATCTATCGAAAGTGATTTTGAGTACGTTCCAAGACATGTTCTAGCTTTGTATCCAACGTCAGAGCTTAGGGTTTTAAAGCTGAAGAGTGTTGTTCCTAAAAGAAGAGCCAAAGCTACAATCGGATAGAGGAGGCAAGAGGAAATGGAATAATAATAAGAGGAAGAAGCAGTTTCAAAACAAGGATGGCCAAAAGAAGAGCAAAGTTGGACCAACTTACTACAACAGTGGATAGAAGAGCCACTTTAGTAGAAACAGCAAGGCTGAGGGGAAGAAGTGCTTTAATTGCAATAAACTTGGTAATATTTTGAAGGACGGTCTAGAGCTGCTAAAATAGAAGCGGGTGGTGAATGCATATGTTCTCAATGTTGTTCCAACTTCATCAAGTGCTCCATCGGTATACAAAAAAGGAAATGGCATCATTATTCAAGGTATGCTTTCCATTTATGGTGTCCCAATTATGTGTTTTGTTTGATACCAGGGCTTTACATTTCATTATATCTAGTCACTTAGTAAATAGACTAGGATTGAAATATGAGATTGTTAACCAATATTTGATTTTAATGAACCCAGTTGGATGCTATACTAGCCTATTTATGGTTTGCATGGTTTGGTCTTATCGAATAGTGGATGTACTTTTTCTTGTGATTTTATTTTGGGTTTTGTGGGTTATATTGGAGATGGGCTGGCTTTAGAGATACAGAATAATGATGGATCGTAAGAGGTTGTTGGTGATACTAAGGACAGAAAATGGGTGGAAGGTAGTGTTAAGCTACCTACCAAATGACATGGTGATGGATAGCTTTCTATATTCACTCGATATCCAACATGTTGAGTTATCGTCGTTTTCTATTGCTAGGGAGTATCCGGACATGTTTGAGGAGGATACTAGACTATCACTATAATATCTGATAATTTGATAAAATAGATATTAATAATAGGGGCATTTCACCAGAAGGACAAACTATGCAGTCCAATTAGTTTCTACGACACACATTCAAAGAAATTATTTCCAAGGCCAAAGTCAGCAGAATAATTACTTTCAAGGACAAAGTCAGCAGTCCAATTACTTTCAAGGACATAATTTCATAGGTTTTTAGGCCCTAGAAACTAATTATTTTACGTTTTGTCCTTGAAAGTAATTATTTCAGTTGTGTGTCCTAGAAACTAATTCCACTTGCTAAAGAGGCCCTTGTGGCTAATTTCCACTTAATAATATAATAGTATGAAAACAATTGGAATTTATGGATTACTTAAATAAAGGGAGGGGCCAAATGGCCATTTTTAAGACTTTAGAATTTAATGAATGTTTGCAACTAAATTGTTCATAAATACCCAAGAATAGTTTTTGTAGAGAAGTAAATGAAGAAAAGAAAAATTAAATTGAGTAGGTAAGTTAGCAAGCAATAGAGAATAAGATATAATCAGAGACATAGAAATTTGTAGTGGTTCGGCATTGTCAGCCTACGTCCACTTTGAAGTTTGTCCTTTATTAATCACTTATAAATCTGTTTACAGCAGTAGAAAATAGCAAGTACTTGATTACAATGGAGTCTAGAGTAACAAGCAGCGAAAAGATCCTGGAAATAAACCAAAATTCCTGTATTTATAGGGAAAAATGACGAGATATGTCGCAAAGATTTTGACAGAAGGCTCTCTAGGTCCATAGGGCCCCTCAATATTTAAGAATGATATGCTATATTATACCGATCGTTATTTTTATCTCCAAACGATGTACGATCGTTTTTGGGTGCTCCCATGTGCCTCCTGAACTTGCCCCTAAAATATGATGTCGTTCTGAGTTGTAGATTGCAAGATATGGATCAACCCTTTATCACATTTGAGATGTTCACTGAGCTACACTGATCGTTATGAAGGATCGGCAAAAACGATCAGCCTAAAATCACCGGCCTTCTTTGTATCTCAAGATTTTGACATGCGATTGTTTTTGTAGGGTTCACTCTTCAATATATTGATGGTCTGAAAGTTTCAAGTGGATTGGCCTTGTGGATTTTGAGATATCGATCAATCTTCGCTGATTTGAGCTGTTTTATGGATCATGCCCGATTGATCCATATAAACCTTTGCTTTGTCTGTAATTTGAGCGTATGAACATTGATCATCTTAAAATTTGAATTGTGACTTCATGGGGCTATGCCAGTCACTCCATACTGATTGCACTTCAATTGGGACCCGATCCGGATTTGCCTGACCATCGTCCAAAGCGTCGTATATAATCGATTCTTAAAGCTTATAACCATCCGTTCCTGGCCAAATCGATGATATCACGGCCTTGCCAAAAGGCGGGATAAAAATGACGAAACCAATGCTATTGTGATTGTCTTTTTTTTATTCACGTTGAACCTTGGTTTGTCTCATTTGGAGCTGGTATGAAGGAGTTATGGTTGAGAAAGTCATCGAGTCGAGTGGGTGCCAAATGGTTTGAATTTGAATTTTGAAATCAGGCGGACATCTAATTTTCCCTCCAACTACTTAAGAAAGAAATACATATAATTATTTTCAAAAACCACCCGTATCATTTTATTCTTCCTTCACCTTTATCTAAAACAACTTCTAGTCAAACTCAAATATCTCACTCAAAACTCCATAGAATCAAATGAAATCAAAAGCATCGCAAAGCTAGTGGATAAGACTACATACCGGTAGTGATTTGGAGGTGGAAATTCAAAAAGAGGAGGCATAGTAGCTCAAACAGTGAGGATCTAGACAAGAATAAGCAATTTGATGATTGATCTATGCTCTCCTCCCCGTACAATAAAATTTTGATGCTATAAGATGATTTGCACACTATAGTATTGTAGATAATCCTGTATAAATAATTTTATTAGGAATTAATGGGGAGTTAGGAAGGATTTGAATGATAACAGTACTTAGAAACTAGGGTTAGTAATAACTTAGTAATTTGGTGATTATATATCAAAATTGGTAAAATAAATGATTAAATCCGACATAGAAATTTAGGGCTGGGGTATAGTCATGTTCCCCAGCGATCAGAGGCGAAGTGGTGGTTACCGAAGGCAGAAACTTCAAAAATCCCAAAACTAAAATCTACTTGAAAAGCGTACATCGGTGCACTAGTCCGTTCGAACCGATTCATCAGTGCACACTAAAATTATCAGTATGAACGTTAGCGTTAAAGGCCTGCATAAATAAATAATCAATGATTCATCTCTAGCTTTCTCTTGCGTTCTGTGAGGTGAATAAGGTGTAATGAGATACATGACATGCTATGAATGAACGAATGTATGGAATGATTTGATTGTCATTTGAAGTGGATATGTGTATTATTGTGATATGGAAACATGATAAGATGACAGAGCAAACGAAAATGAGTAGGGTGCATAGGTAATTGAGCTAAAGTGTGTATGAGAATGTAGTCCTTTGACACTTAGTAAATGGTCCATGCATGACGATTTTCTCCTCTATAGTGCTACGGAAGGGATGAGGGAGGTGGTGGATGTTAAGCGACCCTATAGGCTACGCCTGACCACGGTGTGAGTCCAATTAGGTAGCACAAGGATAACATGCTTTCCTGTAGGCTTCAGGAGGTCGAGAGAAGTGATTCATGTACGTGATTTAGGGGATGATGGGTAACATGAGAGTCCATAGGGCATGAGGCCAGATCAAGGCACGAGTCTGAACAAATATGATTCATTATGGTTAGATGTATAAGACAATCAGATATGACGTGGTGAGAGAATGCATGGTGGACAGACAATAGATTCATATCATGTTATAGTATTATTTTTGTAGTATATGTAAGGTAGAGTATGGATCACTAACCAGACTTACGTTTGACCCCATCCTATTTTCATTTTGGTATATAAATCCAGTTTGATGAAGTTTAGAGATGAGATGGTATTAGAGATGGCGATTTATTGGTATGTTGTATAAATGATGTAAATAAGTACTATACCTGGATTTGATTTTATATATATGGGTTTGGATTGTACCTGTATTTATTTAGACATGCTATGATAATGTGACTATGGTATTGACTATGCATTATATTTTAATTCATTTTGCTATGACACTTTGAAAGTTTATAGTGTTAGTTAGTATTATTTAATATTTGATATCCATCCTAGTCAGTTCGTAGTTATTTGTATTATATCTCATTACAACAACTTGTCCTTTTGGTTTTCAGGTTGTCAACATCGGTCTAGGCATCAAACCGAGGATCGATAATGCTGGTTATTACATTTGGTATCAGAGCACATGTTAGAAACTAGGATAAGAATTAGGAATTATTGAGAGATTGTACTTGTCCATTCTCATATATATATGTGTGTGTGTGTGTGTGTGTTAACAAATTTTATTGTTAACCAAATATGCAAGGAAAATCGAGTCTGGTCTGAATAAGGGCTTAAAACGAGTATAATTTCAATTCGAGTTATATATGTTTCCATGATTTAGGTTTAAGTTCAAAAGTAAGTCATATGCAAGTCTAAATAGTCAAATATCTTCATTCAATAGAAGTATGCTCTGCGAAATTATTTGTTCAAGTCCTTATATGCAAAAGTCCAAAAATTACAATCGGCTATAAAAACCCTCAATCCAATTTATGGTTTACAACCTAAAAATTTAAGAAAGAGAAAATAATTATCAATCCCTTCCAATTAGCAGTGAGGTGCCTTTTTATAGAGGTAGTAGCAGGTGTCCTGGCTTCCCTGTGTTCACTCGATATGATGCCCGTTATCCGATCAAATTGTTGATATTTGACATCCCCGTCTTCTTTTAAGATTCAACACCCTAGTGGTGAAACTCAACATCACTTGCCTTATAAGTTTGATAATACAATCTTCCTCTAGTAACTACTCAATAACTTTTATTATGGTCAGCACTCGACAGGAGTTATTGTGGTACTAGCTAGATGATAGTTAAGGTATCGTAGGCTCATCATCTTGTAAAGCTTGACATTCTCATCCCAAGACTAAATACTTAACATCTTCTAGCAACACGATATCCTCTTTCTTACTTGTTCTTCAACACTCCTTGTTGTATTGGTTGGATATCACCCCCTTCATCCTTATCAACCTGGTAGTCTTTAGGTACGGTAGCCCTTGCATTATAAAAACTCGACATCTGTAAGTGTTTATTGATTCAATGCCTCCATTTTCTTGTAAACTTGACACCTTGATTTATTATTAATGTTCGACATTTCTTTTGCTTGTTATATGCTCGACACTCCTTAGAGTCATTGAGATTCGACACTACCCTCGCCTTTCATTCTCGACAACCTTTATGATTGTTGAGGGTGGACACCTCCTCTTTTCTTTATTCAGGCTCGACAACTCTCATGTTTATCAAACACTTGAAGCTCGACATCTTTAGAGATTCGACACCTTGTTAATTACTTGAACATGCGCCATCCCACTTATCATAGAAGTTGAACAACCCTTTGCTTGTAAACGTTTGACATCCGTTTGAAGCTTATTACCCTTTGTTGAATGCTGAGTGCTTGATGAGCTAGCTCTTTTCTAGCTTGACACCCCTTACCATTGTCAAACTCGATAAATTCTCCTTCAGAAGCTCGATATGAATATTTGTAGTAACATTTACCTTCTCCTCTTATGTAGAAGAAGAGGATTATACTTTAGTATAAGCTTAACTTTTCACATTGTTGCCTCGATATTAACATTGTAGCTTCGATATTGACATTGCCGCCTATTGGCATTCCGCTTTAATTTCATTCATTCATTTGAATTCAAATCAACACCTCATGTCATTTCTGTCTTCCAATAAATACATGTTTCTCCTTCTACAAGCTTTACCTACAAGCTAAACTCAAAAATACAATTTTAATTTCCTTATTTCAACTAAAATCTTTAGATTTTCACAGCACTAAAGCTCGATTTTAAGGTGCAACCTCTATTTCAAATCAATTTAAACGAAAGATATAGTGTGTTTTTAATTTAAGAATTAAGGTTTTAGTGATTGAGCAATTTTATGAGCCTTCTAGGTTCGATTGATGTTTGGACTTGTATACATCTTGTAATTTTGAGAATTTCTATGTTTGGATTCAAATGCGGTTTACGATATATTACTTTATTGATTAATGGAACTCAATAATCTATAGATTTTGATGATTATCACAAACTCGGTATCCTTTTGGAAATTGGGTAACTTATTAGACTTTTGATAAATATAAGATCGCCATTTATTTAGAAACTCGACAGTCAATTGGGTGTTTAGTTAGTTGTTAAAAATTCGATATCCGCCTTAAAACTTGATAGCCTATTGGGGGTTTGGTAATTAGTTTTTGGTTCACAAATGCATCAACCACTTCAAAACTTAATAACTAGTTAGAGATTTGGTACCCTGTTAAAGCTTTCTTAACTAGTTAAAGATTCGACAATTAGTTAGTGATTCGACAACTGGTGGAGACTTGGTAACTAGTTGTAGATCTAACATTGACTGAAGAATTGCTATTTAATTATAAACTCGATAGCCTCTTAATGAGTTATTAACCTTCTATAAGTTCGACAACTATTTGAGAGGTTATAACTTAGTTACAAGTTCAAAATCTTGTATAAATTCGACATCTTACTATGGGCTCACTAACATTTATAGTGCTTTCAACTAATAATGGATTTAACTACTATTTATATATTCATCACTTCGTTGCAAACTCGAACAACTAGTCGAAGCACTTTTCAAATAATTTCAAACTCATTAACTATGTATGAGCTTGATAATTTATGATGGATTCGATAATTAGTCATAACTTTGACATCCTACTATGAACTCAATAAAAATGTGATGTAAATTCGATATCTTATTATGGTTCTAATGACTAGTTATGAGCTTGAGATCTCGCTGTGAACTCATACGTAATTAATGAAATTTCAGTTAGTTATGAATTTACCAACCATTTACAAACTCAACATCTCGTTAAAGACTCGATATCTAGCAATGGGCTTAAAAACTACTTAGTGAATTACTATGCAACCATAAATTTGATAACTATTTACAGGTTTGGCATTTCACTACGAGCTTGATAACTAGCTAAATGGTTTTCAACTAATTATGGAATATTTGTTGGTTTGATCCCCAATTGTCCATTCGTATATCTATATTTAGGGATCCAAATTTTCCTTTTCATTTTTCTTAAATGTTTTAAACTTTTATATGATATACAATACTTCCCTGATCTTATGTAATATCATCTAACAGATAAATGGCAGGCAAGAAAGACGATAAGGGTTCCAAATATTCTCTTGCTTTAGAGAAAGGCGGCTATAGGCTTGTTCAATCACTCATAACCATGCAGGATGAAGTTAACACTATTCTTCAACAATTCGGGACTACTGATGTAGAGGCCAGTGCAGCGGGCCCATCCCGAATGATAAATAATCCTTCGTAAGGTTTCTTTGCTTTCACCCTAATCCATATTGGGCATTCGGGCTATCTTCCTCTCTCCGACTTCTTCATTCAATTTTTGGACCATCTAGGCATTGCCCTGATACAATTGCTGCCCAACTCCTATACTTATCTATACTGTCTTGAAATCCTGGTTAAGGAAGCTGCACTCCCCTCTCTCGATGCCGACACTCTTCACTCTTTAGTAACTCCTATCAAAGTGGGGAACCAACCGATGTGTACTGTATATCACCTTCTCCCTCAAAAGAGTCCGATCACTAATTTGATCAACAGAGCTAAGGACTAGGAGAATCGGTTCTTTTATTTTAAGGGCCATAACCCTAGAATTAGAGGGACTTTCTATCTCCCTAGTAAGACTTGTTGCTTTTCCCTTATTGCTTATACTATATTTTGTTGTTGCCTTATGATAACCATTTCTTTTTCAGGCACTGCTTCTAAGGGGATGAACCCTTACATTGTTTGTATAATTGGTGCTTTGAGTCAAGCATCCCAAGCTATAGGTGATAGATGCAGAATCTTAACTGAAGTCAACCTTAGAAAGAAATCATTGATCATGGAGAACCATATGGTGCTCGAGAAGCCCTTCATATAAGCCCTGGTTGTCGGTAACCAAAATGCTTTTCCTAATTCTTTCCCCATTCGCCGCGACTCTTCTAGTAAGCTCTTATAATGATTTTCAACAAAGTTTCCTTCATCACTATCTTATGATTTTCCTTTTGATTTGGGTTCGGCTCTTATTGTCGCAACTTCTAAGTCCAAGAAGGCCAAAGCTTGTGCTTTTTCATTAATCGCCTTTACCAAAGTGGCCCTTATCGAGTACTCCATTGCTAATGCCCTCAAGAATATTGATGTTGAGGGTCACAAAAGAAAGAGGGATTCCGATGATTTATATAAATCATTAAGCGCTTCACCGAATAAAAGGACCTATCTCAAAGAAGGCCAAACTTTTACTGCCATCACTGAAGAATCAAATGTAGATATGACCGAACTCCACCAAGAATCCAACTTTTCTATAACGACACGGAATTTAAACACTTTAAATATGAATATTTGATATATTTTAAATAATTAATTTATGGATATATAACTCAAATATACCCCTTTTCAAATAACAACTTGTGATGGTGAAATGGTTTTCAGAATTTGTTTTAGAAAAATAAGTAGTTCGAAGAAGAAGAAAAAAATATGATTGGAAATCATTTTTCGAATTTTTGATTTTTATCGTATAAAAGTTATCGAAAATATTGTAAACACTTTAGTATACATGTACACATACATATAGTTATAACATATGTATGGATAAGGTAATAATATGGTAAATATATATTTAATTTAGTAAAAGAAGGTATGTGGCATCTTTTGAAAAAAATTTATATAAAAATAAATTAAAAAGCTAATGCCACATTTCATTTAACATCAAAGTACATGGAAGTGAAGAACATGTTGGATAAAAGGGGGAGCTTGGGTCCTTGCGTTTTCAAGAAGGAGAGGGAAGTGGATGGTGGTGATGTGGAAAAATATGGATGGAGGGTATATACTTAAAGGGCTTTTTAGTAATTTGTTTATTTCATTTATTATAAAACCAATTTCCATATTTTCTCTCTCATTTTATCATTTCAAAAAGTCCATCTTCTTTCTAAGCTTCTTAAAAACTCTTTAATGGCTTCTTATGATTTTCATATCAAAAAGATATAGTTTTCCTACATTAAAACATTTTAAAACCTTTTTAAAATCCTATTTTCTACCCTACACCATCTCCTACTTCAAAAGCAAGCTCACATCATCCTTTTCCACCCTAGGCTGAGCCCCTGCACCTTAAGGCCGAACCCAAACTCCACTTCCCAAAGTCTGAAATCCAATTTTTACTAAGGAGAATCCAAGATCAAGGTTAATTCGGAGTGTAATAGAAGTTTGGTTTGATATTGTGTGTAAGCTCATTTTTTTTAAATAAAGTTGTAAAGTTATATGTTTAAAGTATGTAATGGTTGTTTGGATGTAAACAGTGTAGCTTATTCTTACATACTTGTGTTTATTGGTTATGGTTGTTTAAACTTGGAAAATAAGTCGAAAAGTTTAGTTTTAGTTGCAAGTGTAATTTTTATTTGTGTATGTTGCTTACGGCATGTGTCTGGATATATGAGCTTATGTAAGAGTGTAGTAAGCTAAAAGGAAAGTTAGTACTTGATTTGGGTTGTTATTGACATCGAGATCCCATGTTTTCAAACTTTTTTTACTTATATGTTTCCTAAAAAGTTTATAAGTTTTAAACTTTAGTTTTCCAAACATTTATTCAAAGTTTTAAGTTGAAAAAAGGGTAGTCTTGAAGGGTTTTTGGCAAGTAAACTAGTTTATAAGTTATGATATTCATAGCAATAGTCATAATGATGCAGTTCATAACAACGAACACTTTTTGCAAACTTAAAATGTCTTTCTCTTTAAGTACTTTTGAAATTATTTTCAAAGCATATTTTAAGTATAAAAAGGTAATTATTACTTAATTAATTAAGTATGAGTTTTAATAATTACTTACTTAATTAATTAAGTTAAGAAAATTAGTATTAAATAAGTAATTAAGTAAGTATAATTAGTACGTATTAAGTAAGTAAGTGTAACGACCCGCAAATTTAACCGTTTTAATAACGCAATTAGTTAAAATTTTGTGAAATTTTAAACGATAAAATTTTGAAATAAAAATTTAATCTTTGGAATACGTCCAGTTAAACATAGCAACTGGTAAATTTTCGTCTGAAAATATGAAAGTTTATTTCGCGCGTAAATTCACTTCAATTTAATCAGTTAAAAAGCGTTGAAAATAAAATGTTTCCGAAACCTAAATATTTTTACATAGAAAAGTTCTAAACCATCTTCTGAGCAAGATGTCAGTTCGTCATTTTTGAAAATTCGGACATCTATTGCTCCGTCGTTCTTATTTTCTGCAAAATAGCAGCATTTTCGGTACCGATATCGACTTTTGATCAGATGATCGTACCACTGATATCTTTATACCGTTTTGATCGTCTCGTCGTGCTGATCTCCGCAGTATATTCATTTGTATATTTCGGAGTCTGGTACACCACGGAATCAGTAAAACGATAACCGTATCGGTATTTGTTTCATGCCTTGTTTGGTTTCCTTTTGTCTTTTCACTTTCCACCATATAACATAACAGTGTTATACAGCCATTGTCTTTTTCTTTTATTTATTTCTGAAATCAATGTATGAATTGTCTACATTTCCATCGGTTGTATTTATTGTCTGTTGCTATTCCTTTCTGGTTCATTGGGTTCGTGCTTTGAAACAAATTTAATATAAAACAAATACGTGTTGCCTTGTAGGTTGGAGGCTGCTTATCTCCCATAACTTTTGAACCCACGTTACATGCATATGTATTCTTTTGAACTTCATTTCAATAAATCATATTGAAAGTAACATTCACGTATTTGCCTATCTTTCCCTGGCCTTTCATTTTCAAACCCACTTAATGTGAAATTCCACCTGCCCACTTATATGTATGGAGTTGTTCATTCATTTCTGGGTTTCCCCTTCCCCTTCTCTTTGGTTCGGCCACCACATTATCCTTCCATCTCCCTCTCGTTTTTCCCAGCTCCATCCTCATGTATAACCGAATCCCATACACCTTGACCATCGCCACCTTGCAAACCATCACCGCAGCACAAACATCCGCCTGCAACCGTCGCTCCAAGTGCCGACCATCGCCTGGCAACCGCTCCCTCCTTTTCCCACTTCTCCTCTTCTTGTTAGGTAAAATATATATTATATTTTTATGTTAGTAATGTTTACTAGTTATTATACTGACCAGTTATATGTTAATTTCGATTTTTATAAGTTTAAGTATATATATGTTCAAAGTTATTAGTGTTCTATGTTATAAAAGTTACAATAAATTATATAAAGGTTTATATCCATGCAAGCTAGTTGTCTATAATATGTAAATTATATATAAAGTTATAATGTTATAAAATATGTATATTGGTGGTATAACCGGTTGGTATATATTAGTATATATACATAGATTTATCTAGTTTTATACATATAATATTGTTTTGCAATTGTACAGAATGTTAGATCTGAGAATACAAACCAACGAATATAAGTTACCTTATATTAAATATAGTAAAATAATGTTATACATACGTTATATATTATTGTACTCGCAACATGGATATAATTTATTTTTATATATACGTTACTTTATACTGTGTGGGTTGATTTGTAACTTACTTTAGTCAATTCTATCTTGCTTTGGTTCTGAGAATATAAAGTATCTATTTATATGTATAAAGTACCGGCTGAACAGTTTGATATATATTAGTATACAGTGGTTGCATTTCAAAGTTGTAGATCCAGATTTTTTCCGTTCATATCTATATTTGATGGTCTGCATATATATATATATATAGTACGGGATATGTACATGATGTTATAACAGTTTTGAAATACAATTTCTGGTATGGTTTGCTAGCGCCTATATATACATACGTCTCAAACTAAAAAAAAAAAAAATATTTTATATATTATATATAGTGCTAGTTTTGTGTATAAACATATGTTTATAGAATGCCGAGTGTTGTATATATAGATTTTGTTTTAAATATATAAATGATACGTGTTTAATTTTAAGTATATATATATGTTTAGGGTAGAATACCATATATTAGGCCGTGTACTATATGTTGGATATAACCACGTTGTATATAGATGTATACGCAGACCCTTACATGCGTACGTTAGTATGTATATTATATTTCGAAATAATTTACATATGTTTTGACAAGCTTATATAAGTATGTTTATGGTTACACTGGCTTTACTCATTACTGGGCACATGAATTTTATTATATATATATTATTTGTATCATGTGTACCGTGTTCCCTGATTTACTAGCTGTACCAATCTAAGTATACATGTATAATAATATTTGTTTAAAGTTTCCTATCTTGCTTTAGTTCTAAGATATATATATATATATATATATATAAGGTATAATATTGATTTCAAGAAAAAATGATAGTAATATATATTTTCTGTTTCTATTTAGACGATTCTGATTTGTTTTCATCAATTCTTGATTATCAGCTATATTCATTGAATTCGTGCCTATCTTGCTCTGCTTTGGAAATCGTCATTTGGATTGGTCAATTTCGCAATTCAAATCGTAGACTGTTGTGATGTCTATCTTCTCTCTAGCTTCGAAAGGTGAGCACTCACTCACGATTAACGTTCTTTTATTTATTAAATCTGATTTCAATTGAAATGACAATTGAAATATGCTGCTGTTAGATATTTACACTGTTATTACCTATATCAGTTAACCTATGACATCTGACACCATTATCTGTTATATATGCAATGATAATCCAGTTTGGTTGTTAAATGATTGATTGTTTGATGTTTATATTGGACGTTAAATTGTTAATGATGTAAGTGATAAATAATTTGAAATTGAAATTGACGTAGGATAGTTAGATTTGATATATGTGTTAAATTTGATTAAATGACATTTGTATAATATGACCCCTTTAACTGTTAAATTTATTGACACGTAGGATTTGTTTAATTACACTTTGAACCACTGAATGTATGTTGTTAAATTGATGATGTATGAAATTGTAAATAAATGACAAGTGAAACCGTAATGTAATAATCTTTAATCTACATGAAATGATAGTGTAGATTCTAGAGATAATTATATTAATTCGGGCCAATAACAATGCGAATTAATACGGTTATTTCAGGATTATTTGAATTGATTTTTGGATTGATATTGATTGATGTTATTGCTTGTTTATTTACTTTGACACCATCCCAGTTATCACACTGCAAGTTCCCTTTGCTATGCTTTGATTTTTAATTGAATTGGACTCGGGTTGAAATGATAAATACCCAAATTAAACTTTGACCTAGGAAAGAAAATTAAATAAAACCCGATTGGTCAATAATTTGATTTAAAAATAAAATGAAGATTTTATTTGAATAAATATATGGTTTTGAAATGAAGTTAAAATTTGAATTTTTAATGAAAGGAAAATGTTAATATTTAATAATCTGAAACAAAATATTAACAATGTAATTTATGAAAGAATGTTGTTTAATTTGAGAAATGATTGAATTAAGTTTGAGATTATAATTAAGTTTGGAATTATAATTGAGTTTGAAATTATTAAACTTTGAAATTATTTAATAATTAAGTTTTGAATTATTTAATACTTAAATAAGATTAAATTATTTAATGATTAAATTGAATTGAATTCCTGAATAAGTAAAATTGAACTTTTGAATAAGTGAAATTTTACTCCGTAAATAATTGAAATTGAGTTTTCTTTATTAAGTAAGTTTTTGGAAAATTATTTAAGTAAGTAAATAAGTGAAATTGAATTTCTTTAACAAGAAATGAAAATGTGATATTTTGGAATTAATGTAAGACTTGTAATTTAAAGAATTTGGTTTGACGAATTTAACTTAATTCAAAATGTTAAGTTTGATTTAATGAAGTTGAACTTAAGAAATTGATTTAATGAATTGGAAATTTAATAGAAATTGTTTTGAATGACAAATTTCTTAACGAATATTAAATGGAATCGATAAATGAATTTAAATTGATTTGAATGTTAAATTAAATTAATTTAAATGATTTCGGAATGAAATTTATATACGAACTTGAATCAATATTTAGATTGTTTTAAATAGAAATTGAATTTGAATTATAAGATTTTGAAATGGTAATTTGGAAGTTTTGAAACGTAAATTATTGGAAATTGGTTTTGAAAGACAAATGAAATGTTGATTTACGAATTCTATTTGAAATTGAAATTGATTTGGTTTTGAAATATATAAACGACCAATCGGTGTAATAATTACGAAAGTTATTAAAGAGACCGGAATTCGGTTATGGATATACTCTCTATCTAAATCGAAAACCACTTTAATAACTATACGCGGAGTGATGATCCAGAATGAAGTGGTTGGAAATGATGTACGTGATGACTGAAGAAAGTGAATGATAATGGATAGCCTTGACACTTGTGTCAAATTGGAAATGACTAAAACAGGAGCTGTGCCGGGCCAATGGAGGATTGATACCTCAAGTGGACACACTTCTTCGAACTACTTATACTTGTTGTCGATTGGTGCACCCTTGATTTTGGGAGTGTTGTCTCACGGTGTTGCGGGCGCTGCGGCGTTGCGTTCTCACCAGCCCGGATCAGGCGAACGGTAGTATCACTACCTTGGGTATAGCCTCATGTGCCTTGTCATACTTGTATTCCATTTATGCGCGACCACTACGAATTTGATTTGTACCTTGAGTATATGGATTGCCCTCTGGTGACTTCCGGTTTTGGGGAAACTACGGTCTTGTATATGCTTGTGGGAATAAAAATGTGTTAAGGGTGGAATGGGCCATGACTTAACGCTATTTTGATATCTTTATATTATTGATAGACATTATCTACTTATCGTACATTACTACATAGTAGATAGTTTGACGGATCCTTAAAGGATGGTTATTCCAAACATCCTTTGAGTTACTTGTATTTCAATTGCTATTTCATTTGAGTTGGATTTATTAATATAAGAATGTTAATCCTGACTCGAGTGTTTTGTGTTTTGCTTTACGCTCGGGTCAGACTGAGTAGTTCAGCTTTCGAGACTCACCTTTGGAGTTGGAGCTTCGCTTGGAGATCCAGCTATCTATCCAGCTTTCAGATATTCGATGATTCCAGTGATGTATTCTGATTTGTATCTGTTACTCTTCCGTTGTATCTAGTTTAACTCTGATGTATCGTATTACTCTTCTGTTGTAAACTCTGTTGTATTTTATATATTCATATAGTAGCTTCATGAACTACTATCTCTTTTATTTCCGCTGCAATTATTACTCTGTGTCTGTGATCTGTGATTATTTATTTACTGTATATGTTCAGTTTTGCCAAATTTAAATTAACAACGCGGTATTTTGAGCAATTCAACTCCGGCATGAGTGTCTACCTATACACTTATAATGGATGCGAATGGTCCAAAATGGCGGGTCGTTACAGTTGGTATCAGAGCTTTGGTAGCTCTAGGCAAAACTTAACATATAGGGTAAATATATTTATATAATCACTCTCATTCGAGTTTCAATCTCTTCCTTTGACTCAATTCCTTTGAATTTTTGGAACGTTCCCTGCGGTTCCAAATTTCATTCGTGTCCCTCACTATTCATCTTCTTTCAATTCTGGAGCATCACAAAACTCCACTTCGAATGACCCTTATAGTGAATCGGCGGTCTCGCCAAACTTCGAATGATTTGTAAAGGGGTGAAACTCCTTCATAATAGGCATTGATTTACCGGAGATTTCTGTATCCTCGGTTTACGATGCTATCTATTCCCTGCTATACCTGAATTCCATCTCTTTAGACCGAGTGTTGATTTACCTCGGAATTCAGCATCGATCCTATTCTTGAAGTTACGGACGACCCGGTTAAGGTTGCCCGTGAATTAAATAAACTTACCCATCTCCCGATTCTGTTATTGAATCATCTTATCTTTTCTATCGAATTTGTCTTCGAATCAAAACTCTCTTTGATTTGAGTCCATCAAATTTGAAACCCTATCCTTATTTTGAAAATTCATTCCTGTATCGTCGAGCTAAGAAATGTATTTGTAAATTTATATTAAAAATGTTTTATATATTGTGTTGTTTGAGTTGTTGATGTTGATTTGGGTTTTCGATCGATTCGTTTGATCAAGGCTATCGATAGGATTTCCAAAACACTTGAGCAGAGCAAACTGACACAATATTGTTTTCAAATTTGTTTGACTAAAAATTTTCTGGAATTTAGAGGATAATTAAATTGGTTGTTTGAAATGATAATATTTGATTATCATTTATTATTCTAAATGAATTTATAATATGGTTTATAAATTGATTTGGAATTTGAAATGAATTTAATTCAGAAATTTGAGAAATTAGTTTCCGATGATTTCGAACTTTGGTTTTAAAATTTCAAAGGATATATTATTGGAAGTATTTTAGAATAGAAATCGTTTCCAAAGAATTTTAAAACGTGGAAATCAGTGCTCTTCTCTTTGTCGCTGGAAAATAATTTCGGTGATGGCGGCCGCATCATCGACGTACATTTTTGAGTTTCGAAGTGGAGATACTATTCTGTAGCTTTGCTACGGTTTTGTTTTGAAAAGAAAAATATATTTTGATTTGAATTTCGTCAGTATGATTTGATTTATATATATAGGTATCTTATTTTAAAATTTAATTTGATTTGATATAAATATAATATATATATCTCTAAATTGTTTAAAGTTAATCGGAAGTCTAATTCTTAAATTTTGTAAAAGGATGATTTTAATTATAAATAAAAACCAAAATTTGGAATAAATATTTAAACTTGAATAATTGAATTGGGAAAATTTTATTTGTATATTGTTCAACTGCATTCTAATACAACTTACCTAAATCATTCAGAAGTTGAATATGTAATTGGATAATATATAATATAAATTGAATTTATAAATAAAATTTGAGTGGTTATAATAAATGTTGTACACTTAAATTTTAATTATAAAATGTTAATAGAGATAAATAGAATAATAAGATAATTGAAAAATAAATTTTGTTAGGGTTAATTAATAAATTGAAATTAGATCAACTTATGAAAATACCTTGAATTTAAAGGCAGTTTGTGAATATAAATTTATTTAAATTGGAACTTTTATGGGTTAAATTAATTTATATGGGCTAAATATATGTGATCGGATATATTAAATAGAATAAATTTAACAATAATTTGGAATAAAGAAGAATTTAAAATTGTTGAAGAAAACATGATTTTAATAAAAGACTATTCAAATTTATGGTTTTAAAAATTGTAAATTGAAGATAATTGGATAATAAGATAATGAATTTAGAAATAGTTAATATTGATTTTAGTGAAATCAAATGGATTAAAATCAATTATTGAATATCAATTAATTTTAAATTTGAATTTATATGGTTTAAATTCATTGTTATTTTGTATTTCAAATCTGTTTTCTTTCTGGTTGTTTCTATTCTCCTACCTCGTTCCTTTTCGGGGACGAAAAGTTTTGAGTGGGGGAGAATGTAACGACCCGCAAATTTAACCGTTTTAATAACGCAATTAGTTAAAATTTTGTGAAATTTTAAACGATAAAATTTTGAAATAAAAATTTAATCTTTGGAATACGTCCAGTTAAACATAGCAACTGGTAAATTTTCGTCTGAAAATATGAAAGTTTATTTCGCGCGTAAATTCACTTCAATTTAATCAGTTAAAAAGCGTTGAAAATAAAATGTTTCCGAAACCTAAATATTTTTACATAGAAAAGTTCTAAACCATCTTCTGAGCAAGATGTCAGTTCGTCATTTTTGAAAATTCGGACATCTATTGCTCCGTCGTTCTTATTTTCTGCAAAATAGCAGCATTTTCGGTACCGATATCGACTTTTGATCAGATGATCGTACCACTGATATCTTTATACCGTTTTGATCGTCTCGTCGTGCTGATCTCCGCAGTATATTCATTTGTATATTTTGGAGTCTGGTACACCACGGAATCAGTAAAACGATAACCGTATCGGTATTTGTTTCATGCCTTGTTTGGTTTCCTTTTGTCTTTTCACTTTCCACCATATAACATAACAGTGTTATACAGCCATTGTCTTTTTCTTTTATTTATTTCTGAAATCAATTTATGAATTGTCTACATTTCCATCGGTTGTATTTATTGTCTGTTGCTATTCCTTTCTGGTTCATTGGGTTCGTGCTTTGAAACAAATTTAATATAAAACAAATACGTGTTGCCTTGTAGGTTGGAGGCTGCTTATCTCCCATAACTTTTGAACCCACGTTACATGCATATGTATTCTTTTGAACTTCATTTCAATAAATCATATTGAAAGTAACATTCACGTATTTGCCTATCTTTCCCTGGCCTTTCATTTTCAAACCCACTTAATGTGAAATTCCACCTGCCCACTTATATGTATGGAGTTGTTCATTCATTTCTGGGTTTCCCCTTCCCCTTCTCTTTGGTTCGGCCACCACATTATCCTTCCATCTCCCTCTCGTTTTTCCCAGCTCCATCCTCATGTATAACCGAATCCCATACACCTTGACCATCGCCACCTTGCAAACCATCACCGCAGCACAAACATCCGCCTGCAACCGTCGCTCCAAGTGCCGACCATCGCCTGGCAACCGCTCCCTCCTTTTTCCACTTCTCCTCTTCTTGTTAGGTAAAATATATATTATATTTTTATGTTAGTAATGTTTACTAGTTATTATACTGACCAGTTATATGTTAATTTCGATTTTTATAAGTTTAAGTATATATATGTTCAAAGTTATTAGTGTTCTATGTTATAAAAGTTACAATAAATTATATAAAGGTTTATATCCATGCAAGCTAGTTGTCTATAATATGTAAATTATATATAAAGTTATAATGTTATAAAATATGTATATTGGTGGTATAACCGGTTGGTATATATTAGTATATATACATAGATTTATCTAGTTTTATACATATAATATTGTTTTGCAATTGTACAGAATGTTAGATCTGAGAATACAAACCAACGAATATAAGTTACCTTATATTAAATATAGTAAAATAATGTTATACATACGTTATATATTATTGTACTCGCAACATGGATATAATTTATTTTTATATATACGTTACTTTATACTGTGTGGGTTGATTTGTAACTTACTTTAGTCAATTCTATCTTGCTTTGGTTCTGAGAATATAAAGTATCTATTTATATGTATAAAGTACCGGCTGAACAGTTTGATATATATTAGTATACAGTGGTTGCATTTCAAAGTTGTAGATCCAGATTTTTTCCGTTCATATCTATATTTGATGGTCTGCATATATATATATATATATATATATAGTACGGGATATGTACATGATGTTATAACAGTTTTGAAATACAATTTCTGGTATGGTTTGCTAGCGCCTATATATACATACGTCTCAAACTAAAAAAAAAAAAAATATTTTATATATTATATATAGTGCTAGTTTTGTGTATAAACATATGTTTATAGAATGCCGAGTGTTGTATATATAGATTTTGTTTTAAATATATAAATGATACGTGTTTAATTTTAAGTATATATATATGTTTAATTAATTTTATGGGTTAAATTAATTTATATGGGCTGAATATATGTGATCGGATATATTAAATAGAATAAATTTAACAATAATTTGGAATAAAGAAGAATTTAAAATTGTTGAAGAAAACATGATTTTAATAAAAGACTATTCAAATTTATGGTTTTAAAAATTGTAAATTGAAGATAATTGGATAATAAGATAATGAATTTAGAAATAGTTAATATTGATTTTAGTGAAATCAAATGGATTAAAATCAATTATTGAATATCAATTAATTTTAAATTTGAATTTATATGGTTTAAATTCATTGTTATTTTGTATTTCAAATCTGTTTTCTTTCTGGTTGTTTCTATTCTCCTACCTCGTTCCTTTTCGGGGACGAAAAGTTTTGAGTGGGGGAGAATGTAACGACCCGCAAATTTAACCGTTTTAATAACGCAATTAGTTAAAATTTTGTGAAATTTTAAACGATAAAATTTTGAAATAAAAATTTAATCTTTGGAATACGTCCAGTTAAACATAGCAACTGGTAAATTTTCGTCTGAAAATATGAAAGTTTATTTCGCGCGTAAATTCACTTCAATTTAATCAGTTAAAAAGCGTTGAAAATAAAATGTTTCCGAAACCTAAATATTTTTACATAGAAAAGTTCTAAACCATCTTCTGAGCAAGATGTCAGTTCGTCATTTTTGAAAATTCGGACATCTATTGCTCCGTCGTTCTTATTTTCTGCAAAATAGCAGCATTTTCGGTACCGATATCGACTTTTGATCAGATGATCGTACCACTGATATCTTTATACCGTTTTGATCGTCTCATCGTGCTGATCTCCGCAGTATATTCATTTGTATATTTCGGAGTCTGGTACACCACGGAATCAGTAAAACGATAACCGTATCGGTATTTGTTTCATGCCTTGTTTGGTTTCCTTTTGTCTTTTCACTTTCCACCATATAACATAACAGTGTTATACAGCCATTGTCTTTTTCTTTTATTTATTTCTGAAATCAATGTATGAATTGTCTACATTTCCATCGGTTGTATTTATTGTCTGTTGCTATTCCTTTCTGGTTCATTGGGTTCGTGCTTTGAAACAAATTTAATATAAAACAAATACGTGTTGCCTTGTAGGTTGGAGGCTGCTTATCTCCCATAACTTTTGAACCCACGTTACATGCATATGTATTCTTTTGAACTTCATTTCAATAAATCATATTGAAAGTAACATTCACGTATTTGCCTATCTTTCCCTGGCCTTTCATTTTCAAACCCACTTAATGTGAAATTCCACCTGCCCACTTATATGTATGGAGTTGTTCATTCATTTCTGGGTTTCCCCTTCCCCTTCTCTTTGGTTCGGCCACCACATTATCCTTCCATCTCCCTCTCGTTTTTCCCAGCTCCATCCTCATGTATAACCGAATCCCATACACCTTGACCATCGCCACCTTGCAAACCATCACCGCAGCACAAACATCCGCCTGCAACCGTCGCTCCAAGTGCCGACCATCGCCTGGCAACCGCTCCCTCCTTTTTCCACTTCTCCTCTTCTTGTTAGGTAAAATATATATTATATTTTTATGTTAGTAATGTTTACTAGTTATTATACTGACCAGTTATATGTTAATTTCGATTTTTATAAGTTTAAGTATATATATGTTCAAAGTTATTAGTGTTCTATGTTATAAAAGTTACAATAAATTATATAAAGGTTTATATCCATGCAAGCTAGTTGTCTATAATATGTAAATTATATATAAAGTTATAATGTTATAAAATATGTATATTGGTGGTATAACCGGTTGGTATATATTAGTATATATACATAGATTTATCTAGTTTTATACATATAATATTGTTTTGCAATTGTACAGAATGTTAGATCTGAGAATACAAACCAACGAATATAAGTTACCTTATATTAAATATAGTAAAATAATGTTATACATACGTTATATATTATTGTACTCGCAACATGGATATAATTTATTTTTATATATACGTTACTTTATACTGTGTGGGTTGATTTGTAACTTACTTTAGTCAATTCTATCTTGCTTTGGTTCTGAGAATATAAAGTATCTATTTATATGTATAAAGTACCGGCTGAACAGTTTGATATATATTAGTATACAGTGGTTGCATTTCAAAGTTGTAGATCCAGATTTTTTCCGTTCATATCTATATTTGATGGTCTGCATATATATATATATATATATAGTACGGGATATGTACATGATGTTATAACAGTTTTGAAATACAATTTCTGGTATGGTTTGCTAGCGCCTATATATACATACGTCTCAAACTAAAAAAAAAAAAATATTTTATATATTATATATAGTGCTAGTTTTGTGTATAAACATATGTTTATAGAATGCCGAGTGTTGTATATATAGATTTTGTTTTAAATATATAAATGATACGTGTTTAATTTTAAGTATATATATATGTTTAGGGTAGAATACCATATATTAGGCCGTGTACTATATGTTGGATATAACCACGTTGTATATAGATGTATACGCAGACCCTTACATGCGTACGTTAGTATGTATATTATATTTCGAAATAATTTACATATGTTTTGACAAGCTTATATAAGTATGTTTATGGTTACACTGGCTTTACTCATTACTGGGCACATGAATTTTATTATATATATATTATTTGTATCATGTGTACCGTGTTCCCTGATTTACTAGCTGTACCAATCTAAGTATACATGTATAATAATATTTGTTTAAAGTTTCCTATCTTGCTTTAGTTCTAAGATATATATATATATATATATATAAGGTATAATATTGATTTCAAGAAAAAATGATAGTAATATATATTTTCTGTTTCTATTTAGACGATTCTGATTTGTTTTCATCAATTCTTGATTATCAGCTATATTCATTGAATTCGTGCCTATCTTGCTCTGCTTTGGAAATCGTCATTTGGATTGGTCAATTTCGCAATTCAAATCGTAGACTGTTGTGATGTCTATCTTCTCTCTAGCTTCGAAAGGTGAGCACTCACTCACGATTAACGTTCTTTTATTTATTAAATCTGATTTCAATTGAAATGACAATTGAAATATGCTGCTGTTAGATATTTACACTGTTATTACCTATATCAGTTAACCTATGACATCTGACACCATTATCTGTTATATATGCAATGATAATCCAGTTTGGTTGTTAAATGATTGATTGTTTGATGTTTATATTGGACGTTAAATTGTTAATGATGTAAGTGATAAATAATTTGAAATTGAAATTGACGTAGGATAGTTAGATTTGATATATGTGTTAAATTTGATTAAATGACATTTGTATAATATGACCCCTTTAACTGTTAAATTTATTGACACGTAGGATTTGTTTAATTACACTTTGAACCACTGAATGTATGTTGTTAAATTGATGATGTATGAAATTGTAAATAAATGACAAGTGAAACCGTAATGTAATAATCTTTAATCTACATGAAATGATAGTGTAGATTCTAGAGATAATTATATTAATTCGGGCCAATAACAATGCGAATTAATACGGTTATTTCAGGATTATTTGAATTGATTTTTGGATTGATATTGATTGATGTTATTGCTTGTTTATTTACTTTGACACCATCCCAGTTATCACACTGCAAGTTCCCTTTGCTATGCTTTGATTTTTAATTGAATTGGACTCGGGTTGAAATGATAAATACCCAAATTAAACTTTGACCTAGGAAAGAAAATTAAATAAAACCCGATTGGTCAATAATTTGATTTAAAAATAAAATGAAGATTTTATTTGAATAAATATATGGTTTTGAAATGAAGTTAAAATTTGAATTTTTAATGAAAGGAAAATGTTAATATTTAATAATCTGAAACAAAATATTAACAATGTAATTTATGAAAGAATGTTGTTTAATTTGAGAAATGATTGAATTAAGTTTGAGATTATAATTAAGTTTGGAATTATAATTGAGTTTGAAATTATTAAACTTTGAAATTATTTAATAATTAAGTTTTGAATTATTTAATACTTAAATAAGATTAAATTATTTAATGATTAAATTGAATTGAATTCCTGAATAAGTAAAATTGAACTTTTGAATAAGTGAAATTTTACTCCGTAAATAATTGAAATTGAGTTTTCTTTATTAAGTAAGTTTTTGGAAAATTATTTAAGTAAGTAAATAAGTGAAATTGAATTTCTTTAACAAGAAATGAAAATGTGATATTTTGGAATTAATGTAAGACTTGTAATTTAAAGAATTTGGTTTGACGAATTTAACTTAATTCAAAATGTTAAGTTTGATTTAATGAAGTTGAACTTAAGAAATTGATTTAATGAATTGGAAATTTAATAGAAATTGTTTTGAATGACAAATTTCTTAACGAATATTAAATGGAATCGATAAATGAATTTAAATTGATTTGAATGTTAAATTAAATTAATTTAAATGATTTCGGAATGAAATTTATATACGAACTTGAATCAATATTTAGATTGTTTTAAATAGAAATTGAATTTGAATTATAAGATTTTGAAATGGTAATTTGGAAGTTTTGAAACGTAAATTATTGGAAATTGGTTTTGAAAGACAAATGAAATGTTGATTTACGAATTCTATTTGAAATTGAAATTGATTTGGTTTTGAAATATATAAACGACCAATCGGTGTAATAATTACGAAAGTTATTAAAGAGACCGGAATTCGGTTATGGATATACTCTCTATCTAAATCGAAAACCACTTTAATAACTATACGCGGAGTGATGATCCAGAATGAAGTGGTTGGAAATGATGTACGTGATGACTGAAGAAAGTGAATGATAATGGATAGCCTTGACACTTGTGTCAAATTGGAAATGACTAAAACAGGAGCTGTGCCGGGCCAATGGAGGATTGATACCTCAAGTGGACACACTTCTTCGAACTACTTATACTTGTTGTCGATTGGTGCACCCTTGATTTTGGGAGTGTTGTCTCACGGTGTTGCGGGCGCTGCGGCGTTGCGTTCTCACCAGCCCGGATCAGGCGAACGGTAGTATCACTACCTTGGGTATAGCCTCATGTGCCTTGTCATACTTGTATTCCATTTATGCGCGACCACTACGAATTTGATTTGTACCTTGAGTATATGGATTGCCCTCTGGTGACTTCCGGTTTTGGGGAAACTACGGTCTTGTATATGCTTGTGGGAATAAAAATGTGTTAAGGGTGGAATGGGCCATGACTTAACGCTATTTTGATATCTTTATATTATTGATAGACATTATCTACTTATCGTACATTACTACATAGTAGATAGTTTGACGGATCCTTAAAGGATGGTTATTCCAAACATCCTTTGAGTTACTTGTATTTCAATTGCTATTTCATTTGAGTTGGATTTATTAATATAAGAATGTTAATCCTGACTCGAGTGTTTTGTGTTTTGCTTTACGCTCGGGTCAGACTGAGTAGTTCAGCTTTCGAGACTCACCTTTGGAGTTGGAGCTTCGCTTGGAGATCCAGCTATCTATCCAGCTTTCAGATATTCGATGATTCCAGTGATGTATTCTGATTTGTATCTGTTACTCTTCCGTTGTATCTAGTTTAACTCTGATGTATCGTATTACTCTTCTGTTGTAAACTCTGTTGTATTTTATATATTCATATAGTAGCTTCATGAACTACTATCTCTTTTATTTCCGCTGCAATTATTACTCTGTGTCTGTGATCTGTGATTATTTATTTACTGTATATGTTCAGTTTTGCCAAATTTAAATTAACAACGCGGTATTTTGAGCAATTCAACTCCGGCATGAGTGTCTACCTATACACTTATAATGGATGCGAATGGTCCAAAATGGCGGGTCGTTACAGTTGGTATCAGAGCTTTGGTAGCTCTAGGCAAAACTTAACATATAGGGTAAATATATTTATATAATCACTCTCATTCGAGTTTCAATCTCTTCCTTTGACTCAATTCCTTTGAATTTTTGGAACGTTCCCTGCGGTTCCAAATTTCATTCGTGTCCCTCACTATTCATCTTCTTTCAATTCTGGAGCATCACAAAACTCCACTTCGAATGACCCTTATAGTGAATCGGCGGTCTCGCCAAACTTCGAATGATTTGTAAAGGGGTGAAACTCCTTCATAATAGGCATTGATTTACCGGAGATTTCTGTATCCTCGGTTTACGATGCTATCTATTCCCTGCTATACCTGAATTCCATCTCTTTAGACCGAGTGTTGATTTACCTCGGAATTCAGCATCGATCCTATTCTTGAAGTTACGGACGACCCGGTTAAGGTTGCCCGTGAATTAAATAAACTTACCCATCTCCCGATTCTGTTATTGAATCATCTTATCTTTTCTATCGAATTTGTCTTCGAATCAAAACTCTCTTTGATTTGAGTCCATCAAATTTGAAACCCTATCCTTATTTTGAAAATTCATTCCTGTATCGTCGAGCTAAGAAATGTATTTGTAAATTTATATTAAAAATGTTTTATATATTGTGTTGTTTGAGTTGTTGATGTTGATTTGGGTTTTCGATCGATTCGTTTGATCAAGGCTATCGATAGGATTTCCAAAACACTTGAGCAGAGCAAACTGACACAATATTGTTTTCAAATTTGTTTGACTAAAAATTTTCTGGAATTTAGAGGATAATTAAATTGGTTGTTTGAAATGATAATATTTGATTATCATTTATTATTCTAAATGAATTTATAATATGGTTTATAAATTGATTTGGAATTTGAAATGAATTTAATTCAGAAATTTGAGAAATTAGTTTCCGATGATTTCGAACTTTGGTTTTAAAATTTCAAAGGATATATTATTGGAAGTATTTTAGAATAGAAATCGTTTCCAAAGAATTTTAAAACGTGGAAATCAGTGCTCTTCTCTTTGTCGCTGGAAAATAATTTCGGTGATGGCGGCCGCATCATCGACGTACATTTTTGAGTTTCGAAGTGGAGATACTATTCTGTAGCTTTGCTACGGTTTTGTTTTGAAAAGAAAAATATATTTTGATTTGAATTTCGTCAGTATGATTTGATTTATATATATAGGTATCTTATTTTAAAATTTAATTTGATTTGATATAAATATAATATATATATCTCTAAATTGTTTAAAGTTAATCGGAAGTCTAATTCTTAAATTTTGTAAAAGGATGATTTTAATTATAAATAAAAACCAAAATTTGGAATAAATATTTAAACTTGAATAATTGAATTGGGAAAATTTTATTTGTATATTGTTCAACTGCATTCTAATACAACTTACCTAAATCATTCAGAAGTTGAATATGTAATTGGATAATATATAATATAAATTGAATTTATAAATAAAATTTGAGTGGTTATAATAAATGTTGTACACTTAAATTTTAATTATAAAATGTTAATAGAGATAAATAGAATAATAAGATAATTGAAAAATAAATTTTGTTAGGGTTAATTAATAAATTGAAATTAGATCAACTTATGAAAATACCTTGAATTTAAAGGCAGTTTGTGAATATAAATTTATTTAAATTGGAACTTTTATGGGTTAAATTAATTTATATGGGCTAAATATATGTGATCGGATATATTAAATAGAATAAATTTAACAATAATTTGGAATAAAGAAGAATTTAAAATTGTTGAAGAAAACATGATTTTAATAAAAGACTATTCAAATTTATGGTTTTAAAAATTGTAAATTGAAGATAATTGGATAATAAGATAATGAATTTAGAAATAGTTAATATTGATTTTAGTGAAATCAAATGGATTAAAATCAATTATTGAATATCAATTAATTTTAAATTTGAATTTATATGGTTTAAATTCATTGTTATTTTGTATTTCAAATCTGTTTTCTTTCTGGTTGTTTCTATTCTCCTACCTCGTTCCTTTTCGGGGACGAAAAGTTTTGAGTGGGGGAGAATGTAACGACCCGCAAATTTAACCGTTTTAATAACGCAATTAGTTAAAATTTTGTGAAATTTTAAACGATAAAATTTTGAAATAAAAATTTAATCTTTGGAATACGTCCAGTTAAACATAGCAACTGGTAAATTTTCGTCTGAAAATATGAAAGTTTATTTCGCGCGTAAATTCACTTCAATTTAATCAGTTAAAAAGCGTTGAAAATAAAATGTTTCCGAAACCTAAATATTTTTACATAGAAAAGTTCTAAACCATCTTCTGAGCAAGATGTCAGTTCGTCATTTTTGAAAATTCGGACATCTATTGCTCCGTCGTTCTTATTTTCTGCAAAATAGCAGCATTTTCGGTACCGATATCGACTTTTGATCAGATGATCGTACCACTGATATCTTTATACCGTTTTGATCGTCTCGTCGTGCTGATCTCCGCAGTATATTCATTTGTATATTTTGGAGTCTGGTACACCATGGAATCAGTAAAACGATAACCGTATCGGTATTTGTTTCATGCCTTGTTTGGTTTCCTTTTGTCTTTTCACTTTCCACCATATAACATAACAGTGTTATACAGCCATTGTCTTTTTCTTTTATTTATTTCTGAAATCAATGTATGAATTGTCTACATTTCCATCGGTTGTATTTATTGTCTGTTGCTATTCCTTTCTGGTTCATTGGGTTCGTGCTTTGAAACAAATTTAATATAAAACAAATACGTGTTGCCTTGTAGGTTGGAGGCTGCTTATCTCCCATAACTTTTGAACCCACGTTACATGCATATGTATTCTTTTGAACTTCATTTCAATAAATCATATTGAAAGTAACATTCACGTATTTGCCTATCTTTCCCTGGCCTTTCATTTTCAAACCCACTTAATGTGAAATTCCACCTGCCCACTTATATGTATGGAGTTGTTCATTCATTTCTGGGTTTCCCCTTCCCCTTCTCTTTGGTTCGGCCACCACATTATCCTTCCATCTCCCTCTCGTTTTTCCCAGCTCCATCCTCATGTATAACCGAATCCCATACACCTTGACCATCGCCACCTTGCAAACCATCACCGCAGCACAAACATCCGCCTGCAACCGTCGCTCCAAGTGCCGACCATCGCCTGGCAACCGCTCCCTCCTTTTTCCACTTCTCCTCTTCTTGTTAGGTAAAATATATATTATATTTTTATGTTAGTAATGTTTACTAGTTATTATACTGACCAGTTATATGTTAATTTCGATTTTTATAAGTTTAAGTATATATATGTTCAAAGTTATTAGTGTTCTATGTTATAAAAGTTACAATAAATTATATAAAGGTTTATATCCATGCAAGCTAGTTGTCTATAATATGTAAATTATATATAAAGTTATAATGTTATAAAATATGTATATTGGTGGTATAACCGGTTGGTATATATTAGTATATATACATAGATTTATCTAGTTTTATACATATAATATTGTTTTGCAATTGTACAGAATGTTAGATCTGAGAATACAAACCAACGAATATAAGTTACCTTATATTAAATATAGTAAAATAATGTTATACATACGTTATATATTATTGTACTCGCAACATGGATATAATTTATTTTTATATATACGTTACTTTATACTGTGTGGGTTGATTTGTAACTTACTTTAGTCAATTCTATCTTGCTTTGGTTCTGAGAATATAAAGTATCTATTTATATGTATAAAGTACCGGCTGAACAGTTTGATATATATTAGTATACAGTGGTTGCATTTCAAAGTTGTAGATCCAGATTTTTTCCGTTCATATCTATATTTGATGGTCTGCATATATATATATATATATAGTACGGGATATGTACATGATGTTATAACAGTTTTGAAATACAATTTCTGGTATGGTTTGCTAGCGCCTATATATACATACGTCTCAAACTAAAAAAAAAAAAAAAATATTTTATATATTATATATAGTGCTAGTTTTGTGTATAAACATATGTTTATAGAATGCCGAGTGTTGTATATATAGATTTTGTTTTAAATATATAAATGATACGTGTTTAATTTTAAGTATATATATATGTTTAGGGTAGAATACCATATATTAGGCCGTGTACTATATGTTGGATATAACCACGTTGTATATAGATGTATACGCAGACCCTTACATGCGTACGTTAGTATGTATATTATATTTCGAAATAATTTACATATGTTTTGACAAGCTTATATAAGTATGTTTATGGTTACACTGGCTTTACTCATTACTGGGCACATGAATTTTATTATATATATATTATTTGTATCATGTGTACCGTGTTCCCTGATTTACTAGCTGTACCAATCTAAGTATACATGTATAATAATATTTGTTTAAAGTTTCCTATCTTGCTTTAGTTCTAAGATATATATATATATATATATATATAAGGTATAATATTGATTTCAAGAAAAAATGATAGTAATATATATTTTCTGTTTCTATTTAGACGATTCTGATTTGTTTTCATCAATTCTTGATTATCAGCTATATTCATTGAATTCGTGCCTATCTTGCTCTGCTTTGGAAATCGTCATTTGGATTGGTCAATTTCGCAATTCAAATCGTAGACTGTTGTGATGTCTATCTTCTCTCTAGCTTCGAAAGGTGAGCACTCACTCACGATTAACGTTCTTTTATTTATTAAATCTGATTTCAATTGAAATGACAATTGAAATATGCTGCTGTTAGATATTTACACTGTTATTACCTATATCAGTTAACCTATGACATCTGACACCATTATCTGTTATATATGCAATGATAATCCAGTTTGGTTGTTAAATGATTGATTGTTTGATGTTTATATTGGACGTTAAATTGTTAATGATGTAAGTGATAAATAATTTGAAATTGAAATTGACGTAGGATAGTTAGATTTGATATATGTGTTAAATTTGATTAAATGACATTTGTATAATATGACCCCTTTAACTGTTAAATTTATTGACACGTAGGATTTGTTTAATTACACTTTGAACCACTGAATGTATGTTGTTAAATTGATGATGTATGAAATTGTAAATAAATGACAAGTGAAACCGTAATGTAATAATCTTTAATCTACATGAAATGATAGTGTAGATTCTAGAGATAATTATATTAATTCGGGCCAATAACAATGCGAATTAATACGGTTATTTCAGGATTATTTGAATTGATTTTTGGATTGATATTGATTGATGTTATTGCTTGTTTATTTACTTTGACACCATCCCAGTTATCACACTGCAAGTTCCCTTTGCTATGCTTTGATTTTTAATTGAATTGGACTCGGGTTGAAATGATAAATACCCAAATTAAACTTTGACCTAGGAAAGAAAATTAAATAAAACCCGATTGGTCAATAATTTGATTTAAAAATAAAATGAAGATTTTATTTGAATAAATATATGGTTTTGAAATGAAGTTAAAATTTGAATTTTTAATGAAAGGAAAATGTTAATATTTAATAATCTGAAACAAAATATTAACAATGTAATTTATGAAAGAATGTTGTTTAATTTGAGAAATGATTGAATTAAGTTTGAGATTATAATTAAGTTTGGAATTATAATTGAGTTTGAAATTATTAAACTTTGAAATTATTTAATAATTAAGTTTTGAATTATTTAATACTTAAATAAGATTAAATTATTTAATGATTAAATTGAATTGAATTCCTGAATAAGTAAAATTGAACTTTTGAATAAGTGAAATTTTACTCCGTAAATAATTGAAATTGAGTTTTCTTTATTAAGTAAGTTTTTGGAAAATTATTTAAGTAAGTAAATAAGTGAAATTGAATTTCTTTAACAAGAAATGAAAATGTGATATTTTGGAATTAATGTAAGACTTGTAATTTAAAGAATTTGGTTTGACGAATTTAACTTAATTCAAAATGGTAAGTTTGATTTAATGAAGTTGAACTTAAGAAATTGATTTAATGAATTGGAAATTTAATAGAAATTGTTTTGAATGACAAATTTCTTAACGAATATTAAATGGAATCAATAAATGAATTTAAATTGATTTGAATGTTAAATTAAATTAATTTAAATGATTTCGGAATGAAATTTATATACGAACTTGAATCAATATTTAGATTGTTTTAAATAGAAATTGAATTTGAATTATAAGATTTTGAAATGGTAATTTGGAAGTTTTGAAACGTAAATTATTGGAAATTGGTTTTGAAAGACAAATGAAATGTTGATTTACGAATTCTATTTGAAATTGAAATTGATTTGGTTTTGAAATATATAAACGACCAATCGGTGTAATAATTACGAAAGTTATTAAAGAGACCGGAATTCGGTTATGGATATACTCTCTATCTAAATCGAAAACCACTTTAATAACTATACGCGGAGTGATGATCCAGAATGAAGTGGTTGGAAATGATGTACGTGATGACTGAAGAAAGTGAATGATAATGGATAGCCTTGACACTTGTGTCAAATTGGAAATGACTAAAACAGGAGCTGTGCCGGGCCAATGGAGGATTGATACCTCAAGTGGACACACTTCTTCGAACTACTTATACTTGTTGTCGATTGGTGCACCCTTGATTTTGGGAGTGTTGTCTCACGGTGTTGCGGGCGCTGCGGCGTTGCGTTCTCACCAGCCCGGATCAGGCGAACGGTAGTATCACTACCTTGGGTATAGCCTCATGTGCCTTGTCATACTTGTATTCCATTTATGCGCGACCACTACGAATTTGATTTGTACCTTGAGTATATGGATTGCCCTCTGGTGACTTCCGGTTTTGGGGAAACTACGGTCTTGTATATGCTTGTGGGAATAAAAATGTGTTAAGGGTGGAATGGGCCATGACTTAACGCTATTTTGATATCTTTATATTATTGATAGACATTATCTACTTATCGTACATTACTACATAGTAGATAGTTTGACGGATCCTTAAAGGATGGTTATTCCAAACATCCTTTGAGTTACTTGTATTTCAATTGCTATTTCATTTGAGTTGGATTTATTAATATAAGAATGTTAATCCTGACTCGAGTGTTTTGTGTTTTGCTTTACGCTCGGGTCAGACTGAGTAGTTCAGCTTTCGAGACTCACCTTTGGAGTTGGAGCTTCGCTTGGAGATCCAGCTATCTATCCAGCTTTCAGATATTCGATGATTCCAGTGATGTATTCTGATTTGTATCTGTTACTCTTCCGTTGTATCTAGTTTAACTCTGATGTATCGTATTACTCTTCTGTTGTAAACTCTGTTGTATTTTATATATTCATATAGTAGCTTCATGAACTACTATCTCTTTTATTTCCGCTGCAATTATTACTCTATGTCTGTGATCTGTGATTATTTATTTACTGTATATGTTCAGTTTTGCCAAATTTAAATTAACAACGCGGTATTTTGAGCAATTCAACTCCGGCATGAGTGTCTACCTATACACTTATAATGGATGCGAATGGTCCAAAATGGCGGGTCGTTACAGTAAGATAATTATAATTAGCTAATTAAGAGAGTTTTAATTAATTATTAATTAAAGAGTTAATTAAGTACTAATTTTTATTTAATTAAGGTTTAATTATTAATTAATTAATTATGGTTTAATTATTTATTAATTACTAATCAGGTAGGGTTTTACTATTAATTAATTAAGATTTAATTAAGGTTTGATTAAGATTAAATTAATTTAATTGGGAATTCAAATAAGTTTTAATTATTGTTAAATAGAGGTTTTATTTTTAATTACTTTATTTATGAGGATCGGTTTTATTTAAAGGCATCTTTCTTTTATAAGCGAATAAGTTTAAAACAAGGGATTCTTTTTGTTTGCGCCATTAAGTAGCCGAACAAATATGAATAAGTTATATTTAAAGCATTGACATGTTTTAATAAAAGTAAGTCATCTTGTATTTGGCACTAAAAGCTGATAAGTAGGCTTTCCTCTAGCTGTGAGATCTAGAACCTTTTTCTAGGCGAGGGATAAGAAGTCGAAATATGGAAATGTGGTAAATATAAGGGAGTTAATTTTGATAAATGGGTCATGCTAAATTAAGCATTTAGAGGTTATTTCTTCGTTTACTTGATGCCAAATTCCGAGGTAACTCGTCTTTATCCCGAGATGTAAGAATTTACGTCGAATCAAATTTAGTTTCTAATTTTCCGACTTCATTGTTAATTAAAGGATAGTACGGTTTGAAATCGAAAAGTGAGGATAAGTATAAGATGCCTTATTTTTCATATGCAAAACCTATACACACTACAAATAATGAAATTTTCCACTATCGATAACTTGACCCTTTTAAAATTATCGAATGTTGGTTCGAAGAGACTGGGATCGGATATGCGTGAGCAATCCGAAAACCACTTCGAACGAACATAAGCTTTTAAATTTGACAAACATTTTGAAGATGTCGGGACCAAAGATGAAGATCTTTGAAGTGCAAGTGCTACTTGCTATTGGTCCTGAGGGTGATTCCAAAATGGATATAGTAGAAGTAGTGCCTTCGGTTTGTTCATATCCTAAATAAATTGTATTGACAAATGCTAGCATTACAATATCGCCTAAACGGCAGTGTTAGCATTCCAAGTGGGAATTGCTAAAGAAAGGTAAAGCGTAGCCTCAGGCCTCATACCCCTAAAACATGAGATATGCTTCAAGGCTATGTGGATCACTCCTATTAGGGTATGGTTATCACCCGATCCAGGCCGATATCATCAAACTTATGTATGCTAATGCATCTGTACGGTTGCTGATCACAAACCGGGGTGATAACATATTTGGTACTATCAAATAATGGGTAGGCTTATCCGGATTTGCAGGGATTGATAGGCTCGACCTCAGTACATTTTATCTAAAGTTGTACTACGACACGCGGTACCTTAGAAGCCTTGTCATTGATGGAACCCAACTTCCAATATTAGTTGTGCCCAAATATGTTGGAATGTGATATGCAAGCATTTTAGCCATATTCATATCTACTTTAAACCCTGGATATTATTATAATATCAGTGGATGTCCTATAAATGTATTTTTGGTTATTGTTAGGTAAAAACCCATCCTTATTTATGTGTGGCGTGGTCTTATAAGATATCTTTGTTTTTAAAAGAGCTTTTATAAGTTTAAAAAATTTAGTTGTTTGTAGTTTACTCATACCAGACCCATGTCTGATCCGAAGTTTTATTTTCTTTCTCTAAAACTCTTGGGTACTCAAATTTGTATGAGTAGCCAAGTAGTCTAGGTTTCAATGGATGCATTTTGGAGGAGCATAAAGTAGGTGCTTCACCATTATCTAGCTACTTATTTTATTCACTATGTATGTGTATGTTTTGTGTCAGCATTTGTGGGGACAGGCGGTTATAACCGTCCTTAGCTGAAGTTGTATTTGTGTAACTCTGATGTTCATTTGGGAATTATGTAATGTACTATTTTATGTTGACTATTATATGTGATTTCCTTAAGTTGTTAGATTCTATGATTCTTTCTTCTTGTCTTTATTTTCTTTTTACTCCACGGCTCATCTTTTGGAGTAAGAAAGGTGGATCGTTGCATCTGCTGATCCCAATTTGCTAGTTCAGCATTCTCATAAACAGATAAAGGTTGGTCCCACTACAAGTCCTTCTATAGATATCATGCTTCTCATGTTTGCTTCTACTTTTCAATGTTTATATCAAGAGTTAGGCTTGACTCCTTCTCCCCCAAATTTCTTCCCTTGAAGGCCCAAGTTCAATCCATCCCTAAGGTTTTGACAACTTTGTCTGCTCAATCATCCAGTCCCTATCCGTGGCTTCCCTAATGCTAATGCAACCCTTGAATTTTTCCAAGGACCATCTTCATATTCTCTTTCAACATTTTTTAGTGGTACGTACCTTTACATACTTAGTTAATTCAAACTCAGACTTCATATATCCTTATTTATCATATAATTTTCATATGTTTCAGGTGGTCAAGCACGTGTTTTTTCATCCAACAAGATTCTTAAGAATCTTCCAGTCAAGTTCCAGATCTTATGGAGTATATTTCTTCATTAGCATCTAAAATTAGGTTCCTTGAGGGTCAAGCACTCGATGCTATGGCTGAAAAGTATAATGCTATCTCAGAAATGGATAAATTTTCCTTCAACTTAGTTGAGGAGAGAAAAACTAGGCTAGTGGCTGAAGAGAGGGTTAAGGCCCTGGAGACAAAGTTTGAGCAAGTTAGAAAAGAAAAGGCTTAGATGGAAGATCTATTGGAAAGTAAAGATGCCGCACTCGTTTATGCGAACAACATTGTTAAAGACACCAAATGAAAAGTTTCCCACTTTATTAATCAAGCCTCCCCAAAATTTGGGAATGATGCTACCATAATGCCCTCTATACTGCATATTTGATAACATAGGGAAGTGTTTAGAGTTAGACTTTCCTTCACTCTCGGATTTAAATGATAAATTTAAAAGGAAGTTTGACCTCAAGCTAGGAAGAGTTCCTGGGTCACTTCGAGATGAATTTCCAAAAGAGGAACTGATTAATCCTCAACGGCTATTATTTTTTGATGATCCTCTGATTGATGAAGGTGAAAACGATGAAGAGGAGGATGATGAGGAAGATGAAAATGCTGATTATGATAATTATGACAATGATGATGAGGATGAGGGTGATGGGAATAAGGGTCTTAAAGGACCAGGAGATGGTGGTAGCGGATTGGGTGGCTATGACTTAGGCCTGTCTGCCCATGATATATCCCGATCATCCTGGATCTCAAAACGTTCCTTAGGAAGAATCCCATCAAAAGATGCCCCTCCTCCTATCCATCAAGTAAAAGAGAAAAATCAAGTTCAATTTCTCAAGCTCTCATAGTGCATATATGAAATTTATCATTTCTTAAATAACTATAATTACTTGTTAGTTTTAGTTAATAAGTTAACTTATTTTAGTTAAGGAAAAGGAATGAATATCATTTTGAGATTTTGTACATGAAAAGTGAAAGGGAAGTGCTGCGATTAAATAGAGAAATTGAGAAGCTAATTAAAGAGACTAATAGTTTAGCTAACAAATATAAGCATTCTCATTTATGCCAGTCGATTGAAAGATTTTAAAGAAAACGGGTAGCTTAGCTCTAGGGAATATCCCACCTTCATCGATTAAGATTTATAAAAGAGAATGCAGAGCTGACTAAACTCTTTTGGATGCTTATTGAAGACACTATAGTAGAGTTGATTTATAAAGTTTATTGTAGGAATCTTTATATTGATATTTCTTTTATGGGAAATGAGAGTGGAGGGTTACTTAGGCATTTGCAAAATAGATATATGAATGATCAAGGGCCTGATCCTCACCTTGGGGAATGTTAGAACCTTCCCTATCATTATTCAGATTTTCGACCCACTATAACACGACTAATTGGACAAGTTGGACTCGATGATAAACAAGGAAAAAGGCTGAAAGAGTCAATCACAAAGACCAGAGATCAAGCACAGACAATAGTGTGAAGCAACGATCAAGCGAGACCAAGAGATAGACTCTCCAGAATATTCTAAGTATGGATTAGTACCTCCACTAGGCAGGGGATCGGTACCTATCCCTTCCTCTAAGAGATCAGATCGTATTACTTGCGTAAGGGATCGAATCATATTACTTCCCTAGGCAGGGATCAGATCGTATTACTTCCTTGGCAGGGGATCAGTTCATATTACTTCCCTCGATAGGAGATCGAATCATGCTACTTCCCCTAGGTAGAGGATTGGATCGTATCAGCCCAACAATCAACTCATCCAAGATTCATCAATATCTCCAAAAAATATGTAGGCGGCTATGCAAAAGAAAATTCAAAAACACGAAGCCAACATCAAGATGGACCTACTGGAGCGATTACATGGCCCCATATGGCCATCTTGACCGATCGGCCCCGATCACTCATACTTGGGAGTTGGGCTACGAAACTTTTTGGGTGACCCTGTCTACATCGTGAGACTCTACCTACGAAATTTCAGGAAGATATTCAAGTCATCTTCCCCTATAAATATAGTGATCATTCTCTATAAGAGGGAGTTTCTTTTCGGCTGCCGAGGCTCAGCCATTACTATTCTTTATTCTTGTAATCTACGATCCCATCTTATTCAAACATTCTTGTAATCATAATTAAGTGCAAGATCAATAAAAATAAAAAGTGGACGTAGGCCCAAATTGCCGAACCACTATAAAAATCTGTGTCTAGTTTACTTTTTCTGCTATGTTTTAATATTATTCATCATTTAATCTCTATTAGAACTCTATTGGGTGTCTGTGACCATTTTTGGTGCAAACATTTTGCTTGTTTCACTTAGAGGGAATCCTCAGCTTGATTAGATCTCATCATCTACTTATGGATTCCCATATTCATGAAATAAATCGATCTTTCTACCAACACTTTTTATTTTTACTCAAATTTGAAGAAGATCTAAAAGGAAGCTATCTTCAATGCCTCCTAGGATGGAAAAGGTTGTTGCTAGCTCCTCACGACCTGCTGACGAAGCAGTAGAGTACATGGAGATCACTCTTCTAGATAATGGAGTGCAACAAGGAGTCCTTGGAACATAGGCCCTCTTCTGATGTGATCATTAGTGCTGATATGGAAACATTACAGAGAGAGCTCCATGAGACTCGTGCAGAATCATAGAAACAAATATAAGAGAACAGGGTCCTCATAATCCGCCTCTAGTACTCCACTTAATTTGACCCATCGTCAGCTACTCTACCTCTTGAAGTATAGCTATCCATCATCAAAGCCATGTTTCCCATCATGGATCTCCCATCGTCGAGTCACGAATGGTCGTCATCGAAAATCATCGAAACGGTCGTCAAATAACTCACTTTAGAGTTGGCCCAAGTCATACCCAAAGTAATAACCCATTTGACTCAAAGCAAACTCTAGAAATTCAGCCCCTAAGTTGGAGTCGAATAAAACCAAGATTTTCTCCAAGCAAACCCCAATTGACTATAAGTCGCATCCGTCATCGAACGATACCCGTGGTTCCGTACTGAACCCCACGCATACTTGCAAATGACTCCAAGAACCAGTCGTCACCGACCCAACACTTTAAATTTCTGTGACTCTAAGAAAACCATGTGCTGCCTCCAAGCAAGTAGAAAATTTTCTCAGGTCGGAATCCAAGTGAATTACCACCGAACCATACTCCTATGGTCATCACCGATCCATCAATATCTTGAGTATAATGACTCTGATCGACTTGAAATTTGAAATGTAGCCTCATACCCCAAGTAATCACCCTTCATGTAGTTGAATTACCACCAAGGAATGAAAAAGGAATTATTACTCAAACGGTAATCCCGGAAGCCACAGAACAAAGGTGATATGGAGCAAACTGAGGTGGATTACCGGACCAAGCTTCTAAGGTAGATGACTACCACTCCCAACTAACCATATTTTAGACACCTGACTTGGCGGCCATGGTACTACGACTTATGGGAAAAAGCCAAAGCCAAACCGATGACGATTGGGGAGAGTCCCGAAACCATAATTCTTTTACTGAAGCCATTCAGTGTACAGAGTATCCTCACAGATTCAACATGCCAGATATACCGGCATACTGAGGGAAAACCGATCCTGGACTATGTCCCATGAAATACGAATGGCATATGGATTTCATCAGAGCAATAGATGTAATCAAATACAGACGCTTTCCCATCTTTCTTAAAGGAGCAATGACCCTGTGGTTTACACGACTACCGCCCGGGTCTGTCTCCTCGTTTGGCCAGTTAGCACAAAAGTTCGTTGAGCAATTCGGAATACAAGTGACTTGCCCCAAGCATGTGATGTCACTATCAAACCCATTCCAGGAGTGAGGGGAGACGCTCAAAGACTTCATGCAAAGGTTCAATGCCACCATAACCGAAGTGAGCAATCCCGACAAGAATACCATAATGATGACATTGATTAGAGGAATCGACCTCGAGACATATTTTTATGGCTGGTTAGCTGGAAAGCCTCCAACTACCTTGGATCATTTTTTACTACAAGGAGAACTAGTATTTATGAAAGAAGGAGGCAAAACTGGGAAAAAGAATAGTGCAGTCCCGTTGGCCGAAATGGTTTAAAATAAGAGCTATGATGATGCCCTAGATGAGGACTCGGGTTCTAGGAGACAACACAGGATCCCGAAATTCAATGCATACACTCTAATGAATGATTCGAGCAAAAACATCCACCTAGAGACTCATGACTCGAAGCAATACAGGAAGTTAATCTCGAGAGAGTCCACCAAAACTCAGAAGAAATATAGGAAATATTGCATATTTCATGAGACACACGACCATTACATTGGCGATTGCAGACTTCTCGGAGATGTAATCGAAGAGCTGATCCGAAAAGGTAAGCTTCAATAGTATATGTAAGATCCGTGGGATGGCGAGCAAGGATGGTCCGACCCTTCCTAATAAAGACCTTTGGTTATCAACTGGACCGTCAACTTCCAACTGAGAAAGGCTGGAGCAAAGCGGAGTAGTGAGCACACGACGGTGCTTCATTTATCAATAAGATTTATTTCGATTTGCATTAAACTACTTAATTAAATAAACTTTGCTATTTCTATTTTCGAATAAAATGGCCCTTGGTCATGTACTTCTATCTTTATGTAATCATGTTGTGAACTACGACCAACTTGAATTAAACTACATGCTAACGATGCAGGTGACCAAATACCCAAAGTTAGGTGCTAAACAACCTCCATGGACCATGATCGGACCTTGGGAGTTTCACTAAGATGAGCACTAGTTGACCGCTCATTAGCTACCATACGCCCTTAGCTTAGGGGAAAAAACTCGAAACGAAAAGTGGATGTGACTCGACCATCCACCTCCTATTATGTGCTTCAATTCAGACAGAACATATGTGCCTTGCTCAAAGCTCGGCAAGGTCAAACTCCAATACAAAGTGGACACAACTGACCGTCCACACATCAACCTCCACACTTGACTTGGACCAGTTGAAGACTTGGAGTGGATGTGACCCAACTATCCACTCCCCAACTTTTACTTGAAGTTCACCAAGATACTTATGCCCCTTCCGAAGTTTAGCGAGACCGAGATTCAACTAGAAGTGGATGTGACTTGGCCGTTACATGCGAGTCCAAATAGTAAGTTCAAAAGTAAGTTATATGCGAGTCCAAATAGCCAAATATCTTCTTTTAATAGAAGTATGCTGTTTGCACCAAAATTGGTCACAAACATCCTACAAAGATTTTATAGAGAAATAAATGAAAAAATTCTAATGAACTTAGAGGAAACAAGCAATTAAATAATAGAAAATAAACAATAACAAGAATATAACGATTTATAATGGTTTGGCATTGAAAGCCTATGTCCACTTTAGAGAAATTGCTTTATTAATGACTTTGAATTTTTAGTACAATAGGGATCGGATCGGAATCCATGAACACAATGAACTACAAAGAAAACAACAACGTAAAGATCCCTAAAATGAACCATGAAGCCTGTATTTATAGGGGGAGATGGCCGAATATCTACCTGAAAAATCACCAGGAGAATCTTCAAATGTTGATGAGGTCACACGAGCGATTGCTACGCCCAAATCCCAAGGAATAGGGATCGACCTCGATCCCACTTAAAGGTCATGTGGAGGCTTATAACCCTCTTTTGGGTCCCCTTTCATGCTAGCTCCATGTCCCTAAAGTTGACTTCTGTATTTTGAGATGTTGATCATTTCCCATTGAGTTGAACTATTAAGCTAATACGATCCAATCCATTGTTTAGGGGGATGGATCGTACCCGATCCCTTGCCTAGGGGATGAGTTATTCCATACTTAGAGTGTTATGTAGAGTCCATCTCACTGCTTCATATTATCGTCTGTGCTTGATCTCTAGACCCCACGATCTTCTCTCTAAGCTACTGGTCTTGATGATGGTCGAGTCTAACTTGTTCAATTAGTCTGAATACAGCCGGGCCAAAAGGCCGGGTAACATACATTATGCAAAATTGTTTGTTCAAATCCTTATATGCAAAAGTCCAAAAATTACAATTGGCTCTAAAAGATCCCAATTCAATTTTGGATTAACGGCTTGAACATTTAAGAAAGAGAAAAGAATAAACCATCCCTTCCAAGTAGTATATAGTGTCTATTTATAGAGGCAGTAGCAGGTGGGCTAGCTGCCACTTGTCCACTAGATATGATGTGTGTTATCTAACTAAATTTTTGATATTCGATATCCTCGCTTGTTTTAAGATTCAACATCCTAGTGGTGAGACTTGGCATCATTTGCCTTGTAAGTTCGGCAATACAATCTTCCTCTGGTAACTACTCAATAGCTTTTATTATGGTAGGTACTCGACATCAGTTACTTTGGTAGTAGCTAGATGATAGTTAGAGTATCATAAGTTAATCATCCTTCAAAGCTCGACATTCTCATCCCAAGAATAAATACTTGACATCTTCTTGCAACATGATATCCTCTTTTCTTACTTATTCTTTTGCACTCCTTGTTGTATTGGTTCGATATCACCCTCTTCATCCTTATCAACCCAGTTTTCTTTAGGTTTTGTAGCCTTTGCATTATGGAAACTCGACATCTATATGTGCTTATTGATTCAACACCTCCATTTTCTTGTAAACTCGACACCTTAATTTATTGTTGATGTTCGACATTACTTCTTCTTGTTATATGCTTAGCACTCCTTATAGTCGTTGAGATTCAACACCACCTCCGCCTTTCATGTTCGACAAGTTTTATGGTTATTGAGGCTTGACACTTCCTCTTTTCTTTATTCAAGCTTGACAACTCCGATGTTTGTTAAATGCTTAAAGCTTGGCATCTTTAGAGGTTCGATACCTTGTTAATTACTTGAATATGCATCATAGCTCTTATCATAGAAGTTTGTCAACCCTTTGTTTCTAAATGTTTGATATCCGTTTGAAGCTTGTTACCCTTTGTTAGATACTAGTGCTTGATAACCTAGCTCTTTTCTGGCTTGACACCCTTTATTATAGTCAAAATTAATACGTTCTCCTTTAGAAGCTCGATATGAATATTTGCAGTAATAATATATATATATATATAATATAATATAATATAGAAGTTCAAAGTACATATGCACACACCCATTTAATGTTCCAGTTTTGTTTACTATATATTGATAAGTTGCTAATAAATCCCATTTTAACAGATAGTTCCAATGAGTAAATTCAGTTGAAATGGGAACAAAGACCAACGTGGTCAATGCCAATGGGATAGAAACCAGGGTAGGGACTAGCAACTATGTGGATATACCGGATATTCCTAGAGTTAATATTTTAGTATGGTTCAGATGCCACCTTTAGGAAAAGAGCCAAGCTAGTACCAACCCCACCGAACTTGTAGTCATTAATAACATTACTTATAAGGGTGTGATTCCAACCCCTAGACCACCAACTATTGACTTTACTAAGTTGTGTAAGGATTTCTCCAACCATGGCGGAAAGCCATTTCTTGGGACAGGTGAGTTGAGCATGGCTTAATGATTTTGAAAAGATTTCAACCTATTAGGACTTGATAAGGTGGCAAAAAGGTAATTAGCAACTTGGCATTTGAAAGGTGAAGCAAGTTGTTGGTCAAAGGTTGTAACAACTGAGGTGGATGAGAACACTATTACATGGAGAATGTTCAAGTTGAGATTTAAGACAATTTCTTTCTATCGCTTAGAAGGATGTATTGTTAAAAAAAGTTCATTCATCTGAAGAAGGAAGAAATGACAACTGAGGAGTATCACTTAGTTTAATGTGTTGGCTCGTTTTGGATTTCAATTAGTGAATACCCTGGCAAAGAAGGCGTTAAATTTCATGAAAGGACTAAGTTCACCTTTAAGGCAGTTAGCATTAAATCAGATATTATATGGAGCGATGTTCGAGGAATTGGTAGAGGCAATATTATTAAACTCTTTGAATAGAAATATGGTCAAGGAATAGAATAAGGAAGTGGAAGGATGACAACAACGGGGAAACACAAAGGAAATGGACCAGAAGTAGGGCAGGTAAAAAGGAGGTGCTTACTTGTCAGACATTTTAGAAGATGGGATACTTGACAAAGAGTTGTAGGATGAATCTCTCGAAAGGTAGATGCTATAACAACAACCAAGTGGGATACATAACTAAGGATTGTAAGGCAGCCCTAGGTCCGAAGAAGTTAAAGTGCCATAATTGTGATTAGATTAGGCATATAAAAGAGGTTTTCCAACTTTGAGGGATGAAGGTCACATTGTCATGGCATATGCTCTAGATGACGTTCCAACTTCCACAAGGCATCACCATCAATGCATGAGAAAGTAAAGCATGTTGTGATGGAAGGTTTGTTGATTTTATCCGATTCTCTTGTTCATACTTTTTTTAATATCGATGCATATAATTCGTTCATATCTAGTGTGTTAGTCGATAGTTTAGCTCTTAAACCTGATCTTATGCACAAATTTATTTTGTTGTCAAATGCTATCAGGGGAACGACTCATCTATTGATGTTATGTCATAACCTAAAGTTGGTCATTCGTGGTGTGAAGTTCCCTTGTGACGCATATGTACTGAGCTTTTCGGGATATGGATTGATTTTGAAAATGGGTTCAATGTCTCACTATGCACTGGTGTTAGATTACGATAGGAGGATGGTTCGATTAAGGAAAGGTGATGCACTAGATTTGAATCTATGTTGTGAGCCCGATACTTCTAGTATGGGGACATATCAATGTTCACTCAGCATGTCATAGGAAGAGCTATCGTGTATACTAGTAGCAAAGGACTATCATGGTGTATTCAAAGAAGATTTCGGTCTTCCTCACATAAGAGAAATTGAATTTCATATTGATCTCAAGAAAGATGCAAGATCAGTTGTAATGCCTCTTAGGTATATGGCTCCAAACAAAAGATAAGAACTCGATAAGTAAGTTACGGAATTGTTGCAGAAATGATTTATTCATAAAAGTATTTTGAAATGGGAAGTCTCTGTCGTTTTTGCTACTAAGGCAAATGATTCCTCATATTATGCGTCATTTATCGAGAATTAAATAAGCCGATGAAAAAAAACCTTTACCCGTTTCCTCACATTGCTGACCTTTTTAATCAGTAGTTTAAGCGAAGGTTTCTTATAGCTTGATTTAGTGACTGGTTTTCACCAGTTGCGAGTGGCTGAAGATAGTACCCAGAAGACTGTTTTCTGTACACCTCATGGATTGCTTGAGTGTTGGCCATGCCATTTGGACTGACAAATGCTCCGACTAACTTTTGTGGATCTGAGTGATGAGAAGAGTGTTATAGGAGCAGTCAAATAGGTTTGTAGTGGTCTTCGTGGATGACATTTTATTCTGTTCTACAGGTGAGGAGGACCATGAAGTTCATTTAAGGGAATTGATGGATGTTTTGAGAAGGAATCAGTTGAAAGCTAAATTTTCTAAGTGTCAATTTTGGGGAGTAAAGTTCGTTTCCTTAGGAATATAGTATGAGCAGATAGATTGGCTATAGACCCAATAAAAGTAGATGTAATTTGGGATTGGAAAATGCAAAGAATGTCTCAGAGTTCCATAACTCTTTTTGTTTAGCTGGATTCCATCGAAAAATTATTGAGGATTCTACAAAGATATCATCACCTCTGACCCGTGTAATGAAAAAGAATTTGGTTTATACTTGGAGTCTGGAGTATGAAGCGTCATTCGTTCGACTAAAGGAATTACTGAAGAGTGCTCCAGTTTTGGTTATTCCAGATGGTATGATTTACCAGATGCATGCGATACTAGTCTTGGTGCTGTTCTTATGCAAGAAGGAAGGATAGTAGCATATGCGAGCCGACAGTTGAAGAACCATGAGAAGAATTATCCAACACACAACTTGAAGTTAGCCGCTATTGTATTCGCATTGAAGTTGGGGTGGCATTATCAGTTGGGTGAGAGATTCGAGTTATTTACAGACCATAAATCTCTCAGATACTTGTATTCCTAGAAGGACATGAATCTATGACCACAACGGTGGATGGAGTTTTTATCATTATATGATTTTGGAATTTCTTATACTCTAGGAAAAGGAAACGTATTTGTAGATGCTTTGAGTAGGAAGCATGCATATGCAAATGCTACATTGCTAGAGTAGAGAAACTTAGTGTTCATATTAGAGTTTGCTTTCAGACCAAGATTGGAGTACGTACAGATTGTTTGCAGCAATGGAGGTTAGGCTGGCGTTGATGGATCATATTGGACTAAGTCAAGGCAATATGCACTATTGGTTGACATTAAGGAGCAATTAGGACGGGGTGAACGATTGAGCCATTTGGATTGTTACTCCAAAGATCAAAAAGGTTATTTGAGGAGAGATGGAAGGCTATCTGTACCACAGATTAAAGAAATGATAGAGGAGGTCTTGAGTGAGTGTTATACTCTAGAATGACTATTTATCCAGGAGAGGATTTGATATATCGGGTCATGAAGAGAGTATTCCATTGGCAAGGAATGAAGAGGCAGGTATCTGAATATGTGGCAAAGTGTATGACATACCAAAAGGTGAAGGCAAATAGAAAAATCCAAGTGGGTTATTACTTCCGTTAGACATGCAATAATGGAAGTGGGCATGTGTATTTATGGACTTTGTAGATGGATTACCTTAAAGTAAAAAAGGAAATGATAATTTATTAGTGATAGTAGATTGTCTTATGAAGGTTGTGCATTTTATTCCAACGAAGAGCACAAGAACCGCAATGACGTTAGTGATGCAATATAGAAAAGAAGTGGTCAGACTACATGGAATTACAGCTGGTATAGTGAGCGATCCAGATCCACTTTTCATTAGTGAATTCTGGAGGAGTCTACTGGTGGCATTGGGAACGTAATTGAACCTAAGCATTACATATCACCCATAGACCAATCGGCAGATGGAGAGAGTAAATAAGTTGTTTGAGGATTTGTTAATGTAACCACCCCAATGCTTTACCCATATTATTAAAAAACATTACAAGTAATGTCGTCTAATAACACCGAGAATACATATGGTTAAGAGAGATTGAATGTGAATATATTTTTGTACAAACATCGACATGTTTTTATTACCTTTTAAGGATCAGAACTGAAAATTTTGACGTGTACAATATTAATACAAAGTAATAAACACACTGGTTAAAAATATTCAGAATAGTATATAATATAGATAAATCAGAATCAGAGTCATAGATCACAGCGGAATAATATTCATCATATACATAATAAAACGTGAGTCTACAAAATATTAGTACTAGACCCACATACTATGTACATCACATCAAAAATACTATATCAGGTACGTAGTGACTACTAAATAATATACATGAGATATCCTCCTAAATGTCAATATATACAATAATGAAGTAAACTGAAACGGTCAAAATAGTCTACTCCAGTGCTAGCATAAATCCAAAAGTCAGTGAGTCCCTATACGTGTAGAGTCTCAGCCCGACCCAAGTATCTTAAAATAAATGGGTCAGACTGTATCTAATAAAGAGATGAGATACTAATATCATAATTATATGACTTAACAATAATAACAAGCCATTAAAAAAATATGCCCGAAACCAAAATCACAATAATAAGGCATATTAATCAAAATCACCATTTCATAAATCCATATCAAGTCTCCAATGGACTATCATAAAAAATATGATGACAACAATTCAAAATTCTTCAGAACAAAACTACTAAATATCCATCCAAAAATCTCCGAAGAAACAATCATCACTAATAAATAATCAAAATCTCAGATCCGAAAAGATTATGACAGCCTCTTGCAGTTTGGCAGGTCGCTATCACCTCTCTCGCAGTTTAGCCAGGTCGCTAGCACCATACTCACAGTTTGGCTAGGTCACTGACACCTCACTCGTAATTTCGTCCAATGACAAGATTGCTAACACCTCTCAAGTAGTTTAGGCCAAGTCGCTAATGCCTTACTTGCAGTTTGGTTAGGTCACTAACACCTCTCTCCCATAGTTTCGTCAAATGACAAGGTCGCTAACAGCTCTTAGATTGATGGATAAATGAGTCATTATCACTCAGGGATCTATCGGTTTGAAATCCGAAACACCGTAAGATAATACAACTCTAAGTGTTAATTACTATCACTCAAGTAATCACAAGAATTTAACTAATTGTCCCATATCAGGTAGTGAATTCAAGTGATTACTAAAAGCTGGTAATTTCCACTCGAACTCTATTTAACAAATTATAATAATAATCTAAAGAATTGTATGAAAAGTCTCATACCAATTCTACAATTTAATCGTTTATTAAATTTCCTTGTTTTATAGAAAAGCACGATCAATAAAATTTCAAATCCATAATAAATAAAATAAAAGGGTTTTAAATTAATTTTACATACAATGATATAATTTTTCAAAATCACTTTTAAATCCATAAACTCATTTTAAAGAAGGGATACCTATTTACAAAAGCTTTGGAACTCTTTCTAAATCATTTAAATCTCTTTTATAACCAAAATCACTTGAAACTGAAATTATTACTTTCACAACGACTTCTATAAAATAATATTATACCGTATCATTTGCTTCTAAATATTTCCAAAATTTTAATATAATTATAATAATATATTTTAAAAGATTTTATGAATAAATATTACTCATCTAAAAAAGCTTTGAATAGAAATTTTGAATTAAGAAATAAGTTAAGAACATAATATAATTTAACTATATTTTATAAACTAATTCCAATAAGGATCAAAATAGATAAAATATCATTTTTGAAATTCTTTTAAAAACATTTAAACAAATCAGATAATAAATCCATCAAAATTTCATCATCTAGAGCTAACATCGCTCTATAAAACATCATTTCATTATATAAAATTTCTTGGAGATCCGAGTTTGTTTCCGATAACTCTGATCACACGATGATATACCGGCATCGACATACTTTAAAATTTAATTCACAAACGAATGGAGTTACGTTTGTAAATTTATACTATCAACTCATTCAAGGAATCAACATCCCAAACCAATCAAGTTTATCCAAACTATGTGTAAAACATAGAACAATTCATCAGATGCATTCATACTTTAACTAATTCAACAATTAAAAATCAACAATTATCACCCAATAATCTACCAAACAACAGTATGCAATGGTATTTAATTCATTTTAATTATAACACCCTAGTATTATCACATAAATAATCATCTCAAGGCATGCAACATAATCCCTAAAGGTAGATATAGAATCGTGAGTAAGAATAACTCACCTAATCCTTGTTGAAATCCCATTTTTGCCTTCCAACCTATACCCAAAACCTAGCATAACCTTCACAATCCAATACTTATCCTGTAGTTGCCAAACATCATCGACCATAACATCACCTCTAGTCTCACGTCCCCATCCCAGTCGCGGCCTCCACCACGAATGCCACCACAAAATTGCAACCGTACTCTCCCTCCATCTCCCTTTGTTGCTTAGATTGCCTCCTTGTGTCTTAGGTGCCCACAACTGCGTATTGCCTCCTAGTCCATCGATCATTAGTCGCGATAACCTACACTCGATCGATTATTTTTTTCCTAAATGATTTACGGATTTGGGGCTAGGGCTTGAAAGTATAAACAGGTTCTCTTTGAAATAACAGGGAACTAGGTTGATAAAGAGAGATCAAAGAAGTGGGGCCTAGTGTATTTGGGCTTTGGCTTTTAAATTAGATAAGGGTATACAATTATTATTTTTCTTCAAATAACTCTTTTATTTATTTATTTGCAAATATATTTTGATCAAATTTAAATTGATCACACTTCATTCCAAAAGATATATTGAGATAGCGGCTCAATTTTATTCAATTCAATATTGCTTTACTTTATTTAATTATTCATTGAACTGATATAAATGAACTTATTCATTTTCAAAAATTATCGATTTTATCGAATATCAAAGAAATCTTCGTTTCATCCATTTCAAGTGTATAAAATTATTTGAATTTTAAAATATTTTATATTTATTAAAACATTTCATTTGAATTTTAATATATTGTCTAAAAAAGAATTTATGAACTAATTCAATTTTTTTATAACAAAATCCTTCGTTAAATAGACTTTAATTGAATAATAATTTTATTCCAAAAATAATTATGCTTAGTATCAATTTCAAACACTTCTATTTTAATTAAATTAATTTAATATTACAACTTTAAAACATGATTGTTACAGCTGAGGACCTGTATATTAGACTTTGGAGAATCTTAGGAAGACCATTCACCTTTGATGGAGTTTGCATATAAATAATAGCTACCAAATTAGTATAGGCATGGCACCATTTGAAGATTTAAATGAAAAGCTATGTAAGTCACCGTCGTGCTGGTGGGAGTCTATATACAAGATTATTTTAGGACCAGAGATGGTTAGTGATACGTTGGAGAAGGTAAAGCTCATAAGGAAGAGGATGAAGGCTGCATAGGATCGGCAAAAGTCATATGCAGATAGGAGGAGAAAAGATTTGGAGTTCGAGGTAGGAGATTTAGTCTTTGTCAAAGCTTCTCTATAAAAAAGGGTAATAAGATTCGAAAATTCAAGAAAATTAGCACTCAGATTTATTGGCTTGTTTGTAGTGTTGGAGAGGATAGGGAGTTTGGCCTATATAGAGGAACTACCAGAGAATATTGTAGGAATCCACAATGTGTTTCATGTGTCACATTTGCAAAAATGTGTACATGATCCGATGACTGTGATAGCGCCTAGTCAGTTGGATGAGGTGGAATCAGGGTATGAGCCAAGTTCATCGCATGGTCCAACCTTTATTCTGAAACATGGAGTGAAATGACTTAGAAAAAAGATGGTGAAATTGGTTAGAGTGCAGTGGAAAAATGACCCAGTAGAGAGCACTTGGGAGCCTAAAGAGAAGATGAGGGCAACATATTAGGATATCCCCTACTCTGAGACTTAAAAATAGACGCCGATGATGCTGTAGTCATCACCGAAACCATTTTCCACCGACAAAGTGAGTTTAGTACTATTTTGCTCAACTTTAGTAAGCAGAGCAGCTAAATAACTTTTCATTACATCAATTTGAATTACATAATTCATTACATCATTTTAACCCAAATTGTTGCCCATGCAGGGGTAAATAAAAATAAAATATAGAAAAAGTAGTGTTGTGTTCTATATATGAAGTTTCCACAAAACACATAACCAATTATGAATCCTGGTTTTACACAACGGAATTTCAAAATAACTTTTATTATAAACATCAAGCCTCCTACTTTTTCTTTGAAATCTTGATTCATCCTTTAGAAGATTCCCGCCTAATCCATAAACTCAGCCTACTCAAATGAGTACCCATGAGTTTATAGTAAATAATAAAAACACGGGTCGAACATAAAACCTGGTATGAGTAAAACCTTTGCCTTAGTCATCCATAGTGAGCCCACGCCGCTAATATAGAATGGGTTTTCCCCTCACTTTATCATCCCATCATAATATATCAAATTATGTAAACAAATGTTACATAGAAAGCAACTATGTGCATATCAAATCAAGAAGTGTACCCTACACTTATCATCCAATTACAAACCATGTCATATATCGATTAAAATTAAGTATACCATATACTTAGCATCAGTCATGAACCATGTCATACAATCATTCATCATACATTCAATCATCACCTAAACTCTTGTTTTAGGCTTTCATCATTAATTTTTTATTAACTTATTTAGTGATTACCTCCCAGGCCTGTCTATCACTAATTTATCTTTTCTTGAACAACATCACATGATGAAATGACCACTCATTTTACCAATGGAAGCTATCCTAACTGCAACCATCCTGACTCTCCTAAGAAGTTGAATGTAAGCATTCTGAATACATTCTAGTAAGCGTCCTTATTAAGTGTCTATAGCCCCTCTTAGTCCATGAACCGCCATCGTTCATATTGTCGATTTATTCCTTTAAGTTAAAACACCACCCTTATGTTTTGGCACCCTGCCTTAACTATGGGTTGTGGAATTATGGATCTTAAGGCTAAATAAACACTAAAGAGGGAATGAATAGTGTTTTCTAACTTTTACAAACCTTTTTATATTTCTTTCAACTTAAATGTTAAATCATAGATTTTCAACATAGAAGTGTATCAACAATCAATCACAGATGCAAACGCAGATAGAATAAATGCAGAAAAGTAAAGTAGAGAGTTGGAGAAATAGCACCAGGGATTTTATACCAGTTTAGATTTTTCTAACATCCAATCCCGTACAACTGCTTGTATATAATTCTTTTCAAATGCCAATCTTTAAACTGGCAGAAGGCAAACCCAGTTACAATCTTGATTCCGAGGCTACAAGACACACCCTCTTGATTTTCTGGGTTCAGGTTACACCCACTTTATTTTGACGGACAATAAGCATGCATACTTGGATTTTTGGGCTACCAAGCACCCCCGTTTGATTTAAATGGGCAACAATCACACCTAAGCAAATACAACTAGAGTTTGATGATTTTTACAAAGACAATTTCTTGATCTTTGATCACAGTGGATTCTATAACCTCTTGAGTAGCACTTTGATCTTGAATTGAGAGAGAGATGATTGAAATTAGATAGTATATAGTAGAGAATCAATCAATAAAGACTGAATTGATTCTTGTTGAATTTGAAGAGATTTGATAAATTTTTCAGTGGAAATTTTGGCAGAGTAAGAGGAGAGAAGAAACAAGAAATCAGTCGTTAAAAAATTCATTTGAAACCCACTACTTATAGCGAATAAACTGATATGTCCATTCGTGAAAAGTTATGATGAATAGACACTTCATTTCAAATTTTGAATTTCAAATTTGTTGCATATGTTTCGACATACTCATACGGTATATGTCGACATATCCCTTTGAAAATTGAAATCTCTTTTGTTTTTAAATATTTTGAAAATCCTATGCTTAGTAAAATATTTTGAAACTTTGTAAAATAATTTAAACATAGTTTGTAAACATTTTAAACATAAAAAACTTTTATAAAATATTTTTAAGTATATTTTTTTTAACAATAAAGGATAAGAAAATGGGAAATAAAGATCAAAGGTTGCTACTAGGGACTTTAACAATACTCTATGACTCTATATACTATACTGTAGTCTTGAGATCTTTATATCTTGGTCTTTGTACTCATGAGTCTTCATGTCCTTTTATTGAGTCTTTATAATGTAGATTCTTCGATTTAGTACCTGTGTAATATCCTGCACTATATACTATATAACTTAGGAAATCATTAGTATTCATATTTTATATAAATATATTTGTTATCAAGGTTGTTATGATCAAAATCAATAACCGAGGTATTAACAATCTTCCCCCTTTTGATGATGACAACCATTAATATCGTGTATATAAAATATGATATAACTCCCCCTAAATTAGATAACTCTCCCTAAATATATGCATATGCATATTTTATATTTTCTCCCACTTTGTCATCAAACAAAAATGGGTGAAAAAGTAAAAAACTCCTCCTAAATGAAATAGAACAAATTCGAAATCAATAATCTAAGTTGAAATGGTATATACGATGAATATATGATAAACAACATACTATTCTATATTAAGAATGATGATGCATGGTAATGAAAAATTTATAAAGTAGACTTTACTTATGCAATTTAAACTATACCGATCCAATTCATACATACAAACCGACAAACCAAATTAAACATACAAATTCAAACAATCAAAAATAAAACACACAATTATAGATAACAATCTAAAAAACACTAAATCTAATCCCAACAAACCATGCTATTTCATACTATACTTAAATCTATGGTTTTCTTTTGATTATAGGAGATTTGTGGGTAGGACAAAAATGGTAGTGAAGACGAAAGTTCCTTTTTGTTCAACGAGATTTCCGTCTCGATCGAAGCATACATCACCCACACATTTGCCCTCATCATCATCCTCTTCTTTCTCTTCTTCTTCCTCTTCTTCCTATTCTTCCTCCTCCTCATTATCCATAGGTTTGTGAATGACAAGGTTAGGAGTATCTTCTTCGATTACAATGGGATTCGTTATATTATCCAATAGATATTTCTGAAGATTGCATAGAGTTCACCCTTGTTTCTTTTGTTCCTTCAAGAGGCATAGTTGAAAAAACTCTATTTCTAAAAGCATGTTGGGTGTATGCTTTAGATCATCTTAAATTTTGGTCACTTGGCCAAGGTGGTGGTTTGGAAGGGGCCTAGAGTGGGACTTCAGAAGGAAAAAGGTGCATTCTCTTCTCTTGGATGTTTGGAACTCAAGGAAGCCATTAATTTATTTTTATTTAGAATTTGCAGAAGATAGAAGATAGAGAAATGAGAATTATTTCAAAATATGGTGGTTATATAGTTATATTTCGAATTTCGAGTTTAGGAGGGATATCTATTTTCAGAAATTTCCCGTATATGTCGACATATAGGCAGAGCGTATATCAACATATGCAGTTTAATTTCGACATTTTATTTTTCTTTTAAATATATAACTTATATTTTATTATATTCATATTTCAGAGAAAAACATATTCCTAACTCTCTTCTAATTTTAAAAAAAGATGTTTGAGTTAATGGTTTTGTTAAAATATCAGCCATTTGATTTTCAATATTTATAAATTCGAGTGTAATTACTTCTTTGTTTACATTATCTCTCAGAAAATGATGTCTTATATCTATATGTTTAGTTCTAACATGATGTGTTGGATTTTTAGATAGATTTATTGTACTAGTGTTATTACAGTACATTTGTGACGACCTGTCATTTTAGGACAATTCAAGTCGACAATAAACCATACATGTTTAACTCAAACAGTCTAAAAGACAGATTATCAATAAGGTTTGTAATAAGAATATAAGAAGAGAAGAGAACAATACACAGAATCTCATAACAGAATGACAAAATATAATAATTACATAAACAATTCATGAAACTGTTTTACAATATACATTTGATTATCTTTTACAATATAACCAGAATTGTACATTTAACAAACACAACAAAATAATGCAGCGGAATAATACTTATAAATATGATCTTCTAAACTCCGTCTTCATCTTTAAGAAACAAACGTCTTCGAAACACTACAGCAACTCAGACTGACCCGAGCATACAGAAAAACAATACATCGAGTCAGGACTATACATTCTTGTGCAAGTAAATTCAAATCAAGCAATAGTAACTTAAGAGATGTTATGAGATTTTCATCTCTTAAGGATCCGTTATGTAGGATAGATTTCACCCTAGAGGGGGGGGGGAGTGAATAGGGTGATACTAATAATTATAAAAATTAATGCAGAAATATAATAATTGCAGCATAGATAATAGGAGAATAATAAAAGCAGGAATAGAAAAACACAGATTTACCCAGCTTCGGCAATAACCTGCCTACGTGCTGCCCCCAAGGTTTCTACTAGAAATTAAGTAGTCAGACGCTTACACACGTAAACTTGCGACACTCGCTAACGACTAACCTAACTCTACGCTCAAAACCCTACCACAACTCAGCCACTGAGTTGCGAATTCTCAAACTACGCCTCGTAGTTTGTCCCTAGTCACACGACTAGAATTTTGCACAATTTAAAATAGAAAAACAAAACTAAATAAAATAAAAATAAAAACAAAACCCTATATAATCACTAAAGCCCAAATACAAATAAAATAGATCGGCCCAAAATAAACTATAATTTGTGAAAAACTTGACTCCCCTGTTGTAAACTTCGGTCGCTCTCTTTTGCTTTGCAATGTCTGCTTCTCTTCGTAAAATCAGGGCTTCGTTCAACTGAGGCCGCCACTTGAACTTGACATTCGAATTGAATTAAGTTTTGCTTCTAGTTCCTTCGTCAAACGATTTGTTGGCTATGATTTGCTCTCGGTGGCTTTCAGGATTGAGTTCGAAACTTTGAATGTGGTATGTGATTTTCTCTTATTTATTTGAGATTATACTTAACTCAATTTGCTTTGATTCAAACTCGATTCGAGTTATTGATTAGGGATTTAAATTGAATCTTGGCTCTGTGATTTTTTTGCTCGAACTCGAATGATTTGATTTGCCGATGATGATTGAGTTTTTATAGGGATTAAATCCCTTAAATATACGTTCATATATTTCATTTGATTTCATCACGTTGCTATGCTCGACCATAGATTTTCGATTTGATGCTTGTGATAATTCTGACTCATTTAGTTCATACTCGGTTGGATTTTGGTTCTGTTCTTTTTCTCCTATGACTTCGGTATTTTGAATTTCTGGACTTGTTCAATCCATGTAACTTTGTTTGATTTACTCTGAGTCGGTTTTGTTCTTTTTGCCTTGACTTCGGCTCTTTGAATTTTTGTTCGAACTGTTGCCTTGTTCATCATGTTGAATTTTGACTTATGCAATTGCTTCACTGTTTAATTTGTATCAATTCACGTAGAACTTCACATGTATGCTACCACTGCTCTGACCACATCATTTGAACATGCTTCTGTTTTGCATTTGACTGGAACCACTTGTGTTTGTATGTATGTCACCATGTATATACATACATACATATGTATGTGTGTGTATATATGTTGTGCATTTTCATTGGTCTATTGATGTATATGCATGCTCCATTGATTTTGTATTATTTACTGCCCTGGCCTTGTTCATTTATCTGGTTTTCATGAAGTTCATCCTGTATTGTGTTTACCACTGGTTATGCATTAATACATTTCTGGTTTAGCTTCTGAACTTCATGTGTACATCCATTTGCTATGTTGTTTTGTACCGAGCCTTGTAAATGTGCAATCTGATTCATTGCACTATTGTCTTGTATTCTCTGGTCTTCACTGTTGCCTCTGGTTTGCTTGCCTGAGTTATTTCAGTCACTGCTGTCCACAACTGTTTGTATGTGTATTTCTGGTTTCACTTGAACTTCATCTTGATTTTGGAATTTGTCTGCACTTTGGTTGATGGTCTCCATACATACATACATACAAACATACATACATACATACATACATATATATATATATATATGTTTATGCGGTCTTTGTGTTCCACTGCCTTTGTATTTGGAGTTTGGTTCTGGCCATTTCACTTGTATTCCTTTCACTGTTTTGTAGTGGTTCTGGTTTCATTTACCTTCATATGTATTCATATGGCCCAATCCAAGTCTTGACACATCTATGTTCACACTTGAAGTCTGGTTTAGCTACTTTCCACTTATGTACATGTTGTGGTCATTCCCAGTTGCAATCAAGTCTTCATTGATCACTTGTTGTAACTGTTATGTGAAAAAAAACATGTGTACTGTTCTGGTTCAAGTATGTTGGAGTTTGTTCTAGTCATTGAAACTTGTACTTGACCATTCTATTTTTGTTTTTGTATTGCACCTGAGTTGAATCCAGCCTCGGTTTGGGTTTGACCTTGTGCTCACTTGTCCCTGCAACTTTATCAAGTGTATATCGATGTGCACGACCTTGTGACATGTACAGTAATGCACTATGCATGTTACAAGCTGTTCGTGTAAAATGAATTCAAAAGAAATAAATGACAAAAAACCCAAATAATTGAGGCAAATAATATTTTCAAAAACCCACATTTTATTTTATACTGCAAAAATATTTCTTTTTCAATTTTACTGCGTTAGTGTTTATTTTGCAGATAATTCAGATGCTGGATTCAATCTGGAATAGAGTTGAAGATAAATATGAGTGAATGAGTGATATGTAGTGAGGTGAACATTGTAAACTGAAATTTTTGATGTAATCGCAATTGTAATGTAATTGAAATTGTGTATATATAGTGAGAGCTCAAATTTGTACTATTCAAAATTGTAATAAAATATTTGTTTGAATTTAAATTTTGTGTTATTTATTTTATTCAACAAATATTTATTTAATTATGTGAAAAATAAAATAGTACGATAACAAATACATTTAAATGAATATATATATATATGTTTATTACCATCAAACAAAAATCATATACTAGCATATTCTACACGTTAAACTATCTATATGTAGTAAGATACGCTATACATGTAATGTCTGTCAGTAATATAAATATTAAAATAGCATTAAGGCTTTACATTAATCCCCCTTAACATATTTTTAAGTATGTAGTCTATGCAGGTCCTGTAATATAACCAGTAACGTTGTTAGCTAGGGAGTCCCATATAGGTACAATACTAAAACAAAGTGGTAGTGGTCTCAGATAGGGATAATCGTATGACAAGGCACATAAGGCAATGCCTAAGGTAGGATTCTACCATTTTCCTCCCTGACTGGCCATAACCCCTAATGGCTGACCGCATCCATCAATCCAAATCAAGGTTCACCAATCAAGTTCAAAATCAAGATAGTAATACGAGGTAAAGATGTCTATAGAGGTAGCCAACCTCATTGGCCAGGTATAGCTCCTGTTTTAGTCATTTCAATTTGACACAAGTGTATGCGTCATCCATCATCGTTCTCTTTCTTCATTGCAGCAAACGTTCACCAATTCAACCTCTACATTTTGGAATCATTCTTTGCATACATGGTTATTAAAGTGGTCTTGGTAAATGACAGATAGTATGCCATTATCCGACCTTGACCCGGGCCTCTTTAATAACTAATTGTTCATTTTATAAAGGGTCTTGTTTTGTCCAATTTAATTTTTACATCAAAATCAGTTAGGAATTTCAAAATATGCTCAACATGAAAGCACTTCATTTTACTACAGGAATTACAAGAAAAAGTTTTATAAATTTCCAGAAATATTTGATATTTTTCATAGTCAATATACATCAGTTTTTACATTAAATATATTACTAAAGGCCTAAAATTTTGTAGAAAATTCCAATTCAAATTTCAAAGTTCTTAAAATATTCTTATGGAATTTCCAATATAATCTCAGATTTTTCTATTTCTTCCAAATCAATTTAATAATGTTTCTTAATTTTCAAACTACTAATTACAAAGATTAAATTAAATTATTAGATGGCTCATTTAAATATAGGTCACTTTATTAAATATTTTAAAATAATATGCAAGTGCTACAGAAAAAGTTTCAGACTATTTTAATGTTTTTACAAAATTTCAAAAATCATATGTTCAAATGATAAAATATAGAAATTATTACATGATAGAATTCGGTATTGGATTTTTTACAAAATAATTTTGCTGACATGGAGTTACAGAAAAATTTTCAAGTTAAAATGACACCATTTTACAAAACGCCTATGCATTCCAATTTAATTAATTCTTTTATTTGGAAAAATCTACATGTAAACTTCCTATCCAATTTTCAACTATCCTATTCAAAATATCATTATGTTAACGTATCAAAAATTTAAAAACAAAAGCATTCATTTATGAAATTTTTTCAAATAAGGACAAGACAACGTTTAATTTAGGTTTTCTAATCTAAGGCCAAAATAGTAAAATTTCTATTTCAAATCTTTCTATTTCAATACAAATGTCAATGGTATTTAAATTTCATTATTTAGCAATACCGTAAATCGACTAACATCCATAAACAATCAATGATGATAGGGTTTAATATAATGTCAATAGGGTGTCATAATAATCAATTAATTAGAATGACATGGGATAGTAAATTATACAATACATTCATAGCAACTATTCAACAATATAATTGCATTACCCAACATTCAATTCAATTCATTTCAGATCTCAATCAATATAAACTTCATATCTAAATTCCAAAAAATGAAAATTATATCTTATTTTCATATTAATTTTATTCTAACTTTATAAAAAATATGTTAAATTCAAATATTTATTTCAATCAAACAGATTTCAAGTTATTTAAATTCAATACTAATATGACACAACATCAAATTTAGATTCAGTTCAACACCAACCAGATTTCAATTTAATTACCAAAGAAAATATAGATCATGAATTCAAAAACTCACCTTTTAGCCTAAACTCTAGGTTTAAGATAATAGACTTCTAATCAATAGCTCCCATTAGATTTCCTTATTCTCCTTCTTGATTGCTTACTTTGCTCCTAAATTTTGCTTTTGATTTGATTTATTTTGATTTGCTTCCTTACTTTATTTATTTTTTAGAAGGCTTTGAAAGAGATAGAGAAGTTTGTACAGATCTAGATTTGAAGAAGAAGAATTGAAAATAAAAAAAAATCAAGATTTGAAAAAGAAGAGTTGAAAAAGAAAAGAAGATCGAGATTTGAAAAAGGAAAAGAAGAAGAAAAAGGTTAGAATGGAGGCTCGGGTTTTAATTTGGAGTTTAATTTTATTTTAAGAAAAAATTGAAGTGGAGGGAGAGAGAGTTGAAGTATAATTTTGGTTACAGTGAATGACTTGAAAGAATTAGGGTTGAATAAGTATCTTATTTAAAGAGCTAGAGTTAAGTTTAGGGCCATTAGATTAACCTGAATTATCATCTAAACCATTCATCAATTTCTTCAAATGCAAGCAATCAATTAGGGCCGTTGAATTAAATACATCGAACCTAGACACTTTCCTAAACATATTATTTATATATTTTAACTTTCTTTTATGTTAATATGTGTACATTCCATTAACACAATCAATCAATCAATTTAACAATCAAGCAATCAATTTATTAATTCAAGCATTATATACATACATACATACATACATACATACATATATATGCAATTTAAAAAAATGATTAAGAAGTTTTACTTTTCTTTTCTGATTACGGTAACGGTCACATTATCATAAATATGGCAACCAATTTACAAGGTTTTAACAATATATGAAATGGAAATATAAATATATGTTAACATATATAATTAATTGTTATTTCTTAATACAAATGTAAGTGTCTTTTATTAAAACCATTAATTACAATTAACTTATCTTTCTTTTTAATTGAAAGATTTCACATCAAATTAATTGCAACAAATTTCAATATTAAAATTTAAAATAAACCGTAATTAATATGGAAAAGGTAAAGATGTGCACGTAAAAAAGAACTATCAAAGAACTGAATAAATAAATGAAATAAATGAAGGATTCCAGCATTGACTTATACCCAGATTCAAATCCCAACGTTCATCACCGGACGTCCTTCATATATGTCTTTTTTATCCATAACACATTTTGAAATTATACAAAATAACAATATATGTATATTTTTAGTATACTTATTTTTACTTATATATATATATATATATCATATGTTTTAAAGTTATTATAAAAAATCAAAAGTTTGCATATATTTAAGTGGAAATTAGGGAGGCATCCCTATCATACTTTCATATTGTAAAGCGGGTCCCTGTCAAAATTTCATTGTAAATCCGGTCCCTATTTTCTAGAAACAAAAAAAATTATTGCTGAAATGTCAGCAACTTTTATAAATAAGTGCTGATATTTCAGCAACTTTCCCTGTCAAAGTTCATTGTAAATCCGGTCTCTATTTTCTAGAAACAAAGAAAAATTATTGCTGAAATGTCAGCAACTTTTATAAATAAGTGCTGATATTTCAGCAACTTTCATACACTGTGTTCACAGTGTACATAAATGTTGCTGAAATGTCAGCAACTTTTATAATTAAGTGCTGATATTTCATCAACTTTCGTACACTATGTTCACAGTGTACAGAAAAGTTGCGGAAATATCAGCAACTTTTATGAAAAGTTGCATCATGCTCTGCAATAATCGTGAATAAAAAACAGGGACCTAATTTACACTGAAATTTAGTGAAGGACTTTTCGTGTATTTTGAATCTTAATAAGGACCTGTGCCAAAAGTACCCTATATTTAAAATGACAATCAATTATATTACAGCAAGCAATTAATAATGAGAGGAAAAGGTGGAGGAGTCATCTCCTTTTGCTCGTCTTTAATGCTATTTCAAAATAATTCAGACATTTAAAACCATATTTGCATACATATATGAATAACCACAAACTTTGTTTTAAACTAAAAGAACATACACACACACACACACACACACACACACACACACACACATATATATATATATATAAACTTTGTGCTCTAGTACATGTTTAAAATTATATAGTAACAAATTGAAATCTAACTTTAACTTAAGTGGGATTAAAAGTGTTTAAAATGTTTTATTCCCTTTTTTGGTTGAAACATCTTTTAAACAATTGTCAACAATAACCAAAAATTTTGTTCATAACCACAAATATGTGAAACATTTAATCAATCTTCAAAGTGACCTTATTAATTTACAAGTAAAGTTAATTTATGTTTGTGTATATGATTAGATACGAAGTATATCAATTAATCAATTTTAGTTTCCAATCCAAAATAGTTTTTATATTCGTTCCCCTTTTGTTAAGAAAAAACAATAATTACTAAAACAATGACAAGAATTAGATTGAACAACTTAGGCGTATATAAATCCGTTTTAAAAATGAATTGGATTTAAATTATACATGTAATATGAACATATGATAAAAGGATGTAGAAAATGTATTATCTTATTATATTATCATGATTAACATACAATCAATTAACACGAACCATATTTGGAAAATGCAAGTATTTTCAAATCTTAAATTAAGCAATAAACTTTACCATTTTTTTCCATATTAAACTTATTAAAACACATTTTAAAATCATAAAATCTATTTTAAATACTTTTATTCAGAATCATTATTTAATTCAATATTTTTAAATGGTTAAAATATGAGTTGTTACAATATTGATGATTTAATAAAATTTAAACAACTTTAAAGTTTGTTGCATATAAATAACCTGTGAACAAGCTAATGTACCTGAAATATATTTTGCTACTATTGTGGACAGAGATACAGAATTTTGCTTTTTGCTAAACTAAGAAACAAGAGAGTGTCCTAAAAAATGAAAAGTTCCACTTGTACCTTTTCATTCTGATTTGCATTCAGTAGAGTCAGCATCAATATATGATATTAAATCGGAGAATCTACTTTTGTTTAAAAAAGTCCATAGTCTAGGGTATTGTTCACAAATCTTAATATTCTTTCCACTAATTTTAGATGAGTTTCTTTAGGTTGAGATTGATATCTTGCACATAGAGAGACATTATGCATTATATATGGTCTACTAGCAGTTATATAGAGTAATAATCCTATCACACCTCTATATAATTTTCTACTTCTTTTGAGTTTTTGTCTTTACATTGTTTCTCATTTGTAGCCTAGGAGTTGGTTTTCCTCAAAAATTTGACATACCAAATTTATTAACCAAGTCTTTGGCATATTTTTCTTGACTTATAAAAATTCCATTATTTAATTGCTTTATTTATAGTCCTAAAAGGAATTTTAGTTCTCCTATATGATTCATTTCAAATTCCTTAGTCGTTATATCTAGAAATTCTTTATTTAACCATTCATTTGTTGATCCAAAACTAATATCGTCTATTTATATTTGTATAAGTTGAATATCATTATTATTTCTTTTAATAAGAGTACTATCTACCTTTCCTATTTCAAAATTAAATTGTAATAAATAGGATTGTAGTCTATCATACCAACCGTGCTCTGGGAGCTTGTTTTAGACCATATAAAGCTTTCTTTAATTTGTAAATGCGATTAGGTAAATTTTATGTAGACATCTTCTTTAATAAATCCATTTAAAAAGGCACTTTTGACATCCATTTGGAATAATTTAAGTTATTATGATTTGCAAAAGCAAGTAAAATTATGATAACCTCCAATCTGGCTATAGGAGCAAAAGTTTCATCAAAACCTATTCCTTTTACTTGACTATAACCTTGGGCAACTAAACGTGCTTTATTTCTAATAACATCTCCTTGTTCATTCATTTTATTTCTATATATCCATTCAGTTCCTATTACAGACTTACCTTCAGGTCTTGGGAAAATTGCCAGACATCATTTCTAGTAAATTGATTTAATTCTTCTTGCATAGCAAGAATTCAAGAATCATCTAATGATGCTTCGTTTGGATTTTTAGGTTCAATGGATTAGATAAAAGCAACATTACTAGTCATTAAAATTAGTTTCTAATAACATATTGGTTTCATAAAATTGTTTTCCTACAAAAGCATTAAGAATATTACTAGCCATTTAAAATTCTCAAAAATAAAATTACGAGCTTTGGAAATCCTAGTACTCTGATATCAAGTGTGGTTTGCAGAATTATGGATCTTAAGGCTAAATAAATGCTAGAGGGGAAGGGAGGTGACTAGTGTTTTCTAACTTTTGTAAATATTTTTAAATTTCTATCAAGTTAAATGTTAGATCACAGATTTTAAACATAGAGTTGTATCAAAAATCAATCATAGATGCAAACAAAGATAAAATAAATGTAGTAAAGTAAAGTAGAGAGTTATAGGGATGACACTGCGAATTTTATACTAGTTTGAATTTCTCTTGCATCTAGTCCAGTACAAGTGCTTGTACAAAATTCTTTTCAAATACCAATCTTTAAACCGGCAGAAGGTAAACCGAATTATAATATCGATTCTGAGGCTCCAAGACACACCCTTCTGATTTTCCAAGCTTAGGGTACACCCAATTGATTTGGACGGGCTATGAACACACTCACTCTGATTTCTGAGCTAGCGAGCACACAAATTGATTTGAATGGGCTATAATCACACCTAAGCAAATACAACTAGAGTTTGATGTTTTTTCTAAAGTTTCTTGATCTTTGGTTAAAATGGATCCTATAGCCACTTGAGTAGCACTTTGATCTTGAATTGAGAGAGAGGTGATTAAAATCAGATAGTAAATAGTAGATAATCAATCTATTGAATTGTTTTGGTTGAATTTGAGGAGATTTTAATAAATTTTTCACTAGAAATTTTAGCAGAGTAAGAGAAGAAACAAGAAATTAGTTGTTAAAAGATTCATTTAAAACCCCATATTTACAGAGAATAAACAAAGATGTCCATTCGAAAAGAGTTACGACGAATAAAGTCTTCATTTAAAAATTTGAATTTCAAATTTGTGGCATGTATGTCGATATACACATAGGGTATATATCAACGTATCCCTTTATCAATTGAAAACTCTGTTGCTTTTAAATATTTTGAAAATCTTATGCTCTGTAAAATATTTTGATACTTTGTAAAATAGTTTAAACATGGTTTATAAACAATTTAAACATAAAAAGAATTTATAAAATATTTTTTAATATATTTTAAAATTTTATTCTATATTTAAAATAAAGGATAAGAAAATGAGAAATAGAGATCAAATATTTCTACCAGGGACTTTAACAATATTTTATGTTTCTATACACTATACTATAACATTAAGATCTTCATATATTGGTCATTATACTCATAAGTCTTCATGTCCTCTTGAGTCTTCATACCGTACAGTCTTTGATTTAATACTATTGTAATATCTTACACTATATACTATTTAACTTAGCAAAACTTTAGTATCCATATTTTATATAAATGTATATTGTTGTTATCAAGGTTGTTATCATCAAAATCAATAACTGAGTTATTAACATTAACTCCTCTTTAGAGTTCATAAAAAATTTAGGATTGAACTTAATCGTGGTACCCTACAATGTACCTTTGGACTTTAGACTAATAGTCAAGGCGCTTTGCTATCCAATAACTTCATAAGATGGTATATCTTTACGATCATAGTTCAACTGATTTCTTTCATTCATTTATAGTGTACTATACACTTCCTTTAGATAAAACATTTTTATCTTTCATTTAAATGCTATACTATCTGTTTGACCTAAAATTGGTACAAACACTTAGAAAAGTAAATGTAAAATAGAGGAAAACAGATAGAAAACAAGTGCATACAAATTTATAGCGGTTCGGCAATCTTGGCCTACGTCCACTTGAACGATTTTATTGCTTTTGCACTGGTTTTTGTGATTACGAGAGAGTGGGTTCGAAATAGATCCTTGAATATAAAAGAGTAAAAGTGTAGTGGCAACGTAAAGATCCCTAGAATGAACCATACCTTTTGTATTTATAGAGGTGGACGACCAAATATCTCGCAGATATTCCATCCACAGGACCTCGCTACCAAGACCAAGTCTCCTAGAAAATCTCTACTCCATATCACCTATGGTTGGGGATCGGTACCGATTTCTATAGGGGGATCGTTACTGATCCCTAAATATGCAGTATAGGGTTCTTGTGATTTCTTGTATTGGCTCATCTCATTGTTGGCTTCAGGATTCCAAGGTTTTTTTGCATAGTATCCAAGATGTTTTTAGTCCAAGAGATGGATCTACAAAAGGCTGAATTGCTGCTTTAGACTACATATGAAGATTTCCAATACAAAGCATAGGAATTCTGGAACAATACTTGAATCAGGCTCTATGTAGATAGAGAAGAGTGCCTTAGGAGTAAGGGCCACTTTGGGTGCACCCCTAGGGATTGGTACCAATCCCCTATGTAGGGTGGATCGCCGATCCATACTTAGCGTATTCTAGATTATTGCACTTCTAAGTTTGTTTGACCATTGTCTTGTGGTCTTGTCTGTACTTGATTCCTAAACCCTAGGATCATCTCTTTGGGCTGCTTGCCTCGATAATCATTGGGTCTAACTCATCCAGTCAACCTGAATATAGTCGAGCTAAAAGGCTGGATAACACTTGCCCCCCATAATACATCTCATTTCGAACGTGATGTGCTTTGAATCGAGGCAAATTAGAATCACCGTGAAGGATTCCACTCTATTTTCCGAATGGTCGCTATCCCTCCTTTGAATCATTCCTGCGAAAAGTCATGTCCATAATGGTTCATATGATGCTCTATCGGCATCTAACACTATAAATATGAAAGTATAATCTCTTGATAATTGGTCGTTCTCGATTCTATTGAGCTAACTGATGGAGTTGGTAGATTTCGATCATCCAAACTGATTTCTTTTATGAAAATCCTAGGTAAAAAATCTAATTCCAAAGATTCAAGAAATTGAATGTTAAAGTTGTACGTATGCTCACACGTTCATGTACGCACTATTGTCAATGGCTTCTAAGCACATTCATATGCATATGGGTCGGACAAAATCCTTATGTACAATCATCGACGTGTGGCTGAGATAGTCAGTCATGATAGTCACTCTGGTCGAACTCCCAAATCTTGTCATCGCCGTTTTATAATTTTGAACTGTATAACAAGCACTGCACAACACCACACTAGATTACACTTAACATAGGGTGAGGGGTTCAGGATAATCTGACTATCTATTGAGTTTAATAGCTATGGAATCCAGATGCTTTGAGCGTTTAGCTGTAATGACTGGCGATCAAGCTTCCACACATGTCTAATCAGATGATGAGTCGAGTTCAATGACACTTTCTGCTCGATATACTTCGGTTGTACAATCAAAACAACCTGAAAGCTTACATGCTCCAGCTAACTCTCTATGTCCAAGCCAAATGATATTGTTGAGCCAGCTCCTGACATGCTTGAGGATGCCATATTCTTAGAAGATCCAGCAGACTCGACCGCTTCGAAGGTTAACGAGGCATCTCTTCATCGAATTTGAATTAAGCATGGAATCTCATCCGAAGACGTATTGGCCCTATCTCATGATGAAATGGCTCATCTTCCTCCAAAAGGGTATACTGCCTATAACATGTATATGTGCCTTATGGGGGTGTATAACCATTTAATCCGTTCATTCATCGAATGCTCCATTTTATGAGACTTGTTCCAGTTCAATTGCATCCGAAAAGCTGCATATTTCTCCAAGGCACATACATGGTTTTCCTTGAATTCTTAAATCGTGAGCCGACCGATGAAGATATTTAATTGATTTATAGCTTCAAGCAATGAAAAGAAAGTCTATCGTTCACTTATCTTGAGCTAGTCAGCGGTTGTCAAGTTGTATCTGATGCTTGGAATAAGCTTAACAATTTTAAATGTGAATGATTTTATGTGTGATGTCCACCTGGGTTTGCACAATGGTGGTTATTAGGACATAAGTGCTTTTCCAAACTATAGCGTGAAAGCTTTAGTCAAGTCGTATTCTAATTAGCACAATTTTATAAATCATGCAGAAATTCCTTTGAGACGCAATGGTGGTGTTTATCAAACCACCGTTATAACACTCCTGAACTTTCTAGAGGAAGATAGGGAGATCAAGTCCCTTATTACTAATGAGCATCTCTTGGTCTTCAACTTGCTAAAAGAGGGTTGTAGCACCAGCCTGGCCGAGGAAGATGATAAAGTAGTAGAAGGTGCACGTATTCAGCCAGAAGCAGGTCATATTGGCCCTGACGTGCCCCTCGTCCCCAGCTAGGAAGTCGAGGAGGCTCAAGGCAACATCGAGGAAGGTGAAATAGTAGGCGGTGGTAATGGGGCTGGCAATGGTGACATACATTCAAGTCATGAACTAGTGGCTAAGTAGTCTTTAGATGAGCAACCACTTTCTTCTAAGCGGAAACTCGTTGTTAAACTTTGTAAAGGGCAAATTTCTAGACAACCTTCACTAGTTAAAACAGTAGAGCAGACTCTATCTCTTCCTTCTATGGAGACATTTTCAAATATAGGACCAATTCCTACAGGGTTCAGTTCCTTTGATCTAGGAAACATGAGCATAGATGGTTCTCCTCTTCATTTTGATGGTAACACCACTCCTGTTAGTATGGAAGAGATTACTCCTGTAAGCAAGGCTTTAGTACATGGTCGGTTGGGAGGACATTAGGACACGCACATACACATGCAATTCACATGTCTTGCACTTGCCGTATATCCATTTTCATCGAATCTAACTCGTTCCTGTTTCCTTTCCAAGTTCTATGGAGAAGAGAAAATATACATATCGATCCTTGGAAGAGAAAGCGTATCTGGATCAAAGGCCCCGGTCGGGTTCGTACCGTCAAGGGAGTGGTCGAGATTATGCTTTAAGCCACCACTCTAGCCGCGATAGGGTTTATTGGGATATGGATAGTTACGATAGGAATCGTTCTTGTCATGATTTTGCTTCTAAGCGCCAACCTAGATCCAGATCATCTCCTCCTAGAGGTCCAAAAAGGAAACCTGATTGTCGTGATGAGATTCCATCGGTTGACACTTCTCAAGCTCCACCTCCTACCTTTATTCCTGTATAGCCCACAACGCTATCTCATTCCAATCGATCTTTCGAGTATAGACATCATAAAGGTGGTTCCGAAACTCCTCATCAAATGCCTGGCAAAAAGCTCACTTCGATCAATACAACAGAACAGCTTGCGACCGACACTCATATAGTCGAACTTAAGGATCAATTCTCAAACACCTACTTTGGTGGACTTATGTTCATGCCAAATCTAAAGAGAGTTCCAATGGAAATCCATGAAAAGCTATGGCCTGCGTAACCGACATTCAACCCAGTATAACTAGTGGGCACAAGTTGCTATAAAGATTTCTAAATTTCCAAGAGTAAGGCTGCAGGAGATCGAGAATCAAAAGCTTATCAAGGCCGTCAATAAAAGAATCATAACTGCCCTTGATATTGAGGTTAAGGATTTGAGAAATCCCAGACTGAAGCTGAGAAGAAAGCCGAGGAGGCTATTAAAGCTCTCGAAGATGAAAAGGCTAAGCGCCTTAATGAAATCAAAGAGGCGCATCACCGAATTCATGAGCTAGTTCTAGAAGGACATGCCACCAAAATGAATGCGGTTGGGCTAAAAACCAAACTCGAGCGTGAAACTTGAGAAAAGATGAAGGGCAACAAATTGTTTAGGAATCATGTGGTGAGCTAGTCACCGGAGAGGGACAGGTGCTCAAACGAGCCAGGGTGCTAACGCTATTATGAAGAGTGAAGCTGAAGTTATGGAGCAGCAGGCAGAAGAGTGGATTATGGAAAGGTTAGAGCCATTTCTTACTCAATACAATGCCAATGTGCTCAAGTTCAGAAATCTAGAGTGACATAAAGATGATTATCCTAGACTCCATGTGCATGCTTGGGAGTGGATCATTGAGGAAGAAAAAGAATTTCACCAGGGCGCTGGAACAGCTGGAGAAGGAGATCCTGGTGATAGATGAGCCCTAGATTTTACACAACAGCCTGCTTGTTATCCATCTGGAACTTGCCTCAACCACACGAAAGGAAATAGGTGAAGGTTCTGGACCAACGCAGCATGATGCTTCGGTTAGTCAAACTCTTGGTACTCAAGCTGCTCCTAACTCCACCGCTGATTCCGAGTATGATCCAAAAAGGCCTCAGATTCAAAAAACTACTTCCCTCTCTCCTATTTCAAAGGGGGTCTCCGGTGGCACTCCGGCTCATGTAGAGCTCTGAACCTAAGAAGGTATCTCCTTAACGTCTCATATATTTCAAAGAGTTAACGTGTTGCCGATCAACATCACTAACCTCTCTTTTCATGTCTCTCTAGCTTCAAGTCAGTCTGCAGTCGCTCCGCTTCCTCATAAAGATTCCCAGCTGGGGCAACAAGTTCCCGTGATAGAGTCAGTAACCATCACTACTTTGGAAACAATTCCTAGCGCTCCAGATGAAGAGATTCTCGGACTTGATGAGCAGATGATTGATCTTTTCTGGGTAAGGGAGCTGATGACCTTCAGGGAGCCCAGTCTGATGACCATGTAATTATCACCAAGGTTTCTGAGTCTTCTTCGGGCCGTACCATGGTCGGACTTGAGCAAAAAAACGAGATGGATATCCTCCTTGCCATACAGATCAAGCAAGAGAGGTTGGAAGTCATTCCTTCTCCTTTATCCATTGCTTTGCCCGGGCAGACCATTTACACTCCAGTATATATTCCTCTACCCGGGAGTGCTCAGAGCATACCTATTGGATCCGTACAGGGTACCCCAACCTCCATTCCTCTGCTGCTTAAAGTGGCCTACTGGTTCATCTCAGAGTACTCCACCCAAGTGCAAAGGAAGCAGGGAAAGAACAAGAAAACAATTAGAAGGATCCATCATGCCTTTTTCTACGAAGAAGAATGAGAGGAAAGAAATAAAGAAGAGGCTCAAGAAGTGATTATTCGTCTTCTTCTCGCCTTCTGATTATATAGCACTACTTAGGCTTTTCTAGTTCCCTGCTTCTGTTTTGTTTGGCTGGTATTGTGCGGGTTCAGCCCACGCTTTTGCTATATGTTACTAGTGTTGATAACACTTGTATTTAGCTTTTGAATTTCATATGAATAATAAAAGTTTTTGGCTTTTTCAACTCTTTGTTTTGATTTACCTAAGTACTTAAGAAATACACTTTTCATTCAATATACTTGTGGTCTATTTCTTTCAACGATTGTTTTTAGACTAAGTCCTTAGCCTGTTTCATAGTTCACCAGCCTTTCAACGTCCTAAAGAACATAATATAACCACTGAAATGCCAAATGCTGGGCATTAGTTAAGGTAAGTCACTTAGGATTAGTGACTTAAGTATTCTTTTCCAGGATGATAATTTTCAGTCGCACCAAACTCCGGGTGCTAGTTTAAGTCAACCACTTAGGGTTGTAGTCTGCACATCCTCATCCAGGATGTTTACACCTAATTGTGCCTAACTCCGAGCATCTATTGAAGGCTTGTAAGTTAAGCGCCCCTTACTCCAAGAATAAATCTTCCATTTTGCCTACTCCGGGCAAGAGGTTAAGAGTTGGACGGTCTTATCACATCCACTTCGATTTATACTCTTACCCCCAATCCGAAGGTAATAGTTAGCGTGCAGACAGTCATATCGTGTCCATTTTAGTTTATACTCCTGCCCTTAATTTGAAGGCAAGAGTTGGTTTGCGGATGGTCATGTCACATCCAGTTTGGATTTATACTCTTGCCCCCAGTCCGAGGATAAGAGTTGGCTAATGGATGGTCGGTCATGTCCGTTTAGTTTATACTTCTGCCACCAATCCGAAGGCAAGAGTTAAATGTGTGGACAATTATGTCATGTCTAGCTTAAGTTCATACTCCTATCCTCAATCCGAAGGCAAGAGTTGGTTGGCATCGATCTCCGGACACTAGGAGGGACTTCACAGCTCGATTATGGGCCATAGAAGTTTGATCGACACCTATCTTCGTGTACCTGCACACCTATATAAATCATATGCATATTAATTTGAGTCGATCAAATCACAACTCTTAAGTAATAGAGAGATAGATTTTCAGACAGAAAAAGGCATTTTATTTTATAAAAGACGGAAAATCATAGGATCTATCCTATTATGTGGCGTCCAGCCAATTATTTACAAGTTTGTTTCTAAGTGAAATAGCATCGTAGGTGCTTGCTATTCCACGTCCTCAGGTGTGAGATCCCGTCCACAGTTGCCAGCTTGAAAGTGCCATCTCCAAGTGTTTCCTCTATTACTTACGGACCTTCCTAGCTCAGGCCCAAGCTCATAGGGCCATGGAAGATTAGTTTGAGGACCAAATCTCCGATTTCAAAGATTCAACTCCTGACTTTGGTATTGTAATATTATGCGACTTAGTGTCTATGTGCAGCTGCTGTAAACTCAGCTTTGGTCCGTTTCTCAACGATCATATCGAGGGACTCCAGAAAAAAGCTACTCATTCATTTACGGAATGTAATGAGTCACTCGATGAGAAGGTACTTTCAGCTCGACCAAAATTATAGCCTTCAAACTGTATGCCAAGGCAAATGGAGAGTGACCAGTAGCTCAGTTGTGGGTGGTTCGATAAGCCCGAAGTGTTAACGGAAGTTCGTTGACCCACTTTCCCTTGGCCTTCTCCAATCGCTTCTTAATAATGGACTTGATAATTTTGTTTATAGCTTCAACCTGTCTATTCACCTAAGGGTGTGATACTGCTGCAAATCTCTTCACTATGCGATGACGGTGGTAGAAATCCTTGAACTTCCTATCGAGTTGGGTTCTATTTTCGGTAATGATTGCCTGTGGAACTCCAATGCGACAGATAATATTTCAAACTACAAAATTGATCACTTTCTTTATGGTAATAATGGCCAATGGCTCTAGCTTAGCCCATTTGGTAAAGTAACCAACCGCTATGATGGCGTACTTTGCGCCACCTTTAGATATCAACATAACGCCGATGATATCAATGCCTCAAACTGCAAACGGCTAAGGACTGACCATTTGAGTAATTCCAATGCTGGGGCTCTCGGAATTTTAGCAAATCTCTAGCACTTGTCACACCTTTTGGGATAATCAGCTGTGACTCAGTTGACAGTTGGCTAGTAATATCCATATCGAAGAAATTTCTTTGCTACGGTTCGCTATACAGTGTGGTCGCCGCAAGCCCATTCTTGAACTTCTCCAGGGACTTTTTTGGCCTCGTCGTGAGTGACACACCGAAGCATAAGGACAGAGAAACCCTTCTTGTATAGTAGTCCTTCTTGCATGATGTATCTTGAAGCTTCGCGAAGGATTTCTCATCGTTCTTTCCTTCTCTTCCGAAGGATCCCTCTTTGCAAATAATTCCGAATCAGAGTCATCCATGACTCTGTTTCAGGTTCAATCTCCAAGATATAATCAACATCCATCCAGTCAATGCTTAGAGTTGAAAGTACTTCCACCAGAACCAAGTTCATGAGTTGCGCATCTCCAGAACTAGCCAATTTAGCAAATGATTCAGGCTTTCCATTCTACTCTCTAGGAATATTTGCTATTGTGTAGTATTCAAAGTCATCGAGCAGCTCAAGAACCCAGTTTAGATAAGGAGCTAATCCTGCTACATTTGCCTAATACTCTTTCTTAACCTGGTATACCACTAGCTAGGAGTCGTAGAAAATGTGCGAAGTCTTTCTTCCCAGTTCCTTGGCGATTTTGAGTCCTACAACCAGGGCCTCGTATTCAGCTTCGTTGTTCATCGTTGGAGAGCTGAATTTTAGGGCGTAATTGATCGATTGTTCTTCGGAGTGACAAGTATGACTCCAGCACCAGAACGCCGACCACTAGATGTATCATTCATGTACATTTTCCATCCAACTTCATTTTCTCCACTGCTCTTTAGAGGATCATCTCATGTAGTGAATTCAGCTATGAAATCTGCTAGGGCCTGAACTTGGATTGCTCTTTGAGGGTGATAGGTGATATCATGTTGACTTAATTCAATGTTCCATTTCAAAAGCCTTCCAGAAGTCTCAGGTCATTGCAAGACTTGTCGTAAAGGCTGGTTAGTAAGAACATTGATCGGATGAGCCTAGAAATAGGGGTGAAGTTATCTAGAAGCAATCAACAGGCATTAAGCAAGCTTTTCCAATCTCGGATAGTTTGTTTCTACACTTATCAACCGCTTGCTGATATAGTAGACCAATGGTTGGATGAGAGATTCCTCACATACAAGTACGGGGCTCAGGGCATGCACCTACACTGCCAAGTATAAGAACAAATCCTCGTCATTCACTGCTTTCGATAGAATGGGAGGCCTCTTCAAGTAATTCACCAGAGCCTGGAATGCATCTTTGCAGTCTTGGTTCCACTTGAAGTTTCTCTTCACTTCGAAGAAGGGGATGCATTTGTCAGTGGCCCTACAAATGAACCGGCTTAGGGCGGCAACCTTCCTATTTAAGATTTGGACCTCCTTGACTGTCCTCAGGGCTTCGAACTCTCTCAGAGCCTTGATCTTTTTTGTATTGGCTTCAATCCTATGGGAGTTGACAATAAAGCCCAAGAAGTTCTCCGATGTAATGGAAAAAGAGCATTTCAAAGGATTGGGCTTTATCCCACATTGTTGGAGGACACCAAACATCTCTACCAGATCATCAATATGGTCTCTCGAGCACCGTGACTTCACAAGCATGTCGTCGACGTGAACTTCCATTAATCATCCAGTTTGTTCCTTAAACATTTGGTTGACGAGTTGCTCTTGCGTTCTTTAATCCAAAAGGCATGACCATATAGCAATAGAGTTCAAGATCGGTAATGAGGTTGATGTATTCCAGATCCAGGATGTGCATCGAGATTTAATTGTATCTAGAGTATGCATCCATAAATGAAAGTAGCTCGTATCCAGCGGTCAAGTCCACCAGCTGATCTATCCTTAGAAGCAGGAAGCTATTCTTAGGGCATGCCTTATTCAAGTCCAAATAGTCGATGCATGTCCTCCACTTTTCATTTGGTTTTCTCACAAGATAGGGTTTAACACCTAATCTGGGTAAAGGCATCACGAATGAAGCCATTGTCCTTTAGCTTATCCATTTCCTCTTTGAGTGCAGCGGATCTCTTCGGACCCAGGCTGCAGCGTTTCTATTTTATAGGAAAACATTTGGGATTAATGGTTAATGCTTGGCTCGCTATCCCGGGCGAGATCCCACATATATCCGAGTGTGTCCAGGCAAACACATCCAGGATAGCCCGAAGAAATCAAACCAACTCCTTTATCACACTAGCGCCGAGCTGAGATCCAACCTTCAGGACTTTGCTTGAATCATCCCTGCTGATTAGAATAGCGATCGTCAACTCGACAGGAGCTACTTATCCACCTTCTAGCTCTTATCGTTGGTCCATATCATCATAGAGTCGACTGGTCTGCTCGAGCCGAGGCTCAGGCTATAGTTGTTATGCATCCAAAGCCTTTATGCAGAAGACCCCATTTACGTTCTTTCCTTTTTTCTTTCTCCTTGCCTCCTTTAACTTGGCGACGTAGAATTCGCGGCTAGCTACCTAATCTCTATGCACAACTGACACTCCATTGTCTGTAGGGAACTTCATAATTAAGCACTAGGGAGCGATAGTTACTCTAAATTCTGCTAGGACCAGTTAGCCCAAAAATGCATTATAAGCAGAATGTATATCCAATACCAAAAAAAGGCATGACTTGCACTCGTTGGCGGTCGCCCTCACCAAGTACTATCAGTAATTCAACAAATCCAATGGCTTTAGTAGCCATCCTATTGAACCCCTGTATTTGAGACCTACAAGGTTTCAAATCCTTCTCCTCCAACATTATTTGATTATAGGATTTCTTGAATAAGATATTGATTGAACTTCCATAGTCAACAAGCACCTTTCGTATAGTAGCAGGACCAATCGTGGCTGAAATCATGAGTGGGTCGATCATCGAAGCTTCAACTCTATTAGCATCTCGATTCCTGAAAACAATATCGTCTATCATGGTTTGAGATTGTTCCACCGGAGCTCCATCCTAAAAAAATAGAAACTTTCATTCCCAGCATGTTTTATAGCTCCAATGTATTTTTCTATTCTCGCAAAGCTTTTATCGGCAGGATGCGACCCACCGATGATTGTGTTAATCACCAAATGTATTTCTGGCTGTTTGGGTGGATTAGCACTAGGCTGAACTTGCCCCTACTGTAAAGATGATCCATAGGTGTTAGATGTTCCTTGCCTGCCACCCTGTGGGGCTTTCATATACTGCTGCAATTTCTTTTTTTCTTATCAAATATTCAATGATGTCGCATAAGTGCCTGCACTCATAATTACTATTATCATAAGTCTCATGAAATCTGCAGAACTTACCCGAGTTCCTCTCTTTCTCGGTTGACTCTCTAAGAGCCGACTTCCTATATAGTTCAGTATTCTCAGTAGCCAGGTAGATATTCTCTATTTAATTGTTCAGTTCAGTGTAATTGTCATACTCAAGAGTCTGGAAACGATTATGATTATCCAGCTTACTCATCTTGGCCTCATCATTATTCTATTCTCGACCTTCATTCTGATCTCCAATCTTCACGTTTACATCCTCAGAACATTCTTTAATTTGCTTTACAGTGACATTATTTGGTATTACCTTATTTTAATTTCTAGCAACGGTCCTTTATGGATGCTTGCATGCATCCTCCTGACATTAATATTCATTGGCTTTCCAATAAAAATCTTCCATCATCGATGGTTGCTTCCTTTCCAACTAGTCTTCAAAATCCGAGTCAGGGTGAACTCCCTTACATAGTGCCATCAGTACCGTGTCTCCCTTAGGATCTGTTACTTCTATTATAACCATGTGGAACTGGTTCAAAAAGTCCCTCAATGACTATCCTTCAGCTTTATAAATGTTGGATAGTGACATCACGTGCTTCGGAGGTGAGATGAGTAAGCAGAACTGCTCCATGAACTTTCGCGACAACTCAACAAAAGACGATATAGACTTCGGCGGAAGCAGAGTGAACCACATTGTAGCCACCCCTTCTAGGAAAATTGAGAAACAGTGGCACTTCACAGCATATGAAGCTCTAGCTGAATCCATATGCCATTCATATCTTGATAAGGGTTGTCTAGGATCCGTCATTCCTCCATACAACGACATCGTTGGCATATTAAATCCCTGAGGATATTTTGCATAAAGAATGTCCTCTAAGAACCAGTTTCGACTCGCATTGGTACCCCTATTCATCATTTGTTTTGAATTTGTTTTCACTCACCAATCTCCTAACCACATCTTCCAGATAGTATGAGTCAACGGGTTGGACTAAACAGCAGTAATCATGTCCTGTCTTGAGTCTTCGGTCCGGCAATCGCTCTCAGGGAGATGCGCAGTACCTAGGATCCTAAAACTCTGGGGGATCCATTAGTCCAGTAGTCCCCCTCTTTGATTTCCAAGAGTTGTATTGTAAGAAGTAGTCTGAAACCCTACATTCTGAAGATCAACAACATGTCTAGAGACCACATCCATGCCACCTTCAAACGTTTGGGTGTTGGGGTTTGGTACCGATCCCTCTTCTAGAATCGGTATCGATCCCTAAACTTGTGCCCTAGGTTGGTTCTCTCCCCTGGTATGATGTTCCAACAGTATTTTGTGTCCACTTCTGCCTTCTATCCCTACTCTTTTGCTCGAATGAAGTGAACTCTCTAACTTTGATCTGGAATCCCTTTTACTCCATCTATGGTTGTTTTGAGTCAGCTCATTCAGTAACCTTAAGCTCTGCTGCATTATTTGATTCATCTCATGCTGACTAGCCTGGAATCTATTTTCCATCTTCTTCATTATCCTATCCATCTCCACTCTGGTCACAATGTAAGTCGAAGTCTGGATCTTCGTTTGCTCTGGTTGTTTAGCTTCATTCCCATGTTGGGATTCAGATTCTCAACATCACTGGGGGTAGCTTTGGTTGTTATGGTATGTGTTTTTTTCCTTGGTGGGGCCATGGCAAAAAGCTTCTTGTAGGTCACTGAAAATCTGAGTTGTAGAATTAGAAGGTAGGGACATTAGATCTATCTCTTGGATATAGAAAATCCAATAGTAGATGATGGATCCAAATAGCATGAGATTCTCATTCTCAGTGAAAGCGCCAAAATGTTTGAACTAAAATTGGTACAAATACCCAAAAAAGTAAGTAGTAGAGATTAAATGAAGAAAGTAAATGTAAAATAGAGGAAAACAGAAAGAAAACAAGCATGCACAAATTCATAGTGGTTCAACAATCTTGGCCTACGTCCACTTGAATGATTTTATTGTTGTTGCATTAATTTTTGTGATTACATGAAAGTGGGATCAGAATAGATCTTGAATAAAAGAGAGTAAAAGTGTAATGGCAATGTAAAGATCCCTAGAATGAACCATGCCTTCTATATTTATAGGATAGAGACCAAATATCTCAATGATATTTCTCCTGTAGAACCTCGCCGTTAAGACTAAGTCTCCCAGAAAATCTCAACTCCATATCACCTATGGTTGGGGATCGATACCAATCCCTATAGGGGGATAGAGACCGATCCCTATATATGTAGTAGTGTCTTGCGATTTCTTGTATTGGCTCATCTTATTCTTGGATTCAGGATTCCAAGGTTGTTTTCCATAGTCACCTAGATGTTTTTTGGTGAGATGGATCTAAAGAAGGCTGAATTGCTGCTTTAGACCGCATATAGAGATTTCCAATACAAAGCATAGGAATTCTGAAACAACCTTGAATCAAGCTCTATGTAGATAGAGAAGAGTGCCATAAAAGTTAGGGCCATATTGGGTGTACCCTTAGGGATCAGTATCAATCCCTTATGTAGGGTGGAACGCCGATCCATGCTAAGCATACTCTAGGGCATTGCACTTTAGCTTGACTTTTGGACCCTAAGATCATCTCTCTGGGCTGCTTGCTCTGATAATCGTCAGGTCTAACTCATCCAGTCAACCTAAATATAGCTAGGTCAAAAGGATGGATATCACTTCCATTTATTAGCTTCTCTAAGCTTTCTTCCATTTCAAAATAAGTTAACACCATTTTAACTTATAAAAATCTTTTCTTTATTTCATCCCTATGAAATAGTTCAATAATACTTGGAAACCATCTTCCAAAGTGCTTAAAGAATTTCTCATTTTACCTGGAAAATATAGCATCCCATGCTTTCGTTAATTATCGCAAGTCATCGCAGATCTGCTATCCCATGGATTTTGAATGTTAGGTTAGGTTATCATATGTTTGGCTATCCCATAGCCATCATGGAACAATAACTTCCCAAGCTATTACGCATTACTCTTTAGTAACGTTCGTGGGTTATCTCCCTCATAGCCATCGCGTGCTATTTCCAACCAAGCCATCACAAACAATCCACTAAAGCCATCTTGTACTATAACACTTACAACCATCATGTTCAATTCCATATGGAGTCATCGCACAACATTTCCATCTAGCTATTCATGCCTTATTTGTCCATAGTCATCGCACCTTATTTCACACTTAGCCATCGTCTCGTTCAAAGCTAATGTGCCTTATCTTCGTAGCAATCATCGCATGCCATTTATCTTGAAGCCATCGTGAGTTTTCCTTTCTAAAGCCTTCATGAGCTATCTTATTCATAGCTATTGCATGCTAATTCTATTCAATCTATCACATGCTAAGACCTATACTTAGCATTTGTAGGTAGATGGCTTCAATTACCATCGTGTATAAACCCATTTGGGGTCATTGTGGGTTATCATAGGCCTTTGTGAGTGTAACGATCCAGTATTTTGGACCATTCAAATCGACAATAATCCACACATGTCAGACTTGAATAATCCAAAATAATAGATTGTTAATATAAATTGGCAAAACTCAGCATATACAGTAAATAAAATAATCACAGATCACAGACACAGACATAGAGTAATATAACAATAATGCAGCGGAAACAAAAGAATAGTAGTTCATGAAGCTACTATATATATAACAGAGTTAAACAAGATACAACAGAAGTCTCGAATACAATAGTCAAATAAAATATCAGAATACATCACTGGAATCAACTGAATATCTGAAAGCTGGATAGATAGTTAAATCTCCAAGCGAAGCTCCAACTCCAAAGGCGAGTCTCGAATACTGGTACACTCAATCTGACCCGAGCGTAAAGAAAACACAAAACACTCGAGTCAGGATTAACATTCTTATATAAATAAATCCAACTCAAGTGAAATAACGACTAAAATACAAGTGACTCAAAGGATGTTTGGGATAACCATCCTCTAAGGATCCATTAAACTATCTATATATACAGTAGAATACGCTAAGTAGATAATGTCTAATCGGTAAAGTACGATATCAAAATAGCGTTAAGTCATGGCCCATTCCACCCTTAACCCATTTTTATTCCCAAGAGCATATACAAGACCGTAGTTTCCCCAAAACCGAAGTCACCAGAGGGCAATCCATATACTAAAGGTACAAACCAAAATCGTAGTGGTCGCGAATAGGATAATCAGTATGACAAGGTACATGAGGCAATACCAACTAGGATACTAGTAGTTGTGTGATCCGGACTGATGTTGGGCATAGCAGCTACTACCCCAACACCGCGAAACAACACTCCCATAATCGAGGGGTGCACCCAAATCGAATCACAAAAGTAATAGATATGGTAACGAAGAAGTGTGTCCGCTAGAGGTGGCGAACCTCAATGGCCCGGCGCGGCTCCTGTTTTAGTCATGTCAGGGGTCATCCAAAATCGTTCTCTTTCTTCAGTCAACGCGTTCATCAAAACCATCCACTTCGTTCTGGATCAACACTCCGCGTATATTAGTTATTAAAGTGGTTTTTGGTATCGACAGAGAGTATGTCCATATCCGATCCCGGTCTTTTTAATAACTACGTATTATTACACCGATGGTCATTTAATAAATTTTCAAAATAGTTATATTTCAAAACCGACATATCATTGCCATTTCAAACCATATAAATACGATATCACTTTTCCTTCAAATAAATCCATTTTCAAAATCATATCACTTTCCAAAGTTATATCGCTTTCGAAATCATAAGTCTTTTAAAATCATAACACTTTGGAAATCAAAACTTGAAATTCATAACACTTTGAAATCCTAACACTTTCCTCTTAAACAGTTCAGATATTAAAATTTATATATATAGAAAAATAGTTTATAAAATAAAATAGTTTATATAAAATAGTTATAAGTTAAATAAAATAATTTATATTGAAACTGATTTATATTAAAATAATTTATATTAAAATTTATAAAGTAAAATATAAATAGTTTTAGATATAGTTTAAATGCTTTATATAAAAATAGCTTCCTCTAATTTCACAAATCAATTCACATAAACTCGAATTCCAAAATTAAAATTTAATTAAATCTCAAATCATCAATTTCAATTCAATTTAGTTTCTCATTAAACCCTTCAAATTATCGATTTCAAATGCCTATTTGAACCATAAATAAACCATTTCAATTTCAATATATTTCAAGTTTAAATATTCAACATTTCAAAACTAAATTCGATAATTCAATTTATGTCCCAATTTAATTTCATTACATTTAGTTTCTGAAATATTTTTTTAATCATTTCAATACATCAAAATACAACTTCAATTTACAAATTTATATAGACAAAATATCCCATTTAAATTTATATAAGTTTGAAATATTTATTTAAGCCACTTCTTAATTAATTCAAGTTATAAAACATATCTTAAAATTTCAAATTTAATAGATTTCAAATCAACTTATTTAAGTATAATTCTTAAATAATTAAGAATTCCAAATCAATTCAATTTTTATCTTTCAACCTGAAACATTATAAATTCTATATTTAAAAATATAAATTTTACATAAATACTTAAACATATTTCATATTGATTCAAATCAACTTTATTAAATCAACTTTAATAAATCTTTAAAATCATTATTTATTTAAAACCATATGTTTCTTTCAAAACCGTAGAAATGTTTTCAAAACATTTATATATAGACCAACGGTGTCTGTATATATAATTTTCTATCCTATGGTCAAGTGATACGGATACTTATCATTTCAATCCGAAATTTAAAATATATTCGGGTATATATCTTTTCAACCCGAAATCCCAAATTCATTTTAATTTGAAAATCGCTTGGGTTTATCATTTCAACCCATAACGATTTTCTCCTATTCTAAAGTCCGTTCGGCTATGTATCATTTCAACCCATAGTGATTCTATACTAACAGGGAACTTGCAGAGTGATAACAGATATGATAATAATATAACAACGGTAACATGCATATATCATCAGTATAAATAACAGATAAGGGTGTCAGATGTCACTGGTGAACAGATACAGATGATGGCATATATATATATCAATATAAATAACAGATAATGATGTCAGGTGTCACATGTGAACAGATAAAGATGATAGCATAGATATAGCAATATAAATAACTAACAGCAGCATATTTCAATTGTCGTTCCAATGGAAATCAAATTTAATAAGTAAAAGAACGTTAATCGTGAGTGATTGCTCACCTTTCGAGGCTAGAGATGCACGAGAAGATGACCCGGATACGCACACTGATACGGACATAGAGATTGAGTTACGAATCCAAGCAAAACAAATCGGCACGAATTCAACGATCAAAGCTGATAACAGAAATCGATGAAATCAAATCAAAACATTCAACATAGCAACAAATAAAACATGTCCTGTATCAAAGTTTAACAATAAAATTCTATGTGCTACCGAGATCGAAATGGTCTGAAATTTGGTATGAATAAAGATCAAAACTTGTATTTCAAACTGCAAAAGATTCACTTGTTTTGGACAAGAGACGATAAAAGTTACGATGTCACGAACATAGACTCAGGCCATGTTTGCAGCAGTGTAAAATAATTTCTAAGTACAAAAGAACAGCTGTCTGGGTCTAACTTCTAGATCCTCGACCACTAATCAAACGATGTCGGATTTGGCTGAAATTTGACAAGCATAAACTAGGTAACTTTGACTCCTTTTTAAAAATAAAATCAACCCATTCCGATAAAACATGAGTGAGATATGATATCATGAACATGTAGTCTAACTGCTGTTCAGATGAAATAAATAAATAAAAATAAAATAAAACAAAAATAAAATAAAATAAAACAAAAATAAAATAAAATGCATGCAGACCATATGCGGAAGTACAAATCTAATACAAACTTATATGTACACACTATACAACTTACTTACCACTTCTAGTAAAATGATGCAGCAAACATATATATACTAATAGTACAACAACTTTTTACGTCAATATACTAGGAATATAACTCACTATTTTAGATATATATATACTTTACTGCAACTTACCAAAATCAAAATCTTATATATATATATAAATACTAATATATAAACTACTGTTATATATACCCTAAAGCAACATTTATATAAACTTTTTATACGTACAAAACAAATATACACTGTAAGTTATAGTCTATATATATACTTTTTAATATCAATCACTCAAAACTTCCAACAAATAGAATGCATAGGTTATATGTATAAAATCTGCATATTATGACTGAAACACTTAACTTGTATATATAAAGTACTATAGTATTACAAACCAGACCTTATTCACATCTTTAACTAGTAATATATATATACAAAAGGAAAAATAAACAGCTTGCATAAATATATATTAACATATAACTTTTACGCATGTTGCCATAACAATATTTACAACACTTAATATATATTACTGTACTCATTATTTAATATACATACCTCTAAAACAAAAAGAGGCTACAAGCCGAAGCCAATTGAGAAGGCACGACAACTTGAAAGTGGCTTGCGGCCTTGGATCTGGGTGTGTCTGCCGATGCTCAGACGATGGAAAGAGGCACGGTGGTCGAGGAGAGAGTGAGGCGTTGCTTGGTTGAGGGGTGTGGGCTGTCACGTCGCTCGGGTGGTGGCAGTGCTGCGACGTTCGGTCAAAGAAAGGAAGTGGCGTGGTTAGTTTCGGTAGGAGGATGGGCGAAGGGGAAGGCTTCTACATGGTTGTTGATGCTTGCATGAGGAAGCAGGTAGCTTGGGTTCAAAAGATGCTGCACAAACAAACGAAAAAGGAAAAACAAGCAGCAGATTCAAAAAAAAGGAGAGAGCAAAGAGAAAGTGAACAGAAGAAACGAAGGGTGGAAGGGGTAACGTGTAGGCTGATATGAATTTATGAATTGAAGTGATGTTGCCAGTTGTATTGCAGAAATCATAAATGCTAATAGCTGTGTATATTCAACTGATAGGTAATTGAGTAGTCAATAGGAGACCAAGAGGCTAAAATAACGAACCACAACAGTTAACCGTTTACTGATTTCGCAGCGTACCGGGGTTCGAAAAACGGAAAGGAATATACCGTTGAGATCAGCATGACGAGACAATCAAAACGGTATATTGATATCAATGGTATGATTGAATTATAAAATTCGAATTTTCTACCAACGGAAAATGCGAGAAAAACGTAAGAAAATAAGATCGACGGAGCTAAAGATATCTGAATTTGGAAAAACGACAAACTGGAATTTTTCTCAGAAGATGGTTTAGAATTTTTCTATGTAAAAATATTTAGGTTTCAGAAACATTTTATTTTCATCGCTTTTTAACTGATTAGATCGAAGTGAATTTACGCGCGAAATAAACTTTCATATTTTCGGACGAAAATTTACTAGTCGCTATGTTTAACTAGACGTATTCCAAATATTAAATTTTTATTTCAAAATTTTATCGATTAAAATTTTACTAATTACGTTATTAAAACAGTTAAAATTTTACGGGTCGTTACATTCTCCCCCACTCAAAACTTTTCGTCCCCGAAAAGGGAGAAGGTAGGAGAATAGAAACAACCAGAAAGAAAGTAGATTGGAATACAAGTAAAACAATTAATTTAAACCATATAAATTTCAATTTAAATTAATTAATATTTAACAATTTGGTTAAATCCTTTTTGAGTTCACTTAAGTTAAATCAATCTATCTATTTCATTATCTTATATCTAGTCATCCTAAATTAACAATTTCTAAATCATCAATTTGTATAATCATTTATTGTACTCATATTTTATTCAACAAATTTAATTCTTTTTATTCCAAATTATTATTAAATTTGTTCCACGTAATATATTTTATCACATATATTTAAATCATATAAATTAATTTAAACCACATAAATTTCAATTTAAATTAATTTATATTCATTAATTGATTTTAAATTCAAGGTATTTCCAATAGTTGATCTAATTTCAATTTATTAATTCCTTAAAACAAAATTTATTTTTCAATTATCTTATTATTCTATTTATCTCTATTAACATTTTATAATTAAAATTTAAGTGTATAACATTTATTATAACCACTCGAATTTTATTTATGAAATCATTTTATATTGTATATTATCCAATTACATTTTAACTTCTAAATAATTTAGGTAAGTTATATTGAAATGCAATTTAGTACTATACAAATAAAATTTTCAAATTCAATTATCTCAAGTTTAAATATTTATTCAAATTTGACTTCAGTTTATAATTGAAATCATCTTTAAATCATAAACTTAAGAATTTAAATCTCCGATTTACTTCAACAATTTTGAGATAAATATATATATAGTATATATCAGATCAAAATTTTCCTTTATATGTATAATAAATCAAGCCATACCACAGGAATTCAAAACAAATTAAATTTCCAAACCTTTTAGAGATAATTATATGTATACTATATATATTAATCCAAATTAAATTTAAAATAATATACCCATATATATATAATTCAAATCAAAATATTTTTCCAAAACAAAACCGTAGCAAAGCTACAGAATGGTCTCTCCACTTCGAAACTCGAAAATGAATGTCGATGACGCTGCAGTCATCACCGAAATTATTTTCCAGCGACAAAAGTTTTTTTTTTTGAAAACGGTTTCTATTCGAAAATACCTTTAATAATATACACTTTAAAACCAAAGTTGAAATCACCGGAAATCAAATTCTCAAATTCCTGATTTTTAAAATTCATTTCAATTCCAAATCAATTTATAAACCATGTTTATAAATTCATTTAGAACAATAAATGATAATCAAATATTATCATTCAACAACCAATTTAATTAACTATTTAATTCTAGAAAATCCTATACTTATATATATATATATATAATATAATCATACGAATCTATTCAATTTACCAAATTTGAAATAATATTGTGTCGGTTTGCTCTATTCAAGTGTTTTGGAAATCCTATCGATAGCGTTGATCAGACGAATCGATCGAAAACCCAAATCAACATCAACAACTCAAACAACACAATATATAAAACATTTTAATATTAATTACAAATACACTCCCTCACTCGGATATCCTCGAATGGATTTCAAAACAAAGATAGAGATTCAGATTAGAGAAACTCTAACTAAAAGAATTCAACTAAAAGGTAGACCCAATAGGGAGATAAGATAATTGGGTTTTCAAACAGAAGATGGACAAACTTATATAAATCGCGGGTAACCTTAACCGGGTCAACCGTGATTCCAAGAATAAATTCGATGTAGAATTTTATGACAAATCGACATTCGATCGCCAAAGATAGAATTCGGGTATAACAAAAGATAACAGCATCGTAAACCGAGGATATAGAAATCTTCGGCGAATCAACGCTGGTTGTACAGGAGTTTCACTCTTTTACAAATTATTCAGATATTGGCGAGACCTCCGATTTATTATAGAGATCGTTCGAAGTGGAGTTATGGGATACTCCAGAATTAAAAAGACACGAATAGGGGAGACACGAATGGACTTTGGAACCGAAGGGAACGTTCCAAAATTCAAAGAAACCGAGTCAAAGAAGAAGGAATTCAAGCTCGAACGAACGTGATTCTGTAATTGAATTCACTACATATGCTGAGTTTTTCCTAAAACCAGAGCTCTGATACCAACTGTAACGACCCAGTATTTTGGACCATTCAAATCGACAATAATCCACACATGTCAGACTTGAATAATCCAAAATAATATATTGTTAATATAAATTGGCAAAACTCAGCATATACAGTAAATAAAACAATCACATATCACAGACACAGACATAGAGTAATATAACAATAATGCAGCGGAAACAAAAGAATAGTAGTTCATGAAGCTACTATATATATAACAGAGTTAAACAAGATACAACAGAAGTCTCGAATACAATAGTCAAATACAATATCAGAATACATCACTGGAATCAACTGAATATCTGAAAGCTGGATAGATAGCTGGATCTCCAAGCGAAGCTCCAACTCCAAAGGTGAGTCTCAAATACTGGTACACTCAGTCCGATCCGAGCGTAAAGAAAACACAAAACACTCGAGTCAGGATTAACATTCTTATATCAATAAATCCAACTCAAGTGAAATAACGACTGAAATACAAGTGACTCAAAGGATGTTTGGGATAACCATCCTCTAAGGATCCATTAAACTATCTATATATACAGTAGAATACGCTAAGTAGATAATGTCTAATCAGTAAAGTACGATATCAAAATAGCGTTAAGTCATGGCCCATTCCACCCTTAACCCATTTTTATTCCCAAGAGCATATACAAGACCGTAGTTTCCCCAAAACTGGAAGTCACCAGAGGGCAATCCATATACTAAAGGTACAAACCAAAATCGTAGTGGTCGCGAATAGGATAATCAGTATGACAAGGTACATGAGGCAATACCAACTAGGATACTAGTAGTTGCGTGATCCGGACTGATGTTGGGCATAGCAGCTACTACCCCAACACCGCGAAACAACACTCCCATAATCGAGGGGTGCACCCAAATCGAATCACAAAAGTAATAGATATGGTAACGAAGAAGTGTGTCCGCTAGAGGTGGCGAACCTCAATGGCCCGGCGCGGCTCCTGTTTTAGTCATGTCAGGGGTCATCCAAAATCGTTCTCTTTCTTCAGTCAACGCGTTCATCAAAACCATCCACTTCGTTCTGGATCAACACTCCGCGTATATTAGTTATTAAAGTGGTTTTCGGTATCGACAGAGAGTATGTCCATATCTGATCCCGGTCTTTTTAATAACTACGTATTATTACACCGATGGTCATTTAATAAATTTTCAAAATAGTTATATTTCAAAACCGACATATCATTGCCATTTCAAACCATATAAATACGATATCACTTTTCCTTCAAATAAATCCATTTCCAAAATCATTTCACTTTCCAAAGTTATATCGCTTTCGAAATCATAAGTCTTTTAAAATCATAACACTTTGGAAATCAAAACTTGAAATTCATAACACTTTGAAATCCTAACACTTTCCTCTTAAACGGTTCAGATATTAAAATTTGTATATATAGAAAAATAATTTATAAAATAAAATAGTTTATATAAAATAGTTATAAGTTAAATAAAATAATTTATATTGAAACTGATTTATATTAAAATAATTTATATTAAAATTTATAAAGTAAAATATAAATAGTTTTAGATATAGTTTAAATGCTTTATATAAAAATAGCTTCCTCTAATTTCACAAATCAATTCACATAAACTCGAATTCCAAAATTAAAATTTAATTAAATCTCAAATCATCAATTTCAATTCAATTTAGTTTCTCAATAAACCCTTCAAATTATCGATTTCAAATGCCTATTTGAACCATAAATAAACCATTTCAATTTCAATATATTTCAAGTTTAAATATTCAACATTTCAAAACTAAATTCGATAATTCAATTTATGTCCCAATTTAATTTCACTACATTTAGTTTCTGAAATATTTCTTTAATCATTTCAATACATCAAAATACAACTTCAATTTACAAATTTATATAGACAAAATATCCCATTTAAATTTATATAAGTTTGAAATATTTATTTAAGCCACTTCTTAATTAATTCAAGTTATAAAACATATCTTAAAATTTCAAATTTAATAGATTTCAAATCAACTTATTTAAGTATAATTCTTAAATAATTAAGAATTTCAAATCAATTCAATTTTTATCTTTCAACCTGAAACATTATAAATTCTATATTTAAAAATATAAATTTTACATAAATACTTAAACATATTTCATATTGATTCAAATCAACTTTATTAAATCAACTTTAATAAATCTTTAAAATCATTATTTATTTAAAACCATATGTTTCTTTCAAAACCGTAGAAATGTTTTCAAAACATTTATATATAGACCAACGTGTCTGTATATAATTTTCTATCCTATGGTCAAGTGATACGGATATTTATCATTTCAATCCGAAATTTAAAATATATTCGGGTATATATCTTTTCAACCCGAAATTCCAAATTCATTTTAATTTGAAAATCGCTTGGGTTTATCATTTCAACCCATAACGATTTTCTCCTATTCTAAAGTCCGTTCGGGTATGTATCATTTCAACCCATAGTGATTCTATACTAACAGGGAACTTGCAGAGTGATAACAGATATGATAATAATATAACAACGGTAACATGCATATATCATCAGTATAAATAACAGATAAGGGTGTCAGATGTCACTGGTGAACAGATACAGATGATGGCATATATATATATCAATATAAATAACAGATAAGGATGTCAGGTGTCACATGTGAACAGATACAGATGATAGCATAGATATAGCAATATACATAACTAACAGCAGCATATTTCAATTGTCGTTCCAATGGAAATCAAATTTAATAAGTAAAAGAACGTTAATCGTGAGTGATTGCTCACCTTTCGAGGCTAGAGATGCACGAGAAGATGACCCGGATACGCACACTGATACGGACATAGAGATTGAGTTACGAATCCAAGCAAAACAAATCGACACGAATTCAACGATCAAAGCTGATAACAGAAATCGATGAAATCAAATCAAAACATTCAACATAGCAACAAATAAAACATGTCCTGTATCAAAGTTTAACTATAAAATTCTATATGCTACCGAGATCGAAATGGTCTGAAATTTGGTATGAATAAAGATCAAAACTTGTATTTCAAACTGCAAAAGATTCACTTGTTTTGGACAAGAGACGAGAAAATTTACGATGTCACGAACATAGACTCAGGCCATGTTTGCAGCAGTGTAAAATAATTTATAAGTACAAAAGAACAGCTGTCTGGGTCTAACTTTCAGATCCTCGACCACTAATCAAACGATGTCGGATTTGGCTAAAATTTGACAGGCATAAACTAGGTAACTTTGACTCCTTTTTAAAAATAAAATCAACCCATTCCGATAAAACATGAGTGAGATATGATATCATGAACATGTAGTCTAACTGATGTTCAGAAGAAATAAATAAATAAATAAATAAAAATAAAATAAAACAAAAATAAAATAAAATAAAACAAAAATAAAATAAAATGCATGCAGACCATATGCGGAAGTACAAATCTAATACAAACTTATATGTACACACTATGCAACACTATACAACTTACTTACCACTTCTAGTAAAATGACGCAGCAAACATATATATACTAATAGTACAACAACTTTTTACGTCAATATACTAGGAATATAACTCACTATTTTAGATATATATATACTTTACTGCAACTTACCAAAATCAAAATCTTATATATATATATATAAATACTAATATATAAACTACTGTTATATATACCCTAAAGCAACATTTATATAAACTTTTTATATGTACAAAACAAATATACACTGTAAGTTATAGTCTATATATATACTTTTTAATATCAATCACTCAAAACTTCCAACAAATAGAATGCATAGGTTATATGTATAAAATCTGCATATTATGACTGAAACACTTAACTTGTATATATAAAGTACTATAGTATTACAAACCAGACCTTATTCACATCTTTAACTAGTAATATATATATACAAAAGGAAAAATAAACAGCTTGCATAAATATATATTAACATATAACTTTTACGCATGTTGCCATAACAATATTTACAACACTTAATATATATTACTGTACTCATTATTTAATATACATACCTCTAAAACAAAAAGAGGCTACAAGCCGAAGCCAATTGAGAAGGCACGACAACTTGAAAGTGGCTTGCGGCCTTGGATCTGGGTGTGTCTGCCGATGCTCAAACGATGGAAAGAGGCACGGTGGTCGAGGAGAGAGTGAGGCGTTGCTTGGTTGAGGGGTGTGGGCTGTCACGTCGCTCGGGTGGTGGCAGTGCTGCGACGTTCGGTCAAAGAAAGGTAGTGGCGTGGTTAGTTTCGGTAGGAGGATGGGCGAAGGGGAAGGCTTCTACATGGTTGTTGATGCTTGCATGAGGAAGCAGGTAGCTTGGGTTCAAAAGATGCTGCACAAACAAATGAAAAAGGAAAAACAAGCAGCAAATTCAAAAAAAAGGAGAGAGCAGAGAGAAAGTGAACAGAAGAAACGAAGGGTGGAAGGGGTAACGTGTGTAGGCTGATATGAATTTATGAATTGAAGTGATGTTGCCAGTTGTATTGCAGAAATCATAAATGCTAATAGCTGTGTATATTCAACTGATGGGTAATTGAGTAGTCAATAGGAGACCAAGAGGCTAAAATAACGAACCACAACAGTTAACCGTTTACTGATTTCGCAGCGTACCGGGGTTCGAAAAACGGAAAGGAATATACCGTTGAGATCAGCATGACGAGACAATCAAAACGGTATATTGATATCAGTGGTATGATTGAATTATAAAATTCGAATTTTCTACCAATGGAAAATGCGAGAAAAACGTAAGAAGATAAGATCGACGGAGCTAAAGATATCCGAATTTGGAAAAACGACAAACTGGAATTTTGCTCAGAAGATGGTTTGGAATTTTTCTATGTAAAAATATTTAGGTTTCGGAAACATTTTATTTTCATCGCTTTTTAACTGATTAGATCGAAGTGAATTTACGCGTGAAATAAACTTCATATTTTCGGACGAAAATTTACTAGTCGCTATGTTTAACTAGACGTATTCCAAATATTAAATTTTTATTTCAAAATTTTATCGATTAAAATTTTACTAATTACGTTATTAAAACAGTTAAAATTTTACGGGTCGTTACAGTGAGTATTCTGCAAAGGCTTCCTTTAGCTCAATGGCATGTATGTAATTATATTGAGATCTGATTCTTTACCATTCTAGGTGTTAACTTTACACCAAATCTCATTTGGTGTTGAATTTTCATTGGCAAATATTCTTCTTTGTAGTTTACTTTTCAGAAATGAGTGAACTCCTTCCTCTATTAGCTAATTAATTATCATCAATTAATTAATCTCCCTAGTCAATCAATTAATATAAAATAGAAATTGATGGAAAATATCCAAAAGGTTCACCAAAAATCAAATTATCATATTTTAACTTTTAAGAAAATTTTAGTCCAAGGTAAAACACGAGCCAATTTACTTCATTTAAATTTGTAAACACATAATGTTTAATCATTCAAACATGTTTATCAATACCCAAAACTATCATACACAATCAAATCCGAACCAAAGTAGATGGGGATAGGTTTTAGAGAGAGATTTTACTCACCTTGGTTTAAGAAATCTTGTTTTAATCTTCCTTTTCCTTAAATTCGAAAACTTTAATCTTCAAGATTTGAAATCTTCTTCCCAAGAATAATGACTAGCCTTAGTTCTTAAGTTTATGGGGTTTTTTTATGAAAATAAAATGAAGTAAAAATGGAATGAATGAGGGGTTAGGACTTAGGAAAGTGGGCAGGTTCTTTTGGCTTGGACTAATATTGCATTCTTGCCTAGTCACACTATTACATTTCCTTTAACACAAACCTTCGCATCCAAAAATTTAAATTTATTTTCATTAACAAGGCAAGATTTAATTTCTCTAATTACCCTTGGTTAATTCAATTAACTTTATGAAGAGTCACACACTTAATTAATCAATTCTTCCTTGGGCAATTCTTGCAATAAACTATCTTATTTAGTCCTTTTATAATCTCTTCTTCTTACTAATTTAGTTTTCTATATTATAGATCCTCTAAAATATGTGGTGTTACAGTCCCTGCTTTTAAAAATTTCATTCCTAAAATTTTGATAAGGAAAACAAAATTTACACCAACACCCTGAAAGTGTAAAGTCATTATCACATAAGTACGCACAAGAACAAAAGATTGCACTATTATCCTACTAACACCATCAATCATCAATCAAAATGTATCGATGCCACTACTTATACACATGCATATCATATATGAACATATTAGTACCCTCCTAGTCCATACAATAGAAAAACAAAGCACGCTGCTATAATGTGAATGTCTTAAACAACTTGGGATAGATATTTCTAATCCTATCCTTTACCTCCCAAGTATAATATTCCTTGTCGTCACTTCACTGGACGCGAACAATTATGATAACTTTGTTTTTAACTCCTTCTTATCACGGCCTACTATCCTTTTCGACCGTCCCACATACATCAAATCCGACTCTATCGATAAATCCTCTACTGCACTCGATTCCACTAACAAACTTGGTAGTGCACATATTCCCCAAATGCGATATATGAAAGACATTATGCACAACCATCAAACTATTAGGTAACTCGACTCGATAAGCGAGTTTACCAATTCGCTCAATCTCCAAAAATGGTCCTACATATCAAGATGCTAATTTCCCCACCTTCCTAAAGCACATAACTCCTCACATCCGAGAAACCTTAATGAATACATAATCGCCTAACGCGAACTAAAGCTCATTCCTTCACTTGTCGGCATAACTCTTCTGACTGAATTGCATTGCCTTCATCCTAACGTGAATCAACTCTACCTTCTCAGTAGCATCTCTTACCAAATTAGGTCCTAACACAAGTCTATCTCCTGTGCCTAACCAACAAACAAGTGACTTACACAGTCTATTATACAGCACCTCAAATGATGCCATCCCAATGCTCGACTGGTAACTATTATTGTAGGAAAACTCTATCAAATGTAAATGATCTTCCCAAGATCCTCCAAAGTCCCAGATTCATGCTCTCAACAAATCCTCGAGCGTATAGTTCACCCTTCTTGGTTTAACCATCATTTTAGGGGTGGTAAGATGTGCTCAAGTTCAACTCCATACCCAACGCACTCTGCAAACTTCTCCAGAACTCGTTCGTAAACAATGGGTCTCTATCGCTAACGATACCACTCAATATCCCATGTAATCTCACTACATTCTTCACATATAGCTTTGCTAAGCCAGCTATCATTCTCGTCGACTTCACCGGGATAAAGTTAGCACTCTTAGCCAGTCTATCAACCATCACCCAAATGTTATCATTTCCTGTCCTCGACTAGGCAATCCATCAACAAAATCCATCGACGTTGAATCCCACTTCCAAATCGGTACTTCCAAAGGTCAAAGTAAATCGTTCGACTTTTGATGCTCAGCCTTCACTTGCTGACAGGTGAAGCACTTCTTCACACATTCTCCTGCACCTCCATTCATCCCTTCCCAAAAGAAGACTCTCTTCATATCATGATACATCTTCATGCCTTTGGGATGAATAGTGAACTTCGATCGATGATTTTTTTCTAAGACTTCCTTTCAAAAATCCACTACTTCCAAAACACACAGACTTCCTTTCTCGCTTACTCATCCCTTCAAGTGGATCTCAAATCCTTTCAGGTCCTCAACATTTTTCCCTATATCTATGCGTAATTCTTTCTGCAATTAATGGGTCATCTCTTTTCCTTGTAGCAATTCTATCCACAAGTGCTGGACGTACCTCCAAATTTGCTAAAATGCACAGATCTCTACTTGATCCAGTATTTTGCCTATAATGCACTCCGTAAGAGGCTAACATCTCTAATATCTTCCATTCTTCAATCATGGCTAACACTCCATTCTGATGCTTCCTGCTCAAAGCACCGGTAACCTTGTTTCCTTTTCCTGGCGTATATTCTATCCCAAAATCATATACCTCTATAAATTCCAGCCACCGCTACTTTATATTCAACTCCTTCCGAGATAATAAATACTGGAGGGATTTGTGATCAGTATAAGACTCGAACCGTTCTCTCAACAAGTAATGTCTCCAAACCTTTAGCGCGGACACCACCACTGCCAACTCCAAATCATGAGTTGGATATGTAACCCAATGTGTCTTAACCGCCTTGATGCATAAGCTATAACTTGCTCTTTTTGAAATAACAACGTCCCCAGCCTTGTTCCATAAACATTGGTGTACACTACTAGATCGGGTTCCCTTCAGGCATAATGAACACATGAGCGTTCGTCAATAATATATTCAACTCCTGGAATGACACTTCACACTTATCAGTCCATACGAACTTCTCATTCTTCTTTGTTAATTTAGTCATGGGTGCTGCTATACATGAGAAACCCTTAATGAATTTGCAGTAATAGCCATCCATCCCAAGAACTCCTCGTCTCCATGACCATCACTAGCCTCCTTTAGTCATTAATAGTTTTTATCTTTGATGGATGTACAGCTAATCTTTCACTGAAATAGCATGCCAAGAAACTTCACTTCCCATTTCTAAAAATTGCACTTCAAAAACCTTGATGCCCTAATTCTTAACCCCAGTTTGAAGCGCTGAAAGTTGAGTGTTTCGACCAAAACAATCAATCAACTACCCAACTATCACAAAATATATTTACAAGATAAAACATTACTTATAAAGTTATCGGCTAAGATGTGATTGGATCTATATAATCAATAACATAAGTAAACATCAGAGTGGTGTATAATTATTGACTAAACAGACATGCTTTAATCATCTTGTAATATATAACCATAATTAAAATCCACAGTGGTATCCTGCTTATTCTTTCCCAACGTAGAATCGGTGTCCACCTACACTGTAATGTCATAATACGAATATATATACAAATACACACCAAAATATAGATGGAAAGTGGACCGTGTCATGGTACCAATGTGATTGCCTATGTATCCATTATAGTATAAAGCCCAACATAGTTCTTTTACTACTAATTAGTAAAGCCCAATTAAGGGTAAATAATCAAAAAGGAGGTTACCTGCGATCATAAAGTTAGTACCATGATATATAATAATAATAATCGATAATTACAAAACATACAAGCAACTAACAAATAAATAAGATAGGAAGTTCGATTCTATATGAATTCCTGCTCTTCTATGCATCATAGAGTTAGCCCAAACATAGATAATAATATCATAAGTTCTTAGCATAATGTACAAGTAGTCCTACTTAAAAGTTTCTATCTACATGCTTCCTGTTGTGATATACCCAGAATAAAGAGTCTAATTGAATATCTTAACACAGACCGAGTGAAGCTACTGTGCTTTGCACATTCATAGGACATCTACCAATATGAAGTATGATGATACAATACAGAAGTCATAGTTAGTGGCACAAACAGATCATAAGTAATTGTATCTTAACATCCACTCCAGTCCTATTTGGTACCATAATGATGCAGATAGTCAATGCATGATAAATCATCAAGGACAAAGGTAAACGTCACACAATATAATAATCTACCCCACCCATCTCATAATACACATATATTATCTCTAATGTCCACACCAAATTATTTGGGTTTCATATTCTTCAAATTCCTTTCCATAATGTGTTCCTTAGATTAAAAAAAAATCACATTTTTCCAAAATTAGTGCAAAATCATATTTATTGGAAATCAATATTATCTATACCAGAAGCTGAGTACGCAAATAGGACAAAGTACTCAGCGACTCAAATGGTGGTTGTGCCTACACAAACACAGTTTCTTTGCTACCCCAAATAACACTCAATATCATAACAATGTCTCCATCAAATATATTACACTAAAAGTTATGATCAAAATCCTAGGAATACCCCGAGTAGCAGACTGTTTAATCAGTGACAATAGGGCTAACTCATCATAGACCCAAGGATCTACCTTGTGATCAATTAGCTAAGATGGATATTAGCCTTTCTGATGTTGCACTAGAATTTGCCACCGAAAATATCCTCACATTCCGAATGGATATCACAAGATCTACTAGGTGTAAATCTAATCATACATAGTTTGTCTCATCGTACTCACAAACCGAAACATAGAAAATATCATAAGGATAAATAACTATATAAATATGCAAGTACATATAAATAATCAATAGGGGCAATACCATAGTGCCTTAATAGAAGGACGGGATAGTTTCCTACGACATCTTATTAGTAACAATAATATGATATATTTTCGCCATAAGCCAGGCACGTATTTCTAAACTCTAGTGTGGATCGTATTAAACATTATCAACTGTGCACTTGTTTAATTATCATATTAATCTTATTCCTTTTTTATAGTGCATTAATAGGTAATCATAAGTAACCATACTTGTAGCTTATCACTTAAACATTAAATCACCATATTAAACTCATATTAACACTATAAGTTAAACAAATTAAGCAGTTTATGTGACTTCACTACTCATAATATTGTTCACGTATTAAATTCACAATTGCCTGATCATCGGAATAAAAATAGAGTGTAGAAAGATTACTTTACCCAAACATCCCATGCTATCAAATGTTAGAAGCTTATCTTCCACATTACACCGTATCCTATATCTCAATCACTTAATTAATTATCTTGTCTACTTCATTATCTTATTCAGATAACACGTTGATATTCTAAATCATAATTCTTGTCCAAACTCTATAACATACATAATCAAACTAGCAGTATGTATATTACTACAATTATTATTCGTACACTACAAAACTGTCAAATTGTACTTTATGCAAACTATTAGGTGTACATATAAAATGGCAATGTGTACAAATGTCATTGACATATATTCTTAATAAGAGTAGTTTTCTGGTTCTTACTACTAAAATAATATTTTCTCATCAAATACTCAAATGGTTATTAAAATATTTCTTACCAATAATATTTAATATTCAACTATGGGTTAATCTAATAATCTGTAACTGGTAGACTGGTAGTAGCCACACTAGTAGGCATACTTCTATCATAGTTGAGAATGCTAGTGCTATACAGATGGATAGAATTCTATTATTAATACTAGACTAAACCTACGAATATAATTATATATACTCATTCAAATTATTTTACCAAATTACTAATCCATACAAAATATCATTAAATTATGGTCAAAGGTGTTTGGGTGATTGTTTCATCATAACAACATCAACGGGTCATCGGTTATATCATTACCTAGTTATTAATTTATTATGGGATTGTATAAACTAAATAATGTTTCCATTCCATAATTTAGTACGTCTTCATATGGTTAAATAATTCATATTAAAATGACATATTCCATAACAAACATAATGACGTGAATTTTGCCCCAAACGGATTTCGCACGAAGAAGTTATAGCATATTTGCTCATCAAGATTTTAAATAGCAAAAGCGTTGAACATAATAATTATGAATTAACCTTCAACTAAGAGTAAAATCATCCAAATCCGTTAGGAATATAAGAAATTATGTATAAATTACCGAAAGGTTCTTGAACTGGGTTGTGGCGATAGGCCAGAAAACAATATTTAACATTATTTTAAGATTTTACAGCAACTAGGCTCTACATTTGTTAACGTGATTAAAAGGAAAGTTATGAATATTTCAATTATCTTTCCAACGAGACCAAAATCATTAAACTCCATCAAGGACATAAGAAGATATGTATAAATTACAGAAAGGGGTTTGGACTAAGTTATGCTAATAGACCAAAAAACATCGTTCATATTATTTCCATTGTGACAAAAATCGATGAGCGGAAGCGATTTATGATCATGATCTAGTATTACCTGGAAACCAATGCAACTCAGATTCAAGTATGCAATCACACAAATGAAATAACAGAAATAAAAGGCACAGAAGATAACGTTGTTTCGATATAAGTATCCAACGTCCACGGAGACCCAACAACCCCTTTTATTCAATCATCAAAGATTATAAGCCAATTCTTTGATTAAAGAGTTACAATATGTGGAAACTCTCTCTAATCATACACTCAATTGAAGAGATTACAAAATAGAGCACTCGAAATAGAAAACTCCTAATTTGATTTAGCTAAGGTTTCTATTGATTACAATTATTGGAAATTTGATCTCATAATTAATTTCTTATTCTCTCCTAATTAGGAAGATTATTAGGAGGCTATTTATAGATGCACTAATCACTCTAGGCTATCCAATCATGTTGAAAGAATCTGAACCATTAATGAAGAAGAATCAAGTACTAAAACGACAAAAATGCCCTTCAAGATTCGAACTAGAAAAATATTCAAGAAAACAAACTAGCAGCGCCTCATACGTCTGGCATGATAGGCCAGATGTCTGAGTCAATTCTCAGGAAAAATTCCTAAGAAGGCTCAAATGTCTGGCATATTGGGCCAGACATTTGGTAGAACTCTCGGCCAACAATTCTGCTTCATGCCAGACATCTAACCTTATGCGTTAGACGTCCGACATCCTGTCGATTGCATTCCTCCATCTTCTTTTGATCTTCACTTCCTCGAATTGGCTCCCAACTTCTCTAATACAAAGCTCACCATATCTTCAATCCAAACACTTATAGGCACATATTTGAATCGCATAACAACAACATTCCACCTCGATTCAATATGTAGGTCTCATCATCAATCAACATAGGGGTTATTGGGTTCTGCGCCTATAACGCTCAAGCAATTGAAATCAAATGGATCAAGTTTGAGCGATGCTCAAATTTGTCCTTAGAAAGTGACTTCGTCATCGTATTTGAGAGGTAATCTAAAGTACTCACCTTCACTAACTTGATCTTACTTAGTTCTTCCTCAAGCAAAATAAAAAAAATCCTCTGACGTCAATGTGCTTCGTCCGAGAACTATATACCTGATTCTCTACTAGATGGATCACACTTTGACTATTCGAAAATAGCTCCACTGTCCGCTGCACCATCGGAAGATCATCCATCAACTGAAGTAAATACAGTCCCTCTATAATCGCTTCCATAATTGACATCAACTCAACCTCAGTAGTGGACAAAGCTACTACAAATTGCAGCTTCGATCTCTATGAAATCGAGCCTATGGCAAGTGTAAAAGCATAGCTTAATATTGACTTCTGTACGCCTCTATCCCCAACATAATCTGAATCACAGTAGCCTCTAAGAGAGATGTCCCCATCCACTCCACCATTCAACAAGACAACTGACGAAGTGTCATGAAGATATCCGAGTATCCACTTCACTGCTTGCCAATGCTCTTTGCCAGGGTTACAAATATATCAATTCACAACACCCACTACATGGGCCAAATCTGGTATCGTGCACACCATAGCATACATGAGACTACCAACAGCACTAGAATATGGTATATCAGCCATATACCTTTTGTCTTCATCCAATTAAGGAGATAAATCTTTCGACAACTTGAAATGAGAGCCTAATGGAGTGCCAACCGATTTAGCTTTCTCCATACCAAATCGAGTAAGGACCTTCTCGATGTACTATGCCTGGGTGAGTCTCAACTCTCTCCGCTTCCTATCCATGAATATCTCCATTCCTATAATTCTTTTTCTTTCCCCAAATCCTTTGTATCAAATTCCTTACTGAGCTCCGCTTTCAACTCCTTAATATTGACTATACTTTGAGACGCAATCAATATATCATCATCATATGACAATAGATATATCATATCACCATTACACCTCCTAAAAAAACACACTGGTCTTTGAAGCTTCTAGAGAATCCTTATGGCAACATAAACTTGTCAAATCTCTTATACCATATTCTAGGAGTCTGCTTTAGTCCATACAAAGATTTGTTAAATTTACGAGCATAATCTGGCCTGCTACTTCAAGGAACCCCTCCAGCTCCTTCAAACAAATCTCCTCATCTAGATCATTATGCAAAAATGTAGTTTTGACATATAGTTGCTTGCATATCATAATGAGCAACTAATGCCAAAAGAATATGAATGGATGTATGCCCTGGAGCAAAGATGTCATGATACTCTACCCATTCTTCTAAACATACCCCTTTGCTACTAAACTTGCTTTGTATCTGAAATCACCACTGCCACCATCTTTCACTCTACAGATCCACATATCCAATAGCTCTCTTGTCGGTAGGAAGAGGCACCAAATCCCAAGTATGATTTTTCTTCAAAGATCCAATCTCCTCCTCCATATCAACTAACCAATTGGAACTGTCAACTGATGCAATAGCTTCTCTATAATCACTAGGCTCATCATGGACAACATACAATGCATATGTTTCCATGTTGTCGAATTCAATGTCTTCGATAGTCAATCCAACAAACTCATCAAGCCACCTAGGCTTCCTTCTCCGACTGACGAGACTAGTCTTTAAATTAGCTCCCATTGAGTTTGATCCTCTGTACTAACTGTACTATTCTCATCAACCATGGTGCCATCGGGAACACCATCTGAACCTCTATGGAAAGAATCTAAAGATGACTTGCCTTGTGTTTGGTATTCTGCATCTATCCGCACACTGTCATCGGATGAGAAAGATTCCACCTTCAACATAGCCTTCTCATCAAAAGTCACATGCCTATTGGTAATGATCTTCTTGCTAAAAGGATATACAACCTAAATCCCTTAACTCCACCTCTATAACTTAGAAAAGTACACTTGCAAGCTCTAGGTTCTAGCTTTCCTTTGCTTTCTTGTACATAAGCTGGGCAACCAGACACTTTAAGAAATGAATAGCTAACAGGCACTCCTTTCCGTACTTCCTCAGAGATTTTCATATCCATGACAGTAGAAGGTGTGCGATTGATGAGGAAAGCCGCATAGATAAAGCTTTAGCCCAAAATTCCTTCTTCAACTTAGCAGTCAATCTGAGGCAACAAGTTCTCTCCAATAATGTTTAATTCATCCTTTCAGCAGCTCCAAGGGATTGAGGGTCGTCTGGTGTGGTGTAATACCTCTAAATGCCTTAGGACTCACAACAATCGATGAATTACTCTACAAATTCACCGCCATTACCCGAATAGAGATCTTGCAACTTCTTCCCTGACTACTTCTCAACCATAGATTTCCACTTTCGAAACCTGGCAAAGGTTTCACTCTTTGACTATAGGAAGTATACCCATGTTTTATGAGATAAATCATCTATATATGAAACGAAATACCTGGATCTACCTATGGATGGAGAAGGGGAGGGACCCACACATTAGTGTGAACATACTCCAAGGTGCTTTTGCTTTATGCTCTCCTGTACCAAAAGAAATCATTGTCTGCTTTCCAAGAACACAATCTTCACAAAAGCCAAGCTTTGAATGTTGAACTCCATCAATCAAATATCGCTCTCCCAACTTATCTAAACCGTGTTCGTGTAACGACTCGGGTTTTGCCCGCTCGAAAATCAACATCCGTACTTCACATTGTACTAGAATGCCGCAGATTCGACCGATCAAATCCGATTCGCCGGAGCTATAACACAATTAAGTAAATAACACAGCGGAAGAAAAGAATAATACATTGATATATAATATCTGATACAACAGAGTGATACAATGAATATCAATATACATCAGAGATATGATACAATAAATTGCAGCGAAAGAAAAATAGATAACATCAGCAACGGAACAATATCAATAGAAGTGATAACTCCAAAATGATCTTCAGACAAGAATGAATCCACAACTCCAAGATAAGCAACTCCGATGAATGAACTAGCTCCAGATAATCTACTAAACCTGAATATCTGAAAAGAAACCCAACTCTAGACTGCTCGTGTGGAAAATTATGAGCACCCAGAGTTTAGGAAGGGAACAATAAACTCCGAGTCAGTCGTGGGACTGGTGTGAGCAACAAAAACAGTTTATCTTTAAACAACAAAGGATTTTAACATTGAAATCCGCAATGCTTTTGGAAAATGAAACTACCATAAGACCTCCCACCACACACACAATGCAAACGCAGAATTGGAGGAGATTTCTTCTTATGATAGTCAAAGATGCTTACTACGCAAAATCAAATCATTTGATATTATTACTAGTGCATAGTGCAGAAAAACATTTCGAAAATAGAATATAAATCTTAGCCAGCATAGACATTTCGCACTTATGCCTACTATAGCTACCATGTTCAATAGCAGGTTACCACCACATTCCATGGTAGGTAATACAACTAAAACCGTACAGGGCTCGTATTGTTTTGTTTGGATTTCCAACAAATGGTCAGGCTAAGGAACTTCCTATTCCACGAAAGAAACGCCTCTGGCGGGACGTTCCGAGAATCAACTGTTCTCTGCCAAACAAGGCCGGCAACCCCTTTTCCCAAGGGATAAAAGAAACCTCAGATATGCCACCCCCGGTCCTTTGGGACCTTTAACCGAGGTACCTCTAATCCAACATCACACGTCATAAATAAAGTGTGTCCACATGAGTAAGTATCTGGGCTCCATACCATGATACTACCCTTTTCCAGAAGGAATGGTCATACCCTAGGGGAGCTACCCCTGAAAACCTTGCCGCACAATTCCTGTTTCGACCATTACCGGGTTGTGAGGCTCGACGAAGTCTCGTCCACAAAGCTACGCTTTTTCAAAAAGCCACGCTTTGGGTCAAACAAATGATCAACCTATGATCACAAAGATATAAGATCAAACAAATGATCATATCGCAAATGATCAAACACTGATCATTTCACAGCAGCACTCAGCATGCCACATCACCAAATTGGGATATATCGCTGATAAATTTCAACTACATAACCTCTGAGCTCGTACGTCTCAGAGAAGGGTGTTAAGCTAAGAGAATAAATTCTCCGCCACCAACAGAAATGTATTTGAAAGAAATCGGCTTTATATCTCAAAGTGTAATGTCAGACATACAATCCATACAAGTCTGTTCTGGGTTCGAACAGAACCGAAGGCACTTCTCACGAAGCCCTTGCAATTCCGGATAATTTTCAATCACGTCCGGACTTCCCGTCACTAAGGGTGATAAAACCTCTATATCCGGGATCAGCCGATGCAGAGTAACTCGACGGTAATCCTTCCGTTTTCAAAAATATCCGGTCTTCAACACCGGTCTTCAAATGCTATCCATATCGACGTATCACATATTCGGAATGGGTTATACGACCCAAAGGTCCTCTCCCGGCTAAACCGAATAGTGAGCGCAATTTAAAATCATATGGATATGGGATTTCAATTAAGTCACAACTTAAACCCAACTTTCTTTTCAACTGATTTAAGACAAATTACCATTTTCAAATATTTAAACAAAAAGATTTATTTTAAACAACCTTCAACGGTTTAAACAATTTCCACATTTAAATCTTTTAAATAAAAGATTCATTCATAGATTTTCCAAATTAATCTCTATTTCAGTTTGATTAACTCGTTAAACCTTTAAATCAAGATTTAACTTATAGCTTTCAAAACAATTCCATTTCGGATGGTTTAGATAAATCATTATTTTAAATCTGTTAGAAATAAACAGATTCAATCCATAGCTTTCAAAAAGAATTCATTTATAACTTGGAAAAACCATTTTTCAATTCAATCTTGAAATTCCCTTAATTAAACTGGAATTTCATTTCTTATCTGAAAGCTTTTATTCTTTTAAAACAACAGTTTCATTTCAGAAAATCTGATTCATTCATACGAGTTAAAGTCTTTGGGTTAAATCCAAATTCTCAAAACCAAACTTTTTAAATGGTTTAACTTCAGATAAACACATTTATAACATTTTTAATCTCTAGTTTCAAATCATAGGATTCAATTTCAAACTTGAATTCAAATTTAAATCAAATTATTTAAATTTTCAAAACTCGATTAAGTTATTCAAAATAACTTTTATCTTTGAAATTTCATTTCAAAAACTTTTCACTTTAAACCCAAATTTCTAATTTCAAAATCAATTGAAACTAAAATTTCAATTTCAAAAACATCAAATTTAAATTATATGTGACTTAACCGATTTCCACGTGAAATCCATATTTGTGTGTGTAAAGGTGTAGTCCGGGGGTTTTACACAGTAGTGCAACATCATACAATCATCATATATCAGAATACAGAAACATAGTCGATAAGCGATATAAACTATAACGCTCATCTTTATTCACAGATCACAGATATATATAAATTTCAGATAAATAAACTACAGTAAAGATTACACACAAATCAGAATATATCACAAAGCATCATAGATCAGGAAATATCAAACAATTCAATCATCCAATCAAATCCAAATATTCATAAGTAAGGTCAGTTAATTATCTGATTTATTCAAATTTGATTAATTGCTTATGAATTTCTAATCCGGGTTAATTAATCGTCATTAATTATTAACCTCTTAAATTACTTTTCTAAAGTAATTAAATTAAGATTTATTATTACTTACAATTAAATTTCATCTTTAATAACTCATTAATTAATCTTTAGTTATTTAATTAATTAAGTATTCAATATAACTTAGTTACTCACTTAATTAACTTTTTCTCAATTATTAATTAATAAAACTTAATTAACCATTTATTAATCACTAATTACCAATTTAATTAATCATAAAGCCTAAATTTAATTACCTAATTAGTTAATTAATATTAATTTATTTTAATCATTATAAATCGATTCACAAATAAGAACTCATTTGTTAATGAATTAGAAATCATATATCTTTATTTTTTAAGGCCACTCATTCATGATTAAATATGTTCTTTACAACATGTTAAAAACGTTGTTTCAAATTTCAAATCTATTTTAAATTCAAGTTTCTTCAAACATTTAATTTCTCTTGAGTTATTTAAATAATTTGAATTTTTAAGCTTTATTTATGTTCAAACTACATTTCAATTCAGACTTGAATTTCATTTGTATTTTGATTTAAACCTCAGTTTAACATTTTGTTTCATAAATTTGAATTTGGTTTTCAAATTCAGGAAACAGAAAACAGGTTCAAATTGAAAAGCCTGGGACAAAATCTGACTCGAGCACTTCATATTCCAGCTTCGAGATCGACACGCTTCAAACTCGAGTTCGTACCGAGTTTCCTACTTCTTCTCCAAAACCCAATCTCGTGTGCACAGACAAACTGGTGCACGTGCACAACGCATCGCCACCGTTCTGGCGATCTACGGCACCCCCAGCAAACCCTAAAACGAACTCACATACGAAATCAAACTCCAGTTCAACTCAACAAGGTCGAAAACGAAATATGCTCGTTCAAACGAACAGCAGTTCGAACAAGTCAATGGGAAATCACCACGTCCTCCGAGCTCCGACCATCGTTACGTCACCAAACTCCGGCCATAGCGTCGTCAATCTTCCCTCTACCTCCACACGAAACCGCGTGACACTCGCACCCTCGTCGACGACGCGCGAGAAGAAAATATCTGCCACCCCAAAACTAGGTCACCAGAATTTGATTACCTACCACCGCCACCCCAAAGCTTCGTTCAACCTCCGAGTATTTTTCGTTCAACCCCGAAATTCCCATTCATCTTAACATTAAAAATTGTAATATATGTTTTAAAAATCATAATTTTGAAGGGTGTTTCAGATCCTAACCCTGAAACATTAAATCGTGATATTTAAATTTTCACTATTTCGAAGTTTGATCAACTGTTTTATGACTTCCAGAGATAATGCAAAGTTATTTTAACTTAAGTAAAACTTTAAACTAAAGTTTGTGATGGAACAACTAGTTTGGTTTGAATCTTAAGTTTAAATCATGACCAAATCAAGAGGGTTTGAATTTAAATCAGAACTTAAATCCTGGGAACTATGAACAGAGAGAATTCAGTCACAACAGGCGTGCATACTCTACATTCATATGTACTCAGCAGTATTGCTTTTATATAGATATATACAACACCCATTCATTCCAGAAAACTCGCATGCAATCAACCAATTCAAAAAAAACTTAAGCCTTTAAAAATGATGCTGCTCACAGGCATCAAAAATAGATTCAGGTGGGAAGTTTTGTTCACAGTTGATTTTACTGTAATTCATAGGTTTTGAGTTAAATCCTAAATATATACATCTTTGAACCTATTTTTAATGTTTGCATTGCATTGTTAGAAACCTTTTTCATTTACATACTCAAGCTTAAAATCAAATGTAATATGAAGATAAAGAATTTTTTCTATCAACCCTTAAGCCTGAACAAAGGACAGAGACATATCTACATTTATCTACAGGCACATACATGCATACTACTACATATATACACATGCAGGGACAAACATTCAAGCATATACACATCATAGCTTCCAATACAAATCCAAACATCAAGATAAAAAATCAGGGTTAAGAGATTTGCTCACCTGTCATGATTGAAGAACAGAGAAGAAAGAACAGAGTTTCTGTTTGGAGACAGGTTTGAATTCTTGCTAGCTGAAGCCCTCTTCTTTAATCTCTGGTTTTATTTAATTGTGGTGTTGTTTTTAACTTGAAGTTTTGTTTAGGTTTTAATGGAGTTTCAACTTAGTTTTGTTTGGCTCGAACTGGCAATGGAAAGTGATGTGAGAAAAATAGCTTACAGGTTATAATTCTCTTATGCAACAGTGTACAAGTTTGTACAATTTATCAGAGATTTTTTCAAAAGGATGGAGGCTAGAAGAAGTTTTATGCAATTCGTATAGATTATGTTTGCTGCTAGGATATGCACATTTAATGCTATTAGTACTTGATGTTCCCTTTGATACTTATCCATATTTTATACACTTGCCTTAGACTTAAACTACAAGCTATAGGTATAATATATTTTTACTTTGTATTTTGCTTTTGTTTCCTTAAGTTTTGCAGGCATATATCCTATTCGAACATCAGTTTATTATGCTTACTTTTGTAAATTTTGATTATGCAGATTTATAAAGGTAATAGACGTTATTTTATATTTTGAAATGTAGTTGAAAATGTTGTTTGTTTATTTAGCGTTCGCTTATTTATTTACTTTGTAATTCAAATGGATTTCTATAATTATTAGGTAGTTAAAATTCTCTAATGTATTCACTTAATATTTTAAGTAATATATTAACACGTTGTTTGACTTTACAGTTTATGCTTTATTATTATATATATATTCTCATACACACATATATATATATACACACGATATTCTTAAATTTAATGATTCATACAGAATTTACTTGAGTTCGGGGATACTCGCATCCATTTAACCATCTATTTCACAAATTTTCATTCAAAAATTAATAAATTATCATTTTAAATTTATATAAAATTCGGGGTCGTTACAGTTCGCCAATGTGACCCATCCGCGAGTGCCACAATCTGGAAGAATCTAATTTAGAGAAGTTGCAGAAACTGATTCACTAACTACAGTAGTGCCCTTCAATAGATAAATATTTCCAACCCTCACACCTTTCATAACAACCACGGAACTCTTTGATATCTTAGTTTCCTCTCCTTTAACTACAATCTTCAATCCAAATCTACTCAAAGCCCCAACATAAATCAAGCTCCTTCTCAAATTAGGTACATGCCTAATATTAGTAATAGTACAAACAACACCGTCAAACATCCTAACCTTCACACTACCAACACCAACCATACGGTATAAAGCATCATTGCCCATCGGAACTTCTCCTCCATCAATCTCACAGTAAGTGGAAAAGCAGTTCCTATCAGGTGTTATATGATAGGATGAGCCAGAATCAATCAGCCATAAGTTATTCTTCCCAAAAGGGCCAGAAGCTGTAAATACATCGGTATCACTCTCTACATATGATTTCTCTACACTAGATGTTGAAGCTTGCTTTGGGTCTTTTCTTCTTCCTTCAAGCTTGGGACATTGAGCTATAAAGTGTCTCGGTTTCTTACAATAATGGAAAGTCAATCGCTTAGATCCCTTAGATTGAGACCTTGAATTACTTCGACCTCTATCATTCTTTGACTTACTTTGGCTTCTACCTCTTTAAAAAGATAAGCCCTATGTATCATATCTAAGCTAGTACTTGGAAATCTACTTCTCAAATCTTCATTATGAAGACTAGCCTTTACATTTGTTAGGCTAATTTTACTGCGACCATATGTCATGGAATTAACAAAAGCAGTATACTCCTTAGGCAATAAACAAAAGAGGATCACTGCATAAGCCTCATTACTAATATCAACATCTGCTGCCTTTAGGTCATAATCAAGATCAAAGCATCTACATGCTCCATAAGATCAACTCCAGGCTTCATCTTAAACAAGTAGAGTTACTGCTGAAGAACAATCTGATTTGTGAGAGACTTGTCTAGATAAGCATCTGAATGCATCCCATAATTCCTTCACTGTCTACTTCTGAGGGAATTCTTGAAGAATTTGTCTGAAAGAATCAACTTTAGAATTATAAGGGCTTTATCTTTTATCTCCTCCAAAACATCTGCTTTAGTGTCTTTAAATTTCTCAAGCGTAGAAACAACCTTAAAAGTCTTCCCCTTCTTTAATACTTCCTCCATCTTCATCTTCCAAGTACCAAAATCTCCTTTTCCATCAAAGCGTGTAACTCTATAATTGACATCAGATCTTCCAATAGGCTTTCCAGAAGTAGCCATTAATACCCAAACGAAACAATAACACTAGCTTTGATACCAAACTATTGTGAGAAAAATCGGATTGAGCGGAAGCGATTTATGATCAAGATCTAGGATTGCCTATTTGGATTCTAATGCAACTCAAATTCAATTATGCAATCACACAAGTAAAATAATAGAAATAAGAGACGTAGAAGATAACGTGGTTCAGATATAAGTATCCTATGTCCACAGAGATCCAACAACCCCTTTTATTAAATCACCAGAGATTACAAACCAATTCTATGACTAGAGATTTACAATATGTGGAGACTCTCTCTAATCATACATAGATTACAAAATATAGCACTTGAAATAGAAAACCCCAATTTGATTTAGCTAGGGTTTCTATTGATTATAATTAGTGGAAATCTGATCTTATAGTTAATTTCTTATTCTCTTCTAATTAAGAAGATGATTAGGAGGCTATTTATAGATGCACTAATCACTCTAGGCCATTAGATCGCATCAAAAGAAGTTGAACCATCAATGAAGAAGAAACAAGCACTGAAACAACGAAAATGCCCTTCAAGATTCGAACTAGAAAAACAGTCGAGAAAACAAACTGCCAGCGCCTCAGACGTTTGGCATGATGGGCCAGACGTCTGATTCAATTCTTAGGAAAAATTCCTAAGAAGGCTTAAACGTTTGGAACATTGGGCTCAAACATCTGGAACATTGGGCCAAACGTTTGGCAGAACTCCCTACCAACAATTCTACATCATGCCAGATGTCTGACCTAATGTGTCAGACGTTTGACCTCCTATAACTTGCATTCCTCCATCTTCTTTTGATCTCCACTTCCTCCAATCGAACTCCTAACTTTTTCCGTACGAAGCTCTATGCCATATTTTCAATCCTCACCATCATAGGCACATATTTGAATCGCATAACAATAGTTTCAATAATTAATAGCAATTATTTTTCGAATTTGTAGATTTTATTAAAAAATAAATTTTAGGTATTTGAATTATCTTTCCAGAAAGACCAAAGTCATCAAAATCCATTAAGAATATAAGAAGTTATGTATAAATTACTGAAAGGTATTTAGACTGTGCTGTGCTAACGAATCAGAGAACATTGTTCATTTTGTATCAATTTTTAATTGTAACTACCATTAGGATTGGTAAATATGATTAAAAAAATGCTGATTCATTGGACCAGGAAAACCTATTCATCGAAACAGGAAAATAAAAATTGCTTCGCGGTCTGTTTTTTCAAGGGAATCCTAAAGGGAATTCCTACATCCACAAAATCCCAATCCCAAGCAATTAAAGTGCTTCCCATCCGAAAGCAAAACAAAAGTTGTATATATTTGGATTAGCTTTCCAACAAAAAAAGGAAAAAAAATCAAAATCCATTAAGGATACAATAATTAAGTATATATAACCGAAAGGTGTTTTGTGTGGAATACTTATCTCCCACGGCCAGAAATTTTAGCTATATTTGCAAATGGGTTTTCTATCAATAAACTTTGGAATTTAGGAAAAGTAACAGAGAAAAAAGATGTATGTATTTTCATTAGCTTTTTAGAAAACTAAATTTCATAAAAATCCACTTAGTCTATTAAAAGTTATGCTTAAAATATTGAGCGGAATTCTAACTTAAATTCTTATTAACGTCAACCAAAAAACTAAACCCACTTTGTAACTAATTTTCAATTTATTAACTTTTTGAAATTAAGGACTATAATATCAATATAAGTTTTAGATAATTCACTTATCTTTCTAACAGAAAAAAAATCACTAAAATCTATTCAATATTCAAGAAGCCACGCTTGAAAAATAATAAAGGGTTTTTGTTTGAGCATTTAGTTAAAATAGGCAGAAAATGTGGTTGACATTGTAACAAATTTTTCGATCTATAAATGACCGAATTGGGAAAACATCACCTTGTTAAAAATTGTAGGTCTTTGAAGTAGATTTCTAGAACATTAAAGAATAGTGAAAATGGTTTAGTCAATCAAATGTTATAAGTGAAATACTAAAAGGTACTGGGTTAATTCCTACCCACTTAAATCATTATGAAAAGGTTCGAATACCATATCATAATATAATAAAAAATTACAGAGTAAAATAGAATTTTCTCACCCAAAGTTGTGTGATCTTGATCTTAGTCCGAAGTGCTAGAACCCTCTTACTTTCCTAAGTATAAACTTCTTCCCTCTTCTTATTTTTATTTCCTTTTCCTTCTTTGATTTGTTTATATAAATGTTCACATAAGGTTAATTTGTTTTAGAAGAGAATATGAATAGAGATGGAGCATGTATGGATATTATTTTTTTCTTTCATCATCCCTCTGAAGAAAATGAGCTCACATGAGTTATTTGTAAAGAAAATGAGCTCACATGATTTATTTCTAATGGTGGTAATTTTTACATTTTAGTACCTTACAATATTATTTTTGCATAAAATTCAAAAACCATTCATAAAGCCAAGTGTTCCATATTTCTGACATGTATCGAACATTTTGTCAAGTGTTGCATGCACTTCCTTTTGTCATTTACCTTGCCAAAATGAGAGCAAGTTTATGAGTTCATGTAGCAAGAAAGAAAAGATATTTATTTTATATTTATGTGTGTATATATGGGTTTGTTTCTAGATCTGATTAGTGCACACGATGCCCGCTTTCTTCCATCCTTTTATTAAAATAAAATTAAAGGTTTACCAAACTCAGTGTACTAATTATAATTTTACATAGTTTATTTTAATTTATCAACATTTGATTTTTATGTAAATGCCTCTAAAATGTTAAACGAAATCTCATTATATTTTACAAATATGAATATCCATAAAATATAGAACAAAGACAATTTGTTATAGATATCCCCCTTAACAAATTGTGCCTCACAATTTATAGCATAATAATGATAAAATTTACCATGCAACTTGGATGATTCATGATTTCACAATTAGCTGTTGCGCACTCTAACCAAATTCCAGTAGAAACAAAGTAACTTCCCATTCCAATTCTCAATTTTCATAAAATTTCCTTATCAACTTCAATTTTGGCACTTGTTTTGCATTTCATACCCTTTCGAACATGTAATTCCAACACTCAACATCGACATAAAATGAGAATTTTTTTAAGGATGAGAAAAGGATATTTAGGAAAATATCAAAATTATCAAGTACGTCCTATTAATATGCATAACACATAACCCCAGTCGCAAGTTAGATGCCTTGTCCTATCAATCTTAGTATTAAATTTTGAGAGGTTTTATTAAATTATCCTAGGTTATTTTATCATTTCTAGGTAAATTTTAACTTAAGCATCCGACCTATGCTCTGATACTAAAATGTGACGTCCTGATTTTCAACCCCAGTTTAAAGCACTGAAAACTAAGAGCATCGACTAAAACTATCAATTAACTACCCAACAATCGCATAATATATTTACAAGATAAAACATTACTTATAAAGTGACCGGCTAAGATGTTGTAGGATCGATATAATCCACATGATAAGTAAATATCAGAGCAGTGAATAGTTATTGACTCAATAAATGTTCTTTAATCATCTTGTAATGTATAATCATAATTAAAACGCAAAGTGGTATCCTGCTTATTCTTTTCCAATGTAGAATTAGTGTCCACCTATCTTGCAATCTCATCATATGAATATATATATATACGAATACACATAAAAATATGAATGGAAAGCGGACAATGTCATGGGTACCAACGTGACTGCCTATGTATCCATTACAGGATCAAGCCCAATTTGTTTACTACTAATTAGTAGAGCCTAATTAAGGGTAGATAAATAAAAAAAGGGTTACCCACAATTGCAAATCTAGTGCCATGGTATATAATAATAATCGATCATTACATAACAAAAAAGCATCTAACAACTAAATAAGATAGAAAGCTTGACACTGTATGAATTCCTCTCTTCTCCTACATCATAGAGTTGGCGCACACATAGATAATAATATCACAAGTTCTTAGCATAATGTAGATAATAGTAGTGCAACTTATAAAGTTTCTATCTACATGCTTTCTACTGTGATATGCCTAGAATATAGAGGCTAACCGAATCTCTCGATAAAGAATAAGTGACTACTGTCCTTTGCTCATTTATACGACATCTACCAATATGAAGTATGATGATATAACATAGGAGTGATACTTAGTGGCACCGACAGCTCAGGAGTAAGTATATCTTAACATTCCACTCTAGACCTATTTGGCACCATAAAGATGCAGATAGTCACTGCATAATAAATCATCAAGGTATATAGGTAAATGTCACACAATACAATAATCAACCCCACTCATCTTAAAATACACATTTATTATCTCTAATGTCCACACCTATTTATTTGGGCATCATATTTCATTTGCTGTATTATCTTCAAAATCCTTTCCCAAACGTGTTCCTTATATCTTCTAAAATCCCATTTTTTCAAAATTAGTGCAAAATTGTATTTATTGGAAATTTATATTATCTGTACGAGAAGTTGAGTACAAAAATGGGAGAAATCAGTAACTCAAACAGTGGGTGTGCCTACACAAACACATTCTCTTTGCTACCTGAAATAACATTCAAAATCGTAACGATGTCTTGCACTAAAAGTTACGATCAAATTCCAAGGGAAAGCCCGAGTAGCAGACTGTTTAACCAGTGACGATAGGGGTAACTCATCACAAGCCAAGGGTGCTATTCCATTGTTAACCCAAAAAATGGATCAACACCCTGTTTGAGTGTGAAAGCACCAGTCCTATTCTCATAGAGCGATAATATAGATAATAGATATAGAAAGAAGCAGCAAGAGAAAGAAGACAAGAAGACTTTTATAGTGGTTCGGCTGTTAACGAAGCGTACGTCCACTTATAGTTTTTATTATAGGCTGATTGCTGTTACAAGATGTATTTGATTACAAAGATCTTGATTATCCTTAGCTAGATCTAATCTCCAAGTTTAGAATCCACTGGAGAATCACAATAAACTCCTTTGGAGATTGATGTGAGGGAGGTGAAGAGTGAACAAAGCTTCCAGCAGAGTATCAGCAGCCAGTCCGAAGGATCCACGTTTATGTTTTAGGTAAGAGAGTATTTATAGAGATTGGAGATCTCTTGGGCCAAGCCTATTCGCCAACTACTTGCAGATGATCATAGGAAGGAGCTAGTGAAGTTTGCCTCATAACCCGAGCCAAAACTATGGATCGTTAGCGATCCATAGTCTATGAATCGCTAGCTATTTGTAGTGTTTGCTCGAATGCATGCCAACCCCTTAGTACATCCCTTTTTCTTTGCTCTTTATGAGTCGTAGTGATCCGATGAGGATATATGGATCATAGGTGATCCATAGTGTATGGATCACTAGCGATCCATACACTTAGCATATCTTTGGACTTTGGTTTCTGAACTGTCTTCGTTGTCTTGTGTCGACGTTGTTCGTGTAGTCTCATTGCACGTCGCCTTGTTTTGATGATGGTTTACTTGCTAGTTGTATTTAGCTGCTAATCGGACTAGAGGGATGCTTGTCTCTTGATTTAGCTAACTCGGAATCTCGTCAAACTCAGTCATTGCCTCTAGAATATGTGTTGGATCATGATGCAATAGAATAGGTTGATTCTTGAGCTAACCATATGGATCGCTACCGATCCATAGGGCATGGATCGCTAATGATCCATGTCCTTAGTGTTCATTTTCATCCCTCTTTCTTGGCTTCATTTGGCTTGTTACTTGAGTCCTTTTGGCTGGCTTTTGTGCTATTCTGACTTGATCAATTTGTTCCGAGATCTTTTGGATTCTAACGAGTTAAAAACCCATATAACATTTGCCCCCCAGAGTATGTCTTCATTGAAAACAAGGCGTGCTTTGGAAGTAATCATGTTTTTCAGTTTTTGCTTGTTGAATTTCGTGTAGCCATGTTAGGACCATAAAAATTTGAATTAGAATAGACTCTCATTTACTAATCTTCACCTTGGACTGTCATACCATAAAAGACCAGATTTCACACTATAACTTTTCGAAATATCTCGAAGTAGTGTATGGACGTCGATAGGAAAATTTGAGTCAAAGAGCAAGCAATCATATGGATCGTTAGCGATCCAACACGATGGATCGCTGGCGATCCAATTACTTAGGAAATTTTTGGTGCACATTTTCTGTTCCTACTTAAGTACCTTTGAGCCGATCCATTCATCTTTCATCATTTGAGTCGAGCTTCTTTCTGCGACCTGACCTTACAACTGCGATTCGACCTATCTCCCGATCAACTTAATTCATTGTCTCCAGCAATCCAGCCTTGTCTGAGCCTCCACCGTGATTCCTTCTACGTTGCCAATTCCAGTGCTTTGCCGCCGCCTCCTCTCCGAATTGCCTTCGATCAAACCCTAGTTCGCCCAATGCATTCGATCGTCGCTGACCCACTCTTAGATCACTCCCGACTTATTTTTAGCTCGCTCATCCTAAAGCTTCAACAAATTTTGCGTTTAGAGCATTAATCCAAGGTGGGTTTGCAGATTATGATGTTCATTTATGGATTCAGCGGTGGTGTTGCACCCGTGATGTTCGTCGTAGAAAGTTCCAGTCGATTGCGATTGTATGGAGGAAGATAGTAAATCGAGCCTTGAGTTCTTCATGAAACGACATTCGGGGCTTGCCCCAGTGCTTGACATGTTTTTCTATCTTCGTCCATATAATCAGAACCGATTTGCATAGAGTTTCATTGCCGATATAGTACGACGCATTGCAAATCGGCCTTAGTCCTTTCAGAGTACTTGGATTAATCTTACTTGCTTTTGCATGCTCGGTATCCCTATACAGAGAAAAACTTTCTGCATCGCTTCCGACAACGGATCCGTTATCGATCGTTGATCGATAATAGGTAAGTGTAGAAGAAGTAAAAACAAAAGAAAATGATACGGGAAGTCCTTTTCTTTTCTACTTAGAGCAAAACATCTACACGACATAGAGCGTTTGTAGTGTTTAGAACACCGAGCTCACCCCCTACTGCACTTGCCCCAATGCACACTTGAATTCTGATGTGTTAGCATGAATCAATGTCACTTCAAAATTCAAGTGTTGTAGTGGGATTATTAATTTAGAATAGAATTAGATGACCGTTTTGGACGTAAGTCCTGTTGTTTAGAATTAAGTACCCAACTTCCCACTGTACGTCTAGAGGAGGAAGTCCTGTGCTTTTGGAGGTCGAGTCATCATCGGTTGCCCCTTCTCCTTCCGCTTCACAGGCTGAGTATGACCAGTTAGTTCTAGTCGGTCCGGTCTTGGATTGAACTCCTCCTAATTTTAGAGTCCTTCTCAACCCACTAGAGAGAGCTTCTTCCGTGATTTCAGCTAAAGTCTAGCATAATATCTACTTGCTACACGGCATCCTGGAGGAAGACGTGCGACTCCTAGAGAAAGATGAATTTGCTCACATGCCGCCTTCGGGATATGCCGCTTGTCATCGGTATATGTGCCTGAATGGAGCCATGCCCCCATTCAATGACTTCTTGAGAGAGACCCTCTCGAACTTAGGAAAATCTCCATTCCAGATTCACCCCAATGGATATGCCATCTTAACTTGTATGCACGTCCTCTTCATGCGAACATTCAATCGTGCCCCGAGCTTCGACGAGTTGCGATATTTTCTTTCATTCAAAAGAAGAGATGAGTGTCCGTCCTTGGTTGTTCAAAGTAATCTCAAGATTGTATTGCAACTGCAAAGCAACCTATCCCAATTCAAGACACGATACTTCTTTGTTAGATGCCCTAAGGGTTTCAACCGTCTTTGGATGACCGGGGGTAAGTTTTCTTTCTTACTCATTGAGTTTCGATGTGTAGCTACAGAGTTTTTGACAAGTCGATTACTTCTTACAGTTATTTAGAGGCCGACATGGATTTGTCTCTCGATGAAACCTTCCAACCCTGAAGGCTATCGATGCTGGGGAAAAATCCGTTAAAGTCTTGTTGATTGACGAAAACTTGCTTCGATATGGACTATTGCATCCGGGGAGATCTACAGTTCCAGTTGAGGTCCCATCACCCTCTCGATCTAGGGTACGCATGTGATCCACCCCCTCGTCTCATAGTTCCGAAGAAGGCGCTTCTCAAGAAAGGGAAGGCTTGTCCAGAGAATCAGCCGAAGACACTCGCGAGGGAAAAGATCCTGCCGTGACCGGAGTCAGTTGCCCGGCCAGAATGCCTTTGGTTCCAGAAGAAGGGGAAGAGGAGTTTAAACAGAGGGAGGGTAAGGCTACCACTACACCATAAACGAAATTTTGATACGGCTAAAAGCCGTATCAAAATATGCCGAGCTTAATATTTTGATACGGCTTTTAGCCGTATCTAATGAGCCAATTAGATACGGCCTTAGGCTGTATCTAATGTATCAATTAGATACGGCCATTAGCCGTATCTAATTGACACATTAGATACGGCCAGAAGCCGTATCTAATTGACAAATAGGCAGCGTCTAATGAACCAATTAGATACGGCTAAAAGCTGTATCTAATTAGTCAATTAGATATAGATATATAATCAATATCCAATATATAATATTATAGACCTATTCATATCCAATATATAATCAATAATCATTCCGAGACATCAAAACAAATAATAATATAGACAGTGCACATTCAAATGATTCAATAATCCGCATTGCAGTGCGTAATAACTTAACAATATCATTACATAATATCATTACATAATACTAGCATTTAGCACATTAATATATCGCAGTAGCGGATACTAGAAAACACTATCGCTCCAGTACCAAGATCCAAATACACAACAATAATACAAATGTATCACATTACTACATAATACAAATACACAACAAGCCTCTGTTATACTGTGTTGTTACGGCAGCCACTGCACAATGCAAAGCCAAAGAGCTAACTCCTCCAGCCCAAAACATCTACACAAGCATTACAAAATATTAGTACATCTTTAGTTTTAGGAGTTAACTCTATATTACGGTTCATTGCAACTACTTATTGTAATTTTCCTGGAATCCCTGGCCATGAAGTACTAGAAATGAGATTGCCTGGTCCTGAATTATTGGAAATGAGAGATAATTCATTTGGAAGAAAAAACATAAATAATCCAATAGAATGAAATATGGTAAACCAAAGTACATGTGAAACATTTTAACTAGGGTAAACTGCAATAACATGTTCGGAACTCATTGCAAATGGTTACGGGACCTAGAAAGTAAGTTTGACCTTTTCCACCAACTTTTAGTCAAAATTCCATCATCAAGTGCTTTGATCACTGGTTATATCCAAGGTCAAAATTTAATAACTAAATGAAAGAGATAAACTCTAGGACCATATATGCAATTCTAGAAAGGCTTAATCCATATGTTAAATTATACATGCAGTTCCAAGTAAGAATAAATAAATAATAAACTTAAACAAACAAAACAATGAAGGTTACCAATCTTTTACTAGACCATCGACCTCTTATTAAAGATTGTTCAGATGAATTACTCTGAAAAATAGAGTGAACACAATTACAATTAATATTCGTTAATATCAAATAATGGTTTTTACATAACTCGCAAGTATGAATATTGAACATTAAGTGAATAAACCACTCATAACCACCATCGCTTAGTATTACCTTAACCGAATTAGTTTGTCAAATATAGTGGAATATGATTCAAATAATCAGATATTTAAATTAATAGAAGTGAGAGTATTAAAAGGATAAAGGGGACAAAAATAAAGTATTGAAACTTCCGACGTAAAAAACTTTGATGAATCCATAACAGAGAACATGGCTCAGGAAAAAATAGACACGATGTAGAAATTCAAAGCAGTTTCATATATTAAGAATAATATAGGTAAGATTAATATAAGAAAAGTAGCTCGTACGCCAGTCAGTACTAGAGCAAATATGGAGGATCCAGATTGGAATAACAAAGTAGTATTGTAGGAACTCTGCACATGCACATATAGAACATTTTCTTATTGTAATTTTCCCGCCTTTAATACCCAGATTCTTGCAACTACTCTTGAATTCTGTTATACTAATTAAGTCAGTTGATTGTTCTAATATTGCTGTTGATGCATGGCTATAAAAAGGGCTGAAACAAACATTATGTGATCATCGGATTTTAGATTGAAATAAAACTACAAGATTTTGCTTTAACCTCCTTGTTCTCCTTATTCTTGTTTTCCTTATACTTCACCTCCGAATTCTATTGCTCTCTCGCCTTATTTTCTTATCTGTATCACCTCTATGCCTATCCAATATTCATTCAAAACCCACCTTTTGATTTCACTAGTCCAAATCACAACACCCCATCTACGTTGTATACCACCTTAAGATCATCAAAATACCCTAAAACCCTTGCTGAAACCCCATCAACAACCACTAGAAGTATGGTTAAAATGAAGAGATTTACCGTTATGGCATCAATGTCATTTGATGAGCTGGCTTATTAATCCTCATTAGCCGAATTCAGAACAAGATAAGGAAGACAATAATGTTGAATCAGGTGTTGTATGCAGGATCGGTCCTTGGAGTTTTACTATCTAAATCCAATTATAAACCAAGACCCTTATATACGTACTAATGAGATTAAAAAAATAAAGCAGCAAAATAATTAGGTAGATTATCAATAATAATTAGGTAGATTATCAATAATTAGTATATCACTTATCAAGCACCAAGCTAGATGTTTGTTTGTAAACTTTACTTGTTTTAATGCGATTACGCATACGACGATTTAAAAAATATGGTATTTTCCTATGAACTAACGTTATTCAACTCGCTAGATGTTTTTAATTTTATAATTCATTTATCTAAAAAGATGTTTTATGGTATATTAACAACTTAAAATATATTAATCTGAATTGGAATTAAATTCAAATCAATTTAATGGGACTTGAAATATCGACCACATAAACAGAAAATATACCTGCTCCATCATCTAGAGATATCGAATAAGACACTTCGGATGGCACACATATCCACCCACTCCAACATCAGCAAAGGTCTCTGCAAATTGATGATTCATTTTGCTGGTTCTCTCATCTGGTAGCAGTATACTGTCCAACACCACTTTTTCATGTGTGGATGGTACAGATTTCCCATGGATGTTGGACAATGTAGAATCTCGGCATATAGTACCTGTTGCAATAAAAGGGAATATTTATTATTATTTAAGTTTTCTACTTATTATGTCATAAATGTTTAAATGTTAAAAATACCTGTTCCTATTACTTCTAAATCAGAGTTGAGGATTTCACATTTTTTATTGTTTGTAACATTGGTCGAATCCTGGAACTGCGAAGCAATGAATTCAGGAGCATTGAATTGTGTGGCGCGTCCTCCATCAGAAGAATTGACCGGTGCACGAATTCCCTGTTCAATATTTCCCACCATGTTGATCAAAACCTCCATTTGCCCAGACAAATTTCCCACTGTACCCTCCAAACTTCCCACTCTCATTTTCAACTCATCCTGCTCGCCATGAACATGTCGGAGTCGTTTCTATGCAATGGCACAAGCCTTAACTTTAGTCTTTGGTATAACGGTCCCAACACCGCAGCTCCTACCCCTTGCATCCTTACCAAGCACTTGTGATAAGATGTCTTCATCCACTGTCAATTTTTCTTCATCACTATCAGTGATCTTTTCCTTCGCTTTCGCAATTTGATCCTGTAATATGATAATACTTACATGAATAAGGAATTTTAAAGAATATGCAAGTTAATATTTTTTTAACTTACAAAGTATGAAGAAGTGGCATCTGATATGCTACCATCTTTTTTCCTGTGTGTCTTCTCCCATACTTGACGACGACTGATATTTGTTGATGGACTAGCAACGATCTGCAATACAAGTTGATGCAACGACATGAATATCCAATCACAATGTGTAAATCATTTGAATGAAAATGAATATAAATTACCATTTCTTGTTCTATTTTAGCGTGACTTTTACATCCTGCATGATGAGCATAACTGAGCAATGCTCTGTTCTTTTTGCCTACCTCCCTTCTTCCGCTCGTTTCAGGCGTTGCTTCATTTTTTACGAACTCTGCCCAATCTTCTTGAGCAACTGTAAGTGGGCAATTTTTCAACCGTTCTTCGTCATTGTTGAAAGGGTCATAATGACTCAAATGTTGTATCAGAGTTACGAGTTAAACTACATTTTTTTTTCTAATGGGTAACACTTATTTTTCTTTAACAAACAAACAGCAAACTCAAAACTTTTATACGAGTTTTTGGTGGACTTCTTTTTATTGTTCAGCTCGGTGCCTTCATTATGAAAGTTATTTATAAATTTCAGCATTGCCATGTTAAATTTGACGCCGAGTAAAAAGGGCAAAGGTAAAAAAAGAAAAAAAAGGCAGTGCCCACTTTGTAGGTACTAAGTGTTACCGATGGCAGGTGACCTAATGTTTACTGGGGATGGAACTCTTTGTCCCCATTGGTACTTGTGCTCGTGTGCCCACGGTGCATTTCGACCATTGATTTTATTGATTTAGTCAATGATTATTGGGACAAAGCTTACTGTAATAAACAAGTTATAAGAAGAGTTTTATTCTTTAATCTGAAATGCTGAAGGGATTATCCATGTCGAGTCTCTTTTTTAAACCATTTGACCTTAATAAAAAATACTAATATAATCATTAGTTGATTCTATCTTGTTGTTCTAACAATAAAAAACGTGAAGGGCAAGATTCGAAGGTAGTATTCACTGAAAGCTAATAGTTTATATGTACTTGGTCGAACAACAAAAGAGAATCAACCTAGAAAAACCTCTCTAGATACATGCTCCATCATTACTATGTTACAGGATATGCTTAACCATCCAATAAAACCACGTGTTTGCATTAGATAAAGCTTCTAGAGAAAGAGAAATGAAGAGTAATAACACATCAGTAATTTGTAACGGCTAAAGTAGGACTGAGAATATAGTGGGAAGGAAAAGCTTTGTGATTAATGTCAGCTGTAAGTAGGTAGCTAAAGCCCACAATTTTGAGTAAAGTTAATACAAGAGTGGGAAAGTGGTAGTTTAAGATGTAAATTATCTGTCTCGGGTTTAGCATTGGGTGTCCTAATCAAGGTACACATAAATGGTAGACTTTAATAAAAATAGCTGGCTGCAATGGAATAAATCCAACTGGAAACGAAGAATGGCAATAGGACAAGTGAATAATATAAACTACTTCCAACTGCCCTTGTAAGAAGGAGGATACCTCCTATAGGTGGAGTAGAAAAGTCTGAATGCTGAGTGTGAGCAATAAAAGAAGGATGGCCAGTAGGAACACTCACATGAGATTGAAGAGGCACCCTCTGAGCAACATAAGACCGAGGTTCCAGCTCAATGAATGATATCCCTGGAAAATTAGAAGAAATGAGAAACATGGATATAAACTTGGAATCAAGTGACATATGTTCAGAAGATAATGAAGGGAAAAATGTTTTTTACAAAAGAAAACCTAAATTACACTAAATAATTTAAGAAGGGCAAACAAAAATTAAAGAAGCCAAGAATTGAATCAGCTCCATTGATAAGGAGCAAAGCATCTTTATTTTAATGTCCATGCTATGTTGGAATGTTATAGGTCAAAATAATGACACACGTAAATTAGGCCTCTTTAACATTGGAAACAAATATAATCCTATTTTTATTATTGCAATAGAAAATAAATTTGGGGCATAGTTAACTAACAATTTGAAGAATCTCTGGGTAATGGTTAGAAAAATATAAACAATAACTCAGCATAATCAAAAGGGAGAATCAGGTTGATGTGGTACAAAGCTATATGGAATGTAAAAGAATTCGATGTAGATGAACAACAAATCATAGCTGAAGTGACTAATGTAGGGGGCTTATATTAATATGCACTTTTGTATATTCTCATAATTGGGTATCGGTGAGGAAAAAGCTATGGGATAAACTTATGAACCTATCTAAGAAAATAAATCAAGGGTGGATGGTTCTAGGTGATTTTAATGCAGTACTGTTAAAATATGAGGAAAAAGAGGACTTACGCTGAAATTATCCCATGGAAAGTGAATTCTTGTGGTGGAAACCCTCGCATAACTACCAATATAGCATCAAAACCGCATGGAATAGCACTTGATTACAAGAGCCAGTTCAAGAAATTTTTCATAATGTATGGAATAGGGTTAACTATCCTAAAATGTCCATGTGCTTATATTTAGCAACGCTGAATATATTAAACACACTAGGTAAACTCAAACAATGGTCCAACATCTAATCAATGGTTGTAATGTAGATGAAACAATTAACCATCTATTTTTTCAATGCTACTACTCTAACCAAAATGAAATAATATCAAACAGAAACTGCAAATGTAGGCTAACAGTATAGATACTATACAAACAAGTCTGGAATACATTACAAGCAATTTCAAGGATAATAATTTTCATATAGATCTGGTAGATATAGCGATACGTGCAATAGTGCGACACATTTGGGTAGAGCGTAACCGAAGAACATTCCAAAACAAAAGTCTTCCATCTAATGTCAGGTTAGAGTTACTAGTGGAGGATTGCAGAATACTAACGTATAAATCAAAGATCTTAAAGATGCATGTAATAAAAGAAGTGAGCTTTGCAAAGTTCATGGGCTTATTTGAAAATGAAAGATTAGAACTGGATTCTGGTGGTCAGCAGCAGTCTCGACATAATATAAATTGTTTAGTAAAGAACAATATAATTTAGTAAACAATTAACTTCCTTGTAAGATTTATACGCATGCCTTTTTCATGATCGTTTTTTGTTTTCCTATACGACCTAGAATTTTGTAGTATGATTTTAAACATTTAATTAATTTTAAATAGTTAAAATATATAGACTATTTAAATTTCAATAAATGGAACTCAAAATATAGGGTTTATTTTAAACATTAGCACCAAACTGTTTCCAAAAAATTTGCCATTACAACGGTGCCATTTTGTAGCACCAGAGTAATGTCTATGCATTACCCCTCTCCTGATACTTGGCTTGCGCCATTAACAACAATTTTATCCACTTATACAATAATGTCAGAACAATATACAACATTAGCACCAAACTGTTTCCAAAAAATTTGCCATTACAACGACGCTATTTTGTAGCACCGGAGTAATGTCTATGCATTACCCCTCTCCTGATACTTGGCTTGCGCCATTAACAATAATTTTATCCACTTATACAACAATGTTAAAACCATATACAATGTCAGAACCATATACAACATTAGCACCAAGCTGTAAATTATGCAACAATAATTTTTTATGCACCGACGACTTTATTATTTTTGGAGAATCTACCATCCAAAATGCAGTAAAGCTAAACCAGGCCTATTCTACTCTAAAATTATATACTAGTTTGAGTATGAATCTAAAAGCTATGTTATATTTCAGTAATTATTCCTTAAATACATAGAGCATTAAAGAGATATTACAAGTTGAAGAGGGTGACCTACCAATCACATACTTAGGGACGCCTATTTCTAATAATTATCTTCATTATTATAACTACAAGAAGTTGCTGGAAAGAATACAGTGAAGGCTTAAATGGATGGAACCCTTAAGTTTTAATCTATTGTAGAAAGGATTGAATTGATACGTAGTGTCATAACTCCAATGGTCTTGTACTAGTTGTCTATTTATGAACTACCAGAGCAAACTATTCATAAAATTAATAAATTATGCTCTGAATTTTCTTGAAGTGGAAAAAAGGAAAAAGTAGCTTGGAGTATTTTATGTAGACTTAAAATGGAAAGGCTTAAAAAACTTACATGACCTTAAGAAGGCATCAACTGTTAAGTTGATGTTGAATTTCCTTACCAAGGATAATTTATGGGTAAAATGGATGTATTCAAAATACTATAAGAACAATAAATTTTGGATAATGCATATTAGTAATAATGCTTCTAGTACATGGAGACTGAGATCTACTAGAAAACAGTTTTTGAACAAAGTATTGATAAATTGAGAAAATACTTTTTTGTGGACAGTCTTGGATTAATAGTAAGTGCCTAATTAATATTCATTGGCACAACAGATCTTATATATTAGGTACTACTACTAAAAAAATGTCTTCTATAGTTCAACATGGTGTTATCAAACCATACTACATCCAATAGCTAGAGAGTTAACGGGGGATATTGCACAAATAAGGTTACATTCTAACAGTAATACCGACTGTTATCAGTGGGTAGATGGAAAAAGTTTATCATTTCATCTAGCATGGAATACAATCAGAGAATACTACCCTTCACAAAACTGAACAAAAGTTATATGACAAACTAAAAATTTAAGGAAAATGAGCTTCTGTTCTTATAAAGCATATCTAAACAGGTTATACACACTAGACCTCGAATTTTCAAGCCCTCGAATTTATCCAAATTGATTTTTATGTAAATTAAGATCAACTCAAATTGACATTATTTACCGATAATAGAAAAATTACCTAGAAACTTTTATGGCAACGAACTACGGAAGAGATGGGGATTGACTTAACAGCAGAAGGTTTCGGCCAAAGCGTATGTCGATGATTAAAGGTTCGACCATGGGAGAGCAGTTGGAATGTTGTGGAAGAAAATGAAAGCTGAAAAAAAAGGAGGGAGGGTGTGCGTTTTGGGGAAAATTTTCCCACGAAAAGAGGCACAGATTTTGATACGGCTATAAGCCGTATCAAATGTTAATACGGCTTACAGCCATATTAAATAATATAGATACGGCTATAAGCCGTATTAAAATTTGATACGGCTTATGGCCGTATCAAATGTTTCGCCTAAGGTTGCGCCAAAATCCTATCTGTGGTGTAGTGTACATTGGCAATAGAAAAGGAGGAGGGTGAAATTGATTGGAGCAGCGATGAGTCCTCCTCCGGTGATGGCTACGACTTTGATGTAGATTCAAATGATGAAGGTTCTAAATCGTGTGATAAGACTCCGAGGATGTGCCCCGTTGTCTCGAGCTCTCCTCCCTCGAAGATAGGTGAAAAAGATGATGCTCCAAAAGCCGGAAAACGTCAGGATTCCTCGATTAAAGATGCCGGTGTAGATTTCAGAGATATGAGTGACGTATATATCGATTTTAACGCACTCATAGGGGAAGATCCTAAGTTCGGAGAGATGTCTCCTCGTTCAGGCCGTATTGCGCCCGAAATTAGTCTGATTCCTTCTATGATGGCTACTCAATCCAGTTCGTGATGTCACTTTAGGCTCTCCCCCAAAACATGTTGTACGTTTCACTAGGGTTACACTCACTTACACACATACTGTTCATGCCTATTCTCTATTAATAAGACCTCATTTTTCATGTCAGGTACCATGAGAGGACGGAGCCTTTCTGATGATCTTGAAGAATTTACCAACTCTCAGCACTGGTCAAAGCGATCTTCCAACCGTCACCAACCTCGCAAGATGGAGGAGGAGTATCGAAGAAGAAAAGATTTATAGGCTAGGCTCATCATCGATACGAGAGGGAACGGGGCTGAATATACAAAGGCGGGTGTGAAAAAAGAAAGACTTTCAACTAGAGAAAGGAACCACCGAAAAAGTCAAAATTCGATCGAGGTTCCCATTTTTCAGAACAGCAGGCCTTCGCTTCGGCCCCCGCCTCAATTGGTTCTGACATCTCGATTTCTTATGTACACATTCCACCTTCAAATCACATTTTGTCGTCTCATATGGCTCTCGCCCCCAGCTCTTCATGCCCCCACCAGAGATCTGCCTATGCACTTCCATCTGGTCCTCCCAGACTTGAGGCAGCGCTCCCTAGGTGGTTTTTAATGGGTGTTAAATTTGATCTTGATCTCCATCCGGTCTGTAGAGATACATATATGCCACATCTTCAGGCTATCTAGAATGATTTAGCACAAGCCGAAGGGTGGGAGAAATTATGCAAATAGCTGGCGGATCTGAACCGCAACAACTATCAAGAAATCCTCTCCTTTGAATCGGAGAAGGATGATTTCGAAAGAGCATTGGCGGAATGCGATGCCAAAATCAAACAGCTAGAAGAAGAAAAGGATGTGGCGCTTCGAGAGAGCAAGAACAGAGCCGGCTTGATGAAGGAGCTAAAAGAGTGCATGCAAAGATCGAGATCGTCCTGAGAGACAAAATCAAAAAAGCACATGTCGAAGAAGTTAAACTGCAAGCGGAACTTAAAACTCGCGAAACAATCACTGAAGCCTAGAGGAAGACTATTTCTGACCACGACAGGATCGTAGAAGATCATAATAAGATAATCGTTGAATATGAAGAAGTCATGAAGCTGCGCGATAAAACAATCTCCAACCAGGTTGAGATGATTGCAATGCTCCCAGACCGAGTCGCGCAGCTTAGCGCTGATAAAATTCATGTCAAAGTTGACAAGGCTGCCGTTACGGTGGATTATTTGGAGCTTTAGAGTACTTTCAAGAGGAAGATGAAAAAGATGGATGAGATCATCTTGAACTTCTATGTCAACTCCCTACTACACCAAGGAAGTCTCAACTACTTAGGCCCTAAATTCTCATGCACTCTCGTTGTGGTTTGGGAGGAAATCTTGACATGCTTTCATAATAGTGGGGATGTTTATACCGAGCAAGAGTTAGAGAATGCCTACCTCAATGAAGAATCAAAGAAGGCATTGCTAAAGGGCTGGGAGATTTTGCAGATTGAGAAAGAGAAAGAAGCTGCCGATGCTGCCATGACAGCAACTGCCAAAGCGCTTACGGAGCCTTTTATTTCTGGTGCCGGAGAACCATCGGGGTAGCCCCTCGATCCGCCAACAAGTTTTGGGCTTGAAGCTTCCCCTCGGATTGTGGAGCCGTCGAAGAAGGGTGAAGGTGGTGAATATGAAGTTGACATTCTCGGTCATTCTTCTGGTGCAGGTAATCTACTTGTTTCTCCCGAGTTCGAGAACTCTCAACTGACGCCGCAAGAGCAGGATGAATTTAACACTTTCATTATTGATGTTATAGGTTTGTCCTCCTTGTCTGCTGATCCGCCTGTTTCCTCGATGCCTAGACCTGTTGCTATCTCCACTGCTTCCATTCTCATTTCTGTACCAGCTCCAGTCACCGTGTCTGTGTCTGGCTCGTAGCCGGGGCCAGAATCTAAGAAGATCGCCGCATTTCATGGCTTAGATGACCCTTCCGTATCTTTGGAAGGCGACTTAAGGACGAACGAAGTTTGGGAGCAGGAAATCCAGATTAAGCAGCCACACAAATCTCAACAAGAACTAGTTGCCATTAAGAAAGAGAAAGTTGAAACGATCAAGGCCTCGAAGAGCTCCCGCAAATCTCGGAAGCATAAAGCGAAAGGCGAGTATTCTGAGAAAGTTACAAAGCATGAGGAAGATATCAGCACCGAGTAAATCGTTGACATTACTGGCAGCAACACCACTCTTGGGGTGAAGCAAAAACTCTGAACAAAAGAAAGGAAAGAGAGTGGTGGAAAAAGGTGCTGAGAAGCTTAGACGGTAGCTGATCTGCTTTTGATTCATTTTGTGTTGTTTTGTTTAAGTGCAGAGTTTGCACTTAGTGTTTTGTCGTGTTGTTTGTACGTTTTCCTTTGTTGGCTGGCATTGTGTGGGTACGGCTCCCACATTTTGACCTTGTATAGAAGAAAGTTATAAGTAATACAATGTTGATATTTTGACTGTACCTTTACTTATCTACTCATATGTGTTTTTGGCACTTGTGCTTATTTAGTTCGCACTTATCTGCTTATATGTGTTCTATGCACTTATGTTTATTTTGTTTACTTCCATTTCACTTTATCTAGTCCTGTGATTACTGCCAAAATTCTTTGTTTGGAGTAACAGAACTTGTGAAATTTTTGTTTTTAAGCATTTTATTTAAGTACCGGTGTATGTCTCTCAGTTCACAGGGCTGTTTACTTCGAACACTTGACAAACGACCGGTAACTTATGGCTTGAATGGTTGGCATTCCAAGGCTTGGAATTTAACTAAGTCACAACTCGATTTTTTCCTTTTGCAAGTCTTTTAACTTTAGTATATAGCTTATGTTTTTATGAGATTCTAGAAAGTGTGCAACACATGCATGTTCAGAAACATATAGTTAAAGAATTTTTGGAATTCTAAGCATATAGGTATAAGACTAACATGTAGTTATAGGACTGACTAAATGTGCACGAAGAACGTGATTAAATACTAATGAGTATTATTTATTAGGATTTTGCAATCTTCAAACGTGCACTTCATTGCTTAAAGCATGCATATTGTATGAGTTAACTATTATCCACGTTAAATGTTATAGTTAGTCACTGAGTGTCAGCAGTTGGAGTTTTCCGCTGGTTTGTAGCACTCCGATTTTGTTGGAGTCGATCCCATTGCTTCTAATAATGGGAATGGGATGTTTCTTGTTATTCCTGTAGTGGATAAGTTTCCCGGTATTGCCGGGGCAACTCCGGTACTTAAAAGTGCACGCGGCTTATAGGATGCGTGGCTTTTTGGAAGTATGTGCGGCTTTTAGGATCGATATGACCTGTCAATCCAGAACAGTTTTGATACTTCTCGATGTTGCGTATCTTCGGGCAACGTGAGGAGTTTACATTTTAGGAGTGTGATTTCATGGTTCCGAGAGTTAATGTGCGGCTTGCAAAATGCGTGGTTGTTTATATTTTTCAGTGATGCCTGTCTTCGGGCAATGCGAGGAGCTTAAGTTTTAAGAGGATGATTTCATGGCTCCGAGAGTGAATGTGTGGCTTACAAAATACTCGACTTTTGATACTTCTTAGTGCTGCCTATCTTCAGGCAACGTGAGGAGTTTAAGTTTTAGGAGCATGATTTCACGGCTTCGAGAGTTAGTGTGCGGCTTATGAAATGCGTGGCTTTTGATGCCTCTTAGCGTTGCCTATCTTCGGGTAATGCGAGGAGTTTAAGTTTTAGGAGCATGATTTCACGGCTCCAAGAGTTACTACATGTTGCTCTGCCTGACATTCATCGGTTGCACACTAGTAGACTTCCTTTCTAGCTCCTGCGCGTCGTCCAGCCTTAAGTATTGACTCGCTTTGCGATTGAAGTATTTCCTTGTAGTAGGTTGCTTCATCTTAATCCACTTTCCGAATTCAGTCTCGGGGTGAATGACATTAACTAATGCTATAAAAACCATGTCCTCGTAGGGATTGCTTACTTCCATCGCTGCGGTATTGAACCGGTTCATGAAATATTTCAGCGATTTGTTTCGTCCTTGGAACAATCTGGATAGGGACATGACATCTTTTGGTTGGGCGGTATGGAGCCTGAACTGATCGAGGAATCTTGTTGCTAGTTAGTTAAAAGTAGAGATAGATCTCGATGGAAGCCTAGTGAACCACATGGAAGCAATTCCTTCCAAAAAGATGGGAAAACCCTACACCGAACAGCTTCAGAAGCATTAGCTCCATCCATGTACCAACTATACTTGTACAAATGGGGTTTTGGGTCCTTTGTCCCGTCATAGGACGGAATAGTTGGCATCGTGAACTTTTCCACATACTTCTCATTCAAGATTTCATCAGTAAAGGGAGTCTGACTTAGTGCAGATCTCCATTCATCATCTCTCCTATTTTTATTCTTGTCCATTAATCGTTTGACCATGTCTGAATGCCTCTGATGTCCGGTAATCCTGGATGCGGTAGTCAGTCACTACACCAAGTGTTTGGCTTTGCAAACGGTCTTGGTGAGTGGGCTAAAGCCTAGGATCTCCTGTCTTTGGGAGAGCTACTCCCACAGGGTCCCGTTGGCTCACGGTTGGCCTAACCGGGCAATTTCAGCATTCCTAGCATTATCGAATGCATTGGCATTCTCTTCTAACTTGTCATCATTAATTTGCTCTCCATCTTTTGAGTCGGAGAGGTCCATAGTTATATCTTCTTACGGGGTCTTTGCCCCCTGATTCAAGTTCAGAGTCGGTTGCCTCGCGGCAAGTGGAGTACTTGTATTTCCTTCCACGTTGAGTCCCATGGTTCCTGTGGTCACCCTTCTTTATGGCTATTTTCCATTTCTTCTGTTTAGACCGGAAACGGAAGAGTTTTCTTGTTCTATAACAGTCGCGGGTTCATGCATAGTTCTTGGAGTAGGATTTGGCTGTAAGGTTAGGAGAGCGTTAAGCTTGTCCATCAGAGCCTTCTAGCTACTTTCCATTTTTGGTTGATCTCGTCAACCATCTTATTCAATTAATCCCTAGTTACGACTTCGCGTTGACTGGAGGATGCTGGTGCCTGATTTCCTAAGTTAGCACTATTTACTTCATTTTGTTAAGGATTCACATCTTCTCCAGCTATTACTGCCCCTATGGACCTTCCAGAGGCAGTTCCCTTTCTTCCCGGAGCCATTGATTCCAAGCGGTAGATTTTTCAAGCAAAGATTGAGGATCTAACTTCTAGACCTATTGGATCCAAAGTAGATAGCAAGATCTGGATCCTGAGTTGGTGTTCTCAGTGAAAGCACCAAAATGTTAACCCAAAAAATGGATCAATACCCTAGTTTGAGTGTGAAAGCACCAGCCATGTTCTCATAGAGCAAAAATATAGATAATAGATATAGAAAGAAGTAGGAAGAGAAAGAAGACAAGAAGATTTTTACAGTGGTTCGGCTGTTAACGAAGCCTACATCCACTTTATAGTTTTTATTATAAACTGATTGCTGTTACAAGATGCATTTGATTACAAAGCTCTTGATTATCCTTAGCAATTGTAACGATCCACCTTTCTTACTTCAAAAGACAAACTGTTAGGATAAAGAAAAGAGAGATAAGAAGAAACTTCATAATCATAGATTCTCATAGCGGAATGAAACAACATATATTAATCAACATAAGATTTTACATAGATACTGCCATACTAGTACATTGGAATCATAACAGTACAAGATTCCAAATTGGGACAGTTATAACTACCTGTCCTTACATCACTAATACAAAATACATACATATGCACACAGTAGAATAAGATAGTAGCTAGCTAACATTGAAGCCACCTGCTTCAAGCTCCTCCAAAATGCATCCGCGAGAAACCTAGATCACTTGGCTACTCATACAAATTTGAGTACCAAAGAGTTTTAGGGAGAAAATAAAACTCCGGGTCAGACATGGGTCTGGTGTGAGTAAAGCATAAGTTTTTAACTTTAAAAAAAACTTCAAAGCAAAAGTATCTCATAAGGCCATACCGCACATAAACACGGTTAGGTTTTTGCCTTACGATAACCATAACAATTCTATATAAAATCATTTGATATTATCATAATGTCTAAGTTTAAAATAAATATTGAATATAGCTGAAATGCTTGCATCTCACATTTCAGTAGTTGAGCACAACTAAGTTTGTAAATGCACGTATTGAAAATGGATTCCAACAATGACAAGGCGTCGGGGTACCACCTACCATAATGCATCTCTAGATAAAATACACTGAGAGCCTCACATGGACTCCCTACGAGTCAAGATCGGCCCTACCCCTTGCTAGATAGCGCCGAATATGTCATCACCTTGGTTGGGATCAACAACCTAAACGGGCCCCGAGCATACATAATATATAATATCGACCTAGATTGGGTGATGACCATACCGTAATGGTAGCAAACCACATAGCCTTCAAACATATCCCTTGATTTTAGTCATTCCCGGGTATGAGGCTTGAGGTTATGATTACCTTTTCTTTGAATAGAACATCTTGGAATGCTAACACTGCCTTCTAGGCAACCAATGCAATGCTAGCATTCATCCATACAAGTTGTTCCAAGATCGAACAAACATTCAACAATTACTATCTTCTATTCTGGAATCACCATCGAGAAGAATAGTACATCTCCGTAGCATACTTCCTAACAATCCATCGCAGGCATTATTAGTTTGGAGTGGTTCGGATAAATTATACTTATCAGAAATCGGGGTCTCCAAACTAAGTGATATTTTCCGGCTAACTCAATTCCGGTTCTTTTAGAAGCATGTAACTAGTATTCGAGTCCTCACTAGGAAACTCTAATATACACAACATACTTCCTGAGTTAAAACAGGTCAAGTTATAAATAGTGGACAATCCGCTACTTGGGGTAATTATATAGAGTTTGCATATGGATAACCATATACTTAATTTAAATGTGACACATTAACTTTGATTTCATATTTGTTTGAGGTTACTTAAGGGTAATCGACAAAGAAATCCCTTGATTTAAAACATTTCGAAAATGAAAAATAGTTTTAAACAAAACCAATATTTTAGAAACAAAGCGATTTAGAACCTATATTTATTAATTAAATAACAAATTAAGCCTTTATTAAATAATAATTAAATCTTATTTAAGTCTTAATTAAAATCTTAATTAGATTTTATTAATTAGTAATTAACTAATAATTAATCAAATTCCTTTTATAAGTAATTAATTAATAATTAATCTTTAATAAATAATTAAAAATAATTAACCCTTATTAAATAATGATTAAATCTTAGTTAAGTCTTAATTACGGTCTTAATTAAATTTAATTGATCAGTAATTAGTTAATAATTAATTAAATCCAATTTATAAATAACTAATTAATAATAATAAATAATTAAAAATAATTAATCCTTAATTATTAATTAAATAATTATTAACTTTAATTAATTAACTAATTAAAATTAACTTAATTGATTAACACTTAAGTATTAATTACCTTTATTAACCAATAATTAGGTACTAATTACTTAATTAATTCATCATTTATTAAATAATAGTTACCATTTTAATTACTTAATATAAGTTTTAAAATATTTTCCAAAAAGATCTATAAGTGAAAACATTTTTATATTTCGAAAAGAGTTCATTTTCACGAACTGCACTTATAGCGACTATTGCTATACGATCCGAAATTTCCAACTTAAAATTCATTCTCTAAGTATTCTTTAAAATTTTAACTCTTGGAAAAACTTTACCGAAACATAAAAGCATATTTTGGAAGACTAACAAGTATTTAAAACTTGAATACCTTTTTGCAAATTTTAAAATCAAAGATTTTGAATTTTATACGAAGGATAACATATCGCTTTAAACTAGTAAGATGCTAACTTCTTAGCATACCATCATGAGTTCATGTTCACAACATACATGATTACATAACCATAACATCACAACATGTAAGCATTTCCATAACCAACATACACAAGCTAGATTATAACATGCAAACTAACTTGACTATTTAACTACGATATTCCAACTATACATCCACATAACCAAGCACATATGATTACATCCAAGCATCATTATAATCCAAGCACAATACATACATATAATCTAACATTATTTTACCTGAACACAACATCATTTATACAACAAGTTAGGCATATATATATGTTTAGAAAAACTTAGAGTGAAATTTTACGCACCGAACGGGGCAAAATCAGACTAACTTCTACTAAAACCCAAATATGACCTAGGCCTTTGCTTCTAGCTTGGAAAAGCGGAGTTTTTGTTGGCTTGAATGGTAATAGCTTTGGCTATAGGGGCTCTAGAGTTCGAGAAAGGTGAGGAAATGGTAATGAGGGTTAGTTTTGTGAAGGAGAGTTATTAAAATGGAAGGAGGTGAGTTTAGACTAGGTTTTAGGAGTATAAAAGTGGATGAATTAGATTTTTTTAAACTTGAGAAACTATTTTGGAAGCCATTAAAGTGTCATGAAACAAGAAGAGTTCTTTTTTATGAAATGGAAATGGAAGGATAAAATGATAGAAAATTATGATAATTTGTATATATACAAAGTACATTAACTAAATTACCATATTACCCTAAATTACATACCCTCCCTTGTCATGTTGCCACATCACCAAGCATGCTTCTTCCTTCCCCCCTCCCCAAACGTGTAAAGCTCCCATTCATGTTCATGAGCAAACATGCCTTAGTACTTTATGTACTTTGTGTTCCTAAAGAAATGACAACTTATGTCACTTTTATTTACATATATATATATATATATATGTGTGTGTGTGTGTGTGTGTGTGTCATGTTATTATATTTAGTCAACTTTATCTAAATATATTTATTAAATAAATCAAATTAGAAAATCCTAATTCATTTATAAATGTGTGCAAATTTTTATCCCAAATGTGCACAACGTTTCCCGACAACTTTCCGACACCGAAAAGTTGATATTTCGGAAAACAATTTTCGGTCACGTTTTCTATTTTTCTTTGAACTAATTATTTTTGTAAACAAAATTTAAAAACTATTTCAACATCATTAGTTATTATTTAAAATAGTTTAATTTGAGTTATAAAATCTATTAATTAATTATTAAAAAAAAATTTAAGTGTCCATAATTAAAGTAATTAAATCCTGGGTCGTTTCACTCTCCCCCCTTAAAAGGATTTCGTATTGGAATTTGCAAACAAAGAAATAACTCATAATAACTCAAAAGGTCATATATTATATAGCCTGAAATCCATACGAAGGACATACACTATGCATCCATTAACATAATAATGCATGCACTATACATACAAACAGTGACTATCCTAACATCAATTCTGGATAGGCTTTCCTCATGCAATCCACCGTCTCCCAAGTACAATCTCGAGGATCCTCACTCCACTAAATCTTTACTAACTTCACCACCTTATTGCGCAACCTCTTCTCATACTGATCTATAATATGAAATGGATGCCTGATCACCGTGAAGTTCGGTTCTACCTCAAAATCCTCTTGAACCGACGGCTCCACAATCAATGATGGGTCATGAACATACTTTCTCAAATGAGACACGTGGAAAACATTATGGACCCTCGACAACCTTTGTGGTAATTCAAACTTATAGGTGAGCGGTCTAATCCTTTCAATAATCTTAAAAGGTCCAATTTACCTAGGTGCCAGCTTCCCAACCCTTCCAAATTGAACAATTCCTCTGATTTGGGTGATCTTTACAAATATAGAGTCTCCGACTTCAAATTCCAATTCTCTTCTCCTTTTATCGGCATAACTCGTTTGGCGATACTGGGCTCCCTTCATCCTTCTTTTGATCACTGTAACCTTTTTAGTAGCTTCTCGAATCATGTCCGACCCATGTACCAGCCGATCTCTAGTCTCAACCCAACATGTCGGTGACTTACAAGGATGTCCATAGAGAGCTTTGAAAGGTGTCATGTTGTAACACCCTTAATTTTAAATAACATTATTCGGGATGTTTAATTAGATAAATTAAATAGAATAATGAAAATGTTAAGTGATAAGGGGATTGAGATTTGAATAAATTTAAGTGGTCGTGCTTATTAATTTAATTGGGCTAAAGAATGGTTCAAAGATTAATCAAGTTATGTAAGGGTATAATGGGATTTAGCCACACCCTTATATATATATATATATGCTTACTTGTTTAGCCATTGAGACTCATAATCATTTTCATAAAAATAAGAAACATAAGCAAAAGAAAGAAGGTCGACCATTAACAGTAAAAGAAGAAGAGGAAATTCAAAGAAAAGAAAAAGAATTAAAGAAAGGGAAATCAATCTCATCTCAATCCACTTTTCTTATCAAAGTTAGGTTGACCTAGTAGTGGATATAAATAAAAGATATTAGCAGGGACCAATAGGTTAACAGTAAGCCCATGAAAAATGTGTAAGGAAAATGATATTGGCAAAGGCCAATAGGTACATAGTTAGCCCATGAAAACTATGTAAAATTGAAGATGTCAGTTAGATAGGTTTGTAGTAAACCCATGAAAACTATATTTGGATAAGAAAATGAAATATTGGTAGATATCAATAGGTTCCTAGTTAGCCCATGAAAACTAGGGTAAAAGAAAGATACTGATTATTAGTCAATAGGTTCCTAGTCGGCCCATGAAAACTAGAATAAAAGTAATGATATTGGAGTTACCAATTGGTTCATAGTAATCCCATGCAAACTATATAATTGGACAGGGAGTTCTTAAAAGTTTAACCGGTTATTAGTTAGCCCATGAAAACTATTAGGTTAATAGTAATCCTAGAAACTATAATTATAACATATAGTCAAAATGAATTAAGGATGAGTAATCCAGAATTGATCCAATTGTTTTGCTATCATCACATAATAATGTTTTGAATTGAATTAACCATTGTGGATGCAGGGGCACATAAAATGGTTTTTTTAAAGGTTTTAAGATACTTGTGAGGGAAAACTCATTCCGTTCGTTTTGGGCATAGAAAAGGATTAATAACTATGGATGACTGCAGCATCCGTAGCCGTTCATTTTGGGCCTCCAAGTGGGGGATGTTACACATGCTAATTCTCGCTTTTTAGCTATTATTGTATGAGAATTCCACTAAATGAAGATGATCTTCACATGATCCTCCAAAATCCAGAATATAGGCCCTCAAAAGGTCTTCTAGAATCCGATTCACTCTCTTCGTTTGTCCATTTGTTTGGGGTTGATATGTTGTGCCCAAGCTTAGCTTTGTTCCTAAGATACTTGCAACGCCTCGCAAAACTGACTAGTAAAGATTGGATCTCGATCACTTACTGTTATCCTGCCTTTTTCGCAAGGCCGTGACACCAAAAGATCGACCGAGAAACCAAAAATAGTTCGTCTCAAAGATGGGTTAACTCAGCATTTCGACAGATCCAGTCTTCGTTAGGTCGTTCAGCGACCTACGACCTAACTTCTTCGCGGCCTAACCTCCTACGACCTAGTGGTCAACGACATAACTTCCTCCGACCTAACTTCCTCCGAACTAAAAACTCTCCAACCTAAAATCCCTCTGACCTAAAAACTCTCCGACCTAAAATCCCTCCGACCTAACAGACTTCGTGACCTAACAGACCTCCGACCTAACAGACTTCGCGACCTAACAGACTTCGCGACCTAACGACCTAAAGTCTCTAGCGACCTAACGTCACAAAGTTCCAGCGACCTAGCTTCACAAAGTAACCTAGCGACTTAGAATACCCAGCGACCTACCCTAGGTCGTTCACGACCTACGACCTATCTTAGGTCGTCCACGACCTAAAACTTGCTACCCAGTTTATACAAGCTGAGATAACTCCTTATGCCACTTTTTCCTAGGTCGCTCACCATTCCCACTAGGTCGCCTACGACCTACGACCTACCACTCCCTGTGCCTTTGCTCTTTAGGTCGCCACTTCCTCTCCTGCTACCCCTTAGGTCGCTAAAGACCTACGACCTATTCCTTAGGTCGCCCACGACCTATAACTTGGCTGACCTAAGTCCAGCAACTCCCTATAAATAATTCGCCTACTCCGCATTCAAAAGGGGAGGGTTTTTCGGATTTCAAGAGCATCGATACTCTGCTATTTTTTGGACTCCTCCAACACTTCAATCATCAAAGATTCTTCATCAACAGTTCTACTTCATTCGGCATGGATCCAAAGAGCAATCCGTCATCAAAGTGCTAATCTCTTGCTTCGATGGTGTTGTAATCGTTGAAAGGTGTTGTAAAAGTGTTGTAACTAAGAAATCGTGTTATAAAAGTGTTGTAATCTTGTAAAAGTGTGCTCAAAGAACATAATGAAGGATGTAAAGTGGATGTAGGCTTAATTTTAGGCCGAACCACTATAAAATTTGCTGTCTCTTTTACTGTTTTTCCCTTTTTCTGTTTACTTTTAGTTCTCGTGTAGACGGGTGGTGCTTTCACTAGATTACTCCAGACATCAGGGTGTTAGCGTTATACTTTTTAGCGTTAACACTTACTATACTTACTGGGACTCCATGCAATCTTACTGTCTCTCTTATATAAATCGGCCAAAGAAGCTGTAGTTCTCATCGACATTACCGAAATAAAATGACCACTCTTCGTTAGCCGATCTACAATGACCCACACACCTTCATTTCCTTTTCTTGTTCTGGGTAACCCATCGATAGAATCCATTGATATAATTTCCCATTTCCAATTTGGGATTTCCAAGGGTTGAAGTAAACCAGCCGTCTTCTGGTGATCGCCTTTTATCTGCTGGCAGATTGGACATGGGCTGACATAGATTGAAATATCTTTCTTCATCCCGGGCCACCAAAACACTTGCTTCATATCCTTGTACATCTTATTAACTCCAGGGTGGATACTTAACTTAGACCTATGGCATTCCTTTAAAACTTCTTATATAAGACCATCTATATCAGGAACGCATAATCTTCCGTTCATCCTTAAAGTACCATGGTTATCAATCTCGAAACTGGAACTTTAGCCCTTCTCATGCCTTGAATAAATTCCAATAGAAGACTATATTCCCTTTGTTTGCTCGCAATTCTTTCAAAGAGAGTCAGAGTGACTTCTAATAGGTCCAAAACTGCATCCCTACTTAGAGTGTTTTCCACCACATTTGCTTTCCTTGGCGTATAGAGAATATCCAAATCGTAAGCCGCTAGGAATTCTAGCCATTGCAGCTACCTCAAGTTCAGATCCTTCTGAGTGAAAAGGTACTTCAGGGATTTGTGATCCATGAGGAGCTCAAACTTTTAACCTATTTAAAGAAGGAAATTACTACTAGGATCCTAAAAGATCGGCAATAAACTAAAGAGGAATAGAAGGATTCTTACCTAACAAGCAGTGCCACCACATCTTCAACGCAAATACTACGGCTAACAGTTCCAAGTCATGCGTTGCATAATTCTTCTCGTGAGGCTTTAGCTGTCTACTTGCATAGGCTATGACCTTCCCATGCTGCATCAACACTGCACCCAACCAAAATCTACTAGCATTGATATAAACAGTCAACCCCTCTCCTCTATCTATAATAGCTAAAACCGGGGCACTGGTCAACCTTTTTTTTAACTCAAGGAATGCTTCTTCATACTTTGGAGTCCACTTAAATTTAACATCCTTTTTCGTCAGCTTGGTTAGATGACAGGCGATCTTAGAGTAATCCTTTATGAACTTCCTATAATAACCCACCATCCCTAAAAAGCTTCTCACTTCTGTAGGAGTTTGGGGTCTTTTGAAGTCTTGCACAGCAGCTATCTTAGCCGGGTCAGCTGAAATGCCATTCTTCGATACAACATGGCCTAGGTATCTTACTTCTGATCGCCAAAAGTGGCACTTAGAAAACTTAGCCTTTAAAACATTTTTCCTTAATGTTTCTAACACTAGTTCCATATGGAGTTTATGCTCTTCTTCGGTCTTATAATAAATAAGGATGTCATCAATGAAAACCAACACGAATTTATTTAGAACATCCCTAAAAACTCGATTCATAAGGTCAACGAAAATTGCAGGTGCATTGGTTAGCCCAAAAGGCATAACCAACCATTCATATAAAAGGTCTGGTCCTCTAAAAGCAGTTAAGGGTATACTATCCTCCTCTATCCTTAACTGATGGAAACCCGTAGCGAGGTCCAATTGGGAAAATACTCTAGCCCCATTAAGTTGGTCAAACATATCATATATTCAGGGTAACGGATACTTATTCCGAATGGTCTGCTTATTCAACTCCCTATAGTCCACACACAATCTTAAAGAACCATCAGACTTAGCCAAAAAGACTACTGCCGATCCCCATCTTGAACAACTCGGTCTAATTAGCCCTCTTCTTGACAAATTATCGATTTGACTTATTAGCTCATGCTTCTCTCTTAGGGCCATTCTACGTAAGGGTTGAATAACAGGTTTCACATCGGGAACTAGATCAATACAAAATTCAATTTCCCAATGGGGAGGCAAACTGCTAATCAGGTCAAAAATATCCGGAAAATCTCTAACTACTAATATAGACTCTAGCTCTTCTTGGGATGATTCTAAGGAATAAAGGAAGCTATTCATACGATTATCTGGGACCTCAGCCGATATTCTTTCCAATACCCTTCCGGTCTTGGCTTTCAACACTATACTTCGATTAACATACTCAAGGATAGCATTATACCTAGCTAGCTAATCCATTCCTAGCAAAACATCAAAACCTTTAAAATCAAGCACAAACATCACATTTCTAACTACCAATTGGATTCGTTACACAAATAGGGGTTTCTACAAATTCCGAGGTAAGTTCTAATCTATCTACCAATTCTTTAGAGATGAAACTATGAGAAGCTCCGGTATCAAACAAAGCTCTAACAAAAATGCTATTAATAAGTAAAGTACCTTCCAAGACTCCCTTCCCTTTAACATCTTCAGAGGCTGAGGGCTCATCCTTAATAGCATAGCCTTAATCTGCTGACCCTTCTTCAATAGTCGATAGTCCTTAACCATGTGTCCAGGATGATGGCAATTATAGCAAAGCGTCTTTTGGACCATTGGAGAGATAGCCTTCGCCTACTACTGGTGTGTTGAAATATGCCCCTTTTATTACAATTGAAAGAAACAATGTCTTTATATTTTTTACACCGATCTCCTCCTGCTGGTTTTCCCTAACCCTGCTTCCTTTTCTATTTTGGGTTAAACTTCCTGTTATTTGGATTAACGGTACCGCCACTAGATGTTGCTGCTGCTGCTAATGGCTTCTTCTTCAAAAGCACTTCATATCTCAGGGTCATATCTACTAGATCCATAAACGATTCCTTTATATGAGAATTCATCTTTTCATGGAACTCTACCCTCATACCCAATACGAACATCTCATTCTTCTTTAACTGGGTATCAATAAGTCCAGGACCAAAATGAGATAACACATTAAACTTCGTCTCATATTCAGCCACCGATAAGTCCTCCTGCTTGAGATCCATGAAACTTCTATATAATCGAGTTTTTCCGACAGCTGGCATGAACTGGTCTTCAAATACTTCTTTGAATCTATTGTATGAGAACTCACCTTTTGGAACATTTGCAGTGACAGAATCCCACCATGCAGCTGCACTCTCTTGCAATTACTATGATGCCAAGAACCATTTCTGATCATTAGAAATGTCCAAACCTTTGAAAATCTTCTCACATGACCATAGCCAAGCTTGTACTTTAATGATAGATACAGTACCCTTGAAAGGTTTTCCTTCTAGATTTGTCAAGTCCTTGCACAGAGTTGCGAAGTTTACTCGAGGCTGTACTGGAGCTACGACCTCAACAACTATTCCACCCCTTCCAACATTCGAGGTTCTTCCATTTGTGTTTGTTGTGCTACCATTTCCTCTTCCTCGACCCTTTCTTGAAATCATTCTCACTACCCGAATAAAGTAAGTTATCTTTCAGATACTTAGACGAGATAAATCTTTAAGAAAGGGTACTAATCAAACCTATCAAAGATGATCTAACTAATAGGAATATATATGTATACGAATAAAATTTACAAATACGCGCTCTTGAAGTTGACCCCAACCCAAAGCCTAGGTGTTTTCTCAACCTAAGCTCTGATACCACGTGCATCGATCCGCCTTTATTACTTCGAAAGACAAACCGTTGGGGTAAAGAAAAAAGAGATAAGAAGAAACTTCATAATCATAGAATCTTACAACGAAATGAAACAACATATATTAATCAACATAAGATTTTACATAGATATCGCCATACTAGTACATCAGGGTTATAATAGTACAAGATTCCAAACTGGGACAGTCATAACTACCCGTCCTTACATCACCGATACAAAATACATACATATATACACAGCGGAATAAGATAGTAGCTAGCTAATACTGAAGCCACACCTGCTTTAACCTCTTTCAAAATGCATCCGTGAGAAACCCGGATCACTTAGTTACTCATACAAATTTGAGTACCCAAGAGTTTTAGGGAAGAAAATAAAACTCCGGGTCAGACATGGGTCTGGTGTGAGTAAAGCATTAGTTTTTAACTTTAAAAAAAACTTCAAAACAAAAGTATTTCGTAAGACCACACCGCACATAAACATAGACAGGTTTTCTCCTTACGATAACCAAAACAATTATATATAAAATCATTTTATATTATCATAATGTCTAAGTTTAAAATAACTATTGAATATAGCTGAAATGCCTGCATCTCACATTTTAGTAGTTGAGCACAACTAAGTCCGTAAAGGCATGTATTGGAAAATGGATTCCAACAATGACAAGGCACCGGGGTACCACCTACCACGGTGCATCTCTAGATAAAATACAACGAGAGCCTCACATGGAATCCCTGTGAGTCAAGACCGGCTTTACCCCTTGCTGGATAGCGCCGAATATATCATTACCCCGGTTGTGATCAACAACCTAAATGGGCCCCGAGCATACATAATATATAATATTGGTCTAGATTGGTTGATGACCATACCCTAATGGTAGCGAACCACATAGCATTAAAACATATCTCCTAATTTTAGTCATTCCCAGGTGTGAGGCTTGAGGTTACGATTACCTTTTCTTTGAGCAGACTATCTTGGAATGCTAACATTGCCCTTCAGGCAACTAATGCAATGCTAGCATTCATCCATACAAGTTGTTCCAGGATCGAACAAACATTCAACATTTACTATCTTCCATTTTTGGAATCACCTTCAGGAAGAATAGTACATCTCCATAGCATATTTCCTAACAATCCATCATGGGCGTTATTAGTTCAGAGTGGTTCGGATAAATTATACTTATCCGAAACCAGGGTCTCCAAACTAAGCGATAATTTCCGGCTAACTCAATTACGATTCTTTTAGAAGCATGTAACCAGTATTTGAGTCCTCACTTGGCAACTCTAATATACACAACATACTTCCTGAGTTAAACAGGTCAAGTTATAAATAGCGGACAATCTGCTACACGGGGTTGTAGGAAATGCAGATTACGGATCTTAAGGCAGAACTAACACTAGAGGGAGGGGTGAATAGTGTTTAATGGATTTTATGGAATTTTTGAAATCTTTTCAAATTAAACACATACAGATGCAATTTCACAAATACAGAAACAGTCACAGAATCAAACACAGATGCAAATAGTAATGTAACGACCCTGAATTTCCGACCCAATTTAAAAATTTTAAATCCATTTTTTTATATAAAAATGTGAAATCTATATACGATCTCGATTAACTCCCAAACTTTGTTTATAAAATGCGCATAGTTAGTTATAGATATGGGTAAAGTTTCGTCGTAAAATATCGCAGTAAATTTCGTTCGCGTTTTATTGCATATCAGTTCATTTTTAAAGAGTGAAAAATTTTATCTTCTGAACCTGAATATTTTTACATAGAAAAATTCTAAATCATCCTCTAACAGACACGTCATTTTTCGTTTTCCAAATTCGGACTTCTTTAGCTCCGTCGATCTTATTTTCTGCGTTTTTCCTACATTTTACCCGCTAGTATAAAATTCGAATTTTATAATTCAATCGTACCACAATTATCTGTGTACCGTTGTAAGCGCCTCGTCGCGCAGGTCAGAACGGTATATTCATTTGTACAAATTGGAGTCCGTCGTAAATCTTCGCGCAAATTTAATCGTTCCAAACGGACCGATTTAAACGAATATCCAGCCCACTCCAATTCATCTGGCTGTACCGATTCCTTTCTAAATTAAAGAAAAATCTATTTCATCCATTTGCATTCAAAACCTTTGGCTGAAGAGAATTTATTAGGGTGGTTGGCAGCTGATTTAAATGGACATGAAAAGTTGCGCACCAGCTGTTGATAGCATGGAAAATCTACAACATATTTCGTAAATCACACCAGCAATATTCTCTGCCTATTACTCCCTGTCCATTGGGATACCCTCTGCATTATAAAACTCTGTTGTTTCTGCACAGGCTTCGGTTACCAACATTTTGCTACAGGTAATCATACGTACTGTCCACTTTTCCTTCTCCCCTCTTTTATACTTTCCTTCCTCTTCTCTGTTATATTATTCGGCCATGATAGAATCCTGAGAAAAATCTCACCACAATGTTCCTTTCCCCTTGCTTCGTCACTTCGCCCGCCTGCCACCACCCTCGGCCATAAGTGCCTCCGGCCTCTATCTCCTCCACCTGACGTCCACGCAGGCCAACACAACTTCCACTCCTCCCATTGCCGACTCGACTCCATCCGCTCACTGACCCTCCCTCCTACACGAGCCCACCACCCCACTCCAGCGCCGCAGCCCTCCAGCCGCGACCGACCACGCGCTCACTTCCTCCAGTACACTCCGGCCCCGCTTCCTCACCCCACACGCGTGCCGACCGAGCTCCGCCTACCCCTTCTCTCCAAATTCCGTTCCAGCCCCACTGCTCGACCTTCCCACTTCCGTTCGCCTCCCCGCCGAACCCAGCCCCACTACTCGACCTTCCCAGCCTCCGTCCGCCTCCCGCCGAACCCAGCCCCACTGCCTCTAACCTAGACCCGCGCTTCCGTTCCAGTTCCAGACTACCAGTCCCTGACTACGCCTCCGTTCCAGCCATTCTCGCCTCCGCCTCTGTGTACGTGTGTGCATATCAATGCGTGCGTATATGGGCGAATGGGTGTGTGTGTGAGTCCACTGTGAAGAAGTTGATTCTGTGTTATGAGGAAGGTCTCGGTTTTTTAAAAAAAATGCACAGCGTTGCTTTCAATTAGAAGAGAACAGTTGCTTTATAATAAAGGAAGAGTACTGTGTAAATTTGCAGAAGAGAATATACGCAATGTGTATATTTTGTTACTGAATAAGTAGTAATCACCCTTCTTTTCTCTGTTGTTGCAGCAACCGATTGAGTTCCTTTTTGCAGCAGCATCATTTTCTCAGCTTTCGTTCTTTTCTCCATCATCGGTAAGCCATCCATATAATTTTTATAAGTTATATATGAACGTTCATTGAATTAATATTGTTTCTTTTGTCGATAATTTCAGTGTCCGTCTGTTCGTATTGTACTGACTCTATTCGTGCTTCTTTTCGCTTCGCCGTCAATTTCTTTAGCCATGAAAGGTGAATTAATTTTCACGACTTATATTCTCATACAAGTTGATTGATGAATGATTGTTATGTTATGTTGAAATCGGATGTTAATAATTTTTTTTAGTGATAAATAATATGTAATTGAATTTGATATAGGATAGTTAACCATTTAAAATGGATTATTTATGTTGAATATTGATTAGCAAAACTTGACCCCTTCAAATATTGAATATTGATTAGTTAAATTTGACCCTTTGACGTTAAATAAATCGACACGTAGAAATAGTGTAAATTACACCATGAACCATTGAACGTATGTTGTATAAATCGATGTAGTATAATTTGAATAATAGACATCAAGTGAAAAACCGTAATGTAATAATCTTTAATCTACATAAAATGATAGTGTAGATTCTAGGAATAATTATATTAATTTGCATAAATAACAAATGTAAATTAATACGATTACTTCGGGATTATTTAAATAAATTGTTGAATTGTTATGTATGGTTGCTATTGCTTGTTTATTTACTTTGACACCATCACAGTTATCACACTGCAAGTTCCCTTTGCTATGCTTTGATTTTTGAATTGAAATGGAATCGGGTTGAAATGATAAATACTCAAATAAACTTGACTTTGGATAAAAATTTAATAAAACCCGATTGGTCAATAATTTGATTTGAAATAAAATAAGGATTTTATTTGAATGAAAATAAAGTTTTGAAATAAAACTGGAACTTAAATTTTGATGAAAGAACGTTGTGTAAAAATTTATTAATTAATAATTAAATTTGGAATTATTAATAACTAAATTTGGAATTGTTAATAATTAAGTTTTGAAATTATTAATAATTAAGTTTTGAAATTACTTGATAATTGAAAAAGATTGAATTATTTAATAAATTAAACTAAATTGAATTCTTTAACAAGTGAAATTGAAATTCTTGAATAAGTGGAATTAAGTTCCTTTATTAATTGAGTTTTGAAATTTGTAATTAAGTAAATGAATAAGTGGAATTGAATTTTTTTAACAAGAAATAAAATGCGTTTTATTGAAACAAATGTAAGACTTGTAACTTAAAAGAATTTGATTTGACAAATTTAACTTAATTAAATTTGTAAGCTTTGATATAATAAGTTGAACGTAAGTAATTGATTTAATGAATTAGAGGTTAAATGGAAATTGTTTTAGAAGATAAATTAACTTAACGAGCATTGAACGTAAATGATAAACGAGTTTAAATTTATTTTAAATGATTATGGAATGAAACTTGTATTCGAAGTCAAATGAATATTTGAATTGTTTTAAAACAAAATTTGAAATTGAATTACAGAGTTTTGAAACGGAAATTTTGAAGTTATGAAACGTAAAATTTTGGAAATTGTTTGGAAAGACAAATGAATGTTGATTTACAAATTCTTATTGAAATTGAATTTGATTTGGTTTTGAAATTTATTAAACGACCAATCGGTGAAATAATTACGAAGGTTATTAAAGAGACCGGAATCGGTTAGGGACAAACTCACTGTCTAAACCGAATACCACTTTAATAACTATACGCGGAGAGTGATCCAGAATGAAGTGGTTGGATTGACGTACGTTGATGATTGAAGAAAGTGAATGATAATGGATAGCCTTGACACTTGTGTCAAATTGGAAATGACTAAAACAGGAGCCGTGCCGGGCCAAATGGGGTTAGCTACCTCGAGCGAACACACTTCTTCGTAAACTACTCATTACTTGTGATTGATTGGTGCGCACCCTTGATTTGGGAGTGTTGTTTCGCGGTGTTGCGATTGTTGCGACGATGCGTTCTCACCAGTCCGGATCAGGCAAACGGTAGTGTCACTACCTTGGGTATTGCCTCATGTGCCTTGTCATACTTGTATCCCTATACGCGACCACTACGATTTTTTTTGTGTTATACCTATGGAGTACTCCCTGATAGCCCACTAGTTTACGGTGGAGTTTACAGTGCTGTATAGACTATGATGCTTATATAAAATGTGTTAAGGGGAATAATGGTGACGCCTTAACACTACCTTGATATTTTACTTTACTGTTAGACATTATCTACTTATCGTACACTGTCTATGTATAAATAGTTTAACGGATCCTGGAAGATGTTTATTCCATTCATCTTTGAGTTATTGTTATTTCCAATTCTGAATCATAATGTCTGTATAAGAATATATGTCCTGATTCGAGTGTTTGTTTGCGCCTATGCTCGGATCAGAATGAGGATTGCTGTTGCTGTTCTATTTGGAGCTGAAGACCGAAGACTATCATTTTATTTACCTTATCAGTATTGCTCTTTCTATTTGGACACTATTGGACATCTATGTTGTTCTATTTCATTTTATTTGAGACATTGTTGTATTTATGGGTAGCTTCATGAACTACTCTTACGACTATGTTGTAATTCCGCTGCACTATTCTGTTATGATGTATTTTCTGTGATTTTGTGATGATTCTCATTTATATACATATACTCCATTAATGATTCGTGTTTTGTACTATTTAAGTTGACATGTGTGGATTATTGTCAATTTAAATGGTCCAAATATACGGGTTGTTACAAGTAAATAAAAGCAGTAAAGGAAAGAACACACCGGAATTTTATACTGGTTCGGAGTTACCCTACATCCAGTCCCACACAATTTCTTATGCAGATTTCTTTTCAAATATAATGTCGATATTACAAACTCGATTTCAAGGCCACGAGATACACCCTCCTGTCTTCGAGTCCAGGGCAAACTCTCTTGATTTAACCAGGCTACAAGACCATCCAATTGATTTACGGGCTACAATCAAACCCAATTGATTTACAGGCCACAATCACGCCGTTTCAAATATCACTTTGGTACATAGAGAGACTCAATATACTTCTTTGATTACAAATGATCATATAACTCTGAATAGCACTGAGATCTTTGAGAGAGAGCAGTAGAGAATCAAACTAGAGACAATCGAGTTTGATTCACTTAGAATTTTGACAGAGTTTTGTTAAAATATAAGAGAATATTTGAGTGGAGGAGTGAAGAAATGATGAAAAACTAACTTAAAATTCATTGAAAACAACTAGTATATATAGAAGAACAACAGTCATGTCCATTCACGAAAGGTTATGACAAATAGACACTTCTGTTGAAAATTTAAAATTTGAATTCTACGGTCACTATGTCCACATGGGGGGATGAGGGATGTCGACATGCCTATGTGAATTTTGAAAATTAATCTTGCTTTAAAATGATTTCTATTCTAAAAATTGTCAAAATAATTTCTAATTTTTGTAAACCATTTTGAATATAGTTTAAACTTATAAAAGAGTTTTAGAAAGTAATCTTAAAATATATAATCTATAATATAAAAGTAATTTAAAAAACTAAGTATAGATTTCTTTAAAATATATTAAAGCTAAAATATTAAAGTCAAGAGATAATTTAAAAAAACAAGAGATGATTTTAAAATTAATACGATTAAAAATAGTTTTTGAATTAAGGCTAAAATATTTGAATTGATAGAGATGACTTTAAAAAGATAGTTTTGAAAAAATAAATCATTTTGAAAATTTCGTGGATTCCATTCCACTAGAGAAGATCGTGGGTTCCATCCCACTAAAGAGGCCATGGGTTCCATCCCACTATTAAAGCGAGAAGGTGGATTCCATTCCACAATTAAAATCATAATAAGGATTTTAGTGCTATTATGAAGTTTTAACATAAATCTATACTCTATTACTTATCTTGATATCTTGAACTCTTGATAATCTTGATACTCATGAGTCTTCAGTCATGATTTCTTCAATCTTGAATTCGTCAATCTTGAATCTCTATACTGTATAGTCTTCATTCTCAGTACCTGCATATATATATCCTGCATATACATATATCTAGACAAGAATATTAGTATTTATATTTTATAACAAGTCTTAAGGTTGTTGTCATCAAAACCATCATCGTAGGAACTAACAATCTCCCCCTTTTTGATGATGACAACCTTTGTTTATAAAATCTTCTCCACAAACTTCGATTCTACTCCGACTCCCTCTTAAACTACTAACTCCCCCTTAATTTAAGCCTATCTAACCTATTTTATAATTCTCCCCCTTTGTCATCAACAAAAACTAATCCTAAACTACATAACTCCCCCTTAAACTAATACTATGAAACTAAATGCTAATAGCGAAGTATAATAAGCGAAACATAAATCTAATTTTATTATATATGATGTTACATTACACATATATATGAAACATAGACACAAATATATACAAGTACACAAAATATAAAAAAATTAATATAATAACAATCTAACGAGATTCCTTGATAATTGGTGACTTGTGAATCGAACAATTAAGGTAATGGGGACAAAATTTTCCACGTTGTTCGACCAAATTACCATCTTTGTCAAAACAGACTTCTCCAACGCAAATAACTTTATCGTCCTCGTCCATTTGCGCCTCATCATCATCTTTTTCTTCTTCGTCGTCGTCCTCTAATGGATTATGAATACGTATGTTAGAGGAAATATCTTCAATCACAATAGGGTCTGCATGATTATCCATTAGAAATTTTTGCAAATTTCTAAGAATCTTTCCTTATTTCTCTTGTTCCTTTGCCATCTTTATTTGCATGACTTGTAATTCAGTTAGCATTTAAAAAGAATCCTTCATAATTTCCTCGATCTTCATCACTCGAGCCAACATAGTTCGTTGAAATGGACCAGAATTAGGAGAAGAGAAGGAAAATGTTTGCATTTTGGTTTGATTTAGAAGAGGAGGCCATTATTTTATATTTTCAGAAGTTTATTACAGAGAAAATGAAGAGAGAAAACATAAGAATTCGAAATATTATGGTTTATATAACCACTAAACTAATTTTAGAGGGAAAATCAAAATTTAGATTTTACCATTGTATGTCGACATGGAGGGTAGGGGCATGTCGACATCCTTAAGAAAATTTTCACAATTTTGTTTTCTATATTTATTTAAATATATAAGTTACTATATCTATATTCTATATCTCAGTTATAGAGCAAATACCTAGTTATCTTCTAAATTTAGTAAAGGTTGATTGATTTAAGGGTTTTTTTAGAATATCAGCTATTTGATTCTCAGTGTAGATAATTCAAGAGATATAATCTCTTTACTTATATTATCTCTGAGAAAATGATGTCTGATATCAATATTTTTGGTTCTGGCATGATGAGTATGATTTTTGGATAAATTTATTGCACTTGTATTGTCACAATAAATTAGTGATTTTGAAATATTTAATCCAAAATCCTTTAGGGTCTGTTGCATATAGATAACTTGAGAACAAGCCAAAGCAACAGAGATATATTCTGCTTCAGTTATTGATAGTGAGATAGTATTTTGCTTTTTACTAAACCAGGAAACTAGAGAATGTCCTAAAAAGTGACAAGTGCCGCTTGTACTTTTTCGGTCTGATTTACAACCAGCATAGTCACAATCACAATATGAGATTAAATCAAATGAATCATATTTAGGGTTAAATAGGCCATAGTCTAAAGTGTGTTTAACATATCTTAGGATACGTTTAATAGCTTTTAAATGGGTTTCTTTGGGTTGAGATTGGTATCTAGCACAGAGACAGACACTATGCATGATATCAAGCCTACTCGCAGTTATATAGAGTAGCGATCCAATCATTCCCCTGTATAGTTTTTGATTAACATCTTTTGACATGTCTTCTTTATTTAAGGCTTCATTGGTTGCCATAGGAGTGGTTTTCCACTCGCAGTGGTCATATAAAACTTACTAATTAGATACCTAGCATACTTTTCTTGACTAATGAAAATACCACTATCTAATTGTTTATTTGCAATCCAAAAAAGAAACTAAGTTCGCCCATATGACTCATCTCGAACTCTTTTGTCATTATTTCATAAAACTCTTTGTTCATTTCATTGTTTTATGATCCAAAAATTATATCGTCTACATAAATCTGTACTAATTGGATATCATTTTTGTTCCTTTTAATAAAACTAGTATTATCTACTTTACCAATTTCAAAATTTGATTGTAATAGGTAAGATCTTAGTCTGTCATACCAGGCTCTAGGAGCTTGTTTCAGACCATATAAAGCTTTCTTTAATTTGTAAACATGATTTGAAAACTTTTCATGTTCAAAAAGTGGGGGTTGTTCAACATAAACATCTTCTTTAACAAAACCATTTAAAAATGCACTTTTGACATCCATTTGAAATAATTTGAAATTGTTATGGTTTGCGAAAGAAAGTAGAATTCTAATGGCTTCTAATCTTGCTATGGGTGCAAAGGTTTCATCATAGTCTATTCCTTCTTCTTGACAATAACCTTGTGCAACTAGCCAAGCTTTATTTCTAATGACCTCATCTTGTTCATTCATTTTATTTTTATAAACCCATTTAGTTCCTATTATAGTTTTGTCCTCGGGTCTAGGAACAAGTTCCCATACATCATTTCTGGTGAATTGATTCGTTTCTTCTTGCATAGCAAGAATCCATAAATCATCAAATGATGCTTCCTTTGGATTTTTGGGTTCAATAGTTGATATAAAAGCTACATTACTCATCTTGTTTAGTTGATTTCTAGTTCTAACAACAGATTCTATATTTCCTAGTATATTTTCTACAGGGTGATCTTTTAAACGCCTGATCTTTTTATTAGGATGAATAGTTTCACCATTTGTTTCATTTGATTCATTATTTAGAGTAACAAAATCATCTTCATCATTTATTTGAACAAAATCTTTGAAATATTCATCAAAAGATACATGCATTGTTTCTTCAAAGGTGTTAGTTTTTAAATTGAAAACTCTGTATGCTTTAATTCTATTAGAATATCCGATAAAGATTCGTTTGTCGGATTTAGGATCAAATTTATCCAAATTGTCCTTTGTATTTAAAATAAAGCATATACTTCCAAAAACTTTAAAATAAGATACCATTGGTTTCTTATTAAAAAGAAGTTCATATGGTGTTTTATTGGTTAAAGGTCTAATTAAAATCCTATTCAAAATGTAACAAGCTGTAGCAACTGCTTCAGCCCAAAAAATTCTTGGTAATTTACTATCTGAAAGCATAGTTCTTGCACACTATTAAATCGTCCTATTTTTACGCTCTACCGTTCCGTTTTGTTGTGGAGTCCTTGGAAAGGAAAAATTATGAGTTATTCCTTTTTGATTGAAGAAATTCTCAAAATTTTCATTTTCAAATTCTCCACTGTGATCACTACGAATAGTTTTGATTTTTAAAGAAAGTTGATTTTGAATTTATTTTGCAAAAAGTTTTAAATAAATCAAAAGCATCACTTTTAAGTTTTAGAAAAATTGTCTATGTAAATCTATAATAATCATCTACAATTACAAGAACATATTTACTGTGATTTATTGACTGAATTTGAGATGGGCCAAACAGATCTAAATGAAGTAACTCAAGGGGTTTTGTAGTTGAAATCATATCTTTTAATTTGAATGAACTCTTCCTAAGTTTTCCTAATTAACAATCATCACATATACTATCTACTTTAAAATCCATTTAAGAAGACTTCTTAATAAATCAAGTTTTGAAAGTCTAGATAAGAGTTTGAAATTCAGATTCCCAAATCTTTTATGCCAAATCCAAGGGTCACTTGTATTAGCCAAACGACATAGGTTATCATTTGAGTATTCATACTAAGAATATAAATATTTTTCTTCCTAATTCCTTCAAAGATAATATTTGATTTATTATCTTCGATGTGACACTTATCCTTTTCAAATTTAATTTTGTAGCCCTTATCACATAGTTGACTTATGCTAAGTAAGTTGTGTTTTAGATTCCTAACTAACAAAACATCAGAAATAGTAAGAGTTTTAGAGTTACCGACATTGCTGATGCCAATCACATATCCTTTTGAGTTGTCTCCAAAGTTGACCAGTCCTCCATCTTCATAAATTATGTCATTCAGTATCTTCGGATTGCCAGTCATGTGTCTTGAACATCCACTATCAAGTATCCATTTGTTTTTATTGATTTGCACCATTTGTCCATTGAGTGTTAATTCCTAAAAAGCCATGTAACACATCTGTTCCTGCACAGCACACCAATTCGGTAGATATCTTGATTTTCTGTAATAACAATATGCAGACTTATGAGACAATGATCATTTGGACAGTTTTGAACTAGTGTTTACAGAATCTCCAAAAATTGCCATTTTAAACTTTTCAAAATTCAGATTATGATAACTTTGAAAACCAATGCTCCGATACCAAATGTAGGAAATGCGGATTACGGATCTTAAGGAAGAATTAACACTAGAGGGGGGGTGAATAGTGTTTAATGGATTTTATGGAATTTTTGAAATCTTTTCAAATTAAACACATACATATGCAATTTCACAAACACAGAGAAAATCACAGAATCAAACACAGATGCAAATAGTAAATAAAACCAGTAAAGGAAAGAACACACTGGAATTTTATACTGGTTCGGAGTTACCCTACATCCAGTCCCACATAATTTCTTGTGCAGATTTCTTTCCAAATATAATGTCGATATTACAACCTAGATTTCAAGGCCACGAGATACACCCTCCTATCTCCGAGTCCAGAGCAAACTCTCTTCATTTAACCAGGCTACAAGATCACCCAATTAATTTACGGGCTACAGTCACACCCAATTGATTTACAGGCCACAATCACACCATTTCCAATATTACTTTGATAGATAGAGAGACTCGATATACTTCTTTAATTACAAATGATCCTATAACTCTGAATAGCACTGAGATCTTTGAGAGAGAGCGGCAGAGAATCAAACTAGAGACAATCGAGTTTGATTCACTTAGAATTTCGACAGAGTTTTGTTAAAATATAAGAGAATATTTGAGTGGAGAAGGAGTGAAGAAATAAAGAAAAACTAACTTCAAATTTATTGAAAACAACTGGTATATATATGAAACAACAGTCATGTCCATTCGCGAAAGGTTATGACGAATAGACACTTCTTTTGAAAATTTGAAATTTGAATTCTACGGTCACCATATCGACATGGGGGGATGAGGGATGTCGACATGCCTATGTGAATTTTGAAAATTAATTTTGCTTCAAAATGATTTTTATTCTAAAACTTGTCAAAACAATTTCTAATCTTTGTAAACCATTTTGAATATAGTTTAAACTTTTAGAAGAGTTTTAGAAAGTAATCTTAAAATATATAATCTATAATATAAAAGTAATATTAAAAACTAAGTATAGATTTCTTTAAAATATATTAAAGCTAAAATAATAAAATCAAAAGATAGTTTAAAAAAACAAGAGATGGTTTTGAAATTAATATGAATAAAAATAGTTTTTGAATTAAGGTTAAAATATTTAAATTGATAGAGATGACTTTAAAAAGATAGTTTTGAAAAATACATCATTTTGAAAATTTCATGGATTCCATATCACTAGAGAAGATTGTGGGTTCCATCCCACTAAAGAGGTCGTGGGTTCCATCCCACTATTAAAGCGAGAAGGTGGATTCCATTCCACAATTAAAATCATAATAATGATTTTAGTGCTATTATAAAGTTTTAACATAAATCTAGACTCTATTACTTATCTTGATATCTTGAACTTTTGATAATCTTGATAATCTTGATACTCTTGAGTCTTCGGTCTTGATTTCTTCAATCTTGCATTCGTCAATCTTGAATCTCTATACTGTACAGTCTTCATTCTCAGTACCTTAATATAAATATATCCTGCATATACATATATATCAGGACAAGAATATTAGTATTTATATTTTATAACAAGTCCTAAGGTTGTTGTCATCAAAACCATCATCTCAAGATCTAACAGGGGTAATTATAAAGAGTTTGCATATGGATAACCATATACTTAATTTAAACATGACACATTAACTTTGATTTCATATTTGTTTGAGGTTACTTAAGGGTAATCCACAAAGAAATCCTTTGATTTAAAACATTTAATTTTTTTTAAACAAAACCAATATTTTAGAAACAAATTGATTTAAAACCCATATTTATTAATTAAATAACAAATTAAACCTTTATTAAATAATAATTAAATCTTAATTAAGTCTTAATTAAAATATTGATTAAATTTTATTAATTTATAATTAATTAATAATTAATTAAATTCCTTTTATAAATAATTAATTAATAATTAATCTTTAATAAATAAATAAAAATAATTAACCCTTATTAAATAATTATTAAATCCTAGTTAAGTCTAAATTATAGTCTTAATTAAATTTAATTAATCATTAATTAATAAATAAATAATTAAATCCTATTTTTAAATAATTAATTAATAATTAATAATTAATTAAAAATAATTAATCCTTAATTATTAAATAAATAATAGTTAAATTTAATTAATTAACTAATTAAAATTAACTTAATTGATTAACACTTATGTATTAATTACCTTTATTAACCAATGATTAAGTACTAATTAATTAAATAATAATTACATTTTTAGTTACTTAATATAAGTTTTAAAATATTTTCCAAAAATATTTATAAGTGAAAACATTTTTAGATTTCGAAAAGAGTTCGTTTTCACGAACTACACTTATAGTGACTATCGCTATACGACCCGAAATTTCCAAACTTGAAATTCATTCTCTAAGTCTTCTTTAAAACTCTTGGAAAACTTTACCAAAACATAAAAGCATATTTTGGAAGACTAAGAAGTATTTAATACTTGAAAACCTTTTTGCAAATTTTAAAATCAAAGATTTTGAATTTTATACAAGGGATAACATATCGCTTTAAACTAGTAAGATGCAAACTTATTAGCATACCATCATGAGTTCATGTTCTCAACATGCACGATTACATAACCACAACATCACAACATGTAAACATTTCCATAACCAACATACACAAGCTAGATTATAACATGCATACTAACTTGACTATTTAACTACCATATTCCAACTATACATGCACATAACCAAGCACATACGATTACATCCAAGCATCATTATAATCCAAGCACAACATACCTATAATCCAACATTATTTTACCTAAACACAACATCATTTATACAACAAGCTAGGCATATATATATATATATGTTTAGAAAAGCTTAGTTAAAGAGTGAAACTTTACTCACCAAACGGGGGCAAAATCAGACTAACTTCTACTAGAACTAAAATATGACTTAGGCCTTAGCTTCTAGCTTGGAAAAGTGGAGTTTTTGGTGGCTTCAATGGCAATAGTTTCGGCTATGGGGCCACTAGAGTTCGGCCAAGGTGAAGAAATTGTGAGGGGGGTTAGTTTTGTGAAGGAGAGGTATTGAAATGGAAGGAGGTGAGTTTAGACAAGGTTTTAGGAGTATAAAAGTGGATGAATTAGATTTTTTTAAACTTAAGAATCTATTTTGGAAGCCATTAAAGTGACATGAAACATGAAGAGTTCTTTTTATGAAATGGAATGGAAGGATAAAATGATAGAAAAATTGAAAATTTGTATATATACAAAGTACATTAACTAAATTACCATATTACCCTAAAGTACATACCCTTCCTTATCTTGTTGCCACATCACCAAGCATGCTTCTTCCTCCCCCTCCCTCAATGTGTAAAGCTTGTCTCCCCATTCATTTTCATGAGCAAACATGCCTTAGTACTTTATGTACTTTGTGTTCCTAAAGAAATGACAACTTATGTCACCTTTATTTACATTTACAAATGTGTCATGTTATTATATTTAGTTAACTTTATCTAATTATATTTATTAAGTATATCAAATTAGAAAATCCTAATTCATTTATAAATGTGTGCAAATTTTTATCCCAAATGTGCACAAAGTTTCCCGATAACCTTTTGACATCAAAAGGTTGAAAATTCGGAAAACGATTTTCGGTCACATTTTCTATTTTGTTTTGAACTAATTTTTTTTGTAAACAAAATCTAAAAACTTTTCTAATATCATTAGTTATTATTTAAAATAGTTTAATTTGAGTTATAAAATCTACTAATTAATTATTAAAAATATATTTAAATGTCCATAATTAAAGTGATTAAATCCTGGGTCGTTACAGCTAGATTGTATCTCCAAGTTTATAATCCACTGGAGAATCACAGTGAAATCCTTTGGAGATTGTCGTGAGGGAGGTGAAGAGTGAAGAAAGCTTCCAGCAGAGTTTCAGCATCAGGTCCGGAGGATCCCCTTTTATGTTGCAGGCAGGAGAGTATTTATAAAGATTAGAGAGCTCTTGGGCCAAGCCTGTTCGCCAACTACTTGCAGATGATCACAGGAAGGAGCTAGTGAAGTTGCCTCGCGACCCGAGCCAAAACTATGGATCGCTAGCATTCCATAGTGTTTGCTCGAATGTGAGCCAACCCCTTAGTACATCCCTTTGCTTTGCTCCTAATGAGTCGTAGTGATCCAAAAAGGATGTATGGATCGCTAGCAATCCATACACTTAGCATATCATTGGACTTTGGTTCCTGAACTATCTTCGTTGTCTTGTGCAGACGTTATTCGTGTAGTCTCATTGCACGTCGCCTTATTTTGATGACAGTTTACTTGCTAGTTGTGTTTAGCCGCTAATTGGACTAGACGGATGCATGTTTTCTGATTTAACTAACTCAGAATCTCGTCAAACTTAGTTATTGCATCTAGAATATGTGTTGGATCATGATGCAATAGAATAGGTTGATTCTCGAGCTAACCACATGGATCGCTAGCGATCCATAGGTCATGGATCACTAGAGATCCATGTCCTTAGTGTTTTTTTCATCCTTCTTTCTTGGCTTCATTTGGCTTGTTACTCGAGTCCTTTTGGCTGGCTTTTGTGCTATTCTGACTTGATCAATTTGTTCCGACATCTTTTGGATTCTGACGGGTTAAAAACCCGTATAACACCCATCATTAGTCAGCTTAGATGGATATCGGCCTTTCTGATAATAAACTAGAATTCACCACTAAAAATATCCTTAAATTCCAAATGGATCTCACAGAATCTGCTAGGTGTAGATCTAATCACATAGAGTCTGTCTCATCGTACTCACAATGCAAAACCCAAAAAATATCATAAGGATAAATAACTAGAGTGCATATAAATAATCAATAGGTGGTAACAAATAGAGCATCAACATATAAAGGAGATAATTCCATAGTGCCTTAATAGCAGGACATGGTATTTTCCTATGAAATCTTGTTAGTAACAATAATACAATAAAATTTTAACATAAGCTAGGCTCAAGTTTCTAAAATCTAGTGTGGACCGTATTCAACATTCCTGTGCACTTATTTAATTATCATATTAATCATATTTATTTTCCATAGTGCATTAACAGGTAATCATGAGTAACCATACTTGTAGCTTATCCCTTAAATATTAAATCACCATATTAAACTCATATTGACACTACAAGTGAAATAACTCGAGCAGTTCATGGGATTTCACTACTCATAATGTTGTCCACATAATTAATTCACAATTGATTGATCATCAGAATAAAATAGGATGTAGATAAAGTACTAACACCCCGACAACCCATACTATCAAATGTTAGAAGTTTATCTGCCATTACACGGTATCCTATATCTCAATCACTTAATTGGTTGTCTTGTCCACTTCATTATCGTATTTAGATAACACGTTGATATTCTAAATATCAATTCTTTCTCAAACTCTATAATATACATAATAAAACTAGTCATATGTTTATTACTATAATTATTAATCATACACTATAAAACTGTCAAACTTGTACTTTATGTAAACTATCATATGTACACAATATAAATTGGAAATGTGTATAAATGTCATGGACATATATTCTTAATAAGAGTAGTTTTTGGGTTTTTACTACTCAAAATAATATTTTCTCATTAAATACTCAAATGGTTATTAAAATATTTCTTACCGATAATATTTAATATTCAACTAAGAGATAATCTAATAATTTGTAATTGCCGATAGCCACACTGGTGGATAGACTTCTATCATACTCATGAATGCTGGTAGCCATGTAGATGGGAAAACTTCTATTACAAATATCAAATTAACCCTATTAATATAATTATATTGACCCATTAAGATTATTTTACCAAATTCTAATCCACACAAAATATCCTTAGATTATGGTCAAGGTGTTTAGGTAATTGTCTCCTCATAATAACATCCACAGGTCATTAGTTATATCATTAATAATTAATTAGTTAATTATAGGATTATATAAACTAATTAACATTTCTATCCCATAATTCATTACTTCTTTGTATGGTTAAACCAGTTGTGAAGACCCGCAAATCCTACCCCATTTGAGCTGACAATAACCCACACATCTCCAACCTAAACTGAAATGGAAAGACGGATAATCATGAGAAAGAAAGAAAGAGAGAAGAAGAGAAGAGAAGAAGAAGAGAGAAAGAAAATGAAACAATTACAGAATCTCACAATCGCAGCGGAAAAACATATAATATCATATCAACGATCCTTACAAAACAGAAACTGTAATATATATACATACATCCATTAGAGTACAACAATCAATCACTAATCATCAGCTTGGACCATTATAATAACCTATCCTTACAATTATTGATAATTTACATGACAATGCAGGGGAAAATAAACATATACATGAATACAATCAGAAGACTTCCAGCTCGTCTGCTGAAGCTCCAAAGCATTTAAATCTACATATGTAAATATACTTGATCTTACCCGAGCATTGAAAGGGAAGAATGCCCAGATCAGTCTGGTAAACCAGCATGAGAAAACACATCTCAACTGAATTTATTTCAAAGTTATAAAACTTTCCTTTTATCAAAACAAAGGTATCTCGTAAGACCACGCCCACACATAAACACGGATGGGTTTTTACTTTATGATAACCAAAACATTTCATATCAAATCTAGTTATATTATACTAATGTCTAGTATACAAATAATATTTCAAATAGCTGAAATTGTTACCATTATTAAATTCCAGCATATTAGGCTCTACAAACAAAACGGCAAGCACATAGTGGAGAATGGATTTCCATACAAATGACTAGGTGAAGGGACTACCTTCCGGCGGTACATCTCTATAGAAATGTACCGAGGCCCAATTGATGGTCCTCTACCAACACAAGACCGGTCTACTTCTAACTAGATAGTACCAAACATGTCATCACCCTGATCGTTACCCATACAACCACAATAATTTAAAACCCGAACGTCATAGTGGAAATAAATTTATTTAGAAGGGGATGATCATATCCTAATGGTTGCAAACCACATAGCCCTGCTGCATCTACCCTATTTCGGTCATTTTCGGGTGTGAGACCTGAGTTCATTTACCTTTCACATACATCATCTTTTCTCTTTGAATGCCACATTTCCATTTCTTCGATCACTATTGACTTTCACAAACATACAACCTCTGAGCTCGTATGTCTTAGAGAAGGGTGTTAAACTAAGAGAAGTTGCCTTCTCCGCCACCAAACAGATGCATGTTTATAAAAGTAAATGATGTAATCTCAAAAATGAAATGTCAGATATCCATCCATACAAGTTGTCCAGGAACAGGACAAACAGAAGGCACTCTCCTACCACATCCTGTCGGGAATTACCCTTAGGATTAGTAGCGATTAGTCCTTGCATTGGATATTTCATAACGAAGATACCACTGCTACTATATGTATATTAGGAGATTATCCCCAAACGATCAACAAGCATTCCTTCATTGCGAAAATCTCAAATATCAATACCTTCCAAACCTGCACATGCGAACGCATATACTTTGGTCCAAAGTGGTTCTCGAATAAATCCGACCCTAGTCTCTTCGGATCAACAATGATAAAAAGGTAAAATATTTGATAGTCGGTTATTTAACTATCAAAGCAACAAACAATATCTAGCACATAAGCAATCACTTGGCCCATTTAATTAATCTTTTATTAATTAAATCAATCTCGAAATATTTACTTCAAATCATCTTTAGAAAGATATATCCTCAAAATCATTTCAAATCTTTCAATATTGGAAAAAAATTTATATACTTATATCAACGGTATAAGCATATTCACAAATCATTTCATTTCCAACACTCGAAAAAATATATCCACATACGTATATCAATGGTATAAGCATATTTAATAACACTACCATTATGAGACACGCCAAATAGATTTCTATAACTGTACAACTCCAGAGTTCGTACGCCTACGGACGGGTGTTAAGTATAGGAAGCAATGCTCCTACACCACCAAGCCTTTAGTATGATTATAAGAACCGAACGTGTATTTAACTATGGAAGGTCAAAAAATAATTTGTTGGGTCAAAACAAATGTAGCGAAAAACATCGTTACGACAACCCAAAAACATTAGTATGGGGATTCGATTAATTATACACACACACACACAAAATTCCCGTATAATATATAAAATATTTCCTTTCGAAAATCATTTACTATAACAACAATGTTATAGTCCATGTCTTCCATACTTTTCGAAAAACTTCTATTACAATAGTAAATGTTGAAATCTATGTTTCCGTTACTTATCACATTTTAAAACATTTCTGTAACGACCCACCTTTTTGGACGGTTTAAATCGATAATAAACCACACATGTCAACTCAAACCATTCAAAAGGGAGGATTGTTAATGGGGTAAATAAGAAAATAAGAGAAAAGTAGGAAAAACAAAACACAAAATCTCACAGTGGAATGACAAAATATAATAATCAAATAAACAGTTCATGAAGCTATTTTACAAATAACATTTGATTACACTTTTACAATATATCAGAGTTATACATACAGTAGGAATAATAATAAAATAAGGCGGTGAAACAACATGATGTAGTGGGATAAAATAATAATATAATACTAAACTCCATCTTCATCCTCCAGAATAATATCTTCAACACTGAAAAACTCAGGCTGACTCGAGCATAATGAAAAACAATACACTCGAGTCAAAACTAAAAAAAATCCTATGTAAGTCAAATCAATCTCAAATAAAATGTGAGTGCAATGGCTTTAGAGATGTTACGGGATTTTCCATCTCCTATCAGGTGTACAACGTGAATATAATTATTTAAGGGATTTCAAATAATTCGAAGTACTAATTTTAATCACTTTAATTAAAATAAATCCGAAGTTTAAATTAAAACTTAAACCTTTCAAATAATTAAATTCCAATACATAATCCAAATTCAAGAAATTGTATGGGCATACATCATTTCAACCCATTATTTAAATGTCTTAGTTATTCAATTCTTAAATGATTTATGTGACGCCCCACCTCTATACCCACGCTAACCAAGAACACTACGGTGTAGTGCTGTCGACTAGCACGGAGAATAAGGCTGTTGAGGAGCGACCATCCGTGTAACTTCTTTGTGCGAGCACCGATATGTCAGATAGAATAGAATGCTTATCATTTAAGGAGGATATCCGACATACCGATACAAACTCAAAGCTATCACACAGTGGCTATATATAATCTTCGGAAACAAACATAGAAATAATCATAACATAAATCAGTCACAGACATCCATATCACAAAGGCGGAAGAAGATATGAATATATATAACACATGAAAGTGTACATCAGAGTAGTAGTCAGAAAGATCCACGATAATACAAAAAGAATAGCAACATGTGCTATACAAAAGAATAAGTACACAACATAGAGTCTATATCTCAAATGTGTACATCCAAAAACTACTAATCTATGTAGTTAGCCAAAAGTCAGAATAATCCTGAAGAGGAGTCAAGCAGAAGTGCCTGTAACATCTCGGTCTGACCCGAGTATTATTTATAAGAAAATAATAAACGGATCAGTCTAGCTATAAATATCAGATGATATGGTATAAAGTAAAGGACATGGCATGAACATGTAATATCCATACTGGCATACTACTATAAGTATGTAATTAAAAATAAACAAGAGATTAATCAATATCACAAGAATCTTCTCAAAGATAAAATAGGGTATCATACCCTAAACTTGTATTCATAACAAGTCAATGACACATGAATTCACCAATGCACAAAAACTGATATCATATCAATGAAAATCATGAAAAGTTGTGAAGCACAAATTCCAGAAATCCAGAAATCACATAAAAAGGGGGGAAAGGCCTAACACATGAACGGGAGCATGAAAACTCACCAACGCGTGAAACACATAACGAGATGCTATCTCATGGAAGCTATCCATTAAATTTACACATGAATGGCCCGAAGACCATGGGGTGCTACCCCATATATGTGATGATGAAACATCACAAAAGCGGGGTCTAGTCTCCCTCGCAGACAAAGAGACATCGCACAGTTGCTAGTCTAAATCACAAAAATGATCGCCATGATCATATAGAAGTGTCAATTACACTAAGCCAGTAAATATATGAGTTTAGCTTCATGTCCCATAACCACTAGCTTAACTTAAATATTTACGAACAAACTGTAGATCTCCACTAGGAAACTGTCACAAAAGGGTTCAATCGAACAAGTCCAAGAGCAAACCGACGAAGTGAACGCAAGCGTTTCATACCACTCGTTTTACTAAGTCGTTTAATTCGATTTCTCATCCGAGTGAAGCAAAGGCTTGTATATACTAGTAGATTGAAAAACGGTTTGAGAGAACGTGTTTTATATTTAAAATAGTGTTGAAAACGTTTTGATGAAAGAGTTTGATATTTACTACTAGTATTGAAACCTTCATATCTTTAGAGTGACAAGTCACAAAACGATTGCTGAAACAAATCGAATCACATAAATTCACGTTCGAAGACGTGAGTAAAGTCCAAAGAAATCAATCCCAAAACCATCAAAGTAGGAATATACTTGCGACCTAACGTGGTCGAATTAAAGTGCAACGACTTCAAGTCAAATAGGTCGAACGGCCTAAGGGTAAAATGGTGTGCGACCTAACAAAAGAATAGGTCGAGCGACCTAGTGAAATACAGGTCATACGACCTAAGTGTAAATAGGCAAGCGACCTATAAGAGCACAGCCTAACTGCGGCGTGACCTAGCAGGGTGAGCGACCTAAGGGTTATAAGGTCCTACGACCTAACGAGGTAAAGGCCTATCGACCTTGTGAAACACGCGACCTAAAAGGTACGCAACCTAATATGGCCCAGTGGTTTAAGGTCGGAGACGACCAACAACTTATAAGGTATACGGTTGAGCGACCTGGCGAGGCTCGCGACCTAAAAATGACAAGGCCGAGCGAGCTAACGAAGCCCAGAGTCGAGCGACCTAGAGACACAGTGTGTTGAGCGACCTAACGGCTACGAGGTCCAGTGACCTAAGTGATATAAGGTCTAATGACCTAAAGGTATGCGGGCTGCTGCACTGGTCTAGCGACCTAAAAATGATCGAGGCATAACGACCTAAGCACTAAATGTAGTCGAGCGACCTAAAGTAATGAGGTCATGCGACCTAAAGGTAAAAAGGCCCAGCGACCTAAATGGTTTCGACCTAGTAGTCGAACGACTTAAGAGGTTAGGCGACCTAAAGTAGAATAGGTCAAACGACCTAATGGTCTCGACCTAAAATGTCAACAGGGTCAAGCGACTTAATTAGGTGAATGGTCGAGCGACCTAAATGCCAACAGGGTCGAGAGACCTAAGGTCTTAAACAAGGCCAAGCGACCTATCGATGCCGAACGACCTAAATACTCGCGAACTAGGAAACGACCTAGCTAAGGAAAACAGGACGACCTAATTGGTCGCAAACTAATGTTGTTTTAGGTCGCCGAGCGACCTAGGGGATAAATGAGCCAACGAGCAGGCAAGGCCGGACGAGTTAATTCCCAACGACCTAGCGACCTAAGCCACGCGAACGACCTAAGCCCAGAACAAAGATTTGCAGGCCTGTCTTCTCCAATGCCGAACGACCTAAGCCCAGAACTTTGCCAAAACACTAAAAATTGGGTTTTTCACCAATTCAATCCAAGCCAAATGCAAATGCATGTGCACAAGTGATAGGGAATCATTCCCAACAGTCCAATGACAGTTATAAGCGAGATGTGAGATTAAAAATCTCACCTTTTCATGGAATTTGATGAAGATGAAGCTTGGGAGCAAAGCAAGGATCAACCACAAGCTTGAATCAATGTTCTTCACTTGAATTTGGAGTTAGATGTTGAATTAGCTAAAGATCTTGAGCTTGGAATTTTAATTTCCCATTCCCTCCACCATTTTTGATGAAGCTTGGTTGTTTTTGAAGAAGTGAGGAAGAGGAGATGGGTTGGGACTGAGTTAGAAGAGGTTCAGCCCAAACCAAAAGCCCAAAGCAAAAAGTGATGAAAATTCCATTATCTCCAAACATATCGAAGTTTACACTCAAAGAGATCGCAAATGTCATTTTGAACTCAATGGGGGTGGTCTCGAGTCCTAATTTGATCGTATGCAAAAGGTAGCTTTTCGGACTAACATCCGACTAACGATAAAATATTTAAATATAAAATCGATAAATATGCGGGTTGTTACAGACTCCCCTCCTTAAAGAAATTGCGTCCTCGCAATATATATAAGATGGAAATAAAAAGTAACAACCATAAAAGCATATTAACACAAAAGAAATTTGAAATAAGAAGTTCACCATAAAGAGCATGAGAAAGTAAGTCCGGATGTGTTCGTTTGATGAATTCTCTAGATTCCCCAAGAGAAACCCTTGGGATTTGAGAACCATAGAACTCATACAAAGAGAATATCTTTATTTTCGAAGATATTTGACTTCCGAAGCAATAATACGAATAGGATGCTTCTCAAAAAGTTAAATTAGGTGAAACTTCAGTTTCTTCCACAACACCAGACTCAAGAACAAAAATCGGAATCTCAAAAGCATTTCCGTAATCGAGAAACGTGAATCATGTCACGAATAGCAGGAAAATTGAGCCGGTAATAAAAGGCGATACGTCATGGATTCACTATGTCCAGTGATAGGAAATGGCCCAATATATTGAGGCGCTAACTTTCCCGATCGACTGAAACGTAAAACACCGTTAATAGGTGAAACACAAATAAAATCTGGACCTAAAACCAGCTTCTCACCGGCCTCAAGCCAACAAGAAGGGGATCGGCATGGCCTTCCATAGAGTGCCTCGAAAGGTGCCATACCCATACTAGATTAGAAGCTATTATTATAGGAAAATTCAACGAGTGAAATATGATCTTCCCAACTTCCACCGAAATCAAGCACACAAGCACGAAGAAGATCTTCAAGAGTTTGATTCACACGCTCAGTTTGCCCATCGGACTGGGGGTGAAAAGCGGTGTTAAAAATCTCGAAGACTTCCCCAAAATCCACTATTAAACAATGGACCGCGATTGCTAACAATAGAAGTAAGGACACCATGCAATTTTACCAATTTCCTTGATAAAGAGTTTGGCCAAAAGAGAAACGGTTCGGTTAGACCGAACGGAAATAAAATGGGCGGATATAGTAAGTCTGTCAACTATCACCCATAAGCTATCATGACTCGAACAAGAACGGGAAAGGCCATAACTAAAATCCATGGAAATTTGATCCCACTTCCAAATTGGAATTTCTAAAGGTTGCAATAACCCACCATGCCTTTGTGAAGTTGGCAAGTCATGCAACACTTAACAAAGTTAGTAATAACAGATTTTATTCACTCCCAATAATAAAGCCGCCTTACTTCGGCATACTTTTTACTTCTACCGGGATGAATGGTAAATTTAGAATGATGAGAATCTTCTAAAGTATCTTTTACGAAGATCACTAATATTTGGTACGATAAGTCTACCAAATTTTTGAATGTCGCCACGAAATCAATATCGAAGTCTTTCAACTTTCAATATTAATTTTATCCCTACAACTTTAGCTAAAAAGAGTCAATTTGGGATCTAGCCTTTGAGCTTCAAGATTGCAGTCAAAAAGAGAAGGATGAGCCTCTAGGCTTCATAAAACAAGAGATGAACATGAATTAGAACTCACGATCTCGAATCTCACAAGTGGAGGAAATCTCGAGATCATTCCATTCGGTATCATCAAAGAAATAACTGCCTGTTGCTTAAGACTAAGGGTATTGGCAACACGGTTTCCCTTTCCGGGGTATAAAGGGTATCAAGATCATAAGATACAAGGGATTCGAGCCAACGTGGTTGACACAAATTAAATTCCTTATGAGAAAATAGATATCCAAATAATTTATAATCGAGGTGGAGAACAAATTTCTTCCCCAAGATGATGATGCCAAACTTGGAAGGCAATAACAATAGCCGCGAGTACCAGATCATAAGTGACATACCTAGCCTCGATCGGCTTTTAGGATTTAGAAGCACAGGTGATTGCGCGCTCTCTTTTGCAAGAGAATGGCATCCAAACCAATACGATTAGCATTGGTACAAAAGATAAAGTTTTGGTTTCCTTCGGGAATCACAAGGATAAGAGTACCGAAAAGAAAGAATTTAATCTTCTTTCCCGAAAAGCTAAAACTTTCAAAATCACAATTACCTTTATAGAAAAATTTACATTTTACAACTCAATTTATTGTGTTTGACGTCTCATCAAAGCGTTTTGGAAGTCCCTATCGATAACGTTGATCAAGCGCATCGACCAGAATTCTTAAAACACTAAATGGGCAATACAACACAAAATCATCTTCTATATGATGAAAATATCTCTTAAAAGTTTTGAGAATATTCTTTGCTTGTTTAATTAAAAATCAAATTGTACTTATAAATAAATCTTATGAAAAAGATTTGCAAAATTTTAAATTTCGATTTTCATCCAAAATTAATAAATACAAGAATGGAATTATTGAGATATTCATAGAATAATCGATTTATAAAATGGATGAAATAAGCTGGATAAACCGAATGACATAATAAGTCATTCATAAGAAGCATAACGAGTGCGGAATGTGGTAAGCGGAATGCTAACTCCCGCAACTCCTAGCTAATGAAATCCGAGGCAAGGTCAAACTGGAAAGACCTTAACACCTCTTAAAAGGTTGCTTAGGTGATGATCCTAAGACCAGCTCAAAGGTTCCGGAAAATTCACAACTACTCAATTAAGAGAAATAATTCTCTACTCAACACGTGAGCTTAAAGAATAAGATGATGCCATTAGTTTGGAATCGAAATCACAAAGGAAAAATATGAATCTGCATAACATATTAAAAAAATGTCGAAAATGAATAGTCCATACTGAAAAATAGGATATAGGCCTCATAATGATGAAGCCAATCCTTTCACGCAAATCAATTCCGAAATCTAAACAACGCATAACATGCAAATCTGTTCGGAAAGAAAAATCACATGAAATAATTTCGACATCAATAAAAAGCAAATTGAGTGTGCGGATTCACCATCCGGATACGCAATTCTCAAAGAAGTCATCAATCCCAAAAGGTTTTAGAGAAAAAGAATCAACAAGTTCTTTTGATATAAAAATAATGAGATGAAACCCATATCAAAAAGAACTCGAACAAGATAATCACAAAATAAATATTGTCAAGGATAGAAAATACCTTGACCAAAAGAAGTGCTAGTAGAGGCTTGCACAACCTTTAGCTTTCCCTCCTTCTTGCTTGAAGTACGGGACACGCAGATATATGATGACTTGAACTTTTGCAATAGCGACAATAGAGAGGTTGCGGACACTCCTTGGCATAGTGGTTCGTGGAACCACAATTGAAGCATTGTTTCCGACTAGCGGTAGGAGTATCAACTTCCAGAGTTTCTTGTTCCACTTCCTTCTTTCTTTGAAGTTTGGAACAGGAAGACATAAAATGGTCCACACTTTTACAATAGCGGCAAGAGGTAGGTCTAGGACACTTATTTATATGGTGGTCCCTAGAATCACAATTGTAGCATCTTCCAAGATTAGGGATTGGAGTCTTTGCTACCAAAGTAGGATGCTTCACCTTCTTATCGGGATAAGGGCTTTTGAACTTAATGTGCCTCTTCTTGGAAATCCCAATATCACTATCAATTCCCTTATCAGCCTCTTCATGTCGAAGAGTGATATCCACAAGTTGATTGAAAGGAACTTCAAGTTTCAAAGGTAAAACCATTTCGGGGTTCTTACCCAAAGCACAGATAAACCTTTGATTCTTAGAATGATCCAAAAGTTGTTGGGCAGACATAAATACGCCATCCAGAGAAGGACTACTGGATTGACCAGCGCTAGGACTGCCAGAATTAACCATCTCTTCTTCTTTAAGAAAGGAGGAAGAAGAAAAAGGTTATTCTCAGAATGACTATCAAGCAATCTTGATAGATAAAACAAGGAATCATAAAAGAAAATAGGATGAATCGGTACGAAGACTCGAATTAATCCTAAAGTACAACTCCTAAGAAGGACTTAGGACGATGATCCTTGTTAAGTTATTCTACATTGTTCTGAAGTTTGGCTCTAATACCAAGCTGTGACGCCCCACCTCTATACCCACGCTAACCAAGAACACTACGGTGTAGTGCTGTCGACTAGCACGGAGAATAAGGCTGTTGAGGAGCGACCATCCGTGTAACTTCTTTGTGCGAGCATCGATATGTCAGATAGAATAGAATGCTTATCATTTAAGGAGGAAATCCGACATACCGATACAAACTCAAAGCTATCACACGGTGGCTATATATAATCTTCGGAAACAAACATAGAAATAATCATAACATAAATCAGTCATAGACATCCATATCACAAAGGCGGAAGAAGATATGAATATATATAACACATGAAAGTGTACATCAGAGTAGTGGTCAGAAAGATCCACGATAATACAAAAAGAATAGCAACATGTGCTATACAAAAGAATAAGTACACAACATAGAGTCTATATCTCAAATGTGTACATCCAAAAACTACTAATCTATGTAGTTAGCCAACCCTGAAGAGGAGTCAAGCAGAAGTGCCTGTAACATCTCGGTCTGACCCGAGTATTATTTATAAGAAAATAATAAACGGATCAGTCTAGCTATAAATATCAGATGATATGGTATAAAGTAAAGGACATGGCATGAACATGTAATATCTATACTGGCATACTACTATAAGTATGTAATTAAAAATAAACAAGAGATTAATCAATATCACAAGAATCTTCTCAAAGATAAAATAGGGTATCATACCCTAAACTTGTATTCATAACAAGTCAATGACACATGAATTCACCAATGCACAAAAACTGATATCATATCAATGAAAATCATGAAAAGTGGTGAAGCACAAATTCCAGAAATCAACACCAGAAATCCAGAAATCACATAAAAAGGAGGGAAAGGCCTAACACATGAACGGGAGCATGAAAACTCACCAATGCGTGAAACACATAACGAGAAGCTATCTCATGGAAGCTATCCATTAAATTTACACATGAATGGCCCGAAGACCATGGGGTGCTACCCCATACATGTGATGATGAAACATCACAAAAGCGGGGTCTAGTCTCCCTCGCAGACAAAGAGACATCGCACAGTTGCTAGTCTAAATCACAAAAATGATCGTCATGATCATATAGAAGTGTCAATTACACTAAGCCAGTAAATATATGAGTTTAGCTTCATGTCCCATAACCACTAGCTTAACTTAAATATTTACGAACAAACTGTAGATCTCCACTACGAAACTATCACAAAAGGGTTCAATCGAACAAGTCTAAGAGCTAACCGACGAAGTGAACGCAAGCGTTTCATACCACTCGTTTTACTAAGTCGTTTAATTCGATTTCTCATCCGAGTGAAGAAAAGGCTTGTATATACTAGTAGATTGAAAAATGGTTTGAGAGAACATGTTTTATATTTAAAATAGTGTTGAAAACGTTTTGATGAAAGAGTTTGATATTTACTACTAGTATTGAAACCTTCGTACCTTTAGAGTGATAAGTCACAAAATGATTGCTGAAACAAATCAAATCACATAAATTCACGTTCGAAGACGTGAGTAAAGTCCAAAGAAATCAATCCCAAAACCATCAAAGTAGGAGTATACTTGCGACCTAACATGGTCGAATTAAAGTGCAACGACTTCAAGTCAAATAGGTCGAACGACCTAAGGGTAAAATGTCGTGCGACCTAACAAAAGAATAGGTCGAGCGACCTAGTGAAATACAGGTCATACGACCTAAGTGTAAATAGGCAAGCGACCTATAAGAGCACAGCCTAACTATGGCGCGACCTAGCAGGGTGAGCGACCTAAGGGTTATAAGGTCCTACGACCTAACGAGGTAAAGGCCTATCGACCTAGTGAAACACGCGACCTAAAAGGTACGCGACCTAATATGGCCCAATGGTTTAAGGTCGGAGACGACCTACAACTTATAAAGGTAGACGGTTGAGCGACCTGGCGAGGCTCGCGACCTAAAAATGACAAGGCCGAGCGAGCTAACGAAGCCCAGAGTCGAGCGACCTAGAGACACAGTGTGTTGAGCGACCTAACGGCTACGAGGTCCAGCGACCTAAGTGATATAATGTCTAACGACCTAAAGTTATGCGGGCTGCTGCACTGGTCTAATGACCTAAAAATGATCGAGGCATAATGACCTAAGCACTAAATGTAGTCGAGCGACCTAAAGTAATGAGGTCATGCGACCTAAAGGTAAAAAGGCCCAGCGACCTAAATGGTTTCGACCTAGTAGTCGAACAACTTAAGAGGTTAGGTGACCTAAAGTAGAATAGGACAAACGACCTAATGGTCTCGACCTAAAATGTCAACAGGGTCGAGCGACTTAATTAGGTGAATGGTCGAGCGACCTAAATGCCAACAGGGTCGAGCGACCTAAGGTCTTAAACAAGGCCAAGCGACCTATCGATGCCGAACGACCTAAATACTCGCGAACTAGGAAACGACCTAGCTAAGGAAAACAGGACGACCTAATTGGTCGCGAACTAATGTTGCTTTAGGTCGCCGAGTGACCTTGGGGATAAACGAGCCAACGAGCTGGCAAGGCCGGACGAGTTAATTCCCAACGACCTAGCGTCCTAAGCCACGCGAATGACCTAAGCCCAGAACAAAGGTTTGCAGGCCTGTCTTCTCCAATGCCGAACGACTTAAGCCCAGAACTTTGCCAAAACACTAAAAATTGGGTTTTTCACCAATTCAATCCAAGCCAAATGCAAATGCATGTGCACAAGTGATAGGGAATCATTCCCAACAGTCCAATGACAGTTATAAGCAAGATGTGAGATTAAAAATCTCACCTTTTCATTGAATTTGATGAAGATGAAGCTTGGGAGCAAAGCAAGGATCAACCACAAGCTTGAATCAATGTTCTTCACTTGAATTTGGAGTTAGATGTTGAATTAGCTAAAGATCTTGAGCTTGGAATTTTAATTTCCCATTCCCTCCACCATTTTTGATGAAGCTTGGTTGTTTTTGAAGAAGTGAGGAAGAGGAGACGGGTTGGGACTGAGTTAGAAGAGGTTCAGCCCAAACCAAAAGCCCAAAGCAAAAAGTGATGAAAATTCCACTATCTCCAAACATATCTAATTTTACACTCAAAGAGATCGCAAACGTCATTTTGAACTCAATGGGGGTGGTCTCGAGTCCTAATTTGACCGTATACAAAAAGTAGCTTTTCGGACTAACATCCGACTAACGATAAAATATTTAAATATAAAATCGATAAATATGCGGGTTGTTACAATTTAGATGACCATTTAAATGATGTCAATAATATACACGGTGATAACGGGGACATATTAAAATAAATAAACAACCATACATCCAACATATCAATCAATAAGCATCCATTTCAGACAACATCCAAATCAACCAATATATTACAACTATTAATAGTTATCAATATCGAGGTTTTAACAATTAGTTAAATCCCAATATAAAATTAAACATTAATTTAATTTAATGTAAATTCAGGTTCAATATCAATTTAAATGTCAAGTTAAACCAACAAACAAAAATAATTTTTTTTATATATCTCGTTATAAATTTTATTTATCTTGCAATGGAAATTTTTGTATTGTGTGAGTGGGTTGAATCACTCACCTTTTTAGCTTTCCTTCCTCTAATTAGGTTCGGATCCGCCATTACTTTCTTTCTTTTAACTTTGATTTTCTTTCTTGTTTTTTTATATTTGAAGGTTTTGGAGGAGACAGAGAAGTTTGTATAATCTAAATTTGAAGGAGAAAATTTTAAAAGGCGAAGAAGAAGAAAAAAATAATAATGTAGATTTAAAGAAATTTTTGTTTGGAAAAGAGAAAAAAATGAAGAAGGAGGAGGGAGGAAAAAGGGAGGTGAAGAAAGGTTAAAAAATAATTATATATATAATATAAAATCAAACTCAGGTTTGAAAAAATGTAGCTTCAGAGAAAAGAAGAAGGAACAATCGAAAATGAAGAAACAAACAAAAATGAGAAAAGAAATGCGGCAGGTATTAAATAAAGAATGAAAGATACACATTTGAATTTTAAAAGACATGTTTACAAAGCAAGCAAAAATTTGGTATAAAATTTCATAACATGTGCTACCTTAATTAATTTCATTAACAGGAAACGTTTCAAGGCAAAGCTCACGTGTAAATAAATGAAACTTATAGGAAAACCAAAAGAGGCATGTATTAATAAAAGAAGTAATAGAAATAAATAAAAGAAAGGGGTGGTTGAAATCTGAGAAGATAAATAAATGAAAAGATTAATGAACGTGAATAGTGGAATATGAAATTCTAACATATTTAAGACTATTTATTACATAAAGAAAATATAGAGCATTTAATTCAGTTTAGACAGACGTGCTAGGTGAAAAGTTTTTTTTTTCTGAAGGGAAATGAATGCATGCATGAGTGAATGGTGTATGTAAATGAATTCATGAATTAATGCACATACACATTTCATTTCAAATGCAAAGTAACGCCTCATTAATAATTCGATTTATGGCAAGAAGTGAAAGAACAAATGGAATGAAATATGCAAAAGAGAGAGCTCAACGAAAACGTGAGATGACAGAAGAATAAAGTAAGGTAATACATTAATGAGAATGGAAGAATTAGTATACTGCAAACAACTTTTGAAATTTAATTTTAAAACGCATATTCCCTTCAATACAATTCATTAACTCCAAATATACACATAAATATATATTAATTTAACCATTTTTTTACACACAATTAATAATATTGAACACACCAATTAACTTAATATTTCTCATTAAAATACTTATTATATTTTTAACACAAAACATAAGTTACTAATTAATCACAATTCACTTCTATTTCTTATTAATGGAAAGATTTTAATTACTATTAATTCCAATAATTAAATTTCAAAACGTACGTTGATTGCTGGGAAGATAGTTAATCCAATTATTTTCCTTCAAACATATCTATTAACATTATTGGTTACAAACATGAGTTAGAAATTTACTTACAAATAATTAATTTGGATGTTCATATTAAAAAAGAAAAAAAAAGAAAAGGAAAAAGCTTCAGGTAAAGCACTTGAAAGGAGCAAACGAACAAATGAGAAACAAATGAAAAGAATGCGGAAATTATTAATTATTAGAAAGAGAACGTGGATGTGATAATAAATGTAAAGTAAATGAAGGGACCACTTATATACTGTAAACAAACATTTGGGATCCAAATTCCAAAACTTCCACCTATTAATTCATTTCAAATAACCCAAATATACACATATTTATCGTTTACTTCTCTATTAAAACATTCATTTTACGTTAATATATATCCACACTCCATTAACGCAATCAATCAATTAACAATCAATCAATCAATCAACCAATCAATCTGTTCATTTATTTATGTTACTCAAACAAATTTTATTAATTAATAAATATATATCTATCTATGCATTATAAAATGATTTACTTTTTTTTACTGTAACGATCACATTAATGCAACAAATTTAAAAGTTTAACCATATATGAAATGAAAAAATAAATATATGTGAACATGTGTAATTAATGTACAATTGTTAATAAAAGGTAATTTCTAATTCATTTAACAACACTTATAGAACCATGAACCCTCTGATATATTTTAAAATTTGAATACTAATGAGTGTGTTTATATGTATATTATTCTAAAATCCAATTTTTCTTCCAAAACCATACTTATTCAAAATGAAAATTTTATTTTTATACGTCTCAAAACATGCAATTATCTTAATTAAAATGTTCATTCCATATTAACACAAAATGCAAGTTTCTATATTAACTCATTCATTACAGTTTCATTTATGTTTCCTTTTAATTGAAACATTTCAATTAATTTAATTCCAATTCATTTCATTACTAATTTCAAACAAATTCTAATTATAAAACATTGTTTTCTTTTCATTTATACCACTTCAAACATTTTTTATAAAATTTCATATACAACAAAATTTACACACTATTTACAAAGTAAATGTTTTATCTTATTGAAAATCAACTTCTCCAAGATGCATTTCAAATAACAACTTATGTTATTCTTTCATTAAAACATTCACTCCATCCTTTATTCAAATTCAACATTTGTTATTCCGGTTAGGGACGAACATACAATTTCACCGTTTATTACAACATTTGGTTTATTTACTTTTTTTCAATTTATAACCAAATTTAACTTTACAATCATTTTAATCAATTGAAATTGCATTAAAATAGTTGTCAATTGCCTTAAATTAAGATTACTAACATTACATTCTAGTTATTTCTCTCATTATTAAATCTTAAATTTTTAATTTTTCAAAACATTAAATTCCAAAACTTACTAATTAATAAATTTAATTATCAGAAATTTACGGGTCGTTACAATTTCAAAACCAATAAATACCATTTGGAATTATTATTTCAAAAACCTTTACTTCCAAAAGATAAACTTACTTTTAAAACATTTAGCTCCATCAAAATATTCCTTTCAAACAATTCTTTAAATAAAAATCCATTTTTAAATCTCAACATAAGTCATTTCCATATTTATAAAACTATTTTTATAAACCTCCTTTCTATTTTATGAAACTTCTATTTTATAAAATTCCTTTATATACAAAATTCTATTTGTAAATCCATTCTTTTATAAATCAATTTTGCTATCAAAGTCCATTTATAATCCATTTTCCAAACATTCACCAATTCCAATTATAAACAACTTCTTTATTTATAAAAATATCACCTTTATAAATCTTATGATATAAATTCATTCCAAAATCTCAAATCAAAGTATTTCATAAAACTATATTTTTATAACATCCAAAATCATAACTTTTATTTCTTTAAAAACAAATCCATTCCTTTTAATAATTCAAAAATCATTAAAACATATTTATACTTCCAAAATTATTTCAAAATCCTTTTCAAATCATAACCATCATTTTAATATTTCAAAAAAAATCAAAAATAAGGCCTAATGCTACCATAACACTAAATAAGTCAAATCACATCAAAGATGTCAACATGACATCCAAAACATCATATATCAGTATATATATGAAATTAAATCGGTAGTGGTGAGTAATCCTGTTGGATCCCTACAAACTTTCCCCTTGCATCACAGGCATCGTATAATCATAAAAATATAAATCAATCGCTTCGAGGCGGGATTCGTATACAAAGGGTTATCTGCTCTTACATGGGAACGTAATAGGGTCTCACCCGCTCCAATATGCGGGAATATATCCAAACTAACTAATATATATGGTATATCATATAAACAAGCAACTATCATCATAAATAAAATTATTCCCACTTATATAAAAATATAAGCAGGCCAGAGAGGTGAGCTTACTCACAAAAATGCCAAAAATTGCCTAAGCGCTACGGTTTGATTTAAAATTAAACGGTCGTTCAATTTAACTCAAAATTCCTACTAGCTCCGATTTGTCTAATCCAACTCCATAGCATAGTGCTCGCCGGTACGAACGCAACGCAACTTGTTGCGCTTGAAACAGACCTCGTACGAGAAAGTTATGAATTCATTAACATTCGATTGTAGTTAACATTTAATTAACTAAAATTAAAATTAAAATATTTAAACCTTTCCTTCTCCCTCCCAAAAACGTGCGCATCTCTCTTCCCAGGTCGCAAAATATTTTTTTATTTTCAAATGAATCGTTCGCTCGTGCCTTACGAACGATGCCACCACCAGCCACCCACATCGCGCCACCCCGTTGCCGGCCTGCCGCCTGCTTCCCATCGCCGCGTGCGTACACACGTACGATCTCCTCGTCGAAACCCATAAATGCCGTGCTTGAAAGGAGGTGTTTTCCATTGCCTTGGCTCGTCGTTCGATGATCCAACCCTACATTAGCTTCATATCGACGTGCTCTACATTTCTCTAGTTGAAGTCGAAGGCTAATTCGGCTTCTAGAGGTTCCGATCGATGTTGGCCATCAGATGGATTTGTTTTAATGGCGGCTGAAAATCTATTTAGGGTTAGGGTTTGCAAATGGAAGAAAAGTTAGGGGCTATTTATGGAAAATAAACTCGGCACTATTCATCTGTGAAATTTTCGAACTCCAAATGAAGCGTGCCGCCTGATGTTCTATATATTATACCCCTATTTCGAACATAATGGAATATATCGCAAGCCAATTCCATCATATTCAAAGGATAGCTTTTCAAAATCGAATTATTTTAATTAAATTTCCTTTAGTTAATTTCTATGCATTTAGAACTCACATGATCAAACGATATGTCCAATCGTCACGAAATTTAACAGCATATAATAATTAACTATTACGGATCCGATGAAACTGGTTTCGTCGAAATATGAGAAAGTGCCAAAAAAGACTATTTTTACACGTTAATTAAAACAAGTAATTTTCAATTTCTGTTTATTCACTTTTAATTCAAATTTAAAAGTTGACTATCCTCATTCTCATTCAAATAGAATTTAAATCAACTTTGAAATCGTTTTTCATTCATATTAAATCCAAGATTCAATTACTTAAACAATTTAATCATCAATTAAATCGCTATATTTGAAATATAAGTTATTTAACTTATAAAATTTACTTTTCAGTATTTAAAATCAATAAAATATTCCAAATTTGAATGATTGGAAATCTGGGTCGTTACATTCTCTCCTCCTTAAAAGAATTTCGTCCCCGAAATTACCAAGTAAGAAGAATGCCACAAAACACATTAACTTTTCAAAAACCAATTAGTGGAAACTTCTTATAAAATCTTTTTTCTAAGTCTTCAAATTCATTCATAGTTATAAACTAATACTCTTCCAAAAATCAACTAATATCATTTCAACTTATAACTCAAAATCAAAAAATTTTAGATATCAAATTATTTTCCAAATTCCTCAAAAAATTTCTTACGCCTTAAATTTACGAAATTTTTTGCCAACGTCTCCTTTACGCGGTTCGATCATAGTAAATCCATAATATATATATATATATAATCACAAATACACATCTCATCTTCGAGGATGAGGCATCCCGTAGGGAAAAAATTATAAAAGTACGATATGTAATCTGAGATATGTACCTTTTATTATATTAGCCAGCATATACAACGAATATAATAAGAAAGCGAGCTCCAAATGCAAAGCATACACCATCCACACCTACTAAACACTCAATAACCAACAAGATCATGTATATAGAAAGTAATATCAACATATAACATATACCAATACAACAACTATATGCAAATGTAGCAAATGCAACAAAAGAAACCATCAACAACTAATATTCATCCAATTAATTCATAACTATATAAATTTACATTTTCTAATGTCAACTTTAATTTATTAAACGAGTACAATGTACATATATCATTCGTACGCAAAACCATACCTGATCGCTTGCTCGATCATACAATTTCACTTCTGAACTAGTATCGTTCACACGACCACTCTAGTGCGGACTCAGATCCAGTTCCTTAATTAGAAAACCGTCATTCTCCTTGCATAGCCATATACTATTATAAAGAACCTCTTAATCAAATCAAAGATCCATATCTAGGGTTTGCCTTCAAGAAATCGAGTGAAAAATCCTAACTCAGATCGGTGTAAATCACCTTCAAATCGTATATTCAAATCTGGATCAAACAGTTATGCGAATAAAACTATATATGTACAACTTACGTATTCATTACAATTGATTTCTTATTGTATCACATTTTTTTATTCGTGATTCTTTTATTTACATTCGTTTATTCATAATCATTATTCATATTAATTTCTCTTACATTCAATTCATTAATATTCACTTATTACTCTTCACTTCAATTTCAATTTATGTTTAACAACATTTCATTTCATGTTCCATTTACTTAGTATATTTCCTTAAATCCTAACAATATTTAATAACCATTTCATAAAATTATTTACTTAAGTTTATATACAATACTTCTTACTTTTATTTCACTTTAAATACAATTCACTTTCATTTAAACTTTCTTAAGTTAAACTTCATTTCACTAATTTTTAATTTATTTAACTTTACCTAAGTTAATTCTTTTATTATTTCATATCTCAAATTCAAATTTCCTTTTGTTTGCATAACCAAATGTTTAACCGTTTTAAAATTTAGTTTTACTTTCCTGTTCAAATTCATAAGTAGCAAACTTATTTCTTATCTATACTATTTAAATCTATAAGTTCAAAACTTATTTTCATATATTTATCAAATCATACTTGGAATTTTAGAATCAAAACTTGTTTTATCAAAACAAAACTCCAATAGAAAATTATTAAGGTAGAAATTCATCATTTAGAGACTCAAAAATGAATACTAATGATGCTGCAGTGATCACCCGAATTTTTCCCAGCGACTAATGTGAGTTTAGTGCTATTTATATATTTTAAATATCATTTTCTATTTATAAATCATATTTACAAATTTATACTTATATATAATTTCACTTATTTCACTTTGGTTATATAAAACCATTTCTTACTTGTTTATCTTTGTTTATATAATAATAACAACAACTTTTATTAAAATACAAACAATAAATGATGATAATCAAATATTACCATTCACTAACAACCAACAACCCATATGTAACTATAATAATTTCTGAAAAATTATTCATTTTATATATAAAATATAAATTAGGTAAATTTATTTCATTTACCCACTTTTAAAACAATATTGTGTCAGTTTGCCTTGTTCAATTGTTTTGCAATCCCAATTGATAACGTTAGCCAGATGCATCGACCAGAACCCAAAATTCAAAATTAACAAATCAAACAACCCAATATAAAATATTTTTATATCATTAACAAATATGCGCTCATATATATAATACACTCAGACTCAATCTAGGGTATTACTAACCCTATCTATAATGAGTACACAACCAAAGCCTAGGTGTTTCGCAAAATCCTAAGCTATGATACCACATGTGATGATCTAGGCTTTTTAACCATTGACGACGACAACCGGTAAGCCTTTTAACCATCGACGAAGACAACTGGTAGGCTTTTCAACCATCCCAGCTGTAACGACCTGCCTTTTTGGATGTTTTAAGCAGACACACGTGTCAGACTCAAACCATTCAAAAGGGCAGATTTTTATGGGGTAAATAAGAAAAAGCAGAGGAAGAAAAAAACAAATACAGAATCTCGCAGCGAAATGACAAAATATAATAATCAAATAAAAATTTCATGAAGCTGTTTACAAATAACATTGATTAAACCTTTATAATACAAATCAGAGTTACATAAAACAAGGACAAATAATAAATAAATGCAGCTGAACAACATGATGGAATGGAGTAAATATAATACATAATAATTGTACTAAATCTTCGTCTTCATCATCTAGAAAGTAGTCTTCGATAAATTGAAAAGCTCAGACTGACCCGAGCGAATTGAAAAGACAAAACACTCGAGTCGAAACTAAAAGATCTTATGTAAGTTAAATCGACAGTAAATAAATATGGGTGTAACGGCGTCAGAGATGTTTACGGGGTTTGACATCTCCTATCTAGTGTCTAACGTGAGTGCAATAACTTAAGAGATGTTTGGGATTTACATCTCCGAAGGATCCGTTAAACTATCTACTATGTAGTACAATACGCTATTATAATATGTCTACAGTAAAGTAAAGTATTAAAATAACATTAAGGCGTTACCCATATCCCCCTTAACACATTTTATATATTCTCATAGTCTATATAGTACTGTACGCTCCTCCGTGAGGTTTACCCAGAGGGCACTCCATAGGTATTGTAAGAGTCCAAAAACTCGGCCTTCGAAAATCAGCACCCGTACTTCACTTGTACTCAAATGCCGTAGATTCAAACGCCGAATTTGGCTTCCCAGAGCTTATAACACAGTAAGTATAACAACACAGCGGAATAAAGAAATCAATGATATCATACACAACTCCAATGAATACAATATCCAGAATGATATACAACAATGATATCAATAATACACAGCAATATCAGAGATATGATACAATGCTACAGCGGAAATAACAATAATGGAAGAGATCACTCCTAATGATCTACAGAAGAGAATGACTCCAACAACTCCAACATCCAGCTCGAACCACCGTCACATCTCACCAAGAGAAGCAAGTGCAGTCATGAATGAACTCCAACACTGAACTAGCTCCAGATAATCTACTGAACCTGACTATCTGAAAAACCCAACTCTAGACTGCCCGTGTGGAAAATTATGGGCACCCAGAGTTTAGGATGGGAACAATAAACTCCGAGTCAGTCGTGGGACTGGTGTGAGTAACAAAAACAATTTATCTTTAAACAAACCACAAAAGAATTTTAAACATTGAAACTCGCAATGCTTTTGGAAAATGAAACTACCATAAAACCTCCCGCCACACACACAATGCAAACGCAGAATTGGAGGAGATTTCTTCTTATGATAATCAAAGATGCTTACTACGCAAAACAAATCATTTTGATATTATTATTAGTGCATAGTGAAGAAAACATTTCGAAAGTATAATATTAATCTTAGCCAACATAGGCATTTCACACTATGCCTACAATAGCTACTATGTTCAATAGCAGGTTACCACCACATTCCATAGCAGGTTATACAACTAAAACTGTACAAGGTTCGTATTGTTTCTTTGGATTTCCAACAAATGGTCAGGCTAAGGAACTTCCTATGCCACATGGGATCGCCTCTGGCGGGACGTCCCGAGAACTAACTAGCTCTCTGCCAACACAAGGCCGGGTTACCTCTGACACCAGGTAACTACTACACGAATATGCCACCCCCGGTCCTTTGGGACCTTTATCCGAGGCGCCTCGATCAAACAACAATCACACAGTAAATGAGATTGGAATATCCACATAGGTTGAATACCAGGGCTCTATACCTGATACCACCCTTTTCCAGAAGGAAATAACATACCCTAAAGGGAGCGACCCTCATAACCTTGCCGCATCATTCCTGTTTCGACCATTTCCGGTCTGTGAGGTTCGATGAGGTCTCGTCCACAAAGCTATGTTTTTTCACAAAGCCACGCTTTGATAAGAAATGATCGTCACACAGCAACACTCAGCATGCCACATTACCAAATTGGGAGTATATCACTGATAAATTTCAACTACATAACCTCTGAGCTCGTACGTCTTAGAGAAGGGTGTTAAGCTAAGAGAATAAATTCTCCCCCACCAACAGAAATGTATTTGAAAGAAATCTGCTTTATATCTCAAAATGTAATGTCAGACATGTAACCATACAAGTCTGTTCCGGGTTCGAACAGAACCGAAGGCACTTCCGAAGAAGCCCATGCAATCCGAGTATTCACAATCCCGATCGGATTTCCCATCACCTAGGAAATCTCTATACCGGAGCAACTCAGTGCAGTGACAATCGATAGGTTATCCTATCGTTCTCGAAAATACCCGGTCTTCAACACTGGTCTTCAAATGCGATCCATATACGACGTATCATTATTCAGAATGGGTTATATGACACAAAGGTCCTCTCCCGGCTAAACCGAATAATGAGCGCAATATTTAAAAATATATGGATATTGGGATTTCAGTTAAGTCACAACTTATTATCCAAAACTTCTCTTCAAATGGTTTAAACAAATTACCATTTTAATCTTTTTAAACAAAAAGATTTAATTCACAAAGTTCACCCAGTTTCACAAAGATACATTCATAGATTTTCCAAATTAATTTCCATTTTAATTGGATTAACTCATTAAATCTTTAAATCAAAGATTTAACTGATGGCTTTCAAAACAATTCCATTTCGAATGGTTTAAACAAATCACCATTTTAAATCTGTTAAAAATAAACAGATTCAATTCACAGCTTTCAAAAAGAATTCACTCATAACTTGGAAAAACCATTTTTCAATTCAAACTTGAAATTCCTTTAATTTAAATTTGAATTTCATTTCTTATATGAAAGCTTTTATCATTTGAAAACAAACAGTTTTCATTTTGAAAAATCTGATTCATTTATACAAGTTAAATCTTTGGGTTAAATTCAATTTCTCAAACAACATTACTTTTAAAATGGTTTAACTTCATATAAACACATTTATGACATCTTTAACCATAATTTCCAATCATTGAATTCAATTCAAAATTTTGAATTCAAATTCAAATTAAATTGATTTAAATTGGTAAACTTTATACCAAGTTATTCAAAATAACTTTTCTCTTAAAAACTCATTTTCAAAAGCTTTAACATTTAATCCAAATTCATTTCCAAAATTAATTGAAATTAAAATTTCAATTTCAAAAACATTAAATTTAAATTATCTGTGACTTAACCGATTTCCTCGTGAAATCCATATTTGTGTGTGTATAGTGTAGTCCAGGGGTTTCACACAGTAGTGCAACATCATTCAATCATCACAGATCAGAATACAAAAATATAGTTGATAAGCGGTATAACTATAACGCTTATCTTTTATTCACAGATCACAGATATATAAATTTCAGATAAATAAACCACAGTACAGATCACACACAAATCAGGATATATCACACAGCATCACAGATCAAGGAATATCAACAATTCAACATCCAATATAATTTCAAACATCCATAAATAAGATCAATTTAATCATCTGATTTATTTAAATCAGATTAATTTCTTATGAATAATTTACTAATCCTGGTTAATTAATTAATTACAAACCATTTTAATTAATTATCCTTTAATAATAAATTAGTTAACCTTTAATCATTAAATAATTAACCTTTAATTATTTAATTATCCTTTAATTAATTATCTTTAATTAATGACATTAATTAATTAACCCTTAATTAATTACCATTTAATTAATTATCCTTAATTAATCTTTAATTACCTTCGTTAAATAATTATTCTTTAAGTAATTATCCTTAATTACTTTCATAATTAATAAATCTTTAATTACTTAAGATTTTAATCAATTAAAAGATAAACCATTTATCTTTATTATTTTAATTATCATTTAATCCTTATTTAATAACCTTGGAAATAAAAACATCATTTACATTGATTAATTTTAAAACATTTCCTTTTCTCAATTATTCACTTAATTCCAAAAATTAAGTATATTTAAAATAAACTCTAAAATAAGGTTATATATATATTAAACACTTTAAACTTAATAAATTTAAAGTAATTTATTTAAAACCTTTACTAATCCCAAAAAGTTAATTAAGACATTTATTATTTTAAAACAATGGGTTGAGAAAATTGTTTAATTTAAAATTTAATTTGTTTTTAAAATTTGAAACTACCACTTAAAATACTCGAGACCAACCTGAAACAAACCCGAACTCAGACCCGAGTTCTTTCCCCTTCTATATTTTTTTTATTTTTTTAAAATTTTAAAAGTTTAAACCTGATAATCATATGCTTAAACAAACACACCCAAAATCGACTCGAGCCATCACTCATTTTTTTCGAGCTCAACTTCTAGTCGCATCCCTTCATCTTCCTCACTCCTCAACATCGCCCAGATATGCAACAGACATCAACGTGCACGTGCACCGTTGATTTAGCCACCTCCGACCGATGCCACGGTCATTCACAAGTCATAAATCACCTTGCCGATGAACTCGACCACTCAGACCCCATGACAACTACCTGAATCAAAATCGAGAACACCTATCATCACCTGTTTCAAAACTCAGCTACCCACATCGCCTCGAATTGCCCAACTCCGACCATCGGACGTCACTTCATCGAGCCCACACCTTCGTCAAAGTCTCCGGCTGCAATTCCCCCTATTGCGATCACCTATATACCGTCGTTGACGATGCATCAATACAACTTTCGACCTCGATCAAACATGGGTTTAAAACCCTATAACTACCTCGCGCCCCTGCCGTGATCACTATAAAATTTATTGAACATTTTTCCCTACACCCCTACCACCTAGGCCACCTTCGGCTGAAATATCAACCCCCCTGGACTTGACGATCGACGGCAAACGACGAAAAGACCAAACCCGATCAACTCGAGAAACCTCACTATTCTCAGCACTAAAAATCATAATTTTTGTTTTAAAAATCATGTTTTGGTTAACGTATTCAAATTATAGTCCTGGATTTATAAAATAACATATTTGAGTTTTGACTTAAATAAGAAATTTCTTTGTCATTTGATTTCCAAATATGTTACCCAGTTATTTTAACTTAAATAAATTATTAAACTTTAGTTTATACTAAAACAAACAATTTTTGTTTTAATCCTAAGTTCAAACAACAAATAGGTCAAAGATAATGATTTTTGAATCAAAATCTTGGGTTTGGAATCACAGAACAGAGAACAACAGCATGCTCACTAATCATCCATATATATCTACAGCAGATTGCACTTATATGTACACATATTTATCTCAGAACTAATATGCAACTATAATTCATTTCTTAAGTAAAAAGGATGTGATGTTACTCACATGAATTTGGACAGAAAAGCAAAGCCTGGAACCTTTTATTTTGATCTTCATATTTGTTGAGTTGAATTGTTGTAAAGCTTCAGTTGTAATGTATTTTCAGGTATGCTAAGTCATTTTTGATGAACGAAAGAGATAAGGAAGATTTGATATAGAAAAGAGTTTACAGGGTAAATATAATTGTACAGGTGATTATTTCTTTTGTACTAGAAATGGTTTGTTAATGTTTTGATCAGAGATTTTTCTCTTCATATGGTGGCTGATGGGTAATATGTTGTGTACTAGAGATACTTGCATTAATTGCTTTGCATTGTTTGTCTCGGCTGATAATTTTTCTTTTCTATGCTAGAGATGCAAACATTAAATGCATATGTACCTTATGTCTTCTTTGCAAGCCTAAGATATTTATATTCTTATTTGTTTGCACTTGAATATATATTGTTGTCTTTGTTTACATACTTATCTTCTTGCATTCATTTTGTTTTATGAGCATATCCATGAACAGGTTATTATCTTTGTCTTACTTACACTTGCATTCCTATATGTATATATAGATATCTTTCCTTTTGTCTTGTCTTATTTCTCTATAATATAAATAAACTTCTATTTTTACTTTATTTTTTTTATTATTTTTGTTTGTTTTATTACTTGGTATTATTTTGTATTGATTTACTAAGATATATATATATATATATTTACTTTATATTGAATAAAAACTATGTATATATATTTATTTATTTCTAAATTTAATACTAATTATTCTTATATTCATTTGGTAATATAAGTGAATTTCTAGATTTTAATTTGTTATTAGATTTTATCCAATGTATTTACTTTATATTTTATATCATATATATATATATATTCATTTTTAAACCATTTATTTACAATTTACAATTTAAATTCAAATCAAATATATATATATACATATATATTATTTCAAATTTACTCATATATGCTCAAACACATATATATTCACATATATATAATATTTACAATATTTTTAAATTTAAATGATTTATACAAAATTTTATTTTAATTCGGGGAAACTCGCATCACTTTATCACTAAATTTTACAAATTTTTATTCAAAACTAAATTAATTATCAATTTAAATTTAATTAAATACCGGGGTCGTTACAGACTTCCCCCCTTAAAAGAATTTCGTCCTCGAAATTGCCAAGGAGACACAAAGATAGATGAAGAATGTTTCATCAAATTAACTGAACATCTATTATGCATTTGGCTCACCAAATCAGAATATCAATAATAGATACAAGAACGAATCTTTTTAATTTTTCCACAAGATACTCGGGTTATCCAGATCTACGAAATATGCAGGGGTATCGGTTAGTTCAAAGGGATAACTAACCATTCGTAGAATATATTGGGACCCAAAGAATAGATAGATATATAGATACAATTTTAAAAACTTTTAGTTTAGAACTAAAGTATACCTATCAACCATAACAACCAAAGCAACCAATTCATCCAAACAAACAATTCTGGTCCATCCAGAGTTTATGTCCCATATTAATATATCGAATCTCTTCCTGGATCTACCAGGAACTATCAAAGAATTAAGAAAAAGATACTGAACAAAAGAGATTGATAGAGAAAAGACGGTTTCCTTGTTGTTACAGGGTATTGACCATTTCGTGGTGGTATTCCCCTGTCCCCTATCTCATCCTCTTCTTGCACTCATACTTACTATCAGTGGATAGTAAGAGAATTTACTGAGGCGTACAGACAGATATCTGAGGAATACTCATTCTAGGGTATACTTCAGCCTATCTCTAATGAGCTACTTAATGTGTTATACTCCTGAGCTAAAGTTCAACCTTAGCTCTGATACCAAATGTAAGAGTCCAAAAACTCGGCCTTCGAAAATCGGCATCCGTACTTCACTTGTACTCAAATGCCGTAGATTCAAACGCCGAATCTGGCTTCCCGGAGCTTATAACACAGTAAGTATAACAACACAGCGGAATAAAGAAATCAATGATATCATATACAACTCCAATGAATACAATATCCAGAATGATATACAACAATGATATCAATAATACACAACAATATCAGAGATATGATATAATGCTACAGTGGAAATAACAATAATGGAAGAGATCACTCCAAATGATCTACAAAAGAGAATGACTCCAACAACTCCAACATCCAGCTCGAACCACCGTCACATCTCACCAAGAGAAGCAAGTGCAGTCATGAATGAACTCCAACACTGAACTAGCTCCAGATAATCTACTGAACCTGACTATCTGAAAAACCCAACTCTAGACTGCCCGTGTGGAAAATTATGGGCACCCAGAGTTTAGGAAGGGAACGATAAACTCCGAGTCAGTCGTGGGACTGGTGTGAGTAACAAAAACAGTTTATCTTTAAACAAACCACAAAAGAATTTTAAACATTGAAACCCGCAATGCTTTTGGAAAATGAAACTACCATAAGACCTCCCGCCACACACACAATGCAAACGCAGATTTGGAGGGGATTTCTTCTTATGATAATCAAAGATGCTTACTATGCAAAACAAATCATTTTGATATTATTATTAGTGCATAGTGTAGAAGACATTTCGAAAGTATAATATTAATCTTAGCCAACATAGGCATTTCACACTATGCCTATTATAGCTACTATGTTCAATAGCAGGTTACCGCCACATTCCATAGCAGGTTATACAACTAAAACCGTACAAGGTTCGTATTGTTTCTTTGGATTTCCAACAAATGGTCAGGCTAAGGAACTTCCTATGCCACATGGGATCGCCTCTGGCGGGACGTCCCGAGAACTAACTAGCTCTCTGCCAACACAAGGCCGGGTTACCTCTGACACCAGGTAACTACTACACGAATATACCACCCCCGGTCCTTTGGGACCTTTATCCGAGGCACCTCGATCAAACAACAATCACACAGTAAATGAGATTGGAGTATCCACATAGGTTGAATACTAGGGCTCTATACCTATACCACCCTTTTCCAGAAGGAAATAACATACCCTAAAGGGAGCGACCCTCATAACCTTGCCGCATCATTCCTGTTTCGACCATTTCCGGTCTGTGAGGTTCGATAAGGTCTCGTCCACAAAGCTATGCTTTTTCACAAAGCCACGCTTTGATCAGAAATGATCGTCACACAGCAACACTCAGCATGCCACATTACCAAATTGGGAGTATATCACTGATAAATTTCAACTACATAACCTCTGAGCTCGTACGTCTCAGAGAAGGGTGTTAAGCTAAGAGAATAAATTCTCCCCCACCAACAGAAATGTATTTGAAAGAAATCTACTTTATATCTCAAAATGTAATGTCAGACATGTAACCATACAAGTCTGTTCCGGGTTCTAACAGAACCGAAGGCACTTCCGAAGAAGCCCACGCAATCCGAGTATTCACAATCCCGATCGGATTTCCCATTACCTAGGAAATCTCTATACCGGAGCAACTCAATGCAGAGACAATCGATAGGTTATCCTATCGTTCTCGAAAATACCCGGTCTTCAACACTGGTCTTCAAATGCGATCCATATACGACGTATCATTATTCGTAATGGGTTATATGACACAAAGGTCCTCTCCCGGCTAAACCGAATAATGAGCGCAATATTTAAAAATATATGGATATTGGGATTTCAGTTAAGTCACAACTTATTATCCAAAACTTCTCTTCAAATGGTTTAAACAAATTACCATTTTAATCTTTTTAAACAAAAAGATTTAATTCAAAAAGTTCACCCAGTTTCACAAAGATACATTTATAGATTTTCCAAATTAATTTCCATTTTAATTGGATTAACTCATTAAATCTTTAACTCAAAGATTTACCTGATAGCTTTCAAAACAATTCCATTTCGAATGGTTTAAACAAATCACCATTTTAAATTTGTTAAAAATATACAGATTCAATTCATAGCTTTCAAAAAGAATTCACTCATAACTTGGAAAAACCATTTTTCAATTCAAACTTGAAATTCCTTTAATTTAAATTGGAATTTCATTTCTTATATGAAAGCTTTTATCATTTGAAAACAAACAGTTTTCATTTCGGAAAATATGATTCATTTATACAAGTTAAAATCTTTGGGTTAAATTCAATTTCTCAAACAACATTTGTAACGACCCGTATTTTTACGGATCGAAAAGTTCGTTAAAATCTGGAATTTTCAGCATTTTTAAGTCGTTTCAGATTTTGGGTAGAATTTAGTTAAGTCCTAAGTCGTGACCGACTTATAGATTGGAGCGAATTAGAGGTTAGGTCTTCTTGGTTTAGGTCGTAGACGACCTAAGAGGTAGTGCGACCTAGTGTGTGAGCGACCTAAGTTTGGGAGTTGTATTGTTAGGTTGTCTAGATGACCTAAGGAAGTTAACTGGTTGAGTGTTAGGTCGGTTGGAACGACCTATAGAATGTTAGCGACCTAAGGATTTTAGGTCGTAGGTGGTTAGGTCGTATGGTAGGTCGAGCGACCTAAGCGTTGACGACTTATGGGATGTTAGCGAGTTATGAGGGTTTACGACCTAGTGGTTATCTAGTTAGTATAGTTAGGTTGGCAACGACCTAGAGAAGCTGGGTAACAGTGAGCGACCTAGTAGTTTAGTGTTAAGTCGCGTGGGTCTAAGTGTTAGGTCGTAACATTTTTAGGTCGCTAGGCTATTACACTGTTAGGTCGCTGATGCGCTGTGTTGTTAGGTCGCGAAGAGCGGTCTGTGGTAGGTCGCTGGGTGCTTGGATGCGCAGAAGTGTTAGGTCGTAGGACGAAGGAGCGCGCATCTGTTAGGTCGTAGGTCGTAAGGTTTGGATAAGTCGAAGTCTTTAGGTCGGTGGGTTTTAGGTCGTAAGTCGTGGGCGACCTTACTCCGAGTGACCTAAGGGGTATTCAGCATATAAATAGAAGGGGGTTGGCTTCACTTTTGGGATCCGGATTTCGAAGCGACGAAGTGCTGCCATTTTGAGAGCTCGACTTCTACACTTCTTCACTTCTTTTCTCCACTCTAATCTAGTGATTCCATCCATCCAAGTTGAAGATCAAATTGAAGATTCAAGAGCTTAGATTGAAGATCTTCATCCATCGGAGCGAGATTTCTTCGTTTGAAGCGGATTCGTGATAGATCAAGCTTGATCCTTCGCTGTCCAGATCTGAAGCGTGTTGATTTGGGGTTGTTTAGGTGATTTGGTGAGTGGTGATTATCTCTCACACGGATCCAAAGGAGTATATCGGATTGTTGGCTCGATTTGGTGTTAAAATAGTGATTTCCATGCATTTTCTTCATCCTAAGTGTAGATCCATGTAGATCCATTGTTCATGATGATTTGACAACCATTTTACTAAGTGTTAACCTATGCAAGTTCATTCATCAAGATTGTAGAGATATTTCTCATGATTTCATGCTTGTTAGACTTTCAACTCTTTAATTACGAAATTGCCATTATTGTGATAATTGTCTACTTAGATCATATTTGAATGCTTGATTGTTTGGATTAATGTTTGACTTGGTTGATTGCTATAAATTAGATGATTGATGATTTGATTTAGACCGAAGACGATTCAAAAGCTAAGGGAAAGGCTCTTGAATTGGGAAAGCTGCTCGTGGCATATGTAGCGGGATGATGAAGCTCTTATGCATAGATTTGATGATGTGATGTTGAGATGAGGCTTTGCGAGGATGTAATGAAGCGAGGCATCATGTGATGAAGACTTGGTCTAATCCAGACGGGATCATTCCAAGCATGTTGATAACTCGGTGAAATGGTTCGAGTTGAGGATAATGGATGGATATGAGAATGGTCGTCAAGGAGGATGACTAGGAGGCTTGGGTCTCATCGTTGTTGAAGGTTCTAGCATGCTCTAAGCAAGAGTACGTTTGGGCAGATTCGATAGTCCCAACGGCCAACTGTTGATGGTCGAGTACTCTGGGCAGATTCGATAGTCCTAGGCACGGGTCACGATGACGTGCGGGAGTTATGTCTAGAACCGGGGTTACCATTAGCCCTTGACGGACGGCTGAAAGAATGTGTCGGTCATTCAATCAACGGTGATATCGAAGCAATGATAACAGTGATAGCCAGAGTCATGGATGTTTGGTTGTATCGTCATTCGGTCTCAAGAGCGGTATTTTCTGGGTGCTTATCTGATCTTGGTTTAGGCCTTGGGGGTTTGTACTTGGAAAACATCGCCCTTGACTCGAGTGATAATTTCTTTACTTTAAGTTGTATGCTCTGCTATGTTTGCTTCTGCTTAGTGTGTGTCTGGGGGCTATCACTGTAGAAAGAGGTTAGAGTAGGAGGGTTGTATTCCTATTCCTTTTCCTTTATGCTCTTTTGGTATGTTGATTGTTAATTTACTGCTCACTAAGACTGTTGTCTGACTCAAGGCTTTATGTTTTAATTCTTATTGCCTTGGGCTGTTCGTCCATTTTGGGACGAGCAGACTAGGTAGCAGGTGACAGGTGCTGTTCTTGCTTTCCACGGTGTTGATATCGAAGACGAGCTGGAGTATTGCATATTGTTTCTTTCTTACTATATGTACTGGATGTTCCGCTGCTTTGTAATCTCTGAGTGATGTAGTGAGGCTTGTTGTATTGACTATTCTGATGCTTGTATTCAACTATTATGAAGTTTATATGATGTCATTTTGTTCTTTAAAGCTTCACTATACATATGTTCTATTGTATTTTATCCATGCGCTGTGAGTAATACGATAGATTATGATGTTTTAATCTACCTTGGCAATCGTCCATGGTCGCCTGGCACACTTTACAGCGCACTATCTCTAGATTCGGTGCAGGGGTCATGGGCGGTCGTCACATTTGGTATCAGAGCGAGGTTAATCGATTTTACCCAACGATCGCTGACGTAACTATGTATGAGAGACGTAATTGTATTTTGATGGATGATTACTATATATAATATAGTAGCTTAGAAGAGTTTGAGTCCTTTATGCAGTTGTTTCTCTAAGATGTTCAAATCATTCCTTTTTATAGATATTGAGAATGAGTCGAAGAGGGAGACCAGCTGCTAGGGAAGGCCGTGCTACTGAAGGGGCTGCTGATTATGCAGCTATGTTCGAAGCTATGATGACTTCGATCATGAGAAGGATACCAGTTCCGGGGACAGCGGTTGATGTTGGAGTACAAGTCCAAACTCCAAAGCCGGTGGATTTTGCTAAGTTGTGTAAGGATTATACTGCTCTTGGAGGAAAGGTTTTCTTGGAAACAGAATCAACTATCGAAGTCCAGAGATGGATAGATGCTTGTAGAAGGATCTTTGGTGATTTGGGAATTGATGATGCAACTAAGAGGAAGTTGGCATCAAGGCAGCTTCAAGGGAGAGCCTCTGATTGGTGGAACTCTATTACCATCAATACTCCGGAGGAAGAGATTACTTGGGAGCAATTCCAAGTCAGATTTGAGGCTAAGTTAATTTCTACAGCTCAGAAGTCTGTTCTGTTCAAGAGGTTCGTGGAGCTCAAGCAGGGAGGAAGATCTGTTCTCGAGTATGTTTCTGAGTTTGAGGCTTTGTCCAAGTATGCCCGGTCATATATAGAATCTGCATATCAGAAGAATGAGAAGTTTGTTACGGGCTTGGATAGTTATCTTGGGAGGCAGTTGGTGGATCATTTGGATGATTCATTTGAGAAGCTTGTGGAGAAAGCTCTCAGGCATGAGAGTCTGTTTCCTAAGGAAGGATCTGTTGTTGCTGTTACCAGGGAAGAGTCTAAACCACAGCAGGGTGGAAACAAGAAGAGGAAGCAGCAGCAGTAGAAGGGTAAGGATGGCCAGAAGAAGCCGAAAGGCGAGGTGACCTGCTACAACTGTCAGCAGAAGGGCCATTTCTCGAAGGATTGTAAGAATCCGAAGGCACCGATGAAGTGTCACAACCGTGACAAGCCGGGGCATATCAAGAGGAATTGTCCAAAACCGAAAAGGGACAAGCAGATTGTGCAAGCTTATGCTTTAGGAGCTGTTCCGTCGTCTTCAAAAGCTCCTACCGCTGAAGAGAAAGGAAAGAGTGTGGTGGTTCAAGGTACTCTTTTCTTATGTGGTGTTCCAGTTAGAGTGTTGTTTGATACTGGGGCGTCGCATTCGTTTGTTTGTAGTGAACTTGTAGGCCGGTTGGGTTTGGAACCGGATATTGTTGATAGGCCATTGGTTGTGACTAATCCAGTTGGGGGTTCGTCTTGTTTGTGTATGTTATGCCATGGTCTAGTTGTATCGAGTCATGATTGCTCTTTTGTTTGTGATTGCTTTGTTCTGAACTTTGCGGGGTTCGGAATTATTTTGGGTATGGACTGGCTTAGGAAGTATGCGGCGAAGGTTGATTGCGAAAGGTTGGAAGTGACAGTCGAGAATGTGGAGAGGCGAAAGGTTGTGATACGATGTAAGCATGAAGAAGGCGTCTTCATGAGCTTCATGTATTCGCTGGTTGTTCCATGGGATGGACTGTCATCAGTATCGATCGCTAGTGGATTCGAGGATGTCTTTGACGAAGTCAAAGGGTTGCCGCCGCATAGAGAGATCGAGTTTCGTATAGATCTAGTTGAAGGAGCCAGACCTGTTGTGATGCCTCTTAGGCTGATGTCGCCTAGGAACAGCAAGAGTTGAGGGTGGAAGTTGACGACCTTTTACAGAAAGGATTCATTCGGCGTAGTGTGTCCGAGTGGGGTGCACCAGTTGTGTTTGTAACCAAAGCGGATGGATCGCTGAGGTTGTGTGTGGATTATCGTGAGCTGAATAAGGTGACTAAGAAGAACAAGTATCCATTGCCGAGAATAGATGACTTGTTTGATCAGCTTCACGAAGCCAAGGTGTTTTCTCAGATGGATTTGGCAACGGGATTTCACCAGTTGAGAGTAGCTAAGGATAGTGTGCTGAAGACTGCTTTTCGAACACCATCCGGTTTCTTTGAGTGGCTGGTAATGCCGTTTGGATTGACTAACGTGCCAGCATATTTTGTGGATCTTATGAATAGAGTGTTCAGAGATCAGTTGAACAAGTTCGTACTTGTGTTCGTGGATGATATTCTGATTTATTCTAGAACGGAAGAAGAACACAAGACGCACTTGCGTATTGTTTTGGAGATCTTACGGAAACATCAGCTGAAGGCTAAGTTTTCGAAGTGTCACTTCTGGAAGAGTGAAGTGAGGTTCTTAGGCCATGTTATTTCTGGAAATGGAATAGCGGTTGATCCCGCTAAGGTGGCAGCAATCCAGGATTGGGTTAGACCTAAGAATACATCGGATGTAAGAAGTTTTCTTGGACTAGCAGGATATTATCGACGGTTTATCAAAGACTTCTCCAAGGTGGCTGCACCGTTAACAGGATTGATGAAAAAGAACCCAGTGTTCAGATGGGATGATAAGTGTGAGCAAGCTTTCAGAATCCTAAAAGAACGATTGACGAGTGCTCCTATTTTGACTATTCCTAGTGGGAATGATGAGATGGTGGTTTACATCGACGCATGTGGTACTGGACTTGGAGTAGTGCTGATGCAGAGAGATAAAGTTGTTGCGTATGCCAGTCGACAACTGAAGCCGCATGAAAGGAATTACCCGACTCATGATTTGGAGTTAGCGGCGATTGTTTTTGCTCTGAAGATGTGGAGACATTATCTATTGGGAGTTCGATTTGAGTTGTTTACAGATCATAAGTCGTTGAAGTATCTTTTCTCCCAAAAGGATTTGAATCTTTGGCAGCAACGTTGGCTAGAGTTTTTGGCATCATATGATTTCGGTATAGCTTATACTCCAGGAAAAGGTAACGCAGTGGCAGATGCGTTAAGTCGAAGACATGCAGGATTGGGAGCCATGTTTTCAGAATGGAAGAATCTCGAGTATTTAGCTAGATTTGACTTTAGGCCTAGATATGAATTGGAACCTGAGATGTTGGCAAACTTATCGATAAGACCTTCTCTTGTGGAAAGGATTGGCGAGAGCCAAAAGCGAGACAATAAGCTTGTCAGGATTATCCGTGAATTGGAATCTGGATTGGATCCAGAAAAGGATAAAGGATTCGAGGTCGATCGAGAGGGTTGGCTTCGAAAGCAAGGACGACTAGTTGTTCCCGACATAGATGAATTGAGGAGTGAAGTTCTGAAGGAAAGTCATCACTCGAAGCTGACAATTCATCCAGGTGGAAATAAGATGTATCGAGATATGAAGAGAACCTACTACTGGGAAGGCATGAAGAAGGATGTTGGAAATTTTATTTCCAAATGTATGAACTGCCAGTTGGTAAAAGCCAAACAGAAGAGGCCAAGTGGATTGCTTCAGCCATTAGAAGTTCCTACATGGAAGTGGGAACAAGTATCGATGGATTTTATTGATGGACTACCTAGAACAAGAGCGGGAAATGAAGGGATTTGGGTCATTGTAGATCGCCTGACCAAGAGTGCAAGATTCATTCCTGTTCGATCGACTAGGACTTCATCAAAGTTGGCTGAGTTGTATGTTAACTGGATAGTTCGATTCCATGGTATTCCGAAGAGTATAGTGAGCGATCGAGACCCATTGTTCACTAGTGGATTTTGGAAGAGCTTCCAGGAAGTTTTGGGAACCGAGTTGTGTTTGAGTACGGCTTATCACCCTCAAACAGATGGTCAGACCGAGAGAGTCAACCGAGTTTTGGAAGATCTCCTCAGAGCTTGTGTTTTGGATTTCAGAGGATCATGGGAAGATCATCTTCATTTGGTGGAATTTGCATACAACAACAGTTACCAGTCAAGTATTGGTATGGCACCGTATGAGGCATTGTATGGAAGACCGTGTAACTCTCCGACATGTTGGTTAGAAACTGGAGAAAAGCTAATACTTGGGCCAGAGATGATTCGACAGACTTCGGATTGCATAGAGATCATTCGGCAACGAATAAAGGCAGCCCAAGACCGTCAGAAGAGTTATGCCGATAAGCGTCGAAAGGATTTGGAGTTCGACGTAGGTGATATGGTTTTTGTGAAGATTTCTCCACTGAAGAATGTTATTCGATTCAGGAAGAAAGGAAAATTGACTCCGAGATTTGTTGGACCATTCCCGATTATCGAGCGAATTGGGAAGCTCGCCTATAGATTGGAGTTACCTGAGAAGATGTCGAGTGTGCACAATGTTTTTCATATATCATATCTACGGAAGTATGTGCATGACTCGAATACAGTGGTTTCTGCTGATAGCTGTGAAGATTTCGAAGTTGATCCAGTCGATAGAAGACCTCTTAAGCCGCTTCGTGTTGTGGAAACCGACACGAAACAGCTTAGGAGGAAGGTAGTTAAGTTGCTCAAGATACAATGGAGTGATGATGATAACGACTGTACGTGGGAGGTGGAAGAGAGGATGAAGGCAGCTCATCCTGAACTCTTCGAGGTATGGCCCTAAGGTGTCGTGTCATCTAACGAAATTGTAACTTGTTCTAGTTTTAGAATTCTGTACGCTAAGCTAGAATTGGATGCATGGTTTGTTGATTGCTATGGATGATAGGCGTGCAGAATAGTCTTTGATTGCTTTGATTGTGTGGAATTTCGGGGGCGAAATTCCTAAGGGGGAGAGAATGTAACGACCCGTATTTTTACGGATCGAAAAGTTCGTTAAAATCTGGAATTTTTAGCATTTTTAAGTCGTTTCAGATTTTGGGTAGAATTTGGTTAAGTCCTAAGTCGTGACCGACTTATAGATTGGAGCGACTTAGAGGTTAGGTCTTCTTGGTTTAGGTCGTAGACGACCTAAGAGGTAGTGCGACCTAGTGTGTGAGTGACCTAAGTTTGGGAGTTGTTTTGTTAGGTTGTCTAGATGACCTAAGGAAGTTAACTGGTTGAGTGTTAGGTCGGTTGGAACGACCTATAGAATGTTAGCGACCTAAGGATTTTAGGTCGTATGGTAGGTCGAGCGACCTAAGCGTTGACGACTTATGGGATGTTAGCGAGTTATGAGGGTTTACGACCTAGTGGTTATCTAGTTAGTATAGTTAGGTCGGCAACGACCTAGAGAAGCTGGGTAACAGTGAGCGACCTAGTAGTTTAGTGTTAAGTCGCGTGGGTCTAAGTGTTAGGTAGTAACATTTTTAGGTCACTAGGCTATTACACTGTTAGGTCGCTGATGCGCTGTGTTGTTAGGTCGCGAAGAGCGGTCTGTGGTAGGTCGCTGGGTGCTTGGATGCGCAGAAGTGTTAGGTCGTAGGACGAAGGAGCGCGCATCTGTTAGGTCGTAGGTCGTAAGGTTTGGATAAGTCGAAGTCTTTAGGTCGGTGGGTTTTAGGTCGTAAGTCGTGGGCGACCTAACTCCGAGCGACCTAAGGGGTATTCAGCATATAAATAGAAGGGGGTTGGCTTCACTTTTGGGATCCGAATTTCGAAGCGATGAAGTGCTGCCATTTTGAGAGCTCGACTTCTACACTTCTTCACTTCTTTTCTCCACTCTAATCTAGTGATTCCATCCATCCAAGTTGAAGATCAAATTGAAGATTCAAGAGCTTAGATTGAAGATCTTCATCCATCAGAGCGAGATTTCTTCGTTTGAAGCGGATTCGTGATAGATCAAGCTTGATCCTTCGCTGTCCAGATCTGAAGCGTGTTGATTTGGGGTTGTTTAGGTGATTTGGTGAGTGGTGATTATCTGTCACACGGATCCAAAGGAGTATATCGGATTGTTGGCTCGATTTGGTGTTAAAATAGTGATTTCCATGCATTTTCTTCATCCTAAGTGTAGATCCATGTAGATCCATTGTTCATGATGATTTGACAACCATTTTACTAAGTGTTAACCTATGCAAGTTCATTCATCAAGATTGTAGAGATATTTCTCATGATTTCATGCTTGTTAGACTTTCAACTCTTTAATTACGAAATTGCCATTATTGTGATAATTGTCTACTTAGATCATATTTGAATGCTTGATTGTTTGGATTAATGTTTGACTTGGTTGATTGCTATGAATTAGATGATTGATGATTTGATTTAGACCGAAGACAATTCAAAAGCTAAGGGAAAGGCTCTTGAATTGGGAAAGCTGCTCGTGGCATATGTAGCGAGATGATGAAGCTCTTATGCATAGATTTGATGATGTGATGTTGAGATGAGGCTTTGCGAGGATGTAATGAAGCGAGGCATCATGTGATGAAGACTTGGTCTAATCCAGACGGGATCATTCCAAGCATGTTGATAACTCGGTGAAATGGTTCGAGTTGAGGATAATGGATGGATATGAGAATGGTCGTCAAGGAGGATGACTAGGAGGCTTGAGTCTCATCGTTGTTGAAGGTTCTAGCATGCTCTAAGCAAGAGTACGTTTGGGCAGATTCGATAGTCCCAACGGCCAACTGTTGATGGTCGAGTACTCTGGGCAGATTCGATAGTCCTAGGCACGGGTCACGATGACGTGCGGGAGTTATGTCTAGAACCGGGGTTACCATTAGCCCTTGACGGACGGCTGAAAGAATGTGCCGGTCATTTAATCAACGGTGATATCGAAGCAATGATAACAGTGATAGCCAGAGTCATGGATGTTTGGTTGTATCGTCATTCGGTCTCAAGAGCGGTATTTTCTGGGTGCTTATCTGATCTTGGTTTAGGCCTTGGGGGTTTGTACTTGGAAAACATCGCCCTTGACTCGAGTGATAATTTCTTTACTTTAAGTTGTATGCTCTGCTATGTTTGCTTCTGCTTAGTGTGTGTCTGGGGGATATCACTGTAGAAAGAGGTTGGAGTAGGAGGGTTGTATTCCTATTCCTTTTCCTTTATGCTCTTTTGGTATGTTGATTGTTAATTTACTGCTCACTAAGACTGTTGTCTGACTCAAGGCTTTATGTTTTAATTCTTATTGCCTTGGGCTGTTCGTCCATTTTGGGATGGGCAGACTAGGTAGCAGGTGACAGGTGCTGTTCTTGCTTTCCACGGTGTTGATATCGAAGACGAGCTGGAGTATTGCATATTGTTTCTTTCTTACTATATGTACTGGATGTTCCGCTGCTTTGTAATCTCTGAGTGATGTAGTGAGGCTTGTTGTATTGACTATTCTGATGCTTGTATTCAACTATTATGAAGTTTATATGATGTCATTTTGTTCTTTAAAGCTTCACTATACATATGTTCTATTGTATTTTATCCATGCGCTGTGAGTAATACGATAGATTATGATGTTTTAATCTACCTTGGCAATCGTCCATGGTCGCCTGGCACACTTTACAGCGCACTATCTCTAGATTCGGTGCAGGGGTCATGGGCGGTCGTCACAACATTACTTTTAAGATGGTTTAACTTCATATAAACACATTTATGACATCTTTAACCATAATTTCCAATCATTGAATTCAATTCAAAATTTTGAATTCAAATTCAAATTAAATTTATTTAAATTGGAAAACTTTACCAAGTTATTCAAAATAACTTTTCTCTTAAAAACTCATTTTCAAAAGCTTTAACATTTAATCCAAATTCATTTCCAAAATCAATTGAAATTAAAATTTCAATTTCAAAAACATTAAATTTAAATTATTTGTGACTTAACTGATTTCCTCGTGAAATCCATATTTGTGTGTGTATAGTGTAGTCCAGGGGTTTCACACAGTAGTGCAACATCATTCAATCATCACAGATCATAATACAAAAATATAGTTGATAAGCGGTATAACTATAACGCTTATCTTTTATTCACAGATCACAGATATATAAATTTCAGATAAATAAACCACAGTACAGATCACACACAAATCAGGATATATCACATTCACACAGCATCACAGATCAAGGAATATCAACAATTCAACATCCAATATAGTTTCAAACATCCATAAATAAGATCAATTTAATCATCTGATTTATTTAAATCAAATTAATTTCTTATGAATAATTTACTAATCCTGGTTAATTAATTAATTACAAACCATTTTAATTAATTATCCTTTAATAATAAATTAATTAACCTTTAATCATTAAATAATTAACCTTTAATTATTTAATTATCCTTTAATTAATTATCTTTAATTAATGACATTAATTAATTAACCCTTAATTAATTACCATTTAATTAATTATCCTTAATTAATCTTTAATTACCTTCGTTAAATAATTATTCTTTAAGTAATTATCCTTAATTACTTTCATAATTAATAAATCTTTAATTACTTAAGATTTTAATCAATTAAAAGATAAACCATTTATCTTTATTATTTTAATTATCATTTAATCCTTATTTAATAACCTTGGAAATAAAAACATCATTTACATTGATTAATTTTAAAACATTTCCTTTTCTCAATTATCCACTTAATTCCAAAAATTAAGTTTATTTAAAATAAACTTTAAAATAAGGTTATATATATATTAAACACTTTAAACTTAATAAATTTAAAGTAATTTATTTAAAACCTTTACTAATCCCAAAAACTTAATTAAGACATTTATTATTTTAAAATAATGGGTTGAGAAAATTGTTTAATTTAAAATTTGATTTGTTTTTAAAACTTAAAACTACCACTTAAAATACTCGAGACCAACCTGAAACAAACCCGAACTCAGACCTGAGTTCTTTCCCCTTCTATATAATTTTATTTTTAATTTTAAAAGTTTAAACCTGATAATCATATGCTTAAACAAACACACCCAAAATCGACTCGAGCCATCACTCATTTTTTTCAAGCTCAACTTCTAGTCGCATCCCTTCATCTTCCTCACTCCTCAACATCGCCCAGATATGCAACAGACATCAACGTGCACGTGCACCGTTGATTTAGCCACCTCCGACCGATGCCACGGTCATTCACAAGTCATAAATCACCTTGCCGATGAACTCGACAACTCAGACCCCATGACAACTACCTGAATCAAAATCGAGAACACCTATCATCACCTGTTTCAAAACTCAGCTACCCACATCGCCTCGAATCGCCCAACTCCGACCATCGGACGTCACTTCATCGAGCCCACACCTTCGTCAAAGTCTCCGGCTGCAATTCCCCCTATTGCGATCACCTATATACCGTCGTTGACGATGCATCAATACAACTTTCGACCTCGATCAAACATGGGTTTAAAACCCTATAACTACCTCGCGCCCCTGCCATGATCACTATAAAATTTATTGAACATTTTTCCCTACACCCCTACCACCTAGGCCACCTTCGACTGAAATATCAACCCCCCTGGACTTGACGATCGACGGCAAACGACGAAAAGACCAAACCCGATCAACTCGAGAAACCTCACTATTCTCAGCACTAAAAATCATAATTTTTGTTTTAAAAATCATGTTTTGGTTAACGTATTAAAATTATAGTCCTGGATTTATAAAATAACATATTTGAGTTTTGACTTAAATAAGAAATTTCTCTGTCATTTGATTTCCAGATATGTTACCTAGTTATTTTAACTTAAATAAATTATTAAACTTTAGTTTATACTAAAACAAACAATTTTTGTTTTAATCCTAAGTTCAAACAACAAATAGGTCAAAGATAATGATTTTTGAATCAAAATCTTGGGTTTGGAATCACAGAACAGAGAACAACAGCATGCTCACTAATCATCCATATATATCTACAGCAGATTGCACTTATATGTACACATATTTATCTCAGAACTAATATGCAACTATAATTCATTTCTTAAGTAAAAAGGATGTGATGTTACTCACATGAATTTGGACAGAAAAGCAAAGCCTGGAACCTTTTATTTTGATCTTCATATTTGTTGAGTTGAATTGTTGTAAAGCTTCAGTTGTAATGTATTTTTTGGTATGCTAAGTCTTTTTTGATGAACGAAAGAGATAAGGAAGATTTGATATAGAAAAGAGTTTACAGGGTAATATAATTGTACAGGTGATTATTTCTTTTGTACCAGAAATGGTTTGTTAATGTTTTGATCAGAGATTTTTCTCTTCATATGGTGGCTGATGGGTAATATGTTGTGTACTAGAGATACTTGCATTAATTGCTTTGCATTGTTTGTCTCGGCTGATAATTTTTCTTTGCTATGCTAGAGATGCAAACATTAAATGCATATGTACCTTATGTCTTCTTTGCAAGCCTAAGATATTTATATTCTTATTTGTTTGCACTTGAATATATATTGTTGTCTTTGTTTACATACTTATCTTCTTGCATTCATTTTTTTTATGAGCATATCCATGAACAGGTTATTATCTTTGTCTTACTTACACTTGCATTCCTATATGTATATATAGATATCTTTCCTTTTGTCTTGTCTTATTTCTCTATAATATAAATAAACTTCTATTTTTACTTTATTTTTCTTTTATTATTTTTGTTTGTTTTATTACTTGGTATTATTTTGTATTGATTTACTAAGATATATATATATATATATACTTTATATTGAATAAAACTATGTATATATATTTATTTATTTCTAAATTTAATACTAATTATTCTTATATTCATTTGGTAATATAAGTGAATTTCTAGATTTTAATTTGTTATTAGATTTTATCCAATGTATTTACTTTATATTTTATATCATATATATATATTCATTTTAAAACCATTTATTTACAATTTAAATTCAAATCAAATATATATATACATATATATTATTTCAAATTTACTCATATATGCTCAAACACATATATATTCACATATATATAATATTTACAATATTTTTAAATTTAAATGATTTATACAAAATTTTATTTTAATTCGGGGAAACTCGCATCACTTTATCACTAAATTTTATAAATTTTTATTCAAAACTAAATTAATTATCAATTTAAATTTAATTAAAATCCAGGGTCGTTACAGGTATGGTACAAAACAAACTCGTCGAAGGCGTGATAAGGCATGTGACAAGGCACGCGAGGTAATGCCTAGGGTAGGATTCTACCGTTTTGCGGATCCGGATTCGTGGTAACACATAGCAGCTACTACCGCCCACCTCGAAACACACTCCCAAATAAAAATCAAGAGGTGGCCACCAAATCAATCATAAAGAAATAGAATGGTATCGAAGAAATGTGTTCGATAAGAGGGATGACCTCACTTGGCCCGGCGTAGCTCTTGTTTTAGCCACATCAAGCTGACTCATGGGAGTCAGGGTCACGTAAATACCTCATTCAGAATCGTTCGCCAAACCATCCTACATTTCTGGAATCTCCACCACCTACACAATTGTTAAAGTGGTTTTCGGTATTGGCAGAGAGTATGAAAATATCCGTTCTCGGTCTCTTTAACAACCAAACCCTTATTTCACACCGAATGGTTCTTTTACATTTCCCAAAATATCATATTCTCAAAACCATATCACTTTCGAAATCATATTCACTTTCAAAAACCATATTCACTTTCAAAAATCATATTCACTTTCGAAATTATCGATAAGATAGGTTAATTAAATCTTCATTCCAAAACCATCATATTTACTCAAATATGTCATTTCACAAAAAGGTATAAATTCCAAATTCCATCTTAGGTTGTATCATCATCAAGGATTTAAATATAAATACTTCAACTTTACACAGTCTAAAATTTAGAAAATAGTTTAGATATTCATATATAGTTTTAATAGTTTAAAATAGTTATATAGATTAAAATGGTTTAAATAGTAGAAATAGTTTAAAAATAGATTTAAATTTGATTTAATTAAATTTTGAAATGATTTATATAGATTTAAAATAGATTTAAATTATCTTAAGTAGATTTTAAATAGATTAAATAAATTTAAAATAGATTAAATAAATTTAAATTATATTAAATAGATTTAAAATATATTAAATAAATTTAAATTATCTTAAATAGATTTTATAGATTAAATAAATTTAAAATAGATTGAATAGATTTAAATTATATTAAATAGATCTAAAATAGATTAAATCAATTTAATTAGTTTAAAAGAGGTAAAATAGATTAAATTGGATCAAATAGGTTATAATAGATTAAAATAAATTAAAATAGTTTAAATTGATTAAAATAGTTTAAATTAATTAAAATAGTTTAAATTAGTTTAAAATAAATTTCAAAGTTATATCCAAACATTTTCAATAACTCAATTCCGATAAATTCATTTATATTTGACACTTCTATTTGAAATTCTAATTTAAATCCCTTGAACAATTCATTAAATCAATTCCAATTTCAACATTTACACTTGGATTTCTGAAAATAATTCAGTTTATATAAATCAATTTCTATTTCAAAATACTAGTTAACTGAATTTAAAATTTAAAGATTCTAAATTTTAAAAATCATTTAATTTAACCAATCCGGTGTCCGTATATAATTTTCTACCCTATGGTCAAGTGATACGGATATTTATCATTTCAATCCGCAATTTAAATTTTTACGGTTATATATCATTTCAAACCGTAATCCCGAATTAAATAAAAACCCATAAAATCGCTTGAGTCTATCATTTCAGCCCATAACGATTTTTCCGTAATCTATAGATCGTTCGGGTATGTATCATTTCAACTCATAGGGAACTTGCAGTGTTATAACAATACAAAAATACAACATCCAGTCATCCAATATCAACAATCAAACATCCATCACAATCATCATCCAAATCAACTAATAAACATCAATAGAGAACTGATTATCATTAACAGATATTAAACTGACAATTAAATTCAATATTAAATTAAACGATGATTAAATGCAATAAAAGTTAAATTTAACTAGAATGACGATTTAAACTTGCCAAACGTCAATCAATTAATTTCTAATCACATAATGAATTTATTTTAACTAACATAAGAAAATTTAGTAGTTGTGAGTGGGTTAAAACACTCACCTTTGATTTAGCCCATAAAAATCCAAACAGAAGCGCAAAAACTCAACAGTCTCCAAATTCAACTTAATCAATTTCATGTTGTCCGGAATTTAAATATGAATCCAACAGAAGAAATCACACGTGAATCAAAGTTTATATGCAAAAGATATTCATGTTATAAGAAATAATATTAAAATAATAATTAGTATGCATAAAAAAAATTACTTACGTTTCTCTCAAGATGAGGCTTAAGGAGAAGATTGAAGAACTAAGATGAGGACAGGACGTGTACGGAAAAATGAAAAAAAAAATCATGTTTCATAAAAGAAAGCTTTTGGATTTGCAAGAATAAGAGCTTTTGAATATGAGATGTCAGGAGAAACAAAACGCAAATGAAGAAATAAGCTGCAGGTTATTTATAATTAGGAAATGAAGGTGGAGGGACAAAAATAAATGTCACGTTTTCTTTTGAAAGCTCCAGGCATTAATAATGCATAAGAAAATGTACGTAGGAATGGAAAAGTTTGCAAACCAAAGAAAAGTAAAACTTTGTATATGTGAAAATGAGGTGGTAAGAATTAAATACAACCTAAAAGTCTAGGCTCAGGTATTAAATAGAAGGAGAAATGAACGGATCAAGTATTAATAATAAGGTAACTATTTTAAAACGTTCATGTAATAATTAATGACGAAAGAAATAAAGGGACCATGTACATCGCACAACCTTTTGAAATTCAATTTTTTTTTGAAACGTAACCAAATTAACTTCATTAACTCAAATAATATTCAAATTTGTACGCATTTAGATTTTGATCTACGCATAATAAAAAATTTATACTTACCTTAAAAATGAAAACGTTCAACTTGGTTTTTCCAAAATGATCTTTTATTTCCATTAAAACACTTTTTTGTTTAACACAAAACGTGTGTTTCTTTTATTAAACATATTAATTGCAATCAACGTTTTCTTTTCTTTTAATTGAAATATTTGAATTACATTAATTGTAATTACTTACAAAGTTAAATTTCAAAACAGACAACTAAAATGGATGAAAAATAGAACAATTGTTTATTTAAACACGTTTATAAATTTGTTTTTTATACACAAGAGTAATAAATAACTCTGAAATAGATTATTTTCCTATTCTTGTAATCAATTTGTAAGCTAAAACACAGTTCAAATAAACATATATTTCTTCCTTTAAAATCAATCATTCTATTCTTTATTTTAATGAAATTAAAACTACATTCACAAATGAAACATTCATTTTATTTGATGTAAATGTTCTTTTCATTAAATCAAACTTTCCTTATATTTTCACAAAACATAAGCTACTTTTAATTACACTTGTTAATTTACAATTTAGTATTCTCTCTCCTATTAATTGAAAATTTTCAGTTACATTAATTTCAGTTGATTAAGTTTCAAAATGGACTAAATGAATGTAATGAGAAGTAGAACAATTATTTCCTATCTAATAGTAATTTAAACATATTTATACACTATTGGATACAAACAGTAATTACACATTTCTTACTAAATAATAGTTTCTCATCTCTACAATCAATCTTTCAGCTACCAAACATTTCAAATAAATAAACATATGTTACTCCTTTAGTAAACTTATTCATTTTTATTCTTTTATTTTGATTTTACACTTCTACTATTAAATCATCCAATACCTTATGAAATTGTTAACATAGGTTTCTTTCTTGTTATCCTCATTTTCTACAATTGACGCCATTTCTTACATTAACCACAATATTTAATTACACTAAATTCTAGTTAATTATATTCTAATTCCAATAAATTGATTTAATTAGATATCAATCTTTTATTCAATCAATCATTACTCTATAGACATAGTTAACATTTGTTTATATTTTATTACATTAATATTCTTCGATTTCATCTTAATTTCCATTAACGCAATATTTAATAACATTTATTGCAATTTATTTCCAATTTGATTTCAACAAGTTAAAAAAATAGGTAACAGATAACAATTGTCACCTTTAGCTTAATTTAATCACATTTATAAGTTGATTGTTTACAACAAATGTTATAATTATTTACACAACACTAATTTTATTCAATTACAATTTATTACATACTATTTCATTTGTTAATACAACATTTAAATTATCAATTGCTCTTTTGATCCAATTACCAATTAATACACACATTATTACAATTAATTTACAATCTATAACCAATTATAACTTTTTAATCATTTTAATTAGTTGGAATTACATTTAAAGCAGTTATCAATTATCTTAAATTTGTACTATTACATTTCATTCCAGTTATATTCTTATTATTAAGTCACAAATTTTTATTTCTTTCAATATTAAATCAAAAATCTTATTAAATTAACAAATTTTAATTATAAAAAATTACGGGTCATTACACCAGCCACCGTGACACACATTAATACCTCTAATCTGATTATACGGCCAGCCTCTCGACTAACTACTAACCCTTTCCCTCTAGGGACATGTAGAGGTAAGAGTCTCTTGCTCTCCACCAAACAGAAAGTGAGAACCCCTATCATACTGCACACTCCAACTGATGGAGCATACCCCTACACGAGGGGTAGGTGCCAGATCAGAACCAATTCGTGTATTTCACTATGGAAGGTCAAAACATAATTTATTGGGTCAAAACGAATGTTGTGTAAAACATCGTTACAACAACCCAAAAACATTATTATATGGATTAGATTAGTTATATATATATATATATATATCCCATATACTATGTAAAATATTTCCTTTTGGAAATCATTTACCATAACAACAGTGTTATAGTCCATGTCTTCCATACTTTCCCGATAACGTCTATTACAACAATAATGTTGAAATTTATGTTTCCGTTACTTATCACATTTTAAAACATTCAAAACCATTAAATTCCATTTTGAATTATTATTACCAAAACCTTTACTTCCAAAAGATAAACTTACTTTTAAAACATTTAACTCCATCAAAATATTCCTTTCAAACATTTCTTTAAATAAAAATCCATACTTAAATCTCAATATAAGTCATTTCCATATTTATAAAAATGATTTTATAAATCTCCCTTCTATTTTATATAACTTATACTTTATGAAATTCCATTATTTACAAAATTCTATTTATAAATCCATTCTTTTATAAATCAATTTTACTATCAAAATCCATTTATAAACCCATTTACCAAACATTCATCGATTCCGATTATAAATCAACTTCTTTATTTATAAAAATATCACCTTTATAATTCTTTTTATATAAATTCATTTCAAAATCTCAAATCAAACTATTTAATAAAACTATATTTTTATAACAACCAAAATCATAACTTTTATTTTTTTTAAACAAATCCATTCCTTTTAATAATTCAAAAATCAATAAAACATATTTATACTTCCAAAATTACTTCAAAATCCTTTTCAAGTCAAAATCATCATTTTAATATTTCAGATTATCAAAAATAAGGCTCAATGCTACCATAGCACTAAGTCAAATCACATCAAAGGCATCGGCATGACATCAAAACATCATATATCAACATATGTATGAAAATAAATCAACAGTGGCGAGGAATCCTATTGGATCCCTCCAACCTGTCCCTCTGCATCACAAACAGTATATAATCATAAAAATATAAATCAACCGCTTCGAGGCGGGATTCATATACAAAGGGTCATCCGCTCTTACACGAGAACGTAATAGAGTCTCAACCGCTCCAATAGGTGGGAATATATCCAAACCAACTAATATATACGATATATCATTCAAACAAGCAACAATCATCATAAATAAAATTATTCCCACTTATATAAAAATATAAGCAGGCCAGAGAGACGAGTTTACTCACAAAAATGCCAGAAATCACATAAGCGCTCTGGTTTGAATTAAAATTGAACGGCCATTCAATTTAACTCAAAATTCCTACTAGCTCCGAATTCATCCAATCCAACTCCATAGCATAGTGCTCGTCGATACGAACGCAACACAACTTGTCGTGCTCGAAATAGACCTCGTACGAGAAAGTTAAACATTTGATTGTAATTAACTTTTAATTAACTAAAATAAAAATAAAAATTATAACTTTTAAACCTTTCCTTCTCCCTCCCAGGCACGCACGCATCTCTCTTCCCAAGTCGTGAATTTTTTTTTCCGAACGAATCGTTCGCTCGTGCTTTACGAACGACGCCACCACTAGCCATGTGACGACCCGGAATTTTTGGACATTTGAAATTGAAATATTTAATTGATTTTAAATATTCAAAAGAAAACTTTTGACTTGAATTTCAAATATCACTATTTATTGGGTGATTTAATTATTGAATTTAAATGATTGGAAATTGGGTAAAATGTTGAATCTGGGGTTTCAAGCTTGTTAAAAATAATTTGAAGGCTTATAAAATTTATGTTGATAATACTGAAGGTGACAGAACTTTTAAAATTGAATTTAAAAGTGTTTTGTTCAGTTTTAAAAATATATTGTTTAAATTGAATCTAAATATAGCCTTCAGAGGCACAGTCTCGGATTTTGACGAAACCAGTTTCATTGGATCTGTAATATTGTATTATTATCGGATTTGCAATTTCGTAGCATTTGGAGTTATCGTGTGGCCGTATGAAATGTAAACGCGCTTAAATTTATATCGAAAATTTAATATATCAACTGGGTCCAAAAAGCTATCTTCTCCATACGATCGAATCAGGACTTGAAACCTTTTCCATTTCGTTCGAAATAGGGGTATAACATTATAAATGCCTAGCGGCACGCCCCGATAGGAGGTCGAGATCTTAAGTTGCGAATTCGAGACGGTTTGAAAATTTCTAATAATATATATATATATATATATATTTGATTGATTTGACCAAATTCACATCCACTTCCTTTCTTTCTTTTCTCCAGCCACCCTACTACCTACAATGTCTTCAGAAACGTGTCTCCTACCTTTTCAAATCACGTACAGATGTCCCTCCTTCTTTTAAAAAAAAACTCAAGCCAGTTAAAAAAAAAGAAATAGATAGGTGTTCGAAAATTAAAAATGGTTGAAGCCTGAGAGAAATCAAAATCCTCTCAGTTAAATAAAAAAAATCATCATCATCATCTCGTTCGAAATGAATCCTCTTCAATACCAGTAACCGAAATCGAACGAGATTCGTTCGATGTGCTCATCGTGATCGATTGTAGAATGCTCGAACTCGAGGAGGCGCAATGGGGGAGGAGGAGGAAGTTTTCCCCAGATTCGAGTTTGTGTGTTGGCGATCGATTTGGGCTGACAAGGGACATCGGTTTCGAGCTCGACTGTGATGGTCGTGATGTGCTGTGACAGCTTGAGTTGGGGTTGTGGGTCGTCGCCTGGGTGCTTCGTTCAGATATGGACGCGCGAGCTTCGAGGTGTCGCGATCGTTCGAGAGAGTTTTTGCTGGGTTTCGTGGCGACGCTGTGGTGTCGTGGTGGCTTACGAGGGGCGGTGCTAGCTGGGTCGATGGAATGGTGAAGTCGCGTAGAGCATCTCGCGTGGCTCTAGGAATTTAGCTTGAGCAGTAAGGTATAAGCGTTCCATATTTACTTATTAAGATAAATAAATATGTATAACATATAGGATTTAGGGAAAAATATTTCGAATTTATAAACTGTTTTAAGGAAAGAAAATTTTACAGTAAGCCAGTATTTCCTCAATTTAAAGATTTATATATATAAATGAATATATATGCAGTAAAGATAAATAATAATATCAATATAAATACATTTTTTTTGAAAATGGGTTAATGTATTAAATTGTGTTGGGCTTTGCGGCCTAGAGCAACAAATACAGTCTTAATATAGAGATTACAAAAGACAGCCAAAGAACATATAGACAGCATATAATCGTAACCTATCTCAAACTGAAAACTTCCATCTTTAGGGTTCAGCAGCTATGGCGGCTCCCAATTCCCTAATCGTTCTCGTTAGTTCAACACCTTCATCTTCAACGTCTCCATTAGTTGTACTTCTTGTGTCGTTGTAATGGTAAGCATTTTCTTCGGTATCCTCTCAACTATTAAGCTAATATCTATGTTGATCTGTTTCGTGAGAGCTAATTCATTTTGTTGTCTGTTGTTGAAATCCCGACTGTTCCTCTCTTTCCAGATGTACCACAGGGAGGTTGTGAGGCTAATTTTTTCAGTCTCCTGCATCAACTTCGTGAGGTTGCTCCCTCCGTTCAGGTATTCAACTTCTTCTACTAAGTTCCGAACATTGTTAGTCTATAGACACCTCAATTTTTGTATGCTCCATATTCTTTTGCTGTATTCACATTCAAAGAATAGGTGCTCATGAGTTTCCTCTGCAGTATGGCAAAAATAGCAAGTATTGTTATCCAAAACTCCCCACTTATGTAATCTATCTTTAGTTGGTAATTTTTTGAGCATAGCTTTGTATAGGGTATGCGCCATTTTAGGACTATTAGATTTGCTCCAGACTACTTTAAACCAGTCAGCCAAAAGGGTATTTGATTCTTGATTCTTCCCATACTTCTCGAAACCTGAATTGACTATTAGAGTACCTCTTCCATAACCAGGTGTCCTCCATTTTTCCTGACTGAATCTTTATGAATTGAATCTCTTCTTTGTAGTTTAGGCTTAGCAAGTTATTGTCACAGTGCCATTCCCTATTTTCAATAATATCAGCTACCTTACAATTTGGAGTTCCATATGCTGAAAATGTTTCCCAACCTAACCTGTCAATAAAACTTTTAGAATTCAACCAGGGATCTCTCCATAAGTCAGTGTTACTGCCATTAGCAATCTCTCTCTCTAAATAAGACTGTAGTTCATCCCTGGTTTTAAGTATATTCTTCCAAGTGACAGAAGCATTATTGTCAATTTTTATAGTCCAAAAATTATCTTTAAGATACCTTGACCTCATCCAAGTAGCCCATAGATTATTTGATGTTAGGACATTCCAAGCTAATTTCAGGCCATACACTTTTTTAAGATCAAAGAGATTTTTCAGCCCAACACCTCCTTCCTGCTTTTTCCTGCACAGACTGAATTAATTTTTGCAATAGAGCGGTCTGGAATATGAAAGGATTGTAACCAAAATCTGACTTTAGATGTGATAACTGTATGAACCAATTCAACTCTACCTGCAAATGATAAAAGTTTTGATCTCCACCCTTGTAGTTTATCTCTAATGTCATCAACTAGTTTACCACACTCAGCATCTGTGATAGTGTTATTTGAAAGTGGAACCCCCAAGTATTTAACTGGAAGGTGACCCTCTGAGAATCCCAGTTTCTCTAGCATAACTTGCTTGTTTAAGCAGTATTTATTAAAATAGCACTTAGTTTTTGATTCATTCAGTTTAAGCCGAGCTAATTTCTCTAGTTCTGTAAAGATAGCCTTGACCCTGTCAATAGCTTTCAAATTGCCTTTTATCACCACCAGCAAGTCATCTGCATATATTAAGTGTGTAATTTTTGGAAGGTTATTGTATATTGGATGAATGTGTTCATGAAAACATGCCAGTTCCATTTGCAGAGTGAACCATTCCATAGCTACAGCAAATAAATATGGGGAAAGAGGATCACCTTGTCTAATCCCACGATTACTGTGAATATAACCTTTAGGTATTCCATTTATCATGATAGAATAAGTAGGGGTGTCTAGGCAATATTTAATCAATTTAAGTAGCTTCATTGGGACCCCCATAGAGTCAAGCATATGAGTAATAAATCCTCTGTTCACCTTGTCATAGGCTTTTTGTAAATCCACTTTAATGCACAATTTATCTACCCCTTGTTTATTAAAGTTTCTGATTAATTCATGAGCCATCAATGAATTCTCTGAAATAAGCCTACCTTTTATAAATGCACTTTGACATTGTGAGATTAAGTCAGGGAGAACTTTATTTAGTCTCATGCAAATAATTTTACCGAGGATTTTGTATATAACATTATAGCACGCTATTGGTCGTATTCTTCAATTCTATATGGTTTCTTTGTTTTTGGTATGAGAGAGATGAAAGTGTGATTAATTTTTTGAATGAATTCACCAGTTTCTAATGCTTCATTGTAAGCCTTTAGCATATGATCTTTCAGGTATATCCAGTTCATTTTTAAGAAGGCTGCCCCCATTCCATCAGGACCTGGGGAGGAGTCACTGTGGATAGAGGAGACAACATTTCTCAATTCCCCTTCCAGAATTTGAGCTGTCAACATGCTAGCACCAGCAGTGGAGATTTTCTTCCTACAGTTGATGTGAGGTAATTGATTATGATTATCTCTGTTGTATAGACTTGTAAAATATGCAATGGCCTGGTCTTCAATGTCCTTGATATGTCTAGATGCATTACCCTGCTCATTTAGATAATTATGTATGTTATTATGATGTTGCCTTAAGGACATTTTTGTATAGAAAAATTTGTTGCATTCGTCTCCTTGTTGTAACCATTTCTCCTTGGCTTTTTGCTTCAACTCCACTGCCTGTTTGTGTAGTTCTTCTTTAAGCTGTTTTTGAAGTGCGTAAAAAATTTGCATTGAGGCCTTTATGTAGAGGGTCATCATCCAGTCTATGTTGTATATTTCCTAAAAGTTGTTGGATTTCTATGATTTTATCAGTGGTCTTTGGTCTACACTTGTTCCAGTCTTTAAGTCTGTTTTTCATGATTTTGATGAGCATTACAAGTCGGTACAAGTGGTTGCCTGGAGGGATTCTTACTGTGTTAAAGTTCACTACTTCATCATATCCTTCTATCAAAGGCCAATGATTTGCATATCAGAAAGGCTTTCCTTTATGCATTTCTTCATCTTCATTGAATTGTATCAAGAGGGGACAATGATCGCTTGTGGAACAAGGTAGAACAGTTACTCTAAAATTTGGGATTTTGTTGAATAGCTCAGAATTTCCGAGTGCTCTATCTAATCTTGATGTAATTTTTTTGGACTCACCACATTTCCATGTAAATTTCAGGCCAGAATGGTGTGCTTCAACAAGGCCACTGGATAATACACAATTGTTGAATTCTGCTACCCATGCTACCTTCAGTGTAAGTCCCCTTTTTTTCTCATTAGTCTTTAAGACAGCATTAAAATCTCCTTTGACTACCCAAGGGATATCAATGTTTTTTGAGTTATCAGTTATTTGTTTCCATAATTCAGTTATTTCGGAGGCTAGGTTTTTAGCACAGACAAATGTGATAACTATCTCCAGACCACCTATATTGTGAAATTTAATGGTCATTTGTTGATCGTTCATATTCATAATATTGCCATTCCAATAATTGCTTTCCCATCCAACAATATTTTTTCCCTTAGATTGAGTTGATGAGAAAGTCCATTGATTTCCAAATTGGTTTTTAAGAAACTCTATGCTATTGTTATTCATCTTATTTTCCAGAAGAGCTAAAATAGTAGGCCCATATTTAGCCTTGATTTTGTGGAGGTCTAATTTACGTGTGTCATTATTTAGACCTCTCACATTCCAGCAAATAATAGACATTTAAGATTTTTTGGTGGATTTGCTCCGAGTAACTGGAGCAGTTCCAACCATAAATGATCTAACAGTTCTTTCTTTGTCACTAGTGGTGAACTGATTGTCATATGCTAGATTACATTCAGTCTACTTACTGATATCCTCTGACAAGTCTTATTCTTCCTCATTACTAGATGAGTCCATTTCAATGTCCATCTTGTGGATATCCTCTAGAGAACCTGGCATTCCTCCTCCCCCTCCTTGTGTTCAGTCGGTGGATCCAGGTCCTGCAGGGCCTTTGGATTTTCAGAGTGTGCAGGTGGAGCCACTGGATCAGCAATTTCCAATTGACCCACTATACAAGGTGTCTTCTCTGACTGAGCAGGAGCTAGATGAGATGCTTGCTCTGATCCATAGTCCGACTCCTTAGAAATATTGTGTTGATATTTTGGTGGATGATCTGTAATCGGGGAGATATTATGTATATTTTTTGTATTCTCCTCATCTTTTTTTGGGCTACTAGTCTCAAGTAAATCTGCTGTGCTTTTAGGTTTTTCCACCCATACTTTCTTTGGCTTGTCAGCCATAAGGCTTTGACATTGCTGATTTATATGACCAAAACACATGCATTCCCCACATCTTGGTGGAACAAACTCGTACTCCACCTCTTGTCTATATTCGTTTCCTTGTTTGTCTATGGCTTTGACTATTTTTGGTAACACAGTTTTCGCTGAGATTTCAACCTACACCCTTGCATACTTGATACGTTTAACTTTTCTTGTGTTTTCATCAATGTCAATAGGCCTACCTCAAGACTTGCAAGTTTACTAATGCATCTCATATTCCACAATGCAAGATCTAGGTTATTGAATTTGATCCAGATAGGGTAAGTTGTTAGCATAGCACATTCAAAATTGAAATCAGCTTCCCATTTGCATATAAAAATTAATTTGATGTCCATGAACCAAGGGCCTCCTTTAATGATTCGTTGATAATCCTCTTCCAATTCGAATTTAATCAGGTAAAATCCATTATCTTGAGGAAAAACATCCCAAGACCCTTTTGGACTCCATGTTCTTTTGATATAAGCATTAAAGTGTATATAGTAGGGACGTTTACCTGCCATATATGCATAAATTGAGTGTTGCCAATGCCGCTTGGATTCAGCATAGTCGTCTTCATCAATCAGTTGATACATCTCATCTCCATTAGATTGCGGTTCAAAATAATTTGCATAACCCTTTAGTTCGATTTTTGAGCCTGCGGCCTCTATCCATGATTTCGCTTTTGGGATCCTCGTGTTAGAATTCAATTTGAGTACTTCAGCGAAAGAGATCTTAGCCTTTCCCCTATTTTTAACCTCCTTCCATCCGCCACCGTCATCTTCTTCTTCTTCCGTGCCTAGGGTTTCGGGAACACCAGATCCAGTCGCCATTTTCTTATATATATATATCAATATAAATACATATACACATATACATATACATATTTTAAACTTATTTGTTTAATTTTTAAAATAATAGGTTATGGTGATTAATTTGTTAGTCAACCTATTTAATGATTTTAATTACTAAGAGATTTTTTAAATGGAAAATTAGTTTAAAATTTAATTATTTGTTTAAATTAAATCATTTGTTAAAATTTAAAACTATTAAATGGTAATTGATTGTTCGATCTTTTTCGAATATTAATAAATCGTATAATGTGTATACAAGGTCAAAAATCGTGAATCAAGGCAAGGTTGAAGTGGATCACAAATAAAAAGCAAAGGTGAGATCTTCTCACTCATTTGGATTGCCTAGTTTAATTTAAATGATTAAATTTAAATCATTTGATGTGCTTGGATGAATTAAATAATTATCCATTGGATGATATTAAATATATAGTGTATATATATATATTGGAGTGATTGATATTCCCGTATTATATAGCGGATGAGACCCTATGTGCCCTCGCATAATAGCGAATGACCCTTTATACTGTGATATTCCCCTCGAAGTGGGATTGGTATTATTATATTGTGCTAACATCTATGGATGTGGGGAAACAGGTTGGAGGGATCCAACTGGATTCCTCAAAATTATTTATATTGTTCTAATATTCTGTGATATGATTATTTGATAATCTGTGATAAATTATATTGGTAATTGAAAATATTAGATGTTATGGTTTGATTGAATATATTGGGTATACTGAGTTATCAAAAATATATAGATTGGATTTTTAAAGGGAAATAAAAGAGAGAATTCTTAAGTAAAATAATTTCAGAGAAATTGGATAAATTAAAGAATGAATTGGAAAAGGATAAAAGTTGATTTTTAAATTCTAATAAATAAATTCCAAGTATGGAAAAGGAGATTTTTGAATAAATGGGAATAAATGAATTTTAAAACTTAAGTGATATTAATTAAAGGAATAAAAGATTTATTTTTAAATTCAGAATTTAAATGGTTTAGGAAGAAATAAAAGAAATTTTTATGAAATTGGTATTTTTAGTTTAAATAAGATTTTAAATCATAATAAAGAAGTTAAATCTGGAATTAATGGATTTTAAATAAATTTGAGTAAGTAAAGGAATTTATTTTAAAATGGAGTTGATTTTGGAAATCGATTTGAAAATTGATTTAGTGTTTGAAATTGTGTTTTTAAAAGGAGAACGAGACTATGGAATTTATAAACTGGGTTTATAAAGTGAAATATTTATCAGTGGATTAATTTGGAAGTATAAATTCACGGTGGGAATTTATAAGGAGATGGGAAATGTGTTTTAAAAATAAAAAGTGGTTTTATTTTTAAAGTGTTAAAGGAAATTTACGGATGGGAACGTAAATTAAATTGTGATAAATCGAGCAGGATTTATAAATGATTAGATGGCTATATTTAAATGGAAAGAGTATTTTCTGAAAAGCCAAGTATGTTTTCAAAGAAGATTTTAAGTAGAAGTTAAAAGTTTTAAAGTTGTTTTAAAAGAATGTTTTATGAGAAATTTATTATTTAAGTTGTTTAAAAATTTTAAAAGTAAATATTTATTAAGTTAATTATATAAGTAATTATTTGAAAGGTTGGACTAGTATTATGATTTTAAAGATAATTATTTAATATTTTTACCTTATAGAATAACTTTTACTTTAAAATTTGTTTTGGCTTAAGTTTTACATGAGAAACTATTATAAATTTCATAACTAGTATTTTAAATAAAGCGTTTAAGTAGTTTTATTTTTAAGTGTTTTAAAGTATATATTTTTGGTTAAGGTGATTTAAATTATTTTAAAATCTTAAGTATGATTTAAATTATTTTAAAATCTAAAGTATTAAGACTTAGTGGTTTTCAGTGGAAATTAAACAATTGGGTGGAAATTTATTTCCACGAGAAAAAGAGTGTTTTGAAAACTATTTTCAAAAAGGGTTGAAGTGTAGAAAAATATCTTGCGAAGATAATTCGAAATAAAATAATTTGGGAAATTATTAAGGGCTGATGATTGTTTGTGAATGTTATATGATAGTTAAATAACCGACTATCAATATTGGCCAATGCGCTGATCGTTTCGAAGAGATCGGGATCGGGATTAATTTCCCGAAAACCACTTCGATCCGGTTTGAACGTTTTCATGAGGAAGACAAGAGCTTGGAGTCGAAGATGGAGCAGTGAAGTGCAAGGGCTAATCGCTACTAATCCTGAGGTGATTCCAAAATGGATGTAGTAGGAATAGTGCCTTCGGTTCCGTTCGGACCCGGAACGGACTTGTATGGACGAATGCTATCAGAACATCGTCAGGAGGACGATGAGCATTCTAAGTGAATGTGTGCTAAAAAGGTAACGCATAGCCTCGAGCCTCATCAACCGGGAATGGCTAAAACAGGGGAGGTGCACGCAAGGCTAATTGGCTAGCAACCAATTAGGGTAAGGTCATCCCTGTCTAGAGGTTCCTTTATTCGGCTTAGTGGGCGATTGTTGATCCCAACTGCGGGGTGATCTTATTCGGACTATCCAGTAAGGGGTAGCTTCGGTCTTGTGTAGCAGGGGATCAGGGTGGATCCTCGGTACGGTGATCTAGACCACGTACTGTGACGGGCGGTACCTCAGTAGCCCTGCCATTGTATGGAATCCAATCACCAATAAGCGCCTGTACGGTTTTGATTGTGCCCAACTATGCTGAATCGTGAGATGCAAGCATTTCAGCTAGATTCTATTTTACTTTCTATAGACACTATTATAATATTAGACGAATTTGATAAAAATGGTTTGGTTATCGTAAGGTAAAAACCCGACATGTTTATTTATGGCGTGGTCTTACGAGATACCTTTGATTTTAAAGGATTTTGAAAACTTTAATAATCAAATTGAGTGTGTTTTTTCATGCTGGTTTTCCAGACTGACTCAGGTATTGTTTTATTATAATGCTCGGGTCAGACTGAGTATTATAGAATACAGGAAAGGATGTTGTAGAGCTCAGGAGACGTGCTGGATGGCGAGATGTATTACACGTATTTGATGAATATTCCACTGTGTATAATTAGCTGCTTAATTAGTGTTGTGAGGACAAGTTATGATAACTGTCCAGTTGTGTGCTATGAATTTTGTTGTACTCTGATGATGTAATGTATAAACAGATATAGTTCTTTGTTTTAAAGCTGTTGTTATATATTATATTTATTCCGCTGCGATTGTGAGATTTTGATATTATTTCTATTTCTTCTTCTACCTCCTTCTTCTTTAACCCTAACGGTTTGGTTTTCCGGCATTCGATTGTTTAGAATTTGATACAGTGGACGTATTGATGTCAATTTTCGGGCGTCGAAAAATCGGGTCGTTACAGTTGGTATCGGAGCAGAAGGTTAAGTGAGAACCTTGGCTCTGGTGGGGATTACTCATTTGAAATAGAGTCTGTAGTACTCTAAAATGAGTTTGAGTGTATTAATAAATATGAGCGCGTATTTGTTAGTGAATATAAAAATTGTTTTTATATTTTGTTGACTTATCGGTTGAGTGTTTATGGATTCTGGTCGATATGTGGGACGCCATGTCATCGATATGGATTTCTAACCTCTTAAACAAGATAAACCGACACAGTATTGTTTTAAATTAGGGTAAATGAAATAACTTTACCCAAATTATTTTTGTATATAAAGAAAATAATTTTTGTAAATTATTATAGTATTTGGTTGCTTGGTTGTTAGGAAATGATAATATTATACTATTACCATTGTTGTGTAGAAATTTAAAATAGGAATTTAGGTCATATCCAAAGGTTAAGAAATTAACTTATATGACAAAATGGAGATTGTAAATGTGAATTATAAATGTAATTTATAAATTGAAATAAAATTCCAGAGTAATTTTTGAATATAGATTGGAAGGATTTGAAATTTGAAATTTTGGGAAAAGTTTAAATTCCTTTGGGTTTGAAAATGGTTTTCAAAAGTTTTAGAGGAATAATAGTAATATTATTCGGAAATATTTTTGAAATTGGATATGAAATCTGGTGAGATTTGGAATTTAAAAATATTTGAAATATTTTGAAAAAAGAGTAAAAGCACTGAACTCACTTCGGTCGCTGGAAAATAATTTCGGTGATGACTGCAGCATCATCGATGTTCATTTTCAAGTTTCCAAGGAAGGAATTGCTACCTAAATATTTTAATTTGGAGTTGTTGCAAAACTGAGTTTGGTTTTAAAAATTTAAAGGATAATTTGATATGCAAATGAACTATGTATATAATTGATTTCAAAATGATTTTGAAATGTTGAGTAATTGTTAAAAGACTCTGGAATCTTATTTAAAATGTTTATGGAATTATAAATGGGTTTGACAACTTATTAAAATTGAATTTAATTGGAATGTAATTGTATCTAGATAAATGAAAGTGAATTTGAGGAAAATTCTAAGTAAACTAAATAGAATGGTTATTGAAATAAAATTGATTAGTTTGAAATAGATTAGTAAATGAACAAATGAATTGACATTTGTAAGTAAGTAAAATGGAAATTAGTCATGTTGGACTAAACAAAACAAAGTGATTGGAATTGAATATTGGGTTGATATTTAATTTAAAATATGATAAGTAAGGTGAAGTTGAAAAATTGGATTGAAGTGGACTAACATAATAAGAGATTGGAAAGAAAATCCATTAAAATTTAAATTAAATTGGTAAGTGGGACTAATTAAAGAAATGACAAATTAAATGTGGTTTTAAATGAATTGAATTCAATATTTATAAATGAAAGATGAATAGAGTTCAATTTTAAAAAAATTGGAAAGTAAAATGGAATTGAAAATTTAAGGTAAATGGAAATAGATATAAAAGCTCAAGTAGTAAAGTAAAAATAAATATAAGGAGATGTATAAAATATTCATAATAAACTTAAGAAAAGTAAAGGGTGAAATTCTTAAGAAAAATTTGGTATTGGAGAAATATACTAAGTTAATATGTGAATGAAGGTTTAATAAGGTGTGTGAAATGATAAGTATGGATAAGTGGATAGAAATCAGAATAAATGTGAATAAAAGAGAGAATTGATATAGCTAATAATCAATTGGGGGAAAATACGTAGGATGTACGTATATTATTTTATTCGCATAACGATTTAATCCAGATTCAGGCACCGAATTTTGAGATAGTTATATCGATCTGAGTTGGGATTTTTCACTCGATTTTCGATGGCGTACCCTGGATATGGATTTTTGATTGATTCTGGAAATTCTCTATCATAGTTTACGGTTATGCAAGGAGAATGACGGTTTCTGATCAAGAAACCAGATCTGAGTCCGCACTAGGAAGTCGGGTGGACGATACTAGTTCGGAAGTGAAATTGTGTGATCGAGTGAGCGATCGGATTTAATATTGCGTACGGATGATATGTGTACATCGTACGACTTAAGTAAAGCAAATATTGAAAATTTTGTAAAGAAATGAATAAAATGAATTTAAATTTTGTGATTGGATATTATTGCTAAGTAAGATATACAGGTGTTTTAAAGACAAAAGGAAATTGATGTTTTTGATTGCAGAAGATAAAATTGAATGGCCCAACAAAAAGGTATGTATTTAAATTGGCATATGAAATTTGATGGTTTTCTGATCTAGCCACTTAGCATTTTGTTTTCTTTTGAAATTTCGGGGCCCGTAGAGGCATTTTGTAGTCGTACCGATCTAGCCGCGCAAAGGAGACGCTGGCGAAATTTTTCAAAAATTTAAGGAGTTAGAAAATTTGAGGAAAATTTTGATAATTTAAAATTTGGTTTCAAATTATAATTTGAATTTGTTGAGTAAGTAATGTTGTTTGGAACCTATGGGTGAGTTTGGAAAACAGGTAAAAGTGATAGAGTGTCTTTTATTAAAAGATTGTTTTGGGAAGTAGTATAACAAGTTGTGGACCATTCTTCTTAACTAGTAATTTCGGGGACGAAATTTTTTTAAGGGGGGAGGAATGTGACGACCCAGAATTTTTAGACATTTGAAATTGAAATATTTAATTGATTTTAAATATTCAAAAGCAAACTTTTGATTTGAATTTCAAATATCACTATTTATTGGGTGATTTAATTATTGAATTTAAATGATTGGAAATTGGGTAAAATGTTGAATCTGGGGTTTCAAGCTTGTTAAAAATAATTTGAAGGCTTATAAAAGTTATGTTAATAATACTGAAGGTGACAGAACTTTTAAAATTGAATTTAAAAGTGTTTTGTTCAGTTTTAAAAATATATTGTTTAAATTGAATCTAAATATAGCCTTCCGAGGCACAGTCTTGGATTTCGACGAAACCAGTTCCATTGGATCCGTAATATTGTATTATTATCGGATTTCAAATTTCGTAGCATTTGGAGTTATCGTGTGACTGTATGAAATGTAAATGCGCTTAAATTTATATCGAAAATTTAATATATCAACTGGGTCCAAAAAGCTATCTTCTCCATACGATCGAATTAGGACTTGAAACCTTTTCCATTTCATTTGAAATAGGAATATAACATTATAAACGCCTAGCGGCACGCCTCGATAGGAGGTCAAGATCTTAAGTTGCGAATTCGAGACGGTTTGAAAATTTCTAATAATATATACATACATATACATATATATATATATATATATATATATATATTTGATTGATTTGACCAAATTCACATCCACTTCCTTTCTTTGTTTTCTCCAGCCACCCTACTACCTACAGTGTCTTCAGAAACGTGTCTCCTACCTTTTCAAATCACGTACAGATGTCCCTCCTTCGTTTTAAAAAAAACTCAAGCCAATTAAAATAAAAAAAGAAATAGATAGGTGTTCAAAAATTAAAAATGGCCGAAGCCTGAGAGAAATCGAAATGATCTCAGTTAAATAAAAATAATCATCATCATCTCGTTCGAAATGAATCCTCTTCAATACCAGTAACCGAAATCGAACAAGATTCGTTCGCTGTGCTCGTCGCGATCGACTGTAGAATGCTCGAACTCGAGGAGGCGCGATGGGGGAGGAGGAGGAAGTGTTTCCTCAGATTCGAGTTCGTGTGTTGGTGATCGATTTGGGCTGACAAGGGACATCGGTTTCGAGCTCGACTGTGATGGTCGTGATGTGTTGTGACAGCTTGAGTTGGGGTTGTGGGTCATCGCCTGGGTGCTTCGTTCATATCTGGACGCGCGAGCTTCGAGGTGTCGCGATCGTTCGAGAGAGTTCATACTGGATTTCGTGGTGGCTTGCGAGGGGCAGTGCTAGCTGGGTTGATGGAATGGTGAAGTCGCATGGAGCATCTCGCGTGGCTCTAGGAATTTAGCTTGAGCAGTAAGGTATAAGCGTTCCCTATTTATTTATTAAGATAAATAAATATGTATAACATATAGGATTTAGGGAAAAATATTTCGAATTTATAAACTGTTTTAAGGAAAGAAAATTTTACAGTAAGCCAGTATTTCCTCAATTTAAAGATTTATATATATAAATGAATATATATACAGTAAAGATAAATAATAATATCAATATAAATACATATACACATATACATATACATATTTTTAACTTATTTGTTTAATTTTTAACATAATAGGTTATGGTGATTAATTTGTTAGTTAACCTATTTAATGATTTTAATTACTAAGAGATTTTTTAAAAGTTTAAAATTTAATTATTTATTAAAATTAAATCATTTGTTAAAATTAAAAACTATTAAACGGTAATTAATTGTTCGATCTTTTTTGAATATTAATAAATCGTATAATGTTTATACAAGGTCAAAAATCGTGAACCAAGGCAAGGTTGAAGTGGATCACAAATAAAAAGCAAAGGTGAGATCTTCTAACTCATTTCGATTGCCTAGTTTAATTTAAATGATTAAATTTAAATCATTTGATGTGCTTGGATGAATTAAATAATTATTTGTTGGATGATATTATATATATAGTATATATGTATATTGGAGTGATTGATATTCCCGCATTATATAGCGGATGAGACTCTATGCGCCCCGCATAATAGCGGATGACCCTTTATACCGCGATATCCCCCTCGAAGTGGGATTGGTATTATTATATTGTGCTAACATTTGTGGATGCAGGGAAATAGGTTGGAGGGATCCAACTGGATTCCTCAAACTTATTTAGATTGTTCTAATATTCTGTGATATGATTATTTGATAATCTGTGATAAATTATATTGGTAATTGAAAATATTGGATGCTATGGTTTGATTGAATATATTGGGTATACTGAGTTATCAAAAATATATAGATTGGATTTTTAAAGGGAAATAAAATAGAGAATTCTTAAATAAAATAATTTCAGAGAAATTGGATAAATTAAAGAATGAATTGGAAAAGGATAAAAGTTTATTTTTAAATTCTAATAAATAAATTCCAAGTATGGGAAAGGAGATTTTTGAATAAATGGGAATAAATGAATTTTAAAACTTAAGTGATATTAATTAAAGGAATAAAAGATTTATTTTTGAATTCAGAATTTAAATGGTTTAGGAAGAAATAAAATAATTTTTTATGAAATTGGTATTTTCAGTTTAAATAAGATTTTAAATCACAATAAAGAAGTTAAATCTGAAATTAATGGAATTAATGGATTTTAAATAAATTTGAGTAAGTAAAGGAATTTATTTTAAAATGGAGTTGATTTTGGAAATCGATTTGAAAATTGATTTAGTTTTTGAAACTATGTTTTTAAAAGGATATTGAGACCATGAAATTTATTAACTGGGTTTATAAAGTGAAATATTTATCAGTGGATAAATTTGGAAGTATAAATTCACGGTGGGAATTTATAAGGAGATGGGAAATGTGTTTTAAAAATAAAAAGTGGTTTTATTTTTAAAGTGTTAAAGGAAATTTACGGATGGGAACATAAATTAAATTGTGATAAATCGAGCAGGATTTATAATTGATTAGATGGCTATATTTAAATGGAAAGAGTATTTCCTGAAAAGCCAAGTATGTTTTCAAAGCAGATTTTAAGTAGAAGTTAAAAGTTTTAAAGGTGTTTTAAAAGAATGTTTTATGAGAAATTTATTATTTAAGTTGTTTAAAAATTTTAAAAGTAAATATTTATTAAGTTAATTATATAAGTAATTATTTGAAAGGTTGGACTAGTATTATGATTTTAAAGATAATTTTTAATATTTTTACCTTATAGAATAACTTTTATTTTAAAATTTGTTTTGGCTTAAGTTTTACATGAGAAATTATTATAAATTTCATAATTAGTATTTTAAATAAAGTGTTTAAGTAGTTTTATTTTAAGTGTTTTAAAGTATATATTTTTGGTTAAGGTGATTTAAATTATTTTAAAATCTTAAGTATGATTTGAATTATTTTAAAATCTGAAGTATTAAGACTTGGTGGTTTTCAGTGGAAATTAAACAATTGGGTGGAAATTATTTCCGCGAGAGAAAGAGTGTTTTGAAAACTATTTTCAAAAAGGGTTGAAGTGTAGAAAAATATCTTGCGAAGATAATTCGAAATAAAATAATTTGGGAAATTATTAAGGGCTGATGATTGTTTGTGAATGTTATATGATAGTTAAATAACCGACTATCAATGTTGGCCAATGCGCTGAACGTTTCGAAGAGACCGGGATCGGGATTAATTTCCCAAAAACCACTTCGATTCGGTTTGAACGTTTTCGTGAGGAAGACAAGAGCTTGGAGTCGAAGATGGAGCAGTGAAGTGCAAGGGCTAATCGCTACTAATCCTGAGGTGATTCCAAAATGGATGTAGTAGGAATAGTGCCTTCGGTTCCGTTCGGACCCTGAACGGACTTGTATGGACGAATGCTATCAAAACATCGTCAGGAGGACGATGAGCATTCTAAGTGAATGTGTGCTAAAAAGGTAACGCATAGCCTCGAGCCTCATCAACCGGGAATGGCTAAAACAGGGGAGGTGCACGCAAGGCTAAGTGGCTAGCAACCAATTAGGGTAAGGTCATCCCTGTCTAGAGGTTCCTTTATTCGGCTTAGTGGGCGATTGCTGATCCCAACTGCGGGGTGATCTTATTCGGACTATCCAGTAAGGGGTAGCTTCGGTCTTGTGTAGCAGGGTGGATCCTCGGTACGGTGATCTAGACCACGTACTGTGACGGGCGGTGCCCCAGTAGTCCTGCCATTGTATGGAATCCAATCTCCAATAAGCGCCTGTACGGTTTTGATTGTGCCCAACTATGCTGAAACGTGAGATGCAAGCATTTCAGCTAGATTCTATTTTACTTTCTATAGACACTATTATAGTATTAGACGAATTTGATAAAAATGTTTTGGTTATCGTAAGGTAAAAACCCAACATGTTTATTTGTGGCGTGGTCTTACGAGATACCTTTGATTTTAAAGGATTTTGAAAACTTTAATAATCCAATTGAGTGTGTTTTCTTACGCTGGTTTTCTAGACTGACTCGGGTATTGTTTTATTATAATGCTCGGGTCAGACCGAGTATTATAGAATACAGGAAAGGATGTTGTGGACATCAGGAGACGTGTTGGATGGCGAGACGTATTACACATATTTGATGAATATTCCGTTGTGTATAATTAGCTGCATAGTTAGTGTTGTGAGGACAGGTTATGATAATTGTCCAGTTGTGTGCTATGAATTTTGTTGTACTCTGATGATGTAATGTATAACAGATATAGTTCTTTGTTTTAAAGCTGTTGTTATATATTATATTTATTCCGCTGTGATTGTGAGATTCTGATATTATTTCTATTTCTTCTTCTACCTGCTTCTTCTTTAACCCTAACGGTTCGGTTTTCCGGCATTCGATTGTTCGGCATTTGATACAGTGGACGTATTGATTTCGATTTTCGGGCGTCGAAATATCGGGTCGTTACAAGCCACCCACGTCACGCTATCCCGCCACCGACAAGTTGCCTGCTTCCCATCGCCGCACACACGTACACGCGTACGATTTCCTCACCGAAACCCATAAACGCTGTGCTCGAAAGGAGTCGATTTGTCGCCGCATCGGCGCGTCATTCTATGATCCGACTGTACGTTAGCTTCATATCGACGTGCTCTACATTCTCTACTTGAAGTCAAAGGCTAATTCGGCCTCTAGAGGCTCCGATCGATGATGGCTATCGGATGGATTTATATTAATGGCGGCTGAAAATCTATTTTGGGTTAGGGTTTGCAAATGGAAGAAAAGTTAGGGGCTATTTATAGAAAATAAACTCGGCACTATTCATCCGTGTAATTTCCAAACTCCAAACGGAGTGTGCCGCCTTGCATTCTATATGTTATACCCATATTCCAAACATAATGGAATATGTGTCGGAAGCCAATTCCATTATATTCAAAAGATAGCATTTCACAATTGAATTATTTTAATTAAATTTCCTTTAATTAATTTCTATGCGTTTAGAACTCGCACAATCAAACGATACGTCCAATCGCCGTGAAATTTAGCAGCATATAATAATTCACTATTAAGGACCCGATGAAATGAGTTTCGTGAAAATCCGAGAAAGTGCCAAAAATACTATTTTTACACGTTAATTAAAACAAGTAATTTTCAATTTCTATTTATTCACTATTAATTCAAATTTAAATGTTTATTATCCTCATTCTCATTCACATAGAATTTAAATTAACTTTGAAATCATTTTTCATTCATATTAAATCCAAGGTTCAATTACTTAAACAATTTCACATATTAAATTAAATAATTTATTTATCTAATAAATCGCTATATTTGAAATAAAAGTTATTTAACTTATAAAATTTACTTTTCAATATTTAATATCAATTAAATATTCTGAATTCGAATGACTAAAATTCTAGGTTGTTACATTCTCCCTTCCTTAAAAGAATTTCGTCCCCGAAATTACCAAGTAAGAAGAATGCCACAAAACCCATTTACTTTTCAAAAACCAATTAGTGGAAACTTCTTAGAAAATCTTTTTTCTAAGTCTTCAAATTCCTCATAGTTATAAACTAATACTCTTCCAAAAATTAACTAATATCATTTCAACTTATAAATCACAATCAAATTTTTTTTTAATTATCGAATTTTTTTCCAAAATTATAAAAAAATATCTTACGCCTTAAATTTACGAAAATTTTGCCAGCATCTCTTTTACGCGGTTCGATCGTAGAAAATCAACAATATATATATATATATATATAATCACAAATACACATCTCATCTTCGAGGATGAGGCATCCCGTAGGGAATAAAATTATAAAAGTACGATATGTAATCTGAGATATGTACCTTTTATTATATTAGCCAGCATATACAACGAATATAATAAGAAAGCGAGCTCCAAATGCAAAGCACACACCATCCGCACCTACTAAACACTCAATAACCAACAAGATCATGTATATAGAAAGTAATATCAACATATAACATATACCAATACAACAACTATATGCAAATGTAGCAAATGCAACAAAATAAACCATCAACAACTAATATTCATCCAATTAATTCATAACTATATAAATTTACATTTTCTAATGTCAACTTTAATTTATTAAACCCGTACAATGTACATATATCATTCGTACGCAAAACCATACCTGATCGCTTGCTCGATCATACAATTTCACTTCTGAACTAGTATCGTTCACACGACCACTCTAGTGCGGACTCAGATCCAGTTCCTTAATTAGAAAACCGTCATTCTCCTTGCATAGCCATATACTATTATAAAGAACCTCTTAATCAAATCAAAGATCCATATCTAGGGTTTGCCTTCAAGAAATCGAGTGAAAAATCCTAACTCGGATCGGTGTAAATCACCTTCAAATCGTATATTCAAATCTGGATCAAACAGTTATGCGAATAAAACTATATATGTACAACTTACGTATTCATTACAATTGATTTCTTATTGTATCACATTTTTTTATTCGTGATTCTTTTATTTACATTCGTTTATTCATAATCATTATTCATATTAATTTCTCTTACATTCAATTCATTAATATTCACTTATTACTCTTCACTTCAATTTCAATTTATGTTTAACAACATTTCATTTCATGTTCCATTTACTTAGTATATTTCCTTAAATCCTAAAAATATTTAATAACCATTTCATAAAATTATTTACTTAAGTTTATATACAATACTTCTTATTTTTATTTCACTTTAAATACAATTCACTTTCATTTAACCTTTCTTAAGTTAAATTCATTTCATTTACTTCATTTCACTACCTCGATTTATTTAACTTTACCTAAGTTAATTCTTTTATTATTTCATATCTCAAATTCAAATTTTCTTTTGTTTACTTAACTAAATTTTTAACCATTTTAAAATTTAGTTTTCCTTTCCTGTTCAAATTCATAAGTTGTAAACCTATTTCTTATCTATACTATTTAAATTTATAAGTTCAAAACTTATTTTCATATATTTATCAGATCATACTTGGAATTTTAGAATTAAAACTTGTTTTATCAAAACAAAACTCAAATAGAAAATTATTAAGGTAGAAATTCACCACTTAGAGACTCAAAATGAATACTAATGATGCTGCAGTCATCAACCGAATTATTTCCCAGCGACTAATGTGAGTTTAGCGCTATTTATGTCTTTTAAATATCCTTTTCTATTTATAAATTTATACTTATATATTATTTCACTTATTTCACTTTGGTTATATAAAACCATTTCTTACTTGTTTATCTTTGTTTATATAATAATAATAATAACTTTTATTAAAACACAAATAACAAACAATAATAATTAAATATTACCATTCACTAACAACCAACAATCCATATATAACTGTAATAATTTCTGAAAAATTATTCATTTTATATATAAAATATAATTTAGGTAAAATTATTTCATTTACCCACTTTCAAAATAATATTGTGTCGGTTTGCCTTGTTCAAGTGTTTTGGAATTCCAATTGATAACATTAGCCGGACGCATCGACCAGAACCCAAAATTCAAACTTAACAAATCAAACAATCCAATATAAAACATTTTTATATCATTAACAAATACGTGCTCATATATAGAATACACTCAAACTCAATCTAAGGCATTACTAACCCTATCTATAATGAGTACCCAACCAAAGCCTAGGTGTTTCGCAAAATCCTAAGCTCTGATACCACATATGATGATCTAGGCTTTTCAACCATCGACAGCGACAACCGGTAGGCTTTTCAACCATCCCAGCGCCACCTAGGCACACATTGATACCTCGAATCTGATTTTACGGCCAGCCTCTCGACTAACAACCAACCCTTTTCCTCTAGGGACATGTAGGGGTAAGAGTCTCTTGCTCGCCACCAAATAGAAAGCGAGAACCTCCTATAATGCTGCATACTCCAACTGATGGAGCATACCCCAACACGAGGAGTAGGTGCCAGATCAAAACTGATTCGTGCATTTCACTATGGAAGGTCAAAACATAATTTATTGGGTCAAAACAAATGTTGCGTAAAACATCGTTATGACAACCCAAAAACATTAGAATAGGGATTCGATTAAGTTTATATATATATAAATCCTGTGTACTATGTAAAATATTTCCTTTTGGAAATCATTTACTGTAACAACAATGTTATAGTCCATGTTTTCAATACTTTCCCAAAAACGTTGATTACAACAATAAATGTTGAAATCTATGTTTCCGTTACTTATCACATTTTAAAACATTTCAAAACCATTAAGTTCCATTTGGAATTATTATTTCCGAAACCTTTGCTTCCGAAAGATAAACTAACATTTAACTTCATCAAAATATTCCTTTCAAACATTTCTTTAAATAAAAATCCACATTTATATCTCAACATAAGCCATTTCCATATTTGTAAAACTAATTTTATAAATCTCCCTTCTATTTTATATAACTTCTATTTTATAAAATTCCTTTATTTACAAAATTCTATTTATAAATCCATTCTTTTCTAAATCAATTTTACTATCAAAATCCATTTATAAATTCATTTAGCAAACATTCATCAATTTCAATTATAAATCAACTTCTTTATTTATAAAAATATCACCTTTATAAATATTTTTATATAATACATTCCAAAATCTCTAATCAAAAATATTTCATAAAACTATATTTTTAAAACATCCAAAATCATAGCTCTTATTTCTTTAAAAACAAATCCATTCCTTTTAATAATTCAAAAATCATTAAAACATATTTATACTTCCAAAATTATTTCAAAATCCTTTTCAAGTCAAAATCATCATTTTAATATTTCAAATTATCAAAAATAAAGCCCAATGCTACCATAGCACTAAATAAGTCAAATCACATCAAAGACACCAACATGGCATCCAAAACATCATATATCAGCATATATATGAAAATAAATCAACAGTGGTGAGGGATCCTATTCGATCCCTCCAACCTATCCCCTGCATTACAGACAACATATAATCATAAAAATATAAATCAACCGCTTCGAGACGGGATTCGTATACAAAGGGTCATCCGCTCTTACACCAGAACGTAATAGGGTGTCATCCGCTCCAATGAGTGGGAATTAATCCAAGAAAATTCATTTATAGCTTTCAAAGACATTAGTTTTAAGGGTTCTAACTTTTCCGAGCATCACACTTTTGCACTATAAATGAAAAAACACAACCAACTAGTTGTTTGGTAAAAACCAAAGCACGTGATCAACATAAAGATTTACAAGAAAGGTGATATTTTCAAAGTATCGATATAGCGATAGTCGTTATAACAACACTTCTATAAAACATTGTATATGTCATATATATTCATCCAAATATTTAACAACCAAAATAAATATGAAAGTGAATTAACATTGGCGGGAACCCCTTAGGGTCTCTCTACAAAAGTCCCTTGTGAATTACCTTATGTTTATGTTTATCGAAGTGCCATACGGGTCAAACCAAAACAAAATACTTTTTTTAATGCGTGTGATTCGTTAGACATAAATCCCATTTTTCAAAATTTTTGATTCCATAGAATTTTTTTTCATTCCCGGTGGTATTAAAATGCCGCTGTGTCTAGCTATCTTATCTGTCTCTCCGGGAAAATGACTCCTTTTTTTACAATTTAAAGAATGGCATTCTATGTCCAATAGAATATCTCGATCTAAGTATGAAGGTAAGAATAAATACAATAATGATGAATGGAAAAAAGATAAAATCCTTTAGCTAGATAAGGGGAGGATGCAGCCAAGTGGATCAAGGCAGTGGATTGTCATAGCGACCTATTCGCTACAAAGACATTTCGACTTCCTCTTTTTTCCCCTACAAAACAATGGTTACTTATGCCATCCACTTTCAAGCGAGAATCAAATCCAAACATGCAAACATACACTAGTATAAAAAATAAAGTCACCATTTTTATGTTTTACAAAATTTATTGATTTTCAAACTGTTTTAAAGTGAGTTTAGCTCACCTAAAAGCAAGCTACGACAAAACCGACACAACACAAGCCTTTAACAATCTAGCAACACCGCGAGACACCACCCCTTGTACTCGACTTCAACACAAACTCCGAGAAACCTCCCTATTTGCTCGCACAACTAGCTAGAGGGGGAGATTGGACTTCAAAGCTTGCAACTTTGGACTAGTTATGATGTTTACAATATTTTTCTAGGTTTATTTTATAATTTAGAGGAGAAATGATTAGATTTTGATATGGTTTTAGTTAAGAAAGCAAGAAATAAGAAGGTGAAGACATAAGAGCAAAAACAGATAATGAAATGGAAAATAAAATAAAGTGAAAAAGTGGATAGGTGGTAATGTTTTATAAAAATGGAAAATGTTAAATTACTAACGTAACCTTTTCTACTACCCTCCGTTAGAATTTAGACAACACACCACTTCCAACATCATGCCATCACTTCTTCCTTATCTTGTGTGCTTTGTCTTAGATTTTGTGCTTTAATTCTTTTTAAATTATAAAAGAAAAGTCCAACTTAACTTTATTTCTTTTTTAAACTTTGTTTTTAACCGAACTATTCCATTAGTAAAATGTATTTGTTATTATTATAAATGTGTATATATGCACACTAATGCACATAACTTGTTCCGACAACTTTTGATTGATGAAACGTCGAAAATCTTAAAAAACGATTTTCAGCCACATTTTTATGTTTCTACGAACTACTTATTTATGTAAACAGATTTCCTAATAAGTTTTCCTCTATTATTTATTACACAAAACATGTTTAATTGTTTTGTAAAATCCATTATTTAAATATTTAAAATTATACTAAATATTCAAGTTCAAAGTGATTAAATTACGGATCATTACACATATCAAACCTTATTTACCCAAAACCCCGACCACTTAATACTTCTTAAATAAGGAGGAGGCAGACCTGTCGGTCATTTACTACCTCATGTCCATGAAGCAGGCCCTCTGCAACGTCAACACTAATCTATCAGTTCTAACTACCGAAAACGATGACTCCTATATACGGCTTTATAGTATAATATATAATTTAAACTGTACCACTAACGTAATACAAAGACTCAACTAAGGGTTCGCTAGCCCACCTTCACCAAATATACAACAAAAAAACAACTAAATAAAACTTTGAGGTCTTTGTGTATCACATATGGATTCTACACTAGTAGGAAGCAAAACCCATCAGGGCATATCCCGAGTCTTTGCTAACGACTGCACGGGACCGTTGGTGGTCAAAACCTATCTGTCATCCCTACTATTACGCACCGGTCGTCCAACTACTTTGACGTAACCCACCGACCTCACATAGTTGAATCCTGTTTAGACTATCCTAAGTAAGTCAAGGAAAATGCCTCTTTCGGCTACTTACTACCTCTTATTGGAATTGAAGCATACCCCTTTTCCTTATAATTACTTGGGCCATTTAATACTTCAAATCCGAGGGAAACCCTTAGTATATTTTACCCTACCCATCCACAACGCATATTCCTTCTCTACGAGTCTTATGGTTGGAGAAGTCCCACATTAGTAGTAAGTGTACACAGCTACTGGTAGCCTCTAGGTGAAAGGTAGACTTCTATTGTGTAACTTTATTGAAATCACATTCCAACCCACTAAGCCAAACCTATCACCCAAAAACTAAGTGTTAGGCTATGCCTACTAATTCACGTTTGTCCTAAACGTATAACTGAAGCTATATAATTTCCCACAATGAAAATTATATTGCTTTCTACGTATAATCAATAGTATTATACTTACTTATTTGTTATGTTATTATTCCTAATTTATATTCTTAGCCTTTGGTTTCCTTTTAATGTCTATCACTCATATCAATTACCATTAATGCAAGAATTAGACAGTCTTTAATCAATCCTCATTTAATTCCTTTAATCTATTTACCAATTTCAAAATTCACATATTATACCTATTCAGTTCCCTCATAAATGTCATAATAATCTTTTTAATAAGTCCTTAATTAAATTTCTTTTTAACTCTCATTTATTACAAATATATTACCAATTAAATTTGTAATTAATGTCCATAAATCCTAATCCTTTAGTAATTATCCTTTTAATAACCGATACGTATATAGTTGTAAATTATGCTACACACACATACATACATATATATATATATATTTGAACATTAAGCGCGGTTATACCTATATATATATTTTTATTTCTAATAATTAATTTCTAAACTAGAACATTCATTTCCACATTTTAATTTATTAGAGTTATCCTTCTAAATAAGATTACCGTTATAACTTTCCATAAATTAACCAAATGTGAGATCTTTGCTTTGTTTGAAATTACAAGAAATTTTTTCTTTTCTTTTATTGAAGTAGACAATGTAAACTACAGAGAATAATATATATACTATACACATCCCTTCCCCGTTTTGGTATATCCATTGTTAATTTAAATGCTGCACTTTATTACATATTTTTGAATTGGATAATTTATAGAAATTATATGGAAACCGCTCCAAATAGATCAAAACATAGAAATTTACATTTTATGGGAAACCTAATTTATAACCCAATTATAGATCTGGAATAATTTTACAAATTTACTAACATTTTATAAATAAATATTTGGGACTGATTTCAAATTTTCAGATCAGGTTGTACATACTATTCTGATTCCAATTACCTATTATCGAATATGTAGGCGATAATCATGCAAGTTTGTTCTAAGCCTATTATTCATCAGGTTTTATATATGCATAATAATTTAATAAGAATTCAACGAAATAAATTTCAATATCATAAATAAACTATATAATTTCCCACTTACCTTTTAAGCTTTCCTAATCTCTAAATCTAAATCCAATCCTTTACTTGACATCTTTTCCCCTCTAATATAAAAGAATATGTATAAAAAAGTGCATACATACTATTAGAACTACAAATTTGAGAAGGAATTTGAGGTTTAGGGGAATATAGATTTATAATAATAAAAATTAACTTTTTCCACAATACTGATTCTGTAACATCCCCTATCTTGATGCTTGAAACTAACCGCTACAGATGCTGCAGTCATCTATAGTATTAATTTTTGATGATAAAATGTGGTAATATTAATGGTATTCATAATATCAGAAGCTCAAGAATATAAAATATTTCAAATATAATTTAAAAACAACTTTTCTTATTACATTTCAAATCAGCATTTCATATTCAGTACATAATCCCATAGCATTGCCCAGGTTCAGATAAATATAATTATTAAAAAATACAGCAAAAGTGGCATATAATCATGCCCCTTGGATGATAAGAGTTACTAAATAGACAGTTATAACATTCGCCACTACATACAACATTCAATCACAGCGGAATAGATAAACGGATAATCTCCTACATAGTTAGATCTGCTTCCTACATGTCTTCGAATGCTTTATTGCCAAAACCTACTAAACCCAAAAACATTAACTCTCAACCTACTCAAATGAAATTTTGAGCACCCAAGAGTTTAAGGGAAAAACATAAACTTGGAGTCAGACATAAAGCCTGGTGTGGATAATAATATGACATCTCGATTTATCGATATTAAGTGAGACCACGCCGCCTAGTGGAATGAATTTCCTCACTAATATCCTTTAAAAGCATATCTTTTACAATCAAATCATGCAACCAAACTGGTTATAATAAATTATACACAATAACATGTACACATAATAAATAGGTAATTGGTGGACTATCTGTCCCAGGCTAACTATAAACTATGGCTGACTCGAACCTACCAGACATAATAAATGTTCTAACTTGCTGTTAGAGAAAAACTAGATGGTCTGTCCATAATTTACTACTTCTCAGGTCAACATCCTAATGGTTTTGCAGGCTCACCAATAAACTATCTCTACTCTATGTATTCCTTTATGTGTGTAACCTTCTTTTAGTCTTACCTATGGTAAAGCTCTACACACTAGAATTTTGGACTTATATTAGCTAAGGGCTACTAGTTAAGTATAGAGTGCAATCCTATATGTAATGACCCATATTTTTAACGATGATATATTTAAATAATTAATTTAAATATTTAATCGTTAATTAATTAAAGGTCCCAAAATATGATTTTTCGCATACGATTGATTCAGGACTTAAGACCACTTCCGTTGAGTTTGTATCGACGTTGCTAATTGAAATAAGTATAAAGATCGCTATATTTGGAGATCGAATGGCCAAAACGGTCTCGAAAAGCGTGAAATTATCATCTCGGAGCACAGTCTCAGATAGCGGCGAAATTTATACCATCGGGACCTAAAAAATAAGGTGATGCATGAAGATGATTTTCGTGACGATCGGATGCATCGTTTGATCGTATGAGCCTAAAACGCGTATTGTTTTATTTAAGGAATTAATAAAATGAATATAATATTAATATATATTATCCAAACCCTCATTATCTCGTTGGTCGACTACTGTTGCATTGCAACTTCGGGAAAACAATGGCTGCATTTAACTTTGTGATTCATAAATCAAAATCCTCTTACTTACTCAACGAAAAAATCCCAACCTCATTTTGTTGAATTCATATGATCGAGATCTTCACACCCATATTCGATTTAAAGAGTGTGATCATGGTTTTGGAGATGGATGTGTTTTTGGTGAAACTAGGATTTCATTTTTCCATTGATTCAGGGCGAGATAGACTACGACGTTTGTTGCAAAGGACTTCTCCTTGCGATGACCACCGCTTCTCCAAGTTTCGACGAGCTCGGTTATGGAATGTGAAATGCGTTCGTGAAAGAGGGAGTCTCGACTTGTCTAGGTTGCACTTTATAGGAGGTAGTAGAGTTTGAAGTTTTTAGGTCAGGGGCGATGAGCTCGCGTAGCGTGGCGCGTATGCGAAATCTGTTCGTCGTTCCGTCAAGTAACGGCCGAGAAATTGAGGAGAGATGGATTGTTTTGTTTCGTCGTTTCATCAAGTAATGATGGAGCGCTTCGAGAAGCAGGATGTAATGGTTCGTTCATTTGTTCAATTTTGGTGATATGGCTCTTCGACGAGCGGCTTTGGCAGCGAGTCGAAGGTGTGATGCTTCGACACGATGACTCCATGCCATGATGGAAAGTAACGGCTTTGATGATGGATAGCAATACTTCGAGATGCAACGTAGTTGACTATGAGTCGTATTGAGGGGGCTATCGAAGGGAGGTTATGGGACGCGTGATGACACTCTATGACTTATGATGGCTGTCTAAAGTAGTTCCCAGCTGCAATGACTTTAGACAGGAGTTGTAAGGACGGTTATGAGATGAGCTCTGCTATGGATGATGGGTGCAAAGGGTTCAATGATACTCGAGTATTGAGATGGATTGATGTAATAACGTATATAGTCTCGAGTGTTGAGATGGATTGACATGGTGATGTGTCTAGTCTCCGGGATGGATTGATGCATTGCCATATTTAGTCTCGTGATAATAGGAAGGATCAGTACAGTGACGTGCTTAGTCCTCAAGCCTATGACTTAATATATATCCAATGCACTAAGTGAGTGAATGTGAGGATGGATGCCATGTTTGTTTGACTGCTTCTATCACCTTAGGAATATCACATGATGTAGATATTATCGATGCCGATATCTAGACACCATTAATACTTTAATGTATAGTACACCCATGATGACTATCATAGAGTAGCATATATTCGATGTTATGTGCTAATTCTGTGGATGCAGGGACAGGTAGGTATGATTCTCCATATCCACTGTTCTATATACTATGCCGACTTTTTTAGTGTTTTGAGATTCTTTATCGCTCACACTAGACTATTCTTTGACTCGAGGTTTTATGCTTTGCTTCTTGTTATCTCGAGTGCTTTTAAATGAGAAGACTAGATAACATGTGTAGATAGCACTTGGAGCTATCCAGATGGACTGGTAGATGGTGATGCTTTCTCATATTTATATTTTGAGTTATTATTATTTACTCCGCCGTGTGACATTGTGGAGCCTTGATAGTGTTGACTTACTATTATTAGAGACACTTGATCAATTGAGTTTATTTATCAGTTATATAAACTTTATTATTGTTTTGTACAACTGTATGAACCTGTATACTCTGATTCTATGGTTTATATAGTTATTACTGTTTCGTCTGTTTTATATCTGAGATGTTTACTATTATATTGTATATGACGCACTGTGAGATATACGACAGGTTATGTGATTGTACGATTATTTTATTTCCTTCTCTTTTCCTCTATTCTCTTCTCTCCTTTTATACTCTTTATCTTTATTTCTTTTTCTTTCCTTGACTACCGTCCTACATCGACCGGATGCTCCAGCGGCGCACCATTCAGTCATATAAGCATCGATGGTATAGGGCGTTCATTACATTTGGTATTAGAGTGAAGGTTACATGATAAACCTGAGTTGATACCGTGATCCAGTAGAGATAGGGTAGGAGTTTTCACCTTCGATTGGATCGAGAGTAAATCTATATACGAGAGAGTACGTATCTATTATGTATTTTGGTTTTCAAAACTATATATAGTAGTATTTATAGTATATAAGTAGTATTGCACACGAGTGTTATTGATGCAGTTTTTCCTTATGAGAGACCGATCACTCTTATTTTGTATTAAGAGTGGTCTGGCATATGAGAAATGTTGTTATAGACTCCATCTTTGGAGTAGAGGAGTGGGCTGGATCGAGGATCACTAACCTCGATTTACTGAATATGTTCTCACAGATGGTGCAAATCATTTTCTGGAATGTCTAGCTGCTCTAAATGGTTATGGTGCTCAAGTGCAAACACCCAGAGTCGACTTTTCCTAGCTGTATACAGACTATATGAGTCTAAGGGGAAGACCATTCCCTGGAAAGGAGTCGACCATTGAGGTGCAAAACGGGGTGAATGTTTGCGAAAGGATCTTTGATGACTTGGAGTTATATGATATAACGAGGTAGAAGTTAACCTCTAGATGACTCCAGGGACGAACAATGAACTGGTGAAGTACCTTTATAGCTTCGATTTCTGAGGATCACTTTACTTAGGATCAGTTCATAGTTCGCTTTGAAGAAATTTATCTCGACTTTTCAAAATTCGATGTTGTTTAGGATGTTCGCCGATGTGAAGTAAGGTGATAAGTCAATGTTGGAGAATGTGACTAAATTCGTTTTGACATCAAAGTACGGTCCATCTTTCATTGATACACCATACTGAAACAATGGAAATATACCATTGGGTTGAGTGATCATCTTGGGAAGTGATTGATTGGTTATATTGATGAGAGCTTTAAGAATTTGTTCGAAAGGCTTTACAATGTGAGAGCATGTACCAAGTGTTGAAGAATTATCCTGAATTAGCTGAATATGGGCAAATCGTGGAAGCATATGCATTGATTGCCATTTCTATTTCATCAAGTGCTCCATCGACGAAATAGAAGGGAACGAGAATTACAATTTGAGAATATGCCTTCCATTTATGGTGTTTTCATACGTGTTTTATTTGACGTCGAGGTTTGATATTCATTCATATCTAGTGATTTGATAGATAGAATGGAATTGAGATCCAAATTAGTTAACGGACCTCTAAATTGTTGACTGACCTTTAGATTATGATGAACCTTGCTAGGGACTTAGCTGGATTATACATGTGTAACATACCACATTTTGTCACCAGAAATTAATACTGTGGATGACTGCGGTATCCGTAGCGCTTAGTTTTGGGATTCAAAATGGGGGAATGTTATCACATGGGTTATCTATACTTAGCTTATACATGGTTTGTCAAAACCTTGTCTCGTTGTGTCATGGATGTTTGTTTATTTGCTATTGATTACATTAGGTTTAATTAGGTTTAGTTTTAGAGCCTAGGAATTTACTAACTGGAGGTGTACAGAATAGTAGTGGATCGTGAGAGGCCGTTGGTGATTATATAGGGGCTGGCGAAGAGTGGGCGGTAGTGTTAGGCTTCTCATCTGATGATGAGGTGTTGGTTAGCTTTCTATAGTCGCTCGATATCCCACATGATGAGTTATCACTAATGCCTATAACTAGAGAGTGTCCGGACACTTTCGATGAGCTGAGAGGATTACCACCACATATGGATAGAGTTCCATATCGATCTGGTTATACGTGCTTAACTATTATGCCTTTAAGGAAAATGATGCCCCAAGAGCAGAGGAGACTAAAGGTGCGAGCAGATGACCTATTGAGGCAAGTGTTCATTCGTAGGAGCACATTTGAGTAGGATGTACCTATAGTGGCTGCCACTAGGGAAGATGGCTCTTTGCGGTTGTTTGTTGATTATTGTGAGCTGAGTGAGATGACGACCAAGTATCCACTCCCATTTATTGATGGCTTGTTCGATCAGCTCTATAGTGCGAGGGTGCCCTCTCAGTTGGATCTTATGATGGGTTTTCATCCACTGAAGGTAGATAAAGAGAGATTATAAATCACCGCTTTCATACGCTACTTCGTTTTTTGATTAGTTGGTTATGTCGTTTGGGCTAACCAATGAGTCGACATGCTTTGTTGATTTTATGGACCATGTTTCGAGAGATCACTTGAGTAGGTTCGTGCTAATGCTTGTTCATGATACTTTCATCTACCCATGGATGAAAGAGGAACATAAGACACGATTGATGATTATGTTGGAAGTGTTGAGAAGACACCGACTGATGATGAGAGGTTCCCATGGATCAGTGAGATGTTATATATGCTTTACAAAGGACTTCGCAATGGTAGAAGCACCGTTAACTGATTTGACGAGTGAGTATCAGACTTGTATTTGAGATGCGAGGTGTTGACTTGCATTAGAGAATTTGACTGAGAGGTTGACGAGTGCATCAATGTTACTCATTCTGAGTAGGAATAAGGAGACGATAGTGCACACACTGGTGGTACTTAACTAGGTGCGGTATTCAAGCTGAAAGGTAGGGTTGTCACATATGCTAGTCGACAACCGAAACTGCACGAGAGGAAGTATCGAATCTTGGTTCAAAGTTGATGACGATAGAGTTCGCTTTGGAGATTTGGAGGCATTATCTATTCGGAGAGGGATTCGATTTTTTTAGTTATTCCATATCATTGGATTATCTCTTCTTCGAGAGGGATCTCAACCTTCGCTAGTAGCGATGGTTGCTACTTTTGGCCTTCTACGATTTTGACATCTCCTATATGTCCGTAAGGGAAATGCATTTGCTAACACTTTGAGTGGAAAACATACTAGTTTGGTAGCAATATTCTTAGAGTGGACACTGCTTGAGTTTATCACTGGTTATAGCTTTAGAACTCAATGAGAGATTATCTATTCTTAAGTTGAGGGAATATATTTTTATAGACTGTATCGATGGATTTCATCGTTGGAATGCCAAGGACTAGAAGAGAATATGATAGCAATTGGATCACAGTCGATAGAGTAATGAAAATGCTAGATTTATATTCATTAGGTCTGATAGAGTGGCATTCAAATTAGTTGACTTATATGTGGAATGGATAGTGTTATTCCATTGTATGCCAAGAGCATTGTATATGGCTGAAACCCGTTGTTCACTAGTGGGTTTTGGGAGAGCTTACAAGAGGCGTTATGGGATTTGGTGCCAAATTGATTAGATGATTGCGAGACTGAACTAGTAACTTCGAGACCTCATAGGCCCATTCGTACTAATAGACTTGGTATGAAACGGGTTAGGGGGAAAGCAGTGGAGTAGTAGAGTTCAATTTAGTGAAAACAAAGGCGATTTCTATTTTATTATCGGCTTCCACATTGGATATCATGTTTGATGTTTTATACATATTGTTTGGTATCCTGCATGCTAGGATTGGCTTGGATGTTACTTTTGGCGTTTGATCTTGTATGTGCCTATTGATGTTTGATTTTTGGCATTTGATACGATTACTTTTTCTTATATGTTTATTAGGCATGCAACATAGTTATGCCTTGATATAGCGTATCTATTTGAGATGATTACCTCACATATGATCTAGTATACTTATTTACTCATGATGTTACTATTATGCTTAATCTTCTCTGTTGAGTAGTTGATTAGGTACATGGAAGTAAGTATGGGCTATTTGGATGCTTATCCGCTTATATTTGCACCTAAATGCTATGCTCTTGCTATAAAAAGAGGTATGTGACATCTGTAGTGTAGATTTTGTGATATTGTTTGGTTGTCCTCGGAAATGAGATGCCTCAGATATGAGATGTATATATGTTATGTTGTATTAGGACTTTTTCCAGACATAGCCACGTAAAGGAGGTGCTACCAAATTTCTATGACATAAGCCAAAATTGAGTGAAAAGTCAATTAATGAGATGTTAGACGTTACCGATAGTTGAAAGAGTCGGTGATGTATGGTATCTAGTTGACCTACCTTTCGATTAGTGAGTTGGCACTTTTATTTTCCATTGTCGGTTTCTTTGGAAATAAGTGTGACTTAGACATTCTATTTGGCCACATTGATTTCAGAATCTATTACCGATAGTGATTGTACTTATGGATGAGGATGATGGCTCCAGCCGATTTTGAGTCTATTCCCTTTGTTGTGATTACATTCAGTGATCGTTATCGAGAGTTAATAAATGATGATTTTCCTTATATTGTTGCTTGTGAGGGTATTGGGTTGTGTTGTCTCGTCCTAGGGATTTCGAGGACGAAATCCTTTTAAGGAAGGGAGAATACAACGACCCATATTTTTAACGATGGTATATTTAAATAAAAGATTTAAATATTTAATCGTTAATTAATTAATAGTCCCAAAATGTGATTTTCGCATACGATCGAATTAGGCCTCGAGACCGCTTCTGTTGAGTTCATATCGACTTGCGAATTGAAATGAGTATAAGGATCGCTATATTTGGAGATCGAACAGTGAGTGGCCGAAATGGTCTCAAAAAGCATGAAATCATTTCGAGATATAGTCCCGAACAGTTATCTTCGTGATTCAAAAATCAAAATTTCCTTACTTACCTAAAGAAAAATTCCCAAAGTCATCTTGTTGGACTCATATGATCAAGATCTTCACACCCATATCCAATTTGAAGAGTACGATCATGGTTTTGGAGATGGATGTGTTCTTAGTGAAACTAGGGTTTCATTTTTCCATCGATTTAGGGTGAGAGAGACTACAACGTTTGCGACATAGGACTTCTCCTCGTGATGACCACCGTTTCTCCATGTTTCGACAAGCTCGGTTATGGAATGCGAAATTTTTCGTGAGAGGGGAGTCTCGACTTATCCAGGTCGCACTTCATAGGAGGCAACCGAGTTCAAAGTTTTTAGGTCAGAGCAACGAGCTCGCGTAGCGTGGCGCATAACGAAATCTGTTTGTCATTTCGTCAATTAACGGCCGAGAAATCGAGGAGAGAGAATGTGGACCAAGTGGGTTTGGACATGATATGTGAATGTACAGGCAATTGCTAGTTGGAGAGGTAGAATTAAGGTGCTAATGAAGGTGATTAAGGAATTTGATTAGTAATTAAGTTAATTTAATCCCATTTACGTACTATTTTGACGATACCGACAAATTTAGGCTATTTTGATATAAATCCCACATTAACCCATATTGGGTTCTTGGATGGATTGTATTGTGGCATTATAGACGTATATAGGCTATTATAGGCATTAGAATGCTTATTGTTTGCATGTATGTTAGTTTGGTTGTTTTGGTATAAAATGCCTTCTGAGGGCGATATAGTATTAGAAATATGCCATAGGATAGGATTTCGTGCATAGAATATCGTGCACGTCGATGGATATAAAGATGGAAGACGGATTTGAAGATGTGCTTCAGATTTTGGAATAGGCGTTGGACGTTATCCCTTAGCTAGTATTTAACCATTTTTGGTTAAGTACACGACCAAAGTGTTCGTTATCGACAACTCTGGAGTGGTCTATATCTACCACTATTGATGATAGCCGATTTAGCCAATTTTGATGTAGACAATGGAGCGACTTCGAGGAGCAGGTTATGGTGATTCATTCGTTTGTTCGACAATTGATTTTGGTGATATGGCTCTTCGACGAGCGGTTTCGGCAGTAAAGCGAAGATGTGATGCTTCGACACCATGCTCCATGTTTCGATGATGATAGTTCCATGATGGGAAGTGATGGCTTCGATGATGGATAGTTGTACTTTGAGATGCAGAGTAGTTAACTATGATTCGTATTAAGGGGACTACTGGATGGAGGATACGGGATGCATGATGACACTCTATGACTTATGATGGTTGCCTAGAGTAGTTCCCAGCCACGATGACTTTAGATGGGAGTTGTAAGGACAGTTCTGAGATAAGCCCTATGATGGATGACGGGCGCAACGGGATCAATGGTACTCGAGTGTTGAGATGGATTGATGCAGTAATGTATATAGTCTCGAGTGTTGAGATGGATTGATGCAGTAATGTATATAGTCTCGAGTGTTGAGATGGATTGACATGGTGAAGTGTTTAGTCTCTGGGATGGATTGATGCATTGACGCATCAGGTCTCGTGATATTGGAATGGATTGGTGCGATGATGTGCTTAGTCCCGAGCCTGTGAGTTATCATATATCCAACACGCTGAATCAGTGAATGTGAATTGGATGATGGATGCCATGTTTGTTTGACTATTTCCATCACCTTATGGATGTCATGCGATGTAGATATTACCGATGTCGATATCTAAACACCCTTATTACTTTGATATAGTACACCCATGATGACTATCATAGAGTAGTATATATTCGACGTTATGTGCCAACTCTGTGGATGCAGGGACATGTCAGGTATGATTCTCCATACCATCTGTTTCATATACTATACCGATTTTATAGTGTTTTGAGATACTTTATCGCTCACACCAGACTGTTGTCTGACTCGAGGTTTTATGCTTTGCTTCTTATTATCTCGGGTGCTCTTAAATGAGTAGACTAGATAGCATGTGTAAATAGCACTTGGAGCTGTGTAGATGGACTAGAAGATGGTGATGCTTTCTCATATTTATATTTTGAGTTATTATTGTTTATTCCGCTATATGAAACTGTGGAGCCTTGACAGTGTCGACTTACTATAATTAAAGACAGTTGATCAGTTGAGTTTATTTATCTGTTGTATAAACTCTATTACTATATTATATAATTGTATGAACCTGTGTACTCTGATTTTGTGGTTTATATAGTTATTACTGTCTCGCTTGTTTTATAACTGAGATGTTTACTATTATATTTTATCTGATTCACTATGAGATATATGACCTGTTATGTGATTGTGTGATTGTTTTATTTCTTTCTCTTTTCTTCTAATTCTTATCTCCTTTTCTACTCCTCATCTTCATTTCTTTTTCTTTCCCTTGACAACCATCCTACATTGGCCAAATGCTATGACGCTGCACTATTCGGTCATATAAGCATTGGTGGTGTAGGGCGGTCGTTACATTACTCCAGTCCCATCTGGTTTTATAAACTATGAGCCATTCTTTTAGTAAAATTATGGGTTAACTGGCATATCTATATTTCCTTGAAAACAAAATCTTTGTAAATGATTTAACCCTTGAAATCATTTTTAAAACAAGGAAAACGTTGATCATTTACTTTACTCAAAATACTTTTGCCATGATATATACTTTACAAAACATTGTTAATGAAAACTCGAAATCATTGGGGTCTTCGACTCCCTCAAAACTTAGGCTACAAGGCCAAAACTTTGTAATACCTTTACAATTATAAAACTTGACGAAGTCATCTCCATTAAAATCTTTACCTACTCAAAAGCATGTCGAAGTGGTTATTTGAAAATATATGGGGATGATGTCGAAGTCATAACTTCATAAGTAATATTGTAAAGTTATAAAAGGTTAAACTTTGTTGACACTAAAAATCTCAGCATCAAAGCCTTCTCATGGTAATAAATAAAATTGGAATAGGTGCAGCATCGATATCAGTGATGTCGACATAGCTAAAAACATTATAGGTTGAGGTTGATCACTATAAAAGCATGGGTTAGGCTCAAAGACTTGTTAAAAGCATTAACAATGCTTGATAACAATATTAAAAATGACATAGTATAACTCGATGACAAGTTAAAAAGCGGCAAGGGTTAGGCTCGATGATAATATAAAATGCGGCATATGTTAGGCTCGATGACCATCCGGGTTGGCAAAGCAACAACATTAAGAAGTGTGTGCGACATCATGCTTCTTAGTAAAAACGCGGCATGCATGCGCCTCGACATGCCCATATCGAGCTCTATCTCTTTATCTTTGTTCATTCAGCCTCGACGAGCTCCAAACCAATCCATTTCATGCCAAGTTTGATGACATCATACGTATTGGTTTATTCTGCGTCAATGACTCTGAGATGTAGTGAGATGTGGCTCGACATGGACAATGTCAACATGGTAGAGTGGTAATTAACTTGACAACTGCAATATTACTATTAAAAAATTGTTTTTTCACCAAACCTCTACAATTTATCAAGATCTCATTGGCTAATAAAAACTTTCCAATTTCTTTGCTGAAAATCTTCCACACTTAATAATTATCATAACTAAACATTTTTGCAAATTGACCCCCTATCTTAATTTCTTAATAAAACAATTAAGCCATTCTTGCTTAAATAATTTATTTATCATATCAAAACACTTACGAAAAATCTCCAAAAATCAAAATAAATCAAATTAATCATATTCTTTGACATCAATTTCAAGGCCAAAAACTTTATCTAATTATTTTAAATAATTAAACCCAATTTCCACCAATTTCTGCCCTTATAAAATTCATATAAAATCCATTCTTACTTGGAAAATTATGAAATTAAGAACCAACTTCTAAAATGATATTTATAACATCATATCAAAATATCAAGTCATTTGGGTACCATACGATAGGTTTTCCAAACTCAACCATATCACTAAATTTCATATATAAAATTCTAGAAAATCACCAATAAACATATAATCATTCAAACTTCTAAAACATGGCATAATAGCAATATTAAATTTGGATTTCCCATTAAAACTGAAACATAATTCAAAACATGAGATGTGTGTGTGTCAATATATATATATATATATATGTGTGTGTGTGTGTGTGTGTGCGCTATACCGCCTTTTGGCTAGGAGTATACCATCGGATTTGGCCAAACAGACTAGCCCAGAGCAATGATTGTGAGGTTCAGAAATCAAGTGCAGGCAATTATACGAAGAGATGATCAACCCAGACCAAGAGATAGACTCTCCAGAATATTCTAAGTACGGATTAGTACCTCCCCCAAGTAGGGGATCGATGCCTATCTCTTCCCTAGGGGATTGGTACATATCCTCAATTTTTGTTCCAGTTGGGTGAGATTGATATAGAGTGACAAGGAAGGACCCATGAGGCTATATTTCAAATTTCAAGTCGTTTGGAGTTTGTATGCTCAAGTTATAGGCAAATTACTTCACCAAAGAAAGGGATCCGTATAAAAGGGATCATGTAAAAGGGATCGGTATAAAAGGAATCATGTAAAAGGGATCAGTATAAAAGGGATCATGTAAAAGGAATTGGTATAAACGGGATCAGTGTAAATGGGATCGTATAGAAGGGATCGGCATATTTCAGCTAAACAAGTGCAACTCAGTGAAAACAATCGTATCTCGAAATCCATAAGTCCAATGCATATTAAATTTTATAAGTAAGATGTGGCGACCGTAGGGAGCCTACCATAGGAATTGCACCTCAAAAGAATGAAGCAAGAGGGATCAGCCCTCTTCCTTTAATAGGGATCGACTAGAATCAGGAAACAACTCATGTTGCAACAAAGGTTGATCAATAACTCAAGTTCTACTAATCCAATTGGCATGAAACTTAAAGCACAAGCTTACTACCAACATATGGAACATCTCGTAAGGATTGGACATTAAATGGGATAGTTTGGAAGGATCGGCCCATATCCCTCCAAAGGGATCGGCTGAAATCAGAATACATGTAACACCACTTCATGGAAAACGCAATATCTTACAAGCCGTAAGTCAGAATGGCATGAAATTTGGAGGACAAGTAGCTAAGATCATGGAGAACCTCCCAGAGGGATTTCTACCCATTTGGACATCAAAATAGGGATCGGTACCGATCCCTATAGTGGGCCCTAGTGGGTTTGAAAATTCTTATGTGGCCTCGTCATGGCCTGGAGGTTTTTTTGCTGAAATTTCAGTCCAATCCATTCACGTCTTCCTCTATAAATACAGAAGGCATGGGTAGAAAAAGGGTCTTTTTTCTGCTTCTCTTTATCTTCAACCTAGGCTACACTCTGCTAATTTTATTCTTGGATTTCAGATTGTAACTGTAAACAAACTACATTATAACAAAAAGGATTATTCTGGAGTGGACGTAGGTCGGAGTTAGCCGAACCACTATAAATCTTGTCTCCTTTTGACCTGCTTTCATTTTTAGTTTGTTTGTTCTTCATGTTATATTCTCTACATTAGATACTATCTGAGATCTGTGACTAGATATTGGTGCTATCACATAACTGGGTGTTGGTGGCCATTTTTACCTCCAACAATATATATACATATATATGTATATGCATATATGTATATATATACATATATATATATGTGTGTGTGTGTGTGTGTGTGTGTGTGTGTGTGTCTGTGTGTGTATATATGTATATTATTCACCTTATACTGATTAAGAAAGTTGAGATTTGAACATGATTTACTTTCCCCTAAGCTTTCCTTGTTCTCTAGCCTTTTCTCCCTTGAATGTTTAACGGTCGGACCTCGCTTCTCTTTTTTTTCGTTTTCAATGAATGAAATGTGTAAAATGAATAAAGGAAATGATGATAGAAGGGTTTAAGGGGTAAGAATGAGGGCTATTCCCATATTACCCTTGTCATATTCCTCCTTCTTATTCTAACTTTTATTTCTCTAATTGTTTTATTAACTAACTAAGGCACGATCTACTTAGTTACCAAATCTCAATTTCCTTAACCCTTTAGGTTATTTTATTTAGTTTATCTAATTAAATTTTTAAATAATGTTAGTCAAAATTATGGTCGTTACAGATTCTCTCCTTCTTTTCTTCTCTTTTATTTTCTACCCTTCTTCGATTGTATATATATATATATTTTTTATAATTTTTAGAAGTAGCGGAGAAGAAAAAAAGAAAGAGCTTCGCTGCTTAGATAAGAAAATATGAGAAAAGAAGTGAGGTGTTATGCCTTTATTTATAAACGTATGAATCAATCATAAGCATTAAATTAAAATAATTAAATCTGAGTCGTTGACCAAAGTTTAAACCCTAGCCGTCATGCTCTAACCGATCGACCACAACCCTATAGGCGGTCGACCAGCCCATAGTGGAAGTTGACTAGTGGGATCCAAAATATTAATGGTATTTATTATTATAACTTTTTTTAATTATTTTTGCTCTTGAAACTTCAAACACCAATAACATTTTCATTTGAGCTTCAATTGCAAAACTCCAAATATAAAAGTTGCTTAGAAAATTACCACGAACATAATGGTTTAAGTTTCATGGCCAAATTCCAACATTTGTTCAAATTTTATTTTTGGAGCTTTATTAATTATTTATTAGTTATCGTCAATTTTATGGGATGTTAAAGGAATGTTTCTCTACTTTCACACCACTAGTCTCTTTCAGTTGTTTTCATAAATAACTTTCATTTCATCATCTTTATTTTGATAGTAATCTATAACCTATTTCTTCGATTGAGAAGCCTGAACTTTATCCATACTTATAGGAGGGGCAGGAGGTTCTTGGGAATGAATCGTTTAGGATTCTCCTCCTTAGATGGTTGGTTGGTGACCTATTGTGACAATTCATCTTTTTCTTTTTTAAGTCTTATGTTCTCATCTTCATAGATGACCCTGTAACAAATCTTTGCATCTTTTAATAATTCTTCCAATTCAGCAATATGATCTTGAGCAAGAAGCTTCTTTTCTAATTCTTTTATTGACAAGCATTGCTTGGTAATACAATCATATTATCGAACGTTAGCCTGTTTAGATTCTTTGAGTTAAGATTTTGCTCCTTATATTCTGAACACGGTCCTACCCATACTTGATCAATATCTTGATTCTTTTTTTAATGAGATCTGCATTAGCGGCTTCAAGCAACTCAAAACGTGTCTCGAGATCTTCACTGATGTTTAAAGAAACCTTCTCCTTTAGACTAGAACTACAAAGAATATGTAAAGGACAATTGTGTTTGTGAAAATCTGACTGAACAGTGTCAGTTGGGAAGTCAAGAACAACCTATGAATAGAAAATAAGCAAGTAGAGGATTAGTGAACTAATAGACATTGAAAAGAAGACATGTACATATAACACATTAAAATACTTTATTTAATAGGAGGTTGAAAATACATAAAAAAACACTGCCTTAACTCGCGACTGATCCTATTTTTAAACCAACTCGTAAAGTGCATCCCTTTCTTGAATCACTTTAGAAATCCTGAATACCAAATCTTAGGACTCTTTTCTCAACCTAGTAGTGGATTTTTCAAGCTCGGCTTCTTTCCTTCGAATAAAAACCAACCTCTTTGTTAACCTCTCTAAAGCTTGTTTTTCCATTTTCTTAATATGTTCCTCTGAGTCTAAAACAATCTACTACCCTTAGGAAGCTCTAACAAAAGAGACTTAGCAACGTTAACTATCCCTTCCTCAAAAGAAAATAAGAATTAAATGCAAAACCATGACAAACAAAGAAAATCAGAACACTTCAAAATAAGTCATGCGGTATAAAATTAAAATGGATAAGCACGGTAGTTCACTGTTAGGAACATGCATATAAACCAAATCACAATCAACCAATGACATCAATAAGGAAAATGTTCAACCATACTAAAAAAATATAGTTATAGATTTCTCAAAAAAGAGACCACTAAAATGTCAAAAACAAGAGTTTAGGCATTTACTTTATCGGCATTGAGGGTACAAGGATCAAGGTTGGAATCAATACAAGGCACATCGTGAAAGGCCTGATCTTCATCTGAATCATTGGAGGAGCTTTGGACCACAATCGAAGAGCTAGCTCTATTTCGATCCTCAAACCAAAGAAGACGACAATTCTAAAGCACTTTCTTAGCAGCTGCTTCATTAGCCAAGAAACCAAAGTCCACCTCAACCTCATGGTCATTCAGGTGGTCAACAAAAACTGCCTTTTGACTTGGGCATAAATTTGGTAAAGTACATCATAAGATGTGATCTTGATATCCTTGATGGACTGGGCCAGCTTATCTTTCAACTGTTTCTCTCTTTCCTCAAATTCAGTTAGTGAGTTCTTAGTATAGGACAGATCTTCTCTGAGTTGTGTTGAGGCATCTTCAGCTTTTTTTATGTCAGATTCAAGGTCTATGTATTTTTCTTTATGCTCACCTAGCTCTTTCTCATAGGTTTCGGCCTCATCCTGGGAGATGGCCAGGATCGACTCAATGGTTTCAGTGCGCTATTGCATCTCCATAAATAAAGCACCCCATATATAAAAAAATAAATGATCAGAATAAACCATAAACATTTAAACTTAAAATACATAGGAGGGAATTTTCAGTCATTACGTAAAACAAACTCTTATGGAAGCTCCAGAAAAGCTCGGCAGAAGAGGCCTCGAGGGCAGGTAGGGGTAGTTGAGAAAATGGGGTTGAATCAAAGGTGGATATGTCTTCAAGCATCAACCGCCATATTTGTTCAACTAAACTAGATATAGCCCATCCCATGGAGAGATACAAAACTCAAGAAGAAGTAGAGCCGATCGGCTATATCCCTAGGGCAGGGTCAGTTCTGGGAGTGGAAGGAGGTGAAAGATTTAAACTCCCTATAAGTACCTCATCTTTATTACCTTCCTTGGATGGTAGGCGTCGCTTTCATTAGCTTGCTATGGGCTTATGTTTAAAAGCATCCACAAACTTCAACATTGTACCTAAAAAAAGAAAAAAGGAAGAAAATAAAAAACAATGGGAAGACAAGTTAAATTAATAAGTCAAGGGTGAAAAAGAGCAGTATATATCAACGGAAGACTAATGAAAATTGAATAAACTAATCTCTGTTGTCACTAGTCAATCAAATCAATTTAAGTAAGAGAAAAAAGAAGTTATCAAAACCACGAATCAAAGAGATAAAACATACATATGTTTCTACAAACACGATTAGGACATCGATGAATTACATGGTGAAAAAGAAAAACAGCGACAAAGAAGAGAAACGGTAGAGAAAATCATAAACATAATGGAACAGACAACAATGTAAATATACAAAAAAGGGAAGAAAACTTCTAACTTACAAGTTATGGAATGATGATCGAGCAAAGAAGAACAATTCGAGAATAAGAAAATTGCAGAAGAAGTTCTCTCTAAGTTTCTGAAATGAGTAAAAAAAATCAGATAGGAAAAATGAGGAATTTATATAAACCGTGATTAAGGAAATCTAGGCCGTATGGTCCAAGGGCACAAAGCTAACAGCCATTCGATCGTAATAATGACAAATGCACAAACACAAAACAAGAAAGATTTCCTGAAAAGCGATTCATATCCTTAATGGGTAGAAATGTAGCCTATAAATGTAGGACACATGTAAAGAAACATTAAATGAAAGTGAATGTTAAGAAAAAAAGGGAACATTACTGCAAATCCACACTAACATGCATTAGCGTAGACCTTGGGTGCAAATATTACATCCATTTTCTCCTACAACATATACAACGCAGGTCTTATATTGCAACCACATGAAGAAAACTATGCATATCAAACAAAATTGTGATAACGGGAGATGTGAACAAGAGGATGAGGTTGGATAGGAAAATAATCGCAAATCTGAATCATAAGAAAATAATACCAAGGCATTACAAGTAGCACATACTCCTCCTTCGGAAAACAACACCGTAATTCTAGAACATCGGCACATACTCATCCTTCAACAAACTGCGTCGCAATGCTGGAACAGTAGTATATAATCCTCTTTCAACGAACTGCACTGCAATTTTGAAATAAAACACATAGTCTTCTAAGAGGCAGCACCGCACTTCAAGAATAATAGCTCATACGCTCCAAAAGATTGCACTCTAAGAAGAGCAGCCTAGACTCTACACATGAACTGCGCCTCATTTCCAGAAGGAGCAGCGACACCAACTTCTCCAATGGCTTCATCCACATCTTAGGAAGTACAATCTTATAAGCTCAAATTAAAAACCGCGCTCCATTTTTCGTAAATCATCTATTAGCAAAAAAACAACTGTGCCACACTTGTGAAAGTCATCTACATTGATGGAGGGCTGTATTGTAATTCCAATAAGACACACACCATTTCCACAAATAAGGGGCTTCATCTCATTCAGAAAAAACTAAAATGTATTCTTCAAAAGGACAGATTGGAAAAATCCAGGGTGCACCGAGCAATAGGATCACATCTAACAAGTTGAACATAAGGGATAGTCCCGAAAACACATCCAGAATTCAAATCTCCTGCCTAAAGATTTAAATTCAAAACTCCCACCTAAGAGTGAAATTCTCCCGCCTGATTACGACCGCAAATTCTCTTAGCCACCTCAGTAATTTGAGGGAAAACCGCATAAATAAAGGATAAATAACACGTAGGCTAATTGGATGATGGAGAAGAAAAGGCTGAAATGGAAATTAACGATCCATGTGACTTTATAATACTATAAACTAGGAATTTTCATTAATTCTCTAAAAATTTACCTCATATTCTTATACTGTTTAAAAGCATTGTACAAGGAAGAAGAAAGATAATAAAAGATTTAACCCTTAGACATAGGATTTTCTAAAATCCAAACCACGTAAATTTCTATGTTCATTACATTACTGCACTTATTACGTTCTGCTTTTAGTAGATTCTATTTAGATTTTATTTTGCTAAATTTGGTACTTAAACTAACCAAGACAATTTAAAAATAGTTAAAGTGTTTCTTCATATTTGAGCAAGCACGGTGCAGTATAATTACTGCGTTAAAGGCAAATTTAATATTACTTGAATTTATTGATTACTACTAATAGGGTAATTGGTAATATAACTACCCTTTTAAAAATCTGGTATGGTAAGACGAAAACTCTCACTAACAATATGTGTATTGGAATAACTTATATACATATACACATGCACATATGTATATGTATGTGTATGTATGGATTAAATCATGTTCCATAAAATGTAAATTTTGGTGTATAAATGAATTGCTAAAAGAAAATGATTATAAAATCAATATTAGTTTCAAAATAATTTTTTTGTAAGAAATGATTAACACGAATGCATAACTGAATTTTATTTATTTATTCGTACACATATATATTCAACCATGTCAATGTGACGGCATATCAGCCTACATATTCATAATAATTTCCTAACTAATTTATATGTACAATACGATAAAATAAGTTTAACATAAATGAATTGAGAGGAGTACCTTTCACCAGTTCTTATGATTTTCATGTTGAAACGAAGAAGTGTTCTCCATGAGTCAGATTCCAAATCAAAAGGTGTTAGCTCCCGAATTGCTAACTGCCAACTACCAAATAGTGTTGAATTTGATGTAGTATGAACATGGGAATTTTTGTATTGTTTTCAACATGCCATAGTCAAAATTTTCTGACCTAGAGATGTAGCTTTGGAGTGAAGAAGTTAAAGAATAAAGAGCTAAGTCTTAGTGAATAATACCCTTGTAACTTACATAGCATTTTCATTTTTAAAACTAAAAGAAAACCCTTTCATTCACTCGTACCATGGCCGACCACACCTAAGGCAACCAAAGCTTGCTTATGTGTTCTTTTTCATGGACCTTAAACATATTTAAGCCCATACAAAATTTCTCACATTTAAATCCAGTTTAAACGCATACCTGTTAACCCTAACAATGGAACAACATCCTGGATTAAGTGTGAAAGCACTAGCCATATTTATCATGGCAAATAAAATAGGAAGAACAATAGTAAATTACAGAAAGAGTAAAGGGACGAGATTTTTTATAGTGGTTCGGCTGTTAATGAAGCCTACGTCCACTTTATAGCTTTTATTAATCAACTGCTGTTACAAGAGAGTTTGAATTATAATATAATTCCTCTTCTTCACGTTAGATTAATCCACCATTATTAGAAACAAAAAAAGGATCTCAATTGTCTCTTATCGTCTGTTGTGTGGGAGAAGAGGAGTGAAGAAAGAATAGCAGAGCTTCAGCAGAGATCAAGTTAGGAACTCCTTTTCTGTTGGAGGTAGGATGGTATTTATAGGATTTAGAGAGCGCTTGGATTGAAACCATTGCACCAGAAGCTTAATTGTCCATATGAAGAAGCACGAAAAATTTAGAGAGATTCCAAGCTAACTTTTTGTATCAGTACCGATCCAAAGAGTGTGCATTTTTTGCACAACTTCATTCTTGTTGGCTTTGCTGCTTGCTTATGAGGCTCTCCCTGTAATTTCATAGCTTGTTGATTTGTTTTGACGATGATTCACTCATGAGTTTGACTGAACTTTAGTTTGAATCCGATAAGTCTTTACTTCACGAACTTGGATGCTTGGATTGTTACCAAACTTGGAAGGTAGACTTAGTAGAGAGGTAGAAACATAATGCAAGTGGTTTGGAGGAATCTTAAGCCAAAATTTTGGATCGGTACCGATCCAATGTATTGGTGTATTTTTGGGTCAAACTGGCAAGGTTCCTTTGTTCTGTGCTTTTAGGCCTCTCGGTCAAGTCTTGAGTTGTTCTGACTTACTCAATGTTCTAACTCCTTTTGAATTCTACTGAGCTACCGGTTAACATTTTCCACCTAGAGCATGCTTTCATGGGAAACAATGGGTGCTCTGGAATTGTTTACCTTTTGGTTTTTTTTATGGAGTCATTGGTCGTATCTAGCCATCTTGAACAGTTGTCTATCACATACCAGCTAACTATCTAGTCCTTAGTTGTGAATCTCTGTTGTTCATAATTATGGAGTGATCTTGACTTGATAACTTACAGGAAAAATACAAACATTGAGTAGGCTAGACAGATGAAATTTGAGGTCTTTCGAAGGAGTATATTTGGATCGGTGCCGATTCGAGTACTTAGCAAATTTTTAGAATTTCTTCTTTCTTTCCTTTTTTTCTTTTACAAGGGGTCAAATCACTCATCCTCTCACTTTACCTTTTCGAGCCGAGCCGGTCCAAGCATTCTGAGTTGCTGTCGATCCAATGCCTGCCATCGCCAAAGAGCCGCCATCGTTGATCTTTGCTTCTAACGCCACTTGACGTTGCCTCTTGAAGCTATCACCATCGTTCTACTATCGTTCCATTCTCCATTTCTAGACATCACCGACCTGATCCATCAATACCCTAATTTGGGTTGCTTTGCATCAGAGATCAGCCCACTTTTCCCCCATTTTGAAGGTTGGTGATGTGGATTTTGGCGTATTATCAGCGATTGGCGATGAAGTTGTGTTGGCGATAGATACAGTTGAAGATTCGAGCTGATTGTGACTTTGTAGAAGAAGATAATAAATTAAGTCTTAAGTTCTTCATTGAACGAATCTAGGGTTTTGCCCCGGTGCTTGACATGTTTTGTTATCTTCATTCGCGGAGTCATAATTAACTTGCACTAAGTTACACAGTCAGTCCCAACATGACGTCTTGCAGATTGATTTTGGTTTTCTATGAGGTGATAATAGCTTAGAGTAGCATCTTGTATGCATCTTAGGCTGTTATCACTTTCCAGAGAACTAAAATCGACTTATGCTGAGAATTCTCTTCCCGATTTGGACCCATCGATCTACAGTTGCTCGCTTTGGATTGGTCATATCATTGCACAGCCGATATACCAAGAATAGGAAGAGCTTTTCGTGTCACTTCGGACAACGGATCCATTATCGATCATTGGTCGATAACAGATATATATATAGAAGAAAAAACATTAACAAGTGATACAGATCTCTCTTTCCAGCGCGAGTGAGCCATCTACATGGAATATTTTGTTCATGGCGTTTAGGACACTAGACCCATTCTCATATAGATTTCACATCGTACCCACCTACGGTTAATACTTGGAATCTGATCTGCGGTTGGTACGCGTCCATTATCTTCCGAAGTTCAAGTATCAACTTGCTAGGGTTTATAATTTAGAGATTTAGCGCACCTGACTATATTGAACACAAGCTCTCTTATATAGAATGACGTGCAAATCCTCTCGACGTAAGTCATTTGAGGGAAGCTCTGCTATTTCTAAGGCGGAGTCTTCGTCAATCCCAACGGGGTCTGCTGCTCCCAAAACTTCAGGTCAATATAGTTGTTTGATTCCAGTTGGTCCTATCATCGATCGCACTCCTCCTAACTTCAGAGTCTTACTTAATCCTCCAAAGAAAGCTCCTTCTATCCTTACACACAGGATGTTGCAAAGCATCTGCTCGTAGTATGGTATCCCAAAGGATGACATTCTTCCGCCATCAAGAAGGGAATTCGTTCAAAGGCCACCTTCGGGATATGTGGCTTGTCATCGCTATATGTGTATGTACGATGCAGTTCCCATTTTCAATGATTTCTTAATGATAACGCTTCAGAATATAGGGCTGGCTCCATTCCAAATTCTTCTAAATGGGTACGCCATGATGACGTGCTTATACGTTCTGTTTATGCGGGTGCTTAATCGTGCCTCAAGCTTTGCCAAGTTACGGTATCTCTTATTGTTCAAAAAGAGAGAGGCTGACCCGTCGCTCATTTATATTGAAATGCAACGCAGTTGGAAAATCATAGTTGCTTTTCCCAGCAAGGTTTCCTCATTCAAGAATCGGTTCTTCTTCGCTAAATATCCAAAAGGATTCACCTGTCTATGGACCACGGAGGGTAAGTTTCTTTCACCATGCTTGGTACTTCCTTGAATTTCTACAAGTCTTCTGATTGATCATAAATTCCTTATAGTTCTTCCGAAGATTAATAAGGATCTAGCACTTAGCACTATTCCTAGTGCCCTGAAAGTGGTCGATGCTCAAGAGCGCACAATCAGATTCTTGCTCGTGGACGAAAATCTCCGCCGATGTGGGCTCCTACACCCTGGGAGGTATGTTGGATTTGTTAACGCTCCATCTCGCTCTAGAGCCCAGACCAGCTCGGTTTCCTCTTCCAATGATTCTGGTAAAGAAGATGATGATGGTGATGAGGAAGAAGAAAGTGACTCATCTGATGGGTCAGAGAAGAATTCTGAAGAGATCCACGTTCAAGTTGGGGTCGACAGTCCACTTAAAATACCATCAATCCTGGAGGAGAAAGAAGAAGAGTTTGTTCAATGGGCAGGAAAGGCTCCGTTGATTGAAGGGAAGGAGGAAGGTGATATCAGTGAGGGGCACCCTCTAAATGCAGAAGAAATACTAACACCGAAGATGGTGATGTCCATTTAGGCATCGAAGCCTCGGAGTTGAGACCAGAACATACTCCCTCACCTCCTTTGAAAGAACTTACTAAAGAGGCTTCTCCCATGAAGAAACCCGTTCCTAGCCCTTTGCTGGAAGGTGCCCATATTGACTTGAGAGATATGAGCAAAATTTTTGTAAATATGGGTGATTTGATGGATGACTTCACCTTGGAAGGGTTGCCTTCCTAGCTTACTCAAATCATCCCCAGAGGAATCAATGCCCTGGTATTAGTCGGTGACTGATCTGGTTTGTGTATTCTATTTGGGTCGTTAAACTACAGCACACACTTCACTAGGATCACACACTTTATATTATTGTTATTTTCTAGGTTATTTTAGTATGTTAAATGCTCTTTCCTAAAGACGTTTACAACATTTGCTGCAAGAATCATGCCTCAAGGCTTTTACAATGATCTTGATCGAGTATTGGAGTCTTAACATTCATAAAGACATTATTCCAAATATCATGCTTCCCGAGAGACTGATGAGGAAAGGAAGAAGAGGAAGGACGGGGAGGTGGAAGAGCGTCGTCGTGCTGAGAAGGATTAAGGCCATGATAGAGGAAGTGGCCATGAAAAGAGGAAGAGCCTGATGGAGTGGGAAGATTTATCAAAGAAGCTGAAAAAAGACCAAGGGCAGGAATCTGCTTCCTGTAACATCCAGTATTTGGAGGCCAAAAGCTAAGTGCTATAGATGCTACAGTCATCCATAGTATTAACTTCTGACAAAATACGGTAATGCTAATGGTATCCATAATATCAAAAGTACTTGAATATGAAAAAAATCACAGATTTCCAAAAACCACATTTTATTGATTACTTTTCAAAACAAATTCATATCCAAGTTACATAATCTCATATCATTTCCCAGGTATAGATTAATTATAATCATTACAAAATACGCCAAGAGCGACATATGACGATGCCCCCTTGGTTGATCAAAGCAATATAGTCATATCTGACTTAATACACAGCGGAATCAAAACAAAACTGTAACTCCTAATTAACTATCTGTCAGCCACATGCTCGTCATCAGAAGCTTTATTCAACAAAAGACTAAAACCTGAAAACCTTAACCCTCGGCCTACTCAAATCAATTTTGAGCACCCGAGAGTTTAAGGAAAAACAAAAACTTCGAGTCAGACATAAGCCTGGTGTGAATAATTCATTTACATCTTGGTTTACTGATATTAAGTGAGACCATGCCGCTTAGCGGAACGGGTTTCCCCTCACTGATATCCTCTTTAAAACATATATTTAGCAAATCCTTTCCTGCTACCAAACTGGTTAATCAAACTGATTATATCAAAATAGCAATATCCTTTATGCTAACAAATCGACTATATGTCCATCAAATAGGTAATAAGTGGACTATCTGCCCACAACATGATAGCAAGGTCCGTTATGCTAACAAATGGATTATCTGTCCATTAAACTGGGCTGCATGCCCACAAACTGGACTAACTGTCCGGATCATAGTGGACTAATTGCTCGAATCATTTTCTTAGGGTTAACTACCCTTCATATTTTTCCTTGAAAAGCTTTTTCAAAATGATTTAACCTTTTAAATCATACTTATACAAGGAAGATATATTCTTAGCTTTACTCTAAGCTAATTTGCCATGATATATATATATATATATACTTTACTCAAAATAGTGTTGATGGATTTTTAATGAGGATTAGCTATCCTTCCAAAACAAGTTAAAACCCTTTTTAATTTAGAAATACTTAGGCTATATTGCTTATTTAATACAATCGGAACATTTTTTAAACCTTTAAACAACCCTTTCGAAACTCTTGAAGGTAACCCCTTCGAAACCAATGAAAATGACCCTTTCGAAACCATTAAAAGCCTTTTCTTTGAAAGCTTCCAAACATTAGACATCCTCCTTTAAAACCTTTTAAATATTGGCTTTCGAAAACATAGGAAAAATCCTTCCTTTCAACCCTTTTGAAACCCTGGGGAACAATCCCTTTCGAAACCATTCGTTAAAACCTTTTGAAACAATCAAAACTCAATATTTTCGAAAGCTCTTTGGGTTCAATTTAAAACATGTGGAAACCTTTCGAAACCATTCAAAAATTTACCCCTCCGAAACCTTTGAAAAATGCCTCAGTCGAAACCATTTGGATTATGCCTTCAAGTAGAGCAAAAGAATCAGAAACCCATTAAAGTCGAAAGCATCAGTTTCGAAACCATTTAAAAGTATCTCTTTCGAAACCATTGGGGTTTTACTTTAATCATAGAAAAAGGGTCCTAAAAATATTTAAGTCGAAAGCATCTGTTTCGAAACCATTTCCTAACTAAATAAGTGATGGTGTTGAAACTATCCCTTCGAAAGCATTGGAGAGGTGCTAGGTTTTTACAAAACAAAACAACTCTCTCGAAACCATCTGGGTCGAAAGGTAAAAAGGTGGTAGCAAAAGGTTTCGACTTAGTCGAAAGCAATTATTTAAAAACAGAGGCGCAACCCAATCGAAACCATTTCCTTTAAATCATTTGACCTAGTCGAAAGCTAACTAAGTCAAAAGCTACTTAGTCGAAAGCCATTTAGTCGAAAGTAAGTAGGCGCATTTTTAATTTAAAAGAAAAGTACTGCCTTAACCCCTTTGGAACCCCTGGTTTCGACTACATACCTTTTGCCTTCTATCCATTTCGCTATGTGCCAATACATTAATACCATGCGCATTGGTTTCGATCGTGATGAACGCAGAGGGACTTAGTCGAAAGCCAATCAAGGCGGAAGCATGTGTCGAAAGCATCGAAACAGTGAAAACTATGTAGCAAATAGTTCTTTTCACCTAACCTGCTTTACGTGTCAAATTTTGATTGGTTATCTCTTTCTTTACCAATAAAAAGCACAACAATTTTCAAAAGTGCTGCCGACTTAGCAGAATTAATAAATTTAAATTAATTTACAGAAAGCCCCTTCTCCTCTCTTAATTATACAAAACATTTAAGTCTTATACCTTAAATAATTTTATATAACCATTAAAACATTTGGGAAAATTCTACAAAAATTCCAGAAAATCTCTTTTAATATGTTTTCCAACATATAAAATTTTTAGACCCAATTCTTTTATTATTTAATGGTAAACAATTTATAATCCAAATTAAAATTTTCTTTACTAGAAAATTCATATAAATTCCACATAAATTCAAAAAATTCTGAAAAGTGAAACACATTTCCAAAATAGTATTTATGTTATTCATAAAAATTTGCAAGGCATTTGGATGTCATTTAATAGGATTTTTACCTTAAAACATATCATAAATTCAATATGAACAACCATAATTAATCAACAAGTATATATAATCATACCATCATTCAAAAACATGACAAATCAATGCAAAATATTCGGAATTCATCTTAAAACCGAAAATAATAAAAATTTGAGATGTAAACATTATTCACCTTAGCTTTTGTGATTAAAGAGACTGAGATATAAATGGGTTTGATTTGCTTAAGCTACTTCCTAGCTTTTCTCTATCTTCTTCCTCTTTCTCTAGTTAATGGTGGCCGACCTTGAGTTATAAATTTTTTTAAATGAAAATGAAAGTGTATGGAAAAACGGCCTAAGGGAATAGATATAGGAATGACCTCTTTTCCATTTACCCCTTCCTTATTTCATGTTAAACTCTTCTTTTGATTAATTGTTTAAATGTCACGGCTACACCTTAATTAAAATCAAATCTCAATCCCCTAATCAATACATTATTTTATTTAATTTAACTAATTAAATATCCTAAATAATGTTACCAAAAATTTGGGGTGTTACAGCTCCTTAAAGAATTTCGTCCTCGAAATTACGATAAGGTACACAACAAATCAAACAAGAAGGTAAAACATATCATCAAATAAGTCAGGATAAGTATCTCTAATCCTACTCTCAATCCCCCAAGTACACTCCCTGTCATCGTCACTCCACTGGACTTTGACTAATCTAACCGTCTTGGTTCTAAGCCTCTTCTCATCTTTCGCAACAATTCGAATAGGCTTCCTCACTATAGTCAAATCCGATTCTACCACTAAATCAACTAGCACGGTCGTTGCAATAGTAGTCTCCGAGTCTCTAACATATTTTCTGAGATGAGAAACATGGAAAACATCGTGGACTCCTGCTAAACTGCTAGATAACTCAACTCTATATGCGAGTTTCCCAATCCACTCAACAATAGGAAAAGGTCCAACGAATCTCAGTTCTAACTTTCCTGATTTTCCAAATCTAATCACACCCTTCATTAGTTACACTTTGACGAAAACCTGATCTCCAACTGAGAACACTAAATTTTCCATCTCTTATCTGCATAACTCTTCTGTCTAGACCGAGCATCCTTCATTCTAGCCCGAATGACCTCAATTTTTTATGCAGCTTCTCTAACCAAATCTGGACCAAGAACCAACCTATCCCCGGTCTCTAACTAACATACGGGAGATTTGCATGGCCTTCCATACAAAGCTTCAAACGGTGTCATCCCAATACTAGTTTGATAACCGTTGTTATACAAAAACTCGACTAAATGCAGATGGTGTTCCCATGATCCCGCAAAATCTAGAACACAAGTTCTTAACAAATCTTCCAAGTTTTTGTTCACTCTTTCCGTTTTCCCATCTATCTGTGGATGGTAAGCAATACTCATCTTGAGCTTGGTTCCCAAAACTTCTTATAGACTCTTCCAGAACTCGGCAGTGAATAAAGGATCTCTATCACTAACTATGCTACTAATAATTACGTGTAGTCTAACTACATTCTTCGTAAACAACCTTGCCAAAACAGGTGCCGTCCTGGTTGACTTAACTGGAATGAAATGGGCACTCTTGGTCAATCTATCCACTATAACCCATATACTTTCATAACCTCTATTCGACCTTGGCAACCTATCAATAAAATCCATGGAAATAGAATCTCACTTCCATACCGGAATATCCAATGGCTGAAGCAACCCACTTGGCTTTTGGTGTTCGGTCTTTGCATGTTGGCAAATAGAGCACTGCTTTACAAAGAGACCAATATCCCTCTTCATACCTTCCCAGAAGAAATTCCATTTCATATCCTTATACATCTTAGTACCTCCTAGATGAATAGAGAATTTCGAACGGTGGCATTCCTCTAAGACTTCTTTCCTTATGTTCCCCACACTCGAAACACATAATCCTCCTTTCTTTCTCAACTTCCCATTCTAGTCAAGACTGAAATCTTTCAAGTCATCACTCTCGATTCCATTTCTTAACATCCTAATCCATTCAGCTAATACCAGATCTTCTTCTTGTTTAGAAGCAATCCTCTCGATTATCACTCGTCGAACTTCCAAACAAGATAACACTACGGTTTCTCCGCTAGACCTAGCCTCAGATCTCCACTGCACTCTACAATCTGCTAATGCTTTCAGATGTTTCCACTCTGAGATCATTACCAACACTGCATTCTGATGTTTCCTGCTAGTGCATCCGCAACCTTGTTGCCTTTCCCCGGTGTGTACTCAATCCCAAAATCATAAGCAACGATAAACTCTAACTGCCTCTGCTGTCATGTTCAACTCCTTCTGAGAGAACAAATACTTCAGCGACTTATGATCTGCATATAACTCAAACCTTTCTCCCAAAAGGTAATGTCACCACACCTTCAATGTAAAAATTACTGCAGCCAATTCCAAATCATGCGTCGGATACCTGACCTCATGCGATCTGAGCTTTCTAGAAGTGTAGGCAATCACTTTACCCCTCTACCTCCTGTTAATGAGGTCGCAGGTTCGATTCTCGGACTGCCCTACTACCAGAGCTTACCATGTGCATACGCTCAGATCAGCCACTTATGTGGTGCTCGCGGACCAGGCTAGGTGCACTAGGGGGGGGTTTTATGACTCCGGTCGGTTTCCCCCCTGAACAAATTCAAAAAAACTTTACCCCTCTGCTTTAGCATAGCTCCTAATATGGTTCCACACGCATCTGTATAAACCACCAAATCGTGACTCCCTTCTGGAACTACTAACACAGACGCATGGGTTAATTAGTATTTCAAACTCTGGAATGCTTCCTCACACTTATCGGTCCACACAAACTTCACATCCTTTCTCGTTAGCTTGGTCATCGATGCCGCTATCCGCGAAAAATCCTTAATGAACCTCCGATAATAACCAACCAAGCCAAGGAAACTCTTTATCTCCGTCACTATCTTGGGTCTCTTCCAACTATTCACCGCTTCAACCTTAGTCGAATCTACTGATAGCCTTTCTTTGAGACTACATGACCAAGAAACTTCACTTTTTTCTTCTAGAAATGACACTTCGAAAACTTCGCTTTCAGCTAATATTGCCTTGGCGTCTCAAGCACCACTTTAAGATGAACTTCATGCTCCCTTTCATCCTTTGAGTATATCAAGATATCATCTATGAAAACCAATACGAGCCTATCTAAGTGCTCTTGGAAAACCCGATTCATCAAATCCACAAAGAAATCCGGCGCATTAGTTAGTCCGAATGGCATAACTAACCATTTGTATGAACCATATCTGGTCTTGAACACCGTCAAAGGTATACTATCCTCTGCTACTCTGAGCTGATGGAAACCTGTCGCCAAATCCAACTGCGAGAATACCTTGGCTCCACTCAGCTAGTTGAACAAATCATCAATCCTCGCCAATGAATATTGATTCTTTATTGTCCTCTCATTCAACTTACGATAATCGATACATAGCCTTAACGATCCGTCCGGCATCTTAGCAACCACTGCGGCTGCTCCCCAAGGGGAACTACTCGGCCTGATAAAATTCTTGCCTTCCAAATCCACCAACTAGACCTTTAACTCCCTCATATCTATAGGAGTCATCTTGCTTGGCGGCCTACTCACTGATTCTGCTCCCAGAACCAAATCTATCCGAAACTTAATGGCTCGTTTCGACGGCAATCCAACTACAGGCTCATAAACATCCGCGGATTCCCAAACCACGAGAACTCAACTCAACTCATCTTCCGATTCCATAACACCCAACAAAGCATTCACTTCACCGCTAGAACCTTCTACGGTATAAAATATTCGATCACTACAATCTGGTTTCTAAGCGATATTTTCCTACCTTGGCAAAATATCCTAGCATCGTACTCGCTTAATCAATCCATCCCAAGAATAATCTCTAACCCCACAAAATCAAACACATGCAAACTACAAACAAAAGTATGACCTAACAGGTCAAACTCTAACTGGTCACACCTCAACCCTAGAGTTGCATACCCTCCTATTGGATTCGCAACCCGTAAGGAAGTAAGAAAATATGTAGGTTCTAGGTTAAGCTTATCTATCAAACATATAGATATAAAAGAATTCAATGCACCAATATCAAATAGAACGCTAACAGACATACCATGAATCTAAAGCGTACCCCCTAAAACTTCCTTTCCTTTTTCCTGAGCTGTCGGCTTCGAAGCAGTGGGCTCCAATGCATACACCTTGCACTTTCCATCATTAGCGGGCTCCTTGCACTAGTTCTTATAATGGCCAATCCGGTCATAATTGAAGCACCTGACATTCTTCTTTCCAGTTATTTCCTTTTTCTTTCCAGCCCTGCTTGTCGCACTTGAAACAAACAATCTCATACTTCCCTTTCTTAACTGCTCCATCCTTAAGAGTACCTTTCTTAGGAAAGAACTTTCTTTTCTCATTCTGCCCAACCTGGACTTCCTTAGCCTTAATCTTCTCTAAAGAATCAAGAATCTCTTAATGCCTTAAGGCCATCTCCACTACAAAGTTGGAAGGATCTCTAATATGAGGTAATGTGGCCCTAGCTAACTCAGGCTTCAACCCCTTGATAAACTTCTCATTCCTCTTCATCATAGTATCCATTGAAGCATACCCATATCTGACCAACTCCTCAAACTTTCTAGCATACTCCAAAATAGATATCTCTCCCTGCTCCAACTCAGCAAATTTTATGATCAGAGCAGACTATATCATTCCAGACATAAACCGCTCTTAGAACCTCCCCTAAAAAGCTGCCCATGACAAAGTTTCCTGATCCACACCAGCTGTCACACTATTCTACCAAAACAAAGCGGCTCCCTAAAGCTGTTTGGATGCCAACCTCCTCTTCTGCTCATCATTGAGCCCCAAATCTGCAAAAATCCTTTCGCAGTGCAACAACCAATTTTCTACCTCTATATCATCCTCTGTTCCCAAAAATGGTTTCCCCCAAAGCTTATAGTAATCTCCAGTCAGCTTAGCCTAATGGTTAACTTCTAAAACTCCTGCCCATGCAGCATCTCCTCCTAACACTCCAGCTGCAACTCCCACTTGTATTATATTCATGAAAAACTGATAAATAGCTTCCATTCCAACTTGCGGGACTCCAGCACCTACATTCTCTGCTTGTGTCTAACCTTGGGTCCTATTTGTACTAGATCTGGCATTCCCATCGGTGCCCTCCCCTCCTGGGTTAACTCTTCCTATTCTACCTTCCATATCTGTATTCAAACCTCATGAGATACAAAAAAATAACATAACAAGGATAGGAGACTAGAGATAAAGCGTATACTTATATATAGCAAATACAAGTATGTTACTATAGCGTTATCCCATACCCCAATCTTAATCTAATTCCTTAGGATTATGTTTTAGAAACCATTTTTAGTTTTAAAGTTTTTAACAAACCTTGCTCTGATACCAAGTTGTAACATCCTATATCTGGAGGCCAAAAGCTAAGCGCTACAGATGCTGCAGTCATCCATAGTATTAACTTCTGGTGACAAAATATGGTAATGCTAATAGTATGCATAATATCAGAAGTACTTGAATATGAATAAAATCATAGATTTCCAAAAACCACATTTTATTGATTACTTTTCAAAACAAATCATATCCAAGTTACATAATCCCATATCGTTTCCCCGGTAAAGATTAATTATAATCATTATAAAATACGCCAAGAGCGACATATGACGATGCCCTTTTGGTTGATCAAAGCAATATAGTCAATCTGATTTAATAGACAGCGGAATCAAAACAAAACTATAACTCCTAATTAGTTATTCATCAACCACCTGCTCATTTGTGGAAGTTTTATTCCCCAAACACTAAAACCTGAAAAACTTACCCTCGGTCTACTCAAATCAATTTTGAGCACCCGAGAGTTTAAGGGGAAAAAACTTCGAGTCAGACATAAAGCCTGGTGTGAATAATTCTGTTACATCTCGGTTTACTGATATTAAGTGAGACCATGCTGCTTAGCGGAACGGGTTTCTCCTCACTAATATCCTCTTTAAAACATATATTTTGCAAATCCTTTCCTACAACCAAACTGGTTAATCAAATATATTATATCAAAATAGCAATATCTTTTATGCTAACAAATGGACTATCAGTCCATAAAATAGGTAATAAGTGGACTATCTTCCCACAACATAAAACCAAGGTCCGTTATGCTAACAAATGGATCATCTATCCATAAAACTGGGCTGACTGCCCGCAAACTGGACTAACTATCTGGATCAAAATGGACTAACTGTCCGTATCATTTTCTTAGGGTTAACTACCTTTCATCTTTTTCCTTGAAAACCTTTTTTAAAATGATTTAACCCTTTAAATCATACTTTTACAAGGAAAATATATTCTTAGCTTTACTCTAAGCTAATTTTCCATGATATAAATACTTTACTCAAAAGAGTGTTAATGGATTTTTAATGAGGATTAGCCATCCTTCCTAAACAAGTTAAAACCCTTTTTAACTTGGAAATAATTAGGCTATATGCCTATTTAATACAATCGAAAACTTTGTTTAAACCTTTAAACAACCCTTTCGAAACCCTTGAAGGTAACCCTTTCGAAACCAATGAAAGTGACCCTTTCAAAACTATTAAAAGCCCATTCTTTAAAAGCTTCAAAACATTAAACATCCTCCTTTAAAAAAAATCATGTATTGCCTTTCGAAAACATTGGAAAACCTTTCCTTTCATCCCTTTTGAAACCCTAGGGAACCACCCCTTTCGAAACCATTTATTAAAACCTTTCAAAACAGTTAAAACTCAATCCTTTAGAAAGCTCTTTGGGTTCAATTTAAAACATATGGAAACCTTTCGAAACCATTCAAAAATTTACCAATTCGAAACTTTTGAAAAAATGTCTCGGTCGGAACCATTTGGATTATGCCTTCAAGTAGAGCAAAAGGATCAGAAACCCATTAAAGTAGAAAGCATATGTTTCGAAACCATATAAAACTATCTCTTTCGAAACCATTGGGGTTTTACTTTAATCATAGAAAAAGGGTCCTAAAAACATTTAAGTCGAAAGCATCTGTTTTGAAAACATTTCCAAGTATAGAAGTGATGGTGTCGAAACCATCCATTCGAAAGCATTGGAGAGGTGGCCAAGTTTTTAGAAAACAAAACAACCATTTCGAAACCATCTGGGTCGAAAGGTAAAAAGGCGGCAGCAAAAGGTTCCGACTTAGTCGAAAGCAATTATTTAAAAACAGAGGCACATCCCAATCGAAATCATTTCCTTTAAATCTTTTGACCTAGTCAAAAGCTAACTAAGTCGAAAGCTACTTAGTTGAAAGCCATATAGTCGAAAGCAAGCATGCACATTTTTGATTTAAAGAAAAGTACTACATCAACCCCTTCGGAACCTTTCACCTTCTATCCAATTTGCTACATACCAATACATTGATACCATGCGCATTGGTTTAGATGGTGATGAAGGTGGAGGGACTTAGTTGAAAGCCAATCAAGGCGGAAGCAGGTGCCGAAAGCATCGAAACAGTGAAAAATATGTAGCAAATAGTTCGTTTCACCTAACCTGCTTTACGTGTCAAATTTTGATTGGTTGCCTCTTTCTTTACCAATAAAAAGTACTGCAATTTTCAAAGGTGGTGTCGACTTTCTAGAATTAACAAATTTAAATTAATTTGCAAAAAGCCCCTTCTCCTCTCTTAATTATATAAAACATTTAAGTCTCATACCTTAAATAATTTTATATAACCATTAAAATAATTGGGAAAATTCTACAAAAATTCCAAAAAATCTCCTTTTTAATATGTTTTCCAACATATAAAATTTTTAGACCCAATTCTTTTATTATTTAATCGTAAATAATTTATAGTCCAAATTAACAATTTCTTTACTAGAAAATTCATATAACTTCCACATAAATTCTAAAAATTCTGAAAATTTAAACTCATTTCCAAAATAGTATTTTTGATCTTCATAAAAATTCACAAGGCATTTGGATTTCATTTAATAGGGTTTTTATCTTAAAAATATCATAAATTTAATATGAACAACCATAATTCATCGACAAGTATATATATAATCATTCCATCATTCAATAACATGGCAAATCAATGCAAAATATTCGAAATTCATCTTAAACCAAAAATAATAAAAATATGAGATGTAAACATTATTCACCTAAGCTTTTGTGATTAAAGAGATTGAGATATGAATGGGTTTGATTTGCTTAAGCTTCCTCCTAGCTTTTCTCTATCTTCTTCCTCTTTCTCTTGTTAATGGTGGTCGGCCTTGAGTTATAATAAATTTCAAATGAAAATGAACGTGTATGGACACACAACCTAAGCGAATAGATAAAGGAATGGCCTCTTTCCCATTTTACCCCTTCCCTATTTCATGTTAAACTCTTCTTTTAATTCATTATTTAAATGGCACCGCTACACCTTAATTAAAATCAAATCTCAATCCCCTAATCAACACATCATTTTATTTAATTTAACTAATTAAATATCCTAAATAATATTACCAAAAATCTTGTGTGTTACGGACTCCCCTCCCTAAAGAATTTCGTCCTCTAAATTACGATAAGGTATACAACAAATCAAACAAGTTGGTAAATCATACCATCAAATAAGTCAGGATAAGTATCTCTAATCCTTCTCTCAATCTCCCAAGTACAGTCCCTATCATCGTCGCTCCAGTGGACTTTGACTAAATGGACCGTCTTGGTTCTAAGCCTCTTCTCATCTCTCACAACAATTCGAATAGGCTTCCTCTCTATAGTCAAATCCAGTTCTACCACTATATAATCTAGCACAGTCGGTGCAATAGTAGTCTTCAGGTCCCTAACACATTTTCTGAGATAAGAAACATGGAAAACATTGTGGACACCTGCTAAACTGCTCGGTAACTCAACTCAATATGCGAGTTTCCTGATCCACTCAACAATAGGAAAAGGTCCAACGAATCTCGGTGCTAACTTTCCTAATTTCCCAAATCAAATAACACCCTCCATCGATGACACTTTGACAAATACTTAATCTCCAACTGAGAACTCTAAATCTTTCCGTCTCTTATCTGCATAACTCTTATGCCTAGAACTGAGCCTCCTTCATTCTGGCCCGAATGACTCAATCTTTTCTGCAGCCTCTCTGACCAAATATAGACCAAGAACCAACCTATCCCCGTTCTCTAACCACCATACGGAAGATTTGCATGGCCTTCCATACAAAGCTTCAAACGGTGCCATCCCAATACTAGTCTGATAACTGTTGTTATACGAAAACTCGACTAAATGCGGATGGTCTTCCCATGATCCCTCGAAATCTAAAACACAAGCTCTTAACAAATCTTCCAATTTTTTGTTAACTCTTTCTGTTTGCCCATCTATCTGCAGATGGTAAGCGGTACTCATCTTGAGCTTGGTTCCCAAAACTTCCTGTAGACTCTTCCAGAACTCGCTAGTGAATAAAGGATCTCTATCACAAACTATACTACTAGGAATTCCATGCAGTCTAACTACATTCTTCATAAACAACCTTGCCAAAACAGGTGTCGTCCTGGTTAACTTAACTGAAATGAAATGGGCACTCTTGGTCAATCTGTCCACTATAACACAAATACTTTCATTTCCTCTGTTCGACCTTGGCAACCCGTCAATAAAATCCATGGAAATAGAATCCCACTTCCATACTGGAATATCCAACTGCTGAAGCAACCCACTTGGCTTTTGGTGTTCGGCCTTTGGCTATTGGCAAATCAAGCACTACTTTACACACAGACCAATATCCCACTTCATACCTTCCAAGAAGAAACTCCTCTGCATATCCTGATACATCTTAGTACCTCCTGGATGAATAGAGAATTTTGAATGATGACATTCCTCTAAGACTTCTTTCCTTATGTTCCCCACACCCAGAACACATAATCTTCCTTTCTTTCTCAACCTCCCATTCTGGTCAATACTGCAATTTTTCACGTCATCGCTCTCGATTCCATTTCTTAACATCCTAATCCATTCAGCTAATACCGGATCTACTTCCTGTTTAGAGGCAATCCTTTCGATCATCACTGGTCGAACTTCCAAACAAGATAACACTACGGTTTCTCCGCTAGACCTAGCCTCAAATCTCCACTGCACTCTGCAATATGCTAATGCTTCCAGATCTTTCCACTCTGAGATCATTTCCAACACTGCATTTTATCTTTCCTGCTAGTGCATCTGCAACCTTGTTGCCTTTCCCCGATGTGTACTCAATCCCAAAATCATAAGCATCGAACTCTAACCACCTCTGCTGTCTCATGTTCAACTCCTTCTGAGAGAACAAATACTTCAGCGACTTATGATCTGTATATAACTCAAACCTTTCTCCAAAAAGGTAATGTCTCCACATTTTCAATGCAAAAATCACTGCAGCCAATTTGAAATCATGTGTCGGATACCTGACCTCATGCAGTCTGAGTTATCTAGAAGCGTAGGCAATCACTTTACCCCTCTACATCAGCACAGCTCCTAATTCGGTTCCACGTCTGTATAAACCACCAAATCCCGATTCTCTTCTGGAACAACTAACATAGGCGCATGAGTCAATAAGTGTTTCAAACTGTGGAATGCTTCCTAACACTTATCGGTCCACACAAACTTCACATCCTTTCTCGTTAGCTTGTTCATCGGTGCCGCTATCTACGAAAAATCCTTAACGAACCTCCGATAATAACCAGCCAAGCCAAGGAAACTCTTTATCTCCGTCACTGTTTCGGGTCTCTTCCAACTATTCACCGCTTCAATCTTAGTTGGATCTACTGACAACCCTTTCTCTGAGACTACATGACCAAGAAACTTCACTTTTTTCTTCTAGAAATGACAATTCGAAAATTTCACTTTCAGCTAATGCTGCCTCAGCGTCTCAAGCACCACTCTAAGATGAACTTCATGCTCTGTTTCATCCTTAGAGTATATCAAAATATCATCCATGAAAACCGATACAAACATATCCAAGTGCTCTCAGAAAACCCAGTTCATCAAATCCACAAACAAAGCTGGCGCATTAGTAAGTCCAAACGGCATAACTAACCATTCGTATGACCCATATCTGGTCCTGAACGCTGTCAACGGTATACTATCCTCTACTACTCTAAGTTGATGGAAACTTATCGCCAAATCCAATTGCGAGAATACGTTGGCTCCACTCAACTGGTCGAACAAATCGTCAATCCTCGACAATGGATATCGATTCTTTATCGTCCCCTCGTTCAACTTACGATAATCGATACATAGCCTTAACGATCCGTCTGGCTTCTTAGCAAATACTACGACTGCTCCCCAAGGCGAACTATTCAGCCTGATAAAATTCTTGTCTTCCAAATCCACCAACTGCACCTTTAACTCCCTCATCTCTATAGGAGTCATCCTGCTTAGCGGCCTACTCACTGGTTCTGCTCTTGGAACCAAATCTATCTGAAATTCAATGGCTCGTTTCGGCGGTAATGCAAGTACAGGCTCAAAAAAATCCGCGAATTCCCTAACCATGAGAACTCGACTCAACTCATCTTCTAATTCCATAACACCCAACAAAGTATTCACTTCATCGTTAGAACCTTCCATGACATAAACTATCTGATAACTACAATCTGGGTGTCTAAGCGATATTTTCCTATCCTGGCAAAATATCCTAGCACGTACTCACTTAACCAATCCATCCCAAGAATAATCCCGAACCCCACAAAATCAAACACATGCAAACTACAAACAAAAGTATGACCTAACAGGTCAGACTCTAGCCGGTCACACCTCAATCCTAGAGTTGCATACCCTCCTATTGGATTTGCAACCCATAAGGAAGTGACTAAATATGTGGGTTCTAGGTTAAGATTATCTATCAAACATCTAGATATAAAAGAATGTGATGCACCATTATCAAATTGAACGCTAACATACATACCATAAATCTGAAGCGTACCTCCCAAAACTGCCTTTCCTTTTTCCTAAGCTATCGACTTCGAAGTAGCAGGCTCCACTGCGTACACCTTGCGCTTTCCATCTTTAGTGGACTCCTTGCACTGGCTCTTATAATGGCCAATCTGGTCATAATTGAAGCACTTGACATTCTTCTTTCCAGCCACTTCCTTAGTCTTTCCAACACGACACTCATTAGCGAAGTGCCCCTTCTTGTCGCACTTGGAACAAACAATCTCAGACTTCACTTTCTTAGCTACTCCACCCTTCTGAGTACCTTTCTTAAGGAAGAACTTTCTCTTCTAATCCTGCCCAACCTGGACTTCCGTAGCCTTACTCTTCTCTAAAGAATCAAGAATCTCCTCATACAATAAGGCCATTTCCACTACAAAGTCGGAAGGATCTCTAATATGAGGTAATGTGGCCCTAGCTAACTCAAGCTTCAACCCCTTGATAAATTTCTCATTCCTCTTCATCACAGTAAGAATACCCATATATGGTCAACTCCTCAAAATTTTTAGCATCCTCTAGAATAGACATCTCTCCCTGCTCTAACTCAGCAAAATTTCTGATCAGAGCAGACCGTGCCATTCCAAACATAAACTTCTCCTAGAACCACCCCTTAAAATCCTCCCATGGCCAAGTTTCCTCGTCCACACCAGCTTTCACACTGTTCCACCAAAACAAAGCGGCTCCCTGAAGTTGTCTAGATGCCAACCTCCTCTTCTGGTCATCATTGAGCCCCAAATCTACAAAAATCCTTTCGTAGTGCAACTACCAATTTTCTACCTCTAAAACATCTCTGTTCCCAAAAATGACTTCCCCCCAAGCTTAGCGTAATCTTCGGTCAGCTTAGCATAATGGTTAACTACCGGAACTTTCGAAACTCCTGCCCCTACATCATCTCCTCCTAACACTCCAGCTGTGACTCCCGCTTGCATCACATTCATAAAAAACTGATACATAGCTTCTATTCCAACTTGCGGGACTACAGCACCTACATTCTCTACTTGTGCCTGACCTTTGGTCCTCCTTGTATTAGGTCTGGCATTCCTATCGGTGCCCTCCACTCCTGGGTTAACTCTTCCTCTTCTACCTTCCATATCTGTATTCAAACCTCATACGATACAGAAAAAACCTAACAAGGATAGGAGACTAGAGATAAAGCGTATACTTATATATAGTAAATACAAGTACGTTACTATAGCATTATCTGATACCCCAATCTTACTCTAATTCCTTAGGATTATTTTTAGAAACCATTTTTAGTTTTAAACTTTTTCATAAACCATGCTCTGATACCAAGTTGTAACATCCCATATTTAGAGGCCAAAAGCTAAGTGCTACAGATGCTAGAGTCAACCATAGTATTAACTTCTGGTGACAAAATACGGTAATGCTAATGGTATCCATAATATCAGAAGCACTTGAATACGAACAAAATCAAAGATTTCCAAAAACCACATTTTATTGATTACTTTTCAAAACAAATTCATATCCAAGTTACATAATCCCATATCATTTCCCGGGTAAAGATTAATTATAATCATTACAAAATACGCCAAGAGCGACATATGACGATGCCCCCGTGGTTGATCAAAGCAATATAGTCATATCTGACTTAATACACAGTGGAATCAAAACAAAACTATAACTCCTAATTAGCTATCCGTCAGCCACATGCTTGTCTCTAGAAGCTTTATTCGTCAAAAGAATAAAATCTGAAAACCTTAACCCTCAGCCTACTCAAATCAATTTTGAGCACCCGAGAGTTTAAGGGGAAACAAAAACTTTGAGTCAGACATAAAGCCTAGTGTGAATAATTTTGTTACATCTCGATTTATTGGTATTAAGTGAGATCACGCCGCTTTGCGGAACGGGTTTCCCCTTACTAATATCCTCTTTAAAACATATATTTTGCAAATCCATTCCTGCAACCAAACTGGTTAATCCAACTAATTATATAAAAATAGCAATAACATTTATGCTAATAAATGGACTAACTATCCATAGAACAGGTAATAAGTGGACTATCTGCCCACAAAAAATATCAAGGTCCGTTATGCTAACTAATGGACTATCTATCCATAAAAATGGCCCGACTGCCCAAAAATTGTAGTAACTGTCCGGATTAAAATGGACTAAATGTCCGAATAATTTTCTTAGGTTTAACTACCTTTCATCTTTTTCCTTGAAAACATTTTTCAAAATGATTTATCCTTTTAAATTATATTTACACAAGGAAAATATATTCTTAGCTTTACTCTAAGCTAATTTTCTATGATATACATACTTTACTCAAAATAGGGTTGATGGATTTTTAGTAAGGATTAGCTATCCTTCCAAAATAAGATAAAACCCTTTTTAACTTGGAAATACTTAGGCTATATTGCCTATTTAATACAATCGAAACCTTTGTTTAGACCTTTAAACAACCCTTTTGAAACCCTTGAAGGTAACCCCTTTGAAACCAATAAAAGTGACCCTTTTGAAACCATTAAAAGCCTTTCCTTTGAAAGCTTCAAAACATTATACATCCTCCTTTAAAACCTTTTAAATATTGCCTTTCGAAAACATAGGAAAAACCCTTCCTTTCAACCCTTTTGAAACCCTGGGGAACCACCACTTTCGAAACCATTCATTAAAATCTTTCGAAACAGTAAAAACTCAATCCTTTTGAAAGCTCTTTGGGTTCAATTTAAAACATATGGAAACCTTTCGAAACCATTCAAAAATTTACCCCTTCGAAACCTTTGAAAAATGTCTCGGTCGAAACCATTTGGATTATGCCTTCAAGTAGAGCAAAAAGATCAGAAACCCATTAAAGTCAAAAGCATCTGTTTCGAAACCATTTAAAACTATCTCTTTCAAAACCATTAGGGTTTTACTTTAATCATAGAAAATGGGTCATGAAAACATTTAAGTTGAAAGCATCAATTTCAAAAGCATTTTCTAAGTAAAGAAGTGATGGTGTCGAAACCATCCATTCGAAAGCATTAGAGAGGTGGCTAGGTTTTTAGAAAACAAAACAACCTTTTCGAAACCATCTGGGTCGAAAGGAAAAAGGTGGTAGCAAAAGGTTTCGACTTAGTCGAAATAAATTATTTAAAAATAGAGGTGCAACCCAATCAAAATCATTTTCTTTAAATCATTCGACATAGTCGAAAGCTAAATAAGTCGAAAGCTACTTAGTCGAAAGCCATTTAGTCGAAAGCAAGCAGGCGCATTTTTAATTTAAAACCAAAGTGCTACCTCAACCCTATCAGAACCCTTGGTTTTGACTACATACCTTTCGCCTTCTATCCAATTCACTACGTACCAATACATTGATACCATGCACATTGGTTTTGATGGTGATGAAGGCGGAGGGACTTAATCGAAAGCCAATCAAAACAAAAGCAGATTCCGAAAGCATCGAAACAGTGAAAAATATGTAGCAAATTGTTCTTTTCACCTAACCTGCTTTATGTGTCAAATTTTGATTGGTTGTCTCTTTCTTTACTAATAAAAAGTACTGCAATTTTCAAAAGTGCTACCGAATTTCCAGAATTAACAAATTTAAATTAATTTACAAAAAGCCCCTTCTTCTCTCTTAATTATATAAAACATTTAAGTCTCATACCTTAAATAATTTTATATAACCATTGAAATACTTGGAAAATTCAATAAAAATTTCAGAAAATCTCTTTTAATATGTTTTCGAACATATAAAAATCTTAGTCCCAATTCTTTTATTATTTTCTCGTAAATAATTTATAATCCAAATTAACATTTTCTTTACTAGAAAATTCATATAAATTCCACATAAATTCAAAAAATTCTCAAAATTAAAATCCATTTCCAAAATAGTGTTTATGATCTTCGTAAAAATTCGCAAAGTTTTTGGATGTCATTTAATAGGGTTTTTACCTTAAAACATATCATAAATTCAATATGAACAACCATAATTCATCAACAAGTATATATTATTATTCCATCATTCAAAAATATGGAAAATCAATGCAAAATATTCAAAATTCATCTTAAAACTGGAAATAATAAAAATTTGAGATGTAAACATTATTCAGCTTAGCTTTTGTGATTAAAGAGATTGAGATATGAATGGGTTTGATTTGCTTAAGCTTCTTCCTAGCTTTTCTCTATCTTCTTCCTCTTTCTCTTGTTAATGGTGGTCGGCCTTGAGTTATAAAAAATTTCAAATGAAAATGAATGTGTATGGATACACGGCCTAAGGGAGTAGATATAGGATTGGCCTCTTTCCCATTTTACCCCTTCCCTATTTCATGTTAAACTCTTCTTTTAATTCATTGTTTAAATGGCACAACTACACCTTAATTAAAATCAAATCTCAATCCCCTAATCAACACATTATTTTATTTAATTTAACTACTTAAATATCCTAAATAATGTTACCAAAAATCTGGGGTGTTACACTTCCTGCTTCTACTAGAATAACCATTTCTGCTTCCGGTGTTATGACCTCCTCAAGTCATGCTGCTATGACTGCCTCTCTCCAGTTTCTAGGCATGCTCCTTACATTCTCCCCGCTGGTTCCCCGCATCTACAAGATGCATTCCTCAACTTGTTCTTAAGGGGGGTTTTTTTCGATAAGCCTAATTTTAAATTGGTCCGTGCAGAATCTTACTCACCCTATCTCCACATGATTTAGAGCGATTTGGAGCATGCCGGGGGGTTGGAAAAACTATGTATGTAGCTTTCCACTATTAATCAAAATAATTACTAAGAAATTCTCTAATTCGAGTCCGAAAAGGATGAGTATGAGAAGCAGCTTGCAGATCGTGACCCGGAGATTAAGAGGCTGAAGAAGGAAAGGGACGATGCCCTCAAGAGAGAAAGTAAAAGTGCTTCTTTTTTTAAAGAGCTTAAGGAGTCCACCGACCGGGCCGCACTCATCTTTAGGGATGAAAAAAAGAAGTGCCACATTTACGAGGCAGCCATAAAAGAAAACCTAAGGATAAGCGAGATGATGGTTGAGACGCAAAAGAAAAACATGCCAAACAGACCCAAGAAATTACCTCTCTTCGTGAGCAAATTTCGACTCTGAACACTGAGAAAAATCTACTAGCGGCAGAGAAGGCTAGTATGGAAGCCAGCTTTTCAGAACTTCAAGACACCTTCGTGAAGAAGATGGAAGGTGTAACATCCCCCTACTTGGAGGCCCAAAACTAATGGCTATGGATTTGCAGTCATCCATAGCTATCAATCCTCGGCGACCAAATATGGCAATGTTAGATTCATTGATACACAGAAACACATGAACATGGAAAAAATTTAAAACATCAAACAAGTTCCAGTTTCCATTCCAAAATATTTGAAATTCATTATAATCCCACAATCGTTAACCACGTTAAGAGAAAATATATTTATTACAACATACGCCAAGAGCGACATATGAAGATGGCCCCTTGGATTAACAAAGCATATATATAGGCAATTTAATAACTTTGCCTTTACAATAGCAAAACACAGTGGAATCAAAATAAAAGATAACTCTAAATAGCTATCATGTCCGCCGCACGTCTTCGGAAGCTTATTCGTCTAATGAGGTACCTGAAAACCTCAACTCTCAAACTACTCAAAATCAATTGAGTACTCGAGAGTTTAAGGGGAAAGCATAAACTTCGAGTCAGGCATAAAGCCTAGTATGAATAATAATCTACCATCTCAAAACATTTAGATATCTAGTGAGACCACGCCGCTTAGCGGAACGGGTTTTCCCCTCACTAGTATCCTAAACCTTTATAAAACCATATACTGTGCTTCTGCATCCACAATGGTTAAAACAATTCAAAATATTATGATATAATGATATGCAAAACAAGTGAATCAATTCTGGATTACCCATCCCCATTCATTTTGACTATCTGTCTCAGTTATAGTTTCTAGGATAACTATTAAACTAATAGTTTTCATAGGCTGACTAATAACCGGTTAAATGTTTAAGGACTCCCTGTCCAATTACATAGTTTTCATGGGATAACTAAGAACCTATTGGCCCCTGCCAATATCTTTAATTTTTCATGGGTTCTTCCTGAACCTATTGGTAACTCCAATATCTTTTCTTTTATCATAGTTTTCATGGGTTGACTAGGAACCTATTGACATCTATCAATATCTCAATCCGGATATAGTTTTCATGCGCTAATTACAAACCTATTGGCACCTGCCAATATCAAATCATAGTTTTCATGGGCTAACTATGAACCTATCTTTATGACATCTTCGTTTATACATAGTTTTCATGGGCTTACTGTGAACCTATTGGCCCTTGCCAATATCTTTTTCTATATACAGTTTTCATGGGCTTACTGTGAACCTATTGTCCCCTACCAATATCTTTAATTAATTTAACTTATATTCACTACCGGGTCAACCTAACTGTTTGTTCTGCTCTTCCCTTAATTACCATTATGGGTTCATTACAATATGAATATATTCAAATACATATATGAAGAAGCAAACGTAATAATACTGACCCCTTTGGTTTAATATATTTGAAACCATTTTATATAAAACTTGGTTAATCCCTTTAACCCATTAATCAAGGAAAACTTCTTTAAAAATTCCATTTCAAAACACTTCATTTTTTCCATGGTTTTCTTTTAAAAACGAGAGTAGGTTATATATTTTGAAAACTAAGGCTATCGAAACCTCAAAACATCACTTTTGAAACCCCTGGATAACCTCCTTCGAAAGCATAAAAAACTTATTTTCAAAACATTGCATATAAACCTTTTGAAGCTCTTTAAATCATCTCTTTCAAAACCAAAATGTACATTTTGAAAGTATCAAAACATTACTTAGTAATCCTTAGAAACATAGCTTTAAAACCGTTGAAAGTACCCCTTTCGAAACCTTTGGAAGTATCACTTCCGAAACCATTGGGTTTATATTTAAAAATAGCATTTGGGTCAAAGTGAATATAAATGAAAGTATCTCTTTAGAAACTATTCTTTATCATTTAAAAATATTGGGGAAAACTTGATGGCGTCGGCACCATCCCTTTCGAAAGCTTTAAAACACTTAAATAAAACATTGAAAGTTAGCATCAAAACCCCTTTTTGAAGCCATTACCTTCAAAACCCTTGAACGCTTTCGAAAGCATTTAGGAAGTGGCTTAGTATAAGTTTAAAACAAAAACAACCATTCGAAGGAATTGATGACTTCAACACACTCGAAAGGTATAAAAACAGCAGCAGGGTTCCGACTAAGTCGGAACCATCATTTTTGAAAGCATTTTTTTTATAAACAAGGGTCTTAGTTGAAGGCTCCACTTTTAAACAATGAAAGGCAGAACAAGTTCAAAAACAACTGGGTATCGACTTGGTCGAAAGCATCCTTCAACAACAAGGCAGGCGCATATCTTTTAAAAGTAAATAATGGTTTTGTCTCTATCGAAAGCAATGCCTTCGACACTCTGCCTTCCGCACTTCACCAATCCACTTCGTACCAATCTATTGACATCATGTGTATTGGTTTCGGCTAGGTTGGTTTCGATTGAGATGGAGCAGAGGCATTGGAGTTGAAAGGTACTTCAAAAGGAGGCGGAACCAACTTTTCTGAGTAAAATCTGATTGATGCCCATTTAAAATAAATACTTTCTAACTAATCTGCCACATGTAGACATATGATTGGTTGCCTTAACTTTTCAAATTCTTTACTAAAATAACTGTCGCTTAATTTCAGATCTAAATCAAGATTAATTTAGCAAATAAGCTCTTCCTTTAAGCAAAACCAATATTGTAAATAAGTCTTTCTTTTAAAATAATTTAATTTGCATAGCAAATTACTTAGGAAAAATACCCAAAAATTACAGAAATTCACTTTCATCATGTTATCTAACATATCAAAATTTCAGAACCAAATTCTCAATATAATTTCTAAAATAAATTCCTAAACCCAATTAACCATATCTTCCTTTAGAAATTCATAATAATCTTTCCATGGCTTGGAAATTATCAAAATTAAAACCCAACTCCGAAATCATGCTTTTTATAACATAAAATTTTTCCATGGCATTTAAAGATCAATTACAATCGGTTTTGCCCTAAAACCGTATAAATCCTCTTTTAAACAATCTTGTTTAAATTAAACAAATTATAATTCAAGCATATCATCATCCAAATCATCATAAATACGAATTTAATCTTAAACCCAAAAACATATGTTCATAAAATAAAATCTAGATGGTATAAATTATTATGCACCTTGATTACGATAAGGAGATTGGATTGAGATTAAGATTTATTCCCCTTCTTTAATTCCTTAGCTTGGTTTGAATTCCCTTCTCTTTTCTTCCTAGCTATGGTCAGCTCCTCTTTATATTTGTGTTTTACTTTTTTGTTGAAAATGAGAAATATATGCAAATAAATGGCAAGCCGTGGGTATATATAAGAGTTATGGAATAAAGGTGCGGCTAATACCCAATATACCCTTATGAAAATTAATTAACTTAAAGACCATTCTTAAGCCCATTTAATTAATGAATTAAGCACGGCCTAAATTTTATTTTCATATCTCAATCCCTTTATCATTTTAATTATTACATTATTCTATTTAATTTATCTAATTAAATCTTCTGAATAATGTTATCAAAAATTAGGGGTGTTACAAAAGGCTTGGATGCTACTATTTTATGCTTCTATGTTAATTCCATGATACATCAGGGGTGGCTCGGTTACTTGGGCCCGCTGTTCCCTCGCACGCTTACTGTAGTCTGGGAAGAGGTTCTAGCCCGATTTAAGACATGGGGGGTTACACCAAAGAGGATTTGATTCAGGCATACTTGAATGAAGAATCCCACCAAGCTTCAGTGGAAGGCCAAAAAATCTTGAGGCTAGAAAGGAAACGTGAAACCATTAATTCTATGGCTACCGCTGAGGCTATTACTGAGCATTTTCCTTCAGGCTCAAGTGAGTCGTCTACGCATATTCATGTTGATAAGGAGTCGTTTCTACTTCTCCTGTAATCGTGCAACCGTCAAAGGAGGGTAACGGTGAAGGCTTCGAAGTTGTTACGCATAAACAAACCCCCACAGTAGGTAATTTTCTTATCTTTCTCGTGTTGAAGACTATCAATTCATACTTGATGAAATTGCCGAGATAACCGCCCTTTATTTTGACAATGTAGATCAACCTTCTCCTCCTGCTGAGTTGCCTCCTCATCACACTGCTGGACCTGCTGCCATTCTAACTGCATCAACTGTTGTCTCTACATCCAGCTCTTAGCCTGGTTCGCAATCCGAGCAAACTGCAGCGTTGCATGGTTTGAATGACCCCTTCATATCTCAAGAGGAAGGCTTGGCGGCTACTGATACACAAGAGCGGGCGAGTCAGGCTATTCAACTAGAAAAAGCAGAGGTTGAGCAGCCAACGACCGGGCAACATATGATAGCAGTGAAGAAGGAGAAGGTTGAAGAACAAAAGTCGTCATTAAAGAGTTCTCACAAACCTCGCAAGCATAAAGGCAAAGGAGGGTCTACTAGTGGCTATGTTTCGAAGAGCGAGATTACCGCGGGAGGGCACAAACCTGAGAAGTTGTCGATTAGAAGCGGGAATGGCGACCAGGGAAGCGGTGAGAAGAAGCCTTGATTTTTTTTGCTCCTTTTGTTTTTTGATTACTTTTTGTACAAGTGCAGAGCCTGCACTTAGCATTTCTGCTTGTTTTTGCCATAGTGGTGTGTGTATTTTCCATTCTTGGCCGATATTGTGTGGACATGGCCCCTGCTGTTTGTTGTTGCACATCAAAAGCATTATAAATAATAAAACTATTGAAATTTTGATTGTAGCTATATTTTGTCTACTTATCTATGTTTCGTGCACTTATGCCAGTTTTATTCATCACTGTTTTATTAAGCCCCGTAACTACTGCCAAAATTCTTTGTTTAAAGTAACAAAACTGTGATGTATTTGCTACTTTGGTTGAGTGTCGTTGTGTGTGCGCTGCTAGTTCATGGGACTGTTTACTCCGAACAATTGACAAATGACCAGTTGATCCAAGCGATTCCTCAAATGTCTATAACCGAGTCTATTTTTTGGTTCCTATCTTCGGGAACTTATGATTCAAGCGTCTCGATTCTAGAGATTTTGTCGGTCAATGACCAGAATTCTTTGTTGATTCGTAGTTGTGGGACATTGCTAGATTCGTGTCCATTACTTCTAATAGTGGGAGTAGATTGATTCTTGTTAGTCCTACAATATACAAGTTTCCCGGTGTTTCCAGGACAATACTAGTACTTATAAAACCTTAATGGTTTGCTGATGGTGCCGAAGCAATATCAAGTAGTGTTTGCGCGGAATGCGCGGGTTTTAAGAGTGTGTGACTTAAGAAATGCATGGCTTTTAAGAGTTTGCGGCTTACAAAATGCATGGCTTAAGTAATTCTATTTGCTTAGGCGCGATTACACAGCCCAAGAAGCGGTGCGCGGCTTATGAAATACGCGGCGTAAGGGGTCGATACGACCTGTCGATCCAGGACGGTTTGGAACTTCTTGACGTTGCCAATCTTCGGGTAATGTGACGAGTTCGTGCTTCAAGAGCGTGGTTCCATGGCTCAAGAAGTAATGCATGGCCTATGTGGGTGCATGGCTTTGATTTGGGCCTTCCCGATGTCATCGGAGCAACACCAATTATTATAAGGCAGGGATCGGGTTCCACCAATCTAACGGTTTGAGTTGATTTGGCCCCTTCGACTCAGCAAGTACTTTTATAAACTCAGTTTTATTGGTTTAGAAAGCAAAGAAATTTCATTAATAAAAGTTGGGCAAGTTCTGCCTACTTACAATACCTCCAATATTCTAGGATGGCTTATTTGGTTGAAAAAAATAAAAGTCTTAGACAAAGTAATGACGCAGCGATTCTCTATTCCATGCTTGGGGAATTTAGGTTCCATCAACGGTTGTTAGCTTGAATGTGTCATCCCTAAGCTTCTGACTGATCACATAGTGCCCTTCCCAGTTTGGTTTGAATGCTCCTGGTACAGGATAGACCCGTTTAAGGACAAGGTCTCCTACTTCGAAAGTATGGTTATAGACTTTGGAGTTGAAGTACTGTGCGACCCTTTTCTGGTGAGCGGCAGTTCTTAACTCGGCTTCTTCCCTCTTCTCATCGACCATATTGAGCTACTTGAGCATGAGCTACTCGTTTTGCCTTTGATTGAAGTTTTACCTTCAATGAGAAGGGATTTCCAGCTCGACTGGGATCATTGTTTCTGAACTATATGCCAGGGCGAATGGTGAGTGCCCAATTGCAGATTTGTGCGTTGTCTTGTAAGCCCATAGCTTGAGTGGAAGTTCATCAACCCAATTTGCTTTAGCTTTAGTTAGCCACTTTTTGATGGTGGACTTGATGACCTTGTTCACTGCTTCCACTTGCCCATTTTCTTATGGATCTGTAGTAGCAGAAAAGCTTTTCTCAATTCGGAAGCATTTGCAATTGCCTTTGAACTTAGTGCTTTCGAATTGATTCCCGTTATCCGTAATGATTTTCTGTAGTACCCCAAACCTACAAATAATTTTTTTAGTAACAAAGTTAATAACTTTTTTTTAATAACTGGTGTTTTCCTAATCAGGTTAGTGCACCATGATCTAGTTATATCCTGAGTAAGCGTCCATGAATGACAGTAATTCATGTCCAGTTGTCCCGTCTAGAAGCTGATCGATTTTGGGCAGAGGGATGCTGTCCTTTGGGCAAGTTTTGTTTAGGTTTGAGTAGTCGATAAAGCTTATCGTTTCCCATTGGACTACTTAACCAAAACCAGGTTAGATACCCATTCGAGGTAGGTTGCATCGCGGATAAAACCATTTTCCATCGGCTTGTCCACTTCTTTCCTTAGAGCTTTAGACCGTTCAGGTCCCAGTCTATGCCTCTTCTGCTTCACTGGTGTATACTTAGGGTCAATGTTGAGTGCGTCGCACACAATCTCCGACGACACTCCGCACATGTCGGAATGTGTCCAAGCGAATACATCCAGATTGGCACAAAGAAATTTAATGAGTTTCAGTCGCATCTTATTTCCAAGATGTGATCCAATTTTCAGGACCCGTGTTGGGCCATCCATATCGATAGGGATAGATAACGTCAATTCTGCCGGTGCTGCTTGATCCTCCCTTGAGCTCTTCTTTCTAGGGTCCAAAGCCGATGATCCCCAAGCTAGGGGCGGTTCTGTAGTTGCTATTCGGTAGGTTCACGAATGTGGAGAGTTCTCCTCACATTCTTCCCCTTTCCCTTCTTTTAGACTCACGTAATGCCGCGATATAGCATTCTCTAGCTACACTTTGGTCTCCTTTAATTATCCTAACTCTATTTTCTGTTGGAAATTTCATGCTTAGACACCAATGAGCTAAAGCTATTTTGAAATCTGCCAAAGCGGGCCGTTCCAAGAAGGAATTATAGGCGGGTATTCCATCTATGATCATAAAGGTTTGGATAAGGATGACTCTTCGATTGCCTTCTCCGAGTTCTACGGGTAAATCAATTGTTCCGATAGGTTGTTTAGGTTCAGTGGTGAATCCTTGGATCTTTGTTCGACAAGCGGTTACATCTTCCATATTGATCTTCATTTAATCAAAGGTGCGTTAGAAAAGGATATTCACAGCACTGCCACCGTCTACCAATACTCGTTGGACCATGGCTGGTCTGATTCCTACTGTCACGACCATGGGGTCGAGAGTTGGAGCTTATATTCCTTTAGTGTCCTTGTTTCGAAACAATATGTTATCGTTCAGGTTCCTCTACTACTTAGCAGGAATTGAATCTTTCAGAACGTGTCTTAATGAGTTCGCATATCGCTCCATTTCTCCCCTAACTCTTCTACGCGGGATTAGGTTCTTCAGATTGTTCCGATAATAAGTCTTTGGTCGGTCTGTTTGGACCCCTCTTTGCTGGTTCTGGCATGGTTCCCCCGATCTCTAGGAGCTAGGAGTGCCGCGGACTGGTCAGGATTTTGCGGCTTCCTCACATACCGTTGAAGCCTATTTTCTCAAATTAGTTCTTCAATCAGGTTCTTCAAGTGATGGCATTCATTCATGTTGTGACCATGTGTTTCATGGAAACGACGGTACTTTCCAGAACGCTTTTGCTGTTCAGCCACTTCCTTTTTAGGTGGCTTTTTTTACTCCTCTGTCCCTTGTGTTGCAAGGTAGATGTTCTCTGGAGTATCATTGAGCGGGGTGTAGTCTTCGGGCCTCAAGCCTTTAAGTTGCTTGCTACTTTCATTTCGCTTGTTGGAATTATGATTCTTCCTTTTTTTTTATTCCCATCCATCCCTGCATTTCCTACAATGGTTCCAGAGGCATTTGCATCTTAGTTCGCTGTCATACCATTCTGCCCAACGTTGGTTGGTTGTATGCTAGTAGGTTTTCCTTCAAACTCCTCTGCTTCTTTCATTTTGATACATTTTCCAAATTCAGTGTCGGGATGGATGGCGCGGACCAGAGCCATGAAGACCATATCTTTTTTTGGGTTACTTACTTCAGTGACTGTAGTGTTAAACTGACTCATGAAGGATTTCAAAGGTTCATTTCATCCTTGGAATAAGCCCGACAAGGACATCAAGTCTTTTGGTTATGCCGTATGAAGCCTAACTGATCAAGGAACCTTGTTGCTAACTCATCGAAAGTGGAGATGGATTTAGGTGGGAGCCCGGTGAACCACATGGAAGGATCCCTTCCAAAAAGATTGGAAAACATCTACACCGAACAGCATTTGAAGCATTCGCCCAGTCCATGTACCAATTATATTTGTACAAGTGCGGTTTCGGGACCCTAGTTTCGTCGTAGGACGGGATGGTTGGCATAATGAACCTTTTAGGATATCGTTCATTGAGAATGTTGTCATTGAAGGGAGTCCGGCTTGGAGTATATCCCCATTCATCATCTCTCCTATTCTTACTTTCGTCCTTTAGGTGCTTGACCATGTCCGAGATATACACCTAAGCTGTCTGGTAATCTATGGGTTGGCTGTCAATGACTGTACCAAGTGTTGGATTTGCAAACGGTCTTAGTAAGTGGGCTGAAGCCTAGGCTCTTCTGTCTTAAGGAGAGCCACTACCTTGGAGTTCCATTGGCTTGCGATTGGTCGTACCAGGGCAGTTTGGACCTCTTTATCGGTATTGAGTATGTTAGTGTTTTCTTTCAACACACCGTCGTCAAATTTTCTCGATCTTCAGAGTCGGAGAGATCCACTGCTATATCTTCTTGTAGGGTTTTCGTCCACGGATTTAAATTTACGACGGGCTGCTTTGCAGTTGGTGGAGTACTTGCATTTCCTTTTATGGTGATTCCCGCAGCCCCACTTACTTGTTCAGGCAAGAAACAGAGGGATTTTCTTGTTCCATGGTAGCCGTGGGCTCTGGCATGGTTCTTGGAGCAGCAAGTGATTGCAAGGTCAGAAGGGCATTCAATTTGTCCATAAGGTCTTTTGGTTGTTTTCCATCTTCTGATTAATTTCATTAACCATCTTATTTAATTCATCTCCAGTGACAACTTCATGCTGAATAGAAGATCCTAGCACCTAATTTGTTGTATTGGAGCTAGAATTTGGTCGGACTAATGGGTTGCTGGCGCCATTGAATTCAATTTGCTGAGGATTGGTTTCTTCTCCAACTATTGCAGCTCCTACAGATCTTTCAGAAGCAGTTCTCCTTTTTCCTGGCAGCATTAATTCTCAACAGCGATTCTTCTAAGTAGAAATTAAGGATCTAACTTCTAAACCTATCTGATCCAAAATAGATAGCTAGATCTAAATCTGAATTGGGTTTTTAGTGAAAGCACCAAAATGTTAACCCAAAAAATGGATCAACACCCTGGATTGAGCGTGAAAGCACCAGCCATGCTTACCAAGGCAGATAAAATAGGAAAAACAATAGTAAATTGCAGAAAAAGTAAAGAGACAAGAGATTTTTATAACGGTTCGGATGTTAACAAAGCTTACATCCACTTTATATCTTTTATTGATCAACTGCTGTTACGAGAGGGTTTGAATTACAATATGATTCATCTTCTTCATGTTAGATTAAGCCACCATTGTTATAAACAAAAGGAGGATCTCAATTGTCTCTTAATGGCTATTGTGTGGGAGAAAAGGAGTGAAAAAGCAATAGCAGAGATCAAGTTAGAAACCTTGTTTTTGTTGGAGGTAGTAAGGGTGGCACGGTTGGTTAACCGAACCGATCGGTTAATCTGAGCGGTTAACTAGTGAAAAGTAACAGGTCGGTTAACCGGTTTATCGATTAAAATTGGTCGATCGTACAGACCGAACCAGTTAAATCTAATGGTTCGGTTAATCGTTTGAACCAAATTGTTAACCGTATATATTGCAATATTTCGTGACATGTATTGGTCAGTTCATATATAGGACACTGGGACGGTAGTAGCACAGCAAAGAATCAAAGATCACATAAGCTTACACAGCATAGCATAAACTAAACTATATAAAACTAAGTTTAATTTACACAATCCATGTCAAAGGTCAGTTCATATAGCAAAGATCACTCATCACATAAGTTAACAGCAAAGATCACTCATCACATAAGTTTACAGCAAAGATCACATAGGTCAGTTCATATGGTCAACACAATCCACCAGAAACAGTCCATAATTCATAGTACAATACGACATATATAGTACATGATACAATTACATTCATTTTCCACTGCAAAGCGTAATGAAAATTGAGCCTGAGCAAGTACAATAGATAGTTTGGAGATTGAGCCTGAGCTAGTGAGCTTCAAGTCCATCCATTTTCCACTGCAAAATGCAAATTTTTAGAACTATATTATTGTAAATAAAACTGAATTGAAGTCCATCCATGAGACTCTAATGATGCTTGAAATCTGAGAATAAAGACTACATCTCTCTCTCTCTCTTAAAATACTCTTATGGATAGTCTTTGCACAAGACATGTTAGATCCTGGGGCCTCCTTCATGTTAGATCCTGGGGCCTCCTTAATTTTTAAGTGATGTCGGACTCTTTTCTTAACGAACTGAATGAATAAAAATATGATATGGTGAGCTTTTAATATGCATCTGGACTTTAATTATTCCACTCTGTTTTTATTTCTAGTAGACCAAAAAATAAGATTTCCAACCAATTTACTCTTTGCCATTAGACACTCTCAGCAATGTGCATGAAATAACTACGCGATGCATCATTTAAATTGAAACATGCATATATCCATATGCTAAATTGATACTATTTAAAAGGTGGTGTAAGACATACCCAAAAAAATATTGAATGTCCAAAAGCAATGAAAAATCGCAAGTCGTAATCATATACTACAAATCATTCCAATTTTGTTCAATATACTCAGTAGACAAGAAAATCATATGTTATTTACATGGTATAATCAAATGACAGATAGGGCTTTGGAGTCATTTAATGTACTTGTGTATAATCAAATGACATATAGGGCTATGCACGACAGTAAAGTGACATATATAGTTTACAGTATATATAATTATTATACAAGCAATATATATTTATTAGTTTACAGTATTTATAACTATTATGCAAGTTACACACACACACATATACACACATATACATACATACATAAATACATATATATAATATATATATATATATATATCAGTTTAAAAATTATAACAACATTGAATGTTCACAAGATGAACTAACCATTTATCACTTGCATGTGTGTGCGTGTGTATTTGTGTGTATCAGTTGCATGTGCGTGTATCAGTCTGAGTTTATAACATGTATATTATATAAAAAAATTTGTTCAATAGTATATCAGTTGCATATATAATACACAGTTTAAAATATTAAAATGCAATACATCAGTTGCATATAAAATGTAATACGCCAAGTGTAATATTCCTTCAAGTATAATATATAATATCTACAAGTATACAATCACCAAGTGTTGAGAACATTGACCTTAACCATCAGTATTTCTACAAGCAGCAGCAAAAATAACGTAAAACAAAAACAAAAAAAAACAAAAAGCATTTCCATTTTATATTTTAGTGTTGAAAATAGATATTATGAAATATGTTGAACTGGTATTTTATTACTGACATATTACTATGTACCAATTAATTATTTACCCCAAAAAGTTGCTACAAACTTGCTACAAAACAAAAGGAAGCATATAATCACAAAATTTCAGGTGAGGCATATAGAAAATGCTTGCACTAGCATTATTTATTGAAATATACACTCAAAATATAGTTGGATTCAACATAACACCGATGAAAGTTGATTAATACAACGAATTATGACAATCTACCGTGAAACTACAGAACATAACCAAGCAAACAACTAACTCAAATTTGTGTTCATCGGAACTACACATGATATGATGACTGAAGATTATAGAAATGGTAATCCAGAAGCAATGCTTATGATGCATATACGAGGGTTCAGAAACAAGGTCTAAATTCGAAACTGATAACAACTTAGCTTCTTTTGACCTGAACTAATATACATCAATGAACTGCAATTCATAATACTATACCATAATATTGTTATATCAATCCATGAATTGCTGTTATAAGCATAAACGAATTAAATGCTCAATAAAATTTAAATAAAATGGAAAAATACTAAAACTACCCAAAATAAATCATACTCATGTTTTTCCTCTTCCTACGAGCATTCACCATTGCTCAGAATTCAAATCGACGATCAAGGTAGCAAAGAATGAAACCAAAGAGGCAGCGGATTTGCAGAGGATCGATTTGTATTTGGATTCGAAGTTCTAATAGTAGGGTCGAGAATTATGTAGGTTAGTTTTCATTTTTTTGGAATGAAAATGAATGAGATACTTATTTTTAGGAACAATTTTTGAAATAGCGGCTGAAGCAAGCACAATATGATTAGGGTTAGGGAAAAATGGGTGGGCCGGGTTGCGAATAGAAGTGGATTTGGGCTTTTATAATAATTTAAAAAATATGTTCGGTTAACGGTCAACCGATATATGAACCGTGGTTAACCGTTAACCGACCCGATTTTGGTTGGTTAACCGAAAGTTCGATTAACCAATTTTTTTAGTTAAAGTGGTTCGATTGAGGTCGGCTAAGTCGGTTAGGTCGGTTAACTCGATTAAATGCCCACCCCTAGGAGGTAGGATGGTATTTATAGGATTTAGAAAGCGCTTGGATCGAAACCATTACACCAGAAGCCTGTAATTGTCCATAGGAAGAAGCACGAAACAATTAGAGAGATTCCAAGCTAACTTTTTGGATCAGTACCGATCCAATTGGATCGGATCAGTACCGATCCAAAGAGTTGTGAAATTTTTGCACAACTTCTTTATAGTGGCTTCGCTGCTTACTTATGAGAATCTTCATGTAATTTCATAGCTTGTTGACTTGTTTTGATGATGATTCACTCGTGAGTTTGACTGAACTTTAGTTTGAATCCGAAAAGTTTTTACTTCACGAACTTGGATGCTTGGATTATTACCAAACTTGGTGGATAGACTTAGTATAGAGGTAAAAATATAGCGCAAGTAGTTTGGAGGAACTTTAAGCCAAAATTTTGGATCAGTGCCGATCCAAAGTGTTGGCATATTTTTGGGTCAAACTGACAAGGTTCCTTTGTCCCATGCTTTTAGGACTTCTGGTCAAGTATTGAGTCATTCTAGCTTAATCCGAATGTTCTAACTCCTTTTGAATTCTTTTAGGTTAAAAACCCGGTTAATAATACCATATCCATTATCGTTCAACATATTTATAACTATTATAAATACATTTTTTAATCATGTTCAATACATCAAATAAAATTTCAAAACTAGTATTTCATAAATATTAATTAATTAAATTAATTTATAACAACTATAAATAAATTAAATCAAGTGGTCAAAGGATTATTCAACGTTTCGGCTGTGTGGCTCTTAGGTGTAAATTCATTCAGCGATTAATACTGAATAATTCAAATATTAACATTCACACATCACTTAGCAGGTGGTGTGATATTTTGGCCAAATTTATCGCTTAATTGGTTTTGGTAAAAATCCAATTTAACTTTGTTAAGCATTAACTGGTAGTGACGATTATTTACACCAATTTTCTTCATCAAAATTGTATCACTTTGGATTTATGGAATTTAGAAATGGTCAAAAGTCCAGTGCATCCATATTCAACTTTATAGTCCAAATACAAAGCCCTTGGTTCATTAATAATAATTATTATCAACCGAACTAATCTGACTAGAGATTTTGAATTTGAGTTGACTTCAATTGACTGTGATACTACCCCATATAACCGAGGAGACGAATCCTCTTTTGAATAGTGTTTCACTTCTAATACTTTCACTCAACTCAACTATAGTCGTTCGATAGACGACGTGTCACGAGTTAACTATAATCAAAGCGGAGCTTTCATATTGAAGATCAATAATATTCTCACGTTAAGAGAATTTTGTAAATTAATCAATTCGATATTTTTTTATTTGACCTTAGTTGTATTAACCAAAAGAAATTATCAAGTGAGTCATTCTATAGTTACCAATAACTATCAGTATGTAACCCCTTGGTACCCAGCAGCCATGAGTAATACACTGCCAGACATTTGCCGAGTGTTACGTACTCTCAGCGCCGACCGTACCATATTGGTTGCCCTAGACAAAACTTCTGAAAAACTGAGGAAAAAAATTGAAGAATTTTTTTTGGAGATTCTAGGACTTGAACCTTGGTTGTTGAGGGAATAAATTTAGACTTAAACCATTGTACTATAGGTTACTTCTTGCCCAGCTACACTATTAGATCAATATTTTGAAAAGCATTTTGGACATTTTGTTGCCCCCTTCATCATCTTTCATGGTGTTTCCCTAGGCGAAGGTCTTCCTTGCCTTGCCTTTGCGCCGAGCTTGTGTACTCTAGTCTTAACAGATGCTTTGATGTCCAGTTCCGATACATCTAGATTAGGAACATTAAAAATGATGTGTTTATCATATTGTGATATAGTACTCGTGGTTACAAGTATTTCTAACTACTATCACAAACACATCATTTATAGACTTTCTGACATGTATACTAAATTAACATAATTATTTATAACATTTTATAACAAGTATATAATAGAAAGGAAACGCCTTTTATTCAAAAAAGATAGGTTATTGAGTTAGATTTATGTAGCAAATTGCGTAATTACCCATATGGCATAACCCTAACTCTATCATCTCTAATACCGAGATTGTGCTCCATAGTTACTGCTGGCCAAATGCAGACTTCCGCATACGGTCAATATGTTGGTGATTGCTACAACATTGCCATTGGGTTGCTGGGGTGGAGTTGGTTAATTGTCGCGGTTATTTCTTTGTCCCATTTGTTAATGAACAAACTCTAATAGGATCCCTTCTCCGATAAGTCTTTCACTTTCATCTTAGAGTACTGGCACTCATTGGTGGAGTGGTCGTTGATTTATTGGAATCGGCAGTATTTGATGTTCCCACGAGGCTCTTCCCTTCTCCCATCGCTGGAAGAGCTTGGTCATTGAAATTCCGTCCAAATTTGAAATGCTAGATATATTGTTTTTGTATCCTTATTCAAAGTAGCATAGTTGGTACCTTGCTTTTTGGTATTATTTTGCCAACCATTAGGTCGACGATTGCGAGGACCAGTTTGGGTGGTACGTTAGATTTCAAAGTCACTATCAGAAAGACTGACATACTCCATTTTCATTATGTCATTTAGCCACTGATAGTATTCTATCAGGGATGCAGCTAGCTGCTCTTGAAACTCTTTCTGCATTCAAGAGTTATACATGACCCCTGACTAGAGGGCCACGACCAAGCTGTTCATGTCGACGCTCCTAGCTTAATGGGACTCTTTGTTGAAGCGATCGACAAATGATCATATGTTTTTAATTGACCTCAGTCTGTGTTACTCAGCTTACTAGCTATAATAATATGGGTATTGGAAGTAAAGAACCCAGTCTTGAAATCCACATATAGTTGGGCCCAAGAATTGATGCTTCTTGGTTGTAGATGCAAGAACCAATGGTAGGCCGGTCCTTTGAGAGTGGATGGAAAGAGTAGGCATTTTGCTAGGAAAGAAAGCTAACCGCATGGGTAATGGAGTTGAATGCAGTGGTATGATCGGATGGGTCAGTACTCCCATCATAATTGTCATTGGGTGATAGGGCATACCACTATGAATGTAAGTATCCAAGATTTCCTCAAAAAATGGCTAGCTATTATCATCGTTAGAAAATGCCTTGCCCTTAGTATTTCAGGCTCACATTTTGTTGAGATATCGGCGAAGGAAGTTTATTTCCTCCTTGAGAAAAACATATGTTTGTTGCAGAGTGGTCTGACCGATGATCAGTTATGGGCTCAACCGACGTCTTAGTGAATAGGGGATATATGGCGAGAATGGGAATGATGATGATGGTAACAATCTGGAGTGGGAGACCTCCTCTCCTTGCGTATAGAGGGTGACCACGAATGACCAGCCCGCCCTTCCCTTGACCTATTCTTGGCCATACCTCTATGAGGTCTAGAGTGTGACGAGGAATCCCCATGCTCCCTATCGACGACAGGAGCACTGCCGTTTAAATGTTCAAAAGCATATGTTTGTAGACGCTCAAAAACAGATGGCCATTCCACGGAGGGGGAATGACGATGTCTTGGTTTTTTGGACATAACCACATTTAGTACCAACAACATGGCTAAGCACGTGCACGGTATATCTCATTGGATGAGCATGAACATCCATGAGTGAGGTACTAGCCACCACTCTATCTTGGGCCTTAGTAGTGTTCATGTGATCGTACGTGCCTGGAAGGGTAGATTGATGAATAGGTAAGTCAACAAGATCGAATACAGGAGGAGCCAGTGTGACATAGTTTACAGTAGCTTGGGCATCCAACCACATCCTCAGACTTTGCACTTCATAGGCCAAATTGCACGTGTTTGTTAACTGTTACAACATGGTATGCCATATATCATTGTTGAGCCTAGGAATGGGGTAAGAAGCACTGGTAATGGGATTGTTAAGTTTTCATGCTTATTGGAGTTGTTACCTTCAATCTTAAGAACTTGGTCCATGATAACAAGTCAGATCAGATTTTTGTAGAGAAGAAACGTAATAGAAGACGAGAGCTTTAAGTGAAGGCCCTCCTTTTAGTCCTAAAATGTTGACCAAAGAATTAGCCAACCTCAAAATTAGACTAATGTATCGTGAAATTAAAGGTTGCTTGCTAATCACTAGGCTTGGAAATGTAAAATGAGGAAAAAAGCAAGCAAATTAAAGTAAATGTACAAGGGTATAGAGTGGTTCGACAAGTTTGCCTACGTCCACTATAAAGATCTCTTGCTATGTTTCTCTCTTAAAATACAAAGAATTGTAAGAGAATAATAAGAAACAAAGCATCGAAGGTTAAAAAGGTAGCTAATCGTAAGAGCTTAAGGCTTTGATTTGCTATGAGGAGTGACAGAGTTGAGAGATAATGGCTTAAATTCAACTAGAAATCAACTAGTTTTCAACCCCTTTGAAGTTGCATGGCTAGGGGTACTTACAATGGCTGTAGGAGATGATGAATGGCTGAGATCATGCAGGAAAATAGGTAGAAAAGGCACTTAACCACTGATCTGGCCCCCTCGACTTATGGAAGAAAGTTGTAACGGAAGTCGAGAATGTGTGACTGAGAAGTATGCCAATTGTCCCTCTGTACTAGCTGCATGCATTGCATTTAATGCACATTAAACACTGACGACGTTCTGCAGGAGTAGGTATGCTTTTGGATGCCTTGCTACAATACCTAATGCTGCTACTTGTTATACGATTTATCATATTCTTGTACCTGCCTTTGTGGCAAGGTGGGTAAGTGGTTTCTCCTAGGTAGGATGGTCGATGGACTATAGATGATTCTTAAAGGAATTTGAATACTGCCAAGGACTAAGGTGCAAAGAACTTATCATGCCAGTTGTGATATGACAGGATGGGCTACGGTGTTGTCGGGCCAAAGACAGGCCATGCCTGAGTCAGTCTTGATAGATTAGTTAGCTGTTGAAGCCGCCTTGAGTTGTGTCCATCGACAACGGAGTTGGTCTTGATGAGTTGGTCTAAGCCAAATTAGATTTGGACCTCCATAAGTGGGTCGGTTTCTCAATGCCCAAATTTGCTGATGAAGGTTAAATGGTGTTAAGGACTAAGTTGTAAGAGAGGTGGTGGGCTGACCATGAGATGACGAGACGGGCTTCCTGGGTCTGGTCGGAGGCAGGCGATGATAAAGCCAGACCAAAGACGGATCATGGTTGAGCCATTCTTGCCTGGTGAGTTGGTTGCTGGAGCCATAATGGGTTAAGCCTGTAACACTCCGTAAAATTTAATAAGAAATTAATTAATCAAAATAACGCTAAAATTGGAAATTCTGTAAATGTCAAGATTTGGTCACAGAAGGTGCACCATTGCATCCACGGCGATTTTCTTATCAATTTCTAAATATAAAGTTTTGTGATCGGAGTTCAAACGGAGAAGTTATGAACGTTTGAAGTTTCCAAGTTTAAAATAATTCAAACGAGTTTAAATTTGAAATTTGAATTTGAAATGTTAACAGGGGCTTAAGGTCTAAATCAACGTTAGTGGTAATCTTAAGGAATTAGTGAAGTTTAATAAAGTAATAAATAAAAAAATGGTAGGAAATAAAATAGTGGTCATAACCGAAGGTCGGTCGACCGCCTATAGGCTAGCGATCGATTGGTGAAAGTGTTGACGGTTAGGTTTTCTTAGGCCATGAACGGCCCGGATTGAATTATTTTGATCCAACGGTTTATTGCATTCTAACCTCTATAAATAGAGGCCTAGCTTCTCACTTTTATTCATAAATTTTTGGGAACGCTAACAGTGCTCTATCAGTTTTCCTCTTGATTTAGAATCAGTAGGATTTTCAGGTAAGGGATTTTAGATATATATATATATATATATATATTCAATCTTCAATTCTATTCTCCTCTAATCCCCAATTCTAAACTAATATATATACACTCCACTTTTTGTACATTTCAAAAAGAAGAGATCTGGAAGGGAAACTAGGATTGCTGTGAATCAAATCCAAAATAAGAAGTAGGAAAATTACCTATGAGAGGAAATTTCAGTTTTTCCCATTTTAGTAATTGTGTAGTATTTATTGAATTTGATATATGCCTTGGGAAATTTTGGTAAATGAAAACATAAAACTAAAGCCTCCAAAGTTTCCCCAAGTAAACGTCAATTATGAATATGTTGGAATTTCAATTGTCTTATACTAATATTGTAAAATAAGATATGTGTTTGAGATTTAAACAATTTATAATCGATTCCACTTCATCTATTTTGATTTCTCTTGTAGTGTTAAAGGATTCTAAAAATAAATAAAGTTAGAATTTATGTGCAAAGTATGAATTTGTCTATTTGTAGTTTGCACTGCTTGTTCTATAAATTTAATAAGTATGAATCTCCCTTTCACTCCAAGGTGGTCATTGCAAAAGTTGAATATAATATAAAAGGATTAAATTAGAAGATGTGTTTCTTGAAATAGAGGAGTTAATTCTATTATATTAATATGAGGTATGTTTGGTATCATTCCATTTTTATACAAGTCTAGTTGTGTTGGCTAAGGATATTAGCTATTTTTGTTTGGAGCTTGGAACTTGTGTGAGTTTGACATTTTAATTAATTTAGTAAGTGACCTCTTTGTGTGTGATTAGGAATATTTATTTAAACCTTAGATCTCATGTGTAAATAAATAAATAATATATATATATATATATATATTATATAATAGTAATGTATTGATTATAACATATTAATCGTATTGAATATTATTAATATGATACTTAATATCATTTAATTTCTTAGGAAGTAGCAATTAATGATTATGGAAATTAATCCATAACTAAAGGTGAAATAAGGAGTTTTACCTTATATGGCCTTCAGTGTTGACGGTGTGAGAAACTATATATACAATTAGTATATATATAAAGTATGACTAAGTTATAGGGATGTGAAGTCAGTCTAAAGCACACAGAAGTCTGCCCAATTAAGTCTGGCTACCAGTAGTGTGACTTTGGGGACTGATGTGAGACATTGCCTATAATAAATAACCTTATTAGACGTGAAGTTAGTCTCAATTCTATAGTGTGATTTTGGCCAGTAATCTAGCTACCAGTAACTACGAATGGTCGGACTAATCTAAGTCATCACAGTTTGGTTATAGATCATAAATATGTTTTGGATACATTAGGTTAGAGATCTTTTAAGGGGTCTACTTCTAGTTTGGTGGTACTAAGTGACTATTGTAGGGTCCGTCTCTTTTCCATATAAGAAGTATTAATTAACCTATCATATTTCTTACGATGTCAAATAAGAGAAACTATAGAGGGACCCGCCTAGGTTAGGTATTAAATGACGGGGACCTGCCTATTTTATATGTATTAAATGGTTAGAGTCTGCCTAATTCCCGTTGAAAGGTATTAAGTGGTTCGTGTGCTTTCTCTTGCATCGTTAATGATAATTACGTTAGAGTTTGGAATTAGACTGGAAAAGCCAATTGGGCCTGTATTTGAAGTTTTTGGTATTATTATTTTAAATGTGCAAGACACATTACCTATCTACCTAATATTGCCCAAATACAGTTATGGTAAAGGTTGAGATTTTCATTCAATGGACATTTGCTATTCTGACTCCCTCCTCATTATAACACAGAGGTTAGGAGAGAATATATTGATTTAGGAGACAAAGATGGAGCAGAAGGCTTATGGCGGTTGTCTATCTGTTCATGTTTTTCTTTCTAGCATTTTATGTACCTAATTTTAGACAAAAGTGTATTTTGAAATATTGTACCATTGAGGTTTTATGTTGACATGTTGTGGAATTCTAAGATAATTTGTATGTTTTCGAACTAGTTTTCTTTCTATGAAATGAGTACATGTTTCTGGTATGATATTTTATCCATTCCGTGAGATTTTGAAAGTATAGATAGATAGCTCTTTATACGATGTATTCTTTCAACTTTATCAACCTACGGCTCGTTTTGTGATGGGCCTTAGGTTTGATGGGCTTTTATTAGTTTGAAAATTAGGTCCGTTTTGGAGAGGGTTGTTATAAAGTCGGTTGGTAATAGATAGAGGGTTGCTAAGTAGGTAGATTGTCTTAGGGCCAGACTGTTCTTGGGATGGCATGTATTGGCCAGGATGTCTGGGCCGGCTTTGATTAAGCTGGGCTATGCCTGATCGACATGCTACTTGCAAGAAAATTGAGAAACATTTGAAGTTGGAGCAACTTGATGTGAAGACCTCTTCCTTGTATAGTGACTTAGAGGATATCATTTACATGAAGTAGTCAATTGGATTCATTGTAAGTGAGGAAGAAGATTGAGTTGAGGAAGTCTTTTTATGGACTTAAGCAGTTTCCTAGACAATGGTATAAGAGGTTTGATTATTTTATGCTCTCTCTTGGTTTTAATCGTAGTATTAAAGATGTGTGTGTTTATCTCTAGCGTTTACAAAATGTGATTCAGTGTATTTGCTCTTGTATTTGGATGGTATGTTAATTGCTTTCAAGGATAAAGCTAATATTAATAAATTTAAGTTAAAATTAAAAGCGGAATTTAAGATGAAAGACCTTAGAGAAGCAAAGAAGATTTTGAGGATGGAAATCTAAAGAGTGGAAAGCTTGAATTTTTGAGGCTCGCTCAAAAGGAATACGTTCAGAAGGTGTTTACTCAGTTTAGCATGGAGAGAGCAAAGGTAATTGGTGCACTTATGCCTTTATATATGTAGCTTTCTAGAAAAAGCTCTTCGATCTCAAAGAAGGACAAGACCAACATAGAGAAGGTGTCCTATGCGAGTGCAGTTGGTAGCTTGATGTATGATATGGTTTGTACTAGGCCTGACATTTACACAAGCTGTTGGACTGGTGAGTAGATATATGGAAAATCTAGGAAAGACACGGTAGGAGACAGTGAAGTATATTTTCAGATATCTTAAAGAAATCCATATCATAGGCCTATTTTTGGCGGCGGGGATAGGGGTTTTAGCTTGGTTGGATTTTGTGATTTTGACAATGCTAAAGATAGAGATCAATGAAGGTCAACCTCAGATTATGTGTTCACTCTTATAGAGACAACTATTAGTTAGAAAGCGAGGTTGCAAACGGTAGTTTCTTTGTCTACCAAAGAGGTAGAGCAGATAGTTGTTGTTGAAACAACCAAGGAGCCACTCTACTTGAAACGGTTGATGTTTGATTTGGACTTCATTTATGATGGAGTTGTGATGAGTTGTAATACTAAAGTACAACTCACTTAGCTGAAAATCTAGCTTTCGGCTTGAGGACGAAACATATGAAGGCGAGAGAGTTCTTTCTTATCTCGGTGAATGAAGAGAAGCTAGTTTGTCTTCAGAAGGTTCGTATGGAGGATAATGCAGCAGATATGCTTATATTGTCCTTGCATATTGCAAAGTTCTAGCATTGCTCAAACTTGATCCACTTAATGAGGTGCTAGGTGCCAAATGGGGAGTGAGTTGGTAGATGAAGACATTTGTTTTTATGGTGATGTTGGAGATTGATAGGTCCTACTTACACGAAGTGTACTTTCAAAACTATGTTAGTGGGCGATGGCTTTGCCGGAGTTCGTTGATAAAGTGAAATAGGTGATGATCATGTCAAAGCTCATTAGAAAAGTATTCGTGATGTCTTTTTTAAGAGTTGCTTGGGATGTGAAGATGTAGGTGTAGTTGGTAAGCTTGTATGAAAATCTCGTATGAAGTGGAGATTATTAGATTTTGATGATACAATATTTCCAAATTGAAGATATTTTGAGTCAATTGTCTCTTTTAATATATTAAAGATTAAAGAAGATAATGAATTATTTACATGAGAAGGAATTATTTTAGAAGATGAAAGTAATCAATCAATTCTCTAATCAGCTAATTAAAAAAAGCATTTGTTTAGGCGCATGCATATTAGAGAAAACTGAAGAAGAAAAATAGGTAAATGTTTCCCATATAAATCAGAGAATAGACAAGGCATCGATTTATTACCATAAACCAGTTACTTCAACCCAAGTAACGATCTCTATATGAAGTTGGTTATTCTTTAGAGATTACATCAATTCTCTCAAGTTGTATTTCTTCGTATTCTTCTAGTTAGCCTCCATTACCAATCTTGTTATTTTCTTTTCTCGAAAAGTAATAAAATCTTCTTTCCGAAAAGTGAATGTACATTATCTCATGATAGTGAGCCCATTATAAATCATGTACATAATTTTCTTTTCTGTTTCTGCCTATGTGATTGTTTATTTTGATATTTTTGTTTTATGTTTGTTTTATTTCATCTTCAACACGATCCTATTATTTTTGCTGCTTTTGGGGTGTTGATCTGAATTTTCCCCAACACTATTGGTCATTTCCTACATGTGGATTGGTGATGGGTAGAATAATAGTGGTTAGCCAAAAATAGAAATTAAAAGATTTATATGGTTCATATCCTGTTTCTAATATCTAATTGCTTAAATCGACTTTAGATTATCTATCCTTGGGAATATACAACATAGGAACAACATTATGTTATGTTCGGGAACAAATTAAAGATTAGAGGTTAGAGGTTATGACGTTTATGGACAAAAATTTTGATTAGAGGTTGGATATTATGTATTGTGTAATGTATATTGTTTATTTTTAATTTGCAATAATTACTAATTATTAATCATTGATCATTAATTAAAAAGCATTTCATATTTAATATTTAACAAGCAATACTAGAAGATGTTGAAACCATTTTTTATTGTTAGAGGCTATAGAAGAGAGAGATATGGTTTTTAATATGTTTTTCCTAGCAACAAGAATTACGTCCAACTTATCTTAGATAAGTCGGACATATCTGTTACGTCTTGTGCAACCATCGCAATTTTGAAAGTCCAAACGTTTTGCTTTAAAATGTTGCCACTAACCTCTTTTTCTTGATCTTTTTTCCCAATATATTGTCATATATATTAATTTAATTGTCAAAATCACCGGAGATTTGAAAATACGTCTCATTGGTTACGGGGACAACCAATCCGTAAATTGGGAATTCATTGCTCACGGATAAGGGAATTGTGAATTGAAGTTTGGTAATGTATGGAATAATTTTGTAATTGAGTTAAGACCATAAAAAATGTTGTAGCCAATTTTATTTTTCTTTTTCAATCTAACTGTGTAGAGGTTTTTTTTTTTTTTTTTCCTTAGCATGGCTTGTTGAAGTTGGCAATGCGGTCAATTGGCTTATTTTTTATCGAACGTTATCATACATTAAGGTTTGAATTTTTAGTTGGACTTTCTGCTGTGGCGTTGGATGTCAGTTGTTATCTATGATGTAGAGACGACTTATGATGTGTGAGAAAAAAAATGTGAATACATCCTTAGCATAACATGCTAAAGGTGGGGAAAGCCGCAACCATTCTTGCAAGATAAAACAGTAGATTATGTCGCCGAGGACTGCTCTGGTTGAGTATGGTAGTAAGGCTTAACTGCGAACGTGTAAAGAGTTCCTTTGACTTCGTTTAACTATAAAAACAATAAAGTACTAACATCACATGGCACAAAATAGAATGTAAGAAAAAGCAACGAAATTCACACGATTCAATACAAATGTAAAAGAATACACTAGTCAAGAAAACAGAAGCACTACTCATTGTACTGGATCAAAGTTTGGCAATAGTGTGAACATCAGTGTTGAAGGCCATAGCGAGCACATCATCAGCAATTCCACTTTCAAACAGTGCCTTCTGGATCACAACAGTTCCAGGGTTTGAACTGCCGAACGCAGCAACAGCGTGGGCAGGGTACTTATCATCCTTATTCCTCTGAAAATGAACCAGCCCCTTGGGAAACACAAACATGTCCCCAGCTTTCAGCACCTGTCTAAACAGCCTGTTGCTGGAGTCGACCAGTCCGACCTCCAGCCATCCTTCAAGGACCAGAAGGATCTCAGATGCACGTGGGTGGGTGTGGGGCCCGTTAATGCTGTTGGGCCCGAATCGCAATGAAGCGTAGGATACCCCTAGGCCCTGTAGGGCAGGGAACTCATTCTGGCCTGCTCTTGTCACGTTGAACACTCCTTTTGCAGGTGGTGCTGTGCCTTGTAAGGCGGCTTTCAGTCCTCCGAAGGTGAACTTTGATGCATCTGGATTGGTTACTAGATGGTCTGAAAGGATGTCTGGATCCCCTGCATTAATGGTTAGAAGTGGTATGAGAGCAATAATAGCAAGGCTTATGAACGAAGTGGAGGCCATTTTCTTTCCAATAGCGAACAATTGTTTTTTTGTTTATCGAAGTGTTCAGTGAATCAGGAGTATATATATACATACAAGCTTCAACTCAGGATAGTTAGTTGAGTGCCGGCCTTTTTATCATAATATGCTACAAGTTGCTCTTAGTACAATTTAGCTTTGTTGTTTCATGCACAATTGTTTCCATCTGCAATTATCAGACTTTAGACTTGGTCTTTTTTTTTTTTTTTTACAAATTACCATATCCTTGAATTAATTATCTTCCGTCTACCGCTTCACGCTATTGTAAAAACTGGTCCAAAAGACATGAATTGGAATGAAGCTATATGCACTGTATATCTTCACTTGATCCTCGATTTATTGCTTTACATATGTTCCTGATACATGCACAAAATGATCTGATATAAGAAGAAATTAGTACCCAAATCCAGATAATTACTTCAAATCAACCAACTTTTAAATAACTGTCTCAGAGTAATTGACTAAGCCTACGTATCAAACAATATATTAGTGCCACCATATTTTGTTAATAAATCATGTTTCCCAAATCAGCAAGCTTGGTCAGCACAATTATATATTATGGATGCTGGTCCAGTTAATTGTGACTTTGATGTTTATTCCTCTTGTTTCCATGGTAAACCCTTAAACGAAACGGCTAGTAGTAGGTTCAATATGACCGAGTCCAGTATCAAACAAATTTCAGAACCACGTGTTCTTTTGATAATAAAAATTTACTTCTGGCAACTTAGCATTCTAATTAATATATAGCCTTATCTTACCTGAAACTCCTTTTTAAACATGGTTATGATATATATTACAAGGGTTGAAATTCAAAATCCAAATCAACAACTAGAGCTAGATGTGTACATGTGGTCCCTAGCCAAATTATCAATACATGAAATTAGTATTAATCATGAATACATAATTATCATGACAATATACAGTGCATAAATAAATTGAACTAAAGACCGAAAACTTCAGTTTCAAACTAAGCTATTCAGTCTTTAGAATACATTTAATAACCGATTAAAGACCAAAAATTTCAGTCATTGATTCTTAAGTCTCAAAAAGCATTTAAGACCGAAATTTCAATTCCAATTTTTAGAAACCGAATACCGGTCTCAAATACATTTAAAGACTGAATTTTAAAGACGAAAAAGTGGTCATAAATCAGTTTTAATTTATATATATAATTCAATATTTTTGGATAGATTGATAAATTTTATTTAGTGAATATTAGCCACGTATCCCTAAAACCAAAGTTAATTCAAACGGCATCATCTCTACAAAAAAGTTGTAAAGCGGGTCCCTATGATTATTTTACTATAGCAGCGTGTATTTTTCATGTTTTTTTGCGCCAGTGCTTAAAAAAAATTTCAAAAAATTATAAATATTATAACTAGGTTTGTGCAAAAAAAAATTACACACATATCTGCAATTATTCACTGAATAATTGCATTCGATAAACATCTGAATAATTGCAGATATGTATGCAATTATTTCATATAATTACAGACATGTTTGCAATTATTCACTGAATAATTGCGTTGAATAAAAATCTATAAAATTGCAGACATGTCTGCAATTATTTTATATATTTGCAGACATATATGCAATTATTCACCGAATAATAGCATCTTGAGTTAACAATCAGGATATTTACGTAAATATCTGCATTTATTCTTTAAAATTGCAAGCATATCTGTAATTTTTAGTTGCAAAGGCATGTTATCAAGTGCAGACATGTCTATAATTATTCTCTAAAATTGCATACATGTCTGCAAGTATTCGTGAAATATACCGAGTGTCATTTTTTTCACTTTTCATCATTGTTTTTTGATTTTTTTGACATGAATACGAAGATAAATATTAATTGAAATAAGTTTTAAAATTTGAATTTTTTTTTGTCTTTTTATATGTTTTTTGATGATTTTCGAAAAATAAGAACCTAATTTACATATTTTTTTCCACTGGGGTTTTTGTGAATTTTAAAACATATCAAAGATCTGTACCAAAAGTACTCTTTTATTTACTTACACATATACACATATATGAAATTGGTAATAACCACCGGTGTAATATTCACGACAGCGGTAGTAATACAACAGTCAAGCTAATTACGGTACTCAACAGTATACAACATTGTAATATAAAATGGTGGAATGCAGGTAAGATATACCACACATAAACATACAATATTATGACTCATTTTGATCTATGTCATGATTGATTATTGCTTCCAGATTTCCAAGATGTTCCTCGTGGCAATAGAAAACCTTTTGAGTAATGAATTGAGCCCTCTTTTTGTTGCCAACAAATTTAAAAGCTACAACATCCTTGTTTATCAATTTTCATTTGGAAAGCACAAAGCAGCATACTATTTGTCTAATTTTTTTTCGAAACTCCATTGTTTTGTTCCTCGCAGCAATTCTTTCACCGAATAGAAAGGGAAACTCTTGCCTAATTTAGTATAATAAACGCGCTCTTCAAAGTTTACCAATCACAACTTGATTCCCAATGAAAACCCATCTCCAAGGCTGACGCATTTCCATTCGATGCATGAATAAATTTCTTATGCAGATAATAAATTTTAATATTTCTTCAATAAAATTGTTCCATTTCGATGACAGCATAATTTTCTTCAAAACATCTTTTTCGTTTGTTTGTTTGTTGATAGTCTACTTTTGTGGTTTGTGGGGTGAGGAAGAAAGCTAACGAATTCTAAATGGAGGAGGTGGACTTTCATATGCGTGGTGGAGCCCATAATTAAAGGAGATCGTGTAGTTTTAAATTATTTTAAAAATGATACTTATTTCAATCTAGATCTCAAACACGTGACATGGCTCACTAAAGCTAGCCCTTGGATTTCAAAAAAGAAGGATAACTAAACCATGGGATATTGAGTTAATTTTGAAACCGATTAAAGGTTGAACTAAATAGTCCCAAATTTTACAAACCGATTAATAATCAATTTTCGGTCTTTAATATCAAATATTAAAGACTGCATTTTTTAGTTACTAACGAGTCTTAAATTACAAACCGAAAGTTTTCAGTCTTTAATTTGCCGTCTTTAATTAATTATTTTTTAGCAGTGATAGAAAATGTATATATGGAGCACAATTTGTATCTACCAATTAATCAGACAAAAAATGTCATATCCTAAGTTATTGTGTACCATGTTTTTATAAATCTTTTTCATACATCTTGTTGCAGTTATTACTCATGAATTAACCTTATTGAAATGATGTCCCGGTGCAATATGGGACTATTTTAATTTTGTGGAAGTTTTCTCTATAATTGGTTAGTGTTGTAGAGAGAAAAGTTTAATTGCAACAAGATCGCAACCTTGGTGATTTACCACGGTAGGGAAACACTCATCTGTGGTTCTAAACCACATGGGTTACAACAGCAAAGTTGATGTCATGGGGGTCGCCAAACATGAGTGTTTCCCTGCTATGGCAAACTACCAAAGCAGATGGATTCAATTCTCGTCACCAACATTTTCGAAGTTTTAGCTTAATATAGAAATCTTCCAGTAAGGTGTTGTATCATAGTTTTGAAAATTGAACCATGAGTCAAAGTTCAAATCATGGTAACTTTAAGGTCTAAGGTTTTGAAGATCGGATAGGTTGAAAACAACGTTGATACCATTTCTCAATTTTTGTTGTAAATGAACATTATTGAAAAAATAGGGGTTTAAGCAAATATTTTTAGAAATGAGATGACTTTTGAATCATAAGGAGACCTTTAATTAAATAACATTTTATCCATCTTTTTCGTGTTAATGCGTCTCAATTATTTATTTTAGTGGATATTTGTTTTATGGATAAAATTGCTTCTCTCTTTGTTACAAGATGACCAACTTATGTTATGCCTAACAAGGAGATTTTCATGTTTTAATTGGATAAAGTTCGGAATTCATAAATCATGGACCCTCGTTGATATTCACAAATAAATAAATAATTAAATTTCCAAAACTTTTTTTTGTTGATACGAGGTAAAAGAATATAGGAAAAAAGCAGCGTAGAAATATATGTGAAATAGCCTTGTAACAAAAATTAGAATATTTTTGTAAATGCTAAGTGCAAATAGCTTTATTTGTCAAAATTAACATAGTATAATAAGTACAAAATTTAAATAGCTTTATTTAGCGTTTTTCAAAGATAAAATGCAAAATTAGCTTTATAAAATAATAGTATAAGTACATATAAAACTTAAGTTATGGCTGATTTATAATAAAAAAGACAGTCAATATAGTAGCCTTTTTTTTAGAATAAAGCTAAAAGAATTACAAGTACGTAGCTTGCTAATTAAAGGATAGACTAACTTAACCGTTTGATCTTTTGTAAAACCAACTTTATAAAAAAAAAGCTACTGTTTGCAAGTGCTATGTAAAAATAGCTTTAAAAGCTTATTTTCGTATGTGTTATGTATTAGAAAAGAAAACTATACCCGTATATAGTTAGAGTTCTAAGGCAGATATATGTTTACATTACTCATTAAATTAGCATGCAAATGTATAATTAAACGTTATATTTTTGATGACAAAGATATAATTATTCATCTTTCTAAACTATTTAGTTATATATTTTTAGTCTAATATTAATCAACTAAAAAATGTTCAAAATTATTTTATTATTTGTGTTTTTGCAGTTTCAATGGTTGTTAATTCTTACTTTTTTCTTAATTAATGTTACTGAAAATGAGTACTTAAAATGAATTTGGTGTTTATACAACTTGATGGGGTCTATTTCGGTTTGTCCTTAATCTGATTATTAAAATTCATTGTTTTTTAATCTATTTTTTCTAAAAATGTTTCCTTAAACTATTCCCCTTTTGTATTATTGCTTTTCATATAAATTCTCTTGGTTACAAGCTTTAAAAGTATTGGATTAATTATTAAGCATGTCTGTTCAACTTTAAAGTTAAACATTATTTGATGTTTACAATTTTAATGTGAACCTTTATTGTAGAATTAATTTCAGAGTTAAGTATGTAAAGAATTTAAATAAACTTGAGAGAATTTTATTATTGTAATGTTGTAATAATACATAGTAGTCTAATACAATACTATTTATACAGTTAGAAATAGTTCTGGGCTGCAATACAGGCCCATGACCGTAATAATATGTTGTATATAATAACCATACGATATCTCTTCTAAATCATTTCGTTTAGCTGCCCCCCTTAAAACCGAGTCTAGGGTTATGGCGATCTCTGCTAAATTCTTCAAACCCAGTGAAATCTTCAGAATATCGTGAGAGTATCGAGAATAAACATGAGAGATCTCTATTTCTCCAAAGAATCCATGTATAAGGATTAAGTATGATCCGTAGGTGCAGATCTGAAGATATTCTTCAGATCCGTAACTCGAATCTTTTTGCGGTTGAATTCTCTTTGCATAATTGCTCTTGAATTGATCTAAGGGACGAATAAGACTACTAATTTGGGTAAAGACGAGGTTTTGTACTTCAGATCTACAGCCTTTAAGTAAAGATGAGTCATTTAAGCTTCAGATCTATAGATGTTCTTTAGATCTGAGGTTTGCTCTTCTTTACGATGACTGATACCAGTATTCAGTAGATGTGGTACACCAAAATCAGCTGAAGCTTGACTTTACTCCGAGTTCATCTCTAAATCTGGTAAAATTTCTTGCTGATAGTGCCTTGGTAAGTACATTAGCTCTCTGATATGTTGCTAGTATGTGATTAACTTGAAGCTTTTGATTGATTATTTGCTCTCGTACAAAATATAAGTCAATTTCGATATGCTTTGTCTTTGAGTGAAGCATTAGATTGGCTAACATATGAACAGTACTTAGATTATCACACTATATGACTGGTTTATGATCTGTTTCAATTTTAAGCTCACTTAACAAAGATTCAATCCATAAAATCTCTGTTGTAGCACTGGCTAGACTTCTATATTCTGTCTCTGTACTCGATCTAGAGATTGTAGATTGCTTTTTAGAGCACCACGAAATGAGATTTCCTCCAAGATAAATGCAGTATCCAAAGACATATTTTCTATCATCAAGATCTATTGCCCAATCTACATCAGTGTAACCTATAATGTTAAGATTGTTGCATCTTTTTAATGATAAACCATAGTTGATAGTCCTTTTTAAGTATCTTAAGATCCTCTTTACTGCTCTCCAGTGTTCATCTAAAGGTTCCTGCATGAATTGAGAAACTTTGTTAACACTGTATGATATATCAGACCTAGCTATTGTTGCATATTGTAATGCACCAACAACACTTCTATATTGTTTAACATTAAATATTGGTTCTCCCCTTCTTTATGAAAGTTGATAGTTGCTTATCATAGGGGTTGGTTGAGGATTTGCTTCATTCATTTTTGACTTGAGCAGTATTTCTGTTATATAGTTTCTTTGGCTGAGAATTATTTCTGAATTTGGCTTTCTTATGATTTCTATGCCCAGGAAGTAGTTAATCTCTCCAAGATCTTTAACAGAGAATTTTTTGTATAAGTACAGAATGAGATTGTTGATGTCTTCATTATTGTTACCTGTAATAATAAGATCATCTACATATATTAGAATATATATAATGGATTCTTTATTGTTTTTAATAAAAAAGGAGAGTTGTTTGATTTGGTAGACTGATATCCAAGTTTTATTAAAGTATATTTTGAGTCTATCAAACCAAACTATTGGAGCTTGTTTAAGCCCATATATAGCTTTATTCAACTTGCACACATAATCTGTATTTTGATTGTATCCCTGTGATCATGGGGTGACTAGGTCTGACATGAGATTCACTTCTGTTTGTCTGATCACTATTGTCTTCAATTATATTCTGTTGAGGATTTGTACTTTCTTCACTGACTTGTTTACTTTGACTGGCAAGTTGAGATGGAGACTGACTGTGATAGTTGGAAGTTTCTCCTGGTTCATTGTTTGATGGCAGTGGTGAATCAGAGTCTTCAACAGTCCTTTCAGTTTCTTTATAATGCCAATCATTTGAGCAGACATGTAAATCAGGTATTGAAGTTCTTGGATTAAGAACCTTCTTTGTTGTCTTCATGTCTGCATTACTAAAAGGAAATATACGTTCATTAAATACAACATGTCTACTAACAAAGATTCTTCCTTTGTTATCTAAACACTTATACCCCTTCTTATTAGTACTATATCCTATAAAGGTGCATTGTTGAGATCTAAACTCAAGTTTATTTCTATTGTATGGTCTTAAGTAGGGAAAACATAAACATCCAAAAAAAATTAGACTTTGATAGTCTGGTTTCACATTGTACAATCTTTCCATAGGGCTTACTCCTTTTAAAACATTTGTTGGTAATCTGTTAATTAGATAAATAGCATTATTAAATGAGTCAGGCCAAAATTTTAAGGGTAAAGATGCCTGAGCTAAAAGAGTAAGTCCAGTCTCAATTATGTGTCTATGTTTTCTCTCTATTAGATCATTCTGTTCAGAAGTGTAGGGACATGTTATTCTATGAACTATCCCCTTTTTATTAAAATAATTGATGAGTGTCTTGAATTCAGTACCATCATCTGATTGTATAGTTTTAACTTGACAGCCAGTCTGGTTTTTAGCTACAGATATAAAGTGAATTACAACATTGTATGTGTCAGATTTGGATTTTAGGAAGTAAATCTAGAATAAGCATCAATAAAAGATATATAATATTTGTACCCATAATCTGAACATACTGGAGCAGGACCCCATAGATCCATAGCTACTAACTCTAAAGGATTTGAGTAAACAGTACTAGAAGAGTTAAATGCCAACTTGTGACTTTTACCCATCTGACAGTAAGTACAAACATACGGTAAGGAAACATCATCAAAACAATTTTATTATCATCGAGAATTTGTTTAACAACACTGATGTTTGAATGTCCAAGCTTGTAATGCCATAGATCTAGAATATTTTTATGATTAGTAGTCTGTGTTGCTTCTGATAGATTACAATTTCGATGATCTTTTCCATGATTGATATGACTAACTACTCTGAAACAATATAATCCTCTTTCAGCATCACCCTGCAATAAAACTTCTTTAGTCAGAATGTCTCTAACAAGACAATATTTTGGAAAGAACTCAAAATAGACATTGTTGTCTTTAGCAAACTAAGAAACACTGATTAGATTTTTCTTTATTTTTGGTACTCATAATAAATTATTCAAAAATAATTTTCTAGCACCTCTGATATATGCTTTTTCAGAATGAGTGATATTTATAGACTCACCATTTTCCATAGAAATTGATTGTGTACCTTTATACTCTTTGCATCCTAGATTTAAGTTGTCGAGATTGTTTGTGATATGATTTGTTGCTCCAGAATCTGGATACCAAGCATCATCTTGTATATGTTCTGACCTTGTGTTTTGATTTATGCTATTATCTGATTGATTGTTTGCCCCCGAGTGCACTTGTGCTAAATTTGCAGTATAATTATTGTTTCTTTGATTACCTGAGTTTTGCCTTGGAACATAGTTCAAATTCAACCTGAAGTAACATTTAGGTGCAGTATGACCAATCTTTTCACAAATTTGACATTTAGGTCTGTTATTGTTATTCCATCTTCCTCTGCCCCTTCCTCTGTAGGACTGACCACTTCTTTGATTCTGTTGATTTGTCTTGGTATTGTATTGAGTCTTGTTTTTATTATTTGCTGCATAGTTGATGGACATATCTGAGTCAGTTGGTTTCTTGAAGTCAATTCTTCCTTCATGTGCAAGTAATATAGAATGCACATCTTCAATAGGAGGTGTTGATCTTTGAGATGATATAACAGCAACAACTGACTCATATTCATCATTCAGACCACTTAATATGATCAACACCTGTTCTAAATCTGTAGTTTTGTGACTAGCTGCCTCAAGTAAATCACAAGTAGTTTTGATTTTTGCTAAGTATTCTCCCATAGACAGATTATCCTTCTTGATACTATGAAGAAGTCTCTTGTAGTGCATTATCTTGGCAGCAGATTGAGAGTTAAAAATTCTTTCAACTGTGGTTCATATTTCTTTTGCTGTCTTGCTACCTATAACTTGAGGCAGTAGCTTCATGCTTATGGAAGATAAAAGTCATGAGCATATTAGGCTGTCTTGCCTCTGATACTTTATGAATTCTTCATTGTTGACAGTTTTATTTTCTTGGTTAGTTATGAACATTGGTGGAATTGGTACTGTATCTAGAAGAAACCCTTCAAGGCCATAGCCTCTGACTGCTGTTTCAACTTGGACTTTCCAAAGAAGATAATTATCTTCTTCAAGTTGCGCTGTAATAAGTTGACTCTGAGGGCTAAAAATAGTTTTGAGAAGACTTTCTGATATGAACTTTGTGGATTTGATGATGTGGCTAAGCTTTCTTCTCCCATGATGAAGAATTTTGGGCAAGATGAGGAATTAAGAACTCAGTAAATTCTTTTTAGTAATCAAGAAATGCAATCTGAACCTTTTCAGGTATGATGCAACCAGAAAATTAAATGATGACTGTTTTCTGATGATTTTCTTGGCACGGCACTGTCTTTATTTCTGTTTGATGTGATTTCTTGCTTTCTGTTTTCTGAATTGTGAGTTTTCCTGAGAATTTTACTTTGAAAATTTGAGCAGCCAGAACCTTGAATATTTTTCTTGGCAAGGCATGCATTTTTAAAGAGAAAATGTAAAAATAGCCCAATGATGAGATTAATCTGAGGGTTACAGAAAACACCAAATGATGAAATTTGAACTGATGGTGTTTCTTGAATAGAAACAGATGATGAAATTAACTTTCTCTGATTGAATTTTTAATAAGAATGTTGTTAAGCTGAGAATTTGGCTCTGATACCATGTAATGAATTTGAATAAACTTGAGAGAATTTTATTATTGTAATGTTGTAATAATACATAGCAGTCTAATACAATACTATTTATACAACTAGAAATAGTTCTGGACTGCAATACAGGCCCATGATCGTAATAATATGTTGTATACAATAACCATACGATATCTCTTATAAATCATTTCGTTTAGCTAAGTACAATTATCATAAACTTGTTAATAACGAGTAGAGTGGTTAGCATTTCATCTTTGTCAATGTTTACAGAATTCCCACATTGCCTGCAGCATCGAAGGTACTCGGTCACTACGCCATAGATTGCATACTGCAACACACAAGAAGTGATGCAGAAAGTGCCAAATAATGTTGCTGGAGGCCAAAAACGAGCTAAGGCAACACTTTCTCGGTGTTGCATTTTGCCGCGTTGCCGTAGACTCAAATGCAACATCTTTGTGACCCTAAGGCAACATCGGTTTTGTTGTTGCCACAGGTACTAAATTTACTAAAAAGTGGGTCCCACAATCTGGGCCCCAACATGTGGGGCCCACTAATTCTGTTAACCAACTTAACGGAACCGTTTTGTGGGGCCCACATTCATTAATCTATGGTAACACTTTTACCAATAAAATGGCAACACTTTTCCAGTTTATTACCACATTTAACATCACATACTGCAACATTATATCATATCTACGGCAACACTTTTTGCAATTTAAATTGGAAATGTACTGCAACATCATACTACTGCAACATTACACTGCATTTCATAGTAGCCAAAGAGCTATTCATTTCATAACAGCCAAACAACAAGTCGTTTCATAACAGCCAGCAACACAAGTTTTAGTCAAGTACAAAATAACAAACATAGCCAGTGCATTCATATTAACAGCCAGTACATACTAATTAAATTCTACATACTACACGTGAATTCATCTTTGCGAGCCTCCAAATTTCATGCTTCTAAGCCACCAGTACCATCAGTGCCTCTAGTGGCTCCAGTGCCAGTTTCATCACTGCAGACGGTCGCACAAAGACCCGCAACATCAATTTGCATGTCAGGGTTAGCTTCGCCTAATTTCTTAAGCACCCATGACAAGTTCGCCTAATTTTATTTAAAAGGTTAGACAGCAACTCACAGATGCAAAAATGGAGCAACAGCAGCTTACAAGTGCAAAAATAAAGAAACGGCAAGTATAAAATCACAACATATGTAGCAACAATTTCATGAATATACTCCTCCAATTTCAGTGTACTTTAGCTCTTCCTTGACATACTCCATCAGTACTGTGTAAGAAAACATATCCAGATCAACGCCCTTGACAAAACTCTCTTCTCCACCAACATATCCATTCTTCTCAAATTTTCCCTTGTGATGGAATATAAAATTTGCCTCCATCCTACACAAAATGAAGGAATTAACATTAGAATGACATAATTACAAATTAAAATAAACCAACTGCATTATAAAATAAAACAGTCACTTCACTATTGCTTTTTCAATCTTATCCTGCAAAATAAAGCAGTTTCAAAATGTGACATTAAATAAAATTAACAATTTTGAAACAAGTTTCTTAAACAAGAATTGTTTTGCAATATCTATTAACAAGTTTTAAAGTGAATCAAGAATTCATGCAAATTTCCCTGACTTAAATTCTATTGCTCTTCCTACAATTCTTAATGAGCACACTCCTATCTTGATCAGATTTAAGGAAAGCAATAGGCAGGACAAAAGTGCTCCTTTCAGATACATTAACAGTTGGCACATATTGGAGGGATCTCAACAATGCATCACTGAAGTATTCAAACCAGTGTTATTAATATTGGGGGATTGTTAGAAAAATGAATGAGAAAATGGTTGGGGAATGTTATTAATAGCTATTGAGTCGTAAATTAATGTGAAAATGCAAAAATAATAAACAGATACAATAAAAATTAATACATTAAAATTGAAATAAAAACATTTGCTGGATGATTAATGTGACATATCAGATTATATAGCCTGCTTGTTATTCTTTTAGTTACAAACTTCTATATCATAAACAGAACATATATCACTAATCATGTAGAGGATAGACTTACCCATGCTAACAGCTCCGGTACTTTTCTAAACGGATCGCCACCACGACCTCTGTCACCTCTACTTCCTTTTGAGGTTATGTTATCAGCAACTTCATCATTTTCTTCATTGCATATTCATTGCCATAGCAACATTTCCAAATGTGTTTGTGGATTCGAGATCTAAATAATCAATGATTCAAAGAAACAAAAGTTATTAATAAGAAACAATAAGTGGTTGATGTAATATGCTCAAATAGAAAGGAAAAAAATAAAATCAATTCACGGTCTAAGTTTAACTACTTAGGGAAATATTTGGACAGTAACTTGAAATCCAATTATACGAATTATTTAACAAACATGTAGTTTAGGAAAAGAATATGTTTATTTCAGTACAATATTAAAACCTTATCAATATCTTTTTCTTCTAACGTTTAATCTACTACAAAATTATACAGGAAAGAAAACTCACCAAATGTGTTATTACCTCGTTCATCATTATCCAAATCAATCCGCATCTTAGTCAGTTAAAAATAAGAGGCATCATTGAAGCTATCATATAATAAATACAAACTTAGTAAAATAGTCAAATGTATGATAAAAAAATTAAAGATATAAATAGCTTAATAGTTAACAAATACCATAGCAGTACAAACTATTAAAGAGCCAAGTGTATAGAAAAATAATTGGCGTATGGTATGCAGACATATTAACATCAATCTAAAGCCACCAGGCGATAATACACTTTCCTTCTATAAAACACAATTATATCAAACATCAAACACCTTAACTACATAAATGGAAAACATGCACATGACAAAGAAAGAATGGGTATGTAATTCAATATTCATCTATAGATAAAATAAACCATTAGTGCTTCACGACAAAATTTTCTTAAGACCACATAAGTTGAATAAATCCATATCAAGTTAATGCTACAAACCCAAAATAGAAGTAAGAAATTAAGAGAAGTTAATGAATATATGAACTATTATTGTCTGAAAAATTAACGAATTATTAAATCAATACACAATAAAGAATAGTAATATAGCTTTTCTCGTATGCTCATAGCTTGTTCTTGTTTTACATGAACTAGCATGCATATGATAATGTGATTTGGGTAGGAAAACTTACACGTTGATTGACTAAAACAGGGCTTTTAGTTTTTGGATATATCCCCAGGACTCTTATCTGCATCCAATGCATCCAATGCTCATACCTAGGCTAAGTCGGTCAATCGACAAGCTCGCCAACGCTGGTGAGAGGACGATTTAGCTTTCTAAGTGTAATTTGTCAGTAGCAATCCAACTGTAGGTGCATTTCATGTTCTTGAAACTGCACCAACATCTACCAGTATCACACAAACACCATATTCCGACGCGCATTTGCATAATATCGTGGATGAAACAAAAGAGCATCTACTTGATGGTGCTACTGAATATGATTTTGTATCAAATATTGGTAGCTTCTCCGGTGAATCCGAAGACCATCAAAAAGAGAAAATAATACTAGCAACACAAACAATGCATCTTCTCGTACAGATCCATTACCAATCTCCGATGCTGAAAAGCGTTAAAAAAAACAAAAAACTTGAAAACAAAAGGAAACATCAAAGACAAAGGGAGCGCAGAGCTCAAGATCTTCATGAAAGGTGCTGTAGCTATCTAACATCTAGACAACTGGAATCACTTCCCCAGAAGTTAGTAAATATGGCTTTCATTTCTGAAGCAGCGACCATGGTCCATAAAGCGATGTAGATTATTCCAACTCAGTTAGTAAATATCACCTGGCTCAATATTTATAACATGTACTGTAAAATCATACATTTTATACTTCAATTTGATTGTCACGAGTGCTATCTGTGGTTGACAAACATTGATTTAGTGAGAAAAGGGTTTGATACATGTTTAAATGCAAAAATTCAATTGAGTTTCAAAATTTAATCAGACCGTTTAATATTGAAAGTGAAGAGTGCTTAAGTATGATTACTGTTCTCTTCAAGTGCATGCAATTTTAATCGATATATACATGACGAGAATGGTGAAAGTGACGTTGAGGATGATGATGATGACCTCAAAGTGCATCCGACTGCAGTACCTGAATATAAATGTTTATGGAATAGCCGGTGCTTAAAACCTCACTTTTTAATAAGTGGTGTATTTGATCCTAGGGAAAAGTTACCTGTAAAGAGAACCTTGAAGGTTAAGATATACTTGGCAGATGGCTGGCGTATGGACTTCAATCCCACACGTTTTGATATATATTCTCCTCCAGACTTTTACACTAGGGTAGGAATAGCTGCCGCACCAAGAGATAGCATAATTAAGAAAACAAAGGCACCAAGAGATAGCTACAGTTGGATTGCCACAACCCAAAAGCAAGGATACGAACAACTGTCACTGCAGTGTTATGAGCAATATCAACTGACATTTCCACCATCTGCACATTCGACAACCAGTGCAACTACATATCACTGCAGTGCAATATTCATAACATACAATACAACAACTACAAGCAGCAACTTATATCATCAAACAATTGCTCATAACTGCATACATAACTCTGTCGCACATCTACTGTCTTCTCTCTACCGTCTCTTACAAAACCCACTGTTGAAATCATCTCCAGCAAAACCACTTCATTACAACTACTATACAAACCTCCTTAACCATCTGCCTATTGCCTATTCCTCAACAACGTCACAACATTGCCATCACCATCCCACATCACATAACCTCCACAACCTGAACTGCTCGAACCTAAACAAACAACACCCCACTGCAGTCCAAACATCATCCATCACTAGTTCACGACCCACCACCTCGCAGCCAAAATCGAGTGAACCCCAAATCACTGCTACTTCCCTAAATCCTCAAACACACTAATCCACCCTACCTTAACTAGAAAACATTGAATCGCCCATCCCAAAAAACACGAACTCGCCTCAACCACCTACGGCAATCGAAACTGCATCATCCCAAACCAGTCACCATCATCTCACCAACCACAATCGACATCAACAGCAATCGCGGCCTCTAATAAATCGATTTGCTATTGCACTGCTTCGTTTTGATTTCGATTTTGGGAAATTCGATTTTTGAGAAAGAAAGTAAAATTTGATTTTGATTTTGGGAAGCGAAAAACATTAGCATGTTTGTGGCTGCTTTCCCTCTTCAACACGATGATGAAATTTTCTAGCATCGACATCTACTCCATTTGCTCCATCGTAGAGTGTTTGAGAGGTTGAGCGGTGGAGTACGTATTTTGTTAAATGTTTGAGTGAAACCCTAACTTTTGCCACTTTCTTTTTGATTCCCGCGTTAAAAATTATTTCAACCCGCTTTTTATTTCAGCCCGCACTCATTTTTTATAATATTTTTATAAGTCTATAGCTACTGCAACATAGTGTTGATATCTATGCTAACATCCTGAAGCTAATGTTGTAATAGATAAAAATCAGCATAGCTATCGTTACATTGTAGCTAGCAACATCTTGTATTTTCGTTGCAATAGGCCATCTATGGCGTAGTGGGTGTTTGTAGCATGGCAGTGCAGTTTTGAGTATTTATCCAAGGCTTACAACCGCGGACGTACGAATATTTGTAGTTTTGCTGCATATGTTTTTGGTTTATTAAATATATTTCTCAACAGCATTTATTTTAATCCTTCTTTTCTTTTCTGGCTTATAATAGTTTAATTTGCCGTACTGCGACTAAACTGGGGTTTTGATAAAGCACGGTTTTTAACCATTCTGGGTTGTGAGTACACAACATTCAATGAACATAGCTTGGTGAAAGATATGGAAGTGTAACTATCCATATTCTTTCATAGACAAAAGAATTAATTGCATTGGCATCGTTTACATTTTCTGAGATCACATCACATGGCATAAAATAGATTCAATGCAGTAACGTAAATCACACTATAACATAACAAATGCTATAGCATTTCAAAGATAAAGACCGCACAGACAGATAAAGCATGCGCGCACTAGTATTCCACAAATACTACTTGCTCATAGTTTGGCAATAGTATGAACATCAGTGTTGAAAGCCATAGCAAGAACATCATCGGCAATCCCACTCTCAAACAGTGCTTTCTGAATCACAACCGTTCCTGGGTTTGAACTGCCAAACGCAGCAACAGCGTGGGCAGGGTACTTATCATCCTTATTCCTCTGAAAATGAACCAGCCCCTTGGGAAACACAAACATGTCCCCAGCTTTCAGCACCTGTCTAAACAGCCTGTTGCTGGAGTCGACCAGTCCGACCTCCAGCCATCCTTCAAGGACCAGAAGGATCTCAGATCCACGTGGGTGGGTGTGGGGCCCGTTAATGCTGTTGGGCCCGAATTGCAGTGAAGCGTAGGATACCCCTAGGCCCTGTAGGGCAGGGAACTCATTCTGGCCTGCTCTTGTCACGTTGAACACTCCTTTTGCAGGTGGTGCTGTGCCTTGTAAGGCGGCTTTCAGTCCTCCGAAGGTGAACTTTGATGCATCTGGATTGGTTACTAGATGGTCCGAAAGGATGTCTGGATCCCCTGCATTAATGGTTAGAAGTGGTATGAGAGCAATAATAGCAAGGCTTATGAACGAAGTGAAAGCCATTTTTTTCTTCTTTCTGTTATTAGTTTAGAGCAGTTGTTTTGGTTGAGGAGAGTGTTCCGTAAACAGGGAGTATATATAAGCTTCAATTCGGGATAGTTAGTTGAGTGCCGGCATTGTTCTTTATGACTACATGCTCGTTGCTTTTAGTACAAATGTACAATGTTGCTATGTTTGTTGTTTCATGCACAATTGTTTTCTTCTTGTTACTATGACCAAACTTGGACTTGGTCTTCTTTACAAATTAACTTATCTTGTTATTGATCTTCCACCATTATAGAAAGTGGCTCAGAAGATATGGACTGAACAAAAAATATACACACTATGCATGTTTATACGATCCTCAAGCTTTACATATTCAGGATGTATGTACAACACAGAAATAACTACTGAAATACTTATATCAAATCAACAGCTTTTTGAATAACTGTCTCAAAATAATTTACTTAGCCTACTGCCACCATTCGTTTTGTAGTTTATAAGGAACTTGGTCGCAAATATTATTTTGTAGATACATATTTTATGGATGCTGGTCCAGTAAATAGGGACTCTGATGTTTGTTTCTTTTGTTTCTATGGTAAATGCTTAGCATCAAACATCAGAACCACGCATTTATTTCATAATAACAAATTTAGGCATCGGCTGGTTTGTCATTTTTCAGTTTGGATTTTCGTTCAAACAAAAAAGCGCACGACAGATGGATTTTTCAAACAACCAATTTGAAAAATAAGTTAACATACAAAATGAAAAATGAATTTATTTTATTTTCATGTTTTGCAAAATAATAAAAGCACGAAAAACGATACATATCTGCACCGTCTCTCCATCCACTTTGCCGTCCCGCCGTCCCCTACGTCATCCCACCATCATCGTTCGCTCTTCTCATATTTTGTAATGAATTTTGAAAACACAAAATATAAAACTCAAAATAATACCAACTGGACCCTTGATTACTTTTGGTAACTCAGCATACTGATATATGAGGCCTATCTTACCAGGTCTGTTGGTTATAAGGTTTCTCAATGTTGGGGAAAATCCCTTCAGGTGGTCAGTCTAAGGTAATAAAAAATCCAACGTAGCGAAAAACAACGAACTGGATCGTGATTGTAATAAGACGATACAAACAAAGATAAACAGCAGAACCGACAGTCATAGATCAATGCAATGCATAAAATTAAATAACACCAGTATTTATAATGGTTTCACTACTACGAGACAGTGTACGACCACTTGAGGAGAATAGATTTTATTAATCACTGAAAGATTAGAGTTACAAGATTGATTCACTTTTGGAGGCTATACAAAAGAAGAATTAACAATACAGATAAAATTCTGCAGAGTTTCAGCTTTCTAAAATGACTGTCATTCTTGTCCAGAAGCTCCACTATTTATAGAGTGAAGAAATGAGGGGCAACTGCTATATAGCAGCTCAGCAATCTGGTTCGGCGTCATTTGGTTCGACGCACATTTGGTTCGGCAAGCATAACGTTTGGACCGACATGTTCCAAATTACCGAACGAAATATTTCGTTCGGCAAATCACCAAACGAAATATTTCATTTGGCAATTTTGTTTTTCTTTTTTTCTCTCTGCTCCTCTATTTTACCGAACGAAGCTAATGCCGCTCCAAATCAAACTTCCGCCTCTTCCTTCAACTTCCGTGACTTCCCCCTTTTCGTTCGGCAAATCTGGAGCTAGAGTTTCATGCTTCGTGGCTTTCTCCTCTTCGTTCGGCAATTTTTTTTCCTTACCGCTCCTTCAATAAACCGAACGACAATTCTCATTCGGTTCTAAGCCCTAGCATTCCTCCGTTCTCCTCCAAGGGTTTCGCCTCTTCCTTCACATTGGAATTCAGGTATCAAATTCAACAATCTCCACCTTAATACCGAATTCCAAACAAGCCTACCAACTTCATCTACACTTTCATGCTCCAAGCAATGCATACTTACCCAATGAGCTTCGGCAATGTCATAACCCATTACACTCTGTCAAAGAACTTCGGCAAAGCCACCGTCCGTCAACAAAGTGTTCGAAGTACCCAGTCCATGTAGAACCTATCAATCTCCATCATGAAAACAAACGTCTTCATAAACCATCTCAACTCTCATCCCGTATCACCCCGTGACACCTAGCACTTCATTAAACGAATTAAGTCCGAGCAATGTTCGAACTTAGCAACAGGCAATGACTTGGCAAACATGTCTGCTGCATTCTCCTTTGTGTGAACCTTCTGAAGACGAATTAGCTTCTCTTCACCCATCGAGACAATGAACGACCCTCTCACCAATATGCTTCTTCCTCGAGCTGAATGCCAGATTTTAGTTAAGTGAATTGGACTTTGATTGTCATAATGCACATTCACTCCTTCGTATGCGAAGCCCAAATCACACAATAATCGCCTCAAGTAAAGCGTCTCCTTAGCTGCTTCAACCGCAGTTATGAGCTCTGCCTTTGTAGTAGACAAAGCCACAATCGTCTGCAACCTCGCTCTCCAACTGATCGCTGTCCCTTCAATGGTGAACACATATCCGGAGGTTGACTTCCTTCGATCTCTATCACCGGCATAGTCGGAATCACAAAATCCAACCAGGCTGAAATCTCTTCCTCTGCCGTCAAAGACAAGTCCATGGTTTGGAGTTCGTCTAAGGTATCTGAAGATACACTTCACTGCTTCCTAATACGTTTTTCCTAGATTTTCCATGAACCTACTCACCAATCCAACCGCCTGTGCAATGTCAGGCCTAGGCAAACCATGGCATACATCAAGCTGCCAACTGCACCTGCATATGGGACCTTCATCATATAAGCCTTGTCCTTTTACAAAATCGGAGAGCCTTTACTAAAAAGCTGTATGTGCAAAGGCATGGGTGTGCTGATTGCATTTGCCCCTTTCATGCTATACCGAGCAAGCACCTTTTGAATGTACTCATTTCGAGTGAGGCTCAAAAGTCCTAGTTTTCTATCCCTTTGGATTTCCATACCCAAAATTTTCTTTGCTTCTCCATGGTCTTTCATTTCGAATTCCGCTTTTAGCTTTCACTTTAAACTATCGATTTCAGCTTTATCCTTAGAAGCAATCAACATATCATCTACGTACAAGAGTAGATACTGTTATCCCACCTTTTGGCAAGGCCAGGACACCAAGGAGTTGGATTCCAAATGTCGTTTGTCATGGATATCGTTGAATTTTGACCAAGTCCGGATCAAGCCTCAATCGACAAGACATGATCGGGAAAATATAGCAAACCAACGTTCTAAGTTTCAAGTCAATCCGAGCTCATACGCACAGGTTATGATGGATACAAGTCAAAGGGGAGAGCACTTTTTCGTATCCATCGGGAAGCAGCAGTTCGTATCGATCGAAGTTAACCATGCTTCGAATCTATCGAATTCGTCTCGATGGACTTCATATCAATCAGCCCGGCCCAGATTTCGTATCCATCGCTATGGGTGATTTCGCATCCATCAGATCAGCGGTGATTTCGTGTCCATCAGTGGATCTTGCTTCGTATCCAACCAGTCTGTGTCCATCGCTCGTTTCGCATCCATCGATCTCATGTCAATCAGAATGGTTAAGTCCACACAGTTATAGGCTTCGTATCGATAGATACTTCAGCCGGAAAGACTTGTTCGTATCCATCAATAAGTCACCTGGTTCGTAACGATCACTTAATGTCTACTTCGTATCCATCAGCCAGTGCTTGCTTCGTATCCATCATTCAGTGTCTACTTCGTATCCATCTGAGAACCTCGCTTAGAATACGTGCCCAACAACTTGTTCGTATCTAGCGAGTCAACCAACTAGAATGACGTGTTGCCCATCGAAGTAAACGAGGCGAGATATGTGGAGTCGAAGCAGTCAATATGGCGCAGAGTCCGGATCGAGGCGAAGCGCGCACACCACGTCATCCCTCGATGCGAATGCGCCGAGATATAGGGAGTCGACGCGGTCGACTCGGAGTAAAGACCGGATCGAGGCGAAGCGCGCGTTCCACGTCTTCACAGAGGCGCGTGACACCATCGATTCGAAGCTCTCAGTTCGGAGGGATGGATTCGAACCAGACAGCCTAGCGAAGAACGTCACCTCGTATCGATGATATCTCTCAATCCACTGATCCAAATACCATGAAATTTTAACTGAAGGTTGCACGCATACCGAGGAACATCTCCACCAAATTTGAGCTCAATTGGAGGTAATCTTGATCGATACGAAATAACTTCGTATCGATCACAGATCGACTCCAAACTTTCTCGAAACGGTCACGTGGGCCCCCTCACGTGTCAGACCGGGTCTCCCGGAGTTTGAGCGAATTCTGAGCCTCCTACGCCTATAAATAGAGCCCCAGAATCAACAGAAAAAGGATCTTTTTTCTCTGAAGCGTCCAGACTCTGCTGGATTGAGATTTGCATCCTATTTTTGCTGTCAATTTCGAATTCTAATCTGTAATCCGTTGTTCATTGCTGTAACCGCTTGTAATCATTGAAAGAGAATCAATAAAATCATCAAAACTTCATAGTGGACGTAGGCTATACGCCGAACCACTCTAAATCGCTTGTCTGTGTACTTTACATTTCTGTTTGTCGGAGTTTTTGTTAGATAATCTCTGTTTTACATTTACATTCTTCATTTTATCTCTTCAAATAACTCCCGAAGAGTGTTGTGCCCATTTTTGGTACAAACACTTTGGTGCTTTCACTGAGAAAACCAGTTTTTTCTCCTACTCATTGGATCTGCCGTCGATACCGGATTGCACAAATCCAAGAGGAAGATCCAGATATCCACTCCGGAATCCTTCCATTCTATTCAGATTTGCTCAAAATCTAGGAGAGGACTCCACCACCGAGAATGGTCAGCACAAGAACTGGCGCTACCGCTGCAGAGCAAGAAGGCCGAGATAGGCAGAATCCCACACAGCCGCCTTCTTCCAATCAAGACAATACCACTCACTCAGACTCAACAGGGCTAGTCACCCGACAGGAGTTTCAAGTATTGCTCCAGGAGCTGACCCAAAGCCGTCAGCAGTTGGCGGAACAGTTGCATGCCAATATCGAGCTGACCAACCAGCTGAACCGCCGGGGGCACAGAAGGTCCAGGAGAGATGATGCCTCCAGAGCGTCTACCGAAAGCTCAGCTTCATCTGATTATCACCACCGAACTACTCGTCCTCGGCTAGAGGGGAGTCGCGCCCAAGCTACTGAATATCAGCCCGCCTTAACTGTTGGGAAACTGAGGGTAGGACCGTCGACCAGCTTCCAAACGGGTCCCTCAACACGAGGAGGTACTGCCCCACAGTACACCACGGATAACCGCGCCACAACCGCCGCAGCAGAGACAAGGGTCGATACCCGAAATCAATCAGAGCCGATCAATCAACAGCGTGGACATACTCCTGAGCCTTATGTCCCAGAAGACGTTGAGCCAAGGAGGCGAAATACGGATCGTCGACAGCGCCCGATCCCAACTCGCACCGTGGAACCCGACCATGCCTTAGCTCATCACGCTCAGAATCTGCCCATGTCGGATATATCAACCATGATACGTCAAATGATCCGCGAGAGTCAGGGGCTCACTAATGATGATTGGGGGATTTCCCGTAGTCATACCCCTTTCACAGACGAAGTGTTACATGCTGAACCCCCTAGGCGATTCAGAATGCCGACTCTCCCGATGTACGAAGGGAATAGTGATCCCAACCAGCATATTCTGAAATATGAATGGTCGATGAGCGCTGCAAGGGCCGACGATGCAGTGAAGTGTCGGAGTTTCCCCATCTCTCTGGGGGGAATTGCGACAATGTGGTTTATCCGCCTACCACCTAGATCAATTTCCTCATTCGATCAATTGGCCAAGAGGTTTGTGGAGCAGTTCCGTATGCATGTTGCTAGGCCAAAAGACGTCAACACCCTATCCAGCGTCACTCAAGCTCCTGGAGAAACGCTCAGGCGTTACCTGGAGAGGTTCCACGCAGCGTGCGTCGAGATCACCAATCCTAACGATAATTCAATCCTGATGGCCCTGACCAAGGGGATTGATCCTGATTCTGAATTCGGAAACTGGCTAGCTGGAAAACCGCCCGCATCGTTGGACCGTTTTTACTCCAAGGCCGCTCAATTCCTGCGGCAGGAGGACGCAAAACAGTCTAGGAAACAGGACGATGCGAGGCCCAATATTGAGGGAATACAGAGCAATGTGGCAGTTAAACAGTCCGGCGAGAGTTCCGGGAAAGTTCAACTGAATATACAAAACAAGCAAACCCAGCAGAGAGGAAACAACGGCCAGAATAAGAAGAGAGACGAGAACCGAGGTCCACGACGTAGAGCTCAGATGTTCGACAGTTATACACCGCTAAACACATCATTGGAAAACGTATACTTATAGACTTGTAACACTGTACAGTATAAGAAGCCTCCTCCGAAGCCCTCGTCGGAGAGACAGGTTCAGACAGGGAAATTCTGCAGGTTCCATGAAAGCTATGGACATAATACCAATGAGTGTCGGCACTTACAGGACCTCATCGAGAAGCTGATTAGAGAGAGGAAGCTAGATCAGTTTGTACGGGCGCCGCAGTCTGGCGGAGCAGGCCCACCAAATCAAAACCGTTCACAAAATCAGGAAAGAGAGGAGGAACCCGCCCGTGCGGGCGGGAGATTAGTTATCAACACAATAAGTGGTGGTCCCCATCCAGCAGACAGAAGCTGGGGGGAAATGGAGTCGTATGCCAGTTCTATCAGGCATGGGGACCTCGAGTGTTGTAGTAATTGCGAGGATGGAACCCCGACGAAGCAACAAAAGATAATGTCCGATGATATCGTATTCAGGAGCCGAGACGCCGATAAAGTCGAAGCCCCTACAATCGACCCACTAGTCATATCTGCCCAGGTAGGTCCTGCTTGGATGAAGAGGATCCTGGTTGACAGTGGGAGCTCTGTGAACATCTTGCTTAAACGGGCTTACGATCTAATGAAGATGGAGACAAAGGATTTGAAACCCTGTTTATCCAGAATCCATGGTTTCAACGGAAGTGCCATGATACCCATCGGAATAACTGAACTCCCAGTCGAGTTAGGCGTTGGAGAACGCTGAAGGGTCCGAATGTTACAATTTGTTGTGCTAGAAATCGATTCGCCATATAATGCGTTTCTGGGTCGACCAGCCCTAGCTGAGTTCAGGGCAGCGATCGCCCCATGGTGTCTGACTTTGAAATTTCCCACTGATCATGGGATTGGAGTTGTTCAAGGAGATCAGGCCATAGGAAGGGCATGTTATGTTGCTGAGCTGCGCGGGGCACAGCGCAAAGAGAAGGGAAAGGGCGTAGAGGAATCTCTCTGCGTCCGTTCTATCGATAATTGACAATTGATGCCTGGGCCTCGGCCCGGGCACCACGACCAATTCCTGAAAGACCTGGACCCCAGGGACAACGAGGATAAAGACGAATCAACGGAGAGTCAAGCCTCTCCAGCCGAACTGACTGTGGACGTCCCAATCAGTGAGGATGATGATTCAAAGGTGTTGAAAGTTGGGTCTCAACTAAACAAACAGACACAGCAGGAATTGGTCGAATTTCTTCGGGCGAATCTCGACGTCTTCGCCTGGACACACTCTGACATGTGCGGGATCTCGCCGAGCATTGCAAGTCACTCCCTGAATATAGATCCGCGACATGTCCCAGTAAAGCAGAAAAGGCGCGGTATGGATCCAGAGAGATCTGCCGCCCTTAAGGAGGAAGTTGATAAGCTACAATCGAACGGGTTCATTCGAGATGCTTTGTATCCAGAATGGGTGTCCAACCCTGTACTAGTTCGGAAACCAAACGGGAAGTGTAGAACCTGTGTTGATTACTCTGACCTAAACAAGGCCTGTCCAAAAGATAGCTTCCCACTTCCACGAATCGATCAGCTCGTAGATTCGACGGCCGGACATGAACTACTATCCTTTATGGACGCTTATTCCGGCTACAACCAGATACCCATGCATTTACCTGATCAGGAACATACCAGCTTCGTGACCGACCTGGGACTCTATTGTTACAAAGTCATGCCGTTTGGTCTGAAGAACGCTGGAGCAACATACCAACGCTTAGTCAACCGAATGTTCGCTGATCAGATTGGGAAGACCATGGAGGTTTACGTGGATGACATGCTGGTGAAGTCCCGATTCTCCACCGATCACGTCAGAGATTTGAATTCAATGTTCAGCATCCTCCGGGAGTACGGAATGAAGCTCAACCCACTTAAATGTCACTTTGGCGTTGCATCCGGAAAATTCCTTGGGTTCATCGTCAACGCTCGAGGAATAGAGGCGAATCCTGAGAAGATCTGGGCTATTAGAAATTTGCAAACCCCTAGAACTATAAAGCAAGTCCAGAGTCTTAACGGGAAGGTCGCAGCACTGAGCAGGTTCATTTCAAAGTCCACCGATAAATGCATTCCTTTCTTCGACCTGATCCGGAAGGGCAAACGGAACTTTGAATGGACCACGGAGTGTGAGGGCGCATTCCGATCATTAGTTCAACATCTCTCCACACCTCCGATCTTATCAAAACCGGTTGACCACGAGCAACTATATCTCTACCTGGCAGTATCAGAACATGCGATTAGTGCTGCTCTAGTCCGGGAAGAAGACAAAGTGCAAAACCCGGTCTACTATGTTAGTAAGCGACTAACAGGAGCTGAAAGAAATTATCCGAGACTGGAAAAACTGGCCTATTGCTTGGTCATTGCCTCAAGGAAGCTCCGTCCTTACTTCCAAGCTCATCCACTTACTGTGTACACCGACCAGCCGTTACGACAGGTCCTCACGCGGCCTGAGACGTCCGGTAGGTTACTCAAGTGGAACATTGAGCTAAGCCAATTTGATATCGCATACGCTCCACGGAGGGCCATTCAAGGACAAGTCCTGGCTGATTTCATAGCTGAATTCACCGTTCTAGAAGACTTACCCGAGACCAGTGAATCCCCCGAATACATCTGGAAGCTGTATACTGATGGTGCATCAAATGACCGGTGTTCAGGCGCTGGGGTTGTACTTGAGACTCCCGAGGGCCGATCCATATGTTATGCTCTTAAATTCGACTTTCGTGCAACTAATAATGAAGTCGAATATGAAGCCCTCCTAACCGGCCTAAAGCTTGCCAGAGACTTGAGAATCATCGCTGTAGAAATTTATTGCGATTCACAGTTAGTGGTATGTCAAGTACGAGGAGAATACCAGGCAAGAGACCAAAGACTGGCTGCTTACTTGGCACGAGTTCAGGAAATACTCAACCAGTTTGATTATTACGCCATCTATTATGTGCCTCGGGAGCACAATCAGAAAGCCGATTCACTGGCAAAGTTAGCCAGCACAGGTGAAGCGCAACAAATGGGACTTGTCCCTGTTGAAACTTTGGCCTCCCCGAGCATCGACCGAATAGAAATGAACTCTGTGTTTGAAACCGCTCCCAGTAGAGAATCCTGGATGACTCCGTATCGGAATTACATTGAGAATGGGGCGCTGCCTGAACCTAGAAATGAGAAGAGACAAATCCAGCGAAAAGCTTCGCGGTTCGTCATCCAAAACGGAGTCATGTACAGGAGAGGTTATTCCGTTCCTCTCCTCAGGTGTATCGCCCACGAGGAAATCAAACGAGTGTTACATGATGTGCATGAAGGAGAGTGTGGTGATCATACCGGAGGGCAAGCTCTCGCTAAGAAGATACTCCGATATGGGTACTACTGGCCGACAGTGAACCGAGATGCGGCAAACTATGCCCGAAAGTGCGATAAATGCCAGATACATGCCCGAATTCCGAGAGCTCCGCCTACTGAAATAACCCAAATGGTCAGTCCCTGGCCATTCGCAATGTGGGGCATCGACATCATCGGCGCTTTACCTTTACCAAAAGGCGGTGCGAAATACGCCATTGTCGCCGTTGACTACTTCACAAAGTGGGCTAAAGCCGAAGCCCTTGCAACCATTACGACAAAGAAAGTGATAAATTTCGTGGTTCGCAACATCATCTGTCGATTTGGACTCCTGCATACTATCATCACTGATAACGGAGCCCAATTCGAGAGTGCGGAATTCAAGAAATTTTGTCAACGGTTTCATATCCGCAAAAAGTTCTCGGCTGTCGCACACCCCCAAGCGAATGGACAGGTTGAAGCTGTCAACAAAGTTATAAAATCGATCCTGAAGAAACGATTGGAGAAGGCTGGGGGCAAGTGGGTCGATGAACTTCCTATGGCGTTATGGGCCTATCGAACGACCCACAAAACCGCGACCGGACACACTCCGTTTTCCCTATCTTATGGCTCAGAGGCCGTTATTCCGGTCGAGACAGAAGTGCTCTCTCATCGCGTGACTTATTATGATCCAAAAACAAACGCTATACTCCTGGCCGAGTCTTTGGATCTATTGGATGAAAAACGGGAAGAGGCTGATTTGAGAGCAGCCGCACATCGAAGCCGGGTCGCCCGACTGTACAACACCAAAGTTCGACCTCGAACCTTTGAACTAGGCGACCTCGTACTCAAGAGAATCTACCCGGTTCCTTCACACATGAAGCCGAACTGGGGAGGACCGTATGTAATTACACGAAAGCTCGGAGATGGTACATTCAAGCTGTCGACTGTTGACGGTCTCGATTTACCCAGGGCTTGGAACAGCGAAAGTCTCCGCCGCTATTACATATGACAGGCTTTATTTATTTCATTCTATTTAGCAATTTGTTTCTGCATTTCGAAATTTGAATTTTGTAATAAGGCAACTGACTTTGCCACATTTTCTTATTTCAGCAATAAAATGCCACTTCTTCGAGCCAGAGCTGTGATTCATTAAGTACGATATACAACATCACGATGCACGAAGAGCTAAATCCCATCATGCAATGGGACTTATTCAAATGGAGAGTGGCTGTGATACGACCGGCCACTCACTAGGTGAAACCCGAGCTCGGGGACAAGCCATGACACCGATATTGATAGGGTTGACACACGACAATCCTGCAGTTAACTCCATATTCCCAGAGTGCGAAGTGGAGTAAAAACATTCAACTCCGTATTCCCAGAGTGCGAGACGGAGTATAAACAACTAACTCCGTGCTCCCAGAGTGCGAGACGGAGTATAAACATTCGACTCCGTCCTCCCAGAGTGCGAGACGGAGTATAAACATTTAACTCCGCATTCCCAGAGTGCGAAGCGGAGTATAAACATTCGACTCCGTATTCCCAGAGTGCGAGACGGAGTATAAACAACTAACTCCGTGCTCCCAGAGTGCGAGACGGAGTATAAACATTCGACTCCGTTCTCCCAGAGTGCGAGACGGAGTATAAACATTTAACTCCGTGCTCCCAGAGTGCGAGACGGAGTATAAACATTCGACTCCGTCCTCCCAGAGTGCGAGACGGAGTATAAACATTTAACTCCATATTCCCAGAGTGCGAAGTGGAGTATAAACATTCGACTCCGTCCTCCCAGAGTGCGAGACGGAGCACAAACATTCAACTCCATATTCCCAGAATGCGAAGTGGAGTATAAACATTCAACTCCGCATTCCCAGAGTGCGAAGCGGAGTATAAACATTCGACTCCGTATTCCCAGAGTGCGAGATGGAGTATAAACAACTAACTTCGTGCTCCCAGAGTGCGAGACGGAGTACAAACATCAGTCAACTCTGTGTTCCCAGAGTGCGAACAACCGCTTACGAGATGACATATATCCCCGGAGTGTGGATGAAACGATTCATAAGAGAACAAGTGTAGTTCGACCACTCGGTCCTCGCTTGGTGCGATCACGAGCTGATCATCACAATTTAACCCCGGAACTGGGGGCAGAGGCAAATGTTAGTCATTACCCGAAACTATGCGATGCTCATCTCCGATGCGATCCCCTATCACAACTCAAGTCCGAGATTTCCATACTTAACAAGTATGGTGAGCTATTCTTGAAACAATCAGATAATGCAAGTACACTGGACCAAAGTCCGAACACTGCAACATTCAAGCATAGAAAGGAACATGAGCTGAAACTTGAAAACAAAATTTTATTTCAACTAACTCAAGAACAATGGTTCATACATGAGTTTTTTCCAAAATATTCCTACTAGAAGGGGCCGAACCCGCATCTAAACACGGCCTACAAAAGGGAAAAACAGAGAAAATAACAAAAGTCCCTAACTGCCTATGAAAAGAATGTCTAATCCTTATGCTTCCTCAACTTCTTCTTCCTCGAGGAGCTACTGGAACCGCCAGTACCCTTTCGCTTGGAGCTTTTCTCCTTAGGCAGGCTCCCCTCGGGTGAAGGCATAATGTCAACGTCCTCATCTGAGCTGGACTCTATAGAGATGCTTCCCGCGGGAGGAGTTGGAGGAACAGACTCCGCAACCGGAGGAGGGGCTGGTACATTAGTATCAGTAAGTGTGCCCCCAGGAGACACAATCATAAGAGGAGTAGGGCACTGTGCTGCTGCTCCGCCATCTACTTCACCGCCGTGCGCCGCGGCCGCCATCTCGGCATTAATCTCGGCCAACATCGCCGCTTCCCGCTGTGCTCTGGCTTCGCTAGGAGCCGTAGTAGTCTGAGATGGGGTGTCAGAAGTAGCCGTGAATCCACCCAAGCCGAATGGCAAGTCCGCAAAAGGGTCACTCTGACGGCCAAGGAGCTCGTTTATCATCTGTTCATCGAAAGAAAGTGAGCTCCCCTGCGTTACTCCAACTGGTGCCATTGTCGCGACGGAGGTCGCCTCAGAGATGATGGCTCTTGGCGCTTGGCCTGATTCTTGGATGGTAAGCGGCGCGGCTGGTGCAACTCCTGTCACTGATCAAAGGAAAAGGACATGTCATTAGCAACATTTCAACATAGATTCTTCAATCCAAACATACAAGAAGTTAGTTCAGAGTACCTTCCTCGGTTTGGCTCGAGGTCGTCTGAACAACTTCAGAAGGATGTTCCTTAATAGGAGATAAATGCGGTTGATCTGGATCATATGCCGGAATAGGCTGGGGGTAGATCATCGGAGTTGGCTCAGACTGAGATGACACGATTATCTCAGAACTCATAACATGGTGTTCTGCACCAGAGCTCTCTCCGACCTCCTGGATCTGGGCACCATGCCTCACCTTGTCGTGGGAAATCATGGAGTCGTGGAGAACCTTCTTTTCGTCATCATTGAGGATGCGGTTCTCCAGCTCGAATTCATCAAGGGCTTCATCAGGGTGCCCAGACTTCTCCTCATCAACCAGTAGGTTCCAGGCGTTATAGAGATGCGTGGGGTAATCGTCAAGCCATGTCAAATATCGGTGCCTTAGCACATTGGCGTTATAAGTGACGAGTAGCTCTTCTACCTCGGCCTCAATCCTGGCCTCCGCCTGCCGTACTTTCTCGTCAACCCCAGCCTCAGCTTCATGGGCTTGTTGTATAGCCGCTTCCTTCTCCTTTCGGAGCGTCACTGCCTGATCACAGGCCTCCTGCGCAGAGACATTAGCTGCGTCTTTTTCCTTCGCCATCTCTGAAAACTTTGATTTCAGCTCATTAAGCTCCTTAAGAGCGGCATCCCTCTCGGCGGTAATAGAAGTGTTCCAGTGACCCATGTCCTCGATGGCGGTATAATGCTCTTGCTTCATCCTGGTCATGACAGTGTTCACTTCATCAACCTTCTTTAGAGCCTCCATTTCAGATTTGCGGGAAGACTCAGCCTCCGAGTTGAGCGCTTTTATGATTTGGTCGTTGTGACCCAACTCCTTCTCGAGCTTCTTAATGGTGACGCCCCGATCGAATGCCACTTTAGACGCCTTCCTCGCGGCCCGTCCCCATTCCCTGTACTGGAAAAAGATGTCCGCAACATAATCATGGATAGTGGTTTCAGCGGTTGGCAGAATTATCTTCAAGTGCGGAGGGAAGACATAACCATAAAAACAGATGTCGGGAAATTCCTTCCTCATCTGTGCCAGTTTAAGCGCTCCTTCACTAGACGCCTCGGTCGGGACCGGTACAGTAGCCGAGGAGGTGGCTATTTCAGTCCTGCGCGGAGGATCGGACCTCGAAGCTTGAGAAGGCGGCCTAGGCCGTGAAGTTTCAGGAGGACGAGTAACTACGGCCGTAGGAGGTGCAAGGGTCCTGGGGGGAGGAGAGCGAGATCGGGATCGGCGAACGTATCCCCTATCTCTGTCAGACTTCTCCTGACCAGAATGTCCTGAGTCGTAATCCCTCTCGCCCTCTCTCCTGCGTGGCTCATGATAACGGCGCTTATTGCGCAAACTACCAAGCACAGAACCTTGCCCAGACATCGTACCTGAAAAGAAAACCATGAAGAATCAGTAACCGTTTGCGATGTGTTGTTTACGGTTAGGAAAATGTGTTGTGCCGTGAAGAGTGTGTGAATGTGTAACCCCCCGGACCAACCAAAAGTGTCAATCGCACTGGCAAGATTAGACTCGCTAACATCGACGATATGTCGCGGTCCACCCGATTCAACGTCGTGTTGCTCCGGCTCGATGTCCGGGATTGGAGGGTCAGCAGGCCCTTCGAATTGATCATCAGCTTGCAGGGAGGATGCTTCCGTAATCTTAACTCCTGGCAAAGGGCAGTGCAAAACCACAGACTTCCGCCTCCCGGACTTAGGCTGTTTTGAGGCCACTGCTTTGCCTTTCCTCTTTGCGTCGGACTCCGGGGTTACATTAGCAGGTCCGACCAACGGTTCTTCGTCGGTATGAGTTTTCTCGGAATCGGGTTCCTCAATTATCACAACCCTGGGTTTCATCCGCTTGACCTTTTTTCTGGAGACGGTCTTTAATGCACCATCGAGCCTTATGCTTTGCCTCCGGCCGGTCAACCCAAGAACTCTGAGATTCCGATCTGTCAGTAACAGTTCAATATTCCTTTCTTCGCTAGGAATCTCTTGGAGGACCCGAACTATCTCTTTATAGTAGCCACCCTCAGGCCACTGGATGATTGCTGAAAGAAAAAGAGAAGAAGACGTAAGTTTAATTTCACTCCGAAAATTGCCCTGTCAATTACTTGGGAAAAAAAGACAATACTCACGTCTGAACAGCCATCTTCTGGAAAATCCCGGAGGACATCGGACATAGAACCACTCCGACTTAAAGTAGCTTAGCCTAGTCCACGACCCCGCGACAACTTGGCAGTTCCTTATAGACTCCAAAAACGTATAAGATGGGCTGTCAGTCCGACTCTTGAAATTAAACAAGTATCTTATGTCGGTCATACGGGGAGGATGATGGAGGTACTCCATGAATACAATGAACAAGCTGTTGAGTGAAGCATATCCATTTGGATGCAATTGAGACGGAGCGATGTCCAGGTAAGCCAACACTTCTCTTATGTAATCATTGAACGGAGGAAGTGTGCCGGCTGCGCACGCATGTCGATTAAAAGCAGTATACCCCTCCGGGGGATTATGTGGCCTGTCGTCCGGTCCAGGCAACAGTACTTCATCCAAAGATAAGCCATGCCTTAAGCATATTCTCCCTAGCATGTCTTCAGAGATATTGGACGGGACAGAATCAGGTGGACAATTAATGAAGGACGCATCGGGCAACTCATCCGGAGCTGGACCAATAGCTTCGGCCTCGATGTCCGGAATCTCAAGTCTGGGAGGGATAGGGTTCTGAGTTTCTTGCTGCTGCGAACTTGACGGTTCCATCACTAGCTAACTCACGAGAAACCATCATTAGATGATAAAAAGCCCGTGCATTCCCCAGTGTAAAGTGCATGAATGTGTTGTGTAGTGCAAATGTTGTGCGTGACTTGAGCAAATTCTGCAGAGTTAAAGAAAACATGCAAGCGACTAAATTCTGGAAGTCAGACAGGCATGACCGTCATCGCTGACCGTCACGACCGCGCCATCCAGGTGATAACGATCGATTCAAGATTAAAGAGTTCGTTGTACTTTTCTGTTAAATGGCAGTTCCATCGACGAGCTTCGAGAGGTAGTCAAATATGCAATTTAATTATCAAGTCCAGATATGCAAGAATGAAGCTCATCGGAGTTATGCTGAAGAATGTCAAGATTTCGCATCCGAAATGGGAAGTTCGAATCGATCAAAAGAGGCTCGTTCGCATCCATCATGATACCGGTTCGAATCGATACCCGTGAGCATGCTTCGAATCGATCGTCAGGAGTCAAGTTCGAATCCATCAAAGATCAGAGCACTTCGCATCGATCCTTGGTTGCCTGGTTTGTATCGATCAGAAAAGGCCTTAGCTTAACATCAATCGTGAAGACAAGATTCGTATCGATCTGAAACTAAGATACATTTTTTAGTTCTTCGTATTGATCATTTCGCGTCGATACGATCCATCATCATATCCATCGATGCGAACTGGATCTCCCCCATTGACTTATCCCAAGAACCGATACGGGATCTAAGAAAAAATGTCGCTGTCTTCGTCGATTCGAACACGGCCCCTAGATCGATTCGCTTTTGTCTTCTCCACTCTTTCTTCTCCAGTCTACAAGAGCGTCGCCATGGCCATCTGGACTTCGGACCAGATCTGGTTTTACCAATTGCCAGAGTGGTTGACTGACGAAGAAAGAGTAGATCGGAGATAGTTTCGTCATTTAGATTCATGGTGGATTACCTAGTTTAAGATTGAGATTTCAAGATCTGGTGGACTGAAGCTGATAGAGTCGAAAGCACAGAACTATTATCCCTTTCCAAGTTCGTGAATCGATACGAAAATGCAGAAGGCAACAGTAAAAGTAAAAGGTAAAAAAGTGAAATCGAGCCAAGTCCTCGGTATTTATATGAAGCCTGGAGGCGAACTGGGTCGATTCATCTCCCAGTCAACATGACCGGTCGCAACCAGTCAAACAGCGCATCGGAACGAAGGCTCGTTTCGAATCCACCAGACTTTATCGGTTCGAAGCGCACAGGGAGGCCACTTGAATACGATGGGTCGATGCAAACGCTCTCTTCGAATCCATCAAGCTGAGCATTCATCGAGGCGAAATGTTCACCGGACACCATCATTTCGAAACATCCAAATTATGAGCCATCGATTCAAAACAGAGCAGACCTATCGATACGAACATTCATTTCGTATCCACCCGATATCGCCAATTCGAATCAGAATTCACCATGATTCGTGACTATCGATACGAATGACCGTTTTCGTATCCATCAAATCAACCCACATCGACACGAAGAAAGGTTTTCCAACTTTTAGCATCGATTCATGAGAGGACCGATACAAGAGGATGGTTAAAGGGTACGACCTTCAAATTATTCAAAGAAGACTTGCAGCTTTTCAAAGCACGTCATGTTTTCACAAGACGTACTTTGGGGGGCAAATGTTATCCCGCCTTTTGGCAAGGCCAGGACACCAAGGAGTTGGATTCCAAATGTCGTTTGTCATGGATATCGTTGAATTTTGACCAAGTCCGGATCAAGCCTCAATCGACAAGACATGATCGGGAAAATATAGCAAACCAACGTTCCAAGTTTCAAGTCAATCCGAGCTCATACGCACAGGTTATGATGGATACAAGTCAAAGGGGAGAGCACTTTTTCGTATCCATCGGGAAGCAGCAGTTCGTATCGATCGAAGTTAACCATGCTTCGAATCTATCGAATTCGTCTCGATGGACTTCATATCAATCAGCCCGGCCCAGATTTCGTATCCATCGCTATGGGTGATTTCGCATCCATCAGATCAGCGGTGATTTCGTGTCCATCAGTGGATCTTGCTTCGTATCCAACCAGTCTGTGTCCATCGCTCGTTTCGCATCCATCGATCTCATGTCAATCAGAATGGTTAAGTCCACACAGTTATAGGCTTCGTATCGATAGATACTTCAGCCGGAAAGACTTGTTCGTATCCATCAATAAGTCACCTGGTTCGTAACGATCACTTAATGTCTACTTCGTATCCATCAGCCAGTGCTTGCTTCGTATCCATCATTCAGTGTCTACTTCGTATCCATCTGAGAACCTTGCTTCGAATACGTGCCCAACAACTTGTTCGTATCTAGCGAGTCAACCAACTAGAATGACGTGTTGCCCATCGAAGTAAACGAGGCGAGATATGTGGAGTCGAAGCAGTCAATACGGCGCAGAGTCCGGATCGAGGCGAAGCGCGCACACCACGTCATCCCTCGATGCGAATGCGCCGAGATATAGGGAGTCGACGCGGTCGACTCGGAGTAAAGACCGGATCGAGGCGAAGCGCGCGTTCCACGTCTTCACAGAGGCGCGTGACACCATCGATTCGAAGCTCTCAGTTCGGAGGGATGGATTCGAACCAAACAGCCTAGCGAAGAACGTCACCTCGTATCGATGATATCTCTCAATCCACTGATCAAAATACCATGAAATTTTAACTGAAGGTTGCACGCATACCGAGGAACATCTCCACCAAATTTGAGCTCAATTGGAGGTAATCTTGATCGATACGAAATAACTTCGTATCGATCACAGATCGACTCCAAACTTTCTCGAAACGGTCGCGTGGGCCCCCTCACGTGTCAGACCGGGTCTCCCGGAGTTTGAGCGAATTCTGAGCCTCCTACGCCTATAAATAGAGCCCCAGAATCAACAGAAAAAGGATCTTTTTTCTCTGAAGCGTCCAGACTCTGCTGGATTGAGATTTGCATCCTATTTTTGCTGTCAATTTCGAATTCTAATCTGTAATCCGCTGTTCATTGCTGTAACCGCTTGTAATCATTGAAAGAGAATCAATAAAATCATCAAAACTTCATAGTGGACGTAGGCTATACGCCGAACCACTCTAAATTGCTTGTCTGTGTACTTTACATTTCTGTTTGTCGGAGTTTTTGTTAGATAATCTCTGTTTTACATTTACATTCTTCATTTTATCTCTTCAAATAACTCCCGAAGAGTGTTGTGCCCATTTTTGGTACAAACAGATACACCCATATACCATTCTTTAAATGTTGGAAGTATACACAAGTGTCTTTAATGCTACGATCAAAACCAAGTGAAAGCATAAAAGAGTCAAACCTCTTGTACCATTGTCTAGGAGACTACTTAAGTCCATACAAAGACTTTTTCAATTCACAAATCCAATTTTCTTTCCCATCTACAACAAATCCTTCTGCCTGCTTCATGTACATGGTCTCATCCAAGTCTCCGTGCAAAAAGTGGTTTTTCACGTTCGATTGCTCCAGCTCCAAGTCATGAGCTACGACGATAGCGAGCAAAATGCGAATGGACGTATGTCTCACTACTGGAGAGAATATCTCATCATACTCCAATCCTTTTTTAAAGAAACCCTTTAGCAACTAGTTTAGCCTTGTACCTTTCATCATCTTTCACCTTGAACATCCTTTACAGCTTATAGCTCGGCTTCCTTGAGGAGGTGGTACCAAATCCCAAATCTTGTTCTTCTTCAACGACTCTAACTCCTCTTCCATAGCGCACATCCACTTCGAACTGTCACATGACTTTAAAGCTTCATCAAGGTCAAGCGGCTCCTCGTGAACCACATGTAGGGCATAGTCAAACTGATCATCAAGACTAAGGTTCGCAAACTGCCAATCACCGTATCTTTCGGGCGGCCTAATAGTTCTACGACTAACCCGGGTAGGTATTGCTTCGCCTAAACTCCTTTCAGCTCCACCTTAAACTGAACTTCCTTTAGATTCATGCACATCACTAGCACTACTACAAGATATCTGTGGACTATCCTGTGATGTTTCATCAACCGTGTTTTCATCGATAGCATCAACAATAACTCAACTATTTGGCTAGAACACGGGAACTTCTTCCATCTCCTTAGGCCTATCAGAATCTTCTGATGTGGTAGGTAGCTTCTTCTTCGGATTGAACATAGTAGACTCATCAAAAGTAACATGTCTGGAATGAAAAATCTTCCGATCAATAGGGTTCCAAATTTGATACCCTTTGATACCATCGGTGTATCCCATTAGTATGCCCTTGTTTGCTCTAGCCTCCAACTTATCATCACCTGTATAATGAACATACACAGGATAGCCAAAGATTCCAAAGTAACCAAGATACACTGCTTTACCTCTCCACTTTTCCTCTGGAATCTTCGCATCTATGGCTGAGCACGGAATTCGATTTATGATATGCGCCGCAGTTGATAATGCCTCAGCCCAAAAGCCTCTAGACAATCCCACCGTCAATCTCAAGCAACGAGCCTTCTCCTGTAGAGTCATATTCATCCTTTCTGCAACCCTATTGGATTGTGGATCGCCGGGTGTAGTGAAATGTCTTTTAATGTCATGCTGTCTACAAAAGTCGAGGAACTCCCTAGAGACAAATTCACCGCCATTATCAGATCTCAACACCTTCAACCTAGAACCAGATTGGTTCTCAACAAGCGCTTTCCAGTCTTTGAACTTCTCAAAACTTTCTGATTTGGTCTTCATCACATCCACCCATACTTTTCGAGAAAATTCATCGACAAAAGAGACAAAATACTTTGCTCCGCCAAGAGAAGGAGTAGCAACTGATCCACATACATCTTATGCACGTACTCAAGTACTCGCCTCGATCTATGGAGTCCAACTTCAAAAGGTACTTTAGTTTGCTTGCCTAACACACACTCCTGGCAAAAGTCCATCTTGTCGAAGATTTCTCCTTTGATCATCTTCCGTCTTCGAAGTAACTTTAAGCCTTTCTCTGAAATATGACCCAACCTGAGATGCCAAAGCCATGTGACATCCAATGCATGAGAACTATCTACTCCAACACATGACTCACCAAGAACTGTGGTTCCTTTCAGCAAATACAGATTTCAGAACACATCTCCTTTCATAAGAACTAGTGCACCTCTCGAAACCTTCAGACTATCCTTCTCGATTGTTACCTTGCATCCCAAAGGTGCCAATTGTCCTAAAGAAATTAAGTACTTTCAAAGATCTGGAACATACCGGACACCTGTCAAAGTGTGTATCACTCCGTCAAACATCCTGATCCTCACTGTACCTTCACCCATTGCTCTACAGCTAGCATCATTACCCATAAGAATAACTTCACTCTCGTCCAACGAAAAAATTGAAGTAATATTTATTAGGCGTCATATGGACAAACGTCTGTGTGTAGTTCAGATTTAAAAACAGAGACTTAAATCAGACGTCTAAAATATAATTTCAGACGTCTGACATTTGCAGTTTTAGGATTTTATAAACTTGTGTGCAAATGCTTTAAGTTAAAACGATACTACTAAAAGGAGATTTTACAATTATATCTAGACAAATAATAGTACTATTAGTAGCTTTGATGATTCTTCTCCTTTGTCAAACTATCTTCAATCTAATCTTTGAAGGCTTTTCCTCCAAAAAAATAAGCTATATATATACATACATGTGTGTGTGTGTGTATAGTTGTTGTCATCGAAACCATAGAATAGTGGTTCTAACACTTATGTGCAGTAGTGTCCGAATGCAACTTTGTTGGTAACTCGAAAGAATGGTTTGTAGACACCTGTGCAGTTAATGCCCTGCTATTACCCCGCTATAACCCCGCTATATCTCATAGCGGGTTTCTGCCGCTACGATATTTCCATATAGCCCCACAATATAGCCTTTCCGCTTTAATCCCCGCTATTTCCGCTATATCCCGTTATTTCCGCTATTCCCGCTATATCTTCTTTAATAAAATGAATTGAAAAATTCAATTTATACATTATAAAAATTATGAAACTAATTTATTTGATTTAATTTTTAATATATTTTCAGAAATGAAAATACTCTAATATTCTACTAAATTCAATTATGTTATATAATAGTTTTACGTTTATTTAAAGTATATTTGCACATGTTTTTATTTAAAAATTATATGTGTTAGTTATAATTCAATTGAATGATAATTTTTCATTTAATTACCTTTTATATATTCGTAAAAACATTAAGTACGAGTTTTATATGCTATTTTAAAGCCATCCGCTATATCCTGCTATATCCTCGCTGTATCCCCGCTATGACTTTTTGCACATCCACCGCTTTGAATCTGCCGAGCGCTTTAACTGCACAGGTAGACACAGGAGTCACGCGACACATATGTGCAAATAAGTGGATGTTTACAAACTATAAAACTGCTACTGAGGACGAACCACTTTTTATGGGTTCATCCACATCAAAAGTTGAATGCAAGGGAAAGATTGTACCAAAAATGACTTCTTGAAAAGAATTAACTTTGGTAGATGTTCTTCATGTTCCAGAGATCCGCAAGAACCTAATTTTCGGATCGCTGCTTAGCAAGCATGGCTTCAAACTCACTTTTATGTTTGATAAATTTGTGTTGTCAAAGAATGGAGTGTATGTAGAAAGAGGATACATGTGTGATGGTTTATTTAATGCAAATGTAACTACTATAGTACCAAACAATGATATGAATAAAATTGAATTTTCTGCTTATATTATTGACTCCTCTAACATATTGCATTCTAGATTAGACCATGTAAATTTTGATACCTTACGAAAATTGATTAATCTAGACTTTATACCAAAATGCAAAATAGATTCCAACTATAAATGTCAAGTTTGTGCAAGAGCAAAATTGACAAGAACCTCGTTTCACCATATTGAACGAGAAACTGAACCTCTAGACCTAATACACACAAATATATGTGACCTAAAAATGTATCAAACTAGAGGTGGAAAAAAGTATTCCATTACCTTCATTGATGATTGTACAAGGTTCTGTTATGTGTATCTCCTTGGAAATAAGGACGGGGCATTCGACATGTTTAAATAGTATAAAGCAGAAGTTGAAAATCAACTCAACAAGAAAAATAAAAGCTTTAAGAAGCGATCGAGGAGGAGAATATGAATTTCCCTTTAAGAAATTATGCACCTAACATGGTATTATACACCAAACTACAACCCCGTATTCACCTCAATCCAATGGTATAGCCGAACAGAAAAATAAAACTCTTAAAGAAATGATGAATGCCTTACTAATTAGTTATGGCTTGTCAGATAACTTCTGGGGAGAAGCTATTCTTTCTGCAAATCATATTTTGAATAAGATACACAAAATAAAAAATCTAAATCTCTCCACGAACTTTGGAAAAATAGACCACCATCCTACAAATACTTAAAAGTGTGAGGGTGTCTTACGAAAGTGAAGGTACCTAAACCAAAGGAAGTCAAAATTGAACAAAAAACAATTGATTGTGTATTCATTGGATATGCACAAAACAGTGCTGCTTATCGGTTTTTGGTACAAATCCGAAATTAATGATATTCACGTAAATACCATCATTGAGTCGAGAAATGCTAGATTTTTCAAACATATATACCCTTTAAAACATGGTACTGAAAATTATACTCAAAAGAGAGCAAGGAAAACTGAAATCTCCAATTCTTTTGAGGATACTAAACAAAATATTGATAATGATCAGCAAAACAGTGCTGATCAACAAGTGGAGGAACCAAGGAGAAGCAAAAGATTAAGGACCTAAAAAACCTTTGGACCGGACTTCTACACATTTATGTTAGAAGACAATCCATTAACATAAAAACAAGCTATGTCCTCCACAGATGCCCCTTATTGGAAGGAGACCATTAACAATGAAATCGAATCCATTATGGCAAAGCATACATAGGAGTTAATTGATTTACCTCAAGGATGTAAGACCTTGGGTTAATAAATGGATATTTAAGAAGAAATTGAAACTTGATGGTTCAATAAACAAGTATAAAGCTTGACTTGTGGTTCAAAGATTTAGACAAAAAGAAGACCTGAACTATTTGGACACATACTCTCTAGTAACTAGAATAACATCAATAAGAATGTTGATAGCAATTGCATCCACACTTGATTTAGAAATACATCAAATGGATGTAAAGACAGCATTTTTAAATGGTGAACTAGAAGAAGAAATATACATGAAACAACTTGAAGGTTTCCAAAAAACTGGAAATGAAAGTAAGATTTGTAGATTAAGGAAATCACTGTATGGCCTGAAACAAGTGCCTAAACAATGACATGAAAAATTTGATGAAAATATGATACTAAATGGATTTCATCTAAATGAATGCGACAAATGTGTCTATTCTAAACATATAAATGTGGGATATATCATTGTATATCTATCTGTGGATGATCTACTAATATTTGAAAGCAACAAGGAGATAATAAAATCTACAATAAATATGCTCTCCACTAGATTTGACATGAAAGATCTGGGAATTGCTGATGTGATACTTGGTGTAAAAATACATAAAACCAACCAAGGATATGTGTTGTCCCAATCACACTACATTGGAAAATACTTGAAAAGTTTAAACACAATATAACATCAGCAAAATCACCCGTAGATTTGAACCAAAACTGGGTTAAAAATAGCGATGATAGTATTTACCAACTTGAGTACTCTTGTATACTAAGTAGCATTGTGTACGTAATGAACTGCACTAGACCTGATATAGCATATGCTGTTAGTAAACTAAGCAAATATACTAGCAACCCAGGAAAGAATCACTGGAAAGCTATAATTCGATTACTAGGATACCTAAGGTATACACAAAGTCATGGACTACATTATGAAAGGTACTTATCTGTAATAGAAGGGTATTATGATGCAAACTGGATACCTGGTTCATCAGATGAAAAATCCACTAGTGGATATGTGTTTACCTTACCTAGTGGGGCAATATCTTGAAGATCCTCTAAACAAACTTGTAGAGCAAGATCAACCATGGAATCAGAATTTATTGCCTTAGACAAAGCCGTAGAAGAAGCAGATTGGCTTCAAGGTTTTTTAGAAGGTATTCCGAATTGGGAAAAACCTATACCTCCAATAAGCATACATTACGATAGTCAATCAGCTATTGGAAAGGCCAATAGTAAGCTTTACAATGGCAAGTCTAGATATTCGTCATAGACATAAAACTGTTAGACAACTTATCTCCAATAGAGTTATCACAATTGACTATGTAAGATCAAATGATAACATTGCAAATCCACTAACAAAAGGTTTACCCAGAAGAAGGTTAATATCTTATCGAATGGAAATGGGGTTAAGACCCATAAACTAAAAAGTTTCTTTAAACGAAAACCCCGACTAGCTGACTGAAGATCCCAAGATCTAGGTTCAAATGGACAACTAAGTTTAAATAAACTTGATAGCACTGTAAGTATTCAACCCATTCCTATGATAAGTAAGTGCACTGCTTGCCGGAGAATATGATAAGTTTTGATATTGTTAATGATGTCCATACTTGGTAATATTAACAATCAAGTGGAGTATTGTGAAAATACCCTTTATAGAATCACCTACGTGAGTGTGAAGGCGCCGCTTTAAGGAGAATTGTAAAGCCAAATTCTCCAAGCACTCATAAGACCAAGCTGATGTTCATGGCAAAAACGAACACAAACAGAGAACCAAGGAAGATAAGAAACGCTTATTGTGTGTTGTCTATTTTAGATTTACACAAAAGGCTTACAGTTCAAAGACAACCTTAGTCCACTGATTCGCCAGTAAATCAAAAGGATAAACACTAGGAAAGTTCAATACCAATGTGCTACTTTAACTGATATGATAAATGTTTCGCAAAATTTAAGAACAAAATGAGCAATTACTCATTCCTTTGAGAGATTGTTAGAAATGAATGGGTATTTATTGGGATATGTGAAGGCATTAATGCCTTGGGAAATGAATAGTTCAACATCTTAGAATAAAATAAACAATTTGTGTTTATATACTAAGATGTTGACACTATTGTAATTCCTATGAGATAAAGAGAGACATAACCATGATGGGTGGTGGAACGCACCAACCCGTACGCGCGCGTCCAAACCCAAGCCGGCATCTGAATCCGCGGCGCGGACGAATGAACGTTCGAAGCGTATTAAAGGCACTTAGCGTTTTGCAGTTGGCTTGGCTTGGCTGTTTAAACCCAACAGTTTTTGTTTTTTGTTCATTCAAACTCAAACGGTTGCACCGCCTGGTAAAGGGTCACAACCTTTCCAGAACGGGCACCTATTACTGAATAGTTGAATCTCCCCACGCCTATATATAGGCAGAAAGAAAACAGTAAATATACCAAGTTTTTTTCTGCACTTCTCCCACAAAACTGTTCTTAAATTACATTCTCTTGAGTTCGCCATTGCTCTGTGATTGTTGCACAACATCACCAAAGCCATGTCCGTTTCATCTTGAGAAATAATTGCTTGATATCTTTAAGCGACATAGAGTGAGCAATATTGTTTCAAGGAAACAGTTTTTCACTGGACTCGGACAATCTAATCGGTATTATATCTACTGCATAATCTGTTTACTGCACAGTTCTATTCGTAATATTTTTTGCGACATAGTTCTGACAGTTTTGTTGTTGTTGCAATTTTGCAACATAATTGTAACAGTTTTTGCAACGTATTGTAACGGTCCTGTACTCATAACAGTTATGTAGTTGTTGCAATTTTGTAACGTAATCGTAACAGTTTGTAACGTTGTTGATTAACAATCCAAACATCACCCGGATAATGATCAGCAATTCAGATTGCCATGATGGTGGTTATTTTCTTCTAAAAATAAATCATGTATATTATACGTGCCTGATCTTTGACTTGCTACTCATTTATATTGTAGACGGATAATATATTTAACAGTTTCGACTATTTGAAATCAGGTCTTTGCTTACCCACTGACATGGCACCAAGTTCATAAAACCAGCTCAAGTGTTAAAGTAATCATGGTCACACCTAACAGATAGAAACAAATTTGTTCATACTATATAAACTGTATAACAAAATTACTGCTAGTAAAGGTAAAACAAAAGGACATCACAACTCTTCATAATTATTGACTTAAACAAATCATAAGAATTAAATTCGAATGAAGAAAAAAAGACTGTTGGGCAACTACAGCATCATTAAACGTTTTGTTGACTATAAAACCGCAGCAACTAATCCCCTGTACCCAAACTCTTCTATCCCTCTGTACCTAACCAATCGGGAATGCCGATTTTCAACCATTTTGCAATTAAACCCCCAACAGCAGGAGAAAGAAAGGAGATTTAATTGCAAAATAGCTAAAAATCGGCGTTTCTGATTGGTTGAAGAAAGAGGGGACAAGGGGTTTGGGTATAGGGGATTTGCTCAAATCCCCTGTACCCAAACCCTACTCATCTAATATTGGCTTGAGTTTTTGAAATAAATGTAAAGCTAAATAACTGTTGGGCAAATAAATGAAACTGTGAAAATAGGCTGGACGCCATGTGTAAAAAAATAAAATAACAAGCAATGACAAGCAATAACAGTGAGATGTCTGTTGCAGTGCGGAAAACATAGAAATTGAGCGCATATAAATGAACTTGGTAAGTTACACTAATTGCATCCACTAACTACCAAGTGAAAACTAACTATAATATGGTATTTGGATGATTATTCTAACTGATTTTGTTTTGTATGTGCAGGCATATGTTGAAAAATTTGTGAAGGGCTTAGCTACAGGAATATATATATTTAGGAAAGTGGAAAATAGGCACAAGGACAAATTTTCATAAAAATTTTGGCTGAAGGACAACAAGTTTTATTTTCAGGTTGAAGAACAAACTTTGAAAGATAATTAGGTTGAAGGACAATGCTAATACAACTAGCATTTTGTATAATGTAAAACTGGATATAATGCTAGTTATAATTAGCATTTTGTACAATGTTTGCACTGTACAAAATGCTAACTATATTTAGCATTTTCCTTCAGCCTAATTTTCTTTCAAAGTTTGTCCTTCAGCCCAAAAATGAAACTTTGTGTCCTTCAGCCTAATTTTTTTTCAAAGTTTATCCTTGTGCCTAATTCCCTCTTTAGGAAATTGGTAGCAATGCATCTCTTTTGTTCTGCAAACTATGTACATTTCCTGTACCTTGCTCCATAATCTAAAGAACTGGCGTTTTAGAATAGTTTGCTTGGCACTTCAATATTTGTCTGTACCTTTATGCTTTCAATACATACAATTGATGAAGATCTTGATATTTCTCATGTTTTGGATACATGATCCATTGTATTGAACTGATATTTCTTGTTTTCATGAACCTGTATGGAAACCAATATTTTTAGATCCCTAACTTTCTTACTGAATTAATTTGCACTCTTAGGCTTACCTACTTCTAAGCTTTTTACTTATTTGTTTATATTATGTTTTTCTTCAAGTTTCATTCATATTATTTCATTAAGTGTACTGCTATAAATGTAATATCAAAATCAGATAAGTTTCATTCATATACTTTTCGAATTTAGATTCAAAATCAGATAAAAACATTGCATTCGTTTCACTTTGTAATATCAAAATGTAATAGACATCTACCCTTATATAAAGAGCAGTTGATGATCCCACTACTAATCGAATTCTTCCAGTTTCCAATCAACAGCGAATTATTGACACAAAATCATTAGACCTTGAATAAATATGTTATTAAATAGATGATTACCACAGGTTAGTATTATTTATTTATAATTCATATGTTATAATGTTTTCTTTTATTATAATTCCATATAGTATTCTTATTTTATTAATGTTAACATATACTTTGTTCTGAAGATACGTAAAATCTAAAGTCTTTTTTATGGATCGGTCAACCTACTTTCCATTATAGACAAAACGCTATTTTTACATTTCGTAAATCATCACCTCAAACGATTAAACAAAATTTCAGCAGCACTTTCCATTATCCTCCCTATTGTATGCTAATGTGCGTACACGAGGAACAAAAAGAAAGTACTACTCGAATTTTTGTTAACCGTCTGAGTTGAAATGATTTATAAATTGTAAAAAATATCGTTGTGTCTGTAACTTGTCCAGTACTAGAACGAATCCGATAAATATTCTATCAAATGAATATCAAAGTCCGTTTTTAATATAAAAAAACATCTTTATAACGATCATGTACAATATTTGGCACACGGGGCCGAATGTAATCTAAGGTCAAAAAAAATTAGACATGGTTTCTTTAAAAGCAGAATATCATAAGAAACAATAAAAAAACAACATTTATTTTTAAAACCAAATCAAAATTGTTTTTGAAATAACTTAGTCTAATTTTGAAATTGATTATAAAACCAAATAAAAACTAACTGCCTTTTCTTTTTCTTTTTTTGCACATAAAAAATAAACGATAAATATCATATGTTTGTGTCTCATTAAAATTTCTTTTCATGTGCTACCTCCAAACAATGCACATGACAACGTCATAAGCTTTTGACTACAACATTTTGCACAAAAGATTAAGATTTTTCATATGTTAATGACAATGACCTAAGAAGAGATACAAATAACAAAATCACACGCCAGACACTATGAAATCTAATGAAAATAAGACACCACAAAGTCTCCAATGACAGGTTATAAATAATTTTAATCACACATGATTCAAGATTACAAAAACAAAACGTAGAAATTACTTATAATTCAAGCATATGAGAACTGAGAAATAAGAAAATAAATGACAATGAAGGAAAATAGAACGTGATGGCCAAATTATTTCAATCAATTGAGCCAGAGCTTTGGGCCTATTTTTTTTTTTTTACCTGCAGAAAACAAAAAAACTGGCTCTTTTGCACTATGGAGTATTTTGCGCATAAGGAAAAAGTCTTTTTCTGCACTTTCGGTGATAAGTGTGCTTTTATAGGTTAAAAAGCACACAATCTGCCCTATTGGTTTTCTTTTTTCTTTCTGGCTTTAGTATGCACATCGACTACTTTGGACCAAGGTTCGAAAACTCGGATTTCGTCTCGGTTTCGGTCTTTTTAATTTTTGTTGGGTTCGGTCGGTTTCGGAAATTTCGCTTGTTTCAATTTTTGTTTCGGTTTCGGTTCTAATACCGAATATTTGCATTTGTAATAGAAAAGTAACTATAAATGATATAAATTCATATAAAAATATAGTATACAACAAAATAACAATGATACACACAACACTACTACGTTCAAAAATTATTTTTCGAATCTACATATGGATTGCTTTCATAATTTTCTTCATCGTCTTGTGTTGTATAATATGATGGATAACCATATTACATTTGTCCTGGACCCATAAATGTCGCCATCATATTATCAAAAGACGATAATTCATCATTTTGTGTTGCATACGTAGCTTGACTGTTTTGATCAGTCGAGATATCACTATATGTTTCGTTTGTTCCATAATATGAGTTACCACTCGTATAGTCAGAAGTAGAATGTCTATAGGTTGGTGGATCATTTGAAGCATATGAATTATGAGCATAATCATGTTGATGTTCGTATTCAACATTTAAATCACTGTCTCTTCGGTTAGGATTTTTGCTCGTACCCCTTCTTCTTGAATATGTTTGCGTTGGTCTATATAATGCACCGTCATCACTAGAACCAATACTATAATTATGAGTTAAACCCACACCACTTCCACCAGCATTACCATGATCATCATTTGAGGAACTACTACTATTTTATTTGCTTTGACTTCTTGTTGCTCGTGCAGGTATACCATCACAACCGCAGCGACTGTATCATTCAGTGTACTGGTCATCTAAGGGTCGTCGTCCAACCACTACTAGAAAATACTGCAGTTTTCTACACAAAGTTTCCGACGTCTTTCCTACACTAAAAGGCGGGCATAGGGTAGGCGTAGGAAATTGGTAGAAAGAGGTAAAGGCGTAGGGAAGACGTAAGGAAATTTCCTACGCCTCTCTTACATCAACTTGAATACGTAGAAAAAAAATCGAGGCGTAGGAAAGGTGTAGGAAATCGCCTACACTAAAATGATACTGTAGAAAAGGCGTGGATAATCTCCTACACCATTTCCACGCCTTTGTTAATTTTATACAATTCCACATTGGCGTAGGAAAGGCGTAGGAAATTTCTTGCGTTAAAATTATGTCGTAGAAAAGATATAAATAATCTCCTACGTCATTTCTACGTCTTTGTTAATTTTCTATGATTCCAAACTAGCGTAAGGAAGGCGTAGAAAATTTCCCACGCCATCCCTACACATGCACTAGGACAAAAATAGTTTTTTTATTTTTACATTAATCACCGTATATTTCCATTCTTCTAACCTCAGTCTTTCACCGAATGAAAAAAACCTAATTCTACAATCGTCGATCATTTTGGACGCTGAAAGTTCAGGTAAATTATCTTCTCCTCCTTTTGTTTGTTTTGATTGGATTTCATCTTCTACTTTCCTCTCCAATACAAAAGCCCAAATTTCACACAACTCATCAGTACCGCATTTTCTTAACCTAAATTAAAATTCGTACACGCTTTTTTTTATTACCGCAAAAATTTCTCAATATCAAATCAGAAATTATAAGATTAAGATGAGGTCGTGGAGCTTGATTTGGATTTCGAAGTGCTTTCGGGTTTTGCGATTGTGGTGTTCGATTTAGGTGCGGTGAGGTTCAGGTAGATGGTTGTAGTATAGAGAGGTCGCGATTGGTTCTTTCAGGTTATTCCTGTAATGGATATTTGGTTCTTTCGGGTTATTCCTGTTCACATCTTCCTTGACTGATGCAATATAACATCAAATCTTTTCTTCCATGTGTGCTCTGGTGTGAAGTAATTGTTGGAATTTGAATAAACTTACAATTTTGCTTTATTACACTTGTTTCAAATCAAATTAAGAATTTTAAAGTAGGTTTTTCTTATCGTTTTTGAATATTCTCAACTGTGGAGAAACTTCCATTTTTGCTCTTGCTTCATTCTTCAATTTCTGAACAGTTATACGTTTTTATTACTCAGTTCACTTTTGATATTTGATGATAAGCAAGCGTTATATTCCAATAAACGATAGCAGAAATCATCGGTTGCCTTCACAGAAGAATATGGACTGAATACTGCTGTAAAGACTTATATGCTTGTTTTCAAACTCGTAAGATCTTATATGCTAATTCAATTCATACTGAAGTGACGAACAGAAAGGAAAGAGAATAACAAGCACACAACAAATTGAAAACAAAAAATCAAACAACAACCACACAAATTTTTTTTTAAAAGCAAACACACACAAAATAAAAGCACACAAAAATCAAACAACAAATAATTCGAAGAATAGAAAATAAAATCAAATAATTAGATACTTCACATGATCCGATATTACCAAATAACCGTATGCACAAAATTCAATAAACTGAAATTATACAAAATCTCAACCAATTGAATAGGCTTGAGTTGAACACTGAATATTAAATCCAAAATACATTTGGTGTAACAAACTGAACTTCTCAATTGGTACATTACCTCGGATAAAATCATGCTATAATTTCATAGTTGTGCTTGTCTGAGCAAATAGTGTACAGATCAAATTCATATGCCGACTTTGACCAGAGAAGCGTTTGCTTAGTATTCGTGTTCTTAACCTTATTCTACATGAATTACGGTATATTTTTTATGCCTAATTAGTTCCAAGTGTATGACAAACCATTTTCCATTCTTCTTCTAACTAGGGCGACTTCTAAACTCTTCTGGATCAAAGATTAACAATATTGCATTTTTTGACTTTCTTTTGTAAGCTGCCTTTGTTTATCCACAAGCTGCTACTTTAAAAAAAAACTTATTTCCTGCACTATTTGTTCAAGACATATCACCTTCCTAGCCTTAAATTATGTGAAGAGTTATTCTTCTATATATACCGAACTGCATTCATAAATTGAAAGTTGGAGATATGAATCATCAATGTATGTTTCTTGTGAAATTCTTATCTTATATTATCTCTTATATGTATTAATATTCGTATGCACTTAAATTATCTCTTATAAATAAGTTTAATGCTACAATTTACTAATCTGGCTTCCTTGAAACAGAAGGCTATACATTTTTTGAACTCTGACTAAAATACACTTAAAATTGAAATGTATAGTACTTGGTTGTGGTCTGCCTTATACTTTTGAATAGCATGCACGGTAATAGTTCCACATCTGTCATGGATTCATTTGATTTAATAATTTTTGGGATTAATGTCTCATCTTGATTATCTCATTATTTGATTTGTACTGATTTGTTGATCAACTTTTAATGCTCTAATTTAATTTCAGGAGCTTAAAAGACTGTTTTGGATGTGCTTATTATCTCAACATTGAATTATTAGTATGATTTTTAACTAACACTGGTGCTTTTTTAATTTATGGAGTATAAAGGTTTGACCTTTGACCATTGTTGCACTCTTTATATCTAGGAGTTCAAAGATGGAAGCAGTGGATGGATAGATTTCTCAACTTGATTTCAGCGTAAGTATTAGTTACTACAGCATATGTAGAAATACTATAGCACATGTAGAAGTAATACAGCTTGTGTATAAGTACAATATCAATTATATCTGACTGTAAGCATTTGGTTATTTCCCTTTTTTTGGCATTTGAAAACCTGATAGTTTTTAATAATTTTCAGTTGGTAACAACAGCCCTGGAATGTTCTGTCTAGGCAAATGAAAACTGTTTCAACCATTGGTTATTCGGCGAATTCAAATTAAATAGTGGACAAAAATACAGAGGTGATGGTTGAATTCAAATTAAATGTTCTATTGTCATTATTTTTAGATATTATTATACCTTCTAGAGAAGTTGCTCTACATACAACTTTCAACTCTGAATGCCAGGCTTGCAGGCTAGAAATACCAGCTTATCACATTTTTACTCTATTTTTATCTTTATTTTCTAGACCAATGAACTTAATAGGGAGCCAACTACTTGGGAAATGTATTGTAGGACTCACAAGGTCACTTCGGACAGCGGATCTACCACTAGTGGATGGATTGATGAAGCATCGATGGAATTTGCAGTAAGTGATTCTTATAACTTGGTTTTAATAACTGGTTAATAGTTTAATATGTGCAAGATTAGTTAAATTTTGTTAAAAAGTGCTTCTGAAAAGTCAAATTTGTTCGAAAATTCATTTTTCCATAAGTTATAAAAAAAGTAAATGTTCATAAAGATTTTACAAATTAAATAAAATTTAAGATTGATTACTGAAGTTCAAAAATATTTAAATATACAAAAACTTTATATGTTTATAGAAAATTACAACAACATAAAAAACTAAGGTGGTGTTTGGTTTGAAACCGAGTTTTGTATTTTGAGTTCTAACCATTTAGTAGGAAAATGAGCTTAAAAAAGAGTAGGGGACGGTGATTGGTATAGTTTGATCATGATCAATTTTGATATGCATAGGGGGGCTATAGATAAGCAATTTATCTCATTTATTGGTCAGTACGTTTATGGTCAGTAGTGAATGTAGATGATGGTTGGTGGGTGGAAACAAGTTGATATGCAATGTGTTATGGGTAGGGGATGAAATGGTGAAATGGCACAGGTGAAATGGTGAAAGCAGGTGGAGGCTTATGAATGAAGCAGAGAATGGTTGAGGGATGTTGTAGATGGGTAAAAATGGAGAGGAGCTGATGTTGATTTCTGTTTGGATGTGGGGTGTTTGTAGAGGGGAGATTGTAGGTAGGTTGTTTTGTATGTCATGTGTATGTAGGCAGTTGAGCAAGGATGGTGATATGGTTGCAGTCAGTTTTGATCAGAGGGGTATATGGGGATATGGCAGTGGCAGATGTCAGAGTGAAACGGTGAAGTATAAAGGTAGAACAGTTGATGTTTGTGGGTGTTTAGGCAGTTATGGTGAATTGATGTAACGGTAGGTAGAGGTCAGGCAGGTGAAGGGGAGTGAACTGTGATATGCACAGATGTGCATAGGTGCAGTGACAGTTTGAAGGTGTTTGCTGATGAAGTTGTGAATGTTGTTAAGGTAGCAGGTGGTGTTGACCAGTTAGGGTGATGGTGTTTGAAATGAAAACAATTGGTATGCTTGCGGTGACTGGTATGCTTGCAGTGAATGGTGAATTGGCACTTGTCAATAATTGCAGTGGTTGGAAATGGTTGTTATAGCAAGATGGTGGAACAGTGGGACTGTTGCGAGGCAGGGTTGTGTTTGAGTTGTGTGGTCAGTGTTTTGGTATGAACTGGTAGGTAGACAGTGCGACTGGTGCACAGAGATGCATGGTGGTTAGTAATCTGTTCAATTTGGGTATGATTTTTGGTTTTGACTGGTTTGGTATGTTGCTGTGGTGAAGTGACAGTGTGTTGGAGGTGGTAGATGCAATGTCAGGTAAGGATTGAAGGTTGATGGTATGCAACAATGTGGTAGATGTCGGGCTGGAAGATGGTTTGTTTGGTCAGGGAAGTTTGGAAGTTGTAATGTATCTATACTTGTAAGGCTTTGGCAGAGGAGGAGATTCACAGTGAAAATGAAGTATGATGGTGACGTGCTTGGATAGTTGAACTGTGATTGATCAGAGATGGTATGAAAGTTAATAGAGGAAGGCAGTAGCAAGTGGAGTTGAATTGTGATGATGTGGTTGATGAAGATAGAAGTAAATTGATTATGGAATAAGTGTTAACAGAAAAAGCGCAGAACTGTTGCGGTGTTGTGGCCGTGTGCTATGTGGCCTTGTAGAATTGTTGACTGGAATGAAGAGGATTTTGCTGTGTTGATATGATGTTGAAGTCACTGTATTGAATGTAAGGAAGAGGGATGTCTTGGCAGCAACTTTTGTTTATGGTCGGAGAAGTAGTGGTAAAAGAAGTTGTTGAAGTATGATGTTATTGGCAGGTGGATTGGTTCTTTGAGAGATGGTGGTTTTGCCAATGCTACTGGGGGGTTTTGGTAGCAGTGTGGTGGCGAACTGTGATAGGTTGTCAGTGGAAGTCGACGGTCAGGGGGAGGTGAAGCAGTTTTGATGTAGAGGAGTAGGGGGAGGATGACTTTGTGTGTGTTGATGTATGGTCAGGTTTGAGAGCAGGTGACCATTTGAAGGTGTATTAGTGTGCACGTCACTAATTAAAATATAACATTTGAAATGCTGTTATGAGTTAAAATAGGGATGAACGATATTGTTATCAGTGGAAGTTTCATTATCAGATAGGGGCACAACCAGAGAAGCATCCCTCAAATTTGTCATCCATGCAATTAACTGGCTTAGGAATTGCTTGCATCCCTCAAATTTGTCATCCAACATAAGTTTCAAATTCAGAAAACCTTCCGTACACCTACCTTTTAATCATGTAGATTTTTTTTTTGAATGAAACAATTCTTTTCGAAACAACTGCTCAAAGATGGTTATGTTCTTAAACTTTATATATATGAAACTAATGTGTTTAATTTGAGTTAAGTACAAGAACACGAAGGCTATATGGATTGGTATGCAGTGTAAACTCGCTCTCGCTCATATGTTATTATTGGTATTGCCATAATAGTGCACTATTTGCTATATCATTACAGTTATTCTTCTCATCATTTCTAAAATGAATATCATATGTGCCATACTTAAATTTGATACATTGTTAAAGTTATTCTTCTCATGATTTATGAAACTGCACAGTGTGAGCATGTATTTATGTTTTTGTTCTTGTATTTGGAAAATCACAAATACAGGCACAATATCTAGCTAGAATTGAAGAATTGAAAAGTCAGGGCACAGTAATTTCATATGAAGTCGAGGAAGAAGTATTCGACAAGCTTACCAGTGCTATAGCTAAAAGAAAGGACCGTAGGACATATTATGGCAATATCCCTGGAGTAAGTATTTAAACTTTCAACAAAACATTATTTTAATTAGTTTAAAATGCAGAAATTGATGCAATATTTGATAAAATACAGAAATACAAAGACACAACTTATAGCATCAATAAGGGAGAAGCACAGACTAGAGTCAAACTAGAGGAAAAGGCGGAGCGTCAAGAAGGGGAGATTCAAATGCTGAAGATGCAGAATGAACAACTCACCGAGATGCTTCGACAGCGATTTGATGGAGAGCCGAATGATCGTCGTGAGGGATGAGGGTATTGAAAACTTTTTAATGGTATCTGTATGATGTCATGTATCATGAACATATTATCGTTTTATTTTAACATATAGAAACATGATTAATATTGTTTGACTTTGTAATATGAATGAGATATTTGTTTTTTGAATTAAAGATGAATGGTTTGACGTTAATCTTTTTGTTGGAATGTGTATATATATAAAATAAGTTGATTTTAGTTTCTATTTAATGTGGTGAAATGAAATAGAATAGTAATATATCAAAATTGCTTCAGAAAAGACGTAGGGAAGGTGTAGGGAAGGCGTAGGTAAATGAAATATTAATGCACCAAAAAGTCGTGTGCATGGTGTAGGAAAAACATTAAAAACATAGGCGTAGTTAAACCGTGGATAAATGAATGACGTAGAAAAGACGTAGAAAACGTAATATGTAAGAATGACGTAGGGAAAGCGTAGGAAAACTGGGCGTAGGGAATACGTAGGTAAACGAATGACGTAGGAAAGACGTGAGTACCTAAAGAAGTAAAAATGTCGTAACAAAACCGTAGGAACAACATGGCATGGGGAAGACGAAGGAAAATTATGGCGTACGAAAGGCGTAGGAAACAACTCCACGGATGGCGTAGGTAAGATGTAAGTGTTTTATTACCTACGCAGGTTTTACCCATGGCAGAATTGGCGTAGGGGTTACGTAGTTGCTGCATTTACCTACACCCCGCTTACGCCATATTAGCGTAGATAAACTGCAGTTTTCTTGTAGTGAACAAGGGTGGTTCAACTTCAGTAGTTCATTCTGCTAATGGATCCTCTTCATGAAATATATAGTTCAGATCGATCAACTGATTTTCAGTATCGCGGCGTCTTGAATGTTTTGCTCTTAATCTCATGTTGTAATGCACATATACTAATTTTTCTAGATTTTTCATTTTTATTCTATTGCGTAATTTTGTATGGATCATTTAATATGTAGTCCAGTTTCTCTCGCAGTTTGAAGAGGAAACTGTTTGACTTAAAATGTGCATTGCTAAACGTGTTAAATTTGGAGCATCCTCTCTTCCAATTATTGACCACCATTGAGCGAGAAAACATGTCTTTACGGCTGCGTATGCTTTTGCAGAACCAAATGCATCAATTTTCATTCTATATCTTTATACCTGTGATGTGAAGTTAAATATTTAATGTCTTAAACGTTAAATGTTTAACGTAACTATTATATATGTTAGTTTTACTTCTTTTCCAATTTCAATCTGTTTTACAATGTCTGGCACCATTCTTTCAACGAAGTTGTTAAATCCATTTAATACTTCTCCATCGTTTGTTGCATCCCCATATTGAATGATGGGATTAAGAAAATAACCTATATAGGAAAGATTTAAAATATTATTGAAATGTTATATATTTCATTATTTGTATGACGATAAGATAAAACAAATTACCTACGGCGTGAAGAGATTGATGTAACTGTCTTTCCCATCTTTTGTCTATTATATCCCACCATTTTTGGCATTGCCTTCCACCAACATTTTTTCTGATCGATTCTTTTGCTCGATCCATTGCTTCATAAAGATATCCCATATCTGCTTTGTCATCACCATCTACCATTCGTAAAACTTTCACCAATGGCTCAAAAACAAGGATGACGGAAGCAACACCAGTCCAAAAAGCGTTGTTGTAAATCAGTGTAGAGACAATATTTGCTGTTCTTTTGTCTTTAGTATTGAGTCTAGGAACTCTTGATGTCCACTCTCTTGAAGCAATCATCCGTATCAGGTCATCTTTATATTTATGAATAGATTCTAGTGCGATGAAATGGGTTGCAAATCGTGTCACTGCTGGTCTAATCAATTCTTTATTGTTGGTCTATTTTCTCATAATGGAAGGTAACCAACCATGATTCTATATAAATGTTGTTATTAACTGACAATTTGTGATAACGGTTGTTACCTCTGGTTCTTTGGAAATATCTTCTAAAATTAAATCAATGCAGTGTGCCGCACATGGTGTCCAATATAGATGCCTTCTTTTCTGCATCAATAATTGATCGGCAGCTTTGTAGTTTGCTCCATTATCTGTAACAACTTGCACTATCCTATTTTCACCGATTGTTTCAACGACATCATCCATTAATCCACAAATATATTTTCCACTTTGAAATTCATTCGTGGCATCCACGGATTTAATAAATACCGTTCCATGGGTAGAGTACACGAGAAAAATTATTATTTTTCGTCGATTCTGTGTACTCCAGCAATCACACATTAATGTGCAACCATATTCATCCCAGAAATTGTGCAATGTTTTAATATATTGTCCAATTTCTTCTATTTCCATTTCAAGGTACGAGTGTGATATTTCATATGCAGTTGGTGGATCAATACCACGACCGCATTCTGCAATCGCGTCAACCATTGATGTATAATATGGACTATTAGCAACGTTATGTGGAATATGGTTGAAAAAAAAACTTAGAAATTGCTCGATCTATATATTTTTGGCATCTTTAATACCTTTCATTGTAGATTTAATAGAAGGTTGAGTTATGCCTCCTCGTTTTTGCATATATGAGTCGATTCGTCCAGTAGCATAAATATCACAATCGCCATCTACTCTCGTAGATTTTCCAACAGTATGAGATCTATGCAATGTTTGACTTAAATCACCACCCAATCGTCCAACAGTATGAGATCTACGTAGTTCTTCGTCTCTAAATTTTTCTCTACTTTGCCGCATGACACGTTGAAGTTCATCATAATCTTCATTTTCATTGTCCGATAGTTGTTGCGGTCTGCTCATTAATTCCTCCTGTAAGCGTTGCTTGTCTAGCTTTCCTTTGTTTCGTTCATTTCTCTTTTGAATGATATGTGATCGTACAAGTTGTTTAACTTCTGTAGGAACAATTAAACATGCTGATACGTCGCCACCCACTCCTGCCAGATGTTCTTTCAAACGTGCCACACCACCGCCATTAATTATTTTATTACAGAAGTTACATTTTGTTTTTCGAACATTGTCATCGATCGCGGTGCCGTAATTACAACCAATTTTAGTTGGATTTGCCATAATCTACCTGAAATTATAATTAAACAAAAGTTAGTAAACAAATTAATAGTTCATATCAAACAAAAAATAAAATAAAAATGAATAAAAATATTCATCGAAGTCGTCAAAATTTAATGTTCAAGTCAAATATTTTGATATTCAAGTCCAACATATTCACGTTCATGTTCAATGTTCATGTTCGATATGTAAGTCCAACATATTCGCGTTCATGTTCATGTTCAATATTCTAAGTCCGACATATTCACGTTCATGTTCAATATGCTAAGTCCAATATATGCGAGTCAATATTCAGGTCAGTTCAAATGTTCAATATATTCAAGTCAAACCATATATGCAATGTTCCCGTTAAGAATGCTAAGAAATGCATGTGAGCTTATGATCATTTATCCAGATAGCTTATATACGAAAATTTATATACACGTGAAAAGCCCATTACCAATCATAAAACAATGCAAGCTTCACGTTTAAAAATAAATGCAAGCTTCACGTTTATATACAAGCTTCACGTGAAAAGCCCATTACCGTATTAAAAAATAAAAATAACCCTTCCCAGCCCAAAAGCCCATGCGCGTGTTTTCATTTCCTTTATTCAATTTGCGAACAAACATACATACGAAAAAAGAAAAAAAAAACGAAAAAAAGATAATGGTCGATGATGAAAACGAAGGCGGCAAAGCAAAATATAAAAAAAAATCACCTGCGCGTATCGAAGCTCTCGCAGTCGAAGTCGAAGCCGAATTCGAAGCTCGGCTCAGATTTTCTCTGTGAAGCTCGCCTCGGATTTCCTCTGTGAAGCTCGCCTCGGATTTTCTCGTGAAGCTCGCTCAAATTGATATCACAATCGCTCAAATTGGGATGCTGAAGATTGATTCTGATAATTTAATGTTTTCGAATATTGTATTTATACACGAATTTTGATTCTCTTTTTCTTTGTTCGATCACTTTCAGTAAACTAGGGTTTGTTTTTTAACTACCTTTTGATTAATTGATTCCTTGTGTTGTTTTTCACTGTTCTGCGTAATTGATTCCTTGCGAAGCTTTTTCTTTTGGTATGCTGGTTTGAACGGGACGGGATTTTGCCCTAATCCTGTCCCGCCACCTGTCGGAACCGGTACGAGATCGTCGGGATCTCGTGGTTCCGGCCGGATCCTCATACATTGCTTTGGACACGATCTCTTAAACAGTACTACATCGTAGATAAAAGTGACTTAGTTTTATTTATAATGTTACTCCTACTTCATTAGTCATACTCTAAAAACATAATGTTTTTCTGGTGTCTAAAATTTATAAGACTGCAGCAAAATCCACATTCCTAACTTTGAATTTAAAACTGTAAAGATAAAAGGAAATGTGACAAAATAGAAAACCAACATACATTAGTTCCATTCAATCCAAATAAGAACGAAAGCACATGCGGAAAAAACGAAATATATAAAAAGAACTGAAAGTGTTACATGCATGGATATACGCAGTCACGCATATATGTTTAACCTACAGCAAATAAAAAACCAACTTTATATAAGCTACGCTAATCAAAATAAAATTTTGAAGTTCACATTAACCGCATATCCCAAAAATCAACAACTCATGTCCTGAATTTGGAATTTATTTAAGCATCTAAAATTCATATCATCTACAGCAAAATTCATGTTCTACTTTTGAATTTAAAGCAGCTGAAATAAAGCAATGTGAAGAAAAAAGATAAAAAAGGGATGGAAAAAAACCGATTCCTGCGTTTTGATCCTGGAAAAAAATAAAATGAAAAAGCAAAGAGGAAAATACCCCACTCTTTAACAGTGGAGACAATGATATATAACAGGCTTTAGTTTGAGGTAGGCTTAGAGGATCATGTCCAAAGTAATCTGATTTTGCATTAACTGATGGAATTCAGAAAATCTCGAACTGATCATTGCCGAAACCGATCCAAAACAATCCGAATTGCAACAATCAATTAAATAGAAACCTCACACCTTTAATCAACCCACATTTAAAAAAAAAAGCAAATTACTAGCCGTTGAGATTTTAGCAGTTTGATGCTTGAGTTTGATTCAGATATGAGCAAACACAGAATGTTGAATTGATGATTAAAAAAGAATCAAAATGCTTTGTTTTATTGAATGATTTCAGTGTACATACTTTGTGATACACGTCTGCTATTTATAATACAATTTTGAGTTATTGGGCTGACCATCAAGGCCCAAAGACCCGTATAACCCGCACAGCAGAAGAAATATGATAATACGGTACATTATGATACACAGCATAACACTCTCTCATTTCAACATCTCCCCTTGAACCGACAATAGGGTTAGGGCAAGAGAAAAAAGGCAATTCTCAAATTCATGGCACCGCCAGCAAAAATCTCTTGATTTCTCTTCAGATTTAAGTTATTTCTTCTTCCTTTGATCTCTTCTCACCTTCTTCATTTCTATTATTGCAGATTTCGTCACTGTCTTTGCTATGTTTGAGTAAAGTCAGTGACTTTTCGTCTCGAAGTCTGCAAGTTTCATCAGATCTTCTCGTACGAGTTGAGCTCTCATCAACTTTCAGTTTACACTTAGATCTGACGTGGTTCGGCTTTGATGGGGCTTCGAGCTTGTTGTTGTCTTTGTTGTCATGCAGAAAAGTTGATAACTTTCCTCTTTGAAGCTCATCAACTTCATCAGATCTGATCATATCGGTTGGAATTTCTTCGATTTTCAGGTCACTTCTGAATCTGATGAAATTTGGTTTTGATAAAGCTTTGGTAAGCGTATCTGCCCGTTGGTAAGTGCCTGGTAAGAAATTTACTTGAAGTTTTCCTCCCTGAACCAGTTCTCTGACAACGTATAGATCAATTTCGATGTGCTTTGTTCTTGAATGTAGAATTGGGTTTGCAGACATGTACACAGCACTTTGATTATCACACCATAATGTCGGTTTGCACTCTGTTTTGATTTCTAGTTTATAGAGCAGAGATTGAATCCACATAATCTCTGCAGTTGCACTTGCAATGCTTCTGTATTCAGCCTCTGTGCTGGACCTTGATATGGTTGATTGTTTCTTTGAGCACCAGGACACTGGATTATCACATATGTATATGTAGTATCCAGTTTTTGATTTTCTGTCATCTGCATCTGTTCCCCAGTCAGCATCAGTGTATCCAGTTATGTTGAGATCGCTGCACCTTTTTATAGATATGTCATAGTTTGTAGTCCCTTTTATGTATCTTAGAATTCTTTTAACTGCCTTCCAGTGATCATCCCTTGGCTCCTGCATAAATTGACATACTTTGTTAACACTAAAAGAGATGTCTGGTCTTGTGACAGTTAAATATTGTAAAGCACCAACAACACTTCTGTATTGTTTAGTGTTTGTTATGTATTCTCCCATGTTTTTAGTTAGATGCTGATGGCTTATCATAGGGGTTGGTTGTGGCTTTGCATTATTCATCTTAGCTTTAATCAACAACTCTGATGCATATTTTCTTTGGCTAAGAATTATTTCTGATTTTGATTTTCTCATGACCTGTATGCCTAGAAAATAATTTAGTTCTCCCAGATCCTTAATTGAAAATTCTTTGTCCAGATATTGAGAAAGTTGCTTTATTTCTTCTTCATTGTTTCCTGTAATAACAAGATCATCAACATATATAAGAATATATATATTGGACTTTTTATTAATTTTAATAAATAAAGAGTTGTCTGATTTGATTGAATGATAGCCTACCCTTGGTGCCTGTTTAAGACCATATATAGTCTTCTTTAATCTTCAAGGTTTGGATTCTGTCTGTAGCCCTGTGGCTGTTCCATATATATTTCTTCCTGTAGAATACCATTTAAGAATGCATTGTTGACATCAAATTGCCTGATATTCCATTGATTGTGTAGAGCAATACTTAAGACAATCCTTATTGTAGTGGGTTTGACTACTGGAGAAAAAGTTTCATTGAAGTCAAATCCATATTGTTGAGTATAACCCTTGGCAACCAGTCTTGCCTTATATCTGGCCACTGTCCCATCAGGATTTTTCTTGATTTTGTATGTCCACTTGCATCCAACCACATTCTTGTTGTCTGGTGGACTTACCAAGTCCCATGTTTTATTTTTTATTAGAGCATTGTACTCCTCATTCATAGCAGTTTTCCGATGTCTGTCTTTTGATGCTTGTTCAAAAGTTTGTGGTTCATTTTATGATTCTGATATTGCTGTGTATAGTTTTGGTTTGAAAATCCCCCTTTTTGACCTTGTGATCATTGGATGACTAGTTCTTATCTGTGGTGAAGTTTCTGCTCTTATCTTTCAAGAAGTTTATCCAAATTAATCTAAAGTAAGCATCAATAAAAGATATATAGTATCTATATCCATACTCTGAATAGATTAGGGAAGGTCCCCATAGATCAGTTGCCACTAATTCAAGAGGTTTTGAATACTTGGTTTGAGAATCATTGAATGCTAGTTTGTGACTTTTACCCATCTAACAGTAAGTACAAATATATGGTAAAGAAATATCATCATAAACAATCTTATTTTTTCTAAGTACTTGTTTCACAACATTTATATTTGGATGACCAAGTTTATAATGCCACAAGTCAATCACACTTCTATTTCCCACTGGTTGACTAGTTTTAGCAATATTACAACATTTCTGTTTTCTTCCAACATCGGTACAATTTTTAAGATTGAATCTGTATAGCTCTTTGACCGCTTCACCCTGCAAAAAAAATTCTTAGTCAGTATGTCTTTAACCAAACAGTGATTAGGATAAAATTCAAAGTGTACATTATTATCTTTTGCAAACTGTGAAACACTTATAAGATTCTTTCTTATTTTGGGTACTCTCAATAAATTATTTAGATATAACTGCCTTGAACTACTGATGTAAGCATTACTAGTATGTGTGATATTAACTGACTCACCATTCCCCATGCATATAGAATGTTTACCTCTATAAATATTGTTGCCAAGATTTAAGTTGTCAAGATTGCTTGTTATGTGATTGGTTGCTCCAGAATCTGGGTACCAGCCATCATCTTGAATATGTTCTGGTCTTGCTATAGTGTTTTGATTTATAACTCCATTACCATCTATCTGAATGTTTGAATCTAATTGTGTTTGTGCCACATTGACACTCATATTTCCACTTCTCTGATTATTTGAGTTTTGATTTGGCACAAAGTTAGCATTAAATCTAAAATAACACTTCATTGTAGTGTGACCAATTTTCTCACATATTTGGCACTTTGGTCTATTACTGTTGTTGTTCCATTTTCCTCTGCCCCTTGATCTATTTGCATAACCTCCTCTCTGATATGATTGACTTTGTTTGCTAGAGTTTTGGCCTTTAGTCTTAGATGAGTAGTTAATTGATAGGTCTGCATCATGTGGTTTCTTGTGATCTATTCTTGCCTCATGTACAAGAAGAGTTGCATGAACATATTGCATTGGTGGCAGAGTTGGTTGAGATGAAATAACTTCAACAACTGATTCATATTCTTCATTGAGCCCATTCAATACACTCAACACTTGTTCTGTTTCTGACACTTTCTGTCCTGCAGCCTCAAGCATATTGCATATATTGTTTACTTGTGACAAATAATCTCTCATGACTTGATTTCCTTTATTGACATTCTGTAACAGTCTTTTATAGTGCATAACCTTTGCAGCAGATTGGGTATTAAAAATTCTTTCAACAGTAACCCAAATGTCATTTGCTGATTTGCTGCCTATAACTTGAGATAGTAAGCTTGTGTCGATAGATGATAGAAGCCAAGAACTTATCAATCTGTCTTGCCTACAGTACTTTGTATACTCTTCATTACTGACTATCTTGTTTTGTGCATTAGTGATGAACTTTGGTGGGATTGGAATTGTGCCAAGGATGAACCCTTCTAGGCTATATCCTTGCATTGTAGTTTCAACTTGCAATTTCCATAGAAGATAATTGTCATCTTCAAGGTGTATGGTGATCAACTGACTTTGTGGGCTAATAACAGTCTTGATTGGTTTCTCTGTGGCATCAGTGACTTGCTGTTGAGAATTGCCAACAATTTCTAAAGTTGCTGAGGTGTCATCTCCTTCAGCCATGATGATAAGCAGTAAGAATAACAGACTTGAAAATTCAGAAAAAATGATGATTCAGGAAAGCTTCAATAGTGGAAGAGACAGGTCAGTTGCAGCCGATCCTGGATGATGACAGTGTTCTGACAGCTTCTTGGCACGACAATAACTTTCTTTCTTCCTTTTGAATGCTTTCTTGATTTCTGATTCGAGTTCTTTCTGAATTTTCTTGATTTTAGAATTTGCTTATTTTCAAAATACTTGTTGCAGCTAGGAATTGTTTGAATTCCTTGGCACGGCACCTGTTTTATACGCAAATTCAAATATATAAACCAAAGTGATGATAGAATACCTGATGGCTTTCAAGAAATCGGATGATGAAAACAGTTCTGATGATTTCTTGATTTGTGAAAGAATCTCTGTTTTTCAAGTAGATCAGAAATGCTCCAAATTCTGTTTTTGCAAAAGGTTTCAGAACTGTTCCTGAATTGATGAATGCAATTCTAATGATTTTCTTGAATAGAGATGATCAAACTCTAATTGATGAATGCCGTTAGGCTTGTTGAATTAGCTCCGATACCATGTTGAGATTTTAGTAGTTTGATGGTTGAGTTTGATTCAGATATGAGCAAACACAGAATGTTGAATTGATGATTGAAAAAGAATCAAAATGCTTTGTTTTATTGAATGATTTCAGTGTACATACTTTGTGATACACAGCTGCTATTTATAATAGAATTTTGAGTTATTGGGCTGACCATCAAGGCCCAAAGACCCGTATAACCCGCACAACAGAAGAAATATGATAATACGGTACATTATGATACACAGCATAACACTCCCTCATTTCAATACTAGCCAAGACTTATAATATTGAATTCCAAGAAAAATAGGAAACATAACTTACTGCTTTCAAACTACAGACTTTTTCTTCACGAGTTGTAGAAACTCCTTGATATAGATGATAACTATTGAACTATTCGTTTAGGCAAGGGCAGACGGTTCCGACTACATCAGTCGTGGTTAGCAAGGCAGAGGCTGGCGCTACGGTTTTTGCGGTTAGCGAGATGGAGGCAGGCGGTTGCGCTAGCAAGGCGGGAGTCGACGTTAGGTTTTCGAGATATTGTTTTTGGGGAGCTACTTTATTTTGTAAGTGGCCGCGTAAAATGAAAATGAGAAAAGAAGGTGGCGGGTGTTTATTTGGTACAAAGACAAAGGCAGAGAGGCGTGGAAAATTACTGACCTATTTCTAACGCCTTGTTAATATTTTTATACGTTGAACATTTTAGGGTAAGAAACATATTTTTTATATTTTTATAAAAGTCATTGAATTGAAGTTAAAAAAAATTTGCATCGTCAAATTTTCTAAAATATTAAAAAATTTCAATTAGAACTGGTCGTTTCGATAAAAGTTGCATAACTTGTATTGAAAACAACCAGTTTGAATCAATAAACTTATCAACATTGCAAATTTTTGAAACCCGATCATTGAAAATCGACACTGTCTCATATGCTTAAGTATAAAATTTTAGACCACTTCGATCCGGTTTGATCTACGATACCATAAGTAAATAGATTATTTTCAATAATTAAATAACATGCATGAATGTTTGCATTTGATAAGATGGACTCAAACCAACTCATAATTATTAGAAATCTTATATTTAAACTTTTCATACGGTATTAACGAATGTGTACTATTGGGTTTTGTAAGTATGGATGTATATAGGAATTTCAGTTAGAAGTAAGTCGTTTCTGATAAAATTCCAAGTAATCTGTATATTGGAAAACAACCAGTTTAAATCGACTGTCCATCTACATTATGAATTTTTTAATCTTGACCATTAAGAATAGACCTTGCTGTCCTAGATGTTATTTACCCTCTAGCACTGGTTAGCCAGTTACTCTCTAGCTCAATTTCAAAATTCATTCAAATACTAATTCTCATATATATTGCACGGATAAAATAAAATTAATTTTGAGAAAATACAATACCTCGATATGAGTTAAAAATGATGAAAATCCATTACCTTTCATATATCAGATTAAAAAAGATAGAAATCCATTAAGTTAATCTATCATTGAGCTTGATTTGCTACAACTTTCATTTAACAAAATAAGCTAAAAAATTATGTACTAAAACTACTAATTTATCATTAAGCTTGATTTAGGGTATAGCTGGTGAGTCATGTTGTTGCCCAGCAGCTACCCAACACTGTCCTCCGAACATTCAAAATTTTTGGTTAAGTATAATATAACATTGAAATTAAGAAATGGGCGCAAATCTGATATCTTTGTGGCTCATCTTATGAGCGCGGTATTTTATTCCATTGTAACTTCTTCTTTTTTACTGTAGTTCTTTTGGTTGGATCAAGCCTCATGATCGTAGACTGCTTCTTTATGCAATATTAGTTGGATCGTTTTGACTTCTTTTCTTTTTATCTTAACGTTTATTGTGAGGGCAGCTTTCTCGACTCGTTACCTTGTTTAATTCTCCTTTAATATAGTTTGAGAAATACTGGTGTAGCAACTAACTCTTCTTCAACAAGATCTAATATTTCCTCATATGCATCACAATCATATGTTCTTGAGATATTTAGAAGATCATAATCATATGCACTTGTGTTGTGTTTGAGCAGTAACATATTCAAATCTTTTAAAAGATGATTTATTAGAACTATTTAATTTATATACCTGAACTTTGATAATCATCCCACAACCTTCGCACAATTGATGGGTTGTAAAAAAAATTTATTACAAATAACTTTCTCAAAGAAATTGGCATCTTTACACTTGAGGCTCAACTAAACATCCTCTTATAGTATCATCATTTTCCTAAAGTCCTCGTTTTTCAGTAGCTCCTTTAAATGTTTGACTCCTAGCTCCCTTGACTGTGAGCAAATCATGAAAGGAAGTTTGTCCTCTAATATGAATTTAAAGTATTCTCAAGAAAAAAGTTCTCCTTATGTAGGTTGGATTGTATATATTTTACTAATCGGTCTTATGTTTGATTCTCTACTTTTCCATTTCTTTACACTTTAATCCAATGGTAGCACTCAGGAAAATCATGATATATAAGTTGTCTTACTTTTTAATCGATTGAATTTGTATATAAGAACGCGGTAAGCGTTATTTGTAGATAACTTCATCGGCTACCATTTCATTGATTGTTCGATGGTTGTAAAACATAACACTTTGTTCAATTACTTGGAAGATGTATTCGAAGGCACAAAACCGCTGGATATATCTTACTAAGAGAAAATCTAGAGATCCTTCACAATGCTTCTAGAGCAAAAATCCACCTCGCATCAACAAAATGTTGTATCTCATCATAGTTAGGTCTAGGTTGAATTTGCATTGAAACATGATCGGGACCTTATAGACATATTTGTAAAGATATTTAACACTTTTTATACTACTACTTATCATAATTATATGACAATTATATTTACATAGTAACCATGGATTGTAAGGTATAACCCATGTATTATCTACCATCAACATTCTACTTCCATCGATAAGAATATATATATATATATATATCAGTTTTACATCTTCTATAATTTGGATATGAATATGTACCTTATACAGTCGCAACTGAAAATTGTTTGTCTTCTTCTTTGAAAATTATTAGCATATGAACATGTGATAGACCTCCTTTTGGAATTCAATCACATGAACATTAGTAGCTACGTTTCCAAGCAATCCTTCCGTAAAATTATCTTTCTTTAATTCCACGTATTTTGCATGAAAAACCCTTGTTGTCCAATCCGATGTCTTGTGGGTCTTGACCAAGTAGCAATTCAATGACAATTTCATCCCAAACTAGATCGCATATAGGCCTGTCAAAGGGTACTTTCGGATGCGGATAGTACCATCTGCATCCGCATTCGAAATCACTTTCGATTGTCAGATATCCATATCTATGGATACAAATAGATATCAAATAAATATCCTATCCACTAATGATCGATAAATCAAGAAATATAAATAGAAAATTTTGGTTTAGTTTTTTTTCAACACCACCAATTATTAAAAGTATGTAAAATCAACAAATATGATGATAAAAAATAGTTTTGAGCAATTAATAAGCATTAAATGCTTATAGATAAACTATTAGTTTAATAATATATATATATATATATGCCTTTCACTATACTAAAATACACATAAAATTAGCTATAATCTTAACGAAAATCGGGTGGATAATTTTCGGATGCGGATGCCTTCGTATCCACATCCATATCCATTGTTCCATATATTCAATATTTATCTACTTTTCGGATACGTATGCGGATGGATTTAGATTTTGCAAGTATCCATTAACCACCTTAATTGCATGTCATTGTAATGAATAGATTAGGGTTGCCAGAGTTATATACTAAGGCCATTGCATCATGGTATCATTGATACATATCACATGGACATCTAGTATATGAAGAAGGCAGTACTGTTTGTATACCAATGTTTCCTACATATGACTATTTATTGATAACTCACAGAAGATATAGAGCAATAATTAAAAATTGTGATTAAATACTCACGTTCGCAGTCTATCCTCTCGTAAATTGTGATTTTTGTGTGAATGTTTTGTTAGATTTTACTAATTAATCCAGCTTCTAAATGTTAAATTTTTGGCACTTCCACAGGCAACCGTTGTCTTTACATGCACACTTCGTTCAGTGTTGGTGGCATGCTATCGACGAAGCTCGAAGCTCTCTTCTTCAGTTACGCATAATACATGCAGTGGCGCTCCTCAATGTTCTATTCATCACTTGCACTGTCCTCGTGCTTCGCACTGTCTATCCACACAAACTTTTTTATGTGTTGGCGTCTCAATTAAGCATCTCGATATCGCCTATTCAACGGACACATACATGATCATGACATCACTTCTTATACCAAAGTAATTTCCAATGGTTTGTGCTACCAACCTTATATATATACCATGCTTTCTCCATGTATCTTCTGATGTGAGACTATTTTCACACAATCCACGCATCTGGACCACAACAATGCGAGCCATAAACCTAATAGTAAATATATAATAACATTATATTTTAGTGATAAAATTATAATCATTTATCTTTCTAAACTTCTTAGTTATGTATTATTATTCTAACATTAATCGGTTAAAAATTTTATGAAATCATTTTGTTATTTTTGCATTTGCAGTTTCAATGGTTTCTTTTTTTTGAATTAAAATTACCGAATGATTAATTAAAATGAATGCCGTGTTTATTTAACTTGATGGAGTCTTTTTCCTTTATCTAGTTTATTAAAGTTCATTGTCTTTGGATCTATTTTTTTCCTAAAATATTTTCTTAAAACACGGCTCACCTCTTGCATTATTCTTTTGAGTATATTCTCTTGGTTACAAGGTTTACAAGTCGTTAGACTGATTATTAATCATAACAGTTCAACTTTAAAGCTAACCATTATTTAATGCTTACAACTTAAAGTGGACCTTTATTATAAAATTAATGTTTTTTTTTGAAAATGGGTTAAAGGGGCCCAAGCCCACAAAGTTATAAACGGGTATATTACCCGAAACTTACACCGTCTTATACAAACATATCAAACCCTAAAAACAAAGAGGGCAACAACGCCTCCATATACTTATACCTCTATCAAAAAATAAAAATGGCAATCCAAAAAGAAAACCAAGAGCGATCATAAAATCGATGAAATTAAAGCTTCAAGGAGGCTTCCACTCCTTCGTAGCTTTAGATTGCAACCCTTGAGACACTGGAACATGGCAAAAATGTCTGAGAAAGGCTGTTTTTGACTTCGTATCCATAAAGCTAGTCGCTTTACTTTCAAAAATGTCTCCAAGCTTTGGATCTGAGGTGATCTTAGTGGAGGTAGCAAAATTTGAGGATTTCGAAAGTAAATATGAACTAGTTTCTTTTGCTTTATCTACAAGAAGGCGCGTAGCATGGTTTGCCATTGGGTTTGTCATTGGAACCTCAAGTAGAGCGATAGTTGAATCTACAGCAGAAAAATCTAGAATTGGACGAAGAGTAGTGCTAGATTCTCCTCTAACCCAGTCAGATAAGTGATAGATCTGGTTATTTAGCTTGCTTAAATAAAAGGAATCTCCTAATCTTTGGTCATTGATAGCCACGAGAAACTTGCTATCATGGTCCATACTTCTGTAACACCTCCTGTTTGAATCAGGTATAGAATTATTTAAATTAGCATAAGATTCAGTTAGAAAAATGGAATTGTTATTAACAATAGCCGTGTTACTTCCCTTACAAGCTTTGAGTTGATATTCAGGAGGATCATCCTCAGTAATCTTGTCTACGCTATTCTCTTGAAACAAAAGAGATAAGTGATTGTTAATGCTTTTAGACTTAGCTCTTAAATTAGCAGTGCTATTCTCTTGAGTTGATATTAGCGGGTGGTTATCTATTGTTTGTTTTGCCTCACCATCAATTCAATCCTATTTGTTTTTTCTACAAGGTTGGGTTTTTTGTTCCTAAGGCGATCTTGAAGGATTTTTCCCCAACAGACTGGTAAAAGCGACAAGGTCGATTGAGAAAGCGTGTTAGGCATTATGACAAGAGATGAGGAGACTCCAACAGTTGCACCAAGACCCTATGTTAGAGGGACCTATATTGCATAAGCATCTAGTTTAGCAATAGAGAAGCGGAACGGTGATAAAGACTTCGAGAAGTGGCAATGGGGGATGAAAGCTGTTCTCATGAGAAACGAAGTTCATCCTGTGGTGTTTGCTCCTGAGGAGTTGACAGTTGAAATTTCAGCCGCGGAAAGAAATGAGATGGAAAAATGAGCGTTTACTATTTTGCAATTAGCTATGAGAGAAAATGTTTTTTTTAGATTGGCAGTGAAACTATTGCTAAAGGCATTTGTACCAAGCTAGAAAATATCTATCTGAAGAAATCTTTAACTAACCGTCAGATTTTATTGAAAACATTTTTCACCACGAGGATGAGAGATGGTACTTCTATCAAAGAGCATCTGGGTTTTTCCGACGATCTAGTGATGAATATGAAGACTGTAGATTTGAAGGTAGATGAAGAGCATATGTCTATGATGCTCTTGTGTTCCCTTTTGGAGCATTATAAAGGTTTCGCTAACAGTCTTATCTTTGCGAGAGATATTTTGACTGTTGTAGATGCGAAGTTGGGGCTTCTATCTGAGGTCTTGAGGGATCAGATGAAGGAGATGGGTGAAGGTAGAGGAGGAAGTAGTGGTCAAGGTCTATTTGTTGAGAGAGGGAGAGAGGAGAAGAAGAATTAGAATTCTAAGGGAGTGTTCCAAATTTAGAAAGCTCGGTAATAATTATTGAGGAAAGTTTAAGGATGGAAATGTCACCATTGTAAGAAACTATGCCATTGAAAAAGTGAATGTCCGGATTGGAAGAAGAAGAAGGAAGAAGATGGTTCTACATCATTTGCCGTGGAAAAAAGCAGTATCTGATGATGTGTTATCTGCAACGGTATCAGATGTATCAAACCATTGGGTGCTTGATTCGGGGGCATCTTTTCATATGACACCTAATAGGGATTACTTTAGTTCTTTAGTCGATAGAGAGGAAAGTGCACTCATTATGGGTAATGATGCTAGTTGTTGAGCCATTGGAGAAGGTACAATGCATATTCGAATGTTTGACGGAGTGATACGGACTTTGACAAATGTCCTGTATGTAGGATTGTCAATGGATACCCGAAAAATCTGAAATCCGTCCGTATCCATATTCGAAAAGCGGATAAATATCCGATTTCTGTAAAAACGGATGCGGAGACATCCGCATCTGAAAATTATCCGTCCGGTTTTTGTCAAGATTATAGTTCAAATTATGTGTATTTTAGTGCAGTGAAAGATATTCGTTTATTATTTTATTAATTTAGTAATTTACATTATATGCATTTAATGTTTATTAACTGTTCGAAACTATTTTTTATCACCATATTTGTTAATATTTAATACTTTTATGATCAATGGTATGAAAAAATATTTATGTTAAACTAAAATTTTCATTTTATAATTTTAGATTTATCGGTGCTTAGCAGATATGATAATTATCCGATATCCATCCGTTTCCGCGGATGCGGATATTCGATATCCGAAAATGATTTCGGATGTGGATGCGGATATTGCACTATCCACATCCGAAGGCATCCATTTACAGGCCTACCTATATGTTCCGGTTCTTCAGAAGTCCTTGATTTCTTTGGGGCAGTTGGCATCCATGGGGTGCAAGGTCACTCTAAAGAAGGATGGTTTGAAGGTTTCGAGGGGTGCTCTTGTTCTTATGTAGGAAGACGTGTTCCGGAATTTGTATTTGCATAAGAGGATCACAATTCTTGGAGAGTCGTGTGTTGGAGTTGATAGTTCCCGTGCTTTGGATACCACCAGACTTTGGCATCTTATGTTGGGTCATATTCTTGAGAAGGGCTTAGAGTTGCTTCATGGATGGAAGATGATCAAGTGTGACTTCGACAAGTTGGATTTCTGCCAGGAGTGTATGTTAGGTAAGCAGACTAAGCTATCCTTTGGAGTTGGACTCCATAGATCAAAGATGGTACTTGATTATGTGCATACAGATGTTTGGGGACCAGTTGCTACTACTTCCATTGGGGAAGCGAAGTATTTTACCTCTTTTATTGATGATTTTTCCTAGAAATTTTAGGTGTATGTGATGAAGGCCAAATCAGAGAACTTTGAGAAGTTTAAGGCTTAGAAGATGCTTGTTGAGAACCAATCTGGTTCTAAGTTGAAGGTTCTGAGATCTGATAACAGTGGCGAGTTTGTCTCTGGGGAGTTCCTTGATTTTGGTAGATAGCATGGCATTGAGAGACATTTCACTATACCAGGTGATCCACAATCCAATGGGGTTGCTAAGAGGATGAATATGACTTTACTTGAGAAAGCTCGAATTGACGGCGGGCTTATCTAGAGGCTTTTGGGCCGAGGTATTATCGACTGCGGCATATATTATTAATCGGATTCCATGCTCAGCCATATATCGGAATATTCTAAAAGAGAAGTGGAGAGGTAAAGCCATGTACCTTGGTTATTTTTGTATTTTTGGTTGTCCTGTGTATGTTCACCATACATATGATGATAAGTTGGAGGTTAGAGCATACAAGGGCATCCTCTTGGGATACATAGATGGTATCAAAGGATATCGTATTTAGCACCATGTTGATAGGAAGATTGTTCTTCCAGACAAGTTACTTTTGATGAGTCAGCAGTGTTCAATCCTAAGAAAGACTTACCTACCACAACAGATGTTTCTGGTAGGCCTAAGGAGATGGAAGAGGTTCCCATTTTACAGCCTACTAGTAGAGTTGTTGATGCTATTGAGAGTGAGATAGATGCAGTTGATGTGACATCACAGAGTAGTCCATAGGTGCCTTCTAGTAGTGTTAGTGATATGCATGAGCCTAGAGGAAGTTCAGTTCAAGGTGGAGCTAAAAGGAGTTTAGGCGAAGTTGTACCTACTGTGACCAGTCGTAGGACTATTAGGCCGCTGAGAGGTATGGTGATTGGCAGTATGCAAACCTTAGCCGTAGTGATCAGTTTGATTATGCCCTACATGTGGTTCATGAGGAGCCGCTTGACCTTGATGAAGCTTTGAAGTCATGTGATAGTTCGAAGTGGATGTGCACTATGGAAGAGGAGCTAGAGTCGTTGAAGAAGAACAAGACTTGGGATTTGATACATCCTCCTCAAGGAAGCCAAGCCATAGGTTGCAAGTGGGTGTTCAAGGGGAAGGATGATGGAAGATACTATAACGACTCGTATATTTTAACGATTTTTATAACGTAATTAACTGAATTTTTGTGAAATTTTAAATAATTGAATTTGGAAATGAAAATTTGATATTTGGTATGCGTTTATTCAAACATGCAAGTGGTAAATTTTTATTGGAAAATTCGAAAGTAAATTCTGTTGTGTGATTTTCAATTTCAATTTAAATCGGTTAAAATTGATGTAAATAAAATATTATTGAAATCTGAATATTTTTACACAATAAAAATGTAAACCATTTTCTGAGTGAGACGTCATATTTCGTTTCATCAAATTTAGACTTCTCTAGCCCTGTTTATCTTATTTTCGGCAGATTGGCAGCATTTTGAGCACCGAATATCGAGTTTTGATAGGATGATTGTATAACTGATATCCGTGTATCATTATGTTCGTCTCGTCGTGCTGATCTCCGCAGTACATTTATTTATGCATTTCTATGTCTGGTACGCAACGAAAGCTGCGTAACGGTCCAATGTATACATATCCGTTTTAACTTTTTGATTCCTGTGTCCATTCAAATTTTCCAACGGTTGAAAAAAAACAAACAGCCGTTTTTCTATCATTATTATTTCCTGAATTCACGTATAGACTTTCCCTATTCCTAGCTATTAATAATTTTTGAAATGAATGTCCTTGTCTTTTGTTATTCTCTAGTTTCAAAATATAATCTCTGGTTCGTGCCTACCATTCTTTCCTCTTCCTTCTATTTTGTTCTGTTCAACAAGAAAAAAAGATATAAATAAATTGAAGTTGCTCTTTGCATTTAGAACCCAACAGTACTCATTCATTCTTTTCCCTTTGTCCACGAAACCTTGCCTGTTTGCTTCCCCATGTCAGATCCTACCCTCTTCCACCGAGAATGCCGCCATATCACGCATCCACTCCCCTACCCTCTCTGACCTACACACCCGCACACATCCCCTCACAACACCATAGCCATCACACCACTCGAACAACCCGTGCCTCAACCACCAGATCCTCTCGCCGAACCACCATAGCAACCGCCCTGAGATCCACCACCGGCATTGCTCTGACCAGCGACCCCGACCTCTCTCTCTCTCTCTGCCGCCTGAGCCTCCATGAGCCCAGCACCGTGTTCGAAGCCACCATAGCCGAATTCCTAACCCGAGCTTGCTCACCCCTGACAACCTCCGACCACACAATGGCCAGTCGACCACCGAAGCCCCCTCTCGCGAGCCTCACCGTCTCTCCATTGATCGAGCTCCATCCCCTCACCTCAGCACGCCACGTCCCATCGAATGACAACCCAGTTCACCGACTCGCCCACTTCTCCACCACCAAGCCCGCTATCGTATCTACCTTCGCAACCACCTGCACGTTCCACTCCAACACAGCCGAGCAACCTCTTGTGCTTCTACAGTTTGTATATTATGCGTGTATATGATCGGTTGTTATATATATATAAAAGTTTTATAAACTATTTATTTGTTGTTATATATATATTATACTTATGTTGATGATTTTTTAGAAGAATATATATACATATATATTGTGTTTATCTTAGTATTTTGGAGTGTATACATATATACAATATGTTTTGTCAATATTTGAAAAGGATTTTATGATTTTAAAACGTATGTAGATATTGTGTTTAATATTTATTCGAAACATTTTTATACTATGGTCTGTCGGCTTGTAATGTGGAAGTTTACATTTGTTATAGACAATCTGTTGCATATATAATGTATATAAGTTATATATAATTGCTGCTGCTTTGTTTGATTTTTCCATTCCAGTCTTCTTTTAATAAGTATATATGAAAAAAGGTTTGAGTTTATAAATTCTTGTTTATAAAATTTTGTTTATAACCTTTTTTTTCTTCAGTTTTATAAGATTCAGTTTATTTGAGATTTTTGTATACTGTCTTCCTTGGTGTAAGTTGATATATTGATTTATATTGCATAAGTTTTGTTTGTTATATATATATATATATTAGTTCAGTGAATCATGGTGATAGTTTATGCTGTCCTGTTATATATATATATATATATATATGTGTGTGTGTGTTTGATTTTAAAATATATGTGTTTTGAATCAAACAAGGATTGTGTAATATAATATATATAGACTTTGTTAATATATTATGTTTAAATATATATATATATAATATGGAAATTTTATTTTTAAAGTGTGTATTTCTAAATTTAATTTTGGTTTTATATAATATATTTCGTTTCGGTTATATCAAGCTGATTTTGGTTTTTTTCCATTGATTCCAATTTATCAGCTTTGTTCGTCGAATTCGTGCCCATCTTGGTTCACTTTGGAAATTCGTGCTTGGATTCGTAACCCATTTTATTGTCAAATCTCTCTAGCCTCGAAAGGTGAGCAATCACTCACGATTAACATTCTTATATTTAATAAATTTAATTCACATTGAGATGATAATTGAAATATGCTGTTAAATTTGAACTGTTAAATATTTGATTGCTATATATGATATGCCATTATCTGTAACTGTTCATCTATGACATCTGACACCATCACCTGTTGTTTATATTAAATTTATCACTGATGATATATGCCTGTTGTTGATATGTTATATTATTGTCATATTTGTTCTCACTCTGCAAGTTCCCTGTTAGTTTAGAAATCCCTATGGGTTGAAATGATACATACCCGAACGATATTCTAGAATAAGGGAAAATTGTTATGGGTTGAAATGATAAACCCAAGCGATTTTCATTGATTTTGAATTTTTGGGATTGCGGGTTGAAATGATATACACCCGTAGATATTTAAATTGTGGATTGAAATGACAAATATTCGTATCACTTGACCATAGGATAGAAAATTATATACGGACATCGTTGGTTTATATTTTGAAAATGATTTCCAAAGTTTTGAAAGGAAATATATGGGTTTTAATAAATATTGATTTTTAAAATATAATATGTATAAATTTTAGATTTTTAAATTATATGTTTTGGGAATTTTAAATTAATAAGTTAGTTTGAAATTATAAATTTTAAGATTTTTTTTCTTATAATTTTATTTTCTTAAAAATATATAAAATAAGATTTAATTTAATAAATTTATAATATGTTTAAGTATTTATTTAAATTTACATTAATATTTTGAAAATAGATTTTTATAACTTTAATAAATAAAGGTTGGGAAAATAAAGTAAAATTTATTTGAAATTTAATTGGTTAATAATTGAATTTAAATAAGGATTTATTTGAATTCATTGATTTTGAGATTTTTGAAAAATATGATTTATAACTTGATTTGATAAAAAGTGATTAAATGAATATTCTCAACTTTAAATAAAATTGAGACTGAATATTTAATAGTGATTTAAATCTATAAATTGAGATTTTAATAAATTGTTATTAAAAATGATTAAGTGAATATTTTCCAATTTGAATAAAATTAAAGTTAAATGTTGAAATCTAAATGAAACTTATATTACAGTTGTTTGAATATTTAAACCTTAATTCTTATTGAAATTGAATCTTTAAACTTTTTAAATTTAAAGTGTTGAACAGGGATTGATTTAAATTGAATTTTGAATTTAAGCTGATTTGAACCGATTTGTGAAATTTGAGGAAACTATTTTTATTATATAAAGTATTTTTAATATATATACAATTTTTAATATCTAAACTGTTATGATTTCAAAAGTGTTATGATTTCCAAAGTGTTATGATTTCAAAACTGTTATGATTTCAAAAGTGTTATAGTTTTGAAAGTGTTACGATTCTAGAAATGAATATTTTTAAAGTGAATAACAATATCAAATTGATATGGTTTTGAAATGAATATGATATTTTGATATGAAGTGAACTTTTGAAATGAAATGACTACGGTGTGAAATAAGCGTTTGGTTGTTAAAGAGACTGGGATTGGATATTGTCATACTCTCTACCAATACCAAAAACCACTTTAACAACTATGTACGTGGTGGAGATTCCAGAACAAAGTAGGATGGTTGGCGACGATTCTATATGGTATTTATGTAGCCCTGACTCCCGTGAGTCAGCTTGATGTGGCTAAAACAGGAGCTATACCGGGCCAAGTGGGGTCATTCCCCCGATCGGGCACATTTTGTCGATACCATTCTATTGCTTTTGTGATTTGATTGGGTGCACCTTTGATTTGGGAGTATGTCACGAGGTGGGCGGTAGTAGCTGCTATGCGTTACCACCAGTCCGGGAGTGCAAATGGTATATCTACCCTGGCATTGCCTCGTGCGCCTTGTCACATGCCCTATCGCGCCTTTTACGAGTTTGATTTGTGTCGTACCTATGGAGTGCTCCCTGATAGCCCACCTGCGGGTGGAGTTTACAGTATTTGTGTAGACTACGACATTATATAAAATGTGTTAAGGGGGATATGGGTAACGCCTTAACGCTATTTTAATAGTTTACTTTACTATAGACATTATTATAATAGCGTATATTACTATATAGTAGATAGTTCCATGGATCCTTAGAGGATGGGAATCCCAAACATCCTTTAAGTTACTTTTATTTCAGTTGACATTTCACTTGAGTTAAATTTACTGATATAAGAATGTTAATCCCGACTCAAGTGTTTTGTGTTTTGCTTTATGCTCGGGTCAGAGTGAGTGTCACAGCATTTGAGACTCATCTTTGGAGTTTGGAATTTTATTTGAAGATCCGTCTTTGTCTATTCAGCTTTCCAGTTACTTCAGTTCATTCCAGTTGTTTTGTTCAGACTTGTTATTGGCAATTGTATTTGTAACTTTTGTGTATTCGAGATATCTGTTAAATTTATTTTAAACTCTGATGTTTATAGTAGCTTCATGAACTACTATTTATCTATTCCGCTGCTTATCGTTGTAATACTCTGTGCCTGAGATTCTGTGATTGATTTATTTACTGTATATGCTAAGTTTTACCAAATATAAATTAACAATTTGTTGTTTTGAGCAATTCAAGTCCGACATTTGTGGATGCGAATGGTTCGAAATACCGGGTCATTATAGATACAAGGCAAGACTTGTTGCTAAAGGGTTTTCACAAAGGAATAGATTGGAGTATGATGATATTTTTTTTCCCCCACGGTGAGACACACCTCCATCCGTATTTTGCTTGCTATAGTTGTCGCTCATGACTTAGAGTTGGTGCGACTTGATGTGAAGACCGCTTTCTTGCATGGAGACTTGGATGAGACCATTTACATGAAGAAGCCAGACGGATATGTCATAGATCGGAAAGAGAATTAGGTTTGCAAGCTAAAGAAGTCATTGTATGGACTTAAACAGTCGCCTAGACAGTGGTACAAGAGGTTTGATTCTTTTATGCTTTCACTTGATTTTGATCGTAGCATCAAAGACACTTGTGTGTACTTTAAGCATTTGAAGGATGGTTATTGGGTGTATTTACTTTGGTATGTGGATGTTATGTTGATTTCTTCCAAGGATAAAGTTGAAATTGATAATTTGAAGTTGAAGCTTAAGGCAGAATTTGAAACACAAGACCTTGGAGAAGCAAAGAAGATTTGGGTATGGAAATCCAAAGGGATAGGAAGCTTGGACTTTTAAAGCTCACTCAAAAGGAATATATTCTGAAAAATCTTGCTCGGTTTAGCATGGAAGGAGCAAAGGCAATTCGCACACCTATGCCTTTGCACATATGACTTCCTAGTAGAGGCTCTCCGATCTCGGAGAAGGACAAGGCTTATATGGAGAAGGTTCCCTATGCCAGTGTAGTTGTTAGTCTGATATATGCCATGGTTTGCACTAGGCCTGACATCGTACAAGTAGTTGGATTGGTGAGTGAATTCATGTCAAATCCAGGAAAGACGTATTATGAGGCAGTGAAGTATATTTTCAGATATCTTAGAGGGACTCCAGACCATGACTTTGTCTTCGGCGGCAGAGATAGAGGTTTCAACTTGGTTGGATTTTGTGATTTTGACTATGCTGGTGATAGAGATCGAATGAAGTCAACCTAAGATTATGTCTTCACCATTGGTGGGACAACTGTTAGTTGGAGAGCGAGGTTGCAGACGGTTGTGGCTTTGTCTACTACAAAGGCAGAGCTTATGGCTGCGGTTGAAGCGACTAAGGAGGCGCTTTACTTGAAGCGTTTTTTGTGTGACTTGAGCTTCGTGTGTGAAGGTATAGAAGTGAATTGTGATAACCAAAGTGCAATTCACTTAGCTGAAAATCTGGCTTTCAGCTCAAGGATGAAACATATTGAGGTGAGAGAGTTCTTTCTGGTCTCTATGGATGAAGAGAAGCTTGTACGTCTTCAGAAGGTTCACACAGAGGAGAATGCAGCAGATATGTTTACCAAGTCATTACCTGTTTCAAAGTTCAAGCATGATCAAACTTGATTCGCTTGATGAAGTGCTAGGTGCCACAGGGTGGCATGAGGGAGAGTGAGTTGGTAGATAGGGATGTTTGTTTTCATTGTGGAGATTAATAGATCCTACTTGGAGAGGGTACTTTCAACACTTTGTTCGCAGGCGGTGGCCATGCCGGAGTTTGTTGACAAAGTGCAATAGGTGATGGCTATGCCGAAGCTCATTGAGAAAGTACCTGTGGTATCTTGTCCCCGAGCTACTTGGAGTAAGGAGATATAGATAGAGTTGATAGGCTTGCGGGAAATATAGTATCTAGGTGGAGATTGTAAGATTTGGTGATACAATATTTCCAACTACAGAAGATTATTGGAAGGTATCGTTAATTCAGTGATATAATATTTTCAATTGTATAAGATTTAGAAGATATTTGAGATAATTACTCAGATATATATTACCTCTTTTATAGCATTAAAGAGAGTAATAAATTACCTATGTGAGAAGAATTATTTTGGGAGATCGAGGTAATTCCTTAATTAGCTAATTAAAAAAGAATCTTATCAGGCGTATGTAAATTAGGAGAAACTGGAAAATCAAATGGATAAACGTTTCCTGTATGAATATGAGAATTAATGAAGCATTGATTTATGACCATAAATCAATTACTTCAACCCTAAGTAATAATCTCTATATAAAGGTAGAGATTAGCATGAGTAGAATTATCTCTCTTAGTTGTATTTCTTATTCTTCTTTTCCATTATCAATCTTGTAAAATTTTCTCCTCTTAGAAAGTAATAAAATCTCCTCTTCCCAAGTGGATGTACACTACCTCGCTGTAGTGGAACCACTATAAATCTCGTGTGTTATTTTCTTTTATTTCTTGATCTATGATTGCTTTTAGCTGGTGACTATCTGTTGTTTGTTTTGCCTCACCATCAATCCTGTCATATTTGTTTTTTTTTCGCAAGGTTGGGTTTTTTGTTCCTAAGGCAATCTTGAGGGAATTTTCCCCAACATACCCTTATGGTAAACCTAGCTAGTCCATGCCCTAACACATGATACCGAATATCATCAACTCCGCTAACAACATTGATAAGCATCTATAAATATGGAGTTGATATAATCTATCTTGGGTTGTCTAAACCTCAGTCTATGCATCCTACTCTTTATTCTATCATTTCAGATGTCGAGGTTACGTTTGACATCTCTCACACGAGTCTTCGTTACTCGAGCAGAACATGAATCCTTTCATGGATTCCAACACAAGTAGACCGACAAATGCTAACGTTGCCCTCTCCCTTGGACTTAACATTAGGATAGACAGTTTAACCCTATAGCATTAGTTTAAAATGTAAGTGTTGACATTTCCCTTGAACTTAACCCTAGGATGGGCAGTTCAACTCAATAACATTCCACTTCACAACCACTTTCAAAACATAGACTCGTATACTGGTTTTGAATTGGTATTCGGTAAGTAAAATACTTACTGATCCTAGACTCTTCAAAACTAAATGATGAATTTTCGGTAACTCCATTCCAGAGTTTTTAGAAGTAAGCGAACTATATAAATGAGTCCTCCCCAGGGGATCTCGTATATATACAATTCTTAAAGCTAGAGACATTTCATATCAATGAGTCTTCCCCAGGGGATCTCAAACCATATGAAGCCGTGAAGCTTTCATATTCTTCCTAAGTTAAACGGTCAAGTTCAATTCGCCGACTAATCGACTATCTAGTTCTATAAACGATCGCTTATGTAAATCGAGTTTCGTATACTTAACACGTTTTCGACTGTCTCTACTTACTATCCGTCGATGAAGCTGGTAGGTCAGAACATTATTGCTTAAGTACAATCCGTTGAAAATTTGAAATAGAAAAAACCTAAAATCATCCCTTGTAAATTACTCGAAAATTTGTCGTAAATTTATCTATGGAAAATTCCAATCTGCCGCTATTTTTAGCTTTACTTGTAGTGGCATATTTTAAAAGTTCTGATATTCGAAGACGAAGTGTTCGAAATTACGAATTGCTACAAAAAATTTAGTGGTAGCCACATGGTTTTTCTGAATGTCAATAAAAGCATGCTTTTAAAAAAAATTACACGTACGCAATTTGAATTTGCTTAAGTACAAAAACAAAATTTCTAAAAATTACACTTGAACAATTTCAAATTGCGCAAGTGTAGATCCTGACATTGTGAAAACTAGGTTTATTTTGTAATAAGTTTTGATTGGAGCCTAAAGTTAAAATAGGCTTTTCTTTGGACCTAAAAGCAAAATTTGTCCTTTTTATAATTCAAACTTTTCTGTGCTTCACTTAAAAGCGTGGTAGTGAAGGTTCGAGTATTTATCTCAGGCTTATAACTGGTGATGAATATTTGTGGATTTGCTGCGTATTAAATGTATTTTTCAACTTTTTTATTTTTGTCTAATGGTTACCATATTGCGTAGCACGGTTTCTAACGATTATGGGTTTGTGAATGCGCCTTTAACATATACATAGCTTGGTGAAGGATATATATGGAAGTGTAACTAATTAACTATACATATTCATTTCAAAGAGAAAGGAATTAATTGCATGAAATTTAAGGATACAGTTGCTTTGGCATCATATTTTACATGTTCTAATATCGCATGGCATAACATAGAACCATATAATGTAAAAATAAAGTAACAAAATTCACACTAAAACATGTAAATAAATGCAAAGACCACACAGACAAATAAAGCATGCAGTAGTATTTTACTAATACTACTCGATTAAAGTTTGGCAATAGTATGAATATCAGTGTTGAAAGCCATATAAGAAGTATTAAGTGACTATTATAGGGTCCGCCTCTTTTCCATATAAAAAGTATTAAGTGACTTATGGGTTTCTTACGATGTCAGCTAGGGAGAATCACAGAGGAACCAGTCTTGGATTTGTTATTAAATAACGGAAACCTGCCTATTTTATGTGTATGAAGTGGTCAGAGTCGGCCTAATTCCCATTGAAAGATATTAAGTGGTTCGGGTGCTTTCTCTTGCATCGTTAATGATATTTGAGTTAGAGTTTGGAAGTGGACTGGGAAAGCCCATTGGGCCTACAGTTGAAGTTTTTGGTATTATTATTTTAAATGCATAAAACATATTACTTATCTAGATGATAATGCCCAAATACAATTATGGTAAAGCATGAGATTTTAATTAATTAGACATTTGTTGTTTTGACTCCCTCCTTATTACAACACACAAGTTAGGAGAGACCATGTTGATTTAGGAGATGAAGATGGAGAAGAAGGCTTATGGCAGTTGTCTATATATTTATGTTTTTATTTCTAGTATTTTATGTACCCAGTTTTAGACAAATATGTATTTTGAAATATTGTACTGTGGAGGTTTTATGTTGACATGTTGTGGGATTCTATGATAATTTGTATGTTTCTGAACTGGTTTTCTTTCTATGAAATGGGTGCATGTTTCTGATATTATATTTTATCCATTTTATTGTGAGATTCTAAAAGTATAGACATATAGCTCTGTGTACTGTGTATTGTTTCAACTTTATCAACCCAACACTCATTTTGAGATGAGCTTTAGGTTCAGTGGGCTTTTATTAGATCAAAAATTAGGCCCATTTCAGAGCGGATTGTTACAAAGCCGACTGGTAATAGATGAAGGGTTGTTGAGCATGTGGATTATCTTAAGGCCGGACTGTTCTTGGGCTAGCATGTATTGGCCAGGATGGGTAGGCCAGCTTTGATTAACCCATGGTATGCCTAATCAACATTCTAATCATACTAGCAATAAAATTAAGAAAATTTTTAAAGTTGGAGCAAATTGAAGTGAAGATCTCTTTCTTACATGGTGACTTAGAGGATACCATTTACATAAAATAGTCAACTGGATTCATTGTAAGTGAGAAAGAAGATCGGGTTTGCAAGTTGAAGAAATCTCTTTATGGACTTAAGCAGTTGCCTAGACAATGATATAAGAGGTTTGATTCTTTTATGCTTTCTCTTGGTTTTAATTGTAGTATTAAAGATGCGTGTGTTTATTTCAAGCGTTTACAAAATGTGATTCAGTGTATTTGATCTTGTATGTGGATGATTGTTGATTGCTTTCAATGATAAAGCTAAATTGATAAATCAAAGTTAAAATTAAAAGCGGAATTTGAGATGAATGACCTTAGAGAAGAAAAAATAATTTTAAGGATGGAAATCTAAAGAGCGGAAAGCTTGGATTTCTGATGCTTCCTCAGAATACATTCGGAAGGTGTTTACTCAGTTTATCATAGAGGGAGAAAAAGTAATTAGTACACTTATGTCTTTGCATATACAACTTTCTAGAAAAAGCTCTTCGATCTCAGAGAAGGACAAGACCTACATGGAGAAGGTGCCCTATGTGAGTGCAGTTGGTAGCTTGATGTATGCTATGTTCTGCACTAGGCCTGACATTTGCAAAAGCTGTTGGATTGGTTAGTAGATACATGGAAAATCCAGTAAAGACAAAATGGGAGATAGTGAAGTATATTTTCATATATCTTAGAGAAACTCCATATTATGTGCCAGTTTTTGGTGGCGGGGATAGAGATTTCAACTTGGTTGGATTTTGTTATTTTGACAATGACAAAGAAAGAGATCGATAAAGGTTAACCTCATATTATTTTTTCACTCTTGGAGGGACAACTATTAGTCAGAGAGCGAGGTTGCAGACGATAGTTTCTTTGTCTACTATAAAGGTATAGTAGATAACTATTGTTGAAACAACTAAGCAGTCACTCTACTTGAAGCGGTTGATGTTTGATTTAGAGTTCATTTATGATGGAGTTATGGTGAGTTGTTATACTTAAACTATAATTCACTTAGCTGAAAATCTAGCTTTCAGCTTGAAGACAAAGCATATAGAGGTGAGAGTTCTTTCTTGTTTCGATGAATGAAGAGAAACCGGTTCGTCTTTAGAAAGTTCGTATGGGGAAAAATGCAGCAGATATTCTTATAATATCCTTGCCTGTTGCAAAGTTCTAGCATTGATCGAACTTGATCCGCTTATTGAGGTGATAGGTGCCAAATAGGGAGTGCGCTGGTAGATGAAGACATTCGTTTTTATGGTGATGTTGGAGATTTAGGTCCTACTTACACGGAGGATACTTTCAACACTATGTTGGTGGGCGATGGCCTTACCGGAGTTCGTTGTCTAAGTGCAATAGGGGATGACCATGCCAAAGCTTATTAGAAAAGTATATGCGGTGTCTTTTCTATGAGTTGCTTGGAGTGTGAAGATGTAGGTGTAGTTGGTAGGCTTGTATGGAAATATCGTATGAAGTTGAAGATTGTTAGATTTTGGCGACTATTTCCAAATTAAAGAAGATTTTGAAGATATTTTGAATCAATTGTCCCCTTTAATTCATTAAAGAAGACAATGAATTATTTACATGAAAATGTATTATATTTGGAGATGAAAGTAATCAACCAATTCTTTAATCAGCTGATTAAAGAAGGCATTTTATTAGGCGCATGTGTATTAGAGAAAACTGAAGACAAAAAATAGACAAATGTTTCCCATATAAATCAGAGAATATACGAGGCATTGATTTATTACGGTAAACCATTCAACCCAAGTAACAATCTTTATATGAAGTCGGTTATTCTTTAGAGATTACATCAATTCTCTCAAGTTGTATTTCTTCATATTCTTCTACTTAGCCTTCATTATCAATCTTGTAATTTTCTTTTCTCTAAAAGTAATAAAATCTTCTTTCTCCAAAGTGGATGTATATTATCTCACGATAGTGGTAACATTATAAATTATATGTATGGTTTTCTTTTCTGTTTGTGCATATATGATTGCTTATTTTGATATGTTTGTTTTATCTCATCGTCAAGACGATTCTATTATTTTCGCTGTGTTTATGATGTTGATTTGAATTTTTCCCGACACTATTGGTCATTTCCTACATGTGAATTGGTGGTGGGCTGAAGAATATCGGTTAGCCAAAAATAGAAATTAAAAGATTTATATGGCTCATTTCGTGTTGTGTAATATCTAATTTCTTAAATCAACATTAGATTATCTATCCTTAGAAATATAACATAGGAACTGGTATGTTTGCGGACAAATTAAAGGTTAGAGGCTGTGGCGTTCCTCGACAAAAATTTTGATTAGTGGTTGGATATTATGTATTGTGTAATGTATATTTATTATTTGCAATAATTAGTAATTATTAATTATTGATTAATAATTAATGAAAAATTCATATTTAATAAGCAATAATAAAAGATAATGAAACTACTTTTTATTGTTAGAGGTTATAGAAGAGAAAAATATATGAGTTTTGATATGTTTTTCCTAGCAACAAGAATTACGTCCAGTTTATCTTAGATATGTCAAATATATTTGTTACGTCTTGCGCAACCATCGTAATTTTGAAAGTCCAAACGCTTTGCTTTAAAATGTTGTCACTGGCCTCTTTTTCTTGGTTTTTTTTCCAATATATTGTCATATATATTAATTTAATGGTCAAAACTAGAGGAAACTTGAAAATATATCTTATTGGTTACACTGGCCACCAATTAATAAATTCGGAATTTATTGCTCATGGATAAGGAAATTGAGAATTAAAGTTTGGTAGTGTATGGAATAATTTTGTAGTTGAGTTAAGACAATAAAAAATGTTGTGAATTTTATCTTTCTCTTTCTATTTTTTTTCCTTTCAATCTAACCGTACAGAGGCCTTTTTTTTCTGTTTTTTTTAGATAGAATAGAAACAGAACATTATAAACAATGGGAATGCATCCTTAGCATTGCTTGTTAAAGTTGGAAGATGCGGTCAATTGGCTTATTTTTTGTCCAACGATGTCATACATGAAGGTTTGAATTTTCAGTTGGACTTTCTGCTGTGGCGTTGGATGTCAGTTGTGAAATCTATGATATCTATGATGTAGATGATGACTTATGATGTGTGTGAAAAAGAAAAAAAAATGTGAATACATCCTTGGCATAACATGTTAAAGGCGGGGAAAGGAACTGTAACCATACCACAACCATTCTTGCAAGATAAAAGAGTAGATGATCTCGCAGAGGATTGCTCTGGTTGAATATGGTAAGGCTTAACTGCGAACCATGTAAAGAGTTCCTTTGACTTCGTTTAACTATAAAAAATGATAAAGTACTAACATCACATGGCACAAAATAGAATGTGAGAAACGACAACAAAATTCACACTTCAATACAAACGTAAAAGAAACACACTAATCAAGAGAACAGAAGCACTGCTCATTGTACTGGATCAAAGTTTGCTAATAGTATGAACATCAGTGTTGAAAGCCATAGCAAGAACATCATCGGCAATCCCACTCTCAAACAGTGCCTTCTGGATCACAACAGTTCCAGGGTTTGAACTGCCAAACGCAGCAACAGCATGGGCCGGGTACTTATCATCCTTATTCCTCTGAAAATGAACCAGCCCCTTGGGAAACACAAACATGTCCCCAGCTTTCAGGACCTGTCTAAACAGCCTGTTGCTGGAGTCGACCAGTCCGACCTCCAGCCATCCTTCAAGGACCAGAAGGATCTCAGATCCACGTGGGTGGGTGTGGGGCCCGTTAATGCTGTTGGGCCCGAATTGCAGTGAAGCGTAGGATACCCCTAGGCCCTGTAGGGCGGGGAACTCATTCTGGCCTGCTCTTGTCACATTGAACACTCCTTTTGCAGGTCGTGTCGTACCTTGTAAAGCAGCTTTCAGTCCTCCGAATGTGAACTTTGATGCATCCGATAATAATATTTATCAATTTTGACGTGTGTATCATTTCTAACATGAATACCCGATTATGCTATGCTTTACAGTACTGCTGGTACATTAAACCCAAATTTAGTTTATGATACTGATATTTATCAATACTGTTGTATGTGTGTGTATATGTGTGTATGTATTAGTTCTGATATAGACACACATTTACATATAGTAGTTCAGATTTGAATATAAGACTATCCAACTATAAAATAGATAATGATACATAAAAATCAAAATTTCATTTATTATATTGATCAGCTTCGATATGTTTGTGTGTGTTCTAATACATGTTTATAACAATTTTCGTTTGAATATTAAATTATATTCAACTTTAATATGACTTTTTATACATTAAACCAATTTTTCGTTTATGATACCGATATTTATATCAACGTTAATTATACATGCTTACACACATATAAATACACACACATGCGCACACATTTATATACATATACATATTAGATTTTGTTGGATCCGAGCTGGTCGGAAGTAGGTGAAACATGTTGATTTTTAAAAAAATCCTATTTTTGATTTAATTGGACCTACGAAGTCTAAAACTTGAATAAGATCCAATTTATTTAATTTAAATAAATCCATATTTTATTTATTTCTATGATTATTTCATTAATTAATTTAATTAAATGTAATATATATATTATAAACATACCAATATATACTCATGCATGTAAAGCGTGCATGTGCACAATAACATTGAGTGTACATGATTTAAATTTATACAAAGATGGATGTTGGGATTTAAATCTATTATGTATATACTAGTGTGTAACCCGTGCGTTGCACACGGTAATGTTGTAAAATATAGTATTAAAATTTTAATGTTAAAATGAAAACTTTGTTATGCAATGTATGATAAATTCAGTGAAATAAATGAACTATAAATTAAAAATATTATTATTATTTGTTTAATTTATATCGTGTAGCTTACACACATATGTGTATATGTATATGTATGTATATATATGTGTGTGTGTATGAAATAAACCAATTTAATCACTTTTGTTAATATGAATATAATATACATGTCGAAACTTTAATAGAATTTGTTTAAATAAGTCAAATATAAAATTATGTAATTAGTCTAAATATATGGACTTGAAGGTAAACATCAAGAAGAATCAAGAGGAATTTTGTAAACATATAAATTTGATGTGGAGTTACTAAAATTAAAAACATAATTTTGTAATACAGGAAAATGGGTTAGAGGAAGTTTTTACTTCTCTTTTTAGGCCTACGGACGCGGAATTTTTTTTTTCGTTTAAAGGACGCGGGCTTTTTATTTTCGTTCCAAGGACAAACTTCTGTACAATTTAAATTTTGCTTCTTTATTTCTCCTTGATCTAATTCTGATATTACCGATCTTAGTTCATCGATCTTCAATTCAACGACGCGTGTTTCTTTATTTTTATGTTCGATCTTCTCTATTGTCTATCGATCTTCATCATGTTTCTCTATCGTTGATCTTCATCGTCCTCTGGATTTTCTTACATTCAGGTATGTTGCTCTTATTTGTTTCGATCTTATTCTTATCTTCCTCTGATCTAATAATTTTCGATTATTAAGTATATTTTTGTTTCTGTAGGTTGCACAGTTTTGTCTTCTTTCAGATTTGGGTACCTATTTTAGATTTGTTTAAATGGCAAAGTAAGATTTTATTTTGTACTGTTATTTTTATTCGGCACAGTTAATTGTTTTACAATTTTAATGTTCATCTATCATTGTACTGAATTTTTAGGTAGTTTGTTGCGTTATGCTATATTTATATAGCATTCTTTGTTGTTGTATTCATAATTTGTTTTAATTTGACTGTCCTATGTTCATTTATTATCTGATTTTTCATGTCATTTATATTTCTTTCATTTTAGTAGTTACTTTGATATCCATCTGTTATTCTATGTTAATTTAGCATTTTTAACTGGTTTTTTAATTTCTTTTGCAGTACCGATATCTACAATGATGAAGCAAATAGTTTGCTAGTTATTTTTGAACATAATGAGAATTGTTATTCTACTCGACTTACGACAGGCTCTTCTTTGTTTGCTGTTAAGACTGAAATCTATGAAGTTTGGCTACATCTTAGTCCATTTTGTACTGAGATATCTTATGTTCTCGAGAATAAGAATATAATCATTGATACCGATTCAGATTTGTTTAGTATTTTGTGTTTTCTAATTTTCAAGAAGCGTGACTATTAGTAAAATAGCCTCTTTATTTTACACGGCTATGCATTTCTCACTACTTTCCATTCACGTTCATTTTCTCCAATCAAAAACAAAACGCAAAAACCCTAAGATAGCTGGCCATTAACAAGGAGGAAAAGAGAAATTTCAATCTAAAGCTAAGGACCAAAGGTAGGAAGGATTAATCAACAACAAATCTCAAATTCCTTATCAAGTTTAAGGTGAATAATAATTCATTCCATCTCTTTTTGTTTCTATAATCCTATGATTTTAGATTTAAGTGTTTATTTCATTTCTATGGTATTTTTTGGGATGATGATATGCTAAAGTTATGGATTGTTTGATTTAAAAAATTTATTTATATGCAAAATACGTATCGTTTTAGGGTTAAAATCGTGGTTTATTGGTTTTAAAATGCCATGAAATTTTTTTACGTTAAGTAAAACATGGTTTTTGAGATGGGTTTTAATTTTCGTAATTTTCCAAATTATGGAAATTTTACTGTGAATTTTTGATGATAAATATGAGGTAATTGGGTTTAAAATTTATTCTGAATATTTCAGGAAGAAATTGGGTCTAATTTTTTTAATATGTTTGATTACATGATGAAATCAAATTTCTATAATTTTTCGGGATTTTTCCCAATTGATTTATTAGGGAAAATAAATTATTGTTAAAGAGGGACTTTTCTGAAGATGTTGGTTTTATTATATGGAAGGATTTAAAACGTTATGTTTCTTTGATTTGGATCTAAATTAATGCGGCAGTTTCTAATTGTATAGTATTTGAAAAGTTTTAAAGTAACCAATCAAGGAATTACAACTGGCAGGTTAGTTATAAAGCAATTGCCATGTTTAGCTACAAATCAGCATTTCAGGAAAAAGGTGGTTCCGCCTATTTCAAAGGCACCTTTCGACCCCTTTACCTCCGCACCATCTTAGTCGAAACCATCTCTGTCGAAACTTACATAGTCGGAACCAAGGCACATGGTATCAATAGAATTGGAAAGTAGCGGAAGGTGGGGTGTCGAAAGCTATTGTGACGCCCCACCTCTATACTCACACTAGCCAAGGACACTACGGGGTAATGCCATCGACTAGCATGAAGAATAAGGCTGTTGAGGAGCGACCATCTCTGTAATTGCTTTGTGCGAGCACCGATATGTCAGATAGTATGACATGCATTTCATTTCAAGACGAAATCCGACATATCAAATACAAACTCAAAACTACCACACAGTGGCTATGTGGCCTTCGGAAACAAATATAGAAATAAGCATAACACAAATCAGTCACAGATATTCATATCACAAAGGCGGAAACAGATATGAATATAACACATAGGAGTGTACATCAAAGTAGTGGTCATAAAAGATCCACTACATCAACAAAAGAATAGGTACAAGTGCTAGACAAAAGAATAAGTATACATCAAGGAGTCTCTATCTCGAATGTATAATAACAAAAACTACTAAGCTAAAGTAGTTAGCCAAAAGTCAGGTGACGAACCCTGATAAGAAGTCAAGCAGAAGCACCTGAAAGACCTCGGTCTTACCCGAGTATTATTTAAGAAGAAAACAATAAACAGATCAGTCTAGCTATAAATATCATATAAAATGAGATAGGATAAGGGATATCACAAAAACGTATGATAACAATAATGCCATACTGTGACAAGTATACATCAGATAACAACAAAAAATCATACAATATCTCAAATATTCTCAAACACTAAAAAGAATGTCATATTCTTTAAATTATTCACCAAAACACAAATATTGACAAAACATATCAATGCCAATCGCATAAAAATCGGTGAAACACAAATTCTAGAAATCATCAACTAGAAATCCAAAAATCACAAAAAGGGGAAGGCCTATCACAAACGGGAGCATGAAAACTCACCAACACGTGTATCACAAATGGGTCGCTATCCCATAAAATGAGCCGGAGCTCCTCCAAACAGGGTATAGTCCCCCCTTGCGGACTATGAGCCAAAGCTACTCCTATGAGCCGAAGCTCCTCCAAACAGGGTATAGTCCCCCCTTGCGGACTATGAGCCAAAGCTCCTCCTATGAGCCGAAGCTCCTCCAAACAGGGTATAGTCCCCCCTTGCGGACTATGAGACGAAACTCCTCCAAACAGGGTACAGTCCCCCACGCGGACAAAGAGACATCGCACATCACTAGTCTAAATCACCAAAGGATCATCATTGATCGATAAGTGTAAATTACACTAAGCTAGTAAATAAATGAGTTTAGCTTCATGTCCCATAACCACTGGCTTAACTTAAATATTTACAAACAAATTGTAGATTTCCACTCAAAAATTGTATCGAGAATTCAATCGAATAAGTCCAAGAATTAACCGACGAAGTAAACGCAAACATTTCATACCACTTGTTTTGCTAAGCTGTTTAATTAGATTTCTCATACAAATGAGGTAAAGGTTTGTATATACTAATAGATTGGAAGACGGTTTTAAAAGCAAGCTTTGTATTAAAAATAACGTTGAAATCGTTTTTGCGAAAGAGTTTGAGTATTTACTACCAGTATAGAAATCTTTGTATTTTAAAGTGACAAATCACAAAAATGATTGTAAAAACAATCAATCACCAAAAATTCACATACGGCAATGTGAATTAAATCCATAAAAATCAATATCAAATCCATCAAATGGATATTCCCAAAAATCCAAACAAAGAAGTCATCAAAGTCGATAATAAGTGATAACAACTAACCGGATCAACAAAAATCGATTAAAATAGGAAGTTCACTAAAAAAATAGGCAAATAGGCTAAACTGAACAGTTCCAGACGTCTGGTTTAGAATCCAAACGTCTTGATTTGTTTTCTGGAAATTTTCAAAAAACCTCCCAGACGTCTGAAATTTCGAAGCAGACGTCTGAACCGATATTTCAAACGTTTGGAATTAGTCTCTGCCATATTTATTTTTTTCTGCCGTGTATATTTTTTCCTCCAGGTCTATAACCAGACGTCTGGACTTGATATCTAGACGTCTGGTCACATGGCCTAGGCAACAGTTTGCCTAGGCCAAGATGGCCAAAACGTTTTGGGAGCGATCGAACGAGCAATGACGACTAGGGATTTATGCCAAGCGACAACCTAGCCTTATAGGCTCTTCGATACACCCCAAATATCATGTCCAAACATCCATAGTAGGATTTTCATAAAATTGGACTTCACAAGCCAAAAATTGGAAAATTCACCAAATCAATTCAAATCAAAAGCCAATGAACATGAATAAATGTTAGGAATTCATACCTAACAATAATGAAAGTTATAGGCGTAGATGTGAGTTAAAGAACTCACCTTTAAACCCAAAAACAACGAATGGGAAGTTCTAAAACAAGGCAAGACCAACCACTCTTCAACTTCAACTCTAGAAGCTCCAATCTATGATCATTAACAAATATTACCTAAGTTAGGTTATAGGAAATTTCTGAAATTGGAGAGAGATTGAGATGGAGAAGATGAAGAGGATGCTTACCTAAACTTCTCTTTGATTTTGGACTTGAATTTGAGTTTCCTAATCAAAACTAGGGTTTAGGAATTTCTATTTCCCATTCCTTTCCCCATTTTTACTTTAGCTTGAAAGTGTTAGGAAATGGAATGAATGAATGAAGAGGAGTTGAGTGGAGTTAGGGTATTATGTTGGGTTAGTGGGCTGAAATCCAAACCCAAAGCCCAAAATAGAAAATAGCAAAATTCTACTCAACTCCAAACATATCGATGTTTATACTCAAAAACGTTGTAAACGCCATTTTGGACTCAATGGAAGTGGTCTCGAGTCCCAATTCGACTGTTTATAAAAAGTAATATTTCGGACTTTAATCCGATTAACGATGCTATATTTAAATAAAACATTTAAATATACAATCGTAAAATATGCGGGTTGTTACAGACTCCCCTCCTTAAAGAAATTGCGTCCTCGCAATAATTAAGAGGAAGATAAAAAGTAACAACCATACTAAGTCATAATAACACTGAAGAAGAAATTTTGAAATGAGAAGTTAACCTCAAGGGTCAAGAGAGAGTAAGTCCGGATGTATTCGCTCGATGAATTCTCTGGATTCCCAAGAGCAATCCTTAGGATTTGAGGACCATTGAACTTTCACAAGCGGAACATCTTTATTACGAAGGCGTTTAACCTCCGTATCAATGATACGAATAGGATGTTGCTCATAGGTCAAATTAGGCGAAACTTCAATTTCTTCAATAACACAAGGCTCAAGAATAGAATCGGAATCTCTAAGGCATTTCCGTAGTTGAGAGACGTGGAATACGTCATGAATAGCAGAAAACTGAGCCGGTAATAAAAGGCGATAAGCCACGGACCCAATGCGTTCAGCGATGGGAAATGGACCAATATATCGAGGTGTTAACTTTCCCGATCAACTAAAACGCACAACACCCTTCATAGGTGAAACACGAATAAATTCCGGACCTAAAACCAGCTTCTCACCGGCTTCAAGCCAACACGAAGGAGATCGGCACGGCCTTCCGTAGAGTGCCTCGAAAGGTGCCATACCAATACTAGATTGGAAGCTATTATTGGAAGAAAACTCAACAAGAGAAATATGATCTTCCCAACTTCCACCAAAATCAAGAACACATGCACGAAGGAGATCTTCAAAAGTTTGATTCACACGCTCGGTTTGTCCATCGGACTGAGGATGATAAGCGGTGCTAAAATTAAGCTTTGTTCCCAAAGCTTTTTGAAGACCTTTCCAAAATCCACTTAGTAAATAATGGATCATGATCGCTAACAATAGAAGTAGGAACTCCATGCAATTTAACAATTTCTTTGACATAGAGTCTAGCCAAAAGAGGTACGGTCCAAAAAAAGAAGGATGAGCCTCAAGGCTACACAAAACAAGAGATGAACATAAATTGGATTCACGATCTCGAATCTCACAAGTGGATAAAGTCTCAAGATCATTCCATTCGGATATCATCATTGAAACAACTGCTTGTTGCTTACGACTAAGGGCATCCGCAACACAATTACCCTTTCCGGGAGTATAGAGAATATCAAGATCATAAGATGCAAGGAACTCGAGCCAACGTTGTTGACGCAAATTAAGTTCCTTTTGAGAAAATGAATACTTCAAAGAATTATGATCGGTGTAGAGAACAAATTTCTCTCCCAAAAGATAATGACGCCAAATTCTAAGAGCAAAAACAATGGTCGCGAGCACCAGATCATGAATGGCATATCTAGTATCGACAAGCTTTAATTGTCAAGAAGCATATGTGATAACACATTCCCTTTGCAAGAGAATGGCACCCAAACCAATACGACTAGCATCGGTACAAACAGTGAAGTCTTGGTTCCCTTCGGGACACAAGAATAGAAGCATCGAAAAAGAGTTCTTTTAATTGATCATCTTTCCCGAAAAGCTAAGAAATTCAAAATTATAATTAACTTTGTGTAATCATCTTTTTTGGAAAAATTTACTTTTTACAAGTCAATTTATTGTGTCTGACTGTCTCATCGTTTAGGAGATTCCTATCGATAACGTTGATCAAGCGCATCAACCCGAATTCTTAAAGCACTCAATGGGCAAACCAACACTAAATCATCTTCTATATGATAAACATGTCTCTTAAAAATTTTACGAATATTCTTTGCTCATTTTAAGAACAAAATCCAATTATGCTTATAAATATCTTATTAAAAAGATTTGCAAATTTTAATGTTTTCATCCATAACCAATAAATACAAGGATGGTCTCATCGAGATATTCGCAGAATACTCGATTCATAAGATGGATGAAATAAGCTGGAAGGTTCGTCAAACCGAATGACATAACGAACCACTCATAAGAATCATAATGAGTGCGGAATGCAGTAAGTGGAATGCTACCCTCCGCAACTCGTAGCTGATGAAAACCGGTGGCAAGGTCGAGCTGAAAAGACATCTTCCTCATCAAGTGGGTTTAAAGAATATAATGATGCCACCGAATTGGAATCAAAATCATTAAGAACAATAGAAATATGTTAACAAATTGAGGATATCGAAGATGGATAGTCCTCTTGGGACATAGGATGTAGGCTTCATAATGATTAAGCCAATCCTTCCCTAAAAATCAATTTCGAAGCCTAAGTAACGCATAACATGCAAATCGGCTGGAAAAGAATAATCACATAAAATAATCTCGACATCTTTACAAAGTAAACTGAGTGTTGTAGATCCACCAACCGGATCCGCAATTCTTAGTGAAGTTATCAAACCCATAATATTAAAGAAAAAGTATCAATAAGTTCTTTTGATATAAAAGAGTGAGATGCACCGAATCAAAAGAAATCAAATAGGAAGATCACGAAATAAAATAATGCCATCAAGGATAGAATGAGAAATACCTTGACCAAGAGAAGTGTTACTAGGTGCTTGCATAACATTCAGCTCTCCCTCTCTCTTGCTTTGAAGTTTGGGACATGAAGATATATAATGATCCGAACTTTGCAATAGCGACAAGAAATAGGCCTTGGACACCTATTTATATAATGGTCCTTAGAGACATAATTGTAGCATTCTCCATGACTAGGGATTGGAGTCTTTGCTACCGAAGTTACTTGTTTCACTTTCTTGTTGGGATTAGGACTTTCGAACTTAATAAATGGATGCCTCTTCTTATTGATGTTGAAGTTCTGTTTGGAACCCACAACTTCAACATCACTTTCTCTATCGGCCTCTTCGAGTCGAAGAGCGATATCAAAAAGCTGATCGAAAGAAACTTCTAGTTTCAGAAGTAATGGCTTTTTGAGGTTCTTATTCAACCCATAGACAAACCTATGATTTTTCTTCAATGGGGTATTAATATACTCAACCCCATATTTAGAAAGAGATTCAAAAGTTGCGACATAGTCGGTCACAGAAGATTCACCTTGAACAAGTTCGATAAAGCGTCAGGCTAAAGATACTTGTTCAGCTTCCGGCACAAACTTTAATTCGAACCTTTCCCGGAATTGCTCCCAAGTAAGATCTGCTTCGATAATTTCAGAAATCAAAAGCTCATACCAATCTAATGCTCTCTCCTGGAGCATGCTAGAAGCCACTTGGACTCGATGTAGATCAAGAAGATTCATGCGTGAAAAGATGCGATCGCATGTTCTAAGCCAAGCTTGGATTTCTATAACATTTTCGGAACCCTTGAATGGCCCTCCACCCAAAGCGGTATAATCTCTGCACAAGCATGCAAACCCGGATTTAGGGTGAGTAGGCTCTGTAATGGGTCCGACAGCTTGAGCATTCTTCACAAGACCTAAGAGCTACTAGGCAGACCTAAATACTCCATCCTGAGGAGTAGCACTAGATTGACCGGCATTGGAACGGCCTGGTCTAACCAATTTTCTTCTTTAAGAAAGAAACAAAGAAGAGGAAAAAGGTTATTCTCAGAATGAATATCAAACAAACTTGATTGATAAAACAAGGCATCATAAAATAAAATAGGATAGAACAGGTCCAAAGACTCGGATTAAATCCTAAGGCACGATTACTAAGAGAGACTTAGGACAATGATCCATGCTAGATTACTCTACATTGTTCCGAAGTTTGGCTCTGATACCAAGCTGTGATGCCCCACCTCTATACTCACACTACCCAAGGACACTACGGGGTAATCCCATCGACTAGCACGAAGAATAAGGCTGTTGAGGAGCGACCATCTATGTAATTGCTTTGTGCGAGTACCGATATGTCAGATAGTATGACATGCATTTCGTTTCAAGAGGAAATCCGACATATTAAATACAAACTCAAAGCTACCACACAGTGGCTATGTGGCCTTCGGAAACAAATATAGAAGTAAGCATAACACAAATCAGTCACAAATATACATATCACAAAGGCGGAAAAAGATATGAATATAACACATAGAAGTATACATCAAAGTAGTGGTCATACAAGATCCACTACATCACAAAAGAATAGGTACAAGTGCTAGACAAAAGAATAAGTATACATCAAGGAGTCTCTATCTCGAATGTATAATAACAAAAACTACTAAGCTAAAGTAATTAGCCAAAAGTCAGGTGACGAACCCTGATAAGAAGTCAAGCAGAAGCACCTGAAATACCTCAGTATGACCCGAGTATTATTTAAGAAGAAAATAATAAACGGATCAGTCTAGCTATAAATATCATATAAACTGAGATAGGATAAGAGATATCACAAAAACGTATGGTAACAATAATGCCATACTGTGACAAGTATACATCAGATAACAACAAAAAATCATACAATATCTCAAATATTCTCAAACACTAAAAAGAATGTCATATTCTTTAAATTATTCACCAAAACACAAATATTGACAAAACATATCAATGCCAATCACATAAAAATCGGTGAAACACAAATTCTAGAAATCATCAACTAGAAATTCAGAAATCACAAAAAGGGGAAGGTCTATCACCAACGGGAGCATGAAAACTCACCAACACGTGTATCACAAATGGGTCGCTATCCCATAAAATGAGCCGGAGATCCTCCAAACAGGGTATAGTCCCCCCTTGCGGACTATGAGCCAAAGCTCCTCCTATGAGCCGAAGCTCCTCCAAACAGGGTATAGTACCCCCTTGCGGACTATGAGCCAAAGCTCCTCCTATGAGCCGAAGCTCCTCCAAATAGGGTATAGTCCCCCATTGCGGAATATGAGCCGAAACTCCTCCTAACAGGGTATAGTCCCCCCTTGCGGAATATGAGACGAAACTCCTCCAAACAGGGTACAGTCCCCCACGCGGACAAAGAGACATCGCACATCGCTAGTCTAAATCACCAAAGGATCAACATTGATCGATAAGTGTAAATTACACTAAGCTAGTAAATAAATTAGTTTATCTTCATGTCCCATAACCACTGGCTTAACTTAAATATTTATAAACAAATTGTAGATTTCCACTCGAAAATTGTCACGAGAGTTCAATCGAACAAGTCCAAGAATTAACCGACGAAGTAAACGCAAGCATTTCATACCACTTGTTTTGCTAAGCCGTTTAATTAGATTTCTCATACGAAAGAGGTAAAGGTTTGTATATACTAATAGATTGGAAGACGGTTTAAAAGCAAGCTTTGTATTAAAAATAACGTTGAAATCGTTTTTGCGAAAGAGTTTGAGTATTTACTACTAGTATAGAAACCATTGTATTTTAAAGTGACAAATCACAAAAATGATTGTAAAAACAATCAATCACCAAAAATTCACATACGACAATGTGAATTAAATCCATAAAAATCGATATCAAATCCATCAAATGGATATTCCCAAAAATCCAAAGAAAGAAGTCATCAAAGTCGATAATAAGTGATAACAACTAACCGGATCAACAAAAATCGATTAAAATAGGAAGTTCACTAAAAAATAGGCAAATAGGCAAAACTGAATAGTTCTAGACGTTTGGTTTAGAATCCAGACGTCTGGATTTGTTTTTTGGAAATTTTCAGAAAACCTCCCAGACGTCTGAAATTTCGAAGCAGACGTCTGAGCCCTAATCAAACGTCTGAACCGATATTTCAGACGTTTGGAATTAGTATCTGCCATTTTTATTTTTTTCCGCCGTGTATATTTTTTCCTCCAGGTCTATAACCAGACGTCTGGTCACATGGCTTAGGCAACAGTTTGCCTAGACCAAGATGGCCAAAACGTTTCGGGAGCGATCAGACGAGCAACGACGACTAGAGATTTATGCCAAGCGACAACCTAGCCTTATAGGCTCTTCGATACACCCCAAATATCATGTCCAAACATCCATAGTAGGATTTTCATAAAATTGGACTTCACAAGCCAAAAATTGGAAAATTCACCAAATCAATTCAAATCAAAAGCCAATGAACATGAATAAATGTTAAGAATTCATACCTAACAACAATGAAAGTTATAGGCGTAGATGTGAGTTAAATAACTCACCTTTAAACCCAAAAACAACGAATGAGAAGTTCTAAAACAAGGCAAGACCAACCACTCTTCAACTTCAACTCTAGAAGCTCCAATCTATGATTATTAACAAATATTTCCTAAGTTAGGTTATAGGAAATTTCTGAAATTGGAGAGAGATTGAGATGGAGAAGATGAAGAGGATGCTTACCTAAACTTCTCTTTGATTTTGGACTTGAATTTGAGTTTCCTAATCAAAACTAGGGTTTAGGAATTTCTATTTCCCATTCCTTTCCCCATTTTTACTTTAGCTTGGAAGTGTTAGGAAATGGAATTAATGAATGAAGAGGAGTTGAGTGGAGTTAGGGTATTATGTTGGGTTAGTGGGCTGAAACCCAAACCCAAAGCCCAAAATAGAAAATAGCAAAATTCTACTCAACTCCAAACATATCGATGTTTATACTCAAAAAAGTTGTAAACGTCATTTTGGACTCAATGGAAGTGATCTCGAGTCCCAATTCGACTATTTTCAAAAAGTAACATTTCGGACTTTAATCCGATTAACGATGCTATATTTAAATAAAACATTTAAATATACAATCGTAAAATATGCGGGTTGTTACAGCTATGCTTTCGTCAGAGTTGAAACCAAGTTTTAGTTTTAAAAAGATAAACGCCTGCCTAGTTTTGAAAGGCTTTCGACTGAGTAGATACCCTATAGAGTCGAAACCTTAGTTTGTTTTCCAAAGTTAAACTCCTACCTTGTTTTACTTAAAGCTTTCAACATAGTCGAAAGCCATGCTTTCGAAAGGGACTTTACAAATAGCTTTCGAAGGGGAACTTTTTCTTTAAATAAGAGCATTTGAAAGGGTTGTATCTGACCTAGTCAAAACCTACCCGTTATTTTCCTTCCGAAGTATTGAAGTCATCAATGCCTTCGAAAGGTTACATTTGCTTTTACCTAGGTTAAGCCGCTTCCAAATTGCTTTCGAAAGGGGTTGAGGGCTTCGAAGGTGATGAGTCGAAAGGGGGTTTTGACTTTGTCCTTTGAAGTTTTACTTTTAAAGGTCTTTGCTTTCGACTAGATGGTTCCAACACCATCAACTTTTCCCCAAATTAATTTTAGTTGGTTTCAAAAGAGGTATTTTCGTATATAACCATTTTGACCCAAATGATGTTTTTAAAGAGTAAACCCAATGCTTTCGGAAGGGTACTTTATTTGTTTTGAAGCTATGTTTTAAAGGAAGTTTTCTTGATACCATCGAAAGGTATCATTGGTTTCGAAAGGTATGTACTTAGAGTTATGAAAAGAGATTTTCTATGCTTTTGAAGGAGGTCATCCAGGGGTCTCTAAAGTGATGTTTTAAAGTTTCAAAACAAATAACCCATTCTCATTTTTAAATGAAAAACCATGGCATAAATAAAGATTTAGAAATATTATTCACATCGTTATTAACCCATAACTGTATTTTGGAGAAAGGGTAGAATAACCAGTTGGGTTGACCCAGTAGTGAATATAACTTAACAGATGTTAAAATTTTAGTTAAAGATATTGGTAGAGGCCAATAGGTTTACAGTAAGCCCATGAAAACTGTATGATATTGGCAAAGGCCAATAGGTTCATAGTCAGCCCATGAAAACTATGATTTGATACTGGTAGGGGCTAGTAGGTTTGTGGTTATCTCATGAAAACTATATCCGGATTAAGATATTGACAATCAGTCAATAGGTTCCTAGTTAGCCCATGAAAAACTAGGATAAGGGATAAGATATTAGAGTTACCAATAGGTTCTTAGTAATCCCATGGAAACTATGATATTGGACAGATAGTCCACAAACATTTAATAGGTTAATAGTAATCCTAAAAACTATAATTGAGATAGATAGTCAGAATGAATAGGGATGGGTAATCCAGATTTGATTTAATTATTTTGCATATCATCATAAAGTTTTGAAGTACTATGTTTCAACCATTATGGATGTAGGAGAACAATATATGGTTATATAAATGTTTTAGGATACTAGTGAAGGGAAAACCCGTTCCGCTAAGTGGTGTGGTCTTACTAGGTATCTAAATGGTTTGAGATGGTAAATTATTACTCATACCAGGCTATATGTCCAACTCGAAGTTTTTGTTTTCCCTTTAAACTCTCGGGTACTCAATTGATTTTGAGTAGGTTGAAAGTTAAGGTTCCAAGTGTTCTTTTAGATGAATAAAGCTTCCGAGGACGTGCAGGAGGCAAGCTTGTTATTAGATTTCTTTTATTTCTTTTGTGTGTTTTGTTTATAAAGGCAAATTGTTTTCTTGCCTATCTACATACTCTGATCTACCAAAGGGTTTCATATATTGCTCTTGGCGTATTTTGTAATAATTATATGTTATCTGAACGTGGTCTGCAAATTGGGATTATGTAATCAATTTGGAATATTTTGAAGTGGAATGTGGAATTTGTTTGTTGTTTAATTTTTTTTTCATATTCTTGTGTTTTTGTTTATCAATGTATCTGATGTCATCGTATTTGATCATCGAGGATTAATAACTATGAATGATTGCAGCATCCGTAGCCGTTAGTTTTGGACCTCCAAGTAAGGGGATGTTACAACAATCATACATAGAGAAAGTTGGTTAACTCAGGATTTAAGTGGGCGAGATAGTGGTGGGAAAGTTATTCCGTTGAGCTAATTTTTCGATGAGTTATTCTGAATGTGTATAATCTATATTTCTTATCCATTGTAGTTTATCCTATAATTGGTTGTAATTGTTGAAATAATGGGTGGCCCTTATTTATTAGAAGCCAAAAAGGTAAGTTAAGACATGTGGGTTATAGTAGAATGACATACTAAAATTGTACATTTTATTTGAGTATGAAGTGCAAAGCCACAACATTATTAGTACCAGTTGATGTTAAAAGGCGGCTTCCAACAATTGTTACTTTTAGTTTATTTATGTTGAAATCGCTAGTTGTCTCTTTTGGAGTATTGGAAATACATACGATATGATATGAGATATGTCTCTATTCAATTATGGTGTTGATTTTTTGAAAGAGCTTTGACCGATATATATATATATATATATATATATATATATATATATATATATATATATATTGGAAAGCAATACGAATAAGGAAACCCCGTAAAGGCACTTAACTAGCAATGAACGTAAAGTAGGGTTGGAAGTTTATAAAATAAATTAGGGTATTAATTAAATTGGCAACTAAAATAAAATAAAAATAATGAATGCCTAAATCCCAAAAACTTAATAATTTTAGGAAAAATGTAAATTTAGCTAGCGAAGGACAGGTAATCGTTGTTGTCAAACCCACGGATCACTATCCCTATGCCTTAAAAGCTAAAATTTGTAAATATGCTTGTACGTTGTTTGTTGTTCTAAAATAAAAGAAAAGGTTTCTAAAAACTTAATACTAACTATGTGGTATACTGGGGTCAATCATATGCATTAACTGAATCACCATAATGTTAAGATATGGCTTGGTTTGTTTTAAAAATGTAAAGGAAAATGTTTATGAAAAATTATGTTCGGAAAAATGTTTTAATTCAAAATATTTTACAAATTTAATTGAAAGAGAACAATTTTGGATGTAAAATGAGAAAATTTCTGATTTTCAAATGTCATATTCTTAACACAGGGGATGTGTTAGTGAATATGAATATTACCATTCAATGAGTGTGACGGTGTATAAAACACGGATAATAACGAAGAAAAAGCTGTTTTTGCTTTGAAATTTTGGTTTGCATACATCGTCGTAAACAAAACTAGGTTTAAAAATAATTCTAATTTAAAAATAAACCTTCTTATGCAAATAGCACATGGAAAAATTGGAAAAACATTTGGGGGCACAAGGGAAGGTTTCAAAGTACAACAGAAGTGGTACACAAAAGAGGAATAGAAAGATAAAATCTTCCGTCTAACTCCATTTCCTCCAAAATAAATGTAGATTTAGGAAAGTTGGATTTTCAAAATTTTAGATGTTAGGAATTGAGTGTTAGGTATTAAATGGTAGAGATTAGATGCAAAATTGGTTGAACCACACTCTTATTCGTAGGAGTGTGGAAAGTGTTGTCTAAAAATATAGATTTTTTGATTTTTGAAAACTTGCATGCATAAAGAACCGTCAGTGTGTGTATGTGTGTGTATTGTTCGCGTCATATTTTTAAAATTGTTTTAAAGAATACATTCATATTGGAGGCGCGGATTAGTATTATGCATCATACATCATATGTGTTGTGATATACCATGCACTTGTATACGATTGGTTGCAAAATTGGTTGTACACTAATTGGTTTGATAGTTTAGAATGGTTGTGTCTACATGATTAAGTCCTTGAAGACTTTTAGGGATGAAATTCTTTTTAAGGGGGAAGAATGCAACACCCTATAAAATAAAAAGTAATCAATTAAAAGAATTAATGAATAATTTATAAAGATCAATAATGGAATTTATACAAACGTCAGAATTTGACATCGAAACTTGCAACATTGGATTTGTGGTGCTTTTCTCAAATGAAGAAAATGTTGACGTTTAAAGATTTCGGATCAAAAATAATTAAAAGGAATTCAAATGAAATTAAATAAGGAAATAAATTAAATTAATGCCATTAATAATTAATGCATTGGGACCCCATCGGTTGATAGTCCAAAAATAGTTGATCGACTACTACCTACAATAGGTCGATCGATTGTTTAGGGCCGGCGTAAGATTGAACCTTGGCCTAATGGCCTGGATTTAATAAATAATTACCTAATGGATGTGATTGATTCCATCCTATAAATACAGGCCCAACCCCTGGCTTTTCTTCTCATATCTTTTGACTAAACAGCGAAGCACTGCAATTTCTCCTTCTCGGTTTTTTGAAATTATAAAAATATTATGTGTGTGTGCATATCTGTGTGTGTGCGTTTATTGGAGTATGACCGAAATTAAAAGAGAAGAGAAGAAGGGATGAATCAATTCTGCACAATAGGTAAACTAAATTATAAAATTTAGATTCCACTTAAACTTGATTGTCCTATTAGATCTAGTATTCTAATGGGTATGCATACGTATTGTTAGTTTGAAAAAGGAGTCGAATAATAGAAAGAGAATTAGATCTGGAGAATTGATAGCCAAGAGGTGAGTGGAAAATTACATGATTTACATAATACTAATTTTGTATCATTGAAATTCTATTTCTTTTACTATGCCTATATGAAAACTATGAATTGTAGGCCTAGGTAAATGGATCTAATTTGAAATCCTTGCCAACATATTCAATGAATAAATTAACTTGGTTGAGATGGTATATGCACCCAAGATCTGGAATTTAGGGGAAATAGTCCCTAGAATTAGTGAAACATGATTGATATAATTGTGCAGCTTATTCCATATTTTTGGTTATTTGTATTATAATTGTTAATCATTCATTTGGATTATAATGGTTAATCATTCATTCAGATTAGAATTAGTGAATCTACTAATGGCCACAACTCATCTCTTTCGGTGCCTATATAAACAAGAGTCTCCAAGGCTAAAGTAGTTCATTCTACATACTCACTTTCTACTTCATCCCTCGCATCAAGTCCTCTACTCTTCAGTAAAAGACATAATTCATTTCTACAGATAATTGCTATTTGTAGGAAGGTCTTTGTTGTATCGTAGAGGACTTATGCCACATAACCTAATAGTTATCTCTTTTTTAATGGGGGCGATAAATTCCATTAAGAAAACTTAGCGAAACGTGCCTCAGATATCATATCTGGTTCCCGAATACAACCCTAATTCTAAAAATTTTAATGAATTTGTTATGGCTACAACGAAAGGATCGGAATCAACATACAAGAATATAGCAACAAGAAGCAAGGCGCAGATAAGTTTCTAATTTTCGAGTTCTTTGAATATAAGACGCTTAACAATATTTCAGTTTGGAATCAAGTGCATTAATTACATGTTATTTTTAACAAACTTAAGGAGTTAAAATAACATTCCTAAAGCATTACAAGTAGGTTCTGTCATGGCTAAAATTTAACAAAGTTGGACTGATTATAGGAAGAAGTTTATGCACTCAATAAGGGATTTCACTATGGAATAGGTTCAAAAGTATATACGAAAAAAGATTTTTTGAATCTAATTAGAATGTAAATTTGCTCGATAATGATAGCAAAAGGCACAGGGAAACTGGAAAACGAAAGCGTGACACCAACAACCAGACTCATTCTGAGGACAAAAGCAAAGACGTCAAAAAGAAAAAAGACTGTTATTTCTTTGGATAACCGGGCAATTTAAATGGGTTACATATTCTTTAAAAGACAGAAGGAGGAGCCTGGAAAGTCTTTGAACCATGGACACACATCAATATGATATTATTGCAATGATGTTATGATTAAATATTGACATGGTAACGGAGTTGAATATGGCAGATGCTTCAAAAGATACAAAATTGTGGTATGACTCCGGAGCCACCATCCAAGTTTGAAATGATCAGTCCATGTTTAAAATTTATGAGAAGATTTTTCATGATAACAAAGTGCTTATGGACAACCACAACACTGCAACTATCATCGGAAAAAGGACAATAGAATTGGAATTCACTCTAGGTGAGATACTCATTCTTGTTAAAGTTTTACATGTCCTGGAGATTATAAAGAATTTGGTTTCTACAAGTCTTCTTTGTAATAGAGGAGTAAAATGTGTCATTGATCGTAATAGTCTTGTGTTATCTAAGGGTGAGAAGTTTGTTGAAAAGGGATATGCTTGTAATGGAATGTTTAAGTTACGCATTAATAAAATAAATAAGTTTCTTATGTTCTTGATTCTTTTCACTTATGACATAATGAATTAGGACATTTAAATAATAGATCTTTAAAGTTTATGTCTACACAAAGTCTAATTTCATATGAAAACACTAAGTCATCAAAATGTGAACCTACATTGAAGCTAAAATATGCAAAAAGCCATTCCCTAAATCTGAAATAAATAGTCAATTACTAGAACCAGTTCATTCCAACATTTGTGAATTAAATATATATTAACTAAGAGAGGAAAAGGATATTTCATTACATTTATAAATGATTTTTCCAAGTATACTCACATTTTTTCGATGATAACAAAAGATCAAGATTTTGATATGTTTAAGCATTTTAAAATCACAGTTCAGAATCAAAAGGAAAAGAAAATTAAGGTGTTACGAAGTGATAGAGGAGAAGAATATTTCTTTATAGAATTTTCTTCATTTTGTGAAGAAATGGTATTATATGTCAATCAAGTGCACTTTATAGCCCACAAAAAAATGGCTTGGCTGAATGGAAAAAAAGAACACTAGTAAAAATGACCAATGCCATGATTTGGAATGCTAGAAAAGATGTAAACTTGTGGGGAGAAGCATTCTTAACGGTATGCCGTCCGCATAATAGAATACTACCAAAGAAAACAAAGGTATCTTCATATGAACTATGGAAAGGTAGAAAACTAAGTTTGAAATATTTGATAGTTTAAGGTTGTTTAGCCTTCTACCGCATAAATGATCCAAAAAGAATTAAGTTCAGACCAAAGGTTCAAAAAATATATTTGTTGGGTGTGTTGAAAACTCTAAAGAATATGGATTGCTAGATTTAGACTCCAACATTATTATAGAGTCTAGGGATTTAAAATCCGTCGAAGATAAATTCAATTATAATGCAAACGAAAATACAAACCCTACTAAACTACTAATGACAACATATCTTAAGGTTCCAACCACGGTTCCTCTAATAAAAGGTCACTTCTGAGCATACCAGAAGAACCTAAAAGGAGTCAAAGACAAAGGAAGGCGAAGATCTAGAACCTGACTTCATATCAACTGATGATGCAGTTCATTTTGTCATGGGAAACAGATCTGAAATAGTTGACAATATTTCTTACGTGCTAAGCACTGAAGGAGATTCTGAGTTTTTTAAAGAAGTAATGGCTTCAAGAGATGCTGCATTCTAGAAAAAAGCAATATAGGAAGAGATGGATTCAATTCTATCAAACAACACTTGGGAATTAACTGACTTGCCAAATGGATCAAAACTAATTAAATGTAAATGGATGTTTCAAAGAAAATACAACATGGATGGATCAATACAAACTTTCAAAGAAAGACCAGTTGCCAAAGGTTTTAGGCAATAGGAAGGTATTGATTATTTTGACACATACGCTCCTGTCGTTAGATTAATTTCAATAAGATGGATGTTCAAGGGCTATATGTACATCAATGGATGTCAAGGAAGCGTTTCTAAACGGAGATTTGGATGAGGAAGTATATATGAAACAACCAAAAGGTTTCATTATGGCTAAAAATGAAAATAAAATATGCAAAATTCATTATATGGACTAAAACAAGCATCGAAGCAGTGACTTGAGAAATGTAATTCTTTAATTCTGTCAAATGGATTTAAGTATAACAAAGCAGACAAGTGTATCTACTAAAAATTCAATATTCGATATGGCATCATAATTTTCTATATGTAGATGACCTACACATATTTGGTACAAATATGGAAGGCATAAATGAGAAAAATTATACCTAACATCATGTTTCAAAATGAAAGATTTAAATGAGGTAAATAATATATTGGGAATTAAAGTAAAGAAACATAATAGGGGATATGATTTATGCCGGTCTCATTATATTGAGAAGTTTCTTCTTAAGCACAAAAATTTGAACTTTAAAGAAGCAAATAGTCCATATGATTGTATAATAAAATTATTTGCAAATTTTGATAGGGTAGTAGCCTAACTAGAATATGCAAGTGTTATTGGTAGTCTCATGTATGTTATGCACTATATCCGTCCAGACATTGCTTCCATTGTATGCAGACTATCCAGATATACAAACAATCCTAGTGTTGCACATTAGAAAATAATTTGTAGAGTCCTAGGTTATCTTAAAAAAAGTGGATTTGGACTCCATAACAGAAACTTCCCAGTAGTTCTAGAAGGTTATTCAGATGCAAGTGGCACAATGCCTAAAAGTAAACATTAAGGGACTACTGTATGGATTTTTATTCTTGGAGGAGGTGCTATATCCTGGGCCTCCAATGAAAAAACGATTACAACACATTCTACAATGGAATCTGAATTTATTACCTTAGATGCATCAGGTAAAGAAGCAGAATGGCTAAAATTTTAACTAATGGTAATTGAGTTATGGCCACAATCATCGTCAGCCATTTCATTATACTATGATAGTGAAGCTATAATGTCAAGAGCTCACATCAAAATATACAATGGAAAGTCTAGACACATAAGTTTAAGACATGCAAATGTTAGGGAATTGATTATAGATAGAGTCATTATAATTATTTATGTAAGATCAAAGAACAATCTAGTAGACCCACTAACAAAAGGATTGCCAAGAGAGTTAGTGAAATAAACTACCAGTACAATGGGTCTAAAACATCTCTAATCACCTACAATGGAAACCCAACCTTATTCCTCTTAGCTTACAGTTTAAAGGGTAATAGCAAGTTGTAGATAACTGGTTGACAAATATTGGGAGTCAAATGTTTGATTATTATGTATATCGTATTAGTTTTTTCAAAGTAAAAGGACGAAAAATAACTTTTACCTATGTGAACATAAGAAACAAAGAGAAGTTCTAAAAAAGTTTTGTGACTACTTTATAAATGTTTATGAATACCAGGAGAATAAATAACCAATCCGAGGTTATGGTGACTTTACCGAAGCATGTTTAACATTTATGTGTTTAGGTATCTCGTTACAACTTATAGGATTTTATTTTAAGTTATTAGCCACCAAACATTTTGTTGAAACTTATATATCGTGCAAAAAGGTAGTTTAATCTGAAAGGAACATTCTTTTTTGAATAAAAAAATGTATGATGAACATTACAATCAAGTGGAGGATCATTGAGAGATTGTAATTTGAATTCCCACATCGCCAAAATTGTTGGTAATAAACAATATATATTGAGTAGAGAAAGAGAAAACAAATGGACTTGTAGGCTTTGGCCTATGGGTAATACATATTAAGTGTCAAAGATGGACATTTGGGAACTTGGGGCACGAAGGCGTGGGCGTGAATAGATCAGTTGCTTTTTCTTTTTTGAAATGCAAACAGAGGTGTCTTTTCATTTATACAGATGCAGTTTTTGACCTTTGTCTGCTAATGGCCACAACTCGTGCCAATTCAGTGCCTATATAAACAAGAGCCTCCTAGGACAAAATAATTCATTATGCATATTATCTTTTTGCTTCTTCCCTCACATCAAATCCTCTAATCTTTAGTAAAAGACACAACTTGTTTCTATGATAATTGCTGCCTGCAGGAAGGACTTTGTTGTACACTAAAGGAATTACGCCACAAAACCTAATAGAAATCTCTTATGTAGCGATAAATTCCTTAAAGAAAACATTATCGAAACGTGCCTCAAAGATCATACCTAGTTCCTGAATGCAATCCTAATTTTAACAGTTTTAAGAAATTTATTGTAACACCCCTAATTTTAGTTTCACATTATTCAGAAGAGTTAATTGGATAAATTAAATAAAATAAGGTAGTAGGATAAGGGGAATGAGATTTGATAATTAAATTAGGTCGTGTCTTAATTAATAAGATTATTTTAAACTTAACGAAAAGGAAAAATTAATAATAGAGCCTATTTCATCCCTTAAGCTCTCCCTCTCTCATTCATTATCATTTTACATTCATAAAACAATCAAAAGTAAACACTTAGAGGTCAACCATTTCTAAAAGGTCGAAGAGAAGTAAATCAAAGGGGATTTAAAGGGCAAAGCTTTGGGAAGCTAAACTCCATCAAATCTCAATCTCATCATTCAATCTAAAGTGTATAATAGTTAACTATCTCCATTTCTTGTGCTTGAATTCTATTATGGGTAATTTTTGAATTGCTTTTGATTGTATTACCATGATATGGATTTTTGATTATTGATTGGACAGAATAACGATTTATTAAAATTTTATGGAATTATTATGGTAGGGTTTAAAGGTAAAACCTAATTTTTTGATCTCCAATTGATTTGAGTTTTTGGTACGCTCTGTAAAACAATATTTTTAAGATGAGTTTTTAATTTCATAATTTTTCTAGTTAATATGAATATTTTACGAATTTTCTAAGGAGGAAATATCTTGGGTTTTAATCATTAAAAATAATTAAATAATTATTTTGATCCAATATTTTTATAGGAGAAAGAATATATAAAATCTGAATTTTGGTGGTTTTTGGAGATTTTTACCAAGTGATTATGATTTTCTATGAATTTATTACACTAAAAAAGCATTTAAATTAATATTAATTAATTTAGTTTGCTAATGTTTTTGGGAAGGTGAAATATACTTCTAGAGAAATTTGAAAAATAAATGAAAAGTTTTTTGCGTTAACCAATCATATTTTGACAAGTGATAAGACATGTAAAAAGAAATAAGTTTAAGAGGAAATAAAGCAGTTTTTATAAAATTTCAGAAGTGCCATTGTTCAATTACGTATCCATACTTCCTCATCTGATATCCCCTCCCTCGAGATTCATATTGATATCAGTAGTAACTACCTAATAGTTATAGGCAATATCGGGCTTACGAAATGCGACATCCTTATTTGCACATATGTCCGACATCCAATACTGGAGGAATATGATATCACATGATGGAAGAGGTCCAACATCATGGATTTTAGATTATTTTATTTGAAATCTCTTGTCATCAATAGTTTCGAAAACCCATGACTTTGATACCTATGTAACTAAAGTATTGATGCTATAGCTTGTCAGCTCCGACATTACATGTTTTCCTTGTTTTCGACAACCAGGTTATACGGCTTTGGTGTCGTAACTCTTTCATTTTGAAACTAATGCTTTATGGACTGAGATGCCTTGTTTTCATGCGAATTAAAAGTTATGTTTTGAAGGCAAGGTAACCCATGTTTTAAGAAAATCAACAACCTTATGATTTCGACAGGATAGCCTTATGCTTTATAAAATCAAAATTTTGTTTCCTAATCTCGGATTAGGGTTCCATATCATTTTTAATGGCATGAATGTCGCATGCTTTCTATTTCGAATTGTTATATCGACGGCTTGACAAGTCATATGTTTTTAGTCCAACAACTTCATTAGGGATACTAATGTATATTATTTTCGATATGCCATAAGTATGAGGGTTTGACAACCTAATTGGGAATACCAATAACATAGTTTGGGAACTTGGGTGGTAATGTTATATTCTAGGTATAAATTTATATTTGATGGGTTCATATTTATCTTAGAAAAACTATGAGATGTGTGATGGATAGTCCACATAATGCCAGAGATGGTATGCCTCTATATGGTTCATAATGGGTTCATAGTCATCCTAGAAAAACTATGATATGTGTGACGGATAGTGCAATTTTTTTTAGATAAATAAGACATGTGCGATGGATAGTCCACATAATTTCAATTAGATAAACCATGTGTGATGGGTAGTTCATATGGCCTGGGATAGATAATCCATATAATGTTTATATTTAAGATGGATAGTCCACATAAATATAAGACATATAACCAGATTAAATTTATATGGACGATCATTTAAATTTAGAGGGATAGTCAATTACATTGGGATGTGTTAACAAGAAAACTTGTCAACGTCCCCTATGCTATTCATAAGGTAATTCAATTCAAAGGTGACCAAGCTATTGAGAGGATTCACTCCTTCGAAAGTATGCCTCTCGACTAGAGTGACATTGTCGAAAGGATTTAAGGTGATAGCTCTACCTCTCAACCAAGTTGACTTAATCGCAAGGATTAATAAAGTTATCCAACCTTTCGACTAGGTTGGCTTAGTCAAAAGAGTTAAATAAGCTATCCTAACCCTTCGACTAGGTTGGCTTAGTCGAAAGGTCTCAAGAAGATCACTTTGGGGTATAATTTTTGAGAACAACATTTGATTGAGTCTTATCCCCCAAGTGAGTTGAAAATAGCTGATCATTCTTGTTTTTCATCCCTTTCGATCATGTCGAAAGGTAACATTCATGACCATTTGTTTATGTCGAAAGGGGATGCTTACTTCATCAGTATTACTTAGTCGCTTTCGACCCCATAGTTTCATTATTCTTATTATGAAACCCCTTCGAAAGGGTTTACTGATGTCCACAAAGGGTTAATCCCCTTCGAAAAAGTTCCTATGTATACGATTGCTAGCCAATTATAAACTAAGATTCGTTTTGAAAATACTCCTTTCGATTAGGTCGAGGAAGGTTTCTTACTTTCGGAACAGTCCTAGCTTATTATTGCCTACAATCCACTTTGTTTTCTTTGTATAAGATCGATCTAGGTATTCCCAAGTCTCATGAGCTTAACACGGTCGACACCCATCATCACTTTGATTTTCAGTTTTAAGTGTAGGTTCCGATGATGATGTGATTCGATTAGAAATGCCCAAGTCAATCTTATACATAGCAAAGACAAAAGGAGATCATGAGAATAGGTTAGAATCATGTGCAATTGATCATTGGTTTAGCTAATGATCTTTCTCGTCACCAATATCCTTAATGAACAAGCCATCACCCTTTTTTATTCATAATCCAAAATGAGTTCAAGATAAAGAGCTTTTTCCCTAATTTGATTCAAGGTTTCTTGAGAATACAATCGTCACTAAGAAAGTAGAGTAAAGAAAATGAATTTAGGATTACAGAATTCGGTCCCCAAAACTGGACCCCTTGAGTCTTATTTATAGATGTAGGTCGGCCCCCTTCCGCGCCTTTGCTTTCGACTAGGTCGAAAGGACCCCTTTTTATATGCCACTTTAAGCCTTTTGACTTAGTCGAAAGGCCATGACCCTTTTGATATTGTTGAAAGATGTCCTCTTGTCCTTCTTGGTTTACTCTTTCACCTCCTTTATCCCTTCCCAGACCTTTCGACTGAGTCGAAAGGAAACTTTATCACCCTTTTTCCTTCATTGATTTCTGAATAGTGTTTTCACCACAGGACCTTTCGACATTGTCGAAAGGTTTTCTGAATGCACCTTCTCCTTCCTTGACCTTATTGGAAGTAAGTTTGAAGCTTCCGACACTGTCGATTGGTCGATGGTTTTGAAGATATTGAGTAGCCCTTGAATGTATGCTTGAGAAATGAGACAGAACCTTCTCTTAGAATTATGGGCTTCGACCGGTTCGAAAGGCTTGTATATTCTTTCGAAAAGGTTGTGATAGGGGCGAAACCTTTAACTCTGAAATGTTTGGCATGTAAGCGCGAGAGCATCGTGCATTGCCTTCGAAAGGGGTTCTGAAGTTGTTCTTGCTTGTTCACCTTGTCGAAAGGTTGAAAGTGGCAGAAGGGTATATCTGTTTCCATCTGGGTCGAAAGCCTTTGCACTGCATGAGTAGTTGGTGCCTTCGAATCCTTTGATGCCTGCTCAATGCCCTCGAAACAACCTCTTATGTCCTTTATGAAGCTTAGGCATGTTTCTTCATCGAAACCTCAATCCTATTAACCTTCTTTCATACTTCTGCTCTTGATTAGATTTTATGGCTAAAATTTTGCCCCCTTGTATGAAATAAGCTTTTGTTCTTTAGGATAAAGATTTCATAACTTTCTTACTCTCCATATAGTACATATAGTACATATGGCTTTCGTTTTCCTTATGGGAAATAGTCAATAGCGACAAATAGGGGATATAAATTGTTATTCGAAAACTTTCTCAGAAACTTTAAATGTTTTTGAAGCCTTCATTCGTATGTTGGTAAGAATCATTTAGACTTAATAAACATCAACTCTAACTTTGACATTAAGAAGACCAGCTTGAAACTTTCAGTTGTCTGCGATAACGTCAATTCTTATTACATCATACTCCCGGTTTAGGATTTGGTAGAGATTGGGAAACGGTGAACTTTAACCCAGATTAGGGTATTTACTTGTGAAGTTTGGAAGTTGAGAATGGGACATCCAGAATCCAAATTATAATATCCAGAAATAATCCTCTGTATGGCATTTCTAAACCCAGACTCAGGTTTTCATGGTAAATTAAACGGGAATTAGCAGGTGTTGTCTATATGTCAAGTCCTGAGCCCAGATCTAGGTATGTTAGACAATCATCTTTGCAAAAGAATCCTCATCCCAGATTAGGGCACATATTGTGTAAGCAGACTTCCTCAGCAATTGTTGTTTAGATAGAAATCCTTTGCCCAAATTAGGGCATATATTGGACAACCAGAAGTCCATGGAAATTATCTTCACAATAGAAGCCACGAACCTAGATTAGGGCATTAAGGAAAAACTAGATAATAATCCTGAAACCCAAGTTCGAGTATAAAAAAGATCATAGTGATCAATAATGTTCTCATACCCAGATTCGGGCATAATAAAGATAGTGATTAATAAAGTCCCGAGACCCAGATTCGGGTATTAGATGATGAAATTCATATATGAGAGTCCCGGAACCCAGATTCGGGTATTAATAAATGATGTTAAGGAAGTCCCAAAACCTAGATTTGGGTAATAATAAATGGAGTTTTGTTTCACTCTTTTACTTCTGCCTTCCTTGACATATATGTACCCTTCAGGTTTTGAACATATACAAATAACTTGATTATCTACCTCTTAAGTTTGTACATCTTAGTCCATAATCGGATATGATGTTTCATAGGCTTGGGCATCTCAGCCTTTCACTTGATTAGCCTTCTCTGGGCCATGGATATCTTAGTCCATTATTTGATGAGTTTCATTTGGGTTTGGACATCTCAGTCCATTGTTGAATAAGCCTCTCTTTGGGCTTGGACATCTTAGTCCATTGTTGGATGAGCCTCTTCTTAGGCTTGGACATCTTAGTCTTTTGTTGTCCGGTGCTCTTAGTTGGCTCACCTTATAGGCTAGAACCAAGGACTTACCCGACCTCCCTTCAGGAGGCGCCCTGCTCTGGCCCTTTTGTGGTGTGGACAGAGGCTTGTTCGGTGCTTTACCCTGGCCATCTTATGGCGCGGATAAAGGCTTACTTTCTCCTCCCTCCAGGAGATGCCTTACACTAGCCATAGTGTGGCGTGGTTAAGGGCTTGTTTGGTGCTTTAACCTGGCCATCTTATGGCACGGATAAAGGTTTACTCCGCCCTTCCTCCAGGAGGTGCCTTGACCTGACCAGAGTCGTGGCAAAGGGCTTGTCCGGTGCTTTATCCTGGCCATCTCATGGCACGGCTAAAGGCATACTTGCCCTCCCTCCAGGTGGTGCTCTGCCCTGGCCACCTCAGCATGGACAGAGGCTTTTCTACCATCTTTGGTAAGCTACCATCTTCGGTAGTATCCAAATATAAGGAGCATTTCACTCCCAACCATGTAGAATTTCTCTTTACAAAAAAAGCTCTTTATTGATTCATCTTCGGAAAATATGGACTTAAATGCTCAGAATTCCATGTTCTAGGCACCATATTGCCATCTGGGTGGCACAACTTGTAAGCTCCTAGGGGGAGTACTTTATACACGATTAATGGTCCTTTCCAGTTCGGTCCTAGGGGTCCATCTACATGATTCTTAGTATTGGCCATTACTCTACAGAGTACCAAATCCCTCTTGTGAAATGATCGAGCTCTTACTCTTGAATTGTAATACTTCAAAATTCTTCTATGATATTCGGCGGTTCATACCGCTGCTTAATCTCTTAGTTCATATATCAAACCCAATGATTCTCTTTTCAGCTCTTGATTCTTATCAAATGCATAGGCAATCCTTTGGTGTGAGGGTATCTCAATCTCGATTGGTAGCATCGCCTCACACTCGTTTGTTAAAGAGTAAGGGGTATGTCCCATTGCTGTCTTATCAGACGTTCGGTAAGCCCATAACACAAGTGGCATCTCTTCTACCCAATTTCCTTTCGGTATGTATAGTCGCTTTTTTAGAATTGTCTTTATGGTTTTATTCGCAGCCTCAACTGCTCCATTAGCTTTTGGATGTGCGACAGATGAATTTTTTTTAATAATCCTATTATTATGGAAAAAGCGGGAGAATTATTTGCTCTCAAATTGAGTTCCATTGTCAGAAATTATTTTATGGGGAATTCCAAACCTGGTTATGATGTTCTTGATAACAAATCTCAGTCCTAGAAGTGATTTTCGAAAGCGGTTCTACTTCAACCCATTTGGTAAAATAATCGATGGCTACTACGTCATACTTTGCCCTCCCTTTGAAATTGGCAATGGACCGATTAAATCTATTCCCTATACAACAAAAGGCCATGGAATTGTAATTGGAGTTAATTGACTTGGGGGAAACCTGGGTACCTTTGAATATTTCTAACACTTCTCGCATCTTTTCACATAGTCTATGGCTTGGCTTACCATATGAGGCCAGTAAAATCCCTGCCTCATTATTTTCTTTGCCAGCTCTGTCCCGTTTAAATGGTCTCCATAAAGTCCTTCATGTGCTTCAGTCATTAATTTTATCCCATCATTCATGCTTACACATCTAACATAAGGAAGAGCATATCCCTTTTTATAGAGGATTTTGTCCATCATAACAAAGGTTGGAGCTTGTCTCCTAATTTTTCTCGCTTCTCCTTTGTTGGATGGTAGTATCCCTTCAACTAGGTACTCAACAATAGGTGACATCCATGTATCATCATATTTCCTACTTGACCTTGGTTGATCCACCCTTTCATCTGTTAATTCTTTACCATTTTCTTTTTCCTCTCCCCCTTGAGACTTGGCTTGAGATCTTGTCATACTAGCAATTCATTCCCCTATTCGGATGCATCCTTTTCAATACTTGGATTTTTCTAATATCCGACGGGACAATTCGTGTCTCTAGGGCTCCCCTTGAGCTGGCCAATTTTGCTAAAGAGTCTGCCTGTGCATTTTCTGCTCTTGGAACTTGATTTATCGAAAAATCCTCAAACAAGGTAAGCATTTATAATATTTTCTTTACATATAAGGATAGCTTGGGGTCCTTTGTTTAGTATATCTACTTTACTTGATTCACCACCAGTTGAGAATCACTAAAGATCTATATTTGCGAGATTTTCAATTCTAGTGCCAAGGTTAATCCTGCTACCATTGATTCATACTCTGCCACATTATTGGTTTTAGAAAATCCCAGTTTCATTGCATAATGCAAACAATGTCCATCTAGGTTTATGATTATATATCTTACTCCGGCCCCTTGTTCATTTAATGCTTCATCCATGAATAACTGCCACATAGGCTTTTGATCTCTCTCCTTTTCTGATTGTTCTTCTATAAAGCTAGTGCACTCATTAACAAAGTCTGCTGGTGCCTACCCTTTGATTGCAGCCCACGGTTGAAATTCTATTTCGTATTGACTGAGCTCAATCCCCCATTTCACCAATCTTCCAGAAGTCTCAGGCTTAATAAAAATTTGCTTAAGAGGAAAATTGATCAATACCCTAATCGAGTGTGCCTGAAAGTATGCTCTGAGCTTTCATGCTGTGAGAATCAGGCAATAGGCTAATTTTTCTATGACTGGGTATCGAACCTCTGCATCCTTTAACCGCCTGCTTACGTAATATACCGGAAGTTGTGCCCCATTTTCTTCTCTGATGAGTACCAAGCTGACTGCATGCTCTGATACTGCCATGTATAGGTACAATATTTCCCTGCTCTCGGGACTTGAAAGTATTGGTGGTTTTTCCAAATGGCTTTTTAATTCTAAGAAAGCTTTCCCGCAATCCTCTTTCCATTCGATGTTCTTCTTTTTCTTAATCACGTCAAAGAAAGGCATACACTTATAAGTAGCTTTTGAGATGAACCTGCTTGGAGAAGTTACCCTTCCATTTTATGTCATTACTTCCTTGCTGGTTTTAGGTTCGGCCGTGTCCTTTATGGCTTGAATTTGGTCAGGACTTGCTTCGATTCCTTAAGGGTACCCTAATAACTTTCCTGAGTGGACTCCAAAAGAACACTTTGGCGGGTTCAATTTCATTTGATACTTTTGCAATATTCTGAAAATTTCCTCTAGATCCTTAAGATGGTTCTCAGGCTAACTAGACTTTACCAGCATATCATCAACATAAACTTCCATGTTTCTGCCATTTTGTTCCTTAAACATTCGATTAACCAATCTCTGATAGGTGGCCCCTGCATTCTTTAGCCCAAATGGCATTTCCCTATAGCAATAAATTCCCCATTCAGCTATGAAGCTGGTATGATCTTCATCCGGCTTGAACATCGGTATCTGGTTGTACCCTGAATAAGAATCCATGAGGGATAACAATTAGTGTCTACTTGTTGCATCCACTAACTGATCTATCCATGGTAGCGAGAAGTAATCCTTTGGGCATGCTTTTTTTAGGTCTGTGTAATCAATGCATGTTCTCCATTTTCCGTTTGACTTTTGTACCAAAACTGGGATAGCTAACCATTTGGGATAATATTTCTCCCGGATCAATCCATTCTTAAGGAGTCTGTCAACCTCTTCCTTTAGAGCATCTGATCATACTTTATCTAATTTCCTCTTTTTCTGCCTTATAGGGGTTGCTCCTGGATTGATATCAAGGGCATGGCACATGACTGTCGGATCAGTTCCCACCATATCAAAATGTGACCAGGCAAACACATCCTTGTTAATCTTGAGGAACTATATCAAGTCTTTCTTTAACTCACTAACAAGATCCTTTCCCACCTTGACTATTTTAGAAACATCATCTAAATCTATGTGGGCTTCCTCAAGATCTTCTATGGGTTTTATCCTCTCTGTTTCGCCTCGGCAGTCGAACTATGTGACTATAGGACCCTCCTGTATTGAATTAGCATCAACTCTCTTTCTCTTTCTTCTGGAAAGGATATACCTTTGATACATACGTTTGTTAGCCTTTTTAATGTTAATATTTGCTTCGAATGTTGGATGTGAAAATCCATCATCTGAAGGCTGTGAAATAGTAGAAGAATCAAAGTATGCAAAATGCTCCCTTATGTATTGGTCAAGTGTAGCAAAGTACATTTCTCGAGAGCTAAATTGTTCCCCCCGTACAGTTCCCCAGCGTCGCTTTGTTAGGAATTTTACCATGAGGTACTTTGGGGAGACAAAGGCATCGATCTCATCCAGGGCTGGCCTGCCAAAGAAGGCGTTGTAGTAGGAAGGTTGATCGACTATCACAAAAATAGTTTCATATGTTTGGTAGTTGGTGGCACTCCTATTTGTACGAGTAGCTTTATCTGCCCCATTGGAGTTGACCCTTTGTTGTTGAACCCAAATACGGGCTCTGTGCTCGGCTCTAACTTGTGCTCAAGGATGTTCATCTGATTGAAGGCATGTTTGAAGATTAAATTGACCGCACTGCCCATGTCGACCAGAATCTTGGAGATAATAGATAACCCAATTTGTTCAGTAATCCTGAGAGGGTCATTATGAGGATGATGGACCCCTTTGCGTAGCTCTTACGAAGTGACCACCAGATTAGGCATTTGGATGTTAAGGCATGGGTTTTTGTTGGGAGATCTTCTTGAACAGAATAGATCCCCTCTTTGGCCTCTTTGATGTATTTTCTTCGGGCCCCCTTACTACTTCCTACTGGATGTGGCCCGCCATGGATCACATCATCCCGTTGATTTGCGGGCTTATGCTTAGGGGTCCTCATCTTCTAGCACATTTACAACGTTGCTTCGGCGCTTCTGCTGAGCATTCTCTGTTCGCTAGGCTTTATGCTGACCTTGAACAAATTCTTTTAGATGGCCTTCCTGAATCAGCTTTAGGATTATTCCAGCCAAAACTCTGCACTCGTCAGTTTTATGGCCATTAGCTTTGTGATAAGCGCAGTAGTCCCCTCCTTTTTTCTGTTTTGGATTATTCTTGGCTTTGAAGGATGTTGGAAAGTTAACTCTTTCCTTAGCTATAACATAGACGTAAGACAGTGGCTGGTTTAAAACAACCGTGTTAGCAACTGGTTCTTCCCATCTAGCCCTTTTATGGCCATGATCCAGGACAACTCTTCCCCCTTCCTTCCTGGGAATTGTTTGCTTCTTGGCATAGTAAAGCTCATCCATCCGGATGAACTTGTCAGCTTGAAAGTGGAAGTCTTGTTGGTCTTTGCACCATTGACAAAGAGCTGCTTCCAAAAAGGGGTATTCTCAATCAAGACAGAATGGATAGCTATGAGCTTATCACGATCATTCATATCCTTGGCCTTTAAAGCTTCAGGGTTGAACCTTCTCAAATAGTCCCCCAAAGACTCTCCTTACCTTTGCTTTATATTTGCCAAGGCAGTATAATCGATAGTAGGATCCTTGCAGATGTAGAATTGGGCTGAGAACCCATAAGAAAATTGTTTTCAGGAGTAGATGGTCTTTTCTCTGTATTGCCTATACCGTTTGGCTGCCGCTCCCTGGAGAATAACGGGGAACAGTCGACATTTGACTACCCCAGATGCATTATGAAAATCCATTTGGCTGTGAAAGGCCATAAGATGATCATCGGGGTCTGTAACCCCATGATATTTCATGGATGGGATTTTGACATATGGAGGCATTACTGTAGCCATGATCTCGTCAGTGAAAGGTGGCACCCTCTCATTTTCATTAACGTTTTCATCCATAGTTCCTTTTACCTTGGAATTCATAGCATCTTTCATAGCCTTATCAGCAGCATCTTTCAGAAAAGCTTTGACGTTTGCATAATTTTTCTGATTTGGGCAACACTCTTTAGATGTTGAACTACCAGGCTGTTCCAATGATTTGTCGGGAACTCTTCCCTGATGATTAGCTCTTGTTTGGGAAGTTCCCTCTTTTTCAAGGAGGTCAAGTCCACTTTGTCTTTGCACTCTTTGGAATTAGTCTTTAGATTCCTCCTAGGAGAGACTACCTCTTCTCCTTGAGTCTGTCTCGGAGTCTTGAAGATTTTTAAGACAAGGCCATCTTTAGCGGCTCCTGCATTTCCTACAACTGTTGTTTCAAGTACTTAATTTTTGCTGCGTTTTCATCTTGTTGTGCTGGCGATGAAGTCTACCCTGGAATGGCCCCATCCAGGTTAAAAGATGGAGCTATATTTTCCTCTAAAGTGGTGGTGTGTATTACTCCCTCCACAATTCCACTCAAACACTTTGACCTCATTTTTCCTATGCACGAGAAATGAACCGCCATTAATTTGTATATAGTGATAAGGTCGGAGGTTCAAGCCCTCCTTCTAGTGCCCAAAATGTTAACAAGAAAAGTTATCAACATCCCCAATTCTATTCATAAGGTGATTCAATTCAAACGAGACCAAGTTATTGAGAGGATTCACTCCTTTGGAAGTATGCCTCTCGACTAGAGTGACATAGTCGAAAGGATTTAAGGTGATAGCTCTAACTCTCAACCAAGTTGACTTAACCGTAAGGATTAATAAAGTTATCCAACCTTTCGACCAGGTTGGCTTAGTCAAAAGAGTTAAATAAGCTATCCTAACCCTTCACCAGGTTGGCTTAGTTGAAAGGCCTCAAGAAGATTACTTTGGGATATAGTTAGTTTTTGAGAACAACATTTGATTAAGTCTTATCCTCTGAGTGAGTTGAAAACAGCTGATCATTCTTGTTTTTCTTCCATTTTGATCATGTCGAAAGGTAACATTCATGACCTTCGTTTATGTCGAAAGGGGATGGTTACTTCATCAGTACGACTTAGTTGCTTTCCACCCCATAGTTTCGTTATTCTTATTATGGAACCCCTTTGAAAGGGGTTACTGATGTCCAAAAAGGGTTAATCCCCTTCGAAAGAGTTCCTCTATATACGATTGTTAGCCAATTATAAACTAGCCTTTCAAAAATACCCCTTTCGATCAGGTCGAGAGGGGTTTCTTCCTTTTGGAACAGTCCTAGCTTATTATTGCATACAATCCACTTTGTTTTCTTTGTATGAGGTCGATCTAGGTATTCCCAAGTCTCATGAGCTTAACCCAGTCGACACCCCATCATCACTTTGATTTTCAGTTTTAAGTGCAGGTTCCGATGATGATGTGATTCGATTGGAAATGCCCAAGTCAATCTTATACATAACAAAGACAAAAGGAGATCATGCGAATAGGTTAGAATCATATGCAATTGATCATTAGTCTAGCTAATGATCAAAATTATCTTCCTCGTTGCCAATATCCTTAATGAACAAGCCATCTGCTTTTTTATTCATAATCCAAAATGAGTTACAAGATAGAGAGCTTTTTCCCTAATTTGATTTAGGGTTTCTTGAGAATATAATCATCACTAAGAAAGTAGAGTAAAGAAAATGAATTCAGGATTTCAGAATTCGGTCCCTAAAACTGGTCCCCTTGGGTCTTATATATAGATGCAGTTCGGCCCCACTTCCATGCCTTTACTTTCGACTGGGTCGAAAGGACCCTTTTTTATATGCCACTTCAAGCCTTTCGACTTAGTCGAAAGGCCACGTCCCTTTTAGTATTGTCGGAAGACATCCTCTTATCCTTCTTAGTTTACTCTTTCGCCTCCTTTATCCCTTTCCAGACCTTTCGATTGAGTCGAAAGGAAACTTTATCACCCTTTTTCCTTCGTTGATTTCTGAATATTGTTTTCTCCACAGCACCTTTCGACATTGTCGAAAGGTATTCTGAATGCACCTTCTCCTTCATTGCCGTTAATGGAAGTAAGTTTGAAGCTTCCGACACTATCGATAGGTCGATGGTTTCGAAGATGTTGGGTAACCCTTGAATGTATGCCTAAGAACTGAGGCGGAACCTTCTCTTAAAATTATGGGCTTTGACTGATTCGAAAGGCTTGTATATACTTTCAAAAAGGTTGTGATAGGGCCGAAACCTTTAACTCTGAAATGTTTGGCATGTAAGCGCGAGAGCATCGTGCATTGCCTTCGAATGGGGTTCCGAAGTTGTTCTTGCTTGTTCACCCATGTCGAAAGGTTGAAAGTGGCGGAAGGGTATATCTGTTTCCATCTGGGTCGAAAGCTTTTGCACTGCATGAGTAGTTAGTGCCTTCGAATCCTTTGATACATGTTCAATGCCTTCGAAACAACCTCTTATGTTCTTTATGATGCTTAGGCCTGTTTCTTCATCGAAACCTCAATCATATTAACCTTCTTTCATACTTTTTCTCTTGAGTAGATTTTATAGCTAACAGGATGGTTAATCCAATATATGATTTTGGGTGGGGTAAGGGAGTGTATAATGCTATAAGTACAGTTTAGTGGGACTTACCTATATTACATGCCTGCAAATTATTATTTGACTATGTTATAACCATTGTCGTTTTAGGTGCAAAAATTTTAATTGACATAATTGGCTAAGATACTAGTAAGGGGAAAACCTACTCCTCTTTAAGGAGTGGTCTCACTAGATATCTATTTTGGTTTGAGATAGTCGGTTATTATTCACACCTGACTATTTGTCTTACCCGCAGTTTTTGTTTTTCACCTTAAACTCTCAGGTACTCATTTGAGTAGGCCGAGAGTAAGGGTTTTTAGGTTTTTAAGTTAGACAAATAACCTTCCAAAGATGTGCAGAAGGTAAGCTATCTATATGAGCTTTTAATTTCCATTGTATTGTTTGTGTTTAAATAGATGTAATGATAGAAGTTATAACTGTCAAGCATTAGACTCTGATCAACCAAGGAGGCATCTTCATATGTTGCTCTTGGTGTATTTTTTTATTAATTATATTTTCTCTAGATGTGGGATCGAATGTTATTATGTAGTGAATATAAAATTTTATTATGAAAGGAAATACGAGTTTATTATTGAAATGTGCTTGAAAATTTTCATATTCATGTGCTTTTGATATTATTAATATGATTAACATAGCCACAGTTTCTCATCGGAAATTAACACTAGGAATGGCTGCAACATCCGTAGCACTTAGTTTTGTGTCTCAACATGAGGGATGTTAAAGTTTGGTATCAAAGACTAAGTTTATGTAGAAAAAAATTAAAAGATTAAATTTTTTTGGAAACATAATCTGAATAAATCAGTGAATAAGATTGGGGTATGAGATAACACTATAGTAACATACTTGTATTTGTTATATATAAGTATGTATCCTATCTTTATTCTCCTCTCTCTCTTATACCTTTCTTCTATATCTAACATAGGCTCGTATGTAGATTATGAGAAAGTGAGATATGGAAGCAGGAAATAGAAGAGTGAATCTAGGTGGAAGAAGCTCCACAATTAATGGAAATGCTCGACCCAATACTAGAAGGAACCGGGGTCAATCGACAAATGCTAATCAAAATGCAAGCGCTAATGTAGGTGTTGGAACCCCATCAATAAATATTGGGGCTATGTATCAGTTCTTTGTCAACATGATGCAAGCAGAGGCTGCTATTGGTTTGGCTGGAAGGAATGCTGATAATGTAGGAGAAGCTAATCATGTGGTGTCGGTCGGTAATAAGTACGCTAAGCTGAACCATGGTTACACCAGTCTTGGAGGAAAGCCATTTCTAAGAATGGAAGATGCTATCGGAGTTGAGAATTTGCTGTGCATTATGAAAAGATTTTTGCTGATTTAGGCTTGAACGATGAGCATAAGAGGAGGTTGGTCTCTAGGCAGTTACAGAGAGCTGCTTTATATTGGTGGAATGGTACGACTGGAGGAGTTCCAGAGAGGAATTGACTTGGGTTGAGTTTAGAAGGATATTTGAGGAGAGGTTCTTATCGGAGGTTGCCAAGTCAACTTTGCTTGGGAAATTTATGAAATTGGAGCAAGAAGAAATGTCTGCTATAGAGTATGAAACTAAGTTTGATGAGCTGTCTGAGTATGGATATGCCAACGTTGATACCGAGATCAAGAGGAATGAGAAGTTTATCTTGGGTTTGAGGCTGGAGATTGCTAGGGCAACTATGCCACATCTCAGGGATCTATGTAATGTGGTGGTGGAGATGGCTATAAGGAATGAGGAGATGCTTTCGACTTTGAGAAAGGATCAACAGGTGGAAATCAAAAATTCTCAGAGTAAGAAGAGAAATTTCTTTAAGGGGAACAGAGCTTAGAAGGGTGGAGCTGACAAGAAAGGGAAAACTGGTATCATTTGTTACAAGTATGACAAGAATGGGCACTATGCTAACAATTGTCGATCTGGCGAGGGTAAGACGGTTGCAGGAAAGAAGAATGCGAAGTGCTATAACTACAACTAGATGGGGCATTATAAGGATAAATGTTCAAAAGCGACCAAGGTGGAAAAAATAAAGGTCGTCGCTTTAGAGCCATCATCTTCTAAGCCAACAACATAAGAGAAGGGAAAGTCTGTGATGGGAGGTACGCTTTTGATTCATGGCATACTTGTTAGAGCATTATTTGATATTGGTGTATCTCATTCTTTTCTCTCCCAATGTTTAGTAGACAAGTTAGATTTAGAAGATCATACCATGTTACTTTCTTAAGGGTCACAAATCCAATAGGAGGGTATGAAACTCTTGGGATGAGATATGACCATCTAGAATTTGATTTGTTAGGTCATACATTTGCCTGCAGTTTGTTTGTGTTTGATTTTGTGGGCTTTGGAATTATTTTGGATATGGATTGGTTGAGCAAGTATGATGCTAGGATATTTTTCTAGGATAGGAAAATATCATTAAGACACCCTAATAGTAGTGATCGAATTATATACTCAGTTGAGAATTCGAGTTTAAATGTTTGTGTTTTATTAGGTGCAACAGACATGGAAGATGAGTTGAGTCAGGCTTTAGTTGTAAGAGAATTTGCAAATGTTTTTTGAACCAATTACGGGATTACTACCAAAGAGTGCTATTGAGTTTGAATTGATCTTGTACTTGGAGCTTAAACCGTTATTAGACCGCCTAGTATAATGACTCCTATTGAGATGAAAGAGTTAAAAATGCAGCTAGTGGACTTTGAAGGAAAGAGTTTTATTAGACCAAACAGTTTGCCTTGGGAAACGACAGTAGTATTCATGAAGAACCAGATGGGTCCTTGAGTTTGTGTATTAATTATCGTAAGCTGAATGAGAAGATAATAAAGAATAGATTTAATGTGCCGAGAATCGATGATTTAATTGATCGGTTGAGTAGAGCAAAAGTGTTTTCCCAATTAGATTTGGCGACAGGGTTCCCTCAACTGAGGGTGGCGGAAGATAATATTCCTTTGACGACGTTTCGAATGAGATATGGTTCGTATGAGTGGTTGTCATGCCATATGAGTTGACTAATGCTCCTGCCTTCTTTGTGGACTTGATGAACCGAATTTTCTGAGAGCATTTGGATAGGTTCGTGCTGATGTTCATTGATGACATTTTGATATATTCTAAGGATAAAAGAGATCATGAAATTCATCTTAGAGTAGTGCTTGAGACATTGAGGTAATATCAACTAAAAGTGAATTTTTCGAAGTGTCATTTTCGGAATAGAGAAGTAAAGTGTCTTGGTCATGTGGTTTCATAGGAAGGGTTGTATGTGGATCCAGCTAATATTGAAGCTAAATAATTGGAACAAACCTAAGACAGTGACCGAGATAAAAGTTTTTTTGGATTAGCTAGCTATTGCCAGAGATTCATTAAGGATTTCCCTCGGATAGTAGCAGACCTAACTAAACTAACCAGAAAGGATGTAAAGTTTATTTGGTCTAGTAAATATGAGGAAGCATTCCAAAAGCTAAAACCTTTATTGACCAATGCGCTCATGATAGTTGTACTATATGGTAATCAGGATTTGGTGGTGTATACATATGCATGTGGAATAGGATTATGAGCTGTGTTGATGCAAAGAGGTAAAGTGATTGCCTACGCTTTTCAATAACTTAAACCACATGAAGTTAGGTATTTGACTCATGATTTGGAGTTAGCAATAGTGATCTTTGCTTTAAAGGTGCGAAGACACTACCTCTAAGGAGAAAGATTTGATTTGTTTATGGATCATAGGTCTTTGAGGTATTTATTCTCTCAGAAAGAGTTGAATATGAGACAACATAGATGACTAGAGTTTTTAGCAGCTTATGATTTTGGTATTGAGTGTATGCCAGGAAAAGGAAATAAAGTTGATGATACACTTAGCAGGAAACATCAAAATGTGGTGTTAGCCATGATAGCAGAATGGAAGGATTTAGAAGCATTGACTACTTATGGTGTGCAATTAAGATCAATGACTAGTTATAGTCAGGAAACTATCATGTTGTCATATTTGGAAGTTCGACTAGTGATGATCGAAAGGATTACTTCTAAGCGGAGAGATAATCCATTACTAGCCGAAAGGATTAGAAGGCTTGAAGGTGGAACTGAGATTGATGATTTAAAGAATTTTAGTATTGACCAAAATGGATGGTTAAGAAATAAGGGACGATTGTGTATTCCAGATGTTGGTGACACAAGGAAGGAAGTTCTTAGGGAATGTCATCGATTGAAGTTTACTATTCATCCTGGAGGAACTAAGATGTATCAGGATATGAAGAGGAGTTTCTTTTGGAAATGTATGAAAAGGGATGTAGGCTTATGGGTAAAGCAATGTTTGAATTGACAGTAGGTGAAAGTCAAGCATCAAAAGCCAAGTGGATTGTTTCAGCCTTTAGATATACCTGTTTGGAAATGGGATTCTATGTCCATGGAATTTATTGATGGGCTGACAAGATCAGATAGGGGAAATGAGAGTATTCGGGTTATAGTTGATAGCCTACCAAGAGTGCACATTTCATTCCCGTAAAGTCGATCAGGACAACGTCTGTATTGGCTAAGTTGTTTATGAGGAACATTGTTAGACTGCTAAAGATTCCTAGTAGTATAGTTAGTGATAGAGATGCCTTATTTACTAGTGAATTTTCAAAGAGTTTGCAGGAAGTGTTAGGTACCAAGCTTAAGATAAGTACTGCTTATCACCCACAGACGGATGGGCATATAGAGATAGTCAATAAGGTACTTGAAGATTTGCTAAAAGCTTGCATACTAGATTTTGATGGGTTATGGGAAGACCATTTGTACCTAGTTGAGTTTTCCTATAATAATAATTATCAGACTAGTGTAGGAATTGTTTGCACAAAAAATTAGCACAAACACCCAATAGATATTTTGTAGAGAAATAAATGAAGAAAATTTAATAAAAACAGACGAAACGGTCAATTAAATAATAGAAAATAAGCAATAATAAGAACACAATGATTTATAGAAGTTCAGGATTGAAAGCCTATGCCCACTTTGGATAAATAACTTTATTAATCATTTGAATTGATGTGTACGGAGGGATGGATTGGTTAGAACCCTTAGATACAAAAAAGTGTAAAGCAAACAGCAGCGTAAAAAATCACAAAATGAACAATCTAGTTTATATTTATAGGGGTAGATGATGAAATATCTTCCTAAAATTTCGACAGTGGAGTCTCCGGATTCAGAAGAACTCAGCATCAATCATGGTTCCCATACATTTATAATAACGATCAGCACTGATCGTTCTATGAGCTCCTTTTGGCATGCGATCGATATGGTGGACTCCACTCGTCAATATATTGATGTTCCCAACATTTCATGTGTAAGTGACTTGTAGATTTTGAGATATCGACCATTTTCTACTGAGTTAAACTGTAATATCGATACAATATGATACATAATTGGTGAATATGGATCGTACCCGATCCATTTTCTGTAAATGGTATTTTTATCATTCTGCTGAGTCGGTCTTCTGCTTTCGCTTCATTTCATATTATCATTTGTGCCTGATCTTTGGGCTTCGTGATTGTTAATTCGACTTGTCGGTTTTGATGACAGTCCAGTCTAATTTGTGTATTCAGTTCGAATATAGCCAGGCCAAAAGGCTGGATAACACTTGCTCCCCAAAGTATGTCTTATTCGAACATGACATGCGTTGATTTGATGCAAGTTAGTGTCGTTGGAAAGGAATCTATCTAGTTTTCTGAACAGTAACTATCCCTTCGATGAATTGTCTTCCTTAAAGAGTCGCGTCTCTTTCTGTTTGACATGACAGTTGATTGATTTCCAATAGTATAAATTCTGGATTGTAATTGTCCAATTGATATCTATGCCCAGTTCCCTTGAGCTAGTAGGGCCTCGGTTACCTGATATGGTTCTTTCTCTGATAACTCTAGGTGAGAATTCAATTTTTGTCGATTTTAAGAAATTGAATTTTTGGGATGCACATGTGCATGTTCATGTACATTTTCTTGTCATTGGCTCCTAGATGCGTTCGTACGCTCATGGGTCATTGCCAATTTGGTGGAATGCAATTCAATCATTTGCATTTTTTAAAGGTGGATCGGCATGAATCCATCAAGTAAATGGATCATACTTAATCCATTTTTAGTATGGATTAGGTCAAATTCGTTTGAGATTGGATCATGTCTGATCATTCTCCTCTTTTTTTTAAAAAAATCTGAGGAAAAGGATCAGTATTCACCCATCACAGAACGATCGCACCCAATCATTTCTTGGTTAGCCAATTAATTGAATAGCATGTTAAGAAAGTTGGATTGGCGGAAGATCATCATAAAATGATCATATTTGATCGTTATCCGTTCAGATTCTCCTTCGAACTGCAAACTTTGATGGTTCATATTGCTTCCCTCGTATATATACTTGGATACATAGATTATTCTCCCACTTCGTTCCATTTTCTATCGTTGCATCCCAAACCAAAAATGAAAACCCCATCTTCATCTTCTCCTTCACCATCGATCTACCGAGCTTCCTGATCTAACTCCATACTTTTCTCATAACCATTTTCATAAGTCAGTCTGACTCCTTACTGCATCAACCATCACCGCCACCATCTCCTACAGATCCTATCTTTAGATCAATCGATTCGCTTTGTAGCTGAAACCAAATTGCTTCTATCTTCCACTTTTTAGTTTCCGACATAGGTAGGTTGAACCACTCTTTTTATAATTTATTGACAAGATGATGGGATCTCGTTCTACTTTGCATGATTCAAGTCATAGTGGTTCAATCGATCGTAACGGAGGGTGAGATGTTGACGATCGGGTCGAGTTGTTTATGTTGGTGTTGAGATTGGATAGAATGCGCTTGTTTGAGGTCGAAGGTGGAAGATCGTTTTCAGTCGATCATTCTTGGAGTTTCAAAATGTGGACTGTGGTCGATCATTTCTAATGAGGTTGATGTGGTGAAGTTGTTAGCATAAGGGAATGAAATAGAGTTCGACAGATCGTTACATTGGATTGGTATTTGAAAAAACGAAGAGAATTTGGACCGATCGTTTTTTGATTAGGTTTTGGCCGATCATTTTTTGGATCGGTGGTTAGATATTTGAATTGAAGTAAAGTGTGGAACTGGAGCCAAAGGTTAGATCGATCATAATGATCAATATGGGATAACGATCAGTTGGAGTTGCTAAAATGATCGGTTGTGAAATGATTGTACAGAAATGATCGGTTATTAGAAGTTGGTTTGGTCATGCGTATTAGGATGGATTGGTCATAACATAATTTTGGATCGGTTGTTGGTTTAACTTTGATGAACATACTTAAAATCTTGAAATCTAAATTTGAACTTAGTGATGAGCTTCGGACTTAAATGCTTGAATGGACGTACATCACTTGCATATGAAATGGACTATATATCCAGATTTATATGACAATCGATCGTGGAACGAACTTGACTAATCTTTTGCATATTTATATTTGTTGCCTATGCCTTGGATAGATCTTTTGAAGCTCATCCACCCCTGAATGCACTATTCGAACTTTAAGATACCAACAACTGATCCTAATTCTTAGACTGAATCCTTAGCCAGTGACGTAAATAATCGGTTGAGAGGGTCAGAAATGACAGTCACTCTTATCGAACCCCGAAGTTTCATTATAGTCAAGTCTTTAATTCTGAACTATTTTTCACTACATTGCACGAAACTGCACCACTCTACACCAGCACACACTTTTCACGAGGGAAACGGGTTATTTTTTCTAATGATGACTATCTACTGAGTTTAGTAGTTATGGGTTTCAAATGCTCTGGGTGTTTAGCTGCCATGTCTTTTGGACAGACTTCACAGCACAACAGTACAAGTGAAGAAACGAGGTCCGCAACTGCTTCCGATAAACTCTCCCTTAGACATCAAGTTGAATAACTAGAAAGTTCATGTCCATCACAACTTGTTCTCTGTCATTTCTGTCCTTCCAGCAAAGTGATAGACCCTAATCCCGACAGTTTAGAAGATGCGACATTTTTGGAAGATCCAGAGGATTCTATGGCTTCGGAGATTAACAAAGCCTCTCCCCATAGAATTTGTGCCAGACACGAGACCTATTTGATGACGTGTGAGTCCTGACTCAGATCAACATAGCTCAATGCCCCTAAGGGGTTCATTGGATGCAACAAGTTCATGTGTTGGGCAGGATGCATCCCACCCTTCAATTCATTTATCCGATAAAATGCTATATCATATGAGGTTAGCACCAGCACAACTGCATCCAAACGGCTATACCTTGCTTAACTGTGCCTACATGGCATTCATAGAGTTTTTATTTCATCCTCCAACTCCTAAAGACATTCGATTTCTTTTCACCTTTAAGCGATGAAAGGGAAGCCTTTCATTCACATTTCTCAAGTCAGCCAAGGAGTGCCAGATCCTGACTAGTACTTCGGACAAGTTGAGAGCTTTCAAAAGTGAGTGGTTCTATATTTGCTGCCCGGCTAGCTTTGCCAGACGGTGGTTAAAAGGATGTAAGTATTACTTCTTACTTAATTTCTTGAGTGCTTGAATCCAGGTCGAACCCTGAATTAAGCAACTTTCCTGGTTTATGCAGGTTCTTATCCACGACCCGACAGAAAATAATACACAGAAGTGGTCTCGGTGCTAAAAGGGTTCCACCTGAATATATAGACATTGAGAATCTTTTTACTGATGAACGCCTCATTACCTACAACCTGATAGAAGAAGGTCATAACATAGGGCTATCGTTCACTATTGGAGTTGTAGTTACTAAGCAGGCGATGCAGATGATGATGATGAAGGCCACCAAGCTGATCCTTTCGTGCCCTTAGTTGAGAATGCTTGGAAGCTACCAAAAAGACGCAGCGGGAGACAAGGGTGATGACCTCGGTGGCGATGATGTCGATTCTAGTTTTGGCTGTGGTTAGATCCACGAAAAACTCACAGCCCCCCGCTCTCGAAAAAAGTAAATGAAAGAAACTTGTTTGTAGGTTCTCCAAGAGTTGCCTCTTCAAACAACCCAAGCTATCCATCATTTCTAAGGTTATTCCGGATCATTGCGCTTCTTAACCTTTAGAGCACTTAGATGAAACATCTGAGGCATTATTTGATCTTCTGATACCGCATGACGTCGAGGCCTTCCATTTTACTGACATAAGCGTCGGTGGATCAGAATCTCCTTCTAGAGCTGGAGCTGGAATCCCTCCTACCACTAGTGGAGAGGTTACTCCCACTAGGAAAGCTTTAATACTTGGTCCGTTCGGGGGACACAAGTACATGCACATTCGCACACGCTTCACAATATTGCGTTGCACTTATCTCTTGTCTTTCAATACTTAGAGTTGATTTATTCTTTGTCTTTCTTTGCAAAAACAATGATGAAGAAGAAGCATATGTTTCAATCTCTACAGGAAATATCATGCCAAAATCTTGGTTCTCGTTTGGGCCTATACCACCAAGGTAGTGGTTGAATACACCCTAGATGTCACCCCAGCCGAGATCGAGATTACTAAAATAGAGGCAACAAAGATAGATCTTCCTGTGATGAACATCGATCCAAATCTAGATCTCATCCTTTGAAAGGTTCTGAAAGGCAACAAGATCGCCGAGACAATGTTCCTTCCATTGACACCTTTTGTGGTCCCCCTTCCACTTCAGTTTCTTCATAGTCCGTTATTCCATCTCATCCTCAGTGAACTAGCGATCGTCGACATCATAATGAGCATGATGTTCACCAACAAAGGCTGAGAAAAGAAAGCACTGACACCCAAGTTGTCACTGAATAAGTCGATGCACCGCTCGAACGGCCCAACTTAAATCAGATTTTCCAAATGTATGCGTCGATGAATTTTTCTTTGTACCTAATCTTAAGAAAGTTCCTGAAAATTCCAGCGACTGACCATGGATTGTGTGAATGATATCCATAAGTAGTATAATGAGTGGATGAGATTGGCGGAGAGAATTTCTAAATTATCTTGGGAGAAAGCGGCAGAGATTGAGAAGTTGAAATGCCAAGCGGCCCAAGAAAAGCGGATCATCGAAACTCTAACCAATGATTTAAAATATTTAAAGAGCTCATAGGTAGAAGCTGAGAGAAAAGTCGAAACAGCCATCAAGGCACTCGAGGACGAGAAGGCTAGGCATTTGGCCGAGGTTGTAGCACTTTATCATAGAAACCATAAACAGGTGTTAGAAAGGAATGCGGCCCAAAGAATTGCAGCTGAGTACAAAACTAAGTTTGAGCGCCAATACAAAGATAAAGAGGAAGCATTGAAAATTGGCGAGGACGCCTGTGACGAATTGGTTACTATCAGGCTTGAAAGAGATGCAACTATTGAAAAAGCCAAAGACATTGATGCCCTCGTTAAATGAGAAGTGGAGGCTGCGACAGAAAAGGCCAAGGAGGAGGTTCTGGAAGAACTAGACCCACTGCTTATTTTTTACAATGCCAATGTCCCGAAGCACAGAAACTGGGAGTGGCTACGGGTTGACTACGCTTACCATCTTGTACGTGCTTGGGAGCATCTTATTCAAAAGGAGAAGGAGGCTCTCGGCACTGAAAAATCGATCTAATGAGGTTGGAAGGCGAGATTCTATTGGGAGATGAACCCAAAGTTCTACAATAAACCTAGATTACACTCCAAAAAGAGCACGACACAACCTCTCAATATGAAGCCGGCGAAGCTCCCGGATTCATATTACACAATGTGGTGGATGACCAGGATCCGATGACCCAAGCTATTCCCAGCACCAATGTGGTTTCTTCTATCGAGCCCGATTACAATCCGAAGAAGCTGCATATTGCTACATCTAGTGGGCTCTCCCCGATTATGGAAGGAGATTCTGGTGGCACTTCGGCTCATGTGGGGGACCAATCTGAAGAAGGTATTTCATTAAACTCACCTGCCCTTTAGAAAGCTGGAGTGCCCCCGGTCCGCATATCTAATCTTCTTAGTTATGTTTCCTTGCTTTAGATCTATGGCTATAGTTCCTTCTCTTCCTCAAGAATCCCAACCAAAAGCTCAGGTGCCTACGACGGAGTCCGTTACTGTCATGGCTTCGATAACAACCAAAGATGTCCCGAAAGAGGAAGCTTTTATGATCGACGAGCACTTGGAGGATTCTTTGTTGAGGGAAGAAAGCGATCCACATCAAGAGACTCCTATTGATACGACGTTGTGATTATTGGAGCTTCCCAATCCTCATCAGGCCCATATATGCAAGAAATGGCATAGAAACTCGGGGTGGACATTGAGTGGGAGAAAATGGAGATCGTCCCCTTCCCATCTCCATCGTTTTTCCTGGAGAAACTATGGATGCTTCCGATCCTTAGCCAGAACCTACTCAAGATGTACCTACTGGGTTAACCTAGAGTACTTCGGTGACAAACCAAGGGAGCAGGAAGAGTGGAGAGAAGAGGAGTGAGGAAAGTTCGAGTGAAATCTCCCCCGATTCCAAGAAGAAGAAGAGGAAGCCAAGGAGGAAGTGATTCTTTGCGTACGCTCATGCTCCCATGTCTTTTGGGTTTCGTTGGCCAAATTTGTACGAGATCGGCGCCCGTTCTTTGATCCTTTTACTATGAACACTTGTACTTAACTTTCCAAGCTTGTGTAAATAAAGTTCTTTTACTTTTGTCGATCTTTTGTGTGAATTTTCTTAAGTAGTTGAGCTATTACATATTCCATTCAATGTACTTGTAATTCGTCGCTCATTGATTCAGATGATAATCTATTAGTTTTATCCAAAGGCCTCCATACGGTCATGGCATCAAGCTGTACTAGACATTGGACTTAAGCCCTAGTGTTACGGTATTAGATTTAGTGGTTTAAGTGATTATACTCCTGCCCTTAGTTCTCGGGTTAAAGGAGTTAGATAATGGATGGTCGAATTCCATCTTTAGCGAATTTATACTCCTCTTGTTGGTTTCTAGTCGGAGTTTATGGAATAGTGAGTTGTCGAACCGCACTAATCTATCCTTTTATACTCATATCGCACTCTAGGAATAAGAATTAGTTGGCGGGTAATCGAATCACACCCAATTTGTGTTTATACTCAAGTCCACACTTCGGGGACTTAGAGTTATTTCGGAAAATAGTCACACCATACTTTCCTTAATTGATTGATTTGCCCCAAGTCCAGGGTTTGACTTAGTGAGCGATCGGTCATGTCACGATCGCTATTGATTAATGTTTGTCTCATTGCTAGGTGGGATTAATTTGACTATTGGATGGTCAAGTCGCATTTATTTCTCGTTAAGTACTTTGTTCATCAGGTTGTGAGCGAGAATCATCGAACGAACGGTCAAACCATGTTCATTTTGTTTAGTTTAGTGGTGAACTTGTGTAACCGGCTAGTTCTAAACTCTGGGAACCTGCTCGGACATGTCAATATTAGTTAGTCGTGTATCACGACTAACATGTAATGCTACAGCAATCACAGATATGAAGAAAATTTCTTTATTTGACAAATGGAACAAAATGATATAATTTGTCTTATTACATATTTATAAAATCAAATGCTAAAGAAAATTCAAAAATTAAATACAACTGAATTAAATAGAATAAATTAAGTGAAACAGCGTCGTAAATGCTAGCTATTCCACGCTCTTGTGAGTGTGATGCCATCAACAGTCGCTAGCTTGAAAGATCCTTCTCCAAGCCCCTGTTCAATGATGTATGGTCCTTTCCAAGTAGGATTCATGTGTGATGGGATAGGAAAAAACCCATTTCAAGATGAGATCACCGATTTCAAAGGTCCTAGGTTGGACTTTAGTGTTGTAGTATCGGGCTACTCAATATCGATGTGCAGCTGCTCTCAAATCAGCTTCTTTGCAATTCTCATATACCAAATCTAGAGATTCTAAAAGGAGAATCATATTCATTTTAGGGTCATAGTAGGTCACTCAATGAGAAGGGACTTCGAGTTGAACAAGAATGATGGCTTCAGAGCCGTAAGCAAGAGCAAATGAAGTATGGCCAGTCGCAGACTTGTGGGTGGTTCTGTAAGCCCATAATGGTGTTGGGAGTTCATCCACCCACTTGCCTCTAGCATTTTCTAAACGTTTCTTCAGAATGGACTTCATGATTTTTTTCACAGCTTCAACTTGTCCATTAGCTTAGGGGTGAGAAATTACCGCAAATCTTTTCTTAATATGATACTGGCGACAGAAGTCTTTGAATTTGGCGATGTTGAATTGGGTTCCATTATCAGTTACAATGGTTCATGGAAGGCCAAAACAATAGATGATGTTTCAGACAATGAAGTTGATTACTTTCTTCATTGTGATCATGGTTAAAGGTTCTTCTTCAGCTTACTTAGCGAAGTAATCAACTACTACGATGGCGAACTTCGCACCACCTTTAGAGATTGGTAAGGAACCAATAATATCTATGCCCCATGTGGCAAACAACCGTGGACTGACCATTTTTGTAATTTCCATCGGTGAAGCTCTCAGAAATTTTGCGTACACCTGACAGTTGTCGCATTGCTTAGCTTAATTAGCATCATCTCAGTTGACAGTTAGCCAGTAATACCCCAAACGGGCTATTTTCTTTGCTAGGGTTTTCCCCCAGTGTGATCACCACATTCCCCATCATGCACTTCCCTTAAGACTCATTTTATCTCGTCATGAGTGATACATTGGAGCAGGGGAATGGAAAAACCCTTTCTATATATGACTCCATCCTGAATGATATATCATAAAGCTTTGAGAAGGATTTATCTTCTTTCATTTCTCCATTCGGGAAGGACTCCCTGTAGCAAATAAGCTTTAATCAGAGTCATCCACGACTCCTTCTCAGGCTCCGTCTCTAGTACCTAGTTGTTTTCCATCTAGTTTATTCTCAGAGCATCTAGTACTTTGACTAGAACCAAGCTCATTTGTTGTGCATTCCCAGTGCTAGTAAACTTTGCTAATGAGTTAGCCTCTTTGTTTTGATCTCGAGGAATATGTGTGATGTCTTAATACTTAAAGTCAGTCAATAGCTCTTAGACTCGAATAAGATACGGAGTGAGTCATTGTCCTTTAGCCTGGTAATCTCCCCTAACTTGGTATACCACCAACCGAGAATCGCAAAATATTTCAAGAGAATTTATTCCTAGTTCTTTAGCAAGTTTGAGTCTATCAATCAGAGCTTCATACTCAGTTTTGTTGTACGTTACAGGGAAGTCAAGCTTCAAATAATATCAAATTGATCGATCTTCTGGAGTTCCTAACATGACTCTGATTCCAGAACAACGATTATAGGATGCTCCATCCTTATACATTTTCCACCGAATGGTAGGGGCTCCACCGCTCTCTGGGAGATCATCATGTGTAGAGATTTCTGCTATAAAGTCCACCAGTGCCTTTCCTTGGATGGCTCTCTAGGGGAGATAAGTGATATTGAATTGGATCAGTTTGATGTTCCACTTCAGTAACCTTCCAAACGTCTCAGGTCGTTGTAGACCTGTCGTAATAGCGATCGGTGTAAATGTTGATGGGATGAGCCTGAAAAAGGGGCAAAGCTTTCATAAAGCAATCAACAAGAAGTATGCCAATTTCTCTATCTTTGGATAGTTTCTTTTAGCTCATGTTAATCACTTGCTAACATAATAGACCGGTCTCTGAATTCGATTCTCCTCGCGGAACAGTGTGGCGCTTATAGCATGTACCAACATGTCCAAGTAGATATACAGGTCTTCATGATCCACCGGTTTTGACAAGATGGGAGGCCTCTCTAAGTGTTTCACCAAAGCTTGGAATGCACCTTCACAATCCTATGTCCACTCAAAGTTCTTTTTCTCTCTTCTAACCAAGTCGAAGAAAGGAACACATTTATCAGTGGCTCTGAAAATAAATCGACTTAGGGCAGCAACCTTCCCATTTAGGCTCTGTACTTGTTTGATGGTCTTTGGTGCTTGGATGTTGTGAATAGCTTGAATATTTTTGGGATTAGCTTCGATGCCGTGGGCATTGACGATGAAACCTAAGAACTTTCCCGATGCGATGCCAAAAGAACATTTCAAAGAATTGATTTTCATCTTGTAATATCAAAGGATGTTGAACATTTCTGCTATGTCTCCAATGTGGTTGTTTGATCTTCGCGACTTCACAAGCATATCATTCACATATACCTCCATCGTCTTCCTAATCTGGTCTTTAAACATTAGGTTAACTAGGCGTTGGTAGGTTACTCCAACATTCTTCAATCCGAATGGCATTACCACATAGCAGTACAATCCAACGTCGATAATAAAACTGGGGTACACCTAGTTGGGGATGTGCATCGGGATTCGGTTATATCAAGAGTATACATCCATGAAAGATAGCAATTCGTGTCCTTCAATTGAATCCACCAGCTGGTCGATCCTTGGAAGGGGAAAACTATCTTTCGGACATGCCTTGTTTAAGTTCGAATAGTCAACGCACGTTCGCCACTTTTCATTCACCTTTCTCACAAGTACATGATTGGATACCCATTTAGGGTAGAGGGTGACACAAATAAACCCAGTGCTTTTGAACCTATCCACCTTCTCTTTAAGGGCGACATATCTCTCCGAATCCATGCCATGCCTTTTTTGTTTCACCAGGACATGCCCCGTGTCGATATTTAATCCGTGGTTCGCAATGGCAGGCGAGATCCCACACATATCAGAATGAGTCAAAGCGAACACATCAAGATTTACTTGGAGAAAACCAGTAAGTTCTTTACACTACAACAAAACTGACTTCTGACAGCATCATTTCTCAGCATTTAATTTTCGAGTGCGGTCAAAAGTAATTTTGAGAAGAAACTTATATGCTTGCAACGCTGTCAATTATGAATTAAGGTTTAACTCCTTTTTTTATTTGCCACCCAACACAGATTTAGGTATATTTTTTGTTTGCCGCCTTTCATTCGCATCTTCCCCCCTAAAAAATCGTTCCTGTGAGGTCAGTGTTGACGTTCCATTCCTACATCCAAAAAGAAACAAGATTTTTCTCTATCGATTTCTTCATTCATTATTCTGGTTATCCCTTTTCCATTAAAATCTTATCTCAAAGATGCCCTAACTCGATTTTTCTAGGCTTTCAGCTTAGTAATATAAATTGCAGGTTTCATTGCTTGCAAGTTGTGTCCAACTTTAGCTGAATACAATTCAGCTTTTTCATTCGTCAAATTCCAACTGAGGAGAGCTTTCTAAAAACTAGGTATAAAAATTCAGGTTCGGTTTTTCCATTCATAAATTGAGTTATTTCTTACCCTAGATTAGGTTCGGTTACAAAAGTTTTAATGCCTCGAGTTTAATTTTTTATTACTCTTTATAATGTTGAATGCCTATATATAATAAACATGAAAAGTGAAGATGATTTGATGATTAATTTATGAATTTGGTATAGTGGATATAATTAGGGAATATATAATAACCTACGATGTCGGGTACATGTCGTCTAGGAACCCATATATAAACACAAAAACATTTCTTATTTTCTTTGATCGATATAGATATAAGTAAAAATGATGATAATTGTAGTAGCATCTTCTTAAAACAAACTTCAGTTATGAAGCAGAATGATATATAAACCTTCTGAACCAAAACTACAATTAAACAAATCACATGCACGTCTAAACTAATAAATCTTGTTAGTTCATTGCCATTCCATGTAAAAATCACCTAACAGGCCATTTCCCTTCTAAATTTGACTGAGAAAATAGTACCCTTTCTATAAAGTGTTTCCAAGGTGTAGTCTCCTTATGTCGTGCTTGTACATTTTCACTTCCCCATTAGAGATTGACAGTTGATATGTTAGTTTCTGCATGTTTCTTATAACATCCATTTTATATTTCACAAGTTGATGTTCTGTTACAATTTTTTGATACAGTTTTATCAAGCCTTTTTTCCATTTACATTTTTTTGTTTCTTCTCATCAATACAGCCCTTCTAAAGTTCCTTTAGACAAGTCTTACAATGATTTGGTGTTATCTGGCAAGTGATATTCTTCGAAGAATGTGATAAATTCCCAGAAAAGAACTAGGTGAGAAGTAAGTATGCCACATTTTTTGGAATTGAGTCTCTAGACACCATCCTGTGTGTTTTGCAAGTTTAATGCTGTTATATTTATTTTGTTCGAATAATAAATTCAAATCATTAAGAAATGTTCGTTATTATCCATAAAATTAAAACCTTATATTTATTTTGTTCTATGTGAAATATATGTCATGTCCATGCAACTTCTTATGCTAAGTAATAAGAATATTTGGAAAGGATATTAATTCTATTTTTCTTTTAGGGATATAAATGTTTTTATGGACATGTAAATATATTGATGCTATCATAGAAAAATCGATTCATATAATCCATAGATATCCAATAAAGCTAACATCAAGTTCAATCCAGAATAAACTATGGTTAACATAAGGCAGAAAGATGTTCGCTAAAAATTAAATTATATTACATATTTACAAAAATATAGGAAAGTTTATGTGACAAATAAAAGTCAATAAACCTTGATCAATATATCAAAAATTAAATTTCAATAATTTTATAGCAATGAGATATTTTAGATATAGTCAATTGTATATTAGTCATTTCTTATTAATGTGTTTCGTAGATAGCAAGTCATATAATGTTATTTTCGAACTAATAATAGTCGGACATCCCCTAATCAATCGAATTCCAGATGCCCCTTTTAGTGCTCCATTAAGTTTATTTGCACAATACTGCATTGAAAGTAGTCCTATGGTACATTTTGGGAACTTGACAAAGGTGCACGAAATTTTATTAGTTGAATTTATACTGCATAGTAAAATTGATTGCAAATTTCCTATTTCATGCTAAAAATTAATGAATATGAAGATATTCGTATGTTGTGTTGAATAAATGTTTGAAATTTTTGTTTTACATTATGCTATAATGCATTGAATGATGCTTTTGATATTTAATATCATTGTAATATGTTATCAGGTCAGAATGTTGCTTTATATGGTAATGGTGATTCAATAGTTCATCCAATCGGTAAGTGAAGTTCTGACATGTGAAATTATTTATGCAACCAAATGATCGTTACCTATGAGAACCATGATGTTTTCCATGCATTAGTTAGTCTTTTGTGGTATTCTCTCTTATTTATTTGTTCTTCTATTCGGACCACTAAACTTTTTTGAACAGAATGTCCCGTATACTGTTAAACAATAAACACATACATAAGACTTCAACTTCATTCTACCGGCACCTATAACATCGGACTAGTTTGTCTACTTCCTCAAAATTCTTTTTTATGGTGGTTATTTGTAGCTTAGTTGTGAATATTTCTATTTATTTTCCTTGCCATATAAATCCTTTCATTGATTTATATTCAATAATTAAAAGTGTAGGTGATCATGCACCTATGCTTGTTGATGCTCTATATTCACTCGATACCTTTCCCACTAGGCTTCTCATAAGTGAACCAAAGCATGAAACATGAAATTGTACTAACCATGTTTTCTTCTCAAGCTAAAACAATTGTTTTGGATAAAGCTTATAGTTCTTAAGCATGTTTTATTAAGAAGTACCATAAAAATTTCAAATCTGTCATACGTTTGTGCATTTATATAATTCATTTCTTTTTAAAAAAGTTCAAAATAATGTTGAAGTGTTTCTTAGAAATTGATCAAGTCTATAGTAATTCATAATCTCTTTCATTAACTCAAGATGACCTTCCTCTTCATTGTCTTCACTGACTAATATTGCAAAAATATTGAAGGTTATTAAGTTGTGGCTACGCTAGATGTTAGTTTGAAATTGTCTTCATTGTCTTAACTAACAAAAAATTTAGAATACTCCTTAGGTTTAACTATGGAAATGGATTGAGGCTGAACTTAAAAGATTTGAAAGTGTGCTCGACTTTCTTTTTTATATTATAATCCTGTAAAATGTCGATGATTTCTAAATAGAGAACTACATCGTATACCTCAAATATATCGCTTTTTGAGGCTGGGTCATCATCGTTGTGTACAAGTTTCTGGTTTACTTGTGCTTCCATGTTCACTCCCAATTGCACCGGCAGTCTGTTCAAAAGGTGGCAATATTAATATTTTTAGCTTGATAGAATAACATTTTTTATATACATCCAAAAAGTTACTGAAATTCAACCCACTTCAATTTATCCATCTTGAGATCAGCAATATTTTACTGCCTGCAATGTTTATTTTTACTAAGTAATGGATTGCAAAAAGAAACATGTGTGTTTTCACTAGCAATGTGATGCTGAGTGGGTAATTTGAAGAAACTTTTAGACTACACTGAGTTTAGAGTTGTTTTATATAAAAATATGCTAACTGGATTGATATAACTCTCGGTGTTCATTTTATTAAACTTACTTTATGTACTTCTATTTTCCTAGAGTCACGGTAAGGACACCATCAAATGTCCATAAAATCATGATTTTTTTAATATTTCTAAAATGTTTAAGGGAAAGAATACTAAATGTTGCCCTTAGCAATACTGTACTCTAAAATGATTTACCAATGATTGAGCCTAATAACCCTGACCCATCAAACATTAGCTTGCTCTAAAATGCTTTTTTTTTCTCTTCTTTTGCAGCAAAATGTCACCAAATCAGAGTACCTTGCACATGTTATGCATTAGGCAATGCTTCCTCAAAATTGAGGTTGTTTACTACATGATGATCTGAAGTATCAGGTTAGAACTATTTTCTAGTTATTCATATGACTCATATGAACCAAACTTGTTTTAAAAATATAATACGATTCTATAACTGATGTTTCTAGTCTAAAAAGCGTTACTATTTGCACCATCAATGATACTGAAAATTACCCAGTTTCAATCGGTATTGAAATGTATGTATGTCATTCACATCGATTGGCAACACAATGTCGTTCAAATTTGATAATTACGAATAAAATAATCAAAAAGCGATATAAAGTATGTATGCCATTCATATTAGTCTGCAGTCCTTTGCTGACGATTGTGAATGACATACATTGAATTGCAGTTTGAAAACAAGGTAATTTTCAATATTTCAAATGATGCAGATAGGATTGCTAATATTTTGGAGCAATCCTGCCCTAACATCTGATTCTCCATCTACATACCTGAATATGAGTAGTTTCTCGATTTTGAGGATGGTGACATGGAGGAATATGAAACTATTTGTTTGATAAGAAGATGCTCAGGATTGAATGAAAGTCAGTAGCAATGTATTGCTCTGAAAAACCATGGTCCAGGTAATTTACATTTCATTGCCTTGTTAAGGTGTATTCCAGACTGGAACTGGGCATTTACCGTGCACTTTCACTTGTTTACATGTATGGATTTTTTTTCAGAAGAACAGGTGTACAGGGGTGGGTATCATTAGGTGGAGTTCTTTGTATTACAGGTATTTTCTTCCATTAAGTTTAACAATCATGATGTACCAGCATAGCACCAAATTACAATCATAATATTTTGGCATTTCAAATGCATTTGTACTAACACATAAAATATATGAAAGGCGGTTAGAGCTTCCTCCCAGGCTCTCTACATCGGCCTCCGAAAGGAGGGGCGGTTCCCATAGGTTCAAAAACCACACATCTCCTACCAGCGTCCTAGATAGGCCTTACTCCTTGTTTCGTAGGGCAGCGTCCCTTCGATTTGGAAGGAAGAGTAGCCGTACTGCACTCAAGTATTGGGATGCTGGTGACGGAGCATCGGAGAAAGATTCTCAAGCCATGTCTTTGGATTCTTCTTCTTCCTCATCGAATGTTTCTGTTTCTGTTGATGAAGGGGGAGAGGAGAGCGAACTTGATGAGAGAAAAGTCAGGATTATGAGGTACAGGAAGAAAAGGCCTGTTCTTTGTCTTGCTTCCCACTCTGCTTCTCACTTCTTGGTAATGATTATTCTTTTATTTTTTATGAAGTATCCACAAAATTAACTTCCATAATTAACTTGTCATATGCTACAAGTCTACAACACATACCTGATAATGGAAGGTCCAAAAATGTGATTTGAAATACGATATTTACAAGCACAAGGTCTAAACATTCTTTGATGTTTAGTATAAAACTCAATTATTCAGCAACAACGTCGTTAAATAAATGACTATTAACTATCATTATGCTGGTGTACACAGCAAATAATAAGAGAATGTTCCACAACTTCTCATCGGTAACTAAAACAGCTTTAAAATGACTTAATATTAACTAGTTATTTTTACATTATTATATCATACTTGTGAAACACTTAATTGTGTAATATTGTTGGATACTACAATAAAACTCATCTATGTAAATCATACTTAACAATAATGTTGGATACTACAATAAAACTCATCTATGTAATATCTATCAGTGTAAACCGAGAACTGTGATAAAAATATTGATTTGCTTGTAATAATTGTATTGAGATTATCAGATGGGTTTAGATTTTAATTTATGTTTACTCACTGACTTCAAATTTTTTCATCGCAGGTAATTAAAGATGGCGATGGCACATTCTTCTTCCGTAGCAAGTAGCAAGCATATGAAACTTTTTAGATGCATGTTTTGTTGTTGGCATTTGGTGCGGACTTACTTTATTGATATTATATTTTTGTTTAACATATACCTTATCTTTGTTTAACAATATTATGATAACTTGGTCTACTGTGTTATTTTTGTTTATGGATATTATTGAAACTTGATTTATAGATGTTTTTTGTATATTAATATTGTTTTAGCTAGTTTATTTAACAGATTATTATTATTAAAACAGTATATTAAAACATCATCCAACTGTAAAAACATAATACAACACGCATTAAACGCTGTAATAAAAATATTAACAGCCTAAATAAAACGCTGTCAAAAGAATAATTTCCACAGCGTTTAAAATTAAGCTGTTGTAAGTTCTTTTTATACGATAGCTTGTCATTATACAACGTTTGTTCTAACGCTGTTGTGTCATATAACAGCGTTTAATAAACGTTGTGGTATCAAATTTTTTACAGCGTTTTCTATTTTGCTGTTAAAACTTTTGCACCTACGACAGCATGTCGTTATACAGCGTTTATAATAACGCTGTCGTATCATATAACAGCGTTTTTGAAACGCTGTCAAAAGCTATTTCTGGTGTAGTGTTAATTATCGGGGGGCTGAGCTATGATATGACCTTTAGAACCCGTGATGTGTCATCGTGGCTAACCATGATGTCAATCGTCAACTCAGTCTACAGCCTTGGTCTCTTAGAGCTCCTCCTCGTCATCCCTTAGATCTTTGTCTTTATAGAACCGACCGTGGCGCCCGAGCCAAGGCCCAAGCGTTGGTTGTCAATCTTCGGTGGCTTGGATGCAGAGATATTTGACTACACCCTTACCTTTCTCCTTACATTGAACGTCTCTCAACCCAGCCACATAGCAAGTATGTCCGGTCGCCTAATCTTCATGCATAACTCCCACGCCATTGTCGGTTGGGAATTTTAAGGTAAGACACCAAGGGGAAATGGCTGTTCGTAATTCAGCAAGGGTCGGTCGGCCTAGAAAAACATTATATGGAGGGTCCACATCCAACACGACGAATGGCAACATCTATACTTTCCAACAGTCACCTTCTCCTAACTCCACCGGTAGTTTGACATAGCTCACTGCTTCTGTTGCAACACCGTTGAAGCCATAAATATGGGCTTTACATGGTTTCAGATCTTTGGCTTCCATTCTCATCTAGTCGTATGCATTTTTGAAAATAATTATCACCGAGCTGCCACTGTCAATCAAAACTTTTCTTACTAAGGCGAGGCCGATCGTGGCCAAAATGACCATTGGGTCGATCATCGATGCCTCCACCTTATCTGCATCTCTATTTTCGAATATAATGTCATATGCCATTATACACTGTTGTTTAGCTGGAGCCTCATCTTCTATATTTGAACAACACTCAAAATCCACATGCTTGACTGCGCTAGCATAGCGCTCCATCTCATGCCAACTTTTTTCAGCTGCGTGTGGTCCTACGGCTATTGTATTGATAACTAATCTTCCACTAGTCCACGAAGGCTCCTCAGCCTTGTGCAGCATTTGTCCTCGGTTGAGGTTAGATGTCCCCTACCCACCATCCTGTAAGGCTTTAACAAACCGCTATAGTTTTCTTTCCCGAATCAGTTTCTTGATAATATCCTGGAGATGTCTACACTCATTTGTGTTGTGACTATAGCATTCATGGAATCGGAAATATTTTCTAGTCTGCTTTTGTTCTCCATCGATTCCTTCGGAGGTGGCTTCCTATACTGCATGGTATTGCGTATGGATGGGTAGACATTCTCTAGAGACGTATTCAGTGGTGTGTAGGTATCATACATTGGAATCCTTGACTTTCCACTTCCAGAATCCCTCTTTCATTCACAATTCCTATCACCGCCTTTCTTTTGCTGATTCGGTTTATTTTAGACATTTACTTGAACTTTTCCAGAACTCTCTCCGGACTGTTTCACTCCAATATTACTCTACACTCCCTCTCCACTCATTCCCACAAAATTATTCTTCCTAGAGCATTTAGCTTCCTCTTTCCTCAAATACCGAGCTTCTTTTGCGTAGAAATGCTCCAACATCGTGGGTGGTTTGCTAGCTAATCAATCGCCAAAGTCATATTCTGGATCAATCTCTCTTGTTGCCGCCATTAATGTTGAATGGTCATTCGGATTACTGGCTTCTGTGATAGCTGCATGAAATCTCTCCAAGTAATCTTTCAACGATTCTCCCGGACCTGGATCATGCTTGATAAAGACATTACATCTTTGGAGCGAGTTGCTTGCATGCATAACTGCTCCTAAATTTTATTGCTAAATCATCAAATCTAGAGATTGACCATGAGGTAATCTCATAAACAAGATCATCGCTATACCAGAGAGAGTAATAGGAAAACATTTGCATTTTGTGGCACTATTAGCTTGTGCAGAATCCATCAACCATTCATACCTCCTGATATGCTGCCTGGGGTCGATTTCTCCCTCGTACGCCGGCTTTGATGGCATTCTAATTCTCCTTAGATATTCCACGTGTAAAATATTATCTGCGAACGGGTATGGCTTCTTGAGATCCTCCAATCATCATTGGTCAAGTCTTGGATTTCCTTTACTAGCTATCTAACCATAGCTGACAAATCCCACGTTTGGATAATTAGAGCGAAGCAGTAGTCATGCTCCTCCTCATGTGAATGGTTTGGTCGATGTTTACGGGCCATTCCATGCCATCTTGGCTCAACATCCTCTAGATGTGCATCATGTGCGTTCACATTATCGTCATTACGAAGAGATAATTGATCTGCATTAACTTAAACTTCAGCATCCAGATCAACTATGGCGTCACCAGTATGCATTCTTCCTATCATCTGCTGAAACCCGCCTCCAAAAGTTGGATCGGCACCTATCGTTCCAAATGGATCGATACCGATCATGATCGGTCTATGTGGATCGATCGGTTGATGGAGAGTTGATGTTTCGATGTGGTATCCGTTAGTTCTGCGACGTCTAGGTTTGTGATAATCATCCGATGAAGTTGAGCTCTCCGACGTAGAATAGGGAGTTGGCTCCCTTTTATTTTTCCCGCATTGTTGATCTCTGAGTTGATATATTGGATCGATATTGGCTTGAATCTACTGGTTCGACTGTCGATGGCTATCCACGAGCTCTTTCATCAAATTCTGGAAATCAACTCTTGTGATGAAATTAGCTAGATTCTTGACATCAACTAGATTGGTAGCATTAACATTTATTGGCAGATTGCTCTGGCCTCCTTGTTGGATGCTGGCGTTCCCGTTTCCTTTTGTGTTTTGAGAGGTAGATCTAGTGTTCCTAACCATTATTGATAGTTTTCCTTAGACTTTTCTATATATGAGTAGAAATGGGAGCTTGTCGGTAGAAAGCTGGATCTATCTCGTGAATACGGGAAATCACAAGTAGATGATGAGATCCAATCAAACCGAGAATTTGTTTCTCAGTGAAAGCACCAAAATGTTTGCACTAAAAATTAGCACAAAACCAATAGAGATTTTATAGAAAAGTAAATGAAGAAAATTCAATGAAAACAGAGGAAACGAGCAATTAAATAACAGAAAATAAACGATAATAAGAACATAATGATTTATAGTGGTTCATCATGTTAGAACCTAGAATTCTAATATTTTGATTGTGACAACTATATAAGTAAATATTATATAAACTAACCAAACTTGCAGGAGAAGATATTGTTTTGACTCAAGCAATAGTCTACCAATTTGCAGACTGGATTTCGGGTTGAAGCTTCGGCATATTATTAAGTTTAAAAGTCCGAGTTTAGTAGTAAATATATGTTATAATCTCTCTGAAGTGGTATATGCACGCAGACACAAAATAAAGTTTTTCAAAACATTTGGAAAATGCCAGAAAACACTAAAAACAGCCGGCTGAATTGCATAAGTCAACCGGCTGAATACTGTGCATGTGCACAAATTATTTTAAATATTCAGACGACTGATCATGCAATTTCAGCCGGCTCAATTATGTCTATTTTAACTTTTTCCTTACTAGTTCGTATTTAAATCAATTCAGCTGGCCGAATTGCTACAATCAGACGGTTGGATCTTCATAACGGCTATATTTTCAAAAGACACTTCAATTCAATAAACAGAAACAACTCTTGATTTAAGAGTTGCTTCCATATCTTTTCATGGCTATCTTTCATGAATGAATACAACTCTTCAATCTTTATAAATAACCATGAATTTCATTGTTTTAATAACTGATTCTAATTCTCATTCTTATTTTCTAATCTATCTTGCTATTTGAACTCTAAGCATTCAATAATTTATTCTGATCACTTGTTCATTCAAGCATACTTCATTAGTGATTTAATAAATGTCCTATCTTCATGAATTACACGATATACCACAAAGGAGAAGATTAGAGGAAGGGTGTACTCTAAAGACTTATCCGTGCTATTAAAAGAGCATATTCAGTCAATATATTTCTCTATATTATTGGAGTCCTGTTCTGTTGCTCAGGCGGTTGAAGTCCTATTCTATTGCTTAGGCGGTTGAAGTCATGTTTGGTTGCTCATGCGGTGTAATACCTGTTCCTCTAGGTTAAGTGAGGGTTGATAGTTAAATTCCAGAAGGAGTCTAGGACTGGACGTAGAACAAGAAGTTTGAACCAATATAAAAATCTCTGGTGTCATTAACTTTATTATTTTACTTTTATATTTATATTCCGCATAATTAAATAGTTTAGTTAATATTCCATATTGCACGATCTTTAGTCACTTTCACTGGGATCAGAGCAAGGTCATCATATAACCATAACACAGTTATTTGATAATCAGTTAATATGGAGGACAACACTAGCACAAGTTCTATTGAAGGTCAATCCACTACATGACCACCACTATTTACAGATTTGAATTACAATTATTGGTTAACTTGCATGAGAATTTATATGCAAGGCAAATGGATATGGCACTTGGATTATAACTCGGGATGAATATATTATACCAACCACACCATATGCACAATGGTCAAACACACAAAAATTAGATGCTACCTCAAATGCAAAAGCCATGAATATGCTATTTTGTGCTTTAGATGAAAATGAATTTAATAGAGTTAGCATGTGTACAACAGCTTATGAAATTTGGCGAACTCTTAAAGTTGCACATGAAGGTACTAACAAAGTTAAGCAAAGAAAGATTTTTATGCTTTAGAACCAGTTTCAAAATTTTAGAATGAAGCAAGATGAAACTATAAATGAAATGTATTCTCGGTTTCAAGATGTATATCATTCACTTTTGGCATTAGGAGAAACATACACAGATTTGATATCGTTTAAAAAATCCTCAACTCTTTAACAAATGAATGGGAATGGAAAGTCTTAGCAATTGAAGAAGCTAATGACATTTAAACCATAAAACCAGAGGAGTTGAAAGGAAATCTAATGTCATACGAAGTAAATTTGTAGGCACAAGACAGAAAGGCCATAACATTCCAAACTGAACAAGAAGATTAAGAAGAAGATGAAAATGACATGGCTTTTATTGTTAAGAACTTTAAGAAAATTTTAAGATTTCGAAAGAATAAGAAATTCGGAAACAGCAGAAGTGACAACACCAACAAATCATTAGGCTCAAATCTCGAATGTTATGAATGTCACAAAAAGGGTCACACAAAGAAGGACTGTCCTGATCATAAGAAAGATAGGTACAAGAATAATAGGGACAAATATAAGAAGAAACAAGCATTCTCTGTTACATAGGATGATTCAGAATCGTCCTCCTCATCAAACAGTGACACGGTGATTCCGAACAAGCCAATGTGTGCTTTATGGCTTCATCTGATGAAGTAAGTGATCTAACCTTTGATGATTTAATTGATATAAACTCAGGGCTATAGGATAAAATAAAAGATGATAAAAGAAAATATAAAGATGCTTTAGAAAAACTAAATAGGAGCGAAATAGAAATTGATATGCTCAGAGATGAAAAGAAAATCTTAGAAGAAGAACTTGTCAAAACACAAGAATCTTTGTCTAATGTATCTTCTCAACTCACTATGCTATCAAATGAGATTGAAGTTAAAAAAGAAAAGAATATGACATTAGTTGTAGAAAATCATGATTTAAAATTAAATGTCAAAATTTTGAATTAAACAATACTAGTCTCAATACCGAGTTAGAAAATATTACTAAAAATGTTTCTAGCTTTAATAAAGGTAGAGAAAATATTTCTAAAATTATTAATAACTCTCAAACCTCTTTCAATAAGAAAGGTTAAGGATATACAAATTCCTCAAAATCTAGTTCAAAGAGAAACATTTCACTACATAAAAATTTCAACATACATAAGAATTTTGTAAAAGAAAACCAAAACCAAAGGTTTTCACTCAAATGAAGGACAGTTACTCCAAAAAAATATAAACATTTGGGTACAAATACTAATGATAATTCAATTAGAAATAAGTATATTAAGACTTTTATAAATACAGTTCATAAAAATGAAAATTTTACTTATAAAGGGAATTCTAAACCCACTTGGGATTGGTTTCCTAAGACCTAACTCTTAGGACCCTAATAAAAAGTGGGTACCAATGTGATTTCTATATTTTTTGCAGGTACCAACTAAGAAAAGAGGAAAGTGGATACTTGATAGTGGTTGCTCAAAATATATGGCAGGAAACAAAGATATGTTATATAACATTATCTATCAGATGGAGGATCTGTCACATTTAGAGATAATTCCAAAGGATATATCATCGACAAAGGCGTTGTGAGCAATGATGGTATATCTAACTTACCTTTTATTACAAATGTTTTTTTACTAGTTAAAAATCTAAAACGTAATTTGCTTAGTATAAGCCAACTATGTGATAAAGGCTTTAACATATCTTTTTTTGAAAATAAATGTAATATATTTGATCAAAACAAGAATCATATTTTTGAAGGAACTAGAGAACGTAATATATACATTTTAAATATGAAAGTTAATCATAACACAAATTTGTTTCTAGTAGTCAAAGAAAATGATCCTTAGTTATGGCACAAAAGATTTTGTCATATAAACTTTAAAGCGATAAGCAAATTATATAAAAATAATTTAGTAAAAGGTTTACCAAAAATAAATTTTAAAGTAAATAGTATTTGTGATGCTTGTCAGTTAGGAAAGTTAACCAAATCTACTTTTAAATCAAAGAAAATTATTTCTACATTACAACCACTTGAGTTATTACATTTAGATCTTTTTGGACCAACTCAAGCTCAATCTATAAATCATAATAGATATGTTTTTGTAATTCTAGATGATTTTTCAAGATACACTTGGACAATATTTATGAAAAATAAAAGTGACACTTTTGAAAATTTTAAAAACTTCGCTAAGAGAATCCAAAATATTAAAAACATAAAAATTAAAAACATTCGAAGCGATCGTTGTGGTGAATTTGATAATGATATTTTTGAAAAATATTGTAATAAGAAAGGATTTGTTCATAATTTTTTATTTCCTAGAACTCCGCAACAAAATGGAGTTGTAGGAAGGAAAAATAGAATACTTCAAGAATGTGCTAGAACCTTATTAAATGGAAGCACTCTACCTAAACATTTTTGGGCAGAAGTTGTAGCAACTGCTTGTTATGTTTTAAATCGAATCTCCATTAGACTATTAACAAAACATACTCAATATGAACTTTTTAATGGAAGAAAACCTAACATATCATATTTTAAAGTTTTCAGTTCAAAATGTTTTTTGTTAAATACAAAAGACCAATTGGGTAATTTCGATTCAAAATCCGATGAAGGAATATTCATTGGATACACGAAACAAAGCAAGGCATATAGAATTTATAATAAAATAACTAAAATAATCGAAGAAACATTCGTGTGCCATTCGATGAAAATTTCAACCTTAATATTAAAAATGAAGATGAAGAAATAATTCCAAAATCAATTATCACAGATGAAGGTATTGAAAATATTGAAAATAATACTGAATGAGATTTGATCTCCACTGAGACTACTAAGAAATCACCCAATTGAAAATGTTATTAGAGAAATAAATTCTAATGTAAGAAACAAAATCAATTAAATCAAATGGGTCACGTAGCTTTCCCATCGAACATTGAACCTGAAAATGCTAAAGAAGCCTCAACTGATGATTACTGGATTATAGCTATGCAAGAAGAGTTAAATCAATTTGAAAGAAACGAAGTTTGGGACTTAGTAATCAAACAGTCATCGGTACTAAGTGGGTTTACAAAAATAAAGCTGATGAGCAAGGGAATTTTATTCAAAACAAAGCAAGATTAGTTGCTCAAGGGTACAATCAAGAGGAAGGAATAGACTAAGAATAAACATTTGCTCCTGTAGCCCGACTAGAGGCAATAAGTATTAAACTATATCAAATGGATGTAAAAAGTGCTTTTCTAAATAATTTTATAAAAGAAAATATATATGTAGAACAACCACCTCTATTTTCACATGAAAAATTTCCAGACCATATTTATAAATTAAAAATAGCTTTATACGGTTTAAAATAAACACCTCATGTTTGGCATGATCGTCTTAAAAGTTATCTTATAAATTCTTGTTTTAAAATTGGAAAAGTAGATCAAAATCTGTTTATAAAAGAAGATGAAAAGGATATTTTAATAATACAAGTCTGTGTAAATGATATCTTTTTTGGTTCCACAAACGAAAAATTATGTCAAGAATTTTCGAATGTTATGACAAGAGAATTTGAAATGTCTCATATGGAAGAACTTTTATATTTCCTTGGATTACAAATCAAACAATTAAATAATGGAATTTTTTTTAATCAAGAAAAGTATTGTAATAAACTAATAAATCATTTTGGTATGGAAAATACTTCTACTAAACCAACACCTATGAGTACTACAGTACATCTCGATCGAGATAAAAATGGAAAAAATATTGACCAAAAACTATATCGAAGTATGATTGGATCTTTACTTTACTTAACTGGTAGTTGTCCCAATATAATGATGAGTGTATGCTTATGCACAATTTCAAGCAAATCCCAAAGAATCACATTTGCGAGCAGTGAAACGAATTTTGTGCTACTTAAGCAAAACTAAAGACTACGGTCTCTTTTACCGAAAGAATGTCCTTTTGAGTTAATATCATATAGTGATGCTGACTTTGGAGGATGTCGAACGGAACGAAAGAGTACAAGTGGTACATGTCATTTCATTAGACAATCTTTAGTATCTTGGTTTAGTAAGAAACAAAATTGTGTTTCACTTTCGACGTATGAATTAGAATATATTTATGTTGCTTTAGCATGTGCTCAAGTAATATATATGCAACAAACACTTCAAGATTTTGATATAAATCTATCTAAATCAACAATTTATTGTGATAATATAAGTGCTATAGATTTATCAAAAAAATCCTACAAACCACTCTAGAACTAAACATATTGACATCCGTCATCATTTTCTTCGTGATAACATAGAAAAAGGTAACATCTCACTTGATTTTGTATCATTAGAAAATCAAGTTGCTGACATATTTACTAAACCTTTAAATGGAAACATTTTTCTTAAATTAAGACGTGAACTAGGAATTATGTCATTACATGACTTATAATTTGATATTAAAGTATGAAAAAGGTTATAAAATTAATAAAAATTTAATTGGCCAAAAATTGGAGATGATGTCACACGAACTCTGCACTCATGAGAGAGAGTCATTTGTCTTTCCAATGTTCTATTGTGTTACTTGCATTAAGACCATACATTCTTTCTACTTTATATATGGTAATAATCCTTTATATTTTTTTACCTTACAAACTTATTACTATTTATAAGTTATAGATAATAAAAGATTGGCTGAAGTTTAGTAATCACTGCCAGAAAATTTAAAAACCTCATAAATAGAAAATAAAACCAATATATGTATATATATACATGAAGTTATTTTTTAATTCATATAAAACTAACATTAAGTAGATATACACATCCTCTTATAAAATGTCATCTCAAGAAAACTCCGATCTTTCATCAATTGTTTTCAATACTCCAACTTTGGAGTCATCAAATAAATCTACTTCGGTGTATGTTCCAGTAAAGATTACTCCATCTCCTAATCATCATACCGGATATACACCAAAAGGCAAATGAGCTAGGAAAAAAATTAGACTTTGGATCACCTTCTACAAAAGAGAAAATTGATGATATTCATTACTGAAACCTTAAGTATACAAGATGTATTATGAGCAAAACCACCATGGTAGACGTTTAAATTTTCTTGAACAATTCGCTCTCAAATTCTATGGAACGACTCCTAAGCATGGTGTGCACAATCCATCTCCTCAACAACCTCACTTATCTCCAAATTCTTGGGACAAGGTGCTCAACGTAATGTTTGGTTTTCTATTAATCCATTACATGATGTTACCAAAGTTGAACCAAGCACGTTCGGAGTTTCCTCTTCGAACGAATCCAAGACTTTTGAAAAATAAAATCTACGTTTTTATAAATTTATATTCATGAAATTGATATTGTAATTTGGATATGTAAAACGTTATTTTGAAATAAAATTATATTCTTTTAACATGAGAATAAAGCTCGAAAAACATATATATATATAGCTTGTTTGTTAACCAAATTAGAATGAATCGAAAATAGGCTATACCTCTAGAATTCAATAGTTTCAGTCGGCTGACTCAAAGGATTTAGCCGACTGAATATTCAAATGTACAAAAATATAACCCAGAATTCAGCCGACTGAGCCCTCCATTTCAGCCAGCTGTTCCATGCCATTTTCCAACTATTTTCTTGTGGGTTCTAATTTTCCCAAGTTCAGCCGGCTGCCTTTGTAATTTCAACCAGCCGATTCATCTGTTTTCTGTTTTTTAAAATAGACCTGCATGTTTTTCAATGCAACTATTCAATCTAGCCTACTTCTTTTTACCATCTACCCCTTCATTTTCAATCTATCCAACCATTCATTCCCAGAAATACCCAAAAGCAAACCCTAATTTCTTCAAAAATTCAAATTTTCTTCCAATTTCATAAAACAAAATGGCTCCAAGATCAAAGAGAGCAAGAGAATCAACAACCGGACCTTCTGAAAGTCAAATTCGAGCATGGTTATATAATGATACAGCGGTTAATAGATTCAATAGCATGAAAAATTCGAAGCTTTTCGAAGGAGCATTTATGAAATTTCCAGAATGCAATGAATACACGATTAGAGAGTTAGCCGAAGCTCACGGTTTCGATTCACTTATTGGGTATGATTCCAATAATGTTAAAATCTACCCTCTTTTGATTAAGCTCTTCAATGCAATATGAATTTCGATCATCAAAATCCCTAAAACAAAGATGATAATATATGGACATTGATTTGTGGAGTAAAAATTTATTTACCCCTTCAAAGATTAGGCCACATTCTAAGATTTCCATCCGAGGGGTTGGATATTGATGATATTGAAGTAGATATGTACAATCGCGATGAAGTTTCACATCATTTCTTGTCGGATGATTTAACCATCTTAAAATCTAGTGCCTGACATCCAAAGGAAAGAATTATCCATCGTGATCTTATTCAATCTCTACAACCTCGGACCGGTAGTTATGAAAAAGTTTACAAAAGAGATTTTCAAGCTTTATACGTTATTTACTCCTCTTGATGAATGAATTGAGGTAAAATAACATTGGATGAATTTCTTAATGTTAATCATAGAAGAAGCTACAAAACCATTCATTGTGGAGCTTACATAATGTGGATTCTATAAAATTTGGAGTTTCTTTACTTGATTCTGAATTTACGACTATAGCTGACCTTAACTCCAAAACTCTTAGTCTCATGGGTGTTCCTAAACATCCCGAAAGCCAACAAATCATTACTTTTCAATAATGGGTCGCAAATCGTAATCAAGGAATTCTGCAACCTTGAGACACGAATATTGCCTCCTCTTCTCAAGCTCCTCAACAAGAAGAAGAAGACGACGAAACTCATGAACTACATATTGACGTGCCTCCTAAGCAAGCTCTTGTCACCTTATTGCAGAATCAAAGCAAACTTAATCGACATTTAGCTAATGTTGAGAAGAATATTTTTAAAGCAAATAAAAAGCTAAACTCGATAAAAGGTTTTCTAAACAAAATTTGGGAATTTTTTTGTTGTTCTGGATCCACTTCGACAGGTATTATTGAAAATCTGACATCATTCTCTTGGGCGAAATCGGAAGAAGAAGGAGATAAAGAAGAAGGTAATGAAGGATCCTAAAAGCTTTTTGTTGTGTTGCTATGATAGTTAATTCATGACAAGTTGTAGTATTATTATTTTGTTTAAGACATATTTTTATGCTTTTTATGTGTTTGTGGTACTTTCTTTAATCAACAATATTCTATGTGAAGTTTCTATGTCAGATGGTTATTTGTTTGTCATGTCTATATATTTATATGTCTATATGAAATGTTTTATTTCTCATATCAATTATTTTTTCCTTTTTGTCGATAACAAAGGGGGAGGATGATACGATTGATAGGCGGAGTATTTAGTCGGGGGAGAAAATTACTATATATATTTAAAAACTTACATAGTTGTCATCATCAAAAAGAGGGAGAACGTTAGAACCTAGAATTTTGATGTTTTTATTGTGACAACTATATAAGTAAATATTATATGAAATAACCAAACTTGCAGGAGAAGATATTGTTTTTACTCGAGAAATAGTCAACCAATTTGCAAGCCAGATTTCGGATCAAAGCTTCGCCGCATTATTAAGTTTAAAAGTTTGAGTTTAGTAATAAAAATATGTCAAAATCTCTCCGAAGTGGTATATGAACGCACACACAAAATAAAGTTCTTCAAAACATTTAGATAATACCAGAAAACACTAAAAACAGCCGGTTGAATTGCATAAGTCAATCGGCTGAATACTGTGCATGTGCACAAATTATTTTGAATATTCAGACCGCTAACCATGAAATTTCAGCCGGCTGAATTGTGTCTATTTTACACTATTTCCTTGCCAGTTCGTTTTTAAATCCATTCAGCAGGTTGAATTACTCTAATCAAATGGTTGGATCTTCAAAACGGCTATATTTTCAAAAGACATTTCAATTCAATGAACAGAAACAACTCTTGATTCAAGAGTTGCTTCCATATCTTTTCATGGCTATCTTTATTGAATGAATATAACTCTTTAATCTTTATATATAGCCATGAATTTCATTGTTTTAATAACTAGTTCTCATTCTTATTTTCTAATCTATCTTGCTATTTGAACTCTAAGCATTCAATACTTCATTCTGATTACTTGTTCATTCAAGCATACTTCATTAGCGATTTAATAAACTTCCTATCTTTATGAGTTACACGATATACCACAAAGGAGAAGGTTACAGAAAGGGTGTAATATAAAGACTTATCCGTGCTGTTAAAAGAGCACATTCAGTCAAGGTAATTCTCTATATTATTGAAGTCTTGTTCGGTTGCTCAGACGGTTGAAGTCCTATTCTGTTGCTTAGGCGGTTGAAGTCATGTTCAGTTGCTCAGGCAGTGTAATACATGTTCCTCCGGGTTTAGTGAGGGTTAATATTTAAATTCTAGAAGGAGTCTAGAACTGGACGTAGAACTAGAAGTTCGAACCAGTATAAAAATCTTTGGTGTCATTTACTTTATTATTTTAGTTTTATATTTATATTTCGTATAAGTAAATAGTTTAGTTAATATTTCATATTGCACGATCTTTTGCCACTTTCACCGCATTGAACGCCGACTTCCACTTTGGACAAATAACTTTATTAATCACTTGAATTGCTGGGTACAAAGGGATGGACCGGAGTAGAACCCTTAGTTACAAAAAATTGCAAAGCAACAGGCAGCATAAAAATTTTTTTGAAAATAAACCATCAAGTCTATATTTACAGGGGAAGGCAAAGAAATATCTTCCTGAAATTTCGGCAGCGGAGTCTCCAAATCCAAAAGAAGTCACAATATCGATCGCGGTCCCAAATCATTTATAATAACGACCGACATCGATCATTTTACGAGCTCCTTTTGGTTTGCGATCGATATGGTAGGCTCCACTCTTCAATATATTGATATTCCCAAAGTTTCATGTGTAATTGAGTTGTAGATTTTGAGATATCGATCATTTTCTACTAAGTTAAATTGTAATATCGATACAGTACGATCCAAAATTGGTGAATATGGATCGTACCCAATCCATTTTCAGTAAATGGTATATTTTCGTATTTCTATCATTCTACTGAGTCTGTCTTCTGCTTTCGCTTCACTACTGCTTCATATTATGATTTGTACCTGATCTCCAGGCTTCGTGATTGATAATCTGATTTGTCGGTTCCGATGATAGTCGAGTCTAACTTGTCTAATCGGTTCTAATATAGCCGGGCCCAAAGGCTGGATAATAGGAATGGCACCTTTCGAAGCTTTGTATGAAAGGCCTTGCAACTCACCAGCATGTTAGTTAGGATCGGAGATAGGTTGGTTCTTGGTCCAGATAGGGTAAGAGAAGCCATTGAAAAGATTGAGTTGATTCGAGCATGGATGATGGAGGCTTGGTCTAGGTTGAAAAGTTACGCGGATAAGAGGCATAAGGATATAGAGTTCTCCATAAGATCATGTTATCGTTAAGGTATCACCAATGAAGGGTATTGTTTGATTTGGAAAGTCAGGGAATTGGCACCTAGAAATGTTGGACCATTCCCTATTTTAGAGAGGATCAGAAAGCTTGCATACCGGGTAGAGTTATCGAGTAGTTTGGTAAGAGTCCATAATGTTTTTCATGTTTCTCAACTTAGGAAGTGTGTTCATGATCCAGAGACTACTATTGCTCTGACTGCATTGGAAGACTTAATATTTGAACCAAATCCAACTTTTATGATTAAAACCAGTTCGTGTTATGGCCAAAGATGAGAAGAGACTAAGGAACAAGACAGTCAGATTAGTGAAAGTCCAATGGAGTAACAACTAGAAATACTGTACTTGGAAAACATAGGATACGATTAGGGATACTTATCCTGAGTTGTTATGAAGGTATGTTCTATACTTATTATATAGACTTTGTAGCTGGTAGGATATACTAGCATTGTTTATTACAGATGTTTGCATGTTTGACATGCTTATTATGTGGTCCTTACTGAATTTCGAGGACGAAATTCTTTAAGGAGGGAAGCCTGTAACACTGCTAATTTTAGTTAAACATTATTCAGAAGAGTTAATTAAATAAATTAAATATAATAATGCAGTGGGACTAGAGGAATGAGATTTGATAATTAAATTATGTCATGCCTTAATTAATCAATTAATAAGCTTGTTTTAAACTTAGAAAATAAAAGAATTAATGAGAAGGGAAAAATAGGAATGGTGCCTTATTTCATCCCTTAAGCCCTCCTACTCTTATTCATTCTTATTTTACATTCACAAAATAATCTAGAGATAAAACTTAGATGTCGGCCATTTCTAAAGGGTAGGAGAGAAGGAAATCAAAGGAGATTCAAAGGGTAAAGCTTAGGGAAGCAAAAGTCCATCAAATATCAATCTCATCATCCAATGTACGGTGAATAATAGTTAACCATCTCTATTGCTTGTGCTTGAATTCAGTTATGGTTAATTTCTGAATTGCTATTAATTGTATTGCCATGATATGGATGTTTAGTCATTGTAAAGATAGAATAATGATTTATGGAAATTTCCAAATTGCTTTTGATTTTATTGCCATGATAGGGTTTAAAGGTAAAACCTATGTTTTTTTATCTCCAATTGATTTTTTTTCCTGGTATGCTGTGTAGAACATTATTTTGGAGATGAGTTTTTAATTTCATAATTTTATAATTTTACTATTTAATATGAATAGTTTACGAACTTTCTAAGGAGGGATAGTGTTTATCTCGGGTTTTAATTATTAAAATTAATTAAATAATTATTTTGATCTCAAAATTTTTGTAGAAGAATGAATATATAAATTTTGATTTTTGGTGGTTTTTGAGGATTTTTCCCAAATTGTTATGATTTTCTATGAATTTATTATACTAGAAAAGCATTTAAATTAATATTAGTTAAGAATATTAATTAATTTTGTTTGCTAATGTTTTGAGGACGGTGAAACATACTTCCAACAAAACTTGAAAAAGAAATGAAAATTTTTTGGTGTTAGCTAATCGTATTTCGATAAGAGATTAGGGTAGGTGAAAAGAAATTGGTTTAAGAAGAAGTAAAACAGTTTTTATAAAAATTACAGAAGTGCCATTGTTTAATTACAGTACCCATGCTTCCTTATCCGATATCCCCCTCCCCTGAGATTTATAGAGGCCGATATCTTTAATAACTATCTAATAGTTATAGGTGGTATCAGACTTATGAAATGCATCATTCTTATTTGTACAGGTGTCCGACATCCAACACTAGAGGAATATGATATCGCATGATGTAAGAGGTACGACATCAAGGATTTTGAATTGTTTTACTTGAAATGTCTTGTCACCTACAGTTTTGAAAACCCATGATTTCGATATTGATTTATTTAAAGCATTAATGTCGTGAGTTTCCATTGCCAACATCCTATGTTTTGCGGCATAATAGCTGAAGTACTATATTTTTGATATCATGGTTTTTAAAGTCCTGATGCAGTAAGAAATTGATTTCGACTTGAGTAATTGATGCAGTAGCTTATCTGCTCCGACATCACATATTTTCCTTGTTTTTGGCAACCAGGTTATGCTGCTTTGATGCCCATAACTCTTTCATCTCGAAAATAATGCCTTATGGGCCGAGAATCCTTGTTTTCATGCAAACTAAAAGTTATGTTTTAAATGCAAGATAGCCTATGTTTTTAGAAAATCAATAACCTTATGCTTTTGGCAATATAACCTTATACTTTATAAAATCATAATTCGCCATAAGTTTGACGGTTTGGCAACCTAATTGGGGATACCAATAGATATGGGTTGCGCATTTAGGTGAATAATGTTATATTATAAATATAAATTTATATTTGATGGGTTCATAGACATCATAGAAAAATTATGAGATGTGTGATGGATAGTCCACAAAATGCTAAAGATTCATAGTCTCCATATGGCTCTTGATGGGTTCATAGTCATCCTAGGAAATCTATGATATGTGTGATGGATAGTCCACATAATTTTAGATAAACGAGACATGTGTGATGGATAGTTCATATAATTTTAATTAGATAAACCATGTGTGATGGGTAGTCCTTATGGGCCTTGGATATATAATCCATATAATGTTTATATGTGATATTGGTAGTCCACAAATATATAAGACGGATAGTTAGATTAAATTTAGATAGGGTGTCATCCAAATTTAGATGGATAGTCAATTAAATTAGGATGGCTAATCAGTTATATGATTTTGGGTGGGGTAAGGGAGTGTATAAAACTATAAGGACAGTTAAGTCAGACTTACCCATGTTGCATGCCTGCAAGTGATTATTTAACTATATTATATCCATTGTGGTTGCAGGTACAACAAATTTAATTGACATAATTGGCTAAGATACTAGTAAGGGGGAACCCGTTCTGCTTACTATGTGGTCTCACTTGTTATCTATTTTGGTTCGAGACTGTAGGTTATTATTCACACCAGACTTTTTAATTTTTATAAAACTCGGTTAATTTATTCAAGCTATTGTTTATTATTATTATTATCATAAACATAGCTAATTTTTTATAAATGTAGTTAATTTATTCAAGCTATTGTTTATTATTATTATTATCATAAACTTAGCTAATTTTTTATAAACTTTGTTAATGCTTATCAAACTTAGTTAATTTTTTTCTACTAGAACTAATAATAGTGACATATCGTGTACATTTCATACTTATTTATTTTTTAGATTTATGAGTGTGGCATGATAACATAATGTTCGTGAAACAATATCATATGATTTATCATCCATGAACCTTTGCTTCACTGTTCCAGTTTTGGTTTCCAGAATGACTTGATTTGAATTTGTACACAAGGTTCAAGTATTAATTTGATTTATCATATGTACATACCCAAACAAATTTTATATTATTCAAATTCAAGTAGAAATAGTTAGTAATAGAAAAGCATAAAAGTAAATTGAATTTAAAGTTTCACAGAAGCTGATAAGCACCAACCTTTTAACACAAGGTTCAGGACATAATGCGGTAAGATTGACACCCATTACACTCATGATAGTGTTAATGACAGCAACTCCTTCACATCCAGATTCCAAAGACACCTTTGCTTGTTGAGAATGAATAAAAACAGTTTCGGTAATTTAACATAATAAAATATATAAAAAAACTCGGCAATTTATAGACTAAGACATACATCATCATCTATGCAGTGCATAAGGCTCCTTCTTATGTAGGGTTTGAATGGACAGGTTGTACGCATCATCCGTGGCTGCATCATCCAATTCTCCTTATTAAATAAATAAATAAAAGTCAGGCTATAAGCATTACTAATGAAGTCGCTCAATCAACCAATTATACAAAATCAAGCAATACCTCTTAATATAGTTTGGTGATAAACGAGTTTCCATTATTTATACCCACCATATTCAGTTTTGTATATTACACCCTTGAGTCGGGAAGGAGATAGGAATTTACCTCTGGGAAAATCCACGCATTGCCAGACCCTTTAATTTCTCCACCATTCAACATACTTACTCTAATGCCATAAAGGTCAGCTACCAGTTACCATCAATATAGCACCAAGTGATGCATACTATCACAGCATAAATAAATATATGACGATGGCTAGAATATGTACTTACATAATTGTCTAGATTAAAAGTAAAATTATCGGATACATGCGAAAATGGAAAACATTCAACGGCTGCCACATCCCCAGCATCTTTACCAATAATTACAATTAGTATTTGCAATTTACATAATGAATGGATAATTCAAGTAATATTAATGAAGGAACTGGATATGCTTGAATTGAATTAGCCTGATATCTCATCATTTATTTTTATTTTTTGTTTTAGGATTTCAAACATTATGTTTTCTTACTGAATGAAAACCTATTTGTCAAATCAATAAAATAACTCAAATATTTGTCAACTTTAGACCATGAATTGGATACTAGTTTTGTTCAATTACATATCTCATGCAGGATTACTCATGTTGTGTTTTTTCTTTTGATAACTCAGACACATTAATAAAAAAAGTTATCATGCCAATTAATTAGGCAATTGAAATCTTTTAATGAATTTGTTTGTTCACATCAAATAGTTTTCAATTTGTAGGAATGAGACATTTTTTTGCTAAAATGGATAAGACCAGTAAATTATGTTACACTCTTTAGTCAAGTTGTTCCTTTGTAACCGTTAACATGTACTATCGTTCTCTTACTGAAAAATTATCGATTCGATCTAAATGGTTTAATTTTTGAACCGGGGGCCTTCATATTTTCATCTAAATCATGAAGCATAGAACACTCCTAAACGATGTTGAGGTATAGACCCTGCAATTATTTCATTCAATCTTTAAGTTATTTCAGAATTTAGAAGATAATGATAGGTTATGATGTAATTATGAATGCACATGCAATCTAAAAATTAAATGTTGCAATATTAGAAAAAAATAAAGGAAAAGATAGAATAAAATTGAACTTTAGATTGTTGAAACAAAAGTAAGCATCAAACCTATAAGTTATTTTGTGTTTATTACTTTGCTCAAGTCTGTTAATAAGATTTTTTACTGAAATCTTTTAATGAATTTCTTTGTTCACATCTGAATAGTTTCCAGTATGTAGAAATGAGACTTTTTTTTACTGAAATGGATAAGAACTAGCAAATTATGTTACACTCTTTAGTTAAGTTGTTCCTTTGTAACCTTTGATATCTACTGTCTTTCTCTTGTTGAAAAATTATCGATTCAATTTAAATGGTCTAATTTTTGAACCTGGGGCCCTCATATTTTCATCTAGGTCATGAAGCATAGAACACTTTTGAACGATGTTGAGGGACCGACCCTGCACTTATTTCATTCAATCTTCAAGTTATTTCAAGATTTTAGAAGATAATGATAGGAAATGATGTAGTTATGTAACGCACATGCAATTTAAAATTAAACGTTGCAATATTAGAAAATAATAAAGGAAAAGATTGAATAAAATTATACTTTAGATTGTTGAAACAAAAGCACGCATCAAAGCTATAAGGTGTTCTGTGCTTATTACTTTTCTCAAGTCTATTAGTAAGATTTTTCAGTGGAAAGATTGAAAAATTTCAGCAAAATAAGAAAATTATGGAAGTTAAATGTTAGTCGTCTATTATTCCTACTACGCTTGAAGTTTAAGATTGACAACTAGATGAAAGCTCTTACTTAGTTGAGAGGGAAATGGTTATCACAAACTATTTAAATGTACCAAAACATGAAACCGTTTGGTTTTTTTTGCACATGTCCATGGGATGGACGTGCCTATGAACTGGTTCAGTATAATGATGAATATTTATTTGTTTTCAACCGATAAAACTTTAGGTTAATGGTTATAAAGACATAAATTTAGCATAACATGCTACATATAGGATCAAGCTATTAAGAGATATTGTGTATGTTACATTTTAAGATTCATTGTATATGAGATAGAGTAAGATTATTTTTTTGGGAAGAACACGTTGTAATAGCTTGTATAAAGCCATGATTTGCTGATTAGGTAACCAAGGTGTTTGATACAATTACAATAACTTATATCTTATTATATATATTATTTTTCCCTATGTTTATTTCATTTTTTTTGAATGCGACATTACAATGTATTAACATGTTTTTTGGCTCTTGTAATATTTGTGTACTTACGTTTATTTATACGCTACATTGCAACAGATATTACAATTCATTGTGCCCTTGTAATAAGACCGATCACACCATTATGGCAAAGTGAAGAAGAAATTGAAATAGGAGATGATACAATACATGGCGAGGCGAGGAGGCATAGGCATGGTAGGGTGATGGAGAAAAATATTCAAATAGAACAACTAGTTTGCTTCAGGTGCAAAGGCTGTTCAAATACTTTTGGTGAAAGCTGAGCTTAGGTTCTTCAATGGAGTAGGTGAAATTAATGATTGTAGTCTAATAGAATATATGTATAATGCGTTTTTAAGTGAAATAATTTATATCAAGTGTGTAATAGTTCTAAAATTTTGTCTAGTGGATGAAATATTTGACATTGTAAATTAGTGTAATTCAGTCTTATGTTTCATTTCAGTAAGTTCGATTTCCTTTCTGTATAATTTAACTGAAATAAAGTTGAAATTTATGTATTTATAAATTATTCAATGAATATATTTGTTTATAATACAATCATATGTAATTATTTCTACTCAAATATTACCGTTGAAATTAAATGAACTTAGGGGCATTTATATGTGCTTTTATTTGTTAGGTTCGTCTTATGTAGCATATATACAAATAGAGGCAAAATAAGTGTTTGATTTGCCTCTACTTATTAATAAGGGTTTGATTTCTAGGGGCAAACACTAATTTTCCCCTCCTATTATTAGAGGCATTATAACATACTTTTGTGTCTTTATTTGAACTAATAGAGGCATTTTTAGTTGTTTCTACTATTTTTATTTTTTTTAGTGAGATGACACTATAATAGCATGAACAAACCAATTATATATATTACAATACCAAATCACATATTTGGGTAATATCCATAATATTTGGAGTCATCTTTGCCTAAATAGGTACAGTGGCCTTTTCTTTTTCACTAACCCACCCACAAGCCTCCTTTAAAAATGGATAATTTTCATATTTTGCACATTCTTCAACCGTTCTTAAATAGTGCATTTCTACCACTTTACATGAAGATTCTTTAACGGATTCACTTGCTACTCTTAGACCACTCCAAGGTAGTACTTCTCTAACGGCCCACATTGCAAATTATAGACTTTCACTTTGGAATACTTTCAAAGTGAATTCTCAAGCACATTTTCAACTAATTTTCTTTCTGCTTCATACTTGAATTTTGGGTATAACGATTTGGTTCTACTTCCAAACCGAGGTTTAAGGTTCTGGTCTTAATTGACATCAGATCAAATTATGAAAAACGAACATCTTATCCAGATCAATAAACATTTATTATACCTCAAAGTGGGTATTCTGTACCTTTTTTGGACTTTAGGGGCCTTCTATATTTACTACGAGTAAGTATTTAAATGGTCCCTCGATTATGAAAAACTTAAGTAATATCAGCAACAAAAGTAGTTAAAATGATCATCATGCGCGATAATGGGGATTCAACATAAATAGACTAATTTTTAATTGTCAATTACCAATCCACCTGCTAATTATCAACTAAAAAAATGAATCCGTCAACACCTGCCTACAAGAAGAAAAGATAATCAAAGTTCCAAAGCATGTACAAATCATACCTATTCCATGAGAAATTCTACTTTCGGCATCTTGGAGGTGCTCTTAACCATTAAGAATAGTCCATATGTTTCCATAACATATTCTTCCAAATTTGTTCGACGGTCACAAACCATAGTTATGGTTTCAAGGACTTTAGCTTCAGTAACTAAGAATATAGCAAAATCCATCTGAGACGCGCTCCTTGAAAAATACTCCAATCTTTCGCATTTCAAATGGTGGTTGAAACAGTTAACTCTGATGCATGGTGGGCATAGAGCATCATTATTAGCAGCAATAAAACCTATGACTTCATTACCATCTTCATCATCATCAACAACAATATCATCTTCTTCCTCATCACCATCCCCATTATTATCATCGTCATCGCCAGAACCATTAAAATTAGAATGAGCATCATGTTGAGCACCTATCATCCAATGAATGGAAAATGAATCGGTTATTAAGAGTGCAGAGATATGAAATTTTTGCTAATAACGTAAAATGATGAATAGCATGAAGCTATACCTCAACTACTAAGGTTTTCAAACAAGGCAAACACACAAGGAAGTATGGAACTGATTTAACCTCGTAACCACTACTGAAATCCAGGTATTGTACACTAGGCATGTACTTGATTTCACAACTCTTATTCAAGTACTGTATATCAAACATTGAAAATGAGAAGACGGTAATAATGAATAAACATTCACTATCACGAAAAGCTTAACATTGATGGATGTTACTTCCATATAAGCCACTTGAATAACTAACTGTCAGTGTAGGTTAATTTTAATACTACACATCAAAATTTCCCTTTAGCTTCTAATTTCCAGAATCATACAGCAATTTTGATAATCAAGATGCATCAATCAGAAAAAATATGAGTCTATCATGAGTAATTATAATGCAGGCATGAACTTTATGGATTTTTAGAAGTTGGACTACGGATTCAGTACAAAAGTTAATATCACTAATGCAACCTGTTGCACTTGAAGATAAAGGTGACCATAAATTTAAGTCTATAATGAAGACAGACAATCCATGTTTAGGTTTCATTGTATTTATGGGATTATAATTCCATCATTCTACCAGCAAATAATCCTATTTTAACTAAACGTAGAAAATTACAATGCCATCAAAAGTTGAGATGCATACTTGGTTGATAATCCAAAACAAAGTAAACATGATTAACTTTTTAAAATAAAAGAACAAGCAACTCATTTAAACCTTTTTTTGTGAGTAAACTTGATATCGTAACTCAGTCTCACCTATTACCTCAATATATGAAAACAAGAAATATGGTAAAAATCTATCCAATACTATCAGCCATAAGAAAATCTAACTGCATACCTCATACACTAGGAAGAAAACAGAATACAGATACAGGATCATCAACCTGGAACTAAGAAAGCTAACTGACATGCATATCATTTGGCTAGAACATTTGTTCCCAAAGAAATTAAATTTATAAACAAAAATAGGTGTGATGAATTCATCTTTGATTTTGGTAGAAGTAATGCTAATGCAAACTAGTAATACATAGGAAATGCCCCAATGCTTATGAGCACAATGTGGAAAATGGAGGATATTAAGAAATAGGTGATCGAATGGAAGTGACAACAACTGAAAATTCTTATGAAGCTTTGGAAGGCATTTCAGTTATAATCATTTCTACTTTTGTTAGTAAGTGTTCACTGTAGGTAAAATGTTTAATGTGATGTTAAGGAAAAGACCGACAACAAACTGAATATACAAAGGATTATTAACATGAATGGTCATGCAATTTGATTGGTTTGGAAACCTAAGCAAAGGCCAATGGAAGTTCAAGTTGAAAAATCTTTGAACGTCACTGAACTTAGTTTAGACCATTCAAAATTATCAATCTAACCCAATTCTGAAGGGCCTTTTATAGATCCGCTATTGTCATTTTGCTATATATGTATACTCTTAAAGAAATTCAAGGTGAAATTAAAATACTATTTAAGTTAGGACATCCATTCTCTAGTAGCACCAACTAACTCAATTAATGCCTATTTGCACTGCAAGTGCAGTTGAAGATACAATCTAACTCAATTAAGCTACAATGATAGAGTAACTAATAATAATAGTCATACTTTAGCATCAGAGGGAAAAAAATTCATTTTCTATATATTTGATAAGTAAATAAATAGAAATAAAACATCAAGATTTAATTTTAGCAATATAACTCAAAGTGCCCACAGATGATCCCAATAAAAATCATAGATTATACTACTATCTTTAAACAGAACAAAATTACCTAATAAAAGCAAAATAGGTAAAACAAAACAGCCCAAAAAGGTAGCTATTTTTCTGCTTTCACCATGCTATCTCTCGTCCAATTCCTTGTTAATCAATGAGAAATTAAGAACTCATCCTGAGATATTACTAATTTGATGATATAACAAATGGAATTTAAGATTGGATCAGATATTCGAGATTTAGGTGTTAACAAGTAAAACTAAAATACAATCATCGCTAGTACGGTCGTACTAACCTCGAACAAAAATGCTAATAATAAAAAAAAATCTCCGCGATAAAAGCCATACAGTTGTATTTAGTAGATGGGAATTACCTTGATTTATTATTTTAGGGCTTATGAACAAATATCAAGAAGCAAACGGGAAAAGAATGAAGGAAGAGTGAATTGACGATGTGGAGGGTACCAGATTGATGGAGACACGTGACGCGAGATGGAGATAAGTAGCGTGAATGTAGAAGGGAGACGAATTTTGTTGATTTTGTTGAATGTGGGAAAATGTAACAACGAAGGAAAGGAGGTGGAAAAAAAATTAATTTTTAGGATTGGTGAGTATACTGGCAAATTTTGGCTCGTAAGAATAAAAAACAAGTGAAAAGAAACGGTAAAAATGATATTCGTTGCATTTACACTACAAACGCTACCAATAAGTGCAACTAAATGTAGGTTTTCTTGTATTGATCTTTCACCATTTCATTTTTTCTCAAACATCGTCACCTGATGAAATGGCCACTCATTCCACTGATGGGAACCACCATGGCTCTCCTAAGAGGTTGAATGTAAGCACCCCGAATACATTTTAGTAAGCATTCTTACTAAGCGTCAATAACCACTCTTAGTCCCTAAACCGCTATCATTCACATTATCGATTTGTTTATTTTATTTATAACACCACCCTGACCATGGCACCCTACCTTAACCCCGCTTTAGAGTTTATAAATCCTTTAGGATTGAACCCAATCGGGCACCCTGCCATATACCGTTGGACTTTAGACTAATAGTCAAAGCATCATATCATCTAATAACTCCATAAGCTAGTATATCTTAACGATCATAGTTCAACCTCTTTTATTTCATTCATTTATAGTATACCTAACACTTTCATTAGATAAAACATCTTCTTCTTTCAATTTAAATGATACCCTATCATTTACTAGCTTCTTTGAGCTTTCCTTCATTTCTAAAATAAGTTAACACAATTTTAACTTATCATAATTCCTCTTTTATTTCATCCTTATGAAATAGTTCATTAAAATTTGGAAAATATACTTCAAAGTCCTAATAAATTTCTCATTTTACATAGAAAAATATAGTTTTCCGAGCTATCGTGATTTAACTTTGGTTATCGCATGCTAGCTATCCCATAACATTCGAATATTGAACCCCAATCATCATGTGTTGGCTGTCGCATAGCTATTGTGGGTTAATAGCTTCCCAAGCCATCGTTTATTACCTTTCAAGTAATGGTCATGGATTAACTTCCATATAGTCATCGCGTACTATCTTATATATGGTCATCGCGTACTAATTCATCAGATGCCATCGTATGTTTATCCACTTAAGGTCATCGTGTGCTAACTTGCCTAATGCCTTCAAGATTTATCTCAGCCATAGACATTGCATGACACACTTTTGAGGCCAATGCATGCTATATTTCCTGAAGCCATCATGTGCTGTTTCATCTATAGACATCATGAGCTATCAGTTATATAGCCTTCATGAGTTATCCCTTTCTTGGTCTTCGTATGATAGGTTCCATACTTAGATTTTGTGTATTAAGCTCAATAGAGCTTTCGTTCGATAGCTCTTGCAAAGCCATCATGGGTAGATAACCCTGAATGCTATCGCATTTGAATCCATTCTTAGTCATCATGGGTTAATATAGGCTATCGTGAGTAAAATGGCAATTTTATAATTATTTTGAAAAGCGATTTTTGCCTTATTAAGTATTAACTTTAAAACCAATCTCATATGGTGTCGAATTCTCCGTAGTTAATGTTTATCTTTACAATTCACTTTTCAGAAATATGCTAATAACATCTTCCATTTATTAATTAATTATCATTAATTAATTACTCTTTTTCTTAGCCAATTAATTCATACAAATTCGGAAATTAATGGAAAAAATCTCAAAAATTCATCAACAATCAATTTATCTTATTTTATATTTTCTTAAAATTTCAAAGTAAAAATAATTAATTTTATTATTTTTAATAAGTAATTTACCCGAAATTTGTTATTTTCTCAACTTAGAAAATTCACAAAAATTTGAATTAAACCTGAAATTTAAAATCTATCTTTATTTCATCATTGTAAACATCATATTAAATTTTTATGGAACTTAAATAAGATTTAATTATGTTTTACCCTCAAAAATGAGCAAGTTTACTCTATTTAAATAAATATTTAAATATATCCAAATAATGTTTAATTGTTCAAACATGGTTTCTCATCTTCAAAACATTCACATCAAAATCAAATCCATACCTAATAGATTAGGTAGGTTTTAGAGAAAGATTTTACTCATATTTGCATAAGAAATCTTGTTTAATCTTCATTGTTCCTTAAAGTTGAAAGCTTTAATCTCTTAGCTTTGAATTCTTCCTCTTCTTTCTTGCAAAATAATGACCAGCCTTGACTAGAGCTTTTAGGAATATTTTTTATAAAATTAAATGAAGTGGAATGCATGAGGGGTTAGGGCTAAAGAAAGTGGGCTAGTGTTTTTGGCTTGGGCTAATATCACATTCTAACCTAGTCACACTATTACATTTCCCTTAACACAAACCTTTCCAAAAATTTAAATTTATTTTCATTAACAAGGACAATTTTAATTGCTCTAACTACCTTAGTCCATTCAATTATAATTATAAAGTTTCCCATACATAGTTAATCAAATTTTCCTTAGGCAATTCTTGCAATTAAGTTATCCTATTCATCTCTTTAATAATATCTTCTTATGATTAATTTAATTTAATTTGTTGAATTATGGACCCTCCAAAGTATGGGATATTACATTTCCCCTCCATACAATAATTTCACCCTCAAAATTTCGATAAGGAGAACCAAATACACTAACATCTTGAAAGTGTAAAGTCATCATTATATAAGTACATACAAGTACAAAAGATTACACTAGCACCGTACCAATGCAAACAATCAATCATCAATAAAAATGTATCAACGCAACTACTAATACACAGTTATATCATATATTAATATTCTAGTGCCCTACTAGTCCATACAATAGACAAACAAAGCACCCTTCTATACATATAAATGTCTAAAACAACTTAGGATAGATATTCCTAATTTTATCCTCTACATCTCAAGTACAATCATCTTTGTCGTCACTCCACCAAACGCGAACAAGTCTAATAACTTTGTTCCTCAATTCCTTCATATCACAACCTACTACTCCATTTGGCCATCTGACATACATCAAATATGGCTCTATAGATAGATCTTCTGTCGCCCTTGGTTCCACTATCGAACTTGGGTCATGCACACCCGCTAAACTACATGGTAACTCGACTCGATAAGCGAGCTTATCAGTCTGCTCGATCATTGGAATGGTCCTACACACCTAGGTTCCAATTTACCTACCTTCCCAAAGAACATTACACCTCACCTCGGAGAAACCTTCACGAATACATGATCATCCACCACAAACTCAAGCTCCTTCTATCGCTTGTCAGCATAACTCTTTCACCCTGACTGCGATGTGTTCATCCTGGCGTGAATCAATTCTATCTTCTCCATAGCATTTCTTGCCAAATCGGGCCTTAATGCAAGTCTATCTCTTATGTCCAACCAAAAAACTAATGTCTTACATGGTCTACCATAAAACACCTCGAATGGTGCCATCTTGATACTCGACTGGCAACTATTATTATAGAAAAATTCTACCTGATGCAAATGTTCCTCCCAAGAACCTTTGAAATCTAAAATGGATGATCATAGAAAATCCTCAAGTACATGGTTCACCCTCTTGGTTTGACCATCCATATGGGTGGTAAGCCGTGCTCAAGTTCAACTCCGTAGCCAAAGCACTCTGCAATCTTCTCCGAAAATCACTAGTAAACAATGGGTCTCAATCGCTAACAACATTACTATCCCATGTAGTCTCATCATATTCTTCATATATAGCTCCACTAAGCTTGTTGTTGTCCTTGTCATATTTTACTAGGATAAAATGGGCACCCTAAGTCAGTCAATCGATTATCACCCAAAAGCTATCATTTCCCATCCTTGACCTAGGCAACTTGTTAACAAAATCCATAGGCATGGAATCCCACTTCCAAGTCGGTATTTCCAAAGATTGAAGTAAACCGCTAGGCTTCCAATGCTCAGCTTTCACTTGCTGAGAGGTGAAGCACGTCTTTACCCATTCTCTTATAACTCTCCTCATCCTTTGCAAAAAAAAACTCGTCACGATACATATTCATGCCTCCGAGATGAATAGTAAACTTCGACCGATGACTTTCATCTAAAACTTCCTTCCGAATATCTCCTATGTCGGGAATACACAGTCTTCCTTTCTTTCTTAGTCATCCCTTCATCTCGAATTCTTTTAGTTCCTCAATATCTTCTCCCATATTTAATCGCCTAATCCTTTTAGCAATTAGCGGGTCATCTCTTTTCCTTGCAGCAAATTTATCCACAAGCATTGGAAATACCTCCAAATCTGCTAACACGCCTCAATCTCTGCTCGATCCAGTATTCTTCCTATAATGCACTCCGTAAGAGGCTAATGCATGTAACATCTTCCATTCTTTAATCATGGTAACACTCCATTTTGATGCTTCCTACTCAAAGCATCAACAAGATTGTTCCCTTTTCCTAGCGAATATTCTATGCCATAGTCATATACCAGCAAGAACTCTACCATCTCCGCTACCTCATATTTAACTCCTTCCAAGGGAACATATACTTAAGGGATTTTTGATTTGTATACAACTCGAACCGTTCTCCCAATAAGTAATTTCTCCAAATCTTTAGTGCGAATACCACCACTGCCAACTCCAAATCATGAGTTGGATATCTAACCTCATGCGGTCTTAACTACCTTGATACATAAGCTATTACTTGTCCACTTGCATCAACACCGCTCTCAAACCTATTCCACAAGCATCGGTATACAATACCAGATCTTTGTCCCTTTCAAGTACAATCAAGATAGGAGCATTCGTCAATAACTTCTTCAGATCTTGAAATAACCCTTTCCACTTTTCTATCCCTACGAACTTCTCATTCTTTCGGGTCAACTTAGTCATGGGAGCTGCCATACGTGAGAAATCCTTAATGAATCTACAATAATAGCTAGCCAAACCCAAGAAACTTATCATCTCATGACCGTCTCTAACCTCTTTTAACTATTAACAGTTTCTATCTTCGATGGATCCATAGCTAATCCATTCTCTAATACAACATGCCCAAGAAACTTCACCTTCCATTTTCAAAAAATGACACTTTGAAAACTTCACCTTTAACCTGTATTGTCTCAAAGTCCCCAACACTAATCTCAAATGGCCTTAATGGTCTCTCTCATCCTTAGAATTCACCAAGATATCATCAATGAAGACCAACACAAATTTATCCAACTGGTCCCTATCTATTTTGTTCATAAGATTAATGAGAACACAGGGACATTGGTTAGTCCAAATAGCATCACTAACTACTAGTATGAACCATACCTTGTTCAAAACGCGGTCAATGGGATACTATCTTTCGCTATTCTCAAGTGATGGAAACCCGTTGCCAAGTCTAGCTGTGAAAACACTTGAGCTCCACTCAACTGGTTGAACAAGTCAGATATCATAGGCAAAGGATAACGATTCTTCACCGTTAACTCATTTAACTTTCGATACTCAATGCATATCCATAATAATATGTTCGACTTCCTTAAGAATACTACAGACGCTCCTCATGGTAAACTACTTGGCTTAATGAAACTTTTATCCTCAAGTTCTACTAGTTGCTTCTTAATTCTTTCATCTCCTTAGGTAGTATTCTAATAGATGGTCTACTAACAGGCTAAGCCCCCCACATTAAGTATATCTGTAATTCAATTGCCTTTCTTGGTAGTGTTCCTGTTATAGGTTTGAAAACATCTACGAATTCTCAGACTTCACATACTCTATTGATCTCATCTTCCTAATCTTCCATAGCATATAGCATCAAGTCCGACTTCTCGTTCATTACATCTAATGCTATCATAATTCTTTTTTCCTTCCCTTGGATTTCATATGGTGATAATCCAATCTGCACAATAAATCCTAGTGTCAAATAGATATGGTTTGCAAATATGTTGATTTCCTTATAAGTTCAAATCATGGTCAGTGCACCTTGATTTTGGAGTGGAATACCCACCAATCAGATTAACCTTACGCAAGGACATAATCAAATAAGTAATGTCTAGTTCTAACATATCAACCAAATCACTTAAAATGAAAGAGTAAGTATCACCTATATCAAATAGAACTCTAACTGGTATAATGGAAATCAAAATCGTATCTCCAAGCACATCCTTTTCTTTCACTTTAGCAGTCGGTCCAGTTGAAGGTCCTTCTAAAACATAAACCTTAGCCTACCTAGCTTTTGGGCAATCCCTCTTCTTATGGCCAAGTTGATTATGGATAAGCACTTGGCCCTATCCATGTTCTTAGGCTGGGTACACTTAGTGGAGTAGTGCCCTTTTTGGCCGTAGTTAAAACATATGTCATCAACTATATTCGGCTTTTGAGTCCCTCCTCTAGAAATCTTTCCTTCCTTCTGATTCTTTCCATCCTTCTAATACAGATTGAATATATTCTTCTGCCCATCCTTGGATGTAACATCAGCTTTCTTTTCTTCCTAACCGAATGGTCATACATCCTTGCCATTTCCATCACCATATCAAATGGAGCCAATAGATGAGCCATCTCCTTGGGACTCGGCCCCTTCCTTGGACCTTCAATGAACTTCTCATTCTTCGTGAGTGAAATATTGATATGCTCCCTTCCATACTTTGACAAAGTATTAAAACACCTGATGTACTCATCCAAATTCGTCTTTCCCTGCTTCAGGTCAAGGAATTCTCTAGACAAGCACTCTTCTGAGGTTCGGGGATAAACCGCGCCTCGAATCGCTCCTTAAACTGTGCCTCGAATCCCTCCTTAAACTACTCGTAGGTTATCTCATCCTCTGGGACCTCAACAATTACAGCCTCCCACCAATCCAGCGCATCCTCCTAGAGTTGATGAGAAGCCAATCTCCTCTGCCGAGCATTATATATCCCAAGTCTTTGAAAATACATTAATATACTACCAACCAATTCAACACCACAAAGGCAGACTCCTTCTCTATGAAATCCCTTCCTCCACAGCTCTTGAAATCCTTATTCATCTTAGAAAAGTTGGCTTCTCTTGCTACCACTTGTCTTGGCTCAACAACTCCAACTAGTTATTGCCTCATCATCTCCATTACAAACTGGTGGAATAGGACACTCACATCCATTCCTCCTTCAACTTGGGCAGGCAATTGAGTACCGACTTCAGTACGAACTTCTGGGTTCGCCTCCCCTCCTTGGTCGTTTGTTTGAGTACTATCATAACCTATGCTATCATTCGCTCTTGTACTTCTTATGATCAAATGTCTATTGTGTAGATCCATTCTTGTCTTCTATATGAGCAAGGGTTCATAAGAAATGGAAGTAAAGGGAGTGAGATCAATCGTAGAGTGGTAGATGTATTCTCATATATATCTATATCAAAATATAAGTACGTTATATATAATACATATACCCTTCCCAATGTGTCCATTATCTATTTGATAATTTCTACTTAGCTAGGTTTTTCTTAAGTGTTCCCCTAACCTAATTTTTGATACCACTTTTTACATCCCCCACTTCGAGACTCGAAAATGGATACTGATAATGCTGTAGTTATCACTGAAATCATTTTCTAGTGACAAAGTGAGTTCGGTATTGTTTTTCACAACATACGTAAACTAAATAACAGGATAACTTTTTCATTACATTAATTTGAATTAAATAATTAATTACATCATCATCACCCAAATCGTTGCCCGCGTAAGGGTACATATAAATAGTACATAGATATAGTAGTACTGTGTAACAACCCCTAATTTTATCACTTTGAATTGGAATATTTAATTAATTCTATATATTAAAATAATTATTTTAAATGATGAATAATTCACTTGAATTATTACATAATGATAATAAGTGATTTATAATGGTTTTATAAAGATATATAAACTTCATCACATTTTGACAGATCAACGTCGTATTTTTACAATTTGATTTTTAAATTAGTAAATATGGTTTTATAACTTAAATAATCTTGTTTTAATTATCTAAAGATGATAAGAAATTTATTTTCAAATTTTGTTTACATAAATAAATAGTTTGATTAAAAACTGAAAATGTGACCGGGATTCAACCTTCAGATTTTCGACATTTCATCGAACAGAAGTTGTTTCAAATCGTTACAAAATTATTTGATACACATGCACACATGCATGTACATACATATACATTCTAGTAAGTGCCGTTAACAAGCATCAATTTCCCCTCTTAGTCCCTGAACTGCTATCTTTCACATTGCTGATTTGTTTATTTTAGTTATAACACTACCTTAATGTTTTGGCACCTTACCATAGCACTATGCCTTAACTCCCCTATAGAGTTTATAAATCTTTTAGTAATTGAACCCTACCGATGTACCATGCCATATACCTTTGAATTCAAGGCACTTACCATCCAATATCTCCATGAGCCAGTATATCTTTACGATCATAGTTCAACCCCTTTTATGTCATTCATTTATATTGTACCCAACACTTTCTTTAGATAAAACATCTTTTTCTTTCAAGTTAAATGATACCCTATCATTTACTAGCTTCTCTAAGCTTTCCTTCATTTCAAAAATAAGTTAACACAATTTTAATTCCTCTTTTATTTCATCCCTATTTAATAGTTCATTGACACTTGAAAACTATCTTACAAAGCGTCCTAAGAAATTTCTTATATTACTTAAAAAAATATAGCTTCCTGGGCTATCGAAATTTAACTTTGATTATCGCATGCTAGCTATCCCATAATATTCGAATGTTAAACCCTAATCATTATGTGTTGGCTATCCCAGAGCTATTATGGGTTGATAGCTTGCCAAGCCATCGTGTGTTACTTTTTAAGTAATGGTCGTGGGTTAAATTCCATATAGTCATCGCATGTTGTCTTATATATGGTTATCGCGTACTAATTCATCAAATCCCATCGTATGTTACACCTAAGGTCATCGTGTGCTAACTCGCCTAAAGCCTTCATCCTTTATCTCATCCATAGTCATTACATGACATCACTTATGAAGCCATCATATGCTATATCTCCTGAAGCCATCGTATGCTGGCTCATCTATATCCATTGTGAGCTATCCCTAAGATAGCCTTCACTATTTGTCCATTCTGTAGTCTTCGTATGCTAGGTTCCATACTTTGCTTTTGTACATTAAGATTTATAAAGCTTTGTTTGAGAGCTCTTTCAAAGCTAATATGGGTAGATAGCAAGAATGTTATTGCATGTTAACCCATTCTTCATCATCATGGGTTAATATAGGCTATCGTGAGTTGAATGAAAATTTTATAATTACTTTGAAAACTGATTCATTGCCTTATTAAGTATTAACTTTACACCATATCCCAACCGGTGTTAAATTCTCATTGGCTAATATTTATCTTTACATTTAACTTTTTAGAAATGGGCTAACTACACCTTCCATTTATTAATTAATTATCATTAATTAGTTACTCTTTTTTCTTAGCCAATTAATTCATATAAAATCGAAAACTGATGCGAAAAAACTAAAAAATTCACCAAAAATAATTTCATTTTATCTTACCTTTTCCAAAATTTTAGGTGTAGAATCGATTTTATTAATTTTCGTAATGAATTAACCCAATATTAGCTATTTTCTCAACTTAGAAAATTCACAAAAATTAGAACAAAATTCTAAAATTTAAATCTTACTTCATATCATCGTTCTAAAGATCGTATTAAATTTTCGTTGCATTTAGATATGATATAATCATTTGTTACCCTAAAACATAAGAAAATTTACTCTATTTAAAATTTTAAATTCATCCAATAAAGTTTAATCATTCAAACAGGTTTTCTCATCATCAAAACATTAATATGAAAAACAAATCCAACTACAATAGTTTATGATATGTTTTAGAGAAAGATTTAACTAAACTATTCTTAAGAAATCTTGTTTAATCTTCCTCATTTCTTAACGTTGAATGTTATGATCTCCTATCTTTGAAACCTTCTTCTTCTTTCTTGCAAAACAATGGTCGGCTTTGACTAGAGATTTTAGGAATTTTGTTTGTAAAATGAAATGAAGTAGAATGAATGAGGGTATGTTTTTGTTAAATAAAGTGGGTTATTGTTTTTGGCTTGGGCTAATATCCAATTATACCCTAGTCATACTATTGCTTTCCCTTAACAAAAACCTTCCCATCCAAAATTTAAATTTATTTTCATTAACAAGGTCAACCTTAATTGCCCTAATTATTCTTGATTCATTCAATTAACTTTATAAAGTGTCCCACATTTAATTAATCAAATCTCAATCTTAGGAAATTCTTGTAATTAAATTATCACATTCATCTCTTTAATGATATCTTCGTATTATTAATTCAATTTAATTTCTCATATTTTGGACCCTTCAGAATATAGGATATCATAATGAACAACTACAACACTGCAACTATCATCGAAAAAGTGACAATAGAATTGGAATTCACTTTAGGCAAGTAAATCTTTCTTGTTAATGTTTTATATGTCCTGGAGATACGAAAGAATTTGGTTTCTGGAAGTCTTCTTTATAATAAAGGAGTTAAATGTATCACTAAGGTTAATATTCGTGTGTTGCCTAGGGGGGAAGTCCGTCAAAAAGGGAAATTCTTGTAATGGAATGTTTAAGTTATGTATCAAGAAAAAAAATAAGTGTGCTTATGTTTTCGATTCTTTCCATTTATGGCATAATAGATTAGCACGTTTAAATTATAGATCTTTAAAGTTTATGTCTACCCAAGGTCTAATTCCATATGAACACACTAACCCACCAAAATGTGAAACCTACATTGAAGCTAAAATGTGGAAAAAGTCATTCCCGAAGTCTAAAAGAAACAATCAATTGCAATAACTAGTTAACTCTGACGTTTGTGAATTAGATGGTATATTAACTAGAGGAGGAAGCAGGTACTTTATTACGTCTATAAACGATTTGTCCTGGTATACTCATATTTATTTGATAAGAACAAAAGATCTAGCTTTTGATATGTTTAAACATTTCAAAATCACAGTTAAGAATCAAAAGAAAAAGGAAATTAAGGTGTTACGAAGTGATTGTGGAGAAGAATATTTCTTTACAGAATTTTCTTCATTTTGTGAAGAAAATGGTATTATACATAAATCAACTGCACTATATCGGTTGGCTAAATGTAAAAACAAAATGCTAGTAAAATGACATGATTTTGAATGCTAGACAACAAGTAAACTTGTGTGAGGGGGAGCACTCTTATTTGTATGCCATCTGCATAATAGAATATCATCAAAGAAAATGAAGGTACTTCCATATGAACTATGGAATGATAGAAAACCTAGTTTGAAATATTTGAAAGTTTAGGGCTATTTAGCCTTCTATCATATAACTGATCAAAAATGGACTAAGCTCAGACCAAAAGCTTCAAAAAGTATATTTATTAGGTATGCTAGAAACTCTAAAGCATACTGATTGTTATATTTAGACTCCAATATTATTATAGAGTCTAGGGATACATAATTTTTCAAATATAAATTCATATATAATGCAAAAGAAAATTTCGAACCCTACCCAAAATACCATTGAAAACATATCTAAAGATTCCAACCAAGGTTCTTCTAATAAAAGGCCACTTCCGAGTATATTAAAAGAACCTAGATGGAGTAAAAGACAAAGGAGGCTAAATATCTAGGACCTGACTTTGTATCAGCTGATGATGTAGTTCTGTTCATGGGAAACAGATCTGAAATAATTGATAGGATTTCTTATATACTAAGCACCGAAGGAGATCTTAAGTCTTTTAAAGTAGGAATGGCTCCAAGAGAAGCTACATTCCAAAAAGAAGCAATATAGGAAGAGATGGATTCAAATCTATCAAACAACACTTGGTAATTAATTAACTTGCCTAATGGATCAAAATCAATTGGATGTAAATGGGTGTTTCAAAGAAAATGAAAAATAGATGGATCAATACAAACTTTCAAAGCAAGACTAGTTTCCAAAGGTTTTAAGCAAAAGGAGGGTATTGATTATTTGGACACATATACTCTTATCGCTAGATTAACTTCAATAAGAGCTCTCTTTTCTTTAGCATCTATTCAAGGGCTGTACGTACGTCAAATGTTTGTCAAGGCTGCCTTTTTGAATGGTCATTTGGACAAGGAAGTATATACAGAACAATTTGAAGGTTTCATTATGACTAGAAATGAAAATAAAGTATGCAAACTAGTTGAGTCATTACATGGAATAAAACAAGCACCATAGCAGTGGCATGAGAAATTTGATTCTACAATCTTCTCTAATAGATCTAAGCATAACAATACAGACAAGTGTGTCTACTCAAAGTTCATAGATCGATATGGTATCATAATTTGTCATACGTTGATGACCTCATCATATTTGGTACAAATATGGAAGGCATAAATGAGATAAAATTATACCTAACATCATGTTTCAAAATGAAATTTTTGAACGAGGAGATACTAAATTAGGAATTAAAGTAAAGAAACATAGTGGGGGATATGCTTTATGCTAGTCTGATTACATTGAAAAGTTGCTTCTTAAATACAAACATTTGTACTTTAAAGAAGCAAATAGTCCATATGATTCTTAAATAAAATTATTTGCAAATTCTGATAAGTAGTAGCCCAAATAGAATATCAAGTGCTATTGGTAGTCCTATGTATGCTATGCACTGTACTCGTCCAGACAATGTTTTCGCCGTATGCAACTATTCAGATATACAAACAATCCTACTGTTGCACATTGGAAAGCAATTTGTAGAGTCCTAGGTTATTTTTAAAAAACAAGTGGATTAGGACTTAATTATGGAAACTTCACAGCAATTCTAGAATGTTGTTTAAAGCAAATGGCACAACGCTTGAAAACGAACATAAAAGAATTACTGGAGGGATTTTCACTCTTGGAGGGAGTGTTATATACTGGCCCTCCAAGAAACAAACGATTATAACACATTCTACAATGGAAGTTGAATTTATTATCTTACATGCATCGAGTAAAGAAGAATAATGGCTAAGAAATTTATTAATGGAAATTGAATTATGGCCAAAATTGTTGTTAGCCATTTCAATATACCACGACAGTGAAGCTACAATGTCTAGAGCTCACAAAAAATTATACAATTGAAAGTCTAGACACATAAGCTTTAGACATGCGTACGTCAGGGAATTGATTATCGATGGAGTTATTACAGCTATATATCTAAGATAAAAGAAAAATCAAGCAGATCTACTAACAAAAGGATTGCCAAGAGAGTTTGTGAAATCAACTAGTAGTATAATAGATCTAAAACCTTTCTAATCACTTGCAATGGAAACCCAACCTTATTCCTTTAGCTTATAGTTTAAAGGGTAACAAAAAGTTATAGATAAGTGATTGGCAAACAGTGGGAGTCAAATGTTTGATTGTTACATGTGCGGTATTAATTTTTCAAAGTAACAAGGATGAACAAATAACAAATATCTATGTGAACAGAAGGAAAAAGAGAAGTCCTGATAAAGTATTGTGAAAACTTTATAAATGTTCATGAATACAACGGGAACAATAATAACCAATGGTGACTTTACTGAAGCATGTTTAACATTTATGTGTTTAGGTATTTCGTTACAACTTATAGGATTTTGGTTTAAGCTATTAGCCAAAAAACATTCTATTGAAACTTAGATATCTTTACTAAAAAGGAAGTTTAATCCAAAAGGAACTTTCATTTATGCATAAATAAATGTATGATGAACATGACAATCTAGTGGAGGGTTATTGGGAGATTGTAATTTGAAGCCCTACGTCACCAAAATAGTTGGTAATATCACAATATTTATATATATTTAGGCACGTATGTGTATGTATATATAATTAAATGGTTGGAGCTCTAAACTGCTATCTTTTGTAGGGAGAGTTGATTTAGTTCATATTGTTATTACTGCCAAAGTGAGATTTTTGATTTAAACTTTCCAAAGCACTTTTGGCTTCTGAAATCCTTCTAGAAAAAAGGTGAGTAACAAAACTAGGGGAAGTTTTTAGACATCACTAGCAGCAGAAGCCACGGGGAAAGAGTAAGAGAAGAGGCCAGTCAGACACTACTATAAGCCAGTCGGGCACTACTAATATAGATTCAGGTGCTCATGGTCGAGATAGGGGGAGACCAATGAGACTTTAGTCGATGTCCAGGTATGGTGGGAAGGACTGAGGCTGGCCCAAACAAGCGAGGTAGGGCTAGGGGAGGTGGAATAAGATATAGAGAGGTGATACCAACTCCCGGGTAAGACTCAATGCATAATCGAAAGGGAGGTAAAACTTAAATAGTCGATTTTTTAGACTTAACCTTACCTTTTTTACATCTCACTTATACTTATACTGTTCTAGATTGTTCTATTGAGAAAACAAACTCAGTATGTGCAAGTTTCATGCGGAGAGGTGGGTACATAAAGTTAGTTATGATGTGCTATGAAGACCAAAAATAGAAGGTGAAGTTGGTTTAGTGAATATGAAAGAACTAAAAAGGCATATATCCTAAAATTAGGATGGAAAATTATTACATCGAAAAGCCTATGGGCTAAATGGATGAGGAATGGATATTCTGATGATAAGCTTTGGGTTATGAAAATAGTTAATAATGCATCTGGGGTGTGGAAAAATATTTTAAAAGGAAGAAATAACTTAAAAAACACATCACTAGGAAATTTGAAAATGGAAAGCAGACAAGTCTATGGAAAGACCCCTGGTTAAATGGAAACACTTTAATAGCCAAATTGAGATGGGACATCGTTTCTAGTGTAGGGGGATTTTGTGATAAGGTAAAATGCATCATAAGAAATGGGAATTGGATTCTAGAATACAAAGGGCTTCAAACAATAACACAAAATGTAAACTACATCCCTATTTTTAAGAATTCTACAAATGATATTTTGACATGAAACCTAACCAAAAAGGGTAATTTTTTTTAACTAAAACAACATATGAATTAATTTAACCAAAAAAGGACATCAAAAATTGGGCTTCAGCGCTAAGGTCAATGGCTAACGACCCTATGATGGCTTTTACTACATATAAGGCAGTTAATTTACGATTTCCTACGACTGACAGATTGCCAAAATAGGGTCTTAATATAGATCGAAAATGCAAATTTTGCGAAAATGAGAACTAATCTTATCAACACCTATTTCTTAGCTATTCATAGTCCAACAAGTAGCTGCACAAATTTAACCAGAAAAATAGAGACATGAAACCGATTAGGAGTTTGGAAGAAGAACTAATCTACCCGAATAAGGACAATGGGGGCTTGTGTTTGCTGAACAGATAAAGCATATAACACTCACAACTGTTGTTCATCATGTTTGGAAGGAGAGAAATCAATGAGTGTTTCAAAACAAAACCAAAGAAATTGATCAGATCTATAGACTAATTGAAGCGGAGATGAAGGTTGTTTGCGAACGTACAAAGAAGAAACATCATACCGGTTATGCTATGGTGAAGCGACAAGTAATGGAAGCATGGGGTCTCTTTAGGCATCAGCCGCCATGAGTTTGTAGAAGTGAAAGTAGAAGTTTCCGGACGAAAATGGAAAGAGGAGTTCGAATTGAAAAGTTTGGTTTAAGGGTGTAAAAGTAGATCTAATTACTTCTGACACGATCTTTTACTGTTCTCGAGATAACTTTATTTAATTGTCTGATATAATTTTTGTAGCGGGCTATATTTTGTATGCATGGGCCTTGGGCCATCGCATATCAATAATAAAATTTAGCCACATTCAAATACGCACACACACACACCACACACACACACATACATACATACATACACACACACACACACACATATATATATATATATATATTAAGTGGAGAAAGAATAAACAAACGGACTTGTGGGCTTGGGCCAATGGATAATACATATAAAATACCAAGGATGGGCACTTGGGCACTTAAGGCACGATGACGCAGGCATGAATACATCTGAAGGGTTAAAACTGTTGCTTTTTCTTTTTTGAACGCAAACAGATTGAATAGACACAGTTTTTTACTTTTCTCTACTAATGACCATAGCTTGTACCCATTCAATACCCATAGAAACAACTCCCAGACCAAAGTAATTCATTCTGCTTATCTCTTTGTACTTCATCCCATGCATTTAATCCTCCACTCTTCAGTAAAAGACACAATTTTTTTCTATAGATAATTTTTTTCTGCAGGAAGATCTTTGTTGTATCCTAGAGGAATTAGGCCACATTACCCAATAGCAGTCTCTTTTGTAGTGGGGATGATAAATTACTTAAAGAAAACGTTATTGAAATGTGCCTCGGACTCATATTTAGTTCCTAAATTCAATCCTAATTCTAACAATTTTAAGGAATTTATGATGGCCATGGTGCAAGGATCAGAATCAAATACAAGATCATGAACCAGGAATGCATCAAACTTGATCGCTTCAATGGAACAAATACACCCGCTAGCGAGATAAAATTATGTTCCTACTTACCATTCTGAAGATTGCATATGTACTGGATCCAAACTTGAAACCAATACCAGCATCTACTGTCGGAGATACAGAAGAAATCATAGCAAAGAGAAAGAGAAGAGAAGAAATAAAATGGGCTGCAGGGATCACATACTTAATACACCATCTAATCGCTTATATGATCTCTTCACTTCCATAAAATCGCCAAGGGAAATCTGGAAAACTCTAGAGACAATATATTGCAACGAGAAGCAAGATGAAAATAAGTTTTTACTTTTTAAGTTTTATAAATATAAGATTCTTGACAATACTTTAGTTTTGGAACAAGTGCATAAATTATAGTTAATTTTTAGAAAACTCAAGGATGTTAATGTAAAGACTCGTATTGTTAATATCAGAGAATTGGAAAATATTTATATTAATTTTATATATAGTTGTATGTTTTTATAACTTTGGAAAATGACTATAAGAAACATTTTACATTTTTTGAATTTTTATCAGACGATTAACTTTTGATGAGGCTGAATTAGAGTCTAAAACCACTTTCATTGGATCAGGATGATGGTTTCTCTCTCCATAGAGTGGTCATAATTAGAAAACGGAGTTAATGTTACGGAGTTGTGGCTGCTTGAAGTTTACTTGATTTTGAACAGCTTAATGGGTAATAAATGAGTTAATGGCTAGGCCTAACGCTCATTTTGAGGTTAAAATCATGTTGGGGCTGATGGAACTTCACTCTATCATTACACGCTTCCCAAAAAATAAAGAGAAAACCACCATTAACCACTTCTAAGCCAAAAAGTTACAATAAACCTTACTTTAATTAACCAAACCTTGTTATTAGAAGGAGATTAGCTTAATTAGCAGATGGAATTGAAGATTTGCTGTTGAAGATCACTTAGAGCTGTTGTTCATCTCGGATTTTGTGCCTATTTTTGATTGCTTTGGATTTAGGTGAGTGGTTAGGATCTCTCACTTACTAATTAGTCATTATATACCATAATGATGTTTTAAAATGATTTTTGGATCCTAAAACATGTTTTAAACTTTAACTAATCATATATGTTAATTTTAAACACTTTAGAAAAGATTCATGAATTTGTGTTCTTATAGATCGTCCTTGTTTTTATGGTTCACCATATTCTTCTACCTTTAGATTTAGGCTTTACTTTGGTGTGTATGGATGTATGCTTGTTAGGATATGGTGTATGTAATGTATGCTTGAATGTATGATGTTTAAATGGTTAAAAATGTTGATTGAATGGTGATTTAGTTCTACGAATAAGTCTTGGATCGGTGATGACCCATGGAGGTCAAGTCATCCAAATGACTTGTGATCCATAGGGTAGGTCAAGGAGGACACCCTAAAGCTATTTTTCTAGTTTCACATCATTTGTAGTTTGTTTACTTGAGTTATGGTTAATTGAAGTTGGATTGGTGTTGATGGATTGGTTGGAAGTTGCTTTGAGTTTTGGACGTGTTGATTTGAGTCCTAGGGTGGTTGCTTCGTGTCGTGAGTGAAGGTGTATAGGCCGCGTGATGAAAATATGAAATTTCCAAGTGAGAGATCGGTCGCAAGTGGTGCTCCAGGCTAGAAAGTGGATTGCTTTGGGACTTGATATGAGCTATGCGTATGAACTTACTTGAGGTTGCATGAAGTGGAAGGGAATTTAACCAAGGTTTGGATCAGTGACCATGGATAGGTACCGATCCATGGGGCTTAGGTCGGCAGCAATGGTTCGGTAGAGGAGGGTTTCACGTGGTGAAATGTGGCTTAGTGGCTTTGAAGTGTAGGGTCGATGATGGGATGGATCGGTTATGATAGATTAGACTTCAAGGTTCGATCATGATGGATCAGTGAGTGAAATTTGGAGGTGGCTTCAAGTCATTTATGTGTTCACTTCGAGTCGCCAAGGAATTTGTTTTTAGTCATGGAGATGGCTTCTTTGGGTCTTTATGTCTTCACTTGCTTCGAGCCACAACTTCATATTTTTTGAGCTAAGGCTCGGGTCGGTACCGAACAATGGTGTTCCTTGATAATTTTTAACGATGGTGCATGATTCGACGATGATGACTTTACAGTGGGAAGTGATGGTTTCGATGATGGATAGCTGTAATTTGAGACACAGAGTTGGTGACTACGAGTCGGATTAAAGAAGCTATTGGATGGCTATCTAGAATAGTTACAAATTGTGATGACTTTAGACAGGGATTATAAGAACAGATCTAGGATATGCTTTGTTGAAGATGACGTGTGCAAAAGGATCGTTGATATTCGTAGGTTTTGGTGTACTCATAAAGCAGGGGTATGTGAGGATGCTTACTTGGGCTTACGAGGAGCCCTGGATCACACGACGTTTTGATCCGTTTTCCTTGGGCTGTCTATAGGAGTGCAGTCTAGTTCCTATCCTACTGAGTGGCATGGATTCAAGTGTCGAAAAACCGACATGTTAACTATTCCTTAACTATACAAGGAGGTCATACGAGTATCATATATCCATTGCACTAGGTGACTAAATGTGAGGATGGATGATGGATGTTATGTTTGCTTTGGTTTCTTATCACCCTAGGAATGTCACACGATGTATATACCATCGGTGTAGATATCTAAACATCCATTAGTACTTCGATGTATAGTATATCATGAAGACTACGATGTAGGGTAGCATATATTTTTTGTTATGTGCTAACTTTGTGGATGCAAGGACAGGTCGGGTATGATTTTCCATACCATTTGTCAAAGTATATTGACTTATAGTATTTGAAATTCTCAACCATGCACACCAGACTATTATCTGATTTAGGATTTTATGCTACTTCCTATTATTCCGGGTACTCTTAATTGACTAGATCAAGGATATCAGGTCTGATGAGCATGTGTTGCTGGACATATGACAAGCAGGAGGCTATACTCCCATATTACTATGTTTTGTTGTTATTTCTATCATTTCGATGTACATCACCATGAAGCTTACTCATGCTATTATTTATTTTGAAACAGTTATCTACTTTAAGTTTATTATTAGTTGTATAAAGTCTATCACTTATGTTGAATAGTTGTAAGGATCTAAGTACTCTAATTTCTCTGATTTATTTAGTTCTTACTATCTCACTTATTTTATATCTAAGATGTTTACAGTTATATTTTATTCGATGTGCTATGGTATATATGATAAGTTCTGTGATTTATTATTTACTTTACATTATTGGATACCGATGGTGTAGGGCGGACGTTACATTTGGTGTCAGAGCTTAGGTCACGTAGTTTAACCCAAGGGATACCATGGTCTAGTAGAGATAAGGTTAGAGTTCTTACCTAGATGGCATCGAGAGTGTGTATATATACAAGAGCGCATGCTTGTTATATATTTTGGTTTTCAAAACTATATAGTAATATATATATATATAAAGTATGAAGTCCCACTACACATATGAGTACTACTTAAGCAGCATTCCTTATAGAGAGACGAAGCGTCCTTATTACAAATTGAAGGATGAGTCACCAAACAGGAATGTTGCTAGGAACTACGTCTTTGGAATCAAAGAAGGAGCTGGCTCGGGAGCTGCTAATCCCGAGTTGCAAACCATGTTCAATACCATGATGCGGAACATGTTGCAGAATGCTCAAGTAGTCGCTTCAAATGTTGTTGTTCATGGTGGTGCTCCAGTGTAGGTGTAACAAACCGGTATTTCGTGCCATCCGCATCCGCATATGTTGGACTTGAATTGCTCAAAATATCATATTGTTAATTTATAATTTGGCAAAACTCAGTATATATAGTAAATAAATCTATCACAGAATCACAGACACAGAGTATTACAACAGTCAACAGCGGAATAGATAAATAACAGAGTTGAAATAAAATACAATAGAATGCCTCAAATACAAAGCTGTCTCGAATACAAACAGATGACAAGTCTGAACCAACAACTGGATAGCTGAAAGCTGAATAGATACCGACGGATCTCCAAGCGAAGCTCCAACTCTAAAGGTGAGTCTCTAATGTTGTGGCACTCAGTCTGACCCAAGCATAAAGCAAAACACAAAACACTCGAGTCAGGATTAACATTCTTATATCAATAAATTCAACTCAAGTGAAATAGCAACTGAAATACAAGTAACTTAAAGGATGTTTGAGATAACCATCCTCTAAGGATCCGTGGAACTATCTACTATGTAGTAATATACGCTATTATAGTATGTCTATAGTAAAGTAAAGTATTAAAATAGCGTTAAGGCGTTACCCATATCCGCCTTAACACATTTTATATATTCCCATAGTCTATACGATGGCGTAAGCTCCTCCGTAAACTGGAGGTTTACCCAGAGGACACCGCATAGGTATGGTACAAAACAAACTCGTAGAAGGTGCTCTAGGGCATGTGAGCATGGCACACGAGGAGATGCCAGGGTAGATATACCGTTTGCAGATCCGGACTGGTGGTAACCCATAACAGCTACTACCGCCCACCTCAGACACACTCCCATATCAAAATCGAGGGGTGGCCACCAAAACAATCACAAAAATCAGAATATAGTATCGAAGAAATGGGCCCGTCGGAGGAATGACCTCGCTTGGCCTGGCGTAGCTCCAGATTTTAGTCACATCTAAGCTGACTCACGGGAGTCAGGGTCACGTCATACCTTATACAGAAATCGTTCACCAAACCATCCTACTTCATTTCTGGAATCTCCACCACGTACACAGTTGTTAAAGTGGTTTTCGGTATTGGCAGAGAGTATGACAATATCCGATCCCGGTCTCTTTAACAACCAAACGTTATTATAACACCGTGGTCATTTCAAAATATCATATTCATTTCAAAACCATATCAAATTCGATATCATTATTCACTTTAAATAATATTCATTTCCAGAATCGTAACACTTTCAAAAATTATAACCATTTCGAAATCATAACACGTTTGAAATCATAGCACTTTAGAAATCATAACACTTTGGAAATTATAACACTTTGAAATCGTAACACTTTGAAATCATAACACTTTCCACTCAACAGTTTAGATATAGAAAATAGTATATGTAATAAAATAGATTATAAAATAAAATAGTTTATATAATAAAATAGTTTATAAAATAAAATAGTTTATATAATAAAATAGTTTATAAAATAAAATAGCTTATATTAAATTAATTGGTATATTAAAATAGTTTTATATTAAAATAGTTTAAATGAACTATATTCATAAAGTAAAATATTTATATATATTAAAATACTTTATATAAAATAAAAAATGGTTTCCTCAAATTTCACAATTATAATATCTTAAAATCAATATCTATTAAAACCATATATATTTCTTTTCAAAACCTTGGAAATATATATATAGACCAACGGTGCCTATATATAATTTTCTATCCTATGGTCAAGTGATACAGATATTTATCATTTCAATCCGCATTTTAAAATATACGGGCATACATCTTTTCAACCCGCAATCCCAAATTCAATTGAATGAAAATCGCTTGGGTTTATCATTTCAATCCATAACGATTTTCCCCTATTCTACAAAATCGTTCGGGTATGTATCATTTCAACCCATATGGAGTTCTATACTAGAAGGGAACTTGCAGAGTGATAATAGTTATGGTAATAAATATAACATATCAACAACATGCATATATCAACAATAACAATTTAGATAAAATATAAACAATAGGATATGGTGTCATATTCCATAGGTGAACAATTTTAGATAACAACATATCATATATAGTTACAGTTCAATTTAGCAGTATATTTCAATTGTCGTTTCAATTGAAATCAAATCTAATAAATATAAGGACGTTAATCGTGAGTGATTGCTAGCTCACCTTTCGGGGCTAGAGATGATTTGTCACTGAAATTAGTTTTGGATCCAAGCATGAATTTCAAAGCAAAGGAGGATTGGCATGAATTCAACGATCAAAGCTGATAATAGGAATAGATTGAAACAATCAGAATCAGTTTGATAAGAACAACAATTATATATTAAAAATCATTGTTTTTAATTAAGCGCATATATTAAGATGAACATATGTTTAAAAATAATATATATTTATTTATTTATTTCAAATCAATAACTTAACTTCAATCCAAACAAAAATCCATATATACATGAAAACAAAATTCACCTATATATTGAAACCAGAATATACTTACACAAATTTGTACTTATATATACAAGTAACCTTATATACTATATAACTCATATATTATAAACAACTTATATTTTGAAATCAATATCAATTTACTTTATTATAGTTATCAAAACATATCACGTTATAAAACCCAAACATATATATCCTTTACTGTAAAAATAAAATCTATATATAACATATAACAAATATGTAGACAATTATATATATAGAACAATTATATATAAGCCATTCAAAGAATCATATACGTACTATATACACAATCAATAAAATATACATATATAATCTGACAGTTTTATAACTCATATAATTAACAGGTTATAATCTACAAATATATATATATAACTTACATATATACTTATTCACACGCAACACACACATATATAACATATGCGGAATGAAACTCTATAATAAATATATACATATTATCATAACCTTAAAGCATAAATAAACTATACAGCCTAACCCAGGGGCGGAGCCACTTTAGTCCTGGCCTGGGCAAGTGACCCTCCCAGGAAAGTCAATAGCGAAAAAAAAACAGAAAAAAAACCCAATACAACTCGCGATCTAAAATCGAAAACCCTAACTCCTCCGCAAGGACCGCAACAAGCGTTGTAGCCTCCGCAACTCGTCGTTGTAGCCTCCGCAACTCGTCGTTGTAGCCTCTGCAACAGGCGCAATTGCAAGTTCTCCGTAACTCCTCCTCAACCCACCGCAACTCCTCCGTAGGACCACAACCCACCGACCGCAACAGGCGCAGCCGTGCAAGTTCGCAACTCCTCCGTGTCGCTGTCATCTCCTGAGCTCCTCCACAATTCAGCCTCCTTCACAATCACATCAAAGTCGAAATGGGTGGTGAGCGATTTTGATTTAATGAATTTGCTTAATTCGACTACTTAGATTCAGGATTGAATCGATTGATTAAATTCGACTAATTCGACTACTTATATTCACATACTAAAACAGAATTTGCTGTAGGATTGTATCCGTTACTGGCACTGCTAAACCTCACTTTGTTCCTTTATAAATTACTGCTAACCTTCATATTTAACTTTATTTTAATGAACCCAAAGGAGAGATGCGGTCAAAATTTTGAGAAGATCCAAAAAAAAACTGCAGTTTTTGTGTTTGCTGTAGACAATTGCAGTTTTTAAATTTGCTGTAGACAATTGCAGTTTTTGTATTAATGAAAATATAATTTTATTTTTTTTAATCTTAGATATGCGGATATATTTTAAAAGAACCATCGAAGATATTTCCACCGAAGTTGGAGCTTCTGCACCTTTTAATAACACGGTGAATGATGATAATCAAAACAAAATTATTCCAAACTTGGTAACTCGAAGTCGTATTCAAGTTGATTTATCGAATCTTCCATCTGATCCTAGTCTACGACGTCAAATTTTGGACTACGATCCAAATGACCAAGATATAGTTAGAAGAGCATATTTACAAAATGGTCCTTGTCAGCCTTCTTTGCAAATATTTCCACAAACAATAATTGGTGGAAGGGTTAGACGTTTCAGTCAATCATGGTTTACCGATTATAAGAATTGGTTGGAGTATAGTGTGAAAGAAGATGCAGTATATTGTTTACTATGCTACTTATTTCGTCCCCAATCGATAAGTAGAAATACAAGCGATGCATTTATTCGAGGGGGGTTTAGAAATTGGAAACATAATCAAAGGCTTCAAGAACATTCTAATTCAGATGTTCATAAAGCAGCATATACAAAGGCTGAGAATTTAATGAACCAAAATCAACATATTGCAATGGTAATTGAGAGACAATCAACTGAAAGCAAAATTAATTACCAACATCGATTAAATTCAAGTCTTGTGTGCATTCGATATCTGTTACATCAAGGTTTGCCTTTTCGCGGTCACGATGAATCCGAAGAATCAATGAATAAAGGAAATTTACTTGAACTTCTGCATTGGCTTGCTCATGAAAAGCCTTCGGTTGATGCCGTTGTTTTGAAAAATGCACCACTAAATAATAAGATGACATCGCCTGAAATTCAAAAGGATATTGTCAACTGTATTGCGGTGGAAATTATAGATGTTATCCTACAACATTTACATCTTTCTGGAGGACTATTTGCACTATTAATTGACGAAGCTCGTGATACATCAATTAAAGAGCAAATGGAAATTGTTTTGCGATTTGTGGATGAGACAGGAAGTGTTATCGAGAGGTTTGTAGGCATAGTACATGTTCCTAACACAACATCAATTTCTCTAAAAACATCACTTGATGCTTTTTTTAGCAAACATAAATTGAGCATGTCAAAGTTACGAGGCCAAGGTTATGATGGTGCAAGTAATATGCAGGGTGCATTTAATGGTCTTAAAACACTTGTTCTACATGAGAATAAGTATGCTTTCTATGTTCATTGTTTTGCACATCAACTTCAATTAGCACTTGTTCGTGTCGCCAAAGATATAGACCACATTTCTGAGTTTTTTTTCTTGGTTAATAATTTGGTAAACCTTGCTGGAGCATCATGCAAGCGTCGAGACATTCTTAGAGAAAAAGAAGCCAATAGAATATTTAGTCAACTCGAAAGTGGTGAACTATCTAGTGGTCGAGGGTTAAATCAAGAGCGTAGTTTGAAACGACCGGGGGACACACGATGGGGTTCACATTATGGTACACTAATCAATTTGATAGTTATGTTCCCTTCGGTTATTGATGTCCTTACAGATCTAGTAGAAGATATTTCTGGTGATAAAAAAGGAGAACCTTTAAATTTGATAAAAGTATTGCAATCTTATGATTTCATATTTATTTTGCATTTGATGAAAAATGTTCTTGCAATTACTAATGATCTTTCCAAAGCACTACAACGAAAAGATCAAGATATAGTAAATGCTTTGATGTTGGTAAAAGTATCTAAAGAACGGTTAAATAATATGCGAGCAAGTGGATGGGACACTCTTCTAAATGAGGTTGGCTCTTTCTGCATCAAACAACAAATTCCTATTTCAAATATGAATGATAATTATCTTCTTTTAGGTAGATCAAGGAGAGGATCAATGATTAAAAATTTACATCATTATCGAGTTGATTTGTTTTATCTTTGTCTAGATAAGAAGATTGTTGAGCTTAATAATCGCTTCGATGAGGTAAATTCAGAATTACTTCTTTGTATGTCCTCTCTCAGTCCAGTTGATTCATTTGCCTCTTTTGACCAAGTAAAGTTAGTTCGTTTATCTGAATTTTACCCCGATGATTTTTCTGAAGCAGAGCGTATGGATCTTTATAATCAATTGGAGATTTATGAAATTGATATGAAGTCTAATGATATGTCTAAAGATGTGAAATCAATTGGTGATTTGGCTAGGAAGATGGTGTTGACGGAAAAAAATATTGCGTATAATTTGGTTTACAAGCTCATAACCTTATCACTTATCTTACCGGTTTCAACCGCAACTGTGAAGAGAGCATTTTCTGCCATGAATATAGTGAAAATCGACCTACAAAATCGAATGGGAGATGAATGGTTGAGTGATAGTTGTGTTGCATACATCGAGAAAGATATATTCAAGGAGATTAACAATGATGCAATTCTCGACCGCTTTCAAAATATGAGAACTCGACGTGGGCAACTTTAAACTAATAGTAAATATGTATTGTTATTTTAGTTTGAAAGATCAATAGTTGATATTTTTGTAATGAATTATTATTATATAATTATATTTTGTGCTTGTTTGAGGTTCTAGAATGCTTCTTCATACACAGAATCATGAGAATTGCAGTGAGAAATGATTACCTTTTAGATATTCTAACTTATTGAAGTTTGTAGGCACAATGTATTAGTTTTGTATTGTTTATGTTGCAGTCCATATACAATGGGAGGACTTTCAATTGGAGAGAAGCAATTTATAGAAGGTGGAATTGCTCAAGATATACGAACAGATGGCAGACAAAGACGTGACTTTCATCCAATTTCTGTTGAAACTGGAGTCGTCCCTCATGTGAGTCATTGTAATTATTTTGGCCTGCATCAGTTTGCTTCCATTATTTTCCAGCTTTATGTGGCATCAATATTTATATGTGCCACTTTTATCTGGACAAGGCAAAAAAGACAAAAATAACAACTTAATCACTGCTTTTGGGAAAACATCATGCAGGCAAATGGTTCAGCTCGAGTTAAATTAGGTGCAACAGATGTTATTGCCAGTGTGAACGTAATTAACATATTTTAAAGATTATCTATCATTTTCATTAATGTAAGTTTACAAGGATCAAGTATTTGCATTTGTTAATATTTAACTCTTTTAATTTTATCTTCAAATTCAGGCTGAACTTGGAAGACCGAGCTCTCTTCATCCCGACAAAGACAAAGTCGCTATATTTGTCGACTACAGGCTGCAACCCCACTGCAGCTCCTATGTTTGAGGTTAGCATATCTAGCACTATTGTCATTGCTCTTTGTTTTTTTTCCTCAATGATTGTGCCTCGACCAGCTTCCAATCCTGGCTACGCCACTGGCCTAACCCACCCTATATATATTTATATATATAACAGCAAAATCAATATATATTAATACTTACGTATATATAAAGTAAACAATACAAAATAGCATTTTAAAACAATATTTATATATATATACATTTAACCAAATATATGCAGGCTTAATAACATATTTACAAAACTTGATATTTTAAAATATATCATATATATACATAACAACCTATAATATATATACCAACAGATATATATATATATATATATATATATATTACCTATATACAACGAAGTTGAAATATTGCCGTACTACATATATGTGTGTGCTTCTTATATACGAAAACTGCAAATACAATATTTAAAATAGTCAATGTATATTGCTATATTTATAAACTTATTTTAAGTATATATATTGACAAACAGTATATCATCCTCTTTTATATGTGACTAAACACATTCATATGGTAACCATATATATTTCTAAGTTCCTTCATAGCAAACTAAACAACACGAAATAGATGTATATAAACATCTATATATATAACCACTATACATATTAAACCTGATATATATATAAATTTGCTTATAGAACCAATATATAACTAATTAATATGGTACGTGCCTAACTTATACATGCCAGATCTATATAGGCGAAAGAGGAAAGAGTAGGTAAAGAAAAAAATGCAGTTTATCACTTTATATACTTACCATATAGTATATCTTCCATTTATCAATAAAGAATAGAAAGAGGGGACCGGAAAAAAAACTTCACAGCAAAGATGGAACGTTGGCTGGAAGAGCAGCACGCGGGGAAGGTGGGAACGGAGGAGAGGCGTTGCGTGAGAGGGAGGGGTCTTCCTGTGTTCGGCTTGCTGTGGGAATTGATTCGGGTTTCTATTTTTTTTCTTTTTCTTTTTTTATATACAGTATCGCACGGCTGCATGCTGGAGGAAGCCTCGGCGCGAGTTGCAGTGTGAGTTGTGGAGGAGCAGTGATGGTGGAGATGCGGCATGGGTCAGGGAGAAAATAGTAGGGCGAGAGGCAAAGATGAGGGGAGATGAGCCGTTCATGGTGGAACAGTTCCCTTCTTTATAAAGCAATGAACAGAGGCTAAAAAAACGTCATCCAATATAATCAATAATGACAAAGCAACGGCCAGTGGCTTTGATTCTGGAAAAGTTATTAAAGCAATTAATTTTGTTTGGACCGCAAGTTTCAAGTTTGAAACCAAATGAAAAATGTAAAGTCACCTTTATGATACCGATACAACGCACCGCTTCTATCGTTCTGTCACGTACCGGTTCTCAGAATACAGAAGTAAATATACTACCGAGGTCAGCACGACGGGACACTACAAGAATTTTTTTTTGTAGCGCTCAAAAAACGCTACAAAAACTTTTGGTGGCGTTTTGATAAACGTTACGAAAAAACATGCCACTAAAAATCCATGATTTTTTGTTGCATTTATTTTAACGCCACTATAAATGCATTTTTGGCAGCGTTTTTCAAACGCCACCATAAATATTTTTGTAGCGTTTAATAAACGCCACCAAAAGATTTTTTGGCGCTACTAATAGAATTTCCAACTTTACCCCTATTTTACGGTTGCATTTACTCAACGCCACTATATATATTTCGGTAGCGTTTTTGAAACGCTACTAAAAGTGGTTTATTATTTTACACCATTTTTTCATGCTATTATTTCCTGTTAATGGTCTATTTTGGTTCTATTATATCAATCAACAATCACTCACATAATCATCATATTCAAATAAGTTAAAAAACACATTAACCATATAATCAAATAAAATATCCATAATCATTCCAATACAATAGTTTTTCGACAAAATGACCTAACTCACATACAATAACCATTTGTATACAAATTAGTGTAGGAGAAGCCACTATGTAGTAACTTGACTCTTCTTGATCAGCAGTGAACAGTACGGAGTAGGACTGACCAACATGCACATCCAGTGAGTCCAAATCTACAGGAAATTGATCCACTAGTTTGGAAAAAAAAATGTCGTCATTTTGGTCAAATTCATTTAACTTTCAGGATGTCTTGTTTACGAGAATAAAAAGCGAAAACGTTAGCGATATAATTTAGAGAAAAATAGGCAGTTTAATCATAATTTTCTTGGCAAAAAGTATGGTATGTTTTGCAATATTTGGTGTTCAACTTCAAACAGAATTAGGCTCTTATTTTAATAACCAGGTAAGAAAACACATGGAAAAAAATATTAAGGTATATATCAGAATATATAAATGTACCTGCAGCAGGAGTGATGCAGACAAGTCCAGTGATCATGCCCTGAACAGCACCAATGACAGAAGGCTTTACAGGATGCATGGCTATACTGGATGCTTAGCACTATTTATAGTAAACTGGAGCCCAAGTGGCCAAAAATGTTTGAACATCTTCAGTACTCTATAAATCAAAATTACAGCTCTAAAGGTGGGTAATAAAAAATGTCAATCTATAATAATAATATGTAGTTAGTCACACATTACAATCCTATTCATCAATAAAGAAATTACAGAAAAGAATTTGTTTATGTCCTGTGATATATCTTCTTGTTCGCAGTTCTAGTGTTGCTGAATTATATTTGCTAAATGCGCGAAATGTTTTATAAATGTAACAATAAATACCATATCTACTTGGTAGCCAAAATTGGTTAATTTCATATGATTGGGCTTCATCTATTAATTATGGCAGCCCAATTAATCCGTCTCTGGAGGATACGTAACTTAGCCCAATTCATGTTTACCTGGCACAATCAAACACATGCTTCAGTAGAGTGGATAATGAGAACAGCGTATGTATACTTATTTAAGATATACAGTAAAATTGAATATACATAAATGATCAATGACGTGCCATAGAAGGGAGCTATATTATAACTAGTAAGAGTCCCATGTCATGTGAAAACTTATGTAGTACCTAACATTGTATGTACATATGGATCCACCATGAGGGTAGGACATATGTGCCGAATGTGAAATATAAGTACATCCCACCTCTATGGAAAGAATGCAAGTGCTTTAGGCATAGTGTGATGCAATGCCCAATTCCAAAATCAATAAACTCACAGCAATGGAAACCAAAAGCAGCCATAGAAGCATCGGTGCCTAACCCTAGTAGCTTCTCTGATCCTACAATCAAGGTACTGACAGAAACCTGAAAGTTCTAAGAAACATGAAGTTAGAGGGTGTTATATAGACCCAAAAAATAATTACAACAAAGATACGTAGCAAATTTAACAACTAATGAAGATAGCTTGGAGGACCCCAGTTCTCGAAAGCAAAATAAGGAGTTGGGGAGGTGCTTTAAAGTGAGATGGTCCAGCAATAGCCCGTGGTGAATTCACCCTATCTAGATGCATGCTAGAATTTAATCCCTAAAGATAACCTAGATCCAAAGACAGAGAAGGATACCCTTGAAAATATGGAAGAGATAACAAGGTGAATATTAACCTTGTAAATGGTAAGGATGACTTACACAACAGTACTACAATTCAATTATCCTATACTAAAGAGAACCCAAAATATATTAAAAAAACAGGTTACAAAGGGTATGAAAAAGCAAGAGACTACTAGATCATCATCGGCTCCTATTACAAGGAGTAAAGCAAAACCGAGTAAACGAAGCTGCTTTCTATTTTCATTTTCTGTGTCTATTCGGTTAAGTAAACCCGAGTAAGTATATGCTTCAGGGTAAAAACTAAAACCGACCAACAACTCTACTTTCTGTTTTCAGTTAATGTGACTGGCTAGTAAATAGAACCAACAAACTTTAGAAGTTGTGGTACATTCCAAAATCGACCCAAAGTTGCTAATTTATGCATTCATTTACTCTGTCTATTTGATAGAAACCGAGACACTATGAGCTTTGTGATATAAGACAAAACCGAGTAAAAGACGATGCTTTCTGTTTTCATTTTCGTAGCCAGTGATTATGCTCTCTGTTTTCAATTAATTTGAATGAACGGTAGAAATACCAAAAAACAATTTTCTCAACATACATAACCAAACCTAACAGTTGACAATTAACTTTTTTTATACAAATACTAGCAGTACCTTAACTAGAGCATATATCGAAATGCAACAACTTCAACATATGAACAACATAGAGTAATTCAACATTCCAATACATAATTTTTTTTGAATAGATTACCATAATACTACCCAATTCAACTGTATCAAATACACTGATATCATATTCATATGAGCTACAACCAAAATATGAACAACATATGGTAATTCAGCATTCCCATATAATAGTTGTACTAAACTGATATCATATCACAACCGCCCACATACCAGAATGCAGATTGGGGCACTTAAGTTAACCAAAATGCACTATCAAATAAGCGTCTCAATTGTTAACCTTCATTCACTATTTATTTGCATCAAATGGACAATATTATATATATATATATAAAAGATGAAAATGAATCGCAGAAATCTAAATGACCTTTTATCGGATGTCTGCAAAATTGATTTCGGAAAAATACCAGCAATTGAAGCACTTCCAAGAAATTTAGTTTGAAATCTTACACCTTCTTCATCGTCAAAAGCAATCACCTACATATCAAATCAGAAATGTGTTGATGTTGAAGCTATAAATGAATCTTAATGGAATAACATACATCATCCAATTTGGCTTTGTCGTCTAAGTATAATCATTATGAGTAATAACTAGATAGTTCAGTTTTTTGAAATTAAAATCGAACCTGCAATGCCCTTATTAATCGATGAGGTGAGACTGGGAAATGAGGAAGGAAGCAAGAGAGTGGGATGGGGGGAGGGAGGAAATGGTGAAGAGAAGCGGGAAGAACGTGGAGTTAGAGCATCTCTAACAGCAGCAGGGGGCTGTGGAAAATGGTGAAGAGATCTGACGATGAAAAACTATTGGGTCGCATCATTTACCTTCTGCGGTAGCTTTCAATCGAGGATGAAAAACTATTGGGTCGTGAATGAACTGGAACAGAACAAATTTGGATTTGGGAACGTGTGATTTAGGGTTGTTGAATTTGGATTTGAGAAAGTAAAATAAGTTTTAATGGGTGATGAAAATAAAAGAGGAAGGAAATACCTCCATGAAAAAATTAAGTCCCGCCTTTTTGCGGCCACGAAAATAAGGTCTGTGCGGTGACGAAAAAATTAAGCCCGCTTAAATTTCTGTTCCTGGTTACATTATTGGTTGCACTTAAATAACTTTTTTCTTGCATTTGACAATAAACGCTACTAAAAAATGCAACTAAAAATGCTTTTTCTTGTAGTGGGACGATCAAAACGGTATACAGATATCTGTGATACGATCGAATTATAAAAATTCGAATTTCCGCTATCGGAAATGCTGCAAAATAGCAGAAAATAAGACAAACGGAGCTAGAGAAGTCCAAATTTTGAAAACGAATTATAACGTCTCACTCAGAAAATAATTCGCAAATTTATTGTATAAAAATAGTCGGGTTTGGAAAATATTTTATTATCATCAAATATTAACCGATTTAAAATAAAATTACGCAATAAAATAAACTTCCATATTATAAATTGAAATTTACCATTTGCTATGTTGAAATAGACGTATTCCAAATATTAAATTTTTATTTCTAAATATTATTATTTAAAATTTCACAAAAATTCAACTAATTAAATAAATAAAACCACTAAAATTTACAGGTTGTTACACTCTCCCCCACTCAAAACTTTTCGTCCTCGAAAAGGAAGGAAGTAGGAGAATGGAAACAATTAGAAAGAAAAAAATAGATTGAAATACAAATAAAACAATAAATTTTAAAACCATATAAACTCCATTTATTTTAAAAATGGGTTTATATCGGATTAATTGATTCCAATTCATTTTATTTAATCAATCAAATTTATCGTGTTCACATTTAATTGATTTCAGTTCCATATATTTTTACTCAATTGATTTGCTTCCCATTTATTTACATTTATTACAAAATTTTCTTTCAAAGAAAATTTATTTCATTCATCTCATTTGTTTATTCCATTTGATTTCACCTAAGTTAATTCCTCGTATAATTCAATTTCAACTATTCTTCGGTTCATATTCATTTGTTTAACTAGCATTCTCCTTTATTTATTAAATTTATTTCACTTAATATATATTTTGCAACATATATTACATGTATGAACATTTATTATAACTCTATATTATTCAACAAATAAATTTCCCTTTTATTATTCAATTTATTATCCAATTTATTATCCATTTTATTATCAGTGAATTCTCCTAACAAAATATCATTTTGATATTCTATCACCTATATCATAGTGTATACTATCCACTTACATTCTAATTACATTTAACTTTTCTAGGGAAGTTGTATAAATGTTTCAGAGTGCAATTAAATACTATACAAATTTCCCTTTTATTTACAACATTTATATTAAGCCAGATTTTTGTTTGAACAATTTATTACTTAAGTTTTCTTCTTGTACAACCCTTTGTTATATCCTAACATTTTAACTTTTTGAATATTTTAGGCAAGTTATATATATTAGAATGTAATTTAGTGTTATACAAATAAGTTTATTCAAATTCATTATTTCAGGTTGGTTTAATTCCATTTATTATTTCAAATATTCCAATTATTCAAACATTCCATTTTATTTCAATAATTGGAACCATTTCTTAATATGAGACTTAAGATTCAAATTTCTGGTTTCACTTCAAACTATTTTGAAATAATTATATATATATAATAATTTATAAATAAATTTATACATAAGAAATTTTAAATCAAATCCATTTTTCTTTTTCCAAAATAAAAGTGTAGCAAAGCTACTGAGGGGCCTCTCCACTTCGAAAATACTTTGTAAATGATTTCTATTCGAAAATACTTTAAAATAATATATATATATATATATATATATATATATATATATATATCAAAACTTTTGAAAACCAAAATTTTGAAAAGTACCAAAAATTAAATTCTTAAATCCATAATTTAAATTTATTGCATTTTCAAATCAAATAACCCTGTTTATAAAATTTGAACACCTTATAACATATAACAATAGACAAAATAATAATGATAATCTAGTATTATCATTCTAACAACCAGTTCCTTTAATTATCAAATTTTAGAAAACTATACTTTATAGATAAAATACAATCATACAAAATTTACAAATTTTGGAAACAATATTATGTCAATTTGCTCTGTTCAAGTGTTTTGGAATTCCTATCGATAGCGTTAGCTAGACGAATCGATCGAAACCCAAAATTCAAACTTAACAACTCAAACAACACAATATAAAACATTTTATATTAGTTACAAATACACTCCCTCACACGATGATTCAAGGGTGGACTATAAAGCAAGGATAGAGATCCAAATTAGAGGAACTCTGATCAAGAGGATTCTAACTGGAGGATAAGCTCGAAATGGATAAGACAATTCAATAACAAAAGAGAAAAGATGGATAGACTTATATAAATCGTGGGCGACCTTAACCGGGTCAACCGTGACTTCAAGAATAAGATCGATGCAGAATTCTGAGGCGAATCGACATCTGATCACAAGAGAATAGAATTCGGGCATAGCAAGAGATAGCAGCATCTAAACCGAGGATACAAAAATCTCTGGTGAATCAATGTCTGTTGTGAAGGAGTTTCACCCCTTTACAAATAATTCTAAGAGTGGCGGGACCGCCGATTCATTATGGAAACCATTCGAAGTGGAGTTATGAGATACTCCAGAGTTAAGAAAACACGAATAGGGAGAGACAAGAAAGGATTTTTTTGAACCGAGGGGAACGTTCCAAAATTCAAAGGAAACCGAATCAAAGAGGAAGGAATTCAATCTCGAACGAAGGTGATTCTGTAATTAAATTCTACTACATATGTTGTTTTACCTAAAACCAGAGCTCTGATACCAACTGTAACAAACCGGTATTTCATGCCATTTACATCCGCATATGTCGGACTTGAATTTCTCAAAATATCAGATTGTTAATTTATAATTTGGCAAAACGCAGTATATACAGTAAATAAATCAATCACAGAATCACAGATGCAGAGTATTACAACAGTAAGCAGCGGAATAGATAAATAACAGAGTTGAAATAAACTACAACAGAATGTCTCAAATACAAAGCTGTCTCGGATACAAACAGATGACAAGTCTGAAACAACAACTGGATAGCTGAAAGCTGAATAGATACCGCCGGATCTCCAAGTGAAGCTCCAACTCCAAAGGTGAGTCTCTAATGCTGTGGCACTCAGTCTGACCCGAGCGTAAAGCAAAACACAAAACACTCGAGTCAGGATTAACATTCTTATATCAATAAATTCAACTCAAGTGAAATAGCAACTGAAATACAAGTAACTTAAAGGATGTTTGGGATAACCATCCTCTAAGGATCCGTGGAACTATCTACTATGTAGTAATATACGCTATTATTGTATGTCTATAGTAAAGTATTAAAATTGCGTTAAGGTGTTACCCATATCCCCCTTAACATATTTTATATATTCCCATAGTCTATACGATGGCGTAAGCTCCTCCGTAAACTGAAGGTTTACCCAGAGGACACTGCATAGGTACGGTACAAAACAAACTCGTAGAAGGCGCTCTAGGGCATGTGAACACGGCACACGAGGAGATGTCAGGGTAGATATACCGTTTGCAGATCCGAACTGGTGGTAATGCATAACAGCTACTACCACCCACCTCGGACACACTCCCATATCAAAATCGAGGGGTGGCCACCAAAACAATCACAAAAATCGGAATATAGTATCGAAGAAATGTGCCCGATCGGAGGAATGACCTCGCTTGGCCAAGCGTAGCTCTTGATTTTAGTCACATCTAAGCTGACTACCTTATACAGAAATCGTTCACCAAACCATCCTACTTCATTTCTGGAATCTCCACCACGTACACAGTTGTTAAAGTGGTTTTCGGTATTGGCAGAGAGTATGACAATATCCGATCCCGGTCTCTTTAACAACCAAACGTTATTATAACACCGTGGTATTTCAAAATATCATATTCATTTCAAAACCATATCAAATTCGATATCATTATTCACTTTAAATAATATTCATTTCCAGAATCGTAACACTTTCAAAAATTATAACCATTTCGAAATCATAACACGTTTGAAATCATAGCACTTTAGAAATCATAACACTTTGGAAATTATAACACTTTGAAATCCTAACACTTTGAAATCATAACACTTTCTACTCAATAGTTTAAATATAGGAAATAGTGTAACGACCCTGAATTTTTGACATTTGAAATCAGGATATTTAATTGATTTTAAATATCTGGAAGTTAGTTTAATTTGAAATTCTAATATCAGAGTGAATTTGGCAATTTAATTATTGAATTTAATTTACTGAAGTTGGGTAAAAATTTGTATCTTTAGTTTTAAGCTGATTAAAAAAATATTTTGAAGTCTTGTAAAATCTATATTGATAATACTGAAGATAATGAGACTTTCAGAATTGAATTTGAAACTGTTTTGTTCAGTTTTGAATTTTATCGTTTAAATCGATATTTGAAAATAGCGTTCCGGGGCATAGTCTCGGAATTCGACGAAATCAGTTCCATTTGATCCGTAATATTTTATTATTATCGGATTTCAATTTTCGTAGCATTTGGAGTTGTTGTGTGAGCATACGGTAAGTAAATGCGCTGAAAATTTAATCGAGAATTTTTTTTAATATAAAATATAAAGGTTAAATCAGTAGCCACCTAGCATCTGATTTCCGTCGACCTAGTTGTCTCCTCTTCTCGTTTAAAGCATGCTACCCTGTCTTCCTTTGGAAGCAATTCGATCCTTGAAGATAATTCTCTATCGAACAAATCAGTTCGATCTCTAGAAAATAAAATGGTCGATCCCCAGTATATTTCTTTCGTTCTCCTCTCTTCAATTAAAACGAAAATTCCATCTCCAGTTCAAACAAAGTAATGGCCGAATAAGAAGAATTTTTTTTCTTCAAACGAATCTCGTTCCAGGAAATCGCGAAGAGCAAATCATCTTCCGCTCTTCCCTTCACTACAACAAAACAGTCTTTTTACAACGGGCAATGCCCGTTGTAATATGGTTTTCGCAACGGGAATGTGCCCGTTGTAATAGGCCTCGTTGTAATAGATCCACCACATTTTACAACGGGCAAAGCACGTTGTAGTATACCTTTTTACAACGGGTTATGACCATTGTAATAGACTATAATACAACGGCCATAACCCGTTGCAATAGACTAACCATACTAGTTGCATAGCCTGTTTCACAACATGCATTGACCGTTGTAAAAAGTTCATATAACAACTCACATTGCCCGTTGCAAAATTAATGCAAATTTTAAAAAAAATTACAACAGCATCCATGCAATACATCCATACTAATACTAAATATTATCGTAAAATAATTAAAATCACATACGAAATACTAAAAGGTAGAGTCATAGAATTCTAACACTCCAAAAAGTTAGATAAGTTTACATGCCAAATACATAAAGCATTAACACCCTAAGCCATACATCCCCAACTTGCCTGCTATTCACATACTTCACAGCACAACATCATACATCCCCAACTTGCCTGCAATTCACATACTTCACAGCACAACATCATACATCCCCAACTTGCCTGCAATTCACATACTTCACAGCACAACATTAAACCATACCTCCCTGTAAAATGGAAACACCATTTGTATGTTGTTGAATGCGACTGCTGATACTGAACCCGACCCGCCTTGCCACGTCTTTATCCGAAGGCCGTTCTATGAGATTTTTATGATGGAGTTGTTGAATGCGACTGCTGATCTCCAAGCTCAGCAGTCATATCAGATGCGATGAATCCAGGAGCAACTGCATTTACCTGATCATACATTCAGCTTCAAAGTTTAGCATCTAATAGATTTCTCTAAGTGTACATTTTACTAAGCAATTGATTGATTATATGTTAGTATGGATGAACTCACTATAATGCTTCTGCTTGCATATTCTTTTGCAACAGTTTTGGTTAAACTATAACTCCTGTCTTTGCAGCACTATAGTTGGCCTGACCAACATTTCCAACTAAACCCACTACTGATGCTATATTTATTATTCTGCACTGCATACATTAAAGTTACCAGATAAGAATCAATCATGTTTAAAATAATAAGATTCCAAATGCATCACTAGCATATGTTAAATATTCTATTAGATACATGATCCCACGATAATCATAAAGATGATATACACAAATATAATACTTGATCTATAGCAAAAAGGGGTTGTAAAACAATACATTAATCACATGATGCAAGAAATTTGACATAACTTCCTCTTTTTCATCATTACTTTAGCAGCAGCCTGTCAGTTATTTATCAATATGCAGATTAAAACTAAGAGAGAAATGCAAAATAGTGAAAGCTTGTAAAAAAAGACTAGTTAAAATAAAAAATACCTGTGTGCAGAGGAAAACACCGGTTAAGTTCAGATCAATTACGTCTTGCCAATGATTTTTCTTCATTCTCATCAGCAAAGTATCCCTTGTGATTCCTGAATAAAATAGATTATAAGATGCTGTAGATTATATATGAACTGTAGTAACAATAAAATGTGATTCTTCAATTCTACTACCAATATTCTTCATCCCTGCATATAAAAAGAAATAAGATTTTACCAAAATCATCAAGCAGCAATAAAAACAAACTGAGAATACTAATATGCAGCAATAAAAACAAACTGGGCATTTGGGAATATTTAGTAACTAGCTTGTTTTTCCTATGAAACTATAAAATAATATTGGGCTATATGTAAAATCCAACTATTTCCATTAATAATGCACTATATTCAGAGAATCAAAATCCAAGAGTTTGCTGCATAATGTTGGCCATTAATATGTTTGCATAATGAAATTTCCATAGTTTATATTTTGATGCATGCCCATCCTTTCTCAGTTCAGTAAGATATGTTATGTTAAGAAAAAGAATATTCCCTTTAGCATCATTTATTGTATCAGACATCACTTGATTGTACCATGGTTCCGGTTCTATGTTTTCAAGGTTGGACTCTGGTTCTGTCCATGGGTCGCATGCTCTCCGCTATCCCAACTCCCATTCCTGCATTTTTATATATTTTTCTTCGTATAGATTACATAAAAGAGTGTGTTGTACATATTGTACATTGTGGTAACTTTACCTGTAATGTGTTGGGGAATAGCTTCTGAAAAAGGCAAAACTTTTCTCCAGTTGCAAATTCTCCAAAGCCCACTTTTTCATTATTTCAACACACTTTTGGAATGCAGTTTCCACATCCATTGTGGTATCCAGCTTATCACCAATTTGATAGTACCTTCTCCTGGAAAATTTCAAGCTATGATTCAGTACCATATTTCTACAAAGACAAGGATGAAAAGAACAAATCGCACGCCTCTAAAATGTCAAATGAGACGTACAGAACACTCAAACTGCAATAACACTGTAAATTGTTTCCTACAACATGTTCTATATGTGTTGGGGGTCGATGACTCGATATATAACCCATAAGGATGTATCGCACAGTATTTATACCAAGACAATGGTGAAAAAAATGAACCCCAAAACAATGATATGTAGTGAAAGAGTTGAACTTCAGCAATAATGTGATTGGTTTTCAAAGGGTTGATGTTTATGTGTTGTAGGGTATTTTTGTTGTAGTGCCGGTAAAACTCACGAGTAAAGTCAGATGTACATGAACCACAAGTACATATACATCTATACCTAGTTTCAGCAAAATCAACCCGTTTGCCCACAAAGTTTTTGACCTGCAATATGAGATTGTAATTGATCTAGCTTCAGTTTACCGTTTAATATTCAAACTGTAAAAGTAAAAAAATGAATTTTGATTGAGGCTTCAATGAGTCAAATTGTGTTGCCTTCGTTTAGATTACGTCTCATGAAGAATATAAATAAGCTATGACCATCAAGTCACAGCTATATCTCCAATAAAAGATACGCAAATCTCGTATGTAACTTGGATCAAAATGATTGTGAGCAGCAACGGAAAGACTGTTAACATCAAGAATCATTTTTACAAGTAAATCTGGTACCACAGCGAACGCTAAATACAGATAATAATAACAATAACAATAATAGAGCATTGGTAATGATTTATATCTAGCTGTATAAGCTTGCAAAAACAATACTGGCTATGATTCATATTACTGGACTGATATCATCTACTCTGGTAGTGGATCAAAGTAGGGATACTCTTAAAGAGCATGACATAGAAAGTTTCCAGAGACATATAAAGGCAGTATTTCCGGCATGTCAAAATGAAATTTTAGAAAGGTAATAATACCTCAAGCACTTTTTCCATCACATCCATGTCCAGGATATCAGGCTTAAATCCCACGCCATTACCGGTAATGTGATGAGGACCTAGCAGAATCAATGTTAGTCAATGAACAAGAGCTATAAAATATTTAGTTCCAGTGTAAAAAAGAATTCTAGCTTTAAACATTTTCAACTATGCATCAAGTATGTATTGCTTGATTACCAGGTTTTCCTCCATTTAGTATATTGCTTTCTGCTGGTTCAACTCCATATATCTAAGACCAATATTTGATAAAGTATAAGAATCATGATTCAAACTATGATATCACTCTGTAAGAATTGAATTATGCTAACTAATTACATTGTTTATACTTTGACATTGGGGTTCATTTCTTTGAGATATTTTCCAACACTAGTAACAGTGCCTCCACTTCCTATTCCCATTACAAAAATGTCTACTTGTCCAAGCATGTCCTCCCATATTTCAGGTCCAATTGTCTCATAATGTATCTGTTTCCATTTTCTTTCATTGATTACAATGTACGTTTAACATTCATTTTGTAGCAAATAAAGATGTCTTGATCTCAAAGTACATAGATAAAGTATGATATTAAAAAGTAGCAGAAAGAATATATATCTATAACCTTAACATTGGCAGGATTGTTGAATTGCTGAAGCATGAAAGCATCAGGAGTAGAATCCATAAGCTGGTAGGCTTTTTTGACTGTTCCTCCCATTCCTTTAGTAGGATTTGTAAGTCTAAATCTGCTCCAAATGCTCTCATGATAACTCTTCTCTCTAAGCTTGTATAAGATGGCATTGTTAGTGTAAGCCTGTATCCTTTTAGTGCTACCATAAATGCCAGTCCTATTCCCATGTTTCCAGACGTTGGCTCAATTAGTTGTGTCTACAATTGGTATCAAATTATGAGTATATGCAGATTGTAAGGAATAACTTGGTTTTATATTTAGTACCAACGTTTTGTATCATAATTATGGTTTACTCTGATTATCTAGCTATTTTAATGTTTTATTTACATTTAATTAATACATACACATACCAAAAATTTTCTGTAATTAGTAAGATGATTTAAAGAAAATTACTCTATAATATTCAATGAGTGAGATTTCTAATATGTAACTCTATATCAATCAGACCTTTCTAGGAGTGATCAACCCTTTCTTTTCTGCATCTTCCAACATAGCATAAGCTGGCCTGATTATTGATCGGACGCTTATGTTAGTCAAATTAATGAATATACACTTGATAACAAAATAAAAATAAAAATTGAACTACCTGTCCTTTACACTGAAGGAAGGTTGCATGAATTCCAACTTAGTCGCGATGCGAGCATCACAACCATCAGTTACTTTGTTTAGATAAACTATTGGGGTTTTGTAATCCCCAATTGCCGATGTCAGACATCTAAATTGGTTTGTTCGATGCCGATGATATCTCCTGAAACAAGGATTGAGGCTTCCTGCTTCGGCCATCTGCCATCGCGTAGGACTGTGGTTCAGCGAGTAGGGATTGATTAGAGATTAGGGATTTGTCGTGAAGCAGTGATTAGGGATTTGTGAGTAAACGTGGATTTGGGGATTATGGTTTCAGTAAAAAGTAAAAGGCAGAGCGGTTAATGAAAATTTCAGGCGGGCTTTAAAATTTTGTCCCAACGTCTTCCCTTTAAAAAATGTGAAAAATGTGAGAAATAAAGGGAAAGCTTAAAGCTAAAATTGTGCAAAAATGGAAAATAATAATATTATTATAAATTATATGTTATTAAGTATATATTATTATTAATACATTATTATTGTGAATTATTAACTTTAATTTATTAGTATTACTAACTAATTATAATAAATTATTAATCACAAATAGTTATTTATTAAAATAATAATTTTTAATTATAAATTATTGGTTAATAATCATAAATTATAAATTAAAATGTATTAATGATTAGTTATTAATTATAAACACTAATTACAACGAGACGAAAACCGTTGTAATTGTTTATTATTATAAGTTATAAATGATTAATTATTTAAATATTAATAAATAATATAATATTATTAATGATTAGTATTAGTGATTAGTAACATGATATTATAATTAGTAATTAGTAACATATGATTAATATAATATTATTAATGATTAATTATTAAATATTAATAGATAATAAATATTAATTTTAAGAAAGCATTGTAATTATTAATTATTGATTGTCAAAAATTAGCAATAGACATTTATTACAACGGGCGTTTTAAGATCGTTGTAAAATTGGGATCGGTTAAAACGTGCATTTTATGACCGTTGTAAAATTGGCACCTATTACAACGGGCGTTATGAGCATTGTAAAATTGACACCTTTTACAACGGGCATTTGCTGAATGTTGTAAAATATACTTCCATTACAACGGGCAGAAGTTGACCGTTGTAATATCTCTCTATTACAACGGGCAAATAATGCAAGTTGTAAGAAGGGCGTTGGACAGAACATCTATTACAACGGTCTTAAAACGACCGTTGTAATAGCCGTCTATTACAACGGGCGGAATATGCCCGTTGTAAAAAGGACGTTGTAATAGGGTATTTTTGTTGTAGTGCTTCCTCTTGCTTTTTCTCCCCGACATTCAAATCCATCAATCGAATTCGTACTCGAGGGTGGAGTCGCCAGTCTCCTCTTCTTCATTTAATCGAGTTGCCGTTCGAGTCAACTGGGTTGAAGCCCTCGCGCGCGCATGTTCGTCAGTGGTAGTCGACGAGTTGTAGTGATGGGTGACGCGAATGGGGAGATGCTCGCGATTGTGGAGTTCAACGTCTTCGACGAGGCAGGCAGGTCAGGTTCGATGGCTCGTGCTCGAAGGCAACTTCGACTTTGTCAAAGCAGCGGGTTGATACTCGCGTGCACGTAGGCCGATGTCAATGGAGGAATTGCGAACTCGAGCGAAGCCTGGATTCACAGTGGTGGGTAAGGCAGTAGGTATTTTCCTTTAAATTTATTTATATATGTAAAAATATATATATATATATACAGAGAAATTTTTTTATCAAGTTAAATTATATATATACAGAGGAAATGAATTCAAAAATATACATATATAAGAGTTTGGGAAAAAAGGAAGATAAAAAACAAAAAAATATTATTTAATTAATTTATTAAAAAAGGAAAAATTAATTGCTCGATTATTAGTTAATCAAATTATTAAATAGCAATTGGTAGTTCGATTTACTTCGAAATTTAATGAATTGTATACTTGCTTATACAAGGTCAAAACTGTGAAATCAAGTCGGAAATGGAAAATGGATTGCAAAATAAAAGCAAAGGTGAGATCTTCTCACTCAAATTAAAATTTGATTTTGCAGTTATTGATTGATTGACTGTTTGGATGTGATAGTATATATAGTAGTATATAGCAATATATATATATATATATTAGAATATATATATTGGTGATTTATTTTCCCGCATTATATAGCGGATGAGACCCTATGCGCCGCATAATAGCGGATGATATTTTATAAATCCCATATACCGCGATATTCCACCTCGAAGTGGAATTGGTATTGTGCTAACGTCTGTGGATGCAGGGAAACATGTTGGAGGGATCTAACTGGATTCCTCAAAATTATATGAATTTGTTTCATATATTGTATGAATTTGTTTCATATGCTGTGTGATTATTTATTTATAATCTGTGAATGATTATATTTGTGATTGAATTTGTTAAAGGCTATAATTTAGCCGAATGTATTTTTGGTATCGTTGGATACCAGAAATAAAATTGGATTTTTGAAATTAAAGTAATTAAAGTTGGAATTTTTGTAAATTCCTTTTGAAAGAATTGGGTGAATTTAAAAGAAGGAGTTTAAAAGTATAAAGTTGATTTTTGTAATCTTATCGAATAAATTCCAAAATATGGAAAAGGATTTTAAATAATATTGTTTAAAAGTTGAAGAATTTCTTGAAAATGGAATTTTGAATAATTTAGAAAGAATAAAGGGATTTATTTAAAAGGTGACAAATTTGTTGAAATCGAATTGATAATTGATTTGATATTTGAAAATAAATCTTTGGGAAATCAGTTTGAATTTGTATGAAAATGGATTTGGCGTTGAAATAAATTTGGAAATCAATTTGATAAAATGACTTGGTATTTGGAAATAAACTTAGAAATCAATTTGTAATTGATTTGATGTGAGAAAGTGAATATTTGAGAAAACCGTATATAAGTGGATATTTGAAAATTTAATTTCACAGTGGAAAGTGTGATTTGAAATTAGTTTTCAAAGTGATGAAGTGTGGAAAATATATATCTTGTGAAGATATTTGAAAATTTAATAATTTGGGAAAATTATTTAAATTTGTTGATTTTTGTGAATGTTGTTGATAGTTAAATAACCGACTATCAATATTTTCCTTTGAAGTGGAACTTGAATTTGTTTTTAAAACAAGCGCTCATTATTGGGTTAAGCCGGGAGAGGACTTTGTGTCATATAACCCATTCCGAATAGTGATACGTCGTGAATGGATAACATTTGAAGACCGGTGTGAAGACCGGGTATTTTCGAAAATGAAAGGACAACCTGTCGAATGTCTCTGCACCGAGTTGCTTCGGTATAGAGATTTATATCACTCTTCTTGTGATGGGAAGTCCGGACGTGATTAGTGAATACCCGGTTTGCAAGGGCTTCTTTGGAAGTGCCTTCGGTTCCGTTCGATCCCGGAACGGACTTTTATGGATGTGTGTCTGACGTTACACTTTGAGATGTAAAGCTGGTTTCTATCAAATACATTTCTGTTGATGGCGGAGAATTTATTCTCTTAGCTTAACACCCTTCTCTGAGACGTACGAGCTAAGAGGTTATGTAATTGATGGTTACTAGTGATACATTCCCAATTTGGTAATGTGGCATACGAAGTGCTGTTGATCATTTGTTGATCAAAGCATGGCTTTGTGAAAAAGCGTAGCTTTGTGGACGAGACTTCGTCGAGCCTCACAACCCGGTAATGGTCGAAACAGGAATGTTGCGGCAAGTTTTTTAGGGGTCGCGCCCCTATGGTATGTCATTTCCTTCTGGATAAAAGGTGATATCATGGTATGGAGCCCAGATATTTTACCTATGTTGATGCTGCAAATTTATTATACTTTGTGGTTGTTGCTTTGTGGTTGTGTGATAACCCTGATTTTTGAGCAGATTCATGATTTAATTTGGTTTGTATTTATTTAAAAATTGCATTTAAAAGATAGGAATAGGAAACTGATTTGCAGATATATGGTCTAAAACATGTACATGTGCACAAGATAGTGCACAAACATGCACACATTTTTCTGTGTGATAAAATAGGCAACAATTAGTATATATGTTAGTATAAATAAATTACAAATACATATGTAGGCAGATATGATCAGGTCTTTAAAAAGTTTGGCATAAAGAAAACAAACATATATATATATAGGCAGAAATAGTAAATATATGCAGAAAGAATAAGAAACTTAAATATTATTTAAAGAAAGGAAAAAAAAGGCTTAGGCAAAAATAGGCATACATATGTTACAAATGTATACAGATAAGCATTGCAGGTAAAAAGAAGAGCTTGCGTGGAAATGGTATGAACCCTTAGATAAACATTTTATCCATTTCCAGCAATTCTTTTGCTTAGGACAAAAACTAAAGTCATGCATATAACATGACCCGGGGAAAAAAATTAAAAGAATAAGGTTTACTTTCTGAAAAATTAGCAAGGACCACATACCCTTTTCTTTTCATAAATCAAGTGTAAGGTCGATCAATTATGGGGTAGAACTGACATTGGGTAATTCCATAAACCCTAGTAACAGCCAGGATTTATATAAAGAGGCTTAGTGTAGTAAGATCATATACATTTACTCCTCATCACTTAAAAAAAAGAGATAAGCCAGAGAAAAGGAGCACCGGCCATTAGAGTTAGAGGAAGGCAGAGGATCAAAAGAAAAGCAAGGCTTAGGGGGAAAAAGGAATTAAGTGTGAGTAACCTCACTGAAAACTTTGGCATTAAGTCCTGAATATTGAGGCAGCCTATTTGAATTAATAATTCACTTTTGCAAGTTATGTTTATTTTATGATTTGATGACTTTGGTTTGTTAATAATCTGTTTAAGTGTATATCCCTTCATGGAGATTTACCTAGAAAAATGAGTCATGGATTTCATGTTTAAAATGTTTATCTGTGCTGTGAATTAATTTTGAGATGAAGTGATTTCTTTTTATGGGTTTTCTTCATAAAGTTATTTATAAAAATCCCAAGATTCATGTGGTAGATATATGGTCTGCAAATGGAAAGAAATATGGGGCTGCAACATTGTGTTGTTGCTTATGTCACATGTTAACTGAAACAAAAGAAAATGTAGAAGTGCAATGTTGTACATGTGCTGAGCTTCTATGTTTTATGAACTCCCCAAGTCAAAATATACTTATGGTTTAGCCAGATGTGCAAGATTAATAAGGATCTGATTGAACCAAGGGTAAGAGGAGATAACTAGTAAACTATTTATGACCATATGTTTATAACTTGATCCATTAAAACCCATAGGCAAAATAATGTGCTAAGAAATCACATCTGTTTTCATGATTAAATGTTGGCTTCTGAAAACATGACTTACCAATGTCTTGATGATTACATGTTGGTTGAATTGTTTATTTTTCTCTGATTGAATAATGAGATGCAGAGGGGATTAGCACAATTATGAAAAAAAGGAAATAACACTTAGTAACTTAACTAAGGACTTTGGATCTTAGGGCTACAGAATATGGCTTGGCAAGGGGAACATTGCAAGCTCACACATGGTATGTTTATACCCAGGGGCCTGAGTGTGCTGGGTTAACAGAGATATGTCACAGGCAGTGTGTGGTTTAATAAAAGAAAGTAGCTAAAGACCATAACATACTTGATAGTGAACAATAGAAATAGGTTCAAGAGAGGGCTTGGGAAAAATCCTTGATGGCCAGGGACCTAGAAGAAAAGACTTGATGATTGGATTGTTGAATATGTTGATTGGTTTATAATGTTTTATGGATGAATCTTATGGTTGCAATCACTGAACTAAACCATTGAATCACATATAATCTATTGTGCACTGATGTATATACACATGTATCACATAAACATGCACAAGAGTGATACTGAGTTCCTTTGTCCATTTTGAAGTTATATGAATTTGCATGTGTTATAAAAATCATGTTTTCAGTTAGATTACTCATACCAGACTTTAGTCTGACCCTTGTGTGTTTTATGCACCATTGGGTGTCTCATGTTTATATGGGGCAGTTCATGGTGATTTTGCAGGGAAGTAGGAATGATTTGATCAGGCTTTGGATGTTTAACTGCATAAGGAAATTGGATGCTATATTTAAAGATTTGCTGAAGTTTAATTAGATATTCATGTTGAACTATGCTAAGATATTTTGTTTAAAGTTGCTAGGAAAATTACTGTATTGTTAGAACCACTGTTTTGTAAGTATTGAACCCATATGTATCAGCTGAAACTATGTGCTTTGTTTTGAAAATGCTTTGCTAAGAAAATAAATTTTTAAGCTTCAAGAACTGTTAGGCTATAATGGTAGAAAAATCTGAGAATAAAGGATTTATGGATTGAATGTATATCCAAAGAATTGACATAAGAAAACTCATGGTTAAGTTGAAATAAAACCTGGCAGAGTGAGGATTTAAGTAGCTTAGAAAAGAAAACAAAATGATATATACTTTGCTTAAGAAAATGCAGGTTGAATGTGGCTAACATGACCAATTCCTTGAGCCTGGGTTAAGCCAGCATTAAAGAGTTTTAAATTAAGTTTTCAGCTCTGTTTTATAACCCAAGTATAGGGTAGACTTAGACATTTTGTTAACAAGAGAAAAATAAAATAAGGCACCTGAATTTCCCACTGACACACACATGCACAGGAACATGCACACACACATGCACAAGTAAAAGCACTGTTCATACAGTAATAAAATTATGGAAATTTATGAAAAATGATAAGTCTTGAGATATAAAACCAGTAGTTATGCATTAACCCAAGTGTACTTTGAAAATCTGGTTTTTAGAAACACAATTGCTATGTAGAGAGTATTTCATTTAAGTAATACTCAAACAGATTTCTACTTTTAAATTTCTGTACTCTGATTCAAGTAGAAAATGACTTATATATCTTCACATATGTAAGTTTAAGATGAAATGAGTAAACCAATATTTTTATATTGACAAAAGATCCTGGATAAAAGAAAATTTGGAATACAACATTTTTCTTGATTAAATGGCCACTGTTTAAATTTTTTTTTAAGTGGGTCATTTCATTTGGTATCAGAGCTATGTTGTTAGATAACATAGCAAAATTTTGTATGAACTTGTTTGCATTGGATGTATGAAAGTGTTGACTGCTTTGGATGCTTTGTTTGTTAATGTTTACACTATTAATATCTATTATGACAGAATAGTGATAGATCAAAATGAATTAATCTATAGAGTATTAGGCGAAACAGACTAACCTAAGTGTTATATCCATAGAGCTATGGTAGGACCCAGACATCAAAATGTAGGAACAAGTGAACCACCCATGGTGAATGTGCAAGAATTCATGAGATCCATAAGGGATGGAGTAGGCAACAGGCAGGAAAATCCACATGAGGATCTTTCCAAACTACTCAAAACTTTTACCAATCTTGGAGGCAAAACTTTTGATGGCACAGAAGGAGTTATGGGAGTTCAAAATTAGCTCAGAATTCTGGAAAGAATTTTTGCATACATGCAAGTTGGAGACCAAAGGAAGAGGCAAATTGCATCCTGGCAATTGAGAGGAGCAGCTTTGGATTAGTGGGAGGTTATCATAGCTGGAAGACCTGAAGGAGAAGTGACATGGGATCAATTTAAAGCAATGTTGGAAGGTAGATTTGTCCCTACATCAGCTAAGGAGTCTTTGTTGGAGGAATTCATCAAATTGAGGCAAGGGGCTATGAGTGTCACTAAGTACACTCAGAAGTTTGAATCATTGGCAAAGTATGGTGCAGTACTCATCACCACTGAGGAGGCTAAGAATGGAAGATATATCCAAGGGCTGAACCCTAGCCTTAGTAGAGCCATGCTACCATACAAGGACAAGACTTTTGATCAGGTTTTGGATTTGACTTTGAGCATTGAACAACATGATAAAGCTAGAGAGAATTTCAGGGCATTCAAGAATAACCAAAACAAGAAGGGAAAGGGTAAATTTCACCCTTATGATAAGAAGAAACCAGACATAGCTTCCACCAAGAAACCAGAAGAAGTCAGGGCTACTGAAATTAAGAAGAAGATTACTTGTTATAACTGTGGCCAAGAGGGGCATATGAAGAATAGATGCACAAATGTTAGGCCTGCATCCTTCAATTGTCACCATTATGGGAAGGAAGGTCACATAAAGAGGAATTGTCCAGATTTTAAGCAAGGAAAATTAGGGGCTTTGGAAGGAAAAGGCAAGGAAGCTGAGGGATCAAGTGTTGAAAAGCATGGTCAAGTTGAAGGTACTTTGCTTATTCACTCAATACCTTTTGCAGTAGTGTATGATACTGGGGCTACACACTCATTGATCTCCCATGATATTGCACAACAATTAAAATTGAATTGTATGATTGTTGATAAACCACTGCTAATTAGAAGCCCTATAGGTAGTTCATGTGTTCTGGGTATGATATGTATGCAACTAGGATTAAATATAGGAGGACATGTGTTTGAGTCAGACCTTTATGTGTTGCAATATCCGGGCATAGGGATTATCTTAGGAGTTGATTGGTTGAGTAGATATAAGGCTATCATAAATGTGGAGACATCCACCATATCATTGAAAGTTTCTGATGGACAAAGAATAATTGTTATTTGTGAGGCAAACAAGAATAGAAGTATAGCCAACCTTTTAAAATTATCTAATGAAAAACCCATGCCTGCATTAGAAGAAATCCCCATAGTAAATCAATATGTTGATGTGTTTGGTGAAGTGAGAGGAGTTCCAAACCATAGACCAGTTGAGTTTTCAATCAAAATAATTCCAGGAGCTAGCCCAGTGGTTAAAAGACCAACTAGAATGGGGCCTAAGGAGTTGATGGAGCTGAAAAAGCAATTGGTTGAACTAGAAGAAAAAGGTTTTATTAGACCCAGTAGCTCATCATGGGGAGCACCAGTAGACTTTGTTAAGAAACAAGATGGATCCCTTAGGTTATGTATTGACTATACGGAATTAAATAAAGTCACAGTTAAAAATAAATATCCCTTACCAAGAATTGATGATCTCTTTGATCAATTGAGTGGTGCAAAAATATTTTCTAGGCTTGATTTAGCTTCAGGCTTTCATCAGATGAAAGTAGAAGAGGAAAGCATTAAGTATACAGCCTTTAACACAAGATATGGGCTTTATGAATTTTTAGTAATGCCATTTGGCTTGACAAATGCTCCTTCCTATTTTGTTGATTTGATGAATAGGATTTTTAGAGAATACTTGGATAAGTTTGTATTGATATTTATTGATGATATACTAATTTATTCTAAGTCAGTTAGAGAGCATGAAAATCATTTGCATATGGTATTCAAGAAACTGAGACAGGAAGATTTAAAAGCCAAATTTTCAAAATGCACTTTTTGGCAAAATGAAGTGAATTTTCTAGGTCATATTATATCAGAAAAATGAATATCTGTGGATTCCAATAAAGTCATTGCAGTGCAAGCTTGGAAAAGACCAACTAATGTCACTGAGGTCAGATCATTCATGGGAATGGCTGGTTACTATAGGAGATTTATAAAAGATTTTGCAAAAATCTCAATTCCATTAACCAGATTGACTAGGAAAAATCAAGTGTTCACTTGGACTGAGGAATGTGAGAAAGCCTTTGGGAAATTAAAAGAAGCACTTGTACAAGCTCCAATTCTTAAAGTGCCTGAAGGAAATGAAAACTTGGTGGTGTATACTGATGCAAGTGGACAAGGGCTTGGGGCAGTATTGATGCAACAACATCAGGTGATAGCCTATGCTTCTAGGCAGTTGAAACCAAGTGAGGTAAGATATGCTACTCATGACCTTGAATTGGCTGCTATAGTGTATGCTCTTAAGTTATGGAGACACTACTTGTTAGGAGCAAAATTTGAAATCTATACAGACCATAAATCACTTAAATATTTGTTTTCACAAAAAGAATTAAATATGAGGCAGCAAAGGTGGATTGAACTCCTAGCCTCATTTGATTTTGAAATATTGTACACACCTGGTAAGGCTAATAGAGTAGCAGATGCCCTAAGTAGACAACATGCTAACATGGCTAGATTGATGGTAAAAGAGTTTAACACTTTATCATTATTAATTGATTCAGAGATAGAAAGTGATAATATAGAAAACATGAGCTTATGCAGTGAGAATATAGAAATGGGAAAATTAAGTTTTATTACTCTAGGTCAGAATTGAAGAATAAAGTTGTAAGGCTACAAGACCAAGATCCATTTTTATTTGAAAAGAAGACTCAGATATTAAATGGTGAGGCAGTGGAAGGTTTTCAGTTAAATGATCAAGGCCATTTGAAGAAGGGAAAAAGAATATGTGTTCCAGCAATTGATGAGTTGAAGCAAGAAATTTTGGATGCTTACCACAAACGCAAATACACTATACACCCAGGAAGCACAAGAATGTATCACAACCTCAAGAGAGATTATTGGTGGAGTGGTATGAAGAGTGCAGTGGCAACCTATGTATCTAAATGTATGGTTTGCCAACAGGTGAAGGCCGAGTATCAAAAACCCTCAGGGATGCTCCAACCTTTGCAAATACCACAGTGGAAATGGAAAGACATATCAATGGATTTCATTGATGGTTTGCCTAGAAATAGGAGGGGAAATGATAGTATTTGGGTAGAGGTTGATAGGTTAACCAAGTCAGCCCACTTTATACCAGTAAAATCAGAAAGAAATGCAAATACACTAGCCCAGTTGTTTATTAAAGAAATAATCAGACTACATGGTATACAAAAGATTATAGTAAGTGATAGAGATACCATCTTCACTTCAAAGTTTTGGCAGAGCTTTCACAAGGCAATGGGGACTGATTTATGCTTAAGCACAGCATACCATCCTCAATCTGATGGCCAAACAGAAATTGTGAACAAATTGCTTGAAGACATGTTAAGAGCTTGTGTATTAGATTGGGGAGGAAGTTAGGAGGATCACATCTTTTTAGCTGAATTTGCATACAACAATAGCCATCATAGTAGCATAGACATGACACCCTTTGAAGCTCTCTATGGGAGACCATGTTTATCACCCTCAAGTTGGCTTGAATCTGGGGAAAAAGTGGTCTTAGGACCAGAAAATGCAAAGGAAACTTCTGAGAAAATAGCTTTGATTAGAAAAAGAATTGCTTCTACCCAAGATAGGCAAAAGAAATATGCAGATCAAAGAAGAAAGGCAGTACAATATGATGTTGGAGATTATGTATTTATCAAGATATCACCCATGAAAAAGGTTCTAAGGTTTGGGAAACAAGGAAAGTTGATTCCTAGATATATAGGGCCATATAAAATTTTAGAAAGAATAGGAACTGTAGCCTATAAGCTAGAGTTACCAGAAGAAATGAGAGCAATGCATGATGTTTTTCATGTGTCTCAACTAAGAAGATGGGTTCATGACAAGTAGGCAATCCTAGAATCCTTTAAGGATGTGCAGCTTGACCCCAAGATGATCTATGAAAAAGAGCCAGTGGGCATAGTTTCTAGAGAAACCAAGAAATTGAGAAACAAAGAAATTAAATTAGTGAAAGTGCAATGGAGTCTTGACCCAAATGATTGCACATGGGAAGTGGAGGATAAAATCAGAAATGATTATCCACAATTGTTTGATTAAATGCAAGGTAAATTTATTTATATTGATGAATGTTTTGATTGAATATGCATTATGATTTTTTTATGCATAATGATTAATCAAGTGATTGGCTTGAGAATGGTTTGAGGTCAGAAAATTGATTTTTCTGGAATATTGATACTTAAGTTAAGTATGAAAGAATTGTGGGACACAATTCCTAAAAGGAGGGGTATATGTGATAACCCTGATTTTTGAGCAGATTCATGATTTAATTTGGTTTGTATTTGTTTAAAAATTGTATTTAAAAGATAGGAATAGGAAACTGATTTGCAGATATATGGTCTAAAACATGTACATGTGCACAAGATAGTGCACAAACATGCACACATTTTTCTGTGTGATAAAATAGGCAACAGTTAGTATATATGTTAGTATAAATAAATTACAAATACATATGTAGGCAGATATGATCAGGTCTTTAAAAAGTTTGGCATAAAGAAAACAAACATATATATATATATATAGGCAAAAATAGTAAATATATGCAGAATGAATAAGAAACTTAAATATTATTTAAAGAAAGGAAAATAAAAAAAAGGCTTAGGCAAAAATAGGCATACATATGTTACACATGTATACAGATAATCATTGCAGGTAAAAAGAAGAGCTTGCATGGAAATGGTATGAACCCTTAGATAAACATTTTATCCATTTCCAACAATTCTTTTGCTTAGGACAAAAACTAAAATCATGCATATAACATGACCCGGGGAAAAAAATTAAAAGAATAAGGTTTACTTTCTGAAAAATTAGCAAGGACCACATACCCTTTTCTTTTCATGAATCAAGTGTAAGGTCAATCATATTATGGGGTAGAACTGACATTGGGTAATTCCATAAACCCTAGTAACAGCCAGGATTTATATAAAGAGGCTTAGTGTAGTAAGATCATACACATTTACTCCTCATCACTTAAAAAAAATAAGAGATAAGCCAGAGAAAAGGAGCACCGGCCATTAGAGTTAGAGGAAGGTAGAGGATCAAAAGAAAAGCAAGGCTTAGGGGAAAAAGGAATTAAGTGTGAGTAACCTCACTGAAAACTTTGGCATTAAGTCCTGAATATTGAGGCAGCCTATTTGAATTAATAATTCACTTTTGCAAGTTATGTTCATTTTATGATTTGATGACTTTGGTTTGTTAATAATCTGTTTAAGTGTATATCCCTTCATGGAGATTTACCCAAAAAAATGAGTCATGGATTTCATGTTTAAAATGTTTATCTGTGCTGTGAATTAATTTTGAGATGAAGTGATTTCTTTTTATGGGTTTTCTTCATAAAGTTATTTATATAAATCCCAGGATTCATGTGGTAGATATATAGTCTGCAAATGGAAAGAAATATGGGGCTGCAACATTGTGTTGTTGCTTATGTCACATGTTAACTGAAACAAAAGAAAATGTAGAAGTGCAATGTTGTACATGTGCTGAGCTTCTATGTTTTATGAACTCCCCAAGTCAAAATATACTTATGGTTTAGCCAGATCTGCAAGATTAATAAGGATCTGATTGAACAAGAGGTAAGAGGAGATAACTAGTAAACTATTTATGACCATATGTTTATAACTTGATCCATTAAAACCCATAGGCAAAATAATGTGCTAAGAAATCACATCTGTTTTCATGATTAAATGTTGGCTTCTAAGAACATGACTTACCAATGTCTGGATGATTACATGTTGGTTGAATTGTTTATTTTTCTCTGATTGAATAATGAGATGCAGAGGGGATTAGCACAATTATGAAAAAAGGAAATAACACTTAGTAACTTAACTAAGGACTTTGGATCTTAGGGCTACAGAATATGGCTTGGCAAGGGGAACATTGCAAGCTCACACATGGTATGTTTATACCCAGGGGCCTGAGTGTGCTGGGTTAACGGAGATATGTCCCAGGCAGTGTGTGGTTTAATAAAAGAAAGTAGCTAAAGACCATAACATACTTGATAGTGAACAATAGAAATAGGTTCAAGAGAGGGCTTGGGTAAAATCCCTGATGGCCAAGGACCTAGAAGAAAAGACTTGATGATTGGATTGTTGAATATGTTGATTGGTTTATAATGTTTTATGGATGAATCTTATGGTTGCAATCACTGAACTAAACCATTGAATCACGTATAATCTATTGTGCACTGATGTATATACACATGTATCACAGAAACATGCACAAGAGTGATACTGAGTTCCTTTGTCCATTTTGAAGTTATATGAATTTGCATAAGTGTTATAAAAATCATGTTTTCAGTTAGATTACTCATACCAGACTTTAGTCTGACCCTTGTGTGTTTTATGCACCATTGGGTGTCTCATGTTTATATGGGGCAGTTCATGGTGATTTTGCAGGGAAGTAGGAATGATTTGATCAGTCTTTGGATGTTTAACTGCATAAGGAAATTGGATGCTATATTTAAAGATTTGCTGAAGTTAAATTAGATATTCATGTTGAACTATGCTAAGATATTTTGTTCAAATTTGCTGGGAAGTGCTTTGTTTTGAAAATTCTTTGCTAGGAAAATAAATTTTTAAGCTTTAAGAACAGTTAGGCTATAATGGTAGAAAAATATGAGAATAAAGGATTTATGGATTGAATGTATATCCAAAGAATTGACATAAGAAAACTCATGGTTAAGTTGAAATAAAACCTGGCAGAGTGAGGATTTAAGTAGCTTAGAAAAGAAAACAAAATGATATATACTTTGCTTAAGAAAATGCAGGTTGAATGTGGCTAACATGACCAATTCCTTGAGCCTGGGTTAAGCCAGCATTAAAGAGTTTTAAATTAAGTTTTCAGCTCTGTTTTATAACCCAAGTATAGGGTAGACTCAGACATTTTGTTAACAAGAGAAAAAAAAATAAGGCACCTTAATTTCCCACTGACACACACATGCATAGGAACATGCACACACACATGCACAAGTAAAAGCACTGTTCATACAGTAATAAAATTATGGAAATTTATGAAAACTGATAAGTCTTGAGATAAAAAACAGTAGTTATGCATTAACACAAGTGTACTTTGAAAATCTGGTTTTTAGAAACACAATTGCTATGTAGAGAGTATTTCCTTTAAGTAATACTCAAATAGATTTCTACTTTTAAATTTTTGTACTCTGATTCAAGTAGAAAATGACTTATATATCTTCACATATGTAAGTTTAAGATGAAATGAGTAAACCAATATTTTTATATTGACAAAAGATCCTGGATAAAAGAAAAATTGGAATACAACATTTTTCTTGATTAAATGGCCACTGTTTTAAAAAATTTAAGTGGGTCATTTCAGGTTGAGGATCCTCGAATAAAGGTCGGTAACAATCGGGGGATGGCATAGCTTGTGTGTTAGCTACCTAGTTACAGCTGTACAGCGTGAGGTAGCGTCGGCCTTGTGTTTGCAGAGATCCGGTTAGGTTCTCGGGGCGTCTTTCCAGAGGCGTTTCCATTTTGGTGTAAGGAAGTTCCTTTGCCTGACCATTTGTTGGAAATCCAAAGAAACAATACACGCCCTGTACGGTTTTAGCTGTATAACCTGATATGGAATGTGGCAGTAACCTGTTATTGAACATAGCAGCTATAGTAGGCATAAGTGTGAAATGCGTATGCTGGCTAAGATTAATATTATACTTTCGAAATGTTTTTCCACACTAGACATTAATAATAATATCAACTGATTTTTTTTCGTAGTAAGCATCTTTGACTATCATAAGGAGAAATCTCCTCCAATTCTGCGTTTGCATTGTGTGTGTGGCGGGAGGCCTTATGGTAGTTTCATTTTCCAAAAGCATTTCGAATTTCTTTTATTTTCTTTGTGAAAATAACTGTTTTACGATCTCACACCAGTCACCATGACTGACTCGGAGTTTATTGTTCCCTTTCTAAACTCTGGGTGCCCATAATTTTCCACACGGGCAGCCTAGAGTTATGTTATCAGGATATTCTGGAGCTTTGGGGATGAGCTGGATGGCGAGACATACTACCGTACTTGTTTATTTATTCCGCTATGTATTCTATATGAGGACAAGTTTATGTAACTGTCCATTGTTGTATTGAGTTGTATATTGACTCTGATTGATGTATGTATAAACTGATATAGTTCTTTGTTTAAAAAGACTAGTGATTATCTATTATATATTGTTCCGCTGCGAATGTGAGATTCTGATATTATTTCCGTTTTTCTGTTTCTTTTTCTTCTATCTTCTTCTACCTCTTCTTTTTAACCCTAATGGTTCGGTTTTCCGGCATTCGATTGTGCGGCATTTGATACAGTGGACGTATAAATGTCGACTTTCGAGCGTCGAAAAGTCGCAACCGTTACACGTGGTATCAGAGCATTTGGTTAAGCGACAACCCTGGCTCTGTTGGGTGTTACTCATTAGAGATAGAGTCAGTAGTACTCTAGAATGAGTGTGAGTGTAATAATAGATATGAGTGCGTATTTGTTAGTGAATACAAAAATTTGTTTTGTATTGTGTTGACTTATCGGTTGATTGTTTATAGATTCTGGTCGGTGCAGTCTGCCCAACTGTAATCGATAGGGGTTTCTAAACTCTTAAACCAGATAAACTGACACAGTATTGTTTTAAATGGGGTTAATGAAATAATTTTGCCCAAAACTATTTTTGTATAGAAAAGAAATGATTTTCTATGAATTATTATAGTATATGGATGCTTGGTTGTTAGGAAGTGATAATATCGAAGTATTATCATTGTTGTACGGAAATTGAATAAGGAATAATGGTATAACAAAGATTTGGAGATAAATTCATTTAACAAATGAAATTTATAAATATGAATTGAAATATAAGGAAATGGATTCATATACGAATGAGATTTGTAAATGTAAATTGTAAATGTGATTTATAATTAGAAATAGAATTCCAGAGAATATTTGAAATTAAAATTAATTAATGGAATGAAATTGGTAATGTAAATTTGTGAATGAACAAATGAGGTTACATTGTAAATAAATGAATTGGAAGTGACAAATGGAATGAGATTTGATTTGAATCAAGTTGAAGAAAAATCCAAACTTGGAAAAAATAAAAATAAAATGGATTGAATTCAAGTAAACAAACTTGATAATTTATTAATTCATGAAATAATGAATTGGAAGTTGAATTAGTTAAATTAAAGTTGAGTTGTGAGCTAAATTTAAAATGGATGAGTGAATAAACTAATTGAATTAAATTAGTATATGGAATGGATTTGATAAATGAAAAAACAAAATCAAGATTTAAATTGGAAATTGTTTACAAGGAAACTATAATTTGAATTTTGAGTTGGAATAGCTTAAGTAATATTTGGATAAAAGCTCGACTTAGGTAAAATTGTGAAACGGTTGTTGTCGAGTTTTGTGAAATGGTTTTTGAATGAAATTTGTTTGGTTAATGAAATAAACCGAATGTGAATATGAAATGCAAATTGAATTGAACAGAATGATGTGTGATATAGTTGTAAGCAATTTAAATTGTATTGAAACCTTATGAATTGCTAATGGAAATTATTTTGAGTGTTTTGCTTATGGAAACTATATGTTTACTGTTGAGAATAAATGAAATGTTAATAGATTTCTTATATATGTCACTTACGTGTTTAAACTAAGTAAGTACAGGTTTTTGGAAGCCGTTTAGCTGCATTTGGTTGCACAAAATGCTTAAAAATAAACCGCTTTGCTTAAAATGCTAATAAAGGTATGCCTACGCAATACAAAATAGGAAATATGAACTATTTTTGCTTTTCCGACCGAGTGGGTCGATGTATATATATTTATATCTTTTGTCGAATTGCAAAAGCTCCTTCGTACAAGGGAGACTCCGCCCAAATTTTCTGAAAATTTTGGGAGTTGGAAAAATTTGGAATTTTTGAAAATTTTCACTTAACAACAAGTGATTTCAAATTGAATTTGAGATAAGGTAAATAGAATTGAAACTGTAAATTGAATTCAAATCAAATTGAAGTTGCAAAGTTAAATGGAAATGAATATATAACTTTGTTTGTGAAGTGAAAATAAATATAAGAAGTATGTAAATAATTGTATTGAACTTAAGAAATGAATGGTGGAATTCTTAAGTAAAATGGGTATTGGGAATCCAATAAGTAAATTTGGACATTGTTGTTAAGTAAAGTATACAGGGATTGTAAAGGCTAAGGAAAATGGAATTGGATTTTGTTTTCGAAGATGAATTTGAATTTCTCAACAAAAGGTATGTGTTTAAAATTTCAGTATGAAATTTGATTGGGTTTTTGTCTAGCCGCTTGGCATTTTGTTTTCTATTGGAATTTGAGAGTCCGTAGGGACATTTTGTAGTTGTACCGAGTTAGCCGCGCAAAGGAGGCGCTGGCGAAATTTTTCGAAAATTTAGAGAGTTAGAATTTTTTTGAGAAATTTTGGATAATTTACAATTTGAAATTAAATTTGAATTTGAATTGTGAAGTAAAATAAAGTTGTTTGAACTTATGAATAAGTTTGGAAAGTTAGAAAAAGATGAGTGTGTCTTAATAAAAGATTATTCTGGAAAGTTGTTTAAAACTATTTGGATTTGAGAAAATAGTTAACGGGGATTGGATCATTCTTCTTAACTTGTAATTTCGGGACAAAATTCTTTTAAGGGGGAAGATTGTAACGATCCTGAATTTTTGACATTTGAAATCAGGATATTTAATTGATTTTAAATATCTGGAAGTTAGTTTAATTTGAAATTCGAATATCAGAGTGAAGTTGGCAATTTAATTATTGAATTTAATTTACTGAAGTTGGGTAAAAATTTGTATCTTCAGTTTTAAGCTGATTAAAAATATTTTGAAGTCTTGTAAAATCTATATTGATAATACTGAAGATAATGGGACTTTCAGAATTGAATTTGAAACTGTTTTGTTCAGTTTTGAATTTTATCGTTTAAATCGATATTTGAAAATAGCGTTCCGGGGCACAGTCTCGGAATTCGACGAAATCAGTTCTATTTGATCCGTAATATTTTATTATTATCAGATTTCAATTTTTGTAGCATTTAGAGTTGTTGTGTGAGCATACGGTAAGTAAATGCGCTGAAAATTTAATCGAGAATTTTTTTAATATAAAATATAAAGGTTAAATCAGTAGCCACCCTAGCATCTGATTTCCGTCGACCTAGTTGTCTCCTCTTCTCGTTTAAAGCACGCTACCCTGTCTTCGTTTGGAAGCAATTCGATCCTTGAAGATAATTCTCTATCGAACAAATCAGTTCGATCTCTAGAAAATAAAATGGCCGATCCCCAGTATACTTCTTTCGTTCTCCTCTCTTCAATTAAAACGAAAATTCCATCTCCAGTTCAAACAAAGTAATGGCCGAATAAGAAGAATTTTTTTTTCAAACGAATCTCGTTCCAGGAAATCGCGAAGAGCAAATCATCTTCGGCTCTTCCTTTCCTCTTGCTTTTTCTCCCCGACATTCAAATCCATCAAACGAATTCGTACTCAAGGGTGGAGTCACCAGTCTCCTCTTCTTCATTTAATCGAGTTGCCGTTCGATTCAACTGGGTTGAAGTCCTCGCGCGTGCATGTTCGTCAGTGGTAGTCGACGAGTTGTAGTGATGGGTGACGCGAATGGGGAGATGCTCGCGATTGTGCAGTTCAACGTCTTCGACGAGGCAGGCTGGTCAGGTTCGATGGCTCGTGCTCGAAGGCGACTTCGACTTTGTCAGAGCAGCTGGTTGATACTCGCGCGCATGTAGGCCGATGTCAATGGAGGAATTGCGAACTCGAGCGAAGCCTGGATTCACAGTGGTGGGTAAGGCAGTAGGTATTTTCCTTTAAATTTATTTATATATGTAAAAATATATATACAGAGAATTTTTTTTATCAAGTTAAATTATATATATACAGAGGAAATGAATTCAAAAATATACATATATAAGAGTTTGGGAAAAATGGAAGATAAAAAACAAAAAAATGTTATTTAATTAATTTGTTAAAAAAGGAAAAATTAATTGCTCGATTATTAGTTAATCAAATTATTAAATAGCAATTGGTAGTTCGATTTACTTCGAAATTTAATGAATTGTATAATTGCTTATACAAGGTCAAAACTGTGAAATCAAGTCGGAAATGGAAAATGGATTGCAAAATAAAAGCAAAGGTGAGATCTTCTCACTCAAATTAAAATTTGATTTTGCAGTTATTGATTGATTGACTGTTTGGATGTGATAGTATATATAGTAGTATATAGCAATATATATATATATTGGAATATATATATATATTGGTGATTGATTTTCCCGCATTATATAGCGGATGAGACCCTATGCGCCGCATAATAGCGGATGATATTTTATAAATCCCATATACCGTGATATTCCACCTCGAAGTGGAATTGGTATTATGCTAACGTCTGTGGATGCAAGGAAACAGGTTGGAGGGATCCAACTGGATTCCTCAAAATTATATGAATTTGTTTCATATATTGTATGAATTTGTTTCATATGCTGTGTGATTATCTATTTATAATCTGTGAATGATTATATTTGTGATTGAATTTGTTAAAGGCTATAATTTAGCCGAATGTATTTTTGGTATCGTTGGATACCAGAAATAAAATTGGATTTTTGAAATTAAATTTGGAATTTTTTGTAAATTCCTTTTGAAAGAATTGGGTGAATTTAAAAGAAGGAGTTTAAAAGTATAAAGTTGATTTTTGTAATCTTATTGAATAAATTCCAAAATATGGCAAAGGATTTTAAATAATATTGTTTAAAAGTTGAAGAATTTCTTGAAAATGGAATTTTAAATAATTTAGAAAGAATAAAGGGATTTATTTAAAAGGTGACAAATTTGTTGAAATCAAATTGATAATTGATTTGATATTTGAAAATAAATCTTTGGGAAATCAGTATGAATTTGTATGAAATTGGATTTGGCGTTGAAATAAATTTGGAAATCAATTTGATAAAATGACTTGGTATTTGGAAATAAACTTAGAAATCAATTTGTAATTGATTTGATGTGTGAAAGTGAATATTTGAGAAAACCGTATATAAGTGGGTATTTGAAAATTTAATTTCACAGTGGAAAGTGTGATTTGAAATTGGTTTTCAAAGTGATGAAGTGTGGAAAATATATATCTTGTGAAGATATTTGAAAATTTAGTAATTTGGGAAAATTATTTAAATTTGTTGATTTTTGTGAATGTTGTTGATAGTTAAATAACCGACTATCAATATTTGCCTTTGAAGTGGAACTTGAATTTGTTTTTAAAACAAGCGCTCATTATTGGGTTAAGCCGGGAGAGGACTTTGTGTCATATAACCCATTCCGAATAGTGATACGTCGTGAATGGATAACATTTGAAGACCGGTGTGAAGACCGGGTATTTTCGAAAATGAAAGGACAACCTGTCGAATGTCTCTGCACCGAGTTGCTTCGGTATAGAGATTTATATCACTCTTCTTGTGATGGGAAGTCCGGACGTGATTAGTGAATACCCGGTTTGCAAGGGCTTCTTTGGAAGTGCCTTCGGTTCCGTTCGATCCCGAAACGGACTTTTATGGATGTGTGTCTGACGTTACACTTTGAGATGTAAAGCTGGTTTCTATCAAATACATTTCTGTTGATGGCGGAGAATTTATTCTCTTAGCTTAACACCCTTCTCTGAGACGTACGAGCTCAGAGGTTATGTAATTGATGGTTACTAGTGATACATTCCCAATTTGGTAATGTGGCATACGAAGTGCTGTTGATCATTTGTTGATCAAAGCATGGCTTTGTGAAAAAGCGTAGCTTTGTGGACGAGACTTCGTCGAGCCTCACAACCCGGTAATGGTCGAAACAGGAATGTTGCGGCAAGTTTTTAGAGGCTTTCTAGAGGCGTTTCCATTTCGGTGTAAGGAAGTTCCTTTGCTTGACCATTTGTTGGAAATATAAAGAAACAATACGCGCCCTGTACGGTTTTAGTTGTATAACCTGCTATGGAATGTGGCGGTAACCTGCTATTGAACATAGCAGCTATAGTAGGCATAAGTGCGAAATGCCTATGCTGGCTAAGATTAATATTATACTTTCGAAATGTTTTTCCACACTAGACATTAATAATAATATGAACTGATTTTTTTTCGTAGTAAGCATCTTTGACTATCATAAGGAGAAATCTCCTCCAATTCTGCGTTTGCATTGTGTGTGTGGCGGGAGGCCTTATGGTAGTTTCATTTTCCAAAAGCATTTCGAATTTCTTTTATTTTCTTTGTGAAAATAACTGTTTTACGATCTCACACCAGTCACCATGACTGACTCGGAGTTTATTGTTCCCTTTCTTAACTCTGGGTGCCCATAATTTTCCACATGGGAAGCCTAGAGTTATGTTATCAGGATATTCTGGATATTCTGGAGCTTTGGGGATGAGCTGGATGGCGAGACGTACTACCATACTTGTTTATTTATTCCGCTGTGTATTCTGTATGAGGACAAGTTTATGTAACTGTCCATTGTTGTATTGAGTTGTATATTGACTCTGATTGATGTATGTATAAACTGATATAGTTCTTTGTTTAAAAATACTAGTGATTATCTATTATATATTGTTCCGCTGCGAATGTGAGATTCTGATATTGTTTCTGTTTTTCTGTTTCTTTTTCTTCTGTCTTCTTCTACCTCTTCTTTTTAACCCTAATGGTTCGGTTTTCCGGCATTCGATTGTGCGGCATTTGATACAGTGGACGTATAAATGTCGACTTTCGAGCGTCGAAAAGTCGCAACCGTTACAAATAGTATATGTAATAAAATAGATTATAAAATAAAATAGTTTATATAATAAAATAGTTTATAAAATAAAATAGTTTATATAATAAAATAGTTTATAAAATAAAATTGTTATAAATTAAAAATAGTTTATATTAAATTAATTGGTATATTAAAATAGTTTTATATTAAAATAGTTTAAATGAACTATATTCATAAAGTAAAATATTTATATATATTAAAATACTTTATATAAAATAAAAAATGGTTTCCTCAAATTTCACAATTATAATATCTTAAAATCAATATCTATTAAAACCACATATATTTCTTTTCAAAACCTTGGATATATATATATAGACCAACGGTGCCTGTATATAATTTTCTACTCTATGGTCAAGTGATACGGATATTTATCATTTCAATCTGCAATTTAAAATATACGGGTATATATCTTTTCAACCCGCAATCCCAAATTCAATTCAATGAAAATCGCTTGGGTTTATCATTTCAACCCATAACGATTTTCCCGTTTTCTACAAAATCGTTTGGGTATGTATCATTTCAACCCATAGGGAGTTCTATACTAACAGGGAACTTGGAGAGTGATAGCAGTTATGGTAATAAATATAACATATCAACAACAGGCATATATCAACAATAACAATTTAGATAAAATATGAACAATAGGATATGGTGTCATATCCCATAGGTGAACTATTTCAGATAACATCATATCATATATAGCAATTAAAAATTTACAGTTCAATTTAGCAGCATATTTCAATTGTCGTTTCAATTGAAATCAAATCTAATAAATATAAGGACGTTAATCGTGAGTGATTGTTCACCTTTCGGGGCTAGAGATGATTTGTCACTGAAATGAGTTATGAATCCAAGCACGAATTTCAAAGCAAAGCAGGATTGACACAAATTCAACGATCAAAGTGAATAACAGGAATAGATGGAAACGATCAGAATCAGTTTGATAGGAACAACAATTATATATTAAAAATCATTGTTTTTAATTAAGCACATATATTAAGATCAACATATATTTAAAATAATATATATTTATTTATTTATTTCAAATCAATAACTTAACTTCAATCAAAATAAATATCCATATATACATGAAAACAAAATTCACCTATATATTGAAACCAGAATATACTTGCACAAATTTGTACATATATATACAAGTAACCTAATATACTATATAACTCATATATTATAAACAACTTATATTTTGAAATCAATATCAATTTACTTTACTATAGTTATCAAAACATATCATGTTATAAAACCCAAACATATATATCCTTTACTGTAAAAATAAAATCTATATATAACATATAACAAATATGTAGACAATTATATATATAGAACAATTATATATAAGCCATTGAAAGAATCATATACGTACTATATACACAATCAATAAAATATACATATATAATCTGACAGTTTTATAACTCATATAACTAACAGGTTATAATCTACAAATATATAAAAAACTTACATATATACTTATTCACACGCAACACACATATATATAACATATGCGGAATAAAACTCTATAATAAATATATACATATTATCATAACCTTAAAGCACAAATAAACTATACAGCCTAACCCACTCTATATATATTTATATATATAACAGCAAAATCAATATATATTAATACTTACATATATATAAAATAAACAATACAAAATAGCATTTTAAAACAATATTTATATATATACACTTAACCAAATATATGCAGGCTTAATAACATATTTACAAAACTTGATATTTTAAAAATATCATATATATACATAACAACCTATAATATATATACCAACAAATATATATATATATTACCTATATACAACAAAGTTGAAATATTGTCGTACTACATATATATATATGCGTGCTTCTTATATACGAAAGCTGCAAATACAATATATTTAAAATAGTCAATGTATATTACTATATTTATAAACTTATTTTAAGTATATATATATATATAGACAAACAGTATATCATCCTCTTTTATATGTGACTGTAAACACATTCATATGGTAACCATATATATATTTCTATGTTCCTTCACAACAAACTAAACAACACGAAATATATGTATATAAACATCTATATATATATATAACCACTATACATATTAAACCTCATATATATAAATTTGCTTATAGAACCAATATATAACTAATTAATATGGTACATGACTAACTTATACATGCCAGATCTATATAGGCGAAAGGGGAAAGAGTAGGCAAAGAAAAAATGCAGTTTATCACTTTATATACTTACCATATAATATATCTTCCATTTATCAATAAAGAAGAGAAAGAGGGAACAGGAAAAAAAAACTTCACAGCAAATATGGAATGTTGGCTGGAAGAGCAACACGCGGTGAAGGTGGGAACGGAGGAGAGGCGTTGCGTGAGAGGGAGGGTTCTTCCTGTGTTCAGCTTGCTGTGGGAATTGATTCGGGTTTCTATTTTTTCTTTTTCTTTTTTATATACAGTAACGCACGGCTGCATGCTAGAGGAAGCCTCGGCGCGAGTTGCGGTGTGAGTTGTGGAGGAGCAATAATGGTGGAGATGCGGCATGGGTCAGGGAGAAAATAGGAGGGCGAGAGGCAAAGATGAGGGGAGATGAGCCGTTTATGGTGGAACAGTTTCCTTCTTTATAAAGCAATAAACAAGGGCTTAAAAAAACATCATCTAATATAATCAATAATGACAAAGCAACGGCCAGTGACTGTGACGCCCCACCTCTATGCTCACAATAACAAAGAGTATTAAAAGGAATACTGTCTATTATTACGAAGAATAAGGCTGGATAGGAGCGGCCATCCGTAGTTGGCCTTACACTAGTATTGGTTACCTCGATAGGAGTGGTGTATATTTTTCAATTTTCATCTCTTATTTATTTATCCCTATCGACATACCCAATTACTAGTATAAAACGAACTACGATGGTTCATAATAGTTTAGGACAATATATATAATAATAACACAGATACAAAAAGAATGCGGAACACAGATAACAAAAGTCTCATATATATATAACTGATGTCAATTACAATACAATTGACACAATACATATGATACAACTACAACTGTCGACTCAAGAAGTTATATATACAAGTACATTATCGACTAATATACATGAATACATATCAACTTAAAACAGACACACTGACTACTACAAAGAGACGAAGACCACTTCAAAGATACGAAAAGTCTTTATAGCTCAAACAGCAACTCAAAGCAGGAAATCTACAACCTGAAATAACTCGGGTCTGACCCGAGTATTAAATTCAAAAGAAAATAATACATGGGTCAGTCTAATTCAAACTCAGTTATTAATGCACAGAAGCAATAATAATCAATATCAATTAGACGACAGCCACAAAAATCTCGTATATCCAACTCTTCAATAAGAAAATCGGATAACGGCAGATATAACACTAAACTGTGTTAAACAACAAATCAGCAGATTTAAATCATCAATAAAGATAAGTGAAAAGAATATCAATGAAGATAATTTAGAAAACATCAGAATTGTCTAAACGACAATTAACGAAAAAATCTAATTATTAAATACATAATTAGAAACCCATAATCTAATTATCTAGACGATAATTAGACAACAACAAAATAATCAATTTAAAACATCAACTCTGGTAGGGCTGCAGTATACGCACGCGTATACTGCCTCGCCACTACAACCTGAAATACACAAAAGATCAACGAACCAAAATCAAATGAAGATTCAAATCTCAACGCCACGGCCTCAAATGTCAAAGCAGGCAGACATGGACAATGTGCACACATGTACACATTGAAAATTCACAAATGATCACAAGGTCAAACCCAAAATACTGGGTTCAACACAAGGGAATTCGAAAACAAATCCAAATGTATTAATGCAATGCAAACCAACAAGGGCAAGACTGCAACCAAAAACTGCAGCCACCACTAGATATAAAGATAGTGTAATCAAGGTAACATGCAATGCTACCAAACCACAGAATCAAGTAAAGAGTGACGGTAATGCATCAGTGAACTAACTTAAATGTACATTCCCCAATATATGTAGTAAAATGACTGCGACAAAAATCAAAGTAGTAAAGAATGAAGTCCCTAATATATGCAGAATATGACAAGGTCCAATATACAAGTCAAAGACTGCATAATTCAAAATGTACACAAAATGTGCAACTCAAATACAAATGCAAACCAGACTTTAATGAAAGCCAAACAAAAGTGCAACCTGAATCCTGACTCAAACCAAATGCCAACAATGACCAGACTTAAGAGAAGTGTATCAAGTCAGAAGCCATGACAATTAAAGTCGAAGAAAAGTCAGACCTGCCTGAGTGTACATAAAACTGTGAATAAAGTACAATAGAGTGCAAGCATACTTTTATAAAGAGGCAGTAGTGAACTGCCATTACCCAAGTGATGCAAGAGAACTTCAACTGGTTGATAAAACTCATGGGTCAAACGACCATGCTACATGTATGAACATAGATTACTTGCAACCGTGGTGATATAGTGCATTACAACATAATTTATATCAGTGGACATAAATAATCACTGAACAAAGGAGCAGCCTCCAAGACTAGACGAACAAGTCCGGATGTAATGAATAAAAGTTCACAGTATTAAGACAGTGGCAAACTGTACAATGTGTATGCATGTATCATACTCGAGAACAAAAGGAAATGGTACAACTCAAATGAAACAAATCAAGTGACATGATGAAGCAGTGTGAAACCAAAATTGCAAGCATACAAAATGCTCAATGCAAACACAAATGTACAAGCTACAACTTCAAAAGAACCAGGTTATACAACTACAAGTACAGGTACAATATAATGCAGACTGGAGTAAAACAGTGGACAGTCCAAAGTAAAGGTATATGCAACCTGACAGAGCTCGATAATATACATGTGTAAGGACCCGATTCTTCGACTTTCGAAAATCGACATCGATACGTCCACTGTATCAACTGCCGAGCAAACGAATGCCGGAAAACCGAATTCTTAGGGTTTAAAAGAAGAGGTAGAAGAAAATATAGAAGAAAAAGAAAGAAGAACAACAACAGAAAACACTGAACAGAAATAATATCAGAATCTCACATTCGCAACGGAACAATATATAATAGATAATCACTAGTCTTTTAAAACAAAGAACTATATCAGTTTATACATACATCAATCAGAGTCAATATACAACAATGGACAGTTATATAAACTTGTCCTCATACAGAATACACAGCGGAATAAATAAATAAGTATAGGTGATACGTTTCGCCATCCAGCTTGCTTCCAAAGCTCCAGAATATCCTGATAACATAACTCTAGGCTGCCCGTGTGGAAAATTAATGGGCACCCAGAGTTTAGAAGGGAAACAATAAACTCCGAGTCAGTCATGGTGACTGGTGTGAGATCGTAAAATAGTTATTTGTCTTTAAAATAAACAACAGGAAAATTTTAAAGTCAATTCACAATGCTTTTGGAAAATGAAACTACCATAAGCCTCTCGCCACACACACAATGCAAACGCAGAATTGGAGGAGATTTCTTCTTATGATAGTCAAAGATGCTTACTACGCAAAAAATCAAATCCTTTTTGATATTATTATTAGTGCATAGTGTAGAAAACATTTCGAAAATATAATATAAATCTTAGCCATCATAGGCATTTCGCACTTATGCCTACTATAGCTACCATCCAAACAGTGGGGCGCCACCATAAGTGAATGATAGGTTCTACAACTAAAACCGTACAAGTCACGTATTGTTTCTTTGGATTTCCAACAAATGGTCAGGCTAAGGAACTTCCCATTGCCACATGGAAACGCCTCTGGAATGACGTCTCGAGAAATAACCTAACATTACGGTTAGATCTCTGCCAACACAAGGCCGGGTTACCCCTAACTGGGTAACTACTGACACGAATATGTCATCCCCCGATCGTAACCGATCTATATCCGAGGATCCTCGATTTCCAACAACCACAAAAGAATAATAATGCAGCAACCACATAGGTTAAGTATCTGGGCTCCATACCATGATACCACCTCTATCCAAAAGGAATGACATACACTAAAGGGGCGCTACCCCCTAATAACCTTGCTGCATCTTTCCTAATTTGACCATTCCGGGGTGTGAGGTCCGACGAAGTCTCGTCCACAAAGCTACGCTTTGTCACAAAGCCATGCTTCGGGTCAAACAAATGATCAAAGAAATGATCACAAAGATAAATGATCAAACAATTGATCCTATCACAAATGATCAAACAACGATCATTTCACAGCAACACTCATCATGCCACGTTACCAAATTGGGAGTATATCGCTGATAAATTTCAACTACATAACCTCTGAGCTCGTACGTCTCAGAGAAGGGTGTTAAGCTAAGAGAATAAATTCTCCGCCACCAACAGAAATGTATTTGAAAGAAATCGGCTTTATATTTCAATTTGTAACGTCAGACATACAACCATACAAGTCTGTTCCGAGATCGAACAGAACCGAAGGCACTTCTCACGAAGCCCTTGCAAATCCGGATAATTTTCTAATCACGTCCGGACTTCCCGTCACTAAGGGTGATAAAACCTCTAAATCGGAGATCAGCCGATGTAGAGTAACTCGACGGTAATCCTTTCGTTTTCAAAAATATCCGGTCTTCAACACCGGTCATCAAATGCAATTCATAACGACGTATCACATATTCGGAATGGGTTATACGACCCCATGGTCCTTTCCCGGCTAACCCGAATAGTGAGCGCTTATTCAAAAATAAGTGTGGCATTCAAATTCAAGCAAATCACAACAAATACCCATTCAAGGTAATTATTGATAGTCGGTTCTTTAACTATCAATAAAGATGCGCAACATCATCAGATTCCAAATAATTTTCCCAAATTATTTTATTTCCAAAAATATCTTTACTAGATATAAAATTTCCACACTTCAAAAATATATTGGTATTTATTTTTAAACAGATTCCCTTTTTATAAATTCCATAGTGAATTTATATTTCAAAATATCTACTGATATACGATTTTCAAACCGATTTCAATATTCACTTTCAATTTATCTTTAAGAAGATAAATTCTCAAAACGTTTCATTTCATTTTGGAAAGGCATTTCCATACTTATTTAATAATAAGTAATTCACAAATCTTATTAATTTTCAACCCTTGGAAAATATTCGATATACTTAAATCAATATTAAGTATATATTCATTCTTTAAGGAAATCATTTACTATAACAACATCTATTTGAGTCAAAACGAATGTTACGTAAAACATCGTTACGACGACTCAAAATCACTAGTATAGGGATTCGAAATTAAGATAGATGTATAAATCCCAATACTAGATAAAAACATTTCCTTTCGGGAATCATTTACTATAACAACAGTGTTATAGTCCATTATTTCCTTCTTCCTCGAAAACGTCTATTTCAACAATGAATGTTGAAATCTATGATTTTGATATCCAATATATTTTAAAACATCGTTAAAACAATTAACTTCATTTTTAAATGTCACTTCCCCAAAATAATATCCATTTTACTTAAAAATATATTCACTGTCCAAAATCGTGAATATACTTCACTAACCACATTTCAATCTTTTCTACACATTTAATTCAAGAATTATCCACTATCCAAAATCGTGGATAAAATTCCCTTAATAACCTTCTATATTAAATTCAACAAATTTGATTGATTTTCGAATTTATAAAACAACGTTTATAAATTCACCTTTACATTTCATAGCAACTTTGATTTATAAATTTCCTTTTATTAACTTCTATAATTCACTTATCAAAATAAGTGATTTCGGATTTATAAACAATGTTTATAAATTTCATATTCTATTTATAAAAACTTCAATTTATAAATCTCCTTTGTTAACTAATTCAATTCATAACTCAATTTTTATACCAACATATTTTACAAAATCATTTCCATTTATAAGTTCACAATTTATAAATTTCTTTCACTTATAAATTCTTAAAAAATCATTTTAATGCTTATAAAAACTCGTTTTATAATCCCAATATTTTAAAGTTATAAATATCAATTTTGTACATCTTTTATATACATCGTTTTTAATAATTCAAAAATCCCAATCCAAACCATTTTATAAATTGCTTAACCGTCTATTTCAAAAATCACCTTTCGGTTATATTTCACAAAAATCATAACTTTTATAACTTTAAAATTTTAACGTTTATTTATTTAAAATAAACCACTTCAAAAATAAATCAACGTATATTTTCAAAGATCACTTTAAAAAATCTCTTTTAAAATCAACATCGTCATTTTTAAATTTCAAAAATGAATCCGTTGATGCAACACACAAATTTGTCAATCATGACAACAAACATCATATATCATCATATGATAACAAAATATACATCACAATATCTGTAAATAAATAAATACTGGTGAGGAATCCAGTTGGATCCCTCCAACCTGTTTTCCTGCATCCACAGATGTTAGCACAATACCCATTCCACTTCGAGGTGGAATATCGCGGTATATGGGTTTTATAAAAAAACATCATCCGCTTACTAACGGCGCAATAGGGTCTCATCCGCTATACAGTGCGGGAAATCAATCAATCCAATATATACATATGCCAATATGTATATATTGCTATATATATATATAAATATATCCTACTATATCTAATATCACAAATCCAAACAGTCAATCATCAATCAATAACTGTAAAATCCAATTTTCATTCGAGTGAGAAAATCTCACCTTAGCTTTTATTTGCAGTCCATTTCCAATCTCGACCCATTATCTTGATTTATACCTTGTATAAATATTATACAAATTAATTAATATTCGAACCAATTAAATAACCAATTTCCATTATTTCAATTGTTAAATTCTGATAGTTTCGTTTTAAACCAATTTCTCATTTAATAAATTTATTTCCAAAACAAACTAGTGAACTTTAACTTTATTTCTTATTTTATTTTTCCCACATAGACTAAAAAAAACTTTTACCTTACTGTTAAAAAAAAAATTTAAGACAGATTTTGCTTCTTTTTTTCTTTTCTGATTTACAACATGTATTGAATTAGATTAAAATAAACAGGATCGCAAATACCTCACTGCTTGTACGAACTCGACGAACTCATCGTTGTCGCTGCTCTTGTTGCCATACCCACGCGGTCGTTTGTCGCCGCAGCCCTCTCTTCCAATCACGACGACGAAGGCTTCAGCTATATCGAACGCGCGCGCACCTCAGGAAATCGCGAGACCCAATCAACCCTAGCTTCGCCACACGTGCCATCGCCACCAACATCGCCTCACACTCGCGCGCGCTCGCCGGAGACGAAGTTGCTGCCTCGCCCTAGTTCTGGCCACTGCCTTCGTCGCCATCTCACGATGCTCGAGATCGCCTCAAAGTCGCACGCACCTACCCCTGCTTCGCGTCGCGACCGTGACCTCGTCGCCATTGCCGCGCCTCGAGCTCGTCACTGCTCACGCGCGAATCACGTTGCTCTCAGTCAAAGTAATCGCGATTTTTTTTAAAGCAGAAGGAAATGGAACGAGATTTTGAAAATGAGGAGTGCGGCCAGGTTTTCATTTTGATTTGAACTGTCGATTTGAAATCGAAAGGGAAGAGGGAGAACGAGATGTCGCCATTGTTTCGTTTTTCTTTGAAGATGAGAAAAGCATACGAATATAAAACTGAAGAAGTCGGCTACGCGTACATTACTAGGTCTGCTTAAGAAAACCTAGGGTGGCTGATGTTGACAAATTTTAAAATTTAAAATTCAATTTGAATTCGATTAAATCTCAACGCGTTTGCTTACCGTATGCTCACGTAACAATTCTGAATAATACGAAATTTGAAATCCGATAATAATTCGATATTACGGATCTAATGGAACTGGTTTCGTCAAATTCCGAGACTATGCCTCGGAAGGCTATTTTTAAATATCAGTTGAAAAGATCTAATTTCAAAACTGAACAAATCATTTTCAAATTCAATTCTGAAGCTTCCGTTATCTTCAATATTATCAATACGAATTTTAAAAGCTTTTGAAATATTTTTCTTCAGCTAAAAATTGAAGATTCAAATTTTTATTCAACTTACAATAGATTAAATTTTATAATTTAATCGCCAATTTATTCTGATAATTTGAAATTCAAGTCAAACCATCATTCAAATATTTAAAATTAATTAAATATTTTCAATTTAAATTGTTAAAAATTCTGGGTCGTTACAATCTTCCCCCCTTAAAAGAATTTCGTCCCGAAATTACAAGTTAGGAAAAAAAGTCCTTAACTCGTCTACTATTTTTCACAATCCTATAGTTTTATCAATTCATCGAAACAAATCTTTCTACTAAAGATTCGTTATCATTCATACTAACTTTCAACTTCAATTATAAGTTTCAAACAACATTGTTTTACTTCAAAATTCAAATTTAAATTTAAATTGAATTCTAAACTTTCAAAATTTTCTCAAAAATTTTCTAACACTCGAAATTTTCGAAAATTTTTGCCAGCGTCTCCTTTGCGCGGCTAACACGGTACGACTACAAAACGTCCCTACGGACTCTCAAATTTCAAAAAGAAAAGAAAAAGCCAAGCGGCTAGACAAGAAAATCATCAAATCTCATATCGAAATTCAAATACGTACCTTTTGTCGAGCAATTCAAATTTATCTTTGAAATCAAAATTTCCAATTCCTTTATACACCTGTGTATCCTACTAGCCATAATATCTAGTTACAATATTCAACCCATTTTGCCAATTCCATTACAAAATTTTCAATACTTACTTCTTATACATTTTTACTTCACTATTGAAGTTATATCCATTATCATTCAAATTTACATTTCAAATTTTCATTTGAATTCAATTCACAATTTCAATTCTATTTGGATTATATTTATCTTTCGAATATTGAATATATCAATTTTCTTTAGTTCACTTCAAACTAATCTCAAAACTTCATTTTATTTCACACAATTCAAATTTGTTTTCAATATTCAGTTTTAATTCCAGTTTTGTTCTTTATTCATTTCTTAATTCACTATTTTGGTTTATAACCACTCATATTTAACTGGATTTCAAATTCAAATTCAATTTACCTTTCTTTTATAATCATTGAATTTAATTCGTTTTTCATTTATAATTATTCAATCCAACTTATTGCTTACAAATTTGAAATGAATTTCAACTTTCAATCTCACTTTCATTTAATTGATTCACTTGTACTTACACTAATTTAACTCCATCCTTTAAGTTAAATTTATTCTATCAAAATTCAATTTGTATAAGTTATCAATTCAATAATATTCCATAAATATTTTTATATAGTATTCCATAGTCTTTTCAACCTTTTCAAAAATCATTTTGAAAACAATTCAAATTATCCTTTGAAGTTTCTAAAACAAAATCCAAACTTTATAAACAATTTCATTTAAAACAATTTGGCAGCAATTCCTCTTTTGGAAACCCGAAAATGAACATCGATGATGCTGCAGTCATTATCGAAGTTATTTTCCAGCGACCGAAAAGAGTTTAGAGCTTTTCATCTCTCCAAAATACTTTCCAAAACCCTTGAAATTCATTTTCAAATCAAAAAGGATTTAAACTTTCCAAATCTCCAAAATTTTCAAATTCTTTTCAAAATATTTCCAAAAACTTCTTTGGAATTCCGTTTCCAATTATAAGTCACATTTATAATTTATATTCTCCAATTCTATTTGTATGTGAATTTATTTCTTAACTTTGGAGTTACGATTTCAATTTCTTATTCAATTTTATATAATAATGATAACATTTCAATATTATCACTTTCCTAACAACCATGCAACCATATACTCTAATGATTCATAGAAAATGATTTCTTTTCTATACAAAAATAGTTTTGGGTAAAATTATTCCATTCACCCTATTTTAAAACAATACTGTGTCAGTTTATCTTGTTTATAGTTTAGAAACCCCTATCGATTTTAGTTAGCTAGACTGCACCGACCAGAATCTATAAACAATCAACCGATAAGTCAACACAATACAAAACAATTTCATATTCACTAACAAATACGCGCTCATATCTATTATTACACTCAACTCATTCTAGAGTACTGCTGACTCTATCTCTAATGAGTAACACCCAACAGAGCAGGGTTGTCGCTTAACCATATGCTCTGATACCACGTTGTAAGGACCTGATTCTTCGACTTTCGAAAATCGACATCGATACGTCCACTGTATCAACTGCCGAGCAAACGAATGCCGGAAAACAGAATTCTTAGGGTTTAAAAGAAGAGGTAGAAGAAAAGATAGAAGAAAAAGAAATAAGAACAACAACAGAAAACACAGAACAGAAACAATATCAGAATCTCACATTCGCAGCGGAACAATATATAATAGATAATCACTAGTCTTTTAAAACAAAGAACTATATCAGTTTATACATACATCAATCAGAGTCAATATACAACAATGGACAGTTATATAAACTTGTCCTCATACTTAATACACAGCGGAATAAATAAATAAGTATAGGTGATACGTTTCGCCATCCAGCTTGCTTCCAAAGCTCCAGAATATCCTGATAACATAACTCTAGGCTGCCCGTGTGGAAAATTAATGGGCACCCAGAGTTTAGAAGGGAAACAATAAACTTCGAGTCAGTCATGGTGACTGGTATGAGATCGTAAAACAGTTATTTGTCTTTAAAATAAACAACAGGAAAATTTTAAAGTCAATTCGCAATGCTTTTGGAAAATGAAACTACCATAAGACCTCCCGCCACACACACAATGCAAACGCAGAATTGGAGGAGATTTCTTCTTATGATAGTCAAAGATGCTTACTACGCAAAAAATCAAATCCTTTTTGATATTATTATTAGTGCATAGTGTAGAAAACATTTCGAAAATATAATATAAATCTTAGCCAGCATAGGCATTTCGCACTTATGCCTACTATAGCTACCATCCAAACAGTGGGGCGCCACCATAAGTGAATGATAGGTTCTACAACTAAAACCGTACAAGTCACGTATTGTTTCTTTGGATTTCCAACAAATGGTCAGGCCAAGGAACTTCCCATTGCCACATGGAAACGCCTCTGGAATGACGTCCCAAGAAATAACTTAACATTACGGTTAGATCTCTGCAAACACAAGGCCGGGTTACCCCTAACTGGGTAAATACTGACACGAATATGTCATCCCCCGATCGTAACCGATCTATATCCGAGGATCCTCGATTTCCATCAACCACATAAGAATAATAATGCAGCAACCACATAGGTTAAGTATCTGGGCTCCATACCATGATACCACCTCTATCCAGAAGGAATGACATACACTAAAGGGGCGCTACCCCCTAATAACCTTGCTGCATCTTTCCTGTTTTGACCATTCCGGGGTGTGAGGTCCGACGAAGTCTCGTCCACAAAGTTACGCTTTGTCACAAAGCCATGCTTCGGGTCAAACAAATGATCAAAGAAATGATCACAAAGATAAATGATCAAACAATTGATCCTATCACAAATGATCAAACAACGATCATTTCACAGCAACACTCAGCATGCCACGTTACCAAATTGGGAGTATATCGCTGATAAATTTCAACTACATAACCTCTGAGCTCGTACGTCTCAAAGAAGGGTGTTAAGCTAAGAGGATAAATTCTCCGCCACCAACAGAAATGTATTTGAAAGAAATCGGCTTTATATCTCAATTTGTAACGTCAAACATACAACCATACAAGTCGGTTCCGGGATCGAACAGAACCGAAGGCACTTCTCACGAAGCCCTTGCAAATTCGGATAATTTTCTAATCACGTCCGGACTTCCCATCACTAAGGGTGATAAAACCTCTAAATCGGAGATCAGCCGATGTAGAGTAACTCGACGGTAATCCTTCCGTTTTCAAAAATATCTGGTCTTCAACACCGGTCATCAAATGCAATTCATAACGACGTATCACATATTCGGAATGGGTTATACGACCCCATGGTCCTTTCCCGGCTAACCCGAATAGTGAGCGCTTATTCAAAAATAAGTGTGGCATTCAAATTCAAGCAAATCACAACAAATACCCATTCAAGGTAATTATTGATAGTCGGTTCTTTAACTATCAATAAAGATGCGCAACATCATCAGATTCCAAATAATTTTCCCAAATTATTTTATTTCCAAAAATATCTTTACTAGATATAAAATTTCCACACTTCAAAAATAAATTGGTATTTATTTTTAAACAGATTCCCTTTTTATAAATTCCATAGTGAATTTATATTTCAAAATATCTACTGATATACGATTTTCAAACCGATTTCAATATTCACTTTCAATTTATCTTTAAGAAGATAAATTCTCAAAACGTTTCATTTCATTTTGGAAAGGCATTTCCATACTTATTTAATAATAAGTAATTCACAAATCTTATTAATTTTCAACCCTTGGAAAATATTCGATATACTTAAATCAATATTAAGTGTATATTCATTCTTTAAGGAAATCATTTACTATAACATCTATTTGAGTCAAAACGAATGTTACGTAAAACATCGTTACGACGACTCAAAATCACTAGTATAGGGATTCGAAATTAAGATAGATGTATAAATCCCAATACTAGATAAAAACATTTCCTTTTGGAAATCATTTACTATAACAACAGTGTTATAGTCCATTATTTCCTTCTTCCTCGAAAACGTCTATTTCAACAATGAATGCTGAAATCTATGATTTCGATATCCAATATATTTTAAAACATCGTTAAAACAATTAACTTCATTTTTAAATGTCACTTCCCCAAAATAATATCCATTTTACTTAAAAATATATTCACTGTCCAAAATCGTGAATATACTTCACTAACCACATTTCAATCTTTTCTACACATTTAATTCAAGAATTATCCACTATCCAAAATCATGGATAAAATTCCCTTAATAACCTTCTATATTAAATTCAACAAATTTGATTGATTTTCGAATTTATAAAACAACGTTTATAAATTCACCTTTACATTTCATAGCAACTTTGATTTATAAATTTCTTTTTATTAACTTCTATAATTCACTTATCAAAATAAGTGATTTCGGATTTATAAACAATGTTTATAAATTTCATATTCTATTTATAAAAACTTCAATTTATAAATCTCCTTTGTTAACTAATTCAATTCATAACTCAATTTTTATACCAACATATTTTACAAAATCATTTCCATTTATAAGTTCACAATTTATAAATTTCTTTCACTTATAAATTATTAAAAATTCAATTTAATGCTTATAAAAACTCGTTTTATAATCCCAATATTTTAAAGTTATAAATATCAATTTTGTACATCTTTTATATACATCGTTTTTAATAATTCAAAAATCCCAATCCAAACCATTTTATAAATTGCTTAACCGTCTATTTCAAAAATCACCTTTCGGTTATATTTCACAAAAATCATAACTTTTATAACTTTAAAATTTTAACGTTTATTTATTTAAAATAAATCACTTCAAAAATAAATCAACGTATATTTTCAAAGATCACTTTAAAAAATCTCTTTTAAAATCAACATCGTCATTTTTAAATTTCAAAAATGAATCCGATGATGCAACACACAAATTTGTCAATCATGACAACAAACATCATATATCATCATATGATAACAAAATATACATCACAATATCTGTAAATAAATAAATACTGGTGAGGAATCCAGTTGGATCCCTCCAACCTGTTTTCCTGCATCCACAGATGTTAGCACAATACCCATTCCACTTCGAGGTGGAATATCGCGGTATATGGGTTTTATAAAAAAACATCATCCGCTTACTAACGGCGCAATAGGGTCTCATCCGCTATACAGTGCGGGAAATCAATCAATCCAATATATACATATGTCAATATGTATATATTGCTGTATATATATATAGATATATCCTACTATATCTAATATCACAAATCCAAACAGTCAATCATCAATCAATAACTGTAAAATCCAATTTTCATTCGAGTGAGAAAATCTCACCTTAGCTTTTATTTGCAGTCCATTTCCAATCTCGACCCAATTATCTTGATTTATACCTTGTATAAATATTATACAAATTAATTAATATTCGAACCAATTAAATAACCAATTTCCATTATTTCAATTGTTAAATTCTGATAGTTTCGTTTTAAACCAATTTCTCATTTAATAAATTTATTTCCAAAACAAACTAGTGAACTTTAACTTTATTTCTTATTTTATTTTTCCCACATAGACTAAAAAAAAACTTTTACCTTACTGTTAAAAAAAAAATTTAAGACAGATTTTGCTTCTTTTTTTCTTTTCTGATTTGCAACATGTAATTGAATTAGATTAAAATAAACAGGATCGCAAATACCTCACTGCCTGTACGAACTCGACGAACTCATCGTTGTCGCTGCTCTTGTTGCCATACCCACGCGGTCGTTAGTCGCCGCAGCCCTCTCTTCCAATCGCGACGACGAAGGCTTCAGCTATATCGAACGCGCGCGCACCTCAGGAAATCGCGAGACCCAATCAACCTTAGCTTCGCCACACGTGCCATCGCCACCAACATCGCCTCACACTCGCGCGCGCTCGCCGGAGACGAAGTCGCTGCCTCGCCCTAGTTCTGGCCACTGCCTTCGTCGCCATCTCACGATGCTCGAGATCGCCTCCAAGTCGCACGCACCTACCCCTGCTTCGCGTCGCGACCGTGACCTCGTCGCCATTGCCGCGCCTTGAGCTCGTCACTGCTCACGCGTGAATCGCGTTGCTCTCAGTCAAAGTAATCGCGATTTTTTTTAAAGCAGAAGGAAATGGAACGAGATTTTGAAAATGAGGAGTGCGGCCAGGTTTTCATTTTGATTTGAACTGTCGATTTGAAATCGAAAGGGAAGAGGGAGAACGAGATGTCGCCATTGTTTCGTTTTTCTTTGAAGATGAGAAAAGCATACGAATATAAAACTGAAGAAGTCGGCTACGCGTACATTACTAGGTCTGCTTAAGAAAACCTAGGGTGGCTAATGTTGACAAATTTTAAAATTTAAAATTCAATTTGAATTCGATTAAATCTCAACGCGTTTGCTTACCGTATGCTCACGTAACAACTCAGAATAATACGAAATTTGAAATCCGATAATAATTTGATATTACGGATCCAATGGAACTGGTTTCGTCAAATTCCGAGACTGTGCCTCGGAAGGCTATTTTTAAATATCAGTTGAAAAGATCTAATTTCAAAACTGAACAAATCATTTTCAAATTCAATTCTGAAGCTTCCATTATCTTCAGTATTATCAATACGAATTTTAAAAGCTTTTGAAATATTTTTCTTCAGCTAAAAATTGATGATTCAAATTTTTATTCAACTTACAATGGATTAAATTTTATAATTTAATCGCCAATTTATTCTGATAATTTGAAATTCAAGTCAAACCATCATTCAAATATTTAAAATTAATTAAATATTTTCAATTTAAATTGTTAAAAATTCTGGGTCGTTACAACATGCGTGAAGAACAACAGTAGCCTCAACATATAATGATCAAAATGCTTCACAGATCAGAGTGCTCAAAATGAAAATAGCAAATGCATTATGACAAATGACCATGAAAATCAAAACTTCTCGGGAAGGAATACAAAAATAATCAAGTATAGCCAAGAAATCACAATCGAAGCCATTAGAAATATCCCATTAGTAAAGTCGAGCAAAGCCAAAACTTATTCTCTCCATCTCAAAATCAGGTTGAAGCCGAAGTCAACATAAATTCACGAAACCAAGGCTATAAAACTACAAATCAAAAAATATACCAATTCGAATGAATTCCAGAAATCGTTTCAAATGGACGAAATCACAGAGACCAAATCATCACGTGAAGGAATCTAGACAAACAAAAATCAAGGACTTCGAATCAATTCAGACGGTAGAATGAATTAGATGTGAGTGTAAATCGAGATTCACTCACCTTTGTTTTTGAAGAGCACGAATTCGACGTCGCTGCCGAGGGCATCTCGCCAGTCGATCGATCACAAAACAAGAAATCGGGTTGAATCGAGCACTGGAAATAGGCATCCTTAAATTATCGAATACCCTAATTTCTGGAGATAGATGAGCCGCCATTTTTTTTTCGTTGATTGTTTTTGAAAGTGGGCTTGTGAATGAACGAAGAAAAATGAAAGGGGACCAGTTGCTTCTTGATATTATCTCGGCAAAACAAAGAAATATGGGCCAACAATAAATTTCCAAAAGCCCATCAACATTTAACAAATTATGAAAGGATTTCAATTCGATTAAAATCTGCATTAGCAATTAACAACGATTTAATCGTCATTTTGACGATAAATAATTGTTACAAAAATCCCAGTGTTGTTACAGACTCCCTCCTTATAAAAATTGCGTCCCCGCAATTTTCATAATTAAGGTTGTCAATAACAATTACTCTTCTAACATAAACTGGTTAAGCTAGAAAATAAAGGTAGAGAATTCAAACGCCAAAGAAATCTTTTTATTGCTTAAAAGAATTTCACAAATTCTCAACAAAATCTAACTATCAAATAGATAATAAGAAAACAGCAAAACCGAACAAATGCAATTATCAGCAATATTCAATTATCAATTAGATAATCAAAAATACAGAAATCACAAAACAGCAATATCTAATTATCGATACGATAATTAGAAAACAGCAAAAATCTAATTATCAACAAAAGATTATTAGAAAGCACAAATCACAATTCGCAAAACTGCCAATATCTAGTTATTCAACAAATAACTAGAAAACACAAACTTCATAATCAGCAAATTTTAACTATCAACCGAGAGAGATAGAAAATAGCAATTCAATAAAACCAGCATACTCTAGAATCAATTAGAGACTAGAAAATCTCGTATCAACAAAGTCAGCAAACATCCAATTACCCAAGCGATAGTCAGAAAACACAAATAATAAATTATTGGAAACGATAATTGAATTCACAAACCAACAAATATCTAACTATATAAAAAAAACGATAATCAAATCTCAAATCAACAAATATTCGATTATCAAAAACGATAATCAAATCTCAAATCAGCAAATATTCAATTATCCAAAAACGATAATCAAATCTCAAATCAACAAATATTCGATTATCATAAATGATAATCAAATTTCAAATCAACAATTATTCGATTATCAAAATGATAATCAGAAACAACAATTATCTAATTATCACAAGCGATAATTAGAAACAACAAATACCCGATTATCAAAAACGATAATCAGAATCAACAAATATCTAATTATCATAAGCGATAATTAGGAACAACAAATATTCGATTATCAAAAACGATAATCAGAATCAACAAATATTTAATTACCGATACGATAATTAAATCTCAAATCTGCAAATATTCGATTATCAAAAACGATAATCAAATCTCAAATCAATAAATATTCGATTATCAAAAACGATAATCAAATCTCAAATCAATAAATATTCGATTGTCAAAAACGATAATCAAATCTCAAATCAATAAATATTCGATTATCAAAAACGATAATCAAATCTCAAATCAATAAATATTCGATTATCACAAATGATAATCAAATTTCAAATCAACAATTATTCGATTATCAAAACGATAATTAGAAACAACAATTATCTAATTATCACAAGCGATAATTAGAAACAACAAATATCCGATTATCAAAAACGATAATCAGAATCAACAAATATCTAATTATCACAAGCGATAATTAGAAACAACAAATATCCGATTATCAAAAACGATAATCAGAATCAACAAATATTTAATTACCGATAAGATAATTAAATCTCATAACAGCAAATATTTAATTATCGATACGATAATTAAATCTCATAACATCAGATATCTAATTACCTGCAGATAATTAGAAACAACAAATATCTAGAAATCAATTAAGAAGACTAGAAAATCAACATAAAAGCTTGGATCGATCCCATCAGATGGCTAGTTTTTAGTTCGCCGCACGTGCATCAACAAATGGCCGAAGCCTACCAAGTTCTCAACATAATTTTGGCGCCCAACAAATGACCCGAAGGTCCGCAGAGTGACCCGAAGGTCTAGTACTGGTATTTGACCCGAAGGTCCATCATATGACCCGAAGGTCCAACATATGACCCGAAGGTCCATCATAGTGGCTCGAAAGCACACGAAATCATTAAATATTTCAATTAACGAGTCCGAAATTAACCAAAATAGCAAACGCACATGTCCCATAACCACGAGTTTTACTAAATCGTTTAATTCTCTTCATCATTTCCTTGAAAGTGAAAATTCATCAAAATCATCAAAACAGCAGATATTTCAATTAACGAGTCCGGAATTAACCGAAATAGCAAACGCACATGTCCCATACCACGTGTTTTACTAAATCGTTTGATTCTCTTCATCGTTTCCTTGAAAGTGCAAAATTGTGTTTTTGTAAAAATACACTTTACATTCTCAAACGGACAAGTCCGGAATTAAGCGAATCAGTAAAAGAAAGGGGTCATAATCCTCGATTTTGCTGAAACGTTTAAATCGCTTTCTCATTCTTTTGAAATCGCAAACTGTAAAATTCCTGAAAACAATTTTATTCATTTTATAAAAATAAAAATTGACGTTCTCAACTGGACAAGTCCGGAGTTAAACGAATCAGTAAAAGAAAGGGGTCATAGTCCTCGATTTTGCTGAATCGTTTAAGTCGCTTCCTCATTCTTTTGAAAGCGCAAACTGTTAAAAAAAATTATAAAACAATTTTCATTTTAAAATGATTTCCCAATCACGTGATTAAAGCAACAACATCAGTAGCAATTTCAAAAAGAAAATTGCACTTCTCAAAACACCGTAAAACGAATCTCAAAATCAGCATTGCGGAATAACCGCTTGAAAATCCACTTTTAAAATTTGACGGTTACTAAAGCCAAAGCGACAATAATTTTTAAACGTCAAAATCTCATCAAAATAATTTACATCAAAATGTAATATCAGTGAATTTTCATTCATCAAAAATGCCACAAAACATCGTTCTTCAAAAATTTAGCATTAGTGTAAAAATCCCGTTATAAAAATAACGGCAACAAAATACGTTTCATAACCAAGCATCGGTTCAACGTAAAATAAATGCAGTAACGTGCAACTCAAATTTGCACGTACTACAAAATGAACAAAGAAATCATTCGAATATATCTTCAATGAAGATAATTCAAAACAGCTAAATCTAATCAATATATGATTAGCATAAAAGAAAACTCGCAAAGATCTCAACAAAATCACATAACTGCAATCGTTTCGAATCCTCAATTCGGAATCGAAATTCTCAATGAAACAAAATAAATACAGCTAGGTAAACAACAAATGAAATTTATTTCAATTTCGTATTTTGATTTTTAAATCAAAAAGATTATTAGTTGTACTTAGCGAAGACAGTGTCACTGTTTCCGCTGCGCACTCTGATAAACAGAACACAATTTAATCAAATCAACAAAACACAATTTCACTTTTATTTTTAAATAAAGATATTTACAAATTTCATCATAATTTCAAAACTTTAGTTTTGACTCAAAGCACAAATAAAAACACCGACCAATAGTTGTCACATATGTTCCATCTAAGTTATGTTTTATATTATGTCCATAAACCCCAAGCTCTGATACCAACTGTGACGCCCCACCTCTATGCTCACAATAACAAAGAGTATTAAAAGGAATACTGTCTGTTATTACGAAGAATAAGGCTGGATAGGAGCGGCCATCCGTAGTTGGCCTTACACTAGTATTGGTTACCTCGATAGGAGTGGTGTATATTTTTCAATTTTCATCTCTTATTTATTTACCCCCATCAACATACCCAATTACTAGTATAAAACGAACTACGATGGTACATAATAGTTTAGGACAATATATATAATAATAACACAGATACAAAAAGAATGCGGAACACAGATAACAAAAGTCTCATATATATATAACTGATGTCAGTTACAATACAATTGACACAATACAAATGATACAACTACAACTGTCGACTCAAGAAGTTATATATACAAGTACATTATCGACTAATATACATGAATACATATCAACTTAAAACAGACACACTGACTACTACAAAGAGACGAAGACCACTTCAAAGATACGAAAAGTCTTCATAGCTCAAACAGCAACTCAAAGCAGGAAATCTACAACCTGAAATAACTTGGGTCTGACCCGAGTATTAAATTCAAAAGAAAATAATACACGGGTCAGTCTAATTCAAACACAGTTATTAATGCACAGAAGCAATAATAATCAATATCAATTAGACGACAGCCACATAAATCTCGTATATCCAACTCTTCAATAAGAAAATCGGATAACAGCAGATATAACACTAAACTATGTTAAACAACAAATCAGCAGATTTAAATCATCAACAAAGATAAGTGAAAAGAATATCAATGAAGATAATTTAGAAAACATCAGAATTGTCTAAACGACAATTAACGACAAAATCTAATTATTAAATACATAATTAGAAACCCATAATCTAATTATCTAGAAGATAATTAGACAACAACAAAATAATCAATTTAAAACATCAACTCTGGTAAGGCTACAGTATACGCACGCGTATACTACCTCGCCACTACAACCTGAAATACACAAAAGATCAACGAACCAAAATCAAATGAAGATTCAAATCTCAACTCCACGGCCTCAAATGTCAAAGCAGGCAGACATGGACAATGTGCACACATGTACATATTGAAAATTCACAAATGATCACAAGGTCAAACCCAAAATACTGGGATCAACACAAGGGAATTCGGAAACAAATCCAAATGTATTAATGCAATGCAAACCAACAAAGGCAAGACTGCAACCAAAAACTGCAGCCACCACTAGATATAAAGATAGTGTAATCAAGGTAACATGCAGTGCTACCAAACCACAGAATCAAGTAAAGAGTGACGGTAATGCATCAGTGAACTAACTCAAATGTACAGTCCCCAATATATGTAGTAAAATGACTGCGACAAAAATCAAAGTAGTAAAGAATGAAGTCCCCAATATATGCAGAATATGACAAGGTCCAATATACAAGTCAAAGACTGCACAATTCAAAATGTACACAAAATGTGCAACTCAAATACAAATGCAAACCAGACTTTAATGAAAGCCAAACAAAAGTGCAACCTGAATCCTGACTCAAACCAAATGCCAACAATGACCAGACTTAAGAGAAGTGTATCAAGTCAGAAGCCATGACAATTAAAGTCGAAGAAAAGTCAGACATGCCTGAGTGTACATAAAACTGTGAATAAAGTACAATAGAGTGCAAGCAGACTTTTATAAAGAGGCAGTAGTGAACTGCCATTACCCAAGTGATGCAAGAGAACTTCAACTGGTTGATAAAACTCATGGGTCTAATGACCATGCTACATGTATGAACATAGATTACTTGCAACCATGGTGATATAGTGCATTACAACATAATTTATATCAGTGGACATAAATAATCACTGAACAAAGGAGCAGCCTCCAAGACTAGACGAACAAGTCCGGATGTAATGCATAAAAGTGCACAGTATTAAGACAGTGGCAAACTGTACAATGTGTATGCATGTATCATACTCGAGAACAAAAGGAAATGGTACAACTCAAATGAAACAAATCAAGTGACATGATGAAGCAGTGTGAAACCAAAATTGCAAGCATACAAAATGCTCAATGAAAACACAAATGTACAAGCTACAACTTCAAAAGAACCAGGTTATACAACTACAAGTACAGGTACAATATTATGCAGACTGGAGTAAAACAGTGGACAGTCCAAAGTAAAGGTATATGCAACCTGACAGAGCTCGAGAATATACATGCGTGAAGAACAACAACAGCCTCAACATATAATGATCAAAATGCTTCACAGATCAGAGTGCTCAAAATGAAAATAGCAAATGCATCATGACAAATGACCATGAAAATCAAAACTGCTCGGGGACGAATACAAAAATAATCAAGTATAGCCAAGAAATCACAACCGAAGCCATCAGAAATATCCAATTAGTAAAGTCGAGCAAAGCCAAAACTTATTCTCTCCATCTCAAAATCAGGTTGAAGCCGAAGTCAACATAAATTCACGAAACCAAGGCTATAAAACTACAAATCACAAAATATACCAATTCGAATGAATTCCAGAAATCGTTTCAAATGGACGAAATCACAGAGACCAAATCATCACGTGAAGGAATTCAGACAAACAAAAATCAAGGACTTCGAATCAATTCAGACGGTAGAATGAATTAGATGTGAGTGTAAATCGAGATTCACTCACCTTTTTTTTGAAGAGCACGAATTCGACGTCGCTGCCGAGGGCATCTCGCCAGTCGATCGATCACAAAACAAGAAATTGGGTTGAATCGAGCACTGGAAATAGGCATCCTCAAATTATCAAATACCCTAATTTCTGGAGATAGATGAGCCGCCATTTTTTTTCGTTGATTGTTTTTGAAAGTGGGCTTGCGAATGAACGAAGAAAAATGAAAGGGGGACCGGTTGCTTCTTGATATTATCTCGGAAAAACAAAGAAATATGGGCCAACAATAAATTTCCAAAAGCCCATCAACATTTAACAAATTATGAAAGGATTTCAATTCGATTAAAATCTGCATTAGCAATTAACAACGATTTAATCGTCATTTTGACGATAAATAATTGTTACAAAAATCCCAGGTTGTTACACCTTGATTCTGGAAAAGTTATTAAAGCAATTAATTTTGTTTGGGCAGCATGTTTCAAGTTTGAAACCGAATGAAAAATGTAAAGTCACCCTTTATGATACCGATACAAGCACCGCTTCTATCATTCTGTCGCGTACCAGTCCTCAGAATATAGAAGTAAATATTCCACTGAGGTCAGCACGATGGGACGATCAAAACGGTATATAGATATCTGTGGTACGATCGAATTATAAAAATTCGAATTTCCGTTACCGGAAATGGTGCAAAATTGCAGAAAATAAGACAAACGGAGCTAGAGAAGTCCAAATTTTCCAAAATGAATTATAACAACTCACTCAGAAAATAATTCCCAAATTTATTGTATAAAAATAGTCGGGTTTGGAAAATATTTTATTATCATCAAATATTAACTGATTTAAAATAAAATTACGCAATAAAATAAACTTCCATATAATTAATTGAAATTTACCATTTGCTATGTTGAAATAGACGTATTCCAAATATTAAATTTTTATTTCAAAATATTATTATTTAAAATTTCACAAAAATTCAATTAATTAAATAAATAAAAGCACTAAAATTTACGGGTTGTTACAGTAGGCTTCCAGAGCCGATTTCGCTAACCTGAACAAAGACTTTTGCTAGTCTAATTGGCAAACCATTCCAAGGAATGGAGTCGGTAATGGAAGTGCAGGATTGACTTAATACCTACGAAAGGATTTTCGATGACGTAGAGCTAGATGATGTTATAAAAAGGTGATTGGCTTTCTAGCAGCTTCAAGGGCAGGCCATAAACAGGTGGAATGTAGTGAGGGCTGCTATTTCGAGGATCGGTTCACTTAGGACCGGTTCAAAGTCAGACTCAAAGAAAAGTTTATTTTTGTAGCTCAGGTTTCAGTCTTGTTCCGTAAGTTCGCGGATCTGAAGCAAGTGGACATGATTGTCTCCGATTATGTTGCTGAGTTCGATGATTTTTCATGGGATGTCATTCATAGACACTCCATTAAAGAAGAATGATAAGTTCTTCATTGACTTAGATGACTATTGGAAGAGCGACTCGTGGGCCATATTGACGAGACTTTTGAGATGATAGTCGAGATGGCCCTAAGACATGATAGTCTGTATCAAAAATTTTAAGCCATTGTTCCTAAAGAAGTGCCAATGCCACAATCGAGTAGGAGAGGCAAGAAGAAATATTATAACAACAATAGGAGGAAGCAGTTTGAGAATAAAGATGGCCAAAAGAAGAAAGTCAAGTAGGGACCAACTTGCTACAACTGTGGAGAAAAGGTTCACTTTAGTAGAGACTGTAAAGCTGAGGGGAAAAGTGCTAAAACTGCAATAAGCTTAGGAATACCAAGAAGGACTGTCCAGATTTTCCTAAGCAGAAGCAGGTGGTGAAAGCGTATGCTATCAACGCTATCCCCACTTTGTCAAGTGCTCAATCGGCAAAAGAGAAAGGGAAGAAAGTCGTTATTAAAAGGTGTGCTTTCGATTTACGATATTCCCATACGTGTTTTGTTTAATACTGGGGTTTCACATTCCTTCACATTTGTTGGATTGGTAGACAGATTAGGATTGGAACCCAAAATCATTGACCGACCTTGGATTGTGATGAACCCTATTGGAGGTTCTACTATCCTATGTGTGGTTTGTCGTGGTTTGGCCTTATTGAGTTATGGACGTTCTTTTGATTGTGATTGCTTTGTTTTGAGTTTGCGAGGTTTGGTATTATTCTAGGTATAGACTGGCCTCATAAATATGGAATGATGGTGGATTGTGAGAAGTCATTAGTGATAATAGAGGTAGATGTTAGGCGGATGGTAGTGTTAGGCTACCTACTAGATGATGAGGTGATGGTTAGCTTTCTATTTTCATTCAATATCCCACATGATGAGTTGTCATCAATGCCTATTGCTATGGAGTATCTGGACATATTTAAGGAGGTGACCGGATTTCCGCCACATAAGGAGACCAGTTTCGTATATATTTAGTTAAAGATGCCAGACTAGTAGTAATGTCTTTGAGGAGGATGGAACCTAGAGAGCAGTGTGAATTCTAGGTGCAGATGAATGACTTATTGTGATAAGGGTTCATTTAGAGGAGTATTTCTAAGTGGGGAGTGTCATTAGTATTTGCCACGAAGGCAGATAGTTCTCTTAGATTGCATGTTGATTACCGTGAGCTGAATAAAGCGACAAGGGAGAACAAGTATCCACCCTCACATATTGATGACTTGCCCAATCATCATCATAGTGTTGGAGTATTCTCTCAGTAGGATCTTGCAATAGGATTTGACCAACTGAGAGTAGCAAAGGAGAGGGTGCCGATTACCGTGTTTCGTATGTCGTCTGGTTTATGTGAGTGGATAGTTATGTCATTTGGGCTAACTAATGCATGCTTCATTGATCTGATGAACCATGTTTTTAAGAGTCGACTAAATAAATTTTTTCTTATGCTCGTCGATGATATTCTCGTTTACTCATGGACAAAGGAGGAACACAAGACGCATTTGAGGATCATACTTGAGGTGTTGAGTGAGCACCAGCTGAAAGTGAAATTTTCTTGGTGTCACTTCTAGAGGAGGGAAGTGCGATTCTTAGGTCATATTGTTTCTAAGATAGGCATTACTGTAGATACAGCAAAGGTTGCAACAGTTCAAGATTAGATTAGACCCAAAAAGGTATGAATGTGGAAAATTTCTTAGGGTTAATTGGATATTATAGACGATTCAACCATGACTTTTCAGAGGTAGAAGCACCATTGACTAAATTAATGAAAAAGAATCAAACTTTTATTTGGGATGCGAGATGTGAACAATCATTCATGAGTCTGAAAGAAAAGTTGACAAGCGCATAAGTATTGACCATTTCGAGCAAGAATGAAGATATGATGGTATACACTGATGCTTGTGGTACCGGATTGGGTATGCTATTAATGCAGAAAGGCAAAGTTGTTGCCTATGATAGTCGACAACTGAAGCCACATGAGAAGAAACTCCCAACTAATGATTTGGAATTAGCAGTGATCGTGTTTGTGCTGAAAATTTGGAGGCACTACCTTTTAGGGGAGAGGTTTAAGCTGTTCATCGACCATAAATTATTGAAGTACCTCTTTTCGTAGAAGGATCTTAACCTTCTTTAGTAGTGATGGTTAGAGTTCCTAGCCTCCTACGACTTTGATACTGCATATATACCGGGTAAAGAGAATGTAGTTGTTAATGCATTGAGTAAGAGACATGCCAGCTTGGGAGCTATGTTCCTAAAGTGGATACAGTTAGAGTATATTGCCAGCTAGGACTTCTAACCAAGATGCAAGCTAGTGCTAGAGATATTGGCAAGCTTAATTATCATACCTACTACAATTGAGCGGATTGGTACTAGTCAGAAGCGTTATGCCAGATTAGCCGAGACCATTGCTAAGCTCGAAGACCAGGTAGAGTCTAAAGAGATGAGAAAATATGGACTTGACCAAGATGGCTGGCTCAAGGCGGTATATTTTTTGTCCTGATGTCGATGGATTAAGGAATGAGGTGTAATGGGAGTGCCATCATTCGAGATTGACTATCCTTTCCGACGATAATAAGATGTACCATGATATGAAGCAAACCTATTATTAGGAAGGGATAAAGAAAGACATTGGGACATTCATCTCAAAATGCATGAACTACCAGTTGGTTAAGGCAGAGCAGAAGAAGCCTGGTGGGTTGATGCAATCGCTAGAAGTTCCCCAGTGGAAATGGAAACTAGTATCGATGGATTTCATTGATGGATTGGCAAGGACTCGAGAAGAGTACGTCAACATTTGGGTCATAGTCGATTGATTGACCAAGAGCGCCAGATTTATACATGCTAAGTCTTGTAGAATTGCTTCTAAACTAGTTGAATTATATGTGAAATGGATAGTATGATTCCATGGTGTGCAAAGAGTATTGTGAGTGACTAAGACTTGTTATTCACTAGTGGCTTTTGGAAGAGCTTACAGGAGGCATTAGGTGCGGAGCTGCATTGAAGTGCATCTTATCGCCCTCAAACTAATGGTTAAACTGAAAGAGTGAATCATGTCTTAAAGGATCTCTTATAAGCTTGCACTCAAACTAATGGTTAAACTGAAAGAGTGAATCATGTCTTAAAGGAATTCTTACAGGCTTGTATACTCGACTTCGGAGGCTCATGGGATGATCACTTACATCTCGTTGAATTGGCACATAACAACACTTGTCAGTCCAACATCGGTATGCCATCATTCATTATATAGCCGACCTTGTAATACTCTTTCTTGTTGGTGGGAAGCGAGAAAAAAGTTGATACTTGGTCCAAATATTATTAGAGAAACTGCAGAGAAGATCAAGATCATTCGGTAATGAATGAAAGCTGCTCATGGTAGATAGAAAAGCTATGTTGATAAGAGACATAGAGATTTTGAATTCTCTATCGATGATATTGTATTTGTCAATATCTCTTCATTGAAGAATGTAATTCAGTTCAGTAGTAGAAGGATGTTGTCACCGAAATTCGTGGATCCTTTTCTGGTACTAGAGAGGATTGGGAATCTGCTTACAGGGTCAACATACCTTAAAGAATGGTGAAAGTGCACAATGTTTTCCAGTTTCTCACTTGTCGAAAATTGTGCACGACTCGGGTGTAATTATCACACCAGATTAACTATTTGATATTGAGATTGAACTAGAGGTTTTGAGACCTCATAGGCCTATTTGTATCATTGGATATTATAAAAAGCAGCTTAGGAGGAAGAAGATGAAGTTGGCAAAGGTTTTATGGAGATAAAGTGAAGGCAATTGCATTTGGAAGACCGAGGACAGAATGAGGACAACTTATCCAGAGCTCTTTATTTGTTGGTACTTTATATTTATCTCCTTACTTTAACATATGATATTATGAAGTATACCTTAGTATAGTGTCCTACATGCTATCATAGGCTTGGATGTTACATTTTCATTTGTTGTTGTATATGCATGTTTGATGTGTGATGGTTACCTATGCTTGTATTTGATTGTTAGGTGTGCGGGATAAACTAATTTATTTTGTTTAGAATTTCGAGAGCGAAATTTCTAAAGGAGGGAGAAAGTAACAACCCGTATATTACGTATCGGTGGATCGTAAAAAATTTATATTATTTTTATATATTGAGTATGATTCTATAACTTAAAAAAATGAGTAGTAGAGACATTTTCCATCCTTGGAACATTTATCAGACGATTTTGACCTTGAAAATCTTATATGGCCTATAATTTTTGATAGAAGCCGAAGTAGGGTCTGAAACCACTTCCATTAGATTAGGATGATGGTTTCTCTTTGCATAGATTGGTCATAATAGGAAAATAGACTTACTATTGAGAGTTATGGTTGTTTGAATTTTTACTTGATTTTGAACAGCTTAGTAGTTAATTAGTGTGTTAATGGTGAGGTCCAAACCTATTTCGAGATTAGCATCATATTGGGGCTGATGTGACACCTCTCTATCTTTACACACTTCACAAAAATAGAGAGAAAACCATCATTAACCACTTCTAACCAAAAAGCTACCATAAACCCTACTTTAATTAACCAATATTGTCATTGGAAGGAGGATAGTGTAATTAGCACTTAGATTTGAAGATTTGCCATTGGAGATCACTTGGAGCTGCTATTCATCTCAGATTTTGTGCCCACTTTCGATTGCTTCGGATTTAAGTGAATGGTTAGGACCTCTCACTTACTAATTAGTCATTATACACCTTAAAAACGATGTTTTAAAATGATTTTTGGATCCTAAAATGTATTTTAAACTTTAACCAATCATATATGTTGATTTCAAACAATTGTAAAAGATTTGTAAATTTGTGTTCTTATGGATCTTACTTGTTCTTATGGTTTACCCTATTCTTCTACCTTTAGATTTAGGCTTTATTTTGGTGCATATAGATGTATTCTTTTTAGGATATATTTTATGTAATATATGCTTGAAAATATGATGTTTAAATGGTTGAAAACGACGATCGAATGACAATGTAGTTCTAGGAAAAAGTCTTAGATCAGTGATGACCCATAAAGGTCAATTCATCCAGATGACTTGTAATCCATAGAGTCCGTCAAGGCAGACACCCTAAAGTTCATTTTAAGTTTCAAGTCGTTTGGATTCTTTTACTTGAGTTATGGTTAATTAAAGATAGATCGAGGTTGATGGATTGGTGGGAAGTTGGTTCGAGTTTTGGACGTGTTGCTTCAAGTCCTAGGGGTGTTTGGTTTGGGTTACGAATGAAGTTGTATGGGTCACATGATGGAAGTGGGAAATTGCAAGTTAAGGATCAGTCGCGAGTGGTGCACCGGGCTAGGAGGGTGACTTGGTACGAGCTATGTGTATGAGCTTACTTTGAGTTGCATGAAGTGGAAGGGAATTTGGCCAAGGGTTGGATCGGTGACCATGGATGGGTACCGATCCATAGGGCTTAGGTCGATGACGATGGTTTGTTGGAGGATGGTTTCATGTGGTGAAGCATTGCTTAGTAGCATTGAAGTGTTGGGTCGGTGATGGGATGGATCAGTGATGATGGATCGGGCCTCACAGTTCGATCGTGATGGATCGGTGAGGGAAATTTGCAAGGTGGCTTTGATTCATTCATGTGTTCACTTCGAGTCGCCAAGGTATTTTCTTCTAGTTATGGAGACGGCTGCTTTGGGTCTTCATGTCCTCACTTGCTTCATGCTATACCTTAAGATTTTTCAAGCTAAGGCTTAGATAGGTATCGGACAATGGTGTTCGGTGACGATTTTCTACGACGACGACGCATGATTCGATGATGATGATTCCATGATTGGAAGTGATTGTCACGACCCGCCCTTCTCGACCCTCGAAAATCGACACAAAATACTCAACAGTATAATATGCCGACGATCGAACGCCGGAAAAGACAGATTGTAGGAAAAGAAAGAAGGTAGAAGAAGAAGAATGAACTAAACAACATCAAAACCTCACAGTCGCAGCGGAATAAAATATAATATATAGAACAGAACTTTACACAAATCAAAACTATATCTGTTTATATACAATACATCATCATCAGAGTATATCAATACAACCAACCATAGCCAGTCAAACAATCTCAACAATCACAGCAGCGGAATAATACAAGTACGAGAAATACGTCTCGGACTCCAGCTCCTCTCCTGAGCTCCATAGCAACCTATCCTGAAATATACTCGGTCTAACCCGAGCATTATAATAAAATAACACCCGAGTCAGTCTGGAATACCAACGCATCATAAATACACCCAATTGATTATTAAAGTTTCAAAAATCCTTTGAAAATCAAAAGCATCTCGTAAGACCACGCCACAAATAAACATGTCGGGTTTTTACCTTACGATAGCTAAAACACTTTTTATATCAAAATCCTCTGATATTATAATAGTGTCTATATACAAATACTTATAAAATAGCCGAAATTGTTACATCTATTAAATTCCGGCATACTAGCCACAACGTGGGTAATACAAACAAAACTCGTACAAGGCCCGTAGGGAGAATGGATTTCCAACGAATGACTAGGCACTGGGGTACCACCTGTCACAGTACGTGGCCTAGATCACAGTACCGAGGAGTACGCCCGCTCCCCTGCAACACAAGACCGGAATCATCCCTTACTGGATAATTCCAAGTAAAATCACCCCACGGTTGTGATCAGCAACCGCACCACTAAGCCGAAATAAAAGGGACATCTAGACAGGGATGACCTTACTCTCAAGTGGGGGCTACCCACGAAGCCTTGCTGCATAACCCCTGATTTTCAGTCATTCCCGGTTGATGAGGCTTGAGGCTAAACGATACCTTTACAGAACATTTCACTTTGAATGCCCATCGTCCACCTGACGATGTCACGAAAGCATTCGTCCATACAAGTCCGTCCCGGGTCCGAACGGAACCGAAGGCACTACTCCTACTACATCCATTTTGGAAATATCCTCAGGATTAGTAGCGACTAGCCCTTGCACTTCATTGCTCCATCTTCGACTCCGAAATCGTTTTCGCGAAACGTACAAACCAGATCAAAGTGGTATTCGAGTCTCCAGACCTAGAATCCCGGTATACGGAAACTCGATCCCGGTCTCTTCGAAACGATCAGCGCATTTGGCCAATATTGATAGTCGGTGATTTAACTATCAATTAATGTTCACAAACATCCATACACATCCATCACACAATAAGTAATCTCCATATTATTTATTTTCTTCTAATATCTTTCAAAGATATATTTTCACATTTTCAAAACTCGTTTGAAACAATTTTCCACTCTTCCTTTACAAGGTAAATCTTTTACCCTTTATTCCCATCGGGAATAACCAAGTATAAAACAATTTGCATTTAAAACAGTTAAAAATACTTTATACTGAAATATACTTTAAAATATGAAAATTACTTCTATTTATTTACTCAAAATATAAATTTAAAATATGTGAAGAAAACTAGTTATTAACACATAAACTTTGATTTAAAAATAAGGGTTTTAGTTTAACTAAATTCAAAATAGCGTTATAAGAAGAAAAATGCTAATTTTAACAACTTAAGCTAAAACCAACTTTTAAATAAATCCATTTGTAAAAATAATTGCTAATATACTCCCAAATTATTACGGTATTAAAAATTAATAATTTATTTCTTTAAAAATAAAGATTTCTTAAAAATACTTTTTTTTAAAACGATTTAAAACTTAACCTTTAGTTAAATAAAATCTTTTTATAAACATTTACTTGGTTTTTCCCAGGGAAACACTTTCCCGTTTCAAACATTCCAAAGTACTCTTTCATATAAATCCACTGATTTATTTCAAGTCAATTTATGATTTCAACATAAATTTCCAATTTCCATACTTAACTATAACTTCATCCGAAGTTCAAACTCAATTTTCCATATCCGGAAATTCCTTTTAAAAATATAAGTTTAAATCATTTTCGAATAAAACATTTGAGAATTTATTAATTGAAAATCCACATTTACAATTTACTCACATGAAATCCAAGTGAAGAAATGGCTTTCCAACATATTCTATTAACACTTAAAATTGTAAATTTATATTCGGAAGCTTCATTTTTAACATATTTTACTTTTCCAGATATCACTATTCATCATTAAAATAACCCATCGTTATTTTAAACAATTTTATAATCTCCATAGAATTCATTTCCAGAAATTTATACTTCCCATTTATCCATTTTATAAACTTCCCATTATATTTAAAAGTCCCAATTTGACCAATTTACATTTTCCATCCAAACCAGATTTCAAATTCTATTCTTCGAAATTCTTATTTTTAATAATTCATTTATTTCGTAAAAACCCAATTTTATCCATTTTTAATTAAATTCTGGAATTGTAATTTATACAACAATTATCACAATACAGTTTAATTTCAGATTTATCAATCACAACAATATAAACAGGTAACACTATCAAATATAAAATAATTACTACATTATGAGGAATCCAGTTGGATCCCTCCAACCTGTTTTTTCCCTGCATCCACAGATATTAGCACATCACAATATAAATATCAATCCAGACTGATAATAACAATTATATTCAGCCATCCACACAGATATTTAAATATTAACTATTTAAAATGCCTAGCATCCAGATGTGAGTGAGAAAACTCACTTTGAGTTTCGGCGAGCGTTCGAAATTCAAATTAAACCGGACGATGTCCGATTTAACCCAAATTTCTACTTGCCCGGAATGACTCCGGATCTGCACCATCACGTAGCCCTCGTTCTTGCGATTCCAACGCATCCAGTTTTGTCCGAATCTGAGATCGTATGAGTTCGATATGAATTTACAAAGTTTTGATAACAATTTAAAAACAATTTTTTTTTTTTACAAACCAGAAAAACGTGGCCCACACACCCGACCCACTCCTCCATCTTCCTCGCGCTACTCGGAAACACACAAACCCACAACGAAGACTAGGGTTTGAAGTCGCGCCCACTTCCTTGCGTTCAACGACGATCCAGCTCCTCCACGTCGAAGCTCATCGACGACCTCACCCTCGGCCCAACCCAGGTGGAGCTCGGTCCACCCTGGACTTCGAGAAACGTGCCCGAACGCACGCCCTAAGCGGCCTCCAATCATCACCAATCGACGACGATACTCCGAATCACCCGTTGGATGTGTGGATCACTCCGCCCTCTACGATTTTCATTCAGGGATTTTTGAAAATTATGAAGTAGATAGGAAGAAAAACGAGAGAAAGCATGGGAGTTTGTCGGCCATTGAACATATGCAAACGGCGGCTGAACGTGATACTAGGGTTTAGAGATAATAACGTTTATATATATATAATTTAATATTATTTAATTAATAAAATATCTCAATTTAACCGTTAATGCAAACGACCTCCAATTCTCACGTTCCGACAGGCTACCCTGGGGTTTTTCCGCGTTCTGGACACAAAGGAACAGGTTTCGTAAGCTAATTTGATCGTATGCGCGAGATACGGAATTAAACGGTCAATTTAAAATTAAATCGGTTAAATCGATTTCGATGCATTTCGAACTGCCACGATCACACGACAACTCCGATTGCTCCGAAAATTGAAATCCGATAATAACTATTTATTACGGATTCAATGGAACTGGTTTCGTCGAATTCCGAGACTGTGCCTCGGAAGGTTATTTTACTCGTCTATTAAATCAGGCGATTTTCTGAAATTATTAGAAAGGCTTAAAATTTCATTTTTAAAATTTTATTAACTTAACAATAAATCATATAAAATTTATAAACACGTTAAAAATCATTCTGGCTCATTCCAGACTAAAATCTGATTAAATTGCATTTTAATAATATTAAATTCATTTTAAAATTAATATAAAATCCCAAATATTAATTTATCAACTTTAAAATCCTTCTAAAATTCCAATAATATTATTTATAACCAATTGAGCTTAGAAATACATTTAAACACCATTTTATAGCTATTTACACCCAAATCCACCTTTTTATCCCAATCCCGAATATTTAATTATTATTTTCCATTATTCAAATTCAACCAGAATTGCTATAATTAAAATTTATAGCTTATTTCATTGATTGAATATGAATCTATTCATTTTAAAATCAATTAAGAATTCACATTAACATTTAAAACGAATTAAATGTTCAAATCCAATGGCTTAAAAATACGGGATGTTACATTCCTTCCCCCTTATAAAAATTTCGTCCCCGAAATTTGCTAAGGTAAAAATATACTTCAACTCAACTCACTTATTTCCAAATTTGCTTAGTTTAAAGCTTTATATTCACTTTCCAAAATCCTTTAGCCCAATCCCAAACTCAATTGCTACATTTACTCTAAAGCCTTTATTTTAACACTCGCTTTCAAAATAACTTTACTTATTAATAAATTTCCCAAAAACCCCAAAAATTTTCTAACTCCCAAAATTTCTGGAAAATTTTGGCGGAGTCTCCTTTGTACGGAGGAGCTTCTGCGATATCTCAGGATACACAAATATATATACATCGGCTCACACGGCCGGAAACCAAAATATATCACAATATATATATCATTTTCCCAATTATATTTGCGTAGGCGTACCTCTTAGCAAATTTTTAAAAGCAAGCGGCTAATATCTCGCATATACGCGCTCCAACTCTCTCGAACGCCTCCCGCACCTGTACTATACTCAACAAACTCATCAAATTTCAAAGATAAGAACATTTCATTAGCATTTCCAATATAAATGCAAGCTAACCATCTTTATAAACCAATTTCACAATGCTGACATCATTTTAACTCGCTTTACAAACTCAAATTTCATAGTTTAACAATGTCACTATATTTTCAACAATCCAAAGATTTCAATCACTTTCGAATCACTTATTCAAGTCTACTTCATTTTATTTCATTTGAATGCTTTAAATTCAAGTTCACTACATACAATTCATATTTAACCAATTCATTTCCACTTCAATATGATTACATATGCCTTTCTTACCTTTTAATTTTACTTACATTCCAAATTTGATTTACAATCAAACTTCATTTTAAACTTGAAACATTTGCATTTCTTTTATAATCCATTTTCATTCATATGCAAACATTACTTATTAAGAGGTCAATTCATTCCTATTGATTCAAAATCAATTTCATTTGCTATTCTTAACCAATCCACTTGCATTCATATACAAAACTCTTTGAATTGGGTTCCCATTCATATCAATTTATTCACAATTCAATTCCAATTGCTTTTAAACACTCAATTGCAAATACATGCAAATTTCCATGTCATTCAAGCAAAACAATTGCCACTTAAGCTTATAACCATTTAAAATTATTTCCACTGGGATGTGTATTAATTTTATTCAATTTTTGCATTGTTCACAATCCAAGTATTTTCTTTTCCGAATGCAATTGTTAAATTCAATATTTCCTTTACATTTTAATCTCATTAACCAATTCAAATTTACATTAATATCATTCATTCATTCGGAATTACTTAAATATGCCCATTCACAATCATTTGTTTTTCTTCCAAGTTACTTAAGTTCTTTCACAAAATTTCCATCATCTTCTTATATCAATTTTATTTTATTTTCATTTGATTCTCATTCAACCAATTTCAATTCATTTACAAAGTTTAATGCTCTTCGTTTATTTATCCAATCCATTTTAGATTTATTTTATCAACAAAGAGACCATTTAAATTATTTCTCTCATTTGAATTTTCTTACAATTCAAACCATCACTATTATAAGTTAATTCCATTATTCATTCACACTTTCAACATTTATTACCAAAATTAAACCCCAATCCAAAGCAGGCGTTTTATTTACCTTCACATTTTAATCAACTATCAAAATTCTATTTATTGCAATACAAATTCCATTTAATTTAGCTTACACAAGATATATTTCCAAACAATCATTTTGGATTTAATTGAGTAAGCATTTACTTCATTCAACATCACTTCAACTAAATTAAATTTCCATTTAATTAAATTCTTATCCAAATTTAATTCAAGGTTAACTAGATTATATATGCATTTTCAATTTAATTCCTTTCCAGAATTTATTCAAGTTCTTCTAAATTTTATTTAGCCCACCTGAATTTAAACCATTTCCTTTACTACTTTAAATAAGAATTTAATTACATTCATTCTTATTCATAACACAACGGAATTTTAATATTCAGCTTAATTCCATTTTAGTCAAAGTTAAACCCAATTTCAATTTAATCTTAATTCTCCATATCCAAGTTCAACTTATTTACTAACTTCAGTTCACTTACCTCTTTTATATTTTATAATTGTTTCACCTTACTTTGCATTCCATTTAAAATTAAGTTCGAATTCACCATTCCACTTAACCATTTTTATTTGTGATTATAATTCCATTTTACTTGAGTTAAAATCAAATCTTCCATTCTCAAGTTCTCCAACTTATTTACTTGTAAGTTTATATTGCTCATTTCAAACCAATCCACATTTTTATAATCACAATGTCAATTTTTAACACTTAATAACTTAAGAATATGAATTCATTTGCACAATCATAAGCATTTACATTTCACCATTATCTCAACTTCCATTTAATTCCAATTCATTTAGATTTAATTCAATTTCAAATCCTTAATTTTATTTAACTTATCATAAGTTAAATCCAGATATATTCCATTCACCCTCATTTATTCAAAGTAAATTTACATTCCATATATACTCAATTCTTCTTTAAATCAACTTTCCTTTATAAGTTATATAGTTGAATCATTTCAACTTTCACATTTTTATTTTAAAATAGAATTCCCAGAATTCAATTTACCCGGATTTATTTCAAAACCAATTTGAAATAAAAATCAACACATTTCCATTTGATATTCAAATCAAATACCAAATTCCAAAACAAACTGCTTTTACCAAACAATTTTCCTTTGAAAATTCCAAAATTACTTGTTTCCCAAACAAGCCCAAACAAATACCATAACCAACTATTTTGGTAGCAATCCATCACTTTAGAAACTCGAAAATGAATTCTAATGATGTGGCCAGCATCATCAGGATTATTTTCCAGCGACTGAAGTGAGTTCAATGCTTTCCACTTCCAAAATCCACCTCAAATCAATTTCTATTCAAAAATATTTCCCCAAAATATACTCCATTCTTACAAATGCTTTTGAAAACATTTCTAACATTTCCACAAAGTCAAATTCCCAAAACTTTGTTTAATTCCATTAGAAATCCCTTTCAAAATTTCCGGGGTCAAAATTCTAGTTTAAATCAAATTTTAATTTTTACTTTTCTTATTTAAAACATATCCAGTCAATTCCATTTGGTTATAAACCATTTTAATATTTTAACTTCTTATTTGCTTAGAAATCATTTCGAATTTTTAAACCATTTTTTTAATTTCTTATTTGATTATAGAAGAACAACCAAACAAACATCCAATATATATAATTTAGAAAACTATCTCTTTATATCAAAATATAATTTTGGGTAAAATTATTTCATTTACCCATTTTAAAATTAATACTATGTCGGTTTATCTTGTTTAAGAGTTTAGAAACCCCTATCGATACGGTTGTACTTCTCGCACCGACCAGAATTCATAAACACTCAACCGATAAGTCAACACAGTACAAAAACAATTTTATATCCACTAACAAGTACGCTCTCATAGCTATTATTACACTCAACTCATTATAGAGTACTTCAGACTCTATTTAAAAATGAGTAATTTTCCCACCAAAGCCTAGGTTGTCGCCAATCTAAGCTCTGATACCACTGTCACGACCCGCCCTTCTCGACCCTCGAAAATCGACACAAAATACTCAACAGTATAATATGCCGACGATCGAACGCCGGAAAAGACAGATTGTAGGAAAAGAAAGAAGGTAGAAGAAGAAGAATGAACTAAACAACATCAAAACCTCACAGTCGCAGCGGAATAAAATATAATATATAGAACAGAACTTTACACAAATCAAAACTATATCTGTTTATATACAATACATCATCATCAGAGTATATCAATACAACCAACCATAGCCAGTCAAACAATCTCAACAATCACAGCAGCGGAATAATACAAGTATGAGAAATACGTCTCGGACTCCAGCTCCTCTCCTGAGCTCCATAGCAACCTATCCTGAAATATACTCGGTCTGACCCGAGCATTATAATAAAATAACACCCGAGTCAGTCTGGAATACCAGCGCATCATAAATACACCCAATTGATTATTAAAGTTTCAAAAATCCTTTGAAAATCAAAAGCATCTCGTAAGACCACGCCACAAATAAACATGTCGGGTTTTTACCTTACGATAGCTAAAACACTTTTTATATCAAAATCCTCTGATATTATAATAGTGTCTATATACAAATACTTATAAAATAGCCGAAATTGTTACATCTATTAAATTCCGGCATACTAGCCACAACGTGGGTAATACAAACAAAACTCGTACAAGGCACGTAGGGAGAATGGATTTCCAACGAATGACTAGGCACTGGGGTACCACCTGTCACAGTACGTGGCCTAGATCACAGTACCGAGGAGTACGCCCGCTCCCCTGCAACACAAGACCGGAATCATCCCTTACTGGATAATTCCAAGTAAAATCACCCCACGGTTGTGATCAGCAACCGCACCACTAAGCCGAAATAAAAGGGACATCTAGACAGGGATGACCTTACTCTCAAGTGGGGGCTACCCACGAAGCCTTGCTGCATAACCCCTGATTTTCAGTCATTCCCGGTTGATGAGGCTTGAGGCTAAACGATACCTTTACAGAACATTTCACTTTGAATGCCCATCGTCCACCTGATGATGTCACAAAAGCATTCGTCCATACAAGTCCGTCCCGGGTCCGAACGGAACCGAAGTAACTACTCCTACTACATCCATTTTGGAAATATCCTCAGGATTAGTAGCGACTAGCCCTTGCACTTCATTGCTCCATCTTCGACTCCGAAATCGTTTTCGCGAAACGTACAAACCGGATCAAAGTGGTATTCGAGTCTCCAGACCTAGAATCCCGGTATACGGAAACTCGATCCCGGTCTCTTCGAAACGATCAGCGCATTTGGCCAATATTGATAGTCGGTGATTTAACTATCAATTAATGTTCACAAACATCCATACACATCCATCACACAATAAATAATCTCCATATTATTTATTTTCTTCTAATATCTTTCAAAGATATATTTTCACATTTTCAAAACTCGTTTGAAACAATTTTCCACTCTTCCTTTACAAGGTAAATCTTTTACCCTTTATTCCCATCGGGAATAACCAAGTATAAAACAATTTGCATTTAAAATAGTTAAAAATACTTTATACTGAAATATACTTTAAAATATGAAAATTACTTCTATTTATTTACTCAAAATATAAATTTAAAATATGTGAAGAAAACTAGTTATTAACACATAAACTTTGATTTAAAAATAAGGGTTTTAGTTTAACTAAATTCAAAATAGCGTTATAAGAAGAAAAATGCTAATTTTAACAACTTAAGCTAAAACCAACTTTTAAATAAATCCATTTGTAAAAATAATTGCTAATATACTCCCAAATTATTACGGTATTAAAAATTAATAATTTATTTCTTTAAAAATTACGATTTCTTAAAAATACTTTTTTTTTAAAACGATTTAAAACTTAACCTTTAGTTAAATAAAATCTTTTTATAAACATTTACTTGGTTTTTCCCAGGGAAACACTTTCCCGTTTCAAACATTCCAAAGTACTCTTTCATATAAATCCACTGATTTATTTCAAGTCAATTTATGATTTCAACATAAATTTCCAATTTCCATACTTAACTATAACTTCATCCGAAGTTCAAACTCAATTTTCCATATCCGGAAATTCCTTTTAAAAATATAAGTTTAAATCATTTTCGAATAAAACATTTGAGAATTTATTAATTGAAAATCCACATTTACAATTTACTCACATGAAATCCAAGTGAAGAAATGGCTTTCCAACATATTCTATTAACACTTAAAATTGTAAATTTATATTCGGAAGCTTCATTTTAACATATTTTACTTTTCCAGATATCACTATTCATCATTAAAATAACCCATCGTTATTTTAAACAATTTTATAATCTCCATAGAATTCATTTCCAGAAATTTATACTTCCCATTTATCCATTTTATAAACTTCCCATTATATTTAAAAGTCCCAATTTGACCAATTTACATTTTCCATCCAAACCAGATTTCAAATTCTATTCTTCGAAATTCTTATTTTTAATAATTCATTTATTTCGTAAAAACCCAATTTTATCCATTTTTAATTAAATTCTGGAATTGTAATTTATACAACAATTATCACAATACAGTTTAATTTCAGATTTATCAATCACAACAATATAAACAGGTAACACTATCAAATATAAAATAATTACTACATTATGAGGAATCCAGTTGGATCCCTCCAACCTGTTTTTTCCCTGCATCCACAGATATTAGCACATCACAATATAAATATCAATCCAGACTGATAATAACAATTATATTCAGCCATCCACACAGATATTTAAATATTAACTATTTAAAATGCCTAGCATCCAGATGTGAGTGAGAAAACTCACTTTGAGTTTCGGCGAGCGTTCGAAATTCAAATTAAACCGGACGATGTCCGATTTAACCCAAATTTCTACTTGCCCGGAATGACTCCGGATCTGCACCATCACGTAGCCCTCGTTCTTGCGATTCCAACGCATCCAGTTTTGTCCGAATCTGAGATCGTATGAGTTCGATATGAATTTACAAAGTTTTGATAACAATTTAAAAACAATTTCTTTTTTTTACAAACCAGAAAAACGCGGCCCACACACCCGACCCACTCCTCCATCTTCCTCGCGCTACTCGGAAACACACAAACCCACAACGAAGACTAGGGTTTGAAGTCGCGCCCACTTCCTTGCGTTCAACGACGATCCAGCTCCTCCACGTCGAAGCTCATCGACGACCTCACCCTCAGCCCAACCCAGGTGGAGCTCGGTCCACCCTGGACTTCGAGAAACGTGCCCGAACGCACGCCCTAAGCGGCCTCCAATCATCACCAATCGACGACGATACTCCGAATCACCCGTTGGATGTGTGGATCACTCCGCCCTCTACGATTTTCATTCAGGGATTTTTGAAAATTATGAAGTAGATAGGAAGAAAAACGAGAGAAAGCATGGGAGTTTGTCGGCCATTGAACATATGCAAACGGCGGCTGAACGTGATACTAGGGTTTAGAGATAATAACGTTTATATATATATAATTTAATATTATTTAATTAATAAAATATCTCAATTTAACCGTTAATGCAAACGACCTCCAATTCTCACGTTCCGACAGGCTACCCTGGGGTTTTTCCACGTTCCGGACACAAAGGAACAGGTTTCGTAAGCTAATTTGATCGTATGCGCGAGATACGGAATTAAACGGTCAATTTAAAATTAAATCGGTTAAATCGATTTCGATGCATTTCGAACTGCCACGATCACACGACAACTCCGATTGCTCCGAAAATTGAAATCCGATAATAACTATTTATTACGGATCCAATGGAACTGGTTTCGTCGAATTCCGAGACTGTGCCCCGGAAGGTTATTTTACTCGTCTATTAAATCAGGCGATTTTCTGAAATTATCAGAAACGCTTAAAATTTCATTTTTAAAATTTTATTAACTTAACAATAAATCATATAAAATTTATAAACACGTTAAAAATCATTCTGGCTCATTCCAGACTAAAATCTGATTAAATTGCATTTTAATAATATTAAATTCATTTTAAAATTAATATAAAATCCCAAATATTAATTTATCAACTTTAAAATCCTTCTAAAATTCCAATAATATTATTTATAACCAATTGAGCTTAGAAATACATTTAAACACCATTTTATAGCTATTTACACCCAAATCCACCTTTTTATCCCAATCCCGAATATTTAATTATTATTTTCCATTATTCAAATTCAACCAGAATTGCTATAATTAAAATTTATAGCTTATTTCATTGATTGAATATGAATCTATTCATTTTAAAATCAATTAAGAATTCACATTAACATTTAAAACGAATTAAATGTTCAAATCCAATGGCTTAAAAATACGGGATGTTACAGTGATGGCTTCAACGATGGATAACTATGCTTCGAGATGTAAAGTAGGTGACTATGAGTCGGGCTGAAGGAATTGTTAGAGGAAGGTTATGGAACAAACGATGATATTCTATGACTAACTCTGGGCTATCTAGAATAGTTCCTTATCGCGATGATTTCGAACGGGAGTTCAGTCTAGTTCCTCGCCTACTAAATGACATGGATTCGAGTATCGAGAATCGAGATGTTGCATAGTCCTTGACTATACGGGGAGGTCATACGAGTATTATATGTCCAATGCATAGAGTGAGTGAATGTGAGTATGGATGATGGATGCTATTTTTTCTTCGATTGCTTATCATCCTAGGGATGTCACACGATGTAGGTATCATCGATGTAGATATCTAAACACCCATTATTACTTTGATGTATAGTATACCATGATGATTACGTTGTAGAGTAGCATATATTCTATGTTATGAGCGAACTCTGTGGATGCAGGGATAGGTCAGGTATGACTTTTCCACCATTTTTCCTAGTATATTAACCTTATAGTACTTGAGATTTTAACCACTTACACAGACTATTGTCATGCTTTGCTTCCTATTATTTCGGATACTCTTAAATAAGTATAGTAGAGATATCAGGTCTAATGAGCACGTTGAGTTGGACAGTTGACAAACGAAAGGCTATGTTCTCGTATTACTATTTCTAGTTGTTAGTGCTTATCATTCCACTGTGAAGCATCAGGGAGCTTACTAGTGCTATTATCTGTTTTGAGGCAGTTATCCATTTTGAGTTTATTATCAGCTGTATAAACTCTATCACTTATGTTGTATAGCTATATGGATCTGAGTACTTTGATTTCTATGATTCATTTAGTCATTACCGTCTTGCCTATTTTATATTTGAAATATATACTACTATATTTTATTCGATGCGCTGTGGGATATACGATAGGTTCTGTGATTGATTATAAACTTTACTATAATCCCGACCGGGCACCATTGCAGCACACTTTTAGGTTATTACATTAGTGGACGTCGGTGGTGCAGGGCGGTCGTTAAAGTTAAAATAACCATTCCTGAAGCATTACAACTAGGTTCTATCATAGCTAAATTTCTACAAAGTTGGACTGATTATAGAAAGAAGCTAATGCACTCAACAGAGGATTTCACTAGGGAACAGATTCAAAAGCATCTACTAATTGAATAAGAAACCTGGATTTGTGAAAAATGAGTTTTTGAATCTTATTGGAATGAAAATCTACTCGGTAAGGATAACAAAAGGCATAAGGAAACTAGAAAACGAAATCATAACAAAAACAATCAGACACATTCTCAAGACAAAAGCAAAAACTTCAAAAATAAAAAGGACTGTTACTTCTATGGAAAACCAGTGCACTTTAAACGGGATTGCAGATTCTTCAAAAGGAAAAAGAAGGAGAATGGATAGTCTTCCAACCATGGAACACGACAAACATGGTTGAAAAATATGAATCTTATATTTTTGCAATGATTTCAAGACTAAATTTGACATGGTAGCGGAGTTGAATATAGCAGATGCTTCAAAAGATACTGATTAGCGGTATGACCTTGGAGTCACTATCTATGTTTGCAATAATCAATCCATTTCAAATTTTATGAGAAGATTTCTGATGATAACAAAGTACTTATGGGCAACCACAACACTTTAACTATCATCGAAAAAGGGACAATAGAATTGGAATTCACTTCCGGGCAAGAAACTTTCTTGTTAATGTTTTAAATGTCCTAGAGATAAGAAATAATTTGGTTTCTTCAAGTCATCTTTGTAATAAAGGAGTTAAATGTGTCATTGATGGTAATATTCTTATGTTGTCTAAGGGAGAAAGTTTGTCGGAAAGGGATATAATTGTAATGGGATGTATAACTTATGTATCAACTAAATAAATAAGTTTGCATATGTTCTTGATTCTTTTCATTTATGGAATAATAGTTTAGCAGATTTAAATTATATGTCTTTAAATTTATGTCCGCCCAAGGTCTAAATTTCATGTGAAAACACTAACTGATCAAAATGTGAAACCTGCATTGAAGCTAAAATATGCAAAAAGTCATTCCATAAATCTAAAAGAAACGGTCAATTGCTAGAACTAGTTTTTGCTAGCATTTGTGAATTAAATAGTATATTAACTTGGGTAGGAAATGGATACTTTATTATAGTTATAAATGATTTTTCTAGATATATCATGTTTAATTGAGGATTAAAAATGCTCAAGCTTTTGACATGTTTAAACATTTTAAAATCACAGTTATGAATCAAAGGATTAAAAAGTAATAGAGGAGGAGAATACTTCTCTATAGATTTTTCTTCATTTTGTGAAGAAAATGGTATTATACATCAATCAAGTGCACCTTATACCTCACAACAAAATGGCTTGGCCGAAAGTAAAAAAACCAAACACTAGTAGAAATAACCAATGTTATGAATTTGAATTCTAGAAAACATGTAAACTAGTGGGGGAGCACTCTTAACTGCATGCTATCTGCATAGTAGAATACTATCAAAGAAGCGAAGGTATCTCCATATGAACTATGGAAAGGTAGAAAACAAAGTTTGAAATATTTAAAATTTTGGGACTGTTTAGCCTTCTATCATATAACTAATCCAAAAGGAATTAAGCACGGACCGAAAGCTTCAAAAGTATATTCATTGGGTATGCTAAAAACTCTAAAGCATATAATGCAAACGAAATTCAAATCCTACCCAAACTACCAATGACAACGTATTTGAAAGTTCCAACCAAGGATTTCCTAATAAAACATTACATCTGAGTATACCAGAAGAAGCTAGAAGGAGTCAAAGACAAAGGAAGACCAAAGATCTAGGACCTTAATTTGTATCAACTGATGATGTAGTTCATCTCATCATAGAAAATAGATCTAAAATAATTGACGGGGTTTCTTATAGTGCTTAGAAACGAAGGAGATCCTAAGTCTTTAAATGAAGCAATGGCTTCAAGAGATGCTGCATTCTAGAAAGAAGCAATAAAGGAAGAGATGGATTTAATTCTATCAGATAACATTTGGAAATTAATCGACTTTCCAAATAGGTCAAAACTAATTAGATGTAAATGGATATTTCAAAGAAAATACAAAACAGATGAATCAATAGAAAATTTCAAAGCAATACTAGTTGCCAAAGGTTTTAGGCAAAATAAGAGTATTGGTTATTTTGACAAATACAATCCTATCGCTAGATCAACTTCAATAAGGGTTCTCTTTTATTTGTCATCTATTCCTGGATTGTATGTACATCAAATAGATGTTAAGACTACCTTTCTATATGAAGATTTGGATGAGGAAGTATAAATGAAACAACCGGAAGGTTTCACTATGGCTGGAAATAAAAATAAAGTATGCAAACTGGTTAAGTCATTATATGGGCTAAAACAAGTACCAAAGCAATGGCATGAGAAATTTGATCCTGCAATGGATTTAAGCATAACAATGCAGATAAGCGTAACTACTCAAAATTCGTATATCGATATGGTATTGTAATTTTTCTATACGTAGATGACCTTCCCATATTTGGTACAAATATGAAAGCATAAATGAGACAAAATTGTACCTAACATCATGTTTCAAAATGAAAGATTTAAATGAGGTAGATATTATATTGGGAATTAAAGTAAAGAAACATAACATGGGATATGCTTTATGGCAGTCTCATTACATTGAGTAGTTGCTTCTTAAATACAAATATGTGAAATTTAAAGAAGCAAGTAGTCTATATGATTCTTCAATAAAGTTATTTGCAAATTCTGATAGGGTAGTAGCCCAACCAGAATATGTAAGTGTTATTGGTAGTCTCATATATGCTATGCACTACAACCGTCTAGACATTGCTTTCCTTATATGCAAACTGTCCAGATATACTAACAATCCTAGTGTTGCACATTGGAAAGAAATTTGTAGAGTCCTAGGTAATCAAATGCAAGTAGCGCAACGCCTGAAAACGAACAAAAAGAAGCAACTTGATGGATTTGTATTCTTGGAGGAGGTTCTATATCCTGGGCTTCCAAGAAACAAACGGATATAACACATTTTACAATGGAAGCTAAATTTATTGCCTTATATGCATCAGGTAAAGAAGCACAATGACTAAGAAATTTATTAATGGAAATTGAGTTATGGCCACATCCATTATCAACCATTTCAATATAGTATGATAGTGAAGTTGCAATGTCAAGAGCTCACAACAAAATATATAATGGAAAGTCTAGACACATAAGCTTACGTATGCACATGTCAGGGAATTGATTGCAAATGGAGTTATTTCAATATAAGATCAAAGAAAAATCTATAAAACCCACTAATAAAAGGATTGTCAAGAGAGTTAGTGAGTAGCCGTACAATGGGTCTAAAACCTTTCTAATCACCTACAATGGAAACACAACCATATTTCTCTTATTTTAGGGCAATAGAAAGTTGTAGATAAGTGATTGATAGACTTGGGAGTCAAATGTTTGATTGTTACATATCCAGTATCAGTATGTTTAAAGTTACAAGGATGGAAAAATAACTGATACCTATGTGAACACTGTAACGACCCACCTTTTTGAAAGGTTTAAATTGATAATAAACCATACATGTCAGACTCAAACAATTCAAAAAGGAGGATTGTTATGGGGTAAATAAGAAAAAGAAGAGAAAGAAATAAAATAAACACAGAATCTCACAATGGAATGATAAAATATAATAATAAAAAAACAGTTCAAACTGTTTTACAAATACATTTGATTACACCTTTACAATACAGATCAAAGTTACATACAACAGAAATATATAAATAATGCAGCGGAACAACATTATGCAGTGGAATAAATATAATAAATAATAACAGTATTAAATCTTTGTCTTCGTTCTCCAGAAAGCAGTCTTCGATAAACTAAAAAGCTCAGACTGACCTGAGCGAATAGAAAAGACAAAACACTCGAGTCAGAACTAAAAGATCTTATGTAAGTTAAATCAACAGTAAATAAATATGAGTGTAACGGCGTTGGAGATATTTACAGAATTTGACATCTCCTGTCCAGTGTCAAACGTGAGTGCAATAACTTAAGAAATGTTCGGGATTCCATCTCCTAAGGATCCGTTAAACTATCTACATACATAGTACAATACGCTATTATAATAGTGTCTACAGTAAAGTAAAGTATTAAAATAGCATTAAGGCGTTACCCATATCTCCCTTAACACATTTTATATAATGTCGTAGTCTATACAGTACTGTAAACTCCACCATAAACTGGTAGGCTATCAGGGATCACTCCATAGGTACGACACAAACCAAACTCGTAGAAGGCGCGATAAGGCATGTGACAAGGCACGCGAGGCATGCCCAGGGTAGGATACAATCATTTTGTGGATCCGAACTGGTGGTAACGCAAAGCAGCTACTACCGCCCACCTCGGAACACACTCCCATAATCAAAATCAAGGGGTGGCCACCAAATCAATCACAAAGTCATAATATGGCATCGAAGAAATGTGCTCGATCGGAGGTGCGACCTCACTTGGCACGGCGTGGCTCCTGTTTTAGTCACATCAAGCTGACTCGCGGGAGTCAAGGCTACGCTAATACCTCATACAGAATCGTTCGTCAAACCATCCTACTTAATTCTGGAATCTCCACCATGTACACAGTTGTCAAAGTGGTTTTCGGTATTGGCAGAGAGTATAACAATATCCGATCCCGGTCTCTTTAACAACCAAACGCTTATTTCACATCGGATGGTTCTTTTAAATTTCCAAAACCATTTCATAATTGATATCAAAATATCATATTCAATTCAAACATATCACTTTCAAAAATCATATTCACTTTCGAAATCATATCGACAAAATAGGTTAAATCTCATTTCAAAATCATCATATTCAATCAAATATACCATTTCACCGGAAAATATCATTTAAATCCCAACTTAGGTTATAACATCATTTAACCATATTCGCTTTTAAATAAAGGATTTAAATACAAACACTTCCACTTTACGCAAATCTGAAATTCAGAAAATAATTTGATAGTTATAAATAGTTTAATTAGTTTGGCATAGTTTAAAAATAAACCTTTAAATAGTTAGAATACTCTAAAATAGAAAAAAAAATAGATTAACATAATTTAAATGGATTTAAGATAGTTTTAACAGGTTTAAAATAGTTTAAGTAGATTTAAAATATATTAAATAGATTTAAATTATATTAAATAGATTTAAAATAGATTAAATAAATTTAAAATAGATTAATTAGATTTAATTTATATTAAATAGATTAAATAAATTTAAAATATATTAAATAGATTTAAATTATATTAAATAGATTTAAAATAGATTAAATAAATTTAAAATAGATTAAAATGGATTAATTAGTTTAAAATAGGTAAAATAGATTAAATTGGATTAAATAGATTATAATAGATTAAAATAAATTAAAATAGTTTAAATTGATTAAAATAATTTATAATAGATTAAATTAGTTTTATAGTTGAAAATCTTAATAGTCAGTATTTTTTTAAAACAATATATTTTAAACAGTTTATATTAAAATAATAGATTTGAAATTAACATCAAATTTAACTATTTCTTCCATTACAACAAATCTAGGGCATATCGAGATTTCAAATCAAAACCCAATTTCAAATCTTGAAATATCAATTTAGGCTATTCCAATTCCAATAGATTTCAAAGTTACAATTTCAAACGTTTCAATAACTCAATTTTGATAAATTTCGCTTATACTTCAAATTCAACTTTAAAATTTTAATTTAAACCAATTTCCAATTCCAACATATAAACTTGGATTCTCAAAATGATTCAGTTTATATAAATCAATTTCCTTCAAAATATCATTTAACAAAATTTAAGATTTAAGGGTTTAAAATCGTTTAATTTAACCAATCCGGTGTCTGTATATAATTTTCTACCCTATGGTCAAGTGATACAGATATTTATCATTTCAATCCGCAAATATTTTAAATTTTACGGGTTGTATCATTTCAACCTACAATCCCAAATTTTACTTCAAATCCATGAAATCGCTCGAGTCTATCATTTCAACCCATAACGATTTCTCCCTAATCTAACAGATCGTTCGGGTATGTATCATTTCAACTCATAGGGAACTTATAGTGTTATAACAATGTGAAATATAACACCCAGTCATCCAATATCAACAATAAACATCCATCACAATCACCATTCAAACCAATCAACAAATAATCGCGAGTGACTGATTATCAATAACGGGTATTAATTGGCAATTTAGAATTTAATATTAAATTAATGGCGATAATATTCAATAAAAGTCAGATTTAACTGGAATGATAATTAAAATATATCAAACATCAACCAATCAATTTCTAATCGCATCATAAATTCAATTTAACTAAAATAGGATAATCTAGTAGTTGTGAGTGGGTCAAAACACTCACCTTCGATTTGTCGTCGATTTAAAATCCAAAATTAGTCCAAAATTTAACAGTCTTAGAATGCAGCCAAACCAGTTCAATAATGTCCGAAATTTCGATAAGATTGTAACGGAGAAAACCGCGTATGAATCCAAGCTCGTATGCAAAAGTTAATAAGGTTAGAAGATTGGAAAATTTCGACTTCGGGTCGCCGCCTCAATTACTTGGTGCTTGCTCAGAGTTTTTGCCAAAATGACCCGAGACCCGAGTCATTTGGCTTCCGACCCGAAGTCACTGCACGGTTTTTGACTCCGGGAATCGAAGCACGACCAGATCCACCTTGTTTGGCATAGAACTCTCTCTGACCCGAAGTCGCTACAGAGTTTTCACCTCTGGAACCCGAAGCGAATCTCTTCCCGACTCGAAGTAAAACTAGAGCAACCAATTTTTTTTTTTTGAAATTAGGTTTTGAAATTTTGGGAATTAGGTTTGATGTTCTGACGTTTGAGAAGGAGAAAGAAGATGTACGTATAGAAATAATAAAATGAGAAACAACTAGGGTTTATAACTGCCTATATATATGCAGGGTTGGATCGAAACGATAACAACAACCCGAAAAGACCGTTTCATTCCCGAAACGAAAATGGGTCATCCAATATATCAAAATATAGGTTTTCAATATTTTTAAACTCAATGGAACAAGTTTCAAGTCCTAATTCTATTGTATACAGAAGTTAGCTTTCAAAATCACCTTATTTCAAATTGATTTTAATTAAATTGATTTCTACACGTTTCGAGCCTGCACGATCAAACGACAAGTCTGATCGCTACGAAACTTGAAACCCTATAATAATTCACTATTACGGATCCGATGAAACTGGTTTTGTCGGAATCCAAGACAATGGCCAAAAAGACTATTTTCACGTTAATTAAATAAATTATTATTAAATTAAATTTATCACTTTTCAAATTCAAGTTTTATAACTAACAATTTTTTATCAATTTTGATTAACTAGTAATTATAATCATTTAAAACAAATTTTCCATGTCAAATTCAACTCTTAATACTGCGCTGATTACAGCGTTCCAATTCCAATTGTAATAAATTCATTAATTATAATTTAAAACCCAATTAATTGATTCTTTTTTATTTCAATCTTTTTATTCAATCAATCATTACTTTATGGACATAGTTAACATTGGTTTTCCATTTATTACATAAATATTCTACAATTTTCATCTTAATTCATATTAACGCAATATTTACTTACATTTATTGCAGTTGATTTACAATTAAGTTTCAATAGATTAAATAATGCAATGATAATTAAACCATTGTTACAACTTACAATTTCAAACATAATTCTATGTTTATTGTTAACAAACAAAACTAATAAATTCACATACGGATTAATTATTCTATTTTAATCAATTCCAATTAATTACATACAATTTCACCATTTAATACAACATTCGGTTTATTTACCATTCACACTTTATGACCAATTACAACTTTCCAACCATTCCAATCAATTGTGATTGCATTAAAATAGTTATCAATTGCCTTAAATTAACATTATTAACATTACATTCTAGTTATTTTTCTTATTGATAAATCACAAATTTTTATTTCTTCCAATATTAACACCAACATCTTATTAAATTAAATATTATTTTTCTTTTCATCGAAAATTATGGGTCGTTACACTCTTCCCCACTCAAATCTTTTCGTCATCGAAAAGGAAAAAGAAGGAATTAAGTAATTAATATATTTTATTCAAAGTCTTCAATTTATAACAATAAATTTACATAATTAAATAATTTAAATAAAATGTATCAATTTATAAAAAATTAAATCCTTTCTTATTCAAGTTCAATAAAAGTTTGAAAAACATTTTCACAAAATTTTCTAAGTCCAAAATTCACGGAAAATTTCGCTAGAGTCTCCTTTGTACGGAGAGGTCTGGGAGGAAAATAATATCAATAATAACAGTATATATCACATATTTCAAAATAAAATATCCCAAACCACGGAAAACAATATAATATCGCTAGAAAACCGTAATCTGAAAACGTACCTATTTGTCGGGCAAACAACGCTTAATTTATAAAACCAAAAGCAGTAACAATTGCTTCCATAAACCTTTGTTACATTTATACAATCCAAAGAGGTTAATAATTATATAAAAGAGAAGTATTTAAGTTGTTTCAATTAATAACAAAACAAATCTACACAACATAACCATTATCACGTGAAAACAAAACAATACAATCATCATATGAAATCAAATAAATCAACCATCCATTCGTAACAACCAAAACAAATGGTTTGTTCGGGTTCAGAAACTTTTAATCGTAAAAATGATATATAAACTACTAAGCATACCATACACTTAACAGTCTTAGATAAAACTTAATAGATTATTTATACACCTTTATACAGTTAGAAGTATCCATTCCCAACCATCCCATAAGCTAAAACAAACAATAATTTCAAATGTCATGTAGGCTTATTCTTATTTATCTCCTTTCATATTATTTGCTGTTCACTTTTTTTTCATTCATACAATGCTATTTTCCCATTAATTTACTTTCCTTACCTACAAAATTCATTTCTCATTTATCCATACAATGCCATTTTCTATTACTTTACATCCATTTATTTACATAATATTTTAAAACGTAAGTTTCTTTGCATTTCTAATTCACCATTTTCATTTACGTTGATTTCTTTTTTTCATTATCAATATTCATTTGTGAATCAAATCATACTTATAATTTCAACTTTTACTTTTTTCTTTATATTCATTTCCTTCATATCTAGCATTATTGAATATTAAATCTATTTCTAATCATTTCAACATTTTCTGGAGTTATGAGCATTTACTTAAAATGGGATTCACCTGTACTATTCCCTTTTAATTATAAATGGTTTCAACATAAGTTTATAATCATTTACTTACAATATTGACCTTTTTGTTAAATTTAATTAGTAGCACTTCAAATTATTAACTTAAGTTTACAACGTTTTATAATATCAGAATTCTTATTGATAGAAGAATTCTATTGAACACTTTCATTATCTAAGTTTCACTTGTATAATATTCCATCACATATTCCTATTTAACTTTACAACTTTTAACATTTTGGTAAGTTATATATATGTCTTAAGAATGCAATTGAAAGTTACACACGTTATTTCATTCACTTTAGTTAACAAAATGTTCAATATTTATATTTTCTAAATTTCATATCTTTTTAATTTATAGGTGACAACCTTCAATTTCTTTACATTTCATTATCACTTAACTCTTAATTTCTTTTTTTTCTTTTAGAAGTTTCCAATTATTAAAATAGTCAAGATTTCATTCATTATAATAATTGAAATTTCAAATTTACATAAACTTAAGAACTAAATGCCGGGTTTCGTTTTTAAATCTGTGACGATCCGCAATTCATTCCACAGAATGACGCATCATCAATAAGAAAGAAAGGGATAGAAAAGAGAAAAGAAGAGAAGAAAGAACTCAACAACATCAGAATCTTAACAGCGGAACGAATAAATTATATTAATAACATAAGTATTACATAATATACAACGACTATCAGAGTTACACAGATTACACATCACATACTAGACAGTTATAAACACCTGTCTAGACATTACAACTCAATACAATACAAGACACTATCACAGAGATCAACACAGCGGAACTACTATATATATCTATGAACGCTAAAGCCTCCTGCTCCATTGCTCCTCTAGAAAACTCGTCAAGGCTAAACCTGAATCCCTTGGCTACTCGTAAAAATTTGAGTACCCAAGAGTTTATAAAACAGAAAATAAACACTTGGGTCAGACATGGGTCTGGTGTGAGTAACAGGTTAAAGTTGCTTAACTTTGAAAACCATTTGGAAAGAAAAGGTATCTCGTAAGTTTTCCCGCACATAAACACGGAAAAGTTTTTACCTTACGATAACCAAAACATTGATAGGAAATCCAGTTATATTATAATAGGTCTAGGGTTTTCAAATAAATATGAAATAGCTGAAATTGTTACATTATTAAATTCCAGCATACTAGCCAACAAAGTGGGTTATACAATCAAGTCCGTTATCACTTATTGGAAATTGGATTCCATACAATGGCAGGGCTACCGGGGTACCGCCCATCACAGTACGGGGCCTAGATCACCGTACCAAGGATTACTCCCAATCCCCTGCAACACAAAGCCGGAACCATCCCTTACTGGATAATTTCGAATAAAAATCACCCCGTAGATGGCCGTCGCCAACTGCACCACTAAGCCGAAATAAAGGAACTCTCTAGACAGGGATGACCTTACTCTCAGTGGGTTCTACCCACGAAGCCTTGCTACACCTCCCCTGTTTTAGCCATTCCCGGTTGATGAGGCTTGAGGCTACGATTACCTTTAATTAGAACACATCACTTAGAATGCTCATCGTCCACCTGACGATGTTTTGAAAGCATTCAATCCATACAAGTTCGTTCTGGGTTCGAACGAAACCGAAGGCATTATCTCGTTACACACATTTTGGAATCACCCTCAGAGTTAACGACAATAACCCTTGCACTCTGAATCTTCACCTTCACTTGAGATTCACGACCTATCGTTAATTTGGATCGATGTGGTATTCGGATATCCAAATCTGGAAACCCGATCCCAGTCTCATCGAAATCCAAAACGTATCTTTTAAGGCCAAGTTGTTTTAAAGTTAAAACAATTCAATTCTTTATCTATATACACAGAGATAGATAATTCACAATAGATAATCCATATTATCATCACAAACAGATAATTCACATTATCATTATAATTCAACCAAAACATCCATATCATAGATCAGCACATATCTCATCGGAGATATCAAACAATGCAAAGCATTCAATAACATTCATCCATCCCTAAGTAATGATTTATCATCTCTAATTAATTTAAAGTGAATAAATTAATTACTTCATTCTATAAATCCTGCTTACTTAATTATTAATTAAACCAATTAATTAATCATACTCTAAGTATCCATCTTAATTAATCATTCCTGATTAATTATCCTTTAATTACTTTAAGTAATTAATCCTTAATTAATTTCACAAATAAATTAATTTAAACCATTACAGTAATTAATCTTTTAATTACTTCATTAATTAATTAACTATACTTAATTACATTAATCCTTAATTAATTAAAATTAATTAATTACTTTAATCACTTATTATTGATTAATTAGTTTAATTAATCAATCCTTAATTACATCATTAATTATTAATTTATGATCCTTAATTACTTCTTTAATTAATTACTCCGTTTAAATTTAATTACATTTAATAATTAATCTTTAATTAGTCACATTTATTAATCGTCTTTGATTAATCTCATTTAGTAATTAACTTCCCTTAATTACTTCTTTAAATAAATTAATTACTCCTTAATTAATTATCTTTTAATTAATCCCTTGATTAATTATACAAAGTAATTAAACTCAAATTACTTTCATTATTAAATCTCCTTTAATTAATTACATCCAGTAATTACCTTTAATTACTTTCCTAAGTAATTATACTTCATTAATTACATTTAAGTAATTATACTTAACAAATCACCAAGTGATTATCTTAAATTAATTTAATTAATTAATTTAAAACTTATCAAATTTATTTAATTAATTACCTTAAGTAATTAATTCCTTTAATTACTTCTATTAAGTAATTATACTTAACCAATTTCATATTAATTAATTAATTTAATTGATTATCAAAAATTAATCACATTAATCAATTATTTAATAATTCCTAATTAATGATCTCTCATTAATTAACAATTCTTTACTTATATTCCTTAAGTATTAAAACTTAAATCAACCATTATTAATTACAAATTAATTAATTCTTAATTACCAATTAATAAATCTCCATTACTTAATTAATTGCTTAATTAATCTTTAATCACTTGATTAATTAATTCCTAATCATTTATTAATAATCCATACTTATCTAAATAAATGATCCTTAATTCCAAATTAATTAACCCTTAATTAATTTACTTAAAATCTTAATTATTTAATTAATTAACACCAAATCCTTAATTAATTAAATTATTAAATTACTCTTTAATTACCTTATTAATTTAATGAATCCTAAATCATTAAACCTTAATTAATCCCTAAATTAAAATATTAACCTTTATAACTACTTTAATTATTATTAACAAAAGATTTGAAACATTTTTACTTTTAATCTTTCTTTTATTTCATTTCAATTTAAAGATTTAAAATAAATTTCAAATTTAACTTTAACCAAATTTAAATCAAATTTACAATTCTCTTTTTTAACCCAAATGTTAAAGAAACACTTAACATTAAGAATTTAAAACCAATTTATTTAAATTCAAACCCTTTTTAAAATATACTTTAAATGCTCTAAATTTGATAAAAACATTATAAATTTTATCAACTTATTTAATTATCTCAAACTAGAATACAAATCAAACTTGAACCCATGTGAAAACTTGATTTAAAACTTGTTTAAATCCTGTTTTCAAATTTTTTAAAAACTCATTTTAACTTTTAAAACACTGTCAGGCTAAAACTGTAATCACTAAAATTACCCGAGAAAAACTACAGAAATCCCGAGACCAACTTCGAGTTTTCTTTCCTTTTTATTTTAAACTTTGTTATATAAATTTTTTTTAAAACTGTTATAACCCATACGAGTTTCCCCCGAGAACGAACTCGAGCCAGAACCCCACTTTCCCGAGCATGACTTCGAGTCAAACCCATTTCTCCAGTACGTCTTCTTCTTCTCTAACTTCCCACAACCATTTCTGATACGATGTGCACGTGCACATGACATCGGTGCCATTCCAGTCACCATCGCCGGCACTCCAGAGTCACCGCCGACCCTCTCCAACCCTTCGATCACCCAAATCCAACGATAAGACAAAAATAAAAAAAAATCGAGCATATAGATTCAACTAAAACACAGACTCGACCAAACTGGAATCGCCTCGTGCCGCCGCCAACGTTCATCTGAAGCCACGCGAGTCTACCCAGAGCAACGCCACCGATTTTAGCTTCGATCCCACCACCCCTTAACTATTCCGATGTACTCTCGACACCACAGCACCCACGTTTCCTACATTGACCCAAAATTAGGTTTACAAACTTTCCCGATCAACCCCCATCGCCACAGTGCTTTGACCAACCAACAACCATTTTTCCTGACATCCCTTATTACCCCTCTATCACCAGAGAAGATCACGACTTCTCCGATCCACTAGAACATCAGAGATTACCCATAACTCCTAAATTGATCAAACAGGAACTGCTCTTTCAATTCGATGCTAAAAATTATAATTTCACTTTTAAAATTCATATTTTTAAACAAGGATTCAGATCATATACCTGAATCAATAAATTATGAAGTTCGAATTTTAACAATAACTCAAGATTTCCTATTCTACTTTATTTCCAAAGCAATTCTCACTTCATTTTAACTTAAATAAAATTTTAAACTCTGATCTATGATAAAACAAGTAATTATTGTTTATAACTTAAATTATAATAGTGACTAGGTCAAGAGATACAGAATTTTTAATCAAACTTGGGCTTAAAACTGGGAACAGAGAACAGACATGCACACCAATATACATATATATATATACATGCACAGAGATATACTTAAAAATATACTCACAGACAAATTTATTTCAGAGATAAGCATGCAACCAGATTTTATCCTTAAATTTAAAAATATTGTTACTCACCAGATTGCAAATGAAGATGAACAAAGCACCTTTGATATTGAAAACAGCTTTAAACTTTAAAACTGAAATGCCTTTGAAACTTTAAAACTTGAATGCTGGCTTTAGTTTGAAAAGATTGCAGTTGCATGCAGATATGTCTTAATTGAACATGCTTCCAGGCTTTGAAGAAGATGTTTACAGGCTTTTTGTTTTCAGATTGAAGAAACGCATTACAGGTTTTGAAGAAATATTGTTACAGGCTTTGCCTTTGTTTTTGGAAAATGTTTTACAAGTTGAAGAAATGTTGATTACGGTTTGAGGAGTTTGATTATCAGATTGTTTTGAGAAATTGTTACAGATTTTAACTTAGCTTTTGCTTTTGAAAAAGAAGATTAGAAAAGAAAGGAAGAGATGAAAATATGTATATGTAGGCTGAATTGATTCTGAAAAAAAACAAAAAAACAAAAATGACACTTGTAAAAACTCTTAACATTTGTCATTTGAATTAATACTTACTTAACACATGTCCTTTAAGTAATTAATACTTATTTTAAATGTAAATAAAGCCTTTTTCTTTATTTATTAAATACTTATTACTTATTTATATATATATAGATAACTTTTAAAGAAATAAACCAATTATACTTATAAATAAAAGTTTATACATATATTTAGAAATCCAAAACAATTTATAACAACACATTCAATTTCTTTAAAATCTATTTATCCATATATAAAACAATATATTAATAATATTGTTTGAAAATAACAAATTGTAAATTTTAAATAATTTATAAAAGAGATTATAAATTACTGCTATTACTAAATGAATTAACATATCATATGAAAATTGTGTTTTAAACTTATATATATATATATACTCTTAAATCATATTTATTAAGCAAAATAAAATAAAATAAATCTTATTATTAATCTTATTTAAAACCATATAGTTATTTGTTTAAATAGCTTTGAAAAGCTTAATATTAAATAAATCATAATTTCCAAACTATCAAAAATGTATATATATATATATTAGAAATTTAAAAACAAGATTTTATTTATTTATTAAATTTCAAACCAAAGCTTATCTATTTACAATACACACACACATATATATACATTATAAATAGAAATCATCTTATTAATTTTTTAAAGATAAAAATTCACTAATTAAATATTTATTTAATTAGATTATTAAATCATTTCAAATTTTATTATCAAAGATTATCAAATCAATTTAATTATTTAAACAGATTATTAAATTGATATTGCCCAAAAATTCTGGGATATCACAAAATCATTTCAATATATATATATATATATCTTTTATATATCAAATAATACTTAGAAATTAAAATTTATTCATCAAAACAAATGTGGAGTAAAACTGTTATAGTGGCCTTCCCACTTTGAAACTCGAAAATGAACGTCGATGATGCGTGCACTCGTCACGAAATTATTTTCCAGCGACAGAGAGGGGAGTACAAAAATTATTTCCTTCCAAAATCCCTTTAAACATTTCTTTCAAATCATCTTGAAATATTTATATCAAAAAATACTTCCAAACAATACTGACATTATATTCCAAAATCTTTCGAAAGCAATTTTCATAAAATCCCAGAACTTAAGTTCTCAAATTTTCAATTTATATTTACTTTATTTGTAAATTCTATTTTACGGCCAAGATTTATAAATTCCACTTCCTAACAAACAATTATATCACATCTAATCATATTATTTATAAAATTATTCTTTAATATATATACTACTAGGAAAAATTATTTCATTTACCTATATTTCAAAACAATATTGTGTCGGTCTGCCCTATTCAGTGTTTAGAAATCCCTACCGGTGCCATAGCGTCCCATGTACCGACCAAAATTTTTAAATACTAAACAGAACAAATTAACGCAATACAAAAACCTTTTATAACACTAACAAATATGCTCTCTTGTATATATACACTCAACGACTCATTCTAGGGTGTTCTACCCTATTCCTAATGAGTCAGACCCCACAAAGCTAAGGTTATCGCTAAACCAAAGCTCTGATACTAACTGTAATGACCCACCTTTTTGAAAGGTTTAAATCGACAATAAACCACACATGTCAGACTCAAACTATTCAAAAGGGAGGATTGTTATGGGGTAAATAAAAAAAAGAGAAAGAAACAAAAAAAACACAGAAACTCATAGCGGAATGACAAAATATAATAATCAAATAACAGTTCATGAAGCTGTTTTACAAATACATTTGATTACACCTTTACAATACAGATCAGCGTTACATACAACAAAAATATATAAATAATGCAGCGGAACAACATGATGCAGTGGAATAAATATAATAAATAATAACAGTATTAAATCTTAGTCTTCATCCTCCAGAAAGTAGTCTTCGATAAACTAAAAAGCTCAAACTGACTCGAGTGAATTGAAAAGACAAAACACTCGAGTCAGAACTAAAAGACCTTATGTAAGTTAAATCAACAGTAAATAAATACGAGTGTAACGACGTCGGAGATGTTTACGGGATTTGACATCTCCTGTCCAGTGTCAAACGTGAGTGCAATAACTTAAGAGATGTTCGGGATTCCATCTCCTAAGGATCCTTTAAACTATCTACATACATAGTACAATACGCTATTATAATAGTTTCTATAGTAAAGTAAGGTATTAAAATAGCGTTAAGGCGTTACCCATATCCCCCTTAACACATTTTTTATAATGCCGTAGTCTATACAGTATTGTAAACTCCACCGTAAACTGGTGGGCTATCAGGGAGCACTCCATAGGTACGACACAAACCAAACTCGTAGAAGGTGTGATAAGGCATGTGACAAAGCACGCGAGGCAATGCCTAGGGTAGGATACTACCGTTTTGCGGATCCGGACTGGTGGTAACGCATAGCAGCTACTACCGCCCACCTCGGAACACACTCTCATAATCAAAATCGAGGGGTGGCCACCAAATCAATCACAAAGTCATAATATGGTATCGAAGAAATGTGCCCGATCAGAGGTGCGACCTCACTTGGCCCGGCGTGGCTCCTGTTTTAGTCACATCAAGAAGACTCGTGGGAGTCAAGGCTATGCTAATACCTCATACAGAATCGTTCGCCAAACCATCCTACTTCATTCTGGAATCTCCACCATGTACACAATTGATAAAGTGGTTTTCGGTATCGGTAGAGAGTATGACAATATCCAATCCCGGTCTCTTTAACAACCAAATGCTTATTTCACACTGGATGGTTCTTTTAAATTTCCAAAACCGTTTCATAATTGATATCAAAATATCATATTCAATTCAACCATATCACTTTCAAAAATCATATTCACTTTCGAAATCATATCGATAAAATAGGTTAAATCATTTCAAAATCATCATATTCAATCAAATATGTCATTTCACCAGAATATATCATTTAAATCCCAACTTAGGTTAGAACATCATTTAACCATATTCGATTTTAAATCAAGGATTTAAATATAAACACTTCCATTTTACACAAATCTGAAATTCAGAAAATAATTTAGATAGTTATAAATAGTTTAATTAGTTTGGCATGGTTTAAAAATAAACCGTTAAATAGTTAGAATACTCTAAAATAGAAAAAAAATAAATTAACATAATTTAAATGGATTTAAGATAGTTTTTATAGGTTTAAAATAGTTTAAATAGATTTAAAATAGATTAAATAGATTTATATTATATTAAACATATTTAAAATAGATTAAATAAATTTAAAATAGATTAAATAGATTTAAATTATATTAAATAGATATAAAATAGATTAAATAAATTTAAAATAGATTTGAATTATATTAAATAGATTTAAAATAAATTAAATAAATTTAAAATAGATTAATATGGATTAATTAGTTTAAAATAGGTAAAATAGATTAAATTGGATTAAATAGACTAAAATAAATTAAAATAGTTTGTGACGCCCCATCTCTATACCCACGCTAACCAAGAACACTACGATGTAGTGCTGTCAATTAGCACGGAGAATAAGGCTGTGGAGGAGCGACCATCCATGTAACTTCTTTGTGCGAGCACCGATACGTCAGATAGAATAGAATGCATATCTTTTAAGGAGGAAATCCGACATACCGATACAAACACAAAGCTATCACACGGTGGCTATATATAATCTTCGGAAACAAACATAGAAATAGTCATAACATAAATCAGTCACAGACATCCATATCACAAAGGCGGAAGAAGATATGAATAAATATATAACACATGAAAGTGTACATCAGAGTAGTGGTCAGAAAGATCCACTATAATACAAAAGAATAGCATCACGTGCTATACAAAAGAATAAGTACATAACATAGAGTCTATATCTCAAAGGTGTACAACCAAAAACTACTAATCTATGTAGTTAGCCAAAAGTCAGAGTAATCCAGAAGAGAAGTCAAGCAGAAGCACCTGTAACATCTCGGTCTGACCCGAGTATTATTTATAAGAAAATAATAAACGGATCAGACCGAGATGTTACAGGTGCTTCTGCTTGACTTCTCTTCTGGATTACTCTGACTTTTGGCTAACTACATAGATTAGTAGTTTTTGGTTGTACACCTTTGAGATATAGACTCTATGTTATGTACTTATTCTTTTGTATAGCACGTGATGCTATTCTTTTGTATTATAGTGGATCTTTCTGACCACTACTCTGATGTACACTTTCATGTGTTATATATTTATTCATATCTTCTTCCGCCTTTGTGATATGGATGTCTGTGACTGATTTATGTTATGACTATTTCTATGTTTGTTTCCGAAGATTATATATAGCCACCGTGTGATAGCTTTGTGTTTGTATCGGTATGTCGGATTTCCTCCTTAAAAGATATGCATTCTATTCTATCTGACGTATCGGTGCTCGCACAAAGAAGTTACATGGATGGTCGCTCCTCCACAGCCTTATTCTCCGTGCTAATTGACAGCACTACATCGTAGTGTTCTTGGTTAGCGTGGGTATAGAGGTGGGGCGTCACAGCTTGGTATCAGAGCCAAACTTCGGAACAATGTAGAATAACTTAACAAGGATCATCGTCCTAAGTCCACCTTAGGAGTTGTGTTTCAGGATTTAGTTCGAGTCTTCGAACCGATTTAGCCTGTTTTCTTTATGATTCCTTGTTTCATCATTCAAGATTGCTTGATGTTCATTGGTGAATAACCTTCTTCTTTATCTTCTTTCTTTCTAAAGGAAGAGGATGTCAAGACCAGGCCGTCCCAGAGCTGGGACATCTACTGCGGCTCCTCGAGATGGAGTTTTTATGACAACTCAACAGCTTCTTGAATTAGTGACGAATGCTCAAGCAGCTGGAGCTAACCCGGAACCTACCCACCCAAAGTCGGGATTTGCACGGTTGTGCAGCGATTACACCAATTTGGGTGGGAAGCCCTTCAAAGGTTCCGAACCTATTATCGAGGTTCAAGCTTGGTTAAAATCATGCGATCGAATTTTCTCTCGCATGAACCTTATCGACCTGCACCGCGTTCAAGTGGCTTCCAGTATGCTCCAAGAGAGAGCATTGGATTGGTATGAACTTCTTACTTCCGAAATTAATGAAGCGGATCTCACATGGGAGCACTTCCGAGAACGCTTCGAATCGAAATTCGTACCCGAGGCTGAAAAGGTAACTTTGGCTCGGCGATTTATTGACCTTGTTCAAGGTCAAGCTTCTGTGGCGGACTACGTCGCATCATTCGAATCCCTTTCCAAATATGGGGTCGAATATATAAATACTCCACTAAAGAAGAACCAGAGGTTCGTTTATGGCTTAAACAAAAGCCTCAAGAAGCCATTACTTTTAAAGTTAGAAGTTTCTTTCGACCAAATTGTAGATATCGCTCTTCGCCTTGAAGAGGCTGATAGAGAAAGTGATGTTGAAGTAGTAGCTTCCAAACCCAGCTTTAACAACAAAAAGAGGCCCAACAAATTTAAAGGTCCTTATCCCAACAAAAAGGGCAAGGAAGCAACTCCTGCTGCTAAGACTTTTTCCTCTAGTGATGGGAAATGCTATAACTGTGGTGTTAGGGGACATTTTTCGGACAAGTGTCCAAAGCCCCGCTCTTGCCGCTACTGTAAAAGTACAGATCATTTTATGCACCAATGCAAAAGGCTTCAACAGAAGGAGGGAAAGCTTAATGTGGCTCAAGCCCCTGGTAACACATCTCGCCGTCAAGGTATGTCACATTCTGTCCTTGATGGCATTATATTATTTCATGATCAACCTATTAGAGTTCTCTTTGATACGGGTGCATCCCATTCTTTTATATCAAAGGAACTTGTCGATACTTTTTCTTTAAGTGTTACTGCTTTAATGACTTCATTAAGAATTGCGAATCCGGTTGGTGGATCCGCAACTCTTAGTTTACTTTGTAAAGACGTAGAGATTATTTTATGTGATTTTTCTTTCCTAGCCGATTTGCATGTCATGCGTTACTTAGGCTTTGGAATGATTTTGGGTATGGATTGGCTTACTCATTATGAAGCTCATATCCTATGTCCTGAGCGGACTATTTATCTCCGTCATCCGCAATCTGTTAATCAGATTTCTATTATTCTTAAAGATTCGGATTCCGCTTTAGTTGCATCATTATATTCTTTAAATCCTCGCGATGATGACAATGATGATGAGGAGGATGTCATTTCTCGTATTCGCGTCGTTCGTGAATTTTCCGACATCTTTGAGCCCGTTTTAGGATTACCACCTAAACGAGCAATTGAGTTCAAAATTAATCTTTTACCTGGAGCTCAACCTATTACCCGTACTCCTTATCGCATGTCTAATAAGGAGAACGAAGAGATGCGCAAACAACTGTCTGAGTTGGAGACGAAGCAACTTATTCGCTCTAGTTCCTCGCCTTGGGGAGCTTCAACTATTTTCGTAAGTAAGTCCGATGGTACACTTAGGCTTTGCATCAACTACCGTAAGCTTAATGATCTTACTATTAAGAATAAATATCCATTGCCTCGGATTGATGATCTGTTTGATCAACTTACTGGTGCTAGAGTCTTTTCACAACTGGACTTGGCTACTGGTTTCCATCAGCTTCGTATTGCAGAGGATAGTATTCCTTTGACTTCGTTCCGTACGCGTTATGGATCTTATGAATGGCTAGTTATGCCATTCGGTTTAACGAATGCTCCGGCTTATTTCGTTGACCTTATGAATAGAGTTTTCAAAGATTTTCTCGATCGGTTTGTTCTCATCTTTATTGATGATATTCTTGTGTTTTCTAAAACCAAGGAGGAACACGAAAAGCATCTTCGAATTGTATTGGAAACCCTTAGGAGCAATCAACTAAAAGCAAAATTTTCTAAATGCCATTTTTGGCAATCTAGTGTGAAGTTTCTCGGTCATATTATTTCCGAATCCGGAATATCAGTGGATCCTTCAAAGATTGAAGCGATTCAAAATTGGAAGAGACCGGAGAGCGTGACTGAAATCCGTAGCTTTCTCGGATTGGCAGGTTATTACCGCCGTTTTATAAAAGACTTTTCTAAGATTGCCGTACCTCTTACTGGCTTAACAAAGAAAGGTGTTAAATACATTTGGTCGGACAAATGTGAAACTTCTTTTCAGAAATTAAAAGAACTCCTTTCTGATGCTCCTATTCTTATTATTCCCGAGGGGAATCTAGACTTTGTCGTTTATACCGATGCTAGTCGCGTTGGTTTGGGTGCCGTTCTTATGCAAAAAGAACGTGTTATTGCTTATGCTTCTAGGCAATTAAAGCCGGCTGAGACTAGATATGCCACACATGATTTAGAACTCGCGGCTATCGTTTTCGCCCTTCGAATTTGGCGACATTATCTTTTGGGAGAAAAGTTTATTCTTTATACTGATCATAAGTCTTTGAAATATTTGTTTTCTCAAAAGGAACTTAATTTGCGTCAGCAGCGTTGGCTCGAATTTCTTGCCTCTTATGATCTTGACATTCTTTATACTCCCGGAAAGGGGAATCGAGTTGCCGACGCACTTAGTCGAAAACAACAAGCGGTTGTTTCCATGATGATATCTGAATGGAACGATCTCGAACTTTTATCCACTTGTGAAATTCGAGATCGCGTTTCCGATTTGTGTTCATCTCTTGTTTTATGTAGCCTTGAGGCTCGTCCTTCTTTATTAGACCGCATTCTTGAAGCTCAACAGCTAGATCCTGAATTGGCTTTGCTTGGCCAAAATCTTAAGGATAAAACCGATATTGAAGGTTTGAAAGACTTTGATATCGATTCTCGTGGCAGCATTCGAAAATTTGGTAGATTGATCGTACCAAATATTAGTGATCTTCGTAGAGACGTTCTAGAAGATTCTCATCGTTCCAAGTATTCCATTCATCCCGGTAGCAGTAAAATGTACGCTGATATGAAGCGACTTTATTACTGGGAGGGAATGAAATCTGATATCGCTAACTTTGTTAAGTGTTGCATGACTTGCCAACTTGTTAAGGCTGAACATCAAAGGCCCGGTGGGTTATTGCAACCATTGGAGATTCCAATATGGAAGTGGGATCAAATTTCCATGGATTTTATAGATGGCCTTCCCCGTTCTCGTTCGGGTCATAATAGCTTATGGGTGATTGTTGATAGACTTACTAAGTCTGCCCATTTTATTCCTGTTAGGTCGAACCGAACCGTTCCTCTTCTGGCCAAACTTTTTATTAAAGAAATTGTTAAACTGCATGGAGTTCCTTCTTCCATTGTTAGTGATCGGGATCCATTGTTTACTAGTGGATTCTGGAAGAGTCTTCAAAAAGCTTTGGGAACGAAGCTTAATTTTAGCACCGCTTATCACCCCCAGTCCGATGGACAAACTGAGCGTGTGAACCAAACACTTGAAGATCTTCTTCGTTCTTGTGTGCTTGATTTCGGTGGAAGTTGGGAAGATCATATTTCACTTGTTGAATTTTCCTATAATAACAGCTTCCAATCTAGTATTGGTATGGCTCCTTTCGAGGCACTCTATGGAAGGCCATGCCGATCTCCTTCTTGTTGGCTTGAGGCCGGTGAGAAACTGGTTTTAGGACCAGACTTTATTCGAGATTCCACAGAAAAGATTGAGCTTATTCGACATAGGATGAAAGAAGCCCAGAGTAGACAAAAATCCTATGCCGATAACCGAAGAAGGAAATTAGAATTTTCTGTTGGTGATCTTGTTTTCATTCGTGTTTCACCAATGAAGGGTGTTGTACGTTTCAGTCGATCGGGAAAGTTAGCGCCTCGATATATTGGGCCATTTCCTATCACTGAACGTATTGGTTCCATGGCTTATCGCCTTTCTTTACCGGCTCAGTTCTCTGCTATGCATGACGTGTTCCACATATCTCAATTACGGAAGTGCCTTCGGGATTCCGATTCGATACTTGAGCCCGGTGTTGTGGAAGAGATTGAAGTTTCACCTAATTTAACTTATGAGCAGCATCCTGTTCGAATTATTGCTTCGGAGATCAAACGGCTTCGAAATAAAGATGTTCCGCTTGTTAAAGTTCAATGGTCCTCAAATCCTAAGGATTGCTCTTGGGAAACTAGAGAATTCATCGAGCGTACACATCCGGAATTGCTTTCTCCTGCTCTTTAAGGTAAACTTCTTAATCCCAATTTCTTTTTGTGTTAATATGCTTTTATGGTTGTTACTTTTATTTCCATCATATATATTGCGAGGACGCAATTTCTTTAAGGAGGGGAGTCTGTAACAACCCGCATATCTATCGATTTTATATTTAAATATTTTATCGTTAGTCGGATGTTAGTCCGAAAAGCTACTTTTTGCATACGGTCAAATTAGGACTCGAGACCACCCCCATTGAGTTCAAAATGACGTTTGCGATCTTTTTGAGTGTAAACTTCGATATGTTTGGAGATAGTGAAATTTTCGTCACTTTTCCCACTTGTGACTTTGGTTGGGACTGCACCTTCTTAACTCAGCCCAACCCCCTCTTCTCTTCATCACTTCATCAAACACTTCAAGCTTCTTCAAAAATGGTGGAGGGAAAGAGAAATTAAAATTCCAAGCTCGAGATCTTTAGTGAATTCAGCATCAAACTCCGACTTCAAGGTGAAGAACATAGATTCAAGCTAGGGGTTGATTCTTGCTTTGTTCTTAAGCTCTCCAACATCAAATTCGTGGAAAAGGTGAGATTTTTGATCTCACATCTTGCCTATAATCGTCATTGGACTGTTGGGAATGATTCCTCATCACTTTAGCATGTTTGTTGCATTTGGTTTGGATTGGATTGGCGAAAAATTCCAAATTTTAGTGATTTTGGTGAAAAAACTGCTACTAGGTCGTTCTGGCCATTTTTAGCTCGTTCGGAGTTAGGTCGCCCATCCATAGGTCGTAGGTCGCCTGCGAGTTAAAGTCTTAGGTCACCTGCGAGTTAAAGTCTTAGGTCACCTGCGAGTTAAAGTCTTAGGTCGCCTGCGAGTTAAAGGCTTAGGTCGCCTGCGAGTTAAAGGCCTAGGTCGTTCACGAGTTAAAGGCTTTAGGTCGTTCGCGAGTTAACTCCTTAGGTCGTCCAGGCTGCTAGCTCGCGTGTTGAAAAGTCTCCACTTTCTTAGGTCGTTGCCGACCTAAAATTCCAAGGCAAACCACTAAGTCGCTCGAATTTTGTTAAGTCTTAGGTCGTTGCCGACCTAAAATCCCCAGGCAAAACGTTAGGTCGTTGCCGACCTATAATTTCCAGGCAAAACGTTAGGTCGTTGCCGACCTATAATCCCCCAGGCAAACTTTAGGTCGCTCGCACTGGCTTATCTCGTAGGTCGTCTCCGACCTAAGCTTCTTTTCCATAAGTCGTTCGCGAGTCAAGTGTTAGGTCGTCTCCGACCTAACGCCCTCGTCACCTTAGGTCGTAGCTCGTAAGTCGTAGGTCGTCGCCGACCTTACACTTGGTCTTTTTTAGTTCGCGATTTCCTTAGGTCGTATGACCTATTTTTCCTTAGGTCACTGGACCGCTTGCCTTCACTAGGTCGTACCGTGACGGGGCGCTGCCCCCTGGACCCCCGCGACCTGACCGGGCAGGTCGAACCCCGTATTACTCTGCGTAGGCAATCTCTTCTGAAAAACATTTATCAGAATTTCTACTTTGATGGTTTTGGGATTGACTTCTTTGGACTTTACTCACGTCTTCGAACGTGAATTGATTTGTTTCTACAATCGTTTTATGACTTGTCACTTTAAAGATATATGAAGGTTTCAATACTAATAGTAAATATCAAAACTCTTTCATCAAAGCGATTTCAACACTATTTTAAATATCAAAAGTTCGTTTTCTCAAACCGATTTTCAATCTACTAGTATATACAAGCCTTTACTTCACTCGAATGAGAAATCGACTTAAACGACTTAGTAAAACGAGTGGTATGAAACGCTTGCGTTCACTTCGTCGGTTAGCTCTTGGACTTGTTCGATTGAACCCTTTTGTGACAATTTCCTAGTGAAGATCTACAGTTTGTTCGTAAATATTTAAGTTAAGCAAGTGGTTATGGGACATGAAGCTAAACTTATATATTTACTAGCTTAGTGTGATTGACACTTCCTTATGATCATGACGATCATTCTTGTGATTTAGACTAGCGATTGAGCGATGTCTCTTCGTCCGTGTGTTCGGACTTGCCTTCGGGCCATCCGTGTGTTCGGAAAAATTAAATGGATAGCTTCCATGAGATAGCTTCTCGTCCGTGTGTTCGGACTTCCCCCTTTTAGTGATTTCTGGATTTCGTGTGTTGATTTCTGGGATTTGTTCTGGATTTCGTGTGTTGATTTCTGGATTTAGTGCTTCACCAACTTTTGTGATTTTCACTGATATGATATCAGGTTTTTGTGTATTGGTGAATTTGTGTGTCATTACCTTTTTATGTGTTTGGATCTTTGAGAAGATTCTTGTGACATTGATTAATCCCTTGTTGATTATCATTTACATACTTATAGTAGTATGCCATCATGGTTATTATATGTTTATGCCATACCCCTTATCCTATATCATGTCATCTGATATTTATAGTTAGACTGATCCGTTTATTATTTTCTTATAAATAATACTCGGGTCAGACCGAGATGTTACAAGTGCTTCTGCTTGACTTCTCTTCTGGATTACTCTGACTTTTGGCTAACTACATAGATTAGTAGTTTTTGGTTGTACACCTTTGAGATATAGACTCTATGTTATGTACTTATTCTTTTGTATAGCACGTGATGCTATTCTTTTGTATTATAGTGGATCTTTCTGACCACTACTCTGATGTACACTTTCATGTGTTATATATTTATTCATATCTTCTTCCGCCTTTGTGATATGGATGTCTGTGACTGATTTATGTTATGACTATTTCTATGTTTGTTTCCGAAGATTATATATAGCCACCGTGTGATAGCTTTGTGTTTGTATCGGTATGTCGGATTTCCTCCTTAAAAGATATGCATTCTATTCTATCTGACGTATCGGTGCTCGCACAAAGAAGTTACATGGATGGTCGCTCCTCCACAGCCTTATTCTCCGTGCTAATTGACAGCACTACATCGTAGTGTTCTTGGTTAGCGTGGGTATAGAGGTGGGGCGTCACATAGTTTAAATTGATTAACATAATTTAAAATAGTTTAAAATAGATTAAATTAGTTTAATAGTGGAAAATCTTAATAGTCGGTATTTTTCAAAACAATATATTTTAAACAGTTTATATTAAAATAATAGATTTGAAATTAACATCAAATTTAACTATTTCTTCCATTTCAACAAATCTGGACCATATCCAGATTTCAAATCAAAACCCAATTTCAAATCTTGAAATATCAATTTAGGCTATTCCAATTTCAATATATTTCAAAGCTACAATTTCAAACGTTTCAATAACTCAATTTCGATAAATTTCGTTTATACTTCAAATTCAACTTGAAAATTTTAATTTAAACCAATTTCCAATTCCAACATTTAAACTTGGATTCTCAAAATGATTCATTTTACGTAAATCAATTTTCTTTAAAATATCATTTAACCAAATTCAAGATTTAAGGGTTTAAAATCATTTAATTTAACTAATCCGGTGTCCGTATATATTTTTCTACCCTATGGTCAAGTGATACAGACATTTATCATTTCAATCTGCAAATATTTTAAAATTTACGGGTATATATTATTTCAACTCGCAATCCCAAATTTTACGTCAAATCCATGAAATCGCTCGAGTCTATCATTTCAACCCATAACGATTTCTCCCTAATCAAATAGATCGTGCGGGTATGTATCATTTCAACCCATAGGGAACTTACAGTGTTATGACAATGTGAAATATAACATCCAGTCATCCAATATCAACAATCAACATTCATCACAATCACCATTCAAACCAATCAATGAACAATAACAAGCGACTGATTATCAATAACGGGTATTAACTGGCAATTTAGAATTTAATATTAAATTAATGGCGATAATATTCAATAAAAGTCAGATTTAACTGGAATGCCAATTTGAATATACCAAACATCAACTAATCAATTTCTAATCGCATCATAGATTCAATTAAATTAAAATAAGATAATCTAGTAGTTGTGAGTGGGTCAAAACACCCACCTTTAATTTGTCGTCGATTTAAAATCCAAAATTAGTCCAAAATTTAACGGTCTTAGAATGCATCCAAACCAAATCCAAAATGTCCGGAATTTCGATACGATTGTAGCCGAGAAAACCGCGCGTGAATCCAAGCTCGTATGCAAAAGTTATTAACGTTAGAAGATTGGAAAATTTCAACTTCGGGTCGCCGCCTCAATTACCTAGTGCTTGCTCAGAATTTTTGCCAAAATGACCCGAGACCCGAGTCATTTGGCTCCTGACCCGAATTCGCTGCAGGGTTTTCGCCTCTGGGACTCAAAGCGCGACCAGATGCACCTTTTTTGGCATGGAACTATCTCTGACCCGAAGTCGCTGTAGGGTTTTCGCCTCTGGAACCCGAAGCGAACCTCTTTCTGACTCGAATAAACCTGGAGCAACCAATTTTTTTTTTTTGAAATTAGGTTTTGGAATTTTGAGAATTAGGTTTGATGTTCTGACATTTTAGAAGGAGAAAGAAGATGTACGTACAGAATAATAAAATGAGAAACAACAAGGGTTTATAACAGCCTATATATAGGTAGGGTTGGATCGAAACGATAACAACGACCCGAAAAGCCCGTTTCGTTCCTGGAACAAAAATGGGTCATCCAATATATAAAAATATAGGTTTTCGATATTTTTAAACTCAATGGAACAAGTTTCAAGTCCTAATTCCATTGTATACAGAAGTTAGCTTTCAAAAGCACCTTATTTCAAATTGATTTTAACTAAATTGATTTCTACGTGTTTTGAGCCCGCTCGATCAGACGACAAATCCGATCGCTACGAAACTTGAAACACTAAATAATTCACTGTTATAGATCCGATGAAATTGGTTTCGTCGAAATACGAGACAGTGGCCAAAATGGCTATTTTCACGTTAATTAAATAAATTATTATTAAATTAAATTTATCACTTTTCAAATTCAAATTTTATATCTAACAAATTTTTATCAGTTTTGATTAACTAGTAATTATAATCATTTAAAACAAATTTTCCATGTCAAATTCAACTATTAATATTGCGCTAATTACAGCGTTCCAATTCCAATTGTAATAAATTCATTAATTATAATTTAAAACCCAATAAATTGTTTTTTTATTTCAATATTTTTATTCAATCAATCATTACTTTATGGACATAGTTAACATTGGTTTTCCATTTATTACATCAATATTCTACAATTTTCATCTTAATTCATACTAACGCAATATTTACTTACATTTATTGCAGTTGATTTACAATTAATTTTCAATAGATTAAATAATGCAATGATAATTAAACCATTGTTACAACTTACAATTTCAAACACAATCTATGTTTATTGTTAACAAACAAAACTAATAAATTCACATACGGTTTAATTATTCTATTTTAATCAATTCCAATTAATTACATACAATTTCACCGTTTAATACAACATTTGGTTTATTTACCATTTACACTTTATGACCAATTATAACTTTCCAATCATTCCAATCAATTGAGATTGCATTAAAATAGTTATTAATTGCCTTAAATTAACATTATTAACATTACATTCTAGTTATTTTTCTTATTAATAAATCATAAATTTTTATTTTTTCCAATATTAACACCAACATCTTATTAAATTAAATATTAATTTTCTTTTCTTCGAAAATTACGGGTCGTTACAAACACAAGGAACAAAGGGAAGATGAAATAAAGTTTTGTGGCAACTTTATAAATTTTCATGTATATGAGGGGAATAATCATAACCAATATGAGGTTATGGTGACTTTATTGAAGCGTTTTTAATATTTATGTGCTTATGTATCTCATTACAACTCATGGGATTTTGGTTTAAGCTATTTGCCACCAACCATTCTGTCGAAACTTAGATACCTTTACTAAAAGGAAGTTTAATCTAAAAGGAACGTTGTTTTATGCATAAATATATGTATGGTGAACATTACTAGTAGGGGATTGTTAGGAGATTGTAAATTGAAGTCTCAAATTGCCAAAATAGTTGGTAATTTAACAATGAAAAATATTGAGTACATAGAGAGTAAACAAATGGACTTTTGAGCTTGGGCCTATGGATAATACATATTAAATGTCAAAGATGGGTACTTATGACTTGGGGCATGAGGGCGTGAATAGATCTGAAGGGTTGAGACTCTTGCTTATTTTTAAAAGGAAAACATAAAAAAAATTCATTTGAACATACGCGTTTTTTGGCTTTCCTTTACTAATGGCCAAAACTCGTACCCATTCAGTGCTTATATAAAGAAGAGTCTCCCTAGCCAAAGTAATTCATTCTACATACCCTCTTTTTACTTCCTCCCTTGCATCAAATGCTCTACTCTTCAGTAGAATACACAATTAATGTTTACATGTGATTGCTCTCTATAGGAAGGTCTTTGTTGCATCCTAGAGGGATTACGTCACATAACCCAATAGCAACCTTTTTTATAGTAAGGACGATAAATTCCTTAAAGAAAACATTACTACAATGTGACTTGGAGATCATTCCTGGTTCCTGAATATAATCCTAATTCTAACAAAACATGTAATTGAAGTGGTGGCTGAAACAATGTTTATATAAGAAGAATGGATTGAGGTAAGTTGTTTGTGGCTGTCCATGAAAGAAGTGGGATGTACTATAATTAAGAGTGTTGTTGGTGAAGAACTGTACAATACACTTGGGGTGGATGTAATGATATAATGGTGCAGTAATGCAGTGATATAGTGATTCAAACTAGATGATGCCATAAGAGTTTTGTATGAAGATCTAAAGTGCTAAAATCAAGAAATGTGTAGAGCTTATCAGAAGTCATGTTGCAATGTTGGGATATAGAAAAAGTTGTAGCTAAGTCAATCTATAGTCCAAAGACGTTGAGCAATCAAAGCTAAGAGAAGTTTATCAACAATATATACTAATTCCATACCAAGAGAAGAGGAGGCTCTGAACATGTAAGAGGAGGGGATTCATCTGTATGAGCTAAAATGTAGTGAATGATCCACCTATGTTTTTTTCGAACAAGGAAAATAGACCCAAACAAAATATTACAAAACAGGTTACAACCCACACTATCATACTATTGGGTTGTAACCCTAGCCGCAATACAAATTACAAATTCCACTTCGACTAATCTAAATAACGAAACTCTAGACATAGCGATCTGGGGAAATTCTCTTTGCTATTCTGTTTCAATACAAAATCATTTGTTCATGGAGGTTTCAAAGACTCGTAACTTTTTCTTCCTCTTTATTCTTCAGATGCATATGTCAAGATATATCGATTTGAGCATTGCATGTTACTGCAGTCTCCCTTTTGCCATACAAATAAGTGATACCTATGTTGATTGAGTATGCTTCTGCAATATTCATCACTTATCCTCTTATTATTAATATCGAGCCGTAAAATCCTATATTATATAGGCATTGATTCTCCTCTAGCGAATATTGGATTGCATGGTATTTTCTCTCCAAATCAGAGTAGATGGAATTAATATGTTGATTCGATTTTACAACTATTTTTTGATTACTAATCTCTTTTCCTTTTGTGTAGGGGTGTATTTTTGTTTGGAGACGTGAATGACCACCTTCTAATACTCCTCTGGTAGAATCGATCCAAACCATGTAATTCTTCCACGGGAAATATTTAAAATATATTTTTTGTTTCTGCAAGTATGCTTCTATTCTTTCTTCATAGTTGTCCAGTTTGCATATGTCTTGATTTTGTATTTTTGGATTCCTTGATTTTTTTTATTTGCTTTGTGAAAGAGTATCTAACGTTCATTTTCAATTGCTTTCCATAATTGCAGGTTGTCTATTTAGCAGTTTATGTTTCTTTCTTTCAAGATGAAGTATATTACTACTGTTAATATTAAACTTGCTTTATCAACCTCTTTTTCCTTATTTTTGAAGTTTTTTTATATGTGTTGAATGCTTTATAATGCTTGAAATTGACTGAGCTTTAATTTAGCATTAGCAATAGACCATATATGCCTAGGGTAGATACAATCATATATATATATATATATTTCTATGTTTTCTGGTTCATTTTTTGCAGAAGAGGTGTTTGATTTCTCCATTTTTATTTCATTTATTACACCTGTCTCTGATTTGCAGTTTATTTAGTAAAGCAAAATATGCACAATGAGCCATTATTGGGGAATTCGCTCTATTCTAGATAGTTTTATGTCATTCATCTTCCACTTTTGCACTTTTAATGTATTCCCCTGTATTTTTAAAAGAGAATTTTCCTTTACAAGATAATTTCCAACACCATATATCTTTATGCAAGCTTGAATCAATTATAATTTTTTAAATTGTTGAATTAAAAATAGAAGCAGCCGGTTGCAGATTCATATTCCATTTGAAGTTTTCTATTATGTTTTCTTCTTTTGCATTTACTCCTCCAAATTGATATATATTATACCAGCCCAATAGGTTGACCAGTGATTTACCTTGATCCAAGGATCGCACTAAAGGCTAGTTTGTTTTCCTTCCTTGAATTTTCTTTCAATTAATTTAATGTTTGTTTTTCTGTATTTTAAATTGTTTTTCCAAGTAAAAGAATGTGGTTTTAAGCTGGCATTGTCTAAAAGTTTTTGTTTTTAACATATTTCTCCTTCATCCATTTAGCCCACAATGATTCTCCTTCCAAAAGTTTCTAAAGTAATTTGAGATTACAAGATTCACTTATATCTTTGAAATTTCTCAATCCCAAACCACCTTTCTCTTTAGTTTTGCACATTGTGTCCTATGAAACCTTATGGTATTTTTCCCTCCAAATGAAATTTTTTCATGTGTTTTTAATTTTATTTGTTGCCTTTGATGGAATGTTAGTAATTTGTAGCCAATACATAATTAGCCATGATAACACTATGTGTAAGCTCTAATCTGCATTCTATTGATAGCAGTTTGCTAGGCCATCCTTCTAATATGCTATGTATAATATTATAACCTAGTACAGTCTTTCATTAACCTGATTCATGCTGAGAGGAAGCCTCAGATATTTGAATGGTAGTTCTCCTTCCTAAAAGTTTAATGTATAAAGATTTTCTTCTTTTCTTGTGCATGCCTTTCTGAAATACACTTTCTTTTGCATTCATTTATTTATAAATCAGCATATTCTCTTAATTTCCCAAATATCTTTGCAATGGCAGTAGGACTTTGCACATCTGCATTTAAAAATAATAATAAGTCATCAGCATATGGCAAATGAGTAATGCTTGGTTTATTTCTATTTATGGGTTCTAAATTTCCATTTTGCTGCTCTAATTCCATTTATAAAGAAAAATATTCCATAGCAACAGTGAATAGGTAAGGAGAAAGTGGATCTCCTTGCCTAATTCCCCTATTGCTATGTATGAAGCCACTAAGGGTTCCATTTATAAGTATTGCACAAGTAACATTATTAATAGTTATTTAACTAGTTTATAGAAATTTTCATTAAAACCTGATTGTGTCATCACGGGTATTATAAAATGTCTATTTATTTTATCAAAAGCTTTATGCAAATCTACTTTAATACACATCTTATTTCTAAAACCCGGATTAAAATTTCTGATCATTTCATTAACCAGAGTGTATTTTTAGCAATTAACCTTCTTGGTATAAAAGAAATTTGGTTTTCTGATATTAAATATTTTAGAATTTTTTATTCTATTACATAGTATAATTACTATGATTTTATAAATAAAATTACAACAGGTTATTGACCTATAATTTCTTAAACCGCTTGGGATTTTGACTTTTGGCACAAGAGTTACTAGATTATGATTAATATTTTTCAAAATATTTCCAAAGATAAAAAATTCATTTATACCCTCAAATATATTATGTTTAATTTCCTCCCAACGTGTTTTATAAAGTTTAACCCCAAATCCATCTAGTCCAGGGCTTTTATCAACATTTGCATTAAAGATTATAATTTTAATTTTATCCAAAAAAATTGAGGCAAACAAAATTTCTTCACTATTAGCATGCAGTAAATATTTAGTGGCTGTATTAGGAAAAAATTTCAAGTATGAATCAAAATTATAGAGTGCAGTAAAGTATTTAATTGTTTCCTTTTCTATTTGAGAAATCTCATTTATTACTACTCCCCAGCATCAAGCAATTTTTGTACGTCATTTTTGTATCATCTATTAGATATTTTGGCGTAGAAATTTTTTCTTTCTTCATCGCCATTTGTTAACCAGTCCAATTTAGTTTTCTGTTTCTTGTTAATGGCTTGCGATGCCTCAATTTAGTTACCTTGTGTTTGGAAAAAATTATTTACTAGAGTAGTGTCTGAGCTATCATAGTCTATAATGTTTTGCGGAGTCTCACATTCCTCTTCGATTTGATTTATTTCATTCTTATTTTGTTTTTATTCCATAATTTCATATTTTCTTTAGTATTTTCAAGCATTTGACTAAATTTATATTGGCCAGTGCCCTGAACTAAGACTAAAAGACTATTTTTAACTCTTCCTCTATAACTATTATCATATGTCCATCCACTTACAAATCTAAAGGGAAATATTTTCCTATTTGAATTTTTTTGTGAGAAAAAGATTTGAATTGGAGTATGATCACTAGATTCATAGGGTAATGTAATATATTTAAACTCTAGGAAGCAATTTATAAAATCCTAGTTGACTAGAATTCTATCTAATTTGCAGTGTATATTTCTATAATCACCAGATTTCCAAGTATACTAGTTTCCCAAAATAATGGGTTCAGCCAATCCAGTTTTAAAAATAAAGTTATTAAGAGATTTTAATTTTTTAAAAGAGATTGGTATACCCTCTTTTTCCAAAAGCATGAAGAGTGGTATTAAAATACCAAGTATTAACCAAGGTTGATTCATATTTTTATTTATTTCTTCCAAATGATTCCAAAGAAAGTTTCTTTCACTTTCACTATTAGAAGCATATATATATGCGACTTCTATATGAAAGCCCCTTTTATTTATGAATTTACAATGTATGTATAGTAGATTGATGAAATATTGATTTATATCCAATAAATATCCAAGGTACAATTATTATTCCATTACCACCCATTAAATTGTTATTTATAATATCCAATTGTTCAAGGTCTAGTTTAATATTATTCCATTTTATTGTTGTCTAGTCTATGTTCTAGTATTCCTATTATACTAGGTTTATTAGTAAGTAACAAATTAGTTAAATCAAGTTTTCTTTCAGGGGAATTTTAATCCTAATATTCCAAGCAATTATAGACATTGTATATTGATATGTGTTTAGAAAAAGAAAAGAATATATTAAAGGATACTAAAAGGATATGACTTGTAGTTATAGTGAATTACCGTAACTACCAGCTTCAATTCTCTCAGTTGCCTTTTTCCCTATTTTTGTTTGATTTTTCATCTTGCACTTTGAGCTGCTCTTCCCATTCTGAATTTATTATGATGTATTTTTCTTTGAGCCACTTGTTCGACTATCTTTTACACTATTACTAGAGATGATGTCCTTTAAATTATGTTGTCTGCTCGTTTTCCTTTTGCTTTGTTTGTAGGAAAAGTGGACGTTGTTAGAAGTCTAATAGAATTCTCCAACATTAGCTTTAGGATGCAATCAGAGGAGATAGATGTGATTGGAGCATTAACGCCTAATTTTCTCCTTGCAGCCTTAGTGATGCTTTCATTATTAGAGAAAAAATCAATACTTGTACGTTTAATGTCTGTAATTATCTTGAGCTATCCTACAGGGGGATGCTCAATGACATGTTCACTATATTCCCCGTTATTCTATTATGTGCTTGCTACTTATGTTCTTTATATAACGAGTTCTTCATTCTGTTTAATAGAGTCCTGCATAGTGCTTTATTGAACAGAATGACTATTGTTTCGACTACAATCTAGATGTGAGTAGAAACTAGTTCAGTAAACCAAAATAAAATTCTAAATGACTTTTTTTATTAATACAGATGAGGTTATATTTAAGATATATATAATAATATATTAAAATAAATATTTTTTTACTATATTCGAAATCAACAAGCATAAAATAATTTTCTTATTGAACCCAAAAAATATATTTTAGGAAAATAATTTTTTTAATAAATCACATTCAATGTTAAATTAATTTAGCTATTTTATTGCTACTAAAATTAAAATATAATGTATATGTATTTAAAATTTATATGTTTCTATATTTAAATGTTATAAAATTATTTAGAAAACAATTTATATATTAAATACTTTTATTATATGTGATTGGTTTTAAAATAATTTTTTTTGCTTAATTAATCTAATAATACACATATTAACATGATTATATGGAATAAAAATTAGATTTAAAAGAATTACCTTTCTCTGAATTGATCAAGTTCAGAATTAGTTCGTTGTTTGTACAATTCTTCCACTTAAAGCACCGTAGTCTCCTCATTCCCTCTGATTCTCAACTTCAATAAGATGGTAGCACCAAGGGGATATTTATACAAATATGTGTATACAAATATGTGTGGAGGAGAGGATATCTATAGCCATTAGCCAGGACGAATTTCCCTCTTTATCTCTAGATCTAAAGATTGATTTTGGACTTCTCCCTACTCTTAAATATGGTAGGCTCTTCCTATGTCTTAGTATGGTCAAGCCAACAGTTGACTTCATCTTCAATCGACATTTCATTACTTATTTTCCGACTTCAAAATCGGTCGAACCATTGTGTAATTTTTGTACATCGTTCCATCCAATTTTAATCCTGAAAGAAATAAAATTATCCATAACTATTAATACAAAATTTGTATTAATTTATTATTAGATTACAACATAAATTAATTTTATCCTTTGTCGAACTCTAAAATAACTGACAACGAAGTTGTATTGACTCTTTGGCGTGAACTCGAGCCATGATTAATATTTAAACAATTTAAATATCGAAGTTTGTACGGACTATACTGAAGTAAAATATATGGTCAATTTCAATGCTTACAGATCATTTAAGAGATATTTCTGATCTAATAAAAGATAACCTAAAAAGGGCAGTTTGTAAATGTATTTTTTTCAACATCATAATATCACTTGGATATCTGGAGTTTGGTCTAAGACCAAAACTCGATTAATGTCTTTATTAGTTGCATAGATCAATTCTAAAGTCCTTGGTTCAATCCGATTACATTTATTGATTAACCGATTTGCTTTAGTCGGAGACTTTGACTTTAATTTTACTTACCAATTGCGGTGATGTCGACCTTCCATATCGAAGGAGATGAATCCTCTCTTGAGTAGTTAATTTCACTTTGAGTATTTCAACGTGTACCCAACTATGGCCATAACACAGTTGTTATGCCATGTGGTTTCCCAAAGTATAATCTACATGCTAAAGTTAGATAATACTCTTAAATTAGAAGACTACTGTACGTCATTACCCTGAGATCTTTTATTTTGACAAAGTTATATAACCTAAAGAAGACTCTCGTTGTGTCGTTCTATGATCATTTCGAACAACCACAAGTATGTAACCCCTTTGTGACCCCAACGATCATGAGTAAATTCATATCCAGTGTATGGAGAATGTAACGTGCATTAGTCTCAAAATACGTATTGATATCCTTTTCTCGATACTTCTTGACTAAGAACATTTAAGGAGTTGCGTTTTGTTTGTATCAATCAAATACTCATGGTTACGACCATCTTACGACTACAAATAATAAAACACTACTCCTAAGAATATTTTACTTATATATGTTTAATATTATTGACTTTTATTTATATTAAAATATAACAACACATAAAATAGAAAACAAAACCATAAACATATTTTATTTTGAACAAGATTATTGACAGAATTAGTATTACAAACATAATAGCCCCAATGGTGCACACTTAACTCTATCAATCTCCCACTTGCACTTGGGACCAATTATGGAGCTACATGTCTTCGATCAGCCATCCTAAAAAAGATTGAGAGAGTGCATTGTTAAATGGATTCGCAATGTTAATTTTCATATTTACTCCCTTAATCATGATCGATCCATCACTAATAAGCTGCCTTATCATAAGCAATGTACGGAGGATATGTCTTGAGATCTGTGAGCTTGTGATTCCTATGCAATCTGATTTGCCGCATTATTGTCATAATGCATAACCAGAACTTCAACGTTAGGGATCACACCTAGTTCCTTAATGAATTGGCCTATCTACACTATTTATTTTATGGTATCGTCCAAGGCAATGTACTTAGCCTCCATGGTAGAATCTATCATAGCTTCCTGTTCAGAACTCTTCCAAATAAGAGCCCCTTCATTGAGAGTAAGGATAAACCCCAAATATTGACTTATTATCATCAATATCACTTTGAAAGCTCGAATTTGAATACCCTTTCATAAGGAGTTCGTCACTTCCAGAAATAAAAAATCCTTAGTATTCCATATATACATAAGGATGACTTTGACCATCATCAAATGGTTTTCTCTTGGACTTGATTGAGATTGACTTACTGCACCTATTGCAAAAGCGATACTTGGACTAGTACATAGCATGACATACATGATCAATCCTATTGTCAAAGCATAAGGAAATCGACTCATGCATTGCCTTTCCTCATCTATAAATAGCGAGTCCTTCTTAGAAAGGGAAATTCTATGTCACATTGGAACCATGCTTAGACTATTTTTCTTTCACTGATTGTAACATTGCTACATCATTACAAATCTTTAGCATCATTAACGTACAGAACTAAGAATTTTACAACACAATTTTGTTCTTTCTTGTATATGCATGCTACCTTTGTATTTAAATAGAAACCAAACTATTTGATTACCTTATTAAACATTTGTTCCAACTTCGAGATATTTGCTTATGACCGTAAATCAATCTTTAGAGTCTACGAGCCTTATCGTCGCTTCGACTTAACTCGCAACCCTCTATCTACGACATATGGACTATCTCTTTTAAATCACCATTTAGAAAAGCCATTTTAACAATCATTTGTTCACAGTCATATTATGTGACGACCGGAAGTACAACCCGATTGGATTTAAGCATGGCGATTAGCAAAAATGTTTCATTATAATGAACATCTTGAATTTGATGTAATCCTTTTGTGGCCAGCCTCACTTTATAGGTTTCAACCTTTCTATCTACACTGATTTTCATTTTAATGGTCCACTTGCAACTGATGGGTTTGATCCTTCGGGTACATTGTCTAAGTCCAAACTTTATTTTTGTATATGAAATCCATCTCATATTTCATAGCATTAAGCCATAAGGCAATGATTTTCCTCTCCATGGCTTGTCAGTACGTAAGAGGATCAATATCATGAATGACACCATCCACGTTCTTACCGTCAATGAGAAACCTATAGTATCTCTATGGCATGCGGGATTCCCTATTAATGACACAATCCATGTATTTTTAATATGATTCGAAGTATTGTCGGTGTACTCGGTTTCTGTGGAAGTTTCTTAATCTCATCCAAGTCTATCTTATTTCCATTAATTTCTCATAAGAGAAATACATTTTTTAAAGGTGGCTTGTCGAGAAACAATTTTTTTGTTACTTAGAGGTCAAATTCTGCAAGTTTTACAGTTAATTATTTTTGCAGTATATATGTGACCATAGACACTGTTCAATAAGTGGAACGCATTAGCTGTCCGCTCTCCGGTTTGGCAATAATGGTCGGAGAAGGGCAATCAATCGTTCTTAAAATAAAACCGGCATTCTTAAGACCAAAGAGTCGGGCGAAAAAAGGGAGAGAGCTCTCTGTTCCTGGTTCTCCTGTAGCTGGATTCTCCAAAACCACAAGAATCCTTAGAATGAATGGGATTCCAACTCAGGGCTTATTCGAGTATGGAATCCAATCCTGGAAATACAGCATCCCACATTTTTTTACTACCCAAGGCTTTGAGACATTTCGAAATTGAAAAATCTCTACAGGAGCAGGTGGCTTTAGTATCAACCATTTCATATAGTTCAATGAACAGCACGCGTAGAGGGCGATTGGACTTGTAAAGGAGGCTGTTGCAATAGAATAATCCGCAGCCTGATAGGAATTTATTAATTTCCATGAAGTATGGTTTCGTGCATATGATTGAATGCATAGCTATTGTAGGGGTATAAGACTTGATTAGACAGACTGGGCATGTAATGTCGGCTTAGCAGTTCTAGAACCATCAATAATTGGTGAACCGGAAGATCCATTTGCAACTCCTTTGGAAATATTGCCCGAATGGTACCTTTTTCCTGTATTTCAAATACTCCACACAGTACTAGTGTGGGAAAGTAGAATGCATTTTTCGATATCGCTATCGAAAAAGGAGGGATTAGCTTGATTCATGTGGGCCGATGCCCATAGCCCAGGAACAATGAAAAGAAATCGATGAATTGTCCGGACCAAGCAATGAAACTTTGACAAAAATATTTCAAAAAATATTCAACTAATATTATCAATGAAATAAGTTTCTTATTAGACCATGCATTTGATTCACCAAATACATCATTATTGTATACTCTATGATATATATGGTGCAGCCCAATCTTTGTTTTTCAAGTTTATAATTGAATTTGGGCGCACTCACTCAGCCATATGTTTGACCCCCTCCACATTGTTTTTTTATGCATTTGTTATCCATTGTTTGAAGTAGTATAGAGTCGAACCGATACAGGTGATGTCGAAATGTGGATAAAGAAGGCATTCCTTATGCATATATTGTATACTCCATCCGATGGTATAGTGTGATAGATTGATAGTGTGTAGTGGATTGATGTATAAATAGGACTATGCAGTCGGACTGGTTTGGATATATGAGTATTTGATATTTTATATATTTTTTCTTTCTGCTGTGAGATCAGAATGATATAGTTAGAATCTTTTTTCTTTCTGGTTATCATAAGTTGACAATCTGTTGTTTTCGGCTTTCGTTTTTTGAACTAAGATTCGGACGTTAAATCAAAAGGTCAAAATAGAGGGTTGTTACACTAAGTTAATAAATTGAAATTAAAATTAAAATTATAGTGAAATATTATTACTAAATAATAATAAATAAATAATTTAACATATAAATTAATTAAATTAAAGTTATACCCTAAATTCTTTTATTAATTGATACTAAATAAGAATTAATATAAATTTATTATTCATATAAATGCAAAAAACAATCTTGTGCAAATTAATAAAAGGATTTCATTATATTCCTTCTTTTAACCATGCTACCAGTGCACCTGATTCAATAGAGATATCATTGATTTATTGCTTTATGTCGATGATATGTTGATAGTTTCTTAGAGAATGACCAAAGTTTCAGTGTTGAAGGCGGAGCTCAGTAAGCAATTTGATATGAAATATTTGGGGAATGCATAAAAGAATTTAGGGATGGGGATAAACTAGTGGCTAATCCTTTAGGCTCTCTGTTTCAGCTATAGTAAGATTTATGCCCCACATCGGATGAGGATAAAAGTAATATTGGCAATCTTCCGTACTATATTGCAGTCGAAAACCTTATGTATTTTATGGTATGCTCAAGCCTAATTTAGCTCATGTGGGTGGTGAAGTTAGCAAATACATATCTAACCCAAGCAAGCCTCAATGGAAAATGGAAAAATGGATTCTACGCTATTTGAGAAGTACTTCTGATGTTGGCTTATTATATAATGGAGTTGGTAGTGATATAATCGTCAAGGGTTACTATGATTCAAATTATGTTGTGGATAGATACGGTAGGAAATCTATATAGGGCTACATTTATATACTTAGCATATGCTCGAGTTCTCGAAGATCCAAGTTACTATCCATTGTAGCTTCATAGACTATAAAGGTAGAGCTTATTTAGATTGTGGAAACGATAAATAAAGGATTGTATTTGTTGTAGTTTTTGGATGTTTTATTAATGTTGTAGAAGACCATTGAATTTATTTCAGTCAGTCAGAGTGTCATTCATCTTGTTGAAAACCAAGCCTACAATTTACGAGCAAATTATAATGATGTTAGAGTATCCTTTCTTATGCTTGAAAAAGAGAGAAGATATACCTGTTGAATGTACATATGAAGGACAATCTAACTGATATGTTAATAAAGTTGGTTCCAAAGGACAAATTTGAGTAATGTAGTATGAGCTATTTAGCAACATGGACACTGACACACCAATCAACTTTCATTGATTGGTGTGAGCGATAGATATGTTTAAATCAATGTGAAGTTAATAGATACCACAAACATATCAATTTATTTGAATATAGACGTTGTAACGACCCACCCTTTTGAAAGGTTTAAATCGATAATAAACCACACATGTCAGACTCAAACCATTCAAAAGAGAGGATTGTCATGGGGTAAATAAGAAAAAGAAGAGAGAAATAAAACAAATACAGAATCTCACAGCGGAATGACAAAATATAATAATCAAATAACAGTTCATGAAGCTGTTTTACAAATACATTTGATTACACCTTTACAATACAAATTAAAGTTACATACAATAGAAATATATAAATAATGCAGCAGAACAACATGATGCAGTGGAATAAATATAATAAATAATAACAGTATTAAATCTTCGTCTTCGTCCTCCAGAAAGCAGTCTTCGATAAACTAAAAAGCTCCGACTGACCCGAGCGAATTGAAAAGACAAAACACTTGAATCAAAACTAAAAGATCTTATGTAAGTTAAACCAATAGTAAATAAATATGAGTGTAACAGCGTCAGAGATGTTTGCGAGATTTTACATCTCCTGTCCAATGTCAAACATGAGTGCAATAACTTAAGAGATGTTCGAGATTTCATCTCCTAAGGATCCGTTAAACTATCTACATACATAGTATAATACGCTATTATAATAGTGTCTACAGTAAAGTAAAGTATTAAAATAGCATTAAGGCGTTACCCATATCCCCCTTAACACATTTTATATAATGTCGTAGTCTATACAGTACTGTAAACTCCACCGTAAACTGGTGGGCTATCAGGGAGCACTCCATAGGTACGACACAAACCAAACTCGTAGAAAGCGCGATAAGGCATGTTACAAGGCACGCGAGGCAATGCCCAAAGTAGGATACTACCGTTTTGCGGATCTGGACTGGTGGTAACACATAGCAGCTACTACCGCCCACCTTAGAACACACTCCCAAATCAAAATCGAGGGGTGGCCACCAAATCAATCACAAAGTCATAATATGGTATCGAAGAAGCATGTCCGATTGGAGGTGCGACCTCACTTGGCCCGGCGTGGCTCCTGTTTTAGTCACATCAAGCTGACTCGTAGGAGTCAGGGCTACGTTAATATCTCATACAGAATCGTTCGCCAAACCATCCTACTTCATTCTAGAATCTCCACCACATACACAGTTGTTAAAGTGGTTTTCGGTATTGGCAGAGAGTATGACAATATTCGATCCCGGCCTCTTTAACAACCAAACGCTTATTACACACCGGATGGTTCTTTTACATTTCCAAACCATTTCTTATTGATATCAAAAGATCATATAAAAATCATATCACTTTCGAAATCATATCACTTTCGAAATCATATCTCAAAATAGGTTAAACCCTTATTTCAAAATCATCATATTTACTCAAATATGTCATTTCACTAGAAAAATATCATTTCAAATCCCAACTTATGTTATAACATCATTTAACCATGTTCGTTTTTTTCTAAGGATTTAGATATAAACACTTCGACCTTACACAGTCTGAAATTTAGAAAATAGTTTAGATAGTCGTAAATAGTTTAAATAGTTTTAAAAATAATTAAAATAGTTAAAATACTTTAAAATAGTTTAAATGGTAAAAAATAGTTTTAAAATAGATTTAAATAGTTTTAAATATTTAAAATAGTTTAAAATATTTTAAGATAGTTTAAATAGTTTAAAATAGATTAAATTACTTTAAATATAGGCTAAAATAGTTAAATAGTTAAATAGTTTAAAATAGTTTAAAAATAGATTCAGTTTTAATAGTTAATATAAAATAGTTTTATTAGAAATGGTTTATGGTAAATAGTTTGAAAATCTTAAAAATAGGATTTTTAAAATAATATATTTTTAAACAGTTTATATAAAAAAAATTTGAAATTAATATCAAATTAAACTATTTCTTTCATTTCAACAAATCTGGACCATATCCAGATTTCAACAAAATTAAAATTTCTTTCAATTCAAAATCCCATAAAATCATTTCAATTTATATCAATTTCAAACTCATGTTTGAACTATAATTTTAAAGCACTTAAATTTCATAGATTTCAAAGTTTAAATATTCAAACATTTTCAAAAACTCAATTTCGATAAATTTCATTTATATTCAAATTTCAACTTTTGAAATTTCCATTTTTTTTATTCTTTAAACAATTCATTAAACCAACTCCACTTTTAACATTTAAACTTGGATTTTCGAAAATAATTCAGTTTATATACATCAAATTTTATTTCAAACTACCATTTAACTGAATTCAAATTTTAAGGATTTTTAAAATCATTTAATTTAACCAATCCGGTGTTTGTATATTATTTTCTACCTTATGGTCAAGTGATACGGATATTTACCATTTCAATCCGAAAATATTTTAAATTTTTATGGGTATATATCATTTCAACCTGAAATCCTAATTTACTTCAAATCCATGAAATCGCTCGAGTCTATCATTTCAACTCATAATGATTTCCCCTAATCAATCAGATCGTTCGAGTATGTATCATTTCAATCCATAGGGAACTTGTAGTGTTAAACAATATAAAAATATAACATCTAGTCATCCAATGTCAACAATCAAACATACATCGCAATCACCATTCAATCAACCAATAAACAATAACAAGTGACTGATTGTCAACAACGGGTATTAACTAGTAATTTAGAATTTAATATTAAATTAATGGCGATAATATTCAATAAAAGTCGGATTTAACTAGAATGATACTTTAAATATACCAAATATCAACCAATCAATTTCAAATTGCATCATAAATTCGGTTTAACTAACATAAGGTAATCTAGTAGTTCTGAGTGGGTCAAAACACTCACCTTTGATTTCAAATCGATTTGAAATCCAAACGAAGGCCCAAATTTGAACAGTCTCAGAATTCATCCAAACTTGTTCCAAAATGTCCGAAATTTCAATATGATCGCAGCGGAACAAATCGGGCTTGAATTCGACCTCATATGTAAAAGGTATGTGAGTTAGAACATTATACGATTTATAATATAAAAAGTCAATAAAATAAAAAAAATAAACCTGCCACGTCACAGTAGTTCAACATGAACCCTACTCCTCTGCTGTTCATCGCGTCCACCTGGACCTTGTTCAGCTGCCTACCCTCGTCGACTAACTGCTCCGCCACCCACGCCGTTGATCAAACGCGCCCACGCCAGAGGGTCGCCGACTTCCTCCCCCATCCACGCGAACTCCCTCGACGTTGATCGAAGCACAAAAACGCTAGCCGCCACCTAGGTTTCAAAACCTTAATCGAATTATTCCCGATGATCCAACAATCGATTTGACAAACGGCTGGCACTGATGAACTACGCGCGACCCTCTCCACACGAAGGTACTCTCGATTCGACGATCCGTCGTCGTTGATCAAGCCCCAATGAACGGCCGAGATTAAATCACCAATTTCTGGCCAAACTATGCTCCGAATCGAAAAATAAATCATTGCAGAAGATTGCACTCGTCGAGAGCTTCGAATCGGTATATAATATGACAGGATTTGGAGAGTTTGAAAATTTTGAGATTGAATTTGATTCGAAATTGAATTAGGATTTAGGGTTTTATATTCTATCGTTTGAGAAGGAGGGACTGGTAGAAGTAATAGTACATACAGAAATAGCAAATGAGAAACAATTAGGATTTATAGCAACCTATATATAGGCAAATTTGAATTAGAAATGAATAGATCAGATTAGATTGATCGAAACGTCTACGCGACCCAACAAGCTCATTTTGCTTCCAAAACGAAAATGGATCATCCCATATATCAAAATAGATGTTTTCGATATTTTTAAATTTAATGGAATTGGTTTCAAGTCCTAATTCCATCATATGAAGAAGTTAGCTTTTAAAATCAGCTTATTTCATATTGAATTCAATTAAATTGGTTTCTGTGCGTTTCGAGTCCGTACGACCAAACGACAAGTCCGATCGCTACAAAACTTGAAACCTTACAATAATTCACTGTCATGGATCCGATGAAACTAGTTTCGTTGAAATCTGAGACAGTGGCCAAAATGGCTATATTTCACGTTAAATAAATAAATTATAATTAAATTGATTAAACACTTTTTAATTTCAAATTTAATAATTAACAAATTTTATCATTTTTAATTACCTGGTGATTTATAATCTTTTAAAACAAATTTCCATATCAATTCAACTATTAATATTGCGCTAATTACAGCGTTCCGATTCCAATTGCAATAAATTCATTAATTATAATTTAAAATCCAAATAAATTTATTTATCTTGATTTCACTCTTATTATTTAAATCGATTATTTCCTTATGAATATAATTGATATTATTATACATTTTATTGCATTCACATTTTACAGTTATCGTCTTAACTCATATTAATGTAATATTTAATTACATTTAATTGCGTTTGATTTCAAATTTAATTCAACAAATTAAATGAATAGGTGATAAATGACAATTGTTACCATTTACTTAGTTTAATCACATTTATAGTTTATTATCTACAAAAAAATGTTATAACTTCTTACACAACACTAATTTTATCCAATTTCAATTAATTACATATTATTTCACACATTAATATAACATTTAAATTATTTCCTTAGTTACAATCAATAACCAATTTTTATGTTTACAATTATTTCAATTTATTGAAATTGCATTAAAATAATTACCAATTACCTTAAATTAACATTACTAACATTACATTCTAGTTATTTCTCTCATTATTAAGTCTTAAATTTAATTTTTTCACAACATTAAATTCCAAAACTTATTTAATTAATAAATTTAATTATCGAAAATTACGGGTCGTTACACTCTCCCCCACTCAAAATTTTTCGTCCCCGAAAAGGGAAAAGAAGGAATAAGGAATTTATATATATCTTATTCAAAATATTAAATTTGTAAACAATCAATTCACATAATTAAATAATTTAAATAAAATATATATATTTATAAACAATTAAAACCTTTCATATTCAAGTTAATAAAAGTTTGAAAACATTTCTATTTTCACAAAAAATTTCTAAGTCCAGAATTCGCGGTAAATTTCGGCAGAGTCTCCTTTGTATGGAGAGGTCCGGAAGAAATAATAATATCAATAATAACAATATATATCATATTCCAAAATAAAATATCCCAAACCACGAGAAATAATATAATATCGCTATAAAACTGTAATTTGAAAACATACCTATTTGTCGGGCAAACAACGCTTATTTATGAAACCAAAAGAAGTTGATATTGCTTCCATAAACTTGTATTTCACTTATATAATCCAAAGAAGTTAATAATTATGGAAAGAGAAATTTAAGTTGTTTCAATTGATAACAAAACAATCAACACAACATAACAACAGTCACTTGCCAACAAAACCATACAATCATCACATTAAATTAAATTAATCAATCATTTATCCATAACAACCAAAACAAATGGTTTGCTCGGGTTTGGAAACTTTTAGTTGTATAGAATGATAAATAAACTACTAAGTATACCATACACTCAACAGTCTTAGATGAAACTTAATAGATTATTTATACATCCTAAACAATTTAAAGTATCACTTCCCAATCATCCCATAAGCCAAAACAAACAAGAAATTCAAATGTCATGTAAGTTTTTTTCCTTATTAATCTCCTTTCATATTATTTACTGTTCTTCATTTTTTTTCTCATTCATACAATGATTATTTTCATTAATTTACATTCATTACTTACAAAATTCATTCCCATTCATTCATACAATGCAATGTTTCAATTAGCTTACATTCGTTTACTTACATCAGTTATTTCCATTCAATTATTTAAAATAATCAATGAATTCATTATTAGAGTATTGCATGCATTTTATTTCAGTTTACTTCACATTTATTATTTACTTTGATTTTCTTTTTACATCAATATTCATTTGTGAAGCAACTCATACATATTTTTTTCATTCCTTTCTTTTCACTTTTATCTCTTTTATATAAAGCATTCCCTTTTACTATTTACTTTAATTATAATTGACTTAAAACATCACTTAAGTTTATAGTCATTTATACAGTATTCACTTTTCTATTAAATTTAATTAGTATCATTTCAACCTATTAACTTAAGTTTATAACATTTTATAACATCAGAATTATTATTGATAGATATAATTCCATCGAACACTTTCATTACTTAAGTTTTACTTGTATAATATTCTATTACATATTTCTATTAACATTTCAACTTTTAACATTTTGGTAAGTTACATATATGTCTTCTAGAATGTAATTGAATGTTACACAAGTTTATCTTATTTATTTTAATTAACAAATGTTCAATATTTCATCTTCTAAATTTTCATTATTCTTTAATCTTACAAGTTTCCAATTTCTTATATATATCATTAATCACTTAGCATCTAATTACTTATATTTTTCTTCATTTTAGAAACTTCCAATTATTAAAATAACTAAGATTTCATTCATACAAATAATTGAAAACTACTAATTATCAAAAAAAATTAAGAACTAAACTCCGGGTTCATTTCAGTCACTTAGAAAATAATATATATATATATATATATATATTTATATCCTTTATAGATCAAATCATATTTGGAAATTCAAAATAAAGATTTATTCATCAAAACAGATGTGTAGTAAAACTATTACAGCAGTCTTCCCACTTTGAAACTCGAAAATGAACGTCGATGATGCATGCACTCATCATCGAAATTATTTTCCAGCGACTGAGAGGGGAGTACAGAATTTTTTTCTTCCAATTTCCTTTAAACATTTCTTTTAAATCATAGTGAAAATATTTGTATCAGAAAATACTTCCAAATACTACTAATATTATATTCCAAAATCCTTCGAAAGAAATTTCCAAAATCACTTGAAAACAATTTCAAAACCCTGGAACTTAAGTTCTAAATTTCCAATTTATATTCATTTTATTTACAATCCTATTTTGTAACTAATATTTATAAATTTTCACTTCCTAACAAACATAACACATACCATTGTATACATTTTTAATAATTATTCTTTTATATACAAAATATAATACTAGGCAAAATTATTTCATTTAACTATATTTCAAAACAATATTATGTCGGTCTGTCCTATTAAGTATTTAGAAATTCCTATCGATGTCATAGCGTCCTATGTACCGACCAGAATTTATAAATACTAAACAGAACAAATTAACACAATATAAAACATTTTATAACACTAACAAATATGCTCTCTCATAAATATACACTCAACGACTCATTCTAAGGTATTACTACCCTATCTTTAATGAGTCAGACCCCACAAAGCTAAGGTTATTGCTAAACCAAAGCTTTGATACCAACTGTAAAGACCCACCCTTTTGAAAGGTTTAAATCGACAAGAAACCACACATGTCAGATTCAAACCATTCAAAAGAGAGGATTGTCATGGGGTAAATAAGAAAAAGAAGAGAAAGAAATAATACAAACATAGAATCTCACAGTGGAATGACAAAATATAATAATCAAATAACAGTTCATGAAGCTGTTTTACAAATACATGTGATTACACCTTTACAATACAGATCAAAGTTACATACAACATAAATATATAAATAATGCAGTGGAACAACATGATGCAATGGAATAAATATAATAAATAATAACAGTATTAAATCTTCGTCTTCGTCCTCCAGAAAGCAGTCTTCGATAAACTGAAAAGCTCCGACTGATCGGAGCAAATTGAAAAGACAAAACACTCTAGTAAGAACTAAAAGATCTTATGTAAGTTAAATCAACAGTAAATAAATATGAGTGTAACGGCGCCGGAGATGTTTATGGGATTTGACATCTCCTGTCTAGTATCAAACGTGAGTGCAATAACTTAAGAGATGTTCGGGATTCCATCTCCTAAGGATCCGTTAAACTATCTACATACATAGTACAATACGCTATTATAATAGTGTCTACAGTAAAGTAAAGTATTAAAATAGCGTTAAGGCGTTACCCATATCCTACTTAACACATTTTATATAATGCCGTAGTCTATACAGTACTATAAACTCCACCGTAAACTGGTGGGCTATCAGGGAGCACTCCATAGGTACGACACAAACCAAACTCGTAAAAGGCGCGATAAGGCATGTGACAAGGCACACGAGGCAATGCCCAGGGTAGGATACTACCGTTTTGCGGATCCGGACTGGTGGTAACGCATAGCAATTTCTACCGCCCACATCAGAACACACTCCCAAATTAAAATCGAGGGGTGGCCACCAAATCAATCACAAAGTCATAATATGGTATCGAAGAAGCATGTCCGATCGGAGGTGCGACCTCACTTGGCCCGGCGTGGCTCCTGTTTTAGTCACTTCAAGCTGACTCGCAGGAGTCAGGGCTATGTTAATACCTCATACAGAATCGTTCGCCAAACCATCCTACTTCATTCTGGAATCCCCACCACGTACATAGTTGTTAAAGTGGTTTTCGGTATTGGCAGAGAGTATGACAATATCTGATCCCGGTCTCTTTAACAACCAAACGCTTATTACACACCGTATGGCTCTTTTACATTTCCAAACCATTTCATATTGATATCAAAATATCATATAAAAATCATATCACTTTCGAAATCATATTTCAAAATAGGTTAAACCCATATTTCGGAATCATCATATTCACTCAAATATGTCATTTCACTAGAAAAATATCATTTCAAATCCCAACTTATGTTATAAAATCATTTAACCATATTCAGTTTTTCTCAAGGATTTAGATATAAACACTTCGACTTTACACAGTCTTAAATTTTAAAAAATAGTTTAGATAGTCGTAAATAGTTTAAGTAGTTTTAAAAATAATTAAAATAGTTAAAATACTTTAAAATAGTTTAAATGGTTTAAAATAATTTAAAAATAGATTTAAATAGTTTTAAATAGTTAAAATAGTTTAAAATATTTTAAGATAGTTTAAATAGTTTAAAATAGATTAAATTAGTTTAAATATAGATTAAAATAGTTAAATAATTTAAAATAGGTTAAAATAGTTTAAAATAGATTTAATGCAGTTTTAATAGTTAATATAAAATAGTTTGATTATTGGAAATGGTTTGTGGTAAATTGTTTGAAAATCTTAAAAATCAGGATTTTTAAAATAATACATTTTCAAATAGTTTATATAAAAAAATAAATTTGAAATTAATATCAAATTAAACTATTTCTTTCATTTCATCAAATCTGGACCATATCTAGATTTCAACAAAATTAAATTTTCTTTCAATTCAAAATCCCATAAAATCATTTCAATTTTTATCGATTTCAAACTCATGTTTGAACTATAATTTTAAAGCACTTAAATTTCATAGATTTCAAAGTTTAAATATTCAAACATTTTCTACAACTCAATTTCGATAAATTTCATTTATTTTCAAATTTCAACTTTGGAAATTTCCATTTTTTTATTCTTTAAACAATTCATTAAACCAACACCACTTTCAACATTTAAAATTGGATTTTCGAAAATAATTCAGTTTATATACATCAAATTTTATTTCAAACTACCATTTAATTGAATTCAATTTTAAGGATTTTTAAAATCAGTTAATTTCACCAATCCGATGTTTGTATATAATTTTCTACCCTATGGTCAAGTGATACGGATATTTATCATTTCAATCCGCAAATATTTTAAATTTTACGGCTATATATCATTTCAACCCGAAATCTCAATTTACGTCAAACCCATGAAATCGCTCGAGTCTATCATTTCAACTTATAACGATTTCCCCTAATCTATCAGATCGTTCGTGTATGTATCATTTCAACCTATAGGGAACTTGCAATGTTCAACAATATAAAAATATAACATCCAGTCATCCCATGTCAACAATCAAACATACATCGCAATCACCATTCAATCAACCAATAAACAATAACAGGTGACTGATTGTCAATAACGGATATTAACTGGCAATTTAGAATTTAATATTAAATTAATGGTGATAATATTCAATAAAATTCAGATTTAACTGGAATGACAATTTAAATATACCAAATATCAACCAATCAATTTCAAATTGCATCATAAATTCGATTTAACTAACATAAAATAATCTAGTAGTTGTGAGTGGGTCAAAACACTCACCTTTGATTTCAAATCGATTTGAAATCCAAACGAAGGCCCAAATTTGAACAGTCTCAGAATTCATCCAAACCTGTTCTTAAATGTCCGAAATTTCAATACGATCACAGCGGAATAAACCGTGCGTGAATCCAACCTCATATGTAAAAGATATGTGAGGTAGAACATTATACGATTTATAATATAAAAAATCAATAAAAAAATAAATAAACCTGCCATGTCACCGTAGTTCAACACGAACTCTACTCCTCTGCTGGTCATCGCGTTCGCCTGGACCTCATTCAGCCACCTAACCTCGTCGACTAACTGCTCCGCCACCCACACCGTTGATCGAACGTGCCCACGCCAGAGGGCCGCCGACTTCCTCCCCCATCCACGCGAACTCCTTCGGCGTTGATTGAAGCACAAAAACGCCAGCCGCCGCCTAGGTTTCAAAACCCTAATCAAATTACCAACCATCGATTTGACAAACGGCTGGCACTGATGAACTACGCGCGACCCTTCTCTACACGATGGTACTCTCAATTTGACGATCCGTCGTCGTTGATCAAGCCCCAATGAACGACCGAGATTAAATCACTAATTTCTGGCAAAACTATGGTCTGAATCGAAAAACAAATCATTGCAGAAGATTGCACTCGTCGAGAGCTTCGAACTGGTATATAATATGATAGGGTTTGGAGAGTTTGAAATTTTTGAGATTGAATTTGATTCGAAATTGAATTGGGATTTAGGGTTTCATATTCTGTCGTTTGAGAAGGAGGAACTGGTAGAAGTAATAACACGTATAGAAATAGCAAATGAGAAACAATTAGAGTTTATAACAACCTATATATAGGCAGATCTGAATTAGAAATGAATAGACCAGATTAGATTGATCGAAACGACTACGCGACCCAAAAAGCCCATTTCGCTTTCAAAACAAAAATGTATCATTCCATATATCAAAATAGATGTTTTTGATATTTTTAAATTCAATGGAACAGGTTTCAAGTCCTAATTCCATCGTATGAAGAAATTAGCTTTTAAAATTAGCTTATTTCAAATTGAATTCAATTAAATTGATTTCTGTGCGTTTCGAGTCCGTACGACCAAACGAAAAGTCCGATCGCTACGAAACTTAAAATATTATAATAATTCACTGTCATGGATCCGATGAAACTAATTTCATCGAAATCCGAGACAGTGGTCAAAATGGCTATATTTCACGTTAAATAAATAAATTATTATTAAATTGATTAAACACTTTTTAATTTCAAATTTAATAATTAACAAATTTTATCATTTCTAATTACTTGGTGATTTATAATCTTTTAAAACAAATTTTCATATCAATTCAACTATCAATATTGCGCTAATTACAGCGTTCCAATTCCAATTGCAATAAATTCATTAATTATAATTTCAAATCCAAATAAATTAATTTATCTTAATTTTACTCTTATTATTTAAATCGATTATTGCCTTATGAATATAATTGACATTATTATACATTTTATTACATTCACATTTTACAGTTATCGTCTTAACTCATATTAACGTAATATTTAATTACATTTAATTCCAATTGATTTCAAATTTAATTCAACAAATAAAATGAATAGGTGATAAATGACAGTTGTTACCATTTACTTAGTTTAATCACATTTATAGTTTATTATCTACAAACAAGTGTTATAACTTCTTACACAACACTAATTTTATCCAATTTCAATTAATTACATATTATTTCACAGATTAATATAAGATTTAAATTATTTTCTTATTTACAATCTATAACCAATTTTTATGTTTACAATTATTTCAATTTATTGAAATTGCGTTAAAATAATTATCAATTGCCTTAAATTAACATTACTAACATTACATTCTAGCTATTTCTCTCATTATTAAGTCTTAAATTTTATTTTTTCACAACATTAAATTTCAAAACTTATTTTATTAATAAATTTAATTATCGAAAATTACGGTTCGTTACAGACGTTATGAATAAAAATAATATGAAATTGGATACTACAAACAAATCAAATCATATGAATATAGACTTTGTGAATGAAGATAATATGAAAAATGAATATCACATGTAAATAAAATCATGCGATAATAGAAACCTTTCAAAATTAATCGAGTAAGTTTTGGTTTCAATGTATAGCTAAATCTATATAAACGAAGCCATTCGTTCTTCGTTGTCATATAAAAGAGAGAATCCATCTTTATCTCATTCTTTTGTAAGTCAAATTGGTAGATCCAAATCAATAATAGTTTTATAGAAATTTGATAATATTTGTAATCTTTCCTAATCGTTTGTACTCTTGTTAAAGTGGATGAGCAAAGATAGGTGTTAGATCCGATGACGTAGGCATAATCGAATCTCGTTAAATCATTTTTGTTTTCACTTCTTTTCACTATTGTTTATTGAATTTTTATAGTGCTATTACTAATCAATTGGAAAACTAAATCTCTTAAATTTCAGGGTTAGATTTTGCATGACAAAATCGAACTCGTTTTGGTATTATAGTTTCTGCAAACAGTTTAAAAGTATTAAAATAGAGGGTAAACAAACATGCAGACAAATGGATTTCGCATGACCTACAATGTTTGTAGATTAACCCAACGTAAAACGGTAACTAGTTTGACGTTAAATAACTGACAATTCATTACATGGTAGACGATATTACACAAAAGAATTTAAATGAGAAATATAGCCTACTCCCTTTTTTCCACCGACCCAAACAAATTAAATGAATTCATCCAAGCTTTTCAATAGTTTGGACATCAGACCCAAAAGCCACGGCCAACAGATCTTTATCGATCCCACTGTCGAACACGGCCTTCTTCAACACAACGGTTCCAGGACCAGCGCTACCAAAAGCAGCAATAGCAAGTGCCCCGTTCTCCTTATCTCTATTCACCTGGTAATGCACCAACCCTTTCGGAAACACAAACACGTCTCCTTTCTCCAGAACAGCCCCAAACAGTTTGTTGCCAGAATCAACAAAGCCCACCTCAAGCGAGCCTTGCAGAACAAGGAGCATCTCGGAGGCACGAGGATGGGTGTGTGGCCCGTTAATGCTGTTGGGCTTGAACTGCAGAGAGGCGTAGGACACCCCTAGTCCTTGTAGGGCAGGGAACTCCAACTGGCTTGCTCTCTTCACTGCCAATGGCCTTTTTCCGGGCGTGCCTCTTATTGCTTTTCTCAGTCCTCGGAATATGAATTTGGGAGGGTTTTTTTCTGGTGCTATGAAGTCAGATGTGATGTCTGGGTCTTCTGCTTTGGCGATGAGAATGGATGCCAGAATAATGGTCATGATCACGTATGCCTTTGGTGCCATTCTTTCTAGGTTGGATTTTTTTGCTTGTGTTGATGTCTGTTTAGGTTATGGGGGTAATTTATGTGTAGTTTAGCGCCGGCTTATCAATGTTTGTTACTATTGTTTGTTTCGTTGCTCTTGTAGCTACATGAAATGAAACAGTCATATTTAGCAACATCGCCATTTGTTCGTTGGTCAAAGATCAACCAGTTACGTAACGAGGTTTATGAGGATAAATCTTGAATTTACAGAATGATCCTGGGTGTACACAAATAACTGATGTTATATTAAATTTACCAGGGAAAAGCATCTGTTTGCATTTTTCCTTTGTTTTACATGTAAACAAAGTGGCCTGTTTTGTCTGTTTATCTCTCCATTTAAGTGCCATCCAACCAGGTAAAGTGTACTGAAATAAATTTTAATAGCAAGGGATTTCATATAAATTTTATCTATCAATGGCCAAATAATCTTTATGCTTCAATAGTTCAATCTTCTAAAAGATTAAAAAGAAAAAAAAAGCCACTTGGATGGTACTACATATATGCTACTAGTTTTAGATACGCATGATTCGAACATGTGACATCATGGATCAAAAGCGGAACGTCTAACCATTAGTGCACTGGTGTTGGATGAATCCTCTAACAGTTATCCAATAAATTTTTAATTAGAAAGATAACGACAGGGCAGCAAAGCAGAAGGGTCGGCTATGTGAGCCAATCTGTTGTCTTATGTTTATTTTTCAACGTCGCCACTGCAGTCGATCTGTCGTTTTGGTATACTAGGACTAGCTAGGGTCAACTTCATCTTCTTTGGAAGGCCGATTGGTTGAGACTGGTGTATGTAACGTTTTCCTTAAGTGTTCCTAATGAATCGTGTATTAACTTATGGGTATGATATTTTGAGATAAGGATATCGATTCATCTGTCGATACTAGTGCATGTAATGCTTTTCTTACGATAGATGATGAATAACTCATGACTGTTGAGAAAACCTTAGGGTTGTATATTTATCGTTGTTTGGAATAATCATAAAACGACTCAACGAGAGCATTTTATAATAGATTAAATACAACAACTGACTACATTTCTACCCAACCTCGGAATTATAATTAGGGATGAGTTTTGGAAAAGGTCACTTACTAAAACCGTGGTCTACAATGTAAAATGAGGACCGGTTAAGAGTGTAATGAGTAATGCAATTAAAGTAAACGGCGCAGTATTTAAAGATGGTCGATGTTCTTATTATTTAGAGCTTTTAGGTTATAAGAGGAATACCAATAGTGATTAAAAGAACTTCGAGATAGTAAATATATATTTTGGTAGTATGGGGTTTCCATCGGTTTTGCATGGGGACCAGGGACTTTTGTCAGATGTCCGTCTAGCCAGAGAAATTAAGCAGGTAGAGAGGTCAACTGACGAGGAATCTATGGGGACCAAAGAGAGGCACGTAAAGGACTCATGGATGGTCAAGTGGTTTCGAGAGTTGGTCTTGTCTTGTTGTGACTTGGTCGTCAAATCACGAGGCGAGGATAATGTCTGTGTGGCTTGAAGTTTTTCAATGATCCAGGCATGTAGCGGGAAAGGTTCTGGACACGTACCATTGAGCAATCAGACCTTTGTGGGTTGGGGAGTAAAAGGAAAACCAACTATTATACTAGAGGTGATATTGGTTGACATGTGCTATGCAGGCGTTCGTTTTTGGGCATTGGACTTGATAGGCTTGTTTGCACTTTTACAAGAAAAATGAGCAACAACAACTAAGCCAAAATAGAGGATCTCATGTAATAATATGAAGTAGTGAGAATACGGTTGATCTTAAGTATTTGGACTTAATTTAGTTATGGTCAATCACATGACATGATGCTTGAGTTACGAAAATGATTGAGTATTAGTTAACCTACTTGAAGTGAAACACTACCTAAGAGAGAATTCATCTCCTCTGTTGTTAAAACGACCCGAAAATTTAACGCTGTTAATATTGAATTAATTAAAAATATAGTTTTAATTAAAAGGTAAATTAGGTATCGTATTTATAGCCATTACGAAGATCTTTTCCATCTGTTCTGTTTGATATATAATATTGACGGATTTGAAGTTAAGGTTTGTGAAATAGAGATGACACGGTGTTTAAAATAGAGTATGCGGCCACTTTTGGGTCAAATTGTAACGACCCTATAACGACCTGCCTTTTTGGACGCTTTAAGCAGACACATACGTCAAACTCAAACCATTCAAAAGGGCAGATTGTTATGGAGTAAATAAGAAAAGGAGAAGAAATAAAAGCAAATACAGAATCTCGCAACGAAATGACAAAATATAATGATCAAAATAACAGTTCATGAAGCTGTTTACAAAACGTTGATTATACTTATACAACATAGAATCAGAGTTACACATATCAGAGATAAATAAATGACAATGCAGCGGAATAGTATGATGCAGAGGGATAATATAGTAAATAATAATACAATCTTCGTCTTCGTCCTCCAGAAACAAGTCTTCAAATCCTGAAATGCTCAGGCTGGCCCGAGTGAATTGAAAAGACAAAACACTCAAGTTGGAACTAAAAGATCTTATGTAAGTTAAATCAACGGTAAATAAATATGGGTGGAACGGCGTCGGAGATGTTCACGGGGTTTGACATCTCCTATCCAGTGTCCAACGTGTGTGCATGAACATAAGAGATGTTCGGGATTGACATCTCCTAAGGATCCGTTAAACTATCTACTATGTAGTACAATACGCTATTATAATATGTCTATAGTAAAGTAAACTATTAAAATAGCGTTAAGGCGTTACCCATATCCCCCTTAACACATTTTATAGTGCCAATAGTCTATACAGTACCGTAATACCTCCTTATCGGGAAGCTACCAGAGGATACTCCATAAGTACGACACAAAACAAACTCGTAGTGGGCGCGCTAGGGCATGTGAACATGGCACAACTAGGTAATGCCAAGGTAGATATACCAATTACACTTCTGGGCTGGTGGTAACGCATAGCCGCAACTATCGCCCACCTCGGAACACACTCCCAAATCAAAATCAAGGGTGGCCACCAAATAAATCACAAAGTCAGAATATAGTATCGAAGGAATTTGCCCGATCGGAGGAATGACCTCACTTGGCCCGTCAATTGCTCATGTTTTAGTCACATCTAAGCTTACTCACGGGAGTCAGGGTCACGTCATACCTTATACAGAAATCATTCGCCAAACCATCCTACTTCATTTCTGGAATCTCCACCACGTACACAGTTGTTAAAGTGTTTTTCGGTATTGGCAGAGAGTATGACAATATCTGATCCGGGTCTCTTTAACAACCAATCGCTTATTACACACCGGATGGTTCTTTTACATTTCAAAAGTCAATTCACAAATTATATAAAAATATCATATTCTCGAAACCATAATACTTTCGAAATCATATTCACTTTGAAATCATATTCACCTTTGAAGATCATATCGTTTCCAAATCATAATTTTCCAAATAGGTTAAATCCTTACTTCAAAATCATCATATTCAGTTACATACAACATTTAAATCCCAACTGAGGTTATACTATCATTTAACCGTATTTGCTTAAAATCGAGGATTTCAAAATAAACACCTCTGCCTTATTTAGTTTGAAATTTAGAAAGATAGTTTCAGATAGTTGTAATTAGTTATAAATAGTTATAAATAGTAAAAGTATTCTAAAATAATTTAATAATAGATTAAAATTAGTTTAACTTGATTTAAGATAGTTGATAGGTTTAAAATAGATTTAAATATAAATAAAATAGATTAAATAGCTTTAAAATGGATTAATTAGATTTAAATTAAATTAAATGGTTAAATTAGTTTAAAATAAATTAACTTGGTTCAAAAATAGGTTAAAATAATTTATATAGTTAATATAGGAAAAATAGTTAAATTATATTTTTAAAACAGTTTATATTAAATATGAAATTTGGAATTCATATAAATTTAACTATTTATTTTAATTTAACATATCTGGGCAATTTCACATTTCCAAATCACAAATTCCAATTTCAATATATTTCAAAGTTATAATTCAAACAATTTTAATAACTTAATTCCGGTAAATTTCCATTTATACTTCAAAAATCAACTTTAAATTTCAATTATATACCTCTAAACAATTCCTTTAAACCAATTCCAATAATAATTCAATTTATATAAATCAAATTCTTGTTTCAAAATATCATTCAATTAATTTCAAAATTAAGGATTCAAAGATCATTTAATTTAACCAATCCAGTGTCCGTATATAATTCTCTACCCTAGGGTCAAGTGATACGGATATTTATCATTTCAATCCGCAATTTAAAATTTTACGGTTATATATCATTTCAAACCACAATCCCAAATTAAATAATAAATCCATAAAATCGCTCGAGTCTATCATTTGAGCCCATAACGATTTTTCCTTAATCTATAGATCATTCGGGTATGTATCATTTCAACCCATAGTGAACTTGTAGTTTATAACGATATAAAATACAACATCCAATATCAACAATCAAACATCCATCACAATCATCATCCAAATCAATTAATAAACATCAATAGAGAACTGATAATTATTAACAGGTACTTAACTAGCAATTTAAATTCGATAATAAATTAAATAACGTTTTAATTCAAATAAATTTAAATTGACTGAGATGCCTATTTAAAATATACCAAACAGTCATAAATAAATTTCCATTGGCATCATAAATTTATTTAACAAACATAAGAAATTTTAGAAGTTGTGAGTGGGTTAAAACACACACCTTTGAATTTACATCGAATTTAAATCCAGTTTAAGCCCGAAATTCAAACTATCTCAGAATTCGTGCAAACCCGTGTCAAAATGTCCAAAATTTCGATACGATCCCAACAGAAGAAACCACGTGTAAAACGGACCTCGTATGCAAAAGTTATGCAAATTAGAATGATACGATTTAAATATGAAAATAAACAAAACAAATAGTAAAAAAAGAACACGTCAGCAAATCACTATCACGAAACCCTACCTTCCAATCAGAACACGCAATCGAACCCATGGTAGCCGCCATCTTCAGGCAAAAATCTCCATGCCAACATTCACTTCCACGGTGATTGGTCATCACCAACGCCTTGGCCTCGCCGAGGCGCACCACCCTGGCCCACCGCCGAAACTCTGCTGCATCGAAAAACTGCACGCCGTCGCCGCAAAGATGACCGGTTTTTGGCAAACTCTCCGACGATATCGACCAACTAACCGCATGGATTGATTCCTTCCATCATCCTCTACCACGCGACAACCACTAATCGCCCTCAAGATGAAGATCAACCGTTCACTAGGAAACCCTAGCAACGGACGACCTTGGATAAACCATCGAATTCTGGGCACACAGAAACCCAGATCAAGAAACAGACTGCAGAATTGACTTGCGCCCGTCGAGAGCTTCAAATCAATATATAATATGATATGATTTGAGGAGTTTAAATTTTGGAATTGAAATTGAAATTGAAATTGAGGGTTTGGAATTGGAATTTGTTTCTGCCATTGGAAAGGAGAAGCCATAGAGAAAATGTACGTACAGAAATAAGAAATAAAAGGACCGCTAGGGTTTATAACAGGTTATTTATAGGCAAAGCTGAAAAAATAGAAAGAATGGGCTAGATTGGTTTGGAAAGTTGAACGATAAATGATCCGAAAAGCCCGTTCTGCCTCCGGAATGAAAATGGGTCATTCTATATATCAAAATAGATGTTTTCAATATTTTTAAACTCAATGGAACAGGTTTCAAGTCCAAATTTGTTAAAATCGGCTTATTTCAAATTGATTTCAATTAAATTCAATTAGATTTCTAGGCGTTTCGAGCCCATACGATCAAATGACAAGTCCGATCGTTACGAAACTTGAAATCCTATAATAATTCACTGTTACGGATCTGATGAAACTAGTTTCGTCGAAATCCGAGAGAGTTGCCAAAATGGCTATTTTTACGTTCATTAAATAAATTAATATTAAATTAATTAAATCACCTTTCAATTCAATATTTATAACTAGCATATTTTCATCATTTTTGATTGCAAAGACATTTATAATAAAATAAAATAAGTTTACATATCAATTCAGTGTTAATTATTTTAATAATTACAGTGTTCAATTTCAACCGTAATTATATCCAATTAATTATAATTTAATTCAAATAAATTGTTTTAAATTTGATTCCAACCTTTTATTTCAACCAATTAAAATCTAATAACATAGTTAACATTTGTTTTACATTTCATTACATTAATATACTCCAATTTCCATCTTTTATTTGTATCAGTTATTATATTTTAATTATATTGGATTTTGTCAATTTCACACATATGAATAGAATTTTAAAACCCCACATTGATTTGTTTAACTTGATTTCACTATTTAATTAAATCAATTACTACATTATGAATATAATTAACATTTCTATCCAATTTATTACATTCACACTTTTCAGTTATTGTATTAACTCACATAAATGTAACATTTAATTACACTTAATTGCAACAAATCCATTTATAATAATATAAATTCCAATCTAATTTAACAGGTTAAATAAATAGGTAACATATAACAGTTTGTCGCCAATTAACTTTTATTCACATTAATAAGTTTATTATTTCAACCAAGTGTTATAATTACTTTCCTAACTCAAATTTTATCCAATTACCATTAATTATATATTATCTCATAAATGAATTCATATTTACATTTGTTTCCTTATATTCATTTTATAGCCAAGTATACATTTACATTATTTCAATAAATTGAACCTCATTCAAATTGTTAAAAAGTATCTTTAATTAACATTGTTACATTACATTTAGTATTGATTTCATTATTAAATTACAAATTTTTATTCCTTTCAATATTAAATTACCACAACTTTATTAAATTTACAATTTTTAATTGTCGAAAATTACGGGTCGTTACAGATCCGGAATTTTGGCCGTTTAGTTCTGAACATTTAATTTATTTTAAATGTTAAATTTGAATTATTAATTGATTTTGAATATTGAAGAATTTCTGAAATGGTTTAAAATTCCAAATATAACGATTTATTTGATTTGGTAAAATAGTAAATTAATATTTGGAATTGGAATAATAGGCGAATCCAGAAATAAACGTATATGGAAATGATTTCTAAAAATTTATTTAATCCTATTTGGATTTGAATTATAATATTGGACTTTTGGATGGAATTAAAAGTCGATAAATTAAAGTTTGAAATATATATATTAATTTAATGGTGAAATATAATATATAGAAATAGTGTAAATAATTGAATTTTTATTTATATGAATCAAAGTGATTTCTAATATGAATATAAATTATATTTGAATTATAATAGAGTTGGTAAGTTTTAAAAATTGAAAATTTAAACGATTTCGACGATTTTGAAAATCGCTCGATTTAATGGACGAGTTAAAATAGCCTTCCGGAGCACAGTCTCGGAATTCGACGAAACCAGTTCCATTGGATCCGTAATAGTCTATTATTATTATCGGATTTCAAATTTCGTAGCGTTTGGAGTTACCGTTTGGTCGTACGGGATAGAAACGCATTGGAATAAATATCGAAAATTTAATATTTTAATTCGATTCAAAAAGCTATCTTCCCCATACGATCGGATTGGGCCCCGAAACATGTTCCATTGTGTTCAGAATGCGGGTAAAACATTATAAACGCCAGGCGGCACATCTCATTTGGAGTTCGTTTGAAAAAGCACGTTAATTGGGAAATAATAATAAAATTATATATATATATATACGTGTGTATATATATATACGTGTATATATATACGATAGCACAGTAAAACCTAGCCTGTTATAACAGCCGCCGCCTCTATTCATTTTAATGGCCGAAACACTCTGATCTTCTTTCCTCGATTTCTCTTAATCCATCAACTTTCACGACTCGACTCCGACTCGGAAATCGAAGAACTCATCGACCTCTATATATCCAACGGTGGATCTTGGCTACGGTGGCTCGAGGTGGCGGCAAATCGCCACGAACGGCGTACAGTTTGAATGCATTTTCTGGAAGCATGGGTAGCTCGAGTTTGTCACCCTTCTGGCCGAAGGTGGAGTTCGCCTAGGGCTATGCAACGGTGGTCGTTGATCGTCGTCACGTGGTCGGGGATGGAGGAATGCCGCGGTCAAAGGTTGGGAACGATGGGTTCGAGTGTGCCTGCAAATCGCGTGGGAGAAGAAGTATACATGCTATCACGATCTTCCAATTGAATTCGATGGCTATGATTTGTCTGGTTATAAAATAAAATTGATTTTGTAAATTTATATATATAATTATATTAAAACCTTTAAAAACTCGTATCTTCGTCATACGAGGTCAAAATCAGACGAAACAAGTGGCGCCGGAATCGCAGCAACGAACACTATGCGCTGGAGCAGATCTGGAGTCGATCGGAGCAAGCGAAAATTTTAGGTTAAATCGAACATGTTCGATTTAATTTAAAATTGGAGCGCTTGGCGAAATTAAAACTCAAGGTGAGTTAATCTCACCCAATTTTGGACTGCTGGCTTTAATTTTAAATAGTTAAAATTAATAAATGATTGATTGGTTAAATTGATACATTTTTATCAGTTGGATGTGATATTATATATAGTAGTAGTATATATATATATATTGAAGTGATTGATATTCTCGCATATATATAGCGGATGAGACCCTATGGCCCCGCATAATAGAGGATGACCCTATTTACCGCGATATTCCACCACGAAACAGAATTGGTATTTTTATGTTGTGCTAACATCTATGGATACAGGGAAACAGGTTGGTGGGATCCAACTGGATTCCTCAAAAATGTTGGTTTTAAATTCATATATAGTGATATATGTTTTGTTGAAATAAATCTGTGATAGATTATTGTGTGATCTAAATTGTTTGGATGCCGTAGCAGTTTTGGCCTAGATTTTGGTATTTTTTTAAATACCAATAAAAATATGGTTTTAAATGGGTAAAGAATTGTAAATAAGGATTTGAAGAAAATGTTTATATAGAGTTCTGGATAAATTAATTGGACAGAAATAAAAGTTTTGAAATTGTGTTTAACTATTTCGGGATATTGTAACAGGGATTTTGGAATAAAGTATATTAAAAGGATTTTAAATAATAAATTCTTAAGTGGTATTTGTTAAATATAAAAGGATTAAAAATTGAGATTTTTTAATGAATTGGAAGGATAGAAGTGAATTTGAAAATAAGTATAAAATCGGTTATACTGGAGTTCAAGTAAGGTTTCAAAAATTTACGAAATGGAATTGGAATCGAGGAATTGGACTTGTTTTAAAAAGAGGATTTTTAAGTATTAATCTGGTGATTTTAAAAGTGTTAAAAATATTCTGGAAATTAGTTATTTAATTATTTTAAATTGTTAAGGCATACTTAACTTTTAATTAGTTACTTTATACTGATTGTTAAAGATTTATTATTATTTAAGAATTAGTCAGCATTGTTATTTTTAAAGATAATTATTAAATATTAACATGGTTTTGAATAATAACTTTTATTTAAGTAGATTTGCCTAGATTAAACAAGGACAATTATTTTAGAATTTACAAGCATTATTTTAAGAAAATTTTAAATTAAGTTTCAGGAAGTAATGGTATACTCGCATGGCGTAAATCGGAGGCAGTGAGTGCCTGTAGTTAAGTCTTGGATTTCTCTGGGATAGAGACGTAACCATTGAGTTGTGATCCATGGTTTGATACCGCAGTGGTACTTTCCATATTATTTTAAAAGGTTTTTCAAATATTTTTGAAAAGGATAATTTATGAATATACTGAATTCGATAAGATAAGTACATGACCTTTGATAAAGAGATTTAATTTATTTAAAATGTAAATTAAATAAGACTTGGTGTTTTTCAGAGAAAATGAAGTATTTGGTTGAATTGATTGTTTATTTGATAGTTAAATAACCGACTATCAAATCTGGACCTAAATATAACTTTGGGAATATCTAAAAGAAGTACGAGAATTATATGGTACAATTACCATTTGAGGTGCTATACTGTACGTATAAACTCATTTCGTTCTTCTAGGACGACGTTAAGGAAATCCATCCACTAACGGTTAGGAGGTGATCTACGATCTTATATTCATCTGTTTATTTCCTAAAGAACCGGGGTTGAGTTTACCGGAAATAGCGAACGTTGTTTCGAAGAGACCGGGATCAGATAAGTAATCCAAAAACCACATCGACCCAATGAATACGTTTTCGAAATAAAGACAAGAGCATGGAGTCGAAGATGGAACAGTGAAGTGCAAGGGCTAATCGCTACTAATCCTGTGGGTGATTCCAAAATGGATGTAGTAGGAATAGTGCCTGCGGTTCCGTTCGGACCCAGAACGGACTTGTATGGATGAATGCTATCAGAACATTGTCATTGGAGGACAATGAGCATTCTAAGTGAAAAATTCCTTAAAGAGGTAATCGTAGTCTCTAGCCTCATCAACCGAGAATGACTGAAAAGCAGGGGAGATGCAGCAAGGCTAAGTGGGCAGCACCCAATTAGGGTATGTTTATCACCTTTTTAGATACCCTCGGATATTATTATTACTACGATTTATGGAAGGAGCTCGATAAAGGGTGGGAACACCCAGGGTGATAACATATTCCGTCTATCCAGGTTAGGGATAGTCCGGTCTTGTGTAGCAGGGGATCCCGATGTGGTCCTCGGTATAGTGTTTCTAGACATGTACTGTGCCAGGCAATACCCCAGTGCCTAGTCATTCAGATGGAATCCATTCTCCAATTGAGTGTGTTTTTACTTAGACACTATTATAATATCACGGTTTTGATTGTGCCCAACTATGCTGAAACGCGAGATGCAAGCATTTCAGCTATTTGAATAAGTATTTTTACTTAGACACTATTATAATATCAAATGATTTTGATATGAAGTGTTTTGGTTATCATAAGGTAAAAACCCATCGTGTTTATGTGTGTCGTGGTCTTACGAGATACCTTTGATTTTCAAAGGATTTTGAAAATTTTAATAATTCAAATTGAGTGTGTTTTCTCACGCTGGTTTTCCAAACTGACTCGGGTGTTATTTTATTATAATGCTCAGGTCAGACCGAGTATTTCAGGTTCAGGTTATAATGCTATGGAGCTCAGGAGACGAGCTGGAGACCGAGTCGTATTCTCGTATTTGTTTATTTCCACTGAAGTGTTTTTGTTTGAAATTACCAGCAAATTGTAAGGGCAGGTTGTTATAACTGCTCAGGCTGGTAATTATTGATTTGTGTACTCTAATGTGAAATATGTAAATTACAGATTTGATTTGTGTAAAGAGCTATTGATATTATATATTATTCAGTCCACTATGAGATTCTATTTTTTTTAGTTTCTTTTGTCTTCCTTTTTCCTCAACAGTCTGTCTTTTCGCACTCGATTGTTCGACATGTTATACGATGAGCGTATTTATGTCAATTTTCAAGGGTCGCGAAGGGGAGTCATGACAGTTGGTATAAGAGTTTAGGTTGGCGATATACCTAGGCTTTGGTGGGGGATTGCTCATTAGGGATAGAGTCGGTAGTATTTTAGAATGAGTTGAGTGTATTAATTGTTATGAGCACGTAATTGTCAGTGAAAATAAAATGTTTTTGTATTGTGTTGACTTATCGGTTGAGTGTTTATAAATTATGGTCGGTACAGGAAGTACAACCGTATCAATAGGGGTTTTTAAACTCTTAAACAAGGTAAACCGATATAGTATTGTTTTAAAGTGGGTAAATGAAATAATTTTGCCTAAAATTATACTTTGATATAAAAGAAATAATTTTCTGAAATTATTATAGTGTATATAATTGGAATGTTTGGATGTCAATATTATAATCAAATAAGATTATAAAACTTGAAACGATTATATAAATAACCAAATAGAAATGGTCTAAGTATGATTTATACAAAGGAGTATAACTAAAATTGATTTAAACTAGAATTTAAATCCCAAAAATTTTGAAAAAAATGTTTTAAATTGGGTTTGAACTAAATGTTTGGGAATTTTTAAATCTTGGAAATTTTGGAAATGTTTTCCAAAATGGTTGGTGAGGGATAATGGAGTATTATTGAAAATATTTTTGGAATAGAAATTGTTTAATTTAAAATGAATTTTGGAAGTAATAAAGCACTGAATTCACTTCAGTCGCTGGGAAATAATCCTGGTGATGATGGCCACATATCAGTATTCATTTTCGAGTTTCTAAGTGATGGATTGCTACCATGGTAGTTGACGGTGATTATTTGTTTTGGACTTGTTTGATAAACAATTTTTATTTTAGAAGTTATGAAGGGAACTGTTTTAGGGAAAACCCAAGTGGCTTTGAGATTTCAAGGGTTTGATTTGATATACCAAAGTGATATATGTATATTTATGATTTCAAAATGTTTTGAAATAAAACCGGGTAATTAAATTCTGGGGTTTCCATTTAAATGATTTGTAAAGTCAGATAAAATCAGTTAATGAACTTATAATTTGGGGTGGATATTGATAAAGAAAGGAAAATGTAAATTTTAATCTTGGAATTAAGATTTAACTTGAAGAAGTTAAAATGAGTATTAAGAATTGAAAGTTAGCTTAAGATAAGTTAAATAAAATTGAAGTTGGATTTGAATTGAATGGAATATAAAGTTGAAATGTAGAATAATTATACAACTATAAGTTATAATTATTGAATGGAATGGATAAACTTGAGTTATTAAGTGATGTGTATAGTCCTTAGTTAGGATTATAAAGTGTAAAGGGATTCAAGTAAGCAATTTGAGATTTTAAGTAAATAAGATTTTGAACTTATAAATTGAGAAAGGAAATGGTAAATTCCTAAATGAAAATGGTTTGATATTATGGCAAAAGGAATGGAAATTCAAAATTTTGAATTTTTAAATAGAGAGTGAATTAAATATAAACGTGAATTGTGTAGTGGTTGTATAACTATATGTTATGAATATTGATTGTGAGTAAATAATTGGGATAGCTTATTAAACTGGGGAAGTGAAAAGTATAACCAAGTTAAATGGTTAAGAAATTGATGATAAGAAATGAATTCAATTTAAGGGTAAATGAATTGAATATGATTTTGGGATATGGATTGGGTAAGTTGAGTGTGAACTTAAGTTTTAAAGCTGAATATAACTTAAGCAGCGATATGAAATGTTTATAATAAACCTTAGGAATAATATTGTGAAATGGGTTATAAATAAATTAGCTTATAATGAAATATCGTTCACTATAGAATAAAGTGGATAACACTATGTGAATAAAATGAAGTGAATGGAAAAGATGTAAAATAAGTGGAAGTAAAGTTAATAGAAGTGCAAATGCAGTAACCATGTTATGATAAATTGTTCGAGAATTGGTTTACATGAAACGATTTCCCAATTTTATAGTATAAATTGGTATACTAAGTAAATGAAAACAAATAAATTGAATGAGATCAATTTAAATGGAATTAAAATTTGGTTGCAATGAAAACTTAACTTAAGTGATTATTTATGAAATGAATTCATAAATAGAAATTAATGTGGATTGGAATGTGGTTAATGCAACATAAAGCAAAACAAGGTTTGGTGAATAGCATAAATAGGAATCAAATGGAAATTAGATAAATTGGTTTAAAGTCAATTTAAAAAGGGTTAAATTGGAGTGGGATAAAACGGATTTGCATATAATGAAAGTGAATGGTGAATGGAATGCAAATAATTTGGTTGTGGATCAATTTGGAATTAAATAGAAGGGAATTTATGCAAGTAAGCACATATAAATCAATTTGGAATGAATATGAGGTTGGGTGTTGTAAATATGAATTGAATGCAACAAAATTTGGTTGCAAATCATTTTGAATTGAATGAAATGTTATATGGTCCATGAAAAAGAATTAAATTAGTGTTGGAATCTTATAATTGCTTGTGAATATATGATTGGCATGTTTGGAGTTATGAAGTTTATGTGTTTTGCTAGTAAATAAATGAAATGTTATAAAATTACATGTTTATGAAACTTATGTGCTTATTTTAAGTAAGTACAGGTACAAGAAGCTGTTTGGATAGATTTTGGGTTGCGTAAATGCATATAAAATAAGCCGCTCGCTTAAAAATGCTAATATGAGGTATACCTACGCAATAAAATAAAGAAATGATAATATTTTGATATATATTTTGTTTTCCGACCATGTGGTTCGATGTATATATTTTTATCTCTTTTGTGACATTGTAAAAGGCTCTCCGAACAAAGGAGACACTGTCAAAAAAGTTTGGAAATTTAGGGTGTTAGAAAAATTTTGAAATTTTTTGTTAATTGGAAAAGTTGATTTTTGAACTGTATTAGAAATCAAGGCTTTTTGAGTTAGAACTGGAAGCTGATTGTTTTGGATAAAACCAAAGGGTTTAGAGAGGTGAATATAGGATTTTAACTAAGTGAATTTTGGATAAGTTAATGGGTTTGGGAGTATTTTTCTTACCTTAGCAAATTTCGAGGATGAAATTTTTATAAGGGGGGAGGAATGTAACGACCCGGAATTTTGGTCGTTTAGTTTTGAACATTTAATTTATTTTAAATGTTTAATTTTAATTATTAATTGATTTTGAATATGGAAAAAATTTCTGAAATGGTGTAAAATTCCAAATATAACGATTTATTTGATTAGGTAAAATAGTAAATTAATATTTGGAATTTGAATAATAGGTATCTGGAAATAAACGTATATGAAAATGATTTCTAAAATTTATTTAATCCTATTTGGATTTGAATTATAATATTGGACTTTTGGATGGAATTAAAAGTCGATAAATTAAAGTTTGAAATTTATATATTAATTTAATGGTGAAATCTAATATATAGAAATAGTGTAAATAATTGAATTTTGATTTAATATGAATCGAAGTGATTTCTAATATGAATATAAATTCTATTTGAATTATAATGGAGTTAGTAAATTTTAAAAATTGAAAATTTAAACGATTTCGACGATTATGAATATCGCTCGATTTAATCGATGAGTTAAAATAGCCTTCTGGGGCACAGTCTCGGAATTCGATGAAACCAGTTCCATTGGATCCGTAATAGTCTAGTATTATCGGATTTCAAATTTCGTAGTGTTTGGAGTTACCGTTTGGTCGTACGGGATAGAAACGCGTTGAAATAAATATCGAAAATTTAATATTTTAATTCAATTCAAAAGGCTATCTTCCACATACGATCGAATTGGGCCTCGAAACATGCTCCATTGTGTTCGGAATGTGGGTAAAACATTATAAATGGCAGGCGGCACATCTCGTTTGGAGTTCGTTTGAAAAAGCACGTTAATTGGAAAATAATAATAAAATTATATATATATATATATATATACACACGCACGTGTGCATATATATACGATAGCACAGTAAAACCTAGCCTGTTATAACAGTCGCCGCCTCTATTCATTTTAATGGCCGAAACACTCTGATCATCTTTCCTCGATTTCTCCTAATCCATCAACTTTCACGACTCGACTCCGACTAGGAAATCGAAGAACTCATCGACCTCTATAGATCCAACGGTGGATCTTGGCTACGGTGGATCGAGGCGGCGGCAAAAATCGCCATGAACGTCGTACGGTTCGAACGCGTTTTCTGGAAACATGGGAAGCTCGAGTGGTCATCCTTCTGGCCGAAGGTGGAGTTCGCCTAGGGCTACGCAACGGTGGTCGTTGATCATCGTCACGTGGTCGGGGACGGAGGAATGTCGCGGTCAAAGGTTGGGAACGATGGGTTCAAGTGTGCCTGCAAATCACGTGGGAGAAGAAGTACACATGTGGCCACGATCATCCAATTGAATTCGACGGCCATGATTTGTCTGGTTATAAAACAAAATTGATTTTGTAAATTTATATATATAATTATATTAAAACCTTTAAAAACTCGTATCTTCGTCACACGAGGTCGGAATCGGACGAAACAAGCGGCGCCGAAATCGCAGCGACGAAACTACGTGCTGGAGCAGATCTTGAGTCGATCGGAGCTAGAAATTTTTTTAGGTTAAACCGAACGTGTTCGATTTAATTTAAAATTGGAGCATTTGGCGAAATTAAAACTCAAGGTGAGTTAATCTCACTCAATTTTGGACTGCTGGCTTTAATTTTAAATAGTTAAAATTAATAAATGATTGATTGGTTAAATTGATACATTTTTATCAGTTGGATGTGATATTATATAAAGTAGTGTGTGTATATATATATATATATATTGGAGTGATTGATATTCCCACATATATATAGCGGATGAGACCATATGCGCCCCGCATAATAGCGGATGACCCTATATACCATGATATTCCACCACAAAGCGGAATTGGTATTTTTATGTTGTGCTAACATCCGTGGATGCAAGGAAACAGGTTGGATGGATCCAACTGGATTCTTCAAAAATGCTGGTTTTAAATTCATATATAGTGATATATGTTTTGTTGAAATAATCTGTGATAGATTATTGTGCGATCTAAATTGTTTGGATGCTACGGCAGTTTTGGCCTAGATTTTGGTATTTTTTAAATACCAATAAAAATATGGTTTTAAATGGGTAAATAATTGTATATAAGGATTTGAAGTAAAATGTTTATATAGAGTTCTGGATAAATTAATTGGACAGAAATAAAAGTTTTGAAATTATGTTTAACTATTTCGGGATATTGTAACAGGGATTCTGGAATAAAATATATTAAAAAGATTTTAAATAATAAATTCTTAAGTGGTATTTGTTAAATATAAAGGATAAAAAATTGAGATTTTTTAATGAATTGGGAGGATAGAAGTGAATTTGGAAATAAGTATAAAATCGGTTATACTGGAGTTCATGTAAGGTTTCCAAAATTTACGATATGGAATTGGAATCGAGGAATTGGACTTGTTTTAAAAAGAGGATTTTTAAGTATTAATCTGGTATTTTAAAAGTGTTAAAAATATTCTGGAAATTAGTTATTTAATTATTTTAAATTGTTAAGGCATACTTAACTTTTAATTAGTTACTTTATATTGATTGTTAAAGATTTATTATTATTTAAGAATTAGTCAGCATTGTTATTTTTAAAGATAATTATTAAATATTAACATGGTTTTGAATAATAACTTTTATTTAAGTAGATTTTCCTAGATTAAACATGGAAATTTATTTTAGAATTTACAAGAATTATTTTAAGAAATTTTTAAATTAAGTTTCGGGAAGTAATGGTATACTCACATGGCGTAAATCAGAGGCAGTGAGTGCCTGCGGTTAAGTCTTGGATTTCTCTGGGATAGAGATGTAACCATTGAGCTGTGATACATGGTTTGATACCGCAGTGGTACTTTCCACATTATTTTAAAAGGGTTTTCAAATATTTTTGAAAAGGATATGTAACAACCCATAAATTTTTATTTATTTTTAATAATATATTTAACTGAAATTTTGTGAAATTTTAAATAATGAAATTTTGAAATAAATATTTAATATTTGGTTTATGTCTAATTAAACATAACAACTGGTAAATTTTCATGTGATAATATTGAAGTTTATTTTTTGTGTAATTTATTTAAATTTAAATCAGTTAAAATTTGATGATAATAAAATATTTTCCAAACCTGAATATTTTTCTATAGAAAATTTGTAAATCATCTTCTGAGTAAGACGTCACATTTCGTTTCTTCAAATTTGGACTGCTATTGCTCCGTTTATCTTATTTCTGGCAAATTAACAGCATTTTCGGTACTGATTATCGATTTTTGATAGGATGGTCGTATTACTGATATCTGTATACCGTTTTGATCGTCTTGTCATGCTGATCTCAGCGGTATATTCTTTTCTGTTTTTCGAACCCTGGTATGCCGTGAAATCAGTAAAACGATTTGCCATACCGGTACCCCTATTTTAACATTTTCGGTTTCCCTGTGACTATTCATTTACCCAACGGGAGAAACCAATAGCCACTTGATATTTATATTCTCTGAATGAACTCTTGGCTTTTGGGTTATCCCACTATTTCAATTTATATTAGTTTCTTCTTCTTTGTTCATGTTGTCTTCTCCATTCAAAAAAAAGAGAAAATTTATAAACATCATGCTTATAACATTTTTCCCCTATAACTCACAGCATCCCCGACCTATACGCCAGTTCTTCCCAACACCCTCATCCTCCATCGAAGACGCACGCACCACTTGATGTATCCGCTATCCTCATCACCGAGCCCATCTCTCGTCTATCTCTTCCACCTGACCTGCCGCCTTCACATTCGCTCCCCTTCAAAACTCCTTCGCCGCCTATGCCCTCGCTCCACCCCGATGTGACAACCCACTATCCATGCAAATAGCTTTGTCTACCTCCCCAGTCACCTTCCGCCTGAAGCTCAACCTCGTAAGCCAAATCAGCGACCGTGCAGCAATCCCAAGCACCTTCCTTCCACCTAGAAACCCACGCCCCTCCTCTGCAACAAACCCATAGCCTCAGCCGAGCTTTCACCACTCACCAGCCGAACCTCCTTTACTTTTCTTTATATAGGTTAGTTTATAAATTATATATATATATGTTAATTTATACAAGTTTTATAATCAGTTGGCAAACTTTGTTAATTCATACAGGTATGTTTTTTTTTACATTTCAAGTTACCCAGTTTCCATTTTGTATAAATATATTATGCTAGTTTACAATTGTTAGTTTATATATCTTATCTATTGTATAAATTTTTTTGTATTATATATATGAGTCCACTATATATAAGTTACAGTATCATATTTTATATTATTTTACAATGTATATATATATAATTGTTCTGTTGTATATATATATAATTTTACAAGCTGTATAGAATCTGTGCATATGTATATAAGTTATATTAGTATTTTATATAGTATCAGTTCATATAAAATCATAATAGTATTATATATAGTATAAAGTTTCTTACTGTTGTTCTGTTCTAAAAAAAAGAAAGCTCATGTTGACATTCTGTAATGAATATATACATAACATGTTATGCTATTATTTAAAACGTAAATATATATGTATATATAATATGTTCATTTGAGTATATATGTTTTTATAAGTTTATAAAGGGTCGGCTGAGTCATACATATGTATATGTTACAATAGAGCAAGTTTGTATTGATTTTTTTCTTAATTTAAGGCATATATATATGCAGTTATATATATATGGGTTATATATATATATATATTTTTTATATGAATATTACGGTATAACCTTGATGCTTTCTTGTACCTGTTCATGCTTTAGAAGATTTAATATATTGAAGTCTATATATATATCAGGTAGTAGTATATCTGTTTACTGTATATATATTATTTTATTTTTACAATATGAAGGTTATATTTGTAAGGTGTTTATATTATAAATTTATATTGTCTATTTGAGTTCATATATGTATTATATATAGTTACAGTTAGCTGCTCTATTGGTAAGTTATATATTTTTGTCAGTTTATGTATATGTATTTTATAGTTTATTTTATATGATTAACTCATGTGTTTATATTCAAATATGTTCCTTTTCAGTTTATAAAGAAGAGAAAAATATGTTGCAATCTATTAGTTAAATATGTAGGTATATATTAGTTTATATATACATGAGTTTGGTTTTTTGAATATGTATATAGTTTGGAAAAGAAAAGGTATAAGTGGTTTCATATAAAAAGTTTATGTAGTATGTTTTGTTTTGATATGGATATAAAACATTTGTTTACATATTTATATAAGTTATATATATTAAACTAAATTGTTTATATTGATTTTATAATAAATATTGATTTAATTCATTCTCATCGATTTCTTATCTATCAGCTTGTCCGTCGAATTCGTTCCAATCTAGCTTTGATTTGGAATTCGTGCTTGGATTCGTAACTCATCTCATTCTTGTCCATCACTAACCTCGAAAGGTGAGCAATCACTCACGATTAACGTTCTTATATTTATTAAATTTGATTTCAGCTGAAACGACAATTGAAATATGCTGCTGTTAGTTATTTACATTGCTTTATATATGCTGTTATCTGTATCTGTTCACCTGTGACATCTGACACCATTATCTATTATTTATACTGATGATATATGCCTATTATATTATTATCATTTCTGTTATCACTCTGCAAGTTCCCTGTTAGTATAGAATTCACTGTGGGTTGAAATGATACATACCCTAACGATCTGTAGAATATGAGAAAATCGTTATGGGTTGAAATGATAAACCCAAGCGATTTTCATTGAATTGAATTTGGGTTGCTGGTTGAAAAGATATATACCCGTATATACTTAAATTGCGGATTGAAATGATAAATATCCGTATCACTTGACCATAGGATAAAAAATTATATACAGACATCGTTGGTCTATATATATATATATATATATATATATATATATTGAAAGTGATTTCTATGGTTTTGAAAAGAAATATACGGTTTTAATAAATATTGATTTTAAAGATTTATTAAAGTTGATTTAATAAAGTTGATATATAATATGTTTAAGTATTTATTTGATGTTTATATTTTCAAAATATAGAGTTTATAATGATTCAGGTTGGAAAGATAAATTTGAAATTGATTTGAAATTATATTTATTTAAGAATTTTACTTAGATAAGTTTGATTTGAATTATTAAATTTAAAATTTTAAAGATATGCTTTATAACTTGAATCTGATTAAAAGTGATTTAAATGAATATTTCAAACTATTACAAATTTAAATAGGATATTTTGTTTATTTAAATTTGTAAATTGAAGTTGTATTTAGATGTTATTGAAATGATTAAGTAAATATTTCAAAACTAAATAATAGTAAAGTGAAATTGATATATATATATATATATATATATATATATATATGAATTTATCCAATTTAGTTTTGAAATGTTGAATATTTAAAGCTTTAAAATATATTGAAATTGAAATGGCTTATTTTATGGTTCAAATATGTATTTGAAATCCATATAATTTGAAATGGTTTATTTCGAAATTGAATTGAGTTGAAACTGATGAATTAAGATTGAATTAAATTGAATTTTGGAATTCGAGTTGATTTGAATCGATTTGTGAAATTTGAGGAAGCTATTTTATTGTATAAAGTATTTTTAAATTATATTTAAAACTATTTATATATTTGCTTTATAAATTATTTTAATATAAACTATTTTAACTTATAACTATTTTTAATATAAACTACTTTAATATAAACTATTTTAATACAAACTATTTTAACTTATAACAATTTTTAATATAAACTATTTTAATATACTAACTATTTTAATATAACTATTTTAACCTATAACTATTTTATATAACTATTTTATTTTATAAACTATTTTATTTTATATACTATTACTAATATCTAAACTCTTAAAGGAAAGTGCTATGATTTCAAAAGGTTATGATTTCCAAAGTGTTAGAATTTCAAGTGTTTTGGTTTCGAAAGTGTGATAACTTTGAAAGTGCTATGATTTTTGAAGTGAATATATTTGAAATGGAAATGATATCGTATTGATTTGGTTTTCGAAATGGGAATGATATTTTGGTTTTGAAGTATAAACTATTTTTAAATGACCGCGGTGTTATAATAACGTTTGGTTGTTAAAGAGACCGGGATCAAATATGGGCATACTCTCTGTCGATACCGAAAACCACTTTAACAACTGTATACGTGGTGGAGATTCCAGAATGAAGTAGGATGGTGGCGACGATCCTATATGAGGTATATACGTGGACCCAACTCCTGTGAGTTGGCATAAGGTGGCTAAAACAGGAGCGATTTCGGGCTAATGAGGTAGCTCCTCTGATTGGACACATTCCATTGTATACCATTCTATTACTTTGTGATTGATTAGGTGCACCCCTTGATTCGGGAGTGTGGCTCGAGTTGGGTGATTGCTGCGGCTTTGCATGTCCAACAGTCCGGATGCGTAATTGGTATATCTACCTTGGCATTGCCTAGTTATGTCGTGTCACCTACCCTGGCGTGCTTTACTACGAGTTTTATTTGTGTCATACCTATGGAGTATCCTCTTGTAGCTCTAGTTTACGGGGTATTACGGTACTGTATAGACTATTGGCACACCTAAAAATATGTTAAGGTGGAAAATGTAAAGCCTTAACGCTATTTTTAAATAGTATACTTTACTGTAGACATTATTATAATAGCGTATATTACTACATAGTAGATAGTTTAACGGATCCTTAGAGGATGGTTATCCCAAACATCCTTTATGTTACTTGTATTTTAGTTGATATTTCACTTGAGTTGGATTTATTGATATAAGAATGTTAATCCTGACTCGAGTGTTTTGTGTTTTGCTTTACGCTCGGGTCAGACTGAGTGATACAGCATTTGAGACTCACCTTTGGAGTTGGAGCTTCGCTTGGACATCCAGCTATATCGATTCTGCTATCAGTCATTCAGTTGATTCCAGTGATGTATTCAGATCTTGTATTTGACTATTGTATTGAGATATCTATGTATTCGAGACCTCTGTTGTATCTTACTTAACTCTGTTATATATATTTAGTAGCTTCATGAACTACTATTCTTTTGTTTCCGCTGCATTATTTTTATATTACTCTGTGTCTGTGATTCTGTGATTATTTATTTACTGTATTTGCTGAGTTTTTCCAAATTTAAATTAACAATCTGATATTTTGAGCAATTCAAATCCGACATGTATGGATGTGAATGGTTGAAAATTTCAGGATGTTACATGTGGTATCAGAGCTCTGGTTTTAGGCAAATCTTAACATATATAGTAAATTTAATTACAGAATCACTGTCGTTCGAGCTTGAATCTCTTCCTCTTTGACTCGGTTTCCTTTGAATTTTGGAACGTTCCCTCGGTTCCTAAATTCATTCTTGTCTCTCCTTATTCGTATTCTTCTTGATTCTGGAGTATCCCATAACTCCACTTCGAATTATCTCTATAATAAATCGGCCGTTTCACCAATCTTTGAATAATCTGTAAAGGGGTGAACTCCTTTACAATAAGCATCATTTCACCGGAGATTTTTGTGTCCTCGGTTTACGATGCTGCTTCTTTTGTTATTCCGGTATTCTATCGATCAAATGTCGAGTTTCCTCTAGATTCTGCATTGATCATATTCTTGAAGTCTCGATTTGACCCGGTTAAGGTCACTCGCGATTAATATTAGTATTTTTCATCTTCCTATTTTGTAATTCAATTATCTTATCTCCTACTCAAGCCTATCTATTTTAGTTAGAATTCTAATTGATTAGGACCCTTTGAACTAGAATCTCTATCCTTGTTCTTGAATCTATTTTGTATCATCGAGTGAGGGAGTGTTTTGTTATTAATATTAAAATGTTTATAGTGTGTTGTTTGAGGTGTTGATGTTGATTTGGATTTTTGATCGATTCGTCTGATCAGCGATATCGATAGGATTTCCAAAACACTCGAACAGAGCAAACTAACACAATATTATTTTCAAATTTCGTAAATGAAATAAATTTGTATGATTATATATATATATGAGTAAAATTTTCCGGAATTTAATAAGTTAATTAAATTAGTTGTTTGAATTGATAATATTTGATTATCATTTATTGTTCTATTATGGATTATAAACATGATTTGTAAATTGATTTGAAATTTAAATGAATTTAAAATGAGAATTTGAGAATTTATTTTCCGGTGATTTCAAACTTTGGCTTTAAAGTTTTAAAATGCATATTATTTAAAGTATTTTCGAATAGAAATTGTTTCCAAAGAAATTTGAAAGTTTTAAGTTAGTACTCTTCTCTTTGCCGCTGGAAAATAGTTTCGGTGATGACTGCAGCATCATCGACATTCATTTTCGAGTTTCAGAGTGGAGAGACCATTCTGTAGCTTTGCTACGGTTTTGTTTTGGAAAATGAATTTGATTTCAATTTCTTAAATATGACTTGATTTATATTGAATATATAAGTATATGATTTTAAATTTGATCTGATATATAATATATATATATATATATTTATCTCTAAATAGTTTGAAATGAAATCGGAAATTTTAACTCTTAAATTTTATTAAAAGATGATTTCAATTATTAAATGAAGCCTAAATTTTTGAATAAATATTTAAAATTTGGAATTCTGAATTTGGAAATTTTATCTGTATAATACTCAATTGCATTCTAATACAACTTACCTAAATTTTTCAGAAGTTGGATATGTGATTGGATAATATACAATATAAAATGTTTTATAATATACACTCAAATTTTATTTACAAAATACAGAGATAAATAGAATAATAAGTTAATTGAATAGTAAATGAGACAAATTAAATAAAATCTTGTTTTAAAAGAAACCTTTTTGTATCAAATATTAATAAACTGAACTTAAATCAACTTAATGAAATATCTTGAATTTAAGCCAATTGCTGAATATTAATTAATTTAAATTGAAATTCATATGGTTTTAATTTAATTGTCTTATTTGTATTTCAATCTATTTTCTTTCTGATTGTTTCTATTCTCCTACATCGTTCCTTTTCGGGGACGAAAAGTTTTGAGTGGGGGAGAGTGTAACAACCCGTAAATTTTTATTTATTTTTAATAATATATTTAACTGAAATTTTGTGAAATTTTAAACAGTGAAATTTTGAAATAAAAATTTTAATATTTGGATTACGTCTAATTAAACATAGCAACTAGTAAATTTTCATGTGATAATATTGAAGTTTATTTTCTTGTGTGATTTTATTTAAATTTAAACCAGTTAAAATTTGATGATAATAAAATATTTTCCAAACCTGAATATTTTTCTATAGAAAATTTGTAAATCATCTTCTGAGTAAGACGACACATTTCGTTTCTTCAAATATGGACTGCTATTGCTCCGTTTATTTTATTTCTGGCAAATTAACAGCATTTTCGGTACCGATTATCGACTTTTGATAGGATGGTCGTATCATTGATATATGTATACCGCTTTGATCGTCTTGTCTGCTGATCTCAGCGGTATATTCTTTTCTATTTTTCGAACCCTGGTATGCCGTGAAATCAGTAAAACAATTTGCCATACTAGTACACCTATTTTAACATTTTCGGTTTCCTTGTGACTATTCATTTACCCAACAGGAGAAACCAATAGCCACTTGATATTTATATTCTCTGAATGAACTCTTGGCTTTTGGGTTATTTCAATTTATATTATTTTCTTCTTCTCTGTTCATGTTGTCTTCTCCATTCAAAAAAAGAGAAAATATATAAACATCATGCTTATAACATTTTTCCCCTGTAACTCACAGCATCCCCGACCTATACGGCAGTTCTTCCCAACACCCTCAGCCTCCATCAAAGACGCACGCACCACTTGATGTATCCGCTATCCTCATCACCGAGCCCATCTCCCGTCTATCTCTTCCACCTGACCTTCCGCCTTCACATTCGCTCCCCTCCAAAACACCTTCGCCGCCTATGCCCTCGCTCCACCCTGACGTGACAACCCATTATCCATGCAAACAGCTTTGTCTACCTCCCCAGTCACCTTCCGCCTGAAGCTCAACCTCATAAGCAAAATCAGCGACCTTGCAGCCATCCCAAGTACCTTCCCTCCACCTAGAAACCCACGCCCCTCCTCTGCAACAAACCCATAGCCTCAGCCGAGCTTTCACCACTCACCAGCCGAACCTCCTTTACTTTTCTCTATATAGGTTAGTTTATAAATTATATATATATATATATATATATGTTAATTTATACAAGTTTTATAACCAGTTGGAATACTTTGTTAATTCATAGAGGTATGTTTTTTTTTTACATTTCAAGTTACCCAGTTTTTTATTTTGTATAAATATATTATGCCAGTTTACAATTGTTAGTTTATATATCTTATCTGCTGTATAAATTTTTTTGTATTATATATATGAGTCCACTATATATAAGTTACAGTATCATATTTCATATTATTTTACAGTGTATATATATATAATTGTTCTGTTGTATATATATAAAATTTTACAAGTTGTATAGAATTTGTGCATATGTATATAAGTTATATTAGTATTTTATATAGTATCAGTTCATATAAAATCATAATAGTATTATATATAGTATAGAGTTTCTTACTGTTGTTTAGTTCTAAAAAAAATCATGTTGACATTCTATAACGAATATATACATAACATGTTATGCTATTATTTAAAACGTAAATATATATATATATATATATAATATGTTCATTTGAGTATATATGTTTCTATAAGTTTATAAAGGGTCGGCTGAGTCATACATATGTATATGTTACAATAGAGCAAGTTTGTATTGATTTTTTTTTTAAAATAAGGCATATATATATATATATATATATGCAGTTATATATATATGGGTTATATATATGTTTTATATGAATATTACGGTATAACCTTGATGCTTTCTTGTACCTGTTTATGTTTTAGAAGATTTAATATATTGAAGTCTATATATATATCAGGTAGTAGTATATCTGTTTACTTTATATATATTATTTTATTTTTACAATATGAAGGTTATATTTGTAAGGTGTTTATAATATAAATTTATATTGTCTGTTTGAGTTCATATATGTATTATATATAGTTACAGTTAGCTCCTCTATTGGTAAGTTATATATTTTTGTCAATTTATGTATATGTATTTTATAGTTTATTTTATATAATTAACTCATGTGTTTATATTCAAATATGTTCCTTTTCAGTTTATAAAGAAGAGAAAAATATGTTGCAATCTATTAGTTATATATGTAGGTATATATTAGTTTATAAATACATGAGTTTGGTTTTTTGAATATGTATATAGTTTGGAAAAGAAAAGGTATAAGTGGTTTCATATAAAAAGTTTATGTAGTATGTTTTGTTTTGATATGGATATAAAACATTTGTTTACATATTTATATAAGTTATATATATTAAACTAAATTGTTTATATTGATTTTATAATAAATATTTATTTAATTCATTCTCATCGATTTCTTATCTATCAGCTTGTCCGTCGAATTCGTGCCAATCTAGCTTTGATTTGGAATTTGTGCTTGGATTCGTAACTCATCTCATTCTTGTCCATCTCTAACCTCGAATGGTGAGCAATCACTCACGATTAACGTTCTTATATTTATTAAATTTGATTTCAATTGAAACGACAATTGAAATATGTTGCTGTTAGTTATTTACATTACTTTATATATGATGTTATCTGTATCTGTTCACCTGTGACATCTAACACCATTATCTGTTATTTATACTGATGATATATGCATGTTATATTATTATCATATCTGTTATCACTCTGCAAGTTCCCTGTTAGTATAGAATTCACTGTGGGTTGAAATGATACATACCCGAACGATCTGTAGAATAGGAGAAAATCGTTATGGGTTGAAATGATAAACCCAAGCGATTTTCATTGAATTGAATTTGGGATTGTGGGTTGAAAAGATATATACCCGTATATACTTAAATTGCGGATTGAAATGATAAATATCCGTATCACTTGACCACAGGATAAAAAATTATATACAGACATCGTTGGTCTATATATATATATACACACACACACATATACATATATATATATATATTGAAAGTGATTTCTATGGTTTTGAAAAGAAATATATGGTTTTAATAAATATTGATTTTAAAGATTTATTAAAGTTGATTTAATAAAGTTGATATATAATATGTTTAAGTATTTATTTAATGTTTATATTTTCAAAATATAGAGTTTATAATGATTCAGGTTGGAAAGATAAATTTGAAATTGATTTGAAATTATATTTATTTAAGAATTTTACTTAGATAAGTTTGATTTGAATTATTAAATTTAAAATTTTAAAGATATGCTTTATAACTTGAATCTGATTAAAAGTGATTTAAATGTATATTTCAAACTATTACAAATTTAAATGGGATATTTTGTTTATTTAAATTTGTAAATTGAAGTGGTATTTAGATGTTATTGAAATGATTAAGTAAATATTTCAAACCTAAATAATAGTAAAGTGAAATTGATATATATATATATATATATATGAATTTATTGAATTTAGTTTTGAAATGTTGAATATTTAAAGCTTTGAAATATATTGAAATTGAAATGGCTTATTTTATGGTTCAAATATGTATTTGAAATCGATATAATTTGAAATGGTTTATTTCGAAATTGAATTGAGTTAAAACTGATGAATTGAGATTGAATTAAATTGAATTTTGGAATTCGAGTTGATTTGAATCGATTTTGAAATTTGAGGAAGCTATTTTATTATATAAAGTATTTTTAAATTATATTTAAAACTATTTATATATTTACTTTATAAATTATTTTAATATAAACTATTTTAACTTATAACTATTTTTAATATAAACTACTCTAATATAAACTATTTTAACTTATAACTATTTTTAATATAAACTATTTTAATATACTAACTATTTTAACCTATAACTATTTTATATAACTATTTTATTTTATATACTATTTTATTTTATATACTATTATTAATATCTAAACTGTTAAAGGAAAGTGTTATGATTTCAAAGGGTTATGATTTCCAAAGTGTTATAATTTCAAGTGTTTTGGTTTCGAAAGTGTGATAACTTTGAAAGTGCTATGATTTTTGAAGTGAATATATTTGAAATGGAAATGATATCGTATTGATTTGGTTTTCGAAATGGGAATGATATTTTGGTTTTGAAGTATAAACTATTTTTAAATGACCGCGGTGTTATAATAATGTTTGGTTGTTAAAGAGACCGGGATCGGATATGGGCATACACTCCGTCGATACCGAAAACCACTTTAACAACTGTATACGCGATGGAGATTCCAGAATGAAGTAGGATGGGGGCGATGATCTTATATGAGGTATATACGTGGACCCAACTTCCGTGAGTTGGCATAAGGTGGCTAAAACAGGAGCGATTCCGGGCCAATGAGGTAGCTCCTCTGATCGGACACATTCCATCATATACTATTCTATTACTTTGTGATTGATTGGGTGCACCCCTTCATTCGAGAGTGTGGCTAGAGTTGGGCGATTGCTGCGGCTTTGCATTTCCAATAGTCTGGATGCGTAATTAGTATATCTGGCATTGCCTAGTTGTGCCATGTCACCTGCCCTAGCGTGCTTTACTACGAGTTTGATTTGTGTCATACCTATGGAGTATCCTCTGGTAGCTCCAGTTTACGGGGTATTACGGTACTGTATAGACTATTGGCACACCTAAAAATGTGTTAAGGTGGAAAATGTAAAGCCTTAACGCTATTTTTAAATAGTATACTTTACTGTAGACATTATTATAATAGCGTATATTACTACATAGTAGATAGTTTAACGGATCCTTAGAGGATGGTTATCCCAAACATCCTTTAAGTTACTTGTATTTTAGTTGATATTTCACTTGAGTTGGATTTATTGATATAAGAATGTTAATCCTGACTCGAGTGTTTTGTGTTTGCTTTGCGCTCGGGTCAGACTGAGTGATACAGCATTTGTGACTCACCTTTGGAGTTGGAGCTTCGCTTGGAGATCCAGCTATATCGATTCTGCTATCAGTCATTCAGTTGATTCCAGTGATGTATTCAGATCTTGTATTTGACTATTGTATTGAAATATCTATGTATTCGAGACCTCTGTTGTATCTTACTTAACTCTGTTATATATATATAGTAGCTTCATGAACTACTATTCTTTTGTTTCCGCTGCATTATTTTTATATTACTCTACGTCTGTAATTTTGTGATTATTTATTTATTGTATATGCTGAGTTTTGCCAAATTTAAATTAACAATCTGATATTTTGAGCAATTCAAATCCGACATGTATGGATGCGAATGGTTGAAAATTTCAGGATGTTACAGGATAATTTGAATATACTGAATTCGATAAGGTAAGTACATGACCTTTGATAAAGAGATTTAATTTATTTAAAATGTAAATTAAATAATACTTGGTGTTTTTAGAGAAAATGAAGTATTTGGTTGAATTGATTGTTTATTTGATAGTTAAATAACCGACTATCAAATTTGGACCTAAATATAAATTTGGGAATATCTAGAAGAAGTACGGGAATTATATGGTACAGTTATCATTCGAGGTGCTATACTGTACGTATAAACTCGTTTCGTTCTTCTAGGACGACGTTAAGGAAATCCGTCCACTAACGGTTAGGAGGTGATCTCCGTTCTTATCTTCATCTGTTTATTTCCTAAAGAATCGGGGTTGTGTTTACCGGAAATAGCGAACGTTGTTTCAAAGAGACCGGGATTAGATAAGTTATTCGAAAACCACATCGACCCAATGAGTACGTTTTCGAAATGAAGGCAAGGGCATGGAGTCGAAGATGGAACAGTGAAGTGCAAGGGCTAATCGCTACTAATCCTGTGGGTGATTCCAAAATGGATGTAGTAGGAATAGTGCCTTCACTTACGTTCGGACCTAGAACGGACTTCTATGGATGAATGCTATCAGAACATTGTCATTGGAGGACAATGAGTATTCTAAGTGAAAAATTCCTTAAAAAGGTAATCGTAGCCTCTATTCTCATCAATTGGGAATGACTTAAAAGCAGGGGAGATGCAGCAAGGCTAAGTGGGTAGCTCCCAATTAGGGTATGTTTATCACCTTTCTAGATACCCTCGGATATTATTATTACTACGATTTATGGAAGGAGCTCGATAAAGGGTGGGAACACCCGGGGTGATAACATATTCGGTCTATCTAGGTTAGGGATAGTCTGATCTTGTGTAGCAGGGGATCCCGACGTGGTCCTCGGTATAGTGTTTCTAGACATGTACTGTGACAGGCGATACCCCAGTGCCTAGTCATTCAGATGGAATCCATTCTCCAATAACGCCGTACGGTTTTGATTGTGCCCAACTATGCTGGAACGTGAGATGTAAGCATTTCAGCTATTTAAATAAGTATTTTTACTTAGACACTATTATAATATCAGATGATTTTGATATGAAGTGTTTTGGTTATCGTAAGGTAAAAACCCATCATGTTTATGTGTGGCGTGGTTGTAACGACCCAAAACTTTTAGGATTTTATTTGTTAAATTAATTGAAATTTTGTGAAATTTTAAACAATAAAATTTGAAAATAAAAATTTACTATTTGGAATACGTCTATCTTGATATAGCAACTGGTAAATTTTCATCTGATAATATTGAAGTTTATTTTCCTGTGAAATTTTATTTCAAATCAAACCGGTTAATAACAGTGAATTTAAAAGTTTTCCGAAACCAAAATATGTCAACGGGAGAAAATTTATTCAAAGCATTCTGAATCAGACTGCGAAATTCGTTTCGCGAAATTCGGACTTCTATTGCTCTGTTTATCTTATTTCTGGCAGAATAGCAGCATTTCTGTTAACGATTATCTATTTTTGATCGGATGATCGTACCATCAATATCTGTATACCGTTTTGATCGTCTTGTCATGCTAATCTCAATGGTATATTTATTTCTGTATTTTGAGGTCCGGTACGCGATGGATATAATATAACTGTTCGTCGTACCAGTACCACAAATTTCAACCGTTACTTCCCGTGTATCTTCAAATTTGAAACCTGCTGTCCAATCAAAACTTTAATTTGCCTTAATGATTCAGCTGCATTTTGGGGATAGCCGTTGCTATTTCTTTACTTGCATACATTGTTGACCTTCACTGTTCCACTGTTCACTTTATAACTGGGCTGACTCTTCTATTCCTATTTCTATTTACTATAACCGGTGTCCTTTCCCTTCTTCTCTGTTCTTACGTTTCATACTTTATCCACAGTCTATTCTTATTCTCTGTTATGCATTGGCTATTCTAATCAAATATCTATCTATTTTATATTAAAAAAAATGGAGGCACATTTTAGTGCTAGCCTGCTGCTCTTCCCCTATATTTTTTCTTCTTCTCTTTCTTCCTGTTTGAAGCTCACCCCCTTCATTACTCAACCCATGCAATCCCCTACCTGAAATGCCCACTCCATTGCAACCAACCCATTACCTCAGCGCGTGACAAAAATCCACCTCCGTCCGTTCTCCCACGCACACAACACAAATCACCGAAGCAACCTCGTTTTTCCCCTCTCTCTCACTTTCCGTGACCTTAGCACGCATGAGCTTGCCGAAACAGCACCCACCGCCTCTAACTTCTCCGACCCGCCGCAACCTTCGCCTAAACCCAGATCCCACTGCCGCACCGAGGCCATCACCATCTTTCTCTCCTTTCTCCCCTTCCTCCACGGCCGCAGAAGCTCACCCCGACCCATGTCATCACTAACGCACCATCGTTCTCGGCCTCTTCCCTTCCCCACGTTTTCTTCCCAAAACCGAAGCTCCCACCCAATCACCGAGTCCACTTCCTGATGCCGGCGTAAGTTATATATTATGACTTTATATATATATATTATAGGTTGCTTTATATATATATATATGTTATTCAGAAAGTGAGATAAGTGTATGTGAAATTATAGATTTGCTGTTTTACATCTTATATATGTTGTTTATATTTATAGTATTATATATATATGAACCCATTAAAGTATATGAGTATAGGTTACTGTTTGTGTATGTTAGGTAGATACCGTGTGTCAGTGCCCTTCAGATTTTGAAATATAATTTTATTATATTTGAAGTATCATAATATATAATGTTGTATAGGTATAATTGTTTTTACATATATATGACTGTTTACATATTAGTATTGATATGTTTCAATAATATATATATATATAATGTAATAAGTTATTTAATAAAGTTATGTTAGTTATATATTGGTTAGTGTGTAGGGTGTTAATATATAAAGCAGTATTCGTATGCTGGGTATTGTACCTATTGTAAACTTATATATATAATAGAACTATTTGAGTATTATATATTGTTTTACAGTATTAAGTATTATCTGACAGTTGTTACTTCAAGCATATAGTATATACTTATATAGCTGTTCGTATTATATATCTGCATATCTTGTTATAAGATGCCAAAATTATATTTCGGGTTATATGAAAAAAAAAGTTACAATATATAATATAAAGTATTTTAAGTTCTAAAAGCTTGCACAGTCTGCATATTTTCTGGGTTTAGTCACGTTAAAAGTTGTGGAATATAATGTATGTACATTTCATACATTAGTGTTCCCTTTGACGTGTTATAAATATATATATTATAAAACTCTGTTTTGCTTGTACATATAAAACCTGAGTACGGTAAGTATGTATAGGATAGTTTAGCTTATATTTGATCTTTGTAGTGTATAAAATTTATATTAAAGTAACTTGTTGTTGTATTACATTCCTGCTTTGTTGTAAAGTTATAATTTACAAGTTGTCATACATTTATACCAGTTTTGTTTATGCTGTAGGTATCTAGATATAACAATTCTATGGTGAATCCACATATATATATATATATATATCTAATAGTTTATTTATTTATTAAGGTATTCATATTTAGACATTTGTTTATCTGTTTGAGAATATATACTAGTTATATAAGTTTAATATAAAGGTGTTAGTATATATATTATACGTATAAAGTTGTTTTAAAAATATAAGCTATTTTCTTACTATATATATATAAGTTGTATATATATCCCCTTATGCCAATTATTATCATCGACCCGTTTCTGATTATTTCCATCTATTCATATCATCAGATCTGTCCGTCAATTCGTGCCAATCAGCTCCGATCGTGAATTCGTACCGATTTTTGCTTTGCTTGGATTCACAATTAAATTTCAGGGCCGTATCAGTGTGCGTATCCATGTCACATTCTGTATTTTCTAGCCTCGAAAGGTGAGAAATCACTCACGATTAACGTTCTTATATTTATTAAATTTGATTTCAATTGAAATGACAATTGAAATATGCTGCTGTAGTTATTTAATCTGTTATATATGCTATTATCTGTAACTGTTCACCTATGGGATATGACACCATATCCTATTGTTCATATTGTCATTGATGATATATGCCTGTTATATTATTTTAATATCTGTTATCACTCTGCAAGTTCCCTGTTAGTATAGAATTCACTATGGGTTGAAATGATACATACCCGAACGGACTTTAGAATAGGAGAATTTCGTTATGGGTTGAAATGATAAACCCAAGCGATTTTCATTTGAATTGAATTTGGGATTACGGGTTGAAATGATATCTACCCGTATATATTTAAATTACGGATTGAAATGATAAATATCCGTATCACTTAACCATATGATAGAAATATATACAAACACCGTTGGTCCATATATTTAAATATTTTGAAAATAAATTCTATGGAGTTGGGAAGAAAAATTTATATTTCAAAATAGATTTTGGTAATAATTTGAACAAATTAAGGTTGGGAAGATAATTTGAATTTAGTTGAAATTGTATTCATTAAAGAATTTTACTTAATTAAACCGATTTGAAATTTATTGAAATTGAGATTTATGATATGATTTATAACTTGGGTTTGATTTAAATAAATTGATGAATATTTCTTGTTTAAATAAATTTAAGGAAATATTTAGTAAAATTGAAATTTAGGGCCAGTTAAATGATATTGAATCTATTAAGTGAATATTCCCTGATTAAATAATAATGAAGTTAAATCAAAAGCTATATGAAACTGTTAAATTTAACTTTGAAAATGTTGAATATTAAAGCCTTGAAATATATTGAAAATTTAAATGGTATATTTAGAACTGAATTGAATTGATGAATGGAGCTTGAATAAATTTGAATTTGGAATTTGAAGTTGATTTGAATCGATTTGCGAGACTTGAGAAAATTAAATGCTTTACTTTATAAATTAATTAATATATATACTATCTTGGAAAATAGTTATATTTGAAATGAAATGATATTTGGGTTTTGAAGTATAAATTAAATTGAAATGACCACGGTGTTATAATGTATATTTCCACCTTGTAGATAGTTCTGAAGATCCTTAGAGGATGGTTATCCCAAACATCCTTTAAGTTACTTGTATTTCAGTTGATATTTCACTTGAGTTGGATTTATTTATATAAGAATGTTAATCCTGACTCGAGTGTTTTGTGTTTTGCTTTACGCTCGGGTTAGACCGAGTGATACAGCATTTGAGACTCACCTTTGGAGTTTGGAGCTTCCTTTGGAGATCCAACTATCGCCTCAGCTTTCAGCTCTTCTGGTTGATTTGTTCAGAGAAGTCATCTGTTGTACTGGAGACTTCACTGCATTTGAGATATTCTGTTGTATTTTATTTCTAACTCTGATGTTTATATAGTAGCTTCATGAACTACTATTTTATCTATTCCGCTGCGTATTATTGTATTACTCTGTGTCTATGATTCTGTGATTGATTTATTTACTATATATTCTGAGTTTTGCTAAATTTAAATTAACAATCTGATATTTTGAATTATTCAAGTCAGACATGTGTGGATTTATTGTCGATTTGAATGGTCCAAAATAACGGGTCGTTACAGTGGTCTTACGAGATACCTTTGATTTTCAAAGGATTTTGAAAATTTTAATAATACAAATTGAGTGTGTGTTTCTCACGCTGGTTTTCCAGACTGACTCGGGTGTTATTTTATTATAATGCTCGGGTCAGACCGAGTATTTCAGGTTCAGGTTAGGATGCTATGGAGCTCAGGAGATGAGCTGGAGACCGAGTCGTATTCTCGTATTTGTTTATTTCCGTTGTAGTGTTTTTGTTTGAAATTACCAGCAAATTGTGAGGGTAGGTTGTTATAACTGCTCAGGCTAGTAATTATTGATTTGTGTACTCTGATGTGAAATATGTATATTACAGATTTGATTTGTGTAAAGAGTTATTGATATTATATATTATTCAGTCCATTGTGAGATTCTATTTTGTTTAGTTTCTTCTATCTTCTACCTACTTTCTTTTTCCTCAACAATCTGTCTTTTTGGCACTTGATCATTCGGCATGTTATACGATGAGCGTATTTATGTCGATTTTCAAGGGTCGTGAAGGGGGGTCATGACAGTTGGTATCAGAGCTTAGGTTGGCGATATACCTAGGCTTTGGTGGGGGATTACTCATTAGGGATATAGTCAGTAGTACTTTAGAATGAGCTGAGTGTATTAATAGCTATGAGCGAATAAGTATCAGTGAAAATAAAATATTTTTGTATTGTGTTGACTTATTGGTTTAGTGTTTATAAATTATGGTCGGTACGAGAAGTACAACCGTATCAATAGGGGTTTTTAAACTCTTAAACAAGGTAAACCGACATAGTATTGTTTTAAAGTGGGTAAATGAAATAATTTTTCCCAAAATTATACTTTGATATAAAAGAAATAATTTTATGAAATTATTATAGTGTATATAATTGGAATGTTTGGATGTCAATATTATAATCAAATAAGATTATAAAACTTGAAATGGTTATATAAATAACCAAATAGAAATGTTATAAGTATGATTTATATAAAGGAGTATAACTAAAATTGATTTAAACTAGAATTTAAATCCCGAAAATTTTGAAAAAAATGTTTTAAATTGGGTTTTGTAACGGACCGCGTCATTTTCAACCATTCGCATCCATTATAAGTGTATAGGTAGACACTCATGCCGGAGTTGAATTGCTCAAAATACCGCGTTGTAATTAAAATTTGGCAAATCTCAGAATATACAGTAAATAAATATAATCACAGATCACAGACACAGAGTAAAATAATGCAGCGGAAGTAAAAGAAATAGTAGTTCATGAAGCTACTATATAAATATATCAGAGTTACATAAGATATAATAGAAGAAATAGAATACAACAAAAGTCTCAATATAATAACCAAGTACAAGCTGAGTAGAACAACGGAATTGAAATAGATAGGACAAGACAAGCAGATAATCTCCAGCGATTCAAATCTCCAGAAAGTGGAATCCAAATCTGTGAATAACTCAGGCTGACCCGAGCATAAAGAAAAACACAAAACACTCGAGTCAGGACAATATATACTTATATAATGTAAACCAACTCAAGTGAACTGTAGTAAAGGTACAAGTAACTTAGAAGATGCTTGGGACCGCCCATCCTCTAAGGATCCGTTAAACTATCTACTATGTAGTAATATTCGATATTATAATAGTGTCTAAATAAGTAAAGTATAATCATATAGAAAATAGCGTTAAGGGGATGGAGAACCTTAACGCGGTCGGATCTTAAAATCATAATCGTAGTAAAGCTCGATATGGTAGGTGACACGGCACAACTAGGCAATGCCAGGGTAGATATACCAATTACGCACACGGACTGATGGATACGCATAGCAGCCACTACCGTTCCACCTCGAACAACATTCCCAAATCGGAGGATGGCCATCTAGTCAATCACAAGTAAGAGTATAATATCGAAGAAATGTGTCCGAGAAGAGGTGCTACCTCACTGGTCCGAGATCGCTCCTGTTTTAGCCACCTTATGCCAACTCACGGGAGTTGGGTCCACGTAACATACCTTAAGAACATCGCCACCATCCTACTTCATTCTGGAATCTCCACCGCGTACACGGTTGTCAAAGTGGTTTTCGGTAAGACAGAGAGTATGTCCATATCCGATCCCGGTCTCTTTAACAACCCAACGTTATTATAACCCGTGGTTATAAGTTTAAAAACAGTTTATACTTCAAAAAGAATATCATTTCAAATCCAAATCTTTATCAAATAAAGATTAAATCAATTCCAAACCATTTCCATATTTTTAAAATATCATATCATTTCAAAACTTCATTTCAAATCATTTTAATATAATAAAATATCATATCCTTACAAAACTTCATTTCAAATCATTTTAATAAAATAAAATATCCTATCCGTTCAATCCAAATATTCAACTTTAAATACCTTTTAAATTCAAAGATATCGTTCATTTACTATCATTTCAAATCACCTTTAAATAGTTTATATTCCAATCAAAATAATTAATTTAAACCTTTTAAAAGTGTAATTATTATATTTTCAAATCAAGTATTCAATTTCCAAAGTTTCTAACCATTCTGAGTTCGTTTACTAAGTCAAAAACCCAAATTATTAAAATTTCAGCATTTCACAGCATTTAAAAACAACTGCTGTAAGTTATATTTGAAAACATTTTTAATTCAGCAAAGACAGCACTTAAAACTGCTGTTAAAACTCAGTTTTAGTTGAATTATAGTTCAAAACAGAAAACACAGCATTTCAGAAGTGCTGCGGTAGTTCAGATTTCAAAACAAGGGTTAAATTTGGTTTCAGCAAAGACTGCAGACCATTATAGCATTTCCAGAGAATGCTATAATAGACCTGAGTTCAATATTAGCCTATAAGTTCAATTACAGCAACTACAGCATTTCAGAAATGTTGTAATAGCTCTTTTTACACAATTTTAGTTCAAAACAGAATCTATAGCATTTCTGAATGCTATTAAAAGTTAATTTCAGGTGTTAGTGTATTTCCAGCAATTAAATAACTTTAATTTAAAACACATAAACATTTTAAAAATCATAATTTAACATTTAAAATGTTCATTTACATATCGTTTAACATATATCTTTTCATAATAAATTTCTTATAATAAAATCCAATTTTCAACAATTTACTTAATAAGTTTAAGTGTAAAAGTTTCTAATTCTTCACATTTCAACAAATAAACTTAACACTTCAAATTTAAATTACCATTTCACAAATTTAACTAAATTTCCAATTTTATTTAATTAACTTAAACTTTTAATTAAAACCAAATTTCACATTTCCAAGTCAAGTTATATTTTAAAAGATCACTTTTAAACATTCATTTATTTAACCACTTAAATTCATAGAAAAATCAATAATACTTTAATAAATCACTTAAATTCAAATTTAATCAAATTATCATATTTACCATTTCCAAATAAAATTTAATATCCATTTTATTTATATAACTTAAATATCATTTTTTAACCAAAATTCCAAATTTCCAACTTAAGTTATATTTCAAAAATCTAGTTAAACCATTCATTAATTACATTTTTAACACATGGAAAAATCATAATTTCTTTAATTTAAAACATTTCAAAATCTATTTAAATCAAATTTCATAAATTTATAATTTTTAAAATACTTAAAAATATCCAAAACACTTTATAAAATAACCACGGGCCTGTATATAATTTTCTAACTTAGGTCAAGTGATACAGATATGTATCATTTCAATCCGCAGTTAAAAAAGAAAAATCCGGGTTCTATCATTTCAAACCCGCAATCCCAAGTTAAAATAATTTAAATAAAAATCGTTCAGGCCTATCATTTCAGCCCATAACGATTTTTCCCTATTCTAAAGTCCGTTCGGGTATGTATCATTTCAACCCATAGTGATTCTAATCTACAGGGAACTTGCAGTGTGATAACAGATATAAATAACCGAATAACATTAAATAACAGTAACATATGATATAACAGATGTAATAACAGGTGTGAACATCATATGATAATAATATAAGCATATATAACATGATAATATATTTCTACAGATTCGCAGGGTGTCAATTTACTAGTTATATAGGTACATATTGTCTGGTGAGAATAACTCACAGTTTTGTGCTGGAGAAGCGACGACGACTGCACGAATGAGATCCAAACAAGCACGATAACACGATTCAAATAAGAGTGGAGGAGCCAAAGTATCAAATCCCTTGAATATAAGTCAAACAAAACAATATAACAACGATGAGTTTCAAATCAGCTACGATCAAAACTACAGTAGAATAGGCTGCACAGAATCAAATAGAAATGCTTTGCACTTGCTTTTTACCTTTACTAGACTCAGCCATGAGGGAAAATACATGACAATAGCAGGTGTTTGGGTCAGGTTATGGTGGGTATGGGTCGGCCTAGAGGTCATTTGTGATGGTGCCAAAGTGGTAGAAGTGAATAACATACATAAGCATGCATACACATGGGTTTTGACAAGGATTTGGGCTCGACCAAGGCCCTAGGTGTCACGGCCAGAGGAGTGGGGTCCACTGTGATGACGTGGCAGAGAGTCCAGGTGGTGGTGGAGGTGGTGTTGGTGGAGGCCATGGGTGGTGGAAGGTGATGGAATGAGAGTGGTGCTCGGTTAGGCTAGTATGAAGGGGTGTTTTGAAACTTTTGTTGATATGCATCACCAAGGGGGTTCATGGCTTGGATGGCTGGTGAGGAGGAGGTGTTGGTGGTGTGCCATCAGGTGGTGGAGGCGGCTAAGCAGCAAGGGAGGCATGGCCAAACCTACATGAGGTGATACAAGTGCAAAAAAATCAAACTAGAAAAATCAACATAAGTGGAAAAAGAAGAAAAAAGAGAGATAGAATTTTACCAAACTCTTCAATCAAGGGAGGCCGAAATTTTTTTGTTCAGGAAGGAGGAAAAATATACGTGAGTTGAGAAATGAAGTGATCGGCTGAAAATGTGGAGAGTTATGTCAAAAGAAATGAAGAGTTGGTGGAAAATGAAGAGGTGGAATTCAAAGAGTCAAAAGCAATTCAAAAGTCAAAACCTTTTCATATTTCTTTATTTTATTTTAAATAACTTTATATTTCTGGTAATAATAGTAATACCAGATAAGAATTCGAAAATCTATCAAAATATAAAAATATATATAATATTTATTAATTTATATAAGGTTAAATAAGAAAATAGCTAAAATAGTAAACTAGTCTAGAAAATTTGAAATTAATTGGAATAAATTTTGGAAAAATCATATGAGCTTGTAATATAATTTTAAACATAACTAATAACATAAAATAAAAATATATTCACAAAATAAATATTTAAAATTTAATTTACATATAATTTTTAATGAAGAAAATAGCAGAAAATAGGAAAACAGCCTTTAAAAATGAAAAATAAATACAGTAAATTTTTGGAAAAATTCTATTATCATTTTAAAAATATAAAAAGACAAAATGTACATAAAAAAACCATATTAACACATATTAAAACAAAATATAACAAAGAAAAAGTAATTTAAACAATTTTAAAATAGACAAAATTGTTAAATAAACCGTTTATACTCAAAATTGAAATGTACATAACTTTTGCAGTTTAACTCCGTTTTCAACGAAACGAAAAGCAGTATTCAAGTTATTAAATCTATTTTTAAAATAAAAGATAAAATTTATAATTTCAAATATTTAAAAATTTAAACTTAAAAGTCAAAGTTTGACTATTGACCAAAATTCACATTTTCAGGAAATATTAAATTTAGTCATATTTGGAATTCTAATCCACATCAAAATCAAAGTTTATATTAAAAATAAAAAAATTTATTCTTTTTCATAAATAAAGCTTTTAAATCTGGAAAAATCAATTTAAAAATATTTGTAAAATACAGGGTTGTTACAGGTTTGAACTAAATGTTTGGGAATTTTTAAATCTTGGAAATTTTGCAAATGTTTTCCAAAATGGTTGGTGAGGGATAATGGAGTATTATTTGAAAATGTTTTTGGAATAGAAATTGTTTTAAAATGAATTTTGGAAGTAAAGAAGCACTGAATTCACTTCAGTCGCTGGAAAATAATCCTGGTGATGATGGCCACATATCAGTATTTATTTTCGAGTTTCTAAGTGATGGATTGCTACTGTGGTAGTTAACTATGATTATTTGTTTTGGACTTGTTTGATAAACAAGTTTTGTTTTAGAAGTTCCGAAGGGAACTGTTTTTGGGAAAAACCAAGTGGCTTTGAGATTTCAAGGGTTTGATTTGATATACCAAAGTGATATATGTATATTTATGATTTCAAATTTTTTTGAAATAAAACCGGGTAATTAAATTCTGGGATTTCCATTTAAATGATTTGTAAAGTCAGATAAAATCAGTTACTGAACTTATAATTTGGGGTGGATATGGATAAAGAAAGGAAAATTTAATTTTAATCCTGGAATTAAAATTTAACTTGAGGAAGTTAAAATGAGTATTAAGAATTGAAATTTAGATTAAGGTAAGTTAAATAAAATTGAAGTTGGATTTGAATTGAATGGAATATAAAGTTGAAATGTAGAATAATTATATAACTATAAGTTATAATTATTGAATGGAATGGATAAACTTGAGTTATTAAGTGATGTGTATAGTCCAGAGTTAGGATTATAAAGTGTAAAGGGATTCAAGTAAGCAATTTGAGATTTTTAGTAAATAAGTTTTTGAACTTATAAATTAAGAAAGGAAATGGTAAAAGCCTAAATGAAAATGGTTTGATATTATGGCAAAAGGAATGGAAATTCAAAATTTTGAATTTTTAAATAGAGAGTGAATTAAAATTGAGTGAATTAAATATAAACGTGAATTGTGTAGTGGTTGTTTACCTATATGTTATGAATATTGATTGTGAGTAAATAAGTGGGATAGCTTATTAAACCGGGGAAGTGAAAAGTATAACCAAGTTAAATGGTTAAGAAATTGATAATAAGAAATGAATTTAATTTAAGGGTAAATGAATTGAATATGATTTTGGGATATGGATTGGGTAAGTTGAGTGTGAACTTAAGTTTTAAAGCTGAATATAACTTAAGCATCGATATGAAATGTTTATAATAAACCTTAGAAATAATTTTGTGAAATGGGTTATAAATAAATTAGCTTATAATGAAATGTCGTTCACTATAAAATAAAGTGGATAACACTATGTGAATAAAATGAAGTGAATGGAAAAGATGTAAAATAAGTGGAAGTAAAGTTAATAGAAGTGGAAATGCAGTAACCATGTTATGATAAATTGTTCGAGAATTGGTTTACATGAAATGAGTTCCCAATGTTATAGTATAAATTGGTATGATAAGTAAATGAAAACAAATAAATTGAATGAGATCAATTTAAAAGGAATTAAAATTTAGTTGCAATGAAAACTTAACTTAAGTGATTATTTATTAAATGAATTCATAAATGTAACGACCCTGAATTTTGGTCGTTAGATTTTGAACATTTAATTTATTTTAAATGTTGAGTGTGGAATATAAATTGATTTTAAAATAAGAAGATTTTGGTTAAATCAATAAGGTTTGTTATAATTTCAAATATGACAATTTAATTAGATTTGGATAATAATAATTTATTTATTTTTGAAATTGGGATAATTTGTGAATCTAGGTGTATATATATATGGGATTGGTTGCTAAAATTTATTTAAAGTCTAGTTGGATTTGAATTTTAAATATTGGACTTTTGGATGGAATCAAAAGTCGATAAGTTAAATTTGGAATTTTTATATTAATTTAATAATGTAATTTAATATTATAATAATGCAAATAATCAGATTTTGATTTAAAATAAATCAGAATGATTTCTAATGTGATTATAAATTCTATATGATTCATAATTACGTTAGTAAAATGTTAAAAGTGAAATTTTAAGTGATTTCGACGATTTTGGAAATCGTGCAAATTAATCGATGAGTTAAAATAGCTTCCGGGGCACAGTCTCAGAATTCGAAGAAACCAGTTAATTGAATCCGTTATAGTTAGTTATTATCGGATTTCAATTTTCGTAGCATTTGGAGCTACCGTTATCTCGTACGGATGAGAAACGCGTTAAGATTTAAATCGAAAATTTAATATTTAAACCGATTCACAAAGCTATCTTTCACATATGATTGAATTGGGCTCCAAAACACATTCCATTGTGTTCGGAATGTGGGTAAAACCTTATAAACGCCAGGCAGCATGTCTAATTTGGAGTTCGTTCGAAAATCTTGTGTTAATTGGGGGAAAATATTAATAAAATAATATTAAATAAACGTATATATACACGTTTACAGGCCGAAACCCTAGTCTCTTTCCACGGCCGCCACCATAACTATTAATGGCCGAGACTTCACCATTTTCTTCTCCATTTTTCTCCCCATCCATGAGCTATCTTCGAAAACTTTCTACTGTAAAATCCAAGAGCTTGTTGAGCTCTATAAATCGACCGGTGGTGATCGTATATATGTGAGTGGATCGTCAGATTTATCGCCGTGATGCATGCGCGTTCGAGCTCGAAGTTTGGGACCTAGGGAGTGTCGGGCCTTGTCATTTTTGGGCCGTGGGTAAGAGGCGGAGTGGGCTACGTCGTGGTGTTCCCCGATCGAGTTAGATGGTGAGGTGGTAGTCGCGATGTAATCGAGAAGGATGACGGCTATGGGTTTGGGAACCCTGGGTGATCGCGTGATGGAAGAAGAGCATGGGCGGCCACGATTTTCTGATGTTAACGTGCGGACCAGATTTTTTTTGTTTGGTAAACTAATAATAAAACGAAAGAGAAAATTGTTTATATAAATTATATTCAAACATTTAAAAGCCCATATCTTTTGCATGCGTGGTCAGAATTTGGCGAAACAGGAAGTGCAGGAATCGCAGCGACGCGATCTACGCGCTGCAGCAGATCCGGGGAAAATTGGAGCTCGTGAAAATTTTAGATTAAATCGAAGGCGCTCGTTTTAATTTAAAATTGGAACGCTCGACAAATTTAAGGTGAGTTAATCTCACTCACATCTGGAATGCTAGTTTATTTAAGTGGGAATTAGCCACAAGGGCCGCTTTAGCAAGTGAAATTAATTTCTAGGACACACAACTAAAATAATTACTTTTAAGGACAATACGCAAAATAATTAGTTTCTAGGGCCTAAAAACCTATGAAATTATGTTCTTGAAAGTAATTGGACAGCTGACTTTGTCCTTGAAAGTAATTATTCTGCTGACTTTGGCCTTGAAAGTAATTATTTCATATGTGTGTCCTATAAATTAATTGGACTGCAAAATTTGTCCTTCTGGTGAAATGCCCCTTTATTTAAATAGTGCATATTTAAATGGTTGATTGATTGGTTGAATGTGATAAGTATTATCAGATTGGATCGATATTTTATTTTTTGTGCTAACATCTGTGGATGCAGGGAAACAGGTTGGAGGAATCCAACTGGATTCCTCACAATATAGAAATTATCCTCATAATCTGTGTTGTACTTTATTTATATCCTATGGTAGATTAATTTGGAAATTTAGTTGTGCTGTGTTATGGTTGGATAAATATAATTTGGTATTTTAAATATAAATAAAAAGAATTGGGATTTAAAAAGAAATAAAAGGAATTTTTAAGTAATGAACTTAAGGAAATTAAATTCAGGAAATTGGTTTGGAATTTGAAGTGTGTTTTGAAATGGTGTTTTAAAAAGGAAATGAGGAATGAGAATTTATAAACGGGGTTTATAAATGTAATGGAGTACTTATCGGGGGATAAATATTGAAAATATAGATTTTCGGTGGGAATTTCTATAAGGAATGCAAATTGTTTTAAAAGTAATAGTGGGATTATTTTAAAAAAAATGATGGGAAGTGTGCTTTTACTGGGAAATGAAGTATGTTTTCTAAAGGAAATTTTATTATAAGTATTTGATATAATAACTTTATGTTAAAAGAAATTTTTGATTTAAGTTATGCAGGAAACTTTTATAGATTTTCAAAACTTTATTTTGAATGGAGAATTTGGTAACTAATTTTAAATAATTCAAGTATATATTTTGGAAGTGATTTTCCAGGAATGGAAAATGTGTTAAAAATAAAAGGTGTTTATTTTTAAAGGGTTGAAAGAAATTTACGGGATTTAAACGTAAATTTGAATTGAGATAAATCCAGCAGGATTTATAAAAGAATTCTTTGGTTTATTCTGAAATGGGAGTGTATTTCCCCGAAAAGCCAAGTACGTTTTAAAGCAGATTTTTGAGCAGAAGTTAGAATTTTTGAAATTGTTTTTAAAAGAATGTTATAAGAAATTATTTGAGTTGTGAAAATTTTAAAGGTAAATATTTAATAAATTAGTTATAGTAATAATTATTTTAAAGGGGTAATTGGTATTATGTTTTGAAAGAATATTATTAATATTCATATTTTATAAAATGGATTTATGTTATGGATAGTTGGTCAAAGTTTTATTTGGAACTTGTATAGGACTTTGTAACTCTCCTGGTAAAATTTAGTTTAACCTAACTTTTATTTTAAAATTAGCTTATATTTTATAAGGTAGCTTTATTTTAAATATCTTTGAAATAGATTTTTATTGAATAAAGTGTTTTAAGTAGTTTAATTTAAATATTTTAAGGTATATTTTAGAATAAAGTGATTTAATTGTTTTAAAATCTAAAATGTTTGGACTTGGTTATTTTCAGTGGGAATAGAAAATGTTTGGGAATCTATTCCGTAAAAAGGAAGTTGGTTTGAACTGTTTTCAAAGGGTTGAAAAATGAAAATATATCTCGCAAAGATATTTTGAGGAAACATAAATTTGAGGAATTATTTATGTTTGATGGATGTTTGTGAATATTATTTGATAGTTAAATAACCGACTATCAATATTGGCCATTGCGCTGATTGTTTCGAAGAGACCGGGATCGGGATTAATTTCTCGAAAACCACTTCGATTCGGTTTGTACGTTTTCGTGGGGAAACGAGTTCGGAGTCGAAGATGGAGAAGTGAAGTGCAAGGGCTAATCGCTACTAATCCTGAGGGTGATTCCAAAATGGATGTATTAGGAGTAGTGCCTTCGGTTCCGTTCAAACCCGGGATGGACTTGTACGGATGAATGCTTTCAGAACATCGTCAGGTGGACGATGAGCATTCTAAGTGATATGTTCTAAAAAGGTAACGCTTAGCCTCAAGCCTCATCAACCGGGAATGACTGAAAATCAGGGGTTATGCAGCAAGGCTAAGTGGGTAGCACCCATTAGGGTGAGGTCATCCCTGTCTAGATGTCCCTTTTTATTTTGGCTGTGTGGGCGGTTGCTGATCCCAACCGCAGGGTGATCTTACTCGGGATTATCCAGTAAGGGGTAGTCCTGGTCTTGTGTTGCAAGGGATTGGGAGTGATCCTCGGTACGCTGATCTAGACCAGGTACTGTGACAGGTAGTACCCCAGTGCCTAGTTATTAGTTGGAAATCCATTTTCCCTACGCGCCTGTACGGTTTTGATTGTGCCCAACTATTGCTGAAACGTGAGATGCAAGCATTTCAGCTAGATTCTATTTTACTTTCTATAGACACTATTATAATATCAGACGAATTTGATAAAAAGTGTTTTGGCTATCGTAAGGTAAAAACCCGACATGTTTATTTGTGGCGTGGTCTTACGAGAAGCTTTTGATTTTCAAAAGATTTTTGAAACTTTAATAATCAGTTTGGATGTATTTCTCTCATGCTGGTATTCCAGACTGACTCGTGTGTTATTTTATTATAATGCTCGGGTCAGACCGAGTATTATAGAATATAGGATAGGATGTTGTGGAGCTCTGGAGACGAAATGGATGGCGAGACGTACTTCCGTACTTGATTATTATTCCACTGTGTATTCAGTTTTCAGGACAGGTTATGATAACTGTCCAGTTGTGTGTTATGAATTGTGTAGTACTCTGATGATGTAATGTATAAACAGATATAATTCTTTTGTTTTAAAGATTAGTCATTTACCTATTATATATTGTTCCGCTGCGATTGTGAGATTCTGATTTTGTTTCCTATTTTCTTCTTCTACCTCCTTCTTCTTTAAACGTAATGGTTCGTATTTCCGTTCATCTTGAGTTGATTTGATGGAGAATAGTGTCGGCTCAAGGGGTACGGGTTTGCGGGCTATTACAGTGGTATCAGAGCTTAGGTTAGCGATAACCTAGACTTTGGTGGGAAAAATTACTCATTAGAAATAGAGTCAGAAGTACTCTAGAATGAGTTTGAGAGTAATAATAGATATGAGAGCGTATTTGTTAGTGAATATAAAAATTGTTTTTATACTGTGTTGACTTATCGGTTGAGTGTTTATGAATTTTGGTCGGTACATGAAGTACAACCGTATCGATAGGGGTTTCTAAACTCTTAAACAAGATAAACGACATAGTATTGTTTTAAAAGTGGGTAAATGAAATAATTTTACCCAAAATTATATTTTGATATAAAAGAAATGATTTTCTGAAATTATTATATATATATTTGGATGTTTGGTTGTTAATATTATAATCAAATAGGAATCTAAAATTTGGAATGGTTTATAACCAAATAAAATTCTATAAGTGGGACTTATCCAAAGAAATATAACTAAGATTTGATTTAAACCAGAATTTAAATCCCTGGAATTTTGAAAAGTGTTTTAAATGTATTTAAAACAAAGGTTTGGGAATTTAAGGTCTTGGAAATGTTTGAAATGTTTTGCAGAATGTTTGAAGGAAATAATGAAGTATTATTTTGGGAATTATTTTTGAATGGAAATTGTTTTGAAAGGAATTTATGGAAGTAAGGAAAGCACTGAACTCACTGGAAAATAATCCTGGTGATGATGGCCACATCATCAGTATTCATTTTCGAGTTTCTAAAGCGATGGATTGCTACTGGGGCGATTGGTTATGATATTTGTCTGGATTTGTTGATAAACAAGTTTGTTTTAGAAATTTCAAAAGGGAAATTATTTTGGTAAAAACAAGTCGTTTTGGAATTCGGAGATCTGATTTGTTATACCAAGTGGGTATGTGTTGATTATTATTTCAAAATGGTTTTGAAATGAAACCGGCAATTGAATTCTGGGAATTCTATTTATAAATAAAAATGTGAAAGTTAAAATGAATCAACTATTGAACTTTTAAAGTGAAGTTGATTTAAATAAGAAAGGAAATTGGAAATTTTAATCATGGAATTAAAATTTAACTTGAGTAAATGGAAGTGAATAAGATATATTCTAATTTAACTCAAGATAAGTTAAATAAAATTTAAATTGGAATAGGATTAAGTTGGATATAAAGTTGAGATGTAAAATGATTATAATTATGGGTTATAATTGTGTGATGGAAATTTATACCTTTAAGTTATTAAGTGTTATATATATAATCTGGAATTGTGGTTATAAGATGAAAATGACTCAAATGAGCAATATAAGATTTTAAGTAAATAAGTTGGTGAACTTATGAATAGAGAAATGAATTGTAAAACAAAAAAATAAAATGGTTTGTATTTTATGGGAAATTCAAAATTTAAATTCTAAGAGAAATGTAAAGTGGGATAAGGCATGGTGAAATATGAAATGTGGATGGACTTAGGTTAGTAAATAAGTTTTGAACTTATATATGGAGAAATAAAATTTGATCAAATTTCATTTAACCTAAATTAAAAGGAATTGTGTTAAATTTGGATTGAATTGAAATCAAAAATTTAGTTATGTTATAAATAATATTGAATGAAATTCAAATTCTTATTTAAAATAGTAAAGGAAATGGTATAAATTTAAGTTGGCTAAATAAAATTTAGTTGAACTTAAATTAAAATTTGAATAAAAATTTAATTGAAGAAAATTTAATTTAGTTGAAATGATATTGAATGAAGTAAATGCTCACTCAACTAAATCCAAAGGAATTGTTTGAAGATGAATTTAGCGTAAGCTAAATTAAATAAAAAGGGTAATGGGATGTAATAGAGTTGAGATAACTTAAGAAATTTTGAAATGGTTATTGTCGAGCTTATGTAATGGACTTAAATAAACCTGTATGGATAATGAACTTGAAGTGTAAGAATAGGGATTTGATTTAATAATTGTGATGAAACAAAAATGTTTGGATTGTGAACAATGCAGGATGGAATAAAATTAATATAATTTGAGTTGGAATTAATTTAAAATGGTTATAAGCTTAAGTAATGGTTATTGCATGAATAACATTAGAATTTGCACAAGAAACTAGTCGTTTTGTCGTAAATGGAAGTAAATTGATTTAAAGAAGCAAATAAACTTGGATTTTGAATAAATTGAAATGGGTTGGAATTTAATTAAGTGGATTGGTATATAAATGAAAGTGAATTATAAAGAAATGCAAATAAATTAAATTGAAAATAAAAATTTGATTGTGGATCAATTCGAAATTGGGTAGAAGTTAAATAAATTGATTTTTGAGATCAATTGAATTAAACATGAGTTGTTTTGCTTAAAAATGAATTGAATGTAAGTAAGGCATATAAACCGATTTGAAGTAAATATGAATTGTTTATGGTAAATATGAATTGTATATAGAAAACTTGAATGTAAATCATTCGAGTGGAATACAATGAAGTTTGAATTTGTAAAAGAACTTAAAATAGTATTGAAACTTGTGATTGTTTATAAAATGTGGTTTACATGTAATATTATGCAAATTTGCTGTATAGGCTATGTAACTGATGTGTTTGTTTGAGTAAGTATAGGTACGGGAGGCAATCGATAGAGTTGGAGTGCGTAAATGCATAATAAATTAGCCGCTTGCTTTTAAAATGCTAATCTAAGGTACGCCTACGCAATAAAATTTAAAAATGATATATATTGTGAAATATTTTGTTTTTTGACCGTGTGGGTCGATGTATACTTATTTATATCTATTGTGATATTGTAAAAGGCTCTCCGTACAAAGGAGACGCTGCCAAAAAAATTCAGAAATTTTGGAAGTTAGAAATTTTTTGGGGATTTTGAAAATTTTGGTTAACAAGGAAAGTTGTTTTTGAAATGATATTGAAAACAAATCTTTTGAGTTAGTAATGAAGCAAATGGTTTTGGAATTGAACTAAAAGTTTTAGTGAAGTGAATGTGAGTTTTTAACTAAGTGAATTTGGGTAAGTAAATGAGTTTGGAAGCATTTTCCTACCTTAGCAAATTTCGGGGACGAAATTTTTATAAGGGGGGAGGAATGTAACGACCCGGAATTTTGGTCGTTAGATTTTGAACATTTAATTTATTTTAAATGTTGAGTGTGGAATATAAATTGATTTTAAAATAAGAAGATTTTGGTTAAATCAATAAGATTTGTTATAATTTCAAATATGACAATTTAATTAGATTTGGATAATAATAATTTTTTTTTTGAAATTGGGATAATTTGTGAAACTAGGTGTATATAGATATGGGAATGGTTTCTAAAATTATTTAAAGTCTAGTTTGATTTGAATTTTAAATATTGGACTTTTGGATGGAATCAAAAGTCGATAAGTTAAATTTGGAATTTTTATATTAATTTAATAATGGAATTTAATATTATAATAATGCAAATAATCAGATTTTGATTTAAAATAAATTAGAATGATTTCTAATGTGATTTAAAATAAATTAGAATGATTTCTAATGTGATTAAAAATTCTATATGATTCATAATTACGTTAGTAAAATGTTAAAAGTGAAATTTTAAGTGATTTCGACGATTTTGGAAATCGCTCAAATTAATCGACGAGTTAAAATAGCTTTCGGGGCATAGTCTCGGAATTCGACGAAACCAGTTCCATTGGATCTGTAATAGTTAGTTATTATCGGATTTCAATTTTTGTAGCATTTGGAGCTACCGTTTGCTCGTACGGGTGAGAAACGCGTTGAGATTTATATCGAAAATTTAATATTTAAACCGATTCAAAATGCTATCTTCCACATATGATTGAATTGGGCTCCGAAACACGTTCCATTGTGTTCGGAATGTGGGTAAAACCTTATAAACGCCAAGCAGCATGTCTAATTTGGAGTTCGTTCGAAAATCTTGTGTTAATTGGGGGAAAATATTAATAAAATAATATTAAATAAACGTATATATACACGTTTACAGGTCGAAACCCAAGTCTCTTTCCATGGCCCCACCATAACTATTAATGGCCGAGACTTCACCATTTTCTTCTCCATTTTTCTCCCCATCCATGAGCTATCTTCGAAAACTTTCTACTGCAAAATCCAAGAGCTTGTTGAGCTCTATAAATCGACCGGTGGTGATCGTATGTATGTGAGTGGATCGTCAGATTTATCACCGTGATGCATGCGCATTCGAGCTCGAAGTTTGGGACCTAGGGAGTGCCGAGCCTTGTCATTTTTGGGCCGTGGGTAGGAGGCGGAGTGGGCTACGTCGTGGTGTTCCCCGATCGAGCTAGATGGTGAGGTGGTAGTCGCGATGTAATCGAGAAGGATGACGGCTATGGGTTTGGGAACCCTGGGTGATCGCGTGATGGAAGAAGAGCATGGGCGGCCACAATTTTCTGATGTTAACGTGCAGCCCAGATTTTTTTTGTTTGCTAAACTAATAATAAAAAGAAAGGGAAAATTGTTTATATAAATTATATTCAAACATTTAAAAGCCCATATCTTTTGCATGCGTAGTCAGAATTTGGCGAAACAGGAAGTGCCGGAATCACAGCGACGCGATCTACGCGCTGCAGCAGATCCGGAGGAAATTAGAGCTCGTGAAAATTTTAGATTAAATCGAAGGCGCTCGATTTAATTTAAAATTGGAACGCTCAACGAATTTAAGGTGAGTTAATCTCACTCACATCTGGAATGCTAGTTTATTTAAATAGTGGATATTTAAATGGTTGATTGATTGGTTGAATGTGATAAGTATTATCAGATTGGATCGATATTTTAGTTGTTGTGCTAACATCTGTAGATGCAGGGAAACAGGTTGGAGGGATCCAACTGGATTCCTCACAGTATAGAAATTATCCTCATAATCTGTGTTGTACTTTATTTATATCCTGTGATAGATTAATTTGGAAATTTAGTTGTGCTGTGTTATGGTTGGATAAATATAATCTGGTATTAGTATAAATAAAATGAATTGGGATTTAAAAAGGGAAATGAAAGAATTTTTAAGTAATGAACTTAAGGAAATTAAATTCAGGAAATTGGTTTGGAATTTGAAGTGTGTTTTGAAATGGTGTTTTAAAAAGGAAATGAGGAATGAGAATTTATAAACGGGGTTTATAAATGTAATGGAGTACTTATCGGGGGATAAATATTGAAAATATAGATTTTCGGTGGGAATTTCTATAAGGAATGCAAATTGTTTTAAAAGAAATAGTGGGATTATTTTAAAAAAAATGATGGGAAGTGTGCTTTTACTGGGAAATGAAGTATGTTTTCTAAAGGAAATTTTATTATAAGTATTTGATATAATAACTTTATGTTAAAAGAAATTTTTGATTTAAGTTATGCAGGAAACTTTTATAGATTTTCAAAACTTTACTTTGAATGGAGAATTTGGTAACTGATTTTAAATAATTCAAGTATATATTTTGGAAGTGATTTTCCAGGAATGGAAAATGTGTTAAAAATAAAAGGTGTTTATTTTTAAAGGGTTGAAAGAAATTTACGGGATTTAAACGTAAATTTGAATTGAGATAAATCCAGCAGGATTTATAAAAGAATTCTTTGGTTTATTCTGAAATGGGAGTGTATTTCCTCGAAAAGCCAAGTACGTTTTAAAGCAGATTTTTGAGCAAAAGTTAGAATTTTTGAAATTTTTTTTAAAAGAATGTTTTAAGAAATTATTTGATTTGTGAAAATTTTAAAGGTAAATATTTAATAAATTAGTTATAGTAATAATTATTTTAAAGGGGTAATTGGTATTATGTTTTGAAAGAATATTATTAATATTCATATTTTATAAAATGGAATATGTTATGGATAGTTGGTCAAAGTTTTATTTGGAACTTGTATAGGATTTTGTAACTCTCCTGGTAAAATTTAGTTTAACCTAACTTTTATTTTAAAATTAGCTTATATTTTATAAGGTAGCTTTATTTTAAATATCATTGAAATAGATTTTTTTTGAATAAAGTGTTTTAAGTAGTTTAATTTAAATATTTTAAGGTATATTTTAGAATAAAGTGATTTAATTGTTTTAAAATCTAAAATGTTTGGACTTGGTTATTTTCAGTGGGAATAGAAAATGTTTGGGAATCTACTCCGTAAAAAGGAAGTTGGTTTGAACTGTTTTCAAAGGGTTGAAAAATGAAAATATATCTCGCGAAGATATTTTGAGGAAACATAAATTTGAGGAATTATTTATGTTTGATGGATGTTTGTGAATGTTATTTGATAGTTAAATAACCGACTATCAATATTGGCCAATGCGCTGATCGTTTCGAAGAGACCGAGATCAGGATTAATTTCTCAAAAACCACTTCGATTCGGTTTGTACGTTTTCATGGGGAAACGAGTTCGGAGTCGAAGATGGAGCAGTGAAGTGCAAGGGCTAGTCGCTCCTAATCCCGAGGGTGATTCCAAAATGGATGTAGTAGGAGTAGTGCCTTCGGTTCCGTTCGAACCCGGGACGGACTTGTATGGATGAATGCTTTCAGAACATCGTCAGGTGGATGATGAGCATTCTAAGTGATATGTTCTAAAAAGGTAACGCTTAGCCTCAAGCCTCATCAACCGGGAATGACTAAAAATCAGGGGTTATGCAGCAAGGCTAAGTGGATAGCACCCATTAGGGTGAGGTCATCCCTGTCTAGATGTCCCTTTTTATTTCGGCTGTGTGGGCGGTTGCTGATCCCAACCGCGGGGTGATCTTACTCGGGATTATCCAGTAAGGGGTAGTCCCGGTCTTGTGTTGCAGGGGATTGGGAGTGATCCTCGGTACGCTGATCTAGACCAGGTACTGTGACAGGTGGTACCCCAGTGCCTAGTTATTAGTTGGAAATCCATTTTCCCTACGCGCCTGTACGGTTTTGATTGTGCCCAACTATTGCTAAAACGTGAGATGCAAGCATTTCAGCTAGATTCTATTTTACTTTCTATAGACACTATTATAATATCGGACGAATTTGATAAAAAGTGTTTTGGCTATCGTAAGGTAAAAACCCGACATGTTTATTTGTGGCGTGGTCTTACGAGAAGCTTTTGATTTTCAAAGGATTTTTGAAACTTTAATAATCAGTTTGGATGTATTTCTCTCATGCTGGTATTCCAGACTGACTCGGGTGTTATTTTATTATAATGCTCGGGTCAGACCGAGTATTATAGAATACAGGATAGGATGCTGTGGAGCTTTGGAGACGAACTAGATGGCGAGACGTACTTCCGTACTTGGTTATTATTCCACTGTGTATTCAGTTTTGAGGATAGGTTATGATAACTGTCCAGTTGTGTGTTATGAATTGGGTTGTACTCTGATGATGTAATGTATAAACAGATATAATTCTTTTGTTTTAAAGATTAGTCATTTACCTATTATATATTGTTTCGCTGCGATTATGAGATTCTGATTTTGTTTCCTATTTTCTTCTTCTACCTCCTTCTTCTTTAAACCTAATGGTTCGTATTTCCGTTCATCTTGAGTTGATTTGATGGAGAATAGTGTCGGCTCAAGGGGTACGGGTTTGCGGGCTATTACAATAAAAAAAAATTAATGTGGATTGGAATGTGGTTAATGCACATAAAGCAAAACAAGGTTTGGTAAATAGCATAAATAGAAATCAAATGGAAATTAGATAAATTGGTTTAAAGTCTATTTAAAAAGGGTTGAATTGAAGCGGGATAAATCGGATTTGCATATAATGAAAGTGAATGGTGAATGGAATGCAAATAAATTGGTTGTGGATCAATTTGGAATTAAATAGAAGGGAATTTATGCAGGTAAGCACATATAAATCAATTTGGAATGAATATGAGGTTGAGTGTTGTAAATATGAATTGAATGCAATAAAATTTGGTTGTAAATCATTTTGAATTGAATGAAATGTTATATGGTCCATGAAAAAGAAATTAAATTAGTGTTGGAATCTTATAATTGCTTGTGAATATATGATTGGCATGTTTGGGTAATGAAGTTTATGTGTTTGGCTAGAAAATAAATAAAATGTTATAGAATTTCATGTTTATGAAACTTATGTGCTTATTTTAAGTAAGTACAGGTACAGGAAGCTGTTTGGATAAATTAGTGTAATAATATATAATTGCTTGTGAAGTGGTATTTGTTAAATATAAAGGATTAAAAATCGAGATTTTTTAATGAATTGGAAGGATATAAGTGAATTTGGAAATAAGTATAAAATCGGTTATATTGGAGTTCAAGTAAGGTTTCCAAAATTTACGAAATGGAATTGGAATCGAGGAATTGGACTTGTTTTAAAAAGAGGATTTTTAAGTATTAATCTGGTGATTTTAAAAGTGTTAAAAATATTATGGAAATTAGTTATTTAATTATTTTAAATTGTTAAGGCATACTTAAATTTTAATTAGTTACTTTATAGTGATTGTTAAAGATTTATTATTATTTAAGAATTAGTCACCATTGTGATTTTTAAAGATAATTATTAAATATTAACATGGTTTTGAATAATAACTTTTATTTAAGTAGATTTGCCTAGATTGAACATGGAAATTTATTTTAGAATTTACAAGCATTATTTTAAGAAATTTTTAAATTAAGTTTCGGGAAGTAATGGTATACTCGCATGGCGTAAATCGGAGGCAGTGAGTGCCTGCAGTTAAGTCTTAGATTTCTCTAAGATAGAGACGTAACCATTGAGCTGTGATCCATGGTTTGATACCGCAGTGGTACTTTCCACATTATTTTAAAAGGGTTTTCAAATATTTTTTAAAAGGATAATTTGTGAATATACTGAATTCGATAAGATAAGTACATGACCTTTGATAGAGAGATTTAATTTATTTAAAATGTAAATTAAATAATACTTGGTGTTTTTCAGAGAAAATGAAGTATTTGGTTGAATTGATTGTTTATTTGATAGTCAAATAACCGATTATCAAATCTGGACCTAAATATAACTTTGGGAATATCTAGAAGAAGTACGGGAATTATATGGTATAGTTATCGTTCGAAATGCTATACTGTACGTATAAACTCATTTCGTTCTTCTAGGACGACGTTAAGGAAATCCGTCAACTAACGGTTAGGAGGTGATCTCCGATCTTATCTTTATCTGTTTATTTCCTAAAGAACCGGGGTTGAGTTTACCGAAAATAGCGAACGTTGTTTCGAAGAGACCGGGATCAGATAAGTTATCCGGAAACCACATCGACCCAATGATTACGTTTTCGAAATGAAGACAAGAGCATGGAGTCGAAGATGGAACAGTGAAGTGCAAGGGCTAATCGCTACTAATACTGTGGGTGATTCCAAAATGGATGTAGTAGGAATAGTGCCTTTGGTTCCGTTCGGACCCGGAACGGCCTTGTATGGATGAATGCTATCAGAACATTGTCATTGGAGGAAAATGAGCATTCTAAATGAAAAATTCCTTAAAATCTAATCGTAGCCTCTAGCCTCATCAACCGGGAATGACTGAAAAGCAGGGGAGATGCAGCAAGGCTAAGTGGGTAGCTCCCAATTATGGTATGTTTATCACCTTTCTAGATACCCTCAGATATTATTTTTACTACGATTTATGGAAGGAGCTCGATAAAGGGTGGGAACACCCGGGGTGATAACATATTCAGTCTATCCAGATTAGGGATAGTCCGGTCTTGTTTAGCAAGGGATCCCGACGTGGTCCTCGGTACAGTGTTTCTAGACATGTACTGTGACAGGCGATACCCTAGTGCCTAGTCATTCAGATGAAATCCATTCTCCAATAAGCGCCGTACGGTTTTGATTGTGCCCAACTATGCTGAAACGTGAGATGCAAGCATTTCAGCTATTTGAATAAGTATTTTTACTTAGACACTATTATAATATCAGATGATTTTGATATGAAGTGTTTTGGTTATCGTAAGGTAAAAAACCATCGTGTTTATGTGTGGCGTGGTCTTACAAAAAACCTTTGATTTTCAAAGGATTTTGAAAATTTAAATAATTCAAATTGTGTGTGTTTTCTCACACTGGTTTTCCAGACTGACTCGGGTGTTATTTTATTATAATGCTCGGGTCAGACCAAGTATTTCAGGTTCAGGTTAGGATGCTATGGAGCTCAGGAGACGAGCTGGAGACCGAGTTGTATTCTCGTATTTGTTTATTTCCACTGTAGTGTTTTTGTTTGAAATTACCAGCAAATTGTGAGGGCAGGTTGTTATAATTGCTCAGGCTGGTAATTATTGATTTGTGTACTCTGATGTGAAATATGTATATTACAGATTTGATTTGTGTAAAGAGCTTTCGATATTATATATTATTCAGTCCGTTGTGAGATTCTGTTTTGTTTAGTTTCTTCTGTCTTCTACCTACTTTATTTTTCCGCAACAATCTGTCTTTTCGGCACTCGATCGTTCGACATGTTATACGATGAGCATATTTATGTCGATTTTCATGGGTCGTGCAGGAGAGTCGTGACAGTTGTTATCGGAGCTTAGGTTGGCGATATACCTAGGCTTTGGTGGGGGATTACTCATTAGGGATAGAGTCAGTAGTACTTTAGAATGAGTTGAGTGTATTAATAGCTATGAGCGCGTAATTGTCTATGAAAATAAAATGTTTTTGTATTGTGTTGACTTATCGGTTGAGTGTTTATAAATTATGGTCGGTACGGGAAGTACGACCGTATCGATTGGGGTTTTTAATCTCTTAAACAAGGTAAACTGACATAGTATTGTTTTAAAGTGGGTAAATGAAATAATTTTTCCAAAAAGTATACTTTGATATAAAAGAAATAATTTTCTAAAATTATTATAGTGTATAATTGGAATGTTTGGATGACAATATTATAATCAAATAAGATTAGAAACAGTTATATAAATAACCAAATAGAAATGGTACAAGTATGATTTATACAAAGGAGTATAACTAAAATTGATTTAAACTAGAATTTAAATCCCGGAAATATTGAAAAAAATGTTTTAAATTGGGTTTGAACTAAATGTTTGGGAATTTTTAAATGTTGGGAATTTTGGAAATGTTTTCCAAAATGGTTAGTGAGGGATAATGGAGTATTATTTGAAAATGTTTTTGGAATAGAAATTGTTTTAAAATGAATTTGGAAGTAAAGAAGCACTGAATTCACTTCAGTCGCTGGAAAATAATCCTGGTGATGATGGCCACATATCAGTATTTATTTTCGAGTTTCTATGTGATGGATTGCTACCGTGGTAGTTGACTATGATTATTTGTTTTGGACTTGTTTGATAAACAAGTTTTGTTTTAGAAGTTCCGAAGGGAACTGTTTTGGGGAAAAACCAAGTGGCTTTGAGATTTCAAGGGTTTGATTTGATATACCAAAGTGATATATGTATATTTATGATTCCAAAATGTTTTGAAATAAAACCGGGTAATTAAATTCTGGGATTTCCATTTAAATGATTTGTAAAGTCAGATAAAATCAGTTACTGAACTTATAATTTGGGTGGATATATATAAAGAAAGGAAAATGTAAATTTTAATCCTGGAATTAAAATTTAACTTGAGGAAGTTAAAATGAGTATTAAAAATTGAAATTTAGCTTAAGATAAGTTAAATAAAATTGAAGTTGTATTTGAATTGAATGGAATATAAAGTTGAAATGTAGAATAATTATATAATTATAAGTTATAATTATTGAATGGAATGGATAAACTCAAGTTATTAAGTGATGTGTATAGTCCAGAGTTAGGATTATAAAGTGTAAAGGGATTCAAGTAAGCAATTTGAGATTTTAAGTAAATAAGTTTCTGAACTTATAAATTGAGAAAGGAAATGGTAAATGCCTAAATGAAAATGGTTTGATATTATGGCAAAAGGAATGGAAATTCAAAATTTTGAATTTTTAAATAGAGAGTGAATTAAATATAAATGTGAATTGTGTAGTGGTTGTATAACTATATATTATGAATATTGATTGTGAGTAAATAAGTGGGATAGCTTATTAAATTAGGGAAGTGAAAAGTATAACCAAGTTAAATGGTTAAGAAATTGATAATAAGAAATGAATTCAATTTAAGGGTAAATGAATTGAATATGATTTTGGGATATGGATTGGGTAAGTTGAGTGTGAACTTTAGTTTTATAGCTGAATATAACTTAAGCAGCGATATGAAATGTTTATAATAAACCTTAGAAATAATATCGTGAAATGGGTTATAAATAAATTAGCTTATAATGAAATGGCGTTCACTATAGAATAAAGTGGATAACACCATGAGAATAAAATGAAGTGAATGGAAAAGATGTAAAATAAGTGGAAGTAAAGTTAATAGAAGTGCAAATGTAGTAACCATGTTATGATAAATTGTTCGAGAATTGGTTTACATGAAATGATTTCCCAATGTTATAGTATAAATTGGTATACTAAGTAAATGAAAACAAATAAATTGAATGAGATTAATTTAAAAGGAATTAAAATTTGGTTCCAATGAAAACTTAACTTATGTGATAATTTATTAAATGAATTCATAAATAGAAATTAACGTGGATTGGAATGTGGTTAATGCACATAATGCAAAACAAGGTTTGGTGAATAGCATAAATAGGAATAAAATGGAAATTAGATAAATTGGTTTAAAGTCAATTTAAAAAGGGTTAAATTGAAGCGGGATAAAATGGATTTGTATATAATGAAAGTGAATGGTGTATGGAATGCAAATAAATTTGTTGTGGATTAATTTGGAATTAAATAGAAGGGAATTTATGCAGGTAAGCACATATAAATCAATTTGGAATGATATGAGGTTGGGTGTTGTAAATATGAATTGAATGCAATTAAATTTGGTTGTAAATCATTTTGAATTGAATGAAATGATATATGGTCCATGAAAAAGAAATTAAATTAGTGTTGGAATCTTATAATTGCTTGTGAATATATGATTGGCATGTTTGGGGTTATGAAGTTTATGTGTTTGGCTAGTAAATAAATGAAATGTTATAAAATTTCATGTTTATGAAACTTATGTGCTTATTTTAAATAAGTACAGGTACATGAAGCTCTTTGGATAGATTTTGGGTTTCGTAAATGCATATAAAATAAGTCGCTCGCTTAAAAATGCTTATATGAGGTATAACTACGCAATAAAATAAAGAAATGATAATATATTGATATATATTTTGTTTTCCGACCGTGTGGGTCGATGTATATATTTTTATCTCTTTTGTGACATTGTAAAAGGCTCTCCGTACAAAGGAGACACTGTCAAAAAAATTCGGAAATTTAGGGTGTTAGAAAAATTTTGAAAATTTTTGTTAACTAGAAAAGTTGATTTTTGAACTGTATTAGAAATCAAGGCTTTTTGAGTTAGAACTAGAAGCTAATTGTTTTGGATAAAACCAAAGGGGTTAGAGAGGTGAATATAGGATTTGAACTAAGTGGATTTTGGATAAGTTAATGGGTTTGGGAGCATTTTTCTTACCTTGGCAAATTTCGAGGACGAAATTTTTATAAGGGGGGAGGAATGTAACGACTCGAAATTTTGGTCGTTTAGTTTTGAACATTTAATTTATTTTAAATGTTGAATTTGAATTATTAATTGATTTCGAATATGGAAGAATTTCTGAAATGGTTTAAAATTCCAAATATAACGATTTATTTGATTTGGTAAAATGGTAAATTAATATTTAGAAATGGAATAATAGGTGAATCTAGAAATAAACGTATACGAAAATGATTTCCAAATTTATTTAATCCTATTTGGATTTGAATTATAATATTGGACTTTTGGATGGAATTAAAAGTCGATAAATTAAAGTTTGAAATTTATATATTAATTTAATGGTGAAATTTAATATATAGAAATAGTGTAAATAATTGAATTTTGATTTAATATGAATCGAAGTGATTTCTAATATGAATATAAATTCTATTTGAATTATAATGGAGTTAGTAAGTTTAAAAAATTGAAAATTTAAACGATTTCGACGATTTTGAAAATCGCTCGATTTAATCGACGAGTTAAAATAGCCTTCCGGAGCACAGTCTCGGAATTCGATGAAACCAGTTCCATTGGATCCGTAATAGTTTATTATTATCGGATTTCAAATTTTGTAGTGTTTGGAGTTACCGTTTGGTCATGCGGGATAGAAACGCGTTGAAATAAATATCGAAAATTTAATATTTTAATTCAATTCAAAAGGCAATCTTCCACGTACGATCGAATTGGGCCCCGAAACATGCTCCATTGTGTTCTGAATGCGGGTAAAACATTATAAACGCCAGGCGGCACATCTCGTTTGGAGTTCGTTTGAAAAAGCATGTTAATTGGAAAATAATAATAAAATAATATATATATATACACACACACGTGTATATATATACGATAGCACAGTAAAACCTAGCCTGTTATAACAGCCGCCGCCTCTATTTATTTTAATGGCCGAAACACTCTGATCATCTTTCCTCGATTTCTCCTAATCCATCAACTTTCACGACTCGACTAGGAAATCGAAGAACTCATCGACCTCTATAGATCCAATGGTGGATCTTGGCTATGCTGGCTCGAGGCGGTGGCAAATCGCCACGAACGTCAAACGGTTCGAACGCGTTTTCTGGAAGCATGGGAAGCTCGAGTTGTCATCCTTCTGGACGAAGGTGGAGTTCGCCTAGGGCTACGCCACAGTGGTCGTTGATCGTCGTCACGTGGTCGGGGATGGAGGAATGTCGCGGTCAAAGGTTGGGAAAGATGGGTTCGAGCGTGCCAGCAAATCGCGTGGGAGAAGAAGTACACATGTGGCCACGAACATCCAATTGAATTCGACGGCCATGATTTGTCTGGTTATAAAACAAAATTGATTTTGTAAATTTATATATATAATTATATTAAAACCTTTAAAAACTCGTATCTTCGTCATACAAGGTCGGAATCGGACGAAACAAGCGGCGCCGGAATCGCAGTGACGAACAATACGCGCTGGAGCAGATCTGTAGTCGATCGGAGCTAGCGAAAATTTTAAGTTAAATCAAACGTGTTCGATTTAATTTAAAATTGGAGCGTTTGGTGAAATTAAAACTCAAGGTGAGTTAATCTCACTCAATTTTGGACCGCTGGCTCTAATTTTAAATAGTTAAAATTAATTAATAATTGATTAGTTAAATTGATACATTTTTATCAGTTGGATGTGATATTATATATAGTAGTATATATATATATATTGGAGTGAATGATATTCCCGCATATATATAGCGGATGAGACCCTATGCGCCCTGCATAATAGCGGATGACCCTATATACCGCGATATTCCACCACGAAGCGGAATTGGTATTTTTATGTTGTGCTAACATCTATGGATGCAAGGAAACAGGTTGGATGGATCCAATTGGATTCCTCAAAAATGCTGGTTTTAAATTCATATATAGTGATATATGTTTTGTTGAAATAATCTGTGATAGATTATTGTGTGATCTAAATTGTTTGGATGCTATCGTAGTTTTGGCCTAGATTTTGGTATTTTTTTAAATACCAATTAAAATATGGTTTTAAATGGGTAAAGAATTGTATATAAGGATTTGAAGTAAAATGTTTATATAGAGTTCTGGATAAATTAATTGGACAGAAATTAAAGTTTTGAAATTATGTTTAACTATTTTGGGATATTGTAATAGGGATTCTGGAATAAAATATATTAAAAGGATTTTAAATAAAAAATTCTTAAGTGGTATTTGTTAAATATAAAGGATTAAAAATCGAGATTTTTTAATGAATTAGAAGGATGGAAGTGAATTTGGAAATAAGTATAAAATTGGTTATACTGGAGTTCAAGTAAGGTTTCCAAAATTTACGAAATGGAATTGGAATCGAGGAATTGGACTTGTTTTAAAAAGAGGATTATTAAGTATTAATCTGGTAATTTTAAAAGTGTTAAAAATATTCTGGAAATTAGTTATTTAATTGTTTTAAATTGTTAAGGCATACTTAACTTTTAATTAGTTACTTTATAGTGATTGTTAAAGATTTATTATTATTTAAGAATTAGTCAGCATTGTTATTTTTAAAGATAATTATTAAATATTAACATGGTTTTGAATAATAACTTTTATTTAAGTAGATTTGCCTAGATTAAACAAGGAAAATTATTTAGAATTTACAAGCATTATTTTAAGAAATTTTTAAATTAAGTTTCAGGAAGTAATGGTATATTCGCATGGCGTAAATCGGAGGCAGTGAGTGCCTGCAGTTAAGTCTTGGATTTCTTTGGGATAGAGACGTAACCATTGAGTTGTGATCCATGGTTTGATACCGCAGTGGTACTTTCCACATTATTTTAAAAGGGTTTTCAAATATTTTTGAAAAGGATAATTTGTGAATATACTGAATTTGATAAGATAAGTACATGACCTTTGATAAAGAGATTTGATTAATTTAAAATGTAAATTAAATAATACTTGGTGTTTTTCAGAGAAAATGAAGTATTTGGTTGAATTGATTGTTTATTTGATATTTAAATAATCGACTATCAAATCTGGACCTAAATATAACTTTGGGAATATCTAGAAGAAGTACAGGAATTATATGGTACGGTTATCGTTCGAGGTGCTATACTGTACGTATAAACTCGTTTCGTTCTTCTAGGACGACGTTAAGGAAATCCGTCCACTAACGGTTAGGAGGTGATCTCCGATCTTATCTTCGTCAGTTTATTTCCTAAAGAACCGGGGTTGAGTTTACCGGAAATAGCGAACATTGTTTCGAAGAGACCGGGATCAGATAAGTTATCCGAAAACCAAATTGACCCAATGAGTATGTTTTAGAAATGAAGACAAGAGCTTGGAGTCGAAGATGGAACAGTGAAGTGCAAGGGCTAATCGCTACCAATCCCGAGGGTGATTCCAAAATGGATGTAGTAGGGATAGTGCCTTCGGTTCCATTCGGAACTGGAACGGACTTGTATGGATGAATTCTATCAGAACATTGTCATTGGAGGACAATGAGCATTCTAAGTGAAAAATTTCTTAAAAAGGTAATCGTACCCTCTAGCCTCATCAACTGGGGATGACTGAAAAGCAGGTGAGATGCAGCAAGGCTAAGTAGGTAGCACCCAATTAGGGTATGTTTATCACCTTTCTAGATACTCTCGGATATTATTATTACTACGATTTATGGAAGGAGCTCGATAAAGGGTGGGAACACCCGTGGTGATAACATATTCGGTCTATCCAGGTTAGGGATAGTCCGGTCTTGTGTAGCAGGGGATCCCGACGTGGTCCTTAGTACAGTGTTTCTAGACATGTACTGTGACAGGCGATACCCCAGTGCCTAGTCATTCAGATGGAATCCATTCTCCAATAAGCGCTGTACGGTTTTGATTGTGCCCAACTATGTTGAAACGTGAGATGCAAGCATTTTAGGTATTTGAATAAGTATTTTTACTTAGACACTATTATAATATCAGATGATTTTGATATGAAGTGTTTTGGTTATCGAAAGGTAAAACCCCATCGTGTTTATGTGTGGCGTGGTCTTTCGAGATACCTTTGATTTTCAAAGGATTTTGAAAATTTTAATAATTCAAATTGAGTGTGTTTTCTAACGCTGGTTTTCCAAACTGACTCGGGTGTTATTTTATTATAATGCTTGGGTCAGACCGAGTATTTCAGGTTCAGGTTAGGATGCTATGGAGCTCAGGAGACAAGATGGAGACCGAGTCGTATTCTCGTATTTGTTTATTTCTGCTATAGTGTTTTTGTTTGAAATTACCAGCAAATTGAGAGGGCAGGTTGTTATAACTGCTCAGGCTGGTAATTACTGATTTGTGTACTCTGATGTAAAATATGTATATTACGGATTTGATTTGTGTAAAGAGCTATTGATATTATATATTATTCAGTCCGCTGTGAGATTCTGTTTTGTTTAGTTTCTTCTGTCTTCTACCTACTTTCTTTTTCCTCAACAATCAGTCTTTTCGTCACTCGATCGTTCGACATGTTATACCATGAGCATATTTATGTCGATTTTCAAGGGTCGTGAAGGGGGGTCGTGACAGTTGGTATCAGAGCTTAGGTTGGCGATATACCTAGGTTTTGGTGGGGGATTACTCATTAGAGGTAGAGTCAGTAGTACTTTATAATGAGTTGAGGGTATTAATGAGCACGTAATTATCAGTGAAAATAAAATGTTTTTGTATTGTGTTGACTTATCGTTTGAGTGTTTATAAATTATGGTCCGTACGGGAAGTACAACCGTATCAATAGGGGTTTTTAAACTCTTAAACAAGGTAAATCGACATAGTATTGTTTTAAAGTGGGTAAATGAAATAATTTTGCCCAAAATTATACTTTGATATAAAAGAAATAATTTTTTGAAATTATTATAGTGTATATAATTGGAATGTTTGGATGTCAATATTATAATCAAATAAGATTATAAAACTTGAAACGGTTATATAAATAACCAAATAGAAACGGTATAAGTATGATTTATACAAAGGAGTATAACTAAAATAGATTTAAACTAGAATTTAAATCCTGGAAATTTTGAAAAAAAATGTTTTAAATTGGGTTTGAACTAAATGTTTGGGAATTTTTAAATGTTGGAAATTTTGGAAATGTTTTCCAAAATGGTTGGTGAGGGATAATGGAATATTATTTGAAAATGTTTTTGGAATATAAATTGTTTTAAAATGAATTTCGAAAGTAAAGAAGCACTGAATTCACTTCAGTCGCTGGAAAATAATCCTGGTGATGATGGCCACATATCAGTATTCATTTTCGAGTTTCTAAGTGATGGATTGCTACCATGGTAGTTGACTAAGATTGTTTATTTTGGACTTGTTTGATAAACAAGTTTTGTTTTAGAAGTTCCGAAGGGAACTTTTTTGGGGAAAAACCAAGTGGCTTTGAGATTTCAAGGGTTTGATTTGATATACCAAAGTGATATATGTATATTTATGATTTCAAAATGTTTTGAAATAAAACCGGGTAATTAAATTCTGGGATTTCCATTTAAATGATTTGTAAAGTCAGATAAAATCAGTTACTGAACTTATAATTTGGGGTGGATATAGATAAAGAAAGGAAGATGTAAATTTTAATCCTGGAATTAAAATTTAACTTGAGGAAGTTAAAATGAGTATTAAGAATTGAAATTTAGCTTAAGATAAGTTAAATAAAATTGAAGTTGGATTTGAATTGAATGGAATATAAAGTTAAAATGTAGAATAATTATATAATTAGAAGTTATAATTATTGAATGGAATGGATAAACTTGAGTTATTAAGTGATGTGTATAGTCCAGAGTTAGGATTATAAAGTGTAAAGGGATTCAAGTAAGCAATTTGAGATTTTAAGTAAATAAGTTTTTGGACTTATAAATTGAGAAAGGAAATGGTAAATGCCTAAATGAAAATGGTTTGATATTGATGCAGCGCAATCTGCATTGGATTTAGGTCGGCCGCGACCTAGTATATTGGTAGGTCGTCCAAGCGACCTAACAAGTCGAGATAACCGACCTAACGAGCTAACTCACCACACAACAGGCCGAAGCTTAGCGACCTATCGAAGTTAACTCGCGTGAAGGGCTAGGTCGCTCAAGCATATGACGCTCGGATCCTTATGTCGTTGAAGTTGTGTTTACTTAGGTCGCAAGAACTTATGCCGCGGAAGCTTAGGTCGTTACTGAAGATTAAGTCGCTCCTGGAAGTTCTTTTATGCCGCATCTTCGTAAGCCGTTCGATGTTAGGTCGTGTAATATGTTATGTCGCATGAATGTTGTATATATCGTTAAGTCATGTGTTGTAACTCATGTTTGTTAACTTGTTTGTGTTTAGGTCGTTATTCCGAAGTCGTGTAACAGTAACTCGAGTTGTATTGTGTTGATTTGTTAAGTCGCGTGTGAGTTATATTGTTAACTCGTGGAGTGTTAGGTCGTTAACGACTTATGTTAGGTCGTTGGAGTGTGCTGTTGTGTTGAAAGCCTATAAATAGGCGTGTTGTGTCATTTGTAAAGTGGTTGTTGATTTTGGAATAAACTTTTGTTTGTGTGCTTTGTGCCACTTTGAAATTGGAAGTTGAGTGTGATCTCCTTTCTCCATTTTCGGTTATTCGAGTGCGCTCGAATCAACGATTTTGAAGCCGATTCACGGAATCTTGTGCGCAAGATCAACGTAGAAGAATCGTAGATCTTTTAACACGGTATCGTGCGCGATCAATGTGTTGGAGATAGTTAGAATCCGGTATCTTCCGAGATCAACGGATTTGGGCGTTCGGCATCATCAATTCATCGATTTTATATTATTTCATCGAATCGTTTATCGATTTGTTCGACACGAATATTTCAATTCGTCGTCAAGTGTTAGATCCGCTGCGTCAGTTTGGTATTAGAGTGAGACTTAGCCAATCATAGCTAAGCCGAGTATTTGGAGCCAAGGAGAAGTGTTTGAAGAGTTTGAGCCGAGCTAAGGAGGAGTAGAGCCATGTGTTGGAGTTTAGACCGAGCCAATCAAAGCAAAGCCGAACTTGTTAGAGGGATCATGCCTCTAAGAAGAGCTAATCGTCATCAAAACGTTGCAAATGTGTATAGAAGAGAAGATGCTGAACAAATGGAGCAACGAATTAGTGATAAGTCCAATAAGAAGTTTGATGAGGGGATTGGTAGATTGGAAAAACTCATGTTGGATATGAATCAAACCCGAAGAGGAACATCGCCAATTACGAACCAAGGTGGAAATAGGGTTTCGCCGTCGGTTTCGGGTGAAAGGAGAATGTCGCCACAATCTCATCAAGGTAGAAGAGAATCATCAGTTTCAAGGATGAGAGATCACCATGGGTATCGAGAAGAAGAAAGAAGGACTCAACGTGAGTTTGAGTATGAACCACACCATGATAATGAAAGACATGGTAGGAGGGATAATCGTGATCGTAGAGATGTCGATGGTCAGGATCGATATCGTAGTACATCTGATTTTGAAGAGTATGATGATAGAGGTAGTGTTCATTATCGAGATCGAGACCAAGTGCGAGATCAAAATAGAGATTCGGCAGACGATCGTCGATGGGAGTCGAGAATGAAAATGGAGATTCCGGAATTCAAAGAAGGAATGGTTGCGGAAGAATTTTTGGACTGGTTATCTAATGTTGAAGAAATTTTTGAATTTAAGGAAGTTCCCGAGCATCGTAAAGTTAAGTTGATTGCTACTCGTTTGAGAGGAAGAGCTATGGCGTGGTGGCAACAAACTAAACTTACACGAGAAAGAATGGGAAAGTCAAAGATTGAGTCATGGGAGAAGATGAAGAAATTGATGAAGGCTACTTTCTTGCCTTATAATTATCAGTCTCTTATGTATCAGCGCTTACAAAATCTGAGACAAGGGACCAAGTCGGTTAATGATTATACAGATGAGTTTTATCAACTTATTGCCAGAAATGATATCATGGAGACGGAGGAGCAGGTTGACAGCTAGATTTGTTGGAGGATTGAGAATGCAAATTCAGGATATGGTGAATATGTTTGACCCTAGATCCGTTGCAGAAGCACACTAGAAGGCGTTATCTTGGGAGAAGCAAGGCAGAAGTGGAGGTGGTGTGTTTACAAATTCCAACAATCAAGTGAAAGGGGTTAGTAGCAATACCAACGTTTCCAAGGCTGTTGGTAAACCGGTTGTCAATGAAGTTGCTAAGACCAAGGTCAATAGTAGTATCAAATGCTTTAATTGTCAAGAGTTTGGTCACAAGAGCAATGAATGTCTGAAGCCTAAGAAGCGAGTGATGGTTGCTGAGGTTGAGGATGGGGATGCAGAAGCAGAATGTTCTAATTCACTACCGGTTGAGGAGGAAGAATTATTGTCAGGAGATGATGGATATTCATTAATGATGAGGAGAAACTGCTTGACACCAAAGCAGGAGGAAGAGACTAGTTGGTTGAGGAGTAATATCTTTCAATCAACATGCACTATTTTGGGAAAGGTTTGCAAGTTTGTTATTGATGCAGGAAGTTGTGACAATATTATCTCTACTGAGGCTGTGAAGAAGTTGGAATTGAAGATAGAGAACCATCCTAAACCTTACAAATTGTCTTGGTTGAGGAAAGGTGGGGAGGTGAAGGTTAGTCAAAGAGCTTGTGTGAATTTTTCCATCGGACGGAAGTATAAAGATGAAATTTGGTGTGATGTTGTGGACATGGATGTGTGTCATTTGTTGTTGGGCAGACCATGGCAATTTGATAGGGCTGTGCAACATGATGGAAGAACTAACTGCTACAGTTTCATGTTCAATGGCACTAAAATCACTTTAGTTCCTAAAAAGCAACAACAGAAGGAAAGCAAGTTGGAGGAGATTGAAGAACTGAAGACTTTGCTATCTTTGAAGGAGTTTGTTAAAGAAGTGAAGATGAGCCAGAAGTATTTTTGTTGATTGGACGTGAAAGTAATGAAGTGATTGAAATTCCTGAAGAAGTAAAGCCAGTGCTGGAATTATTTGAAGATGTATTTCCTGAAGAGTTGCCAACGGAGTTGCCACCGTTGAGGGACATACAACACCAAATTGATCTTGTTCCGGGAGCTGTATTACCACATAGACCACATTACAAAATGAGTCCAAAGGAGCATGAGGAGTTGAGCAGGCAGGTGGAAGAGTTGCTTGAACAAGGGCGTGTACAGGAAAGTTTAATTCCTTGTGCAGTTCCAGCCTTGTTAGTGCCGAAAAAGGATGGAACGTGGAGGATGTGTACCGATAGTCGGGCACTGAACAAGATTATTGTGAGGTATAGATTTCCAATGCCTAGATTGGATGATTTGTTAGATCAGTTGAATGGAGCTGCTATATTTTCAAAGATTGATATGAAGAGTGGGTACCATCAAATTCGAATTCGACCAGGGGATGAATGGAAAACAGCGTTCAAGACACGGGAGGGGTTGTACGAATGGCTGGTTATGTCGTTTGGTCTTTCGAATGCACCTAGTATGTTTATGCGGGTGATGAATCAGATCTTTAGACCATTTATTGGGAAGTTCGTGGTGGTGTATTTTGATGATATACTGATTTACAGTGGAAGCACAGAAGAACACTTGCATCATCTGAGAGAAGTGTTGATAATACTGCGACAGGAACAATTTTATGCTGCAATGAAGAAATGCGTGTTCATGACGCATAGTGTTCTATTTTTGGGGTATGTTGTTTCTGAAGGAGGTATTTAGGTGGATCAAAGTAAAGTTGAAGCAATCAGAAATTGGCCACAACCCAAGACTATAACCGAAGTGAGAAGATTCCATGGGTTAGCATCATTCTACCAAAGGTTTATTCCACATTTCAGTAGCGTGATGGCACCTAATACTAATTGCATGATGGGTAAGCAGTTTGCCTGGTCGAAGGAAGCAGGATTTTCTTTTGAGCGAATCAAGGAACTGTTGACGTCAGCACCAATTCTAGTTTTACCGGATTTCCTGTTACTATTTGAATTACATACTGATGCGTCTAAAGTTGGAATTGGAGGAGTGTTGAGCCAGAGGAGCCGTCCAATTGCTTATTTATGTGAGAAGCTTTCGGGAGCAAAGATGAGATATATTACTTATGACGTGGAGTTCTATGCTATTGTTCAAGCTATAAAGCATTGGAGACACTATTTGTTCCATAAAGAATTTGTTCTGTATACTGATCATGAAGCACTGAAACATTTGCAGGGACAGGACAAAATTGCAGCCAGGCATGCTTCGTGGATCGCATACTTGCAACAGTTTACATTTGTTGTGAAGCATAAGTCGGGAATTACAAACCGTGTGGCAGATGCCTTGAGTCAAAGGAATCATTTGTTGACTACAATGAAAGTTGAAGTGACGGGTTTTGATGTGTTGCCAGAATTGTTTGTTGATGATCCTTACTTTGCTAAGGTTATGGATGAAGTCGAGAAGGGGAAGAAGGATGAGTATGTGTTGGTGGATGGTTTTCTTTTTAAGGGGAATCGATTGTGTATACCAGAGTGCAGCTTACGAATGAAGATTGTGAAGGAGTTGCATGAGGAAGGACATGTGGGAAGAGATCGTACTTTGCATTTGATTTCTCAATCATATTTTTGGCCTTCTATGAGAAAAGAAGTTGAAAGATTTGTGGAGAGATGTCATATTTGTCAAGTTTCCAAAGGGACATCGACGAATTCGGGATTGTATATGCCATTACCCGTGCCTACTAGACCATGGGTTGATATCAGCATGGATTTTGTTTTGGGGTTTCCAAGAACTCAGCGAGGGAATGATTCTATATTTGTTGTGGCGGATAGATTTTCAAAGATGGCACATTTTATAGCTTGTAAAAAGACCGCTGATGCAGTCCGTGTTGCTCAGTTATTCTTTAAAGAAGTGTATCACTACTTGGGCTACCTGAATCTATTGTTTCTGACCGGGATACGCGATTTCTAAGTCATTTTTGGTTGAGTCTGTGGAAGATGGTTGGAACGAAGCTGAATTTTAGTAGCGCCTATCATCCGCAAACAGATGGGCAAACAGAAGTGGTGAACAGATCTTTGGGAAACTTATTGAGATGTCTTGTGAAGGATAATTTGAAGAGTTGGGATATGAAGTTATGTCAGGCAAAATTTGCACATAATCACGCTGTTAATCGAAGTACTGGATTCAGTCCATTTCAAGTCGTATATTCAGCAATGCCGAAGGGACCGTTGGATTTGACGACAGTGCCAATTCAGAAAGGGGTAGTTAAACGAGCTTGTGATTTCGTGAACGAGTTGCAGGAATGTCACAGAACTGTTTATGAGCGATTGCGTGCATCAAATGATAAGTATAAACAACTGGCAGATAAGAAGCAAAGGAGTGTAGACTTCAAAGAGGGTGATTTTGTTTATGCAGTGTTGACAAAAGATCGTTTTTCAGTTGGAACTTACAACAAGTTGAAAGCTCGAAAAATTGGTCCAGTGGAAGTTTTGAAGAAGATCAACGATAATGCATATCGGTTAAACTTACCCGATCATATTCACACTGCAGACGTTTTCAACGTTAAGCATTTGATTTCGTATCATGGGGACAAGCTTGTCGTAGGAAAAGAAGGTGCAAATTCGAGGCCGAATTCTTGTCAACCGATGGAGGATGATGCATCGCAATCTGCATTGGATTTAGGTCGGCCGCGACCTAGTATATTGGTAGGTCGTCCAAGCGACCTAACAAGTCGAGATAACCGACCTAACGAGCAAACTCACCACACAACAGGCCGAAGCTCAGCGACCTATCGAAGTTAACTCGCGTGAAGGGCTAGGTTGCTCAAGCATATGACGCTCAGATCCTTATGTCGCTGAAGTTGTGTACTTACTTAGGTCGCAAGAACTTATGCCGCGGAAGCTTAGGTCGTTACTGAAGATTAAGTCGCTCCTGGAGGTTCTTTTATGCCGCATCTTTGTAAGCCGTTCGATGTTAGGTCGTGTAATATGTTATGTCGCATGAATGTTGTATATATCGTTAAGTCGTGTGTTGTAACTCATGTTTGTTAACTCGTTTGTGTTTAGGTCGTTATTCTTAAGTCGTGTAACAGTAACTCCAGTTGTATTGTGTTGATTTGTTAAGTCGCGTGTGATGTTGTATTATTAACTCGTGGAGTGTTAGGTCGTTAACGACTTATGTTAGGTCGTTGGAGTGTGCTGTTGTGTTGAAAGCCTATAAATAGGCGTGCTGTGTCATTTGTAAAGTGGTTGTTGATTTTGGAATAAACTTTTGTTTGTGTGCTTTGTGCCACTTTGAAATTGGAAGTTGAGTGTGATCTCCTTTCTCCATTTTCGGTTATTCGAGTGCGCTCAAATCAACGATTTTGAAGCCGATTCACGGAATCTTATGCGCAAGATCAACGTAGAAGAATCGTAGATCTTTTAACACGGTATCGTGCGCGATCAACGTGTTGGAGATAGTTAGAATCCGGTATCTACCGAGATCAACGGATTTGGGCGTTCGGCATCATCAATTCATCGATTTTATATTGTTTCATCGAATCGTTTATCGATTTGTTCGACACGAATATTTCAATTCGTCGTCAAGTGTTAGATCCGCTGCGTCAGATATTATGGCAAAAGGAATGGAAATTCAAAATTTTGAATTTTTAAATAGAGAGTGAATTAAAATTGAGTGAATTAAATATAAACGTGAATTGTGTAGTGGTTGTATAACTATATGTTATGAATATTGATTGTGAGTAAATAAGTGGGATAGCTTATTAAACTGGGGAAGTGAAAAGTATAACCAAGTTAAATGGTTAAGAAATTGATAATAAGAAATGAATTCAATTTAAGGGTAAATGAATTGAATATGATTTTGGGATATGGATTGGGTAAGTTGAGTGTGAACTTAAGTTTTAAAGCTGAATATAACTTAAGCAGCGATATGAAATGTTTATAATAAATCTTAGAAATAATATCGTGAAATGGGTTATAAATAAATTAGCTTATAATGAAATGCCGTTCACTATAGAATAAAGTGGATAACACTATGTGAATAAAATGAAGTGAATGGAAAAGATGTAAAATAAGTGGAAGTAAAGTTAATAGAAGTGCAAATGTAGTAACCATGTTATGATAAATTGTTCGAGAATTGGTTTACATGAAATGATTTCCTAATTTTATAGTATAAATTGGTATACTAAGTAAATGAAAAAAAAAATTGAATGAGATTAATTTAAAAGGAATTAAAATTTGGTTGCAATGAAAACTTAACTTAAGTGATTATTTATGAAATGAATTCATAAATAGAAATTAACGTGGATTCGAATGTGGTTAATGCAACATAAAGCAAAACAAGGTTTGGTGAATAGCATAAATAGGAACCAAATGGAAATTAGATAAATTGGTTTAAAAGTCAATTTAAAAAGAGTTAAATTGAAGCGGGGTAAAATGGATTTGCATATATTGAAAGTGAATGGTGAATGGAATGCAAATAAATTGGTTGTGGATCAATTTGGAATTAAATAGAAGGGAATTTATGCAAGTAAGCACATATAAATCAATTTGGAATGAATATGAGGTTGGGTGTTGTAAATATGAATTGAATGCAATAAAATTTGGTTGTAAATCATTTTGAATTGAATGAAATGATATATGGTCCATGAAAAAGATATTAAATTACTGTTGGAATCTTATAATTGCTTGTGAATATATGGTTGGCATGTTTGGGGTTATGAAGTTTATGTGTTTGGCTAGTAAATAAATGAAATGTTATAAAATTTCATGTTTATGAAACATATGTGCTTATTTCAATTAAGTACAGGTACAGGAAGCTGTTTGGATAGATTTTGGGTTGCGTAAATGCATATAAAATAAGCCGCTCGCTTAAAAATGCTAATATGACGTATAACTACGCAATAAAATAAAGAAATGATAATATTTTGATATATATTTTGTTTTCCGACCGTGTGGGTCGATGTATATATTTTTATCTCTTTTGTGACATTGTAAAAGGCTCTCCGTACAAAGGAGACACTGTCAAAAAAATTCGGAAATTTAGGGTGCTAGAAAAATTTTGAAAATTTTTGTTAACTAGAAAAGTTGATTTTTGAACTGTATTAGAAATCAAGGCTTTTTGAGTTAGAACTGGAAGCTAATTGTTTTGGATAAAACCAAAGGGCTTGGGAGCATTTTTCTTACCTTAGCAAATTTCGAGGACGAAATTTTTATAAGGGGGAGGAATGTAACGACCTGGAATTTTGGTCGTTTAGTTGTGAACATTTAATTTATTTTAAACGTTGAATTTGAATTATTAATTGATTTTGAATATGGAAGAATTTCTGAAATGGTTTAAAATTCCAAATATAACAATTTATTTGATTTGGTAAAATAGTAAATTAATATTTGGAATTGGAATAATAGGTGAATCTAGAAATAAACGAATATGAAAATGATTTCTAAAATTTATTTAATCCAATTTGGATTTGAATTATAATATTGGACTTTTGGATGGAATTAAAAGTCGATAAATTAAAGTTTGAAATTTATATAATGGTGAAATGTAATATATATAAATAGTGTAAATAATTGAATTTTGATTGAATATCATCGAAGTGATTTCTAATATGAATTTAAATTCTATTTGAAGTATAATGGAGTTAGTAAGTTTTAAAAATTGAAAATTTAAACGATTTCGACGATTTTGAAAATCGTTCGATTTAATCGACGAGTTAAAATAGCCTTCCAAGGCACAGTCTTGGAATTCGATGAAACCAGTTCCATTGGATCCGTATTAGTCTATTATTATGGGATTTCAAATTTCGTTGTTTTTGGAGTTACCGTTTAGTCGTACGGGATAGAAACTCTATCGAAAATTTAATATTTTAATTCAATTCAAAAGGCTATCTTCCACATACAATCGAATTGGGCCCCAAAACATGCTCCATTGTGTTCAGAATGTGGGTAAAACATTATAAACGCCAAGCGACACATCTCGTTTGGAGTTCGTTTGAAAAAGCACATTAATTGGAAAATTATATATATATATGTGTGTGTGTGTGTGTGTATACGATAGCACAGTAAAAACTAGCCTCTTATAGCAGCTGCCGGCTCTATTCATTTAATGGCCGAAACACTCTGATCATCTTTCCTCGATTACTCCTAATCCATCAACTTTCACGACTCGACTCCGACTAGGAAATCGAAGAACTCATCGACCTCTATAGATCCAACGGTGGATCTTGGCTACGGTGGCTCGAGGCGGTGGCAAATCGCCACGAACGGCATACGGTTCGAACGCGTTTTATGGAAGAATGGGAAGCTCGAGTTGTCATCCTTCTGGCCGAAGGTGGAGTTCGCCTAGGGCTACGCAACGGTGGTCGTTGATCGTCGTCACGTGGTCGGGGATGGAGGAATGTCACGGTCAAAGGTTGGGAACAATGGGTTCGAGTGTGCCTGCAAATCGCGTGGGAGAAGAAGTACACATGTGGCCACGATTATCCAATTGAATTCTACGGCCATTATTTGTCTGGTTATAAAACAAAATTGACTTTGTAAATTTATATATATAATTATATTAAAACCTTTAAAAACTCGTACCTTCGTCATACGAGGTCGGAATCGGACGAAACAAGCAGCATCGGAATTGCAGCGATGAACACTACGCGTTGGAGAAGATTTGGAGTCAATCGGAGCTAGCGAAAATTTTAGGTTAAATCGAACGTGTTCGATTTAATTTAAAATTGGAGCGTTTGGCGAAATTAAAACTCAAGGTGAGTTAATCTCACTTAATTTTGGACTGCTAGCTTTAATTTTAAATAGTTAAAATTAATAAATGATTGATTGGTTAAATTGATACATTTTTATTAGTTGGATGTGATATTATATATAGTAGTAGTGTATATATATATATGTATATATTGGAGTGATTGATATTCCCGCATATATATAGCGGATGAGACCATATGCGCCCCGCATAATAGCAGATGACCCTATATACCGCGATATTCCACCACGAAGCGAAATTGGTATTTTTATGTCGTGCTAACATCTGTGGATGCAAGGAAACAGGTTGGATGGATCAGACTGGATTCCTCGAAAATGCTGGTTTTAAATTCATATATAGTGATATATGTTTTATTGAAATAATTTGTGATAGATTATTGTGTGATCTAAATTGTTTGGATGCTATGGCAGTTTTGGTCTAGATTTTGGTATTTTTTTAAATACCAATAAAAATATTGTTTTAAATGGGTAAAGAATTGTATATAAGGATTTGAAGTAAAATGTTTATATAGAGTTCTGGATAAATTAATTGGACAGAAATAAAAGTTTTGAAATTGTGTTTAACTATTTCGAGATATCGTAAACAAGGGTTCTGGAATAAAATATATTAAAAGGATTTTAAATAATAAATTCTTAATTGGTATTTGTTAAATATAAAGGATTAAAAATCAAGATTTTTTAATGAATTGGAAGGATAGAAGTGAATTTGTATAAAATCGGTTATACTGGAGTTCAAGTAAGGTTTCCAAAATTTACGAAATGGAATTGGAATCGAGGAATTGGACTTGATTTAAAAAGAGGATTTTAAAGTTTTAATCTGGTGATTTTAAAAGTGTTAAAAATATTCTGGAAATTAGTTATTTAATTATTTTAAATTGTTAAGGCATACTTAACTTTTAATTAGTTACTTTATAGTGATTGTTAAAGATTTATTGTTATTTAAGAATTAGTCGGCATTGTTATTTTTAAAGATAATTATTAAATATTAACATGGTATTGAATAATAACTTTTATTTAAGTAGATTTGCCTAGATTAAACATGGAAATTTATTTTAGAATTTACAAGCATTATTTTAAGAAATTTTTTAATTAAGTTTCGGGAAGTAATGGTATACTCGCATGGCGTAAATCGGAGGCAGTGAATGCCTGAAGTTAAGTCTTGGATTTCTCTGGGATAGAGACGTAACCATTGAGCTGTGATCCATGGTTTGATATCACAGTGGTACTTTCCACATTATTTTAAAAGGGTTTTCAAATATTTTTGAAAAGGATCATTTGTGAATATACTAAATTCGATAAGATAAGTACATGACCTTTGATAAAGAGATTTAATTTATTTAAAATGTAAATTAAATAATACTTGGTGTTTTTCAGAGAAAATGAAGTATTTGGTTGAATTGATTGTTTATTTGATAGTTAAATAACCGACTATCAAATCTGGACCTAAATATAAATTTGGGAATATCTAGAAGAAGTACGGGAATTATATGGTACAGTTATCGTTCAAGGTGCTATACTGTACGTATAAACTCGTTTCGTTCTTCTAGGACGACGTTAAGGAAATCCATCCACTAACGGTTAGGAGGTGATCTCCGAGCTTATCTTCGTCTGGTTATTTCCTAAAGAACCGGGGTTGAGTTTACCGGAAATAGCGAACGTTGTTTCGAAGAGACCGGGATCGGATAAGTTATCCAAAAACCTCATCGATCCAATGAGTACGTTTTTGAAATGAAGACAAGAGCATGGAGGCAAAGTTGGAACAGTGAAGTGCAATGGCTAATCGCTACTAATCCTGAGGGTGATTCCAAAATGGATGTAGTAGGAATAGTGCCTTCGGTTCCGTTCGGACCCGGAACGGACTTGTATGGATGAATGCTATTAGAACATTGTCATTGTAGGACAATGAGCATTCTAAGTGAAAAATTCCTTAAAAAGGTAATTGTAGCCTCTAGCCTCATCAACCGGGAATGACTAAAAAGCAGGGGAGATGCAGCAAGGCTAAGTGGGTAGCACCCAATTAGGGTATGTTTATCACCTTTCTAGATACCCTCGGATATTATTATTACTACGATTTATGGAAGGAGCTCGATAAAGGGTGAGAACACCCGGGGTGATAACATATTCGGTCTATCAAGGTTAGGGATAATCCGGTCTTGTGTAGTAGGGAATCCCGACGTGGTCCTCCGTACAGTGTTTCTAGACATGTAATGTGACAGGCGATACCCAGTGCCTAGCCATTCAGATGGAATCCATTCTCCAATATGTGTCGTATGGTTTTGATTGAGATGCAAACATTTCAGCTATTTGAATAAGAATTTGTACTTAGACACTATTATAATATCAGATGATTTTGATATGAAGTATTTTGGTTATCGTAAGGTAAAAACCCGTCTTGTTTATGTGTGGTGTAGTCTTACGAGATACCTTTGATTTTCATAGGATTTTGAAAATTTTAATAATTCAAATTGAGTATGTTTTCTCACGTTGGTTTTCCAAACTGACTCGGGTGTTATTTTATTATAATGCTCCGGTCCAGAGTATTTCAAGTTCAAGTTAGGATGCTATGGAGCTCAGGAGACGAGCTGGAGACCGAGTCGTATTCTCGTATTTGTTTATTTCCGATGCAGTGTTTTTGTTTGAAACTACCAGCAAATTGTGAGGGCAGGTTGTTATAACTGATCAGACTGGTAATTATTGATTTGTGTACTCTGTTGTGAAATATGTATATTATATATTTGATTTGTGTAAAGAGCTATTGATATTATATATTATTCAGTCCGTTGTGAGATTCAGTTTTGTTTAGTTTCTTCTGTCTTCTACCTACTTTCTTTTTCCTCAACAATCCGTCTTTCCGGCACTCGATCGTTCGGCATGTTATACGATTAGTGTATTTATGTTGATTTTCGAGGGTCGTGAAGGGCGGGTCGTGACACAAATAGTTACACATAACAGAACCTGCCTCATTATTTATGTAAATAGCGCTTAGAAACGCTAGAGAGCAGCCGTCACATCGGTCTCTCTTCCTTAATCCCAAAGCTCTTCCTAATCTCATTTTAATGGCAGATGGTTTTCGCCTTATAATTTGATTTAAAATTCAAGGTAACCAAACTCCTACATCTTATATATTGTTGGGAAGCTCTTGACAAATGGATTTGATGGTTGGTATTAATTTATCAATATAGCACTTGGATTGGCCATAATATCCGGTGAAACATTTAAGGGTCGGGTTTGACCAAGATGGTGGTGGCAGCGGAGTTAGTGGACGGCGCTAGTAGAGATGGGTGCCTCTCGACAAGCTAGGGCAATTGCAGATGGTATCGCTTGGAGTAGGTCTAAATGACGTCGAAAATTATAGTTTAGGGTTAGGTTTAGGTGGTGACTGGAATTTCGGCGGCCGTAGGGGGTCGGGGGAATGTATTCAGGGTCGATGTCGGAGGTTGGGTCATGAAGAGCAGCAGGCTGATGCGGTCCTTTTGGTGGCGTTTGTCTTGGCAACACCGATCAGAGTTCCTTCTTTTGCATATGAACATTCATACGTGGTTTCTTCTATTGGACTCATGGCGGTATTCCAAATGATTTGGCACTGAGTTTCGATGTTGTTTACAAAAGCATGTTGGTATAGTTTACTTGATTTGATTAATTGAATTCATAAAAAATAAAATACATATTGTTGATGAAAAGTCATGTTTATTGATATATATTGTATTCTATGGGTGGTGATTTGGTAATTATAATATTCTAGATGTGGTGTGCCTTGAGTGGATAGTTATTATTGAATATTAGGAGTTTAATTAAAATAAATATTTGATTTTAATTGGAAAATAATTAATTAGAATAAAAAGTATAATAATGAGAAAAATAGATAAATAAATAATAAATGAGGTTATTTATAAATTTGGATAGTATTTGTAAATAACAATGATTTAATAAATTTTACTGAAATTAATGTTTAGAATTTAAGATTATTATATATGAATATGTGGGGAAATTCATATAAAAGAACGAAAATCATAATTTAAATTAAGGTTAGAAATTCATAAAAATGACTAAAATCATATTTTATATTGAGGTTAAAGAAGTTCATTATTATTCACAGAATAAAACGGGATTTTAAATAACAATAACATGAATTTTAATGAAAATAGTATTTTCTGTGTAAATGATAAAATGATTGATTTAAGGTATTTATGATGAATTACGGTCTTTGTGGTATAAAAAATTATTATAATTATTTGAAAAATAAAATAAAAGGTACTTCTAGAATAACAATAACAATAATAATAGTAAAGAAATGTATTTTTAGATAAAATAATTACTATTATGAGATAAGTAGGAATAAAAAGGAGTTTAGGTGATTTAAAATAAAATGTTGTATTTTTGGTATAAATAGTAGTAAATTGTTTTTGGAAAGTATTTAAGAAGGTTTCAATATATATTATTATTTTGATGAAAATAATAATAATATTGCTCTACAGAGCGATTTGATAAAGATTATATTTTTTTTATTAAAATGTGATGTTTAGTAGTATTTGGAGAAATGGGATAACAATAAATGATTTAATGAGTATATTATTGTTTAAAAAGAAGTCATATTGTTTTGAGCAATAGATAAATGGAGCTTTTATAATAAACAACGATAAAACAATTTTATACTTGGGATAATAATTGCAACACCCGTAAATATTAATAAGAAATTAATTAAGCAATAAATTAATAATAAGGATGAAAATAGAAATTTTGAAGATATCAAAATTTGGCCGCGAAAGTTGTGTCATTGCGTTCGTGATGATTTTCTGATCAATTTCCATATATGAAGTTTTAAAATCGGAGCTCAAACGGAAAAGTCATTGATGTTTTGAAGTTTTCGAATTTAAAATTATTCAAATAGAATTCAAATTCAAAATATAATTACTATTAAAATTTAAATTCAAAAATTAATGGTAAGTAGATACTTGGAGTTTAAGTAAATGTTAAAAGAAACATTAACCTTTAATATAAATATGGATTTATTAATTGTAAAACGGCTAAAATAGATACGTTCTCATATTTAAGCAACCGGTGGACCGCCTATTTAAGCCGGTCGACGGTGCTTGTTGTGGCGACTAGGGTTATTTAGGCTAGGAATTGTCTAGGTTTTATTATTTTAAACCGACTTAAATCCGCTGGTTCTTGTGATTTCTAACCAATATAAATAAGAGCCTGGCCCTTTCACTTTTATTCACAAATTAGTTGGGAAAGTTAGCAGAGCTCTGTCGGTTTCTTTCTTCCACACGATTCAGAAATTCCTTAAGGTCTTCAGGTAAGGAAATTCATATATTTATATTCAATTTCTAATTCAATTCTCCTTCATTCCCTGAAATTATGAATCTAATTAATATACAATCTAACTGTTGTATATTTCAAAAGGAAGAGATTTGGGAAGAGATTAAATAGCAGGCGTGTTCAAATCCAAAGGAGAAAGTTGGGAATTATATGAGTGGAAATCTTAGTATTTTTGGTTCATGAAAACTTTAAATCTAAACTCCCAAAATTCCACCAAAGCTAAATGTCAATTCTTATATTATTAGAATCTCAATTATTCTACATTAATAGAGTAGAATTGTATATTTATTGCAATTTTAATACTTTAGAGCATCTCCGACAGGAGATCACATCTCACAAAATGTAATATCCATACCCGAAATGCGATGCAACGGAGTACAAATTATTGAATAGTTTATAAATTCAGGCCGAACGGTCTGGAATGTGTCATATACTTAAGCGCTTGTTAAACAAGCGCCCAAACCCTAGGCAGTTGTTTAACAAGCACCTCAATTGAGTCGTCTGTTCAATAGATGTCTAGGGTTTGGGCATTTGTTCAACAAGTGTCTAAGTATATTGCCCCTAATGAATCAATGCAACGACTCTCTTTCCCCACCTCTTCAAATATCATCCATCTTCACCATGTTCTCCTCCCACACGGTACTCTACAACATCAACAAGCATTCTACTCTCAATTCTCTCATCTCATAATGTTTTTCGATTTTAACGCCGATGCCGCAAGATGCAGTTTTGAAGGATTTGATTTAGAAGACAGTACGGTTCCGATAGGCGGAGCGTTAACTGGTGCTAGTTGGATTTCGATGGAAGACTTTGATTTATATCACATTTTGTGTGCACTCTCAAGCGATCCGATCCGAGGTGCCGACCAAAGTGGTGAAACTTTTTAATGACAAATTACAAATTGCTATAACCGAAAAAACATTGATCGCAAAAGGTCACTATCTTCGATCAAAGGTCATTTTGGAAAATTAATGGTCAAACACAAACATTTGATTCACGGATGTTTAAGTTAAAGCAAATGAATTCTAGTGGATTTGAAAACAAAACGCATTTGGTAATATTTTATAATTTTCATATGTTTATTTTTTTGCGGTTCTCAAAATATTTAAGTGATTTGTTTGTAGAGGACGGCGACAAATAAATTGTTTAAACAAATCAGCAGACCGAAGAATAAACAAGCAGCTCATTTTTATTAGTTCATGCATGTTTATGACCTTCTAGTTAAGCATATAAAATGGAGATCTTCTCTTCAGAAAGCTGTTCAAGACGTCCAATCAAAAGCAACCGAGGTAAAGCTCCAAGAGATGAAGAAAGCTCTAGCCCTGGGGAACCGCTAGGAAGTTACTGTGTAGGGTCGAAAGAGCAGCTAACCCTTATCGAAGGTGATTTTGTTAGTCCTCAAGGAGCTAAAGAAGCTGAAAAGAACCAATTGCAGGGGCGGATCAAGAAGGAATAAAGTAAATCCCATAAATACCATATGCAAGGGCATGTAGGAACTTGAAAGTAAACCCTACATCTTGAAATAGAAAACTGGAAAGTGATGGGATGATCATCGTTGGGCTACGTAAAATGAACATACTCCTGCGAAGGATGAGTCATAAAGTTGCTGCGCCGCCTCATATCCGTATGTTGTCTGGCCTCCATCAACTCATTATGCACCCTAGGACAGCACAATGCACATGCATAGCATTCCACCAATGATGTAAGCTGGGAAGTAAATATATGGTGTAGTGTTCGCTTCATTAATGAGTCATGGGTGCATGTTGGTTGTATACGCATAGTACCAAAAAGGGAGGATGTACCTAAACCCAAACATCTATTGGGACTGTTGTAGCGCATAGGTATCCAACGCTATATACAAATATCCAAGGATGGTAGTACCATAATCATATATATGAAGTCTATCTACATCTATCAATCCAACTAGATATCCAAGTCTAATCGTGCCCTTATTATTTGAGAAAAATGCAGAACCAAATAGATATAATAAAAAGGCACATATAATAGGATTGTACATCTCCGCAGCATCCTTATAGTCTGCTATATATCGCTAAAGACATGTAAGTGTAACAACACCTCCTCTAACCTCATCATCAGCCAAAACCAGTAAATATGCTGAATATAACTCAAAATTCTCAAATGAACTATCAAAGTGTACTAGTGCATGGTATGGTCGACCAACCTCTATACTGCTCGGCATATAAAAATCTAAAGGAATTAATCCCAACTCAAAATCTAAAAAATAAAACGTACGAGTGGTATGTCATCATCTCTAGGTAAGAGCCTTTACTATACAACAGTCGACATATGCAAATGTAGGTAACTATAGAACATCACCAAAAGGTGATGCATGTAGCCTAGCCTTAATCGGCTTTAGTAATGTGAAAAAATACTTAGCAATGCATCTATGCCAACTACCGCGCATAGCGATGTGAAAGACCTATATATGTAATTATTCAACATTAATGATAAACTAAGAAAACTAACAACAATTACAGTTTGTAATAGGCATCTTCATGTAATAATTACATAATAAAATTATACCCGAGGCATCGCTAGCGCTACACTCAGTCGATGTGCCCTCGTCGGGGGCAGCTTGTGCAAGCATCATAGATCAGCTACAGTCACGGTAGCATCTAAAATGATATGAAATGCGCTAGCATTGACATCGGTCGTGTAATAGACAGTTTGCTTAGCAATTTTAGTGGATCATGGTGGCATTTCGACATCACGGTGAATAGAAAAGGAAACTTAGAAGAGATGCAGAAGGTGAAAAATGAGATAAATAAGGATAAAAGCGCCTCATATAGTTGTGTAGCTCAGGTGCTTGTTTAACAAGCGCCTGAAGCTTAGGCATTTGTTGAACAAGCACCTGAGCTCTTTCTAAGCTTGGGCGCCTATTAAACAAGTGCACGAACTTCAGCGCTTGCTTCGAAAAACTATTGGAGAATATGTGTACTTACATTTTCTAAGTGCACAAAATGTACTTTCTACACTCTAAACTATTAGAAATGCTCTTACATTATATTCCACTTCTTATTTTCCTGTTTTGATATGATTGAGGGTTCTAAATGTTAGGAAATGTTGTGTAAAATATGAATTCTCTTATTCGTAGTTTTCACCGCCTATTTCCATAAATTAAATATGAATCTCTTTTTCACTTTATATGTGGAAGTTGAATAGAGTGTAAAAGGATTGAATTGTAAATTCTATTATGTTGATTATACTATTTTTAATATAAATAAAGTTTGGTAATTGATTCTATTTTATTATAAAAGTCTATTTGTGGGCAAAGGATATTAGCTAATTTTTATGTTATGGTATGGAATTACACTTGTATAAATTGGAAGCTTTGACATTTAACAATTAGTATAGGGTGTAATCTTCGCACGCCTATGAATAATTTAGTTATGCATTTATAAAAGTGTATGAATAATGTATAATTAATAATGTATTAATTGTGTAATAAATAGGTTAATAATTAATATTAAAACCTTATAGGATGGAAGTTATGGATTGTTATGGTTAGTGGTAGAATAATGGATCTTTCATTATCGCCTTAATAGAATATGGTCAAGTATGTAGTAGTATGGTTAGGGGAGTGTAAATTATGACTAAGTTATAAGAATGCGAGGTGAATCAAAAGCATTTGGAAGTTTGTCCAACAAATCTGGCTACCAGAAATGTGACTTTAGGGTTGATGTGAGACATCGAAAATAATCCACGAAGGGTGCAAGGTTAGTCCCAATTCTGTAAGGTATGTCTGGCCAGTTAATCTAGCTACCAGTGCATACGAATGGTCGGACTAATGTGAGACGTCACACCTGGCTTATGGGTCATAATACGTAGGACCTGCTTTGGGAATTGGGGTAGTAAGTGGTAGTTGTAGGGTCCATCTCCTCCTTAATTAGCAAGTATTAAATGTTCATGGATAGTGTTAAGGCATGGTAGATTGAAATCTCAGGAAGGGTCCGCTTTGAGTTTGAGATATTAAGTGGCTATTGTAGGGTCCGCCTCTTCCAAAAAGAAGTATTAAGTTGCCTATTGAGATTCTGTGCAATGTCAGCTAGATAGTACCAGAGAGGGGTCCACCTTGGGTTAGGTATTATATGACAAGGACCTGCCTAAGATATAGGTATTAAATGGTTAGAGTTTGCCTAATTCTCATTGAAAATATATTAAGTGGCATGGGTAGTTTTTCTCACATTATTTGGACATGATTGACTGTAGATATGTGGGATTGGGAATGGCCTTAGGCCTACAAGTGAAGGTGAGTTATACAGTTGGGTTATAAAAGCATAAGTTATAGGATTGGACTAGGAGGGCCTTCGGGCTTATAGTTGAAGGTATTTATAAGAAATATAGTTAGGGTACTTAAGAAATATTCTTACCTAAATTATACTATCCAAGTACTATTATGGAAAGACTCGAAATTTTATTCACCAGACATTGTTGTTCTGACTTCCTCCTCATTAAAACACAAGTTAGGGAAGACAATGTAGATCTAGGAGATGAAAACGGAGACGGAGTCTTGGAGGCAGTTATATATCTACTTATGTTTTGTTATATTTTGATATACCCATTCAAACATGATGTTATTGTATTTTGAAATATTGTACCACGAATATTGGGATGTTATGTTTTGTTTTAAGATTTGAATTTTTATAAGATAGGTGCGATTTCTGATATTATATTTTACCCTTTTTTGCTGTGAGGTTCTGATAGCATTTGTAGATAATTATATGTATTATTCATTGTATCAATTTTACCAACCAACGCTAGCATTAAAATGGGTCTAATGTTCGAGTGGCCTTTTCTGGGTCAAAAATTAGGCCCATTTCGAGGCGGGTTTTTACATTTGGTATCAGATTTTAGCTTGCCCAACCAATGGGTATAGAATATGTATTAGTGCGTACTTGATATTTTTGGAAGTATCTTTGAAAATCCCTGTTATATGTAGAAATATATACACTATTTTAGATATACGCAAACACACTAGGCAAATATTTTATTTCAACAAGTAATACTATCTTTGGGAATTGTAACTAAAGGTTTAAACCTACCAATAGTTGATAATTGTTGGATCTCAGGTTTTGATTGATGCCAAGACGATCAAGATGACATAAGAATGATTGAATATTCGACAAATCTACAACTACAAATTTCGAAGACGACTAGACTCGAAGATCGTATATCAAGTATGAATTTTGTTTTAGAGTCTAAGTTAGTGTTCATATATGTTAAAATCTATCCTCACGTAGTTCACACTCCCTCACATATAAACGACGATTATTTAAAATTGACTTTACAATGATTTTCAAACTGGTTTTATGGAAATTAATAGATCAATCGACTGAATGCATATAGTCAGTCGACTGAACCTGTGCATACATATATGCACATATGTGTTTTCAAATTCAGCCGACTGAAGTTCCTTGACCAGTCGACTAACCTGGTTATAACTGCCAAATTTTTGAAAAGATGCTTCTTTTCACGAATAGATTTCTTCTTCGCAGAGAGTTACATCCATTGCTGCTCGATAGAACCTTTCACCGGAGGTTGTAACTCTTTGTCTACTATAAATAAACATGATTTTCAAGATCAATTCACTTACTTTACTTGAATTAACTTTTCTGAATTTACTGCTCTCTTGAATATTCAATTATCTATTGCTTATGGATACGATCATAATTCTACATTTCTTAAGCAATCTAATCTTCCTTATCTTCACGTACACACGAATATACATATTTTACTTGAGGAAAGATTATAGGAAGGGTGTACTTCATTTGACAAATATTTGTTATAACAAGAGCACACAAAGTCAAGAAAACATTTCATTTGTATCAAAGTCCTGTTCGATTCCTCAGGCGGGAAAATTCTATTCGGTTGCTCAGGTGGTCAAAGTCCTGTTTGGTTGCTCAGGCGGTGTAAACCTATTCCTCCAGGTTAAGTGAGGGTTGCTAGTTAGAATTCCAGGAGGAGTCTGGGACTGGACGTAGAATGGGAGTTCGAACCAGTATAAAAATATCCGATGTCATTTTATTTTACTGCTATTTACTTACTTTATATTCCACACAAGTAGTTTAGATAATATCCATATTACACGATCGTTTAGCATAGTCTCTTTCATTCGGTATCAGAGCAAGGTCATATTATAACCATTACACAATTATCTAATATTTTAGTAATATGGAACACAACAATAGCACAAGTTTCTTTGAAGGTCAATCTACTACACGACCACCATTATTTAACGGTTTGAACTATTACTATTGGTCTACCAAAATGAGAATATATATGCAAGCTAATGGTTATGAAACTTGGAAAATTACTCAAGAAGAATATAACATACCTACTACTGAATATTCACAATGGTCTAACACAGAAAAACTAGATGCTACTGCAAATGCCAAAGCTATGAATATGTTATTTTGTGCATTAGACAAAAATGAGTTTAATAGAGTTGGCATGTGTAATACTGCTTATGAAATTTGGCGTACACTTAAAATTACACATATAGGTACTAATAAAGTAAAGCAGAGTAAGATTTCTATGCTCAAAAATCAAATCTTGAATTTCAAAATGAAGCAAGATTAAACCATAAATGAAATGTACTCTAGGTTTCAAGACATATATCATTCCCTCTTGGCATTAGGAGAAAAATATTCTGACTTTGATATTGTTTCAAAAATCCTCAACTCCTTAACGGATGAGTGAGAACAAAAAGTCTTAGCAATCGAAGAAGCTAATGACATTTCAACCATTAAACCAGAAGAGTTGATAGGAAATCTAATGTCTTATGAAGTCAATCTCTAGGCAAAACGAGTACAGGCACAAGATAAGAAGAATATAGCATTCCAAGCAGAAAAGGATGAATCGAATTCAGATGAGGAAGATATGGTGTTTATTGCAAAGAATTTCAAAAGGTTTTTGAAGTTCAGAAAGAGCAACAAATTCAGAAAAAACAAGAACATGTTCGGTAATAATAACAACAACAACAATCCATCGTCTTCAGCTCTAGAATGTTATGAATGTCACAAGAAAGGGCACATCAATAAAGACTGTCCCAATTGAAATAGAGACAAATTTAATAATAATAAAGACATATTCAAAAAGAAAGCCCTCTCTGTTACATGGGATGATTCAAAATCATCATCGTCATCATCAGACAATGACACAGATAGCAATTCTGAACAAGCCAATGTCTGTTTTATGGCCACAAATGACGAGGTGAGTGATTTAACTTTTGATGGAAATAAATTCTGAATTACTTGATAAACTAAGAAACATCAAAAGAAAAATATAAAGACACTCTTGAAAAATTGAATAGGACTGAAATTGAGGTAGATATGTTGAGAAATGAGAAAGAAATTTTAGAAGAAGAACTTGAAACTTCTCAAGAATCATGTTCTAATATGACATATCAACTCTCTATGTTAAGTCAAGAAATAGAAACTCAGAAGAAGAAGAATGATGCTCTTTTAGTTTAAAATCATGATTTGAAAGCAAATATTAAAATGAATTAGATATTTCTAGTCTTAAAACACAATTAGATGATATTACTAAAATTGTCATTAATTTTAACAAAGGAAGAGAGAATCTTTCTAAAATTATAGAAAATTCTCAGACTTTTTCAAATAAAAGAGGACTAGGATATAAGCAAGGATCAAAATGTATTCCTAAGAAAAAGAGTTCTTTATATAATAATTTTAAAAAGACAAATGTAATATTGCAAAATCGGTTTCAATAACACCAAATCATTCTAAAAAAATTAAGATATGGGTTTCTAAATCCAATAATTCTCTAATTAGAAACAAATACATAAAATCTTTTATAGAAACTGTTCACAAAAATAAATATTTTATTTTCAAAAGGAATTCTGAACCCTCTTGGGTTTGGTTTCCAAAGACCTAACTTTTTAGGACCCTAACAAAAAGGTGGGTACCAACGTTAATTCTATATTTCGCAGGTACCACTTAAAAAGAGAGGAAAATAGATATTGGATAGTGGTTGCTCAAAACACATGACAGGAAACAAAGAGATGCTAATAAACATTATCTACTCAGATGGAGGTTCTGTCACTTTTGGAGACAATTCCAAAGGATACATCATCGGCCAAGGCGATGTGAGCAATAATGGTATATTTAATTTACCTCTTATTACAATATCTTGCCAGTTAAAAATTTAAAACACAATTTACTTAGCATCAGCCAACTGTGTGACAAATGATTCAATATATCTTTTTCAGAAGATAAGTGTAGCATTTATGATCAAAATAAAAATCTTTTTTTTGAAGGTTTTAGAGATAAAAATATATATGTATTAAATATGAATATAAATCACAACACTAATATGTGTCTAATAGCCAAAGAAAATGATCATTGGTTATGGCATAAAAGATTTTGTCATATAAATTTCAAAGCTATAAACAAATTATCTAAAAATGAATTAGTAAAAGTTTACCAAAAATGAATTTTAAAGTAAACAATATTTTTGATGCTTGTCAATTAGGAAAATTATCAAAATCATCTTTTAAATCAAAGAAAAATACTTCTATATTACAACCACTTGAACTATTGCATTTGGATATTTTTGGCCCATCTCAAGTTCAATCCATAAACCATAGCAAATATGCGTTTGTTATAGTAGATGACTTTTCAAGATATACTTGCACTATTTTTATGAAAAATAAAAGCGATATTTTTGAAAATTTCAAATTTTTTGCTAAAAGAATTCAAAATCTCAAAATTTTAAAAATTTAAAACATTAGAAATTATCATGGAGGTGAATTTGAAAATGAAGCTTTTGAACATTTTTGTAATAAAAAGGGAATTTACCATAATTTTTTTTCCTAGAACACCATAAAAAAATGGAGTTGTAGAAAGAAAAAATAGAACCTTACAAGAATGTGCAAGAACTTTATTAAATGGAAGCACTTTACCAAAACATTTTTGGGCAGAAGCTGTAGCATCTGCATGTTATGTTCTGAATCGTGTTTCCATCCGACCATTAATGAAACACACTCCATATGAACTTTTTTATAAAAGAAAACCTAATATTTCATATTTTAAAGTTTTTGGTTGGAAATTTTTTATTTTAAACATAAAAGATCAGCCTGGAAAAATTCGATCCAAAATCCGATGAAGAAATTTTCATAGGATATTTGGAATGAAGTAAGGCTTATCGAATTTTTAATAAAAGAACTAAAACAATCAAAGAAACACTCCACATTTTCTTCGATGAAAATTTTGTCTTCAATAAAAATCTTGAAGATGATGAGATAATGACTAGACAATCACAAATACGATTACTCAAAATAATTTTGAAGAAGATGAAAACATTGTTCATAATTTTGAAGAAGATGAAAACATTGTTTATAATGACAATGAATCAAGATCTCCTCTTAGGATTTTACAAGATCACCCAGTAGAAAATGTCATTGGAGAAATTAATTCACATGTCAGAACTAGAAATCAACTTAATCAAATGGGTCATGTAGCATTCCTTTCTAACATTGAACTTAAAAATGCTAAAGAAGCCTCTGCTGATGACTATTGGATTATAGCTATGCAAGAAGAGCTAAACCAATTTGAACGAAATGAAGTTTGGGACATAGTTCCTAGACCAAGTGATCAAACAGTCATTGGTACTAAGTGGGTCTTCAAAAATAAAGCTGATGAACAAGGAAGTATCACTAGGAATAAATCTAGATTAGTTGCACAAGGATATAATCAAGAATAAGGAATTGACTATGAAGAAACGTTTGCTCCAATCACACGACTATAAGCAATATGTATCTTACTGGTCTTTGCATGTTTTCATAATTTTAAACTTTATCAAATGGATGTTAAAAGTGCTTTTTTAAATGGATATATAAAAGAAAATGTTTATGTTGAACAACCTCCTTTATTTTTACATGGATATTTTCCAGACCATGTCTATAAACTCAAGAAAGCTTTATACGGTCTAAAACATGCACCTCGTGCTTGGTATAAACGTCTTAAAAGTTATCTTGTAGACTCAGGCTTTGAAATTAGAAAGTTTGATCAAACTCTTTTTATTAAACATACTAAAATGGAAATTTAAATTATTCAAATTTATGTTGATGATATTATTTTTGGCTCTACAATTTATAAATTATGTCAGGAATTTTCTAACATAATGACCAAAGAATTTGAAATGTCACATATGGGAGAGTTATCATATTTTCTTGGATTACGGATTAAACAATTAGATAATGGAATTTTTAATAATCAAGAAAAATATTGTAATGATCTAATTAAACGCTTTGGTATGGAAAATACTTCTGCCAAACCAACTCCAATGAGTAATAATACATCTCGATCGAGATGAAGATGGTAAAAGTGTTGACCAAAAATTATATCGAAGTATAATTGGATCGTTACTTTATCTAATTGCTAGTAGACCTGACATAATGATGGGTGTTGTTTATGTGCTCGATTTCAAGAAAATCCTAAAGAATCACATATGCGAGCGGTGGAACGAATATTACGTCATCTAAGCAAAACCAAAGATTTTGGACTTTTCTATCTGAAAGAATGTCTTTTCGAGTTAGTATCATATAGTGATGCTGACTTTGGAGGATGTCGGACAAATAGAAAAAGTACGAGTGGGACTTGTCATTTTATTGGACAATCCCTAGTATCTTGGTTTAGCAAGAAACAAAATTGTGTCTCCCTCTCGACTTGTGAAGCAGAATATATTTCAACTGCTTTAGCATGTCCTCAAGTCATCTACATGCAACAAATGCTTCAAGATTTTGGAATAAATTTATCTAAATAAACTATTTTTTGTGATAACACAAGTGCTATAAACTTATCTAAAAATCCTGTAAATCATTCACAAACAAAACATATTGACATCCGTCATCATTTTCTTCGTGATAATATTGAAAAGGATATAGTCAGATTAGAATTTCTGTCTTTTGAAAACCAACTAGCTGATATATGTACAAAACCATTAAATGAAAATATTTTTATAAAATTAAGAAGATAACTAGGAATTTTATAACAAAAGATTTATAAGTAATTTCTTTAATTTTTTTTAATTTTTTTTCAAAAATAAAAATATTATTCAAAAATGGAGCCGCCAACACTCGATCTCTGGTCTCTCGGCTAGAAATCACATGCATTTCCTTTTTGCTATATGGTTTTTTCACATCTGAAGCAATACTTCACCTCTCTTTATTTTTTATTTTTAGGCTTCAAATTTTAAACCAGACATTAGCTTTAACCAACCATCTCTTTTCTGGTCATAATCAACTTTACCATTAGTTTTATTGCTATTTCTAAAAATTTATGTCTTATATAAACCTTTATTTGCTTAATTTTCATACAATTTTATAAGTGATTACATAAGAATTTTTCATCATCATGTCTTCACAAGAAAATTTAGAGTATTCCTTCATAGACTATTCTTCTCCAAGTTCTGGTTGTATTAATCTACCAACTTCTACTCCAATTTATGAGCATGTTCCTATAGTTCCTCCTAGCTATCATACTGGATATACGCCTGAATCTAAGTGAGTGCGAAGGAATCTTGATTTTGGCTCTCCATCTATTGCTGAAAAAATTGAAAATATACACCATTATCAAAGAGAATCATTAAGCATACAAAGAGAGATGTTCTATGAACAAAAGAATCATGGCAAGAGACTTAGTCTACTCTAGAAATTTGCTCTAAAATTTTGTGGTTCCCCTCCGTCAAACAATCATGTGCATAATCCATCTCCCCAGCGGCCAACTTATTCTCCGAATTCATGGGATCACTCTACTATTTAATCGGCACAAGAAATTACCAAAATTGAACCAGAGGAATGTGCAACTCCCACGTCTTTTGGATCCTCCAAATAGTTTTCCTTCTATTGTTTGTCTCTACTATATAATTTTAATATCGTTGTATATTTTCTTTGCTTAATAAAATTTATAGTATGTTTTGTCAACAAATTCAGTCGACTGAATAATCCCACCCAATCGACTGAATACTGTTTTACAAATAAAAACTTTCTCTGCATTTACTCAACGACTTGATAATTCAGTCGACTGAATTCCTCAAAAATGACCTATTTATTCTCAGGAAAGATTCCGTCGACTGAATCATAAAGGTCTGTCGACTAAACCTGCTTCTCAACATTTTAATGGGTCTCAGATCATCATTCAGTCGACTAAAATTGAATATCTAGTCGACTGAATCTGGAAATCGGGTTTCTATTTGCAAATAGACGCTTCATTTTACAATATAACCTTCATAAAATCAAACAACCCTTCATTATTTTGTTCACCCTTCAACTCTCTATATATCTCCATCACCAAAATCCCTAAAACCCTACATCAATTTTAAAGTTTTCTTCTCCAAATCCTAACTTAAAATGCCGCCCAAAAGAGCAAGACCCTCCTCCTACTCTGTTGGACCCTCTGAATCACAAATTAAACGATGGCTTCACAACGAAAAGGCAGCACAAAGATTCGATAAGATGAAAAACTCAAGAATCTTTGAAGGTTCATTTGTCAAATATCCCAATTTTGCCTCCTATGCAATTCAATACCTTGCTAGAAGTGGTTTGGAATCCTTACTCGATTACAATGCCAATAGCTTGAAGATAAATCATCTCCTTATCAAGCTTTTCTATGCGAACCTCAACTTGGATCACGTATTCAAAATCACGATGATTGTATATGGATTGTCATATGCGGAGTGAAGATATTCTTACCCATTGCTCATCTAGGAAGGATTCTCAATTTCCCTTCCGAAGGAGAAGATTTAACAGACATTGAAGTTAACATGGATAACCGAGATAGAACTAGCCATTTTTTTTCTCTCCGATGACTTAACAGAACTCAAGGCAATAGAGCTTCGACCAAAGGCTAGAATCATGCATCGAGCTCTTACTCACTCCATTAATCCTCGTACGGGTAGCTACGAGAAGGTTTGTAGGTGCGATTTTCAATCGCTATATGTTATTTGGGGACAACGTTTGGTAATTAGGCTAAAGTAATTCTCGATGAATTTCTGACTTTTAACCAAGGCTATATGAAAACCATACACTACAGCTCTTATATCATGAGAATTATTCGTCATTTCAAAATTAATCTCCCCGATTCGGACTATTTCGCAATTGGTTCTCTTAACACCAAAACCCTAAGCCTCATAGGTCTTCCAAAGCAATACCGAAGCCACACTATAATAACCTTTGAACATTGGCTAGAAAACCAAGCGGCAGGTCAACCCCAACCATCTTCTAGACAATAAGCTCCACGACCCGAAGCTAGATCCTCTTCCCATCCACAACCTTCACGAGAATTTCATGAAATAAAAGAGATTGGACCAGAAGCTCAACCACGAGAATCTTTAACAATTGTGTCTAGAAACCTAAAGCTTTTAGATAGGCGACTATCTCATGTTGAGACCACCGTTACCAAAGTAAAATCAAAGCTAAATCACATCAAAGATTTTTTGAATAATATTTAGGAAGTACTATCTTGTGGACAATCCTCCTCCACATCCGTCCATGTGCCTACGGTTCCAGGGAAGCATCCACAACCTCATTTCACTTAGTTAACTTCCGAAGAAGGACAAAAAGGAGAAGAAGAAGGAGAAGTAGGTGGTAAAGGAAGAAACTCTAGTGGGGATGATGAAGAAACCGAAGGAGAGGAAAGCTCCGATGGAAATGGTGATGAGTAAGTGTTGTATTATGTTTATCTTAAGTATTTTTGGAACAATGGTAGCTATGTAATTTGTTCTATGTTGTAAGTGATCTCATATTGTTGTGTATGTCGTTATTCGTATATGCTCTTATGATGGTCTATGTTGTGAATATTATGAATGATGGTATATTTCTTACATATGTTTCTATATATATATATATCGTATTTGTCGATGACAAAGGGGGAGAAGAAGTGTTGTACTAACAAAATTGGCAGGTCTAACAAAAATTTCGTCTTGGATTCAAGGGAAGTTATATAAGGATTTTTGTCGAGATTTTGCTCATATATCAATATATTATAAAGAGTTATCATCAATCAAAAAGGGGAGAATGTAGGATCTTAGGTTTTGATTCATGCCAAGACGATCAAGACGACATAAGAATGATTGAATATTCGAAAAATCTATGACTACAAATTACGAAGATGACTAGACTCGAAGATCGTATATCAAGTATGAATTTTGTTTTAGAGTTTAAGTTAGTGTTCATATATGTTAAAATCTATCCTTAAGTAGTTCACACTCCCTCACATATAAACGACGATTATTTAAAATTGAATTTACGGTGATTTTCAAACTGGTTTTATGGAAATTCATAGATCAGTCGACTAAATGCATATAGTCAGTCAACCGAACCTGTGCATACATATATGCACGTATATGTTTTCAAATTCAGCCGACTGAAGTTCCTTGACCAGTCGACTGACCTGGTTATAACTACCATATTTTTGAAAAGACACTTCTTTTCACGAATATATTTCTTCTTCGCAGAGAGTTACATCCACTGCTGCTCGATAGAACCTTTCACCAAAGGTTGTAACTCTTTGTCTACTATAAATAAACATGATTTTCAAGATCAATTCGCTTACTTTACTTGAGTTGACTTTTATGGATTTACTGCTCTCTTGAAAATTCAACTATCTATTGCTTACAGATACGATCATAAACATTTCTTAAGCAATCTAATCTTCCTTATCTTCACGTGCACATGAATATACATATTTTACTTAAGGAAAGATTATAGGAAGGGTGTACTTCATTTGACAAATCTATGTTGTAACAAGAACACGCAAAGTCAAAAAAACATTTCATTTGTATCAAAGTCCTGTTCGGTTGCTTAGGCAGGAAAATCTTGTTTGATTGCTCAGGTGGTCAAGTCCTGTTTGATTTCTCAGGCGGTGTAAACCTATTCCTCCAGGTTAAGAGAGGGCTGCTAGTTAGAATTCCATAAGGAGTCTAAGATTAGACGTAGAATGGTAGTTCACACCAGTATAAAAATATCCGGTGTCATTTTATTTTACTGCTATTTACTTACTATATATTCCACACAAGTAGTTTAGGTAATATCCATATTACACAATCCTTTAGCATAGTCTCTTTCAGTAATATCTTAAAATCGCTCTTCTGAGACCGGTAACCCTTCTACCCAAGAGATACCCACTATCTAAGGGATGCATGTATGGCTTAAGCAATACCTGAGGCATGTAGGGTCAGTTCTCATTCCTCAACAAGATGCACCAATGGCACTCGCTGCCCCACCTATTGAAGCAGTACCCCACCTTATATACTTTCCCAAGGTGTGCAAGGACTTCCAAAATACAGGTGGAAAGGTGTATATAGGAGTCGAAGTTTTTGTGGAGACGAAGACTTGGATTAATAATGAGTGTATCTTTTAGAAGCTTAGATGAGAGGATTAGATTAAGAGGTGAATGGCGGTGTGACATCTTAAAGGCAAGGCCTTAGATTGGTGGGCTATTGTGATTGAGGAGAATGCTGAGAGAGTTATCACTTAGGCTGAGTTCATAAACCGCATTGAGTCGCGATTTGTGTCTAGATTTCAGGTAAATTTGCAATCGGTTTATACAACTTTGGCAGAGAGACTTCACTTTAAAGGAATATATCGATAGGTTCACCGAATTAACTAAGTTCTGAATGAGTTTGATTGATACCCCATTAAGAAGGCCGTGAACTTTGTGAAAGGCCTGAGTTGCTTTTCACACAAGTAAATATGGCTCTACTTATGAGACGTTAATTGAGATGGCTTTGCTTCAGATGGTTGGCTCAGAAGAGAAGGAGAAAGGGAAAGTAGGACCGATGCAAAACTAAAATGGGACTAAGAAGGGATTTTTGGAAAACAAGAAGGCAAAAGGGAAGTTCAAAAAGGAAGGGATAACATGTTGAAGGTGCCAAAAGAAAGGACATGTCGCTAGGGATTGTAAAGTAAGTTTGATGAGGGAAGAATTCAAGGGGAAGTTCTATCACTGCCACGATGTCCAATGTTTGAAGCTTGCAAAGGAAGGGCAGAGCAGGCAAGCCTACACCATTGAAGTGGTTTCTATCTCAAGTGGACCTCCCCTTAGGGATCAAGGAAAGGATGCAGTGGAAGGTACAACTACTATTTTTAGGTATACCATTCATAGCCTATTTGACTCAAGAGCATCACATTCATTCGTAGCTAAAAATGTAGTTAACTCTTTGAGTATAAAAACCCACGTTGTCACCAACCCAATAGCAGTATCAAATCCTATTGGGGAATCACATCTCCCTTAATTTGCAGAGTCCTATCTATGGACACATGTAATGTTAATTTTACATGTAACACATATGTTCTTAGTTTTGAGGGGTATGGACTAATCCTAAGGATGGATTGGTTATCTTACTACGGGCTATTTTAGATTACGATACGAGAATTATAAGGTTAAGGAGTTGTAAGGGGCGAGATATCGATGTTTGTTGTACACCCCAAAACTCAATCAAATTAAGCTACTTATATTTGTTGAGCTTGTCACAAGATGAGCTCTCATTTGTACCCATAGTTCGAGAATTTCTTGACATCTTTAAGGAAGTATTAGGTCTCCCAACCGGAAGGGAGATCAAGTATAGGATTGATTTGGAGAAGGATGCTAGACCTGTCACTCTACCATTAAGGCATATGGCCTCCAAAGAAAGGCGAGAGTTGGATAAGCAGATTTTGAAGCTATTGTAGAAAGTATTCATTCGTCAAAGTACTTCTGAATGAGGAGCACCTGTTATCTTTGTTGTTAATGAATTTCTTCGTTAACCCTAAAAAGTATGAGGAAAGTGATACTTGGCTAAGTAGAAACTTTAATAATCCTAGGTTAGCTTGCTAGGAAGGCACATGCTCCATGTTGAATCCATGTTAGTTTCTAAGTCATGAGCGTTTTGGGAAATCAAAACAAGTTATGATCGAAATCACAAGTGCTTGGGAATTTCAAAACAAATCACGATTTAGGAAATCTTATGTCAACTTGTTGGTAGTATGCACATACAATGGCAAAGTCAAGGTCATGTCGAAATCATAAGTAATAGTTCATGCCTCTTTATTTATATGCAATGCGATTGTAAATGTACAAGCCCTTATTTGCAATAAGGGTTGCAAGATTACAATTGCTACTAAAATTCCTATATTGATTTAGGGTTACAAAGTTTAAAAAAGTAAGAAATGAGAAAAGAATCAATCGCCCCTTCCTTCATGACCCTAGGTCCATATTTATAAGGGTTGAGGGGTGCGACCTGATTGACACATGTCACTCCCGGCATGCTTGGCTTTCAGCATCATCAACCATATCAATGTCATTCAACATCAGACTTTATTTTGATATTCCTTTGTATATTGATTAGTTACGTTATCATTAAGGACTGATGAACTTCGACATTCACCATGTGTTCATCGTTCATCATCAATTCTTACGGCATCCCTTATTGAATTAGTGACATGCGACATGCTTTTTTATACTGTTAGTAAGTAGCAACTTCGTATATAGGTCTTTAGAGGCTCAAAAGCCCTCATCCAGCATTAGTTACCGACGTCATGCAGCATCAATGAGATATGATATTGATGATACATGATACTTCTATCTCATCGATGGCTTATGACATGCTACCTTGTTTATTACCTTGGTTAGTGAAGTACGATATCAATCAAACATGGTATTGGTGATAGGTGGCATTGTAGAGAGACGGCTTTGATGAGTGGAGAAATCCCCTTGATGATTCACAATATCATATGACATTTGATATGATTTTCCATTTGATGGCATGTAACATGCCTCTATGCACTATTGATATTTGGCAATTTCCCTTATTGATGAAGAGTGGCATCAACGACATCCTCAATTACACTGATGACATATGCTATGCTTTCCTTCGACATCATCACCTCCCTGATGATATGTGGAATGGATGGTATGCGATATTATTGTTGGCTTACATACTGATGGAGTGCGGCATTCCATATCACATTATTGATATACGATATTTTTTGAGGTGCATTTTGGACGTGACATTCTTTGTTGTAAGCTTTACATTACCTTCAACATCGACTATCTCCTCTTGTATGCTTTCTTGCAACATCATTATTGTCGACATGCTTGATTAATTTCAATATTCTCCCATATCTTGGGTATCAATGTTTCTAGTAACATTTGCCCCCTAGTATGACAGAAATGTGACTTTTTAAGTCATTGCCTTGATATTGGAGCTTGTAGCCTATTGGTATTCTTTTCCAAAATTTAGTCATCCATTTAAATCTGATCCAAGGGTGGTTGTACTTCTTCTTCATCCCTATAAATATTCGAGCTTCTTCATCATTTCCTCTTTTACTTGCAACTCAAATCTCAAGCAAGAATTTTAAGATCCACAAAATTACTCAAAAATCTTCATTTTTCGGCATTCATATTAAAATTGAGGTATAATTTCCATTTGAATTAATTAAGTCGACAAGTTGAATAAGGAGATTTTACATTCAAATTGCTGTTAGGGTTCTGTTTGGGGTTATTTGCTTACAAATCAATGCTTGTAGTTTATTGATTAGATTTTTGTTGTTAATCTTTGAATTATTAATTTAATCATGAATTTGTTTTGCTTATGAATGGGTTTTAACTTCGAATTTCCAGGTCATTGGGCAGACTTGATGGGTTAATTGAAGACATGCATTATGGTTTAGAAATTTAGAGGCTTCTAGTTTGATTTTAATGAATAGTTTATGATGAACCTGAAACCCATTATTAGCTTGTTTGATTTCGAAGTTAATGCCCTTCGAAATTGGTCTGAGGCTCGATATCAATAATTTTACCTTCTTTTGATTAATTTATTATCTTTTCAATAATTAGCTTAAAGTCTATAATTTATTATAACGCAAAATCCCTATCATGTCGGCAAACACCCAAGTGTGTGACAATCATTCACGTGTTTGACATCAATTTAAATGACTGCCGTATGAATTCGATATCCTTACTGTGTGTTATTATTTATTTTTCCAATAACTATTTTCAATGATTTTGTTTAAGCTATATGCGAAATCACTAACTTGCATTGTTGTTATTGTATGGCAAATTCATGAACTAGTTATCATTTGATATTTTACAAAAATATTTTTTGACCATTTCGACATCGTTCATTGATTTTGAAAATTTCTCATTTCAATATCGGATCACAATTACAACATCACATTCTAAATTTTAATGGCAGCCTTTAATACAGCAGCATTTCAAGTAGTCTATTCAAGTTACATTCAGGATAATTTTTCAATCAAATTTCTTTTGTTTAACAACAAATTTACTTTCTCAACATCGATCTTATAATTGTATACAGCATTTTATGGTAAATTTCCAAATATTTTATAAATTCGGCATAGACTACTTAATTGTTAAGGACTTGTCGCAAATGCAATGGTTAAGCATGAACTTTAACACTTTAGTGTAATGACTTAGGCAATTTATAATCAATTTGTTATTTTTGTTTTAGCACATAAAGCTTATTTTATATTATAAGCATTCTAAATTTCATAAAATATTCAATACTTCCCTGACTTTGTATAATTTCACCTAGCAGGCAAATGGAAGGCAAGAAAGAAAGCAAGAAGGAAAGTAGGAGTAGTAAGTCATCCCTTTCTGCTAAGAAAGGAGATTATCGCCACAACTAATCATATCAGGAAGAAGTGACACCATCCTTCAGCAATTTGGGATTAAGGACATAGAAGTTCGGCCTGCCGATCCCTCTGACTAGATAGATAGCCCCCCAAATGGGTTTTTTGCCTTCACATCGGGCACTCATGGTATTTGCCTTTTCTCGATTTTCTTTGCAATTCCTGGAGCACTTAAATATTGCTTTAATCAAATTGACCCCCAACTTGTATATATACTTGAGTTGCGTAGAAGTTCTTGCTCGAGAAGCTAAACTCCCCTCTTAGGGTGCTAAAATTCTCCGTACCTTGGCCACTCTTGTAAGGATAAGCGGGCATTTGGATAATCCGTTGTATCGCCTTTGTCCATCTTCAAGGATCTTAATCATCCATCCTATTAATAACATAAAGGAGCGGTAGAACCAATTCTTCTGCATTAGATGTCATTCCCCTAAGATCAGGGGAACTTTCTCTGTTTTTGGTAAGTTTCCATTCTCTATTATTCATATTATATCTATAATTCCCTTATGGTGAATGGTTTCTTTCAGATCCCACTTCTAAGCAACCAAGCTCTGGAGACGATGACATTATCAAACCCCTGACTTTGGCATCCAAAAGCATGGGCAATGGACACACTTTTGACAGAAGCGAATCTCCGTAAATATTCCCTGATTTTGACAACTACAAAATACTTAGAGAACCTCCGATGATAAAAGGGAATGCTCAAGAGAAACGATCGTTGGTTATTAGTAATCAGAATGATTTCTCTGTTTCCTCTCCATTTGAACTTGCATCTTCTGGTAAGTTTTTTTTTTAATTTCAACATGTATAGAATCTTTGATGTTATTACCTTATAAATTTTTGTCTTTAATTTAGGATCATCGGCTCTTATTACTGCTTCCTAAGAGAAGGAGGCCAAAGATGATACTCTCATGTTAGACAATTCAAGTAAAAACCTACTCTTATGGAGGATTCTATTGCCAAGGCTTTGGAGGTTCTTAAAAGGAAAGCAAGCACTGGCGCTTTTGCTGATATCCCACCTCCTCCTTCAAGTAAAAAGCCTAAGCTTGTAGGTGATTATACTCGTGTTGTTGTGGCTGAGGAGGTACATGTGAATATTGATTCAAGCCCTGATATTGCAAATTTGGACTCTCCTGGGACTAAGGTTCAAAATCCACTGAGGTGGCTCATTCTACGGATCCCCTTCTCAACATCTTACTTCCTGATTCTCCAACAACTCCTTGTTATATATACGATGAGCTTAGACTATTTCCTTTTCCAAATGACTCTCTTCTTTCGGAGGATCAGGTTTAGACTCCTGTGGCGTGTTTTGATGATTTTCTTTAATTGGCCGCCCAATCTCCTTCTTTGACTTCTCCCATGCCACCGCAGCCTTCAATTTATTCTAAGGATCATCTTATTATTATTATTATCAAACGGCTTTTATCAGTATGCATTTCCTTTTATTTGGTTAATCTAAGTTTTTGGCTCTGTATTTCTTGTTCTGATTTAGGCTTGTTATCCATTTCTGGTGGCCAAGCATATGTTCTTCCTCCAAGTGGCTTCTCATATGCCCTCTAATGAATTGGCTGAACTTAAGAAACAGATATCTTCATTTAGTAATAGTATAGTCGATATTACTATAGCAAGGGATGAAGCTAATTCTAAAAATGATAAGCTCGTTACCTCTCTCGGTGAGGAGAAAAAAACTAAACAATTATTGGAGAACGAAGTAAAAGCAGATCTCAAGATGGTCAATAAATAGAAGGCCAAGCTAGTTGATGAGAATAAATCTTTAAAGAAAAACTGATATCTTAACTTACTCAAACTACATTATTAGGGATGCCAAGAAGAAAGTTGCTTTCTACCTCGAAAATGCTTTTACTACCATTACCAAGAAATGTTACGAGAATGCTTTTTTTGTTGCATATAATGACAACATTCAAAAATTTCCAAATTTAGACCCTCCCGGATTGGACTGAAATATTCAATAGAAAGTTTAGCCTCGTGATGGGAAGGGCTCAGGGGTTACTTCAAGAAGAGTTTCCTACCGAAGAAAAGGTTGATGCAAGAAAGCTATTTTCTTTTGATGACCCCTTAACTGAAGAGGAGACAGATTCCAATGAGGAAGAAGATGATGACAATGATAATGATGATGGCCATGACGATGATGATGGAGGTGATGGTAATGAGAACAGTCCTGAAGAACCAAAAGACGAGGGAGATGGATCAGGTGGTCTTGACTTAGACCCTACTGACCATGATGCAAACTTTACTAAACTTCCTAATCCTTGGGATGCTACAAGTAAAGATACTTCCCCAAAAGATATCACCCCCCTCTCCCCAGCCATCATATAAAAAGAGACTCCAACTCCAACTTCTAAATTCCAACTTCCCAGGTATAAAGTTCTTTATTTAAACGCTTAAAATTACCATGCAGCTTTTAGTTATTAAGCTTATTACTTTTGTTAAGAAAAAAGAAGAAATACTATTACAAAACTTTATACAAAAAGAGTCAGGCGGATGTGTGTCAATCGGACAGAGAAGTTGATAGATTAGTTGATGAACTTAATAAACTATCTGAAAAATATAGGCGCCACTCTACTAGTGCTATGCAGTTAGAGTTCTTTAAGGAAAAACAGACCGCTCATCGCTTGAAAAGAGCTCTCCGTCATCGGGACAGAATTATGAGAGAGAATGCATAATTAATGACCCTCTTTTGGATACTTATTGAGGGTAGGGAGGCATTAGTAGAGTTTCTCTATAAAATTTATTCCACGAATTCCCTCACCGACTTTTCATTCGTAGGAGAAAGAAGTGGGGGCTTGATTAGATATCTCCAAAAAAGATACTTAAACAACTATAAAAGCGACTCTCATCTTGGGGCTTGTTGGAATCTTCCTAGGGTTGATACCGTTCCTCCCTCTCCTAATACCCTTTCCCCCGAGAAGATTAAGTATAGTAAGGAGAGGTTTATTTTTGAATTTTATAAGGATCAATATTGTAGAACACAAATGATTATATGATTGTAATGTGTAATCAAGTAGTTTATAAAATTTATCACTTTTGTTTCTTTGCTCTTAGTTTATTTTCATATATTATACAGATTAAGGAATGCTTAAGTAGTGTTGTTCCTATGGAACTCTTGAGTAAAATTATCAAGTTAAAGAGGGATTTTAAAGAGAAGTCTTTAACTCTTAGAACATCTTAGTTATAAAAACATTGCTTTCTTAGAGATCTACAGGAAGTTTATACATGATTCCCTCACTTTCATTTTGATTTCTTGCATGATGAAAAGGATAACTGCTTAATGAAATTCGAATTAATCATGCTGAAGTGCTATGTGGTCAATCTAGCCCCTCAACCAGAAAGTGGGACTATCATCAATTCCCTCTAGTTAACATCCCGAAAGGGGTTAAAGCTTCTCTTGACTCTACCCTTACCTTGTCTGTCGGGTCACCTAAAAATGCTTAGACTACAATCTCAAAACTCTAAGAATTTGATGTATAAAATTCATAAGGTTTATGTGATTTTGAATTTGCTTAAGTGCTAAATTTTGATGCTTAGTAAAGAAAATACTTTCTGTATTATTGATTTTCTTTCCTATTTATTTTTTAGGAAAAGAAATTGAAATTTTACCTAGTGGCATGGATATTTTTGCTCGAATTGATTTCATTAAAGATAGGCTTAGGGAAAAACTTAATAAGAAACTCTCTTCTCAAGGCACTCCGGCTTTATGATTTTCGGATACTTCTGATGCACAAAAATGGCATGATAAATACTACAAATTAAGATCTATATGTAGCAGTATAAAAGAGATGACTTTCGATTTATATAAGAAAATTAAAGAGAAGGGTGTATGGATTCAGGAGCTGAAACAAAAGATAGATGCAATTAGCCAATCCGGACCTTCTCTCCAAAGTTTTGAAACTAACGCGGAAATTGTACAATTGCACCAAAAGGTGATGAATCTTGAGGTAGAACCGTTGAAAACCAAGTGAACTATCAATTTTTGCTACTTACTGCGAGTGGAGGCAATTCCAACCTTCTTACTCTTATTATTTAAGTGGGCAAGAACAATTTTCTGTCATTTTAAACCCTCCTAAGAAATTAAATGATAAGGAAATCACTAGATGGTACTGAAGAGTTAGATTTCAGTGTATTCAAATTTTGAACAAGTAGTGGAGTGATAAGGTTTTCACTCATATTAATACTTATGAATCTAAGGGTAAGAGATTTGAGCATGAAAAACAGATTTCATGCAAGGGATTGAGAAATTAAATAGCATGATTCAGCTTCTAAATGGAGCTAATAAAACGCATGATGGTGCATTAAAAATTCAAATTGATTCGATAGATGACGCAGATGCCATATGAAAGAAGGAGAAGAAACTTAAACAACTTCTAGATCTTGCAATATGCCATATAACCGATTCTTCTTCGATTGCCAAAGATTTAAAGAGGATGGCTCAAGAGTTTGATTCTTAGCAAGGAGTTATTTGTAAACTTTTAAATTGAATTCTATTATTATAATCTCTTGCTCGTGCAATCCTTGTACATAATGTATTAAATGGTAAATAAACTTGTACTTGAATGATCGATATTCTTTTCTTTGCTTTTGTCTGAGATTTGTAATTAGCTTCCCAATTTTAGATGCTTTGTAGTTTTTTAGCATAATCCACCTTTTTGCATTTTGAGCCTTTAACATACTGGCTAATAATCTTCTTGTTAAGGAACCAGAAGCCTAATTGATTGAGCATTCGAAATCTTAGTTGGTATGAAAACCATAAATGTTGATCTTGATGTAAGAGTCTTCTTCTTCATTAATAAACATCCAATAGTTTGCTAAATAACAAAGATTCCTATTATTATAATAAGAAAGTTGAATTATAATCATAATAGGTATTGAACTCGATTTGATTACCATAATAGGTAATAATTTTGATTGAATCTTGAAAAAAAGACCATAGAACCATCTGGCGTACTAATATGAATAAAAGACTAGAAAATCATCAAGAAATAATGGCACTTGAATTCAAGCCCAGAATATCATCCGGTAGTAATTATAATCTGAATAGAAGACCAGAAAATTATCTGGCAATGATAACCTGAATAGTAGACCAAAAATCCATTCTGGCAATAATAATATGAATAAAAGATCAAAAAATTATCCAGTAATGATAATCTGAATAGTAGACAAAAATCCATTCTGGCAATAATAACATGAATAGAAGACTAGAAGACTATCTGATAATTAGTTGAATGGAAAACTAGAAAATTATCTGGTAATGATACCTTCTGTTGCGTTAATGGAGAAATACCGCTTTCTTTACTTTGAAGCACAATGGCTCATATTTGATAGATTTTCCTCTAGAAGATTACTCGATTTTTGCTTTGGAGCACTAAGGACTCATTTTTGATTGATCTTTCTCTAGAATATTGCTTTTGCTTTAGAGCTCAAATGGCTCATTTTTGATTGATCTTCCTCTAGAAGATTGTTCGATCCATTCTTTTGGATAGAGTTTGATTCACTTAATTGATTTCTTTACCACCATTTTAGGTGATGATTTTGATTGAATCTCTGATTAACACAATAGGTAATGGATTATGCTTTGATTAACTTCTTTTGTTACCATCTTAGGTGATGATCTCAACTTGGATCAAACCCCTCATCACCATCTTAGGTGATTTTTAAGTCCTTTGTTCGATATGTTTGGTTATCTTATTTTAAGTAGAATCAAAGTCTTATCTGAACTTCATCTAGGAGGTGCTTCAAACAGACCTTAGAGGCAGGAATGAATGCTGGTTTGGGGCTTTATTGGCCAAGCCATCTTAGGCGGGACCAAAGGCTTACTCCGCCCTTCCTCTAGAAGGTACTTAAGTCGGGCCTTATAGAAGGTACTGAAGGATGGTCGATGTTATTGCCAGGCCATCTTAGGCCGGACCAAAGGCTTACTCCATCCTCCCTCTAAGAGGTACTCCGATCAGGCCACGTAGGCGGTTCCAAAGACTTGTAGATGCATTGGCCAGGCCATTTCTGGCAAGACCATAAGCTTAATCTGACCTCCCTCTAAAAGATGCTTTTCTAGGCCACCTTGGTGGGATCAAAGGCTTTTTCCTTTATTTTAGGAGACTCTTACTCCTTTTCATGATTGATCCTGTAGATTTTCTAGTCTTATTCCAAGAATATTTCCTTTAATATTAGCTTGTTTAATATTTCTTTACAAATTCCTTAAGCTTTCCTTGTCATAGGAAATTATTGATCATTCCTTCCAAGCTTCAACACTGATTAGTGTCATGACCATTTGAGCGGTGATAATGATAATATCGCCCTCCAAGATTTCATTCATTCTTTGATCGCTTATTTTGAGAAGGCCAATAGTTTAGCCTTTCCTTGGTTATGAGATAAATATTCGCATAAGAAACGGTAAGAGAATAGTTCTTAGAAAGCCATAAACTTTTGGTGGATGATTCCCTTGATTTCCACATAGCTCTTTTGTTGTACATGACAGGCTCTTTAGTCTCCATAGCAAATTTTCTCTTTAAAGAGCTTTGAGTCTCGTTCAATTTATAGGAACGATTAAGCACATTCTTCCACTTTTTGGTGAATTGATCGAAGTCTTTTTTATTTCTCTTTCAAAGATGGTTCCCCTTGCTTGGAATTGAATCCTCTTTCTAATTTCTATGAAGATGTTATCTTTTTTATCTTTCTTTCCCAAAATAAAGATTGGTGCAAGTACTATATGAAATAGGTTTAAGCTCCATTTATCTAGATCATAACGAGTTACTTGCCTTCTCTTATCTTCCATGATTTATAGTGCTAAGAATCTTAATACTTGCACCTCGTGAAGTCGAGGATCACTAGTATTTTGGTAGGTTGGCCTAGGTACTTGAGGCTAGGAAGATCCTTGTTTGGAATAGCCATTATCCAAATGAGGTTAGATGGGGTTTGGAATGGTTCCTTAACGAGATATGCTTAGTAGGGATAAAACCTTTAAGCCTTATATATGTAGGTTAATGGTAGTTCCACTTGTTGGTTAAGTGGAGTCGGAGGTTCAAGCCTTCATTCTAGCATCAAAATGTTAACAAATTTCTTCGTTAACCGCAAAAACTATGAGGAAAGTGATACTTCGCTAAGTAGAGACTTTAGTAATCCTAGGCTTGCTAGGATGGCACATGCTTTATGTTGAATCCATGTTAGTCTTGAAGTCATGAGTGTTTTGGGAATTCAAAACAAGTTATGATAGATATTACATGTGCTTGAGAATTTGAAAATAAGTCACGATTCAAGAATCTTATGTCAACTCTTGGTAGTATGCACATACAACGGCGAGGTCAAGGTCATATCGAAATCATGAGAACCATAAGTAATAATTCATATCTCTTTATTCATATGTAATGCGATTGTAATGTATAAGCCCTTGTTTTCAATAAGGGTCACAAGATTATAGTTGGCACTAAGATTACCAAATCAATTTAAGTTTACAAGGTTCAAAAAAGTAACAAATGAGAAAAGAATCAATCGCTGCTTCCTTCATGCCTTTGCATTTTTATTTATAGAGGTTGATGGGTGCGACATGATTGTAGTGTGTCACTCCCGACATGCTTGGCTTTTGGCATCATCAACCATACCGATGGCATACGGCATCGAGCTTTATTCTAATATTCCTTTATATGCTGATGAGTTATGGCATCATTGGGGACTAGTGAGCTTTGACATTCACCCTGTGTCGATCATTCGTCATTAATTCACCTTGTGTTGATCATTCGTCATCATTGGGGACTATGCGATAAAGAAAATGCTCGTGTTTCCTCTATGTAATAAGGATAAGCTAGACGACCAGCTGTACTCCAACCCGAAATAATTACATACGCAGGAAAATGGCTTATAGTCCATAGTAGAGAAGCGAACATATGATTTTTTTTTTGAAATGTTGTATGTTTCAACACCTTCATACCACAATGTTTTCAACTCTTCAATCAACGGTTGTAAATATACGTCGATTCCTTATGTCGGATCATCAGGGCTAGGGATGATAATAGTGAGAAACATATATGGAGTTTTCATACACATCCACGGAGGTAAATTGTAAGGTGTAACGATTATAGGCCAAGATGAATATTTTGAGCCAAATTGATAGAATGGTGAAAATCCATCCGTATATAAACCAAGTCTAACATTATGGCTCTCCGCTGCGAAATCGTGGTACGTCTTATCAAAATGCTTCCATGCATCTCCAATAGCTGGGTGTTAACGTACCTTCTTCCTATGTTTTCACATAGTGCCATCTCATATGATGCGCGGTTACAGAAGATGCATATAACCTTTGAAGCCTAGTAGTGATGGGTAAGAATGCATATGCTTGTACGGAATTTCCTTTTCCTTCTTTTTTCTTGGTTTGTATCTTTCCTGATTACATATTTTACAATTCCCAAGATTGATGTCTTCTTTTCAAAACAACATGCAACCATTTCAACATGTATCTATTTTTTTGATACGGCAAACCGAAAGCAGACATAAGTTTTTTCACTTTATAATGATATTCACACATTAAATTATCGGGTGGCATATGCCATTTTGTAGCTTGTACTATAGCTGTAAACCCGGCTTCTGTGAAGTTGTATTTTGATTTCATCGCAATGTATTCTGTAGTTACTGATAGTTGAGTACCACTTGTACAACCATCCCAAAGGGGTTTCTTAGCAGCATCCAATAAATCATAAAAAAAAATTGCTCCAATACTTGGTTCTTCTTCGACGGTAACATCGTTACCATCAACTTCAGCAGTAGGGAACATTGACCGTGCTGCATCTTCAATCATATCTTCTATGAGATTCGTCGAAATAGTTTCAGTATCCACCTCCTCCTTCGAATGTACAGGATTATGTGCTATAAGTTCTCCATGACGATCCCACACGAAATAATTCGGTACGAAACCATATTGGCACAAACGAACTATTACCGTATCTGGTATCAAATGCTTTAATAATTTGCACCTACTACATGGACAATGAATTTCTTCATCGTTCCCATTATTAATTAAAGCAAATTCAATAAAGACGAGTACACCATTTTGAAAATGTTCACCTATTGAGCCTCCAATTTCTCTTCTTTGTCGGCACATCCAGCTCTGATCGATATAATAATTGACCATTTTTCCTACTTTAAAACATAAAAACATATTAATCATTTACTTGTTGGCATTTTATTTTTCAATTAAATCATTAAATTTTCGCAAATATATAATATTATTCAATTTATTTTTATTTTCAAATGGATTTACACAAATTATTATATGAATATGATCTACAATTTTTAGGTTATTTTTTAACACTTTGATGGTTGGTCATCCTACTTTCGATTACAAACACAGTAGTAATTATATTTTGCAAATCATTTCATTTTAAATGATTCAACAAAATTTCGGCAGCACTTTCCCTTTGTTCCCTATATCGTACACATATGCGTGTACACAGGGAACAAAAAGAAAGTGTTGTCGAAATTTTGTGAACCGTTTAAAATGAAATGATTTGCAAAATATAATTACTCTATTGTGTTTGTAACTTGTCCAATATATGGACAAATCTGACAAATATTGTATCAGATGAATATAAATGTCCGTTCTATGATAAAAACATACATCCATACAACGATCATATACAATACTTGTCAGACGGGGCCAAAAACTCTCTAAGAGATTTATAAAAAGTAAATCGTATTATACAACAATTTTTACAATAATTTATTTACATTCAAAGAAACGCATACACTAAATCGTCATTTTCGTCATCTTGAAAACGCATACACTAAATCATGAGCATCGACTCTAAATAATCCAAACTAGCCCTACTACGTGTATGCACTAATTAATATTCGCATATACACCAATTAATGCACATATACACTAAACAAATTTTATTCTCAATATTTAAGTGATAAAAAATTATAATAACAACCGAATTAGCATTCAATAGGGTATACCAAACAACCAATGGGGTATTATACAACTATAACAACAAATTAACCTTAAGTTAACAAATCAAAATTAATTAGGGTTTAGGAATAAAACCTGATTGGAGATTGATGAAGGGCCTAGGCTTGTCGGGAGAGGATAATGATGAAGTTGGAGATGCTCAGAGAGGTGTGGAGGCTGGCTGACGATGGGGAGGAGGTGGTGGAGGTAGGTTTTTTTTGGTGAAAAGGGGGATTGAGGAATAATGAAGCAGCTCTTAGCCTGGAGCCTGTATACATGATAATTTCCAACGGCTAGCGGCGGCCGCCGACGGCAATTTTACGTCGATTTATGACGGCTTGCGACGGCTATTATATTTTATTTATGAAAATGCCACGGAGATTGACGGCGGTCGCTAGCCGTCGAAAACAGCAGTCGAATGTCGTCGGAAGGCTGCATCGCTATTTATTGTTGTTCTAGTAGTGCCGATGAAGGTTGGTATTAGCCACCAAGAGTCTCAGGTCTCGGTACTCGGGGACAACCTTCTTCAGTGATTCGGATTCTCATTCAACATCGAGAAAGCCACATAGGAGTAAGAAAGGCCTTCCCTTGTCAATGGATAAGTTTAGAAAAGAAGAGAAAAAAAGATAAGGTAAAATGTAACGACCAGAAAATTCGACATGAGTAATATTAAATTAATATAAAATAATTATTAATAAAAGAGTGAACTGGATGTCGTATTATAACCATTGCGAAGGTCATTCCGAGCTTATCAGTTTGGTATATGATTTTGATAGATTAAGAGTTACGAGTTAAAAGGTATTGACTTTATATGTCTTAAATATTTGCACCGATGCAAATAAATTTCAAAGATCGAATTTTGAAAATAAAAGTACGTTTGATGTAGTTAGTTAAGAGAATATTGTTCACTTGGAAAGTTCATGATTTCAATCCGGGCTAATGACACTTTTTGTTTTTTTAAAGAAAATAGATACATATCACCAAAGAGAAATGTGCATGCGTGTGTGTGTGTGTCTGCGCGTGTGTGTATACATGGGAGAGGGATATGAAAAATAAGCATAATAAAGCGTATAGTCAAATTGTATACATATATACATGTACTTATATAAGGAAAAATGTGTATGTGTGTGCTCCTATGTGTGTGCGTATGATGTAAGAAAATATAAATTTGGTAACTATGCGCAAATTAAATTGTTTGAATTATAGCTTATTAAGTATGTATATTCAACGTGATGAACTTATTTTATATATTCTAATTGATGAATATACATACATACATACACGCACACACACACACACACACATATATATATATATAATTGGTTGCATACTAATTTATGTATTGTGGGAAATTAATTGCGTAGACTAGAGCATTGATTGACATATTTCCTAATTGTTGAATATATATATATATATATAATTGGTTGTAAGTCGATTTCATATATTATGGGAAACTAATTACGTAGATCAATTGCATATTGATTTACTATAGAATGGAAATTAATTTTCCATATGTAAAAGGTGAATTTTTAATAAATATTCATATGTTACCCTCTTTACTCGTGCGTACGTTCAAATTTCCTATATCTATCACCCCACCTTATAAATAAAGAAGGTTGAGGTGGGAGGAAGTTAATTTTTAGGGAAGCTACCGCTAAGAATTTTTCTAGAGTCTTCATTCCCTTCGTAATTCAAAAAGTGTAACATCTATTTTAAAGAAAATAGTAATTAAAAAAAGGCTAGAGATTAATTCAACAACACATAAAGTTGGAGTTTGAAAGCTATTCGGGTTATGATGGAAGGAGAAAACGCTACTTTAATTTAAGTAATCTCTATTTGAGTTTGGAGGTTGTTTGCAAAAGCGCATTGGTATGACTAATTTAATTTAAGTAATTGAATTTTAGGTACCGTTCGACACATTTTCTTGCCCCGCTCCCGTTCCTGATGCGTCGGACGTGTTCAACGCTGCAATTGGCCATTTCTCACAAATGGCCCATTTTCAACCAAACACATTCTTCTTTCAACCAATTTCCCCGCCCAAATTATATGCTCGCTTCGTATAGAACGGACCCTTAGATATTAAATGCTAATCAATTAATGAAAAATTATAATTGTTGATATGTGTTGTGAAATATTGGTGATTGCTTGGATATTGTGGATATGTTATGTCTTGGGTTGATTGTTGTATTATAGATGTAACTGAATTAATTATGAATTTAATAAATGGATGTAATTAATTAAAATAAAGTGGGTGAAATTGCATAATAATGGAAAATTTTGATAAATAAATGATATATTGATTATTTAAAGTTTTTGTGTGATGTTTGTAAATAACAGGCTTAATAAAATAAAATGAAATTTATCAGATAAATTTAGTAAGGTTATTAATATGAATGTCCGGGTAAGTTCATAAATAATAGCATAAAATATATTTTAAACTAAATTTAAAGGTTTATTATTATTATTATCTAATAAAGTGAGATTCTATAAATAATATTATGGTTTTTGGGAATATTACGATGTTTTATGTAAGTGACGAAATGGTTGATTTTATGATATTTATGGTAAGAAATATTGTTATTATTGTTTGATTTATAAAATAAAAGGGAATTTTCATGATAACAATAATAATTGCAAAATGAAATGTTCCCAAAAGTGTTTTTAGATAAAATTGACACTAATTTGAGATACATAAAAATAAAAAGAAGTTTTGATGATTTAAAAAAAAATGTTGCGTTTTTAGATTAAATAATAATAAATTGGTTTGGAAAGTATTTAAAGAGGTTTTAATATATCTTAATATTTTGTTGTAAAATGGTAATAATATCATTTTAAAGAGCGATTTGGTGAAGGTTACCATGTTTATTTAAATTGCGATGTTTAGTGGTGTTTGGAGAAATGAATGTACAATAAAAGATTTAACAAGTATAATATCGTTTAAAAATAATTAATATTGATTTTGGAATGCATAAATAAAGTTGAATATATATATATATATTTGTGTGTGTGTGTAGATATAATGTGTGATGATGGTATTGCATTTCAATCAGTGTGCGATATTTTACCATTATTACTACTAGATTATGGGTAGTTAATTATGGTTATTTGATGATTGATGTTGTTTCACTATTGTTGGTTCGATTAGTACACATTTGATGGATTATTTTTACATTGACGATGATGTAAGTATATTTATGCGCTCTTATTTTCTTATTTGATGGATTGCGGTAGTCATTGAATACTGTTGATGTTTGATGGTTGTGTACTGTTATTAGTGTTACCTCATAAGATGATTTGTTGCGATGAATGAGTAGGAATACGATTTTCTGCTTCTAATGTTTGCGTTGGTTGCAGTGGTTGCATGGATGTTATGTTTGTTATGTACTAACAAGTATTTGGATGTAGGACAAGAGTAGAAAAAAGAACTATATTGGCTTTATCCTCGAAAGAGGGTACATAGGTAGCTTTTTCCTATGCAATAAATGTGACGATCCACCTTTCGGACTCCCGAATGTCGACACTAATACATCCACGGTATTCATGTGCCGAGCACCCAAGTGTCGAAAGGACTAATTGTTAGGGTAAAATAAAAGGAAATAGAAGTAGAACAAGAAAGAAGTGGACACAATATCAGAATCTCACATGCAGAATGATAATTATAATACCTCAAAAGGTCTTTACCAAAAATAAAACCTTTATATACACACATTAATCAGAGAAAACTATCCTATCATCAGCCTGGACAGTTACAACATCATGTCCTTTCAAATGTTGATTAATATACATTAAGTAATGCAGCAAAAATAAAGTATGGTAAGAAATCATCCAACTCCTCTCCAAGAACTCCAATGAACCACAACTAAATCTGTAAAAATACTCGAGCTGGCCCGAGCATTAAGAAAATAACACCCGGATCAGTCTAGTGAACTAGCATGAGAAACTCAAATCATATAGATATAGTATATCTTAAAACACTTCAAAATAAGGGTATCTCATAAGACCTCGCCTAAACACGGACGGGTTTTTCCCTTACGATAACCAAACCATTTCTATTATAAAATCCAGTGATAATATAATAATATCTAAAGTATGAAATATAAATATCACATAGCTATGATGCAAGTGAGTGTACATCACAACGATATTAGGTATACAATCATAACGGCTAAGGCACGTTTGCTAATTGTATAGGATTTTCATGTAGATCTCTATGGGGAAGCCGAATCTGAACTACTACACAAGGATCAGAGATATCCTACCGCAGCGTCGTACATCTCTAATGAATGTCCCATAGGAAAACCATAGCTGGTCTTGCTAAGACCCAATGCATCGTTCCTGCATGCATATCCCAATAAGTATCTCTAGAAATGGAGTCGCATGCACCCTATGGGTTTGCTACCCTACTGGCTATGTCTCTTATCTCTGATTTTAGTCATATCCACCGATGAGACTACTTTCGACATTCTAGCCCATGAGTCGCCACTAGATCAGATCTTCCATACGAGCTCCAACTCGAACAGACCACGAAACCACACATGAATTTCCATATCTCAACTAGATCTCAAAATCACACGTGGATTCCTCAACAGATCCCGGAATTACACATGAATTCCCATACCTCAACAGGTCTCAAAATCACACATGGATTCTCACATTTTGAATAGATCACGAACAACTACATGTGTTCAAGCATCTCAAACAGATCTCGAATCTCCATACAGATTCCAACATCACGAACCAATCATGAAGCCATCACGAAGCAATCACAAACCAATCATGAATCTCTTCCAAAGTATAGAACACGTATATGGTTTCAGAGTGGTTATGATTTCAAGTCATCTCATATAAGTAAACTCCCCCGCTTACCGGGTGCCCTAAAACCAATCGATTGATTTCCCAGGAATCTCAACCCCGATTCTGTGGGAAATAAACAGACAATACATAAGATCAGAAATCACCTCCTAACCGTTTAAGCGGAAGGATTTCCTTATCATTTGTCATAGAAGAGCAAAACGAGTCTATAAGTATAGTATAACATCAGCAAAGATAACTGTACCATATAATCCTTGTGTTTCTTCAAGATATTTCTAGAGTATATTTGACAAAAATTTGATAGTCGGTTATTTAACTATCAAATAAACAAACAACCCAATACAATGAGAATAATCGCATATGAGAAACTAATTCCCATATATTGTCCATAAGCAAGTAACACACGAAGCACGATCGAAACAACAAGCACGATCAAGTTATATAAACAACTTCTAATCCCATTTAATTAATTTTCCTTTATTAGTTAAAAACCTTTTTTATTAGTAAAACCATTTTACTTAATAAACTCTTTTATAAATGAAATTCCATTTTTAATTAAACTCCACTATTTAATCAAAAACCCACTATTCATTTTCAACACATTTTAATACTTCCCAAAGGGTTTCAAGTACTTATTTTTTGAGAGAAATGTGTGATCCTCAAAAGTAGAGAAGAGGACACATGCATATATATATATATATATCACTAAAACAAGGTGCTGCCAACATGCCTGGCAGGTAACTAATCATAATACAAAAACAATAAAAGAGGACTCAGGTACATCTAGAATGTGCTCCGGCAAGGCCACCGCCCATTACACCTCAATATCGAGCTCCGACAAGGCCACCACCCGTTAATGAGGTGTTAGAAGTACTCAAAAAACCATAATGCAACCCAGTCCGGTAAGATCGATAGACAACTTCAGCTGAGAAGGAACATCTCATTGCAAACTCTAAAAATCCAGAATCAACTCCCCACTGCCAATGCGGATGATCCAGCATGAAGAAAGCCACACTGTAGACACGGAAGAACTAGAAAGAATGCCTCACTACAAATGCGGATGATCCAGAATGAAGAAAGCCACATTGCAGACGTGAAAGAACTGGAAAGAACTCCTCACTGCAAATGTAGATGATCCAAGATGAAGAACGCCACACTGCAAATGCGGAAGAACTGGAAAGAACTCCTTACTGCGAACGCCGAAGGTCCAGAATGAACGTCACTACAATCCTGTTAATAGCTATCCTGAAAACCTGCAAATAGTAATCTAGCATCATTTCTGGTCTAAACCAATATCTGTAAAAGGAACTAAAGAAAATTATAAGAATAATACACGTATATGTATATAAATGAAGTTTATATACATAGATATGTATTAATGAAGTAAAAGTAATAAAACTAAAGCTAAAATTATAAGACAGAAAAGCAACTAAAATAATAAACAGACTAAAAAAGAATCCAAGACCATTACGCAACATCTTAACCAACTCTAAAGGTGTAAAAAAGAGATATCAAAATCAAAAAGATAAAAATTAACAATCTATAAAGATAAAACCTATAAAATAAAATCTCTTAAAAATTATCCTCCTGCTCCTTTAATCAAAAGAACATTATGATAATTAGTAAAATCATCATTCAAATTTGAGAAAATATTAATGCTATAATTATCAATGTTAAAAATATTATTTTTATGCTTAAATAGCTTAATGCTATTTATAACCTTATTAAGATATTCTTTAAAATGATTATTTTTAGCTAAACTGTATTTAGGATTTGAGATCCAATTAAAACAAAATGATGATATTATAAAAATCAATTTATTAATATGACTATTATTATTATTAAAAAGACTTCGGTTTTTCTCAAACCAAATATACCAACAAATTATAATGAATAAAGTATCAAGTAAAAATCTATTTTCCTTTTTAAACTTAAATCTTAGATTATTCCAATAATGATCACAATCTGTAACTTTAGTTGTAAGGCTAAAGTTAAATATTTTGAGGGTATTATTAAGAATGTTGTAAGTATCTATGCAATAATAGTATACATGTCTAATATCTTCAAAATACAAATTACAAAAAGAACATTTATTATCAATTTGCATATTCTTTCTTTTTAAAAATTCAATAGTATTTAATTTCTCATGCATGATTAACCACATATGAATTTTAGATTTAGGAGGAGCGTTTTTTTCCAAATACGTTTATAAGAGTTATTAGTTACGCCCGAGAAATTAAGAAATTTATAAAAAGAGTTTGAAGTGAATTTCTTACTCTTATCCCATTCCCAGTTAATGGTATCATTTTCTTTATCAATATTATATAAATTTAATCTAGCAAATAATAAAGCCAATTTTCTAAGAGTTGTACCTTTTAAGATTCTACTAAAACTAAAATTCCAAAGGGGATCATTATCCTGAGAAAAAACATCTAAAATTAAAGCATTCTTAAAGTTACTAATTTCGTAAAACTCTTTAAATTCTACCCTAAAAGGAATGTCAGACATCCAACAATCATGCCAAAAAGACATATTATTGCCTAAATGAACAATTGTATTAGTACCAAGATTAAAAATCTCATGACATTTTAAAATTGATTTCCAAAAATTAGACAATTTTATTAGTAACATTAGGTGTAATTTGGTATAAATTATTACTACCATTATAATAATGTTTAGAAATGATTTCTTTCCAAATAGAGTTATCGTTAACATCCTTAAATTTCCATAACCACCTTCCCTAACATAGACAAATTCATGTTACGCAAATTAATGACTCCTAAACCAACATCCTTTTTTGATTTACAAAATGTTTCCCAATTAACTAAACATTTAAGACTACTGTTAGGATTATCTCCACTCCATAAGAAGTCCCATCTATTTTTATCAAGTTTGTTAATCACCCAATCAGGGAAAAGATGTATAGACATCCAATAGATCGGAAGAGCAGATAAAACAGAGTTGATAAGAACTAACCTATCCGCTATCGATAAAAACCTCCATTCCAATTAGAGATTCTTGTTTTAATTTTATCAATTATAATTAACCAGTCATCATGCTTAATTTTAGTTGGTCTAATCGAAAATGCAAGATAATCAAAAGGGAAAGTCATAGTTTTACAATTAAGCGTATTAGCAACTAAATCTTCAACCTTATCAACATCATTTAATAATAAAACGGAACTCTTATCGAAATTAATTTTTAGCCCAGAAAGAAGTTCAAAGCTGTATAAAATAAATTTAAGGGTAATGACATGATTAGGCAAATAAGAGGTAAATAATAATGTATCATCCGCAAATTGGAGAACAAAGAGATCATTTCATGAGATTTAATTACCAACGCACCCTAAAAAAACCCTTTTCAACTGCTTTTTTAATAATCATAGAGAAAACATCTGCAGCTAGGTTAAACAAAAGAGGCGATAAAAGATCACCCTGCCTTAAAGCACTTTTTAATTGTATTTTATTCCCCAAAATACCATTAACCATTATACTAGAATTACCGGTTTTAAGCAAACTCATAATCCAACTAATCCATTTGCTACTAAAACCTCCAGCATGGAACATATCGATAAGAAAATCCTAATCTAACGAGTCAAAAGCTTTCGCAAAGTCCAGTTTTAGAATCGCACAAGCAATATTATTCTTACAACAGTGATTTATGTATTCTTGAACAGCAGCAACTCCATCAGTAATATTTCTACCGTGAATGAAAGCGGTTTGTGAACAATCAATTAGATCATTCATTCTTGTGCTAAGTCTATTAGCTAAAAAATTTGAAATAATTTTAGTGGAACAGTTAATTAAAGAAATAGGCCTAAAATCTTTTAGATTATTAGCACCGATTTTTTATGTAACAAAATTACGTTTGCAAAATTAAATCTTCCTAATTGTAATTTCCTATTATAAATTCATTAAACATGCTGATTAAATCGAATTTTAAAACATCACAGAATGATTTGTAAAAGAAAATAGAAAACCCATCGGGACCCAGGACTTGATCACTAGGCATGTCATTAATAGCCTTCAAAATTTCCTCTTCAGAAAAAGGATTACCAAACTCAGAAAGGTCTTTTCTAGATTCAGAAGGATAAAGATCATTCCATCTAACGTTAATTCTATGCTTATTCTTATTACCAAAAATATCTTTATAATAATTAGTAAATGCCTTATTAAGATCCCTTTGATCAACCAATTCTACATTATTCACAAAAATAGAATTTATTGTGTTACTATGTTTTCTACCATTAGCCATATTATGAAAAAAATTGTATTATTATCACCTTCATTAATTGTAACATCCCGCACCCCAGTAGGCTTAAATTTTCGATGAACCGAAAATCCAAGTCCACTAAAGCACGAATTACTGGTTTGGTATCCTGCATATAACAAAGGTAAGTCAGAGTAATGTTTATAAAATCTCATAGCAGAATAATGATAAAGTATTCAACATAAGGTTACTAACCAGGATTAGGCTACTGTCCCTAACAGTGTTGAACCTAGGAGTGAAACTTGCATTTTTACTAAATCTAATACTTGCTAAAATGTCTTCCTGTGGATGGGGAAAATGTGAATGGGTCAGACATAAAGTCTGGTGAATGAGAAATAAAATGAAGTAGAAAGAATAAAACAGTTTAATTCCAGGTCTTCCCCGGATATCGTAGAGGGTGAATAATATAATGCAGTGAATCCTTCTTAGATACAGTTCCTAAGAAGCCAAAGTTCATGGTCATTCTAGGGAAGTCAACCATGTAGTAATACTAAACGTCGATTGGCCTGTCGGACCTGTTGTCCTTACATATCCACGAGCTACAGCGTGAAAGTCATGCTCCTCACCCGTGCAGTGTGACTGTCTATCCACGTGCTACAGCGTGAAAGTCATGCTCTTCACCAGTGCACTGTGATTAAATGACACTTATGTCTGACCGGCGCCGATTCAAACAACCTCGTAGGACCCCAGAGTTACGCTCAGGTTCTGCCAAACTGGACTCCTATCCTCCTGTCTCCTCGGTCACCAACGTGGACTTGCCCCTATCCAAAGTGTCGGTCCTCCGAAGGAGCGCCCGAAGCTGGGTCAGCTATGTAAAATTCTCCAATGATTTGCTTAAAGAAGCCTACGTCGGAGCACACTTGTTATGTTCCGTCCGTGTCGATCTGCCTGAAGAAGCCTACGATTGCGGTTGCTATCTATCCTACGTACTAGCAACCTATGAAAGGTAACAAACATCCTTGCGAACCTACTTACCTGCTCCTAGTACGTATAGCCAAAACTATATTTTGGTCTTAACACATGAAACACCTATCTAGATCTTTAAAAGGTCTGCCTACCAAGTCGCTTCCAGATTAATTAATTTTACCGTTACAGTTTACATACTGTTTATTTCCATTAATCTGCTTTAGGCCATTTTTACATCCGATTTGGTTATTTCACAATTTCCCTTTTTCTTACATAAATGGTGTTTCAATATCACGTTTGTTCAGTCCATATGGTTTGTCTGTAATTTTTATACCATTTTGTCACAGATTTACACTAGTCTTTAGGGTCCATTTAATTTACATTTTTTCCTCTCTAATTTACATTCTCCTTTTAGAGATTTAATATGTACAAAAAATTTATCCAATAGCCACAAACCATTTAATTACACAAAATTCCACTTTTACATTTTAAGCCACATATGAAACAAACAATTATGCCAATTAGACTTCCCAACTTTGTTCCAAAACCATATTCAAAATTATGTAATTACATCAATCAAAACCAAAATTTTATTCAAGTAACATATTCTGAATTTATTCAACTATCCTGTTCTACCATTAGAAATTGAATAACAATTCTAATTCAATTTAATTAAACCAATCTTATTTACGCCATGAAACGTGAATAAACAATTTATATGTTCTATATTTAAACCAAACATGAATTAGATTTGAGAAGTGAAAGAAGAAGAAGAAGTTGCAATAATTTACATCTTTTCTCAATTAGTAACGGAAATTAATTCATATTAACGTGCCAGAAAAGAACTGAAATTGAACTACTTTATTTTTCTATTTCATATTAATTCCCACTCACCTGAAACAAAAGCTAGAATCCCCTTTGCAGCAGTAAAAATTCTCTAGAAATCCCTGTACAATCTCCATATCTTATTTGAATGTATATATAATATAATTTTATTTTATAAATGAAGATTTTAGGTAAATATTTGAGAGAGAGAAATGGAGGCTAGGTTTTGATTTTAGAGTGAAAACCTAAGTTAGTTTAGGTCCTATTTATAGTGTTTTAGGTGTGCTTTCAACCGTAGATTAGGATCTCTAGAAACATCTACTGACTCATTGTTGTGTCAAATCTTACAACACACCTTATCAGCACCTTATCTTTATATTTAATTTAATTAACTACACCCTCAACAATATACAAATTATAAATAACGTTTTCTTCTCCTCAATTAATTTCTAATTTGTGACATTTTATTCAGATTAAATTTCCATGCGTCTCTCTTTATTCGCATGTTTCATTTCAGTTTTCATTATCCCATTTAATTTACATGTTTACATCTGAAATAAATAATAAACAACATGTCAATATTTCTCTATGTTTACGTCTAAAATAAATTAATAAATAACATATAAATTGTTATGTCAGTATTGTACATATTCACGTCTAAATTAATTAGATGAATAACATATGTCCACAAACGTGTATATATGTTGTGTATTAATTAGTAACCTTATTCTTTACCTTTAAATTGAGCAACCAATTACATTAATTGATTGGTATTAATGTTTTTAAGTTCAAAAACCAAACCGACCCTTATTCTTTACTAATAAAGAAAAAAACATACCTTATATTTTCTGTAAGAAATGCATTCCTTCCATAATACACTCTTGCTTTTTCTTTTCAAAATATAATGTTTATTTTATTAAATGCCTTCCTTTTTATAAATATATGGTTTTATTTCATTTACAATAACCCATTTCATTTGAACATCGTCATCTTCATTTTTCGAATTTATAAAAGTAGATGCCTTCTTTTTAAATGTATTGTTATATCTTTTTCTTCTTTTGTAACAAAAGAAACTCCCTGTTTATAAAATCTTACATATATTCAAAAATGAAAAGTTTGTTTTATTTATCTCAAAACATGCATTTATTTCTGTTCATTCCATTTTGACACAAATGCAAGTTCTTATATTAAACTCAACCATTACAATTTAATTCCTCTTTCCCTTTTTAATTGAAACATTTCAATAAATCTAATGCCAATTAATTTCAATACTAATTTCAAACGAATTCTAATTATAAACACTATTTCTTTTCACTTATAATTATTTATTAATTTCCCCTTAAATGTCGAGGTGTTACATTAATCCATTGAACTCTAGATCTCTTTTTCCACATAACCTCTTCTTTTTCTAAAATTGAATTAAGCTCTTCTTTTAAATTAGGGAGAATGTTACACTCACCTAGATTTAGTTGTCTAGTTTCTTCTGTCTTATTAATTTTAATCATTTTGGAAAGTAGTTTTTCTTTTTTAATTTTAGTACTACCAAAAACATTCTTACTCCAAATTTTAAGATAATTCCTTAGACCCCTATGTGTATTCACAAACCATTAACAAGATTTATTACTTTAAACATTTTCTTTTCCTATCTGTTTCCAAAAGATTACTTACTTATAATTTCAAATATCCATTTTAAGGATCTAAGTACTTTCACGAATCCATTTAAAAGGTTTAAGACTAATTTTACTTAAAACATTGTCACAACAACCAAATACCATTTTGCTTTTGCTTATCTTCAAATCACCCTTTTTGTAACGATCCACCAATTTATCACTTGTATAAATTATATTTATTTTTAAAATATTTAGATATGGGTTTAAAAGTAAGATATAATCATGTTTTAAGTGGTAAATGATAATAGTTATTTTGTTTAGGAAAAAATTTTGTGAACAAATTACCTAGGTAAAATATAAAAAATTTGTAGATATCGTCCTAGGTAAAATATCGATAAAGTAGCCGGAAATCATTTTATCAATAAAACTACTTTTAAACAATAAGGATCATGCATGGCTCTGAATACATACACAAATATATGTATTCAAACAAGATTATGAAATAAAATAATCAATAATGATGGCAAAATTTTTAGACAGTTGATATCACTAGTTTTATATATTTCTTCGAAAATTCAATTAATTTTAAATATTAAACAAATGCGTTTTTATTTACAAATAAAACTATTTTAATTATTTAATAATGATGGTAAAATAGTTTTTAAAATTTGTTTAACAAAAATAGATAGTTCGTAGAAAAATAGAAAATGTGACCAAAGAATATTTTCCAGAATTTCGACTTTTCGATAGTGGAAAGTTGTCGAGAATGTTGTTCGTCTTTATGCACTATATACACACATATAAAAGAGCTAATTAACCAAATAATAATAATACACCAATAGTATATTATCTTATGTTAATTATGTTTAGCAAGTGATGTGACAAGTCATGGTTTCAAAACTAATAACTTGTATATATAAGTATATATCATTATCTCTTGTCATATCTTACCATTATCATCATTATCCATCATGACCTAGTGTAACAATCCGAAAACTCGGCCTTTGAAAATCGGCACCCGTACTTCACTTGTACTCAAAATGCCGCAGATTCAAACGCCGAATCTGGCTTGCCGGAGCTTATAACATAGTAAGTATAACAACACAGCGGAAGAAAGAAACACAATGATATCATATACAACTCCAATGAATACAATATCTAGTATGATATACAACAATGATATCAATATGATACAACAATATCAGAGATAAATAATGATACAACGGAAAACAAAACTGATAACTCCAAATGATCCTCAAAAGAGAATGAATCCAGCAACTCCAACATCAGCTCGAACCATCATCATGATACACAAAGATAAGCAATGTCAGTCATCAACTTTGATGAAGTTAACTAGCTCCAGATAATCTACTCAACCTGAATATTTGAGAAACCCAACTCTAGACTGCCCGTGTGGAAAATTGTGGGCACCTAGAGTTTAGGAAGGGAACAATAAACTCCAGGTCAGTCATGGGACTAGTATGAGCAAACAAAAACAGTTTATCTTTAAACAACAACAACAAAGGAAGTGGAAAATATCCGCAATGCTTTTGAAAAATGGAACTACCATAAGACCTCCCACCACACACACAATGCAATCGCAGAATTGGAGGAGATTTCTTCTTATGATAATCAAACATGCTTACTACGCAAATCATTGGATTATTATTATTAGTGCATAGTGTAGAAAGCCATTTTGAAAATATAATATAAAGCTTAGCCAGCATACAACCATTATTGTATGCCTACTATAGCTACCATCTAAACAGTGGTGACCACCGTAAGTAAATGGCAGGTTCTACAACTAAAACCGCACAGGGTTCGTATTGTTTCTTTGGATTTCCAACAAATGGTCAGGCAAAGGAACTTCCTTACCGAAATGGAAACGCCTCTGGAAAGACGCTCTGAGAACCTAACCGGATCTCTGCAAACACAAGGTCGGCGCTACCTCACGCTGTACAGCTGTAACTAGGTAACTAACACACTGATGCTACCTCACGCTGTACAGCTGTAACTAGGTAACTAACACACAAGTATGCCATCCCCCGTTCGTTACCGACCTTTATCTGAGGATCCTCAAAGCAACAACCACAAAGTATAATAAATTTGCAGCATCAACATAGGTAAAATATCTGAGCTCCATACCATGATATCACCTTTTATCCAGAAGGAAATGACATACCCTAGGGGCGCTACCCCTAAAAACCTTTGCCGCAACATTCCTGTTTCGACCATTACCGGGTTGCTCGACAAAGTCTCGTCCACAAAGCCACGCTTTTTCACAAAGCCACGCTTTGATCAACAAATGATCAACAACACTTCGTATGCCACATTACCAAATTGGGAATGTATCACTAGTAACCATCAACTACATAACCTCTGAGCTCGTACGTCTCAGAGAAGGGTGTTAAGCTAAGAGAATAAATTCTCCGCCACGAACAGAAATGTATTTGATAGAAACCAGCTTTACATCTCAAAGTGTAACGTCAGACACACATCCATACAAGTCTGTTCCGGGTTCGAACAGAACCGAAGGCACTTCCAAAGAAGCCCTTGCAATCCGGGTATTCACAATCCTGATCGAACTTCCCATCACTTAGGGAATCTCTATACCGGGTGCTACTCGGTGCAGAGACAATCGATAGGTCATCCTATCGCTCTCGCAAATACCCGGTCTTCACCACCGGTCTTCAATTGCTATCCATATACGACGTATCACTATTCGGAATGGGTTATATGACACAAAGGTCCTCTCCCGGCTAAACCGAATAACGAGCGCAATTAAAAATCATATGGATACTGGGGTCTCAGTTAAATCACAGCTTAAAGCCCAAAACTTTTCATTCGAATGGTTAAAACAAATTACCATTTCCAATCTTTTAAACAAAAAGATTCAATTCACAAACCGTCAATGGTTTAAACAATTTCCACACTTTTAATCTTTTAAACAAAAAAAATTCAATTTTCAAAGTTCACCCCGTTCACAAAGATCCATTCATGGATTTCAAAACAATTTCCATTTTAATTTGAATTAACTCGTTAAATCTTTAAGTCAAGATTTAACTTATAGCTTTAAAAACTCGTTTCCAAAGATTCATTCATAGCCTCTCAAAACAATTCTATTTCAAGTTGGATTAACTCGTCCGGTCTTTGAATTAAAAACTCATTTCATAGTTTTCAAAACATTTCAATTCCATTTCAAACTTGAAACCTTTCAACACAAATTGGAAGTTCATTACTTATGTGAAAGCTTTTACTATTTGAAAACAAATAGTTTCGTTTTCAGAAAAATCCAGTTATATTTACACGAGTTAAAACCCTTGAATTAAATTCAAATTCCCAAATCAATACCTTTAAAATGGTTTAACCCATATATAACTTGTACAGCATCCTTAATCCCTAGTTTCAATTCAATTTCAAACTTGAATTCAAATTTAAATCAAATTATTTAAATTTCCAGATATCCAAATATCTTTAAACTCCTTTCAAAAGCTTTTCATATTAAACCCCAATTTCCAATTTCAAAATCAATTGAAATTAAAATTTCAATTTCAAAAACATTAATTTTAAATCATCTGTGACTTAACCGGTTTCCACATGAAATCCATATTTGTGTGTGTATGGTGTAGTCCAGGGGTTTCACATAATAGTGCACAACATTAATCATCACAGATATATCGATAAGCGGTATAACCCATAAAGCTTATCTTCATTCACAGATTTATAGATAAAGTAAATTTATTAGTCACAAGATTCACTATTACGATTCGATGTGGATTTCGGATAACCAACTAGAATCCGACTCCCTGTCGCATCGAAATTCAAATGTCGTTTACGGGTCAAGGGGTTTTCATATTCATATAACAGTATATTCATCACATATAATAGCTCAGCACAAAGCAATTCATATTACAAAGCATCACAATCAAATAACAGAGTTATCAATCCAATACACAGCATTCAATAGAATATAGTCATCCATAAATAAGCTCAATTAATTATCTGATTTATTTAAATCAGATGGGTCATCAATCATAGTTAATTAACATTAATCGATTTCAAATCATTTGATTAAAGGTCTTTTAATCATTTATTAATCAAATTAAATCAACTTTAAATTATTAAATTATTAACCTTTAATTTTTTTCAATTATCCTTTAATTAATCACTAACTTATCATTAAAAATCTTTAATTAACCATCTTGAAATTAATTATCATCAACAATTAATAATTACAAATAAATTAAACACTTTAATTGTTAATTAACCAAATCTTTAATTTCAAATTGGCTAATCTCTAGTCACTTAATTAATTATAAGTTTAAAATTAATTATCCATTATCAATCACCCCTTTAAAACAATTAATAATAATACTTATTTGTCTTGATTAACATTTTCAAATCTTCTGTAACTTGGAAGTCAATGTTTACTAATTTGGAAACTTTGATGTTAATTAAATTCCAATACTTTATTTTTATTAGCTACTTAATTAAAGTATTAACTAGATTTTAAAACATTCTAAAGTATTAATTGTCAAACAATAATGGTTTTGTTTACTAACTCTATCGAAACCAAAACCTGGGATTACCCGGGTTCCACTCGAGTATTTACTCGAGTTTTCCTTCATCTTCCCCGAGTCTATCTTCTCTCCCTCTCGTTCGTTTCTGCTTCTTCCCTTTCTTTCTTTAAAACTTCATTTTAAAATTTTAAAACCTGTTATATGTTAACCACCACGAACCTACTCGAGAACATCCCCGAGACATCTACCCCAAATTCTCGAGTTCAACTTCGAGCTTCGACTCTTCTTCCCCAAACTCCATGATTTCCAGACGTGACGTGCACGCCGTTCATGTTCACAAACGCCACTGCCTTCCGTTCATCATCGCGACAGTCTTCGATGACCCCCTGAGTCCCCACGACCCCAAATCGAGGACCATATCGACGACTCAAGCTCGATACAAAAATCGAACTCATTATCTCAAAAACTGGGACAATCCACGTTGAAAGATTCGTTCATCCCTAGCGATTCCGGCCACTAGATCATCGGCGCTCCTCACCCAAGCTTCATCATGCCGTCCAGATCTGATTCCATGGCTTGCGATCCAACTCGATGCTTCGATCTAGTCGTGAACTCCTCACATTTACACTCGACAGAACCACATTCAAAACCCTAAATCACGATCGACCAGCCATCCTATTCAATAGAAAAATCATCTAGCATTCTTCTAGCAATCGCCTACCCATGAAGCTCCTCCAGCATCAATGGTAATAACTATAAACTTTAGATCATCTCAAATCGACGAATTACCCAAAACTGATCAACTTGCACTAACTCGCGATTTACCAATCTAAAAATCCTGATTATAATTTTAAAAATCCTAGCTTTTGATGTTGATTCAGAATATATATATGAAACATTATATTGTCGAAATCAAAATTTGACAAATTCCGAGTTTTACTGTAAAATTTCTAATTCCAGAAATATACGAACTTATTTAACTTAGAATAAATTTTAAACTTTAGCTTATGTTTTAACAAACATAATTCGTTTAAATACTTAAGCCTAACAGAGACTAGATTAGGAGAATTGGAATTTTGATCTAAAATTTGAACTCTGTATCTCAAACAGGGAAGAACACTGATACATCCATACATGCACAGCCACATCCATATTCTCAGGCATACAATCACATTTCACATGCATACAACCCATTTCCAAGTTATCATCATCATAGACTTAAGATAATAAGGAAGATCAAGTTTAAAAAGATGGAAGTTTGCTCACATGATTTTTAGAAGAAACAGAGACTTTTCTTTGAAACTGGCTGAGAACTGATGCTTTGAAAATTTTGAATACCTTGCATTGCTTGATTTCCTTAAAACTGAAGAAGCTTTGAAACTGGAATGCGTTAAGACTGGAACATGATGATGCTATGATCAAGACTTTGATTCCAGGTTTACTTGTTTTGAAATCTCTCTGGTTTGTTTTGATTAGTTGAGATGGTTTAAGTTTGTAAAATGGTGATAAAATTTTCTCTGGTTTGCTAAGTAGTGAACGAACAAGAAGAAAAATAAGTTTGTATAGGTGTTTACAGGGAATAGAATTTGTACAAGTTATTATTTTGGTTGTACAAGAGGCAGATGATACTTGCTAGTAAATGGAGGCTGATATTAATTAGGCTTGTACAAATATATTTTATTTTGTTTCTAGTTGTACAATTCATCAGATTTTTCTTCCTTCTTTTGGTGGCCGATGGATATATTTGTACGTGCATTAAATGCTTAAGTCCTTTGTGTCTTCATATGTTTGAATACTTGAACATATTTGTCTATGTTTACTTGTTTCATATACAAGATCTCGGCTGATAAGATTTTGGGTGGTGGCTACATTAATTTACTTGTACAAATTTACATATAATTATCTATATACTATGTCTTCTTATGAATATACTTTGTTTGTATCAATACATATTTTATTTTGTTTGTACATAAATATTTAAACTAATGTCTTCTTTGATAAGCTAGTGCATATATATATTGTGTTTCTTTTACAAGTGTTTCATACTTATGCAATATATACTTGAATGTATTTTCTTTTTCTTTTTCTTTTATTTTTTTTGTATCTTTTTTATTTGTATTATTTTGTATTGATCTATAAATATGATATTAAGATTTATATTTTACTTTATATTTTTATTATAATTTAGCTCTTTATAAATTTATCATATATATTTGGTATCTTTATTTTCAAACCATTTATTTACAATTTTAATTCAAAAATTCAATTAATTATCAATTTAAATATATATAAAATCCGGGGTCGTTACAGACTTTCCCCCTTAAAAGAATTTCGTCCTCGAAATTTGCCAGGGAGACACAAAGATAGATGAAGAATATTTCATCAAATCAAACTGAATATTTATTCTGCATTTGGCTTACCAAATCAGAATATCAATAACAGATACAAGAACGAATCTGTTTAACACTTCGCAAAATACTCGGGTTATCCAGATCTACGAAATATGCAGTGGCATTGGTCAGTTCGAAGGGATAACTAACCATTCGTAGAACATATCCGGATCCAAAGAATAGATAGACATATGGATACAATTTCAAAATTTTCAGTTTAGAAACCAAATTATACCTATCAACCATAGCAATCAAAGCAAACAATTCATCCAACAAACAATTTTGGTCCATCCGGGTTCATGTCCCGTATTAATATATCGATTCTCCTTCCTGGATCTACCAGGAATCATCGAAGAATTGAGAAAAGATGACGAACAAAAGAGATTGATAGAGAAAAGATTGTTTCCTTGTCGTTACAGGGTATTGACCATTTTAATCGTATTCCCCTGTCCCCTATCTCATCCTCTTCTTGCACTCATACTCACTATCAGTGGATAGTAAGAGAATTTACTGAGGCATACGAACAGATATCTTAGAGATTACTCATTCTAGGGTATACTTCACCCTATCTCTAATGAGCTACTTAATGTGTTATACTCATGAGCTAAAGTTCTACCTTAGCTCTGATAATAAATGTAACAATCCAAAAACTCGGCCTTCGAAAATCGGCACCCGTACTTCACTTGTACTCAAAATGCCGCAGATTCAAACGCCGAATCTGGCTTGCCGGAGCTTATAACACAGTAAGTATAACAACACAGCGGAAGAAAGAAACACAATTATATCATATACAACTCCAATGAATACAATATCCAGTATGATATACAACAATGATATCAATATGATACAACAATATCAGAGATAAATAATGATACTACGAAAAACAGAAATGATAACTCCAAATGATCCTCAAAAGAGAATAAATCCAACAACTCCAACATCAGCTCGAACCATCATCACGATACACAAAGATAAGCAACGTCAGTCATCAACTCTGATGAAGTTAACTAGCTCCAGATAATCTACTCAACCTAAATATCAGAGAAACCCAACTCTAGATTGCCCGTGTGGAAAATTGTGGGCACCCAGAGTTTAGGAAGGGAACAATAAACTCCAGGTCAGTCATGGGACTGGTATGAGCAAACAAAAACAGTTTATCTTTAAACAACAACAACAAAGGAAGTGGAAAATATCCGCAATGCTTTTGAAAAATGGAACTACCATAAGACCTCCCACAACACACACAATGCAATCGCAGAATTGGAGGAGATTTCTTCTTATGATAATCAAACATGCTTACTACGCAAAATCATTGGATTATTATAATTAGTGCATAGTGTAGAAAGCCATTTCGAAAATATAATATAAAGCTTAGCCAGCATACAACCATTATTGTATGCCTACTATAGCTACCATCTAAACAGTGGTGACCACCATAAGTAAATGGCAGGTTCTACAACTAAAACCGCACAGAGTTCGTATTGTTTCTTTGGATTTCCAACAAATGGTCAGGCAAAGGAACTTCCTTGCCGAAATGGAAACTCCTCTGGAAAGACGCCCCGAGAACCTAACCGGATCTCTGCAAACACAAGGCCGACGCTACCTCACGCTGTATAGTTGTAACTAGGTAACTAACACACTGACGCTACCTCACGCTGTACAGCTGTAACTAGGTAACTAACACACAAGTATGCCATCCCCCGGTCGTTATCGACCTTTATCTGAGTATCCTCAAAGCAACAACCACAAAGTATAATAAATTTGCAGCATCAACATAGGTAAAATATCTGGGCTCCATACCATGATATCACCTTTTATCCAGAAGGAAATGACATACCCTAGGGGCGCTACCCCTAAAAACCTTTGCCGCAACATTCCTGTTTCGACCATTACCGGGTTGCTCGACGAAGTCTCGTCCACAAAGCTACGTTTTTTCACAAAGCCACGTTTTTTCACAAAGCCACGCTTTGATCAACAAATGATCAATAGCACTTCGTATGCCACATTACCAAATTGGGAATGTATCACTAGTAACCATCAACTACATAACCTCTGAGCTCGTACGTCTCAGAGAAGGGTGTTAAGCTAAGAGAATAAATTCTCCGCCACGAACAGAAATGTATTTGATAGAAACCAGCTTTACATCTCAAAGTGTAACGTCAGACACACATCCATACAAGTCTGTTCAGGGTTCGAACAGAACCGAAGGCACATCCGAAGAAGCCCTTGCAATCCGGGTATTCACAATCCCGATCGAACTTCCCATCACTTAGGGAATCTCTATACCGGGCGCTACTCGGTGCAGAGACAATCGATAGGTCATCCTATCGCTCTCGCAAATACCCGGTCTTCACCACCGGTCTTCAATTGCTATCCATATACGACGTATCACTATTCGGAAAGGGTTATATGACACAAAGGTCCTATCTCGGCTAAACCGAATAACGAGCGCAATTAAAAATCATATGGATACTGGGGTCTCAGTTAAATCACAGCTTAAAGGCCAAAACTTTTCATTCGAATGGTTAAAACAAATTACCATTTCCAATCTTTTAAACAAAAAGATTCAATTCACAAACCTTCAATGGTTTAAACAATTTCCACACTTTTAATCTTTTAAACAAAAAAAAATTCAATTCACAAAGTTCACCCCGTTCACAAAGATCCATTCATGGATTTCAAAACAATTTCCATTTTAATTTGAATTAACTCGTTAAATCTTTAAGTCAAGATTTAACTTATAGCTTTAAAAACTCATTTCCAAAGATTCATTCATAGCCACTCAAAACAATTCTATTTCAAGTTGGATTAACTCATCCGGTCTTTGAATTAAAGACTCATTTCATAGTTTTCAAAACATTTCAATTCCATTTCCAACTTGAAACTTTTCAACACAAATTGGAAGTTCATTACTTATGTGAAAGCTTTTACTATTTGAAAACAAATAGTTTCGTTTTCAGAAAAAATCCAGTTATATTTACACGAGTTAAAACCCTTGAATTAAATTCAAATTCCCAAATCAATACCTTTAAAATGGTTTAACCCATATATAACTTGTACAACATCCTTAATCTCTAGTTTCAATTCAATTTCAAACTTGAATTCAAATTTAAATCAAATTATTTAAATTTCCAAATATCCAAATATCTTTAAACTCCTTTCAAAAGCTTTTCATATTAAACCCCAATTTCCAATTTCAAAATAAATTGAAATTAAAACAATTTCAAAAACATTAATTTTAAATCATCTGTGACTTAACCGGTTTCCATGTGAAATCCATATTTGTGTGTGTATGGTGTAGTCCAGGGGTTTCACACAATAGTGCACAACATCAATCATCACAGATATATCGATAAGCGGTATAACCCATAACGCTTATCTTCATTCTCAGATTTATAGATAAAGTAAATTTTTCAGTCACAAGATTCACTATTACGATTCGATGTGGGTTTCGGATAACCAACTGGAATCCAACTCCCTATCGCATTGAAATTCAAATGTCGTTCACGGGTCAAGGGTTTTTCATATTCATATAACAGTATATTCATCACAGATATAATAGCTCAGCACAAAGCAATTCATATTACAAAGCATCATAATCACATAACAGAGTTATCAATCCAATACACAACATTCAATAGAATATAGTCATCCATAAATAAGCTCAATTAATTATCTGATTTGTTTAAATCAGATGGGTCATCAATCATAGTTAATTAACATTAATCGATTTCAAATCATTTGATTAAACGTCCTTTAATCATTTATTAATCAAATTAAATCAACTTTAAATTATTAAATAATTAACCTTTAATTTTTTTCAATTATCCTTTAATTAATCACTAACTTATCATTAAAAATCTTTAATTAACCATCTTGAAATTAATTATCATCAACAATTAATAATTACAAATAAATTAAACACTTTAATTTTTAGTTAACCAAATCTTTAATTTCAAATCGGCTAATCTCTAGTCACTTAATTAATTATAAGTTTAAAATTAATTATCCATTATCAATCACCGCTTTAAAACAATTAATAATAATACTTATTTGTCTTGATTAACATTTTCAAATCTTCTATAACTTGGAAGTCAATGTTTACTAATTTGGAAACTTTGATGTTAATTAAATTCCAATACTTTATTTTTATTAGCTACTTAATTAAAGTATTAACTAGATTTTAAAACATTCTAAAGTATTAATTGTCAAACAATAATGGTTCTGTTTACTAACTCTATCGAAACCAAAACCTGGGATTACCCGGGTTCCACTCGAGTATTTACTCGAGTTTTCCTTCATCTTCCCCGAGTCTATCTTCTCTCCCTCTCGTTCGTTTCTGCTTCTTCCCTTTCTTTCTTTAAAACTTCGTTTTAAAATTTTAAAACCTGTTATATGTTAACCACCACGAACCTACTCGAGAACATCCCCTAGACATCTACCCTAAATTCTCGAGTTCTACTTCGAGCTTCGACTCTTCTTCCCCAACTCCATGATTTCCAGACATTACGTGCACGCCGTGCACGTTCACAAACGCCGCCGCCTTCCGTTCATCATCGCGACAATCTTCGACGACCCCCTAAGTCCCCACAACCCCAAATCGAGGACCAGATCGACGACTCAAGCTTGATACAAAAATCGAACTCATTATCTCAAAAATTGGGACAATCCACGTCGAAAGATTCGTTCATCCCTAGCAATTTCGGCCACTAGATCATCGGCGCTCCTCACCCAATCTTCGTTACGCCGTCCAGATCCGATTCCATGGCTTGCGATCCAACTCGATGCTTCGATCTAGTCGTGAACTCCTCACATTTATACTCGACAGAACCATATTCCAAACCCTAAATCACGATCGGCCAACCATCCTATTCAATAGAAAAATCATCTAGCATTTTTCTAGCAATCGCCTACCCCTGAAGCTCCTCCAACATCAATGGCAATAACTATAAACTTTAGATCATCTCAAATCGACGAATTACCCAAAACTGATCAACTTGCACTAACTCGCGATTTACCAATCTAAAAATCCTGATTATAATTTTAAAAATCCTAGCTTTTGATGTTGATTTAGAATATATATATGAAACATTATATTGTCGAAATCAAAATTTGACAAATTTCGAGTTTTACTGTAAAATTTCTAATTCCAGGAATATACGAACTTATTTAACTTAGAATAAATTTTAAACTTTAGCTTATGTTTTAACAAACATAATTCGTTTAAATACTTAAGCCTAACAGAGACTAGATTAGGAGAATTGGAATTTTGATCTAAAATTTGAACTCTGTATCTCAAACAGGGAAGAACACTGATACATCCATACATGCACAGCTACATCCATATTCTCAGGCATACAATCACATTTCACATGCATACAACCCATTTCCAAGTTATCATCATCACAGACTTAAGATAATAGGGAAGATCAAGTTTAAAAAGATGGAAGTTTGCTCACATGATTTTTAGAAGAAACAGAGACTTTTCTTTGAAACTGGCTGAGAACTGATGCTTTGAAAATTTTGAATACCTTGCATTGCTTGATTTCCTTAAAACTGAAGAAGCTTTGAAACTGGAATGCGTTAAGACTGGAACATGATGATGCTATGATCAAGACTTTGATTTCAGGTTTACTTGTTTTGAAATCTCTCTGGTTTGTTTTGATTAGTTGAGATGGTTTAAGTTTGTAAAATGGTGATAAAATTTTCTCTGGTTTGCTAAGTAGTGAACGAACAAGAAGAAAAATAAGTTTGTATAGGTGTTTACAGGGAATAGAATTTGTACAAGTTATTATTTTGGTTGTACAAGAGGCAGATGATACTTGCTAGTAAATGGAGGTTGATATTAATTAGGCTTGTACAAATATATTTTGTTTTGTTTCTAGTTGTACAATTCATCAGATTTTTCTTCCTTCTTTTGGCGGCCGATGGATATATTTGTACGTGCATTAAATGCTTAAGTCCTTTGTGTCTTCATATGTTTGAATACTTGAACATATTTGTCTATGTTTACTTGTTTCATATACAAGATCTCGGCTGATAAGATTTTGGGTGGTGGCTACATTAATTTACTTGTACAAATTTACATATAATTATCTATATACTATGTCTTCTTATGAATATACTTTGTTTGTATCAATACATATTTTATTTTGTTTGTACATAAATATTTAAACTAATGTCTTCTTTGATAAGCTAGTGCATATATATATTGTGTTTCTTTTACAAGTGTTTCATACTTATGCAATATATACTTGAATGTATTTTATTTTTCTTTTTCTTTTATTTTTTTTTGTATCTTTTTTATTTGTATTATTTTGTATTGATTTATAAATATTATATTAAGATTTATATTTTACTTTATATTTTTATTATAATTTAACTCTTTATAAATTTATCATATATATTTTGTATCTTTATTTTCAAACCATTTATTTACAATTTTAATTCAAAAATTCAATTAATTATCAATTTAAATATATATAAAATCCGGGGTCGTTACACCTAGAGTATGTGACTAGAGAGGAGGGGACGTGACATATGAGGGGAAGGAAGGTGGTGATGTGACTTTTCAAAATAATGACATGTTATGATATTTTAAAAACTAAGGTTAAAATAGTAATTTTCCTACTTTCTTTCATCTATAAATACACACCCTCACACACACATTTTCATTTACATTCCAACTTTTTTTTCGTCTAAACCTTCTTCTCTAAAAATTCCAGGGCTTCCATGGTTGAAATTTTTTAGAAAAAGTTAGATTTTTATGTTGTAACTTGCTTCCATGCCTTCTATACTTCTTATACTTTCATTTCAACATCATCTCTTTCAAAAACTAAGGCCATCACTACCCCAAAAAGCCCTAGACAAGCCAAATCACGTCTGGTCGAACCCATTCTAAGACCTTAGCCCCTCCAAAGTATCAACTTTTTAAGCTAGAGTCGAGCGTAGAGGCGTTGCCGAGTTATAGTTGAAGTTCGGGCGAAGTTAGTTAGCATAAAGGTGAGTAAACTACTTTATTTTGGAAAGATTTTTGAATTTACTATGATGTGTTATTGTGGTCAAAATATGATGAGAAAATTGAATGGATGTTATGTTGGTCGATGGTTATTTGATGGATGTTTGCGTTTGGTGTTGAATTTAAGATTTGAATGTGACGTTGTCGAGTTAGTAAGCTTATAACCTTATGTTTATATATGTGTTTCATTTTGATTTTAAAAGTATGGTAGTATGGTTGTGATCTAAGAACCAAAGTATGTTGAGTTAAAACAAACTTAACAAATTTGTGTGTTGCGACGGACGTGAGATCCAATTCGAATCAAAAACTATGTTTTCTTGTTTTAAAGTTTGGAAATTGTTTCAATATTTCTATCTTTGTTTTTAACTCTCAAAAATTTTAAAATTTATATTTCTAAACGTGAAATAGGAAATAATAAGAAAGTATTTTCCCTTAGTGTATGTTTAAGCGAACTGCGCTCATAGCGATAGTCGCTATAGACGCAGTTCGACAAAATTTTCGATTTTCGTTTTAAAATGTTTTCTTTGAAATGGTTTTGCAAAAGTTTTTCAAACTTAATTAGTAGTATAAAAAGAGATTAAGTTTCATTAAATTAATATTTTATTATTTAATAAATTAATTAAAAGTAATTAATACTTAATTGACAATTAAGTAAGTGATTAAGGGTTAAGTGATTAATTAGTGATTAATAAAGTTTTAATTAGTATTAATGAAGTTATGAAGTAGTTTAATGATTAATTATTGTCTAATTTAGTTAATTATTTAATTAATTATTATTTAATTAAGTGATTATTTAATTGACTTTTAATTAATTAGGGTTTAACTAATAATGAATTGTTTTAACCTTAACTAAGATGCATTAAGAAGTTAATTAGGACTTAACCAAGTTCATTAAGTTAATTAAAGTTTAATTATGAATTAATCTTGAATTAATTAAGATATAATTAGGGTTTAAGCTAATTGAATATACTTAAATCTTTTCAAAGCTATTTTTAAACTTAATCGGTTATGTTTTAAATCAATTTTCTTTATAAGGTTAATTGATTTCAAATCAAAGGATCTCTCATCTAGACAATTAAGTAGCCAAATGAATTAAAGTGGTGATTATAAACATTGACACGTTTTATGGGAAGTAAATTGACTTGTGTTTAGCACAAATGTTGAATACCGGTAACGTGATAAACACAAGGATGTTAATTTCAATAAGCGGGTCATGATAACTTAAGCATATAGAATATACTTTTATATGTACATTTTTCACCAATAATAGATGTATCTATATTTGTAACTTGGACATCTACCTATGATTGATTATATTTTATATGTGAATCCCTTATATATATCTGATGTTAGGCAATACCCATGATATAACCTGGATAAGTAAATCCAAATTTAATTTTCCATTATAGTCATTAAGTCTTCGTTTGCTTTTGGAAAGTTAATATTTCATTTTCTTTTAAAATGGTCTTCAAGGTTATTCTATTTTGAACAAGATATTTGAAGAATTATTTGACAATTGTTTTGAATATTATATAAAGAAGTTTATGAATAATTTTGGGGTATTCATAAAAGGAGTTTCAGAAATAGTTTTGAATGTTTATAAAAAGATTTTATAAAAGGGTTTGGATGTCTATAAAGGGAAGTTTTACATAAGGTTTGAAAGTTTATAAAGAAGTTTACATAACTGGGTTTGGATATTTATAAAGAGTCACATAAATGAGTATAGAGGTTGATAAATGTTTTGCAAACTGGTTTGGGTTAAAGCAAAATGAATTCATGGGTAAGGGAAATTTATAAAAGGATTTATTGACGATAATTACAACAGGAATTCGAGGCTTGGGTTTCTCGAGGTTGACCTTTTAAAAAATGGTGGTATGAACATCCTTTCCACACTTAACACCGAAAGAATAGTGCTTAGAGTTATCCTTTTCTCCAATTTTAAATAATGTAGTTAAATCCATTTAAGAGAGTTGGCAATGGGAAATATTATAAATGTTTTGTGAAAATACTTGTGTAAAGGAGATAAGTATATGAATGTTGATAAATGTTTGGGTAGGGAGATTTATAATGAAAATGGTTTTGAGACTTGGTGGTTGTTTTGGGTAATTAAATCTCTAGATTTTGTTGTTGTCATTTGATAGTTAAATAACTAACTATCAAATTTAGCCTAATTTGACTTAGGAAGTATGATTGTAATTCGAGTTTCCGACAAGGACTCGAATACTTACTTCCAAAAGAACCAGGAATAAGTCAACTGGAAATTAACGGTTGTTGGTACAAAGAAATCGAGATCGGATTTATATATCCGAAAACCACTCTGAACCAACATGTTCGTTCAAGTGGAAGACATCTTGATGATGATTGAAGACGGTGCTCTTTGAAGTGCAAGGGGTACTGCTACTAATCTTGAGGGTGATTCCAAAATGGATGTAGTAGAGTCAGTGCCTTCGGTTTCGTTCAAACCCAAAAAAACTTGGATGGATGAATGCTGGCATTGCATTGGCACCTGGAGGGCAGTGTTAGCATTCCAAGATGGATTGCTATTCAGAAAGGTAAAATGTAGCCTCAAGCCTCATCAACTAGGAATGACCAAAATAGAGGATATGCATCAAGACTATGTGGGTCACACCCATTAGGGTATATCATCACCCTTCTAGTTATATACAGAATCATCAATGAATTCATGTACGTTGGAGCTCTCGGTTATAGCTTGCAAAGCAATTGGTGTGATGATATATTCGGTACTATCCATAAGGGGTAGGCCGGTTCTGTGTTGGCAGGGATCGTTAGGTACGACCTTGGTACATTTTTCTAGAGGTGTACTATGGCGGGCGGTACCCCAGTAGCCCAGTCATTAGTTGAAATCCAATCTCCAACATGTGTCTTATGTTTTCGATTGTAGAGCCTAGTGTATTGGAATGTGAGATGCAAGCATTTTAGCTATTTTATCTATTTACTTTAAACCTAGACATTATGATAATATCACTGGATTTTTATATAAAACGTTTTGGTTATCGTAAGGTAAAGACCCATCCATTTTTATATGCGGTGTGGTCTTACGAGATACCCTTAGTTTGAAAAGTTTTCAAATGGAAATCAGTTTTGTTGTTACTTGTTATCGAGTTTTACTCACGCTGGTTTACCAGACTAACCCGGACATTATTTCATGTAATGCTCGGGGTCAGACCGAGCATGTTTTTCCAAGGTTTGGCTAGATACTTTGGAGCCGGAGAGGAGCTGGATGGGCAAGACGTATTCACGTATTTTTACTTCGCTATATTATAGAGTCTGTATATTTGTCAATGTGAGGACAGGTTTCTATAACTGTCCAAAAATTTAGGATAAGTCTAATGTACTCTGATGTTGTATATATGGATAAAGATGTTTCCTTTCTGTAAAGATCATTGTTGTATTATATATTATTAGCTGCATTATGAGATTCTGTGTTGTTTTAGTTTTCTCTATCTTCTACCTTCTTCTTCCACCCTAATAGATCGGTATTTCCGGCACTTGAATGTTCGAAAAGTAATACATTGAATGTATCAGTGTCGATTTTTGAGGGTCGAAAATCTGGTTCGTTACATTTTGTATCAGAGCTGAAGGTTAAGCGAGAACTTTGGCTCTGGTGGGGTAAACTCATTTGGAATTGGGTAATTGAGACCCTAGAATGAGCCTGAGTGTATTATAAATATGAGTACGTATTTGTTAGTGAGTAAAAATGTTTTATATTGTGTTGTTTGACCTATTGAGTGGCTAAAGAATTATGGTCGATGCGTTTGGCCAACGTTATCGATAGGGATTTTTTAAACACTTGAACAAGTCCAATTGATATAATATTGTTTTAAAATTAGAAAATGTGATAATTTTACGTCGGATATGTTATATATATAAAGGAATGATTTTTAAAAGTCTATATAGTCATTGAGATTTAGGGTTAAAATCGGGTCTAGAATAGAATGTGTTTACTTAAAAGAAAATCTTTAGATGACCTTATAAAAATGAAAAGGACTATGGGAATATTAAATCCCAATGGCTTTGATAAAGATTTGAATGATTTTGGGAAAGTTGTAGTAATTGTACTTAAAGGGATTTTAAGATATAAATATTTTAAAATGGATTTGAAAGTAAAGTTTTATTTGGACAGTTCGTGTAGGAGTTTCGATCTGTTTTGTGATAATCAGAATAATCTTCTAAGTGACAGTAGAATGTTTGCTTAAGCAGATATGATAGTGCACTTAGTAAATTATTCTCTTTGTCATCGTACAATCGAAACGAGTTCGAATCCGAATGAATCCAAAGCTAGTGGATGATTTTATTAAAGAACTATTTATCTATAAATAGTATTGTCTCAAAAGGGAATTTGTGAAGAAAGAAATATTTTTATCATTAACTAGTTCGAGTGCCTTGGAAATGACTAAAAATGGGTAAGAGATGTGTTCGGATGGTAAACACTTCTCTTGAGTATTTCCCTACTTAGTAAAAGAGATATGTAATACTATTTGATAGTATCCAGTTCCTTGGCATCATTTTTGAGTTACTCGGGCTATATGTATGCATTCGAAAGGTTTTTGAAATAAAATCTGGATATTGTGTTCTCAAATCCCTTAAAAGAATAGAGTTTTCAAAATAAAACGATGTCTTGATTAAGAGCGGGTTAATAAATAAATTTTTAAATTTGTTGAACATCCTAGTTTAAGTAAACAAATTTAAGATTTGAAATTATATATACTCTTTTGGATATAGAGGAGTATCATACTAAAATGAATTTGAGTTATAGAATATCAATAAACATAAGTAATGTTCTTAAGTAAAATGGTGATTCTTTAAAAAGGGTAATTATAATGTTGAGAAGTTGGAACCAATGGGATTAATACGTAGGTCATACGTATATCATTTCTGTTTTTCACATAGTTCTCGATCCAAGATTCTAGTACATGACTCGAGGTGTTTCACACCATTACGAATTTGGATTTATCAACCAATTTTTAACGGAAAGTGTTGATGAGGGTTCTTATGTGGAACCAAAGGTTGTTTGTCATAGTTTATGGCTATGTAAGGAGAACAGAGGTTTCTAATTAAGAAGCCCGATCAAAGTCTGCACTAGGAAGTTGAGTGAGCGATACTAGTTCAGAAGGAAAGTTATATGTTCAAGTGAGTGATCAAACTAGATTTTTACATAGGAATGATCTATGTACATCATATTAATTGATGAAAAGTTTTAATTATTTCTGGAAATAGGGTTGTGGTATAATTTTAGGGATGAAATTGTTTTAAGGAGAGAAGAATGTAACGACCCGCAAATTTATCACTTGGATAAATTATATTTATTTTTAAAATGTTTAGATATGGGTTTAAAAGTAAGAAATAATCATGTTTTAAGTGGTAAATAATAGTAGTTATTTTTTTTGAAAAAATATTTGTGAACAAATTACCTAGGTAAAATGTTGAAATTTTTTAGATATCATCCTAGGTAAAATATCGATAAAACGACCGAAAATCATTTTATCAATAAAACGGCTTTTGAACAATAAGGATCGTGCATGGCTCTGAATAGATACACAACTATATGTATTCATACAAGATTATGGAATAAAATAATTAATAATGATGGCAAATTTTTTTAGACAGTTGATATCATTGGTTTTATATATTTCTTCGAAAATTTAAGTTAAGTTTAAATATTAAATAAATGGGTTTTTATTTACAAATAAACCTATTTTTATTATTTAATAATGATGTTAAAATAGTTTTTAAAATTTGTTTACCAAAATAGATAGTTCGTAGAAAAATAGAATATGTGAACGAAGAACGTTTTCCAAAATTTCGACTTTTCGACACCAGAAAGTTGTCGGGAACATTGTTCGCCTTTATGCACTATATAAACACATATATAAGATTTAATTAATCAAATAATAATAATAATATACTAATAGTATATGATCTTATGTTAATTATGTTTAGCAAGTGATGTGACAAGTCATGGTTTTAAAAATAATAACTTATATAGATATATAAGCATATATCATTATCTCTTGTCAAATCTTACCAATATCATCATTATCCATCATGACCTAGAGGATGTTACTAGAGAGGAGGGACGTGGTGAGGGGAAGGAAGGTGGTGATGTGACTTATCAAAATAATGACATGTTAGGATATTTTAAAAACTAAGGTTAAAATGGTAATTTCCCTACTTTCTTTCATCTATATATACACACCCTCACACACACATTTTCATTTACATTCCAACTTTATTTTTTCTAAATCTTCTTCTCTAAAAATTCCATGGTTAAAAAAATATTAGAAAAACTAGCTTTTTAAGTTATAACTTGCTTTCATACCTTCTATACTTCTTATACTTTCATGTCAACATCCGCTCTTTCAAAAACTAAGGCCATCACTACCCTACAAAGCCCTAGCTAGGCCAATCACCTCCGGTCAAACCCATTCTAAGGCCTTAGCCCCTCCAAAGTTTCAACCTTTTAAGTTAGAGTCGAGCATAAAGGCGTTGCCAAGTTATAGTCGAAGTTTGGACAAAGTTAATTAGCATAAAGGTGAGTAAACTACTTTATTTAGGAAAGGTTTTTGAATTTAATATGATGTGTTATTGTGGTGATAATATGATGAGAAAATTGAATGGTTATTACGTTGGTCGATGGTGATTTAACAGATGTTTGCGTTTGGTATTGAATTTGAGATTTGAAAGTGATTTGTCGAGTTAGTAAGCATATAACATTATGTTTATATATGTGTTTCATTATCATGTTAAAAGTATGATAGTATGGATGTATGGTTGTGATATAAGAACCAAAGAATGTTGAGTTGAAATAAAGTTAACAACTTTGTATGTTGCGACGGACGTGAGATCTGATTCGAATCAAAAACTATGTCCTTTTGTTTTAAAGTTTGGAAATTGTTTCAAAGTTTGTATCTTTGTTTATAAGTCTCAAAATTTTTAAAAGTTATGTCTTTAAACATGAAATAGGAAATAATAAACAAGTGTTTTCGCTTAGTGTATGTTTAAGCGAATTGCGCTTATAGCGATAGTCGCTATGGACGCAGTTCGACAAAATTTCCGATTTTGATTTTCAAACGTTTTCTTTTCAAAATGGTTTTGCAAAACTTTTTCAAACTTAATTAATAACACAAAAAGAGATTAAGTTTAGTTAAATTAATATTTTATTATTTAATAAATTAATTAAAAGTAATTAGTACTTAATTGATAATTAAGTAACTGAATAAGGGTTAAGTAACACTTAAAGAAGGTTAATGACTAATTAGTGATTAATAAAGTTTTAATTAGCGATTAATGAATTTAAGAAGGAATTTAATGATTAATTGTTGTTTAATTAATTAATTAAATATTATTTAATTAAGTGATTATTTATTTGACTTTTAATTGATTAGGGTTTAACTAATAATGAATTGTTTTAACCTTAACTAAGATGAATTAAGAAGTTAATTAGGACTTAACGAGGTTCATTAAGTTAATTAAAGTTTAATTATGAATTAATCTTGATTTAATTAAGATATAATTAAGGTTTAAGCTAATTTAATATACTTTATTCTTTTCAAAGCTATTTTTAAACTTAACCGGTTATGTTTTAAATCAATTTTCTATTTAAGGTTAATTGATTTCAAATCAAAGGATCTCTCGTCTGGACCATTAAGTAGCGAAATGAATTAAAGTAGTGATTATAAAACATCGACATGATTTAAAGGAAGTAAGTTGACTTGTGTTTAGCACAAATGTTGAATATCAGTAATGTGATAAACACAAGGAAGTTGATTTCAATAAGCGGGTCATGATAACTTAAGGATATAGAATATACTTCTATATGTACATTTTTCACCGATAATAGATGTATCTATATTTGTAACTTGGACATCTACCTATGATTGAGTGTATGTTATGTGTGAATCCCTTACATATCTGATGTTAGGCAATACCCATGATATAAATTGGATAAGTAAACCCAAATTTAATGATCCATTATAGTCATTAAGCCTTCATTTGGTTTTGGAAAGTTAATATTTCATTTTCTTTTAAAATGGTCTTCAAGGTTATTCTATTTTGAACAAGATATTTGAAGAATTATTTGACAATTGTTTTGAACATTATATAAAAAAGTTTATAAATGATTTTGGGGTATTCATAAAAGGAGTTTTAGAAATAGTTTTGAATGCTTATAAAAAGATTTTATAAATGGGTTTGGATGTCTATAAAGGGAATTTTTATACAAGGTTTGAAAGTTTATAAAGAAGTTTACATAACCGGGTTTAAATATTAATAAAGAGTCTCATAAATGAGTAGGGAGGTTGATAAATGTTTTGTAAACGGGTTTGGGTTAAAACGAAAAGGATTTCATGGGTAAGGGAAATTTATAAAAGGATTTTTAAAGATAATTACAACAGGAATTCGAGGTTTAGGTTTCTCAAGGTTGACCTTTTAAAAAATGGTGGAATGGAACATTCGTTCCACACTTAACAATGAAGGAATAGTGCTTAGAGTTATCATTTTCTCCAACTTTAATAATGTAGTTAAATCCTTTTAAGAGAGTTGAAAATGGGAAACCTTATAAATGTTTTGTGAATATACTTATGTAAAGGAGATAAGTATATGAATGTTGATAAATGTTTAGGAAATGAAATTTATAAATGAAAATGGTTTTGAGGCTTAGTGATTGCTTTGGGTAATTAAATCTCTAGATTTGTTGTTGTTATTTGTTAGTTAAATAACTGACTATCAAATTTGGCCTAATTTGAATTAGGAAGTATGAATGTAAAATTTGAGTTTCCAACAAGGACTCGAATACTTACTTCCAAAAGAACCGAGAATGAGTTAACTGGAAATTATCGGTTATTAGTACGGAGAGGCCGGAATCAGATTTATATATTTGAAAACCACTCCGACCAACATGTACGTTCGTATGGAAGACGTCTTGATGATGATTGAAGACGGTGCACTTTGAAGTGCAAGGGTTACTGCTACTAATCCTGAGGGTGATTCCAAAATGGATGTAGTAGAGTTAGTGCCTTCGGTTTCGTTTAGACCCAAAAAAACTTGTATGGATGAATACTGGCATTGCATTGATGCCTGGAGGGCATTGTTAGCATTCCAAGATGGATTTCTTTCAGAAAGGTAAAACGTAGCCTCAAGCCTCATCTACCGGAAATGACTAAAATAGGAGATATTCAGCAGGGCTATGTGGGTCGCACCCATTAGGGTGTATCATTACCCTTCTAGATATGTACACAATCATCAATGAATTCGTGTATGTTGGAGCTGTCGGTTAAAGGTTGCAAAGCAATCGGGGTGTTGATATATTCGATACTATCCTGCAAAGGATAAGCCGGTTCTGTGTTGGTAGGGGTCGTTAGGTAAGTTGGTACATTTTTCTAGAGGCATGCTATGGCGGGTGGTACCCCAGTAGCCCAGTCATTAGTTGGAATCCAATCTCCAATACGTGTCTTACGTTTTCGATTGTAGAGCCTAGTATGTTGGAATGTGAGATGCAAGCATTTCAGCTATTTTATCTATTTACTTTAAACCTAGACACTATGATAATACCATGGATTTTTATGTAAAATGTTTTGGTTTTCGTAAGGTAAAAACCCATCCATCTTTATGTGCAATGTGGTCTTACGAGATACCCTTTGTTTGAAATGTTTTCGAATGTAGAAATCAATTTGGTTGTTACTTGTTATCGAGTTTTACTTATGCTGGTTTACCAGACTGACCCGAACGTTATTCCATGTAATGCTTGGGTCAGACCGAGCATGTTTTTCCTAGGTTTGGCTCTATACTTTGGAGCTGGCAAGGTGCTGGATGGGCAAGACGTATTCATGAATTTTTACTTCCATTGTATTATAGAGTCTGTATGCTTATCAATGTAAGGACAGGTTTCTGTAACTGTCCAAAAATTTAGGATAAGTCTAATGTACTCTGATGTTGTATATATGAAAAAAGATTTTCCTTTATGTAAAGATCATGGTTGTATTATATATTATTCACTGCATTGTAAGATTCTGTGTTGCTTTAGTTTTCTCTATCTTCTACCTTCTTCTTTCACCCTAACAGATCGGTATTTCCGGCACTTGAATGTTCGGCATGTAAAACAGTGGATGTATTAGTGTCGATTTTCGAGGGTCGAAAATCCGATTTGTTACACTTTTTAAAGATATATTTATATTCACAAGTTTGATCAAAGTTTGTTAAAGGCGAATGCTATTAACACATTGCCGCAACAAACCCAAAACCAATTCATACTTGCTATTTTCTTTAAAATTCCATTATTAAAGATATACATATTTTCCAAACTCATATAATAATATTTTAGCACTTTAAAATATTATCCAAGGGTTTAAAGACAAATGTTACCAAAACATTGTTTAGAACAAACCCTAAAACACATTACTATCCCAAAATATAATTACTTTTTAGAAGTATAGTTAAATGGGTTAAAGTAGATGTTGAACAAACATCGATACTATAAACCCAAAATCACATTTATACTTGCCATTTACTTTAAAGCATCCATTTAAAGTTCTAAGTATAGCTTTACTCATTAAACAAGGTAATATACCTTTTTAATCAATTTATAAAATAATCCGTTATAACATAAGTGTTATATTCCCAAAACTAATTTTTAAATCCCTTTACAAAATACTAAACTTCCTTTTTGAAACTTATAACATATTAAAATACCTTTAAAAAGATAGATATTTACATATACTAATTTATTTATAAAACAAAGATATTTAATAAGATACTATAAATCTTTTGTAAAATATTATAATATAAAATCTCTTTTAAAAACTTTATTAAAATCTTTAATAACTTTTAAAATCATATATATACTAAAATATACTTTTAAAATCTTAAACATATTTTAAAACCTTTCATTTGAAACACCACTTTAAAACCTGTTTTATAATTTAAAACCATCACTTTAAAAATCCATAAATGATTTTTAACAATATATTCAAACCTTGTTATTTCCTGATAATAAGTAAGCTAATAATACTTATTATATATATGAATAAGCCTTAGGATGTCTTACAAAGTTAACTTTAAAATCACAGATCACAACGATTTCAAATTGCATCAATTGCGATCGTTTCGCTTCTACCATTTACAATTTCTATTTCCAATTTACCACAGATATCCAAACCAATTCCATTTATATCAAACACGCCCAAATGTATGTAGGACAACCCAATATATATATACACATATATATTTTTCCCCATATTCCAATTTAATAAATGTCAGTTATCATGGATTTCAAAGCACGTATATAATGACTATATCGTTTCTAACATCCATAATATACTACCGCTTTCCACAAAGCAATATTAAATATGTGAACAAGTAGTCTGAGCCACGATACATGTTATATATGATCTAATAGAGATATTATACTCAATAATAATGTTTTCACTTGTTTTACAAAACAAGATGGGGTCCAAAAGTAATAGCTTTCATTGTTCGTTATATAGTTTATATTTTCAATACAACAACAATTTATAATTAACTAGTGAGTAAAACTCACACAAGCTCCAATTAACGCTTTCGTGTTCCCGAGTAGTCCAAAATCGAATACCGTTCGATTTTGACAAAAATTCCAACTAGCTCCAAACTTGATGAATCTAACTCCAATGCGTAGATATTACTGATACGATCGCAATGGCGAAAACGGCGCGTCGATTGGACCTCGTATGAACAAGATACGCGTTATATAAGAATTTGGATTTAAAAACTTAATTAATTAACCTTAATAATTTAATTTAACTTAATCATCTTGGTAATCTTCTCCATGCTCTATCTTCTTCCTATATCACGTATCAGTGCATGTCTGTGCATGCCGCTCACCTCACCCGTTGCCTCGCTCGACGAAACGACAAACAGATTGTGCCGACAACTTTCTCTTCGCCATCTCCTCCGATTGGACCCAACGACTCGATGCTCGCATCAACCTACCACAATCTAATTGTTGCCCTAAATCGCCACCTCCAAAACATCGCTTTTCGATTTCGACCATCGGAGAACCCCTCGCCTATGCTAAACAACTCCAAGCTTCGCCACGAACTCGCCTAACCCTTTGATTCGACCTCCAGCGACCCATAGTAAATCACGACCACAGCCTCCATTGTACAACATAAAACTATCGTGAATCCCTTCATTGAGTTGCACCTCCTACAAATGTCACCACACATTCGTCTCCATACGCTAGACCCAATGCCCTAATCGCCTTCGATAATCGCTACCTAAATCATCACCCAAGTCGAGCCCTAGCTCCAACTATACATGTTCGAACATCACCAACAATCAACGCACCCGAAGTGGCACACACCTAAACGATGCTCACTCTTCCACGATGCCAACGGATCAAATGACATTGATTTTTGTTGGCTAAAACTCTCTAAACAATTAAAGAAAGGAATTGAAATGAGGAGGTAGGCAAAAGTTTTAAAAATAAGATGCAGAGGGAATTTAGAAGTTAGGTTAGAGTCTTTATAGGCAACTTTTTTTATTATATTTTATTCTCTTGATTTAAACGCTACGCGTTTCGAACGTGTATGACCACACATCACGTACGAACGTCATGAAACTCGTCGGCGTACAACAACTCATTATTCCGGATCCAATAGCACTAGTTTCGTCAAAATCCAAGATAGTGCCCCGAAATGATAATTCCACACGTTAATTAAAATGATTATTTTTAAAACAATTTTAATCACTTAAATTATAAATTAAAATATACAATATCCATTTATTATTTAAATAGAATTTAAATAAGCTTTTGGAATCATTTTTATTCAAATTAAATCCAAGATTCAATTATTTAAGTAATTTCAATATTCAAAAATCCAGGTCGTTGCAATAACCATCGAGCATATGACCATAGTGTATAGAGTGAGGCATAGTCCAAACATAATTAAAACCTATTTCCCTTTTATCCTATCTATATGTGTATTCATAAGTTTGCATGTGAAAGTAAAGAAAGAAGCAAAGGATTTTAAAGGAGTCATATCTATAGGATATGTTAGTATATATAACGACCCTGAATTTCGAACACTTCGTATTTAAATATCTGAATTATTGAAATATTGGATTAAATGTTATAAAAAAGAATTTATAACCTTGTTAACCTCCTTTTATTTAATAACTAATGATGGTAAATTTGTTTTGAAAAATGTTTACATAAATAAATAGTTTGAAGAAATATTGATAATATGACCGAAATCGTTTTATTGATAAATGGTTATTTTCTCGATAAAAGTTGTTCTAACTTTTTGATATTTCTTAGAATATTAATGTTTCATTAATCAGAAACAAAAAATATTTTCCATGATATGGCTACTAAATGCGAATAGTAAAAAGATATTAGCAAATGGGTTAAGGAAGAGATATTTTGATGAATAGTGTTTTAGATATTTTCCTTAGGAAAACGAGGTGTGAACGTGACATGTGAAGGGGAGGCTCCATTGTGTTCTTTCATAAAGGTTAGAAGGTGATAGTGACCTCTTGACTAAAGTCTACAAAAGCACCCTTAAGGATTTCACTAATCACTTTTCTCAAAATAAAAAAGGTAGAAACTAATTAGTGCTAATCCATTTTTATCTCCACTAATCTATTTCTAATCGAAGCAAATCAAATCCAAACTCCACCAAACTTTAACCAAGCCCTTAGAACATCATAGGAAGTAAGAATACCAAGTTGAAAATGGATCAAAGTTGGCACAAGGTTGTGCGCTAGTTTGGGCCATGAGCAATCGGAGGTGAGGGGGGTGTTGTCTTGGCTTGTGAAGGCTAAAGATGGCGCCTTTAGGTGTTTAGTGATGGTAGGAACTTTTTCACATGTTCTTGGATGCATGTGCTTGTGGTAGCTTGGTTATGAAGGGAGTTTACACATCATTTGATCGTATATATCGTGTTATATATGTTGCATAAATATAAAGTTATGTAATGAACTAATAAAGTTATACTTTAGACCCCCTTGCTTTTGAAAGCAAATGAAAGCTCTATATTGTATAACATCACTTCTACTACCTTCGTAACATGTGGCGGGGACTTGACATTGTATTTATATTGTTGATTAGCTTGTGTGTTGAATTGATGTGAATATGAAAGTGTTTGTATAGTGGTAGTCGCTATAACTGCACTTAAATCCCCTTGTGTTTAAACTTGTTTATGTGGTTATTTGTGAATATATTATGACATAATATATATTTTTTGTTCTCTACAATATTTTGGTGTATCGAACAACAAGGAATAAGTTTGGAAAGTTGCGGAAATAATAGATAAAAGTTATGAAAGTCAAAAGCGAAAAGATCGCTATGGATGCACTTTGAAATCGTCTTGTGTTCGATAATTTTTAAGTTAACTTTGAAAGACATCCTTAGGATTTTCTTCGCTATTTTAATAAGTAAAATGTGTATACTTATTACAATAAAAAATTGGAGTTTTAAATATTTTATAGCTGATGTTGAACAAAGCGGCTAAAGTTAGGAGTATAAAGGTTGTTATAAATTCACTTTGAAAAATACCCTGTTTTTGAGAATTTTTATTTGAAAGATCATTAGGGGTTTCTTTTCATGATTTCTAAGTACCCTAAGTATACTACTTAGTGCAAAAAAATTGGATCAAAAATAAATTGTTTAAGTGGTTAAAACTGGCCACAAAGACCATACATTTTCATGTCGTTCTCTATCCAAAATCTTAACAGCACTTATTGTAACATCCCCTATCTAGAGACCCAAAACTAAGTGCTACAGATGCTACAGTCATCTATAGTATTAGCTTCCAATGACTAAATACAGCTATGTTGATGGTATCAATAATATCAGAAGCGCTTGAATATGAAACAAAACACAGATTTCCAAAATCACAGATTACTTCATTACATTTCCATATAAAATTTGTTCCACATTCACGTCACATAACCCAAAACGTTTTCCAAGGCACAGATTAAATATTGTTATTACAAATTACGTCGAGAGCGGTATATGAAGATACCCCCTCGATTGATCAGAGTCAAATGGTCATATAAGACCTAATACATCATAACACAGCGGAAAATCACCTAAACTTAAATAAAAGCAACAAATTCTAAATAGCTATCCATTGCCTCCATCATCCTCTGGTAGCTTATTTGTCAACTTTATAAAATCTGAAAAGTTCCTTAACCTCTCAACCTACTCAAACTAATTTTTACTACCCTAGAGTTTAAGGGAAAAACATAAACTTCGAGTCAGACATAAAGCCTGGTATGAATAATACTATACATCGTGGTTTAATTATGTTAAGTGAGACCACACCGCTTAGAGGAACGGGTTTTCTCTCACTAACACTCTTTTTAAAACATATCTTTTCAAATACTTTCTTATAACCATATACTATGCACTACATCCACAATGGTTAAATTCTACAAAATAAACATTATGTAAACCAACATAAATATCAGGTAATAATGAACTACCCATTTAACACAAATAACTTTTAACAATTGGTTGACTCGGGCCTACCAGACAACATAATCGAAATTTACCTAACATCTATTAGATATTCATATTTAGGATTATCTATCCTAATCTATCTATTTAACATTTCACATCAGGACGGTCTATCCTAAACAATCTATTAAATATCTCTCTTCTGAACGGTCTGTCCCTAACTTAATCATCTCTCAGGTTTTCCCGAGCCTAATGGTTTTCCGGGCTTACCAATAACCTATCTGTATACAACATATATTCCTTTCGGTGTGTAATCATAATTTTAGTCTACTTGTGACCAAGCCTTACACACTAGAATTTTGGACAACAATTAGCTAGGGCTACAAGCTAATGTATAGGGTACAACCTCGTACTAGTCCTATCTGGTTTTCTAATATCCGAGTCATATATACTTAAGGATCCCCTCCCATAATTTTCCTTGAAAACAACTTCAAAATGATTTAAACCTTTAAATCAAACTTCAAACAAGAAAAAGAATTAAGTCTTTATACTTTACTCAGATCATATTACCATGTTAGATATATATCCTTTTCTCAAAACTAAGTTGATGAAAACACTTTACCATTTGAAAGAACCTCTTTCCATACTTTGAAACTACCTCCTTCAAAATCCATGTTTAAACCTTTTGAAATCATCTCTAAAACCTTTCGAATTTATTCAAAGCAATCCTCTCGGAAGTTATAAACCTTAGACATCCTTCTTTAAAATCACTTTAAGTCATTGCCTTAGAAAAACCTTTGGAAAACCTTCCTTCAAAAACCTTTCGAAAACTTCTAATAAACCTTTCGAAACAGAACCCTTCGAATACATAAAACCTTTTAAAACAGAAACCCTTCGTAGGCATACTGGGTTCAACTTAAAACAATTTGGAAACCTTCTTTTAAAACCTTTTGTTATTATATAAACAACCTTTCGAAAATGTCTAAATAACCTTTCGAAAGCCTTTGGTTATATTTCACAAAACAAGGGTAACCACCTAAGTCGAAAGCTTACCTCTGAAAGCATTGGAGAAACGGCTAGTTTTAAAAATAGGTAAACCTTTCGACTAGGTCGGAAGGTTCAAAGTAGGACCTTTACAAAAGCAGTAGAAACCCTTCGGCTATGACGGAAGGTTTCAAAACAAAGTAATCGCGGTAGCAGCTTCAACCTATCGACTACATCAGAAGGTTTTAAAGTATTTTCTTTTAAATAACTTGACCTGGCCGGAAGTGACCAAGTCGAAAGCTCAAATTCGAAAGCAAAGCAGGCGAAAGCTTTTCACTTATAAGACAATTATATTTCAACCTTTTAGGCCATCAACCTTTCGGCTATATTCAATTCATTACATACCAATTACTCGATACTTTATGCATTGAACTTTGACCTTATCGAAAGCTAACCCTTCGCTGAGACGAAAGGTCTAGGGCGGAAGGTATACTGCCGTATGGGCTGAAACATGGAAAAAGAGTGATTTTTGTTTTTAAACTTAAAAAGTAAACTTTTCAACTAACCTGCCTTTGTTTATCATCATTGGTCAATAAAATACTTTATAGAATTTTGCTGCCACAATTACCAGAATTTATAAATCTTTTTATTTTGCAAAATGCACCTTCTCCTTTATAAATATATAAAACATTTAAGTCTCATACCTTAAATAATTTTATATATCCCTCAAATGACTTAGGAAAATTCTGGAAAAATTCTAGAAAATGTATTTTAATATATTGCCTAACATATTAAAATCTCAAACCCAAACACTTATTATTTCAGCCGAAAATAATTTAAATCCCGATAAACAATTTTTTCATTTGAAAATTCATATAAAATCCATAAAAAATCGAAAAATTATGAAAATCAAAACCCATCTCTAATATATTATTCCAGACCTATATTTAAATTTCCAAGGTATTCTGATGTCATTAAATAGGGTTTTCATGTTAAACATTATCATAAAACACGAATAAACATTTATAATTTCATCAACAATAAACATATATATCTTAAAACATCAAACATGGCAATATTATAGCAAAAGCATTTTGGATCTAAACACAAAACCGAAAACTAAAAGTATTAGGGATGTAGTAATTATTCACCTTAGCTTTAGAGATTATAGTTGAGATTTTGACTGTTGATTTCTTCTTTCCTCTTGAATCTTAGCTTTACTTCTCCTCTTGAGATTGGAAATGGTGGTCGGGCTTAGCTATTTTCGTTTTTTTAATGAAATGAGAATAATGAGTTACCCATTTCCTAAGGGTTTAGGGTATAAGGTTTTTCTATTTCCCAAAATACCCTTCTCATTTCCTAACACATTACCTAGTGTTATTGTATTTTAGTTAACCCACTTAATCATGGCACGGCTACCTCTAACTAATCAAATCTCAACCAATTAATATTCACATTCTCTGATTTAATTTAACCAATTAAATATCTTAAATAAGGTTATAAAATATATGGCGTGTTACATATGGAAATCAGGTACACAAAAAAAACAATCAAAGGTAAAAGATACCATTAGATAAATCTAGGTAAGAGTCTCTAATCCTGCTCTCCACTTCCCAAGTACAGTGTCTAGCATTATTACTCCACTAGACCTTTACTAACTTGACTGTCTTATTCATCAATTTTTTCTCATCTCTAGCCACAATCTGAACCGGTTTTCTAACTATAGTCAAATTCGGTTCTACTACTAAGTCTTCTAATACGGTAGGTGCTATAGTAGTCTTCGAGTCTCTAACACATTTCCTAAGATGAGAAACATGGAAAACATTATGGACTCTAGTCAAACTACTCGGTAACTCCACTTTATAAGTGAGTTTCCCAATCCTCTCAATAATACAAAATGGACCAATGAGCCTAGGTGCCAACTTCCCTGACTTCCCAAATCCGATTACACCTTTCATAGGCGAAACATTAACAAACACATAATCTCCGACAGAGAATTCCAAATTCTTCTTTCTTTTATCTGCATAGCTTTTCTGCCTAAACTGAGATTCCTTCATCCTAGCTCGAATCAACTCAACCTTTTCCGCAACTTCCTTCACTAAATCCGGACCAAGAACTAACTTATCCTCGGTCTCTAACCAACATACGGGAGACTTGCAAGGTCTTCCATACAATGCTTCAAACGGTGCAATCCTAATACTAGTCTGATAACTATTGTTATACGAGAACTCGACTAGATGAAGATGGTCTTCCCATGATCCCCCAAAATCTAATATACAATCTCTTAACAAATCTTCCAAGACAATAAGTCCAAAGACCTAACCTGAAACAACTCGGTCTGACCCGAGCGAAAACACTCGGGTCAGGTTAGCTAAACAATCAGTAATAACTGAGATATATAATAATGCGGTACATTAATAAAATAGTACTTTTCCTAAGAGAAGAGTATTTTGGACCACATGAATATAATGACGGTCCCTAATCATCAATCAACAGTAAAAATCTCCAAAGAGAATATCAGCACCAAAGTGTTGAATAAAAAAAATCGCCTCATATCATCGGCGTAGCCAAAGCTATATAAAGTTGCCCATAGGCAATAATCCCAAGAGTGACCAGAGTCTGTAATCAATGCCCAAGCAAAGATCGATGCTCCATAGAGCAATGGGGATATACTAAAAAGTCAATGAAATCAAACACTGAAAAGCAGTGTCCAGAGACACTGTGAATCCACAAGGTAATCGCACTTACATCGTATGGTTCCATAGAACAAACACCGAATGGCGGTACTCGAATGGATATAAAAATCATCAGATAATACAAGTATAGCACGTGCACCGACCGGAGTCGTTATTGCCAAGTACTGTAGAGTTGTGATCGATCACTCGCACAGATGCGGAACGCGCGAGACGGCGAGATCCTTCCCAGAAGGATAAAGGCCCAGAGGCACACACCGAAAAAGTAACTGCTCCATAGAACAGGTGTCCAGAGACGGTTGCCCAGAGGCGTGGTGACCCAGAGGTCCAGTACTAGCTGCCCAGAGGCTAATGTGTCACAAACTTCTTGGAGAGGAACCCGTAAAGTGTTAAAATGAGTCCCATACCCCACGTTCGCACTAAACGGTTTACTAACCAATAACAAGCTCACATTCCAAACAATAAAAAGTCCACCTCGTATCATCGGTAAACTAGACCCAAAGGTCAAAACGATCAATCGAATAGGTCGGGGATTAACCGGAAAGAAAATACACACGGTTCCATAGGCCGGAGATTTCCTAACCGTTTAAGCACCTTTCCACTTCGCTCGACGTGCTAAAAGTGAGTGTGAGATTTTTATTATAGAAAATAATGGTTCGAAATGGATTTATAATTGAATTTTAGGACACTTTAAAACGGCTTTTGAAAACTCTCCTATTATGGAGTAAATAGTTTACTAATTAAAAATAATATTATATAATAATTTCAAAAGCCATTTCGGAGTGAAAAATCCTTTTAAAACCTTTTTATAAGGCCCGTGTATGAAATCCAGAGACAAATCTCAAAGAAATCGATAAAACCAGAAAATCACTGAAAATATTCCAAGTGTTGGAAAATAGTCCAAAACTGACGCGAACCCAAGTTCGGAAAATTATTCGGACCAGCAAACTGAATCCGAATGGCATGAAAATTTTTAGGAACGTAGTTCGACATTCCTACTTCAGAACGCAAAAAGAATTACTCGATTCCGACTTGAAACGAAGAAACGGCGTCGTCTCAAAGTCGGACAAAAATCACAAAACTCTACTGTGTCAAAACAGTGCAAAGGTCCCACTTCGACGACATGGTCGAAGGGTCACATGAACTTAGATCTTGATAAAAATTTGCAGGAGCGTAGAAAAGTACTCCTACTTTGATATTCAATAAGAATCGTTCGGTTCCGACTTAAAACGAAGAAATGACAATGTTTCAAAGTTGGTCCGACGATAACTGAAAATGATCACTATTGTAAAACAATTTCTGGGTGCTACTTCGGCAATAGAAACAAAGTATCTAATGCACCCAGATCTAAACCAAACTTTGCATGGTTGAAGATCTCGACCTCATATTTTTAACAAGACCAAAAACAATGAAATTCGACAAAGGACAAGCCCGGTATGGCGTCGCAAAGTCGGGGTTCTGCGCTGAAAACAACGGGAGCAAAGAAACTAAGGCCTGTAGTTATGCACTAACATACCAGAGATGAAAAACCACAATTTTGGCATAGTAAACTTCCAATTCTGACAAGATGAATAAAATAAAAGTTGTACCTTAGTTTCTAAGCTTTCCGGAATGACCAAGATCGTCAGATTCCGATCGGGGATGAAAATTCTATGACTAAAACAATTCTCAGATCTAAATTCTATATCATTGTCGTTGTGCTCTCGGGACAGTGGTAAGAATGCACAGTTTTGACGAAATTAACTTCGAAATTTCATGAAACTCAAAACATGAAACTTTTAGCCCTAAATCTATGCTTTCCAGAATATCCAAAATTATTAGATTTGGATAAGAAACGAGTAACTTATGGCCAAATCAATTTCAGGTTTTTATTTTCTCAACCATGTAGTTTGTTGTCAGGTCAGCGACAAACAAACGTGATTTCGACCATTCAAACCTCAAAATTAGGCAAAGCACAAAACATAAAAGTTATAGACTATAGAATAAGCTTTCCAGAACATCAAGAAAATCTTAATTCCGATTTAAGATGAATGAGATATGCCTAATTTACTAACAGCAATAAACTAATTATAATTTCAGCTAGCATATATTACAAGCACCTTATGTGCACACCCCAAAATGAAAGCAAAGATGATCAAAGAGCTATGATTCACATGTTACATAATAAAACATGTGTTACTAACTGATTACCGAAATCAAAAGATGATTAAACACATATTAGAAGAGGTTTTTAGCAATATACCTCTCTAGAAAGCAACAAAGACCACTATAGTATCAACCCAAGTTAGCAAAAGATGATTAGGAGGCTATAAGATCAAAAAAACACATAAAACATGTGTTACCAAATAAATTTCAGAAATTAGAAAGATATAAAAACTGATTTGAGGTGGGTATTTGCATTATCTTTGCATAGAATGACTTGCATAAGCTAAAACTAGAAGGAGATGAAGATAGAGGCCATTTTTGTTAAGAAGCTTTAGGAAATGATTAGGGTTTTGATTAGGGATGAATGAATGAGGTTAGGAGAGTTTGAGATAATTTATAGAGGAGGTTTAGGGTGGGTTATTGGGCTAGGTTTAGTAACCCAATAAGAAGAGAGTTATTTACATATTTCCAAAATTTAGTCTAAGTGTTCATATATGTTTATAAAACTCATTTTCTTATCCAAACCCGTTTAAAAATCTCTCCTAAAATATTTAACTTTCCAAAAATAACATTTTATCCTCATTTTAAATCTCATATTTCCCATTTAATTAAAATAGCCTTTTTCAAATAAATTTTTGTTATTCCAAATCCTTTTATGCTTCATTAAAATAAATAAAAATCCTAACTTTTATTTATTAATTGGTAATGCAAATCCCGGGTTGTTACAGACTCCCCCCTTAAGAAAATTGCGTCCCCGCAATTCTTTAAGATAGATGTCGTCTATAACGTCACATCCCCAAAAGAAGTGATAGAGATAAAATAGAGAATTCTCACCCGCAGAAGAAGATGGGAGAAAGCCAGGATAAGAGCGTTCGATAGATTCTATGGTCTCCTAAGTGCAGTCCTTAGGATTCGGTGACCATTGAATCTTCACGAGAGGAACCTCTTTATTGCGAAGGTGTATAACCTCCGAATCAAGCACACAAAGAGGTTGATGCTCCAAAGATAAATCAGGTAAGATCTCTAAATCAGGCACAGCATACGGCTCAATGTTAGAATCAAGGTCGCGGACACACATGCGAAGCTTGGAAACATGGAACACGTCGTGCATTCCAGAGAAGTGAGCAGGTAGAGCCACACGATAAGCCACGGGGCCGATGCGTTCCGTAATAGGAAATGGTCCAACATAGCGAGGAGCCAACTTCCCTGTAGAGCTGAAACGCACAACCCCTTTCATAGGAGATATCTGAATAAAGACATGATCACCAATGGAGAACTCAAGAGGCTTCCTACGGTTGTCCGCGTAGGATTTCTGACGGTTCTGTGCCTCTTTCATTCTCTGACGAATAAGAATAATCTTCTCAGAAGATTCCCGAACTGAATCTGGACCAAGAAGGAGCTTCTCGCCAGATTCTAACCAGCACGAAGGAGAACGACATGGCCTTCCGTAAAGAGCCTCGAAAGGAGCCATGCCAATACTAGATTGAAAGCTGTTGTTGTAGGAGAACTCTACAAGCAGTAAGTGATCCTCCCAACTACCTCTGAAATCCAGAATACAACAGCGCAAAAGATCCTCTAAAACATGATTCACCCTCTCCGTTTGACCGTCTGTCTGAGGATGATAAGCAGTCGAGAGATTCAACTTTGAGCCCAAAGTTGACTGTAGGCACTTCCAGAAGTGACTAGTAAAGATAGTGTCTCGATCACAGACGATAGAGCTAGGAATACCATGAAGTCGAACGACTTCCTTCACATATAGCTTGGCAAGCTGAGGAGCAGTCCGAGTGGACTTAATAGGAATGAAATGAGCTGATTTGGTCAAGCGATCGACGATGACCCAAATAGAAGTATGGCCTGACCTCGATCGAGGCAGGCCGTCAATAAAATCCATGGATATCTGATCCCATTTCCAAAATGGAATCTCTAGCGGCTAAAGAAGACCAGATAGACGCTGATGCTCGGCTTTGATCTATTGACAAGTCATGCAACGGCTTACATAACTTGCAACATCACTCTTCATGCCCTCCCAATAAAATAGGCGACACATGTCGGCATACATCTTACTCGACCCGGGATGTATAGTGTACTTAGTGCGATAACACTCGTCTAGAATGTCACGCCTAAGAAATGAATCAGATGGCACAACAATACGGTTCTTCCTCCGAAGACACCGATGAAAATCAATAGAATAGTCCAGCAATGTCTCATCACTGGATCCCGACTCGAGAAGATGTATGAAATGCAATAGGTCTGGATCCTACCGCTGAGCATGGGCAATGCGATCCAACAAGATGGGACGAGCTTCCAAGCTGGATAATAAGACAGGAGCATCAGAAGATGGAGCTCGATCTCGAATATCACACATAGAAAGAGTCTCAAGAATATCCCACTCGGCTATCATCATAGAAACTACTGCTGAGTGTTTGCGACTGAGTGCATCAGCCACACGATTACCCTTGCCAGGGGTATACTGAATGTCAAGGTCATATGAGGCAAGGAACTCAAGCCATCGCTGCTGCCTCATATTAAGATCCTTTTGAGTGAAGAGATATTTCAAGGACTTATGATCGGTATAAAGAATGAAACATTCGCCCAATAAATAATGGCGCCATATCTTCAAGGAAAAGACAATGGCAGCTAACTCAAGATCATGAGTAGGATAGCGAACCTCATTCGGACGTAGTTGCCTAGAAGCATAAGCAACTACCCGATCCTTCTACATGAGAACGGCACCAAGACCGCTACCGCATGCATCAGTATAGACAACAAGATCGTGGTTTTCTTCGGGAACCACAAGAATAGGAGCATGAGTGAGAAGTTCTTTCAATCGCTGAAAAGAATCTTCACACTTGTCTGACCAGATATAACGGACACCCTTACGAGTAAAGGTAGTCAATGGAAGCACAACACGGGAAAAGTCCTTTACGAACCGACGGTAATAACCCGCCAGACCAAGGAAGCTGCGAATCTCATGAACGTTCTCAGGCTGCTTCCAATTCTGAATAGCTTCGATCTTGGCAGGATCGACAGAAATACCCTCAGATGATACAATATGGCCCAAGAACTTGACCTTGTTCTCCCAAAAATGGCACTCGAAGAGCTTGGCCTTAAGCTGATGCTGACGTAGAGTATCCAATACGATCCGCAAATGATGAGCATGCTCTGCCTCGGATCTAGAATAAATAAGAATATCGTCGATGAAAACCAGAACGAATATATCAATGTATTCCCGGAATACTCGATTCATAAGATCGACGAAGAAAGCCGGTGCGTTCGTCAAGCCGAATGGCATGACCAACCACTCAAAAGAACCATAACGAGTGCAAAATGTTGTAAGAGGAATGCTGTCTTTCGCGACTCGTAGCTGATGGAATCCGGTGGCAAGGTCAAGCTGAGAGAAGACCTTCGCACCGCTCAATTGGTCAAACATGTCGTCTATCCGAGGAAGTGGGTAGCTATTTCTGATGGTCAGCTCATTGAGCTTGCGATAGTCAATGCAAAGCCTAAGAGAGCCATCAGCCTTCTTAACGAAGACCACGGCAGCACCCCATGGCGAAGAACTGGATCGGATGAACTGCTTCGCTCCAAGCTCAACTAACTGCTTCCTGAGTTCCTCATTCTCCTTGGTAGACATTCTCGTAGGAGGATGCCCAACTGGATGAGAGCCTGGAATGAGATCGATGCGGAACTCAATAGCTCGCTTCGGTGGTAAACTAGATACTGGCTCGAAGATATCGGGGAAATCCCGAACAATTGGAATACGAGATATGTCTACCTCATCATCTCGTGAATCTAGAGAAAATAAAGTAACATCAGAAAGCCCAACATCTTGAAGAACAATAGCCAACGGAGAGGACAAGTCAGGGTGATGAATGAATAATATCCGCTCCGAACAAATGATTTTGGCGTCGTACTGAGCGAGCCAATCCATGCCAAGAATCATGTCAAAGCCTAATTACTCCATAACATGCAGATCGCACGGAAAGAAAATCCACAAAGATCAATATCTATATCCTCACAAAGCAAGCTAAGGGTCGTGGATCCGCCGATGGGATTCACAATCCTTAGTGAAGAAACCAAACAAGTAACATCCAAAGATAAAGTATCAACTAGTTCCTTTGGTACGAATGAGTGAGAGGCACCCGTATCAAAGAGAACTCTACAAGATCTACCATGAAATAAAATAGAACCTTCGAGAACGGAAGGATGTGTACCTCGAGGCTGAGCTGAAGATTTAGGAGCCTTGGCAACATTAAGCTTGCCAGATCTAGGAGGTGCAGTAGGACAAGTGGAATAATGATGACCCTCCTTCTTACAATAGCAGCAGAAAAGAGGCTTGGGACACTCTTTAAACATATGATCGGTAGATTTAGTTAAACACGATTCAAAGATAGATAATTCATTAAGGAATATTACGGAATATAATAGATTCCTACACATATTCCTAACTTATTTATCTAAAGGTGGATATGTTCAATTTGGATCATATTATAACGTATTGTACTACGTGTTTGTTCTATGTTTGTTATGATTAATTCTGAACCTTGGCTCTGATACCAAACTGCAACGCCCCACTCTGAGACCCACTGTAACAAAGAGTATTACGGAAGTAATACTGTCTGTTAAAGCGGAGAATAGAGTATAATGGAAGCGACCGTTTGTAATCAAGCTATAACTATCTACTGAATACGTCGAAAGGATGGTATCTATATTTTTTTCAAGTGGTTCGACATATTCAATAAATATTCATAACGAAATTACAATGGTTAAAGACCTATCAGAACAAGCATAGTAATAAATGATAAACATCACAGAACAGAATCACATAACAGATATAAAATCCCAGAACAATACATCGTCAATACAGATCCAAATACTATAAGTGGGTACAAAGTCACTGCCCACACATGTGAGTCAAAAATATGTACATATCAAAGTCTGAATAATAACAGAGTAGAGGAATAGTGGACAAATAAAAGCGCTATCTATCAGCATAGCAGATAATGTCCAAGCGGAAGCACAGAAGCTAAGTCCAGAGACCTAACCTGAAACAACTCGGTCTGACCCGAGCGAAAACACTCGGGTCAAGCTAGCTAAACAACCAGTAATAACTGAGATATATAATAATACGGTACATTAATAAAACAGTACTTTTCCTAAGAGAAGAGTATTTTGGACCACATGAATATAATGACGGTCCCTAATCATCAATCAACAGTAAAAATCTCCAAAGAGAATATCAGCAACAAAGTGTTGAATAAAAAAAATTGCCTCATATCATCGGCGTAGCCAAAGCTATATAAAGTTGCCCATAGGCAATAATCCCAAGAGTGACCAGAGTCTGTAATCAATGCCCAAGCAAAGATCGATGCTCCAAAGAGCAATGGGGATATACTGAAAAGTCAATGAAATCACACTGAAAAGCAGTGTCCAGAGACACTGTGAATCCACAAGGTAATCGCACTTACATCGTATGGTTCCATAGAACAAACACCGAATGACGGTACTCGAATGGATATAAAAATCATCAGATAATACAAGTATAGCATGTGCACCGACCGGAGTCATTATTGCCAAGTACTGTAGAGTTGTGATCGATCACTCGCATAGATGTGGAACGCGCGAGACGGCGAGATCCTTCCTAGAAGGATAAAGGCCCAGAGGCACATGCCGAAAAAGTAACTGCTCCATAGAACAGGTGTCCAGAGACGGTTGCCCAGAGGCGTGGTGACCCAGAGGTCCAGTACTGGCTGCCCAGAGGCTAATGTGTCACAAACTTCTTGGAGAGGAATCCGTAAAGTGTTAACAATGAGTCCCATACCCCACGTTCGCACTAAACGGTTTACTAACCAATAGCAAGCTCACATTCCAAACAATAAAAAGTCCACCTCGTATCATCGGTAAACTAGACCCAAAGGTCAAAACGATCAATCGAATAGGTCGGGGATTAACCGGAAAGAAAATACACACGGTTCCATAGGCCGGAGATTTCCTAACCGTTTAAGCACCTTTCCACTTCGCTCGACGTGCTAAAAGTGAGTGTGAGATTTTTATTATAGAAAATAATGGTTCGAAACGGATTTATAATTGATTTTGAGAACACTTTAAAACGGCTTTTGAAAACTCTCCTATTATGGAGTAAATAGTTTACTAATTAAAAATAATATTATATAATAATTTCGAAAGCCATTTCGGAGTTAAAAATCCTTTTAAAACCTTTTTATAAGGCCCGTGTATGAAATCCAGAGACAAATCTCAAAGAAATCGATAAAACCAGAAAATCACTGAAAATATTCCAAGTGTTGGAAAATAGTCCAAAACTGACGCGAACCCAAGTTCGGAAAATTATTCGGACCAGCAAACTGAATCCGAATGGCATGAAAATTTTTAGGAACGTAGTTCGACATTCCTACTTCAGAACGCAAAAAGAATTACTCGATTCCGACTTGAAACGAAGAAACGGCGTCGTCTCAAAGTCGGACAAAAATCACAAAACTCTACTGTGTCAAAACAGTGCAAAGGTCCCACTTCGACGACATGGTCGAAGGGTCACATGAACTCAGATCTTGATAAAAATTTGCAGGAGCGTAGAAAAGTACTCCTACTTTGATATGCAACAAGAATCGTTTGGTTCCGACTTAAAATGAAGAAATGACAATGTTTCAAAGTTAGTCCGACGATAACTAAAAATGATCACTATTGTAAAACAATTTCTGGGTGCTACTTCGGCAATAGAAACAAAGTATCTAATGCACCCAGATCTAAACCAAACTTTGCATGATTGAAGATCTCGACCTCATATTTTTAACGAGACCAAAAAAAATCAAATCCAACAAAGGACGAGCCCGGTATGGCGTCGCAAAGTCGGGGTTCTGCGCTGAAAACAACGGGAGCAAAGAGACTTAGGCCTGTAGCTATGCACTAACATACCAGAGATGAAAAACCACAATTTTGGCATAGTAAACTTCCAATTCTGACAAGATGAATAAAATAAAAGTTGTACCTTAGTTTCTAAGCTTTCCGGAATGACCAAGATCGTCAGATTCCGATCGGGGATGAAAATTCTATGACTAAAACAATTCTCAGATCTAAATTCTATATCACTGTCGTTGTGCTCTCGGGACAGTGGTAAGAATGCACAGTTTTGACGAAATTAACTTCGAAATTTCATGAAACTCAAAACATAAAACTTTTAGCCCTAAATCTAAGCTTTCCATAACATCCAAAATTATTAGATTTGGATAAGAAACGAGTAACTTATGGCCAAATCAATTTCAGGTTTTTATTTTCTCAACCCTGTAGTTTGTTGTCAGGTCAGCGACAAACAAACGTGATTTAGACCATTCAAACCTCAAAATTAGGCAAAGCACAAAACATAAAAGTTATAGGCTATAGAATAAGCTTTCCAGAACATCAAGAAAATCATAATTCCGATTTAAGATGAATGAGATATGCCTAATTTACTAACAGCAATAAACTAATTATAATTTCAGCTAGCATATATTACAAGCACCTTATGTGCACACCCCAAAATGAAAGCAAAGATGATCAAAGAGCTATGATTCACATGTTACATAATAAAACATGTGTTACTAACTGATTACCGAAATCAAAAGATGATTAAACACATATTAGAAGAGGTTTTTAGCAATATACCTCTCTAAAAAGCAACAAAGACCACTATAGTATCAACCCAAGTTAGCAAAAGATGATTAGGAGGCTATAAGATCAAAAAAACACATAAAACATGTGTTACCAAATAAATTTCAGAAATTAGAAAGATATAAAAACTGATTTGAGGTGGGTATTTGCATTATCTTTGCATAGAATGACTTGCATAAGCTAAAACTAGAAGGAAATAAAGATAGAGGCCATTTTTGTTAAGAAGCTTTAGGAAATGATTAGGGTTTTGATTAGGGATGAATGAATGAGGTTAGGAGAGTTTGAGATAATTTATAGAGGAGGTTTAGGGTGGGTTATTGGGCTAGGTTTAGTAACCCAATAAGAAGAGAGTTATTTACATATTTCCAAAATTTAGTCTAAGTGTTCATATATGTTTATAAAACTCATTTTTCTTATCCAAACCCGTTTAAAAATCTCTCCTAAAATATTTAACTTTCCAAAAATAACATTTTATCCTCATTTTAAATCCCATATTTCCCATTTAATTAAAATAGCCTTTTTCAAATAAATTTTTGTTATTCCAAATCCTTTTATGCTTCATTAAAATAAATAAAAATCCTAACTTTTATTTATTAATTGGTAATGCAAATCCCGGGTTGTTACAACTACTAGGAATCCTGTATAGTCTAACCACATTCTTCATGAATAATTTCGCCAAATCAGGTGTCATTCTAATTGACTCTATCGGAATAAAATGGGCACTCTTAGTCAGTCTATCTACTATGACCCATATGCTTTCATTTCCCCTTCTAGATCTCAGCAACCCATCAATAAAATCCATGGAGATTGAATCCTATTTCCATAACGGAACCTCTAACGGTTGAAGCAATCCACTTGGCTTCTGGTGTTCAGCCTTTGCCTGTTGACAATTCAAGCACTGCTTAACACACAATCCAATATCCCGCTTCATACCTTCCCAGAAGAAATTTCTCTTCATGTCCTGATACATCTATGTTCCTCCTGGGTGGATAGTGAACTTCGAACGATGGCACTCATCCAAAACCTCCTTCATTATATCTCATATATTTGGAACACATAATCTTCCTTTATTTCTCAACCACCCATTATGGGCAAGATTGAAATCATTTAGGTCATCTCTCTTTGTTCCTTCCTTCAACCTTCTGATCCGCTCAGCCAATACTGGATCCTCCTCTTGGTTAGAAGCTATCTTCTCAATCATTACCGGTCGGACTTCCAAACAAGACAATACAATACTTCCTGTACTCGATCCTACTTCAGACCTAAACCGCACACTACAATCTGATAATGCTTCCAAGTCTTTCCACTCAGTGATCATAGCCAATACTGCGTTTTGATGTTATCGACTGAGTGCATCTGCTACCTTGTTTCCTTTTCCGGGTGTGTACTTAATTCCAAAATCATAGGCAGCAATAAACTTTAACCATCCCTGTCTCATATTCAGCTCCTTTTGAGAGAACAAATACTTCAACGACTTATGATCAGTATATAGCTCAAATTGCTCTCCCAAAAGATAATGCCTCCATACCTTTAAAGCAAATATAACAGCAGCTAACTCCAAGTCATGCGTTGGATACCTAACCTCATGTGGTCTGAGCTGTCTAGAAGCATAAGCAATTACTTTACCCCTTTGCATCAACGCAGCTCCCAATCCTGTTCCACGCACATCTGTATAAACAACTAAATCCTGATTCCCCTCCGGAACTACTAACACCGATGCATGGGTCAATAAGTGTTTCAAGCTTTGGAATGCTTCTTCACACTTATCAGTCCATACGAACTTCACATCTTTTCGCGTAAGCTTAGTCATCGGTGCTGCTATCCGAAAAAAAACCTTTTATAAATCTCCGATAATACCCCACCAATCCAAGGAAACTCTTTATCGCGGTCACCATCTCGGGTCTCTTCCAATTGTTCACCGCTTCAATCTTAGTCGGATCTACAGACACCTCTTTCTCAAAGACAACATGACCCAGGAACTTCACTTCCTTCTTCCAAAAATGACACTTCGTAGACTTAGCCTTCAATTGATGCTCCCTCAATGTCTCGAGCACGACTCTGAGACGAACTTCATGCTCCTTCTCATCCTTAGAGTATATCAAAATGTCATCAATGAAAACCAACACAAACCTATCCAAATGTTCTCGAAAAATCCTATTCATCAGATCTACAAAGAATGTCGGCGCATTAGTTAGCCCGAATGGCATAACTAACCATTTGTACGATCCATATCTCATTCTAAATGCCGTTAAAGGAATGCTATCCTCTACCACTCTAAGCTGATGAAATCCCGTCGCCAAATCTAGCTGAGAAAATACTTTTGCTCCACTCAACTGATCAAACAAATCGTCAATTCTTGGAAATAGATATCGGTTCTTTATCGTTTTCTCATTCAACTTATGATAATCAATACATAGCCTTAATGATCCATCCGGCTTCTTAGCAAACACAGCAGCAGCTCCCCATGGCGAACTACTCGACCTAATAAAACTTTTGCCTTCCAGATCTACTAACTGCACCTTCAATTCTTTCATTTCTGTAGGTGTCATCCTACTCGGCGGTCTACTCATCGATTCAGCTCCAGACACTAGATCAATCCAAAACTCAATAGCTCGTTTTGGTGGCAGCCCAACAACTGGCTCAAACACATCGGCAAATTCTCTAACTACAAAGACCCGATGCAACTTATCCTCCAACTCCATAACATCCAGTAAAGCATTCACCTCACAACTAGGGTTCTCTATAGCATAAATTATCCGATCACTACAATCTGGATGACTAGGTGATATTTTCCTATCTTGGCAAAATATGCTAGTGTCATACCTACTTAACCAATCCATCCCCAAGATAATCCCAAATCCCACAAAGTCAAATAAATGCAAATAACAATCAAAGGTATGGCCTAACAAATCAAATTTTATATGGTCACACCTCATCCCAAGTTTTGCATAACCTCCTATTGGATTAGCAACCCTTAAGGAAGTAACTAAGTAAAAGGGTTCTGGGTTATGTCTATCTACCAAACATCGAGAAACAAAAGAATGGGATGCCCCAGTATCAAATAGGACGCTAACAGACATACCATGGATCTGCAGTGAGCCTCCTAAAACAGCTTTTCCTTTTTCCTAAGCAACTGATTTTGCAGTTGTGGGCTCCAAGGCATAAACCCTCCCTTTTCCTTCCTTTGGTGGCTCTGGGCACTTGTTCACTTGATCGCAATTAAAGCATCTGACATTCTTCTTCCCACCAACTTCTTTCCTTTTCCCTTGCTGGCTCGACACTCGTTGGCATAGTGTCCTTTCTTGTTGCAGTTGTAACAAACCACTTCATCTTTACTCTTCATTTGTGCCCCTTCTTTATGAGCAATCTTCTTCTGGAAAAATTTCCTTTTCTGAGCCTGTCCAGTCTGAGCCTCTTTCACTTTCTTCCATAGGCAAGCCAATGCTTCTTCTTGCCTCAATGCCATCTCAATAACAACATCACTAGGGTCTCTTAAGCACGGAAAAGTAGCACTTACCAGTTCTGGTCTTAATCCACTGATCTACTTCTCATTTCTACTAATAACGATATCAACCAATGCATACCCGTATCGGGCTAGTTCCTCGAACTTCCTGGTATACTCCAACACACTCATATCTCCCTGCTCCAGTTCTACAAACCTCCTTACCAATGCAGTCTATGCCATAATGGACATGAATCTCTCTGGAAACCTTCTTCTGAATTCCTCCTAAGTAATGGTCTCTTCATCAACTCCGGCAGTGACAGTTTTCCACCAAAATAATGCAGCTGCCTTGAGTCCAACCTCCTTTTCTGTGCATCATTTAGCCCTAAATCAGCGAAAATCCTTTCACAATGCAGTAGCCAGTTTTCTACTTCGATTACATCCTTGGTACCAATGAACGGCTTCCCTCTGAGCCTAATGTAATCTCTACTCAAATTGGCATACTAATTGATCGTAGGAACTTCTTGAGCTCCTCCACTCATAGCGTTTCCTCCAACAACACCTGCTGCTACTTCAGCTTGCACCATATTCACAAAGAATTGATACATTGCCCATATATCGACTAGGGGAACTCTTGCACTAGCATTTTCAGCTTGTGCCTGACCAAGATCTCTCCTTGCGTTTGCTCGGGCATTTCCATTGGTAGTGGTGTTGTCTTCTCCAACATTCACTCGGCTTCTTCTTCCCTCCATATTGAAAGTGTACGTGTAGTACTAAGGATCGTGTAATATGGTATATAAATGCGGAAACTGGTAATAACAGTAAAATAAAAATTAAAGTAAGCACACCAGGAATTTTTATACTGGTTCGAACTTCCCGTTCTACGTCCAGTCCCAGAATACCCTCTGGATTTAAACTAAACCCCTCACTTAACCCGGAGGAATAGGTATACGACACTTGAGCAGCCAAACAGGAATTTTTCCGCCTCAACAGCCGAAGAGGACTTCAACTTATTACAAATAGTTTGTTGACGAATGTGTTCTGAATAACACTGATTGTCTTTTGATAGTACAACTTTTCCTATAATCAAATCCTCAAGAGTATATATGTGTGTGAAGATTTAGAAGGAAGATGATCACGTAGAATCGAAGTATATGAATTAAATCAAGGATTCTAGTGATATTAAATAAGAATGATTGCTTTTATTTGCAGAAATGAATAGAGAATAGATTTCAGAATTATAAACAAGAATCGGTGATTGTAGAAATGAATTGAATATGTTTATATAGTTGTAGAATAGTTACAATCTTTCATGAAGAGTTTCAATCAAGAGTTGTGTCCATTTCTGTTGGATTAAAGAACATTCTTCTTCATGAACAATTGCACCTCTTCAGAAAACTAGCCATTATGTTCTGGTCGGTTGACCGAGAAACCTGGGCCGGTCAGCTGAGTTTACAGATATAAATAAAACGGTGCATATCTGTGCACTAGACACAGAGTCGGTCGGCCGAAGATTCTGGTCGGTCGGCCGACCTGCTGTTATTTGCACAGTGCACACTTATTTTTGTATAAATCAATTTGTGTGTGTGTGACTACTTGAGGAATGATTTTAACAATATTCTAAGACTCAATGAAATAAAATATTTATACTAATATCTAGATTGTAGTCTTGTCTCCTTTGTAGTGTGCAATATATGGTTATTCTCCTTTTTGTCGCTTTCGTATAGTATTCTCGTCGTATGATCTCTGAAGCTTGTGTCATGAATCAAAACTCATGAATCAACACATATCTGTATTCAAACCTCGTGAGATATAGATGAATAACCTAAATAAGACAGGATTCTAAAGATGGAGTGTATACTGATATATATATATATATATACAAGTACATTATTATAGCATTATCCCATACCCCGATCTCAACTCTAATTTCGATGGATTATGTTTTCAAAAATCAATTTTTAGTTAAAGTATTTCATAAACCATGCTCTGATACCAAGCTGTAACATCCCCTATCTAGAGGCCCAAAACTAAGCGCTACAGATGCTGCAGTCATCTATAGTATAAGCTTCCGGCAACTAAATACGGCTATGTTAATGGTATCAATAATATCAGAAGCACTTGAATATGAAACAAAACACAGTTCCAAAATCACAGATTACTTCATTACATTTCCATATAAAATTTATTCCACATTCACGTCACATAACCCAAAACGTTTTCCCAGGCACAGATTAAATATAGTTATTACAAATTACATTGAGAGCGGTAAATGAAGATACACCCTCAATTGATCAGAGTCAAATGGTCATATAAGACCTAATACATCATAACACAGTGGAAAATCACCTAAACATAAATAAAAGCAGCAAATCCTAAATAGCTATCTGTTGCCTCCAGCATCCTCCGGTAGCTTATTTGTTAACATTCTAAAACCTGAAAAGATCCTTAATCTCTCAACCTACTCAAATTAATTTTGAGTACATGAGAGTTTAAGGGGAAAACATAAACTTCGAGTCAGATGTAAAGCCTGGTATGAATAATACTATACATCTCGGTTTAATTATGTTAAGTGAGACCACGCCATTTTGCGGAACGGGTTTCCTCTCACTAACATTCTTTTTAAAACATATCTTTGCAAATCCTTTCTTATAACCATACACTATGCACCTACATCCACAATGGTTAAATTCTACAAAATAAACATTATGTAAACCAACATAAATATCAGGTAATAATGAATTACACGTTCAACACAAATAACTTTTAACAATTGGCTGACTCGGGCCTACTAGACAACACAATCGAAATTTACCTAACATCTGTTAGATATTCATATTTAGGATTATCTATCCATATCTATCTATTTAACATTTCCCATCAGGACGGTCCGTCCTAAACTATCTGTTAAATATCTCCCTTCTGGATGATCCATCCCTAACTTAATCATCTCCTAGGTTCTCCCAAGCTTAATAGTTTTCCGGGCTTACCAATAACCTATATGTATACAACATATATTCCTTTCGGTGTGTAATCATAATTTTAGTTTACCTGTGACCAAGCCCTACACACTGGAATTTCGGACAATAATTAGCTGGGGCTATAAGCTAATGTATAGGGCGCGACCCCATACTAGTCTCATCTGGTTTTCTAATATCTAAGTCATTTATTCTTAAGGACCATCTCCCATAATTTTCCTTGAAAACAACTTCTAAAATGATTTAAACCTTTAAATAAAACTTCAAACAAGGAAAAGAATTAAGTCTTTATACTTTACTCAAATCATATTACCATGTTAGATATATATCCTTTTCTCAAAACTAAGTTGATGAAAACACTTTACCATTTGAAAGAACCTCTTTCCATACTTTGAAACTACCTCCTTCAAAATCCATGTTTAAACCTTTCGAAATTATTCAAAGCAATCCTCTCGGAAGTTATAAACCTTAGACATCCTTCTTTAAAATCACTTTAAGTCATTGCCTTAGAAAATCCTTTGGAAAACCTTCCTTCAAAAACCTTTTGAAAACTTCTAATAAACCTTTCGAAACAGAACCCTTCGAATACATAAAACCTTTTAAAATAGAAACCCTTCGTAGGCATATTGGGTTCAACTTAAAACAATCTGGAAACCTTCTTTTAAAACCTTTTGTCTTTATATAAACAACCTTTCGAAAATGTCTAAATAACCTTTAGAAAGCCTTTGGTTATATTCCACAAAACAAGGGTAACCACCTAAGTCGAAAGGTCATATAAGACCTAATACATCATAACACAGCGGAAAATCACCTAAACATAAATAAAAGCAGCAAATTCTAAATAGCTATCCATTGCCTCCAGCATCCTCCGGTAGCTTATTTGTCAACTTTATAAAACCTGAAAAGTTCCTTAACCTCTCAACCTACTCAAACTAATTTTGACTACCCAAGAGTTTAAGGGAAAAACATAAACTTCGAGTCAGACATAAAGCCTTGTATGAATAATACTATACATCCTGGTTTAATTATGTTAAGTGAGACCATGCCGCTTAGAGGAACGGGTTTTCTCTCACTAACACTCTTTTTAAAACATATCTTTGCAAATACTTTCTTATAACCATACACTATGCACTGCATCCACAATGGTTAAATTATACAAAATAAACATTATGTAAACCAACATAAATATCAGGTAATAATGAACTACCCATTTAACACAAATAACTTTTGACAATTGGCTGACTCGGGCCTACCAGACAACATAATCGAAATTTACCTAACATCTATTAGATATTCATATTTAGGATTATCTATCCTAATCTATCTATTTAACATTTCCCATCAGGACGGTCTATCCTAAACTATCTGTTAAATATCTCCCTTCTGGACGGTCTGTCCCTAACTTAATCATCTCCCAGGTTCTCCCGAGCCTAATGGTTTTCCGGGCTTACCAATAACCTATCTGTATACAACATATATTTCTTTCGGTGTGTAATCATAATTTTAGTCTACCTGTGACCAAGCCTTACACGCTAGAATTTTGGACAACAATTAGCTAGGGTTACGAGCTAATGTATAGGGTGCGACCTCGTACTAGTCCTATCTGGTTTTCTAATATCCGAGTCATATATACTTAAGGATCCCCTCCCATAATTTTCCTTGAAAATAACTTCAAAATGATTTAAACCTTTAAATCAAACTTCAAACGAGAAAAAGAATTAAGTCTTTATACTTTACTCAGATCATACTACCATGTTAGATATATATCCTTTTCTCAAAACTAAGTTGATGAAAACACTTTACCATTTGAAAGAACCTCTTTCCATACTTTGAAACTACCTCCTTCAAAATCCATGTTTAAACCTTTCGAAATCATCTCTAAAACCTTTTGAATTTATTCAAAGCAATCCTCTCGGAAGTTATAAACCTTAGACATCCTTCTTTAAAATCACTTTAAGTCATTGCCTTAGAAAAACCTTTGGAAAACCTTCCTTCAAAAACCTTTCGAAAACTTCTAATAAACCTTTCGAAACAGAACCCTTCGAATACATAAAACCTTTTAAAACAGAAACCCTTCGTAGGCATACTGGGTTCAACTTAAAACAATTTGGAAACCTTCTTTTAAAACCTTTTGTTTTTATATAAGCAACCTTTCGAAAATGTCTAAATAACCTTTCGAAAGCCTTTGGTTATATTTCACAAAACAAGGTTAACCACCTAAGTTGAAAGCTTACCTCTGAAAGCATTGGAGAAACTGATAGTTTTAAAAACAGGTAAACCTTTCGACTAGGTCGGAAGGTTCAAAGTAGGACCTTTACAAAAGCAGTAGAAACCCTTCTGCTATGTCGGAAGGTTTCAAAACAAAGTAATGGTGGTAGCAACTACAACCTATCGACTACATTGGAAGGTTTTAAAGTCTTTTCTTTTAAATAACTTGACCTGGCCGGAAGTGACCAAGTCGAAAGCTCAAATTCGAAAGCAAAGCAGGAGAAAGCTTTTCACTTATAAGACAATTATATTTCAACCTTTTAGGCCATCAACCTTTCAGCTATATTCAATTCATTACATACCAATTACTTTATATCTTATGCATTGAACTTTCACCTTATCGAAAGCTGACCCTTAGACGAAAAGTCTGGGGCGGAATGTATACTGCCGTATGGGCTGAAACATGGAAAACGAGTTATTTTTGTTTTTAAACTTAAAAAGGAAACTTTTCAACTAACCTGCCTTTGTTTGTCAAATTTTCATTGGTCAATAAAATACTTTTCAGAATTTTGCTGCCGCAATTATCAGAATTTATAAATCCTTTTATTTTGAAAAATGCACCTTCTCCTTTATAAATATATAAAACATTTAAGTCTCATACCATAAATAATTTTATATATCCCTCAAATGACTTAGGAAAATTCTGAAAAATTTCCAGAAAATTTATTTTAATATATCGCCTAACATATTAAAATCTTAAACCCAAACACTTATTATTTCAACCGAAAATAATTTAAAACCCAATAAACAATTTCTTTCATTTGAAAATCCATAATAAATCGGAAAATTATGAAAATCAAAACCTATCTCTTAAATATTATTCCAGACCTATATATAAATTTCCAAGGTATTATGATGTCATTAAATAGGGTTTACATGTTAAACATTATCATAAAACACGAATAAACATTTATAATTTCATCAACAATAAACATATATATCTTAAAACATCAAACATGGCAATATTATAGCAAAAGCATTTCAGATCTAAACACAAAACCGAAAACTAAAAGTATTAGGGATGTAGTAATTATTCACCTTAGCTTTAGAGATTATAGATGAGATTTTGAGTGTTGATTTCTTCTTTCCTCTTGAATCCTAGCTTTACTTCTCCTCTTGAGATTGGAAATGGTGGTCGGCCTTAGCTATTTTCGTTTTTTTAATGAAATGAGAATAATGAACGTGAGTTACCCATTTTTTAAGGGTTTAGGGTATAAGGTTTTGCTTTTTCCCAAATACCGTTCTCATTTTCTAACACATTACCTAGTGTTATTGCATTTTAGTTAACCCACTTAATCATGGCATGGCTACCTCTAACTAATCAAATCTCAACCTATTAATCTTCACAGTCTCTAATTTAATTTAACCAATTAAATATTCTAAATAAGGTTATACAATATATGGGGTGTTACACTTATAGATGCTATATTTGGTCTACTACATCAGTTCTAGGTTTGTTGCATTGTTTTGTTTTAATGCGACATTTTGGATAGTTTCTCATGATTTAAATGGTTACTTGGGGTTTTAAATGTTTAAAAATGATATTTAAATTAAGTATTTTTCCTAATCTTTTTAGGGATGTTTTCTAAAATATTTTAAAGTATTTTAAAAGTAGTCTGAAGTTTAATATATTTTAATAACTATTTATGAATTTTTAAAGTAAATGGTTTTAAAATATAAAACATGCTTTTTATTGATTTTTGTCAAATTTCTAAATTAGTTATTTTTAAGCAATATTTTGTATATATATTTAAAACGTATTTATGAGTATTTTTAAAGTATTTATATATATAAATTTGGAAGAGTTAAGTGTTTTATAAACAGGATAAAGGTGGTTTTTGTTAATACCTCGGTTACTGATTTTGATGATAACAACCTTGATCGCAAAATACATTTATATAAAATATGGATACTAATGTTTTGCCAATTACATAATATCTAATGTAGGAAAATATGCTAGTACTGAATTGAAGACTATACAGTATAAAGACTCAAAGAATGGATATGAAGACTCATGAGTATAAAGGCGAAGATATGTGGATCTCAAGACTATAGTATATTATATAGAGTCAAAGAATATTGTTGAAGTCTCTAGTAGCAACCTTTGATAATTATTTCCGATTTTCTTATCCTTTGTTTAAAAAATATTTTTAAATATTTTTAAAAATATTTTATAAAAGTTTTTTATGTTTAAAATGTTTATAAACTATGTTTAAATTATTTTACAAAGTATTAAAATATTTTACAAAGCACAAGATTCTCATAATATTTAAAAACAAAAGAGTTTCCAACTTTCAAAGGGATATGTCGACATATACCCTATGAGTATGTCGACATGCATGTTGCGAATTTGAAATTCAAATTTTTAAATGAAGTGTCTCATCGTAACTCTTTGCGAATGGACATGTCTGTTTATTTTCTATAAATAGGGGGATTCAAATGAATTTTTTAACAACTAATTTATTATTTCTTCTCTCCTCTTACTCTGGAAAAATTTCTAGTGAAAAATTTATTCAAATCTCTTCAAATTCAACCAGAATAAATTCAATCTTCATTGTATTGATTCTCTATTATTTACTATCTGATTTCAATCATCTCTCTCTCAATCCAAGATCAAGGTGCTACTCAAGAGGCTATATTATCCATTGTACCAAAGATCAAGAAATTGTCTTTGGGAAAACCATCAAACTCTAGTTGTATTTTCTTGGGTGTGATTATAGCCCATTCAAATCAATTAGGTGTGATTGTAGCTTGTTCAAATCAATTGTGTATGCTTGGTAGTCCAAAAATCCAAGTGGGTGTGCTTATAGCCCGTCCAAATTAAGTGTGTGTATCCTGAGCCCGAAAAATCAAGAGGGTGTGTCTCGGAATCGAGATTGTAATTAGGTTTGCCTTCTACCCGTTTAAAGATTGGCATTTGAAAATAAGTATGTACAACCAATTGTACAAGACTAGATGTAGGAGAAATCAAAACTGGTATAAAATTCCTGGTGTCATCTCTCTATTTCTCTACTTTACTGCATTCATTTTATCGATGTTTGCATCTATGATTGATTGTTGATACAATTTTGTGTTGAATATATGTGATTTAACATTCAATTTGAAAGAAATTTAAAAAGGTTTACCAAAGTTAGAAAACACTATTCATTCCCCCTTAAGTGTTTATTTAGCCTTAAGATCCATAATTCCACAACCTACACTTGGCATTAGAGCATTAAGTTTTCAAAGCCTCGTAATTTGATTTTTGAAAAGTTTAAATGGCTAACAACGCTGTTAGTAACACTGTCAGTTCATCTGTTAACACTTTTCTCAAAGGAGAATCTACTGCTAGACCCCCACTTTTTAATGGTAGTAATTGCACTTATTGGTCATGTAGGATGAAGATTTACTTACAGCCAAATGGTCTAGATTTTTGGAATATTACACAAAATGAGTGCACTGAACCCCGAACTAATATTTCAACTTGGACTGCTTACCAAAACGCACTTGCACAAAATAATTCTAAAGCCATGAATATTTTATTTTGTTCGCTAGATAAAAATGAATTTTAATAGAGTCTTTATTTGTAAGTCTATATACAAATTTGGAGAACACTGCAAGTTACATATGAGGGCATGATTAAAGTGAAACAGACTAAAATTTTCATATTAACTAACCAGTTTTAATTGTTCAAAATGAATCTAATGATCCTATTTCTAATATATTCTGTAGATTTCAAGATATAATGCATTTATTAATTGCATTAGGCAAAAACTTTTCTAAAGAGGATCGAGTTAGAAAAATTCTAAATTCACTCTATTTAGAATGTGATCAAAAGATACTTGCAATTGAAGAGGCTAATGATATTAGTACTCTATAAATTTAGGAGTTAATAGAAAATTTAATGTCCTATGAAACATAATTGCAAGGAAGAAGGAAAAGGAAGGCAACATAAAAGAAATCCATCGCTTTAAGTGTAATAACCGACGATCAAGATTCAAACGATGACAATGACGAGGAAATTGCTTTCATGACCGGAAATTTCAGAAAATTCCTGAAGTATAGAAAGATGAACAATTGTCGAAAACCTGAAAATAAAATGTTTGGAACTAGAACTGCAACTAGATGTTTCAACTATGATGAAGCCGGTCATTTTCAGAGAGACTTCCCACATCTGAATAAATCAAATATCTCACCAGTAAATGATTTATCTAGAAAAAGAAAAAGGGCTTATACAGAAACTTTGGATGATTCATTCACTTCCTCTAGCGACAATGAACCAGATACTAAAAATGTGAATATATGTTTCACAGCAACAATAGACTAGTCAGAACTGATCAAAAAGAATCGACTAAAATGGTACCTTTTTCTAATAATTTTTATTTCATTTTTCTGGTTTATTTTAGTTTTTAGGAATAACATATAGATTAATAATGATATTGGATGAATATAAGTATTTAAGTGTGTGTGTGTGTATGAGTATATTACGCTAGTTTTATTTTTAAAGATTTCGAGCTATATGTCGACATATCCACATAACATATGTCGACATACATGCCAGAAAACTGGAATTTGAATCAATTCAAAATTCAAAAATTAAATTTTCCTCTCTTTTTCACTTACTCCCATGTTTTGAAAAGGCGCCTTCTTGACCAAAGAACATGACTCTTCACTCTCTATTAATTAAATCTATCTTTATCCATTCATTCACTCACTTTATTTTAAATTTTAATTATCTCTTCATTATCTTATCTCCTTAAAAACTTAAAATTGGCTTCCTCTAGTTAAAATCCTTGAACCATAAGGCTCTCTAAGAAAACTAAAAGCTTTCTCTTCAATGAGAAAGATGTGATTGAAGCCTATATGGACTATACTACTTCCGGAAGATTTGCTAAATTCAAAGATTTTTTTTCTTTTATGGTTTATATGATCTTTGTTTTGAAAATGAAATCTTGGTTTAATTGAAACTTCTCAAAACGATTTTGTTTGTTATTCGGATTTGGTCAAAATGTTTTATTTGAATTTAAATGGAAAATTTTATCAAGGAGAAGGTCAAGTTTGGAGTGTTAATGGTACTCAAATTGTTTTAAATTATGAAATTTTGGGTAATATTTTTGGCTATAAATCTAATGGAATTGATCCACTTTTCAAATTGATGAATAAAATCATGAAGTTTTTCACGATGTTTGAAAGTGATGAAAAATTTGAATTTAAACACAAGAATCTTTGACCAAAATCAGAACTAATGAGTCTCATTTTACAACAAAGTATCACTCTAAGGATGGGTAATTACAATAATCCTACTCAAAAAGTTTCTAAAGCTCCTTTTGCTATTAATGGTCATTACAACATCAATGGGCACAAGTCATTTTAGATGATTTTGTTCAAAAGAATATTTCTAGACATGAAAACACACTCTTCCATGGTGTTCATCTTACTAGAATTTTCTTATATTTTGGTGTTGATTTAAGAGAAGAAAAAACCATTCCTCAAAAAGTTTTCAAAAAATTCACCATCTCTCTTATGCACATTCCACCTTTATTCGAACCATATGAGATACTTCCCAAAAAGAAACAAAGATTGGCATGGGAAGAAGAACAAGAGATTCAATAAGAAGAGGAGGAGGAGGAAGAAGTGGATACTTCCTTAGAAAGCTTTGACAAACCATCTCACCCCTCCAACAAAGAGATACTAAAGAACTAAGAGAAGCTTCTCAAAAATCAAAAGAAGCTTAAGCTTTCATTTAGTAAAAAATTCACCTCTCTTTCCAACAAAGTGGACAAATACTTTGGAAAGATTATTCATAAACTTGACGACTCTTCATCATCATCATCCTTATCCTTCTAAGCCTATCTCATTACTTCCTAATGATATCCAGCATTGTACTTCTTAATATTGTGTGCTTTTAGTTTAGCTTCATGTCATTTTCATGTAATTTTCTTTGAAATCCATGCACCCTTCAATTCTAAGTAATAAAATATATTTCTTGTGTCTTATATTGTTTATCAATCTCTAGAAGTTATAAATATATAATGGTATAAGATAAAAACAAAAACTATAATCAATACACTAATTTGAAATTTTAGGTATGTATGTTGACATACATATTACCTATACGTCGACATATAATGGCCAAACAGTAATCTTTTTTATATTTCAAAAATATAAATAACTACCATCCATTTATTTCAAACGACTTGCTACTCCTATATAAGCCTATTTGTTCCAAAAAACTCACTCATCATTTTATTATAATATCTTTTCATTCTCAAACATATTTTTACAAATATGTATTCTCCACATCAAAAATTATGTGAAAATCTTGAACCAACTCTTCAGTCTTTTAAAGATATTCTCTCTTTTATCCTAAGAAATCAAAAGCATTTAGAGTTGAGTCAAATGTGGATGATCAAGGAACAAGAAAAGCATTTGATGTCATTCGATGGATGATTTCTTCCTTAATCAAAGATAAACCAACCAATAGCCCGGAGTGCACTTTTAACAAAGATAATGAAAATTGGGATGCCATCAAAGTAGATCCAATATTTGGGTCAGACGATTGGGTTGAAGTTCCTCGAAACATTTAGTTATTATGATTTGATATGTAAATAAATACACACACACACACATACTCTTAGGATTTGGTTTGATTGATTTGGTTTGAATATTGTAATTGAATTTTATTGGTTTGGATTGTTTGAATTTGTGTTTTTAATTTGGTTTGATTGGCTTGTACATAATTAGATTTGTTTGTGTATAGTTTAAATTGCATAAACAAAATCCACTTTATAATTTTTCCATTGCCATACATTAGCATGCTTAATATAGAATAGTGTATTGTTTATCATATATTCATCATATATCATCATATATATCATCTTAACTTAGATTATTGATTTTGAATTTATAATTTCTATGTATTTCATTTAGGAGGATTTTTTACTTTTTTACCAATTTTGTTGATGAGAAAGGGGGAGAAAAATATAACATATACATATGCATATATTCAGGGGGGGTTATCTAACTCAGGGGGAGTTATATCATATTTTATATACAGGATATTAATGGTTGTCATCGTTAAAAAAGGGGAGATTGTTAATACCTTAGTTATTTATTTTGATGATAACAACCATGATAACAAAATACATTTATATAAAATATGGATACTAATGTTTTTCCAAGTTATATAGTATATAGTGCAAGATATTATATAGGTATTGAATCAAAGGCTAAACAATATAATAACTCAAAGAATGGACATGAAGACTCATGAGTATAAAGACCAAGATATGAAGATCTCAAGACTAAGTATAGTATATAGGGTCATAGAATATTGTTAAAGTCCCTAGTAGCAATCTTTGATCTTTATTTCCCATTTCTTATCCTTTATTTTTAAAACAAAATATATTTAAAAATATTTTATAAAGGTTTTATGTGTTTCAAATGTTTATAAACTATGTTTAAATTATTTTACAAAGTATCAAATATTTTACAAAGCATAAGATTCTCAAAATATTTAAAAACAATAGAGTTTTCAATTTTCAAAGGGATATGTCGACATATATCTTATGAGTATGTCGACATACATGCCGCGAGTTTGAAATTCAAATTTTGAAATGAAGTGTCTATTCGTTGTAACTCTTCGCAAATGGACATATGTATTTATTCTCCATAAATAGGAGGTTTCAAACAAACTCTTTAACAACTAATTTCATGTTTCTTCTCTCCTCTTATCTGTCAAAATTTCTAGTGAAAATTTTATTCAAATCTCTTCAAATTCAACCATAATCAATTCAATCTTCATTGTATTGATTCTACTATTTACTATCTAGTTTCAATCATCTCTCTCTCAATCAGGATCAAAGTGCTACCCAAGAGACTATTGGATCCAATGCAACCTAAGATCAAGAAATTGTTTTTGGAAAATCCATCAGACTCTAGTTGTATTTCCTTGGGTGTGATTATAGCCCATTCAAATCAATTGGGTGTGATTGTAGCCCATTCAAATTAATTGGGTATGCTTGGTAGCCCGGAAATCCGAGTGGGTGTGCTCGTAGCCCGCGGTCCAAATCAAGTGGGTGTACCTTGAGCTTGGAAAATCAAGAGGGCGTTTCTCGTAGCCTCGGAATCGAGATTGTAATTGGGTCTACCTTGTGCTTGTTTAAAGAATGGCATTTGAAAAGAAATCTGTACAAGCAATTATACGGGACTGGATGCAGTAGAAATCTGAACCAGTATAAAATCCCCGATGTCATCTCTTTAACTCTTTACTTTACTATTCTGCATACATTTACTCTGTGTTCACATCTATAATTGATCATTGATACAATTCTGTGTTGAAAATATGTGATTTAACATTCAATTTGAAAGAAATTTGAAAAGGTTTACAAAAGTTAGAAATCACTATTTACCCCCCTTCTAGTGTTCATTTAGCTTTAAGATCCATTATTCCACAGCCCACATTTTTGACTATAACACTTAGTTATAATAAATGGTTTTGGGAAGTTAATTAGAACTATATTATCTTGTTAATAAGTATACTTAATTCCTCAAAAGGGACATTTTAAAGATAATGTTAGATATAAAATGGTTTTCGGTTTATAGTAAAAATGTTCTTAATAACATTTGTTTTTAACCATTTAATTATACTTTTGGAAATGTAAAATCCTGTTTAAGATTTTTAAATACTCTTACACCATTTGGGATAAGAAGATTAATACATTTCTACGATTTGAAAGAGTAGAAATGAAAAGTGAAATAGTAGTATACATGTTTATATCTTTTGAAAAAGTATTTAAATATATATACATGTATATAAAAAGAAGTTTTAATTAATAATGGAATTAATTAAATAAAAAAGGATTAAAAGTTGCTCATGTGACTTAATCATGCTTTGTGTGACTTAATCATGCTTTTTGAGACTTAAGCGTGCTTTGTGTGTTTACTTGTTTATGAAAACTATTTAATCCTACACTTAGCACTAAAAGCCGACAAAGTAAACTTGTTCTATCTGTAAGAGTTGAGAATGAAGTGTCTAGACAGAGCTTTGATGCAACCGGTGCTCTAACGTACTTGGCTTTACTCTTGATCCGATATAGTATAAGTCGAGAAAGTCGGAAACATGTTAAGTATACGAGACTTGGTTTCCATATGCGATAGTTTCTATTTTGTACTTGATAGTTGGTAATCGAAATTGACCTAATTTAACTTTAGAAGTATATGTAAGCATCACGTATTTCTACGGTTTGAGATTTCCCAGGGAGGACTCATTCGTATGAATCATCTCTTGCTTTAAGAACGTATATATACGAGATACCCCAAGGAGGACTCCTTTATATCGTTTGTTTCCTCCATAAAGAACCAGAATAGAGTTAACCGGTAATTCATCATTTAGTTTTGAAGGGTCCAAGATCAGATAAGTGTATTACTTATCGAATACCAATTCAAAACAGATATATGAATTCTATTTTTGGAAGCGGTTATGGAGTGGAATGCTATGGAGTTGAACTGTCTATCCTATGGTTAAGTCCAAGTGAGAGGTCAGCGTTAGCATTCATCGGACGACTTATGTTGGGATCCATGGAGAGATTCATGGACTATTCGAGAAGCTAGAATCCAGAAAGAGATTCAATATCCATTCGACTGATGAAGTCTTGTGTGTTGAGATACTGAACGTGACTTCACCATCGATAATGCTAGAAAACAGAGTAGGAGCATAGCCAATGGGTTTAGCTAACTCAAAGGTACATCAAATCTAAATATCAAGAGATGCTTTCGGTTGTGGCCAGTGGGAGTGGAAGGTATTCGGTATCATGTGTTCGGGCATGGACCAGTTATGTTTACCTTTGTGACATATTTTATTAAGATATATGAATGGTTTCGGAAGGTAGATTCCGGCCCTTGTGTAGAAGGCCGACTTTAGTTTATTGAGGTGACCTCCATAGGAATCCTTATGTGAATGTACCTTAGCAGTTTTAGTTATACTTCTAATATTATTGTGTTGTGAGATGGAAATAGCACATCTATTTTCTAATTTATATTGTACTCCCTAGACATTACATATTATATTAGCTTATCTACTTATTAAATTGGTTTGGTTCTTTTAAGAGGATAACCGTTACAGTGATACGAGTGGTCTCAAAAGTATCGTTACATGTTGACCACATATTTCTTAAGTTTCTTATACTAGACTTATGTTTGATTCGTGGTTTTATATTTTCCTTATTTCCATGGATTCTCTTTCGAGTAGTTTGAGAAAGGCAGGTTTTCGTTGATATTCTCTAGATCCCGAGGAGGCAAGTTGAATGCTTTCACCTACTATAGTATTATAATTCCTATTGCACTGTTATTATGTATATATCAGCATTTGTAAGGACATACTGTTAAAATTGTCCAGGCTGATGATAACATTTAGGATTGTAACCATGAAATGTTATATATCTTAGAGCGACAGTTTGTACTATCTTTTAATATTACATATTATCGTTCTGCTATGAGAGTATGATATTGTGTTCTTCCTTCTTTGTTCATTTTCCTTTTATTTTACACTAACAATTTGTCCTTCCAGCACTTGAGTTCTTGACACGTGAATACCATGGATGTATTAGTGTAGACATTTGAGGGTTGAAAAGGTGAACTGTTACATTATATCTCCTGCATCATAATTATAAAGATGTTGTTTAATAATTAATGTAATAAAATGTATGAATTATTCAATGTATTTTATTTGAGTAACATCTTATTGTTAAAGTGATATGTATGTAACATATGCATTGATGTTTAAATTTGGTTTCGAGGTTTCCCTTTTACTTATTATTTTAGACTTTTAAAATCTTTATACCCACGTCCATTGTCTTTAATATCTATGTTTAGTTCTAAGCATATTATGACGTTGTTTATAAATGAATTCAGATGTTAAAAATAATGGGTTGTCATAGAAAAGAAAAGAAGCAAAGACTAATTTGAGCATTAGAAGTCAAGGTGCTTGAGTCTGGGGTTGACCCCATAGGGAACGAAGAAGTGTCTGGTCAACCAATAAGGGATGACTTTGCTGGGAAGCTTGAAAAGATAATAGGCTTGGTGTTGGCATGGAAGTGATAGTAAGTACCGACTGGGTACTCCTCTTTCTGCAGCCAAAAGATCATCTCAACAAAATTGGCATTTGGCTCAGGAAGGCCGAACCCCATATAAGCGGCATAGATCACACCACATAACAATCGTAGCTGTTGGGAGCTAGCTTACATAGGGAAGTTCGTAGGTGTTGAGGATGTATTATAAAATAGGTGTAGAGGGGCAGGATTACCCACACCTTGAAATAGCCTAAGGAAAAAGCATAGAATCCCGGAGGGGGTTGATTAGGACGATCGGTAGAGGAAGGGTAGCAGATCATCACAACATTGCATCCATGGCTACCTAACGGCTTGGATAGTCAACCGTTTCAAACTCGAGCTCAAAAGCTTTAAGACTAATGACGTTAGTTGAAGTCGACCGACCAATGGACGTGGATCTTGAGGTTTACATCTGAAACACAAATGGCCCAATGACCAAGTCTAGCAAAACACAGAGACAAGCCTCTCAACAAGAGATGGAAACTCAACGACCCTCTTCATGGCGCGTCTATGCTGAGCACCCTATGAAGACCGATTCACGATTCAACTCCTAAGCTAAGTATTAGGCGTTACAGCCCCCTATCTGATTCCCACTTTTTACTTAAAGCCATACTTATGAAATCGGGCCCTATCCACGACCTATTATCTAAATAAATGCTAATTTCATTATTTAACACTTGCATACCCACTAAAGTCCATTAACATCGATCGAATACTGTTGGCATGACAATGATGGTTGATCGACGTCGAAAGATGTCCAAAGAAAGCAAATTCCGACCATAAGCAAACTTAAACAAATGAAATCAAAGCATTGCAACAACAACATCGGTATAAAAAAAAGAATACAAAAAATGATGAAAAGCTCGAAGCTCGGCAATGTCGTGACACCTGCGATGTGGAGGTAAAGGTGGAGAAGAAGACACTCACTTTTTATCGAAGAGTGCTAGAAAGATCAGAGGTTTTTTTAGAGTGTTTAAGCTTTTGTAATGGCAGAATTCACTTTCTTTTTCAATATAGAGAGGGAGGAGAAGAAGAGGCAGTTTTTATAAACCAACCATATTAATCTCAGCCATAGGATTCAAATTGCCTTTAAATCTCGACCATCTAGGTGTAACGAATGCAATTATAAGTTTACCTATATCGAAAACATGAGTCCTCTACCACGTTTGAAAAAGCAAACCGTCACAGATAATGATACAACACTACATAAAGCATGCGTTAAATGCACAGTAGAGGAGTTGGTCGACAATATTTTTGTGAAATGACATGCTCACCCTTGCTCAAAGAGACAGCCTTGGAAGGCAAAATGTTGCTCAATTTTCTAGTAAGTAATTAGCAAGCCAGTTAAAGCCTAGCCCAAACCAACCCAATCAAAGCCGACCCAGCTAATCTTCGGATGACCACTCATATCGGCCCAAAATCAAGCTAACCTAAAACTAGCCTACTTAGTAACACTTTAGATCAATGGTCGGTCGACTCTCCCCAAGCGGCTATAATAGCCAACCCATCTAATAATGACATGATAACTAAGCACCGCCCAGCCCAGTCTGCTCAGCCCGATTCACTTTCTACCAACCAGCCCAAGCGGCTTTAATTGCAAACTTCACTCCAATTCAATTGTAGCCCACTCATTAGACAAGACCAGTTCAAGCGTGATCTGTCTTTGGCCTCATCAAATTCATCTTCGACTAGTCCCAAGCAGCTCATCTCGTCATCTCATAGTTGATCTGGAACCTTTCTTGTAACTCGATCCTTAGCACCAACCAACTATCCACAACGAACTCAGGCATTAAGCAATCGACCCACTCATGGGGGTCCACGTCCATCTGGCTTTAGGCCAATCTATTAAGTTCAGCTCCATAATCGGTTGATTTACTCAAGATGGCTTCAACAACAAATTCATTTGTTAAGATTGGCTCATACATGACCTGCCTTCGACCCAACATTACCACGGCATGTCCAACATATCTCTATCGGCCTAATACATTCTTTGCACCTTGGTCCTCAACAGCATTCAACTTTCAGTATTGTCTACAGCCCGATCAAAATCACTCATCTGCCTTGCTACATAGGCATGAAAAAGTAAATGACAAGTCGTCCAACCAATTATATGAGGTACTATAGCAAAGCACTTGAAGCATACCTACTATTGTAGTCAGTCATCATTAGTTAATGTGCATTAAATGCTAAGTCTACACCTAGTATAGAAGGACAATTAACATGCTTCTCTACCACTTATTCCTTTCTGCCTTTACAGGTGTCTTCCATCAGCCCATGCGACCATTTCAATGACCAAGCATGCTTTTCGCTTGTTTTCTTGTGTAATCTCAACCATTTGTCATCTGTTTCAACCACTATAAATACGCCATGCATTATCACTTCAAAGAGGTTGGAAATTATTAGAATTCTGGTTATTGTCTTCTTTCCAAAGCTCCTCACAGCAAATCAAAGCTCTAAGTACTTAAGAGTAGCTATTTTTTAGTCTTAAGTGTTTTGTTTTTTATAATTCTCTTATAATTCCTAACAATTATAAGAGAGAAATACAATAAGAGATCTTCATAGTGGACATAGGAAAGTTTGTTGAACCACTCTATATTTGGTGTCATTTACTTTGCTCTGCATACTTTCACCCTTATTTTACATTTTTAAGCTTAGTGGTAATAAGTAACATTTTCTTTCACCACACATTAGACTAATTTCGAGGTTGGTTAAATCTCTAGTCGGCACTTGTCTTACTTTATTTATCATTTTATCAGTTCTCCTTATTAACTAATAACTTAGGTTTATGATTTAACTTTTATATCTCATTGTATGACTAGTTACTAGGTTTGAGAGGGGCCTTTTAATTTTATATCCTTAAGTACCAGGGAGTTTCGCTACTTGCCAATTTTGTTGGCAACTTCTAATTTTGAATGTATAATAAAAATTATATGAGGGAGTATCACTCACTTCTTTCAAAAAATATGAAATACCATATCCTCAAAAAATGCCCCAATTAGCCATCGCAACCTTTGTATCTTCCATTTTGCTTCAGTTACACCACTAGGTTTCTCCCCTTTGTTCTCCAATGGTTAGTGAAGATCACTGAGGTATAGAATATCCTTCATCTTCTGCTTCCATAAGCCAAAATTTTTCAATTAATTTTTTCAACACTTATCTTCTCCATAACCAAACTATCTTCAGAAAATTTCTATAGTAGGTTCTGATACCGACTGTTAGGATTATCCTAAGGATCCTTGCATAATCAGATTTGAAAAGAGATAAGAAGTGAAGAAAAAATAATGGACAAATAATTTTATCCAAACACTTTATTAATTCCTTGAAAAATAATACAGGAGAAAACCTTAAAATCGAGAAGAAATCTCAATCCCCAAAACCTTAATACTAAACCCTTTTCCTTACATACTATAATGAACCTCATACAAGCCTATCTAGAAGTTTGAAGCAACCCCAATCGTCAGACAAAAGATATGCAGAGATTAATGGTGGAAACTCCTGAGCACCCCAAAAATTATAAAATTGCCTTTGAATCCCGAACTCAAAGTTGACTCAGATTTCTTGATCTAATCGACTAGAATTACCATTAGTCGACCGGTACTAGTCGACGGATAGTGTTTCAGTCAAATGTAAAAACAAATGTGTTCTTTGGTCTAAATTACTCCAAAATCCAGTCAACTGGACGATTTACCAGTAGACTGGAAAAGGTTCTATGTTAGAACCTCTATTCTATGGTTTCAATGACAACAACTGTACAATCACATATATTATATATCTTATCAAGATTACAAGTAAATACTATAAGAGACCATCATGCTCAAAGATATCGGGACTCGAAGACAAACAGAGATTTATGGACCATACTATGATTAGTAAGGTTATACTAGTGTATAAAGAGTCTTAGATAAACATTGTAAGGTCTCCTTAAGTATATATGCAAACACGAATATGCACAAAATTGGCACTAAAAAACATTTAAAATCTATAAATGCCAGCCATAGATGTCTGTGGAAAATCCATAGACGTATGTGAGAAGGGCCGGGAATTTTATTCTTAAAGCCACAAACATCTTTGGTTTTTACATAGATGTCCGTCGTTTGGCAATTACTATACTCTAAATGGTTGCTTCTTTTTAGATTGAATAATCTCATCTCTTCTTCAAAGGTTGCAGCCATTAAATCGAATAAATTTTATCTAATAAAAACAACTCCTCATCTACATCTCGTTAATCCTATAAATACTTCAAAGATTGAGATTTAGAAAAACTATTCTCTTGATTTCTTACTACTCTCTATTTACATATTTGTGCATCTCTTGCTTACTTATTCTCAATCTATTTTAACCAAAATATCATTTTGGTTAAACCACTTCCTACAACTCAAAGTATTCACATTCACATACTCAAAGGAGATCATATAAAAAAATTGTACTATTAGTCAAAATTCGTGTTATTTGGAATACAAAATTGTCAAAGAAATACTTTTATATTAGTCTATTCCTCCGACCAAAGTGAGGGTTATTTGGTTAAAGTAAATACCGAAGGGGAGCTTCGAGACTGGACGTAGGAAGGGAGGTCTGAACCAGTATAAAATTTCTGGTGTGATCGCTTTTATTATTTACCTTCTTTATATTCAGTTATTATTCTCTGCTTGGTGTAATTAGTAATATACACTCCCACGTTTATATATAAGTTGCATTATATAAAGTTCCTATAGATTTTCATTTGGTATTAGAGCACGGCCATTTCAATATACAGTAACACGTAGTTCAAAAATCATTAATATGGCAAGCACTATTCAAGAAGGTCAATCAACTGCTTGTCCTCCACTATTTACTGGTTTTAACTATGCTTACTAGTCAACTCATATGAGAATTTTTAATGGAAGAAATGGGTTAGAAATATGGCCAGAAACTCAAAACAAATATGAAGCACCTAACACCGACATTAGCACTTGGACTGATGCACAAAAAGCAGCGACATCTAATAATGCCAAAGCAATGAATGTATTGTTTTGCTCACTTGACAAAAATGAGTTTTCATGTGTTATGCTTTGCACCAATGCATATGATATATGGCGCACTTTACAAGTCACATATGAATGCACAATTAAAGTCAAGCAAACTAAAATCTCAATTTTACAAAACCAATTTTCATCTTTCAAAATGAAAGCAAATGAATCAATTATTGATATGTATGCTAGATTTCAAACCATTCAACATGATCTCATGGCACTTGGAGTCAAATTCACAGATTTTGATTTTAGTCACATGAATTTTAAACCCTTTGAAAAATAAATGGAAAAGAAAAGTTTTAGTCATCGAAGAAGCTAATGATCTTTGTCAACTCAAAGTCGAAGAGCTAATAGGAAATCAGATGTCGTATGAAGCTAATTTGCAGGCTAGAAAGGATCAAAATCATGAAAAGAAAACATAGCATTCCAATCAAGTAACGAAGATTCAGACTTAGACAAAGATGAGATTGTTTTTATTACTAAGAACTACAACAAATTCAAGAAGTTCAAGAAGATGACCAGATATCATAATGGTGGTAAACCAAACTCCTTAAATCAAACATCAATTAAATGCTATGAGTGTGAAATTTTTGGCTACATGTAGAAGGATTGTGCACAGCTCAATAACGATACAAAAAGCAAGTTTGAGAAATTCAAAGAAAAGAAACGAGCTTTTCAAGTAACATGGGACGATTTAGATTCATCTTCTTCATTTGACAGTGATAGTGAAAGCAACTCAGAACAAGCAAATGTGTGTTTTATGGCTAACGCTGATGAGGTATGCTCTGAACTTACTTATGATGAAATAATGGAAATTAGCATCGAATTAGATGATAAGTATAGAGAATCAAAAAAATTAAATAAGGTATATAAAGGAAAGTTAACTAGAGCAGAATTAGAAATTAGATTATCAAAAGATGAAAAAACAATCTTAAAAGAAGAATTAGAAATTACTCAAAAAATTGTGCAACGTTATTATCTCAAAATGACATCTTATTACATGATATAGAAAATTATAAGTTAGAAAAAGTTAATTTTGAAAAAGAAAAACTAGAATTACAGACAAGTTTAGATTCTAGCAATATTGAAATTTGTGATTTTAAAAGTAAGTAATAAGGTGACAAAATTCAATAAAGGAAAACAAAATTTAGAAAATTTGATTAAAATATCTAAACCATCTAGAAATCGAAATGGATTGGGTTTTAAAAGCAAACAAAAGTCAAAGAACTATAGCACATTATACACCAAATTCAAAAAGTCAAAGTTAGAAACTAAGATTAAGAATTCATACACAAATATGGTTAAAATATGGATTCCTAAAACAAATAATAAACTAATTAGACAAAATTATATTGATGAATATTTAAAGAAAGTTGTATATAAAAATAACTACATTTCTAAAGGAACCAAATCCTCATGGATATGGCTACCTTCTTCCATTAATAAGTAGGACCCTAAAAAATATGGGTACCAATGAAAATTTTCTTATTTTGCAGGTACCCAAAATTAAAATAAAAAGTAAAGAGAAGTGGATACTCGATAGTGGTTTCTCCAAGCACATGAATGGATATGCTCATATGTTATCAAAAATAACATATATCGATGGTGGTACTGTGACATTCGGAGATAATTCAAAAGGATTTACATCAATATCAGTATTTCTAATTCTCCTATAATTACTAATATTTTATTGGTAGAAAATTTGAAACATAACTTATTAAGTATAAGTCAATTGTGTGATAAAAGATTTAAAATAGATTTCGAGAAAAACAAATACAATATCTTTGACCAAAATAAAAATCTAACTTTTAAAGGATTTAGAAATTGAAACATATATGTTTTAAACATGAATGCCAAAAACAACACTAATTTATGCTTAGCCGCAAATCATGATGATCCATGGTTATGGCATAAACGTTTTTGTCACATAAATTTTAAAAATATCAAAAAATTAGCTAAAAATGAATTAGTTAGAGGAATACCAAAATTCAACTACAAGGTTAAAAACCTGTGTGACACTTGTCAATTTGGTAGATTAAAGAAAAGTTCTTTTAAACCTAAAAAGGAAATTTCCACAAAGAAACCTCTCGGACTACTCCATCTAGATTTATTCGGACCGACTCAAGTACGTTCAATAAATCATAACAAATATGTTTTTGTAATTGTTGATGGTTTTTTAAGATATACTTGGACATTATTTTTAAACATAAAAGTGAAACTTTTGAAATGTTCAAATTTTTTGCTAAACGGATTAAATTTGATGAATATAAAAATTAAAAACATACTAAGCGATCATTGAGGTGAATTTGAAAATGAACTATTTACAAATTTTTGCAACAAAAAAGGAATTAGTCATAAATTTTCATTTCCACGTACACCACAACAAAATGATGTTGTAGAAAGGAAAAATCGAACTTTACAAGAATGTGCATGAACTTTACTGAATAGTAGTAATCTGCCAAAAAGTTTTTGGGCCGAAGCTGTTGCTACCGCATGTTATGTATTGAATGGTTTACACTTAGACCAATGACCAAAAACACATGCTATTAAATATTTTTCAAAAAAAACCTAAAGAGTCGTATTTTCAAGTATTTGGATCAAAATGTTTTATTTTAAACAAAAATGACTATTTAGAAAAATTCGATTCTAAAGCTGATGAAGAAATTTTTGTTGGCTATTCGGATCGAAGTAAAGCATATAGAATTTTTAATAAACGAACAAACATTATAGAAGAAAGTCTTCATGTTTCGTTTGATGAAAATTTTAAAAATAATAAAAATGATGATGATGGTGAAGTTATAAATAATAATAAAACTAATGTACTTATACATGAATATAATGATAATAATAATATCAATAACAATAATGATAACGTGATAACGTCACCACCTAGGATATTAAAAGACCATCAAGTTGATAATATTATCGGTGATTTAAATACATAAAGTATCAGCCGGAAAATAGTTAAATCAAATGAGTCATGTTAAATTTATATCAAATTTTGAACCTAAAAATTGTAAAGAAGCATCAAAAGATGATTTTTGGAATATTGCATTACAAGAAGAACTTATTCAATTTGAAAGAAATGACGTATGGGAACTTGTACTGAGACTAAACAATCAATCCGTATTTGGAACAAAATGGATTTTAAAAAATAAAGTGGATGAAAATGGAAACATTGTTCAAAATAAAGCAAGATTAGTAGCTCAAGGATATAATCAAGAAGAAAGAATTGATTATGAAGAGACATTTGCTCCGTTAGCATGTCTCGAAGCAATACGAATATTACTGGCTTTCGCATGTCATCATATTTTTTTTAAAATGGACGTAAAAAGTGTATTTTTAAACTGTTTACAAAAGGAAATGTTTATGTCGAACAACCTCCGCTATTTGTTCATGAGAAATATTCTGATCATGTATTTAAACTTAAAAAGGCTCTATACGGGCTAAAACAAGTACCTCATGTTTGGTATGAAAGATTAAAAACCCATTTACAATTTTCAAATTGGTAAAATTGACTCTACTTTATTTATAAAACAAGAAAATAATGATATATTGGTTGTACACATATATGTTGACAACATTATATTTGGATCAACTAATGAAAAATTGTGTAATGAATTTTCTAACATTATGAAAAATAAATTTGAAATGTCACATATGGGTGAATTTGAACTACGCTTTGGGTTTGCAAATAAGACAACTAGAAAATGGAATTTTTATAAATGAAGAAAAATACTGTCGAGATTTATTATGCTTTGGAATGGAAAATACTTCAAGTAAACCGACTTCGATGAGTACTACTCTACATTTAGATAAAGATGAAAATGGAAAAGATTATGACAAAAAATTATACCGAAGTATGATAGGATCCTTATTATACTTAGTGAACTGGACATTATGATGAGTGTAACGATCTGATTTTTTGCACCCCGAAAACCCGCACCGATACTCCAAAGCCACGAATTCCCAAGACACGAAAGATCGACTCATTAAGGATGAAATAAAAGAAACAAGAACAGAACAGAAAAACATAGCGAAACGGAAAAGAATCTCACAACTCGTGGAGAATATATAATATTAAATTATAAACTACAGCGGAAAACATTTAAAAACATATCAATCAGAGCCTAACCTATGGTCAGCCTGGACAATTATAAACTCCATCCTTACAATTGCTGAAACAGATAAACAACAACAAACATAGCACAACGGAATAATAAGACTACGCCCATACATAGATGCAGATCTTCAACACTCCTCTGGAAAACTCGAACCTCCTATCATGTTGCACTACGCCAAAGTAAACACGATACCATATAATCTCAATCCAAAAAACTCCAAAATCCAACCTCCTCGCTCCCCGGCTTGCATAGCTAATCCTGAAATCACTCGGTACTGACCGAGTGTTAAAAACACCCGGATCAGGCTTGGAAAAAAACCAGTGTAAGAACACAATCCTAAATGAGACAGTGTCACATTTGGATGCCAAACCAAAAATCCGTATTTTGGAAACAAAGGGTATCTCATAAGACCACGTAGGATAAAAACGCTAAACACATTTTTCGCTTATGATAACCATAAAATGATTATGCCAAACATAAGGGATATTATTTTTAATGATATTGTTTTGAAAGTGCTTTTCAAGTAAACTTATGAATCTTAGCTGAAATTGTTACATTCATTAAATTCCAGCATTTGGCCTACAATCAAAATCATATAAGGCTCTTAATGGATATTGGATTCCATACTAGCAACCAAAGGTAAGAGACTACCTTTCATACAGTACACCTCTAGAGGGATGCACCTAGGTGTGAGTTCCCCACCCAATGCCCAAACAAGACTGTCTACCCAACCGGTAGACCGAATACGCCATTTCCCCCGGTCGTTTCCGACCTTCCGAGAGCGCTCTCATCAGAATCTTCAGACCTGAAATATAGTAGGAGATCAGTTATATCCAAAAAGGAAAATGCAGGCATTCTCATGGGTGCTAAACCATGACTCATCTTACCGCCTGCCCTATTTCAGTCACTCCCCATTTGATGAGGCTCGAGGTAACGCATTACCTTTTCATTCCAGCTCATTCACTCTGAATGCCACATTGCCAGATCCGCCAATTACTAATTGACTCCGACAAAAATACAACCTCCGAGCTCATATGTCTTAGAGAAGGGTGTTAAGCTAAGAGAAGTTGTCTTCTCCGCCACCAAGAAGATGTATGTTTGTAAAAGTCAATGTACGTAATTGATGGAAATGCTTTGTCAGACATCCATCCATACAAGTCATCCTGGTAAATAATGAACCGAAGGCACCGCCCTACTGCATCCCTAGTCATAGTAGCCGCAGCCCTTGCATCATCGTAGATCCCACAATAAGGAATCACTTCTATTCATTTACCTTGGTAGCCAGACCAAGGTTATCCACAAGCAATTCGCTCATCATGAAAGATCTCCGGTCTTCCATACATCGGAAATTTCCAAACAAAGAAAGAACTACCGCTACTTTGTAGTTATATCCTTTCGGCGGGCCATCCAAAAGATAATATCTTAAGGACCTACTCAACTAGTACCTTTTCCTTCCCGAAGGGATTCCCGGTCTTCAATATTTCAATAACATGTCCATTTCTAGGACGCCGTAAATTGATTCGAAGTGGTCTTCGATTCTGAATTTTACCTAAATCTGACCCCCGCTCCTTCGATATCAAACATTGAAATCAAAATGTGTATATGTGTACACAGAATCATTAAGCCTCATTTAATTAATTGCTTAATCCCAGTTTTCCCATTAGAATTAGTTCTCGATTGTAAAACATTAAGAGAATAATTTCCCAAGCGCAAACCTCGAATGCCTAAACCAATATCGGATCGACACCCAGAAAATTATCCGACTTAACATCACAACAATTAAGTTCCAACTCCTTTTTACCCAATCTCTTTAACTTTTCTTGTCAAAACTTTTATATGATCTTTAACAGATATCCGGATCTACTTTTCGATCAGTTCCACCCTTCGTCCAAGAAAGAAACAAAGTCAGATGGATTTCCCATCTTGTTGACTACCTTATCTGCTTTCTCAGATCTCACAGGCAGGACAAGATGCACTCTTAAGTATTATCACATACCTCTTTCTGTTATTTACTTTACTTCTCATTCAGAGATATTTTCCAAATATTGTTTCTTTTTAAACAATTCGTTTGATTCCAAAATTTGACCATTTTTCTAAGTTGTTAGAAAATTCTCAAATAAATCTTAAAAATCATAATTGATTATTAGATTCCATTTGCAAAAGATTCGGGTCAAAATTTCCTTCCACCCTCTTAATTTCAAAATCCAGTTCCCTAATCGCTAGTGAATAGTGATTAACTAGGTCATTTTTTATAATATACTTATTACCAAGTATAAACTCATTTTTATCTTTCAGAACTTCATTATCATATTAGTAATGAATTTAGGAATTTATTTCATATTTTTCGAAGTTGTAAAACTGCATTTATAAAAATATTGATTTTTAACTGCTTTCGCAGCGACCTTTTTGAAAACTGGTTTGCTCATAACTTGAGATTCCTAAATCAAAATCTTAATTTTTTAGATTCATATGAAAGCTATCCTTATTACGGACAAAACGTTTCTCGTTTCAAGTCGTTTTGACTTGAAACGCATCATATGCTTCCGTTCGAAATTACAGGTCACATTACTGTGAACTGCCGCTACGAAAAGTGCTCAATTTTGACTGTTTAGGGAATTGTTACGGAACTCGTCCGAAACACTTACAAAACACGTATAAATGATTATATAATAATATAACCATTTATTTTACTTTTTCTAACTTATAAAATATTATTTCCTAATATTTTATCTTTTATAATATTATATTATTATATTTAATTCTTTTTCTATAATTTATAAAATATTATTCCCTAATATTTTACCTTTATAATATTATTTGCTATAATATTATATTTAACCTTTTATTAACTTATAAAATTTTATTCCCTAATATTTTATCTTTATAATATTATATTACTATAATATTATGTTTAACCTTTTATTAACTTATAAGAGGCTTAACCATTCTGGTTTGTACACATATTAATGTCAGTGTAACGTGAGTTGGAATTCCGTTTAAAATCATGATATAAACATGATTATACAAATATAAATGTAATATCATATCCAAACAAGTCATCCAAACATCCATTATTACCATCCAATATTAGTAAATCAACACAACCAAGTTTACTAATCTTTTCTAAGTTTGTTTACTAACTTTTTATATCTTGTTAATTAAACAAGTTTTACTAACCAAACATGTGTTATCCAATTAGCTTATCATCTAATCATATATGACTTTTAATCACAGTAAATTAAGCGTGAAGTGTAGCTTACTAACTTGCATCCATATTAATTAAACATTAATATCATTTTACAATCATAAAGCTAAACTTTAAACGGCGAAGTGTTCTTACAATCAAGCTCCCTCATTCCCAAGCTTTCTCCGGATGAATTCGCTATCGCTCTCACTCCTTGTCAAGCTTCCAATCTACTACCGAACACTAGTTCAGTCTAGGAATGTACCAAGCCAAACTCCGAGCTTTTTGCACTTCCATTTGCTTCCAAACTCCACCGGTGCTCATGCCTTCACTCCGGCATAACCTACCCTTTCTTTTCCTTCACCAGAGCTTCCCAGACTTTGAAACTTTTGACCATGGCATGTATGTGAAGTTGGTGAACTCCGACGATGATGAAACCAAGCTAGTTGGCTCCGGAACGCTTCAAGAAGCTTAGATCCATGGCCAGATCTAAGTTTTAACTAGTTTTGAACCTTTTTCTCGTCAATTCATGGCATGGAAGCCATTAATGATGCTTGAGAGCTTGAGAGAGATAGAGAGAAAATGAAGAAGAAACAAAGTGAAAATGAGAGAGAGGGGGAGTATTTATAGGCAAACCTTAGAAAATATCTTAGCTTTACGTGACATCGACATTTTATGTCACATCGATGCTTTATGTCACATCACCCACACTATGCCATCCTCTCCTACACCCCCACCATACCCCCAAATCATGGATATCCCATCAGGAAGCTTCTACACACCTTGCACTACCATACCCTCCATTAAATGCTCCATACCCTCCATTAATGCACCGTACCCTCCATCACATCACACCCTACCTTACCCACATGACATCTACCCTCCATTACACGTTACACGCATTCTCCATACCCATTAAATGGGTTGTGTACCCCCTTGCTTGATTAAAGGAGATGCGACTACTTCCATGCTTGCATTAATGCACCATACCTCTTGCTTTATGTCAAATCAAGCTACACCATACCCCCACACGCCTACACATAGCCTACACCCTTCCACACACTCTTCTACACGTTACTTTATGTGGATGGGACCCATTTGAGGTTTTTTTAACTCATATGTAGGTCATACGACATTCTGGTGATTTTTGACGACTTCTAAGCGACGTTTTATGCAACATTTTACAACGTATTTTTATTCTCTTTATCCGTCACATGTTTTATCATATACACATCTTTATACAAGTGTAAACAAAGTTTACAAATCATATTTCAATAATCTTATATCACTTAAACTTCCTGGATTAATTATAAACTCCTTTATATTGAATATACAAAAAGTGCTGCGGATTTACGTTGTCAAAATGAATAGTGTACTAATGATGATATCATCAATATTTTCACGACCTAAAACATGAAAATATTTTTATTTCCTATTCTTGTTTAATGGACATATTAGTGTATGCATCCAGACTCGTGCACGATTCTTTTGGTTAAAAATCAGTTTTATCGATAAACAGTTGTTAGTTACTTAATTGAATTTCCATGCTTTTCCGCTTTGCACGATAAAACGATAAGTCCGATTGCTATGAAATTTGAAATCCTATAATAATATACCATTACGGATCCAATGAAACTAGTTTCATCAAATTCTGAAACAGCGTCCCGAATGACTATTTTCACTCATAAGACTTCAAATCCAATTATTTAACCAATTCTAGTTATTTAACTAACAATCAAATTCAAGTTTAAACTGTTTATTCCTTAGCCGTAAAGATATGTGGCCATGAAAAGGGGATTAAGTGGAACAGAATTGGCCGGGTGGTAGAGTCGTGGAAACACTTGTTTATTTCATATTTTGGACCTTAGCTCCATGGAGTAATAACCTATTAGATTAACTTTTCAACATTTAAAAATCAATTAAATATTCTAAATTCCAATGACTAAATTTCTGGGTCGTTATAATGAGCATATATTTATGTGCACGATTTTAAGCACAACTAAAGGAATCACACCATTGAGCGGTTAAACGAATCTTAAGATACTTAACCAACACCAAAGATTACGGTCTTTTCTACCCGAAGGGAGCTCGTTCGAACTCGTGTCATATAGTGATGAAGATTTCAGTGGTTGCAAAACGGATAGTAAAGCACAAGTGGCACATGCCATTTTATTGGCCAATCTTTAATTTCGTGGTTTAGTAAAAAAAACAAAACTTTGTTTCTCTCTAAACATGTAAAGCCGAATACATCTCAGTGACTTTAGCATGTGCTCAAGTAATTTATATGCAACAAACACTTCATGATTTCGGAAATTAATTTCTAAATCTCCAATTTATTGTGATAATACTAGTGTCATAAACCTTTCCAAAAATCCTATTAATCGTTCTCGAACAAAACATATTGATATTCGTCACAATTTCTTAAGAGATAATGTTGAAAAAGGAACTATATCACTTGAATTTGTGAATACCAAAAATCAAATTGCGGATAATTTTACCAAACCACTAGACGAATCAACTTTTATAATGCTAAGACGAGACCTAGGAATTTGTTCTTATAATAAATTAGCAAACTAAGGTATATAAATTATACAACTCGGATAAAATGCACAAAACAATTTTGTAAAAATATTTACAAATGTTTTTATTCTTACAAAAACTAACTAACTTCTGTTTTAATTTCTATGGTTAAATTTGTACTAACCTAACAAATAAACTTCCAAAAATAGTAAAAAAATATTATATGAAGGAAATCCCCTGTAAACTAAATTCATATATCCTTTTTACCAACCTCCGTTTATTTGTTTATTGTTGAACTTTATGTGTTATTCATATCTATCTATCTCATTTGTTGGGTCTATATGTTTATGTTTCTCTTATTTTATTTTTGATAGTGACAAAGGGGAGAAATATATGCATATACATAGGGGGAGATAAATCAAGGGAGAGTTATTTTATCATGACTAACGATTATATAGTTGTCGTCATAAAAAGAGGAAGAATGTTAGAACCTCCATTCTATGGTCTCAATGACAAAAACTATACAATCATATATATTATATATCTTATCAAGATTACATATGTATACTACAAGGGATCGTCATGCTCAAAGATATCGGGACTCGAAGACAAACATAGATTTATGGACCATACTATGAGTAGTAAGGTTATACTAGTGTATTAAGAGTCTTAGATAAACATGGTAAGGTCTCCTTGAGTATATATGCACACACGGATTCATGTACACAAACTTTGCACTGAAAACATTAAAAATCTGGAAATGCCAGCCACAGACGTTTGTGGAAAATCCACACACATATGTGAGAAGGGTTGGGAATTTTATACCTGAAGCCACAAACATCTACGGTTTTTCCACAGACGTCTGTCGTTTGGCAACTACTATATTCTTAAAAGTTGCTTCTTTTCATATTGAATAATCTCATCTCTTCTTCAAATGTTGCAGCCATTAAATCTAATAGAGTTTATCTAACAGTAAGAACTCCTCATCTGCATCTCTTTAATCCTATAAATACTTCAAAGATTGAGCTTTGCAAAAACTATTCTCTTGATTTCTTATTACTCTCTATTTACATATTTGTGCATCTCTTGCTTACATATTCTCAATCTATCATAACTAAAATATCATTTTGGTTAAACCACTTCCTACAACTCAAAGTATTCACATTCACATACTCAAATGATATCATAGGAAAATTTGCACTATTAGTCAAAATCCGTGTTATTTGAAACACAAGATTGTCAGAGAAATACTTTTGTATTAGCATATTTCTTTGGGTGAAGTGAGTGTTATTTAGTTAAAAAAAATACCGAAGGAGAGCTTCGGGACTGGACGTAAGACAGGAGGTCCGAACCAATATAAAATATCTGGTTGCTCGTTTTTATTATTTACCTTCTTTATATTCAATTATTATTCTCTGCTTAGTGTAATTAGTAATATACACTCTCACACTTATATATAAGTTGCATTATATAAAGATCCTATAGATTTTCATTCTAATAGATTCATAGCCTCTTTCGATTGACCAAAATGCCTATAGCTTATGCTATAGGTCCTCCGGTGCTCCAATTGTCTTCTTCATCTTCCGTTGTCTTCGCCGCTGTTTTACAACTTCAAGTGACGCCTTTCTACATCGACTTAAAAATATTGTATCATATATCCTAACATATTTTTTCCTTAATCTATAACAAATTAAGGGTACGTTTGTTGACATTTTTAATTAAAGGTTAGATGTTAAAGTTAGAGGTTAAAGAATAGAGGTTTTAGTGTTTGTGGATACAAATTTGATTAGAGTTTGATTAGGGGTTGGATAGAAAGTAATGTAAAGTAGTTTAAATTTTATTTTATAATAAACAATTTTTTTTTGATTAGTTTTAAATAATTAAATAATCATTATTTAATAATAAATATAAACATTTAATATTTAATATTCAATATATAGTAGTTAATATTTTAAAATTAATAAGCAAAAAATTTAAATTCGAATTCACTTCAACTATAAATTCAAACACTACAATTCAAACAGAAACGCGAATTTCGACTACATATTTGACGTTGTTCGCAATATCCTCTACTCTGTTTTAACCAACTCACGTGCAGATCATTGAAATCCAATATTCCATACCTTTTTGAAAATTCTTATTGAGAGATAATTGATAATCTCAGTAATCCAACATCTTTCCATTCAGAACTATGCTATAAATATTCTTTTAAAAAAATTAAACAACTGGCAGGCAGGGAAATTGATAGGAAATTAGCAAAAACTATAATAAAAAGTGTCTTACCTTGGCTTGATCTGCCCACCAGTCATCGTCAGCAACAATGTTTGTCTGGTCATTCTAGCCTGTTTTAGTTTTGTTTCGTAACATCTCACATTTGATGAAGTTTTTGTGGTTGCTGTCGTGTTTGCGACCACTCCAACTCCCAGTTGAGACATCTTATTAAGGTTTGAATATTTAAATTATCAGTTTTAGTTTTTTTTAATATGTTGCGAATTCGTAACGAACATATCTTTACGAATATAGTATAATTCAGCATTCCAGTTTTTTTACTTGGACTGTGGAAGCCAACTGTAAATAAAAGTAAAGTTGAATAATCTAAGACCATGGGTAGGGGTGGGCATTTAACCGAGTTAACCGATCTAACCGACTTAACTGGCCTTAACCGAACCGCTTTAACCGATAAAATTGGTTAACCGAACATTCGGTTAACTGATTGATGTTAACCGACAAAAAAAAAAACTTTCGATTAACGGTTAACCGAAATATGCAATATGGTTAACGGTTAACCATATTGCATATTTCGGTTAACCGTTAATCGAAAGTTTTTTTTCAATTGCGCAGTACTCACTGTCCACAACCCGACCCAACTCACTATCCATAACTCTAACCTAATTGTGCCTTGCTGCTAGACGCTTTTCACAAAATCATTTGTCTCGTTCCAACAAAAAACCTAGATCTAAAAATTAAAATTTTCGCAAATTCCTGTATAGCTAAATCTTCCAGATACAAATCGATCGACATATTTGCAGTGCCGCCGCCTTTGTTTTGATTCTTTGCTGTATTTGGTCATCGATTTGAGCTATAGTGAATGCTAGCATGAAGAGAAAGAACGTGAGTTTGATTTATTACGTGTACTTTTAGTTTTTATCTGTTTAATAGTTTCAATCGTGCTAAATTCAAATATCCTACCGAATACCTTGCATATTTATATGTATTTTTAGAAGATTCGCTTAGCAAATTAAAACTGTTTTCATATAGTTATGATTATCGTTTAGTTTTTATTCTTGAGCTGTTCGTTTTGTATTTTTCATTATCGAGCCATTTGTTTTTGTTGTATGAAGTTATAATTTACAGTATCAAGCTATATATAGTTTCAGCCATATGCAACAGTAGTTCGTTTTGACTGCATGTTTTTGAATATAACTTTGTGTTTTAGTTGTTTTCCTGATTTCTAACATATACTTGCTTAAACCCTTGGTTGTTTAAAAGTTGAACTATAATCATAAGTTTTATATACAATATGTACCTTTCTTTAAGAATGCTAAGTCAAAGCATGTCTAGTTAGTATATAATGTGGTCTACTTAACGCATGTACGACATAAAATTATGCTATAATGTTCTTTATTGCAATGTATATCCACTTGAAATTAGAATCGTATTGTGGTATAAACAATAATATTTTGTTATTTGAAAGATTCTCAAAATAATGTCAGAACTAAAGTGATTTTAATATTGTTATTTTTGCCAAAATAATGCTTATGTCAATTAAGATTTAAGATCTTAAAATTGTTATTTTTGTCAAACGAATGCTTATGTCCATTAAGATTTAAAATTAAGTAATTGAATTAGAGAATTAATATTTGCAACTGGAGTTTCAATTATTATATACAAGAGTAGGGTGCTGTAAAATTTTGAGAAGTTTAATTTGGAATTTTAAGAGCATAAAGTGGCTTAATGGGTAAATTATTTCTGTTTGTATAACCTATATGAATAATATATACTAAATATATATATGAATAATATATACTTTTATTATACCGTCATACAGTTTGTACTAAATTTATATGAATAATATATACTGAATAATATGTGAATAAAATTTTGTGGTGTCAATGTAGTTCTTATATTGTGAACCACGTGAATATCCATTTTATTCCCATTGATTTTGTTCTGCTTTGTGTTTATCCCGTTGCATTAGCCTTATGGGAATTATGCTGTATAGTATGATGAACTTAATCTTAAGGTTATTGGTATCTCGGGTATGAATATTTTTCTAAGTTATTTCATTCTCTGAAAATGCCTAAAGTGATATGGTGGGTTTATAATATATATAGTCATATGCAAATGCTTCTTTTAGGTTAGTCAACTTGGTGCAATTACTCAATAATATCAAATTTTCTTTTAGAAGGGATCTTCTTTCTTATCTTCCTAGCATTTTTATAGGACAGTCATAGTTAATTGCTGCTTTTAGGTTAGTAAACTTGGTACAATAGCTTAGAAATATTAAAATTATGTTCGAAAAGGATCTTCTCTCTTATCTTCTTATAATTTGAACTATAATGGATTATCAAATCATAATATTTCTTTCTAGAGTTAATAGTTCAGTTTTTGTAACTTTGATGTTACATGAACTTTTAGGTAATTTGATATTATTCATTTATTTATACGAGTACATTTATAAACATGTAATCTAGTTGCAATTTTACATATGACATGCCTAAATATTCTATTATGTGCAACTTACCTAAAATGAATCTATAGATAATTTGATACGAAACCTTTCTAGTCATATAGACTTTAGATTTTTTTAATATGCAAAAGTACATGAATTTTTCCGAAAAGAACAATTGTTACATTGTTGGTTTTTTGAGTTTATCAAATAATTCGTAATGTTATCATATATATACTGGGGTTTTAGTATAGCTTTGATCTTCTATGTGAGTTAAAATGATATGTATTAAACTATATATCCAACTGTGAGTTAAACTGTATCATGCAACTGATATGTATTATATATCCATTTGAATGTTGGTATCAGTTCACAATCAGCACAAAGAGACCTGGGGAATTTGAATGGCGGCATGGTTCTTTAACACATGTATGTTATGTTTTCTCGTAATAGTGTACAATGACTGCAGTTAAGTTCTATACAAGAAGGATTATATTATTGAATCGATTTGAAAAGAATACAAAATAAAAGTCCAAAATATTTTAGCACAAAGCAACACATCTAGTGAATCCAATGCTAAACCATTGTGTGTGTAATTTGCTTGCTTGCGTGTCCCATTGATATATGATATATTTATGTATTTTTCTTTAAATAGCGATGTTTGTCTATTTCCATCAATTTTTGCATAACAAATCAGTCTTGTATCACTGATATATCGACAAGCATCAACCATCGGTTCAGTTCATTTGCTCCGAGCACGCACATGATATGTATATTATGCATTCATTTACCAGTTCAGTTCATTTGCTCTTAGTTCATATGCTTTTATCTTTATGAATTTAGTCATTTGTTGTGAACACTGAACAACTGTCTATTATGAGTCATTTTTATGAATTTAGTCATTTTCTTTGATGTTTACTGAGAACATGAGTTTACTATGAACATTAAACAATGGTCATTTTTATGAATTTAGTCATTTTTATGAATTTTACTATGAACACTAAACTATCTTCTGAGTTATTTTCTTTGATGTGTGCTAAGAGTTCATATGCAAATGTTTACTGTGAACTAAACGTTTTCTTCGATAAATCAATGTCTACTATGAGTAATTTTCTTTGTAATTTCATGTGGGGAGGAAAAAGCATTGCCAGTAATTTTCTTCGATAAATAGTCTGTGCATCCATAGTTTTAACTTTTAATTTATCGATTTTAATTTATAGTTTTAAACTATGTATTACATATTAGCATATGAACTGTGTTACTGTGTACTGTGTGTATATAAACTAAATTATAGTTGGTATAGACTCCGATTTACACACATATATGAATAAACTTAATTTCATGTCCTTGATTTTCTAAGTACACAGTCATACACAGGTGATACACAGTTCAAACTTCAAATCCATGTCTTCAACATAGTTACACAGTTTAGTTAACATTGCTCTAATACAGTTCTAATACAAATTCATTTATTGGATTTGAAATACAATGCTCTAATACAGTTCTAATTCAATGCTCTAACACAGTTACACAGTTTAGTGTAAATGTATCAGTAGTTTACATTTTAGTGTAAATGTATCAGTAGTTTGCTATCATGATAATTGTGTAACTGTGTAAATAACATGGATTGGTTTCAAGTAGAAACACCTCATATTGTATAACAGTTACACAGTTTAGTGCAAAAGTAGAAACATCAATAGATCAAGTAGAAACACCTCATATTTTAAGTTGCATTTTGCGTTTTGCAATTTGCAGTGAAAATTGGATTGGTTTTAATGTGTCTACTAGTTTACATTTTGCAGAGGAAAATGGATGGTCATGGACTTGGTCACTTGAAGCTCAGGGCCTCAGGCACAGCAGCTAGCTATGGAAATTGGAATTTTAATCTCCATATTATTTGCATTAAGTTACTAATGTATTATTAAACTATGAATGTAATCAATGATTTAATAATCATTGTAGTATTGTATTGTGGAAGTGCAGACTAGCAGAACTGTGCAGACTAGAAGAACTGTGCACAGTGCACTATTGGATTGTGGATTAATAATGTTGCCAAATGCAATGTGTGTCTGTGATCTTTGTTGTGCTCTTAATGTGTCTAATACAGCTAGTTGTGATCTTTGCAATTATAGATCAACATTCAATAATGTTGCATATTATGCAGAATATACGGTTAACTAACAGTTAACCACTCAACGGTTAACTGTTTGGATTAAACGGTTAACCACTAGACGGTTAACCGTTTGGTTCGAACGATTAACCGAACCGGTTAACCACGGTTAAATTTAACCGGTTCGGTCGGTATGACCAACCATTTTTAACCGAAGTATCGGTTAACCGAACCGTTAATTTTTACTGGTTAACCGTTTAAATTAACCGATCAATTCGGTTAACCGACCGTGCCCATCCAGGGGAACGCTGGTCAGGAGCTGGATTTACATGGAGATAAGATGTAGATTTAGGTACAACGCAACTGTTTTTATGTCCGACTTAATCATGGGCAAGTGCTGAAGTCCATGCACGGCCAAGGAGTTTAAATAGCCCGTGCCTGGTTCAAAGTACAGTTGAATTGAAGTTTTATCCGCCGTCAAAATTCTTTTCGGTGGTGAAAAATCAAAACGTACAGTGGTGTGGCCTTATTAAACTGACCGTGGGACCTGATAATGGTAGGTACAACTTCTTTATCTGTATCTACTTCGAAAATTCATCTGTCTTCACTTCAAGGCTACTTCTTATTCTTACCGGAACCTTTATTCAGCACCCGACCCGTTAAGGAGCTGCAATGGCGAGGAAGAAGATCCGAGAGTACGATTCCAAGCGGATTCTCAAAGAACATCTCAAGCGTATCGCTAACATTGATCTCCAGATCCGCTCAGCTCAGGTTTCCGCTTATTCTACTTCACGTTATCTCTTTATTTGTTTGAGTCGATTATATACCGTTGCGTAAAGTTACCATCTTTCTGTGCTAATCACTTAAAGTTTCGTTTTTTTGGGTACGCAATCATGTTTTAGAACTAATAAATGCAGAAATGATTGACAAATCAAGGTTTGTTTGAATAAAAATTATGAAGGTGACACAGTCAACAGACTTCACTGAACTAGTGGACAAAGAACAATGGCTTTCATCGATGAAACTTGTTGTAAAGCCTGATATGTTGTTTGGAAAGCGTGGGAAGAGTGGGCTGGTTGCCTTGAATCTGGACATGGCGCAAGTTGCTCAGTTTGTTAAGCAACGCCTTGGAGTTGAGGTGATTATTTGATCTTTGATGTTGCCTTGATTTTGATTACGTCAAGTTGGTATAACATTTGTGTTACTGATCAACTGCGTTAGGTTGAGATGGGTGGGTGCAAGGCTCCTATTACAACATTCATTGTTGAGCCATTCGTGCCTCACGATCAAGAGTATTATCTTTCAATTGTTTCTGAGAGACTTGGCTGCACCATTAGCTTTTCAGAGTGTGGCGGGATTGAAATCGAAGAAAACTGGGACAAGGTATTAGCTGGGTGAAATGTTCTATAGATAATTTTCTTTTTCGGTGTTTCATAGAGAATTCTGGTTAATACTTAAGGGTTGCATAGGATACCATATGTAGTTCTTTCATTTACCTGCAATTTTGGTTAGTACTCACGGTAATCTAGGGCAGTAAAATTCCCAGCTCCATTCCTATCTTGATGTTTATGTTAGAGCATCTTCAGTAAGACTGATTTAGTGGAAAATGGGGGAAACCCCCATTTTTCTCTCGATTCCTCACGCTTCAGCAGCGTTGATTTGAGCCTGGGGAAGAAGGAAAGTGGGAGTTTCTCCCATTTTATTTTTCTAAGCGTGAGTTTATAAACGGTTTTCTTGAAACCGTTATGAACTAAACGGTTGTCAGAAAGCCGTTTAAGAAAAAAATAGGATTTTTGAAACCCATATAACTCTGTAAATGGTTTATGAACACCGTTTATAGATTTTTTTTCCTTTTTTTTAAAAAGGAGACAATTCCTCCCACTCGCTGCCGGGAGAGTGGGAGGAATTCATGCTTATTTTCATCCTTCTCCTACTAAAAGTTGCCGCCCTCCTTTTGGAACCTTTGTACTTGTGCATATCATGAACAAGTCTTGATAGCAAATGACGGCTATCCCTTAAGATTGAACCAAAACAAATTTGGTTGTAGGGTACGTAACTTCTAAAGTATTGGGCTATAAAATTGGCTATAGAGATTGGTGAAATTTTCCGGGCATATGTTGGAGATTTGATATGTCAGTATTTTCCTATAATCACTAAACACTTGGTTTTAAAAAAAAACTGAATAAAACAGCAAACTATCTTTTCTCAATTGCTGAACTTTATTAATCACCAATAATAAAGTGCATAAATCTTTATTAGTCCTCACCCTAGCTTGTTCTTGCTTGATTAAGTAATGAGATCAGTGTTTTATAAGGCATGCCATGGTGCATGCTTGGTGCGAGATGTGAAGCAATGTGGCAATTGTTTTTTCTTTTATGATGCGGGCAGGGCACATGATGCACATTGCAAAATGACATGTTTTTTCAACAATGTTTTTTCATAATTCTGTTTTTGATTTTTCAGGATCTAGAAAGCATTAACAAAAAAAGAAAAGAAAAAAGTTTAATATAAACAATTTTTTTAATGGGTTTTAATCCTTATTAGCTTCTAATGAATGACCCAAAAAAAAATCCTTTGTTGAATTTTATGCATATGATTGATGTTTGTCCTTAATTGTACTTAAAATTTTATGCTTATAGCACCATGTCTGACCTATTTTTTTTGGAAAAATCAGAAATCTTCGTCAAATATATATTATTACGAAAATACATCCTTCATATTAATTTTGTTTCATTACTTTGCGTTTAACAAAAATGTACTAAAATTTTGTTAGAATGAATTGCAATATTTTCAAAATGTATGTGTCAATATTAAAGTTGAAGCCCCTGTTAAAATTTTGATTCAAAGTTGTTACTCTGCATTTTTTTTCCTAGTTAATTACAATCTTCCCATTATAACATAAATAGTTGTATTCGAGGACCACTAGCTCAAGTGACAAGTGATAAAACGCTCTAGGTTGAGGTTCTAGAGGTCTCGGGTTTGAATCCTAGGATATCAAAATGAGTGCTCTGCTTGAATATAGTATCAATCTTATTTTGAAAAACATAAATAGTCAACGTAAACTCAGCAATCTATCATGCCCTTTTTCTAATAATAAGTAAACCCAATTTTTTCTTAATTAGTAAAATAACCACATCCAGCCGTCAATGTACTTTTCTTTATCAATGCCACTATAAATGCTTATTTCTTGTCACTCACATCCATCGAGGTTGCCTATTATGTTCGCTATTATTGTGATTGCTTGCATGCATGTATGTCTTCTGCTTGACTGCCTACACTGCATTTTCCGCTCACCTACATTCATATGTTGCTTGTCTACTTGTGATTGCTCATGTTGCCATTCTTCGTCCGTCCCTTTATATGTCTTAGTTTGCAACTTTCGCAATGTCGATGAGTTTGGTCAGCTGATCTGGGCTTTTCAACAAAATATTACAGTACTTTTCAAAAATATCAACTGTGAAAGGAAAAATCTTAGCAAGTTGTGTAAAGTTGTGTAACAGGTTTAACAGTAAATGTTGTCAAGCCTTCTGAAAACAAGACTACGATGCTACAAAAAATAGTGTATGTAGTTTGATTCTTCTAGATCTGCAAACTAGCATTATGAGCCAAGTATTCATGAAATTTTTATAGAGAATGCTATTTATGATTCGCCGACTATGATAAGCTAAGTAAGAAAACTGATTTTTTGAAATTAGCGACAATATTAAACTTTTGCATTATTTCTACTTGGTAGAGGTTTTTTTTCTTCTTCTTCATCTGTGTATTAGCCTCCTCTGAATGCAAATTCTGGTATTGTCACTGGTTCATGCACTAGGCTCCATAAAATCTTTCATCTTTCTGCATCACAAATAATTATGAATGAGATATGTTATACTGTGGATATATTTCTTATTAATAGTCACCCTTGGATTAAATTTTAATTTAATCTCAACTGTCGATCAAATCAGTCCTTAAGGCACATAAAAGGTATGGTAAATTCATCAAAGAAAAACGCTCAAAAATATAAATTGGTCACTAAACTTTTGTACGCAAGTCACCTTTTACTTTTGTAGTTAATACTGAAAGTTGATTATCCACAATGATAGAAAACCAATCTTCCCCAAGCATTTTTTATGCTCCACACCGAATCTCGATTCTATTTTTATTGCTTCATTGGTGAATTCAGTATCGTGTCACTAATTTTAACACTTCACGATAAAAACACTTAGCATGAACGTTTCCCGATGGAACATGCATTCACACTTAACTGAATATATTTCTATAATATCAATAAAAAAAATCATTTGAATTTTCAATTCTACCAAGCCAGACTCATAATTTTCATCTTTGACCAATAGCTACTTCTTTATGTCTGCATATGAAAACAAATCTATGAATCAAACAACTCATCCATTGCTTTTATTTTCATCAAAACAAAACACAAATTGATCATCTATACTGATCTCTTTATTCACCTTTCTTATAAATGCACTAAGTAGTTTATTACCCATTTGATGACCGTCTCACTCCTTTAAATGAAGTTGTGAATATTCCATCATGATTTCTACGTTTGATTCTCATTTCCTAGCATAATGAACTTTTCCTAAGAGATTGTACATTTTCATTTTTTTCACTAATGTATATTCTTATCATCTTCTCATCAAGCAAGCTATTCATAATCATATTCACTGAAAGAGCATCATTCATATTTGAATGTTCAACGGAATTACAAGTGTCTTCCAACTATTCGGCAAAACAGTTATCAACATCAAAGTTTGTGTTTCTTCACTTTGTAATTAACAACCATAAATTGGTTTACAATAGCCTTGAATTTATTCATGTGTGTGTTAATTGAGGGTCCTTCATTTAATTTCAAATTAATCAATTTTCTCATAAAAAGCTGTCTTCGTCATTGGTTCTTTGCGTGAAATCCTTCATCTTCTTTCTTAAAGCGCACAAATTGACACTTCATTTGCAACAAGAAAAATATTGATTTAACTATAAATACTGGATAGATCCAAATCTTTATACAAGAAGTTGTTAATTTTCATTTTTAATGGTTGGTTTGTGATTTTCATATTCCGTAATTACTACCATTCATTTTTCCAGGGTACATCTTCATCTTGATCTCTGGCTTTCTGAAATAAAATATGTGGGTAGCTCTAATATCATTTGTTAGGATGTATTAAAAATCATTACTTTCATATATTAAGAAAAGAAACTAAAAAGTGCAAATTTTTTTCCTTCAACCTTTGATGTTGCTAATAATAAAGTTTTACAAGAAAATATAAAATCTTATTGCTTTTTAATAATGAACCCTAGTTTTTCACTGCCTTATTAAATCATGAGATATATTACCATATAGATATATTCAGATCTCATTAATATTAAACTTCAGATTAAATTCTAACCTTACCAAACTGTTGATTGAGCCAGACCCATAAAGCATAACAAAATCATCCAATAAAATTGCTCAAAAACATAAGTTGGCCACATCTATGTTATGAAATGCATGCTTAAGCAACGTTTAAGGACCACTTAAGCGCAAATTGATTGACTGTCGTTTATTTTTTCTTTTCAAACTCTAGCATTATCAAGTGAAAATCACTTAAGACGGCGATTAATTGTGTTTAGTTCCATTTAAACGATAGAAGAAAATATTGATTTTCAAGTTTTAGGACTTGGCACTTGTGGTTTCTCTTGAATGATTAGTTAGAATACGTAATTTTAAGCAGGAATTTCGTTTTGACTTAATGGATAGTATAAATAGTATTAGGACAATTCTAGATCAACCGGCAATTGGGAAGATGGTAAAATACGGGTCTGCAAATCAATGGTGGATAATACAGGGTGCTGCATAATTCTACATCCATGATTTCTTCCGTGCGCACCCGGTTGTGTAGCATTGGATGAAATAGTATATTCTGATATAAAGATTTAGCTTTAAAACAAAACAGCACCTCATCGCTGCTTAACCGCCACTGACTGTGAGGGTGTGTGTGTGTTGGTGGGGGGGGGGGGGGGGTATATGTGTGTGTATACATATATGTATGTGTAAACACGCACATCTCGCATCGGTTTGTGTTTATGTCCTTAAATTGAAGAGTGGATATTTTTATAGCACTTTGTCCTTTTTCAAGTTTTGGGTTCCATCTCTAGCCGACTCCAACTTGTTTGGGAATAATGACTTAGTTGTTATTGTTGTTTGTCCTTTTTCGGATATTAAACTATTAACGGTGTTTGATGAGATATGATATTGCAGGTTAAGACAATATTTCTTCCTACTGAGAAATCCATGACAACTGAGGCATGTGCCCCTCTAATTGCTACTCTTCCACTTGAGGTTAGTCTACATGTTAGACAATTTATTTAGAGTACAACCATTTCACCTTATAATTTACTCCATAGTTAGTATCTTGGTATTTACTGTTGATTCTCACTACTCCAGATTCGGGGTAAAATTGGTGACTTCATTAAAGGTGTTTTTGCTGTATTCCAAGGTATATCTTACAAAACTGTGTTTTGTTGTCAATATTACTACTAAAATTTCACCATATGTAGTTCTTACTCGCTCAGACTAATATATAAAGAAAAAGTTGATATTTTAGTAGCGAAAGATGAGGGATTAAGCTAACTATTGTAGTTTTTTTTGTCAAGGTACATTCTTACATGTGCTATACTATTGCAGATCTGGATTTTACTTTTCTAGAGATGAACCCATTTACGTTGGTGAATGGTGAGCCATACCCGTTAGATATGCGAGGAGAATTGGATGATACAGCTGCTTTCAAGAATTTTATTAAGTACATTTCTTGCTTCAGGATTGGCACCTGTGGATGATAATTTTGTTGAACTATGTGCTCATTTTTAGACTACTTTTGAATTTTACAGGTGGGGAGACATTGAATTTCCACTTCCTTTTGGTAGAGTTTTAAGCCCTACTGAAAGATATATTCATGGACTTGACGAGAAGGTAACAACTAGCAAGTCTTAAGTTCCTGAAATGAATTATGTTCAGCGATACAAAAGAAATTCAAAGCATGCTTTGTTATAAGTTGTACTCACGTAATCTATAGAATTGATTTGAATTCAGTCGCATAGTTATTATTTCAGTATTAGTACGGAACTGCAATTGAACAATTTATCATATTAATTTTTCGATTCAACTTGCTGATGAACTAACTGTGAAATCAAACCTTTCAAAAAAATGCTGGAACCTGAAAAAGTAACCAGATATGGAAAGTGCAAGGAGAACATATAATTGTCTTCTTAAAAATACACTGTAGTAATCATAATGATTTGTTTGTACAACCGTACTAGAGTGTTACGAAGAGACAAACTTCTTCATATATACATGTTACATATATCAAGGGAAATGTTTTTACAGTCAAACTTCTTACTCTAAATCTTACACAAATTATGATTTCGACCTGTGTTTCCCTCCATGTAATAATTTTGACGAAAAATACTTTGGTTTATCACCTTTTATGTAGAGTTAAGATCCCTACCCCATCTTTACTGTCTTCATTGGTAGTGGGCCAATCAAAATATCTAGGACAAATGCAAAACAAAAGCTTTTACTATTTGATATACTCTAGTTTAAATCCTATGCTCTTCTGAATTTAGACAAGTGCCTCTCTGAAGTTCACCGTTTTAAATCCAAAAGGCCGCATATGGACAATGGTAGCTGGTGGCGGTGCTAGTGTAATATACGCCGATACAGTAAGTTTTTCATTGATTTGGTCGTTTTCACTCTGTATATGCTTTATCCTATCCTTCAGCTTTGTTGAATATAATTGTCTTAAATTGATTTCAGAGCCTATTGCGAGAACATAAGCGTTCATTTTATAATGTTTTGATCATTAGGTCGGAGATTTGGGCTATGCTTCTGAGCTTGGAAACTATGCAGAATATAGTGGTGCTCCAAACGAGGAGGAGGTTCTGCAATATGCTAGAGTTGTTCTTGATGTAAGAATGTGTTTTCTTTAGTGTCTGTTGACTGATATTTTTTATTACTGTGTTATTCACCGACAGAAACTGAAAACAATACATGACAGTTGCCTTATGGTGTTAATGGAATACATTTTTGTTCCTATATCCTATATAATGATTATTTAGTGGAATTGTAACTAACCATGGGCAATATGCCCATCTTTCTACAACTAGGTTCATCGTCCTATTATGCATGTCTGTTTATGTATACAAATATTATTGCAGTGTGCTACTGCAGATCCTGATGGTCACAAGAGAGCTCTACTTATTGGTGGTGGAATTGCAAACTTCACCGACGTTGCTGCTACTTTTAATGGAATAATAAAAGCTCTAAGGGAAAAGGTAAGAAGAAATTGCTCAAATATTTTCCTACAACCTTGTTAACACTTTTAAAATAAGCTTGTATAAATTTTATTCATGCAGGAGTCTAAGCTAAAGGCATCAAGAATGAATATTTTTGTTCGAAGAGGGGGTCCAAATTATCAAACTGGTCTAGCAAAAATGAGGGCTTTGGGTGAGGAGCTTGGCGTTCCTCTTGAGGTGAGTAATTAATTGTGTTAAATATTTGAATCTTATATGTAACATGCTTAAATTCCTTATAGCCAACCTTTATATTTTTGTATTACATGGTAGAATGGATGATGGGTCTCTCATATGGTTGTGTAACTTGTGTTACTAAAAACAAGGGGGGAGCAAATTTATCTAATCATTTTTTCATTATATTCATATATATATATTTTATGACCCATACATATAATAAGCGATACCTTCCTCTGCATCAAATTAGCTTTGTAGCTGTTACAAAGTATAACATACATATATTAAGTTAAGTTGCATGTTCAATTTTTGGCTCTCAAGTCCAAACTTGAATCCATATACTTTAATTGATCCTTGAGTACTGAAACTATCCTGATATTGTCTTCCATTGTGCAATACTTGATCAAATTGATATATTTCTTTTTATTCTACTAGTGTAAGTAACGACATTCCCTGCTGTATTGCTAATGCTGTTTAATCAATGATTGTTATTATGAACTCAGAGTTAATTATTATTTTTCTTATTAAATTGTGTGGTTTAAAGTCTACGGTACAACTTAATCTATCAAAATTTTGATACATATAACCATGTAATATTGAGTTATGTGCAACTTTCTTCATATTAATTTCGAAATATACCAACCCTACTCTGCTTACGTTTTCGTCAAACATTACCGTGTTAACAAAGTAATTGATATAAGATACAGTATGACATGCAGTGGCATATGTATCATGTTAGCAGCTTGATATGTATCCTGATAAGATATACTCAGTATTTTATTTGACAACTACTCTTTATCCTTTTTATTCTCGTTTTATGTCAATTTTAAAGGATCTGTTTTTTGATTGCAGGTGTATGGACCTGAGGCCACGATGACTGGAATCTGCAAGCAAGCTATTGATTGTATCACTATTGATTGTATCATGTCAGCTGCATGATCCAAGTAATTTGTTTCTTTTTTGTATATCAAGTGTGAGAATGTAAACTTATAATTATCTGTACAACAGGAATAAGAATCTCAATTCAATAACAATAAGAATTATGAATCATGTATTACATTTATCCCGAAAGGAATAAGAATGTATTGAAAGCTTGTAAGCTGAGGTGGTTGGAATTAGTATTTTTATCAAACTGACGGATAATGAGCTAAATGAAAAACCTTTTGAAATCAATATTTTGAGGATTCACAAATCTAACATGTTTTGGCTACAAATTATCCTCCGCTCTATTTATTTGATTCTTTCTCCCAGATGAAGCTTCAACATTTTTTCTTGAGTTAGAAAATTGAGAGAGTTTGTATTTATAAATTGAAATGCAGATAGGAGAGAAGTAAAAGCAAAAATGTAATTGTATTATTTCTTTTCGATAGTTACATATACAATCTGATATCAATGTATTGTATAGTGTGCAACTTATTGAGTAATTCAACTTGTACAGACTTATATTTGAGATAGTTACACATTTGCCCTTCACGCTACTTAATGTTGGTCTATGCGAATACTCTATTGCATTATTACTCTTCCTCAATTCCAACTAGAGTTTCTCTATTGTCCCCAAATTCGCCTCCAAAGTTTTTAATTTTCAGATCCTCTCTTATTCGCCAAAAAATCTTTGCAGCTAATGGTTTAGTCGGTATGTCCGCTCTGATAGAGAGCAAGAACATGGTTTATGCAGAGCTTTCCTCTATTTAGTTGTTCACGTACGAAATACAAGTCGAACTTCATGTGTTTCGTCCTTGAATGCAAGATTGTGGTTGTAGGTAGCGATACCGTGCTTAAATTATCGCACCAAATTATCGATTTGTTGCAGACGTTGATTTTTGAGTTCACTATGGAGTGATTCCAGCCACATTACTTCGGCTGTAGTATTTGCAGGACTTCTATACCCAGATTCAATGCTGGATCTAGAGATTGTTAGAGTGTCTCGCATTGTGTATGGGTAATGGACGCATATTGAAAAAAGAATAGTCTCACATCGTGAAAAATAATGGAGATTTGAGTGGTATATATATGAGTTTGGTTGCATGTAACAACAAGGGATTCCTTTTGTTAAAAGGTGTTGACCAAACTTATATGTTGCCCCACGTAGGGATGTGCGGACGATCTTGGAAATTTTAACATGATATCAAAGCCGATGGTAACGCCTAGGATAATAGACAATGCGCAAGAGATTTGTAAATCGTAATGGCTAGCAATGTAGGCTTAAATAGTCAGACTTAAGATGGAGCTAGAACATAGTACGTTGGATCTAGTGAAATGACACGGGAACAAAGTCTCGATATGGTGCAGACATCGTGTTGGCGTATTGGAAAGCACATGGATGAATGCGAGCCAAGGTGGAGATTTGTTGGGGTGTCGCATTGTGTATAGGTAATCAGCACATATTGGGAAAAAATAATCTCACATCGTGAAAAATAATAGAGGTGGAGTGATATATATATATATATATGTGTTTGGTTGCATGTAACAACAATGGATTTCTTTTATTAAAAGGTATCGATCAAACTCATATGTTGCCCTCATGGAGGGATGTACGGACTAGAATTTCAACATGGTATCAGAGCCGATGGTAATGCCTGGGACAATGGACAATGCGTAAGAGATCTGTAAATCGTGGTGGCTAACAGTAAGTAGTCAGACTTAAGATGGAGCTGCGTCATGGTACGTTGGATCTGGTAGAATGACACGGGAACAAAGTCTCGATATGGTGCAGGCATCGTGTTGACGTATTGGAAGGCGCATGGATGGATGCGAACCAAGCTAGAGATCTGTTGGGGTGTCTTGCATTGTATGTGTGTAATGGACGCATATTAGAAAAAGAATAGTCTACATCGTGAAAAATAATGGAGGTGGAGTGGTTATATATGAGTTTGGTTGCATGTAACAATAAGGGATTCATGTTGTTAAAAAAGGTGTTGGCCAAACTCACATGTTGCCCCCACGTAGAGATGTGCAGATAGGTTTTCAAAAAAGATTGTGCGTTGTTTTCTCGAGCACCATGATACTAGACTTTCATCCAGGAAAACGCAATATCCTGTGGTTATTCTTCGAGTGTCTGGATCTGATGCTCAGTCAGAATCTGCGAATCCAGTTATTGTAAGTTTTTTACTTCCTTTTAATGTTAGACCGTAGTATAGTGTTCCATTTAGATACCTAAGTATCCTTTTTACAGCTTTCCGATGTTCACTTAGAGGTTTGATGCATGAATTGGCATACTTTATTCACGCTGAATGCTATTTCTGGTCTAGTTATAGTTGTGTACTATAGAACTCCAACAATTTTCCTATATTATTTTTCATTTGTGATTGATTTACCCCTGTGTTTGGATAAATGTAGGTTGCTAATCATGCGTGTTGGCAGATACTTTGCTTGGAGTGCATTTTTGTCTTGAAAAGTAGATCTTTGATGTACTTTTTCTGGCATAAGTGTATATCTGAGCTTGATACTCTATTAACTTCTATCTCCGGTAAGTACTTGAGCCCTCCTAAGTCCTTTATTGAGAATTATTTGTCCAGATGTTGAACCACCTGATTGATTTCTTCTTTACTGCTTTCTGTTATTATGAAGTCATCCATGTATACTTGAATGTAGGTTGTGGTATCATTGTTGAAGTTGGTAAATAGAAAGTTATCTGACTTTGCCGGTTGATAGTTTAGACTGATGAGTGTTGTCTATAGCTTGTCAAACCATACCCTAGGTGCTTGCTTTAGTCCATATATATCTTTATGTTGTGTACATACTACATCATCCTTTCCTAATCGTTTGCACCCTTATGGTTGTTCCATGTCTATCTCTTCTTGAAGTTCACCATTCAAAAATGCATTATTTACATGTAATTGTATAATGTCCCATCCTTTATGCAAAGCCATGGTTAGGATAACTCTTATGGTAGTCAAGTTGACCACTAGAGAGAAAGTTTCTTTGAAGTCAAAGCCATGTTGTTGAGTGTTGCCTTTTGCAACCAGTCTTGCCTTATATTTCTGGATTGTACCATCTAGATTTTTTTTATCATGTATGTCCATTTTCACCTAATAGTATTTTGTGTTTAGGTAGAGTGACCAGACTTCAGGTTTTGTTTTTCATTAGGGCATTGTATTCCTTATTCATTGCATATCTTCACTTTTTGTTGCTAGTTGCTTGCTCAAATGTTTTTGGTACATCATTTCTTGTACATGTAGTATATAATTTGGGTTTAAATATTCCACTTTTGGCCTTTGTTATCACGAGATGTCCTCTTGTTGGTTGCTCTTGTTGTATATCAATTGGTTGTTCTCTACTTTACTCTTGGTTATTTCCTTCACTGCTTGTCTGTTGATGACTTATATTTGATGTAGCTTGTGCAGGATACTAGGGTGATACAGAGTTGTCTTGACCTGACCTATAGTGGTACATAGTATGTTGAGCATTTGCATCACTCTAGTTTCCTTCTGCATGCTCCCGACTCTCATTGTTGGTGAGTATTGGCATAGGTGGGATAAATGACTTTGGGTTGTATACTTTATTTGTGGTCTTTACATTTGAAGTTGCAAATGAAAATATATTCTCATTGAATACCACATGCCTTGAAATGAATATTCTTCCATTGCTGTCCAACATTGTATCCCTTTTTATTTCTGGCATATCCTAGGAAGGTGCATGGTGTAGACCTGAAATTCAATTTATGTGAGTTATATGGCTTTAGATGAGGAAAGCACAGGCACCCAAAAGTTTTTAGGCTTTGATAATCTGGTCTTACATTATGCAACACTTCCATTGGAGTTTTGCCTTGTAAAACTTTAGTGGGTAATATATCTGTTAGATAAACTACAGTTGCAAATGCATCTAGCCAAAATTTCAATGGAAGTGATGCTTATGCAAGTGAAGTGAGACCAGTTTCTACTATGTGCCTGTGTTTTCTCTCAACTAGTTCATTTTGTTCAGATTTATATGGACATGTCATTCTGTTCATGATCCTTTTTTCTTGAAAAAACTGTCCGAGTGGCTTGTACTCAGTGCCCCCATCAATTTTTATTACCTTTACCTGCTTATTCAATTGCTTCTCCAATTGTTTAATGAAATGGATAACTACATTATAAGTTTAGATTTTGATTTCAGTAAGTATATCCATGTATGCCTGGAATATGCATCTACAAATGATATATAATACTTAAACCCATAGTTAGAATTAATGGATGTTGGTCCCCACAAGTCAGTTGCAACAGGTTGTAGTGGCTTGAAGTATTCAGATTGTGATTCTGGGAATGTCAACTTGTGACATTTTCCCATTTGACAGTAAGTGCAAACATAATGAGAAGGTATGCTTTTAATTGCAATTTTATTGCCATCTAATATTTTGTTTACAACCATTATATTGAGATGTCCTAATTTGTAATGCCATACATCAAAAAGACTTCTAGTAGGATCTGATAGCCCTGATTTTGCTATATTGCACTGCTTTCTTGAATTACTTGAGTGATTAACATTTCTCGTTACCATCATGTACACAGTCATTAATCATCAACTATAGTAAAAATAACAGCAGATACAAATTGATACTACACGGTATCATTAAATATGTAAGAAAACCAATAAGTACATGATGCTACTAAGTCGTAACATTAAAACATATACTACAATGTAAGAAAAAAGAATCTTGTTTTTTTTTATTCTATAAATACAAAATGCTACTATGCAATAACAAACATGAAATGTTTAAATGATAAAACCAAAAAATACATGTTATATATATTTTTTAATTTAGAAAACACAATAAGCGATATCATCTAAACATGCTACTATAAAAAATGATACTATATGGTACTTATATAGTATCATTAAACACGTACAAAATGATACTTTGCGGTATCATTATATGAAAAAATCATGTAAAAATAATAATAACAAGTACAAAATACTACTGTGTTGTTGCATAAGTAAAAATTCTACACAATGTAGCATTGTAATATAAGATTACACATGTCATTTACAAAAAGAAATAACAATTCATAAAAGAAAACTTTTATAAGCACTTCTCGTAAAAAATAGTATTCGGGGATTATAGGTACCATGAGTTGAAGCAGACATGCATAATTTAATTACCCTCAAGAGTTTACCTGTCCGCATGGTTCTCCTGAGTATATTAATTTTTTTTTGTAAAACATCTTTTGATTTCAAAATACTCAGCCGCCCCCTTCAAAACAAGTTCTAAAATACGCCTCTGTTTTTTAATTTTGAAAATGGAGGTGCAATTTAAAACATGTTTTTGAAAAGAGTTTTCATGCACGAAATCTAAAATTAAGGAGCGTATTAATTTCCACTTCATAAAATATTACTGTAAATCAGAAACTACTACTGTAGTTCAAAAATACTATTATAAAATAACATTTTAAGCTAAAGTACACAATTCATCTAAAAAATGCTACTATATTTCTAAACTCCAACTATTATTCAAAAACTGCACTACAATTCATAAATCGCCACTGCAATTTATAAATTGTCCTATAAAATAGCATTATGAGCAAAATTATACATATTGTATTTATAAATGCTATTACATTTAATAATACTACTACAAAATAACATTATGAACAGAAATTTACATAACTATTTTTTCAATAAAAGACATAAAAATGATACTAGATAGTAACTTTACTGTTTTTTTTAAAACGGTACTTTATATACAACAAATCACTATGACAACATATCACATGTCAATAAATGTTCGAATCACGCTACGCAAGTTTCGAACTTGCGACCTCTCGCACCAAAGCCAAGTCACTTAACCACTGGGACAATGGTGCTTGTCGTAACTTTACTATTGTTATCTTCTTATTCCACAATTTGAAGATACTCCTTAATCGCTATCACCACATTATCTTCAAAACATAACCGATGTCTTCATTGTCATCGCTACCACTAATCACTCCAACCTCGAGACCATCTGTTGGATATGGGCCGTTCTACAGCGGGTGAAATGAGTAGATTTCAATTTTTTTCTTATTAGATAGGGTTGTTATGGTAATGCTTATCGTTACCATTTGAAAAATGTCGTTGCTGTACCATATTTACTGGTAAGTTAAAATTACTTACCGTTACCTTTACTGATCGCTGGTATACCGATGATCTGATAATCATTGTACTGGTAATGGTAATTATCTTCTATCCAAAAAAAGTCCATAACTTGACATGTTTTACACTATAATGCATCTTCATTATACTATTTATTGTGTTACTTAATAAAAGACATAAACGAGAAAGAATAAAAATGCATTTGACATTATTTCACCTGATCACTGAACTAAATTTAATCATTTGTTTGTTTCTAAATGCCTATATTAAAGCATATCACATGAATACATTTGTTTTAAATTGACTGGTAAATTTACCGTTGCCACTGATTTTGAAGAAACGTTACCGAAAATTTACCATAGAAAGTGGTAAATTTACCGTTACCACACCGATTGAACTAGTATACCGATTTCAATCAAAAATGGTAACCGATTGACTAATAATTGTATGGTAATGAGAAATTTACCATTACCACGACCCTATTATTTGGATCATAGAGGAGCGATGAAGTCTAATGGGTTGTATTAGATCCAAACTAATTCAAATAAAATTCAGTTTTATTTAATTTCCCTATTTAATTAATTAATGGGTTAATTAAAATTAATTTGCATATTATTTTTGAGTATATCATTATATACTCATATGTGTATAACGTGCATGTGCAACATTATGATGTGCAAATAGTTAACATATATGTATATAGATGTTGAGATTTACATCAACAACGTATACCTTCGCCATTTATATACGTATTGGTCGTCTCAAAACATTATTTAGATATACATAAATATGAATATATAATTCTGAAATTTATTTATATATTAAATAAAATAAACTTTTAAAATATTTAGTTAGATTTTGACCAAGTTAATAAAATTTAAATTCATTTTAATATCTAAAATATCTAATTTTGATTTGGTAAGATAATTTAAAATTCAAATCTAAATCTATACAAATCAACCAAATATCTTTAAATTATTTAAAATAAGTTTAAATTTATATATTATAAAATATTTTGCTGCCAAAAATAAATATATAATTTTTTAAATATATAAACCATATTAAAATTGTGTAATGAATTAAAATATGTAGTTTGTAATGATATATATATATATATATATTAAAATAATATATATATATATATATTAATCATTTTAAAACAAAAAAAACTATATGTTGTTAATCATAATAAATTAAATATTTATATATTCATATATGTATTATCATAAATATTATTTAAAATTATTAAAATATAATATTATTATATTAATATATGTTCGAGACTTTTTTAAACCCGACACATAATTTTGTGTATATCAATTTTGTAACAATTTTAAATACACAACATATATGTATATGTGATTTAAAATAGTAAAAACATTTTTAAATTATTAAAATAAAATTTGATACTTGGAGAATAAATTTAAAATATATTAGACATGGACGAAATGAAATATGTTTTTACTTTGATTTTATATAAAGATCTAAACAACAAAAACAATAACATATACATTCAATGTAATTTGATAATAGAAAATGATGATGGAAGCAGATGCGCATATAACATCGGTGTACATTATGTCTACTACATGATAGGTATGATATAAAAGATTAATAAGATTTTATAGCTTAATAATGCAACCTTTAAGCACTTATCGATTAGTGGGAACTCCTAGATTGATCTTGAATTGATCACTGGATATCGCAACGGTCAAGTGTACTGTCGAATTTACTTGAATCTAATGTGTTTTTGGCTATTGACTTAAGGCAATGGGAAGGGGTTTGTAGTGCTCATGGCGAAGGGTGTATATTAAGAATCAAGAGGAGAAAATGTGGAGGCTAGCTTGGTTTAAATGGAGAGAAAGGGAGACGAATTCTCCTTTTTTTTACTATTTCTCCTTTTACCAAGCATTAAGATCCATATCTGTAATTTAGACTCCACCTCCCCCATCATTGCCGGGTATACATTGGGCTACAAGGGCCAATAAGAACCACAAATCCGTTTAGCAATTAACGTCATTTAATTTGTATTTGAATATGGATCGATATAGTATATGGATATTTACATATATAACTTTTAAACAAGCATTCAATTGATTACTAATTACACCAATACAATTACTAATAGCACCAATACATTAAATAAATAATTAATTAATATTTCATAAATATTCCTTCATTTAATTAATTTATAACAATTTACCAATCAATTAAATCGAGAGGTATTTCAGATAATTCACTAATACATTTGTGCGACTCGTAGGTGTAAATTCAATCAACAAACAATATCAAACAATTTAAATATTAATATTCACACGTCACCTTAGCTAATGTGTGATAGTTTGGTAGGATTTATCGATTATACCTCTTTATCGGTAAAATCAAATCTTACAATTTAAGCGGTACCTTTTAGTTTCGATTATTTATACTAATTCTCTCTATCAACACTATACCACTTTAGGATTTATGCAATTTGGTTTTGGTAAAAATTCAAGTATCATCTACATTCAACTTGGTTAGCCCATAAAAATAGTCCTTGATTTAATAATAACATTTATTATTAAACATACTACTTTGAATAGATATTTAGACTTTGAGTTGACTACAGTTGACTGTGATACTAACTTCATACAATTAGGAGAAAAATTCTCCATTGAATGTGTTTCACTTTCAACGTTTCTTCTCAGACTCAATTATAGTCACTCGATGGTTTCCATGTGATAGTTTAACAATAATCAAAGTGGAGTATCGACATTGAAGCTCAACAATATTATCAAGTCGAGAGAACTGCATAATATCGTCACTTCATAATTTCCCATTTGGCGTAGTTATTATTAACCAACAAGAAATTCTCGGGTGAGTCATTTCAGAATTATCCAATAACCATCGGTGCGTAACCCTTTGGTGCCTCTAGCAGCCATAACTAATACACTGCCCAACTTTAAGAGTGTGTTACGTACTCTGGTCTCAACGAGTATTTTAATATCCTTTCTTGAAATATCTCGACTAAGAATATTTAAAATAATACGCTATTAATATTGTGATAATTTTATCATGATTATAACTCCTTGTAATCATTATCACATAACATATCATTTAAGATTTTTTTATTAGATGTACTTAAATTAACTATTTATAATTATATCATAACATAACATGAATATAATAGAAATCAAACACATTATATTTCGAATGAAATTTTATTCTAGAGTTAAGAATTTACAATAAATTACAGAATTTCCCTTAGGGCATACCTCTAACTCTTTCAATCTCCCACTAGCACTTAGGGCCAATTATGCAATCTCGGTCTCATCCCTTCGATTTGTTTACTCGAAACCAATCGAGCTAGTCACTTAATGAATAGATCTGCTATGTTGTCCTTAGTATCTACTCATTCAATGACCACCTCTATATTAATGGTAAACTCCATTATTAGGCGGAACTTTCAAAGATTGTGCACTGACTTCTTGTGAGCTCTTGGATCTTTCGCGATTTTCATCACGTCATTTTTATCACTGAACAATGACACAAGATTCTTAACTTTTGGAATCACCCCTAGCTCATTAATAAATTCCTACATCCAGACCGCTTCTTTAGCTACTTTGTTGAGGGTGATGTACTGATCCTCTATTGTAGAATCGACAATTGTATCTTGCTTAGAACTTTCCAACTGACCACTACATCGTTTAATAAATACATAACCAAACACAAATTACTGTCATCGATATCACTCTTAAAGATGGAACCTATATACCCCTTCATAAGGAGGTCTTCATTCTCATATATAATTAGTCTTTAGTATTTCTTAGATGCTTAAGAATACAATTCACTGTTGTCCAATGCTTTTCTTCAGGATTAGACCGATATCGGCTTAAGCATCTTAAGGCATAAGCCACATCTGGCCTAGTTCATAGCCAGGGAGTTAAGGGTATGCCCTAAGGGAAATGTAATTTATTATAAATTATTAACTTTGTAACAAAATCTCGTTCGAAAAAAAGATGTTTGTTTTTTTGTTATATATTAGTTATATTGTGATATATCGATTAAATAATTAATTTAAATATATTTAATAGAAGATCTTTAGATATGCGATGATAATTACATGGATTTGTAATTATGAGAAAATTTTCACAATACTAAATAACATATTATTTTAAATATTTCTGTTCGAAAAAGGATATTGATACATCCGTTGAGACCAGAGTACGTAACGCTCTCTAAATGTTTGGTAGTGTATTACTTTGACTGCTAGGGAATCTAGAGGTTACAAAAGGATAGTCATTAGATAATTATGGAATGACTCGTCCAAGAGTTTCCTATTGGTTAATAACAATTAGGTCAAATAAGAAATCTTGAAATGATGATATTACATAATTCGCTCGAGAATATTATTGAACTTCAACGTGGAAACTCTATTTTGATTATAGTTGAATCGTGACATAGCGTCCATCGAACGACTATAGTTGAGGCTGAGTTAAAGCATTGGAAGTGAAATAACATTCAATAGAAGATTCGTCTCCTCAGTTGTATGCAGTTAGTATCATGGTAAACCATAGTCGACTCATAGTAAAAATCTCCGACCAAAGTAATTCGGTTAAATAAATATATTATTGAACTAAGGTCTTTGTTTATAGACTAATCAAGTTTAATTTGGGAAATATTGGAATATTGACCAAAACTAAATTATATAAATCATAATGTGATATAGTGTTGACGAAGAAAATTGGTGCAAATAATCATTACTAAAAGGTACCGCTTGAATATTTAAAATTGGATTTTACCATGAGATTTTTTAGCGATGACTTAAGTTGTAACGATCCAGAATTTGACAGCTTTAAGTGTGGATATTTAAATATAATTCTAATAATTAATTAATGGATTTTATAACTAAAATAAACTCCTTTTATATAATAACAAATGATAGTGAAATCATTTTTAATTTTTGTTTACAAAATAATTAGTTCGAAGGAAAATTGAAAATGTGACCGGAAGTTGTTTTCCGATTTTTCGATTTTTCGTTTTTTCGTTGACTAAAAGTTATCGGAAATGTTGTAACACTTTTGTGTACACATGCATACATTTATAAATCACTTTGTACATGGAAATGTACATGTGAATATGCATGTACACTTGAGTATATATGCATGTATAATAAGGTAAGATATTTTTATAAAAAGAATATATATATATATATATATTATAATATAAGATACCACCTTAGACAAAAGGTACAAAAGGAGGACAAACATGTTTATTTTGATCTGAAATGAAGGTGGCTAGGGTGGGGGGTGAAATTTTATGAGGGGAAAGGAGAGACGAGGTGGAAAAGAGCGAGAGGAGGGTAAAGTACTAAGGGCAATTTGGTAAATTCACCTGTTAACATTTTATAAAAGCAAATTTCCTAATTTTTTTTCACATTTAAAAATTCTCTTTTTCACTTTACAATTTCCTAAAGCTCTTAAGCATGCTTTCATGGCTTCTCATCATATTTTAAAATTTCAAAAATCTTAATGTTTCATTTTTAAAAATCACTTCCAAGTTGTTAAAATCACTTCTTCCTCCACTACTTCACTTTCTCTTTTAAGATTAAGCACATCTCCACTCAAATTAACCAAGACCATACCTTTTAATGCTTATGTTAAGTACATTTCCAAAGTTTCAAGCAAGATCGAATCTTTTTCAAAAAAAATTCGAAAATCCTAAGTCGTTTTGCAAAATGTTTGAAAAGTATTCATTGAATTTGGTGAGTAAAACTTCTAACTTTGGAAAGATCTTACTTTTGTTTATATGATGGTTATGTGGTTATTTATGCATGATATTGATGTTTGAACTATGATATGGTTTAGATATATATATATATATATATATATATATATATATATGTATGTATGTATGTATGTGATAGCTTGTGTTTTAGTTTTGGACTTGAATCAATGGATTAAAGTGATGTGTTAATTATAAAGTTGTGACCTTTGATGTGATATGGTAATGATATGACTTGGTGTACATATAAAATCTTGGTTTTTGGTTAAATGGTTTGGAAGGTTGAACTTGAGATATTAAGAAGGACTTGAGATCCATTTTTTGGAAATAAATCGTTTACTTGTTTGATTTAGAAAATGTTTTGTCTTATTTTTTTAGTTTAGTTTCTAACTTTAGTTAAAGTATTAAAAACTTTCTTGAATATGTTTTTTAAAAGTAAGTATAAGTGAAAAGTTTAAGTTTTGGATGGTAACTTAGAAAAGCAATTCTAAGTTACGGCATCCATCGCGATAGTTGCTATGGACGCAGTTTGAAAATTTACGATTTTCAAGTTTTGTTTAAGTTTCTTTTATAATGGTTTGAAAATCATTTCAAACTTAATTAGTAATTATAAAACTTAATTAACTTTTAATTTATGAGTTAAATAATGAATTTATTTATTAAAAATAATGAATTTATTTATTAAAAATAATTATTAATTAATTAAGTAATTTGAGTTCATGAATTAATTAATAAAGTTAATCGTTTGTATTTAATTAAGAAAGTTTTAATTAATGATTAATTAAGTTAAGAGGTAATTATTTTAATTAATTTAATCTAGTTAATTATTTTAAAATAATTATTTAATTAATTATTATTTAATTAAGAGTTATTTATTTACTTAATTATTAATCAATTAAGGTTTAATTTAAAATAAATGTTTATTTAATAAAATTTAATCAATTGATTATTTATTTTTTAACTAATTAGGGTTTAATTATTATTGAACTAGAGTTTAATTATTTAATTAAATTTTGATTAATAAAGGGTAATTATTAGTAATTAATTAAGACTTAACTAAGATTGATTAAGGTTTAAATTTTGATTTAAGTATGATTAATTAAGGATAAATTAACCTTTAATTTTATGATTCAAGATGATTTATTTATTATTTTAAGTTATTTTAAACTCAAATAGTTCTTTATTCTAAATTAACTTTCTTCTCTCAATGCATTGTTTTATACCAAGGATCTCTTGTCCATGCTATTAAGTAGCCAAATGAATTAAAGTAGTTGCAATAAAACAGTGACACATTTTATTGAAAGTATGTCGGCTTGTACTTATCAAAAATACCGCACTTCGAAATGTGATGAATACAAGGGGATTAATTTCAATAAGTAGGTCATGATAATCTAAGCATATGTCCATATATAAATCTTTACACCCTGACAGTGGGATAACCCACTATAAACAATTTGACCTTTTAAATTATTGAATGTTGGTTTGGAGAGACCGAGATCGGATATTAGTTGTTATCTGAAAACCACTCCAAACCAATGTAAACATTCGAATTGGAAATAGTAAAGGGAAGATCCAAAATAAAGACTTTGACGTGCAAAGGCTATTTTGGAACTTGTACTATTATGACTCTAATGTACTATTATGGCAGTATCTCTGTAAAATCTTATGTTGATTAATATATGTTGTTTCGTTCCGCTTTGAGATTCTATGATTTTGAAGTTTCTACTTATCTTTTCTTTTCTTCTACCCTTAATGACTCATCTTTCGGAGTAAGAAAGGCAGTTCATTACATTTGGTATCAGAGCTTAGGTTGAGTGAACTCCTAGGCTTTGGGTAAGGGTAAACTTTGAGAGTGCATATTTGTAAATTTTATTTGTGTATATATATATATATTACTGTTAGTTAGATCAGCTTTAATAAGTTTGATTAGTTTCCCTTCTTATAGAGTTATCTCGTCTAAGTATCCTAAAGATATCTTACATTATCCAAGTAGTAAGAATGAGTTCGAGAAGGGGACGAGGAAGGGGAAACAGTAGCACAACAACCACAAATGGAAGAACCCCCAATGTTAGAAGTGGTGGAATAACTGTTGAGGTTGTAGCTCTAGTATAGGCTCGAGTAAACTTCGCAACTCTGTGCAAGGACTTCAAAAACCTAGGAGGAAAACCTTTAAGGGGTACTAAATCTATCATTGAAGTACAAGCTTGGCTACGCTCATGTGAGAGGATTTTCAAAGGTTTGGACATTTCTGATGATCAGAAACAATTCTTGGCATCTTGGCAATTGCAAGTGGGTGCAGCTGCATGGTGGGATTCTATCACGACAAATGTTCCAGAAGATGAGTTCTCATGGGATAATTCAAATAAGTATTTAAAGAACAATTCATGCCAGATGTGGGCAAAACTCAATTATATAGAAGTTTCATGGATCTTAAGCAGGAGGACCTATCGGTGGCTGAATATGAGACAAAGTTTAATGAGTTATCTCATTTTGGTCCTGGACTTATTAGCACCCCGCTAGAGAAGAATGAGATGTTCGTATTGGGTATGAGAGAAGAGTTCCATGAGAAGATGACCACTCATATAAAGGAATCGTTTGTGGATCTTGTAGACATGGCGTAAGATATGAAGTGCTTTTGAAGAAGAAGCCATCAGCAGCAGCAGCAGCACCCAATGGCGGTACTATTAATCCAAATAAAAGGAAGTTTAATCCAAATTGGAAGAAGTAAGGAAAAGGGAAATATAGAGAAGGTCAAAGAGGAAAGCCTAAGGATAGTGGTTGTTATATTTGCAAGCAGAAATGACATATTGCCAGGTATTGTCCGAATCATGAAGTTCCAAAGCAGCAAAGTGGACCCATCTCTCCAATGGTCCAGAAGACTCTCTGTTTTACTTGTCATCAGCCCAGCCATATGGTGAAGGACTGCCCACTCACGAAGAAGGTGCATCATCCCAAGGTGTACGCAATTAAGAATGAGCCGTCGACTTCAACGGATGTGAAGTGGAAAGGCGTCCTTGAAGGTACCTTACCGATTAATGGTATTTTTGTTCGAGCATTATTTGATACTGGTTCCTCTCATAGTTTTATCTCCTTAGAATCAGTAGATAAATTTTATCTTATTCCGATTATTGTAGAAAACCCTATGTGCATGTCTAACCCCATAGGCGGGGTAACCCATTTGAATATGATTTGTGAGAATGCACCAATTTCTTATCTTTCTCTTCACTTTTCTTGCGATCCATATGTCTTAGACTTTAAAGGATTTGACATTATTCTTGGTATGGATTGGTTATCAAAATATGGAGCTATTCTAGATTGTAACGAAAGGACTATATCATTAGTAACCAATTTGGGAAGAATTGCTAAAGTATCATGTAAGGAACCAAATATCCATATGTGTAGTTTCTTGTATGCCCTGGAAGCATCCCAATAAAATTTAGGGTCTATTGAAGTTGTTAATAATTTTCCTGATGTATTCGAAGGGGTTAAAAGTTTACCCTTGCACCGAGAGATAGAGTTATGCATTGATTTAGTCCCTGGTGCAAGGTTTGTGGTTCAACCTAATTGAAGGATGGCTCTAAGGGAGAGAGAGGAGTTGGTAAGTCAAACCCAGGACCTGTTAAGGAGAGGATTGATTAGACCCGGTTATTCGAGTTAGGGGTCTGCTGTGGTGTTTGCTGCTAAGTCTGATGGATCTTTAAGGTTGTACGTGGATTATAGGGAGTTGAATAAGCTAACAATTAGGAACAAGTATCCCTTACCCCGCATTGATGATCTTTTTGATCAACTTCATGGAGCTACTGTATTTTCTCAGATGGATCTATCTACTGGATTTCATCAGTGAGGGTTGCTGAAGATAGCATACCATTAACTGCGTTTAGGGGCCCTGTTTCTTTGAGTGGTTGGTTATGCATTTTGGGCTAACCAATGCACCAGCTTATTTTGTTGATCTAATGAATCGTGTTTTCAGGGATGTTCTTAATAAGTTCGTGCTGGTTTTCATCGATGACATTCTTATCTACTCCAAATCTAAGGAGGAGCATGAACATTATTTGGAAGTGGTGTTAGAAACATTGAGGAGACATGTCCTAAAGGCGAAGTTTTTGAAGCGCCATTTTTGGCAATCAGAGGTAAGGTTTCTAGGGCACATTGTATCAGGAGATGGCATTTCAGTGGACCCAGTAAAAGTGGCGGCTGTTAGCATCAAAATTGACCACCAACACCCAATTGCAGGTGAAAGCACCAATATCCAGTCACAGATCACTGATAGAGTATATGTAGAGAATATAATATGAAGAATAATCAAAATTAAAATGAAAGCAGTAAAAAAGACAAGATTTATAGTGGTTCGGCTAACTCCGGCCTACGTCCACTCTAGAAAAATCCTTTTTATTATCCTGAAATTTGATTACAGTTACATTTCAAAATTTCTGAAACAAAAATGGTAGAGTAGCCTTTAGGTGGAAGATGAAGAGAAATAGAATGAGAATCCCTTTTCTGAAGCCACGCATGCTGTATTTATAGACAAAACCCCGACTATAGGGCCTCCTCACCTACATGGGCCCACCATAGTGACCGTCGAGCCCAACTTGTCAATCTATGCCGACCTGAGGTAGTTTGTGTGCTGACCCGAAGTAAGTAGTGCTCTGACTAAAAGCAAACTCACCGATGACCCGAAGTAAACTTGTGGCCGACTGAAGTAGCTCATCCTTTAACCCATGCCGACCTGACCCATCCTCTCCTCAATGCCGACCAAAGTGCTAACCCGAAGATAATGCTGATCCAACCCGAAGCCTTCCCTTATGCCGACCCCAAGCTCCTTCTCCTTTGCCGACCCGAAGCCAAAACAAGACCGACCCAAAGCCACATGCATGCCGACCCCTTGAAGTGATGTGACCTTGACCCTATGCCGACCCGAGTCCTTGCTTGTGCCGACCTAGAGCCATTCCCATATGCCGACTTGATGCCATCTATATGCCGATCCCTTGCCATCTCTATATGTCGACCTCTTGCATCTCCTATAGCCAACCCGAAGTTGATGCCGACCTGAATCGAAGCAAGTGCAATGTCGATCCATCAAAGCAATACCACCTTCAACCAAATGCTGACCCCTTTACCAAAGCTATGCCGACTCAAAGTTGGAGCTACGCCGACCCGAAGCACCTAAAATATCGACCCCAAGCAATGCTGATTCCCAAGTTGTCCCTTGCCGACCCGAAGCTAAACAGATGGAGATCCGAAGCAAACCTTTTCCTAACTCGAAGCATCCCTCTTGGTGACTCGAAGTAAACCCTAAGCAACCCATCTTTTGCCAAAATCCATATTCCAAGTACCCTATGTCATTTGTCCATCGACTATGTTGTATTCTGGCTTCGTATTCATGTTTACTATCTGTAATTGATTGTCTATCCTTTCATCTGAATCAAACCCATAATATTCCAGCCTCGATAACCGTACAGTCGATTGGGTTAAATCCGCATGTATGCTGCCTTGCCAAAAGGCGGGTTAACACTTACCTCCCAAAACATGCCTTGCGATATGAAGGCGTGTTTTGTACTGCCAAAAGCTCGATGTTCGGAACCTGTTGATGACCTGTGAATAGATCGATGATCCTACCTAATTGTTAATAGCAATCGTTTGGGATCAAATGCTGTTCGAGGCAATATGTGACCATTCGAGGTCGGGTGTCGTTCGAGGCGAAATGTGACCGTTTGAGGTCGGGTGCCGTTCGAGGCGAAATATGACCGTTCGAGGTCGGGTGTCGTTCGAGGAGAGATGTGACCATTCGAGCCGAGATGTGTTCGTTCGAGGTCGGGTGCCGTTCGAGGTGAAATGTGACCGTTCGAGGTCGGGTGCCATTCGAGGCGAGATGTGACCGTTCGAGGTCGGTACTTGGAATTATTAATGTTTGATTTCACGTTCAAGTGAGTTTCGGGATCATTTGTTATGGCGATTCATCGTCATCTCAGAGCATGCCTAAGGACCGTTCGCGATCCCGCACATGTGTAAGTGATTTAGCCATTTAAGTGTAGGATGTATTATTAGTTATTTAGTTCATGCCATCATGAGATGACGACCCGTTCCCTTAAGTCGGGCTAGCTCTGATTTGTGGCAGATGGCGGCTGCTCCTGTTCCATCACCGCTAACCATTTCCAAACATAGCCATCCAAATCCATGCCCCCAGTTCCATAGGGAGTTATGCTGATCCATTCTCCTTGGTCGGGGTCTGCCCCCGGTTGATCTAATCCATATCTAAGCCTACTAATTTCTGCCACAATTCCTGGATTCCAATTTCCGGTTGTTCCAGCATCCATAAGTGGTCTCCGATTATCATTTCCATCCCGCCCCCGAGTCCGCGAGGGAATCTGAGATTATCCTCTTCCAAATGCGTATCCGAGTTCTGATCCACGCCAAAATCCATAGCACCATCCCGCTTGCTTCTTTTCCCTGGCTCTAATCCTGGATTTCTTCCTATCTCTTTAGCATTCTTTCCTGCATAGCATCCATCATTGTTTCCATCTTGTCCCTTCTCTTTGTCTCCTCATTGATTGCCTAGCCATTGCTTCCCAAATTCAAGTTCCTAAGCTTCCATATCCAAGATCCTCACTTCTAGATTCCTGAGTGCAAGCTCCCTTCTCAGTGAAAGCACCAAAATGTTTGCACCAAAAATGGTCACAAACACCCAATTGCAAGTGAAAACACTAATATCCAGTCACAGATCACAGATAGAGTATATGTAGAGAATATAATATGAAGAACAATCAAAATTAAAATGAAAGCAGTAAAAAAGACAAGATTTATATTGGTTCGGCTAACTTCGGCCTACGTCCACTCCAGAAAAATCCTTTTTATTATACTGAAATTTGATTACAGTTACAATCCAGAATTTCTGAAACAAAAATGGCAGAGTAGCCTTTAGGTGGAAGATGAAGAGAAACAGAATGAGAATTCCTTTTCTGAAGCCACGCCTGCTGTATTTATAGAAGAAACCCTGGCTATAGAGCCTCCTCACCTACATGGACCCACCATAGTGACCGTCGAGCCCAACTCATCAATCTATGTCGACCTGAGGTAGTTTGTGTGCTGACCCGAAGTAAGTAGTGCTCTGACCCGAACCAAACTCACTGATGACCCGAAGTAAACTCATGGCCAACCCAAAGTAGCTCATCCTTTAACCCATGCCGACCTGACCCATGCTCTCCTCAATGCCGATCCGACCCCAAGCTCCTTCTCCTTTGCCGACCCGAAGCCTTCCCTTATGCCGACCCCAAGCTCCTTCTCCTTTGCCGACCCGAAGCCAAAAAAAGACAAACTCGAAGCCACATGCATGTCCACCCCTTGAAGTGATGCGACCTTGAACCTATGCCGACCCAAGTCCTTGCTTGTGCCGACTCGGAGCCATCCCCATATGCCGACCTAATGCCATCTATATGTCGAACCTTTGCCATCTCTATATGCCGAAACCTTTCATCTCCCATAGCCAACCCAAAGTTGATGCCGACCTGACTCGAAGCAAGAGTAATGCCGATCCCTCAAAGCAATGCCACCTTCAACCAAATGTCGACCCCTTTACAAAAGCTATGCCGACTCGAAGTTGGAGCTACGCCGACCCAAAGCACCTATAATATCAACCCCAAGCAATGCCGATCCCAAGTTGTCCCTTGCCGACCCGAAGCTAAACAGACAGAGACCCGAAGCAAACCTTTTCCTGACTCGAAGCATCCCCCTTGGTGACTCGAAGTAAACCCTAAGCAACCCATCTTTTGCTAAAATCCATATTCCAAGTACCCTGCGTCATTTTTCCATCGACTATGTTGTATTCTGGCTTCATATTCATGTTTACTATCCATAGTTGATTGTCTATCCATTCATCCGAATCAAACCCATAATATTCCAGCCTCAATAACTGTACAGTTGATTGGGTTAAATCCGCATGTATGTTGCCTTGCCAAAAGGCGGGTTAACAACGGCTGTTCAGGAATGGAAACAACCGCAGACTCCTACTAAAGTTCACAGTTTCTTAGGTTTGGCGGGATACTATAGGAGGTTTATTCAAGATTATTTTAAGATTTCCTCCCATTTGATAAAGCTAACTAAGAAGGGAGAGAAGTTTGTATGGACTCCAAAGTGTGAAGAAGCATTTCTGGAATTGAAGAAGAGATTGACCAGTGCACCAGTTTTGGCTGTTCCAGATGGAAATAGTTGATTCACAGTTTATACAGGTGCTGGTGGAGTGGTACTAGGTGCTGTTTTGATGCGGCATGGTAGGGTAATTACATATGCAAGCAGGCAGTTGAAGCCTCATGAGAAGAACTACGCTATGTATGACTTGGAGTTGCTGGCTGTTGTCTTTGCATTGAAAATGTGGAGGCACTACTTGTTAGGTAAGGATCCTTCTATCCCTTCTTTAGTTTCTTTCTAATTTTTAGAGATTCTAGGTGTAAATTTCTTTCTTAAATTAGGTGAAAAGTTCAAGCTCTTCACGGATCATAAATCCTTGAATTATCTTTTTACTCAAAAGGATCTGAACCTGAGACAACAGAGGTGGTTAGAGTTTCTGGCGTACTACAACTTGGATATTGTCTATACGCCAGGGAAGGCTAATGTAGTGGCAGATGCTTTAAGAAGGAATGCAGTCTTGGCTCTTTTAGAGGTTGCCCCGACTCTTTAGGAAAGGATTGTGAGCAATAAAAGGGAAGATAAAAAAAGGCTAGAAGAATTAATTCAAGAAGTTGAGAAGGGTCGATGTTCGGATTTTGAGATAGATGGTCGAGGCACTTTAAGGATGAATAGAGGATTGTGCATTGTAGATGTAGATGGACTAAGACAAGAAGTATTGTTAGTGTGCCACAAATCTAAGTTAAGTATCCTGGAGTTCATAAGATATACAGGGATATAAAAAAAAGTATTCTGGTGGCCAGGAATAAAGAAGGATATCTCTATCTTTGTAAGCAGCTGTGCGAGCTGACAGCAAATCAAAGGGGATCATTAGAAAACTACTTGATTACTTTAACCTTTGGAAATCCCAAATTGGAAATGGGAGATGATATCGATGGATTTCATCGATGGTTTACTCAAAACCAGAAAAGGGAATGAGGAGGTATGGGTTATTGTGGACCGTTTAACTAAGAGTGCTCATTTTATTCCGGTCAAGCCAACTAGAACTGCAGCTTCATTATGTAACGACCCGGATTTTTCGACGTTGAATTTGGAATATTTAAATGATTTTAAATATTGAATTTGGATTATAAATCGATTTTTGAATATGAAAAGTTGGTTTTTATTTAATAAAATAGATTCAGGATTCAGATATAGTAATTTATTGGACAATTCAACTTTTGAATTTAATAATTGGAATTTGGGCAAATTATTGAATCTTGAGTCTTAAGCCTGATAAAAATAATTTAAAGGCTTGTAAAATTTATATTAATAATACTGAAGACAGTGCAACTTTTTAAATTGAATTTAAAGGTGTTTTGTTCAGTTTTGAAATATATCGTTTAAATAAACATTTAAAAATAGTCTTCCGAGGCACAGTCTCGGATTTCAACGAAACTAGTTTCATTAGATCCGTAATATTGTATTATTATTGGATTTCAAATTTCGTAGCGTTTGGAGTTATCGTGTGGCCGTACGGAATATAAACACGCTAAAATCTATATCGAATTTAATTTAAATGGTCAATCCAAAAAGCTATCTTCTCCATGCGATCGAATTAGGACTCGAAACCTTTTCCTTTGCGTCCGGAATAAGGGTATAACATTATAAACGCCTAGGGGCACGCCTCGATAGGAGATCAAGATTTAAAGTTGCGAATTCGAGACGATTTTAAAATAAATAAATATATAAATATTCATTGATTGACATATGCTCATATCAGAACTTTTTCCTTTCACCTTCAAAACACTGTAGCAAGCTTAGGCAGTCACGCAAAGCATCTTCAACACGTAACCCTTTCATAACACGCAACCCATCTCGTTTAAAAATAAAACCAAGCTTCCTTTTTTTTCAAAAACCAAAATCAAATTGCTCAGAGAAAAAAATGGCCGAGCTAAATCTTCTCTTCAAAATCGCAGCTCCTTCAAATTGAACCAAAAATTAAAAACCATATGCTCTTTCCCTATTTCCTTTCAAATTCACGAAATTGTTTCGAACAAAAATCATCGCGACTTCCATTAGTAAATCCCCTGACCAAATCGAAGGAACTGAGGCCAGCTCGAGCTCGCGAGCACGAGGCCGCGTAGGGGGAAGCCCGTAATTGGATTGCATGTGCGCGTACGAGGGGCATGCCGAAGCAATGGAGGGTGAGGCGCAGGCTTGTGGTTGCTCGCAAAGGAAAAGATGGCATGGGTGATTCGCGGCAGCTAAGCGAAGGCGAGTGGAACTCTTGAAGCTGTGGCGAAGAGCATGCAAGGGGAGGCTCTTGTGAGGGAGGGCGAAGGCGAGGGCAGCGTATAGAGGAAAGGGATCGAGCTTCAGGGGGTCGTGAGGCTAGGGTTTAGTTTCAGTAAGGTGGAAGGTATTCGGCTTTTATTTTTTTTATTTTTTTCAATTAAAATTAATTTAAATATGTATATCTATGTATATATATACAGTAAGAGAAATATATATATATATATGTGTGTGTGTGTGTGTGTATAACTCTGTATTTGATTTTACAGTAAGGTATTTCCTTTGATTAAATTTATATATGTGTGTGAATATATATACAGAAAAATATATATAACAGTGAGTATAAGGAAAAAAGGAAAGAGTATATGTATACCTATTTTAATTTTCTAGTTTATTTTAGATAATGGATTTGGTGATAAATTTGTTCAACTAACTTATTTAATTTATTTTAGTTACTAAAAGATTTTTAAAAAGGAAAATTATTGGTTTAAAATAAATTATTAGTAATTAAATTATTAAGCGGTAATTAATTGTCTGATTATTCAAAAAATTAATAAACCGTATAAATGTTTATACAGGGTCAAAAATCGTGAAACCAGGTCGAGATTGAAGTGGGTTGCAAACAAAAATAAAGGTGAGATTTCCTCACTCATTTGGATAACCTTATTTAAATTTAAAAGTTAAATTTAAATAATTGGATGCTTGACTTGATTGATAAATTTATAAATTATCTGTTGGATGATATTATATGCATAGTAGTGTATAAATATATATATATATATATATATATATATATATTGGAGTGATTGATATTCCCGCATTATATAGCAGATGAGACCCTATGCGCCCCACATAATAGCGGATGACCCTATATACCGCGATATCCCCCTCGAAGTGGGATTGGTATTTTAATTGTTGACTGACATCTGTGGATGCAAGGAAAATAGGTTGGAGGGACCCAACTAGATTCCTCAAAAATATTTATTGTTTTCATATATATATATATATATATATTGATAGATGGTAGGATTGATAAATTGATATGGTTTGTGTAAATTGAATTATTAAATGTTAAATAGCCTGGGAATTGAATTTGGTATTTTTAAATATCATATATAATTAAATTGAAGGAATTTAAAAAGGGAAATTGAAGGGAATCATTTATATTGAAGATTTGATTTATTCTAAAGGGAATTAAGCAGAATAAAAATATATTAATTGACTGGGGATATACTTAACTATTTGAAAACTGGTTTAATAAAGACTTGAAATTAAATTATATATTAAGGGCATGAAGAGAATTGGGATCGATAATTAAAATAGATTGAAATAAAAACGGAGTTTTATTAAAGGATAAAATTATAAAATGGAATTATAAATAGAATTGTTTTTATAAATGGATGGAAAACTCAGGGGGAGTTTATAAATTTATAAATGGAGTTTATGAATAAGGTAAAATGATATCAGTTGATATGTGGAAAATATAAGTTAATGGGGTGAACTTATATCGAGTTAGGGGAACTGTTTTCAAAAGAAATAGTGGGATATATTTCGAATATGAGAAATGGTGAAAAAGATCGATGTGATATGAATCAAGAGGAATTTATAAAGTGAATGGGTGAATATTGAAATTTCTTAAAAATAGATTCTTGTCAAGTTTAAAACCTACTATACTATATAATTTAAAATCTATTATCTGTATTTAGAATATTCCGAAATTAGTTATTTTAATACTTAATATTTATCGAAATAAATTCTAATTTTAAAATCAGCTTTAATAACTGGATATGAATTTTTATCGCTTTTAAGATATTGATATTTTAATTTTGTCTAAAACCATATTTTGAAAATAAACCATTATTATTATTTTATATTTTTAAATGTTTTAAATTCAATTATAAAATCCTCTCGAGATGGGAAGTAAAGTTATTTAAGCGAATAAGATTTTAGAAGAAAGGTCTTATAGTGGCATTATTGGAAGTTAAATAAATTTCTAAAAGTATAAGATAAGCGACCTTCGGAAGGTGAAATAAAATTCACAAAGAAGTAGAAGTGAGACTGGAATTTTAAATAAGCGTAAATAACTTTGGAAATATTAAAGGAAATTGACTAAAGAATTCTGGAATTTATAAACGAGTGGGAATTTACAAATAAAGTTGTAAATGGTTTTGAGAAAAGAGATAGAAAATAAATGAATCTTCCAAGTGTTGAATATCAAATGGGGTGGGAAAAATATTCTAAGTATCGGAAAAGGTTGAAATTTATTCCGTGAGAATAAAAGTGTTTTGAAAACTATTTTCAAAGTGTTGAAGTATGTGGAACTATACCTTATGTAGATATTTTGAAATAAATAATTTGGAAAATCATTTAAGGCCTGATGGTTGCTTGTGAATGTTATTTGATGGTTAAATAACCGACTATCAATATTGGCCAATGCGCTGATCGTTTCGAAGAGACCGGGATCAGATTTAATTATCCAAAAACCACTTTGATCCGGTTTGAACGTAGCGAATGAAGACCGTGAAGATGATGAAGACGGTGATTCGGTTTGTCTAGACCCAGGGCAACTTGTATGGATGAATGCTATCAGAACATCGTCATTGGAGGACGGTGAGCATTCTAAGTGAATGTGTGCTAAAAAGGTAATGCATAGCCTCAAGCCTCATCAACCGGGAATGGCTAAAACAGAGGAGGTGCAGCAAGGCGAAGTGGGTAGCACCCAATTAGGGTCCCCTGTCTAGAGGTCCCTTTTATTTCAGCTGTGTGGCGGTTGGTCGCTCCAACCGTGGGGTGATCTTATTCGGACTATCCAGTAAGGGGTAGCTACGGTCTTGTGTTGTAGGGAATCGGGAGTGGTCCTCGGTACTCTGATCTAGACCAGGTACTGTGACGAGCGGTACCCCAGTAGCCCTGCCATTGTATGGAACCCAATCTCCAATAAGCGCCCGTACGGTTTTGATTGTGCCCAACTATGCTGGAACGTGAGATGCAAGCATTTCAGCTAGATTCTATTTTACTTTCTATAGACACTATTATAATATCAGACGGGTCTGATAAAAATCGTTTTGGTTTCGTAAGGTAAAAACCCGACATATTTATTTGTGGTGTGGTCTTACGAGATACCTTTGTTTTCAAAGGCTTTTCAAAACTTTAATAATCCAATTGAGTGTGATTTTCTCATGCTAGTTTTCCAGACTGACTCGGGTGTTGTTTTATTATGATGCTCGGGTCAGACCGAGTTGAACAGATCTAGGATAAAATGCTATGGAGCTCAGGAGGTAAGCTAGATGACTGAGACGTATCTCCGTACTTGAATTATTATTTCTGTTGTGTAAGGACAGATAATAAGCTGTCCAAAGTGATGGATGATTGTTGTACTCTGATGATGATGTGTATATATAACAATACATATTTCTTTGTATTTAAAGGCTATTATTATATATTGTATTTTATTCCGTTGCGATTGTGAGACTCTGGTGTTGTTTTTATCTTCTTCTTCTACCTCTTTCTTCTTTAACCCTGAAGACTCGTATTTCCTTTCACTTTGAGTTGAAATGATGTGGAATAATGTCGGCTCAAAGGGGTACGGATTTACAGGCCGTCACACATTAGCAGATATTTATATGAGGGAGATTGTTCGACTACTTGGAGTCCCAATGAGTATAGTTAGCGATCGAGATCCTATCTTTACAAGTCACTTCTAGGAAGCCTTGCTAGTTGCATTGGGAACAAAGCTGAGTTTGAGCACTGCCTACCACCCTCAAATCGATGGACAAACCGAGAGGGTTAACCGCATCTTGGAAGATATGTTGAGGGCCTTCATCTTGGACTTCAAAGGGTCTTGGGAAGATCATCTGCATCTAGTGGAATTCTCTAACAACAATAGTTTCCAAGCAAGCATAGGTATGGCACCTTATGAAGTACTCCATGGAAGGCCATGAAAATCACCAGCCTATTGAGAGTCTGGAGATTGTCTATTGCTTGGGCCAGATATGATTCGAGAGGCAACGAAGAAAGTTGCGGTGATTAAGAAAAGGATGAAGGTAGCCCAAGATCGCCAGAAGAGTTATGCTAATATGAGGCGAAGAGATTTGGAATTTGATGTTTGAGACCTTGTGTTCGTTAAGATTTCACCAATTAGAGGAGCTGTTAGATTTGGGAAAGCTGGGAAGTTAGCTCCAAGGTATATTGGACCTTTCCATATTATTGAAAGGATTGGATCTCTTGCTTATAAGGTTGAGTTTCCTGGGAGATTTGTAGGTGCTCATAATGTATTCCATGTGTCGCATTTAAGGAAATTTGCGCATGATCCGGCCTTGATTGTAGAGCCGTCCGAGCAGGAGGATCTGGAAGTGGAGGCAGACTTGACAGTGGTTAGACATCCTATCTATATTGTAGATCAGGATGAGAAGCGATTGCGAAATAAGGTAGTGTAGTTGGTTAAAATTCAGTGGAGTGAGGATCCTAGAGTCTGCACTTGGGAAATTGTAGACCATATGAAGGAGGCCTATCCAGACTTAATGTTAGGATAGCTAGTTGTTTGTTGTATGTATAGTTTAGGCATTATTTGCTACAAATGTTTAGTGTATGTCTTTTGTATGTGTTTTATGCCATGAATATATAGATTTTCAAGTAACCGAGTTCTCATCTAATGTGCCAATTTCGGGGACGAAATTCATTTAAGGGGGGAGAGTGTAACGACCCAGAATTTGATGGCTTTAAGTGTGGATATTTAAATATAATTCTAATAATCAATTAATGGATTTATAAATAAAATAACCTCCTTTTAAATAATAACAAATGATAGTGAAATCATTTTAAATTTTTGTTTACAAAAATAATTAGTTCGAAGGAAAATTGAAAATGTGACCGGAAGTCGTTTTCCCAATTTTCGATTTTTCGTCTACTAAAAGTTATCGGAAATGTTGTAATAATTTTGTGTACACATGCACACATTTATAAATCACTTTGTACATGGAAATGTACATGTGAATATGCATGTACACTTGAGTATATATGCATGTATGATAAGGTAAGATATTTTTATAAAAAGAATATATATATATATATATATATGTATGTATGTATGTATATATTGTATAATATAAGATACCACCTTAGACAAAAGGTACAAAAGGAGGACAAACATGTTTCTTTTGATCTGAAATGAAGGTGTCTAGGGTGGGGGTGAAATTTTGTGAGGGGAAAGGAGAGACGAGGTGGCAAAGAGTGAGAGGAGGGTAAAGTACTAAGGGCAATTTGGTAAATTCACTTGTTAACATTTTATAAAAACAAATTTCCTAATTTTTTTTCACATTTTCTCTTTCTCTTTTTCACTGTACAATTTCCTAAAGCTCTTAAGCATGCTTTCATGGCTTCTCATCATATTTTAAAAATTCAAATATCTTAATGTTTCATTTTTCAAAATCACTTCCAAGTTGCTAAAAACACTTCTTCCTCCACTACTTCACTTTGTCTTTCAAGATCAAGAACATCTTCACTCAAATTAAGCAAGGCCGTATCTTTTAATGCTTATAGCAAAACCATGTTGTTCTTAGGCTAAGTACATTTCCAAAGTTTCAAGCAAGATAGAGTCATTTTCAAAAAAAAAATCAAAAATCCCAAGTCGTTTTGCAAAAAGTTTGAAAAGAACTCATTGAATTCGTTGAGTAGAACTCCTAACTTTGGAAAGATCTTACTTTTTTTTATATGATGGTTATGTGGTTATTTATGCATGATATTGATGTTTGAACAATGATAAACTCCTAACTTTGGAAAGATCTTACTTTTTTTTATATGATGGTTATGTGGTTATTTATGCATGATATTGATGTTTGAACAATGATATGGTTTGGATATATATAAGTATATATATATATATATATATATGTATGTATATATATATATGTATATATATGTATATATATATGTATGTATGTATGTTTGTGATAGCTTGTGTTTTAGTTTTGGACTTGAATCGATGGATTAAAGTGATGTGCTAATTATAAAGTTGTGATCTTTGATATGATATGGTAATGATATGACTTGGTGTATATATAAAATCTTGGTTTGTGGTTAAATGGTTTGGGAGGTTGAACTTGAGATATTGAGAAGGACTTGAGATCCATTTTTTGGAAATAAATCGTTTACTTGTTTGATTTAGAAAATGTTTTGTCTTATTCTTTTTTAGTTTAGTTTCTAACCTTATTTAAAGTTTTAAAAAATTTCTTGAATATGTTTTTAAAAAGTAAGTATAAGTGAAAAGTTTAAGTTCTGGATGGTAACTTAGAAAAGCAATTCTAAGTTACGGCATCCATAGTGATAGTCGCTATGGACGTAGGTCGAAAACTTATGATTTTCAAGTTTTGTTTAAGTTTCTTTTATAATGGTTTGAAAATCATTTCAAACTTAATTAGTAATTATAAAACTTAATTAAATTTTAATTTATAAGTTAAATAATTAATTTATTTATTAAAAATGATTAATTTATTTATTAAAAATAATTATTATTTAATCAAGTAATTTAGTTAAGTAATAGGGTTTAAGAATTAATTCATAAAGTTAATCACTTGTAGTTAATTAAGAAAGTTTTAATTAATGATTAACTAAGTTAAGAGGTAATTATTTTAATTAATTTAATCAAGTTAATTATTTTTAAATTAATTATTATTTAAGTAAGAGTTATTTATTTACTTAATTATTAATCAATTAGGGTTTAATTTAAAATAAATGTTTATTTAATAAAGTTTAATTAAATATTTATTTATTTTTATCTAATTAGGGTTTGATTATTATTAAACTATAGTTAAATTTTGATTAATAAAGGGTAATCATTAGTAATTAATTAATACTTAACTAAGACTGATTAAGGTTTAAATTTTGATTTAAGTATGATTAATTAAGGATTAATTAAGCTTTAAATTTATGATTTAAGATGATTTATTTATTATTTTAAGTTATTTTAAACTCCTATAGTTCTTCATTCTAAATTAACTTTCTTCTCTCAATGAATTTTTTTAAGCTAAGGATCTCTTGTCCATGCTGTTAAGTAGTCAAAAGAATTAAAGTAGTTGCAATAAAATGGTGACACATTTTATTAAAAGTAAGTCAACTCGTACTTATCACAAATACCTCACTTCGGAAATGTGATGAATACAAGGGGATTAATTTCAATAAGCAGGTCATGATAATCTAAGCATATGTTCATATGTTAATATTTACACCCTGGCAGTGGGATTATCCACTATAAATAATTTGACCTTTTAAATTATCGAATGTTGGTTTGGAGAGACCGAGATCAGATATTAGTTGTTATCTAAAAATCACTTTGAACCAATGTAAACGTTCGAATTAGAAATAGTAAAGGCAAGATCCAAAATGAAGACTTTGAAGTGCAAAGGCTATTTGCTATTAATCCTGAGGGTAATTCCAAAACGGGTGTAGTGAAAGTAGTGCCTTTGATTTGTTCATCTCCTGAATGACTTGTATGGATGAGTGCTGACATTGTGTCAACATCTAGAAGGCAATGTTAGCATTCCAAGTGGCAGTACTATAATAAAAGGTAAACGTAGCCTCAGGCCTCATCAACCGGGAATGACTACAACATGGGAGATGTAGCAAGGCTAAGTGGGTCGCTTTCATTAGGGTATGGTTATCCCTATCTAGAGTTCCTACTATCAATTCATTATACTTCGGTACGGTTGCTGATCCCAACCGATGGGTGATCTTATTCGGTACCATCCAGCAAGGGGTAGGTCGGTCTTGTGCTGGCAGGGGATCTAGGCGAGGTCCTCGGTGTTATTTTATCTAGAGATGCGCTGTGATGGGCGTTACCCCAGTAGCCCGGTCATTGTATGGAATCCATTCTCCAATAAGTGCCGTATGTTTTTAATTGTATACAAATATGTTGAAATGTGAGATGCAAGCATTTCAGCTATGAATCTATTTTACATGAAAACCTAGGCATTATGATAATATCACTGCATTTTTATATAAAGCATTTTGGTTATTGTAACGTAAAAACCCGTCCGTGTTTATGTTCGGCGTGGTCTTAGGAGACACCCTTGATTTTAAAAGTATTTTAAAAGTAATAATTCAGTTGTTTGAGTTTACTCACACCAGACCCTTGTTTGACCTTGGGTTTTATTTTCTTTCCCTAAAACTCTTGGGTACTCAAATTTTTATGTGTAGCCAAGTGATCCAGGTTTCACACGATTGCATTTTGGAGGAGCTGGAACAGGTGGCTTCAACGTGAGCTAGATACTATCTTATTCCACTATGTGTATATGTATGTATTTTCTATTAGTGATGTAAGGACAGGTAGTTATGACTGCCTTGTTTGGAACTTGTATTACTATTACTCTAATGTACTATTATGGAAGTATCTCTGTAAATCTAATGTTGATTAATATATGTTGTTTCGTTCCGCTGTGAGATTCTGTGATTATGAAGTTTCTTTTTATCTTTCTTTTTCTTCTACCCTTAATGACTTGTCTTTCAGAGTAAGAAAGGCGGTTTGTTACATAAGTCAAATTGTCACACTACTAGCTAAGGTGACGTGTAAACATTAGTATTTGAATTATTTGAATATTAATCACTGGATAATTCAAACTTATGAGTCGCACAACCGAATATATTAAGTCTTCGAACATTGCTTGATTTAATTAATTTACAATAACTATAAAATTAATTATTATTTGTGAAATATTAGTTATTACTGTATTTATTTTATTAGGGTGTATTTAGTAATAAGGAATAGCCTCTAGCATTATTCGGATGCTATTAATAACTCATTAGGTGATATAAAAGCTATATACGTGCGTATTGATATATGATATCTACAAGGATTTTAATTGGATTTAAATTGATTAAATTATTATATGGTTTGAGCGGGTTTTTGGTCCATCATGGCCCTAGATATGGCCCAACAAATCAAGGATGAGAGGGATTCCAAGTTTGGACTTGGTAAAGGAGGATTTGTGCTAGATATTTTTGGTTATTTCTACCTATAAAAAGGAACATAAAGCTATTTGTTTTAGTTTACTTTTTGCCTCCCTCTTCAATCCTTGGCCGCAAGTACCCCTGTTCCCATCTCCATTTTTCTTACCTTATTCACATCCAAACAACTATAAAATAGTAGATCAGTGTTGGCACATCATTTGTTTGCAGTAGTGAGTGCAGATCTGAGAGATCCACTGAGTCAATTTGGATTAATATGTTTCTACGACCTTATTTCTTAAGGGAAAATTCATTTGACTCATTCAATTATATTTAATGATCACTATATATCATATATGTTATATATCACCTTTTCCATATATGTTATAACTTATCAGTTTTTATCAGTTTAATATAAACAATGTTTGACCTATGTGAATCATCATAATATTGCAATAATTTTTTTTCATATATGTGTAATTTGTTCCGACAAAAAAAATCGGTTTAAATTAACTATATATATAGTATTGTTTTTATTTGATTTGAAAACTGCAGATGTATAATTATTATTCAATAATATGTTTTCAGACATATCTTGTATCTTTTGGAGATAATATTTAATTATAAATAATATATATACACATACATATATATATTATAAATATATATACATGTAAATTTATGTAAATATGTTTTAATTTATATATATATATATATATATATTGCTTTCGGTTTTTAAAAAAGGAAAAAAAAAATATTTTTGTAGCCATATTATTTTGTTATAAATATTATATATATATATATATATTCACATTTATATAAATATGTAATTTTATAAAAGTAATTCCTTTGCTTTTGGCCTTCTAATAAAAATTAGAAAAATATTTTTAATGTATATATATAGAGGGAATTAGGCATAAGGACAAACTTTGAGAAAAATTTAGACTGAAGGACACCTAGTTTTATTTTTGGACTGAAGACAAAATTTGAAAGAAAATTAGACCGAAGGACAATGCTTTTTATAACTAGCATTATCTTCAGTTTTTACACTAAAATGCTAGTTATAACTAGCATTATATTCAGTTTTACACTGTACAATATGCTAGTTATATTTAGCATTGTTTTTCAGCCTAATTTTTTTAAAGTTTGTCCTTCAGCCTAAAAATGAAACTTGTTGTCCTTTAGTCAATTTTTTTTCAAATTTTGTCCTTGTACCTATTTTCCACATATATATATATATGCATATATATACATTTTTTAAAATGAATTTATTTTGGATTTACTTTATATAAATAAATATATAAATATTATTTTAAAATATCACAAAGTCAAATCATGATATCCAGAAAAATTTGAGTTCTAAATTTCAGATCTAACTTTAAACTTGAATCATGTTTACTAAGTCAAACTAGATATTTTAAATTTGAAAATTGAAATTAAAGCTTAGTCATATTTGTTTAATATCTATTTATAAATAATTTTAATTGAATTTATCGAAAATTAATATATAGTTATCGAATAAATACACACACACACACAGATATATATATATGTGTGTGTGTGTGTGTGTTTATATGTATATATATATGTTATGCGTATATGTATGTTTTATTATGAAATATTTTATTCAGGCATTTAACATATATGTAAAAGGCAATTATATACATAGTAGATGCGATCTTAACATCTGTTTATGTATATATTTAACCATGTACACCATATGCTATGTTTCACGTGCACATTATACACAAATGAGTATATAACGTTATGTTTATAAACCATATAAAATCCTTTCAATTAAATTCAACAATAAATCCATTTAGGAAAATATATAAAATATGATTTATTTAAATTATTTAGATCGAATATAATTCAACTTTGAGACTTCGTAGATCAACATGATCTAAAATAGGATTTTTTTTTAAATCTATCAATTTCACCAGTTTTTGACCGGCCTGGTTCCAACATATAACATAATGTACATGACGGAACCAATTGTTGATACATATAGTATCCTCTTTATGTGCTCCTTTTCCTTATTAGTATAAGGAGTGTCCCTCTTAGAAGGATGATTCCAGATTGCATCGAAATATTTCCTTGCATGGAATTCTCCCTACTGAACATTTTTAGTGTGGAATATATGTAAATGAATTGGGACAATTCTAGCAACCTTTTGAATCTATCTCTTGGAGCCTTATACAAGTATATAGGTTGCTTCTCCCAAATCCTACATAGAGAAATTCTTGGATAACCATGCTTCCACCGACCACAACAGTGCAATATCGTTGCCAATTAAGAGCAGATCATCGACATACAATATTATGAACAGATAGCACATCCCTATTCTTTCCGGTACATACACACTTCCTTTGTGTTTTGATAAAAACCAAATTGTTTGATTACTTTATCAAAACACTTGTTACAACTCCTTGAAGCTTGATTAAGACCATAACTTGATTTTAATAATTTGCATGGCTTTGCCTCGCTCCTACTGACCTTATAATCCTTAGGCTACGACGTGTAAACGACCTTTTATAAATCACCATTTAGAAATTCCGTTTTTCACATCCATCTAACATATTTCATTGTTACAGAACATGGAGATAGCAATCATTATCCTATGGACTTAAGCATGGATATGAACGAAAACGTTTCATCAACATCTTGAATCCGACGAAAACCTTTTGCGACTAGCCTTGCCTTATAGTCTCCACTGTTCCATCTACATTTAGCTTTTCTAAAAAATCCATTTGCAGCTGATGGATTTTATCCCTTTGAATATGTCATCCAAAGCCCATACTTTGTTGTCATAAATGGAATCCATCTCGGATTTCGTACCTTTAAGCTAAAGCACGGAGAATTTATTTTGCGGTGCTTGCTGGAATGAGAGGGAAGTGCCATCTTCTAAGACACAATTCCCATTCTCATTGTCCATGAGAAATCCATAGTATCTCTCTAATGCATGAGATTCTGTATTAGACCTTCTAATATATTGTGTGTTTTCATATAATAGAGAATTTTATTCGTCTACTAGTTCAGCCACCCTATTAAATTCTTGGATCTCATCAAAGTGTACAACTTTGCTATTAATTTATTTTGATTGAATTTTTTTTTCTAAAAAGACAGCATGTCGAGAAACAATAATCTTTTGTTCCTCGGTGCTATAGAAAATACATCGCATGCAGTTATTGGGATATCCTATAAATTTACACAAAACCGATTTTGCCTCAATTTTACTGAGGGCGAATGTTCTTGACATAAGCTGCACAATCCTAAAATTTCAAATACTTGAGGTGGGGTATCTTCTTATACCACATCTCATAAGGCATTTTAAGCATAGATTTAGTAGGCATCAAATTCAACATATATGTCGAGATTTCCAGTGCATATCCCCAATAAGAAAGAGGTAACTCAACCTTATTCATCATGGAACAAACCATATCTAATAGGATTCGATTCTTCTTTTCAAAACACTATTGTGTTACGGGAGTATACGATGAAGTTATGTGATAGATAATCCTATTAAATTTTATGTATTATTGGAGCTCTTGTCCAACGTACTCATCTCCTCAATCAGATCGAAGTATTTTAAATTTGTGGTTCTTTTAATTTTTAATTTCGTTCTTCTACTCTTAAAATTTCTTGTAGATATCAGATTTGTTCTTCATAAGATTACATATCATAGTCTTGAGAAATTAATCGGTAAAAGTTACAAAGTAAGTTGAATTACCCTTGGTCACAATAGGCATTGGGCTACACACATCAGTATGTATAAGTCCCAAGAGTTCATCAACTCTTTCGTTGCTTCCGCTAAAAGGAGCTTGGTCATTTTCCCTTTGAGACATGACTCACAAGTGTTAGATGATTCATAATTGAATGACAGTTGAAAATCACCTACTTTCGGTTTGTGTAGTCTTTTGTCACTAATATGACCTAGCCTACAGTGTCATAAGTAACTATTATTAATGTCAGAAAAAGATGAACAAACAACAAAGATATGATTACAGTTAAGTACATAAATGTCATAATCTGAAACACCATTGTAGATATTGTTTCCATCAAACACAATATTCATAATACTGTTATTACAATTGAAACCAAAACCTATCTCAGACAATCTAGAAATAGACATAATACCACAAATAAAATCTTTAATATAGTAGCAATTTTTTTGAACTAAATCAAGTCCACTGAGAAAAATCAAGTGGTAGTCTCCAAATGAAGTTGCATCTACTATAGATCCATTTGAAACTTGAAGCCATATTTCACCTTTTTCCATATGTTGCCTGCCCTTAAATCCCTGTAAAAAAGTACATATATGAGCTCCATATCTATTATCTAAAACCCATGGTACTTTATTGATTGCAAAATAGTTTTGAGTCATAAACGTATCTTTAGGAGCTAAAGTGTTAGCTCTTTCTTCTCTCTAACTATCTTCAAATAGTCTGGACAATTGTGTTTTCAATACCTCTTCTTGTAACAATGGTAACATTCACCCTTGTCGGTAGAGACATCTTTCTTATCATTCTTAGAACCATGCTTGCATTTCTTTGAACCTTTCGAAGATAGTTCCTTTCCCTTTACAGCTACCACTGTGCCTTGATCCTTAAAAGAGCCCTCAAATGACCTTAACATATTGAGTAGCTTGACGAGGCTAACATTCAACTAGTTCATATTGTAATTCAATATAAATGGCTCAAACTATAAGGTCAGTGAGCCTAGAATCAAGTTCGCTTGTAGTTTATTGCTTATTGTGACATCTAGCTCAGATAATCTACCAATACAGCCTTTCATTGTTATGACACGAAATCCTCAATGCAACCGCACTTACTCTTCATATTGAACAACTTTTTTGTAATCACATACCTTGCCATACGAGATTGTTCCACAAACAAAGATTTTAGTTTTTCGAAGATTTCATGGACAATCATGCTTTCATGTTGTCTTTGCAATGGTTTTTCTAAAGCCAATAATATGAAAACTTGAGTAATTTTACAATGAGCCACCCAAATGTCATAAGCTTTTACTTTCTTTGGGTGAGCAGTTGCAACGGGTTTTTATTTTAAAGGTTTAGTACTAGATAGCCAAAAGTTTTCGTATGTGAGTGATATTTTAATTGCTTTTAGCCAGTTAGTGTAGTTTGTCCGATGAGCTTATTATTTTTTAAAGATGGTCTTAGGCCAATCAGTTTGCTGCAAATTTAATATAAGTGTTTAGAAGAATTTATTCATAGCATATGTTCTTATATTATAAAAAAGGTTAAATTTTTTCATTTCAGTTTTCTAATAAGCTCCCATTAGACTTTTATGTTT